>OW052094.1:10000000-14800000 GCA_932526535.1 Caradrina clavipalpis
GGACTGAGTGAGATCGAGACGGAAGAGGCGCTCAGTCAGCTCGTTGTTAGCACCGTAGTTCGCGCCAAGATCGACCGTCCTGCAGGCGTAGTTCATTTCAGGTAAATACTGCTACAAAGTACCCTTGCCATTCAGTAGTGAAAATGACAGTTTTTTTTTTGATGCGGTCTTGTTGTTGATTATTGATAGGATCAGTGAAATGAGAAACAAAATAAATGGGATTAGTGTGTGTGTGTTTTGTGAGGAATTCCTAGTGTGGGGGCAACAATTTTATTATAAAAGAAAACTCAATGAGCGTAGAAATCATCATTATAACAGCCGTAGGACGTCCACTGCTGGACATAAGCGTCCCCCTAAGATTTCCAAAAGGACCGGTTGAAAGTGGCCTGTATCCAGCGTGTTCCTGCCGTCTTTATCAGGTCGTCTGTCCACCTTGTGGATGGACGTCCTACGCAGCGCTTGCCGGCATAAAAATACAGTTCCCTAACTTCTATGGCTATGTTACCACAGGCAACAGGGCATGTATTTTGATAATTCGATTGAAATAAAACTGTTAACTTGCGTTAAGCGGTCTATGTGAAAAATCTTTTATAAAACTTTTTTGTTTTATTCTAGTTTGAACATGGACGCGTCAGACCGCCTCAACGAGTGGTCGAACAACCTCAACACATTGATGCAGCTCGTCAACAAGACGACACATCTTATCAACAAAGAGGAGTGCGTGCACAAACATCTCCTGGCGACGGCAGAATAAACAATAATTAATTATACACTTCCCTTTGTCAACGTATTATAAGTTATCCTGAAATACTAGTAAAAACTCCTAACATTATTATTTTGTTTCGTTTAAAAGTCTAAAATTCGTCAAAGGTCACTTTGTAAACGAATGAAAATAATTTTAATTTAGTATGAATTATGCATTTTATTTTAAAACTGTTTATTTTTTAAATAATTTTGGAATAAATACCTTCTTAACTCTACATGTTTTCGTGATTCTTGAGTCGACTCATTTTCTTGATACATACATAGTAAAGTAAGTAAACTGGGTAATGTTGTAATTATGCTGAATATTGAATTCTTTTTTCTCGTAAATGACGTTAAAAAGTGCCTTTGATACAACATTTTTGAAAGGTTTACCGAAACGTTACAATGGATTGTTGGCAGTCTCTTCACACGAGGCAATCATTCTTTAGGACCGATTATCGGGCCCCCTTTTTAACAGATTTCTTCGCCGAGAAGAATCGGCCGGCGATTCTCGGTCGTGTGGGCAGACGCTTAGACTTGTTTGGGGGTGAAAACATAAAATTTTGCTGTACTCAAACTGCTTGTCTAGTTAGCCTAGTGGTCCTAAGGACAGGGAAGAGGATATCATCATTTAGATATTATGCACTGGTGGGTTAGCTTTGAAGTGGTTTGAAGTCTGTTTGCCTAATGTGTTTGGGTAATACACAGGAAATGTATGTTGTATATGTTTCGACTTGACGTCATATGAAATATTAAAAGAGTGAAGAAAACCATTAAAAAATAAACTAAAAAAAAATGTATAGGCACTTCTTCATAATATGGTCCACTAATCTGGAAAGTAGGTCCAAAGTTCCAAGTGAAGTTACCTAATTATTATCACAGATCCGCCTAATTAAAAGGTATGAGTAATTTTTAACGAAATCCTATATTTGGTTACCAATCAAAAAATTATCGGTACGTATCAGATAAGATAAACAAACAGACGGTGATTATTGATTAAAAATGAAGTTACTCATTTAGTCGCTTGTAGTAAATAGTCGCGACTGGTAAAACAAGTTAAATTAATAATTAAAATGTTGTGTTCCTGTCTATTACCTTTGCTTATTCCGGTGGGGCTGGTGGTATTTTTTAGGATACTGAATAAGCCAAACAAACCTGCGATATTTGGTGTATACCAACAAAAGAATAAGTTCTACTGGTTCAAGTTTCTGCTGATTTACACGGTTTTAAGAATTAAACAGGTATGTAAATTAATTGCGTTTTCAATGGTAAGGGGACTTGGTAATTGAGTAGAAGTTATCTAATATACTAACCCCGGATTTTGTGGGTATTAACGAAGGTCTATAGCTAGTTATACTTATGCTGAGGGTCGAACTTGGCTAACCGTTTCTATCACACAATTATTTTTATTACTTCAGCTAATCAACCATCTAACTCGCCAATTCGCCGTGGAAGCAGGCAAAAGCTGTGACGGCACGCAACACGTGCACAAGCAAGACGAAGCGTTGGAAAACAAGTACTATCTTGGAGATAATGCACAGGTAATGAGTAACCATATGTTACGTATTCATTTGGCCCTGATATTGCATAATTAATTAATACTTACATAAATTTACGCCTTTTTCCCATGGGGGTAGGCAGACACCAAAAAACGCCACCTGCTACGATCCTTACATACTCCTTTTGCCTAGTCCATCATACATCTGTTCATACAAGCACGTCGCTCGGTTACGAGTACTGTGCACCCGATCTTTCTCCAGAACCTTACCAATAAGGTCAGGGTAGGTCTTCCTAGAGCGTCGCCTTTTTAATCAATACTGTGTTTTAAATATATGTGAGGCGGGCACCTTGATACACCAAGTTTATCTTAAAAATCACTGACAGCGGCCTTTGCCCTGTAGTAGGAAAGAATATGCTGGTATTATTATTATTTCATATAATTGGTAAAAACAAACCTTATTCGGACAAGTTACATATTATAATTGATAAAAACAAACCTTAGTCAGTGGGCCATCCTAGGGGCGGAGACACCTGTAGTGGGTTAAGCAAGAATTTTATAATTATGTTAGTTACCTTATTTTTTTTCTACTTAGGCCATCGACGCGGTATATTTCAATGGAAACAATAAGGAGGGTGATGCTGTTATCTGCGGGATCGCTAGGAGACCCAAGAATATTGTCGATTCTTTCTTGTACTTGAAGGTTTGTATGATTACCTATATTTTTTTATAACTTAGTATATCATCACGCCATTAATCGGGCACAAATCCTAACTCAGAGGTGCTACTGAGAATCCGATAGAACAACCTTATAACACATTTTGCTCGACCTGGGAATCAAACTTTCGACACTGGTTTCTTCCCTCTAAGTCCAAAGGCTTGCTAATGGGCTTTGGGTTGATGAGGCAACCAATAAAAACCTTTAGCAGAATAGTCAAAGACCGCGCAAACCACGAGACCAACGGGACCAGAATAGGAGTAGGTATTAGGTACATACATAATAAAACATACTCTTTTAGGTCAAGGGTGAAGATCTCCTGCTTTCTCTTGAGTTACCAGACACGTACCAGGAACAGACGAACATTGAAGAGGGCTTGTACAGAATAAATGGTCTTGAAGTCGTCAACTTTATTCCCATGAGGACTTGGAAGATGACTTACAAAGGTGACATGAAGTGAGTATCAATTTGGCTATACATACATCCTGCTAATATTATAAATGCGAAACTTTGTGAGGATGGATAGATGATTGATACTCTTTCACGCTTAAACGACTGAACAGATCTGAATGTAATTTGGGACATAGGTAGATTATAGTCTGGAATATAGGGTAGGGCACATAGGGTACTTTTTACCCCGAAAAATTTACGGAAGGAATTTACGAAGGATAATATTTATCAAATTTGACGCGGTCGAAGTCGCGGGCAGGAGCTAGTACATACATAAACTCATGCCTTTTTCCCATGGAGGTAAGCCGGGTAGGCAGAAACCACAGAACTCCACCTACTACGATCCTTATATACTTCTTTCGCCTCGTTCACGTTCATAGAAGCACGCCGGTTACGAGTACAATTTGGCTATCTTATGATAATACTGACAATAAGAAAAAAATAATACATTAATTGCACATAATAATTTATTCATTAATCCAGTAATATGTTGGTAGATATAGAAATAATAATAATACATAAATTGCACATAATCATTTATTCATTAATCCAGTAATATGTTGGTAGATATCTATAGATAGATAACACAGCAGCTGTTTGGTTGTAGGTACATTTGCTGTAATAGTACACATAGCTTTGAAAGAATCGGACTAATTGTCGAACAATAACCAATCACCTATTCCTTATTTAAATTTATTTCAGGTCAGGGCTAGCAAGTATTATTTTCCCATTGATATTAACCGTCATTTCAATAGTTACCTATTATCTAAAATAAAACATAATTACCTATCTATTATCATTATACTATCTACAATAACATTCAATAAAAATATTATCCTCCTTTTGGCCGCCGCCGCAGTCGGGTAAATGTGTAGTAGAATTTTCATTACAATAATAAAAAATATAATGGGTTGGGTGGTTGGATCAAGGGCTTGATTCCGTAAGAAGTACTCTTAAACACGACGCGTTTTATTTTGAGAACCCTTTCTGAGGAGCCCTGAGCACCGGTAGCTTGTACCCTGTCCCGATACCGGTGGGCTACTATTTTTTAATGTGTTTAATGTGTGTTTTCGATAAATAAATAAAAATAAGATAATAATTAAATAACCAAACCATTTTTCACAAAAATCATCCATCGTTTGTTTATTTTTCAAGACTTATTATTATTCCAGGCCCAGAAATGACAAGGAGAAGACAGTGAGCGTGGAAGCGGAGCTGACTTGGAGCGCAGTCTACTCACATTTCAACTATGACACACAGATGTCGCCTCTGTGCTTGGCCAGAGACTTGGCTAGGGAGAAATGGTCGAAAGGATACTTTAAGTTACTCAAAAAGTAAGAACATCTTAATCTTATTAACTTTCAAAGAGTTTATTGTAGACAGAAAAAGAATGCATGCAAAATGTACCTAATTCCTTGCGGCATTAATATTTTTATTTATTTAAATATTGTTAGGCAAGGAAGGCCTATAGATAAAATCTTAAAAAGCATTTATATTTCAACCAATTAAGCAATTTTCAACTTTATTTCACTTGTTCATTATCAATTAATAAATTATATTGCTACGTACTGCTACCTGTCCACGCTAACTGACCCTAAAGTGTTCCTCATTTTTCCTAAGATAGTGCATGAGGAATGATCGAGTCCCAAATTGAACGCGCAACATTCTTTATCGACAATGTTAAGGTATAACAACCAGATTAATCATGCTACATACTTATAATTTTCAGATTACATCAAACGCATTATGAGCAAATGGGTGTCTTAGAGGGCACCGTCACAATCGACGGCAAACAACACATAATCGACATACCATGCGTCAGGGATCATAGTTTCGGTAAGTCTTACAATTGTCTATACAAATATTCTTAAGCTTTTCATTGTTAGTTTGTTTGAACGCGCTAATATCCGAAACTACTGGTCTTATTTTGAAAATTCTTTTAGTAGGATACTATTGTATCCCAATGTGCGATATTTTGTTATGAAAATAAAAATAGGGATCTGTCTATAAAATAAAATAATATTGTAGGTACCTAAGTTTTAAAATCTACCTTTGCCGTGCAGCTCCTTTCTTACTAATACATTTATTTACTTACAGGACCGTTCAGAGACTGGCGTACATTCCACCGTTATGTCTATCATTTTATATTCCTGGAAAACGGGGACTGCATGGCCATCGGCACTGTATGTCAACCTTCAGTTTTGTCGCAGTAAGTACCCTTCATCATCAGTCATTATTATAGTCTTCACTAACCAATTACTAAAACGTATAATTGGGTACCTACATCATCAATCAATTGACATACTTATTATGAAATGATAAAATGTGAACTGTTGTCACTTATTTGCAAACTCAATTGACTATTTATTTATTGATATCTACTAAAAATCGAATTCTATAATAAACTGAAAAGTCATTTATAGGTATAAAAATTACCCTCTCTTGCAAGCAAAATGAGTTTTCTAGCTATTCATTTTCATTTTGTTTCTTTTAGCCTCACCATCGGCTACCTCTGCCGTCAATCGGACCAAGCTGTGTTACCAGTCAAATACAGCGACTTCCACTTGTACCAACACGGAGAACATCAGATCTTACCCAAAGACTATGGATTTGTTTTCGCAGCTGGTAAGGACACTCACTTAATTTCGTCTTATTTCAGCCTTAAAATATCTTCTGAGCGTAGCTTGCCTACACATTACAAGTTTTTTTTCTTCTTTTTCATGTTTTCTTTATCGGTGATTACAATCCACGAGTGACGGACGTACTTACGTCCGGTATAGTTACCATACACCACAACCGAGAAGGCCAATTATCCGTTCAAAATTTGAATCTCATCTCAGCGGCAATCAATGTCAAAAACTTAGTATTTTATACCAATTGAGACTGAGATTAGAATGCTATCATTGCTAAACTTACGGAAATTGCCCTTCTCCTGAAAGGCTAATCTTTTTACCATGACCTGGACTATTTCTTATTATATACTGCTCCATAGGAAACAGTCCAGTCCAGATCGTAGTAAAAACCATCATCATTATAATCATATCAGCTAAACTCCATCCACTGCTGGACTTACGTTTCCCCTAGAGATAGCCACAATGACCGGTCCTGCTCTATCCGTATCCAACAATAAAAATAAGTGTTAATCCTTTCTAATATTATAAATGCGAAAGTAACTCTGTCTGTCTGTCTCTTCTTCACGCCTAAACCACTGAACCGATTTCAATGAAATTTGGTACAGATATAGTCTGGGACCCGAGAAAGGACATAGGATAGTTTTCATCCCGGAAATCCCCCGGGAACGGGAACTATTAATCCACGCGGACGAAGTCGCGGGCAAAAGCTAGTGTTTAATATTTCTTACAAAATTATTTGTATGTCCAGGAGGTACAACATACGCGGTTCGAGTGCAAGTGGACCATGAAGATACATTCTACATCGGTAAGGGAAGAGAGGCGAAGTTTTACGAGCGATGGTGCAACGTGGAAGTGAACGGTGTCAAGGGTTCCGCCTGTGTTGAGTGGCACTATAATAATGTTCAGGATAAAAGCAAAAAGGGAGATGAGTAACTAAAAAAAACAAGCAATATCTTTCGGTTTTCATGCTCAAGCAAATCAAATCGCTTCATTTAAAGTACCAAACTTAACTCAAAGTTAGCTGCAACGTTAAGTTATAAATGTGATTGTCTTACATAATGAGCCCGTCAAAAGCCGTATAAAGTCAAAATCAAATTATTTTCTTACAAACCGGCTATTAAAAGGCACGGCAAGCCTGGGGAAAGAAGGGCCAAATGGGTTAAATTGTTGCTTCAAATCTTATTTTAAATTTCGAAGCATGATTTTTTGACCCGTCATCGCATTGTGGCTACATTATACATTTAATATTTATTCTGCTTACTATCTGCCTATTGCTTTACTATGCATTGTGTAGTAGTGTCAATAAATAGATAAGATATAATTAAATATGCATCCGTTGCGTAAACCAGTTATTATTATCGCCTTTATTGCTATAAGGTCGAGGAATTAATTTAAAAGGTACCGTCTAAGGAGATTTGTTTGACGTAAATAAAACTAGAATTAGCGAGGAAAGTTAACTATATTTAGCATAACATTTTTGTTGACTTAAGTAAGTTATAACTTAGTATATCTATAAAATATGGACTAGCAATATAATTCACAATACATTTGTTTCATTGAATGAAAATCATAACCAATTATTACTAAAGACTAGATAACTGCGACAAAAATCTACAGGCTATTGCGTTAGCGAATAGGCATAATACTGTATACTTAACTATGTTTAACCAGTCAGCAATCATAAGCAAGATTTCATAAATAAAAAAATATACTTTTATATTTGTAGGCATTCTGGAGCCAAATAACGTTCACCTTATATTTAAGAGGTCGCATATAACAGTATGATTGAGAATTCTTTCTTGTAAATATTCTGTCGCAGTCACCTCTCCACTCAGGACCTATCCAAAGTAAAACAATCATTATGACTAATTTGTTCAGCTATTTATCTATTACAGAAAAAATCCTTGTATAAAATAAAAATTGTTAGCAATATATGTATCTTTGTTTGTCTCTTATACACATTTGGTATACTTGTACTATAAAGTAGGTACGCTCGTATACAACAATATTAAGGATATGAGATTTTTATCACGATTTCACGTACCTACTTACATTTTGTAGACCAAACGTGTATATCAAAAAAATAATATTATGTATTTATGTAAGTATGTAGATATTATAAAATCCTTATAAAACATTGTACTTTTATTTATCGAACATCAAGTATTAACCAGCCTCGTACTAAAGCGACATTTGTGAAAATATAATGAAGTAGTGGAAACTGAAGATAATGTGAATTTCATTTTTTGTGCGACATTTAATTAAATTCACTACAGCAAAGAAGCTAAAATAAGTGTTATGTTGCAAAAAGCTGGTACGTATATTAATATAAATTAATAAAATATTATAACAATGAATAAAAAAGTTTACATTCTGAATGACATACATGAATATGAAACGTACAGTCACAAACACAATTATAATTTATTACAACGTAATCCCTTCATGGAAGGAATCGAATAAATAAATTTGCGCGATATTTAGCATTACGTTTGTAACTGTACAGGAGTTACAATTCCTATAATATGGTAAAGTATACTGACGCCTAGATTTCAGGTAACGATCCTGATTTAAATTATGTGTTAATATGTTACGTACATATTATGGAAGACAGACTGATTTACTTAGAATGAATTTATGGATTTTTTACTGGTCTAATGATTAATTAAAAAGTTCAATTTCACGTAAGGAGGTGACAAGTCGCAATAATATTATTTATCAATTTCAAATGGACTTGAACTTTATGTGCTGTTTAATAGAGATAAATTTCGTCGATCAAAAGTGCCAAAGTGATGGTTGGCGCCTTCGTAATCACAATACTTGATATAGAGTTACCTTGACAGTCAGACAATTGACAATACAAATTCTATGTCTAGGCCTACTACACAGTCGAGTTTTAATCTTCATCTATCAGACTAACTGTCGAAAAGTTATGAAAAAATACTTTTAAACACTCAACTTTTTTATTTTATTATTAAACCCCACATTTATATAAACATCAAATCTGCTACAACATTCTAAGTATTTTTTTTTGTCACACCGATCTAAGATCAGGACGTTTTATTCTAGTTTTAATTAAAAACACGAATATTATTATTGGTCGGTAAGAATTTTGTAATAATACGAAATATACGATACTAGATTTGGCAGTATCTTAGACTGGCACCCAAAGAGACCTACAAATTTTCAAATAGTCATAATTTATAAATAACAAACCTTAAATTACATGATTACCACACAATAAACGATATCGAACATAGAAATATCGAAGTATATTAATTTAAAGTTATTTTAATATCCGATACTCGGCTTTAGATCGAATGTAAGATACGTACATTCTTAGGAGTGTTATGTTTTATATTGACCATGACAGTATGAATATTATACTTGAAATGATTTCAGTTACATCTCAGTTATCAACTACAAATCGAAGGACGATATGTTGGACGTAACATTGCGCCTCATTTGTGCGATAATATTCCTTGAAGAAGAGACCTTTATGTGTGTAGTGAGATCTCAGATCACTGTATAACTAATATACAACAAGTTCTACACTGTTGAGACTACAACGGTAACTGGAATGGACATCAGACTAGACGAATACTAATCACAGCACCTAATTAACATAGTTTTATGAACTCTTCGAAATGTTCTTAACATTTCATTCGACGGTATAACACAGTGATTTAAGGCAGGAAATATTTTAATTAAGTACTGTTTTAGAAACTCCACGATACGTACCTACGTTTATGATAATCATAAAAGCTCATTTTTCTAAACAGGATTTGGAAATAGTCTACACATGAAAATAATATTTTTTTTACATAGTTTTTTCTGCTAAGCCATAGCCAAAGAATGTGAATTTGTCTGAAGCACAATAATTATTCGAATAATAGAATATATGCTAAACAATTTAGAGCTACTTGGAAATATTAATTAATACAAATATGAATATTAAATTAATCTGTCACATAAATAACTATTATTGTTAGGAATACTGTTGAAGTTCATTATACTGACTAGATTTGTCTTTTGTTGTTTTCAGAATGAGCACATCACAAAAATAAACTAAATTAAGCATAATTTAAAATCTAATAAATAATAATAATAATAATTAAGTAAATCGTCTTTTGTAACATTGCACTCCTGTCCGCTTACGCTAACTTAAGACGTAATAAATAAATAGTAAAAATAAAACATTTTGAAAATTGTAAAACAATAAATATAACAACAAACATATAAACCTCTTTGGTAAACGTAATACTTTTCGTTACAATGGCATAAAAGGCCATTAGGTCAATAAGACAATCGAAAAAAAAACTTGTGTGTTTTATTATTATGCATTTGATAGTCAATACGTTCTAACGTACATTTTGTAATACATTGGGTACAATATAAGACTGATATTTTAGACAATGCAGTATCGAGATATGAACAAAAATTTTGTGGTAACTGTATAGTTACTTGAGTTAATGTTATTGAACGTTACATACCGCGGAGGTGCCTGGCGCGTGGTCGAGCAGTGCTCTTCGACGCTTGATCCCTTCGAGGTACACTTCACGATTGAACAAACCCGCAGCTAAGGGCACACTGTAACAATATAATGATGAAGTTTTTACTGCATGATTAATTTAAATATTTTTCATGTATTCTATATCGTTTATGACCATGATTGATGCCTGATTCAGATGTGATTGATAAGAATTAAGTTTTTTTTTTAAAGTAGTATACATGATACTAGTCTTTTATTGTCCCTCTGCAGGGCAAAGGCCTCTTTTAATACTCGTACAGAAAAGGCACGAGCATTGATCACCACACATGCTCAAAGGAGATTGGCGATTTCAGATGTTTTACTTCATATCAGTAATGTCCAAGATAAACTTAGAAAGTACATACGACATGAAAAGGTCACATTGGTACTTGCCCGTGCCCGGTTGCGAACCCAGTGGCTATCACGACTATTATAAATCCGAGTCGATTATCAGTGAAAAATCGGGTTGAAAACGAATGAAGAGAGAAGAAAGAAGGAGAAGAGAGAGAGAGAGAGAGGGCAGAATACAGATTGTATAAAATGTCTCATTCGTTAGGATAATAAACTTGGTGCAATATACTTATCTTAGTAAATAATAATGATCATCATCATTAATTTTCCAAAACTTCCTTGTAAAGTGGGTGGTGATTGACTGTTGAAAGGAGAGGGTAAATACGAAATTGGCGTAGGAAATCGCGGGCAAAGACCCAGTCTTAAATAAATCTCAAATAACAAACGTGACATTCATTAAATTCAAATCTTGTGCCAAAACAAGCCGTCATAGTACGAATGAATTCCCTAGTGATGTGTAAGGGTCAATTCATACTAGCGCAGAGTCGAAGCGCATCGAAACGTCAAATTGGGTACTTGACACCACTAACCAAAAATTTCAAGTCACAACTTCTCTAAAAAAACACTTTATTTTACCCATAAAAACCGATTAATTTACAATTTATTGTAAAATTAGATTTTTACTTACTTTAAAGTCAATAAATAGTTAGTCAATTGTAGTAGGTCACGTAGTGACGTCACAGCGTGCTATTGCCATTCAAAATCTATGGGATATTAGATTTTTGACAGTACATAAAAAGTATGTCAATTGGTGGTAGAGTCAACAACCCAATTCTTTACAAATAAAGCGAAGTTGCACGAATGCGCACGTATTCATAATACACACCAATCAGCGTTGGTCGCGCTCAGACGCGCGTCTTCTTTTTATTAGAGAAATTTATCTGTATTACTTTGGCGACATTAAGGTAACTTTCCTATGTTAAGTTTCAAATTAACGCTTCGAAGCGCTTCGACTCTGCACTAGCATAAATTGGCCCTAACATTCCGGTATGCTTACACGTCAGTTCCTGGTCGCAGCATGGTCGAGAACAGCCCCCACACTGGCTTGTGGTCGCTGGTGCAGACGGATTGCACCGAGTTGTATGCTAAGCACTTGACGCCCGAGGTGACGGGCACCGAGCTGATGCGGCGTAACCCTGCAACAACTTAGGTGTGAAAATCAGAGAGTGATGTGTTTAAAGTGGTGGAGGATTTTTTTTGAATTACATGTGTGATTTTTTTTAGCTGCATTGAGATGGTTTTGGGGCAAAACTTATTGGTTGGCGTCACCGACATGCTAATGTGACGTTTTACGCCCTACTGGCGACAGTTATTTCAAAGCTTAAATTTTACCCGTTATTGGGACGATTTGAGCCGGTCTACATTTTTAATCGGACCCCACTTAATAGAATACTGGAATACTGGACATTTTTTCTATATACAGCTTTTTACCTGCCGCTTGATGGTTAGTTCTAGCATTGAGTCAAATTGAAATTAGAAAGAGCAACTTCTTTCGAAACTCAGTTAGGCATATTTACAATCGCGTACTGTAGAATGTGTGGAATAAATTATGTTACGGAGATATCGTTTAAACTTTTGACATGAACTTAATATTGTTTGTGATGTTCGCATGTGCTTTGCTTGTAGTCTTGGTTCAAATTCGCAGTACAAAGAGCGCCAGGTTTTCTTAAAAATATTTTTTTACCACACACTTATGGTTATTTTTTGTTTCCAGAATCATAAGTACGTCTATAAACATATAAACGCACATACATAAACAACTAGACCTGTAACAACTATCTTTCGGCCATGCAAATATTCGTTCCATGGAATCGAACTCGCGATACGTAGCGCTACAATCAGCCACTGCGCCATACAACCCTATGAAATTCCTTGCAGTTCCTTCTAAGATTCTACCACAAATTACTATTAAAATTGTAGGCACATGTTACTAGGTGCCCTGAGACCTCTCGGGTGCGGATGAATCAGTAGGTACCTACGCTTCGCCAAACACCTCTAGGTAGACATGATGCATTTCTGAAAAGTCTATATTTACCACATTATGTTAAGCACAGTTATGGATACAAACATCGACTTCCGGATTCTGAAAAACTATTCAAATTAATTTACATTTGAAATTTGATATTAGATTGGACTATTTTGAGCCTAGAATCAATTCCGTTACAAAAACTAGCAACTAGCAATTATGAGCAAGTTTAAGTTTTATTACATCTACACTTGACCATTGTTCTACAATGCTGAAATATAGGCCTGCTTTTCTGTGTTCGGATAAACACAATCCACAAGTTAAATAGTTAAATTAAAAAATTATAGCATAATTTTTATGATATATCTGCAAGGTATCTACAACTTATTAGGAGGAAAATAACAGGTCAAGTATGACATTATTATAAACATTGACCCATATTTTATTTATTGAGAAGTCATTTACCTAAAAGAGTAACAAACAATGGAAGTCTCCAGATTAGTCACGACATTATTTGAATTAAGACAAAAGCTCACCCGAAAACGCTGACGAGGAGTTAGAGGTCATTGACCTCGCTTTGTACAATATTCTGTCGGTATAAGCAGGTGCTCGTTGCTTGCTAGACGTGTCGAACTGTTGACTGCCTGGATCGTACTAAAATGAGTAAAAAAATACTTTATTCATTGTAACTACGTATTTCATTATGCATCTCGATGAAAACACGAGTGCAATTTAGTAAACGTTACATTTTTTTTATTGTTTTTTTTTTCATACAAAAATTTTATCCAATCTACCGGCTGACCTTCTGTCGGCGGACCCTTCAAAAAATGTATTTGGTGTAAACCTTGTCCTGTCAATTATGAACATTATATCAACAACAATACAAATCGGTCGACACACGGTCATCGCTTGAGAGGGAACGGCTCGAATGGATTTTTACTTATATACCATACTAGCTTATGTTCTCGTGTGAATGTCAGTTGTTAAGGAATTTCGTTTTTTATTGTATTAACCTGTTATTTTGGCGTTACAAACAGACACTTTAATTTTATTTCTTTGTATAGATATACCTTGTAAGTAGGAGGGAAGGTGATGGGAGCTTCCCTGAAGTCCCGAAAGGCGGCGCCATCTTCTAGCACAGCTGTCAACTGATCCGCGTGTAACAACCCGTGCGGCAAGTGATGAGGTAACGGGAACTGTGGATGTAAGGAGACCAGGTCACGTAAATTGTAGTTAGGTTCCCAATAATATGGACACTATGCTTCTGTTAAGTCTCTGTGTATGAGTTTTTTTAGTACACATACTTGTATCACCGTTATATGTAGGTATATTTACGTGCAAAAATATGAGGACAGCGAAATTCAATAGCGATTTCCCTACTGAGTTTGGTTTCTAGGATGGACGGAGTCCTGGATGTCCAAATTTTATTGCACGTGATTGTAGATTATTTTGTCATGATAGTAGAAGTGTCTGTAGCACAGTATAACTTCTGAAAAGTCATAATCATTCGGAGCGTTTTCGTAAACAATTGCGCGGACGATCGGAGTGAAAGTGTGCGTGGACGTAGCGTATGTCCCAAACTGCAATATGGCAATTTGGGAATTGCAGTTTGGGACATACGCTCCTAACTAAGTAGAAAACGATAAAAAAGTAGGTAGAGAATTTTGCCAATTTCTCCGGTCCTGTCAACGTATAAGCGATGAACCACTGTAAGTAATTCACTATGCTAATCGGTACGTACTTGTGTCTGCTCGATCCACCGCAATACAGCGGCTCTAGGCTCACCCAATCTGAAGTTTAGATCACCGCACCAGAACACATAGTCGAAATTGTTGGTGACGTCTGAAATGATAACATATGTGGGTTATTCGATTATTTATGATTTACTTACTAGATAACAGTAAACTGTTAACAAGCGCGAGGTTGGGGTTTTTTGTTCTCCGTTGGTCGAGCAGTGATTTTGGGATTTACTTGAGGGCAATTTTACTAACTTTTAGGCACGGTCGCAATCTATTCTCAGTTTTATTCTGCCAAAAATACCCCTAATTTACATACAATGATTGAGGCTGTCTGATATAAGATTGGATGCGGGCCGCTTCCAACCGATCTTTTCAGAAAACTATGGGTGAGGCCTATGTCCAGCAGTGGACGTCCTGCGGTTTATATGATGATGATGACATAAGATAGCGAGATTTTAAAGTTTTATAAATGAATAAAATAAGGCTTTAGGTAAAACATTCTAAGTAACATCCTAGTATGGATTACTCCTATAGAGCTCTCCTGTTATCTATTAAACAAGGGTGATGTAAGTGTGTACATAGTGGAAAGATTTGTGGTTATAATAGCCTCAAAAAAAAAGGTACTTATATCGGTCTTGATCTATTTAAACGGGATTAAACGCCAACATTATCTTATCTTTCTATGAGCCATCGTTATAGTCTATAACACTGGCTAACATTTTAGTAATTACTAGCTTCTGCTTGCGACTTCGTTAGCGTGGTTTTTTATACCGGCGTTAACTTTACTGTTCCGCTCCCGTAGGTCGTAGCGTGATGTTATAAGGCCTATACTATTCCTCGTGAATCTGGCTATCATGTACAAAGAGAATTGTTCTAGTTCGACTGTTAGGTTCAAAGATTAGCGCGTTTAAACAAACATAAAGACTGTTCAGCTACATTATATTAGTATAATAATAGCTAAATTAAGCTAGGCTTTGCAGTTTAGCCTCTAAACTTTCCGCGGAACAATGTATAAAAGAAGTATTTTATCAGTATCAGTATGACGCGACATACACCTACATGTCAACAAAGATATCGTAAAGGAAATTGATATCATATCAGTTCAAATTATATTTGCTAAAGTTTTGCGGAAGGAAAGTGATTGATATATTTACACTCTATGTTTATTCAGTAATACATTGGCCTAGCCTACACTTATAAATATACGCAACAAGATAGCACTTTTCATAAACTTCGATCTGGAAATTAGCCTGAATGCATAAACCATGGAGAAATAAGTACATGGAGCTTTAAATTGGGACTTTCATCATCATCATGATTCATCAGCCGAACGACATCCACTGCTAGACATATGCCTCCCCTAAAGATAGCTACAATCAAAACTGTGATTCAAAGTAGTCTATACTAATATTAGTAAAGTTGTGAGGTTGTGCCTACGTAGAGGGTAATCTCTGGATCTACTGAACCGATTTTGGAAATTCTTTCACTCATAGAAAGCCACGTTATTTGTGAGTTTCATAGGCTATATAACATCACGTTAAGATCCACGGGAGCGGAACGGTAACCAAAGACGTAACTTAACGCGGGTGAAATAACCAACGCGGATAAAGTCGCGGGCGCGTCTCTAGTAATTCATATAATAATAATAATCTTTTATTACACAAAAGTGTGGGGAAGGTTGTAACAAATCATCATCAATAGACAATAATTATCACTAGGTAAATGTCTATAATTATGTAGTATTAAATTCATGGTAAAAGCTTCGGTTATGTCTCTTCCCTTCCTCGCCTGTTGAAGCACTGGAATAGCGAAGTGTATTTCAATGGATTAAAACAATGCAAACCCAGTAGGTTAGATGGTGATTAGACATAGTATAATTTGCTTTTTTACTCCATTCACTTACTACTCCGTGGTTTCAAGCACTATTTGGCCGCGTGCCAGAATGACAATAATGTATCTGCATCTAGACTTAAGTTTATGAATGAAAAGAGTAGACTATAAAAAGTTATGCGTCATACATCTATATTTATATTAAAAATTCGGTCCGATTTGAAACAATCCTTTTGTGTTCTTCAGTTTATCAAGAAAGGTTAGGCTTAGAGTTGAAAAAATCGCGTGCAAGATGGAATTTTGTCGCGTTATTTATAACTTACACGCAATTACCAATTCTATTTTAGTTGGATTTAAGTACATTATCAATTAACGAATTGAACCTGCTTGAGGGTATTGCTGCTGTCTCTGGTACTATAGCTGCATAAATAAAAAAATAAATAACATACCTTTACTTTTATGCCTGCAAGGCAAATTCTTTGGCAAATCAATAGACCTTATTATCCTCTTGATATCAGACACGCGTTCTTTGACCTTCTCCTGATGCGCTGTCAAATGGGCGGTCACAAACAAAAATGTGGATCCGAACAATGCAAATGATATAGCAACAGCGCCTTTAGTACGAAACGCTGTACCCGGTCTGACAGATAAACTTGCGTCCTCAGGAAGAGAACAAAACCAAATAAGGTCTCTTCTTATAAATATCATTAAGTGGATTGTTCCTGGAAAATTAAGAAATCATTTTATATTTTAAAATCAGTACTTATGCACTGCAGTGGAAAAATCCAGGCTAACAATGTCAATTGTACCAATTTTAAAGTGATTTTATTTATTTACAATACAAAGGAAGAAAGGGAAATAAATATCAAACACATTACTTTATAAGACAAAGCCATGTGTGATGTGATTAACGAAATATGTTTGTATTTGTTTGGTTAACAAACATGCCTAATTGATATTTAATGGTCAATATTCTCCCAATCCACCTCCTATGTACTGTCTAATGAGTTTGCAAATGTTTACATACCTAAATAATAAGAATGCAACAACAGATGCGATGGTCCCAATACTTCTTGGATGGTGATCTCCCATTCGGTACGCTCGGAGTATGACTCTTGTGTGCCAATAGCAAATATGTCAGGTACATGTGTCACTTGATTTGGGAATATGAAATCTGCTAGTTCCCTGTGAAATTATATGTAATTAATTTGTAAAACATGGAAATAAATGAGATTAAATATTTTGTTTAACAATATTACTTTGGTGGCGGCTGTCCATTCATGTTCCATGATCCTACAAATATTTTTACTTCTCTATCAGGGAAGACATGTTCTAATTCTGCAGCTCCTAGAAGGGAATGAGATGCTAGACGCCCATAAAGATAGTTCCTGAAATTAAATATTAAATTCACTTTTGGCAATGTCACAGTACTATAATACCAAGCTGTTGTACTTATTCCTTAAAAATATTTAGTTATTCTACAGAAAAATGTAAATGTACGAATGTTTAATACAAAAAAAGCACGAAAAGAACATAGACAACAGGTAACCTTTCTCGAGCCTCCTGTGTGGGTATGAGACGCAGCACCTGTGCAGCAAGCAGCGAGTTACGAGCTAAGCTGTCAGTGCTCCCAGCACGCGACGATGACCGTGCGATAGACGACTTGGTCCTAGTGTAGACAATTACAAAAATACAACAGAACAATTTCCAACACCATAGAAGAAGTATAGTACAAAAGATGATCTTCTGGTTACAAATCCAAATATACCTTACCTCCTTTTCCGATCTAAAGAGCTACTCCGGTCACTCTCAGGTGACGACGCGCGGTACAAAGGCTTAGACTCAGTTGATATCAAATGATCAGCTGATAATCTCTTAACAAATAATTTATTCTTTGAAGATTTGATCCCTTCAAATGATCCTGAATGTTCAAAACATTTCTTGATATCTTCACTTTTCGGAAACTTCACTGTAGCTTTGGGTATTTCTTCAGACTTGGTTTGAGAACATATTGTTTGGTCACTTATACTGTTGGAGTTGTTTTCTGGACTGCCAGTCACAGATCGCGCCTCATCTTTACAATGTTGGTTATCAACTAAGCTTTTAGGACGAGACCGTCTGAAGAAAGTCCTACAACACTTCGGATTGCTGTCGTCTTCGTTGTGATGGGTATTGGTCGTTCCGTTGTTACAAAGAGGTTCTACCGAACAGTTTTGTTGGGTCGAGGCCTCTGTGTTGTGGTCCGCAATATACGCACTTGCAGCTAAAAAGGGATCAGCGGGAGAGATTGGTCGAGATGAAGACTGTGCAAATTCATCGTTGGAATCAGTATCGACGACGCATCCAACTTTTGGAGATTTTTTAACAAATAGACGTTTCCGCAATGACAATTTTTGTTTCGTTTTAGTAGGTGAAGTTGTCATGTTTGGTTTTAAACCAACAAAACGATTAATTTAAGTTACTAATTACATTTTTACTAAATATAGACAACATAACCTAATACGGTTCTAATAGACTGGACTGACATTTTGCGCTCAGGAAACTGTCAAAATCTTATTGATACGTTCAAAACACTTTGTACATTATAATGAAAACGTATTTTATGTTTAGGCTACACAAAAAAAAATTGTAATGATGTGAAACTGAGAAAACAATATTATTATAATTAATACTATTTACGCTTCACAGTTGTCATGGCAACGGCTAAATTTGCCCTTTTGCCATATAGGATTGGTTAGCCCAGTAGGGCGCTTTCATTCATTTTGAATCAATATTCTTGCATGTTATGCATGAATGAATGCATCGAATTCGTCGACAAGGTCGACATAATTAGTGTTAGGTAAGTACTTATTAGCAGTGAGAAATGTGAGAATTAAAGAAAGGCCAATATAATTATAATACCTATTAATGTTGATAGTATGTTGTTTAGTAGGTAGCTAGGTATGTATTCTATACTTAATTCAATGAAAAACAAGTTGAAAAGTAGATATAGAACAAAAGTTATGTAATAATTATGACGAAAATGTATAGAAGTAACATTACTATGCTTATTTTTATATTAACTGCACTGCCTGTGCCCGGTACGAGCAAATTCTGTCCATTGTATAGAGCTGTTGGAGATAAATTCCCACCGACAACCGATTGTATGCCGTTACCTGTAAAATAAATTGAATATGTGGATACAATCAGTGACTATGTAATTTTAACGTCATAACTGACAATCAATGAAAAAAAAAGTAGTAATATTTTCATAAATTTTCAGATTTCTCAACCAATATGTATTGTAAATGTAGAACCTAAGTATATCTATGTATATTGAATATACCTACCGATATTACAAAGGTCAGATGTACAAGCTCTGTAAAACGTTCTGAAGGTAGAATCTGTTATCTCATGGTTCAGAAAATCCGGTTGGCCTTCACAGCCACGAGTAAAACTGGCCACTTGACCAACTGGGTCCTGAAAAAATATATAAATTTCAAATAACACATGCTTTTTCCATGCAAGAAGAATAAGCATGGAATGTTTAAAATTTCCGGTCCTTGCTGTGATATTTCCTCATGCCATGATGTGCCTAAAGCTGAGGCAACATCTTCACTTGAGAAAAATGAAAAAGGTGGTTTCCTCAGCCTAAACACAGAATAAAACTGATGATGTGATGTGTCTTTTACACACACAGTATTATGCCCAATCTACTTACCAAAAATTCTTGTCTCAAGATGGTACAGTAGGTGTGCGGACATTCAACAGTACGAGTGTCGTTGGTTATGGTTAGACAATCCCGGTCCGAGTCCACAGAAGAAAAGCCACAAGTGTAGCATCGTAGTTCGCCTAAAAATTAACCATATTTCATCATCACTGTCAAGACCTGTTATGGTGGACCAAGTGGATGGAGAAGAACAAAAAGTCTTGCCCCTTTTCTATGTCATGTCGATGATTCTCAATAATATATGAATAAGCTCTCAGCCAAATGGATAGCATAATCAGTGGGTTCGCACAGGTCACTGTAACTAGGTACATGTGTTGCACGAAGAACGGAACCTATGAAATCACTTCACAAGCTGTCGCGATGTGATTCCATAGTTACTCTTTGGCTTATATAGGAGTTGAATTAACGTATAGTGACGTAGCTAGGTCCTACAGCGATATTTGATCATTTTGATGTATCGGCCTTCAATTACAGAATACCTTAGTAATAATAACTTAGTAGTTTCATACCAAAAACTAATTCTGAAGATAACTTTTACTTAGATTTTTCATACCTGAGGTATAGTAGATAAAATGTAAAGTTAGGTACTGGCTGTATTTAAGAAAAATAATAAGGGATAGCTTAACAAGAAACTTACCAGCAGCATTTCCAATAACACAAGCAAGCACAAACAACACTATTTTGGTATCCATATTGCGCAAACAAACATTCCTTTCACACTGACGCGGGCGCACTTCGGTGATTTTTCGATATCACTCATTATCGGAATCAAAGAACACTTTAAACTGCTAATCTTATCAATTCCTATTTGTCTTTAATTCGAATTCAATCACAGATCTAGGATATTCTTTTGTTTGATGTAAATTGATAAATCTACCACCTAATCGATTTCTTAGATTATCAGGACATTAAATACCAATACGTATCTATAGGCAATTTTATTTATAGAAATGATGAATTTATAATGTGCTAAACCTGCAGAACACAGTAAAACTACGTCTTGGGGTTTATCCGGTTCGTAAGGGATAAACGAGGCATGGGAAAAGTAAAAGTGACCTACCAAGCTGACAATTTCATTTCCTTTTTTTTAACCTTTCGCCGATCTTTCCGCTGTAGGTACCTACCTAATGCTCGTCCTGTCAAACCTCCTGTTTACAAAAAAAACCTTGGACGGCATATTTTTTTTGGGACAAGCTCCCCACACAATTTCTGTCCACTGTAACTCCTACCGCCAGAAAAGCGTCGAGGCAATGAAACTTGAAGAGTCTCGGAAAAACGATTCAACTGTCTTGGATCCCACAACAAAATTAATTCGAAAAGATTAGCGGAAGACTAAGAAAAATATAATTTCCACTCCTCTAACCTCCCATGGTTGCCAGGACAAACTGGGAGGAAATGTTATAGTACTTAAAACATTCCTGGCAATATGTTACAACCACACAATGCTTGTAAAGAATGATTCGTGAAGGCGCTATGAAAAATATGGGGCATAATCTTAATAAAAAGTTATAAAAGAATTTTATATCACAGTGCCACCCTAAGTGTGCGTCCACACTGCGAGCCTGGCGCGGTTGCGACGACGGGCGCGAAGTATCAAACATATGAAAGTCACCTTTGCGTCCATATTGTAGTGACTAAGGCGGAAGCCTAGTGCGTCGGGACTGAGCAAGACAGCGCGCGTAAGTTTCAAACGCTTCTGTCTTCGCGTTCTGGCCCCACTACGGGCCTAGTCATCGAGCGATCCAATGCGCGGGCGGCGGGGGTAACAAACCATTTCGGTCTTGTCGCTCGGCGTATGTGCGTCTGTATTTGTTTATGAGAGAGTTATGAATAATTTCTCCTCAGGTCTAATACCTTTGCGAAAGTTAGTATCTTCTTTGGTGGTTGTCGGTGATATTTTACTTAGAACTCGTATGTAGTCAAAAGTTGACACGGGCATACGAGTATACTCAAAGAATTTTGTAGGGTATAATCTCAATTCTTCATATAAGTTAAAAAATTCACCAGTTATTGCTCTGTTTTTATTTATTTCGTGCACACCATCTCTAGTGTTCAACACCTCCCATCTCAGGATCGGACTGTCTAGTAAAAACAGCAAATCCTCGTCCATAGTTACGTCCACGTACATCAGGTGTTGCACACCTGATGTACTTCAAACCACTACAAGAGCTCGCGCCTCACTGTGGCCACCGCACGCCCCCGCTCGCCGCGCCCGCCTTAGGCTCCAGTCACCGCGCTTTCAGTGTGGACGCACACTAAAACCTTTTTTCTTTTAAGTTGTTGCTGTGCCCTACTAGGGTCCATAATTGTACTTTAGCTATAAGCCTATTATAACATCTTTATGCACATTATGGAATGCAAATAAACGAATATGAATATGTATGAAAACATTGCCAGGTTTTTACCAACATAATAAGTCCAGGCTACTCTTAAAAAATTGCTGGCAATAAATTATAATAGCAGCCACATGCAGCTGGGAAAATATGGTCCTTATGGAGTCATCATCATCATCTTCCTGCCCTTATCCCATGTTACTTGGGGTCGGCGCAACACGTTTTCTTCTTCCACTGTCAGCCGTCATGCTATCACTCACTCCTTTCTCTTTCATTATCTTTCCTTACGGAGTGCTGTTACAAAAACCTATTTATCATCAACTAGCTATACCCCACGGTTTTACCCGCATTTAGTTACATCTTTGGCTCTGATCCGCTCCCGTGAGTCACAGTCGTAGGATGATGTTAAAAGCCTCTAGCCTTCCTCGATAAACGATCCATATACGGGAAATAATTTTTTCGAATTGTGCCTGTAGTTCCTGACATTAGGTCGTTCCAACAAACAAACTTTTCAGCTCTATAATATCACTACATATAATATATATTAACTAGACACCTACAGCCTATAAACCGCAATTGACATGCAAATAAATCATGTCAACTCGACCGACAACCCAGTTACGTACAGCAGATGGCAGGCCACTGGATGGTGTTTATCATAATTGCTATTTCACTGGACGTACATCAGACAAGTCGCCGAGAGATCAACCCGTCGAGGTAATCGATTCCCCAAGTAATTACCGGTTTCACAGCCTATAACGGAGCAGTAATGTAGGTGCGACAGACTGCCTGGCTGCCTCGGACATGTTAGGTGGACTTGAATCAGGTGTAGGGTTAATAAAATACTTTCTGTGTTACATTTATTTTGAACTGGCTTATACCCGCAGCTTCGTTCGCGTGAATGTCGGTTATTGGCGGTGTCTTTTTCTGTGAGGAATCCTTATTCTTTTTCTAAAATAAAAGCACTTCTTATACTTCTTCTATCTTCCAGTAAAAGTCCCGTTAAAATCGGTCCAGCCACTTCGGAGATTTGTCGGAACAAACAGCCACAAAAATTTTCAATTTCATTTTTTGGTACGGTAAACATTCATAATGCATTTAGTAAAATCGTGTTACTTTGGCATAGTGTCCGACCGAAACTGGTTTTTACGACCGAAACCGAAACCGAAAACGAATTTCGGCAACGGTCTCAGTTTCGGCCGAAACCGAAACCGAAACCGAAACTTTCTTACAAGGATCATGTTAATGTTGCATTCGATTTTAGTTTGGGGGTAGGTAATTAGTAAGGTTTAAAATCAAAAAACAGAAATTAAATAATAATTTTATAATAAGGATACCTAGGTAGGTACCTATTTAAGTTCCAAAAAAAATAACAATTAGGTAAGTATTTAACTGTACTTGCCACTTAGATACCTTTGTAATAATTGTTAAAATTAACTTTAAAACTCTGAATCCTTCATATTATTACCACTACAGTAAGTACCAAGTACCTAACTAATGTTTTTTTAGGTATAGCATTAGCGAGTGAGTTATATTAACCAAAAAATATAAAGATCCCTATGTATGATTCTACTATGATCTATGTATTAGTTTTTTATATTGAATTATTTTGCTATGTTCCGTACCTCAAAAGGAAATCACTGAACTCTTATAGGATCACTTTGTTGTCCGTCCGTGTCTTTCTGCGTCACGACCCTTTATCTCGGAAACGCGTGGAGGTATCGAGTTGAAAATAAAACCACATAGGTACTTAGGTTACTAATATGTAGGGTACAGTCCCTTGAAGCTGTGACAAAATCAAACCAGTGAGTTAGAGATGGCAGTTTATGCCGCAAAAAAAAAAAATATAACTCTATAGTATCAAGGGAATCAAAATGAATAGGGTAATAACTTCTAAATTTGGCAAGTAATATCGTCATAAACTAGATTTACAGGGAAAAGTCTGAAAACTGTACATTTGTAATTAAATCATAAAAAAACAGGGCTTCATAAATATAAGGAACAGAGTCGAAAATTGTTAAATGACTTAACCGTGACTTGTGCGGTATCGTATAAAAGGGCGTCATTGATAGAAGGTTAAACAATTTTTTTTTATCATGTATTTTGTCATGTATATTTACGATGAACAATGAAAAAAAAAATTCGAAAAAAAAACTGCGAGGTTCGATTCCTGAACTATTTTAAATATGTACAGTACCTACAAATTTGTACGGAACCCTTGGTGGGCAAACGAACGGAACCCTCACTTGTCCGGTTTTTGATGTTTTCTACCTACTCTTATATAGCATAAGAGTCATGAATCACGTGATAAAACTTATCAAATTCAAATTAAATCACACAAAACTTACAACAAACAAAACGAACTGCAAACACAAGCCTGTCACGACAGGATTAGGCACGTGGACGCGGCAAAATCTTCGTCGCTTATATGGAATTCAACGCGCCGAACATGACCGAGTAAAGCGCGAGAACTCCCGAATACAGTTTCGGTTTCGGTCGTAGTTTCGGCAGGTCTGACGCCGAAACCGAAACTAAACCGAAACCCGCTATTTTTGCCGAAACTCGACCGAAACCGAAACCGAACTTTCGGTCGGACACTACTTTGGCATTACAAACAGACACTTTAATTTTATATATTTGTAAAATTGAAAAAAGATTAGAAGATGAAAGGTATAACTTTATTGAATAAATAAGTGCAGAACATAGCGTGAACTAGGTCTACTTATCTAGGCACAAACACAGGCAGGTGATCCATGGCTGGAGACTAAAATTCCAAACAGCAAATCAATGGGTAATGAAAGCTAATCTAAGCTAAAAATCAGCGCATACATTTTTTTTTTAGTTTACAATCGAATTTTAAATTAAATCTCGCGTTGATTATTCGTCATCTTCCGCCGATGTACGTAAATTTCGACGCCAAGCAGGACAAAAGCAAGGATCGTTCCATACAGCAGTGTTAGACACACTGGGTAGAAATCCACCATATTGACTGAGTCAAAACTCCCACCCATTACGGAGCACGCCGGTTTCTTAGCGTAGATTAATCGGTTTTCCCTGTCATTCAAACCGTGCTCTTGGATCCTGTAATACCTGTAATATAAAAGGGTTACCAGATGTAGGACTTAATTAGTTGAGATAGTCACTATGTTTTAGACGCAAGTACCTATCCAACACATTTTTTATATTAATAAATCTTTAATACATTTTAGAATATTCATACCTAAACAAAATAAAAAAAATCATTTAAAACAAAAAATTGTAGCCCTACGGCATCAGGAATAGGGTCCAAGCTACCGGTGGTCAGGGATCCTGAGAAAGGAATCCCCTAACATTGTTATTAAGTCTTGCAGAGATCTATGATAGGTAGGTGGGTACTGATCATGCGGGTAAACGTTTGATGTTATCCATAGTTTTTCTGTTCTAACAGAAACTAACATACAGGATAAGTTTTTAACCAGTGCGTAAATTTTTTTTGGTAGTTCAGTGTCAGTAATAGAACACATTTCCGTGTTTAGTTAAAAAAAAAAATTAAAAAAAATTTCATCCTTATCCGAGTTTGAAATAAGCAAAACATCCAGGACATAATCTATTCGCCATACTATCAATGAAAACTCGCGGCCGCCGCCGCCGCCCGGGCGCATGGCTGGGGTGAGGGGGTGGGGAATGCGCTAGCGCCGAGTGACAATGAAATATGGTTTTTAAGTAAACATGTTTCGTAAGCGATAACTTTTTTTTTTAGTACTAAGACATATCAAAATAAAATATACGTGTTTAATAAAACGTGTTGAAGTTTATTATGGCAAAATTTACGCACTGGTTAAAAATTTTTCCTGTATAACTAAAAGTTAGCTCCATCTAAACTTTAAATCATGAAACTTTTTTCACTTTTGTTACCTACCCAACTTTAAACATTTCACCGAATGGAGAGTCCTTTCGACTACAAAGCCATGGCTTGCTGTTTTCATTATAATCAATTTCCTGGAGTCCACACTTTTCATGCTCTTGAAAGAACGCTGAAACGATTCTATATCCAGTGCCTGTGTTCATATTGAAAGCAAACGGTCTCTGTAAAAAATATTGCAAACATTAAATTCATTCAATCTCAATCAAAGTTGACAGGGTGTAATAAATATCATCCGCGTTGAGTAAGGTCTTTGGTTACTGCTCTGTTCCCGTGGGTGGTAGCGTGATGTTATATGGCCAACACCTTCTCTCATGAATCTGGCTATCATATTCCGACTGTCAGTTCCAGGGATTACCGCGTTTAAACTCCACACAAATAAACGCAAAGTCATCAGCTTTATACCAGCTCTATATTAGTATAGATAGGGTCCTGTGAACCCTAAAAAATAAAACTGAAATACAAAATGGGTATCTAAGTGGGTAAGGTGAAGAAGTTACCTTTTGCATGGCTTTGACTCCTTCATCGATGCTCAAGAACGTTGCTTTACCCCTTGGCGCTATTTTTGTTTCGAAGATTGCTTTTTTAATCGGATCTTTATAAGTATACGCGCCCTGTAAAATATTTTTTTAACAATGATTCAATAAGAAAAATTTATAAGATAAAGTTCATAAAGGACATTGGATTTTATATGGGTCGATTTCCATCGCATCGCTAAGCTGCACGGAGAAAATGGACCCATGATAATGGCCTTACTGAAAAAAAATGTCTGTTGTAAGCAGTATCTTCAATCCCAAGTTCTAGTTTCGAATTCAGCAAATCGGGAAGTGTTCGGATCTGATTGGAGGTCGACTGCAATAATGCAACAATATTGGCTGAGTAGGACGTGTATAAAAAAAGGAAGGCCAAAAACACAAGAAACATTACAAGGCGTCCAAGTGTCCCTGAAAAAGATAACATCGTCATTAAAATATGATCAATTTAATATATTTTTTGAAAAACGAATATTTTTTTTTTACCAACCTTTTAACTCATTTGAGCTTCCTTGTTGAGAGATAGCGCTTAGCACAAAAATTGTAATGTCGCTCCAAGTTGGTGGCAAGCATGTTTGGTCCATCTTTTGCTGAAACAATGAGTAATACGAAAATAAAAAATCTCAAAATCTACATAAACATATGGCAGAAATCGTCACGTAAGGAAAAAGCATTATACCCCTCTTTTCTTTCTCTCTGTCTCTTTGTTGTACATACGAATGTCAGGAATTTAGTTCCTGGCTACCCCGATTACTGTTATCTCAGAATTTTTTTCCACATGTTTTCTTTATTTTTATAGCAATGTAGAGTTTTTTTACTAATTTTGTTTTTTTGCGTAAACTTCTTTACACTAGCAATTTTAGTCCTTCGCAACCTTCAATTGACTGGTAGAGAACGCCTAAGGCATTAAGTCCACTTTGTAGCTTTCATCGCATAAAGTTACAAAAAAAAATACAATATGAAATAAATATTTTCTATCAAACAATTACTCGCATCCTTACCTTATTATACTTCTCATATTTCTGAATATCCCATTTCGTGTTGATGTACAGAATAACTGTCAATATAAGAACGAACGCTCCAGCGCAGATCCACACACCAGTTGTGAAAGGTAAAATAAACAAATTGTTCTGATACGACAGAGGAGGCTGTCTAAATACAAATTTTGCCGTTATTGGTGTAGGAATGGTTAAGTATTCCAAAATGGGCATTCGATTTATTGATATGTACGTCATGATTCCTGATAAAACAAAGAAAACAATAAAGTTTGATACATTATACCGCCGAACAGTTAACAACACATTTAATTAAGATTATGTGTAGTTACATAACTAACGTAGTTATAATTACGTTTTATTTTGTAACAATAGATTAATAAATTATTCTTACTCTAAAGCACAAAATAGTAGCAAGATTAGACGTATTAGATGCTTTAAATGAAATAATACACCAGCAGACAAATATCCCTGTATGCACCTAAGGATAATCCCCGGCTGGCGCAGGACTATTGCAGGCTGGATATGGAAACAAAGCACAGAACTAGGGGTTTGAGTGGCTTAAATTGAGTAGTTTCCTGATACTATGGAAGAACTTTGGCCTCTGCCATCAATGTTTTTATGACACGGATGAAATGACAGGGAGGAGGTGACTTGCACACTCGATAAATTCACCCCCAAATACTTATTTTTGTGCATTTAAAAGCTTAATTACCGCACAATTCCGCTTTCCCATGCTTTATGTGGCCAATCATCCCATTCCAGGTGCCATTGGTTAAGTAGCCCCAAGTGTCAGCGAAGATAATTTCCATTGATGCATTTAAGTAGTCATACAAAGGATTGATGCAACGGAAAGAGCTCTTCGATACCGTATCTACGAAAATGTTGCTGGGAATATAAGAAAATAAAAATGTTAATATATCTCTTGCTTTATAAATGTTACACATCATCACATACTTCTAAGAAAACGTTTATAAAGTACCTGAGGCCAAGTAAATCAGTTTTGGTTCGATTATCTCCAATAACAATAGACATAGTCAAAGGTCTCCCTTTGAAATCTTTTCGTCTCATAATATTTGAGTGAATTTTATCTTCTGATTTATTCAGGCCATATTCAACCGACCAAGTCCCGTAGTATTCTGTATTCCATTCAGTGTTGACCCTTAATTTGTATACTGTAGAAAAAATACCGTTGGTACACAAAAAGTTCACAACAAATTACTCGTATAAACATTAACATTTGATACTAAATTAATGCATTACTCACTGGTATGTAACATCACATCGTTATTTTCTGTTTCTTGAGCTATTATAACTTCGGAATCAACAAATATTCTTAGATCCTCATATTCTGGTGAAATGATACCATTTTCTTGTGTTAGATTACCGAGTACTAGCCATCTGTAGGACTTGTTAAACATTTTGTTTGCGCCAGCCTAGACAATACAGTTTTAGAAATTAAATATGTAACGCTATTAAAAGTTTGAGAAGTTTTTAAAAGGCATATTATGAACGTAAGTTAGTAGATACCTGTTTCAGGAAAAACACAGCATCTTCACAATTTGTATCTAATATGAAGAACAGATGGTTATTTAAATAAGCACGTTGCATTATTTCGTTTTCCCGTAAATAACGAATACTGATTGGTCTTTCCAGATTTGCCAACATTTTCGTCAATTTCAATTCTACGGTCGCTGTAAACAAAGGTATTTTTGTTGGATGAAATCATAAATCATAATAAATAGAGATAAAACATAAATAAATTAATAAATAATGATTATTATAATTTCATTTACGTAAAAAAACTTTTTAGATTTTGTTATACTTACGAGACTCCCAGCACAATTTAGCTACAACCGCAGTAGGTTTCTCATACGATTTGATGATATCCACAATCATTTGTAGCTCATTATTAGGGTTAGAAATTGAAAGACAACATTTTAAACAGAATATATTAACGAACAACGCCAGGATCTTCATATTGAAGACAATGGTATCTAATGTGACAAAGAAAACTAAGTCCAAGAATCAGTGTGTGGCTATAATTTGCGTGCAGTAATTTCCATACAGTAATTGCTGATGCCCCTCGTTAATTGGCTATAATACACTACACAAGCAGCTTGTTAATCATAGGTTATTAGTTATTACTCATGATTCTGTGTTACCTGTAGGTTTAGCTTTAATTCAACTAACAATTATTCTACATTAAGTGCGTTTAGGTTTACGTAAATACCACAAACCACATCAAACATAATTAGGGTTTCTTAGTCCATATTAAGCGTGGGTTGTTACTAATAATTTTCATTTTTCAAGCAGTTTAACTTTCGTAATATTTTTTCTCTTTTGTACACTAATATTTCTAAAGCAAGTAAGAACAAGGCAACGATAGCTCCGTATGATAATATAAGCAAAGCCGGATAACAGTCCACCATGCTGACTGAGACAAAGTTTGATCCTCCTCCTGAACATTTTGGTCGTTTCTCGTACATCAGACGATTTTCCCGATATTGTAGTCCATGTTCTTGAATACGTTTGGTTCTATAAATATCGAAATAAGCATTTAAGATGGAGACACTAGAGAAGAAATAATCTTATTGGCTATGATGCTCATAAAAAGAAATCTTACCCAATTTTAAACATTTCTCGGAATGGAGTGTTTTTTCTAACTGCCAACCATGGATCTATCACTTGCAGATACTGTATCTCCCGAAGCCCACATTTTTGACCTTCATTGAAGTATTTACCCACAAACTTGTAGCCGACCCCAGTTTCCATATGAAATGCAAACAGACCCTGGGAAGGAAAATCTTATGTAGGAAATTTTTGGTGTAAAGATTGGCGAGATACAAAAAAAGTCTAAGTTATTTTTTACCTTCCGTATATTTATAACTCCTTCATCCATAGTCATAAAACGAGGAGTAGTGCCTGGTGGAGCGACTTTCTTCTCATAGATTGCTTTTCGCACAGGTTCAGTTGCAGTCTGAAAAAAATAAAGTAAAGTCATAGTCAAATGCCAGTTTACATCAAAATCGATAGAGCGGCAGTACAATTACAAATAAACGAATATGAATATGAATAAGATCAACTATCAGTGGTACTTGTGTATCACAAGTTTGATGCAGTTTCACTAATCGCAATTAATACGGAAATATATGATAATGAACAGGCTTCACAAATTACCGAGAAATAGTATCGGTTGAAAACAGTGTCATGAACGCCGAACTTAATCCTAGAATGCAGTAAGTCTTCCAGTGTCTTGATGTGTGATGAACTGGATTGTAGAAGGGCAACGATGTTAGCTGAGTAGGAAGTGTAGAGGAACATCAGCGCTAGGAACAGTACCAGCATTACCATCCGGCCTAAGGACCCTGGAAAAGAAGAAATTGGAAAATAAAGTAAATAGTGGCTACTGTGACTTAATGAGAAATAAAGCTTTTTTTGAGGCATAATATTATTTTTAAAATATAATTTACCTTTCAGTTCAGACGGACTTCCTTGTTGACACGCAGCTCCAAATATTAAAACGATAACATCAGCGACATTTGCTCTTAGAACGCCAGAGTCTTTTTCCCTCTGAAAATTTTACTTCATATATTTTTTAATTCTTATTTACAGGTGTTGTTTTCTTTATTTCGACGGGCGGGCGTAAGGAGTGAATAACTTCTGCGAGACTAGTAAATGAATCGCGTGGAAACTATATGACAAGAATCTTAATTCATTGAAGCTTTTAGGATATTGTCACCTAAAACAAACATACCCGGCTTTTCTCTAAAGTGTAATAAATGTGTAATGTGATGGTAAGTGCCTATACGTAACTTTGGAACAATCACCAAGTTTGGCTGACTAATCCTTGATCGCAGTATTGTAGGAGCATTTTATCAGTGATACGAGTATCTATTGGGATCTAAACGTGGAATCAGCACTATCAATTTACTAACCTCTTGAATCATGTGACTCGTTTTCTTCCACTCCCATTTCGTAACTATTAGGAGGACCAGATATATTATGAATATCAGTGCTACGGTGCAATACCAGACTATAGTATTAAATGGGAGTAAAAACAAATTGTTCTCATACGACAGCTTTGGTTGTTGGAATACGAATTTGGAGCGGGTTGGCGTTGGACTTGCGATGTAGTCTACTATCGATACTCGTTCAAATGTGAAGAACATTGGCGATCCTGTGAATGGTACAAAATAGGGAAATTACTGACAGCCCTAGAATGGTCCGGTAACCATTTGGCAACAGTAGGTAGGTAGTAATCACAATGCATTAAATTATTGTCTTCTTCATAGCGTATCGATGGTAATTTCAATCGAATAGGCCCAGACTCGGTTACGATTTTGGCGTCATCAGTAGCGTCTATCAGTTCCTGTGTCGTACAGACAACGGGTTATGACAACTGCAAATTTTTTGAACCTAGAAAAATGGAGGCTGTGTGTGTTACTCTAGAGTCTTAGATTCCTTGTCCCTGCTATTTGAAACGAATTTTGGTTCTTGTCCTTGTTCTAAGTAGAAGGTCACTCATAATTCGTGTGTCTGTAAATAGCCACTGCCGAATAGCATCACTAAGAGACCGTTACTATGATTAGCTAATCAATCAATTGCTTCTATTGCAAAGTTAATTGGTGACTGGCATGATGTTATTACTGCTCAGTTTTGTGTTGTTGTTCATCTTCTTATTATGTCACAACGGGAAATGACTGGATTGCCATTTTTGGAGCAGAAACGGGAGGTAGAAGACAACTAGCGACAATCATACGATCCCAGTTTTGGTAATGTGGCATTTAGTTCTTCTTTTCTTTGACGAACCGTTTTACCATTTCTTTTGTTCTTGGATCGTGCGTTTTTATGAGAATCAGAAAGAAACTTTATTTATTTATACAAGGCATACCAACGACTTATTTACAAAGATAAACGTAAAGTAATCAAAATTCTTCAATACTGTGTACATCACTTATAAATATATTGTCACACTTCTATACACAACATTCTTATTAAAAGGTAATAAAATAAAATATAACATTAAATACAAAGTAAAATCATTACAATTTGGATGTTTATCACTCAATAGGTCTAAAATGCTATCACGGCACTACATGCTACTGCAGGATTATAAGGATACATTAAAAAAAAAAAAACAGAAAATTATAAAAAAAGTTTAAATTTTCGTTTTTTTTAGCACAAAACTTATAAATAATAATACAATTACAAAGTATGTAAGTATCTACAATTAATAAAAAAAATGAAGTTCATGAGACATCAAAAAACTTGAGGACATATAGATAAGTATTTAAAGAAGACCTACCTCCAACTTCAACTTCGCCCCGGACTAGATAGCCAGTCATTCCATTCCAAGTGCCATTGACTCGGTAACCCCATGTGTCAGCAAAAACGTATTTCCTTTTCGCATTAAGGAAATCCAGCAAATGGTTAGTCGTGGGGAAATTCACCTTCGTAATTGTATCAATGTGATCGTCTCTGCAAAACATAAAAAAGAAACGGTCGAAACCAGTTTCGCTGGCTAACGCTAAAACTTGTGCTATTTTCCTTGTCGCAGAATTTTGAGGTAAAATTTCCAGAATTCAAAAGGAAAAGTTACATCTTTTTATAATTATGTGTAGTGCTAAGTTTATTGCAGAAGTATTATTATTATTTAAGTTATATCATTGGTTACTGCTCCGCTTCCGTGCCTTATATTATAAAGCCTATCTATACTATTCCTCATCAATTCGCCTATCATATACAACAAGTTTTTTTTATCTGACTGGGAGTTCCAGAGAATAGCGCGTTTAAATAAACAAACAAAAACCTTCAGCTTTATTGTATTACTAACGGTTTACTCAACACTTACAGGCCATCAGATAAATGATCGACGCTCTTGTTATTTGTAAGTACGTAACATATACTTATTTCGTATCCATCAATATCGAGACGTCTCAAAGATGTCGGCTCGGGAAATCTAAGAGATTTCTGGAATCTGTTTTTTGCATCCCAAGTGCCGTAGTATTCGGTATTCCAAGTGCTGTTGCGGCTTATTTTGTAAACTGGAATGAAATTGGTAAAGTAAGTAAACTATGTGAACATTACTAGAAAACGGTTATCGTAAACCAGGCAAAGAGCAGTGTAATAATAAGTACACTTAGTACTGAAGTATCTATGCATTATGGTTGTAGAGAGATAGAATATAAGATCTTTCAATCAGAGAGAGAGAGAGAGCGGGGAGAAAGAGGTTCTAGATTATGAAAATATAACTGACCTAAAAGCAACCTACGGAGTAAAATTAACAAACGAAGAAATAGAAAACATACTTCTAGAACAAAAAATTTCAAGTCTATACCAACCATTACAACTAATGAAAAAACTTACTAAAGTGCATTTCAAACGTATCGTCGACGCTCCGTAGAACCAGCACTTCTGAGTCAATCAGCACATCTATGTTAGCAATAGCCTTCGGTACAATGTCCTCTTTATTTTTCCCAGAGTCTCCAAAAAGTATCCACCGAAACGGTGCTCGGAAGAAGTTTTTTAACCTGTTCTAATTAAAAAAGAAATCTTTTATTACTTGCATGATTTGGTAGGTACCTTTGAGAATTGGCAAGATGTAGCGCAAAATCGTGATACATGAAAGAATTGGAGGCAGGCCTTTGTCCAGCAGTGGGACAGTATCGGTCATCTTCATCGTGTCGCTAGCACATCAGTCTTAAAAGTGACCTATGTGCTGCCTATGTGGCGAGATGCCGTAGAAGCGACAATGTTTTAGGCCACCCAAATCTAAACCGTAATCAAAAGTACCTACTGTCTCTTTCAATTTGATTCCTTCGTTTGCAGTGAAATTACTATCAGAAACTCAACTATAAAAAAAATTAAGAAAACGTACCTTTCTAAAGTATATATCAATGTCAGGACAATCCACATCAGCCAGAAACACAATATGTTGCTCTTCATCATAAAACTGAGCGATATCATCATTGATAATTTCTCCGGCGGTGAATTGAATATATTCTTTTGAAAGAGCAGAATGTAGTTGAATTATTTTAGCTAAAACATTTGATACACAATTACTTGGCCAATGATGGAGGTGTACAGTTTGCATAATATTAGTCGGAGTTTAATACGATATACTAAGACATACATAATGAGTTAATCGAAATGAAAAGATGAAGAAAACATACTTTACCAATGTTTTACCCCAAACTCCTTAACCATCGTTGGAAGACAATTGCTCTACTGAAGTTGTTGCTATTTGATATTTTTTTTTACTCGAAGAATTATACCAGTATTTTCTAAAAACTTTTGAAACCTGCTACTATAAACAGGCTAGAACTCTGCAAAGCTTTGGTTACCGCTTTTTAATTGCACGAATTTAGCTACACAATTGTGCTTTCAACAATGTACATAAAGTTCATAATGTAATGTGCACAAAATTTGGAAAATAAAGAACTTTCTGAAAATGATTCATCCAATCCTATACCGAATCTGAACTTGACATGATAAGACGTACGTAATCCTAAAGTAACTTACTAGCTTTCCAACAAAGTTTAGCTATCACCGAAGAGGTTCTACTGGCAGATTTAATAACGTCAACTATCATGGCTGGTTGTAAAGATTGTCCATAGCTCAAAGACCAAAGTACGGCAAAGAAAAATAAAATCTTCATTGCTACTTGCAAACGTGTAGCAGTTACATAGAAAGACATGAGACTGACTAAAAAAATATACGGACTACGAGGTATCTAGTATGTATGTAGGATTTACTTGTCTTATTTGGTTAGCAAATCGGTCTTTATTTGCAATGGCATTTTTCTATAGAATGATTCTTTAGAATAGTTTGCAGTAGTAGTCACCGCAATTTTTGCAAATTATGTTTGCGAATCGTGTTTCCCTTGAATTACTTTAGTAGAGCTAGAGTTTAGTTTGTTTTTTAAATCTAGGTATACCTACTAATCTACAGATACACCTATTCATACATATATCTATGTACTAATCGACTGCCCCGCTGGTCTCGTGGTCGCAAGGGCGACTGCTGAGCAAGGGGTCCCGGGTTCGATTCCCAGGTCGGGCAAAAAGTGTTATTGGGTTTTTCCATTAGGAATTTCTCAGTAGCAGCCCGGAGTTTGGAAGTTGATGGTGTGACACCTGCGTGCCTCGGAAAGCACGTAAAGCCGTTGGTCCTGCGCCTGATCTCTCTCCGGTCGTGTCGGATTGCCGTCCCATCGGGCTATGAGAGTTAGGGAAGAGGGAGTGCACCTGTGTTTGCGCCACACATTTGTGCACTATAATATCTCCTGCGTACGTGGCTAGTCTGCATTAAGGTTAGCCGCCGTGGCCGGAATCGGCCTGGAGAATTACATTACATTATGTACTAATATTATAAAAATAAAAGAGTTTGTTTTTATTCGAACGCGCTCATCCTCGGAATTTGGTACTGGCCCAATTCTGAAAATTCTGTCGCCTTTAGGAAACTGCGTTAGTTCTTCTATGACTGTTATAAATTATCAAAAAAGATTTGGGATCCGTAACAAAATTAATAAATAAAAGAAAATCTTTTTAGGGTTTTAATTTTAAACGTTTGTAATAAAGTTGTGTACAAATTACCTACAAAAGCTCAGCATTTACAATGTTAATGAGTCCCATAACCCCACCCCTTATCCTTCCCCCTTTTTTATAAATTATATCCACTCGTATTTTTTGCCATAACTCAATACATTTTGGCATTTTCATTAAATATACCTAATTGCATATTCCCAACCTTCTGCCAAGCAACTAGGTGCACAAAACATCAATGGAATTTAGATAAAACAAAGATAAGTAAAATGGGTACTAATTTACTCAAAGAGAAGGGATCGGAAATATTCCAATGAAGAGTTCATTGTTTGAACCTATGAACTCGCCTACTGTATATGTAAGTGCAACTTTGTACACGTCTCATTACGACTAAGGTATTTACTATAGATAACGCTAATCACAGTTATCTAATTATTATCTATGTCAAGTTTATCCGTATTGTTTGTTTACAAGCGATAGGGTATAACTAGTATTTTTCCGTAACAACAATAGCAAACATAAGTTGGCAGTGCATTTTAGGGTTAACCTGAACTTTTTTGTTTTGGTAACTATTAATTATTTTAGATTTTTTTGCAATTATGTTTTTGGATTGAAATTTAAATATGGTTCTGCAATTCAGAGTTTTAATATCCGTGGTCCTCAGTTAATATTCCATAATTTTCAATTTAAACCTCGGGATGGAATAAGTACCTTAACTTAATTAATGAGATGATGATGATGTTTTTTTTTGCGTATCCAATACCTAATAGCAAAAAAATATGAAAAGAAAAAAAATATTATTTGATTGCAAAAAAAAACAAAATGTTAGTAAAGTCCAAAGAACAATACAATTATATTGATAAATAGTGAATGGAAACGTGGGAATGGCCCATATCAGCCGTTAAGTAGGTGCTTTCATGTTATCAGTATAAACATTAATTTTAATTTATTAAGTAATTGCATATTGTGACTGTTTATGGCCAGTTCTCCACGCGGCTCTGTCTAGTGTGTACCTATAATTCCAATGTGACTTTTCACCTTCCGTTTTTTTTTAAGAACGCATTTCAAATTCTAGACCAATAGTGAAATCTCTGAAGTTCGAGTTTTAAAAATAAAATGTTGAACACGTTGTTTTCTAAAGTGCTATTGAAAAGATGTTCATTAGATTCAGTGACATTGAGTAAGCAGGGCGAATCTGCATCCGAATGGACACCTTTGTTGAAGAAATCTTCCAATGTGCCGCTTTCTACCAGAGGTGTGTGCTTGCTTTTGTTTTATTTATTTTGAACATAGACATTCCTACAAATCTTAATTATCTCTGCCCGTCATCACTCGGGTTTCTCTGGATTATGAAGCTAGACAGCACAACCGAGGACGGTGTCAGTTTACCAGTTTTTAACCTAATGACTTTAGGTGTAAGGCTGAAAAGTGGTTCAGCTGATTGTATATGAAACTAATTAGATTCCACGCAATCAACCACAGCTACCTAATTCGCAGAAAAAATATGTAACTTAGTGGTATGCAAATATTTTTTGCCTATTTGTCCCAGTTAGGTTGGTATCTAGGTATATAGTATGTCTCGTCCTTGAAGTATATCTACATATGTAGATACTAACCTAGATAAGAAAGAAACTTCTTTCTTAATTCCTAGATTAGTAGTAAACTTTTTATTATTATATATGAAAACAAATAAAATTATATTTTCCTCATCAAATTGCTACTTTTCGCTGAATAAACCATATTTTTGTTTTCATAAGAGGCCGTCTAATCACTATGAACTAAAAATCACTCACAGCTGAATTAAGCAGTTAGGTTCAACGCGATAGTGTACCTACGAGGTACCAGTTTTAACGTAGATGGGTATAGAATGTACGACGCAAGGAAGTAGGCCACGCAAAAAGTTCCACTCTTAAGGTGCAGTAGGAAGGATGCGTTTTAAACTGTTAAGTGATAGTTGTTATCTATTTGCAACTAGTTTCTGTCTACGACTTCGGCCGCAAGATGGTCAAATATCCCTAACATTAAACATATCTTAGAGCATTCGGTAAAAGTGTAACTTTCTATCAATGCAAGATTTTTTGTTTGTAATCATATTAGCACTAGCCAGCCACTAGCCCAGAGAATCAGCAAGCTGAAGTGGCAGTGGGCTGGGCACATGGCACGCAGAGCTGATGGCCGATGGGGTCGCAAAGTTCTCGAATGGAGACCACGCACCGGCAGGTGCAGCGTAGTACACCCACAAGGTGGACGGATGACCTGATTAAGACCGCAGGAAGACGCTGGATGCAGGCCGCTTCCAACCGGTCTTTTTGGAAATCTATGGGGGAGGCCTAGGTCCAGCACTGGACGCCCTGCGGTTGATATGACGAATTGACGATGATGATATAAGCACTTCTCCTTACAAACAATTTAACTTCTGAATAATATTACTTTAGATTGACCAGTGAATTCCTATGTATAATTTTCACAAAAAATACTTTTATTTATCTGCCTTTGCACCCGCCATGTATTGCTGTAGCATCATAGGTGCAAACTGCGTTATATAGAGCTTAATTAATTTGATAGACACCTACTCAATTAACTGTATTACACGGTTTATGGGACGTATATAAGTTAAGGTAACGGTTTTAAACTCTTTTCTAAGACAACATACAAATAATTAAAATCATTCATAATTCATAGCTCTTTTTATTCGTCCATAATTCCATAACTTTTACGAATTACAGAAGTTGAAATAAAAAAAAAATAAAAGGTAAATGTTATTTACAACAAAATAATCGCTTAAATAGTTTCTGTTACCTTTTCCTATTTCAAACTTCGTGGAACCGGAAAGTGTAACTTCTAAAATGTGTTCTGTGTTTTACCTTTGCCTTAACAAGCCGATAAAAACGTGCTGCGATAAGTTAATGTAAATGCACTTTCATCACGTGTCGCCACTACTTGCAGCTTCTAACGAATTCTTTGATGATTATTAAGTAGGAATAGACTTATGTTGTATCTTAAGAGACATCCATCTGTTTCCATGGATTCAGCAGTTACATGCCTAGGGTCAGGAACTGTAGGGTTTTAGTCGGTATGAGTTCGACATAGCGCTCTTTTCTCCCTAGATCCATCTAGGCTCCAGCAGCCTCCAGGCTGCCTATAAGAATTGCCCTGCCTGAAGGTACCTGATTTAGAAAAAAGTGAAATACAAGATCGATACTTGAGGAACAGTATTTTAAATAGTCGTCGATATAATTCTATTCGAGTATCGAAAGCCATGTACAGGCAATGTCATTGACTGAGTACCCCTCACGTATACAAATTACTCCGAAAAAGGGGGGTAACTAGTTGATGATGATACTGTGCGTATACTGTCTACTGTTTCCATGGTAACAACAATGGGTGGATGACCCTTCCCCGTTGACTCTTGACCCTGCAATCATAAAGATCATTTGTACTACTATAAACCACTATAGTCCATTGTCAAAGATTTTCATGTTGTTAAAAAATAATCGAAAATTTAATTATTTAAAAAAAATATCTCTCAGAAATCTCCTAAGCAATTTCTTTCCCCATTCTCATCTTGTTAGATGTTGTTTGATTCTATATAATAAGTCATCACTCGGAAATTCTTGTCTAATATTTTGAAGCAGTAGTGCGATTCTCTAAAATGCAAACTCGAAAACGAGTCTCACTAAAGTGATCGCGCTCACTTCGATAACGAACCAACTTGTCATTGGTTTAGTATTCGTTCGCCGTGGTGACGTCACCGGCGTGATCGCGGTTAACAGAATACCATTTTGTAATCTCACCGAATTACGAAGTGAGGCTTAGAGAATCACACTGCAGGAGTTGTAGTAACATTCATAGACGTTGATATAATAGATATGCTAGTCGCGTTTTTTCTAACATAAAAAATAGACAAACGGTATTTCCGTTTTCCCGTTTCTTTTTTCTGCATTTTATTAAGTTAGACATGTTTCCTGCAAAGCAAACAATATTGCCTAACTATGTAAACAATTTTGAACGAGGAAAATATATGTGATTAGGTACTCGAATAAAGAAAATAAAAAAACTGACCTTGGTCATATTCGAACGGTATGTTTTAAGTAAGTCCAATAAAATAACATAATTAAAGTTTAAAAAGGAAGGAGAGGGCGATATATAGAGAACAGTCATATAAAAAATATGTATTCGCCTTATTAACGATAGAAAATTAAGTCTATTACAACTAAAATACGTTTGCCTAATTGCATTGAATCAGACAAAAAGGGTACCTACCTAACAATACCGGAACAAATAGGTACACATACTTACTTCCGCTTTTAAAAACGGAACTAAAAAAAATGCATGACAAACGTCGCAGTCTCCTATAACTAACAATTTAATTCTGAATAATTGAAATGTAATACGACATCAATTGAAAAAGCACCTTCGTTCGATAATAAAGTTGGCACAAGATGTGAATGTTTGAACAGTGGCAGCGGTTAGGCAAATCGTTGCTCGCGATTTGCCACCGAGACTAAACAATTTGACATGGATTGCGGATCGCTTGAGAACAGTTGCGAGACATCCGTATTCTTTGTTTTATATTTGGTTACATTTGTCTATAAATAATTTATAAAACAGTTATTTCTAAAGGGTTTTCTGTTAGAGAGAGAGAGAGTAAAACATACATTACAAAACCATTAACTACAAATACTGACCGGGTAACGATTTTTTTTAACCGACTTCAAAAAAAAGGAGGTTATTGGGGTGTTAAGTCAGTCTTTACGTCTTCTTCTTCTTCTTTGTCGTGTGGGCAGTAAGGTCTTACGACCCCACACATACTAGTGTCAGAATTTATAAACCGCCTCAAGGGCCTCTGACATGGTTACCGATGTCGGTGATGTCCAAGGTACACTTAGTACCGTACTCTTTACGTACGGAAAAATATTATACTAATACCTATTTTATTAAAATTTTACCTCAATTTTTGAAAGGTGATGCCCACACCACTCAGATTAAGAATAAAAAACACAAAAGCTCAAGTGATTTTTATACGTTTTTGAAGTTTGCGTTTTTAGTGGTAGAGGTCAGTTTTTGTTGCTTTTTGTCATTTTATCCCATCATTTTGGGAAATGTTTTGAAGAGAATGTTGAGGAAAAGATTTTTAATAGGTAGGTAATATTTTCCTGTGGATATTGCAAATTTAAAATTAGGCTTTGAATTTGAAAAACTCCCACACCACACATTTTTCCTACGCGAACAATTTAGTGAAATAAAATAATTAATTGCAATAGGTCTTGAGAAACATCCTCAATTATAAGATAAGTATTTATAGACGGGGTTACTTGTAAATAATTCTATTAAATATAAAAACGCTTGGTAGTGTCACGGTTTCAGCTAAAAACCAGTGGTTATAGAATTTAGAGCATTTTTTTATCTCTACTACGGAGCGTGGCGAGGGACGATATCGCTGTTTTAATTTTAGAATGAGGAAATCGTTTTTATACTAGTGTTGGAAATCACAGATTTGCTGTCACGAAGTAGTACGTCTATTTAAGCTAAATATTTTTTGATTTAATAAGAAAATAAATGATTTTTGATCTCATTTCATAATAAGTAAAAATGTTTTTATTAAAACAAACTATCGCTTGTATGCAGATGGACCACTGCGAACACGATTTAATTTTGGCGAAATGGGTATGATCGTGTAGGTACGATACGTAGATACTGGGTGTCCCGCTCGATACTTAGTGCGAGTGACGAGTTTCTTATATTTATTTTATTTAAACAAAAGTTAGCCCGCACTAGGAATTTCTCCTGTATCTTGGGTGCGTTTATAAATTCATATTCACAAACAACCAAACTCCGAACAGTTATGAAGAACCCATACATATCAAATAAAAAAAATACCCTTTCAACTAACATGATAGAAGTAACATTTCAGCTATCTAGGTAGGTATTTCTACTTCTATGAAACTGGAATAAGGATTATCGATTAAAACAAAGTTAAGAGTGACAGAAAATTTCCGAACATCGGTGAAGTGCCGAAAACGAATTGTTTGGAGTTCCACAATGCAGTGTTTTTCTTTTCATTATGCATTTCACGATGAACAGGCTTTAGATGCGGCCGAGTGATGGTTTATTATTGTTTATTTTGCAAGACGCGAGAACTATGCTACTGTTTAAAACAGGAATCCCCATTAGTTCTTCTTTCTTAAATAGATCGTTTAAATGAAGCCAATAACGTGATGAGACATCAAGTGCTGCGACCGTCACGTTTGTCTCTGTCATGGCCATTTTAAATATGGTGGAAAAACAGGGTGTTGTCATTATTCTAAGGGGGAGTTTCATAGTATAGCTGTTTAATAGTATTTTGTGCTAGAAGAAACTGTTTTCTCAATATTGTATTGCAACTACGTGCGATTCCGTGCATGCGGAAAACTGCTTAATTTTTTCTACGTCTGCTTTGCCCTGCACGTAGAGTTGTGGACGCGTTGTTTTGTTGCGATTTCGGCGTTGTCTGTAGACGTGCGTAAACTTGGCCGTCGCGTTCTATAGAACCAACATTGCTATGAAAGTAAGAAAAAGCATTAATTACTAGCCCAGGTGGCGCTGCGGCATTCTGTGACCATTGTGATATGACACAGTGTGTGTGGCGAACACGATCTACTTGGTTGAAACAAAATTAACCTTATTGCCTTTTACATAAACGAATACCTTTATTAATATAATTAAAATAATAAAGGTATGCTTTTATGTAGAACTGACCGACTGTAGCCAAGACTATTTCTAATTTAGAACACATTTATTACATAAAAATGTAGATAGTTCTATATTTCGATCAACTACGTACACGTCCATACAAGACAGACAGTTAATCGTTATAAAAAATTGGAAATTAAAATTCCTTCTTTGAAAAACCTACCATAACTTACATAAGTTATTCAATACACGCTGTAGACTATTGATAGATGACGCCAGCTTGCTGACGCATTAGGTATTTATTGAGATAAATCAAATTGTCGATTTCCTTTCAATTGCTATACAATTTGCTGTGATTTAAAGTTTTCTACTACGTAGGTAGGTACTTACTTACGTATACTCGTAATATTAATTATGTTTACATAAATGTAGTCCTTTTTCTAACAATCATCGTTCTTTTAGTTCTTTTACCAAGAGCTGATCTTTGAACGTTAAAATTGGTCATTTCTTTTAATTGTCATAGGTTTATTTTTTTATTGCTCTTTTCTTAATTGGTTATTACTTTTTTTTTAAACATGATTGAAATGAGTGTCTATGACGGTTCGTGTTCGTTCTTCTCCATAGATGCTTACCTACGTTTTGGAACACGCAAATAGCTTCAACTATCTGACTAACTGGTCAACTCTTTGCCAATTTAGGAGTGCCTGTGAGTGGTTAAATTCAAATAAATGGTTTGACATTTGAGTTTTGAGCGTAGCGTTTGATTTTACTCTCAGAGTTCTAGTCATTAAAGCAACTTATATATTACTAGCTTTTGCCCGCGACTTCGTCTGCGTGGATTAATAGTTCCCGTTCCCGGGGGATTTCCGGGATGAAAACTATCCTATGTCCTTTCTCGGGTCCCAGACTATATCTGTACCAAATTTCATTGAAATCGATTCAGTGGTTTAGGCGTGAAGAAGAGACAGACAGACAGAGTTACTTTCGCATTTATAATATTAGTAAGGATAAGTAATAAGTATATAAATAAGTAAGAATTAATTGACATGTTATATGACATACTAGCTTCTGCCTACGACTTTTTCCTCATCAAAGTAAAATTATCTCACGGGGACCGTAAATTTTTCCAGGATAAATATGAGCCCATGTGCTATTCCAGACTATGCGTTCAGCGGTTTTGACGTCATTGAGTAACAAACATCCATCCATCCATCCAAAATTTTGCCTTATATTAGGGTCTTAGGATTAGACTAGACTTAAATGCATAAAGCTGAACAAAAGATTCTCTGTACGAATCACCGGTCCGATTCTAAAAAATTCTTTGGTAATATTTTGTATAAAAAATGAAGCATTCATAGGAAAATCACACGGACAGAGTAGACGGAGTGTTTATGAACAGATATGAATCGAAAGTTTGCTATTCCACTATTTATTATTTTATTCTCTCTCTAATGTTATCGCAAAGTGAAATAACAGTTGAGATTTGTTTTTGAAATGTCATACCTGACAGTCATAAAATGTGTAGAAAATGTATCTACAATCTTGATAGGTATAATATACATTATGTATTAGTGAGATGTCAGGTCGTCAGACGCACCTTTACCGAGTGATTATTTTAGCGGCACCTACACTAACTCAAGTCTTGCATTAGGAAAAGTACTTTGAAGGTGCAACATCAATTTAAGGAGGAGGTGCCATTAAAGTAGCTGTGCAAAATTACACAAAAAGTTATTTATCGGCACCTTTTTTACATACCAAACTATAATACCTTATAACATGAGACTTTAAGCATGTTTGGATTGAATTTTTTACGGCAATAGACGTGAAACCTTATGGATTGATGGCCAATTCTAAATCTAGTCGCAATCTAATCTCAGCAATTTTTGACAATCAATGCTAAAAAATGTAGGTAAAATTGCACCCCTAATCCTTTAACAACCTATACATTATATTGAATTAGATAATATACAGGTTGACTTTTAATTCATGGCGCATCTTTCAGGGGTTGAAACGGGTTGAAAGTGGATTTGCATTTTGTTCCTGTTGTAGTGCATTTTTTGAGTTGCTTCCATGAAAAATGTCGCTCGTAACCCCCAAATTAAAACTCAGCCTGTATACGCTTAAAAATAATATTTATTAAATAATAATTAGAAAAATTAAAAAAAGAAACTAAAATAAAAGATGTCTCGTAAATTCCACTTCCTTGAAGTTATTGAAGTCAGTGAAAATCCCATTTATTGTTATCCTACAACAGAGCTAATACACGGTAAGTAGTTCAAGACCAAACAATAATTTTCTAAGTATCGGCTAAAAATAGAATGATTTCGTTGTCAAATGCGTCACGATTATTTAAGTGCAAATAATTATGCTAATTTACAATGAATTGGATAATAAAGTGTGTTATTTGTTTTAGCAATTGTGTTAGATGTTACGGCCAAGTTTAAGGCTCTTAGCTACGGTATGGTGATTCACATTATTGTTATAACCAACTCTTTTATAATTAGTTATTTAATTATTGTAATAAACTAGCAACTATTTAAAAATGCTGGACAGCTGACCCTGATCTAGATGATAATTTAATTCATATTGGAAATTTTTATTAATATAGTATTACGATTAGGTATGTATGATATTGATAAGATAACATCTATACAGGTTTTAGCCAGAAAAAATGATTTTTTCCTTCATTAATTTTCGTCTTGAATTTGTTTAATAAAAAATATGATGTATAAACAAGCCTACGGCACACCTGATGTTAAGTGTTCACCGAGAGAGAGAGATAAAAAAAGTTGAAATGTCTTATGTGTAATGTGCCTGTAACACACCAACAACGTTGCTTTGGGGCAAAAATAGGTATGGTATGGTGGTAGTACTTTCACGATCTTTTTGTTAGAGTTTTGGGCTATTACTACACTATTTCATTTTTATCAAATTTTAGGTATACGTATGCGTTCCTTTTCTGACTAATTTTTTTTTTAGAAAAGCATTCTGAATATTCTCTCTATGAGAAGAGGAATTTGCCCTGCAGCGCGGTGACAATGACCGAAGAAAATTAAATACAATTTAACCTAGTTAGTGGGGCACTCTACTGGTAAACGAGTGAAAGATGAAAAAAGTATCAGTAATTGGCCCTTAATATAAACTCCTCGAAAATTTAAAAGTGTCTGTAGATGGCCGAACAATAAAATAATGGCCGCCTTTTGACTTTGACTTTCAAATTAAAATGCAAACATTTCTAAAAGTTACGAAAATTGTCCCCGTTATTTAATTTGTTTTTCTTTTAAACTTGACTTTGGTGACAAGCACGTCAATTTATATAAGTAAAGAAGTTTATGTTAATGAGTGAGCTATTTACATAATATACCACAACATAGTAAATAACTACGGTGTTACTTCTGCGAACAGACAACGGATCTACATAAAATAATGTTGTATGTAAACACTCGTGTTTTGACTTAGGCTTGATATTTATTTTAATAGCTAGTAATAAAAGGAATTTTATGTTTTCGCCTAAGTATAGATACCTAAAAACATAAAATCTTCATCATTTATCTATAATATTATAAATACGTAGAACAGTCTGTGATAGAAAAAAATACCGGCTTTTTATTATCCTACAGCAGAGCAAAGGCCTTCTCAAACAGAGAAGGCATGTGAATTGATCACCTTTTTTCCAGTTTCTTAAAAAGAAACATTGCCTCACACTAAGTATTTCTCCTGGATCCTACAAACATAAAACCACATATAACTACACAAACAGCTGATGGTACTGTTGATGGTATCGGATAAAAGTTCCCCGTATATTTCAAACTACAAGTAGGTAGTTGTTGCTACCCAGATTTATTTTAGATTAAAACCACAAACTCCACGGGCGTAGCCAAGTTTTAAAATCAGAGGGTGTTCAAGAAAAATGTGCCTGAATTGATATTAATTTTTATGTCAATAAAAAAACTATTAAACCTTCATGAATTAATATTTTTAAAATTTTGGGGTAAGGGGGGTGTACTGTCGACCCCCCCTTTGGCTACCTACGCCTTTGACAAAAAATCCCGCAACTTACGTAGGTATCAGCCTTGTCGCAAATAAAAGTGATGTTAATACGTAAAACATCTATGACATATTATTATTATTCTACATTATTCCAAGAAATATTCTCGTTATTATTGTGAGTTTTCTATAGATACTGACATGAGACTATAACGCCACGACTAAAGACTGGGTCACGAACATAGATACTCTTGTTTCCATTAGTAAACATGGAATTTTTTAAAATACATACATTTGCTTTGAGGACTTTGTGTGTTTAGAAATTTCCATTCATCTAGAAACATTAAATAGGTGCTTAAGTACAGTAAACAAAATAAAGTTATGTTTTTATTCTATTTTCTTAGAAGGTATTAGTAATTTGAGAGAGTTTAGTGCCAATGACTCGCTTTTGCAGTGTGGTTCTGTTAAAACCTCCTTCGATGAATTTAAGTTGAAGTGAGCTTGAAGTGAGAGCTCCCATTTCACGATGTTAGGGATTGAGAGCTCGCCAGCGTTGCGGAGTTTGTTCGAAATATTTACCGTGGCCCTGGAACGCATAGGGCTTCAGTAAGAGTCTGACACCTCCCTGCGCTCCTCTCAGGAAGAAGTCATTTGATGATTTCCCTTCCTTAAAAAAAGAAGGGTTTGATAGCTCACCTCAAGCATACAAGGGAGATTTGTAAGGAATAGACCAATTTAATAAAACAATACATTGTGACTGGCTTTACATAATTAAGGTACCTATATCCCTACTAAACAGAATCATGATGAGTGTACCCAACATAAGATGGAACACTAATCTGCAAATTAAATAGTTTGTGTTAATACTGATAGATACAGTTACTGTCTTCACTTCGTGAGCTAAGTCTTTCAACTGGGGTTCAATAGTCAATAAACCGTGAAATACTGCTTGTTTTCCCGCAGCGTAATGATTTTTCTTGGAAGTACCCACAATCGATTTACATTGTCTGTTTTTTATTAGAATAAAAAATTGCGTAAACAAAACTCGAAAGCGACCTCGAAGCAATGAATATTTTAATGATGATAATTTTTTAAATTGATTGATAACAAAAACGTAGATTAGGCGAAAGGAGTATGTAAGGATAGTAGCAGGTGGCGTCTGTGGTTTCTGCCTACCACCATGCCAAAAAGGCGTGAGTTTGTGTATGTATGTAGGTATGTTGAAAACAAACGTCATATTTTATTTTTTAAGTTTAAATCTACTACAAATCGTTTTGCCGCGGGAAAACAACCTTTCAAATTAGAACGTGTATAACACAACTCCTACTAACTCCTGTGCTTCCTGTACCTGAACATCTTCGATTTCATCAGACGAATTCTCTCTCTATCTCCAAACGTATACGGTTTAAATTTAAACACTTCCGTAATGCGTGACGTTAACATATTCACAAAGTCATAGGTTGTGGTCATGGGAGTACTCTTCATGAATACTGATTAGTGTACTACGTGTGAGTCTAGCCTAGACTGATCCATACACGTCATACGTGACATGTGTATGTTTTGGTGACCTCACCCTAATCTTATAGTCAAATAAGGTGGGAATCCCTGTAAAGTATTGTATTGTTGTCTTTATTTCCTTGTCGGTTATAGATATTTCAATTACATAGTGCAGAGTATATTAAAATTTGGAACTGCTGTAAGTAGGTAGGTGCTCACATAAATTAAGTAGGTACATTTTTTTTACAAATTTAGAATTAGTTAAAAATGTGTACCTAATCCGGTACCCCATACCCTATTCTATTCTAGTGTTTAAATAGTAGCAGAAGTCACTTGGCACATTCAAACTGTACTTTTCATTTACGCTTAAAAGTTTATGTTTATGTTTTTTCTTTTCACATAGTTAAATTCATAAAATTTTGGGAGAGTACCTAGCTAATATTTTTGCGATTTCAGTGTTAACTCTACGTATAGTAAAGGTGTTCATGATAATAGGAAGGTAGCCCTTTTTCGAGTACTGCGTAAACAAAATAAGAACGTTATGTATTTTTACCCGACTGCGACAGAAGGAGGGTTATGTTTTTCGAGGGTATGTTTGTATGTATGTATGTATGTATGTATGTATGTATGTATGTATGTATGTATGTATGTATGTATGTATGTATGTATGTATGTATGTATAATTGTTTGGCACGCTCTGCAGCCTGAACGGCTCGATGGATTTTAGCTTGAGAGGTGTCGTTAGATTCGTATTTACTGTGAGAGTGACACTGGGTATATCAAAATAAAAAAAACAAAATGGCGGATTTTTGGCGCCAAATTCAAATGTTTGGATCGCTCTGCAGCCTGAACGGCTCGATGGATTTTAGCTTGAGAGGTGTCGTTAGATTCGTATTTACTGTGAGAGTGACACTGGGTATATCAAAATAAAAAACTAAAAAAAATAAAAAACGGTAATTTAAAAAACTAAAAAACCCGACTGCTATTCTTTAAAAATCCCTAAAACAAGATAAATTGTAGCAGTCGGGACCTATTCGGGACCATCTGCAATGTAATAGGTATGTGCTCTCAATTCACTAATCCTCCATTTCTAGAATGGGTCCCGACTGCTACAATTTATCTTGTTTTAGGGATTTTTAAAGAATAGCAGTCGGGTTTTTTAGTTTTTTAAATTACCGTTTTTTTTTCAATCAAGTCAAACTACTGAAAGGTGCGAGTTTTTGTGAGGAAACCTTAAAAATGGTCCTTGTCAAACTCAAATTTTTCTCAGATAAGTATTTACGCAGCAAAAACAATACCTACAAATATTGTGCAAATCCATAATCAAAGGTTAATATACCTACCTAAAGTGCCTTCAAACCTACAAACTCAGTGAAAAGAGGTTATAATCCACTTGACACAGATTAAATAACTTTTCAATATGATATCTATGGTAGACCACAATCAAATTATTTGACCAATTTGTTTTTTGCCAAGTTTTATTTGTTACGATTATACGGGTTTTGCAACCGCCATGTCACAACAATGTTACTGGAATAGATGATTGTCTCGCGATTTCCTTTCAGTAGCAACTTGACAAGGTCACTGCTTTGACCCTGGATTCTGTGCTACTAGATTTACTTATAGTTAGGGAAAATATTTCGTGGTTGTAAACATACTGAACTGCCCCGTTGGTCTGGTGGTCGCAAGTGCGACTGCTGTGCAAGGGGTCCCGGGTTCGATTCCCAGGTCGAGCAAAAACTGTTATTGGGTTTTTCTATGAAATTCGCAATAGCAGCTCGGAGTTTGGATTTGCGCCCGGTTAATGGCAATAGGCTCGCCCCCTATTACATGGGACCTTAATATACCGGCGAACTGTGGGTGTACATTGGTACACCTCTGCCTAACCCTTCGGGGAATACAGGCGTGGTGGTTTTATAAACATGTTTTGGGGGCTGCACCGAAAACGGGCTATATACATCATGGACTCGTGCCTATCTAGCTGCAATGTATTTGAGCCTCTCTGTCGACGACCGATTTTGATAGATTTCTTCTCGCCGATAAAGAAAAAAAGAAATCTGTCAAAATCGGTCGTGGCGGAGAGCCTTAGTTAAATATTTTTTAGTTTCAAAAACATGTATGCTTGATATTACCACTACTCAGTCTTCTTCTTCTGTTGTCTAATAAAACTACTACGTATAGCTATTTATACGTAAGTTTACACTTTATTAAAATTATAAAGAGAAAAGATTTATAATTTATTTTGTTAAATTTTTAAAATATGTTTATTTAAAATAGGTTTATTTAAAATAATACTGTCACCTACGGTATGGAAAGCTACATTATCAGCGAGTAACATAGGCTTAATTTTATTTTTAAATAAATTAGGAGTATGTTAGAAAATTAACGCGGAGGAAGTCGCGGGCAAAAACTAGTATCTGATCTATATGGCATTGATTTGCGGATTAATTCCGATATAAAGTAATCTATTAAGCGTCCGGTTAATTTATAGTCATCTCATTTATTGATTGAATTCCTCTTAATACGATGGATACTAAGCATACAAATCTATTTTTTTTGTTGTTAACAAGACTCGGTATAATTAATTATCCATAGGCCTATTGCAAGCGCGCTGTACTATTAATTATCTGAAGGCCTATTATGAATGCGCTGACGTAAAACTATTAGATTTGAGTCGATTTTGGAATTGTAAATATGACTATCAAAAAGTGTTTTTATTTTTAATTTTATACGACTAGGACAATTTTATTAATATCGCCTATTGATATGAATAAAGTCGATTAGCTAAATTAGTGTTATGGCGAAATTGGTACCTGTTTCCACATTAAAAAATAAATCAAACTTCTTTTTAATTTATTGGATGGCAAGCAAGCCGACTCGGCTCACCTGTTCAATACTCAATATCTTTATTGCTTTTCCATATGTATTCTTAGGTGGTAAATATACTAAATATACTATATTAGAGATCATTGTGGACCCTGTAGGGCACTCTCTGGTAAGTGGTCACCGCTGTCTGTAGACATCTGCGATACCAGAGGCCTTGTAAACGTTGCAACGTTTACAAGGCCTCTGGTATCGCAGACGAAGTTCAAATGTCTTCACGTGCCTGTAATTACATCGGGCTCATTCCTTTCCAACCGGAACACAGCAACGCTGCTTTGCGGCAGAAATCGATGGGTCCTACGTATATGGGCCAAAATTCAATTTACAACTTTACAGGAGAGGCTTCCAAAGTTTAAATTTAGTGTAAATTCTGATTGATAAAACCGAATTTTACGGTTCTTTGTTTGTTTGCTACAACTATTATCCTTATTTATACTATGGTATTTTATATATACATTTAAACGACCAAAATCTGAAGTTTACCATAAAAAAGTGAAAATAGCCAAATTGGTACTTTGGCCCATATACATAGGACCCATCTAAAATACGTATGGTGGCAGTACTTCCCCGACGAGCTCTTTACGTTTATAATGTTCAAACACAAGTATAAGGCACTTGACACTATTTATTCTAAGTTAGTATCGGTCATGCTGAAGTACCGTAGCTACGTCTAACCACTTCTTCCCATATTTGCACATCTATAATTCTAATTGTTATAATGATTTATAATCAATAATTATTTTTCAATTGAGTTTATAATATTTTTTTTAAATTTAAATATTTGTTAACATCGAAAGAGCGAGGCTTTCCCAACACAAGTATCATTTGATTACTTTCTGGGAAGTCCCGGCAACTTATTTGTAAAGATTTACTGAAATAAATACATTTTTTTTTTAAATATTATATTGCTTTTATTTTACCAACCATTCTATGTTTTCAGTCTTATCATTGAGCGTATGTCCTGCGTATAAGTCACGTTGCCGCCGCTTAGACAGTAGAAGCTTTGATGCCTCGTAGACGCTACGTAGAACCGCGTAGCAATTGCGTAAAGGGCTGCGCTAAACTGGCATAGTCGTCTCCGTAACGTCTCGTATGGAATCCTACGAAATCCCTACAAATTACTACGAATCTTATGAATTCGTGCTCACCAAGGCTTCCGTACCATTCTGTTGCGGTGTGAATTGAGCCGTTGTATTTCTACACCCTTATATCTAGTTCTGTCTAGCCCTTTAGAACCATGCATAGTAGCAGTCCCTTTAGTATTATGCATATAAATGCATGATGGGACTGATGTAGGTACAGGCCCCTCTTCTTCACTGGGCACTCTGGGCACTTGGCCAGGGCCCCAGTAACGTCGGGGGCCCCAGCCTGCAATCAAAATAATATTATTTTGTACCCACCGTTCCATTCTGCGTATTTATTAGAATCGGGAATCGGAATAGATTTTAGTCTATAGATAAAACATTTGATTTGCAGTGCTTTTTACTACAAGTTTCAAGCTTATTAAATATTTGTACGTATTGTTTCTTTTATAACATTTAATTAGGTTCAATAATTTAACAGTGGAAGAAATCCTATTTGTCAAATATAAAAATAAGTAAAACACACATTCCCGTGATTCTTACGTGCCCAGGGCCCCCAATAGGTTAAATACGGCCCTGTGTAGGTACCTATTTTAGATTTGAAGTATGTTTCAATATCAAAACAATAGCTTTTAATAAAATGCATGTTGAATGTATGTGTAAAATGTAAATATGTTTTCAAACCTATATCAAAATGTAATGTTTGAATTTTCTGTCTGTCTCTTTGTTCCGGTTAATCTACAAAACGGCTGAACCGACCGAAACCGTGTATATAAATTGTTAGTTGTTATTAAAATTCATGTGAAAAAACCTGCGGGTTTAAGCTAGTGTAGATATAACGACAGGGGTGGTGGCTGAGCGTTTAGCTTTTGCGCTGCGTGTCGCGGATTCGACTCCCGCACGGTACAAATATTTGTACGATCTACAGATAGTTATTCCGGGTCTGACTGGTTTGTGTATGTGAGTTAATAATTTTTGTAAACGCACCCACGATACAAAAGAAATTCCTAGTGTGTGGCAACGAAAAAAAAGTCCCGGAGCTATGAAGTACTTTATTGATTACTCAATCAATCTTGTTATTAATTAGATGATACTAAGCGTGTACTGTCACAATAAAACCAGTAACATTGTCTATAGTTTAGTCATACCTGCTTTACGTAACAGAGCTAGAACGCATTAGTTAAAGATTGACGAAATACACATGTAATGAGTTAATGAATGTAATTGTAATGTGGACCGGTAGCTGGCAAACCTCTCGTAACAGTCGGCATGATTGAATTACTTTATAAGTAAGAACTTCTTCTTTATGTCTAACTAGCTTTTGCCCGCGGCTTCGCTCGCGTTAAGAAGTATTATCTTTCATCCCCTATTTCATCCCCTTTGGGGTAGAATTTATCAAAATCCTTTCTTAGCGGATGCCTACGTCATAACATCTACCTGCATGCCAAATTTTAGCCCGATCCGTCCAGTGGTTTGGGCTGTGCGTTGATAGATCACTATGTCAGTCAGTCAGTCAGTCAGTCAGTCAGTCACCTTTGAGTTATATATATTTAAGACTTCTTGACAATTGAAAAGTGCCAAGAATGATCTAATCTGTTCTTATTAAGTAATATTAGGTATGTAGTGAAAAGATTTTTGGTTTGTTTCTATTGAATAGCCTCCGAAACTCCTGGACTGATTTTAACCATATTTTTCACTAATAGATATTAGCTACATTATTCCTAAGTAATATAGGCATTATAACATCACGATACGACCTTTGGGGGCGGAGCAGTAACCAAAGACATAACGCGGGTGCAAGAAGCCACGCGGGCGAAGTCGCAGGCAAGTTGAAATATAAATGCTTTGACTCTTTTCGAATCGATTTTAAGTAAATTCATTTTTAATTATTGTTTTATAGTATTTGGCGTCAGTACGTGTCCACGTATTTAAGTACATCATATGTAGCTATTGCCTTTGTGAAACAAAGCAGCACATGTGTGTATATGACACATTCCGGCTGACACAGGTGCTTTTCGATCCTGACTCCTGCGGTGTTATTCTGTAAAACCTTTCTTCCGTGAAGTGAGCGTGTGGCGACTTGTCAATCCCTAGCATCGTATAGTGACATGACAGCCCAGTTTTAGCTCACTTCACCTTAATTCACTGAGGGAGATTTCTTACAGAATAAGCCGGCTGAGCGCTTCGGAAAGTACCCGTGCCGTAAAGGCCGGTTGACAATATAGTGATACTGATAATAATTGGTGGCTGCCAAACCGGTTGGCGCATGCGCTGAGTGATTGGCTGCTGCGATGCGTGTCACGGGTTCGATTCCTGCACAAAATAATTATTTGAATGGCCTACACGTATGGTTGTTTGTATGTGTGAATTGATATGTTTGTAAACTCACCCACGATACAGGAAAAAAAGTGTCTCAAAGACTTCGCCCAGCACCCTGTGTATATTCAGTCAGTAAGAGTCTGACAGACCCCTCTCCGCTTATTCTAAGAGGGCATCAATAACATTTTCCACATGCAAACAAAACTGCACAGTACATCTCCCTTGCACTTACTTTCACTAGCTTGTGTTCTTAAACACGTGAACAATGTTTATTCATTATCCTCACTTACACACTTCACCTATCTAGGTACTACTCATAGAGTGAAGCCTCACGCCACTTGCGACGTATGGAAACAATTCGTAGGCGTATTTTTTGCGCATTGACGTTTCACCATTTAAAAACAATTGATAAATGTGTTTAAGTGGTTCATAATCTTCAATGTTCTTGTTTATTCGCATATCAATTGAAATGCGACCCCTTTTATAGATCGATAGACGCATGTGCTGCGCCTACGTCAATTTTGATTGCTTACGTAGACTTAGAACGCAGAATCAGTCTTTCCATCTAAATATATAAATGTTATAAAGCTAAAGAGTTTCTTTGTCTGTTTGTTTGTTTATTTGTTTAAACGCGCTTATCTCTGGAACTACCAATGGGATTGGAAAAAATCGTTGTGTATATGACAGGTAGATTCATGGGGAATAGTATAGGCTTTACAACATCGCGCTACGATCTATGGGAGCGGAGCAGTAACAAAAGACGTAATTTAACCCGAGTAAGAAAAGCAGTTGCGGGCAGAAGCTAGTTATGATGTTGTTATCATTGAATTTATTTTCCCCTGTCAATGTTTTATGATTGTTTAATAAGAACGGAATATTATCGTACATGAGCTGTTAAACGATGACGACATTATAGGTCAGATGAATTCATGATATGTCACGACAAATAAAATAGACACACCCCCGGGCCACAGCTGACGTGTTATGCCGTTCGACGTATTTGTCGTTGTGAATTGAAAGAATATCTGACTTAATTATTACTATTACAAGTTTTTATTTACTTTCTCTGTCTGACTATAGCTAATCAAATCTTACAAATCAAATTTGGGCCACTTCCCAATGTTCGATTGAGCTAAAATTTTGCGCAGAGGTGCAATTTGCGTGACAATGCAATATAATGATATCACAAAACTTGTCTGATTAGTCAAAGGAACTTAATCAAATCTTACAAGTTAAGTTAGACCCACTTCACGGTGTTCAATTGAGCTGGAATTTTGAATACATATACATTTTATGACAATGCAATATAAAAGCATGTTTAATAAAATATACATATTATTCGATAAAACTTGTTTAAGTAGGTACTAAAAATACCCAAATATGACAGTTTCTGTAAAGAAAACATGTCAAACTGTCATATTAATTTTTCAAGTAAAAGTTATCTGACGATTGATAAATCAGTCCTAAGTATAATAATAAATATCATCATAGATGAATAGATCAACGATCAATTGTTTCATAAACTCGTCTGCAATATTGTTAGTGCAGTATTATGCAATGTTGCAGAGAGAGCAACATCTAATGTAATGCAAAAGAATAATGTATCAAGCGTAGATGATGCATGTCACAAAATAGATAAGTAAGGTAGTTGCACTCCATTACTTGCCAAACCATTTACAAGAAGGCTACGGTGTTGCGGAATTTGTTCGAAAGAGTCACTGCGGCACTGGAACGCAATGGGCATGGCACACGGGTGGGTATTAGTCAGTAAGAGTCTGACAGTCCCAGAGCGGAAGAAGTTATTTGATGATGTCACAGCCTTAAAAAAAGGAGGCTATAGTTGAAGAGGCTAACTAGGAAGCACGCACTAAATTTAACCTCTAACCTTATTTCCTGCAATAGTTTTTAGGGTTCCGTATCCGAAAGGTGTTAACGGAACCCTATTACGAAGCCTCCGCTGTTCGCCTATCTGGCTGTCAGCGGGCTGTATCTCATAAACCGAAATAGATAGAGAGTTAACATTTTCACAGAGCGTAACTTTCCTATTGCGCTAAAACACAAAATATTACTTTGTGTGAAGTGTTAATTAATGAGCGGTGGTACGGGACCCTTCGTGTACGAGTGAGACTAGCACTAGTCCGATTTTTTTGACTGGCCTCTGTTTGATGACTTGCGGTCACTAACCTGCTAGATGACTTCCTACACATGGTGTGAACACAGGAAAACATTTTTATTTCATGAAACATAATCATACATAACGCTTACTATAAATATCCTCAACATCTTCCTTCCCTTATCCCATGTTACTTGGGGTCGGCGCAACACGTTTTCTTTCTCCTTTCCGTCCTGTCAACCGTTATGATTTCACTGACTCCCTTCCTTTTCTTCAAACAATCTGTTCATCATAAATACAATTGTGTTCTCTAATTTTTAATAGGGTTTACTTTAGTGTTTTCGATTTCTTGTTTATATTTTTTTTGTATTAGCTTGTAGTTGATAAGTCTAGATTTAATTGTTGTTTTTGCTAGGAACCACTCCATTGTTTTGGGGTCAACCTGTAAGATAGTGTGTGTAAGATAAATAAATCATAAATAATCTTTTCTTTGGCCTCACTGTATTATTTATCTATTTAGGTATTTTTCTAACAGCGAATAATATGTTTTTCTAAATAACTCAATTCATTGAAATTGATAAAACTGGTAATAATTTATTTACATAAATTATTAGGATTGTTGTTTTTCGTGTTTTACTCGTTCTAACTAAATCTAAGGGTTATTCACCAACTGGACACAAGAGACCGGACACACGTGTGTCCAGTTGGTGAAACTCAAAGTTAGTATCACTTATTATTTCGTCATCTGGACACGCCAAGATTTTCATTCGTGTCCACTTAGTGAAACTTAAATTATATCACTTTTATGTTTTCGCCAACTGAACACGAGTTCGCATTTTACCCGAATTCAAGATAAAGTACAGTCAAGCACATTAATGTTTTGTGTGAAACATCATCGGCCACTGAACGTCCCGCTACTGGGAATGGGTAATTAAGTATGTAATTATTCACAATTTGTGAATTTATAAAGAATGTATTTTTGACACTGACAGTCACTATCTCTATCCTTGTTTTATAATCTTCAACATGTAAACAGTTTTATTACACTTTCTGTATTCCCGGCGGCCGGCGACTAACAATGACGTAGTTTGCTCTGATTGGTTGGAGCAGGTAAAAAATCCCAACCCGGTAACCCTTTGGTCATAATTCGTTATCAGTTTACTTCGTTTCGCGTGTGCATTAAGGTGCAGTATTTGTGCCATTTAAAAGTGACGTGGATTTTAATATTGGTACGTACCTACTCAGTTTTAGATTCAATATTGTATTTTTTAAGTTAATTTAGTTTAGCAATCCCGCTATATTTTATTTTTTCTTAAAAAAATCTTGTTTATTGTTTCATGTAAAGACAAATATGTCTATTGAAGAAGTCGCAGGCCCATCATTGGCTAACAGAAATACATTTTCATTCATCAATTCCCAAAGAAATCGTCCAATTTTATTAAACGATGGATATAAATATGTACACCTAAGGAAAAATAATGATGGGTCTTTAATGTGGCGTTGCTCGAAAAAGTTAACTTGTAGATATTATCTTGATACATGTAGATACTTATCTTAGTCTTAGTAAAATGATTGTGATACAATTACCTTAATTATTACTAAAATACTCTATTTCCAAAGAATCAAATAATGTTGTTCCAAAGTTATGTAGAATGATTATTGTTTGTAAAATTACCCATTTTAGTATTGTTATGTCATAAGTAGGCTCTACCTACTGATGATATTTTGATATTTTATTTTATTATAGTATGCCAAAAATCAAGGATGAACGTTTCGATTCCGTACTCTTACAAATTTTACTGTAACTACATTTAATAAGAAAGCAAGCTTTGCAAGTTTGTATAAGAGTGGAGTGTATCTTTAAAGGTTAAAAACGTCATTGCAAACGCAATGACGCAACCTTGAAAAATATAAAAATAATACAAAATTTTGCTGTGTTTATGTATGACCTTATATGATTTTCTGTGATACTCGAAGATTATATTGAATATTGTCACGCTGATGTTATAAAAGCACCTACAGACTTAAGTATAGTATTTTTCACTTTAATAAATCGTCATGATATTACTTTTTAAAAATTGTCAAGCTAATAAGATTTTTCAAGTAAAAAAGTATGGCAGCTTTTTCATGAAATTGAGGCAATTATGAACCTGACTGTACCCTTTTTTGCAAAAAAAAAATAGTTGTGTCCAGTTGGCGAAAACATAAAAGTGATATAATTTAAGTTTCACTAAGTGGACACGAATGAAAATCTTGGCGTGTCCAGTTGACGAAATAATAAGTGATACTAACTTTGAGTTTCACCAACTGGACACACGTGTGTCCGGTCTCTTGTGTCCAGTTGGTGAATAACCCAAATCTAAACGTTATGCCTCTTAAATCTTATTATTCTACCGAAATAGATTTTTGCGAAACAATCCAGACAAACGGCAGTGTGTCAGCCAAGTTCGGCGAACACTAAACTATCTGTATTACACGAAATATTTCGAGCTACTATCGATAACCTACCTGTATTAAAAAAAAGCCATAACTTCTCTCGTTTCTGAACAAATTAGTACCAGGAGTTATTTAAATTAGTCCTAGTTTTTAAGGTCTATACTAAGTATTCGATTCAGCTCTCTTTCTTCTTACAAGTATTAAAAGAACAACATAGTTGAGCCTAATTTCTCCCCAGTTGTGTTGGATTGCTGTCACATCGGACTATGAGAGTAAGGGTGTAATCTCCTTTAGGATTGGCCATCATGACCGAAGTGCAGTCGATTCGTTATTTTAAGAGAAAGGATTGGATCTTCTGACCTGTCTTGTGTTATACACATATGTGATCAGGACTCGCCAGGACGAAAGCACGTGCTTAGTTACTTAATGTTGTATAGACGCAATTTACATGTTTTATTTATTTGTTACGTAGATAACATTAGAAATGATGCTGACACACTTTCATGTTCGTGTTTTATTTCATCAAAGCCTTGATCAGTTAATGGATTAACTGATGTAGTATACCTAACCAAGATTTGTTTTTAGATTGTTATATGACTGTTTTAAAATGGCGTATTTTTGGTCTTATTATAATGTTAAAGAAATCTAAATATACTTCATTATAGTTGTGTTGTTAGCTTATTCATAGTTAATTTACAAATATATGCTACGGTAAGCATCTGTTTAACCCCCGAATTATTTATTTATTTTATGAAACATGGAAGACTTGCTGCTAAAAAACTTAAGAAAAACGAAACCATAGATGGCAGGAAGCCAATTACAATTCTTCGCGTGTAGAATTTGACAAAAATTACACTTAACTTTATGAGTTTTGTCGCGACAGTACTACATCTTAAAATGACAAAAGTAGTAAAGACTTAAAAACGACATCAAGTTGAGAGGCGGTTGAGAATTTAACCGTTAGCCTTTTAAAAGAATTTCCAAATAAGTTTCAATCAATTCCAGTAATCAACCGTTTAGTTTACGGCTGGTAGACAACAATCAACATCAGTTCGTTGTATTGGCTTGTTTGTGAGTATGTACATAAGTACATACAGTCATAAGAAAAACATGGTTCAAGTAAAAGCAACAACGCAAAACAAATCCAGGCAAATAAACTTCAACTCAATTGTAACGCAAAAATAGATGTGCACTATACATTGCACGTTTTACTTGAATTGTTTTAAAAGACTGTACAACATAATACAGCAGTGTATCAGTTGCGAGAAATTACGCACGCATTTTAGGCCCGACGATTATTGCGATTTTGACACACGATTCGCATTGGCGTGTGTTACTGAACTTGACCGCTTCGCTGTCATGTAATCCGACTGGTTTGTGAATTTTATAACTTTTAACCCAGATGGCATAATAAATTTTCTATTTAAATAATATTCAATCAGAACTTAAAACACTTTTTCAATCACTAAAATTAGTCGTAAGTCACGTTTTAGGCTGACGGCAGCCCGAAAAATATATTTAACATTTAATTTATTTGGTACCTGTTTGTGCTGCGTCTATAAACGAACTCATTATTAGATACCTAGTTCTAAAAATATTTTGCCGTTGTTGAAGGCTTCTTTTTTAATTAAAGTCGGCGCCTACTTATCTTCAACATTATTACTTCCAGCCTAGGTAACGGAGCGTCTAGACTAGAATCTAGATTAACATCGGTATCATAGTACTTTCAGTCAAACTACGGCACACAAATAACTATTAAGATTCCTATCTTACGGCAGTTCCAGCTTACAAAATGATTTCCTCAATCTGAATGAGAAAAAACAAATTAAATTTATATCAACAGGATAATTGATTATGGTACTGTAGTATGGTTATGCTGTGGGCAGGCGATGCCGCTCCGGTATATAGAGTCGAGTCTGGTGCGCGGCCGCCTAATTGTAGGCTGCGTGTTGCGCGTGACGGTTCAGTGCATGCGACTCCTGCGCATGTTTCGCGGTTCCAACGATACTCATACATTCCTCTATTTGTGATATATGGTTCCTATGAATAAATAATAATAAAATCCAGTGAATAATAAATTTGAACTTAAAGTGCTTATTTTCGTGGAGTTTTTAATTCAAATAAATTAAAAATGTTGACGGGCTGGCAGCTGATTTTGTCAAAGCGTAAGTATTATTTTTTTATTTATTAATTTTTACTTTGATTTTTCATTAATAGTCTGACAATAAGTAGCACGTATTTATCTGTGCCATAAAACTTAATTAAGTAAACTATGTAATAAGTACCTAATTGATAAAATTAAGTGAATATTTCTGTTAAATATAATAATTAGGTAAGGTGTACATTAATGACAATCACAACTTAAAAACAATTTTAGTTTATATGTTTAGGTACAATGGAAGTATGTATAAAATAAATGTTGATAAATAAGTTTGTAAACGGGAAGAAACAAAAGGTTTTTTTTAAAATATTGTAATAACTAAGCAGAATAAAATAATTAAGTTACGAATTTAAAATGATTTGCAAAATATGCAGCTTCATATCGAATCGATTAGAAATTTTAATTAGGCTGCAGTTGAAAATCACAAAGGTACACAATTTTAACCGTTTCTAATGCCAATTCAATTAAATTACACGTTAATTATGATAGTTTAATTTAAAAAAGTGATTTTATTTTTACACCATAATAATCGATAATCTGAAAAATACCGTTTGTTTTACCGCACGCGTACTCGTGATGTAAAATCAAAAGCATGTACGTTGAATAGGTATTATGAACCTAAACGTAATGCGATAAGAACCAATTTACGAGCACAGGTGCGTTGAAAAATATACACAATTAATTAATTTATATGTAGGTATAACCGTATAACTAGTGTACATTTTCAAATAGGTAGTTTTTTCTTGGAAATGGTAATAGCAGAGTAGTAGAAACGTTTAGCGGCATGTAATGGCTTCATACGATTCAGTAACTCATTGTAATTTATGCATAACTGCATACTTATTATGTAAAGCCTCTATAATTTTATTATACACGTTTTTTCCCACCTAACATTTTCATTTTCACGAGTCATGAATTTCTATAGATTTTAGTTGCAATTTAAAATAGATTATGTCTCTGTACTTATTTACATTATATTATAAAGCTGAAGTGCTTATTTATCTTTTTTGTTAGAAAGTGCTAATCTCCGGAACTACTGGTCCGATTTTGAAAATTCTTCCGTAATAAGAATTTACGCTATCCTTGTGTGCTACAAGTTATATTTAAAAAAAAAAGCTAGAAAAACAAATTAAAATATTAAAAATCGCGGTAAAAGGCTAGTGAAATATTACCTACATTTAAATTAAATACTTTTCATATTTAATTATTTCTAAGATTGAATTTATATTTTAATCAACTCTTACATATTATATAACCATAACTAATCAATTGCATTAATGTAATATATTTTACCCTGTAAATAATTGCATTAAGGTGATGAAGAAGTATTAGGTAAGTACCTACTTACAAGTATATATCAGTCGACGTCATTACTTTGTTTTTACTGGTTAACCTTAACTAACAGCGCTTCACCCCAGAAATGGATTAAAAAAAGGAAATTTCTTAGACGGTTGATAAATGACAAACCACTGAGGTAACTAACAAACCGAATTGGAAACCTCCATCTTTTTTGAAGTCAGTTAATAATTCGCAGTGTTAGCAATGCGTTTTAAAAATGCATTCCAAAACTAAAATATTAGGTAACTGTCTATCAATACTAAGTTAATTGCTGTTGTGTCTAGCCAACGTTCCGTGTAAAATGTACATTAATTTGAAATTTGAACCAAATTTTGAAATCGAAATTAGTATCTAGGCGAGATATTTCTATTTGCTGACATTTTGCTCATAACTTGAATGTGTGCTACCGTTATAATAATATTTTCTTATGTAACTAACTTTTGCCCGTGACTTTGTTTGTGTAAACTTTAGAATTCAGCTAAACTCCTAAACTATTCCACTGGAATACCTACAAAAAAAGGGATATAAATTATCCAGCGGGATAATTTCGTTCAACCGTTTAAGCGTGAATTAATCAAGCATCCATCCATCCATCCATCATCATAAATTATGCTTTAGAAGACAGGATTCCTAGACAGTAGTTTTAAAAATTATTCTTTTAAACCTATTACAGTTAAAATGTACCTAGTACACAAAGTTCATCATCATCATCATTATCATTTTTGCAGCAGGACTTCTACAGCTGGCTATAGGCCTTCCCGATAGATTTAAAAAAAAACCGGTTGGAAGCGGCCTGCTTCCAGCGTCTTCCTAGGGTCTTAATCAGGTCTTCCGCATAAAGACAAACCACACAAAGTAAAAACAAAAAATCGTAAATGCCTTATCTGAATATTCATCATGGCTTCATGTAGTAGGTACCTGGGTACTTAATTATTTATGTTTGATTTACACGTTTCTACGCGTAGTAACAGTAGCACTCATTATTCTCAGTCATTAGTGTCTATTGAAATCATCATAAATAAAATATCTGTACATACAGGATAAGTTTTTAACCAGTGCGTAAATTTTTTTTGGTAGTTCAATGTCAGTAATAGAACACATTTCCGTGTTTAGATAAAAAAAAATAAAAAAAAATGTCATCCTTATCCGAGTTTGAAATAAGCAAAACATGGACATAATCTATTCGCCATACTATCAATGACAACTCTTGGCCGCCGCCCGGGCGCATGGCTGGGGTGAGGGGGTGGGGAATGCGCTAGCGCTGAGTGACAATAAAATATGGTTTTTAAGTATACATGTTTCGTAAGCGATAACTTTTTTTTTAGTACTAAGACATATCAAAATAAAATATACGTGTTTAATAAAACGTGTTGAAGTTTATTATGGCAAAATTTACGCACTGGTTAAAATTTTTTCCTGTATAAAGATTTGTAATCGATATCTATTTGTTTATGTTTCTTTTTGCCTACTAGCTTTTGCCCAAGCCGCGGGCAAAACTAGTCTACGTAAATTTTCTTACGGATTACTAATTGTTTGATAATCTAATATATAAAGCCTATTAGCATTCGGAGATAAGGTAGATTCCTATAAGAGAAAGTATTTTCAGAATTGTACCAGTGATTCTGGAAATTAGAACGTTCAACCAAAAAAAAAAAAACATTTCAATTTACAATATGGGTAACTGTGTGTGTTCGTACGTCTAGTTAAAATTAAGGACCTATCTAGTAAGTGAGTGATATTGAGTGTCATTTGATTCCAATAGAATTATTCAAAGCATTTAAATGATTTGAACTTCGAGTTCAAACCGTGACTATCCTATGGGCGTAGTCGCGGTGACTTGCCCCATGAAATCATCACATTTTTAATCTTTGAACAACCGTCAAACGGGGCGAATAGGGACTCAGGGGTGAATAGGGCCAGAATTTTAAAAGGGATTTGAAGTTTGAAATTATAAATACAGTTTGTTGCCAAATGGAATTCTAATGCTTTAAATTATAATTAGTGTCCGCGTTGGCACTAAACTATATTATTTGAACGTTTAAATTCTTTTTCACACTTGCGATCGGGATGCAGGTACCCCCTTATTTACTATTGTTTTAAAAAGGGAAAATTGTTTGTTTATTTGTAAAAAACTATTAGGTTTAAAGTCATGATTACATTCCAAAAATTACTATTGCCCTACCCTTTCTTATGACTATTCATGACTAAGCCTGCGATTTGAGTCGCTAACAGTGGTCTGTGTAAATTCACTTACGGAGGGTCAAGCCATCAGGTTTAAATCTAAGCTATGACACGTTGCAATGTTTATTATGCAAAGACATTAATATTAAACAAAAAACACATTAACTAAATATTATTGTTTTCCAAGCGTATTATTATTATTTTGAAATTTATTATCAGCTTATCATTCCACGATAAACGTGACATAAATACGTCACAGGCATTACATTTTATTGAAATACATTAGTAGGTAATAGTTATTACTCTTTTCTGACGCAGACTCAGAAATATAAATTCCAAATAACAAACAGATGAATTCTTAAGCTTTATGATTATAAAAATATAAAACACTAGAGAACTGTTTCGGAGCTTCTCCGGTATAGACAAACAAACCAAAAAAAATATTTTATAATATTAATATAGATAACTGAATGCCAGACAGACAAGGTTGGCGGTTACATTCGATTCCGCAAACCATTCCTCTTTGAATCGTTTTATATATTACGTAACTTGTAGTCTACACATTTGTAATATGCATGACTGATTGACTGCAGACCACACAATGTGCATTAGATAAAGCACTAGTGTTTTTTTTTGTACCAGTGTTAACTACTTAAAACTTTGTGAAATTGCTACACTCCAATATGACAGTTACAAAGAAAAAAAACCGACCAAGTGCGATTCTGATTAGCACACGAAGGGTGCTGTACCGCAGTTGGCACCCTACTTTGGTAACCTAATAAAAAGGCGTCTCTTGTCTTATGATTATATTGAGATTATTTGCTCCCATTTTCAAAAAGCTCAATATTATAACTAGGTAAATGCAGTTACGTCTTTAGTTACCGCTCCCGTGCTCCGCTTTCGTTAGTCCTCTTCAATCACTCTATCTATTGATGAAAAGATAGATATAAGCGTACAGAGGGACAGACAGCGGGAAGCGACTTTGTTTTTATATTATGAAGAGACTTAGGTACGTGACGTGGTCTATTCAATTGTCTTCTCATTTTTATGACTCGGTTATAAAATTAATGGTTTATTAACTGATTCAAGGGGGTTTACCATTCAAAGTTACTAGGAAAGCCTTGAAATGATACACAGTAGATATGAAACTGTAAATATATTTTGCCCATTTGTGAAGGCCGAACGGGCAAGAGACAACCACTTTCTAATAATGTAAAATTATATAGATGTACGTCAATTGCATCATGTCTGTTTTGGATACCATTGCGTTGTGAGCTATTTACGAACCTATGTAGTATGTCGATAATAAATGATTTCATTTCATAATTTCATAAAATATATAAAGCAACAGAATGTTCTGTTGCTTTATCCCCAAGCAAATGTTTGCTTGGGGTCGGTTAGTTTTTTTAGTAAATTCATTACAATTTATGTTTTATAAATGATTCTAGATTAGAGAGTAATAAAAACAAAAAAAAAAACGGGGAAAGTCAATTTTTTTGTTGTTGCAAAAAAGCTTTGCCTAGCAGTTAGAATTTCTCCTGTATTGTGGGCTTATTTACAAATAATATAAAGCACACATACGAGTACAAACAACCAGACCCGGAACCATAATGTTCTGTGCGAGAATCGATCCCACGACACACACCGCAGCAGCCAATGGCCCAGCTACTGCGCCTAGAATAAAATAGATAAATATTTCCTCAATTAACCTACATTAACATGTAGGTATTTATTGCTGTAAATGTTAGGTATTTTACTAGTGCAGCAACACTTTGCATCAAAGATACGTATATCAGTTCATCACCTAAGTCGGTAACTTACGTAATGCGGCCTCCCTTTCAGTTTATGATCACATCTCTTCCTGTATTCGAAATAAACTTTAATAAAATTGTTTAAGTAGTTATTAACTTTAATATATTATGTTCTCGATTTAATTTAGTATGAAGGTTCCGTGTTTTTAATGTTAAGTCAGCGAAAATATTTGCTTAGCAAATTGACTATCAGTTAAAAAAAATTCAAATCGCAACAGATTGTCGTGCTTTGGCAGTCGGTTATGCAAATTGACGCAGATTATCCATCTGCTTAGTTAAGTATAAGTTTCCTAAGCACATCAAAAAATAAATGTTAGAATTTATTATTTAGTCGTATAAAGAACAACCGATGGTATTCCAGAAAGTGATTAGATAAAGTTAAGACTTTCACTGACACATTTCATGCTTATATTTTATTTAGCTAGTCTATAATGGCGGGACATTATGGTGGTATATGCTGGGCAAAAAAACCTCTTCCAAGTCTCATCCAGGTATACGTACCAAAATACAGTTTATTATTTCATTTTACACGTTTATTATTCAGACTACCTGTGTCATAAAATGGTATGATTACCATTTCAGTAGGCCATTTCCCGTCATTAGAAATGAATAAAATCTAGTCCCGCAATTTTGTCTTACCGACAATCAAAGTCAAAAACTTGTCAATGTCATAAATAATCTTTTCACAGACAGATTGAGACTGAGATGAACGTCCTTAGAAATACGAGAAAAACCCCTTAGTTGAAAGGCATTTTACAGGACAAGTGTCCTTTTTAAAAAAAAAGCGTTTGATATATCGTACACCTAGTAATATTATATGGGCACATCTGCAAAAAACGTGTAATTGAGTTTGTAAGTGTTCAAAATTGCATAATCATAAGGTACAATCTCAATTTCACGTCAAATCTATGGGGAGGCGTATGTCCAGTAGTGGACGTCCTGCGGCGGATATAATGTTTATTTTGTTTTCTCATTGAAGCTTCCACACTTATGACAGCACGTGGCTTCGTCTCAGTACATGACGTAAACTTACACGCGTTTACAAGCGTTTCCTTCGATAAATACCTAAGAAAATTATGATACCATAACATTTATATTTCATTCAGATTTAGATACAGTCATAGCAGGAATGCCTTTCTTTGTCGATGATTTGTCTTAAGAAATAAAGCAATGTCGTGTTCATTGAAATACAGTAAGTAAACCTAGGAATGTCACTATTATGATAATAGGTATTGAAGCTAGAAACTTTCCGTATTTTTTTTATCTAGGAAGTATTTCTAGGAGATATAGTGCCTCGGTGGCCTAGTGGTACTAAGCGCGACTGCTACGCTAGAGGTCTTGGGTTCGATTCCCAGGTCGAGCAAAAAGTGTTATTGGGTTTTTCTATGGAATTCTCAGTAGCAGCTCGGAGTTTGGATTTGTGCCCGGTTAATGGCAATAGGCTCGCCCCCTATTACATGGGACCTAAACATACCGGCGAACTGTGGGTGTACATCGGTACACCTCTGCCTAACCCTTCGGGAAATACAGGCGAGGCGTGATGGTGTGTGAAAAGTCGGCCTTCTATCGGTAATCAACTACTGTTGAGAGCAGGCGATTAGGACTGGTTCTGCAGTAGCCCGCTTTTTTACCGCTTGCATTACCAACCGTAGTAATCTAGTAATCATACCGCATACCGCTACGGTGATTTAAATATTTGCCGCTACGCATAGTGAATAGTAAGAAGTAAATATCTGAATTTTTGGATGATATCCAGGCACCAAGTAAAATTTTCGGTTAACGATTGTAAGAATGATCAGTATTGCTAGACCCGATTGATAGACAGTCTTACGAAAAATTTAGATGCGTCTTGCGGTTTCGCGATGCACCTTCAGGGCGAAGCGATGCATTTCGAGACACAAGATGGAATCCATTGTGCAAATCGACATAAAACACCTAAGTACTATATATATATACCATCACGCCTGTATTCCCCGAAGGGTTAGGCAGAGGTGTACCGATGTACCTACACCCACAGTTCGCCGGTATGTTTAGGTCCCATGTATTAGGGGGCAAGCCTATTGCCATTAACCGGGCACAAATCCCAACTCCGAGCTGCCACTGAGAATTTTATAGAAAAACCCAATTGCTATTTTTGCTTCACCTGGAAATCGAACCCAAGACCTCAAGCGTAGCAATAGCGCTTAGGACAACTAGGCTAACGAGGCCGACATTTCCACTCAAAAATATAATTTCTCTTTATCACACGTCCTTGCTTTCTTCACAATTAGTTTTTTAATTGACCCAATACAGTATCTTTCCATAAAATACCAACCTACATGGGTATCGTTAAAATGTACGCATAGCGATATCAACGTAACACATTCATGGCATATCAATGGAGGATATAAATTGCAAATTGTCACTTAATATACAATTATCTCATAACGCTGGGCGCTAATTTGTGTCACGTTTTAGTTGCTTGAGTGTGTATGCACGTGCAACTGCCTGATTCATTGTGGTATGAGAAGTCTGTGTTTGTCGAAGTGGACGTCCATTTCACGACAAAGATCTAGTAGATCTTCCTTCATCGATGAAGGGAGAGCGACTGCCTATCAGGCCTCCACAACCCAGTAACTGGGCAACACGGTACCCCTTGGTTAGACTGGTTGTCAGACTTCTTGGCTTCTGACTATCCGTAACGACTGTTAAAGATCTACGAATGACAGCCGGGACCAACAGCTTTACGTGCTTTCCGAGGCACGGGGGTGTCACACCACCAACTTCCAAACTCCGGGCTGTTACTGAGAAATTCCGCGATGGAAAAACTCATTAACACTTTTTGCCCGACTTGGGAATTGAACCCGGGACCCCACGCTCACCAGTCGCGCTTGCGACCACGAGACCAACGGGGCAGTCCCTCTCAAACGAATGCGATCGATGAAATTCTTCCACAGTCAAAAACACCCCATAGGACATTTGTCATAAGCGTCAAACTTAAAACAAAACCCCTTTGTTGATGTAGGAGTTTAAAACACCTTTCTGTTTACGTCAAGGATTAAAAATTACCAACTGGCTAACTAGCTTTTTCCTATTTTGGGGTCAGCTTTCAGTCAACGGAATTCCGTAGATTATGTAAGTGCCTTTTTTTTATAGACGGTAAATCATCAATTAACTTCCCCCGCCCTAGTGTCAGACTTTTACTGACTAAAACCCGTCTATGTTCCTTCATGTGCCCTTTGCATTCCGGGGGCGTGGTATCTCTTTCGAACAACCTGCAGCCCCGGCAGGCATTGGCCCTTAGTGGCCTCATCCAAGTTTGCTGACATCTCTTTGAGGCGCGCGTGGAACACGAACGCGCCGTCGCGTCGCGTCGACACGGTCTGTCGTTAGTTAGTTAACGTACAGACGGTGGGCTACCCATTGCTCACCGTCTTGAGATTAAACTCTGTAAGTAGCAATCGTTTAGCTCACATTAGATGTCACGTTTATTTTGCCTGACCGATTTCTCAGTCAATACATACACTAACAAAAATGCATTATTTTACATACTAACGACATACATAACTAATGAATATTATAAGAAAACGTGTTCGATTTTAATAAAGGACCCTTACTTGAGAACTCTAAAATGAAATAAAAGTTTTCTACAGAGTAAATACAACGTTATTTCTCACACATTGAAATGTAAATTAATGAAACTAATAATGAAATTCCTTCAGCAATAAGAGAACACATTTTGTATTGTTAAGTATTATTATAATGAAAACTTTGTCCTGCAACGCATTTAGTGCAACAGAATTTAAATTTTAAATAAGCTGTATAAAGTTCCTTTTAACTTGAAACAGGTTAAAAGAAACCGTCATTATAACACTAAACGTTGCGTAAAGTTTACGAAAACTGTAAACATTTCCATAGAATAGAGCAAAAAAATAGCCACAAGAATTGAACCACTTGTTTCGTTTAGTTTGCAATTCGATCCGCGTAGTCATGTAAATCTGCGAAACTGTGCAAATCAAACTATTCGATTTTCATATAATAAAAAAATAATAAAAAACCGACACTGTGCTAGTTTGACTTATGAACTAAGGGTTCATTTTTAGCCTTGCAGCTACTTACTCGGCTTTTTTATAAAAATAATACATAAGTACAAACTTTTTTTTTATTAAACAAAAAAAAAAACTTTATTTCAGACCCAAAGTGTCCATAACGTTGTTAGTGAGTTAGTAACAGAATGTACTTAATATACTATGTTAGTGTTGTTAGTACTAATCATATAATCCTATAACATTTTGCATTTTTGCATAAGTCTTATAATTCTATATTTTTCATCACCCCCTATCGGCTATGAAATATGCACTTAGCTGAGACAGATAGACAGACAGCTTCGTTCTACATAAATCAATAATAAAAAATAAAACACTTTGTTACGGAACTCTAAAAACACAATATTTTGTAACTACATAATTAATTAAGCGGAACATTTGCGCTACCGTAAAATTAGTTTGTGTTGCGATCGAGTTTAAATTCAGCATTGTCAGTGTTGACGATGAGAAAAGGATAATTTTTACTGTGTGATTCGTTACTTTGTGTTAATTAATTGCAAAATAATTAACTATATGCTTTATCATCAGTGCATAGCTAATTGTGGTTCAATGCTCTGTTAAGCCATTGTGATTCATGGTAATTCACAGAGTCAAAACAAACAAACCTACTTGCTTAGAGGAAAGATATAAACAATAAATATGTTTATCCATAAAACAGATTTTTTTCATCTTGATCGTGATTATCAACAAAATCTTCAGCCTTTGTTGTTGGAGGACAAGGAATTTCTTTACCAATTTATTTTCTTTTCTTTTATATTCTTATAACTTGAACAAAAAAAATAAGTACACGGCACCGTTGGCGCAGTGACTGAGCGAATGACTACTGTGCTGCGTGTTCTTCGTTTCCCGCATGAAACAAATATTTGACCTACAGGTAGTCGTTCCAGGTCAGGTTATTGTTTAAGTGAGTTTATATGTTTGTAAATGCACCCACGGTAGGTACCAGAGGATTTCCTAATGAGGTGCAACGTTTGTAAAAAATACATACATACATACATACAATCACGCCTGTATGGGGAATATAAGGGTTAGGCAGAGGTATACCAATGTACACCCGCAGTTCGCCGGTATATTTTAGGTCCCATGTGGCGAGCCTATTGCCATTAACCGGGCACAAATCCTAACTCCGAGGAGCTACTGAGAATTTCATAGAAAAACCCTTTGTAAAGAATATTGAGGAAAAATCGAATGTGATTTGGAAAACGAATCAATCTTCGATTTCTACGATCATTTAACGTGGGATAGCTTTAGGAAAATCTATTAAACGCCCACTCATTGCTTGTGAGATGTCGTTTGATTTACAGCATCAAGGTGAAAGGGACTTGACTGGCCGAACGACTCTCTTGCCGCTAATAAATACCAATCACACCTAAGTACTATAGGTTCCTGTAGTTTCCGCACGATTAAGAGTTAAAATCGTAGAATTGTTTCCATTGTTTTAATGACGAGTGAAGGTGAAAGTGTTAGGAGTAAGATTGTAAAAGTTTGCAAATCATAGTACAGTAGAACCTCGATTATCCGAACCTCGATTATCCGAACCCTCAATTATCCGAACGCGGAGGTACTTTATCCGAACCCTCAATTATCCGAACATAGGCGAGAATTTGTTGCTGAAAACGCGTTGCAGCGTCATGACTATTTTATAAGAAAAGCATTTTACTTTTTTAGGTGTTTTATGTTTCGACGTTAATATGTAAATGTATGTCACATTTTAATAGACTACAGTTTTTATATGAAAAGGTTGATTGTTGGTGATGTTTTTGTTTGATCTTATCCCAAAAAACCAACATTTCGATTATCCGAACTTTTGATTATCCGAACTAGTCTCGGTCCCAATTAATTCGGATAATCGAGGTTCTATTGTACGTGGAAAATGGCTTATCTGACTGTCCGAGAATTGTAAATATACAAGACATTATGATGAACTGCATTGTGTTGGTTTATCAGCTGTAGGTACTTTGTACCTACCTTCTTTATTAGATGAAGTGGAGGAGGATAATTATTGTCAATGGTTTACGTAAAAAAGGCAAAGAGGCTCTGAAGTGCTCTGTAGTGGATAATAGGCTGATATTATTGTTATTTCAGTATTCTTTATTTAAACATAATTATAAAAAAAAAAACAATTCTTTTTCTTTATAAAAACAAATATTTTTAGTAAGACCTAAGCTAACAGTGGTTAGGGATCCAGGTTAAGAACCTCTTAATAATGCGTGCCGTGTCTATAAAGAATTATCAAATTTTTGTTCTGTAAAAAAAAATATAATTGTCTTCAACAAAATGGAAATCAGTACCAATCAGTCTACCAACATCTAAGTAAAACTTGAGATTGGCAGTGGTAATACAGAGTGTCCAATAAAACGTGGCTCAAGTTACCGCTTCTTGGAAAGCTGCGATTTAATGCGTTTAAATTACAATGTGTCCCAAGCCGCGAAACCACCGCCAGCTTGTCTGGCATCGCAGACCTGTTCCGAGCAGCCATTGGCCGGCGGGATCGTACGACGGAATACTCCGCTCGTCCACTTTGATAGAAACTTTTTCGCGGATCGACGTAAAAACTACCACTTCTAACGAGTTTCTCGATACCGAAGCCAAATTAGGTAACTGACTTGACAGGAACGTGGGTTTCAGCTCCATATCAGAACGGTTTAATGATGCTACTTGTGCAGTGTTGCATACGTCACTGCAATTCGGTTTTAGGCCGTCAACGGGAATTTTAACTGATTTGTATTCCATGAGCGGTGTAGAACGGAAATTATAAAACCGTTTTTATTTGTCAATGCCCGCTAAGAGTGACGTTGGTTCAGGCTCATTTAAAAAAAGCCTATTGTTCTGGTTTTTTTATGGTGGCCTGAACTGCATGACATCTGACATTCAGGTGGGTGACGTCGTAAAGTGGTCAACCTTTGTGTAGCATCACATACAATGCACCTGGTCTCGTCTAAAGGACGTGGTGACACATGACCTATTGTCATAAGGTACTCGTGTAACTATGTATTATAAGTATGTACTTCCGTATTGTCTTCACTGAAATATAACTGTTTGTAGAGACGAGATGCTTATTGCATTATGATTTGTTTCTGTTTTGAACAATGCAATTCTGCAGAACTTCCTCTATGAAGTCAATTTAGCGAATTATGGGTGACATCGTACATTCGTACGTCTATGTCGATACGAGGGCAAGAGCTGCTTTCCCTTTCAAAGTACCTACACAATACTACAGGTACTGTGAAGGTTGTATGCGACTGCAATCTGGCTGAAATGTTTAGTTTATCCAATCACTCAGTCGAATTCCTAAGGGATTTGAATTTAAAAGTAATAGGCGATTGTGTTTTGTTTATTGGCAGTTGTTTGCTCTGGGTCAGAATGTGAACACGCTATTTTAAAATTAAAAAATATATATATTTCGGTCATAAAAAGTATACTCACAGTAAAACCTGGTACCTCGATCCCAAGAAAAGTGATCACAGTACTATAAATATCTGATAAGATCACATTACATCGTTTCTAAGAAGACAATGGGTAAATTAGCATTCGCGTGGAAAGTGCATGCCGGCAACGTGTTAGTTTATTCTAGGCATGCACGCGTTAACGCCTAGTTTAGCCGCCACTACTCGTTAACAATTAGTGTGTCAATAGAAGCACTTGGTTAACGCAAATGGATAATTACTATCACTTAGCTGCCCATTAGACGAAGCGGAAACTTATCTTGAACATTTGTTTTAATAAAAATGCATTTAGTGCATCAATTGGCTGATTTAAAGGTTTCTAGTTAGCTATTACCTACCGTTTTTTTGTAAATGACATAAATACCATCACGCCTGTATTCCCCGAAGGGTTAGGCAGAGGTGTACCAACGTGCACCCGCAGTTCGCCCGAATGCTTAGGTGCGGTATGTTTATGTATATGAAGGTGTAAGTAATGTAATATTTGGCAATTAGTTATGCTCGCGGCTGCGCTCCTGTTGATCTAAGTGTAACCTAAGTAAGTTCCCTAAAGTTCGTCCTATTTTTCTTTTTTCCTAAACCAGTCAAGTATTGAAGTGACTAAAACAAAAAAAAAAAAAATTAAATCGGTCGAGCCATATTTGAGTTTTTGTGAGACTAACGCAAGGCAGTTGATTTTTGTAATTGAACATTTTGGAACCATTTAAGTTTTTCAAAACGTTGAACATGTATCAGCATTATCTGACCCACCCTAAACACAATCGAAATTGGACCTTCTGCCTATGATAATAAGGTTTAATTTCAATTTATATGAGGTTATCAGTCAAGTGCTCGAGAACTGAGAAGGAATAAATACAATAAAAATACACACACGCAAATTTGATCTTTATCACGTTAGCATTGGGTTAAATCTTATAACAACTTGTTATAATATAATAAGTGTAATAGCTTATTTTAATGAGTTCGGTCAAGTAACTCTGGTCTCGTGGTCTGTGTGTAAGACTGAGAGTGACAAGTTGCGAGATCAAATCCCGCGACGAAGATATTGTTTTGCTTTCAATTTAGAATTTATTCTAAAAGTATTTCTTGTATTATTGTAAAGAACTATAGACGGATAATCTTCAAATATAAAGTTTCTAAAATGGTAATATTTTGGCATAACTTGTATTAAGTGGGTAGTCGAAAAATAAATATTTGTATTCATTGTAAAACTGGTATTCAAATGCTACTAACTAAGGGTATGCAGTGACAACGCGCAAACATATATTTTTCCTTGCCTTACTAAATTGCAAAAACAACTTCTCTTTACAATTTATTTTTGTCTATTTTATAGGTAGTTTTTTTATTATCATGTCTTAATGGAGTGATTAAATAATAATGAAGGGTTAAAATACAAAATAATCTATTTGCACTAGGATAAGGTTGGCTGCTTGTGCTGTGCAAGAATAAACTTTATTAAAGTATACTATATGGTTTAAATTCTTTAGTCTTGTGGTCACTAATCGTTGTTTACGTTCGAAATCAAGTTTAACCTAAATATAGCTTCTGCTCAGGTGTTTCTTATTTCATTATTTTATTATACTTTTTTTACAGTTCTTTAATGGACAACGCATAGAAATAAAACTAAACAATTGCAAATTTAAAATGTTTATTATTTCATTAAAACACTTAGGTAAATAAAGTAAGTAAATGCTCACATATTTCCAAATTAATATACAATATATTATGAGGATGCCATAATCAAATCTACCCATTTATAAACATTAAAAAAGGCATGTTTTCTTGAAAGTTTGTTATCGAGAAAATTTATTTTATCTGTGAAATGCTTTAAAGATTTATAGCTGCCTATTATACGTAGTGAATAAACATGTCATTTAAATAGAAAAAAAACTATTTATGACAATAACATCACCACGTAATTGGCAACATTTTAATGGTTTAACAATCTATCCATTGAGCATTTACTTACATGGTGTGTTTAAAAATATCCTAGATTAATTAGTAGGTAGCGGAGTGATGGGGCGCACCGTTCCTTGTTACGTTCATCTTTGTTCGATTTAAATGTTTTTTTTTTCATCAGTTAAGATCACAACATTTTCTTCTCAATTAAAATTTAAATATTCCTGGGCAAAACGGACCCCTCTTCAGCAGGTGTCAATGCTATTTTCTGTGCCGGTTTATAATTCCTTATTCCAGCAGCGTGTAAATGCCTTCTCACTGTTTCCACTGAAATATGGTGTTTTATTGCGGTTACACTAATGGGCAATCGCATTCGGGACTATACTTGATGTTTTTTGCCCCTGGACGAATCCGCTGAATATTTACTTTGTCTCCATAACGTCTTAGCTACAGTCGTATTTCTCTAAAACAAAAAAAAAAACTTTTTGGAACCGTTTATGTAACTTGTAAGGAGTGAATGTAATAGTAAAATAGCCAACTACGCGTTCATTAATCACAATCAATTAAATAAAATAGGTATAAAAAAAAACACTTACTGCTATATTAAGACGACGACCAATCTCTCTAATTCCAACATTCTGCTCATGTAAAAATATGATTTTATGTTTGGTATAGTCATTAAGCTGCGACATGATGCTTTTTTACACCAAATTGCTTAAAAATACTTAACGAGTTATGCGAAACGATTTACAAATGTGTGTGCACAGTCAATGCTAATAGGCGTAGTGTAACTTTTGTCACTTAAGTAGACGAATTTATTATCTACCTCACGAAGCAAATATATGTGAACTTAAACTTTTTTAATTTACCCACCTGTTTACAAGATAAGTTATTAGGCGTAAATCATATTGGCCGTTCTTTAATAATGCAAACAATTTTGTAGAAATGAAATCAAATTAAAAAAGAAACTGATAACAGGTGGACTGTGTTTTCGAACCCACATGTTGTTCCTCGCCAATCCAACATCAAACCGCCAAGCCACAAGAACTTGTTAAGACTCCACGAAATTCAAGATTGGGTTCTAATTATGTAAGGTGACTTAAAAGGTTTTTAACTTTAATGTCAACGAGATAATGATTAAAATAGCTTAACAAAATGATAATTATAATGCCGGTGGCTCCGACAACGTTGGGTGGGTTTATGCGTGTCTGTATTCATCGATAAATTGAAATTAAACCTTATTATCATAGGCAGAGGGTCCAATTTTGGTTGTGTTTAGGGTGGGTCAGATAATGTTGACAACAGACTGTACAATATATAAGTAAGGCTTTGTTTTGTCCTGTAATTCTTTCTTCACCATAAAAACAATCGGCGTTAATAAATTAGTGCGTTGGTGGCTTAGGAAACCTTTTCGCAAAAGTAGACTGCAATGGCTACATGTACCCACAGTGCACTGGTTGCTCAACCATTGATTCACCGTTTTTTATCGATATTATTGCTTTTGTTGTTTTTGTACTGTGACCCAGGGTGTCAAGGTGAACATGCATAAAAGTTAGGCAACAATTTCAAAAAGTAAGGAGTAGGTAGGTTGTTGACATGTCAATAATCTGTTCGGAGACACCCTTTACTCGGAACCGTTTAGGTATATCGAACACCTTTATGATCAATTTGATTCTTATTGGTGTCCCTCCATATTTATATGCAGAAATTCAAAATATTACAAAGTTAACTGTGCGAAACTTTATAAATAAGTTTAAAAAGTTGCAATCTTATCTTAGCCACAACCAGTCAAAAACTTATTGAAAAATTGGAGATTTTTGACAGATTGTCCGACATAGAGTGAGTTTTTTTTAAATACTCTCCTATTATGACGAGCAACCAACACTAAGGTTCTTGAAATTATGAGCCTATAGTGAATAATTATATTCTTTGTATGTTTCATCAGTACGAAATTACGACTGTTGCTTCTATGAATCGTTAGTTTATTTAGCTTGACCTTATATGTATATTTCTTCTTCTGACCAGTATTGAGCAACCTGCACAGCTCTACCATTGGCCTCATTTAGATCTTGGATAGTTAATGATGTCCTTTTTGTCTTGTATACTACTCTACTATTACACTTAACAACTGTAGAGGTTCTTGGTTTCGATTCCCAAGTCGGGTAAAAAGTTTTATTGGGTTTTCCTATAAAATTTTCAGTAGCAGCTGGGAGTTAGGATTTGTGCCCGGTTAACGGCAATAGGCTCGCCCCCTATCACATGGACCTAAACATACCGGCGAACTGTGTGAACTGTGTGTACATTGGTACACCTCTTCCTAAACCTTTGGGCAATACAGGTGTGTTGGTATTATACATATTGTATTGTTATTGTATGTATTATACATAAATACCAACTGGATAAAGTCTGTTCACATCGGATCGTTGATAAGTCTTGCGCTCCCAGATCCGTCACGCACGATCCACTGCGCAACAATGCGATGACAAACAGACCGATCGCAAGTTATTTTCAACAATTTTATTTATACTTTTATGTCCGTGATTTTTTTTCCTTGTTTATAAAAGATAATTGTAATCATTTATAATGAGTTGTCGTGAGGAAGACTTGCATCGAAGAATCATATTGAACTGATTTCGTTTGGAATTGTTAATGATCTTTTCTGTTAGAAAAGATCATTAACAATTGGGCCGAAACTGTTACTTGAATAAAAGTTGTTGAACCTAAACAAACTGTAGTTGACATAGGATTTTTTTTTTGCGTTTTTATTTTCATAGTGATTAAATTTTTGCTGCCATTCGTGTATGTGCTGAACCTTAGAGTATGATATACCCCCCTTTAGCCTTGTTTTTGCCTAACCTGGGAATCGAACCCAGGACCCGACTCAACAGTCGCACTCGCGACTAGTTACGAGTCCAGTGGGGCATCAAAGATAGAAAAGATGACACACATAAATACGTAGAGGTAAAGCAATTAGATTCTTTTCTGTTACTTTTCCTTAAGTGTCTACGGAAAATAGATAATTTAGAACTTGGCATTCAGGAAGTTCCGCGTAGATACCTACAAACTGTGTTCTTTGTTGTTAAATTATTGTTAAGGTCGGAATTGCACTGTCAGTTGATTTTGTGATCTATTACTTAGTCTTTTTGAGTTGTAAAATATTTGCAACCGGAACGAGCGCTGAATTCAAGACCAAATGCCTTGGAAATCGAATTAGACTCAGTCAGTAGGTTCCTCTAAATGAATCGAAAGATTTTATTATTACTATTAGCCCGTACTGTCCCACAGTTGGGCAAAGGCATCCCTAAATTCCTACCATCGGTCGCGACTTTGCGCAACGTCTTGTCAATTCTTGAGTCTCAAGGAATCCGACCAAGCATCACCTTCGTGGTCTACCGCGACCCCGTTTTCTAATTCGGCACCAATCACCTATGTATAATTTTAAAATCTTTCAAATTGACAATTTATGACAGACAGATACATCACCACATGGCTTTCGTTCAATCACAAATACTTACATTTAGATAGTGTGTAAGGACAAAAACTAACAACAATTGATAGATCTGAAAAAAATACAAAACATCTGTGCATTTTTGTAGTTTATTCAACATTTTACATATTATAGGTATACGATTTGTGGTCCATTTATAGTAGTGCTCGACATCCTTTAGTGAACGGTCGATAAACCCGAGGTTCGACGGGTGGGGTTTGTTAATCAAACTGAGATCAACTCACCATTGTGTTCAAACACTAAGGCTAGGGTTGCCAAAACCTCGGCTTAGACAGGATTATACAGGCTGACTTTTATTTCACTGCACATCTTTTAGGCGGAAAAATAACTATTGTCTATTGGGCCAGCCTAGAAATATGAAATAAATCAGCAATTCAATCCATCATTCAATCAATCATTTTAATCTTTTTGTAGGTACTTATTGAATTGATTTTTTGTAGGGAGAAACAGATATTTTTATGAAGTTTATTTATTTATTTATTTAAACTTTATGCAACAAAAGTACAAAGGCGGGGCATGGCATGCCTGGTTTATGATTTTTATGAGTACTTTCACATCCTGAAAAATGTTCAGTGAATTTAAAATCATACTGTACCTACCTAGTATTACTAAAGGTACTAGGTGCACAAAAAAATAGTATGTTATATTAATAGGTATTATGAAAACTAGGGTGAACTCATTCTAACTTCGTGACAAAAGCATTTGAGTAATAAAATACCAATAAATTATTAATTACTTTAATTTAGACTTAGCATGAGTTTTAATCAGTCTTTTATGAGGATTATAGGCACAATTAATCATAATCAAATCATATGGGTATATTTTAAGTAATTTATTTCACTCGTACAGCCTATATATATGTATAGCGCTCAAATCAAATATCACCGAATTAGGCGAGTGACAGAATTAGATGAGTTCACCATATATTTTTCTACCTATCATCCAACTGAAATATAGTAATTTATGCATACCACATATTTTCGAACAGCATGTAGTGCGACCCGAAATACAAAAAAATCAATCAATTCATTCAATTCTATTTATTACAGTAAAGTTGGCAACCCTAACTGAGACTGCACTGAACCGCTCGGTTTATTTCATTTCTCATGTGGTCCGCGACGGCCGCGACATTGACAATACTCAGTTTATAAAATGTAGGTTAACTTAACAATGGTTAGAAAAAGAACTAGGTACTATTTGCAATTTAGATAGAATACAAAACAAAACGGTATAGGTATCTGCTTAAAGGTAACACTATTTTCTTTTTCAACTATTGCCACGACCAACCCAACCTTTCATCTACAGGCACAAAGAATATTTTCTTTTCATGTAAATTATTTAAAAAAAAGTAGTGTGTAGAGTTTGGATTTTCTTTTTCAGGCAATGCCGTGAATCGTAATTAGTTGTATAATTTCGAAACCTATTTCCGTAGTCAAAAAGACTATTTCATTCTCGTGTAAATTATAAAAAATCAGGCAATGCCGTGAATCGTAATTAGTTGCACAATATCAAACCCTATTTCCTTAGTCTCAAATACTATTTTCGTTCTCATTGTAATTATTGAAAATAGTGTGAGGGAGTTAGGATTTCTTTTTTCAGCAAGTGCCACGAATCATAAGTTGTTGTGGCATTACCGACCTTATTTCTTCAGTAACAAAGAATATTTTCGTCCTCAAGTAATTTTTGAAAAAAGGGGGATAGTAGAGCGTTTTTTTAATTATTCGCACAGCTGGTTGTAAGGTAGGTATGACTCATTACAATCACATGGAGATCGTGAATCGGTTAATTATGGAGCTCTGAAGATGTTACGTGTTATGTGTGCCTAAGTAATGACTGTGCGTTATTTGACGGAGGGAAAGGAACACATTAATCCAGAACACAGAAATAATCTTAGTTTTAGTGGGGCTTTAATTTAGATGCTCGACGCTAAAGAGCTTCAATGATTATACAAATGAAAAAAAAAGAAAACCTATCGGTAGCTATTGATTCGACAAAATTATTTAAGTATTTGGAACAAAACGTAGTCTTGTATTCTCTATAAAATATTGTGCAAACGCAATTATTTTAGGCTAGCTTTTGCCTAAGTCGGCTGCGTTAATTTTCTTACGGATCCATATTTTTTTTACATTCTGATAATGCAGCTTTCCATATTTAAAAATCGGTTTATAAGTAGTTTTTTTTTAATTTATCCATTACAAACCAAAATACAAATCTTTCTTTTTATAATATTAGTTTAGACTTGCCTAACTATATTGTTTGCTAAAATAGACCTTATCTCCGCAAATCTCTTAGGTATTGTTAACATAGCATAACCGGATTAGGAAAGCCTCGTTTTATTTAAGTGGGTAAACCGTAGACGAATGAAGGATTAATAATAATTTAAAGATGTCTTTTGTTCATATACAATTAGCATGTGAACTAGAGCAGCCGCTATTTCGCAAACCGAGCTTTTTGCATACGATAATAAATATAATAATACTTACCATTATTAATCTAACTGTATATAAACTTATCTTTGTTAAAATTGGTCTTCACAATAATAATGCGTAACTTTTTTACCTACTGCCAGAGCTGGGCCTGCACGCCATGCTATGCTGCATTGCATAATGCACTCTAACAACACATGACACGTGACATTTTATAACAAAAAAAAAAACATCTGCGGTTAGAAATCTAATCTCACAACTATTTTAAATTGCCGTGGCTGCGGGTTGTTCGTAAGAGATACCGCGCCCCCGAAACGCAAAGGGCACATGAAGGAACATAGACGGGTTTTAGTCAGTAAAAGTCTGACACTCCCTCCCGCCCCGCCCAGGGCGGGGGAAATTATTTGATGATTTCCGGTCTATAAAAAAAAAAAAAAACTATTTTAAATGCGAAAGTTTGTGAGGGTGGATGGATATTTGCAATTTTAATCTGAACTGGATGAAATTTGGCAAAAAAATATATTACGTATAGTCTGGAATAGCACTTAGGCAACTTTTTATACCGGAAATATGTACGGTACCCGTGGGATAATATATTAACTTTGACGCGGACAAAGTCGCAGGCAAAAGCTAGAGTTACAATAGAGGACGATGGACTAAACATTACATATCATAAAAAAAGTTTATGCAAACAAAACTTGCTAATAGCTACCCGAAATGTACTAAGAAAAAAATTGAAAAAGTAACAGATATTAATGTTCCAAAATCAATTACAAAACTAGCAGCTAAACAGGATAAACAAATGACTACTCGAGGTTACAAATCCGGCTCATTAAAATTACATAATCCCTATTATAAATTGCACAACTCAGAGACTACAGCAACTCTTAATAAAAAAACATGTAAAAGGACGCCAACTTTCTAGTCGTAATTTAGCCAGTAAAATTTATTTTTAAATATATGACAAAGACCTACATTTGACCAGTTAATATTTTTTATGTTTGTATGACTAATCGGCATATTACCTACTAGCTAGTCGTCTTTACACAATCGTTGTAGTGCATTACATTCTTTAATCCGCCACGCAGGTTGTGCAACAAAGTCAAGGTTAAATAAACAAATCGTGGGTAATAGAGTTACGAGCCAATATGTAGTACTTATGGTTCGATAGTGATTTTCGCCTATATGTAGGACGATGGTCCTACATGAATTTAGGTGATGACCTAAATTACCGATGTCGAAAAATAACTTCGAAAAATTGGGATTGTTTCCCAAAAACATATTTTATGATAAAAATAAAAGCAATGCTTACATATTCATTTTATTATTATTTTTATTTATTTCGTTCCGAACGACTCCCGGACGCCCTATAAATCCGGGGAATGTCGGACGGATGGCAGCCCCACCCATGTGTCACCCATCCCTAAGTAGGCGAACATGAAGCCTGTCCGTCCACCATCGAGATTTTATCCGATTTTTTTGTCGGCGAGAATGGAACATAATATGAATACAAACGCACACGGCCAACAATAAATCGGTCGTGTGCGGAGAGCTTAGACTGAAACAGGGGTAAAAAAAGGTTGCGTACGTCTATCGTTTACTTTAGGCAGTAGATACTGAGGTTAATTCATACCATATTCTCATGTAATACGATCATTTTGGCAGATATGCAGGTATGTACTCTTAATAACAGCAATTTACGTCAGAAAAAAATGGAAGCATTAATTAATTAATTGCTTATAATGCGATAAAAATGTTCATAACGAGTTTTTTTGCATGCTCATGTACATAATGGACGTTGTTAACTTGTTAATTATATTGCTGTAGATCAAAATATTTAATAATTCAGGCGCATGCGCTGGTTTAAAGAAGTATTCTTAGTAAGTAGGTAAGTCAGCAACAAGATAGAATGAACTCTTAGAACGTATTAAAAAAAATGTATTGCCTAAAATTCTGAATAGCAGTCAATTGTGTTATGTTACTCGTGTACTTCGGGTCTATTAAATAAGGTTGTTGTCAGAAAAACGAAAAGTAACGAAAACTATTTCCAATCCAAGATCCAATCCAAGTGACTTGCTGACATAGATGTTTCACGTTAAACCAAGGACCGTCTGTTTCGAAACAGCTTCACCCAATTTTCTTTAATTCCTGCTTCGGAATGGCAGTTTTGACTGAATATTTCCTAACTACGCATCAACATACTGAATTAAACACTATTTTTTTTGTTTCCAGTATTCCTCATACCTCAAAGATGGGTGATGGCCATCATGGGTTTCCTGGCGGTGGCCAACGCGTACACGATGCGGGTCTGCCTCAACATAGCGATCACGCAGATGGTGCACCGGCCATCGCACCCTGCAGCCAACGACGGGTCTTGTCCTTCTGCTGATTTACCAGCAACTGGCGCGGAGGGAACTGATCCTACTGTAAGTACTTATTGACAAGACCTACGTACGTAGATACGTAATTATTGTCACCTAAAACGCCACATTTCCATTACCCACTCTATATTTTCTGCGGGTTGTTCGAAAGAGATACTGCGCTCCCGGAACGCAAAGAGCACAAGGAGGAACATGGATGGGTTTTAGTCAGTCTAAAAGTCTGTACTCCCTCCCGCCCCACCCAGGGCGAGGTAAGTCATTTGATGATTTCCCATTGGTAAAAAAAAAACCCTATATTTTACAACGAAAAGGTCAGAAAGATTAACTCTTTGGCAAAATACACATCCTCTACTAAGTACGGCATTAATAATGTAGGTACTTATATGAATAGCTAAGTATATATGTATATTTTGTACTTATATCCTTTTAAAGTTAAAAAATATATTCAATACAATATAAAGAATTACTAAAGAGAAAGAACCGATGATCTCCAAAACTATTAGTCCGATTCAGGAAATTTTGAAGCTAAGAGCGAGTGCGAATATAATAATAAAATAATTAGGAGTTCAAAAGTAAATTCCCGCAAACAAAGACGCGGACAAAAGCTAATGTAAACATAATACGCACGGTAGAGGTCACTGACCTAGATAGGTACTTATGTCACAGCTTGATGTCATAATAGATAACAGATAACATTAATTGAATAGGTTGCTGTGTTGTTACTGTGACTATTTAATAGTACCTAGGTACGAGTAGGTATACCTACTATTTATTTAGTAGCATAGCATAACATACCATCACGCCGTATTCCCCGAAAGGGTAGGCAGAGGTGTAGCAATGTACACCCACAGTTCGCCGGTATGTTTGGTCCCATGTAATATGGGACGAGTCTATTGCCATTAACCGGCCACAAATCCAAACTCCGAGCTGCTACAGAGAATTTCATAGAAAAACCCAATAACATTTTGCTCGACCTGGGAACCGAACCCAAGACCTCTAGCGTAACAGTCGCGCATAGGACTTCCTTCGCGGCTCCCCTTAACGACCAAGGCATCCCGCTAGGCGAGCCTTAGTGACATAATATTTTCATTAATTATTATTATCATTTGATTATTTATAAAATTATATAAATTAAGGTAAATCGAGTAGTTAAAACATCATTTGTTTTTATTAGTCAACAATACGTTGTTAATTAATTTGTGACAATTATGTCAATTTGGGTGGTCAATATGTTCTACCTGCCATTTAGATTTCGAAGACAAATGAGTCTGTCGAAATCTGGAAAGTCGAACAAGTCGAAGTGGAAGTCGTACAATTGTGTGCTCTTTAAACAAAATGTATTACGTACGCCAGTCACATAATCGAATAGTAAATAAATAGGAAGGTAACTAATTGAAAAAATCATAGGCAAAAAAAGTTGTACTAGGGTTTAATTTACTCTTAGAATATTATTCATGTATATCGGTAGCATATCACTATTGATAAGTATGTAAATCTATACAAATAAATGAAGCTTCTGTTTGTAATGTCAAAATAAAAGCTTTTTTACAAAATAAATAATTAATATTTACACGGTACCAAAAATCTTTAGGACTTTAAAATTTTTGTCTGTTTGTTCTGGCTAATCCGCGAAACGCCTGGATCGATTTTGGAGGGAAGTAATTTAATTTTAGAAAACGAATTAGGGTTCTGCTTCCGCGCAAATAAAATAAATTCCCGGGGTAACAGCCATTAAAATGAAGAATGTCGCGGACATGCTAGTAGCAAATAAGAAGGTAGATTGGGTAGGAATCGTTAAAATCATAGGCAAAAAGTTCACATTATTAATCTTTTTATTAACATACCTCACAGAAACATCTTTGAAGCCTCTTACTCCTGAACTAGAAGTGCCTGTATGTCAGGAATACACATTATGGATTGCAATAAAGATTTGAGATTTGATAATCTCTTATAATGTTATCGATGTATAACCGTAATATAAATAAAGCAAATATACCACACCAATACAGAATTTTCCAAGTGTGTGATTACTCGCGATTACCTGTGCAAAGCGTAAGCAAAAAGCCTTTGTGCGGTAACAATACAGCGCTATTGAACGCATCAATAATATTGGCGGAAGGTAAGCGACCGTAAAATATCGATGTGTAATGTTCAACGGAATACATTATTTGTTTTTAAGATTTGACAAGTGAATAATCAAAGTCTGTTGGATTAAGGGAAAAAAGCGTTATTGGGTTTTTCGATTAGGAATTTCTCAGTAGCACCTCGGTCTAGAAATTGGTGCGTTGGACCTGCGCTTGATCTCTTTCCGGTTGTGTCAAAATTGCCGTCCTATCGGACTATGAGTTAGGAAATAGTGCACCTGTGTTTGCGCACACACTTGTGCAAAATAATATCCCTTGCGTACTTCATTAAGATTAGCCGCTGTGACCGAAATCTGAATGGAGAGAATATTATATCAAAGTCTAGATGCTTTGCTTTACTGTCAAGGGTTAGGGTAAAGAGGTTTGGTTGTCTCGTAAACAGGACTGTTAAAGTAGCATTCAAGGGCATAATCATTCTCAATTTAGCATTGCATTAGTTTGTTCCTTTCCTTTTCTTAAAACTATCTAAATACCTACTAATACTTTTCACCTCTTCCAGGAGCTAACAGGCTTCGACTGGGATGAAGCGACGCAAGGTTTGATCCTAAGTGCGTTCTACTACGGGTACATCGTGACGCACTTACCAGGCGGGATGCTAGCCGAACGATTCGGAGGGAAGTACTCCGTTGGGTTTGGAGTGCTGAGTACAGCAGTCTTCACGCTCCTGACGCCATGGACTGTTAGCACTGGAGGCGCTACTGGACTTATCATTTTGAGGGTCTTGGAAGGACTTGGAGAGGTGAGAAATTCTTCTGTTCTTGTTCGAGAGAAGTTTTATTGGTTTTATGTAGAGTATTGCTGTACCAAAGTGGAGAAGACCAAATTGAAAATGGAAGCTTAGGCCATGATTACGCTTAATCTGTTTGTTTGTCTGGCTTAAAGATTTCAACCAAAATAAAAAAGTAGACCTTATATTGGTCAGGAAAACAAACCCATACATGTATTATCTGCTCCTCATCTTTTATCATGAGAACAAGCCTCAATTAGTTATAACAACTTCTTATATTTTCAGGGTTTCACCTTCCCCGCAATAAATGCAATGCTTGCGCGGTGGGCACCGATAGAAGAGAGGGGCCGAATGGGTTCTCTGGTCTTCGGAGGAGCTCAGATCGGAAACATAGCTGGAACTTATCTATCTGGGCTGGTGATGAAAGAAACTGGTGAATGGCAGTCCGTCTTCTACCTGTTTGGCGCTATCGGAATTTTCTGGTTTATTCTTTGGGTAAGTTCAATTCTTCTCCTACGGTGTCTTATAGTCATATTGCCTTGGACATGGTGATCTTATATTCAGTACCCATCTAAACTAAAAAAAAAGCGTGACGAAGTGGCTGAATTGGAGTAGATCGGGCTGTTTGTTTCAGTCTTTACAAGTTGTTTTAAGCTTTTCTGGTAGATAGAATCTTATAGTCGTAGATGACCCGAAACACCTGTAGCAGTAAGTAACATTTTTGATCTGGTCCTTTGATGTGCGTGTCTCGTCTTCCCCTGCGATGTAAGTCCTAAATGATGGAAGTCAACTTGTTGGTATGCCTTACTTACCTATTTGTAGAAAGATACATATGTGGGCAATACTGGTAGGTAGATAGGACCTGTGAAACTCCAGGTATTCAGAGTAATCGTGTAAGACCGGCTTTGTTATTTATTGTTTTCGTGCCGGTTTCATCAGAAGGCGACAGTCTGCATTTATTAAATTAAATTAGCGTGTCTATTTTTAGTGTTCCAAAGAATAATGTCTGTAGGGTTTGTGTCGTTTATGTATTACTTCTCTTTTGTTGATATTTTGTAAAGTGGTTCCTTATTGATTGATTTACAGGTACCTTGACATTATTATGCACTTAAAATTCTACCTTTACCTACATCCATACGTAATAAAATGTTGTTGTTAAACTTTATTTAGGCGCGTCCATTGTTGAATGCTGCGTTCCTCTCGGTGTCGTGCGCGATTGCTTGGCGGGGTTCGATTCCCAGGTCGGGAAAGTTTTATTGGGTTTTCCTATTCGGAATTTTTGTGGTGTCAGAACTGTCAGACACTTTCATGCTTTAGAAAGCATGTGCTTAATCCTGTGGCTTAATCTCTTCCCGGTTCTATCAGACTGTAGTCGCATCAGGCTAAGTTAGTCAGGGACGAGGGAGTACACCCGTATTTGCGCACTTAGTTATGCACTATATTGAGGTTGGACCCCAGATCAAAATTCCGTCGGGAGAATATTTTTTATTTAAATCTTCCAAAGGCTTGAGTACTCAACGGCTAATTGTATTTTGTTTGTCAACCCAGGTACCTAAATACATCAACAATACCAACCAATATTTATTTCCTTACCATTTAAAATAAATCTTTCCATACCAACCCATTCAGAATTTTGTTTGTTTACTAAATTTACTTCAACTTACCTGCTCTTATTTGTTTCAGGCAATACTGTGTTACAATGACCCCATTACCCACCCGTTCATATCAGACAAGGAGAAGAAATTTTTGGAAGAGGCGCTGGGCAGTTACCGGAGCAGTATGCCTTCGGCTATCCCATGGAAGGCTATCTTCATGTCTGTCCCACTATGGGCCCTGGTCTGCGCTCAGGTAAGATTTCTTTTTATACATCGTTGGATAGCAAACAAGCTGACGGCCTACCTGAAGGCGTGAGTTTATGTATGTATGTGTATGATTTTAGACCTCCCCAGAGTTAACATACTTCATCGGATATTTAAGGCAAGGCGCAAACGTGGACACTTTTGTGTCTTGTGTCAGATACAAGCTACCGATGAATATTTGATTACTATAGAACCAGTATGAAATCATCCACTCCCAGCGTATACGTAAACATTTTTTGTGTCCAGTTGCTTCCACTTAACACATACTCATGACGATCAAAAAGTGTTCGGTGTCGGTAACTGGAAATTAAAAGTGTCTACGTTTGCGCAGCGCCTAAACAAAACAGCTGTTTCATACTTTTTTTAAATATCTTTGGATGGCAAACAAGCCGATGCCGACGGCCCACCTGACGTTAAGTGGTACCGTTGCCTATTGACATCAGCAATACCAGTGGCTTTGAAAATACGCTGCCACCCTAGAGACAAAGTTGAAATGTCTCATGTGCCTGTAATTTCATCGGCACCCAAACCCTTCAAACCTTAACAGCAACGCTGCTTTTCGGCAAAAATAGGCACGGACGTGATAGTACTTTACCGGGCGAACTCCTTTGCAAAGAGCTCTACTACCTACTACTTAAAGAAATAAGATGAAATTCCTTCCGTATTATTGAAATTCAACCAAGTAACTATAACAAGTCTTTGTACGGCTACTTTCACACATAACTTTGATTTCAATAGGTGTTATCGATCCATGCTTACAATGGATTGATGTAATTTTATACCTGTTGCCAATTTTCGGATTTACTTAAGAAACTATCGATTTACTAGCTTCTGCCCGCGACTTCGTCCGCGTCACAGTTGATGTGTTATCCTACGGGTACCGTACATTTTCCCGGGATAAAAAGTAGCCTATGTGTTATTCCAGACTATAATCTATCTTTGTGCCAAATTTCATCCAGATCCATTCAGCCGTTTAAGCGTGAAAGAGTAACAAACATCCATCCATACATCCATACATACAAACTTTCGCCTATAATAGTAGTAGGATATCGTTTACCTACTAAAATATATAGGTGCAGTTATTTATTACGTCATCATTAGAGTTGCCACCTTTTTTTTTTAATCAAATAGAGTTTTTTGTTTATTTTTAATGGTGTATGCAAAAAAATACTGAACTTTAATACTTTAAGTAGGTACTTAACTTGTTTAAAAAATCCTTCAGAAATCGAAACAGGTAAAACTTAATAATTTCACGTATACTTTATTAGCGCCATAATAATATAAAGTATATTTACCCGAAATAACATACAAAATTTAAGATGTTATAAAATATAGGTGACCCTATAGTCATCATACATACTTAGCTAAAATTACTTTGAAGGAATTTGCTTATCCATTTAACCATTCCATTCTAATTCAACGATAATATTAGGTAGAGGTTACAATAAATACTAAATAATCATAGTCACCTTGGTACTTAAAAGGTAGTAGTACCTATTTCCTAAATCCTTTTCGTACTCGTATTAACTGTTCAGGAACTAAGTTGTTAGTGCATTAGTATTAGCTTCGCACGTCACAAGCCATCAGTATTCGAGTGAGGTAGATACTTACCAAATTTAGAGGTCGCTCACAGTGAGTTATTAGCCTCAAAATGAATACCAGAGCAGTTAACGAACGGAAGAAAATGAAACGGAATCAAATAAAGAATGGCTGTACGGAATTCTTAATGATTTTTGTTCTAAACGTTGGTGTGATAAGCAAGAAAGAAGCCGATGAGCTGGATGTAACGTCCAATGACATTACATTAGGTACCTACATAACTGTACAGTTTTAGACTTACCTATAACAGGTATTTATTAGGTATAGGTACAAACCGTACCTACCGTACCGTGTATTGACTTACCTACATAAATGTTTGAGTGTCTTAACACCTTTGTTCTACGCTTTTACAAATGCAAACGGTAACGTGGTACCAGCCACGTGTGATATTATCACAGGGGAAATAGTATCCCACGTCGCCTATGTGTAATCAAAAATATGCCGAATTGGATTTACCCATCTGAACTAATAAAGCTTAGTACCAGTAATTAATTGCCGTAGGTACGTTTTCTAGCCCTTGTAAAAACTTGGTTAGTTGTAGTATGATAGCACGGTATTGGCAGACCAAATAATACGAATTAAGCTTTAATTTGACCTGGCAACACCATTTCAATACCAACCTTGTAGATTGCATCGCTCACGTGCTCTCGAGTGTAAACACACCCTAACATGTTACGTTTCGCCTAATTCCAAACCAATAAAGCATATTAAAAGGAGTGTATGACTAGATCGTCAAGTCATTAAGCTCATCAGCTTAGCATAACTGCTTATTGTGTGTTAAACATGAACAAAACCAAAATTCGGTTGGTTATAAGCTTATTGTTAACTGCTTATGGTAACCTGCAGCTGTAAGATACATAGGCTAGGTACGTAAGCAGTTGCTTATTTATTGGCTATTATTATTGGTTAGGTTATTTTAAAATCGACTTCGTTCGTTTGACTGTCTGAGTTGTCCTAATTGTGACTGCTACGCTAGAGGTCTTGGATTCGATTTCCAGGTCGAGCAAAGTGTTATTGGGTGTTTCTTTGAAATTCTCAGTAGTAGCTCGGATTCAGGATTTGTGCTCGGTTAATGGCAATTGGCAAAAGGCTCGCCCTCTATTACATGGGACCTAAACATACCGGAGAAACTGTGGGTGTACATTGGTTCACCTCTGCCTAACCCTTCGGGGAATACAACGCGTGTTCCTTTTGCTATCTTCTAACTTTAGGGTGTTAATGAGGCCATGTCAAACAATCAACTGGCATTTGAATTATTTTTTAATTTTCTTTTTCGTTGACTTTATAATATGGAAAAGGAAGCTATTGTAAATAAAACCAAATTACCGAAGAAGTATTAGGTTTCCATTATCTCTACAAAACGTCCCTTCAATCTGGCTATCATATTAAAAAAGATTTTTTTCCAATCAGATTGTTAGATCTACAAAAAAACCTCTTTGCTATACTATGTATTTATCTATATTCCTTGTCAACAGATCGGCCACGACTACGGGTACTTCACAATGGTGACCGACCTTCCCAAGTACATGACAGGGGTGCTCAAGTTCGACATCCATCAGACAGGCACGCTTGCAGCCTTACCTTACGCAGTCATGTGGCTGAGCTCCATCGCTTTCGGCTGGATTTGCGACAAGATTGTCAAGAGAAACTGGCTGACTGTCACCAACGCTAGAAAGACTTTCACTACCATAGGTATGTACCACTTACGTACAGGCAACAAAAGAGATAAGTAACCACGCCGTCACATTTAATAGAAGTTTATTTTTGTTGCTGAGGAATGGTGGTGGTTTCAATTAAAATTTGATTTAAAGATTAGAAAACAAACAGTTCATTAATCAAAATAGTGTCGTGATGGCCCAGTGGTTAAGGTGTCAGCCTCTCATGCACGAGGTTGTAGGTTCGCAACCGGGCACGGATAAGTACCAATGTGACTTTTTCTAATTTATATTTACTTTCTAAGTTTATCTTGGACATCACTGACGTATGTAGCCATGTCAGAGGCCCTTGAGGCGGTTTAGAAACTCTGACACTAGGGTGTGTGGGGTCCACCTACTGCCCCACACGATAAAGAAATCAAAATTAAATTAAATTCGCACACATCCATCAGTTTGGACGGTAATTTCAACTGTATCTGACACCCTGGTGACTTATCTCTTTTGTTGATCGTACATGCTAATTGATTACCATAACTTTGTGCTTTATTTAATTAGGTAAAACTGTTTGTTCACTTTTACGATTATTGAGTAAGATTTCGCAATTTCAGTGCTGGATTTTATGATTGTGATCGCGTAGTAGCATTGTAAATTACGCATAAAGATTTGGTGATTAGAAACTATTTCATAAGTAGCGGTTAAATAAATATAATTAAATAATTATAATATTTAATATATAATTAAATATTATTATATTTTCAAAAAATGTATACAAATTACGGTATCTCGGACGCCTTTGATATTGTTTAGAAAATCTTAAACTTTATCAATGACTAGCTCCTACCCGTGACTTCTGAAAAGATATCCAATCTTATCCGATGACACTCGACAAAAGCCTAGCTCTCTAAAGAAAGTTTTTCTAATCGGACCAATATTTCCAAACATTGCGTTTTACCTCTTTATAGTAATTGTAATATAGATTTACTGGGAGCGCTATTCATATATTTATTAGCTCGATGAAACAGAGACCAAAAAGAAAAATTCCAACGCGACAATGCCACTCCAATATTATAATTCGCTCACAAACTCACACATAATTTTCTCTACAGCATCAGTCGGGCCTGGAATCTGCATGATTCTCGCGTCATATTCCGGCTGCAACACAAACGCGGTCATCATCCTGTTCACGGCATCCATGGGTCTGATGGGCGCCTTCTACCCTGGCATGAAGGTCAACGCGCTTGACTTGAGCGGGAAGTACGCCGGCACTATAATGGCTATTGTGAACGGCATAGGGGCTATTACTGGCATCATAGCACCATACCTAGTCGGCTTGCTGACTCCTGATGTAAGTAGCAGAACGAATTACGTATTGTATTTACGCAAGGTTACTTCGGCAAATCGAACGCGAGTCCTTGAAATTGGTTTTGGCAACAAAAAGGCTTCGACTGTTATGGAATATTGGATACATATTTTTATTGCTTTCAAATAATGTTAAGGTCGTTGGTGCAATAAAAGTAATGTGTTTTTAAATAGGGGGACATAATTCAACATTCTGTGCATTATTGAGGACACTGTGTGTGGATATGCACTAGTAATATTTTGCAAACAGCCAAAATTTTTTTATGAGTTTACAGTTGGTAAAGTTACTGTTTCCATAAATAGCAACACTTACCTAAATGAAGTCCATGAATACAATCGTGTGTACTTATTTAAAAATGCCAACAGCCAGTGATTACTTGTAAGGTATTGACAAATTCGTATCTTAAGTGTACAGTACACAAAAGTAATACTTACCGTTATTATACAAAAACAGTTAAAGAGTTAAACTAAAAGGTCACATTATTTTTTCAGAGCACGTTAGTACAATGGAGGCTGGTCTTCTGGATAGCTCTGGCCGTGTTCATACTGACAAACTTGGTGTTCGTCGCGTACGCGTCCGGCGAAGAACAGTGGTGGAACACCACCTCCCAAGACCCAAAGAAGCAACGCGAGGCGGAGGCAGGAACCAACCTGTCCGTCAATGCCGAGGTCAAGGCGTAAAACATTACACAAAAAAATGGTTCAAATCGCGAAAATGAGGAAAATATTCAACGTGAATTTAGGCTCAGGCCGTTTTCCTGTCATTAATGTTCCGGAAAAAAAAACGTTAATAAAAACTATTATTATTTAATTAGCCACAGTGCCCAAGGAAATACTTTAAACACGTACTTAGTTCATCCGTGCTACTGAGTCAAGACAATTTACAATATAAGTAACAATCAAGCTTACTAGACTAGATGTGTGTAAAAAAAATAATGTATAGTACAAACTGTAGGCGTTTTAATTAAAATTCTTTAAATTATCATAATAAAAGGCGGTTCAGTGAATCCACAGCCAGTGCAATGTGATAGTAATAATAATAATCCCGTTCTAGTTATTATTATTGTGTTATTAGAAAAATTATGGACCGATCTAGTAATCTGTAATATCGAGAAAGTAGTTTTAAGTTTAATTAAAATTTAATTCAATATTTATTACAAGTATTATATGTAATGTTGTTGATGACTGTACTTTTAGATTTAGAAACTATGTAGGTACTTAGTCATTACAAAGTATTATAATTGTCTAATAAATACTAATTGCCTATTTGTAAATATTTGTGAAAAATATTTATTTGACAAATGCACTGACAAATTTCTTTCGTTCACAATTTTTTCAAGAAAGGCTGTGAACAAATTCGGAGTTAGGGAAACGAAAGAGGATGAATGTCTCGTTTTATACAGGCGGAAGCAAATCAAACTATCCCAAACTGTCAAATTTTCCCAATTGAACATGAACCTTACACTTTTGTAATAAAGTTGAAAAACTATCAAAGAATTTGACAGATTGGGGTGGCTTGATGAGCTGACTATTGTACATTAGTAATATGTAATATAGTTCTAGTAATTATTTTTATTTAATATTCTTAAGTGTAAATGCAATGGAATTTAGATTCTATGACGCGAAATTGCACTCATTACAATTATAGTTCGTAAGGCAAGAAGCTGCTATAAGAGTACATCAATTAAAGAACAAATCTGTGCGAAAATAATCATTATTCACTTAAATACAAAGTACAGTTTTGCATCCACGCCAAATTCCAGGAGTGTCATAACAGACGTAGATAAACAACACGACAACGACACATATTTAATCATATTTAACAAATATGTAAATGATTAATTGTTGTTGTTTATGTTTGACAGTATTTCAGAATATACATCTATCGCCCCGTTGTGTATGTGCTACGGTAGGCAGTGTCGCGCTCCTATATCACTATACGTGCGGTTTCACTACCTCACCTGCCTAATCACAGCGGTAACATGGTCAGCTCGAATTTAAAGATCACCTGCTAAAAAAAAGAACTACCATATTTACCTCCTTCAATTTAACGAGGAAGCAAAACTGCACCGTGTATACACCATACATAGGATTTGTATTGGGCTGAAAGTGTATTTAAAATTTCCGAGAGCTGCAAACCTTCCTGATCTCATCAAAAGAAAACTATTTAAGATCTGGGTTTGCCGTCTTATGATCATCGTTTCATTATAACAGCATAGCTCCGACACAGCATAGCATTTGCCATTCAAGTAAGGTCTTTAAACCGTGTGCGTTTAGGTAACTTTTACAATAGCAAGATAAAAAAGGTGACGGCTCGCGGGCGTTTCTCTGGCAGCTAAGGCTTGAATTTCTCGAGAAAGCCGTTGACGTGTCGGAGCGTGGCTTTTATTATAATAAACGATGAACATAGTGCGTCATTTTGTCTTGAATGAAACTTAATTTCAAATTGACCCTCGCTAAACTATATGCAATTTATTTCAGGGTGCATTTAGTGCCATTAGAGAGATCTGTTAGCAGGCTTTATATAGTTTTAATACTTTTAAACGTGTCACACTGAGACTCAGAATGGAGAATCCATCGCTTGTTTAAACTATCTGAGATAGTAGTTCGTAAGTTATTTTGTACAATATTCTTGTATTTTGTTAAAATAAAATATTTAAAAACACGAATATATAAATTTATTTATACGGTATTACAATTGATACATACATATAAAAATGAAATAAAAAAATAACTCCTACCAAACTAATCTAAATCTCATATTAAAGTAGACACCTTTAATACATTAATACACAATTAAAATTATTATTAGACACAGTCTAAGTATTTTCTACGCATCTACCTGTACCATGAATATACATAAAAAATTACAATATAGTTGTTGACACTAGTAACACCTATATCAGTAAAATGTGAATATGAAATTATGTCTAGTCGGTCTTACCTTAAGGTTGAATATCCTTTACATGTCATAAATTGGCAAGATCTATTTTTACTTTAAAACTAAAGTAATAGTTATTTAATTTCAACCTTACTGAAGTTTCAATTTACTAAGTGTATTTGACAAAAACCGTTGACGATCTACTTACTTACTACTTATTTTTACCCATTTTCCGTTAATTTTACTAGGTTTTACAAAGATCAAATTCAAAATTGCAATACATTTATAAGACATAGTTCCTTGACACATTTAAACTATTTTAAATTACAATTAGCTGCTATTTCTGTACTCGTTTCTAGAAGTGAGTCGTAACATAGACAATGTGTAAATAAAATTGTGACAATCATGATAAAGACAGTATTTTAGTACATAGTTCTTTTACTTTTACACTACTTACTTTTGACTTTAGCTGTATCAAAATAAAGAGAGAATCAAAATTAGATTTTAATCGCAACTAGCTTAGATAAGGTTGCCAGTTATTAAAATGAAAATGAAAATAAAATAAGGCTTTGTGGTGGAACAACATAGAAAAATAATAGGGAAGTGGTAACATAAATAATCATCATGAGAAATCAAAAAGCACACAAGAATAAATATTAAGTCAGTTTTAAAATATCCTCATACTGATCAAAATAATAAAATAAACGATAAATATTACAATAGAAATGAAAGGAAGATTTAATATGAATAGTGATACTATAATTATATGATTAGATTTTCATACACGTATGACATAATTACACAATAATGTTACACCTGACTCTAAATCTAGACAAAATAGTTATAAATAAATGCAGTTGCTACCTACTATTAGGTAACTGTTTCTAAAGGTACTAATATTCTAATACATAACGATAATATTTAAGATAAAAAGTAGACACCTTTAATACAGAAATACACAATTATCTACACATTCAAACTACGAATACTCAAGCTCATCTTTTAAAGGTCTTCATCGTCTCATCTTTTTTTTAAGGATGAAATATCATCAGATTATGTTTTCACTCTGGGCGGAGCGGAAGGGAGTATCTATTACTGACTAAAATCCTCCTAATGAGTTCCGCGGAGACTCTTTCGAACAAATTCCGCAACCCTGACAGGTCGTTCACACATAGGTTATAGCTACAAATCTACATTTTTTTCTATCTCTATCCCTCTCTGTCAAGCAGAAGTGTACTTTATTAGAGTAAGAAAACCACGAGATCAGAGACCAAAGAAGGAGGAGATTGAGAAGGAGAGCGACTTATAACTTCTGTGAAGATTGGCTTTCTGACCCATTCTTCTTCATACGAAACTACCTTTTGGTATAGGCAACTAGATTAAATATTTCTTCTTGTATATGACGATCAAAAGTTTAATGGTCTAGAGAGAAGATTTGTTTTTGAAAATAAGTTGAGTTTGAGTATTCAGCAGTTTGTCAAACACTTAATGAGGAGGAGGCTATCTCTTTAAACCAACTTGCCACTAGCTAATGCCGTCGAACCAATTAGTAAATTGTAATTATGTATTTTAATGATTAGTGTTGAAGCATGATTTTGGTTCACAATTATCGTGTCATAATAAGAAGGCTATGTTTGGACTACTGCTTTAGTTCGTATAGTCGTTCCATATTAAAAAATAAAATAAATTAAGAAGTCGGTAGTTACATTTGTGACTGTTATATCGGTACCTACTTTACTATGTTGTAGGTATGTACAAATGCTAAGATTTGAATAATAAGCTTTAATTACACACTCAAGAAGTCGGATATCCGAAATCACGTTTTTAAAACCGTATAGTTGGTACTCCAGCAAGTCTATGTGTCGTTACACGATACACAGTAACCGACTCGATCCTCTACTAAGTAAAAAAAAAAAGACTACGAGGGTGGCTACTAAAAATATGAGCGTATCAAAATGTGAGTGGCATATACTAAGGATCATATGACGCGGAACTAAATAAAGCGTACTATTAGAAGTACTAAATACCCGCAACCTCCGACGTTGAAGCTTTAGCGATTGATATTCCAACAGAATAGTGTTGTTCCAATAAATAAATGTATGTATGTATTAGCAAATATATCTAGGTCGCAGGAATTCGATAGATTTAGTTCCTAAAATGTTAGCGGAAGATGGTTGTGTATTCAAAACATGAGCGCATTTTATGACTGCTAAAGGATATATGTAAATTAATGGATGCAAATAGGATTTTGAAAGATTGTTGCCGTGTAACTATTGAGATTGATCGTTTGCTTGCGACGTGAATGTTTTATAAATTTAAGATCTTAGATCTTGGTAAAAGCTGGGATTATAAAAGCTAGGCCAAATATATAGGTAAGTATATTACTATTTTATCGTTCAAGCTTAATTTTAAGAGTACTTGAAATTGAGAGTTTGCAAGAAACAAAAAGTTTTTCATAAAATTTTCTCTAAACACTATTTACTTTAAGTCATATTTTGTTACCAATGCGGTATTTTTTTGGCATCACCTTTATTCGCACAAACGATGAGCTATGGCCTGCGCAGATTTGCGGACGGGACATTAGAGGATTTTAATAACCATTTTAAAATTAGTTTAATTTAATAGTTATCCAATCGAAATAAGGTATATATTCCAATGCTCCGTAATCGGACGCGGAACATCGTAGCGCAGGCTGTCAATCTCATAGTTACACGACAACATATTAAATTCAGCCAATCTGATAATGCCATACTACAAATGCAGTGTCTTCCCTTTACGAGCGTAAATTTGACACATGGATCTCTATGGTGCGATCACACGGGCAACTCAATTGCTCAATAGTTGATGACTCGGCAACACCAAGCAATTTACAGCAATTTCGAGTTTGTATAGAATAGGAAACATGCATGATTTTTTATTTATTTAAAAATCTATCTTTTTTATGCAAGAAATAGTTCAGTATAAGAATTTTTCGAATAACTATAAAATTTTAAAAGATTTAAAGCCATCGAAGATTTGTTTCTATCTCTTTCTAGCAAAAAATTAACACTGAGTTTATATGGCCGTCGTAACCGATGTCGTCATTGGTCATGTCGGATCTCTCTGTCTATTCGGTGCGCAATTAATAGTTTTAAATGCTTATAGTGGCCGTATTTCTGGGCCAATTTTAATTTCACTTTTTCTAATCTCTACTAAGGTATTTTCCTGTTTCGTTAACAAAAGCGAATAAAAAAATTCATGCATATTCCCTATTGGCAAACAATTGAGCAATTTTAGTTGCCCGCAACATAGCTTTAAAATTGAACCTTATTTACGGCTGCGTACGGTAGCAAGTTGCTTACACGCCTCCTCCTTCGTATCTTCAGAATAGCTCCATGACTGATGATGGGCTGGTGCTGTCACTGAGGTCGGTCCTCTGGTTCAGGATTTGAAGGGCTTGTGGTGGTGTTACATAGCGTATGCCCTGGTTTTCGAGGGTTTGTTCGGCGGCTGATGGCTGTTTGGTAAGAAGAGCGCGGAGACGACGCGCGTCATCGTAATCCAAGTTGAGGAGTTTGCACGCCTCAAGGAGTCTGTTTCGGATGAAGTTTTGTGTCAGTTTTCTGTTTAATTAGTCAACAGCAACAGCTCGTGGCTAAATAATTACAGCCGCATAGACCAATCTTCCGGGTTAAGCCACGCTTGCCGAGGTCGGGCTGTGGATGGGTGACCATTTACCATAGCGAGTTTCCTCCGTGCCTCGGAAAGCACGTAAAGCCGTTGGTCCCGGCTGTCATTTGTAGATATTTGACAGTCGTTACTGTTAGTCAGAAGCCAGAAAGTCTGACAACCAGTCTTACCAAGAGTATCGTACCCATTACTGGGTTGTGGAGGTCTGATAGGCAGTCGCTCCATGTAAAATACTGATATTCAGCTGCATCCGGTTCGACTGGAAGCCGACCCCAATATAGTTGGGAAAAGGCTAGGCAGGCAGATGACTTAGCAATTTAGTCTTTTTTGGCAACAAAAAATGACAAATCCCTTTTAAAATTTAGTTCTGATTCACCAATATGTTCCTATTAACTCCGATTGACAGTACCAACAGAAAACTCCAAAATTCATGAAGTACCTTGTTTTAGGTACTTTCAGTAATTAAAATACCTATTTATTCGAATTAAGATGTAAATTTCAACAGAGTTTTTAACATTTTATAAAATATTTGATTCTTTATCGTATATTATTGTGACTCACCTTGGTAACTGGTAGACTTGCGACGCAATTTTGTTAGGTGGTGCGAACGCGGGTACGAGGTTCCGTTTGACGTCGTGCGTGAACTGCATTGTGCCCCCCGTGTTGAACCAACTCTCAAGCACTATCTCCTACAAAGGAAAATATAGCTTATAAACTGTAAATAAAGGGGTAATTTGTGTGAGGTAGAAATTTGATAGTAGTGGATTCTGTATGTTTGCTACTTCATCACGATCAAACCATTGAACCGATCGTAATAAAATTTTACAAGAGTTGATGATCCCAGCTGGAGCAATAACTCTCGAGCTAGGTACATTTTATTACGAATGTCGATGATGATGATGATGATGATGATGATGACGATGTCGATGTCGATGTCGATGATGAAGATGATGTTGATGTCTATGACGAGGACGATGATGATGATGCCGATGATGATGTGATGATGATGTCGATGACGATTATGATGATAATGATAATGATGATGATGTGATGATGATGTCGATGACGATTATGATGATAATTATGATGATAATGATGATGATGACGCCGATGATGATGTGATGATGATCTCGATGACGATTATGATGATAATTATGATGATAATGATGATGATGACGCCGATGATGATGTGATGATGATCTCGATGACGATTATGATGATAATGATGATGATGAAGGCGATGATGATGTCGATAACGATGAATATGACTTACTTCAAAGATGTAGGTGTCGACGATGTCGGCGAGGTGTGCTCGCAGGCGCGTGGTGAGCGTGGGCGCCAGGCGCTGCGCCGCCACGGACAGGCGAGCGCACAGCGCGGCTAGCGGCCGGCACAGCGACCGAGACACGCACAGCGCCATCTCCTCCACTACCATGATGCCGTGCCATCTGGGTGGAGTGACGGGAAATTTGTAAATATTTTTTTATTTTGAAAATCATAGGTCTCGGTTTGCCTACAAATGCCTTTGAGTCAAACTAAAGCCAAGTACTAGTGTATCTGATGTATCAATGTAGCATTGTAAGCATATTTCGAAAGATAAGTTTTGCAGAGTTCACAATTCAAAAGAAAAACTTTTACCGTCTTTGTAATAAGAACTTTACCATTGTTAGAATAAGGTTCAAAATCCAGAAAACTAGATAACTCTCGAAGAAAACAAGATAAATATCGTTATGTAGTTTCACTTTTGAATTTCTACCTTGATCCTTGGATCTGAGCTACTTACTTCTGCCGCTTATAATCCTTCAGTCCCGCCTTGAACTCGAGTAGTATGTGTTCAGCGAGTGAGGCGAGGCCGCTATCTCGAAGGCGCGCAAGCAATGCTGGCGCCTCAGCAAACACTCCCGCTTCCTCGGCCTCGTCTTCACCAGACAGAGGATCTGTCACCGCTAGGTTCGCTATTGGAGATGTCTGGAGAGAAGAGAATTGCATACTTATTTTTTATTTTTTGTGAAGTTTCTTGCTTGCTAAAGAGCAAGCAAGAAACCTCACAAAAATAAAAAGAAGAAGAAATCCATAGAGACCTACTTAGGTTTTGGAACGAGCAACTAGCTTCAACTTTCTGACTAACTGACAGAATCCTTGATAGTTAAAAAGTGTCTGTAAATGGTTAGATTGACATAAATGCTTTGACTTTGATCCTTGTCACATTTTGTCTCAATAATGCGAAAATTAGTCGCAGAAACAAGCAAGTATTCGGTTGCTATGACACATACTACATATTTGCGACGTAAAGTACGCGTGGTTATATCTTATTTTCCATACAAAATCCAAAGGGCAAAAATCTACCCAACCAATTTTTAAGCTAACGTCAAAAGTAAATCGCGATCAGACACATAAGTTACTGATAAATTAAAAAGTATTCCAATCGTAACCAATCCGACTTCCGTTGCGTAGTTTCTGCAAGTGGGTTTTAGATTATGTTAAAAATATATCATAGGTAGGTCAGTCATAAAACCGTCAAAAAGAAAAACGTTTTTTTATTTATTATATAACTAGTTATATACCCCGCTATGTCACCCGCGTCGTTACATCATTGGTTACTGCTCCGCTTCCGTTGATCGTAGCGTGATGTTCTGTACGAATAGACCCTTCTCCTGAATCACTCCTATCTAATCATTTGCATAATTTAAAAAATCTAAGCATAAAGACTACCTATATAATTATTAATAAAGTACACCAATAGCAGCATCAAGCATTGTTTAATATGTCTAAGTATTTTTTATTTTATTTTTGTTTCGGATGGGAAATTTTCAAATAACTTCTCCCGCCTTAGTGTCAGACATTCACTGACTAAAACCCCTCCATGTTCCTTCCTATGCCCTTTGCAATCCGGAGGCGCGGTATCTCTTTCGAACAACCCGCAGCCCCGGCAGGACTCACAGTCCCGGCAAGATTTTGTTATGTCATAAAGATCGTTCAAAATACTTACAATATCATACTGGTTCAACTCAGGCACTAGTGAGTTCCTCCGAGACACCTCGTTGAGCGCCAGGTGTTTAGCTTGCAATTCCACTTCCATTAAGGACAACGCGCGCGCATTTAAATCTGCAAAATATATTAGTTTGTAGCTTTTCTTTTAAAATGATAGTGTAAAAAAATGCACGACACAAAAACCAAGTGCTTTTTTAAGGTTGGACGCATTTTTGTTTTGTATTAGGTCAAGTATTAAAGTAGTAAAGCATTTCACCCCATGACACTCGGTTATTGGCGTATCTAGAGTTAGTTTTCAGGGGGGGCCTGGCCCCTAAGATACCATGGAAGGTGCGATGCAATGCGGTCAGGCGGAAGGTGAGCCCTACAGCCTGGGGTAGGCACAAGACCATTCTGGGGTGGGCACAAAGCTTCCTATTAGTGAATTTTTTTCAGATTCGGACCATTAGTTTCGAAGATTAGCATATTCAAACAAAAACAACTCTTTAGCTATATAATGTTAAAGTAGTTAATAGTTCTTTCCTCTTACCTTTCGGCCTCTTAACGGGTGTTTCGTCAGAGTCAGTGTACTCAGTGTCGGAGGTGTCCTCGCTGTAGTCTTCGTCCTGATGCTGCTGCTGCGTGAAGTTGAGGAACTGGCGCCGGTAGAAGTGGAGTTGGAGGTAGTGCTGGTGGAATATAGAACAAAATGGTGGTGGGTGTAAAGTGTGTGATTTATTTTACTTGATTGGAAGGTAGTGGTGATGGTGTTGAAGGATGCTTATGTGGCGACTTCGGTCTCTCATTAGATTGACGATTATTAATGTTACTAATTATTTTCGTTATTATTTTAATACATAAATTTTTAATATTGATCTCAAAATAAAACATTTAAAATATAAAAGTTAGTAACCCACCAGTAATGGAAACATTCGTTATAATTATATTATTAAGAAATACTCTAAGTGGCTTAGTTTTCTGAGGGTTAATAATTTAACTTTATTAAAGTAAAATATTTTTCTATTAATTGAATGGCTTAGTCCTTATTTCCTTTTCATTTTAACACACTTGCTTTTTTAAGAGCACCTTACTTATAATAAAAAAAAACGGTAATTTAAAAAACAAAAAACCCGACTGCTTTTCTGAGTATATATGAAAAATCCCTAAAACAAGAAAGTCGTTGTACCTGATTGCACTTAAAATTGTAGCAGTCGAGACCCATTCGGGACCATTTGCAATGTAATATAGGTATGTGCTCTCAATTCACTAAGCCTCCATTTCTAGAATGGGTCCCGACCTTTTAACCCTCCTTCTGGCGCAGTCGGGTAAAAAGCCAGGTTAAAACTTCTATACTTACCAAAGAATGAGCCCACTGTAACAACACAGTTCTTGTATGATGGGCAGCGTTGATGACTGCTGTCACTGGATGCGACCCCGCGTCCGGAGACAAGAAGGAATCCACGGTAAGATTGTCGAGCCCAGCGCTCAGCAGCTGAGTGAGGCGGATGCGCCATTCTTCCACCAGCTCTAGTTGAAGCTCCAGGAAGTTTAGTCTAAAACAAGTGTAGCATAACGAATAATCATTATTGTACATACTAGCTTCTATCCAACAACTGACAACCAGTCTAACCAAGAGGTATCGTGTTGCCCAGTAACTGGGTTGTGGAGGTCAGATAGGCAGTCGCTCCATGTAAAACACTGGTATTCAGCTGCATCCAGCTAGACTGGAAGTCGACCCCAACATAGTTGGGAAAAGGCTAAGCAGATGATGATGACTAGCTTCTATCCGCGACTTCGTCGGAGTGGATATTTTCATCCGTGTTAAGTTACGTTTTTGTTTACAGCTCCGCTCACGTGAGTCGTAGCGTGAAGTTATATAGCCTATGTTACTTCCTGATAATTTAGCTATCTATTAGTGAAAAAATATTTAAAATCGGACCAGTAAATTCAGACCTTATTCGGCACAAACAAAAAAATCCTTTTATTTATAATCTTTATAATATTGGTATAGACATCAAGCGGATTTGGGTAGTGAAGGAAATGAAAATGAATGATTTCATTGGAGTCATATTCTAGACATGTTTTCATCATTGCTAATAAAAAGGCAAAGTTTGTGAGGCCGTAGGGGATAATCTCTGGACCTACCGAACCGATTTTCAAAATTCTTTTACCCATAGAAAGTCACGTTATGTAAGCGTCACCGGCTATAACATCAACTACAACCCACGGGAGCGGGGCAGTGACCAAAGACGTAACTTAACGCGGGTGAAATATGCCACGCGGACGAAGTCGCGGGTGGTTCGCTAGTTCCTAACATACTAGTAGAACTTCTTACTCGTTGAATGTTATCACTGACCTGTGCCCCGGCTGTGGTAGCAGCTTGTATCTGTCCTCGATAGTCCGCAGCAGTGTGACGAACCAATCAGCGGCGCGCGGGATCCACAGCGCCGCCCCCGTCGCCGCCCCCGCGCCCGACCCCACCCCCTCGCTCCATTGAGGACATTCTAGACTCTCGTCCATTTTCGCTAGTGCATCTGTATTAAATTTCATGATAAGGTTAAAATTGGTGTGCAATACTCGTAACCGGCGTGCTTGTATAAACGTGGAAGAGGAGAAAGTAGTGTGTAAGAGTCGTAGCAGGTGGTGTTCTGTGGTTTCTGCCTACCCCCATGGGAAAAAGGCGTGAATTTATGTATTTTTATGTAGGTTAAAATTATCATTATTTTTTGCTTAAATTCGGTAACATTGCTAAACGAATATTACTACTTCTGCAGGCTGAATCGACGTCTTAAGATACGTTTTGCGACTCATTTTGGCGCCAAATAATATTGGTGCAAAGCTCGTCGATGCTGTAAGGAATGGACAGTCAGCAACAAATGTCGATTAACAATGTTACTTTTACATATCAAATAAATAGGCACGAAATAACACAATTCACTGCTGCTCATAATTTTAGGCAATATCTAAGAGTTCATTTTATCCTAATTTTAGATCTATTTCGTATTTCCTTTGATATTGTGCTCAACAATAAGGATTTAAAAGTCTGAAATGTTAATCTACGTTTGTTGCTGACTGGACACACGCAACTCCACCTATAATCATATTATTATATGGTGTAATGTTCCGGCGTTTTCGCGGAAGGCCACGTGACACCTCGCAGCGCAATACGACGCCGTTTTTTTGTGTGCAATAGTTTCATTTTTTAGTTTTTAAGTGTCTTTCTTGTAACATTTTATTGGTCTTTCTTACCTGAATTAAATGATATATTATTGTATTATATTATGTTCCTTACTAGGACTCGGAAATAGACAATGTTAGTGTGTGTGTGGCAAAAATGTAACCAAATGCTTGGTTTTAGGACATGTCAGTTTCATAACTTTTTTTTTTTTTTAAATTGCGACAAGCCCGCCACACTGTTCCCAAACCACTGCAACTCCTGTAAGCCAGAATCAACAGTGGCGACCACAAGAAAAGCGCCGAGACAATGAAGCTCGACGAGTCCCAGAGAAACGATTTAACTGTCTTGGATCCCGCAACGAAATTAATCAGAAAAGATTAGCGGAGGAGTAGGAAAAATATAATTTCCACTTCCCTCTAAACAAGCAGGAGACAGAACAGAATTAGGCCAATAGGCACAAAGGGATTATTTACAACTGGGAGAAGCCCAGATTGCCAAGCACCACGGATTGCAATTATCATTAACTTTAATGGGTCCTAATGTGAACTGTTACATTTGATTCCAGTAATAGGTATGGCAAAAACGCTTGAACGCACGGAAATTAGTTCTAGTTTCTACAAGGTCCGCATAATAAACAACACCGGATGTAACCTGTACACTATCTAACATAATATTTCGCTCATTCTGCCAAAGAATACACTCCCATAAGATGTGATGAGCAGATTGTTCATATTCACAGTCAGATGTAGAACATTGACACAAAGGAGAGGCAACAAGCTTAAAAGAGAATAATTTACTCTTAAAGTTGCCATGACCTGTGAGAAATTGGGCAACACAGTGGTCCACCTCCAGCCATGTTCTGGCCAGCCGTTCGCGAACTGAAGGAAAGAACTGATGGAGGTGCCGGCCCTTGATGGAATTATCCCACCTACATTGCCATTCAGATAAAAGTTCCTCCCAGACATCAGTCTGCGGTTTAAATAATCTAGAGATCTTAGCACGGTCACGTTGAGTTAGAAAGTTTGCGTCCATTGTCTCTCGCGCGGAATAGTACATTGCAGTACGTCGCTGCACCTCGAGATCGACTGGAAGTACACCTGCAAGTACTGGTAGCGCTTCAGTACTAACGGTCCTATACGCTTTGCATAAAAATATTAAAGCTAACCGTTGGCTTTGAAGCAATTTACGTCGTACCGCCCCTATGGTGGCCCTATCGGCCCAAACAGGTGCACCGTAGCACATACAACCTAGGTAGGTAGCTGCATAAATAGTTTTCAGAGTTAAGAAAGACAGACCCCAAGTAGCTTTAGATATTCTCGTTAGGGCATAAAAATTCTTTTTAGCTTTTCATAACATAATAAACCATAACGCCTGTATTCCCCAAAGGGTTAGGCAGAGGTGTACCAATGTGTACCCACAGCTCGCCGGTATGTTTTTAGCTCCTATGTAATAGGGGTCAGTTTCGCTCACAGTTTTGCTCAGTATCCTAAACAACATGAAGATTGAACTTACATTTCTTTTCCACAGTCTGCCACCTCAAAAATGTCTCCACTTTGGTCAAAACAGAGAGTACACTATTGATATCCTTGCCAGTGATCTCAACCAGCTCCCTTTGGAAGCCTAGAGTTTCGTCCACGGCGTGAGCGAATGCCGCATCGACGTCGACTATTTCGCCTTTAGACCCTTGTGAGTGATACATTGCCAGTACTGTATGAAGCCTTTCGGCCGCCAGTGCTATAAGACCAGCATTGAATTCGTCCTGAAAGGAGTTAATTTTTTAGTACTTTTTTCAAAAATTATATATGAGGCGGTTTTTACAAGTACCAGTTGGCAGCAGGTCAGCATAGGGTTAAAGAGAATATTCTGATTATCTGCCAACATTGTTATCTATTTGTATAATTCTTCTGTATGTGTATAAGTCACTGATGATTTTTTTTTGTACACTGACATTAGGCAGGTCCTCTAGTGCATAATAATATTTTGACGCAAATTTTATTACAAGGGGCGTAAGCCCCCAGGTAAGGGGGCGTAGGCTATAAGAGCTCATAGTAAGCCCCGGACTTAAGTCACAAAAACTATAAATAGAAGTAGGTTAAAAATTGCATACATACCACAGCCTTAACATGCTTTAGTTCCAACTTATCAGCGATTGGTTGAACATGCGTCTTAACAAAACCTTGATGGTTCTTAATCCAAGTGAGAGTCTGTGTAAGGAACCACTCCGGTCGGTCAATGCGCGCCGTTTGACGACTGCCCGTGAAGTGGAATTGGAACCGCTTTTTTAGTGGCCTAAGTAGTATTCTAACTGGAAGACATGGGCCTTTCTCTGTGGATAGAATGAGTCAAATAAAAAACTAAAACCCGATTACGATACAAATCTAAGTAAAAATTATGAAAGAAGAAAATATTTTTTCTGTGGTTGTATTAATTACTGACTAAGAGGTTAGCCCGACAGGACATTTATCTACTTATATCAATTTCTTATTTATTGATAATTTTTGGAGCCTCGAACAAATCAACATACACACATATAATTACGCTGAAATCAAAAACCCTCGTTTTGGTTATGCCATAGCTATCATCATCATCTTCCTGCCCTTATCCCATGTTACTTGGGGTCGGCGCAACACGTTTTCTTCTTCCATACCATCCTGTCAGCCGTCATGCTATCACTCACTCCTTTCTCTTTCATATCATTCTTCACACAATGCATTCATTATGCCATAGCTATATGCATGCAATTTTGTCATTTTGTTTAAATATGATTGGATCAATTTTGTTTTGTAATGAACTATTTTAGATTCTCGTAACGGCTGGACCGATTTTGACAAGACTTTCACTGGCAGATAGCTGATGTTACAAGGACTAAGTAAGGGGTTCCGCGCAAAAACAACCCTTGGTCACTGACATTCACGCGAACATGGATGCCGGCAAAATTATTAAAGTTACTGTTTAACACTTTTAAGGACACTTAACGAGACACAAAAGAAGTTTTATTGTTATGACGCCTATGGACGTTTAGTGGCGTTCATAGTGTTAAACTTATTAAGCTTTCTTTTCTTTAATAGTCTAACAAACTTTTCTCAAAGGGTTATTCACCTTGCCAAACCTCATCTGTAACAGTACTGTTAACTAGATCCTCAGGTTCCTCAATAAGGAACAGATATTTGGTGAGGCTGTTAAATTTTACCATCACCTCTTTAGGTGCTGGCTGGCTTTCTGCTGGAGTTGCGAAAGGCCATTTGAGCTGCTTCAGTACATCTTCATAATGTCTGAAAGAGAAAATAGTATTGAGACATAATATAAATAAAGACATACATTTTTCCTTAAAAACTGAAGAGAGTTAAACAGGCCTTAGTTCTTTAAGCTCCATCATCATCTGCTTAACCTTTTCCCAACTATGTTGGGGTCGGCTTCCAGTCTAACTGGATGCAGCTGAATAACAGTGTTTTACATGGAGCGACTGCCTATCAGACCTCCACAACCCAGTAACTGGGCAACACGATACCCCTTGGTTAGACTTGGTTGGTTGTAGTTCTTTAAGCTCCAGGGATTAATTGTCTTTTTAGGTCTCATTTTGTTGTGAATCAGAATCAGGTGTTGGGTTATATATAAAAATTATTACTATTTTCTCTACATTAGTTTCCTTTGTCAACACTAACAATAACAGTTATCACAAATACAGACTCTCTATACTTAATATTATAAAGCTGATGAGTTTATTTGTTTGAAAGAACAAACCTCCGGAACTACTGGTTCTTTTCGAAAATTCTTTTTTTAATAGGAATTTATATTATGCCTTAATGTATGGTACTATATTTTATTAACAAAAAAAATTTGGAGCCATAATGGCAAAAGCTAGTTCAAATATTCTTAAGTGTTAGGTACTTACTTGGTAAGTTTATCTTTGAGCACATTGTGCCAGTAATGTGTATATTCCTTGACATAATTGGCCCTATTGCCCTTTTGGTACTGGCCACACATCTTCCTGAGCTCACTGTATAGCAGAACCAATTGCTCGTCATCATTGGTTTGTTTCATCTGACGACTAGAATGTTAAAAAGAAAATATCACAATCATAGTATTCATAGTGCCCGTAGAAGTATGACGGGATGGTGTCTGCAACTCCACATCTGAGCGCATATTTTGCATACGGGCATAATGCTCATTAGTACATTTCAGTAACATACCAGCCTATTGTCCCACTGAAGGGCAAAGTTCTCTTCTCATACAGAGGTGGCATGAACATTTACTCAAGGTGTATTAAAGATTCCAGACTTATATTATTATAAGTTCAGGTTTTCTCACAATGATCTTCCTTCACCAAAAGGGATATTTAAAAAGACTGCATTTTAATCTGTCTCAATCTCTCAAAAATACATGTAATTTACCTATATTTTTAACAAGATTTTAACATTGATTATCATTGAGATGAGATTGCTACTAGATTTTTAATATTTTTGTCACGGTAATTGGCCTTCTGGCTTAAGAATTACTTTTTGTTACATAGTTTACTTATTAGCAAAAAACACTTCCAAATAAATGTTTTACAAACCTCAATTCTTCAATTTTCTCAAAGGACTTTAAATAAACTAATACTTCTTGCAGCCTGTTGATGGCAGCAAACCTTGTATCAAGCTGTTTTCTCAATGGTTCTGTTTTAACCAGAAAATTTTCCACTTTCACCTTTAAATCTTCACTCCTACCCTTAAGTTTGACTATTTGTGCTGCATTCAATTCAGCCTTTTTTAAAGCGGCTGCCACTTTCTCTGGCACTTCATCGTTTGCTCTAATTAACTAAAATAACTTTTAATTAGTTTTAAAAACAAACAAAATAAAATATCTATATGACTATCCACCTTTTTTGCATTGTTAATAAGATTGGAATTTCTGAGATTAAATTTTCTCATTGAGGTAGGAGCTAAAATATTAATAAAACCTTATTATAATGTTTTTGCAGACTTACACTAGTTTGAAGATTGTCCCGCTTATTCCTTAGTTCAGAATGTAATTCTAAAGCATTTGCCAAATCATTTATATCATGACCTATCCTTATATTAAGGCTCTGTATTATTGACTTCTTGTCCTCTGCATTCATCTTTACTATCCTAGAACTGCATCAGTTTCATGGCATCAAAAACTTGTGTTCTATTGATTGCTTTGAAGAAAGATGGGTTTTGAAGTGAACGTACACTTTTACTATTATAACACTATTAGCAAATTCTCTGAATAAGAGATTGATGGTGTAGCAGAGTATTGCATTGGCAAATAATACGTATTAATTGGTTCCGCTCAATTCTGTTTTGTTGAATACGAACACGAAGATCAATAATTTATTTTTAATGACAGTGACAGCCAGCTGATGAGCTGTCACTTTACTTGACAAGGGTCAGCGGTGTTGCCTTGCCAATGCCAAGTTGCCACATTGTCACCATATTGTCACACACAGTATGGCTAGATAGCCTGCAGCGAAGATTCCATTTATAAATAATAATATGATACTTCCCCAAAACTATTAAAAATAAAACACAATAATAAAGGTTTGGTTATGTCTCTTATCAGTGGTGCCATGAATAATGAATATTCATGTTTGTGAATAAAAAAATGTTAATGCCATTTTGTGTTTTGGGCCTGTCCATAGATTAAATTCCAGTGTATTTTGGACATTAGAAATTTCAGTTCTGGATTTGTCAATGTCAATGTCAAAATTATACACAACTGCACGCACAACACACAATACACTCAATCAGTTTCAGTACAAGTAGGTGGTTAGTTATACTGTTATAGTAGTCGGTAGTGTTTTTTCATTGTGTATTATTGTAATTGATAAAAGATGTTGTCCTTTTTTGTAAAAAACAAAAACGATTTTATATATTTATCGTTGCTTCTATTTAGCGTAGGGATAGGGCCACGATACCGATCCTTAAAGACAGTGCAAGCTAAGAAATGGGTCGGCAGCTTACTCGGTCTTGTACTTATTATCATTGTTTCGGGATACAGCGCTATCCATCCGATTTTGTCGGCACTTCTGGGTATAATTGCTATAAAAGTGGCTACTGTGCGGTAAGTACTCACAATAAACAGTCTAGAATGAAGTAATCATGTTATATTTCCAGTCAGAATAATATTTCTGTTGTTTTTTCTTTACAAGCTTAACATAATCTAATTAGAAAACATTATTTACACATGTAAATAAGAAAAACTTAATTCTTATTTTTATATTCCAGATATTGCCATATTGTGGCATTCTTTTTAATGTTTGGATATCTCTTCTTCTTTCGGCTGGCCGATAAGTTCGGTTTCCCACTTTCTTCAGGGCAGACAAACCTCATTGAAATGATAATAGTTCTCCGAGTAGTTGGGGTTGCATTTGAGATCAATGGCTCATGGCTGGCAGTAGGGAAAGCAAAAAAGAATGAAAATAAAGAACAGAAAGAAGTGAAAACTAAAGATGATGATTTTCTTGAAATTATAAATCCTGATTTTGAAGACTTATTCCATTATTCATTTAATTACATTGGACTTTTAACAGGTAATGCGAAAGGAGGTATTTTTTCAGTGCGTAATAGATTCAATGTTTGATTGAATGTAATACTGCATTTGACTATATAACATATTTACTGACAATTCTTAACTCGTGTTTTTGGATGTATATCTGTTTTTATTTAGTCTGTTAAATTGATATAACTGCAATTACAATTAAAAAATAAAATAAGTCTTAATAAAATTGTATTTCAGGTCCATACTATAGATACCGAACTTTTGATGACTATTTCCACCTGCCGTACAGCAAGTATGTTGACTGTTTTGGCTTTACCATTAACACAATGAGAATGGTCCCTTTATATGTTTCACTGTACTTGGCTTTCTCTAACATTTGGCCGCTAGAGGTGAGCATGTTTCATAATGTTACATTTTGATCTAGCTATTTTGTCTAATGCTTAAAAGACACCATTACACACACCCACCCTCACTCACCTGCAGATACGTCTCAGGTACCCCTACACCACACACACCAAGAGCTGCTAAATCAATCTTATCTCAATTTTTTTTTCTTTACAAAACTTACTTACCACCACACCTGTATTCCCCAAAAGGTTAGGCAGAGGTTTGTTCACAGTTTGCCAGTATGCTTAGGTTCAATGTAATAAGGGATGACCCTATTGCTATTAACCGGGCTCAAATCTTAACTCTGGATTGCTACTGAGAATTTTGTAGAAAAACCGAATAACACTTTTCTCAACTCAGCTATTTATTAGTTAATAAAGAATTGTTGTCTAAATGCAGTACCTGAAAATATACATATTTACCTATTAAATAATACCTTTGCCAAGCAGTGGGACAGTACGGGCTAAATAAAAAAAATACCTAACAATTCATCCATTATTAATAAACCATCATGAAGCTTTTAAAAACAAACACTATAAAATTTCAGTACATTTTAACAGAAGGCCACCACAACAGGAATTTTGTTTACCAAATGATGTACCCATGGGCATTGTTTGCTCAATTCCGTCAGAGGATTTATGCTGGAATGACGTTAGCTGAGAGTGTGTGTACGTCAGCTGGACTGGGAGCATACCCGGTCCAGGGCAAGAATCGAACAGGACATGGACCCACTGTTGGATATTTGAAGTTGAAACAGATGTAAGAACAACTTGAGTTTGTTATGAAGATTTTTGTGTAAAGACCTACACACTGTGCCGCCGGTATTGCCGCCCGGCCTTGAGGTCGGGCACTGGCTTTGCTACACAAAGGAGCCCGCAAGCACAGCGGCATGCCCGGTGGCAAGGACGGGCGGCAGTGCCATGCCGGCGACACTGTGTATAAAACTAGCGCTAGCACTAGCACTATTTACGGGAAAAAAATATTATTGCATGGGTAAAAAAAAAATACTCAATTTTATTTTCTTAATAACAGGTCTGAATTAGATGCGAGGAACTGTGAATATGATTTCAACACAGTGGAATCAATGGATGTGTGGGGCTGCGAGACTGTGGTCACATTACGTGACTCAATGAAAGTATGGAACAAGGCTGTGCAATATTGGGTGGCCATGGTTGTTTATAAGAGGTTCCCTGTCAAACCTTTAAAGTAAGTCATGTTTGCATAAAATTCAATTCACAATATTGTAATTATTTAGCCAATAAGCACAAGGTAAGGCCATCTTTATCCTGGGATCAAGAATCAAAATTAATCTATCCAATTAAAATTCAGTTTTATAACAAGACATTTTGACTTGAAGGGTTTGTGTTGCGTGAAACTAAATCTTTTTTCTTTTCAGGATCCATGCAGCATTATTTGTGTCAGTAATCTGGCATGGTTTTCACGCAGGATATTTTTTCTGTATCTACTTTTGCCCATTTTACGTAATGGCCGAAGACATCTACTACAAGCTTTACTATAAGGATGCTACAGGAATGGTAAGCATCATAGATACCTATCTGGCTTTATTAATTTAAAATAATGTAATAAATACACCATACAAAGGCAGACTTAATGCCTTGGGCATTTTCTGCCAGTCTACCTGGTGATTTATCTCCTGCTGGGGCTGCGGTTTGGTCGAAAGAGATACCGCGCCCCTGAAACGCAAAGGGCACAAGAAGGAACAGGGATAGGTTTTAATCAGTAAAAGTCTGATACTCCCTCCCGCCCCGCCCAGGGCGGGGGAAGTCATTTGATAATTTCCCATCTTTGAAAAAAAAAGGGTTATTTATCTCACAAAACAAAATTTATCAGTTTTGTTTTTAGGATTGATACTGCTTTATTAGTATTGGGGCCAGAGACATTATGTCACCGCCTTTTAATTACATGGCTAACCTTTCATTGAACAACTCCATTGAACCAAACATCTAGTATAGCAATTGAATCAATATTGTACCAATTTTATTTTTTTCCGTTTCCAGAAAAAGAAAATCATGGGCTTCGTTATGTGGTTCCTGCGGTCACATTCGGAGTCTTTCCAAGCAGCTGCTTTCCTCCTACTAACATTTGATCGTATTTGGATATACTACTCATCAGTATACTTCTATTGGTATGGGGTATGGCTAGGGTTCCTTCTAATAGGCCTGGTTTTAAAACAAATACACAGAAGTAACAAGCCCAGGGCTGTAAAAAATAATGTTGGAAATAAACAAGAAATTGTAAGCAATTAATTTAATGTAACAATCTCAGATCGCGGGTAGCTCAATTCGAATGTAAGTGTTACAATAGAATAGTTTTTAACAATTTATGAATAGTCAACAGCAATTGTACACAGGTAGTATATTTGTTAGGAACAAAACACGATCTCGAATTTAAGGTAAATAATGCGAGATAAATAATTGCACTATCACAACGATAACACTTATTCAACTAACATAGCAGATCGAATGGGCCATGCTTAGAACGTCGTGTCGTGCCACAATGAGATTATCCCACGAGATAGTATGGCGTGGTTCGTTCCTAAGTACAATAGGTGTATTAACAAACTCGTTGACTGTGGGCTACATACATTTGCACGGCCAACGACTAACAGCCCATTTACATAACAACAGACGGTTTTATAGCCAAATTTGCAAACAAACTAAAAATAACCTTTTATGTTTATGAGAATTAAAGAAATATATATACTACCTACCTCTATTGATTGCACCTGTATGCAGTCACATTTAAAATATTTATCCATTGTCATGTGAATAAAAATGTCTTTCCATTGTCATGTGAATGGGCTATTACGAATATACATTTTTAAATACTACGTGTTTATTCATACTTTGGAGATTCTTGGTGGGGATTAAAATGAGGCAATGTATTATTTATTGAGATTTTTATATACATACATAATAGCACTTGGTGCCAATACTAATTATTTATAATAATATAATTGGGTAGTAGACACCATTAAACAGTAATTCCAAGACACAAGTTATCTAAAAAACACTTTATTTATAGGATTTTTAAATAACTATAAAATTTGATTTTAAACTGCTTTAAAAATCAAAAAGTAGTTAGTGAATTGAGTTGGCAAATAAGTGACGTCACAGTTTAGTATTGTCATACAAAATCTGTGGGGAATCGCTTTTTGACAGCTCATAAAAAGTACGTCAATTGATTACTGGTGTCATCTACCCAATTGTAAACACTGGTAACTAATGTAACTACTGTTTTTATATATTCGTGTTCGAGGACGGTTGCGTGGTGAAGAGCTTCTGCCGACATAGATATCTTGAGATTTTCTCCCCTGCTTATCAGCTGCATCTAACTTGAGGCTGGTATAAAATACAGTTGTATACTGGATACGCCGCGCAGGATGTTCAATGAGGCTTCCTGTCTATCGCATGAATTTTTTCATATTACTGCGGACGGAGTACAGCTTTATTCATATATTCTATTTACTTACGTTTTTTTTAATATTTATCGAAAAATAAAAATTATAAATACATTCTTACATAATTGAAAACAATGTTTAACATTTGTGTAACAATAGGAATGGTTTGTTTACTGTAATTATTGAATTATTTATGAAACTATGTTTCAAGTACAGTAAGTAAAATTGGTTGTAAAAATGGGTGTAGGTTATTTTTTAATATTAAGTTTATGTATCCAAGACATTCCTCGGGTTTAGCTATGGGGTGACTTTAGGGTATAATCATAAATGCATATAGGTAGGTACGTACTTCAATAATAAATTATAAATGTACACTTAATTTTTTTATCGATATTTAAAAAACAACCTTGGAAAAAGCGTTTAATTGAATAAGAAATATATGTATTTTTTTTTAATACAATTGACTTCATCCATGTTATATACCGAAACCTGTTTTAAAAATTTTCTAGTCTGCATTTGTTTCGATTGACTGAATAAATTATATAATTTCATAAATTTTGCCTTTATTTATTTGCTTTGTTACACAAGTATCACGGAGATACATAAAGTTTATTACAATAAAATTATAATAATTTGACCTATTGACCGCCACAGTACACGTCATTCATAGATTCATACTACACCGAAGCAAAATAATAAGCACCTACATATTACGATGTATGTATATTATTATTAAATACCGATTAGTTTCTCGAAATCTTGAGATTCAATAACACAACTCGGCAGGTATCGCCGAAAAGCATTACAAGTACATATACAACGATCTTTTGTTTATTTTATAATAGTATTATTTGAGATTCTTGTTGACATCTGTTGCAGTCAAAAGGTCAAAATGAAAAAGTTTACAAAAGGAACCGTTTTATGTTCACTTTAAAAGCTGAACCACAGTAAAATTACAACAATATCGCACTGTATACTTAAAATAAAAATATTATATACTTATAAATAACATAAAAATATAATTAGTTACGAATTATACTCTGGACATATTGTTGTATCAGGTACGTCAAGACCACTGTCACACTGAAAGGAAAATACAATATAACAATATTAGAAATGGCACTGATTTTGTGATATGTATATAATGAAGGCTAGATTTTGTATAGAAAGTTATATGGTAGGTAACTAAGAGATATAATTCTATCATTTCGGTTGTTAATTTATTTGAGTTTTTATCAATCATTATAAATGTGTAAGGTAAAAGTTATAAAAAAAACAAAACATTACAAAAAAGAAAAACATTGAATTCGGTGAGACTGACACTGTTTCAAGCTACTTGAGCTACTTACTAAATTACTTTCTATAAGAACTAGCCACAGAGTATACAAATGAGTATTCTTAAATAGCTATGAAATAAATAAAATACAGATCATACGGCAAAATAAAAAGGTGCGTAGGTACATTTTTCTAAGACATAATTACATAGCTTAAAAGGATGGGTACCATCATACCTCACCAACGGTTATCCAGTTGGCAGTTATTCATGCAAAGTTTAGTTATACAGGTTATCTGGAAGTTTCTCTCCTTTTCCTGTCAATCATAAGAGATTAGCCTCCACCTTATTTATGTACATAAAATTATTATATTACGTGATTTTTTACAAATCTTTTTGGTTTTATATTATATATTAGTGGTTTATTTGTCATGGTAACTGGATTGTGACAATAAAAATAAGCATTAGTCGTACAAGAGCTTTTTTTTAATGTTTTTTTTTTTACTTAAGTAATTCTTTTTAATAAAGTTTCTTAACCCACCAAAATATTAAGGCAGCAGTAAAAGCTTAGGACCTTTTTCACCATCTCTAAATAAACAATTGCTTTAGTAACATTAAAAAAAAAAACGGAATCTATATGAAGTGATCTGTTAAATAATTTAGTTGAAGCTAGTGAAATAGGCCCTTACTTTTTAATTGAAATACCGATTACAGTGCAGCGTGGAATACCTAATTGGCAAAGTGAGTTAGTAACATCAAAGCTAAAGAGAATCAGCATTGCAGTGCAGAAGGGCTAGAAAGCAATGCTTGTGTAACGCAAAGAAAAAAAAACCAGGCGCGTCACTCAATAGCTTTCTACAATTACTTGGAAACTAATTTACCTAACGTTCCAACCGTAGTGGACGGGCTTGCGTGTGGTCGCTGAGTTATGATGCGCATAATTTTGTTGTCCATAATTCTTGTTCTGATTCGGTTGTTGGTACGTCGGTTGAGATCCTGATGGGTAAGATTGGGGGTTAGAGTTCCTCGACATGGAACTGTACGAGGAGTAATTTGGATTTTCCATTATAGGCCTAGTGTTGAACAAGTTGTTCAAACCACCGTTGTTCTTTGATAGATTACCAAGAATGTTTCCCAAGATGTTGGAGAGGCCGTTGCTGCCGCTTCCCGATGCAGGATTGCTGCCACCGCCGTTTGCGTATTTATTGTAAGTGTTCAAAATACTGTCGATGGTGCCACCGTATCCATTGGAGCCAGATGTGTGCGTGCCACCATAAGGAGAATTACCTCCATACGGGTTGCTGCCTCCAGTATTAGAGGATCCACCGTATGGCGAAGTTCTGCCGGGTGAATTTCCGCCATAAGGTGATCCGCCTCCGGTGTTGCTTCCTCCGTAAGGTGAACCTCCGCCATAAGGCGATCCTCCTCCAGTGTTACTTCCTCCGCCGTAAGGGGATCCTCCTCCGGTATTGCTTCCTCCGCCGTAAGGGGATCCTCCTCCGGTATTGCTTCCTCCGCCGTAGGGGGAACTGCCTCCGTATGGTGAATTGCCACCATAAGGTGAGTTTCCGCCGTAGGGTGAGTTGCCGCCATAAGGTGAGCCTCCACCATAGGGCGAGTTACCGCCGGTGTGCGAGTTGCCTCCGTTCGATGAACCGCCTCCGTAGGACACGTCACCGCTGGACGTGTCGTAGGAAGGTGACTGAGGTTTCGGCGCGGGTGGCTCTTGAGATCCTCCTGGAAGGTGATAACAATAACTATTACAATATTCATAAGTTCGAGATTTGTTCAAGGTAAGTACGTGGTAGGTAATTACCCAGAAGACAATTATTCGTTTGACACATTTTTGTAAAAGTCGAATTCAATATGAAGAATAAAGTAATTTTATTTTAATATAAATATTATGTAGATTACTTTACCTCCGTCTACTTGAGACTTCTTCTTACAGGTTGGGTATGTGCCGCAGTTGGAAGTGTGTCCGAAAGAGCACGGGTCTTCGGCCAGCACGCATACTTCACTGTTGAGGCATCCTATGTCTTTGCAGGTACGACCGTACTCTGAAACATACGACAAAATAAATAAGATACACGTTTGCCTATTATAAAGGTATTGTTAGATTTAGGAAGTGACTTATATTTAGCAGAGGATATTGACAGGCTATGGGGGAGGCCTATGTCCAGCAGTGAACGTCAGTGGCGGATGTGATGATGATTGATAGGCTTAATTCATCCTCTTTAATTTAAGTGTGTGAATTAATGTCAAGAAGCTCTTCAAAGCAGCCTTGACGTACAGAGTGCTTACGTATAATTATGTGGTTATATGATTCATTAGTTCATTACCTTTGGTTCAACGTCCACGGTTAGTCACAATTCAGGGAACAAAAATATATTGAATATTGAGAAAGTCATAGAAGACGGAGCTAAATACATTTAGCTTTGGTAATGCCTTCTTCCCTCCGCTTCCTCTGTAATTCATTTTTTTCTCGCTATCATAACCGAACTAAAATCAAGAGAACGCTGTCTCGCAAAAAAACATGAACAAAACCAGCATTACCTACTTATGTTACCACTCCATCAAATTTTCTTACAACGAAAGAGCGGACCCAATTTTCCGAATTATCTTTACAATGTACACAAGAAACAAAATGGACGCACATTTCCTCCTAATGTAATTTCTGATGCGGAAGTACTGCAAATTTTTCCAGAACATAAATCATTTTCAGATACCTACTTAGTGGTATTATCTACAGAGTACGCAACGTTACAATCGTTTCATGCTCGTTTACTGGAATAATAAAAGGGATTTGGATAGGTAAAACGTGTTTGAAAATGGAAAAAAAACTCCATATAATATCGTATGAATATATTTTATTCCGCTGTGTCTACGAGAATTTCGCCCTTTTATAACCCAAAAGGCGTGACCGGGTAAAGAATTCTCTTGTAAGGGAATAGGGATCATTTGCATATACAAGATTATATACTTAGATTGGACTCGCCGTCGTCTTCGAGAGTCAATATCACACGTAATAAAAGCCTACCGAACCGAAAAACTTTGCCATCGAATTGTTTTCCACTACATAGGTTTTATGTGCTTTATCATAATACGTTTTTGTAGTACAGGTGCCTACTTTATCCGAAATTGTCGAGGTGTGTCACTGTAAATGTTCAACTTACTTTGTACAATTTTGGCACGGAAAATGTAAGATTGATCGCATCGAATAGTCGTTTTTCATGCACCTAACTCTATCTGCAAAGGTTGTGACTTTGTAGGAATGACTAACATGCTATTAGAAACTACTTTAAACTTTTCAATCCTAGCTTGCAACTTTCCGGAATTTCCAGACGCGACTTTAATCACATGAAAACGGGACAACTGCAGTTGTCTTAAAGCGGATTGTAAAAGCGGAAGTTCTAGTCTTTCTAGATCCATATCATATTCCTTGTGAAAGGAAAACCGCGTGCAGATAATAAAGCCACGTCTGGCTTGGAAATAATGATGAAGTTTAACGTTGGTTGTTAACCGACTGTTCTGCACTTTACGTCTTAATATTTCACTACTATATTGTTATTACAGTAGTTTTACGACTATAGAAACGTCTTCTCTTGGTAAAAATGTTCATAGTGTCATTTAAGGACATAAATACTTAAATATAAAGTCGTAACAAATGTTATTATAAAACTGTAGTTTTAATAGCGAATGGCGTTGTTGTGAGTGATATAAGTGTAAGCGCTAATAGGCTCTAATTGATAATATTCAGACATAGACTATTGTATGTATGTAGGTATATGATACAATTTTAATGAAACGTAACTGCTAGGTAGGTAGTGTGTGTTGGTGTTACTTCTACCATTTTACCACAAAATAGACCACAAAAGTACATTTTCGGCTAACGAGCATGTTATTCTCCCTGAAATAAAATGTTCGGCTGCTTTACATGCAATATGACCAAATAAAATGGGCATTACGGCTAGGATCATAACTCATTGTTTTGTAGCTCTGGGAGGTGATGCTTGGTTTACGCCAACATTAGGTAATGGAATCGAGCCATATCTTGGCAATTCGGGAGCTGTTCGTACGTGCTCTCAGAAAAAGTGCTCGGCTGTCAAATATCGGGAGATACTGAAGACGAGAATTGTTTAAAATAAGATATAATATCAAGTGACACCTCGCTACGAAGGCGTGAAGGTCGATAGCCAAATGGACAGCGTGTATGCAGGTAATAACAGGAAATGTTAATACAACGGCCTAGCTGTTATCAAAATGTAATGTTTGTATATGTTACATATTTATAAAATACGATTAGTACCTACAACGACAACGCAGTTAAAGTGGCCAAATTCTGGGCCGTAACAATATAATTGTCATTGCCTATATTATAGTTTGTCATCGAAACGCTAAGAAGAAGTACCTAATCGTTTGTCAACAATGATGAGCTTTCTAAATGTATTGATTACTTTGTAAGTAGTGTAATAATTAATAATAATAATAATAATAATAATTTATTCAAATAAAAATGTTTACAATAAGTGTACATAAAACCAAACAGATAAAAAGATTTTCCATAAAATTACAGTGCCTAAAAATTAACTAAAACTAAATAATTATAGGAGCAAGTATCGATAGTTCGGAATTGCAATGTTAGGTAGCGACCCGCCCGAGCTAGGTTAATTTAAACCTGTGTTTCAGGCCATCACATTGCAATCCAATTACATTGGGATAGTAAGATTTAAATTAAGAGTATAACTACGAGAATAAGCTTACAAACATTAATACCTAAAACTATGAAATTATACAAAAGTAAACACTTACGAAGGTATCAAATAACATCATGACAAAAATTTCTAATAGTTGTTCTGTGTCTGTGTAATTATTGGCGTACCGTAAGCACATTACAAGATGTGTAAAGCGGGTGCGTGGGAAATCGAAAAGGGCGAAATGTGGCCACCTTTAGAATTACTCTTTGAGCACGCTCTAATGGAAGTAAGTTTGTTTTGGCCGCACCGCCCGCGCCCCAAGAAGTTATGCAATATGTAAGAATGGATTGACACAAAGCTAAATAGACCTGATTAATTAATTTAAAGTCGGCTATGTTCCGTAAGTTTTTAAAAACATACATTAATTTGCGCACTCTCATACACAATAAATCGATATGTTTACGGAAGTTTAGATTTGTGTCAATGGTGATACCTAGATACTTTACATGGTCAGCTCTAACTAGAGTAGGGCAAGAACATGCAGTGTCAGCATACGTGCAACAATTATGTACGTGAATGTTTAGATTCGTAAGCGGTATGTTAGTATTTCTCAATGTAAATAAAATATAATTCGTTTTATCTGTATTTAATGTTAGGAGATTATTACGATTTAAGCTGTGAATATTTTGTGTGAGCAGGGTTAATGTTTTGTTATAACACATTTTAGATTCCGACACAGAAAAACCGTCAAGATCGCATATTAGCTGATTTGTCATGATACTAACAAAAGAGGAAAATAAATATAATCTAAGTACCTGTTTAACTGCTTACCAACTAAAGTGTTAGGTGGCGCTCTTAGGCGCCTTCATAATCTATGGAGTTGATATAGTTCATTTCTGCATATTTGCGGGCCGGGCAGTCTACATCACCAGTTGGATGGTCACATCTCCTCTTGAAACGTTTGCAGGTAGCGCATTGAGGGGGAGAAGATTTACTGCTGCATTCCTTGAAGGAGTGTCCACTCTCTCCACAGAGGTTGCAAGTAGGACTAGTTTCCCGGCAAAATTTGGCTGCATGACCGAACTGTTGGCAGTTGAAGCACCTGGTGACTATCGTGAAATCTCTCACAGGGCATGATGTCCAATTGATAAAGATTCGGCTCTGATTAATAATAACTTTCCTTATACTAGCGGGTAGCTCCAAGATGTAGTTACACGTAGGAAGGTCTTTCTTACCCGATTTATGGCTTAATTTGATGCACTCAAGGAAGGACTCACGGGTCATACTCGGCAACTTGTCTGATAGGTTCTGCTCGTAGATACAGTCAAATACCTCTTTTTCAGTAAGGGCAACAGGGACACCTATGACAGCGACCCTAGGGCGGCGTTTAGAGGGTTCTTCGATTGTAAGGCCCGATGAGACCAGTTTTTCCGACTTCTTAAGTTTGTCAATATCGCCTTTGTTTTCGGTGCTAATCAGAACGCCCCCATTTTTCACTTTTTTCAGGCCACGGACATGAAGCTTGAGTTGTTCCGGCGAGATGATCTTTTGGACAAGTGACTTAGTGTCGTCACTTGTTTGGGTCTTATCGCTGGGATAGATGGCGATTGAACTTAAATTTGCAGGCCGGACGAAGTTATCGGTGCCTTTCTTCACCATGCTAGCATACGAAGTATTTTCCGTGGGAGTTAATTTAGTCTCTACGACCTCCCTGAACTGCTGGAGAGAGTTCACAACGTTCTGCTGAGCCTGAAGATGCTGAATTGTGGTGTGGGCCTGGATCGTTTTTGCCTTCAGTGACTGGTACAAGACGGCCATCTGAGAAGTCCCACTTGAGACCCTCCGGCAAAGATTGGTGACACGAAGTTTCTGGTCCGAATTCATTTTACCATCGCCGACGAGAGTGCAAACTTCGTTCAGAATGCCATCTATAGATCCTATCCACTTCTGGATCTCCGGCGTACTGATGACTTCAATCGGCAATTCATTCTCCGCAGGTGCTGGTGGGTTTGGGTCGCTCGGGGGCAATGGTTCGACAGGCGTCGGTGGAGGACTTCGCCGTAGTAATTGGCTACGACCAAACGGGCTCGATCCTGGGTTGGACATTCTACCAGAAACACTAATTTATTTATTGTTTAAAAACTACTTAGTTCATCTTGCAAAACGATAATAACCTACAAGACACACTCGACACACTTTAATTTTTACTGACGGAGCAATATTGATATTGATTTGTCGTAATTGTTTATTACATTATAATCCAATACAAAGCACACGTCCGCTTAATCTCGCGATCAAATCGTGGGTGTGTGTTGATTTATAGATATTTATTTATTTGTAGTGTCTAAGTAATTGATAGAGTGCGACTTTATTATCAAAACAAAACCTTACTCGAGTATCCATCAGCAAAGTACACTAAGGCGAAGGTACATAACACCGTCCGCCAATCCATGATCAACCTGGAAAGAACAAAAACATAGGATCAAATATCACAAATGCAAGAAAAACTAATAAGCGAAAACGTGACACCGCCAGTTTCTCGAACATATAGAACTTCGAGAGCGTAACACTTCATTACTAGAGCACTTAGTACCAATGCCAGGAGTCCAGGACTCTATAACAAAGTTGAAGCGTAAGCAAGATGAAATAGCTTCGACACGTGTATTTCAACGCTGCACACGTCTGTCCGACAGCTTTGCTGAAACTTTATGACACCTAGCTACATTCCCCGAGCAATTTTGCCCGAAACTGTTTCGTATAACCTCGTTACCAACTACTGCGCTCCACTGTGTAAGTAAACGTTTTGCGGATATGACACAAGTTGTTTCTCTTTATTGAAAACAGGAGAAGCGACGGATCCAGTTAGTGGGAGCGCCGCGTTTGTGTACTCTGTAGATCGACTTAGAATATTTAATTCCTTTCAGGACTACATAGTTTACGAATAGTGTACGCTGTGCAAATTGAATTTGAATTGCTTTTTGCACGTGTACAAATAGCGAGAAACACATTTAGATTGGTGATCTAATTTGAAGTGCTCACAAAACAAAGGTTATTTTTCACAGAAGTGATTTGTAAATATTTCAATTCTTTTTTTCCTTTAGGCGTCCTCACTATACCCATCACAAACGCACAAAGACCCAGATGATATTTCCGATAGAACGATTTTCCCGGTAGACCAATAGAGGCGGACAATGGTATAAATACGGTGCAATCAAATGATTTGACCGTCCTGTCCCGTCTATCTATGTATAGAATTGTAGACTCCACAGCTATCGCTTTATTCTCAACCATTGATACAATGATTATATTGTTTGTGGTGGCCTTTTTCCTTTTGCAAGCTAATAACCTAAACCTTGGAAGGTTCTTTAAAGGAAAAGTAAATGGTGTAATCCAGAATCGTATAGCCTGCCCCTTCAACTATGACAAGGGCATTAAAACATCAGAATATTTCCCTCACTAAAAGAATTTACGGTTGAAATAAATCCATGGGTGAAGTGATGGGGAGTGTAGGGTGCGCCTCAGTGTCGCAGGTCAATGAAGGTCGGAGGTCGGCGGTCGGGCCAGTCACGCAACTTAAACTTCAGTTTATCTACGGAAAGTAGGTACAGGTTGAATAAACTATAGGGAAAAATCAATTTGGGTCGGCTTTTCTGAAGTGTTTAGTTTGATCGGGAATGTTTGCTCTTCCTTATAAGCATTTGCTGTTAAGAGTTCTGTCAATGTTAAACTATGATTGCTATTAGTACGCACGTATTTATTGGAATCTATTAAAAGTACTTAGTTGTCTCACAAATTCTTGAAGAATATGTGGTCGGGTTACAGACTACTGTACCTACTGCAAGGTGAGTACCTATTTGTTACAAGCAGTTATCCTCAAGTACCGATTACGGTACTATAGTTAGTGTATGTTATACTACGTTATATATTAATATAACGTAGTATAACATCGTAATAAGTAAAAGGAAAGAAAAAAGAGTTCTGTCAATGTTAAACTATGATTGCTATTAGTACGCACGTATTTATTGGAATCTATTAAAAGTACTTAGTTGTCTCACAAATTCTTGAAGAATATGTGGTCGGGTTACAGACTACTGTACCTACTGCAAGGTGAGTACCTATTTGTTACAAGCAGTTATCCTCAAGTACCGATTACGGTACTATAGTTAGTGTATGTTATACTACGTTATATATTAATATAACGTAGTATAACATCGTAATAAGTAAAAGGAAAGAAAAACCTTAAGGCCTTAAAGGCTCTGTAAGCCGAGGTTACAATGAATGGTGTTGATTAAAAGGAGTTTCAAATTAAAGGACCCCTAGAGGGATATTACATGCCATAGAGCAGAAATTGGATAGCGATACGAGAGATATATTGCCCGACATAAAGCCGTGCTCGGTAACTTTCTGCCCATTTCCGGCAGGCCACTTGTGAATCGTATTTTGGAATCCTTTTTATCTTTTTGCCAGTGCGGAGCGCGGCGGAACGCGAAGTGACAGCGGCACCAAGCCACTTCGCTGCTCATATATCACTTGAGCCTGTAACGGCCATGTTAACGGCCCGCCTGTCACCTCCGCATTTCAGCCGTCCACTAGCATTCCTCTTACTGACTATTGTCTATTTAATAGCTTTCTAATCCTTCACGTCACATACAGATCATAGAGATGTTACACACACCACCGAAAATAACCCAGGAAATGCCATCGCAGCAAGAAAAGTCACGTTTATGTCGCATAATTGAATTTAAAACATGGATGTCGAGGTAAGGTATGGTAAATTGGTAGATAAAGGAAGTAACCGAATCAGAGTCCACCACGACAGAAACAAGGAAAACGTGATGTCGCTGGCGGTGTCAAACCTGTGAATACATAGACAGGGGTACGTGACGGTTAGCGCTCAGAGTTCGACGGTGGGGTAGCAAGATTTGGCGTTCAAATTCCAGACGCGATGCACCGCCGGCAGCTTCCACACCACAAATTCACGAATTGCACTGAGGATGCGACGGGTGTAAAGTAAGGGTGTCGCGTACCGGGATTTATATCGGCGGAAATCTCCGGTGTGTTCACACTTCATGCTTGCGGCGACGGCGACGCTAGATAAAAATGCTCCCGAGGTGGTATCACGTGCGGTTTGAGCAGATTTTCGTTCCCGCCAACCTAAGCTTATACACGACACATCGATTTATACTGGCTGTACGAATTTAAAGCTTTCAGCATTGTCGGCGCCTGAGATTAAATGGTAACAATAGGAAAACTAAAACTCGCTGCACTTACACGTAGTATAGTCCGTCGATAAAATATTGCGCACAAAACGGTCCAGTAACAACAAAAGTTAAACCACTAATGAGAAACAAGTAACAACGCTGTTTACTCTTACGTTACGTTGAATAGTTGATAAGACGGGGTAATTCGTAAATGAGATCATAAGTGTTATTAATAATACGCATAGGTCATCGGAACAACTAAAGAGGATTTCTACGAATATATTATTAGTGAATAGGAAACAAACATTATAAATCCTCTTGGGTAAAGCCCAGAAAACTGAAAAATATAGAATTATTCTTATTTTATTTAAAACGGATGTTTACTTTTATATAGACGAGTTACTATGACTGGCATTTCTAATGTATGGCAATCAGAGCACGTTGTTAAGATTAGAGCAGATGGTTTTTGTTTGTCTTTCATTCACATGCTAGAATGATGCTGTAGCGCAAATACTTACTGTAATTGTGGGTCTTGGTATATCAAGATTTATCAGCACAATCACTTTTCTTCAGTCAATTATAACAATAGCTGAATATTATTCACTGAGTAAAAATGTATACAAGAGAAGAAATGCTTGATTGTAAGCTCAAGGAAATATATTTTTGTAGTGAATATTTTCTATTCTATAAAGTCAAGTGTGTCGATTATTCTTCGAATCGTGGCAATTACTGTCAAAACTTCGGCCATTTACTTACTTATAAGGTTTGGACGTATCGATCGGCCTACTGAAATGATTACAACTAGCCGAATGTAGGCGGTATTAATTCAACTCCAATTTTTGTTAGTTAGTCAATTGCGCCATAACTAATCAATTGAAAATTTACATGACGAGAAAATGATCGAAAATTGATCATGCTCTGTTTTCTCTGTGCACATGCTGCCTCGAGTTTTGGTATAAGATAAGGGGTCGGTAATAGCAATCTATCAAACGACAACCTTGCGATTTAGAAGGTCACACAATAATGGATTCACGCGACCCATATCAAGCATTAAGGAAGTGTCAGATTGGTAGACCAGATTTTAAGTGAATCAAAGAAAACAAGAAGGAATTTTGTGGAATTGTGGTGGAATTATATCGAAAACTTCTAATTTCACTGCCGCGCAAGCTTCGTAAAAGCCACTCGACCATAAATCAAAAACAGCGAGAGCGGCCAGACAATCGTATTTAGAAAAGTGCGAATTTCTAGGATTCCGCCGAATGAAGTTGTGTATGCGAGATTATATTGGTTGGAGTTCAGCCAAATGTAGATCGGGGATATTGAGGGACAAGCATAATTCACTTATCACCCATAAACGCTCTATTTTTATGGCCGTCGGCACCATTAGTTGTTGTATAATACGATTAATATAATTCTGGCGAATAATTATTGTATTTAATCACTATATAGCTTTTTATATTGTCAATTTGTTACAAATATGCGATACGCCCACGGAGTATGGTATCTAAGGCTGCGTGCCAATAAAAAAAGAAACCCATATGATCGGCCTCAACTGACTGTCTGTCACAGCAGCTTTTTTATAAACTTCTAAAGGTATTGATTTCAAAATTCGCAATAGCTATAAATAAATATCTTCTGCCCGCGAGTTTGTACTCATTAAAATTAATATATTATCCCACGGAAACTGTACATTTTTCCTGAATAAAAGGTACCCCATGTGTTCTCCACACTACAATCTATCTCAGTGCCAAATTTCATCCAGATCCGTTCAGCCGTTTAAGCGTGAAAGAGTTTCAAACATCCATCCATCCTCACAAACTTTCGCATTTATAATATTAGTAGGAAGTAGGAAGTGGATGCTTGCTCACATATTGTAAGTGAAAGAATTGCCATCGCGTATTGTAACCGGAACCAAAACTGAAGGTTATAATGTCAAAGTGGGGTTCCTGGGTCAAGGTATCTATGAAAGGGCTTCATTTGTATTTGTACATTGTAAGACATGTTTTTATTTTCATTCATGCCACATAGTTTGATGAAAAATGTTCGGAGTTTTGATTGTCAATCAAAGAAAATTGCCTGCACGCAAAAACCCAAATAAAGTATTTGTTTCTGCTTGCGTTTTTCAATAATAATATTTGAATGAACGTTTTTCCAGCAATTATCGTGTTTTTCCGTAAGCGTGGGAAAAAACCGGCTATGCGTGGAAGTATGATGATGCAAATATCCTTGAGACGGGTCATTCTAACTGTGATAAAGCGCGATTGTTCTACTTAGGCCCCATTAGTTTCTGTCTGCTACAATCTTTATACGTATCACTTAACATGTTGTATAGTCAACATCGCATAATGTGTGACGTTATTTTTTTGGTCATAATTACTCATTAACTATCTTATTATAAATACTTCATGGAATGCTTGAGTCATTAGGTACACTTTCGACCACATGATTTGGAAACTTCAAACATACTAAAAAGGTTGCATATTACGTATAGCCAAAGATCGCAAAGATACGTCCTTGTTGAGTAGCAAGGCTATATTCTATAACGATGATAGAGTTCCCATTGTTCCAAGTTTGGTTCATTTAACAATCTGGAGAACTATAATCTAGACTTTTTGGAGCTGACATCACAAAAACAATCTTGATAAGAGTTCGTCAGAAGGTCACTTTAGTTGAGATGTAACTTTATTCTGGTACAGACACAGACGGTCGTTGACATTCAATGAAATGAGAACATTCCTGTACATTTTATATTTATTTTACTTCATCAACATGTTCTGTAATCGGTCTGGATGACCTCTAGGCTTTATCCCGAACACAAAGGACAGCTTATTACGTGACCTTGTGATGTAATAATATGAAGATTTCGCTAATCTGCGCATGTTAGCATAGGATGTATGCAGAGATATAAGAGAAAAAAGGGGAGGCCGTTTGTAAACAATCGTTAAAACTATGAATTGTGTGGGTTTGTGGACTTTATTGATCTCGCATCAATAAAGTGTCCGGGAAATCAGAACGTCCATCACAAAAATTAGTTATAATCTAGAGTAGGTACGAAATTACGAATAGACATGCTAAAATCGGGTGTGGTAAACGATGTGACGTAATTAAGGAGAGGTTTCAGGTAATCTCTGGAAATGTGGACAGCGATAGGCTGACTGCAGAGGCCTAAAAGTAGAATAGTTTCTACAGATCATTTAGGTACAAACTGCGATTGGAATGATTAAAGTTATGCGTTAAACCATAACATGTTTTACAATATAGGTGCCGTTTATCAGATGGTGACTCTGCGGAACGAATTATATGTTTAACATTTATTAGGTTTCTAACTGCGCGTCTGAATCTAAGCACAAGGGATTCCAAGTAAAAATAGTATGAGCCAAGCGATTGCAACACAGTAACGTTGTCACTATAAAGTATAAACTTCCGCAATTGTCCCGCAGCTATCGTTTGCAGCCATTGTAGAATATTGCGCTGCATTTTGAACATTTTGGTAAAACGTGACTTATATCCATTCGACTCTACGCTGATATTAGCAAGCTGACGTTGGCATAACGCCATAATTGTACCGGCGGGCGTGTGCAGCTCCCGGCCTAGTAGACTACAGCAGAGGAAGTGTTCCCTCACACAAACTAGACGTTAGACGTTTTTATGGGCCACAATATATCATAATGTGATACATATTTTGAGATTATTGTACCAATACCCTTTTCGTTTTAACGCTGAAGCCGTAAATGTTTTGATAGAACTACTTGACTTGTATCTACATTGTTATTTGACGGTTTTGCTCTTGTATTCGGGAAACCAATATAAGGATTAAGGCTACCCATTTGGTCCAAAAAAGTGTGTCTAACTACCTCGTACGTAGTAGTCTAGTCAGGGGCGGATCTATATAGGCTTTTTGGGCTGCAGCCCAGGGCGCCATGAATATAAGGGGCCCCCAGCCCTCATTGAAGACAAAACCAAAATGTGAAAAATATTTAAGTAAGTATGTTAATTTTATCACTCTCAGCTGCAATTACATATTTAGCTCATTTGTAATATTATGGACTATGATTGTCCCAATTTGTTTCCTACATGTACCGTGTTTATAGCAAATAGTTTTTTGTGACAGTGGCTATTAGTTTGGTTAATTAGGGGTAGGGCCCCTAAGTACTGTTAGCCCAGGGCCCCACGAATTTACGGTCCGCCCCTGAGTCTAGTGGTCCTAAGCGCGACTGCTATGCTAGAGGTCTTGGGTTTGATTGGTCGTGTTATTGTGCTCTTCTATGAAATTATCAGTAGCTCGGAGTTAGGATTTGTGCCCTATTACATGGGACCTAAACATACTGGCAAACTGTGGGTGCACATTGATACCGCTCTGCCTAAGCCTTCGGGATATACAGGTGTAATAGTATGTAAGTAAAAGTGTGTAGTTGTCTTGTCTACTGCGTAAAATTCCGAAGCCGAAGGAACTAATAAACATATACCTACATAGTCGAAGGTAAAACTTAAGCCAGGTCCAGTGCCTTGGTTTGGCGGTTTTCTTACAAAATCACCAAGAGCGGACTTATGCCACGAAAACATAGATACATACGTATAATTATACAAAAATTGGTTTGATTTAATACTTAGGTGAAAAAAATCCATAAAAAATTAAAACAACCAAATGCTTATTGTTCAGATTTTTGGATATATCGATTGATTTCGATCCAGACTAGCGGCGATTGCTTTAATTAAACTGAAACATTTTTAATTATCGTCTTAATTTTTTTTTGTGTATGGCAACCTGGACTAGTTAATGGAACAAATTGGATTTAAAGCGTGACTTGATTGAAAATCGGTAATACATGATTAACACGCGGTGGAAAATTAATAGGACAGGTGTCACGAAGTGATTTAAGATCTCATTTCACGTCAAATCAGACAAAATAATTGTTTTTTTACTATTTTTCGGAATTCTTGTATCTTCTAATTAAAAAATTACTACTATTATACATGCGAACGTTTAGATAGATAGATATTTGTTTCTCAATCACGCCAGCACGGCTGAACGGATCTCGATGAATTTGGCACAGATATAGATTATAGTCCACCCACAAGGTGGACGGAGGACCTGATTAAGACCGCAGGAAGACGCTGGATGCAGGCCGATTCCAACCGGTCTTTTTGGAAATCTATGGCCAGCAGTGGACGTCCTGCGGCTGATATGATGATGATGATAAATTATAGTCTGGAATAGCACATTCCGGGAATAATTTTTCCCGTGGGATAATATACTAGCTGTGATGAGAACAAAGTCGCGGACAGACGCTAGTTGGAATATAAGGATGAAGCGAAGTATTTTTATTTATCTTAATAACCCACAGTAGTACTATAGTTACTTTGAGTGATTAAATAACTTTAAGCCCCACAATGTCACTCGCGTTCAGTTGTCTTTAGTTAGGTACTGCTCCGCCGCTGTTAAGCGTAACGCGATGTTCTATACATATACACCTTCATCAATTTATGATGAAAACCCACTCAAATACGTTGCGTAGTTTATGAGACCTAAGCGTACAGACGACAGGTAGCGACTTTATTTTTATACTACGTAAAGGTGAATAAAATAAATTTAATTAGGATGTGTTATTACAATACATAATTGTGTTATTTCCTTAAAGGGAAATAACACCATACCATGACTCACACTTAGTCAGTTGGTCACATAATTAATTGTTTTTAATCAATTCTAACTTATTTGCAATAACCCATTTAAATGACTAATTAAAATATGAACAGCAATTAAGTACCTGTAATAACAGTATATATACCATCACGCCTGTATTCCCCGAAGGGTTAGGCAGAGGTGTACCAATGTACACCCACAGTTCGCCGGTATATTTAGGTCCCATGTAATAGGGGGCGAGCCTATTGCCAATTGAGCCTAATAACAGTAATTAAGGGGAAAATGATTGTCCTTCCCTTTATAATAAAGACAGTGTCATGGCAATGCCTTTGGAATTAGAATAGGTTGATTGATATTCCAAATAATTATGATATTTGGAAATGCCAGAGGAACCCTAATTTTCTCTTGGAATATAAAACAACTAGTAGCCTACTTTGCACTATTGTATAGTTCATTTTTTTAAATAGGTTAAAAAAAAGACAAAAAGTGACTTATAACTGGACATAGTCCTAGAGAAACCCGTACTTCACAATAAGTGTTTACTGGGAGTAATTACATATTTTTACTTGGCCCTTACCCACTAAAAGCGATGTGGGCACAAACTAGCGTTCAATAAAAAATATACAATAGAGTACCTATGTATATATCTTCTATTACAAATAGCAAAACGTTACAACAGGATGAATCAATTTAAATTCTTCTCTATGTTATGCACGGATTTCCTTATTAGAACCAAACCATTTATATAGTAAAGCCATACACCGCTAATATTCGCTCTTTTTTGTGCTATAGAATAACAAGAAATGTTTTGACTACTTTGTGTGATGATGATACAAGAAGCCCGTTCTTAAATAGACATTAAAAGATAAAAAAAATACATTCAAACTTTTTGTTTGCAATCTTCTCACAGTTTTTGTTTGAGATTTTCCTTGTATAGGTATTTAAAAATATATATGATTTTGCTTTACATGTAATTGTAGAGCAAAATTAATGACTTTTGTAGTAGGATTTTAAAAATACAATTCTACTTACCTACCTACTAATTAGTGGTACTAGTGAGTATGAGATTCTAGGATTGATTTACAGGTAGTGCAGTGTTATTATTAGGTTTTTAAATCAGCTATTTCTCAATAACTGGAGTCTGGAGTTGTACTCGGTTGATGGCAATAGGTACTCTCTATAGTACATGGGACTTGAAACATAATTGGAAAAACTGGACCTAAGTATATTCTCCCAGTTGTTTTAAGTAGAGTTTAAGAAAAGGTGTACCTACTTATGGTGAAAACAGATGTTATGATACAAGTTATGAACTCATTGGTTATCATTTATAATACTGTTTTACTTCATTAATTTATTATTATTAATTACAATGGTTATGCGTCAATTACAACAATTATTATTATTATTGTTATGAGTAGGTATACTAGATTACAAGCATATTAAATTGTTCAGTAAAGTTTATCACAGGAAAACACTAGCAGGATGTCCTTAAATAATTAGTTCATAAAAATTATTTGAATCACCTTGAATTTATGTAAATAGACCAATTTTTCGAACCTGATTTATAAAAAAATAAGTCATTTATTTGTGTCTGTACAGCGAGTAATAAAGCTTTTAGCGTTAAAAGGTCATACATTATAAATTAAGCTAAATAATTGAGTGGATAGGTGCAAGTTCAAATAGGTACGTCACCATCTGGCTCTTTGTATAATAAAGCTTTGATTCTATATCCGCATTGACGCTATCGAGGATAAATACCATATTTATAATTTTATGAAATTATAACTTCTAATTGGAAAGGGAAATAGAACAAAACAATAATCGTACGAAAACATGAAATCAACGTACCTTGTGTTTAGAACTCGACAGGAAAGTCCAATGCGTGGTTGTCTGTTTATAGAACAGAAATAACTATCTTTAAATCTTTTTTTTTCAACACAACATTAACCAGTCCGTGTTCCGCGAACAAGGTCAATATTATTCACTTCTTGACGTAAACGGAGAATCGTATTACGAATTTGATGGATATGCAACTTTGATTTCGCGTTGCAAGTCAAAGACATTATATTTTTGTATCTAATAATATAGACTTGTGATAAAACATAGCATTTATAAAGTGATAAACAGAGATGCAATATCTTTCTGCTGAATTATTTCGTGTTATTAGTTGTGGAGTGGTTATGGAACGCACAAAATGACACAACTCACAACTGTCATTTGCGGCGTTACGCGTTATGAACCTATCAAAAATGTTGTAAGTCTTTCATTTTGCCACACAAATAAATCTCACATTAAATTTAAAAATACCGAGGAACTCAACAAATTGTGAAGTAATTGTAACTACACTATTATGGTTTAAAATTAAACCAAAATAAAATCATTTTTACATTGTAACTTTTGATTATATTTCTATGACTTGAAATCAAGGTGTATTCATTATATTGTTAAGAACGCACCAAATTGACAATGACAATGTCATATTTTGGCACAAGATGTCAGTCGTACGCATGGATTTTCGTATCTGTGATTTCGTGCGAATTTCAAATATTTGAATAGACAATGGCCCATCATGGCTTATCTTCAAAATAATCAACAATCGTTAACGAAGAAGGAAACATAATTAGTGCATTAGCTAATGTTTAATCTATCTACACTACACTGCACGAATCAATTTTATTTTTAATTTTGTCACAGTAGGTATAATTTTACTGTAATTAGGTAGGTACTCATGCAGCAGGTAGGTATGTATGTACCTATAACCCGTTCCAGAATTCTGTATTACTCAGAATTTTCTCTGATTTGAGACTTCGAGCTTGCGCAAGTTAGGTAGGTAGGTACTTTTAGCTACAGTTTATCGCCAGTGTCTTTATTACTGTTTCGGCGGGTCACAATCACGATGTAAAATATCGTGACCAAAATAACAGTGCTGCGTAATGTGTTGGTCATTAAGGTCTTTCCAGTCGATATGTTTATGCGCCTATATTATTTTGGTAAATGTTTTCAAACTTTAATAAAGTCAACACTAAATTAATTTCCCAATGAGAAGACAGTGCACAGCATTTATGTATAAACTCGGTGTTAAGAAACCGTCGGAACCAATTAAACGGCACAAATTTGTTCTACCATATTAATATGGCGTTTTCATAAGCCACAGTCGGGCAAACATAATCCTGAAACTAAGGCAATATTCCGCGCACGTCTTCCGCCCAACTATGATAACTGCTTGCTGAAGATATTCTCGTGTAATAGAAAACTTACATGATATACAATGTATTTTTGTATCTGGGATATTTTACCAGATATAGGGGGAATTCGTTTTGGCGGGTAGGTACTCTATTTTGCAATATTTTTCTCTAACGGTTGTCTTACGAATTTTGATGACTGTTCATTGTGTAGTTAGTAGTTACCGGGGTTCAGATTTGAAAAGAAGTGGATGGGGTGGTGGAAATGGATGGGTACATACTAAATTATAAATGCAATCGCATGTACTAATAGCATAGGAGGCGCTTAATTATTGTAACGAATTTTAATGAATAACGTCTCATATCTTAATTTTGTAATTTTATTTTGGAGACAGGATTTTAACTTCTCTAATTGCAATGAACCCTAGTGCTATCTTAGCCTCACATTGACGATCAACGGATGCTTAGGTTATTTTTATGACATTAATCATTTATTAAAGAGTTAAAAACAAAACCATCGTCGTTACATTAAACAGCCATATTTTAATAAGTACTTCTGTTACAGTTTAGTTAGAAAACCCAAAACTCATTGGGAATCTACTCAGAAATTGTGTTCCAAATTCCGTTTAACTGACTTTTTCATGGAGAAAAGTGTACGGGCTTAAGAAAACTCGAACAGCTCTCAACTCTTGCTTCCTTTGAGTGGGCAAACAAGTTAGGCGGTGTAGCGAACTTCTGTTTTGTGTCAAGTGAACCGTAGAATTTAAATTCGCGTAACCTGGAGATGGTGCACTGCGGTGGGCCGGATGTGTATTTATTTTGAACGAAGAACATCAGTAGCGTGGACTTAGTTGTTCGATTTAGATGTGTGTATCTACGTGCCTTCACTTGCTTAGGTGGGCACTTTAGGTAATCTTCTTATCTGGTAATTTGACTTACCTATAAAGTGCACTCGTAACTGGCGTGCTTGTACGACGAATGTCGACGAGGCGAAAGGAATATATGAGGATCGTAGCAGGTGGCGTTCCGTGGTTTCTGCCTACCCCCATGCGAATAAAGCGTGAGTTTATGTATGTATGTATAAAGTGCAGTTCTTCTCTTTAGTGCGGAATTTCGAGTTTAAGGTTTCCCCATCACTTTCACACCTTTTATAAAACATGGAGTTCCTGCGACTTTTATGTAAGGTATTCTATATTGGCGGCGCTATGGGCTCTTCATTTTTATGATAATCTACCCCTAAGGAGAAAAGGATGTAGGTACCCATATCTGTGTTTTAGCTACATTCTTATAAACAGATAAAACGGTTTCTTTCATATAGTTCCCACACCTTTGCTCGGGATAGTAGCGCAGATAGGTAACATTAAGGCTGATTTAGTGATACCTTTGCCTTCTTCTCGCGTCCCAACGTCAAGGAAAGCCATAAAGGGTGGATGTAAAGGGTGTTATGTGCGTAATTATTTTTATTATCTGTTGGCAAGTTCCATTCATCATCACACACGTTATTTATTGCTGACTCACGCTTGGCGTCCCGTTCGTGCCGTCAGCGTATTTTTCTCTATTACCCAAGGCCCGAAGACAGAAGTATGATGACAATCATTTGTAAAGCTTAACTGTGTGTTTTCTAACATTTGTATAGTGTCAGCGATAAAATGAGCTTATTTTGAGATGCTTTTATTATAATTACTTAACAAAGTAAATAAATTATAATTTGGATTTAGAAAAGTTTCTGCTCAAGTAGGAAAGTTTTGTTCAGATAGATTTCCTCTCTCAAAAGCTTTTAACAGCATTTTCTTCAAAGAAAAACAACTTTTACTGAACTTGGATGCATAGGTAGGTATCATTAATGAGAAATGGACAAACTCACTGTGCCAGTGTGCCTACTTTGAGGCGTTTTACAGTTTGTTTTTGGTAATATGAAGACTCGGCAAGGCAAGACACTCGTATTTTGATCTAGGCAGATAGGTACTGTACCTACCTACTTACTGTGTTCTTGTGTGGTTTTACCTAGACATTTTACTAGAAGAAATCTAGAGGTTAAGATTTACATAATATAGAGGTAGGCCTTCTACTATTATTCTTATTTAATTTTTCTATAGGGTTAGATGCTATTATTAAAAAGCGAAAGTTTGGATGGATGGATGTTTGTAACGCAATCACGCCATAACGGCTGAATGGATTTGATTGAAATTTAGCACAGAGGTAGATATTTCAACTCTTTCAGAGTCTGGAATAGCGCATAGGCTACTTTTTATCTCGAAAAAATGTACGGTTCTCATAGGAAATATATCAACTTTGACGCGGTGAAAGTCGCGGGCAGAAGCTAGTTATGAATATTTTATTATAATAAAAAAACGGTAATTTAAAAAAGTAAAAAACCCGACTGCTATTCTTTAAAAATCCCTAAAACAAGATAAATTGTAGCAGTCGGGACCCATTCTAGAAATGGAGGATTAGTGAATTGAGAGCGCATACCTATATTACATTGCAGATGGTCCCGAATGGGTCCCGCCTGCTACAATTTATCTTGTTTTAGGGATTTTTAAAGAATAGCAGTCGGGTTTTTTACTTTTTTAAATTACCGTTTTTTATTTTTTATTTTTTTAGTCTTAAAAAAGAAATTAATATACCCAGTATCACTCTTACAGTAGATACGAATCTACGGACACCTCTCAAGCTAAAATCCATCGAGCCGTTCAGCCTGCAGAGCGAGCCAAACATTTGAATTTGGCGCCAAAAATCCGCCATTTTGTTTTTTTATTTTTTGTATACCCAGTGTCACTCTCACAGTAAATACGAATCTAACGACACCTCTCAAGCTAAAATCCATCGAGCCGTTCAGCCTGCAGAGCGTGCCAAACAATTATACATACATACATACATACATACATACATACATACATACATACATACATACATACATACATACATACATACCCTCGAAAAACATAACCCTCCTTCTGTCGCAGTCGGGTAAAAAACGATATCAAATAAGGAACTCGATACGTGTAAGTAATATTAAAACGTTAAGTAAAAAATGAGATTTCCTGAACTCCTCAAATGTATTAGAAGATATTCCATTGTACGGAACAGTTATTGTCGATCTGCAAATAGATATTAATATCAACGTCGTATAAATACGTACTTCTGTTATTGTATATATGTTTTCCTCATACATATGAATACCTATATAACTGAATACTTTTTCATGAGTTTATCCGTGTAGACGAGGTGTGATTTGAGCAGTTATGATTAATCTTAATATCAAATGCACAATACAAGTCATTTGCTAGTAATAAAACAAGTGTTTATTATGTTTGTTGGCTATTATCTTTCTTAAAGTATGACACATACTTTTAGGTTTTTATGTCATTGGATGGTAAACAAGCTGACGGTCCACCTGATCTTAAGTAGTCACCGCTGCCTATAGATTTTTGCAATGCCTTAGGGCTTTGCCTTGCCATCCCGGGGACAAAGTTCAAATGTCTCTTGAGCCTGTAATAACACTGGCACCCAGACTCTTTAAACCGAAACACAGCAACACTGCTTTGCTGCAGAAATAGATACCTACCAATAGTGATAGTACTTCCAAACGAGATCCTTTACAAAGATTCAACGAAAATTTAATAACCATCGGCTAAACCTTTTTGTGCCAGATCCTTAAAAAAACAAACAAAACGTTTCTCCTACCATTACGTATAATATCACAGATTTACGCTGAAAACGGATGACGTTTGCATAAACATTTCACAGTAAATAAAAAACAACTGTCGAGTGCGAATCTGAAAGTGGGAGCAACAGAATCAGTAGGGCGGAGTTCGCTAGCTTTATCCTCATGAGAAATTAACCGATCCATTAGTTTTAATTCACTCGACGCCAGCGCGGTTCGTTATTTCTGCTATATTCAGTATAAAAATGCGTTAAAACATTGCCATTGCGCTCAACTGAGGAATAAAACTGAGATATGAGAGTGTAAAGCGCAATATTGCGGAGTTATGCTGAGTGGTCCCTGCAATGCAACGTGTTTGATCGAGACATTTCTCTGTTTATCACCGAGGTACCTAACACTGAGGAGAAGAGGTTTTTAAAAGGCATTTGCTTAGTTTTCTTCAGGAGTTTGTTTTTAGGGCAGCTGGTGTTATGTTGTAATCACGTTTTTTTTTGACATTTTCGACACTTCTAGGACAGGGAAGGCTAACTATTATTGGTGAACGAGCGATTTGTCATGAAAAAAATAATAATTTGGGCTTTGATGTTCCATCTAAGAATCTTGTCCTCGTGATATAATAGAGAAAAATATATTCTAGCTCTAGGATATTCTAAATGTAAAACAAGGTGAAGGAATATTTTTGTTAGGTTGTCGTTGTTTCATTTAGATTCACTACACCACAACTGTAAAAAGTAAACAATTTGGAGTCATCTTATTAATAATGCAATCTTACATTTGCAGATTACATTTTATAACTTTAGTTGCGACACGTGACATGACGTAGAACAATTAGGCCCAGAACAACTACCTAGCAGTAGGCCATAAAATATTGTTCCGTGCGGGAATCTAAACCACGGCATGCAGCACTGCGGCCAGTCGCTCAGCAAATGCGCTAACCGTGTCGTTCGATTCTGATGGGCATTTGAATGTCACATAATATTCCATTAGCTAACTATCGCATTGTTTTAATTTAGTAAAAGGTGACAGGATTTAAACAACAACATAATATGTTTATAAAAATACATCCAAGAAAAGGCATTAGATCTACCCACGATTTACCAAAAATACAGGTTTTGGCAAAGTTACTAACTCATTCTAACGATTTATTCGACCCAAAGAAGACCCGAATTCTGCCGAAGACATGCCAATAATATATCTCTTCGTAAAGTTAAAATAAAAACAACAAACACTTAGAGAGTACATTGTGGTATAAGTTGTAAGACAAATAGAATGGCTCTCTCTTGCGACGAAACTATCGCCTTTCATGCGCCAATGCAGTTCTTCAATTCAATTTGTTATTGCAGTATGGCTACAAACGATACATTGGAAATAGAAAAATGTCATACCATTTACATACATGTTTAGAGTCACCGCAGAAAGAGCAGCGAGAACCAAGTAAAAGTATGTATTTTAATTAAACCCTTTACAGGCAATTTTGAATTATCAAGGAGTCGGTCAGTAAGTTGAAGCTAGTTGCGTGTTCGAAAACATAGGTAGATCTCTGTGGATCAAGGAAGAAACTCCAAAGACACTCTTTTTAATCAAGTTACAAAATCCTGCATAAATTATTAATGTTGTTTGTACATGTAAAACAGTGTAGGTGACGAGAAATAAAAAAATAAAAACTAAAGATATAAGCGGTGGCCGTTACCAGATGTCCAATCTCAACTGACAGCTCCCGTTCACGAACATGACCCGGGGATCAGCACCATCTTGAAAGGAACTAACTGCACTCTCTCAGGAAATTTAAGTGAACATGAGAATGTTCCCGACCGCCACGCTCTACTACAATATTACAACTGAAATAAAGTTGAAAATTGGGTGCAAGATAAAAAATTCCGCGCCGAATGCAAAATTACAAAATTTCATCAAGCTCAACCGTATTGCTCGGTTTGCGCTGAACCTTGCAGAACATAACTGAGACACTAGCGTTTCCAAGAAGCGTTCTGGTTAGTTCTTCTGTTTATTAAACAAGTAAGTATAACAGAACATCGTAACTACTGAGAAAATACCCAATAGGACATTGCCCGACCTAGGAGCCGAACACTTTAAGCTTAGACCATAGACGAGGCAGCCAATCATGTATTTACAGAAAAACTCATTACCCACACTTCTACCAGAAAAGCGAGTTAAAGATATCTATTTATAGAAAGGTAATTTTCGTTTTTCAAAAGCACCCTTTGATAAGCAATTCAGAAAATAGAAATCGTTAAATGGTTCAGAAGCTTTTAGGAGCTTTTAGGTTACTTTAAAATGTTTGGAGTTTCCATAGCAGCGCGAGCACGAAACGACAAAAAACATTCTATAATTAACAATTTTAGACGTCACAACAATATCAGACTCTGTGAAGACAATAAATATCTCCAACAGAAACAAGACCTGTACAACAAGACGAAGATTCCTCTCACAATAAAGTATGTGTTTTATCTACAACTAATTAAAGACGAAACACTCTAACTACGCTAAAATACAACACCCTTAAACTTCGTATATTGTATCCACCCTGTAATTGCGTCTGCGTCCACGAAACATGCGTAAAGGAGTTCTGTTTCATTAAAGGTATAATTTTTCCTAAGTCTCATTACTTCGGTGGACGTACGTAAGGGTAACAAAGACTCGCCGACCACCTCGGTGAGTTTACGACCAGCCTGCAATATTGTGCGTGGAAACTTAATGAAAAGGAAACACCGTATTGGCGGTACATAGGTACGTTCTAGACCCTTGCTTGGAACAGAAACTATGCAATACTGGCTAATAAAGAAAAGCAATGGACGAACTGAGTGGGATTAATGTTTTTGTGTTTCATACACGTCTGGATCCTTCGCCTGAAGTGTTTATGTGATAACTAAATTAAGGGATGGTTACTGATGTTCTTGGTTTTTATGGCCATGGATTTTAATGCCAGTAGTAGTTTTTGGATGTGTCTAACAGGTCCAATGAAAATACTTTAGACACATTTATTTGAAACAAACTCTTCTAAAAGGTAAAAGGGTCTCATAAACTATGAGGTATACGTTTCAGGGAAAACTTTACCCATTTAACGCTATCTATACAAATAAAATTGAAGGGTGTGTTTGTAATGGCGAAATAACAGGTTTTTATAAAATAAATATGAATGTTTACAGGGTACTTATGTGAAAAAAACAATTTGTAACAACTTTGTCTGTCTACACGTGCCATTGTTGATCTAAAAATAGTTTCATATTACCCAATAGTAATGTAAAAATAAAGTTGTTCAGACACCTTTATTTATATTTCCACTTTTGTATAGATGAACAAACATATTGTTAGATTTGACGCGTCATCAATTATTTTACATCATCAGATATTTGGAGATCGCTGGAGATCTTGGGTTCAATTCTCAGGTGGAGCAAAAAGTGTTATTGGGTTTTTCTATGAAATTCTCAGTAGCAGCTTGGAGTTTGTATGTGCCCGGTTAGCAGGGCAAAGGTCTCTTCTCATACAGAGAAGGCACGACCATTGATCACCTCGCTTGTTTAAGGCAGATTGGGATATTAAGTTATTAGATGGAACAATATACTAACAGAAGTATTGAATTAAAATACCAGAAAGGTATTTTAATTAAATATTTCTGTTATATAGCCACCCTACAGTTCACATCTACTTCAAAAGCAAGTACCTAAGTACATAGTTGTTAAGAATAAAGCTCACTGAATAAAAAATGAAACAATAAAAACTGCATTGTTATAAAAGCGACGGAGCCGTATTTGCGAGTTGAGAAACAGTCCGATAGTAATCGTATTACTAGGGATCAAATCGACATCGATACTTCTGATGGACTTATCGATATTACACTCAATTTTGATTGTGATGGTTGACATATTTATTGAAAGTGGTATTCCGAAGTATAAAACATTTTAATCCCGATAACGAGTATAATCGATTGTGACATCCTGCGTCGGCAGTCATTAATAGATTAAAGCCAGCGATGGACCTCCAATATATCCCAGTTGCGGTGCGTTTTACGTTAATCGGTCATTTTGACACAGCTGCATTAAGGCTCTATCGAACCTATATCATTACTGTAATTAGATTTCATGATTGTTTGGCAGTTTGAGTACCCTGTGCGGTCTAACCTAATGTCATTTCTTTGGTAATGTTCGTCGGCTCGTTGAGCCCCTTACTGTCTGGACAAGTCCACTTAAGACATTAACCTACATTGTTCTCATTATGATCTGACCATCACAAGAAATTGTATGGAGTTTTTTTTTAAGAGACTGACCTCTGAGTATATTTCTGTGTTTCTTTTCAGAGTAGTCGAATAGTAACTAGACATAGACTTAAACCAGTAAAACAAAGTGTAGATAACAGTGTTATGTACAAAAAATACAGTGACCAAGAGAAGGAAATTATAAACAAACAAATAAAAAGGAATGTAATCACAAAAAGGAAAGTTGAAAACATACAACACAACCACAAAATATTACTTATTCATGAAAATAAAACAGCCCGCCTTCTCAGTTATTCCATGGGTGTCGACAGCAAAGAAATCGCGAGGCTTCACGCCTGTCAGTCTATCAAAGGTGTTGTCAACTTGCTTTCCAATAACATGCTCTCATTCGCTTTAATATTATACTCGTAAAAGCGAATGGAAATCGACTTACTATCAATTTGTATCAATAGAATATGAAACGGGGAATGCGAAAAACGTTTTGTGGCAAAGTAAACAGAATCTCCTGGAGGTGAAATCGTTTTATAAAATAAAGTAAGTCCAATAATTCAACACTTCGTCGCTCCTTAGAGGGCGAGAGATATAAAATGGAGAAAAACGTTCCTAATTCAGTTTGCTCCGGCGGACGGTGTACTCCGCAGCCACTAGGTCTTTACAACGACTGGAAGAGGAAATAATATCTATCGATGGATGGGGACTCCCTACAGTTGGCTTTGAAAACGACGACTTCGCTTACTCAACGTAATGGTAGTGATCGTAGCATTCCTAGCACCGTATATTAAACTAAGAAAAACTCGGTTCTTTCTTCCTATGTTTGATAGTTCTATTCCGTTTCTAGATAGTCTGCGGAGGCGTAAAATTAAGTCCCTGCCTCGTCTGTCGCTGACGCAGCGAGCAAATTAATCCAAAAGGTAGCAAGGAAATAAATAATGTATAACTTAGTGCCTAAGAGCGTACAATTGAAGTGTGAATAAACAAAGAGCGTAATATATACGTAGTTTATTTAATGCATTAACCGACGCTCCGCTCCGAATCCGGGGCTTGAATACAAGACGAATTGAGTACATTATCTACAGTAACATTCCCGGGCTAGTTAGCTCCTTGTTCACTGTGGAAACTTGTCTACGTCGCCTTCAGAAAGGCGGGGGAGGGCATAGGAGTGGCTTTTATGCACCCAGCGCCACGCAAATTGTAGCGGAATGCCACGCTTCTAGACTGATTGCAGAGACTGTATAGTGGGTACCGCGGGCGATGTGAATAACGGTGGTGCGATGTCGAGTAGTTTCTATACAACACAAACTCTTCAATAATTCAGGCTATGTTAACTGAGTGAATGCCAAACGGAAGTAAGTTAGAATCATGCTTGTTCAACTTCATGTTTAGTTTGCCGTCAGCTATTTTGAATGTTATTGTGTGCGGAAGTAGTCGCGAATTGTTAGCACGTTTTTTTTTGCTATTATTATCAAAATATTACCTATGCATAGATCTGTTAAGGACTTGTTTTTACCCCACTACCTTGAAGCAAAAAGGTGGGTTATGATTTTGGCCGGTATTTATGTGAGAATGTAATGTGTATAGGTTATGTAATGTAATTTAACTTAAGGAGAAGTAAAAAAAAAATCGCTGAGAAAACAAACAACCGGAACGAAAGCATTATCGATTTCCGAATGTAACATTATTTTCACAATTTTCAGTTGATTATTTCATGTGGTCCGTCGTGTTTATACATACCATCAAGCTTGCATTCCTCGAAGGGTTAGACATAGGTGTACAAATGTACACCCACAGTTCGCCAGTATGTTTAGGTCCCATGTAATAAGGGGCGCGTTTTCATACCGATTATAAGGATTCCTGCTCGGGTTGTGTATTTTATGAAATTGGCTGCTTTTCTAGGATACACGCTAACACTTTTCCTATTAACCTGGGAGTTTCATAAGCTTGTGTTTGGAGCTCACAATAGACGGTAGACAAAGTTTTAAGCTCGTTCTCACATAATCTCCAGTTCGTATACTTTCGAGGTCGAGATTAATCGTGGATAAAACTACATTATAACATAGTTACGTACTTTAGGTTATAAGTTATAATACCAGCCGATAATTGTCCCACTGCAGGGAAAAGCTTCGTCTAATGTAGAGAAGTCATAAGTATTGATCACGATGTTCGCTGAAGGCGGATTGGAGATTATAGTCAAAGTCAAAGCATTTATTTCAAATAGACCATTTCCAGGCACTTTTTAAGAAGTTACAGTTTAAAGTTGAAGCTAGTTGCCTGTTCCAAATTGTTATTATCTATGGAGAAGAACGAGCAAGAAACTGACACTAAAAAGACTTTATTAATTATTCGCTTCTGCCCGCGGCTTTGGCAGCGTGGTTTTCATTACCGTTACTTAAGAATTTTTCAAACCTAACCGACAGTTCCAGAGATTAGCCTGTTTAAACAAAGAATTTAAAAAAAAACAATTTTGAAATAAAAAAAACCCAACTGAACTTTAAATAAATAAATACTTAGAAGAAAAAAATGGTATGAATTCGGTTAGGTAACAGTCGAGATAAAGTAAAATAAATAAATAAATAAAGTAAAAATAAAGACCGGCTCAAATCTTCCCAATAATAGGTAATCTTTGTAGTTAAGTTTTTCAGCATATCGAAGGCAAATAATATATACTTTTTTGTTATTTTTTTTGTTTAGCCCAATATTCAGCTACGACAACACCATCTGCTGTCGCCATCATAAGGTCCCTAAGTCTGCAGGTGACAGGGCATACGAAGCGAGATGAAAAGTGTAATGTACTGCAGTAATAGACCCATTTTCGACATTTTATTTTCCTTGTTGTATGTAGGTAGGAACAACACGCCGCGTGTTACCTAGATTCTACATAAAAACACACCAAACAAAACACGTTGGAAAACAAACGAATGGTGTGTTTTTAGTAGACTGAGATCCCAGTGTCGCTAGAACTACGTCATTTAAGTATGGGTGCAATTAAAAATAGATAGAGGAATATGTATTTATGAAGTTATGTGTAGTTGCAAAATTCAATGGTGGGCCCTTTTTCAGGTATCAGGTGTAAAGTCAAATTCAAATTATTTATTTCAATTTGATCATTAAAATAACTTTAGTTTCGAATGGAGAAGAAGGGTAAAAACCTCCATACTTGTTCTTTTAAAATAAATGTTTTACAATAATTTGTAAGTACATAAGTACATAAAAAGGTAAAAGGTACCTTACTAGCTTACATTCAAATTTAAGGCTAGTTTTCACCTGAAGAAGGTTCCAGTATTGAATCCATACCTTCTTAACCTTGCTATATCTAACTGAAATATTTTCCACAGTAAAATGAAGTAGTTCTCGCGGGTCTAGCTCTTGCGCAACAACGAATGGTGTGTTTTTAACGTTCTGCCTACCATTCCGATGTTTTCGCGTTGCCTCTTGTTGTCCTGACTCCTGGTATAAAAAGGCCCAATACAATGCTGTTCCCACGGTATAAATAGAGCAACTGAGCAGGTTTTTATTTCAGCAAATTGAGGAAGCCATGATAAAAATGTGATGAACTTCTAGAGAGCGCTTCGTAGGTACATAGTAGGTTTTTGAGTACCTACATACTTTTTATAATTAAACAGACAACGAAATCATGTTATTTACTAAGTCATGATTTTCGTAGTTTTAATCTAAAAGTATTTTTATTTTTATCGATGAAAAAATAAAAATTGATCTTCCATAATACTGGTGCGGCATTTTTGTATGCATCAGCTGATTTTCCGATATAAGGTTTTTTCTTGCAGATTTTTTTTGGCACTTTTTAGGTTTCTTATTTTTGTGTTGTATCAATTGGTCTGTATCAATACACATTATTTTCTTTCTTTCTATTCTTCCTTTATTTTATTTCGATCCTTGACGAATTTTTTTATCCCTGATGGGGTTTAGAATCGTCTACTAAATCCATGGTAAGACTCTTCCTAACAATGTCCTTTCCACAGTCCATTGTACAATTTTCGTTCTATAAATGTACAGTCAACAAAACTATTTGGTATATAGGCAAAATTAATCATATTTCTACTACACTGCCAATATGCATTTTTATTTATACACTTAAGAGAATTATTTAAAAGAATTGACTGCTCAGCACAGTCACAACATTGTTTAAAAGTAATCGCAAGTATGCTGCTTGTAAACCAAATAGCTTTGTTGACTGTACATCATCCAATATCCACACGTAAATCTGACACTAGATTGCAGTAGCCTAGCGTTAGTGTTCGTGGTACGAATAGTGCTAGCATGAAATACGGAGGTCGTAACACGTATCTTGCAAGTTTTGCTTGCCCTGTTAACATGGGAAGCAGATACCTACATACTCACCTACATAGGATATCGATAGTAGTGGATCTGGTCTATACTGTTCTGAAATAGGCAAATCACTTCGAAAGTCATAGAATAAGTATAGTCATCAAAAATAACTAATCCTATTGAAAAACGTCAAAATACTCACTCGATATAATACTTCTCACTTACGTAATCACGCGGTGGCGCTAGTGTGTCGAACTCACTCATTTAAAGAATACGAAACTAAAATCTCACCGAGAATTCAGAAGTGAGTACTTAGACTAATTACACTCAGGTGCAAAGTTTAATTAAATTCATGGACATGGATTAACAGATTTCCACTTCTTGAAATCAGTTACCAATTCATACTTCTATGCAAATATTTTGAAGAGGTTTTGTTTTTTTTTGTTTGCAAGGGGAAATTGCTGGAATTTCTGGTCCCCAGTGTCGTAGAGGATGTTTCATGGTATATTTGACTTGTACGTGGAAGAAGTCGCGGGCAGAAGCTTGTAGATTAATATTGTAAGATGCCAAAATGATACTAAAAATGTAATGGTAAAACACACAAAAAAAAAAAACTTTATTTATTTGCCTTAATTCTTCACAACTTTAAGAGGAGTACAAAATTAATGTTAGTAGGTATATTGAAAGGTAGTATTTAGATACCGCTTATTCATTAGGAACTTTTTTTTTAAATTCTTTAAAAGATGTCCCCCAATCGTATACCCGCAATTTTAAAATTCGATTACGTTGTCGTGACCGTTAGTCACAGGGGAACCGTTGTAAACTTTCGACCTTTCAGTTTTGATACTTGAAGCAAGAAACTTACGATATTCAGGATCAAAAGCAATAGGTAATAATTATGCATGTCATTCTGATGAAGTTATGAAAGAATTTACATAATTCCCAGATTTAATGTAACTGGGATGATGTTTAGGTTATATTTAGGTTCACGGTGGACTAAAGTTAGTTTCCAGTTTCCATTAGAGTTGGTCCTGTAGTGTCCCAAATGCTGCTCGTAGTCATCTCTCTTAATTTTGTACAACTTTTGTAATAGCCATAATCAAGTGTTGTGGGTAGTTTATTTTAATTTGTATGAAACTGTTATTACGTTCTGTATGCAAGCGGTGGTTTTGGAATTAAAGGAAGCAAACATTTTGTATCATAAGTTAGTCTGTGTTCATGTTATTGTGTAATAATTATTATTAAAATTTGTTTAGTCTGGAGAACGTGCTGGTTGAAATATTTGAGTTTTGGATTTGAGACCCGTGTTGGGCGCCACAAACAAAGTAAAGCTTGCTTGGTTATCTTTTAGGTTAAGATTAAGGTTAAGCGCGTACTACGAAATTAAATCGTGTATTTTTTTTTAAATTAGAGTATAAATTACATACAAAAATTAGACTATAAATAACATACAATAACATATAATGATACAGTTGACAGGTTTTTCTTGTTTGTTTAACCGCGTTAATCTTAGATACTTCCAGCCCGACTAAAAAAATATTTATGGTAGACAGATTTATGATGAATAGTTTAGGCTATACAGGATAAGTTTTTAACCAGTGCGTAAATTTTTTTTGGTAGTTCAGTGTCAGTAATAGAACACATTTCCGTGCTTAGTTAAAAAAAAAATTCATCCTTATCCGAGTTTGAAATAAGCAAAACATGGACATAATCTATTCGCCATACTATCAATGACAACTCTTGGCCGCCGCCCGGACGCATGGATCGGGTGAGGGGGTGGGGAATGCGCTAGCGCCGAGTGACAATAAAATATGGTTTTTAAGTATACATGTTTCGTAAGCGATAACTTTTTTTTTTAGTACTAAGACATATCAAAATAAAATATACGTGTTTAATAAAACGTGTTGAAGTTTTTAATGGCAAAATTTACGCACTGGTTAAAAATTTTTCCTGTATAACATCACATTACGACTCACAAGAGCGGAGTAGTAACCAATAATAAATAAAATAACAACAACAATATCTTTTCTTAGTGCGTGGATTCAAATATACCTATTGGCATTGTTCACGAAATGAATGATTATTATCCGCAACGATTAAAATATCATAGTGCGCGCTTAGCCTTAGTTAAACGTATACGCAAAGAAGATATTTATTGCAGAAAGTATTAATAAACGTAGTATCAAGTTGCAAGACATGCCTTAAACGTCTGCAAACAATCTTTTTTCGAAGAAGAAGATATTGCATAAGTTTTAACAGTTCAAACAGGTGGCTAGCTCGGTAAGCTTCGTCGGCTTGGTATGCAAATACAATAGCTAGTCTTTTAACCACGAACCACTATATGGGGTGGAAAGTACATCGTAACAAAATTTAATACCATTTATTCAGTAAGTATATGATTTTAGACCCCACAATGGTTAAAATGTCGTCGAATATAAAAAAGAACTGATCTATTTTATACATTTTCTTTTTTTTGTATCGCTGGTTAATAAGCAAGCCGACAGCCTACTTGATTTTAGGTGGTAAGTGCCAGACATTTGCAATACCAGAGGCTTTGGAAATGCGTTGCCATCCCAGAGACAGAGTGGAAATGTCTCATGTGCCTGTAATTACACAGGCAGTCAAACCCTGCAAACCGGAACACAGCATCGCTGCTTTGGGGTAAAAATAGGTATGCTGGTAGTACTTCGAGCTTTCTCACAAAGAGCTCTGCTACTACTCCTACCTTACATACACTTTGAACATGTACGCACTTTTGCATGAAACATCTAATATTGTTTTTATTACACATGAAAACCCCGGATATTTTTTTTTACCTATCGGATATCATTTTATGACTTCCCCCGCCTTGGGCGGGGCAGGAGGGAGTGTCAGACTTTTACTGACTAAAACCCATCCATGTTCCTTCTTGTGTCCTTTGCGTTCCGCGGGTGCGGTGAGCTACCCATTGCTCCACACGTCTACAGTCCACAGACCCGCGTCTACAGTGGCCGGGAGTCGTCTCGCGGCTCCCGAAAAACCCCGGGGATGGAATCATTTAAATAACTAATGAATCACATGATTCAAGTTTTCGTTACGATTCCACAGTATTATATAATCCACAGTAAGTATTATTTAGTTTACAATTATTTACCTCCAAAACCAACGGGGTATTATAAAACTTATGATAACACGGTAATAATTAAATTGAAAAGTAGCTAGTTTGTTCCCTTAGGGGTGAAATATATTTCCAACTTCGCAAGTAATTTTGAACTTATTTTAATGAAACAAAGCCTATAACGTGACTTCATTACAAATAAGTATAAACTTTATAGCAGGGAATTTTGTGTTGATGTAAAAGGAGATTACAAGATTTCTTCCTTTATTTATTTTATAAACGATAACTAAAATTATGAATTGATTGCCTACACATTTTTTAACTACTATGTTAATCAATGACATCTTTGAAGTCATGCTACGTTCAATCTACCACCAACTTACGAGTACTACTTACTTATCTATTTTCTACATAATTATGATATGAATGAACATGCAAAGTAACAACCTTACTTAGTCGCAATAATTTAAGAGTCTATAGACTTCATTTTTCTACCAAAACTAAACCACAAACCAACTATTCAAAAAGAGAATTTAATATCTTTGCAGCCTTCACTTAAAAGTAGGTTGTAACAAGACAAATTATATTACATCAACCGAAAAACCAGCAATTAAACCCGTTGCCCATTTGGTGTTATTTAAACGAACACACATTTTTATTCTCGGGCCGCACCTGCGTCTTTCGTCACGAAGCTTCACGCTACAGCACGACGGTACACACATATGGGACCAACCACTATCGGCTATCGAAGCGGAAGATCGAGCTGCGTTCCAGTTATCGCGTCGTTGGCGATACATCAAAGAATTACGAAGCCTAGTTTCTATCATAGCATCACTGCATTTACAAGATAACTTTTTGCCAAGGAATGCATTTGAAGCATCGGCACGCATTGCTTCGTGACTCTACGGGGTGTAATAACTGTAATAAGACATCCACACCCGATAATTACGCATTACCATTACCCATCAAACTAACTCTAACTAACCCCCGTCTCAAAAAGAGGGGAGTTATAAGTTTAACGTCTCTGTGTGTCTGCAGGTCTGTCTGTGGCACCGTAGCTCTTAAACGGGTGAACCGATTTGAATGCGGTTTTTTTATTTGATACCAAGTTTCCTAGCGATGGTTCTTAGATATGTTTTATCAAAATCGATTCGGCTATTTCAAGGTTATCAGCTCTTTTGATATTTATTCTTCTGTCATAAGTAACTTAAATTTTTTAATATTATTACTTGTTACACCATTAACAAGCAGGTGCGGCCTCAGAATTATAAAAAATCTTCGCATGTTTTTAAATATAGCAATTTTCAGCGTGTTCCAAAAGTATATCATTCCTACATAATAAATAACTCGTACGTATTGTTCAGTGTTTATACTAAGGATTTATGTAACCAAACCGCAATCGTGTTGTTTGCACGCGTGTTTCATGTGCTGTTTTAGATTAAGCACGTCGGGAACGGTGTGAACGTAGATGCGATGTGAGATGTGTTCTTGTAGTAAAGAGCTGTTGGTTTAGCGCTAATGGTAGGCATTAACTTCGGAGCTGTGATTTTGTTATTACTGAATATTATTCAACTATGATAAAAAAAAATATACCATCACGCCTGTATTCCCAGAAGGGTTAGGTAGAGGTGTACCTATGCACACCCACAGTTCGCCGGTATATTTAGGTCCCAAGTAATAGGGGGCGAGCCTATGAACTACGATGACTGTTTAACTATGATGGTGCTCATAATGTTTAACCAAGAGGTATCGTGTTGCCCAGTTACTGGGTTGTGGAGGTCAGATAGGCAGTCGCTCCATGTAAAACACTGGTATTTAGCTGCATCCGGTTAGACTGGAAGCCGACCCCAACATAGTTTGGAAAAGGCTAAGCAGATGATGATGGTGCTCATAATGTTTGGTAATGATTTCATGTACTTTTTAGTCACATTTATGTTATATTCTACAGACAAGTACATACTGCTAAACTTGTTTGCTAATACAACCTGGCCAAAACTAGTTCTGGCTAAAAAGGTTTGTATCCTACTTTAAGGTAAATTCTAAAAAGAGCTTTCAAGTCAAATAATTGTTGGTTGTATTTTTTGAAGGGGCTTTTACATTTGTATTGCCTTCCTTTGAGAGCATGTCTTGTTTCAATGTACTAGTAAAAGTTTGTGAGTGTTCCAGTTTAGTAGGTACAAGCCTTGTACTTGTGTGGCCCTGTAAAGGTAGCTATAGTAGGTACCTTTTTTAAGGTTGGGAAATTATCAAATGACTTCGTCCGCTTTGAAGCGGACGAAGGTGGTGGTCTGGTGGAGCGGCAGAGAGTGTCAGACTCTTACTGACTAAAGTCTATCCATGTATTCCTCCTCTTTGCATTCCAGGGCCGCGGTGTCTCTTTCAGACAAATTCCTACTACTTCTCAATTTATTAGTAAGGAGATCACGGTAGGAAAAGAGTCAATTTAATAAAAATGAGATTCTTTTACTGAGAATCGTAAATAAAATACAGACAATCCCATAGTAATTATTTAGTACCCAGTAAGTGATTACTAACTTTAGTGGTTTTCCAAACACGCTAGTGGCTATTAACCAGGTGCTTACGGTTGGCATTCAAAGAATAGCGTGTTAGGTTAAAGGTCGGATGAGTCATTAATTAATCACATAATGTAGGTTAGTCTTTGGTTAGTTAATTTATGACGTGTTTAGGGCACTTTTGGGATTGGAAAAATAAATAAATTTGAGTTTCACAGTAGGTATGTAAAAAGTAAAAATATAGTAAACATAATAATAATACCAGCCCATTATTGTCCTGCAGGGCATAGGCACTCGTAGAGAAGTGGCACGAGTATCGATCACCAAGCTTACTAAAGGCGGGTCAGCGATTTCTGACTTATATTAATTTTGACTCCTGTTTTTTTTACGATATTTCTTTCACTGATACTAGGATGAATAAGATAAAATAAGAAAGCACATATAAAATAGAAAACCGGCCAAATGCGATTCGGACTCGCGCACGGGCCTTACTTATAAAGAACGAAATCGAACGAACAATTGAGCATAATTGACAAAATTTACAATAGAATCCATAGACCAAAAATGTCATCGTCACAGCTGATTGTAGCCCGCCATTTTACTTCCGAACAATATTTAAACAAAGGGTCGCCGCTGTTTAAATTTTCTGTCACTTAGGCAACATCTCAACGCTGATTAACGTTTATAGGGAAGATTTTTCACCTGAGACACAGTTGAAAGTGGTTGCTATGTGAAAAATAATTGATTTTAGTCAAGGATTTGAGAGTTAATCAATTGAGAAGTAGCTGAGTATTATTTAGCGTTATTTTTATAAGTAAGGCTGTAAGAGTTACGTACCATCTATAAAAACGGCAAAAAACACGTTTGTTGTATGGGAGCCCCCTATGTTTATTTTATTCTGTTTTTAGTATTTGTTGTTATAGCGGCAACTGAAATACATCATCTGTGAAAATTTCAGCTAACTAACTAACTATCACGGTTCATGAGATACAGCCTGGTGACAGACGGACACACAGACAGACAGACAGCGAAGTCTAAGGCTCTAGACAGACGGAGTGCAAATGTGCAGTTTGAATGCAGTTAGTACGACTGCAATAACACACTAGACACTATAATGACAGAGGGACTGCATTACAACTGCATTCAAACTGCAAATTTGCAGTCCGTCTGTCTAGAGCCTTAGTAATAGGGTCCCGTTTTACCCTTTGGGTACGGAACCCTAAAAAGTTGCACAAGTACTTGACAGTGCCCGGTTGCAAACCCAGTCTCCTGCATGGAAAATAATATTAATGTTATAAAAATACAAAAGACACAATTTCTCAAAAGTAATTTAATTTTATCTCACAGCAACTTGCAAGAAAAGCTTCAAGACTTAGTTTAGAACACAATGGGACCTTGTCAAAGTGTGCAATTTATTTCGACACAGAATGTATTGATACTTGCATGGTATCGCCAGAGTTGCATAGCAATAGAACATTTTAGCGCGTCGATAAACAACTCAGGGAAGATCGCAACGAGTTATTTATTTGCATCCACTTCGAACTACGATTGGTATTTTCTGATATTTTTAACGGAGATAGATAAACCTTTACAGTTTAGGAGCTTGAGAACTACGAGTATATTGATGATCAAGTAATGTTGTGTGACGTTATTTTTGATAATGGAGGTGGATCGAATAATTTTGAAATCACAATATTACTTGATTAGCTTAATCTTTGCGATTATTATTTTTTAATCTAAACTAACATTATAACGAGGTAAATTTGTGAGGCTGTCAGGTTGTAGAGCGTAATTTCTGGATCTTCTGAACCGATTTTGAAAATTCTTTTACCCATAGAAAGCTGCTTTAGTTGTGAGTGTCATAGGCTACATATAACATCACGCTATGACACACGGTAACCAAAGGCGTATTCTGAAAAAATCCTCGGTGAATTTGGACACAGTGAGTTTGAGGTGAGTTGTCATACCACTCAATGCTTTGGGGTTTACAAGTCACATCAAGTTCGCTTCACCAAAAGTCTCGGTGACTTAGTCTATTTCATACAGAATAAGACAGGCAGGTGGTTTCCTGCAACATAAACAATATCTCCAGCGTTATTCAAATGTTTTTACTATTTTCCTTATGTTGTTTTCGTGTAAAAGGATACTTAAAACATTGTTTGTTTTTCGGTTGCAAGCTGGGTGTGCTCAGCAGATTTTAGCAGCCAACTATTTTTTGTTCGTGATTTGGTTCGCTGACGTCGAAGTAAGGTAAGTAGATAAGTAAAGACTTAGGAGGTTAAAATATTTGCAAAGGATGGTAGAGTCAGATGCATTTTAAAATCTGTTATTGTTTTTACTAGTATTTTTAAAATAATAATTACGTAGGTATCTATTATACTATATTATTATTTACTTAGTCATTATAGTGTGAATTTGTTTATGAATTTAAAGTCTTAAAAATAAGCAGGGTTATATAACAATAAATCAAAATAAGTAATTCGTTCTGGAGTGTAAATCTGTTGTACCTAATCGTGCTTTATATTTTTTCTTGCATATAACGGGTTCTAAAGTACACTTAACACAGCTAAAAATTCCATGTTCTTCTAGTTACGGAGAAATTAAAGGTCAAAGTTAAAAAAAAATTATGTCTCTTTAGGTAAACCGCGATTTAAGTATTACCTACAACTAAACTTTTAAATATTCCCACGATTTCCATAATGTTACATACTATACGTTATATACTGATGCACCCGTCAACACGATGTTTTGAATGCGTTATATTGTACGCTATCATACATTTTTATTTTTCATATCGCATTTTATTAATTAATTAATTTAATATTAGTTACTTAGATTAATGGCTTAGCATCTATGCGTATTTAACAGTTGTGTGATGTATCTTTTTACATCCCATACACATCACTCCCATTAGTATATTACTAAGTAAAATCAGTAGCCATGAATATCCACGTTCGTACGTAGGTACAATAATTTAGCCGTATGAGTTCCGGCCGCTACAGCGCGCTGTCAGTTTGTGGGCAAGTTAAAAGCCGCTAATCCATTTTCCTTTTATCCCCACTATGGAAAATGCACCGAAATGTTTCATGCCAGGAAAACGTTGAAGGAAGCTCCTTTTTGGTTTTATTTTTGCGATTCTGTACTGTTATTGAATGAAATAGCGTCGATTTTTGGTTGTAGTTTTCAAAGAATTGTGTTAGTTGTGTGTTTGAGATTTGAATAACATTCTTTTCACGGTGTTGTTTTTGTAATTTGTTCTGTATTTCACGATGTTACAATTGCTTTTACAATGTATGTAAAAAATATGTATTTTAGTTACCCATAATCAATAAATCTGAGTTAAATTTTTACCCTTTTTCTTTTGGAGTACTTACCGATTTTTACCCTGTTTGATAATCATAGATTGGATTGGAATTGGATGATCTAAATTATACCTACTCGATAAATATAAACTAAGTAGAATTTATAAATTCCGTTAATTCAAATAATTTACCTTTTTAATAGACTCCTAATGTAATTAGCATAATATAATGTTTAAGTTGTGTATCTATAGAACATTTTGCAAGTGTTACCAAGCTTTTAAAATAATCAAGATTATCTCTCTACTTCTCTTATTCCCACCACAATATCCTTAAGGGCCAATATCAAATCGATCATCTAGTAAAATGTGATAATATAAAACTTAAAAATCCATTATTAAGGTTGTTATATTCACGGATGCGGGGATACGATCCACTTACGATAAAACCAAGATGGAGACAGAAGGGGGATCCAATATAGAAAGCATTTATTATTCAGAACGCCTCTTCATATTTCATGATTCTTCTCAGTTATAACTTAAAATGAGTGAATGATACGAGCAGTAGGTAAGGGCGCTTACACAACATTCGACTTTAATCGCGTGGTATGCGGTACTTCCAGCACTAATTTTAAAATACAAATAGTTTTGAAAATTAATAAAAACATCTACGCGATCTACATTCGTTAAAAAAATCCAAAGCAACATGGAATACTGCCCTAACTTACCTGGAAATTCGGGCTAGTAAACTTTAATGCAGATCACAAAAAAGTTAGTAGGTACTGTTTTACGTCCAAAAACAGTTATATTTCTGTAAAATGTTTACGAATGATTTACATAACTGAAATTAATCATGACATTAGCGATAATTATCCACTATTTAAGTATCGAACGGCAGATATTGCTAGCTATTTTAACCGGCTTCTAAAAAGGAGGAAGTTATGTAATCGGGGTGTATATTTTATTGTATTTTTCAATATTTTTACAAAACTTAGGAGAGACGTATACATTATAATTCGTAAAGTTATATTCAATCAGGCATTATACTTAAACTTTGCCTATTATTGAAGTGTGAATAAAAAGATTAAGGCTTGAATAGGCTCGAATTAATCTATTTGGAATAAGTCCAAGAAACTTGGGAAAGTAGATGAAACTTAAATATATAGGATTACGAATAGTACGATGCGTGTTAAGCTGGTAGAATTGTGTGCTACATACGAGTAGGTACCTACTTATATGGGCTTAGTTTCACTAGCTGCAAGACAATATCCCAGTTTTCAAATTCTAATTGTGCAGTTCATACTAATATAACAAATGCGTACAATTACGCAAACTTGTAATATTATAAATGCGTAGGTATTTCTGTCTGTTTATCACACAGTCACGTCTAAACCACTGCAACGGTTTTGATAAAATTTGGTACAAGGTAACTTGAATCCCAAAAAAGACCTACTCTATTTTATATTATGCAGCTTTCTGATTATAACCAAAATTTACGCGGACCAAGTCGCGGACACCAGTTAGTTATCAATAAAAATAAATTGGTCTAGACATATTACGTTTAAATATAATTTTACAGAAAAAAGATGGCTTCGGACCTTTTTGGTATCTTTTCGCTTAAACCCACGTAAATCTTTTAAAGTAGGTAGCTTGATATATTAGTGTTCTCAGATATTTGTAAAACAGTGTCGTGGTGTGTAGCGTGCCTTATAACTAATATCGTATACTACAAGATCAGTACACCACGTTGTACACATCCGCGTAACTTTTCATTACGCGCACCGCACCGCTCACACAAATTCCAAATTTATGTCGGACTTTGCTACCTATCTCTTCTTTGTACTTTCCTTTGTTCGTCTTGTTAAATTTTCCATTGGTTTTTATATCTTTGGATGGCAAGCAAGCTGACGGCCTACTTGTCACCGCTGCATATAGACATCGGCAATACCAGAGGCCTTGCAGATGCATTGCCATCACAGAGACACAGATGAAAATGTCTCACGTGTCTGTAATTACACCAGCAACCCTTGAAATCGGACGAAATAGGTGCAGGAATAGGTATGGCGGTAAAACTTCCCCGGACGAGCTCCTTCACAAAGAGCTCTACTACTACACTCATACACACACTACTACTACATTATTGTTATTTATTATGTGTAAATTCCAATGCACAGGCTAAACAAAATTATTCATGAACAAAAATGCGCTCCAAAGCTTTTTCCATGTTCATACAGGTTAGCTAGCTCCTATCTCATTCCGTGATATCGTGGTTGCATTAGAAGATTGCTCTTTCATCTAATACTGGATGCATTTCGCTTTTATCGCTCATGTACATTTTACTTCCTTCGCATAATGAAAGTTTTACGTGACTAGAATTCGCCTGGTCGTTTGACTTTATGTGGAACATCTAATTGCCAGTAATTGTACTTAAATCTTCCGGGGCCACCACCACTTACGAGTGTCGATAGATCACGTGGAATATGCGTGGGGGTGTTTAGATGGGGAACGCGTGCGTTACCAACGACTCAAATTAATTCAAAGCGGTTGTGAATAGCCACAAAAATGATAAATTAGTACACGCGACACGTCCGCGCCATACCGCCGTCTCGTCTGAACAAAACGCCGCAATGGTCCTAATTGCAGTAATTATGAAACTCTTCGCTCGTTGATGAAAGTAATTTTTCTGTAGCGACTACCAATTAGGCGTTACCAATTAGTGCGAAGAGGCGCAATTTGTAACATGAACCCAAATTATGAGGGGAAATATTTGCTTGCAATGGTTAGAGTGTGGTCTGCAAGACTTTGGTAAAGCTCCACCGGGTTGTACATGCGATTATAAACTGTACTTACTTTGAACAATAGGGATGTAACAACACAGTTATAATACCAAACTCCTTTGATTCACCACAAACAAAAAGGTTCTTCAATAAAACGTTAAAACTCAAAAACGTTCTATTTTGTTAGGGTCGGTCAACATGAAAAAGGAAATATTATTTATAGAAACATTTAGATCCCTGTAACTTTCGTTTGGAACTCATTTAGTATTCTCTAGTTCTCGCTTTGTGGGAAGTAGGCATCGCGATTGTTTGTGTTCAGTAAATATTGTTGGATCTTGTTTGCAACAAAGAGTACTTATAATAATAAAACTTGGTTACATAATACCAACCTCGACAAAATTTCTTATTGTTTACTTATTTGTTTAATCTACTGTAGTTTCAATGAAAAGTTGTATAAACCCCTCAGAAAAGATTATAAATCATTAAGATGATTAAGTAATGTATAAATCCAGACCTTTATATAAATTATTCATTTTCGTTACAATACAATAATCGTGACACTAACTTGGTGAAACATAATAAGGCTAGCTTCCGACCGCGACATCTGCCGCGTAGCATTTTTGAAATTAATTTTAATTTTTTAAAGATTTTTTCCAGTCCGACTTAAAGTTCCAGAGATTAACACGTTTTAACAAAGAAACAAAAATCTTTTTAGCTTTATCATATTAATATAAAGTAGATTTAGAGTCCAATAGACAATAACCATTTCTAAATTCATCTAATTATCTTAAACAAGGGCACTACAGGTACCTAATCAAGTAAAACAATCCAGGATATTAATAACCAACCAATCAGGCAATAGTTCACTTGCTTAACATAATTGAATATATTAAATCACAGGTCTCTATCTGAAATCTAGACTACATTAATTTCGCCCGGGCGGCCCGAAGACTGCCTGAATTAAGTCGGAGGTAATAAATCTTTTTGAGTCACGTATTCTGCCTCATGAAATGCACTTCCAAGCTATTAAGTGCGCGATTGAGAACTCTAAACTAGCTAGTTTCAACTTGTTAATTTGAAACGCGGTGCAGCGACACTAGATTTTCTAGTGTAAATAAATCTAGGTAAACAAAAAAGCTTTTTCGACGTCGTTTAATTACCTAAATTAGACCTAATTGCTTCATTTTTTGTCTGTTTTCAGGAACAATTGGCTTGAAGATTGCCTTCTTAATAGTTGCTTAAAAGGAAAAGTAAGTAATTGTTGTTGAGTTATTCATTTAATTAATTTTGTTTTGAGGTAAAAGTACATAGTTATAAATTGAACTCATTTGGAAACTGTCTTTGATAAATACAGTAACGTTTCAAGTCCAAGTAAACTTGACAATCACTTAATTAACACCAGCCTATTTTTCTTCACTGCAGGGCAAAGGCCTCTTCTCATACACAGAAGGCCCCAGCATGGATCACCAGCTTGCTCAAAACGCATTGGCAATTTCAAACATAATTATTTTAACTTAAAGTTCACGTTTCTTCACGATGTTTTCCTTCACCAAGGTCAGTGATGTCCAAGATAAATTTAAAAAGTACATATGAATTGAAAATGTCACATTAGCGGCCAGGATTCGAACCCACAACCACATGAATTGGAGGCGGGCGCCTTAACTTCTGGGCCATTACTATTAACGATGACGATCACTTATCATTCAATTAATAAAACAATTTATCTTTGAGAAATCGGATAAACATAAAAACAATTAACATAATTGTGTCGTAAAATGAGACGAAGAGAGAACATTCATTAAAATCGAGAACAATAAAACCTTTGTAATTAATGAAACATTCAAATCCATACCTATGTTGGAAATGCAAAGTAACTGCCTGTCTGTCTGTCTGTTCCGCGTTCACGTCTAAACCGCTTCACCGATTTTGATGAAATTTAGTACAGATATATATTAGAACTTGGAAAAGGATATAGGGTATATTTTGGCGAAAAAAGAGCTTGAAGGGGTTGAAATAGGGGATGAAAATTTATTCTGTCATTATTAAAAATAAGACTTTCTATTTAGGCATTTCATAAACAATAAATCAATATTTTTCTAGCTTTGTTGAAAAAAAAACAATCTTAAAAATAAACAAAGGCTTTTCAAAGTAACTATTATTTTCACTCGGATGAAGTGGACTGCCTCGTTAGCCTAGTGGTCCTAAGCACGACTGCTACGCTAGAGGTCCTGGGTTCGATTCCCAGGTAGAGCAAAAAGTGTTATTGGGTTTTTCTATGAACTTCTCAGTAGCAGCTCGGAGTTTGGATTTGCGCCCGGTTAATGGCAATAGGCTCGCCCCCTATTACATGGGACCTAAATATACCGGCGAACTGTGGGTATACATTGGTACACCTTTGCCTAACCCTTCGGGGAATATAGGCGTGATGGTGGTTTTTTTAATTGAAGTCGCGTGCAAAAGATAGTACCGAAATATTTCGTAAAATTCAGTAGGTACATAAATAGAACGTCTATTCGAATCACATACCTAACCAAGTCCATGCATAAATAGTACGTAGTATCTACATACGTAACTTATGCTTGCATGTCGCAGTCACTACCATTCCAACACACACATTACTCGACCTGACGGCCCGTCCGCATTGTAAAGACAGTCTTATCTAACATTGATTCATAGGATATTCAGCCTTTCAGTTCGGCCGTGTCCGAACTACAGCGGACATAACCGAACAAAACCGAACATCTGGACAATGAATATTCATGGAGCCTCTCAATAATCGTGTTTCTGATCGTTCTGCTAAACAAGCCCCCCGTTATTGTTATCGACATCATCTAATGTTGTTTCGGTTTCGGTATCTTGAGTATATCCATTACATGCAGGGAATTTAATATAATTTTATACAATAAGGACATTATTGTTTGAGATACAGGTATCTTAGGTGCATTATGCCGGAAATATTACAAAAATATGTGATCATACCTCATCATATTTTCTCAATTCCACTAACGCTAGGAGGATCCTAAATATAATGCTTAAATCCTATCTAATATTATAAATGCGAAAGAAAGTTCGCAGTGGGTTCGATTCCCAGGTCGAGCAAAAAATGTTATTGGGTTTTTCTATGAAATTCTCAGTAGCAGCTCGGAGTTTGGATTTGTGCCCGGTTAATGGCAATAGGCTCGCCCCCTATTACATGGGACCTAAAGATATCGGCGAACTGTAGGTGTACATTGGTACGCCTCTGCCTAACCCTTTGGGGGAATACAGGCGTACTGATGGTGGCGAAAGAAAGTATGTTCGTCATCCTGAAATTTTGCTTAAACATCGTCAGGTGTACAGAAACGGACATAGGTTACCTTTCATCCTTTAAAAAAGTACCGTTTCCGAGGAAAACAATAAGAACGTCCTTATGATAATAGATGGCGCCACGTGTATTTCGAATGATGATTGAATTTTAAATATAACTGAAATTTATGCGGATGAATTTGCCAGCAGAAGTTAGTAATGGATAATATAATATACGCTGTTGGGTATGTGTCACTCGACCGAACGTTGAAAAACCAACATCGTGGTTTTATAGGTAGCCTAGTGTTACTGAAAACGTGTTTTATGTTTTCCATTTTTATCTTCTATAATTATGGTGAACTCATCTAATTCTGTGACTCGCCTAATTCGGGGATATTTGGTTTGAGCGCTTTATACATACATACATACATATAGGCTGTATGTACGAATGAAATCAATTACTTGAAATACAACATAATTATGATGTGATTATGATTAATTGTGCCTATTTATATTCCTCATAAAAGACTGATTAAAACTCATGCTAAGTTTGAATTAAAGCGCTCAAAACCGAATTAGGCGAGTCACAGAATTAGATGAGTTCACCCTACCCTGTAATCCGCCACTCTTGGATAAAGGCCTGCCTTATGTGACTTTAATACTTGATCTTCATATTTTATCGATATTATCGTCAAATCAATGAGGTCATAAATTCATAATTGATATAAGTGTGTAGAATATTACAAAAATCATTACCATACCATACCTATCCTATCATACAAACTATTTATACATCCATCCCCGGATACCAAATTGAATCCGTCCTCTTATTCATTGTGACGTCACTCGGTGATGTTCGCTCGAGATTAAGGTGTTAAAACCCATTGATGTGGGAACACTTCTGATTATTCATTTGGCTTTGAGCAACCGTTTTGTTTAATTACCGAAGCAGTCATTTGAGAGACGTAATAGTATTGTGTTGACTGTGTTGTATTTATCTCTCGTGTGTTTGAGTTAAATCTTGCGTGATGATATGTACATTTATATGTATTAGCTTCTGCCACCGACTTTGTTCGCGTGGTTCTTTTCACTCGGTTTAAGATACGTTTTTGGTTACTGTTCCACTCCTATGGCTTATGGCGTGATGTTATATAGTCTAAACTATAGCCTCATCAATCTTTGAACCTCCTCGATCGATAAAAGGACTAACCAATACAAACAGAATTTTTCAATTCGAATCAGTAGTTTCTGAGCGCGTTCAACCCAACAAATAAACAAACAAACTCTTCAGCTTTATAATATTAGTATAGATTATTGATGTTAAAGTTTATCTTTTAAGCAGTAATATCTTTTAAGTAGGTATAGATGGTTTTTATTTAGTAACGCAATCGAATTCTATTAATTTTAAATAGCTTCTGCGCGCGACTTCGTTCTAGTCAAAATTGATATGTTATCCCGCGGGAACCACACATTTACTGTTTATTTTTTAATTAAAAAGTAGCCTATGTGCTATTTCAGATTATAATATATGTCTATGCTAAATGTCATCCAGATCCGATCAGCCATTTTAGTGTGATTGAGGAACAAACATTCATCCATCTAAACTTTCGCAATTATAATAGTAAGTAAAACTAAACACATAAAAAATAGAGGCTTTTTTAATTTTACTTCTATCCGTACTAATATTATAAATGCGAAAGTAACTCTGTCTGTCTGTCTGTCTCTCTGTCTGTCTGTCTCTTCTTCACGCCTAAACCACTGAACCGATTTAAATGATTTTTGGTACAGATACAGTCTGGGACCCGAGCAAGGACATAGGAGAGTTTTCATCCCGGAAATCCCCCGGGAACGGGAACTATTAATCCACGCGGATGAAGTCGCGGGAAAAAGCTAGTTCTCAATAAAATAGGTATATTCAAAAGTTTCTGAAGCAAATCACGATTCATACTTTTCCTGTAAGCTTTTATTTTCGTGTATCATTTACAAACTTTTTTATTCAGTGCTACCGTGTTTAAAACATAACCATAACAGCCAAGACACATCTCAACTTATGCACCCAACTTTTCTACCCAGAAAAATGGAATAAGAAATACTTTTAGTGTTGTTTCCAAAGACCTTTAGGAAAATATTGATACTGTCTCGACTATACATAATTCAAAGGATTTCCGATCTAAAGGGATAAAAAAGTGTATCGGGCGTTGGTTTGTATGTTCGTATAATATGTGCGGTTTGCATGTGAGCGGGCGAGTTGGCGACTGCTCCACATTTTCTTTTATTGAGCGGCGAGTCGTGGCTAAGTGACGACAAGGGAGTCCAAGGGATGGCCATTAAGTTAAAACGCTCGTCGCCCGTCCTCTTCGCTGTTAATGTAATTTCTCGCAAACTTCCTCCTAATTCGATAAGGGCCACGAAATAAACAATGGATGGCGTGGATAAGTGTTATACAGTTTAGCATTGACAGTGGATTGACTTTGTTGCGACCTGAGGATTACCGAAGTATTTTTATGTGTTTTCCGCTATATTATTATGCGAACGGTTCTTTAGTTAAACAGCGTTTTTATTAATGTTATTTTTGTTCTTGTTAGGGGTTCTTTATTTATTTTTTTGGATTGTTTTGTTCTGTTACAGATTTTATTTAACTTGCAGGGTAAGTTTGTTTATTCATGTGGAATCTTACAACTCTATTTTGAAGCAGATATCTTTAACCGATTGGGCTGAAATATTGATGACAATGCATGGCTAGCTACGTGACGCCATTCTAAATTCAACATGACAGAACAGCCAAGATGGCGGACTAGTTATTTTGATTTTGATCGAAATATGGGTATCAAATGAAAAAGCTTGCTAAGAATAACTCGAAATAAAAGTTCGTTTTTAAAAAAGTTTTTTTTACTTTTAATTTATTAGTTACTTTAGCTGGGGAAAATTTAAATCTCGAAACCCAGCACATACAGCATATTGTATGTGTAATTTTCCTGACTTCTACAGCACACGACTACCCATTGGATACAACTGGCTCGGTTGGATGTCCAGTCGTTAGGAGCATCGGTTTTGTAAGCAAATTTTTCATTGAGATTTTAGGTTTCTAATATTTTGGTACCTACAACCTGCTTACACTACACAACTTCTTTTTATCGCTAAGGCAGATCCGATCAGATTCGGCTACGTTTTTTCTTTTTTAATAAAGGTACATTACATTATTACGAAGCCGGATCCTCCAGAGGCATGCAAACACAATCCCGTAATCACGAAATACTTACTATAATTAATATTAGACAAGAACAAACAGACAGGACTAGGAAGTTAATACACAGCAACAAAATTATGAAAGGAAAGTTTGTTTTGCATAATTTAATATTGTCGAGTTCCAATATTGATAGTTTGCAGGAATTAAACTTCCGAAGGTAGTCACAAATTGGATCAAATAGTTTACTGTTACTATTTGTACTTAATTGTTTAATAATTTACACATGGACAGAATATTGTTTGGGTGAACCGTCGGTATATTTCATATATTCTGTTATGTTATATTAATTATCCCGTAGAGAATCTATACTAATATTATAAAGCTAAAGAGTTTGATTGTTTGAACGCGCTAATCTCAGAGACTACGGGTTGGAATTGGCAAATTCTTTTAGTGTTGGATAGTCCATTTTTTGAGGAAGGCTATGTCACGCTACGACCAACAGGTGCTGAGCAGCGAGGGTGAAACCACGGGGAACAGCTAGTATTAATTAAAATAAAGCAAGTTTTTGTAGTTTCCAAGTCATTAAAGCCGATTGAGATAAAGTCACCTGCGTGCTCATCCTATTACTTCCTACTAATATTATAAATGCGAAAGTTTGTGAGGATGGATGGAAGTTTCTTACTCTTTCACGCCTAAACGGCTAAACGGATCTGGGTGAAATTATGCACTGAGATAGATTGTAGTAATTTTTATCCCGGAAAATGTACGGTTCCAGTCGGATGATAAATATCAAATTTAAAGCAGACGAAGTCGCCGGCAGAAGCTAGATAATCATAATTTCTTCACGGTTTTTTGACGAATTCATACGACAAAATAAAAGTTCTAAACCAACTGGACTACAACAATGTAGCACAGTCCAGTAAAGTTTATACATTGATTTTATAGTAGAAGATATTTTGCAGCATTGATAGCGTTACGGTCCAGCGACGATTCAAAGCACAGATTCAAAGGCTTCACCGAAGTTCTGACGCTGGATCGAGATAGCCCAGCCCATTGTTAATTGAATAAGCGAATATACTGCCGAGTTGTGAATACATGTTTACATAATCTTCTTAACACTTTGAAAGCGGTCTTGTTAAACTCAGAACATGTATTTATTTTGTTTGTATGAACTGTATACAGTATTATATCTGTTTGACTGTTCTGTTGGTCTTGTAGTTGCAAACGCGACTTCTGAGCGTGGGATCCTGGGTTCGATACCCAGGTCGGGCAAAAGTGTTATTGGGTTTTTTTAATAGGAATTTCTTAGCAGTCCGGAGTTTGGAAGTTGGTGGTGTGATACCTTGCGTCTCGGAAAGTATGTAAAGCTGGTGGTCTTGCGCTCTCTAACTTCTAACCGGTTGTTTTGGATTGCTGTCCTATTGGACAATAATAGTGAGGGAATAGGGAGTGCACCTGTGTTTGCGCACACACTTGTGCACTATAATATCTCCTGCGTACTTGGTTAGTCTCTATTGAGATTGGTCGCCGAAACGAAATTGGTCTGGATAATATTTTGATAATTATAATAATTATATAATAGTCTTCTCGTCTCAAACACTAGGTACCTACTGACTGAAACATAATATTAAAGCTAAGGTAAACGATAGTATTTTATTATCAAATCGTATAAATAATATTGACTAAGATATTGCTATTTCGTTGAAAATAAATTCATAAGCGATGTCTTATTTACCCAACAACTACACACACACAGGTAAGTTCTAGTAGATTATGAATAGCCTAGATTTACAGTGAAATATGGCTTAATTTCCGACCTGAATCCACTGAAAGTAATTTCGAAAACCCTTCAACCCTTTCAGACTTATAACATTTGAATGAAAAGTTGGGGTTGTTTTTGAAGCGTAAATGTGGATCATAAATAAGTAGAGTTTCAATTTTAATGGGAAAATTGGGGTAACATATGGATGTAATTATTTGTGTTATGAAATAAATTCGAGACGTGAGCCCGGGGTAACGGTACGACGAAGAAGAATGTGAACTTTAAATTAGGTTGGTATCTAATAAAATCGCTGTATTGGGAAATATATGATAATAAAGAGGTAAAGTTTGTTTGGTTTATTTTTATTTTAAGATGTTACTTTTAGAAGTACTGAAGGACAATAGGGTCTGGCTGTTTGTGTATGTGAGTTTATATGTTTGTAAACGCACACACGATACAAGAGAAATTCCAAGTGTGGGGCAAAGTTTAATAAAAATACAACATATTAATTCATTTACTACATTTTTCATTTAATTTGAATGAAAAATATAGATAACTTACGTATATTTGCGGCATTTTTGTGACAGTTTGAAAGTAAGATTAGATTGCAATCGTTTCTAAACGTTAGTAAAATTGCCCCCCTGTTGTAATTATGAAATTCGTTCGTTTCTACAAGTTAGTAGAATAGAACAGGGATGATGTACGGAGTACAAAAATTATTTCACTAATAGTAAGCTACACTAATGCAGAGTGTCATAGGATATGTTTTATGATTTCCACGTGGATGAAGTTGCAAACAGAAGCTACTATTTAATTTTTGAATTCAAATTCTTTATTCACAAACTAGCTAACTGCGCATGACTTCGTCCGCGTGGCGTATTTTACCCGTGTCGAGTTACGTCTTTGGTTAATGCTCCGCTCCCGTGGGCCGTAGCATGATATTATATAGCCTATATTACTTAGGAATAATCCTTACTAATATTATAAATGCGACAGTAACTGTCTGTCTGTCTGTCTGTCTCTTCTTCACGCCTAAACCATTGAACCGATTTCAATGAAATTTGGTACTGATATAGTCTGGGACCCGAGGAAGGACATAGAATAGTTTTCATCCCGGAAATCCCCCGGGAACTTGGTAAAAAAATGTTAAAATCGGTCCAGTAGTTTCGGAGCCTATATTTCTTTTTATACCACTGAAGGTGGCAACGGCCCGCCTGATGTTACAAACATAAAAACAAACAAAAAATCTTAGTGTCGCAATATTAGTGTAAACCACAAGATCTCCAAATATTATCTAGTTCAAAATTTGAAAGTAGAACTAAAAGGTAGATCAGATATTTTTATAACTGAAATTCGTTTTACACTTCACTGAAGAGGTAATAAATTGCATCGAGAAGTCGGTGCGCCTCCAATAAAAGTCCAAGCGCCCGACGGAGTGCACATAAAAGTGACTAGCCATCTGTGTCCCGCACATGTTGATGCATAATGTTATGTTGGAGTGGCTAGTTGAAATGTTGACGGTGAGTGGGAAACTGTGTTTAAGCCCGGCGACATTTGGGCACTCCTATTTTTTTTCTGGAAACTAACCACAGGAGTTTTTCAGGCCAGACGTGTGGCTAGCTCATTTTTTAGAGTTCCGTACCTAAAGAGTAAAACGGGAAACTATTACTGAGACTCCGCTGTCCGTCAGTCTGTCTGTCTGTCCGTTTATCATCAAGCTGTATCTCATAAACCGTGATAGTTAGACAGATGATGTATTTCTGTTGCTGCTATAACACCAAATACTAAAAACCAGAATAAAACAAAAATATTTAAGTGGGTCTCCCATACAATAGACAAGATGTTTTTGCCGTTTTTATAGATGATAGTACGGCACCCTTCGTGCGCGAGTCAGACTCGCACTTGGCCGGTTTTTTTTTGTTTTTGGTTTTGTAAGCTGGGATACGACGATTTACATTCGTGTGTTTAAACTTCTCATTCTGTTTTTGTTTACCTTACTGTTCGCTATTTGCACGATATTCAAAAAACTTGTAATACTATGTAATGTTTGTTTTTCTATACTGTTTACTATCGTGTCTGATATTTTAAATTATGTATACTAGTACAGAGATGACGTAACGGTTTTATAAGCTACAAAAATAGGTAAATACTGTAATTTATCGACTGAATGTTGTTCGGCGTTCTGTGGTTTCTGCCTACCCCCATGGGAAAAAGGCGTGATGGTATGTATGGTATGGTAATTAAATTATAATTCTACCTCTGTCACTTTCGAACGATGTAACAGGGATGCAATGAAGTTCTAAATACGTTTAGACACTAATGACTTGTGGTGAAATTAGGTCTAAGTATAGTTTTGTGTTGACGTTAATTATTCAAAAATCATTTTCGTTCTATAGACAACGTTACGTTCATCTGTGCAGTGTAAGTGGCAACATAGCAGCAGTCGGGAAAGACCGAATGATTTCGCCCTGTACCGAGTTAAAGTTGAGTACCATCGTGCCCACGGCTGCGTGCTTCGAGAGTTGTTGCGGTGCGCGGAGAGTGCCCGATGAATCGAGTTTGCAGCAATTCGGGTTTAAGGTAGATTTTAGTTGGCGTTGAAAACCAGAAAAGATTTTCTTAAATTCTTTTACATACGAAATTAATAAAAAAATATGTAGTTTTTAATCGCCTTGATACAGTCCAAGATTGTGGTAACTAAGCTAGTTTAAGTTGGTATATTATTTTTATTAACTTTTCTTTTTAAAGTGCACCAACTGTACCTACTATGAAATAGCCTGCGTGCGTTAAATTGGTTTTTTTACATCCACTGTCACTTTTGTTAATCTTGTTATAGATATTGTGTTGTTTCCGCCAAGCTACATAATCTTCTTTCTTTTTCTTTATCGTGTGGGCAGTAAGGTCTTACGACCCCACACGCCCTAGTGTCAGAATTTCTAAGTCACCAAGTGACATGGTTACCGATTATCGCAAAGTCTTCTTGCGAAGTTGTCTGTAGACGCCCGAAGTCTGGATTTGTACACCGTTGGTAATCGGTTACTATGGCTAGTTTTATCTTGGACATCACTGACATCGGTAACCATGTCACAGGCCCTTGAGGCGGTTTAGAACTCTGACACTAGGGTGTGTGGGGTCGTATAAGACCTTACTGCCCACACGATAAAGAAGAAGACTATGGCTAGTACATAATATATCCTACTACTATTATAAAGGCGAAAGTTTGTATGTATGGATGTATGGATGTATGTATGGATGTTTGTTACTCTTTCACGCTTAAACGGCTGAATGGATCTGGATGAAATTTGGCACAAAGATAGATTATAGTCTGGAATAACACATAGGCTACTTTTTATCCCGGGAAAATGTACGGTACCCGTAGGATAACACATCAACTGTGACGCGGACGAAGTCGCGGGCAGAAGCTAGTATAATTATAAACTTAGAATAACGTAACTACAACACAATGCAACGTTATTGGCTTAAACATAACAAAGCATAGTTCGCATGTGCACAAATTGCTTGCTGGTTGAGCACAAGCGGCGTGCCGGTTTTCACCCGATCTACTTTTACGATTGTATCGTTGACAAACGGTTGACGAATTACTTGTTTTCCATTTATTTTCCGTTCAGCTTTGTTACATGCGAGTAACATAACCTCTTCTGTTTGTATTAGGTGTATGTATCTCCAATGTTATTTTTAGTATAATGCCAACTGAATAGTAGTTTTTTGAAAGTCAGTTATAGAATGCTTCGTTACCTAAGTTTTGGAAGGAGTTGGAAGTAACTAGCGTTCTGAGTAACTGATAACTTCGTTTATTTGAAATAAATGTTTATATTTTGAAACGATTGCAGAAGTTTTTAATTACACTAATAGAAAGCGAGAACTAACGGTACTATATCTTTTTTGGTTTTCTTATTTTTGTGTTCATGTTCTTTTTTTGAACCGACTTCAATAATGAGGAGGTTATCTATTCGGATGTTTATATTTTTTTCTATGTATGTAGGGGCATATCTACATTAATTATAGACGGCTTTGCAAAAAATTTTTTTACAAAATTATGTAATTGTCTTTTCCAAATTAGCTTTATCTTGCGAATTCGCACCCGTTTTTGTTTCTTTTTTTGGAAAGAAAATATTCGAAGGCTAAAGCAAAAGAACCCTCCAAAGCTTCATCACAATCCGATCAATGATTTAAGAACGCAAAGAAGACAACCGTACAAATTGACAATTGTAATTTACTTAGTTTTTTTTACTTCGTTGTGTATTAGCACTGTAAAGCGTTTGAAAGTGAGGTTACTCTCTCATTTATCACTGTGGTAACGTTTAGGTGCGGTATCGCTGCCTACAGGCAATTTACCAATTACGTACATTTCAATTAGTCTGTTCACTGTGTAGAGTAGACACTCATTGAAATCGCATTCCTCGTTAATTTTACTGTAACAAACGCTTACTGAATAAACCTATTTCGTGGAATAAACTGGGCCAGACTCCGGAATAAACTTGATTGACTGATAATGTATTATTAGTGTAGGTATTAAATCCTTCAGTAGGTATTTTATTATGTTGATTATGTATCAAACGATTAGCTACCTATATACCCCCCGGCGTCACTCGCGCTCAATTACATACATCTTTGATTACTGCTCCCGTTGGTTGTATTATTATGTTCTTTAAGTATACCTAAGCGTTCATCTGCAATCATTCTAACGCTATCTCTATCCCTAATAAAAACCGCATTAAAATTTATTGGGAACTTTGAAAGATCTGAAAATAAAAAGGGACAGTCGGGAAGTCACTTTGATTTTTTATTTATTTATCTATGTAGAGATATTCGCAGCCTAATATTGTTCCGCTGTATGGCAAAAGCCTCTGTTCATAAAGAGAAAGCACGACCATTGATCAACACGCTTGCGCAAGTCGGAAGCAATAATATATCTTATATAAATTTTAAGTCCAGGTTTCCTCACTACCTCGCAATATCAGTGGTGTCCATGATACCTTTATAAAGTACATATGAATTGAAAAGCCATATATGTACTTGCCCGGTTTTAAACCCACAAAGAGGCAGGTACCTAACGTAACCACAACGAAACTATGAAGAAATTCTTCATTTGGCAAATGGTGAATGATCTTAAGACTAACACATCAATCAAGGTTTAGATGCTTCTACGCTGCTAAGCTAGGAATCTCGACATCATGTCGTCATGTCAGTCTCCACACAGACAGATTAGGGTGAAGCAGAGTGAAGGCTGTCTTGCCTCAAATGGTTTAGTACTCAAAGAAATACCTAGAATAGATTAGCAACCATTTATCATACTTGCACTCACGCCTTTTTCCCATAGGGGTAGGCAGAAACCACAGAACGCCACTTGCTACGGTCATTATATACTTCTTTTGCCTCGAGCACGTTCATACATCTGGTCATACAAACACGCCGGTTACGAGTACTGCGCACCCAACCATTCAAAAGGAGATCTTGGGGGTCTTGTTAATTGTGGGTATTGGTCAAAGTCAAATCATTTATTTTAATCAGACCATTAAAAGGCACTTTTGAACGTCATTTACAAGAAAGAAAAAAATAACCTATTAATTCTAGTTGCCCATTCCAAAAGGTAGTTTCGTACGGAGAAGAATGAGCAAGAAACTCCGTACAGGTGTCGTGATGGCCCGGAGGTTAAGGGGCCCGATTTTCATGCATAGGCTGTAGTAGTACGTTACCTGTGATTTTTTCAATTTATACTTACTTACTAACCAAAATTAGTGAAGGAAAAACTCGTGAGAAAACCTAGGCTTTTAATTAATACAAGTTTGAAATCGCCAATCCGCCTTAAGCGTGGTGATCAATGATCGTGCCCTCTCTGTATGAGAAGAGGCCTTTGCCCTGCAGTGAGACAGCAATTGGCTGGTATTATTTATTTAATACCATTAATAATATTATTAATCTCAAAGTGCCCTCATAGCTATTAGCCCTCTATATTCCCGTATATACTCGTCATATTTACTTCCCTTTGTATATATTAACTACCTATGTTATTAGTATTAAAGCCTCGATAGACGTCTTAATGAAGTATTATGTATGAGGGCTTTAATTAAACACTGAAAATTGCTTGGTAACTACCTAGTGGATGGAGATAACAAGCAGAAGAATTAATTATAGTAATTACGCTTGCTATTCATTATTCTATCAACATTATTACAGATAATTGACTCCTTTTTTATGTTTTCGAATTATCATAATATTATGTTTTTTTTTTTTTTTTTTTGTAGACGGGAAATCATCAAATAACTTCCCCCGCCCTGGGCGGGGCGGGAGGGAGTGTCAGACTTTTACTGACTAAAACCCGTCTATGTTCCTTCATGTGCCCTTTGCGTTCCGGGGGCGCGGTATCTCTTTCGAACAACCCGCAGCCCCGGATAATATTATGGTTAAGGAATAGTTTTAATCGGTTGCTAAGACGTACTCGTAGGTACGTATTTAAAAAAAAAACATATTTTGGTTTCATTTTCCAAACAGTACCTTAAACAGAATTAAAACTTTTTTTAAACAGAAGCCCTAAGATCAAATTACATTTTGAAGTAAAACATATCCATGCGAAATAGTAATTTGAAACACGTATTCACTACTACATACAATCAAACAAGTACATGCCAATGAAACATTATGAACAAAAAAGGTTTTCTCCGAAAAAAAAACTTTTCTTTTGTGGTTGATTTATTTCTAAGAAAATCGTACAGCGGCCAAATGGCAATGAAAGTTTAATGATAGCTCCTTTGTCTAGGTAATCTATCGACATAGATCTTTAACGTTCTTTTGGGGATTTTTTGGTCTATTAGAAGTTTTATGTTCTAGGTAACTGCCCCGTTGGTCTCGTGGTCGCAAGTGCGACTGCTGTGCAAGGGGTCCCGGGTTCGATTCCCAGGTCGAGCAAAAAGTGTTAATGGGTTTTTCTATGAAATTCTCAGTAGCAGCTCGGAGTTTGGATTTGTGCCCGGTTAATGGCAATAGGCTCGCCCCCTATTACATGGGACCTAAATATACCGGCGAACTGTGGGTGTACATTGGTACACCTCTGCCTAACCCTTCGGGGAATACAGGCGTGATGGTATATTTTATTTATTTTTATATGTTCTAGGTATTAAGTACTTGAATTGAATGATGAGACAAGTGTGGGGAGGCCACGCACGACGATGGATGCGGGCACCATAGGACCGGTCGTTGTGGCTATCTTTAGAGGAGGCCTATGTCAAGCAGTTGAATTCGTTCGGCTGTTATGATGATTAAAATTGAATTATAAAAAAAAGAAAGAGAGTGGGAGTTAAAAAGGTTAAGAATAATAGATAATAATAACAGAGCTGACTAACGTTTATAGGTCAGATTTTACACCTGAGACACAGTTGAAAGTGGAAACCACTTTGTAAAAAAAAGTTGATTATTGGTCAAGGACCTAAGAGTTATATACTTGAGAGGTGGCCAGTTTTAGCAAGCGTTATTTTTATAAATAAGGCTGTATGTGTCAGATAAATTTAAAGAGCGGCGACCCTTTTTTTAAGTATAGTTCAGAGGTAAGATGGGTTTCAGCTGTGACTATGACATTTTTTTTCTATTGGTTCTATTGCCAATTTGAGGTTATGTTATGAGTGTGACGTTAATGTGTCAAAGACAACATGAATTTTGACAATTGAGCATTATTAGTTCGTTCCATTTCGTTCTTTAGTCGAATAATTAGTAGGTCGTCGATTGAGAGGCATAGCAGCTGATTTACGATGTCGATTGTCTTTGAAGCTTCCTCAACAGTCGTGACAAAAGACGTCACTTGTTTTCAATTCATTAATGTTTATATTCCTTTAACCAATGTAGCACAGTTTGGATAAGCTAAATTGTTCCCTTTGAGTTTGAATAATTATTATCAGTTGATCCAATCCTGATGCTTGGGGCCATGAAAATACTGCTATTATTTGCGAGCGATTTTTGGCTACAAACGTCAAAAACATGATTTGATTTATTGAAATCCTTGTTTTAAAAATCTACAAATTATTTCCACAACTATCAATATTGTCAGTAATATCTAAATTTGTTGATTAAGATCGAATTTCACCAAAATTTGACATCTATTATACTTCTGTAATTTGTGGAATAAAATTGATGTCTGCCATTTTTATATGGAAAATCTGTCAAAAAGTATAATTTAAACACATTTAGCGCTAATTATATATAGTGATTTTGGTGAAAGTGGCCCTTATATCCTTACTTCCTTACTAATATTATAAATGCGAAAGTATAACTCTGTCTGTCTGTTTCTTCTTCTTCACGCCTAAACCACTGAACCGATTTCAATGAAATTTGGTACAGATATAGTCTGGGACCCGAGGAAGGACATAGGATAGTTTTCACCCCGGAAATCCCCCGGGAACGGGAACTACTAATCCACGCAGACGAAGTCGCGGGCAAAAGCTAGTTAGGTATAAAATCGGCCTCTAGAAAGCCATATATTCTTCATTGATTAGTGCAGGGCTGGGTTCGATTTTCGGACGGAACAAATATTTGCATGGCCTACAGTACCGGGTCTGGTTGGGTGTGTATGTACGTATTTATATGTGTGTAAACGCATCCACAATACGGGAGAAATTCATAGAAAAAAGAAGTATCAAGTATTTCTGCTTTTCATGCAAAGTCATTTTTGGAAACACGAAAACGCTTCAAGCGTTAGTTTCGTGGCCTCCGAGTAATAGCGTTTCAAAATGCTAATACGGATACATTTTGAAGAGCAATTCGCTTTGTGGTAACTAATTCACAGTTAATTTCTACCCGTTAATTAATGTAGATGCATTACCCACGTATTTGGGTACTACGACCGGTATTGTACTGGTTTGTACCTGCATTGTCTGTATCTTCAGTTACCTATTATTAGGTATTTAGGGAGCGTCCGGGAGTTGGCTGGTAGGGGTTATCAAAAAAAGATAGTAATAAAAGTTATAAAAAATCAGGTCTAGTCAAGTGCGCCAGAGATATAGTGTAGAAGTCTGTGCGCAAACACAGGTGAACTCCCTCCTCAATCACTCTTATAGACTGATGGAAAGGCAACCGTAACTCCTCGTTAGCCTTGTGGTCCTAAGCAACGACTGCTACGCTAGAGGTCTTAAATTTGATTCCCAGGTCGGCAAGTGTTATTGGATTTTTCTATGAAATTCTCAGCTTTAGCTCGGAGTTAGGTTAGGTTAATGGCAATAGGCTCGCCCCTATTACATGGGACCTATATACGTACATACCGGCGAACTGTGGGTGTAAACTGGTACACCTCTGCCTAACCCTTCGGGGAATACAGGCGTGATGATGGTATATGGAACGGCAACCCTACATAACGTTTGTGTCAAACACTTGACAATAAAGAAACATTAAACAATGTTAAAAAGCACAAAGCTGTTGTTAGAAACAAGTGGTTTATTTACAAAGCCATCGAAACTCATACATATGCAATTGAACGTGTGAAGTGTTTGATCTCGCGGGACCACTTACCCTGCTGTTCCCGTACGTAATACTGACGTGCACTCGTATGATACGATACAGTATACACTTACGGGAAGCTTCGATAACAACAAACTGTTTATGTCTTTTCGGTATCGAAATTGTTTATCGACCTTTTCGTAGAACAGAATAAGGACCATGAATTTGTTCGTGGCAATATTTTGACAGCTTTTTTTTTCTGATGAAAAAAGAACCTTACCTTTTTTTAGTAGGTAAAAGTCTGACAGACCCTCCCGCCTCGCCCTGAGCGGGGGAAGTTATTTGATGATTTCCCATCGGTAAAAAAAAACCCTAGGAATTTCTCTTGTATCCTAGGTGTGTTTACAAACACAGAAATAGCCAATTCCAAAACAAATATCTGTAGGTCATACAAGTATTTGAAACCGTGACAGGGAACGCATCAACCAATCGCACAGTCAGTGCGCTAACCGTGTGGTGTGTTTAAGTTTATTTTTTAAATGCTTGATAAATCATATTTTAAGCGATTACTGGTATGGAAACATTTAAAGACAGTTGTGAAGGATTTTTTTGACGTTATTCACTTTTAGTTTCTTGTTTATAATTTATTATTGTTTTCTTTTTTATGTTGTCTTATTTTAAGTCTGTTAATTTTGTACATACAAGCTGTTGATAAAAGCTGCTGGCAAAAAAATAGAAGTAATCAAATATAATTACGACACCGGGCCAATATCTAATAAATACTTGTTTTTTTAGTTGCAAATATCAAATAACAGTATTCCAGAATACTCCTCTTGCAAAATTCAGAATCGCCCAGGTGCGTATGCGGTAGGCAGAGTTGTCGCGCGGCTATATCAATGTGTACATAGCGCCTAAACCCTCTGTAGAGATGCCTAGCTCGAAAAAAAAATTTTTCGTAACCAATTTATTTTATTATTGATTCGTGTTAAGAATCACGAGCATAGTTAACTCCTTGAATTTGTAGAGGTTGCAAATCAACGCCTTGTATAAATTAGTAAAGGCAACTTTTCTTTCGGACTTAATCAATTAGCACAATATAATAAATTAGCACGTCATATCGTAGATCTAAATCTAGTGCTAATAGCTAGGCCTACTTAACAGCACACGTTACATGCATATATCATAATTATATCAGCCGGTCACTGAAACTGCCTCGTTAGCCTAGCACGCTAGAGGTCTTGGGTTCGATACCCAGGTCGAGCAAAGTGTTATTGGGATTTTTCAATAAAATTCCCAGTAACAGCTCGGAGTTAGGATATGTGTCCGCGGTTAATGGTAACAGGCTCGCCCTTCATTACATGAGACTTAAAAACATACAGGCGAAGTGTTGGTACACCTCTGCTTAACCCTTCGGGGAATGCAAGCGTGATGGTATATTATGTTAGCGGATGCATGGAAACGCTTAATTTTAAAGCGTATAATATGTCTTGTGTTCTGAGAAAGAAAGTATGCAAGGATGCCCAGTATTCCATGTTAGTTTTATTCAAATTCTAGTACTTATACTAATTAATCCATTCCTTCTTTTATGTTTCTATTTTAATTAATGTAATTGGTGTTGTGTGTTAATGAACTATAAATATGAAATGAAGTAAATTAAATTTTATTTGTTTAAATGTGGTGTAGGTACATTGCATAAATAAATAAAAAAAAAACTTTATTCAGAAATTTAAAAGATAAAATACACAATAAATCTAAAAATAACAGTGTAGGTAAAATAATATGAGATGCCTGTACTAGGATAATGCTGTATCACAGGCTGCAGGAGCTCCAACATATGCTAAATATAGGACAGCAGGTTTTTTTTTTAATATCTAGTCTTACATAATGTCTAATTTATTTATTTAACTTAAACTCTACTAACTTACAACTAAACACATAATTATTTCAGAAAAGTATTTGCGTCAGCAGAATAAAACTAGGTTGTAAAAACACACTTGAGGCGCTCTTGTTTATATTAGATATATGCACTAATGTGCTTATACATTAAAATAAATCCATGGTAAGTGTGTCAGCGCAGTGCATGGTCTGTTACTGTCGTGTTAGCAACATGTGTTCAATGCGGAACTTCAACGCTCTATGCGCCCTCGTAGTCGATCGAGTTGATGTACCTAAATTCTGCTAATTTCCTAGCAGGGCATTCAACATCTCCTGTCTTATGGTTGTTGGGCTTCTTAAATTATGTTATGTTATGTTATATCAGCCAGTTTACCAGCAGTATTGCAACATTGTCGGTCGATCCCGTCGCCTAATGAAATGCAAACGCACAGCGGCTTCCTTATTGGCTCTCATTAATCTTTTGTGGCTTCACTTTTTCAACGGCTCGTACAATTTGTCTGGGTATTTGTCATGATTCTCCAGTTTTTCCTTGTTTGCGCTGAACTGTATTATTTGTGCAGTGACGTGTGTTACTTGCGTGTGTGTGTATTAGTAACATTCTGGAGGAGAGCTTTTTGGGAGTTGTGTCGATATTTTTGAGATCTTGTTGGTTGTCGTGTCATGGTTTTTAGCTTGCTTCGTCACCTGTCTATTGGCTAATCCTTTCACCACGATGACAATAAGTTTTAATTGGCTCACCTCAGGGCCAAATACTCCACTACTAAAATAATATTATTTAATCTATTTTCCCATCGATTCGTTGAGACAAGGAAACTTGCTACAGGGGCTGTTTTAGAGTTTTGTACCCAAAGGGTTCCAAAAGGGACCTTTTTACTAAGACTCTGCTGTCTGTCCAGGCTGCATTTTTGAGTACTAGAAATTTATCACAAACCATCACGCCTGTATTCCCCGAAGGGTTAGGCAGAGGTGTACCAATGTACACCCACAGTTCGCCGGTATATTTAGGTCCCATGTAATAGGGGGCGAGCCTATTGCCATTAGCCGGGCACAAATCCAAACTCCGAGCTGCTACTAAGAATTTCATAGAAAAACCCAATAACACTTTTTGCTCGACCTAGGAATCGAACCCAGGACCTCTAGCGTAGCAGTCGCGCTCAGGACCACTAGGCCAACGAGGCAATTTATCACAAAGTGTGTATATAGTCGCTGTACCTAATAACAAACCAAAAATAAAAATATTAGAGAGGAAAGAAACAAGTTTCTTGTATGGGGGATACAAGAAACTTGTTTTACGTGTGTGTTTTGAAACCCTTTTGCGTGAGTTGGACTCTTACATGACCGGTACTTTTTAAAGCTACATTTATAAAAGCAACGTGCAAAAGTAGAACGCGAAAGAGCTACCTTCTAGCTATTTTTATAAAGAAAAATAAAATAACATACTTAATTTCAATAAAAGCACTGTAAATACAAACAGCTGTCTTGTTCATAGAATAAAATAATTCAACGTTATGTAAGTATTAGAAAAAGACCAAAGAATTCAATAAAAATCTCATTTGAATAAAGTTTTGAATCAAGCACGAAGTCGGTTGTAAGAATTTCAAGAAAATATTTTTCATAGTCCTTTTCGTTTTAAATTCAGGACATTTCTTTGTGTAGTCATTTCGTATTGAAGGTTGAAAAAACAGCTGTTAGCTACTGAGTAATGAATTTCACATTTTCTCGACTTGTAGGGTGGGGAAATAAGTCAACAGGGCTATTATATTATGCTTCACACTTGTAATTATACACGACTAATCAATTGACATACTTTTTTAAGGGCTGTAAAAACGCGATTAACCTATAGATTTTGTATGGCATTAGCAAACTGTGACGTCACTATCTGCCAACTCAATTGACTGGCAATTTATTAATTTGAGAGCAACTAAAGTGTGTTTTTTTTAAATCTCAGAGACTGATTTGACGGCTGTGTGCTCTATATATAAGTGTCAGAAGCACATTATTTTTATGTTTGACGTATGAAACTGTCAATGTAGTCTGTGAGATTAAAAAATCCTTACTAATATTATAAATGCGAAAGTAACTCTGTCTGTCTGTCTGTCTCTTCTTCACGCCTAAACCACTGAACCGATTTCAATGTTTGGTACAGATATAGTCTGGGACACGAGAAAGGACATAGGATAGTTTTCATCCCGGAAATCCCCCGGGAACGGGAACTATTGGGGCGGACGAAGTCGCGGGCAAAAGCTAGTACGCTCATAAATCAAATTTACACAATTGATCATGTTTTTATTGCTTTTATAAAGAACTTGCGACTGCTACGCTAGAGGTCCTGGGTTCGATTCTTAGGTCAAGCAAAAAGTGTGATTGGGTTTTTCTACGAAATTCTCAGTAGCAGCTCGGAGTCTGGATTTGTGCCCGGTTAATGGCAATAGGCAATAGCCCCCTATTACATGGGACCTAAATATACCGGCGAACTGTGGGTGTACATTGGTACACCTTTGCCTTACCCTTCGGGGAATACAGGCGTGGTGGTATATATTTTTTTTTTTCATAAATCAAATTTACACAATTGATCATGTTTTTATTGCTTTTATAAAGAAGTGTGTCTTGGAATTTATTTATTATGGGTGACAACGATCCAATTGATTAATGTTTATCGGCGTACCCCGAGTACTGACTCCACGCACAATTGCATTGTATATGCGCACGAGTAATTAAACATCAATCAAGTGCTGCGGTGGCAACATAACGGACCAATTGGTCTTGTGCAGTGTAAACCGAGAGTATGTCTCTATAGGGATTCAGAGTATCTGTCTGGATCTTCCAGTGTTTCAAGAAAGCTCATGGGACCGTGCGACAGCTATAAAGGACTATTGTCTAGTCAGGTAGTAAGCCGATCAATGATAGGAACAATCACTTGTTGAGTAATTAAACTGTAAATGAAATGACTCGCCAGGATTGAGATTTTGTTAAAATTTATTTATTTATTTATAGAGAAGGAATGAGCATTAATCACCGCGCTTGCCTAAGCAAGCGCGGTGATTGTGATTGTGATGGTGTTGAAATTGCCAACTCACCCTACGGTGGGTTGGCGATTTCAAGCTTCTATTTATTTCCCTACGATATTTTCCTTGTTTGTTTTAATGTTTTTTTTTTTAAATTTGTGTGAGCCTAAATTACTTGACAAACATTCGGCGTGGGTGTAAGTGCTCCCACGTCAATTTTCGCCACGTAATTTTCTTCCTATTAAGTAATACGAAGATACAGATATACTAGTTAGGCAAACATAATGAGGCGTAATCTACGTATCTGTATGGGAGGCTTATATCCAGTAGAGAACGTCATCCGGCTGATATAATGAAAATGATATTGTCATAGCAATCAAATACATACAACGTTCAAAGTATTGATATATTTCTGCGACAAATTACGCGACGTAATTTTCAGGAGGTGTGTCCTGTCTAAGATCAAAAGATACGCGTTTTGCTATTAAATAAGAAGGACTATTAATAAGCATTCCGTTCGGGTCTATCTTGAATTAATTAAGAATTTTAATAATACGTAATTGAACGCCAGCTTCTTGACAGTTTAGTACAAGATTGACCTTGTTCCATTATGCTTTGTTTTCTTTTATATTGTTTTCTAAGTAAGTATAATTATTGACTATTTTACTTTTTAGTCAACTACCTACAGTAAAAAAATTAAATACTAGATCATAGATGGATCTTTTCATATTAAAACTCAATTGCCACATGTATAAAAGATATTTGAGAACAGCTCGATTTATTTGTCAGTTTTTTGTTATTGTTATGTTTGCATGACAGATTAATATAGATTCTAGGTATAAGGTGCAATTTTGAAAAACGGATAGATTGCTACGTTGCGATGCCGAGGCGAGATTAGAAAAAAAATGCTCTAAATTCACAGTTATTTTGTTTTTATTTTATTAAAGTAATAAAACTTCTTTTACTATCACTATAACTACGAGTATTTACGACCTCTCCTTCTGATTGAACTATTTTTGCCGATCATTCAAAAATAAAAAAGTACGTTCACGATACAATCGCGTGAGAACATAACAAGGTTATAAAAAAAGAGCATTAAGTAACCATTTGGATCCGATGTAGTGTCCATAAAATTGTCCAAATGAAATTTAATTCCCAGAATAAAGTCACCAGTAAAACGAGAGCCTACTTGACATGCTGGCTGAGGGCCTCGTTGTAAGGGAAACAAATTGAATAATTATTCACGGCATTGTCCGCCCTGGGTCGATAATCGCGTGCTGACCCGTCGCTTTTGTGGGCACTTGTGCAAAATAGCCCGGAAAACGAGTTCAGACGGGCGATATATTGGCGATCACTTCGCCGTTGAAGTGATCAAGCTGTTGCCGCGATTTTAAGCGGCAAATGTGATAAAGGTTATTTTAACAAATCAAAGATTGAATTAATTTTAATGAATAAAAGTTTGTGATAAAGAATATTTAGTCATTAAGGATAGGTAAATGTTGGTATGGACCGTACTTAGTATTTCTTTTTCTTAGCATATTGATGGCAAATACAGGTATGTACAATTTTTCATTAACCAGCTAAGCGAGATATTAGTTAAACTGCTGGTCGCGTGTCTTAAAATATTTTCACAAAAATTACACAGGATTATAAATATAGTTGCCATATTATATCCGATATTATCGTTAAGACAATCTTGGGGAAGACCTATGCCCAACTATGGACAGTCTTCCTGTTGATATGATGATGATTATTGCTATGATGGAAGATGAAACGACAATAACATGTGACGCTGTATCAGCAGTGTGATTCACTAAGCCTCACTTCGTAATTCGAAAGCTGAATCCGCAGTGAGATTACAAAATGGTATTCTGTTAAACACGATCACGCCGGTAACGTCGGCGAACGAATAATAAACCAATGACAACTTGATTCGTTATCGAAGTGAGTATCACGATCACTTTAGTGAGACTCGTTTTCGAGTTTGCATTTTAGAGAATCGCACTACAGCTGCGAAGTCGGTCTACGTTGTCAGGATTACGCGTGTGGCCAGACTGTGGTAGGTATACATGCTGAGCCCGGTTTGAATATTTAGTTCTTGTACTTTCCGTGGCTTATTATTAAGTAATATTACTTACGGGGATTATAGACGTGGGCAAAAAGGATGTTAGGCTCAAAAGGGATTGGTCGGGTCACGTCAGTCGCATGCACAGAGCCTGCTGGGCAATAGTCTCCATACAATGGGTGCCTGAAAATGGTCGAGACGCCGAGACCAGACCAGGTATGGCTGGTTCGAGGAAGTACAAATAAATAATACCTGGAACGATTCGGCCTTTGCAGGGTGGTGGGACATTACAGGATAGTTGAAAAAAAAAATCGTACAAAATAAACAAATATTCACATGAATAAAAAATCTCGGATCAAATGCGTAGTAGTTGTAGTAATATTGAACTGTTGCTACGGCGTAGCACTCATGATGTAGATCCCATTTGCTACGTAACAAAAGATCATTCATTCAGCAAATTTACTTCGTAGCAAAAGATCATTCCGCTCACTTTTGACATCGTGATCTCAAACGTGAACAAACAAAATTTACATTTGGAATAACTAATTATAAAGATAACGACGTCTTCCATTGACTGTAAAAATAAACACACCCTCTGTTCCGTAAGGATTCTCGATATCAAATGTAGATATAATTATTCTCCTAAGCATATTATTGTTGTACAAATATCGGAGACGGAGAGTGGGCGGTGAGTGATAGACAGTTTCTGTACTTACGTGATATTGATCTAACGGATGGTAGGAACTTTGGTTCCGACATCTTTATGGTGATATATATATACGTATCATTATTTGTACGTGGAAATTGTATCATTGACAATGCTTTTTCTAGAGGGAATGAAACTCCCAGAATGATTGCTTAATTCGTGAATTTCATAGAATACTGTAATTTTGTTTGATGAAAACGTTCGCTATGTTTAACAATTCAACGTTTATAATGAAATAAACATTCGCGTGAAGGTTATTTATAAAGTTTGGTTTGAAAATAATATTCCAACTGTTTGCTATCTAAATTCCATTGAAAATTCTTATTTAAACTGCTTGTTTGGGCAGTTTTGTGGCTGTTTATACACACTATAATACATTAAGTAGTGTCTACCCGAGATTTCGTCTGCGACAAAGTTGATATATGATCCCAAGGGAACATATAAACAAAATAAAAATTATTCTGTGTGGTAAGCTAGACCAATATTTATTTGTGAGGAAAATTTCTGTTAATTTAGTTCAGTTGTTTAATTACGATAGAGTAATAAACATCCATCCAGTCATCTATCGACCCGTTGACACGAACTTTCGCATAATTTATTAATTTTATTTTTACAGAAGGCTTACACAGTAATAAACCAATAGCTAATTACAAACAACCACACATAGAACAATAAAAATAAAAGGAAAGTAAGTAAGTAAAATAAAATAATAAAAGTATGATATTATAAATGCGAAAGTACCCCTTTCTGTCTGTCTGTTTGCACGGCAAACCACTGAGTCGATCGTATTGAGAACAGACAAAGAGGAGCTTGGGATCACGGCATAGGGTACTTTTTAATCCGTGGCTGTGTCTGCGTCCACAATAACCGAGATTCCGCGGACGAAGTCAGGGGCAATAATTAGTTTGTTATAAAGTTGCCGGTCTGAGTGAAGCCTATGTTGAGCGACGAACTAGTGAACCTTGAAGTGAATTGAATGGCTACTATTTATTAAAATACCAGGCATTGGCTGTTGCCGCGTTACACAAATAAATTGTGTCTTTGTTTGTAGTCTATATTCGTTGCAGTTTGTATACCTATCAAACAATAGAAGAAAAAAAACGATTCTGTATGTACAGAGGTCGATTACATATGAATCTCATGTAACTAAGCATAATCCATTAGTAAAAAGTTAATATTAAATGGATTTAAGTTCATAATCGGATAACAAAGTAGCAATAGCTTGTCCTGGAAAGTACCACCATAACTATTTCTGTGCTGTATCTGGTTTGAAGTTTGAATCGTATGGGTACCGGTGTAATTACAGGTTTTGTTCGAAAATTATATAAAAATTCAAGCTTGATATTTTTAGGGATCGATTCAGTTTAGGTAAAATGATTCTCCTTTTACGATTGCTACAATAATGTTTGGTTTTAAAAATAGTACTTACATCACCTTAACCCACATAAACCAACATTTTTAGCACAAGTAAAGTCACGAGCTTTTTGTGTGTTTCTATAACAATAAACTGCCTTCAAAGTACCTCCGGTACTTACCTAAGTTTTTACGTTTAAGAATTGTATGTATTATGTATGAGTGGGAGAAAAGTAAGGAAACTTTCCAATTTCTTGCCGCGTTCGTGTGCCTCTTTTGTACGAACGATTTGGATTAAATCTTTGGTAATGTTGTAAAAATAATGTGATCCACTCCCAAATGTTAGGGCAGAATAATTTGATTATTTTCTTTTTATTTGGTGTAGATATTTGTGCAAGTTTGACGTTATGGTAAGTAAAGTGGTGTAGTTTTTTACGTAGCTAGTTTAATAGAGGTATACCTAGATGTAGGTATATGATTTATGTATGAAAAATATTAAGGACATGTCGAAAAGGTTAGTTGACACTTCCCATGTCAAAGAAAGTGTAAAAGGCTGGTTTTACCTTGGCCAGCGGTATTTGTAATAAGTTTTTTGTCAGAATATATATTTACAGTAATTTTAATGTCTAGGATAATTCAATGCCAGAGTAATGGTAACAATAGTAAATTTTAATTTCTGAATTATGTTACAACAAATAATCTTGCGATAGTAGGACGGTGCCTATGAGTTTATTCTCGTAGATACTACGTTATTCCATAAAATGTATGATATACCCACTATCATTTAAACACACAATAACACGTAAAACGTATGATATTTTTATTGTAAAACTGCACCAACCGTAATATGGCCATGAGACCACTCAGTAACAAATTCGAAAAATACGAAAAGTGTGAAGTGTCGCAAACTGTTTTCAGCACAAAAACAGATGGTTTGCAGCAGGCCACTTAAAATCCACTTCAGCCGTGGTGAGAGTGACAAAAATGGAGTACCGTGCCATCAGGACGTTTGCTACATAAAAATATGGACGTCAGGAACAGTGGAATATGTCACTGCTGGGGAGACACTATCGCGCAGTGTTTTATTTTAGAGTTAGATTATATTAGAAATCTTTTTCTAACCCTTTGAAAAGTTGCCTCTAATCCATTTGAAGCTTAATATCTAAAAATTGCCACGGACTGCCTCGTTAGCCTAGTGATCCTGGTCTGCGGGTTGTTCGAAAGACTGCGGGTTGTTCAAAAGAGATACCGCGCCCCCGGAACGCAAAGGGCACATGAAAGGAACATAGACGGGTTTTAGTCAGTAAAAGTCTGACACTCCCTCCCGCCCCGCCCAGGGCGGGGGAAGTTATTTGATGATTTCCCGTCTATAAAAAAAAAAAAAAAAAAAAAAAGCCTAGTGATCCTAAGCTTGACTGCTACGCTAGAGGTCTTAGTTTCGATTCACAGGTCGAGCAAAGTGATATTGCGTTTTCTATTCAATTCTTAGTAGCAGCTCGGAGTTATTATGTGTGCCCGGTTAATGGCAATAGGCTCGCTCCCTATTAGGTACATGGGTCCTAAATATAACGAAGAACTGTCGGTGTAAATTGGTACACCTCTGCCTAAGCCTTCGGAGAAAGCAGGCGTGATTGTATGTGTATCGAAAAATTATGGATAAATATTAACAATAAATCATTTATGCAATTAGTCGAATTAGTGTCGACTTTATAAACAAAAATACACAGTCCATTTTCAATTGGTACTTTAATTATTTATGAAAATAATTGTTAATTATTTTTATTAAATAATTAAAGTACCAATTGAAAATGGACTGTGTATGTAATGTACAAACAATAATAAAATGTGCAGCGCAACAAATCATCCGCCTATCTAAACAGAAAACCTGCAGCTGTAGGTAACAGGATTAAATGTGTTCAAAATATGGAAAATTGCATGCTAATTCAACTGCCAACCGCATGCACTACATTCGAAGTACGCTTTCATTAAACTAATCTCATTGGAGTATCTTTTGGCTTCGGGAAATGGTCCTCGTAAAAGATAACTTCAAAGGTTATTCAAGAATACGTGACGCCAGTCGCTCCGGAAGGAAAGTATGATTGAATCGCTTTAAGCGCTTTCAGATTTTAAAATGACTAAAGTTTTCGCTGCATTCGCAAACAGTTGAAGAATTGTTTTAGACGCAGACACCTAGAATAATCCGTTAGCGCTGTCTTTTATACAAAATTGATTATCTTCGGCTCTGTTTCTTTTGAGGTGGCTTTCAAGTTGGAAAACAAACAAAAGTGGATGTAAAACTCGATTGAAAATGACGATTAATCCAAAACAGCAAGACAAACGGCAATTTCAAAGAAAAACAATGTAGACAGACTTTTGTTTCACCAACTTTTAAGACAAGCAAAAAATACATAAACTTTGTGAAAGGTATTCGAGGGTCTTTGAAATAAACGATTGTCATATTTAAACATCTATACCAATACAATAAAGGTGAAGAGTTTGTTTGTTTGTGGGTTTATTTAAACACACTTATTTCTGTAACTTGCAGTCGAATTGGAAAAAGTGTTTTGTATTTATGGTAGCCATATTCGTGAGAAATAGTATAGGCTACCATCACGCTACAACCCACGGAAGCGGAGCAGTAATCAAAGACGCTTAACGCTGGTGAAAAAAAAAAAAACCAGGCGAACGAAGTCACGGGCAGAAGCTGAGATAAGAATAAAGAGACTTTATATCCGGTGGAGATTCAGTCTTCGTTTGTCATAAAAGTTTTGGCAATTTTCCTTAAAACCGTTCATCCCGGGTCTCGCTAAACGAAGTGTCAATCAATTCCTGAAATGGGATATGTTGCTACATTTCTACGGGTTTTAAAACTCTTGCCAACATTTTAAATTAAAGGTATTTGAAATTCGAACTTTCACGTTGTTATTGATGAATACGGAGTAATTAACTGTTGTAATGGGCAACACTTGCACGTAATCAACTTATTTTGAATCTTGCAACAGTGCAAGTTTGGTCGACTAATATTTGAAATAAGGAGGATTAGTATGTAAGGATCGTAGCAGGTGACATATCGTGGTTTCTGCCCACCCCTATGGGAAAAAATCGTGAGTTCATGTATGTAAGTATGTATGTATGTATACAAGCTGTTGATTTGCATTCTCGTCAAATTCAAGGAGTTAATATGCTCGTGATTCTTAACACGAATCAATAATAAAATAAATTTGATTTTTTATTTTTATTTTTTGACGTGATTTTCCAATTCGAACTAGCCATCTTGCCAGAGGATTTAGGCGCTATGCATGCATTGATATAGCCACGCGACAACTCTGCCTACCGCATACGCAACTGGGCGATGCTGATTTTTGCAAGAGGAGAATTCTGGAATACTGTTTTTTGATAGTTGCAACTAAAAAAACAACCATTTATACCCATAACCATATATTGGCCAGGTATCGTAATTATATTTGATAACTTCTTTTTTTCTATGACAAGCTCCTAAAATTTGATGTGGATGCAAATCAACAGCTTGTATAATATTTGAAATATTAAATCTTTGTTTTTTTGAGCTCGCTTATCTCCGGAAGCATTGGTCTAATGGAAAAATTATTTTGCAAATGTAATATTCAAAAAACTATGCGATCTTTAAAAAATCAGGTGCACGAAATCGCGAATAAAACCTATGAAAAAGGTACTAGTGTTATGACTGTATATAAATAGAGATGTTTACTTATATTCCCCGTAATACATTCTTAAAATAGCCATGGAAAGTACCTTCATGTACAAAAGACGCGCTCGTCACATTTTGTATGCGAAGAAAGTTTATTTTTCTCATAATTTCGCCGGCTTCATACTCTGAAAGGTATCTGGTTGAGCGACGTAGATATGAAGATTAGATTAAACGCGTGCCCTTCAAATCAACGGTTCTTTGTGAAAACAGGTAATAAGGGCAAGGGGGAAAATATTGTACGACGTAAATTGTGCGCTTTTATTGAATAAGTCTCTCACAAGATGATAATACAAAAGGTGTTTTAGTAATTTGTTAAAAAACGGGTTGTTTTGGACACTTTGAGAAAGTTGTCAGTACTGTATTTTTAAAACACTTCTTGCAGTGTAGAGTTTACTATTATAAACGCAAAAGTTTGTGATAGATGGATGGATGGATAGATAGTAAGATGGATGGATGTTTATTACTCTTTAAAGCTTAAACAACTGAACGAAAAGAGCTAAAATTTGGCACACATAATATACTCGTAGATATTGAACTGTCTTTTTTTTTAACACGGGAAATCATCAAATAACTTCCTCCGCCCTGGGCGGCGCGGGAGGGAGTGTCAGACTTTTACTAACTAAAACCCGTCTATGTTCCTTCATGTGCCCTTTGCGTTCCGGGGGCGCGGTATCTCTTTCGAACAACCCGCAGCCCCGGCAGGATTGATCTGTCTTAACACAAAGGATAATATCATAATTCTGAAGACTACGCAGACTAAGTGTCGGGCTGACGCTAGTAGGTACTAAATAGTTTTTCATACACCTTATAGAACCGAAATGAACATTGAGCTGTAGCTGTAAGCTATAATAACGTCGTCTCGACATAAGAAAAGCCACTGTATTGTGATAGTGATGCCAAAGACAGGATCATAAAAATACACTCACTACCTCGATGTCATAATAGCAAGTACCTACGGCTCCCACATAAACAAACAAATAACAAAGATCGTCTAAATCTAGAAATGCGAAAGTCACTAAGCACCTCCATAAATTAGTACAAGCAATAAGTACTGAATGCGCTTTTGTTAGGTACAGCAGTTAGTTTGTTTGAAGTGCGCTCGCTAGCAGTACATTTTCATTTTGATTCCTGTCAACTGCCGTGTCTCCCTGAGTGCTTCCATTAGCTTCGGTCACTACATCCCTGTTACATTAAACTTGCAATGCATCTATCGGAGGTTTTATGTAAGAACTGGATTATTTCTTTTCATCAGCTTTCGTTTAATCCCGAGTGGATATCCAATTTTGTGTAAAGAGAATCGTGTATTTGGCTTTAAAAGGGTAGGTACATAATTGAATGTTTGGAATCGGCAAATATTTTTTTTATTGGGTGGTTATCGTTTTTGATATTTTACCTAAACATTGATGCCTGTTTTATATAATATTATATTGTTAATTCAATGTGAAAGTCAATATTTCAATATATTTTTTTTGCGATTTGGCTAGCTTGATAATAAATAATTTACGCGTTCATATTATTACAGGGGAGATAATATCCTAAGTTGCGTAAATCAAATGTATGAAGAGTCGTGCATAATATCAATCAAAGTACCTAAATAATTAATCTACGGATAGATATCCCAACATATTCCATGTGATAATATCGTACTCGTGTAAAACGACCTTTACATACTAAATAAAAAAAATAAAGCAACGTGTAAGCAATAACAAGTATGTAATCAAAGATTTAAAGAAATCCCCTGATCAGTGGTAGCGTGTGTTTGAAACAGAAGTGCTGAGGTCTGTATAAAGCTCCTTACGATTACGAAACCCCAAGTCAGATATATTCGAATCACGGCCTCCGCCTTTTTACCAAGCACCTAAGTACGCAATCTTCAAAAATCATTACCTCGATTTGGTCCTATTCATTCTACTTATGTTTTCAATACATGAGGGTCCGTACATAAAAATGTAGTTTAGTTTCCCAGGATTTGGGAAATTTCATTCCCACCGTATTATTATCTAAGGCTTTACCCGAGTTCGACCTAAAACCTTTCTTGTAAGATTTTTTTCAGACTTCAATTCGAGTTTTATGCGCGAAGTTCTCTAGTTGTTCGGTTTACAAGCCCTGGGTCAAGTCGGGCTGTCTTCTCACGAATATTCGCTGCAAATTCTAGTCATGAACGTGTCATAAACACCGCCATCTTTATCTTGATGAGAGTACATTTACTTTTGCTTGTAAAAATAATGTTTCACGCGTATACGATTTGCAAAAAATAAAAATGAAACTTAAAATTTTTATAAAAGAAAAATGAATTTCAAAATTTTGTATGAATTCTGAAAAAAAAATGTTAGGAACGTGAGACGACATTATGAAGATAGAACATTAACTCATAGAACAAAAAATACTTCTGAAAAAAATTACAAAAGCACACAAAAGTAACACGCTAATATAAAGTCAACCGCAGTTGGATTTTTGAAACACTTGTTCATATTAAAAAGTGAGCTGCCAGCCTAAACAAACAATGGCCGCGGCACTGAATCATTCTCTCCCAAGATTATTATTATATACTTGAAAGTATACGTATATTGGGTATAAGGTAGAATAATATAACCGCCAGGTTCCCCTATTATGGGCTAATTAAATTATTTGCTAAGAGCACTTTGCCTCTTACGCCCACTAACACACTTACGTTTATAAGTAGGTACAATCAAATTTTGGGCCACCAGCTTCATCTTAAGGTTTTTTGTACATCGTATGTAAGTGCTTTACTTAAATATTGTTCGTTTTTAATTGTTTAAGGACTTGAGAGGAGAAGCCCTGCGGCAATTTGTAACGTTTTTATCTAATTTCGTCCATTATTTTTTATCCGATAATGGATCGACATACACGCTTGTGCTTAATTTTAGCAACGATTTTTGATTGTATTTTTAATAATAAAAATAATTTCCGTTAAATTTAATTTAGGTGTAAGTGTTAAACAGTTCTCTGCGAGTTTTTTTCGGCTCCTCATAAGTTAAAGGTCAGGGACCTCATTGGTACCGAAAAATGAAAAAATAAAATACCAGCCTAGTATTACAGGTACTGCTGTAGGGCAAAGGCCACTTCTCATACAGAGAAGGCATGAGCATTGATTACCATTGGCTATTTCAAATGTCTTTTGTGTGAGTAAAACTAAAAACTCTATTAACTTATTTCTGCAATACACACCATTCAAACCTTTACTGCCTCCTCCCTACCAAAGCCACTATGATCCAAACTTCATTGTAGCCAATCGTTATTACTGTTGGGGACATTGCACTGAAAACCTTTTAGTTTGTATACTATTACTGCTCTTGCTTTATACCATCTTAAAAGAGTCACCCCGCAAAGCCCAGAACACACAGACGCAGCCGTTTTAAAACCCAATATTGACCGAAGACAATATTCCATTCCGAAAAAGGATTTGGATCATCTATCATGTTATGTCAACCTACATCACGCGACAATCTTTCCATCTCAATCCAATAACGTGTTCAGTGTTTATATAATAAGTAGTATATACTAGGTACATTATATATTTTGATATTCACCCTCTTGACGGGGGAGCGGAATCCCAAGATGTATGCCATTCTAATTGTCATGTGACTTGACTTGGAATACACCATCACGTCATTTCCCATGGGGTCACAAAATGTGACTTACGAACTCGAATATCGTGAATGAACGGAATATTTGTCCACCTGATACTGAACTGCCTCGTTAGCCTAGTGGTACGCTAGACGTCCTGGATTCGATTCCCAGGTCGATCAAAAAGCATTATTGGGTTTTTCTATGAAATTCTCAGTAGCAGCTCGGAGTTTCGATTTGTGCCCGGTTAATGGCAATAGGCTCGCCCCCTATTACATGGGACCTAAATATACTGGCGAACTGTGGGTGTACATTAGTACATCTCTGCCTAACCCTTCGGGGAATACAGGAATGACGGTATATTATTATATTTTTCTGAAATTGTCTTGCTATAAAATTCTGGTTGTGTCGAAATCTCTTCTCTGTAGATCGGGCAAGGGAAGTGGGCAAGACCTTACCGATGATATCCATTGCAAGAATAATGGTAAGTAATAGCAATAGTCGTAAAGTCGGAATAGGTCAATGTTGAGGTTGCGTTCCGAATACAAATGTGTTTATTGCGAGTACATATTTTAAATGGAAATTAATGCTTTTAGAATGAGCAATACGTAAAACGTAGAGTTATTTTAAAATATTAACAGAAGAATTAATTAATTGTTAATTGTTTAATTGTTAAATTGTTTAATTTCACTTTGTAATTTTATTTAATAGGTATCTAATAATTGTAAAACATTTGTAATGTGTGATTATAAATACCAATTTAAAATAATGGCTGTATTAAAAAATTTACATGCTGAACATAGTAGGCGGAATATGAAGAACTATTTATTATCTAAGTATATTAAGATCTGTAAAATACCATATTTCAAGCAAATAAAGATTATTATTATTTATTTAAGAAAGAAGTATTATGTAGAGAGTAATAGTGAAAGGCGCACTCACATACAAGAGATTCCGTACCGTAAGTATAGTTACCAAAACGATTCATGTTTGAAATAAAATAAAGTAAAACAATTAAGCAAATTAACTTTATTTTATTTTTGATAGACGAACGGACTGACAAGCGGAGTCTTAGCATTTACGGAACCCTAAAAACACTTCACTAACATAAAACAATTATGAAAATACACATAAAATATTGAATAGTGATTACCGTGATTACCGTGATCAGGAAGACGACCAAGATGCAATAACTGTACAAAAAGAAAAAACCAAGACGGATAAAATGAAAGACAAAGGCAAGATAAAACAGGGCTGATAGTATTGAAAGATTTCATTACAGAAAATTAAATTATACCTTCTCATAGTTTCGTCCCGAAGCAGATGAGTTAAAAGTTTTCTTCTTCGCGAAGTTTTTATCGTTTTCATATTCCTATTGATTCAGAGCCTTTGGATGCTTTGAGCGCCTACTGTGTTTAAAATGAAATTCATCAATAAATCGTATATTTTTGGACAATCGCGTTATGATTTGTCGTTCAGGTCATAATTTAACGGAAGCATGGTCACATGATTGCTCGTAATTATAGTTTTATGTTATTACTATTATAGAAAATAATATTTATGCACTACCTATAAATGTAGCTTTGAGTTTTTATGGGTATGGGTAGGTATAGTTGCGTGCTGTATTTTTGCTGAAACCTTTCATTATTATCATTATCGTATACTAAATAGCCTGTTATTACCTACTCTAAGTAGGTAGGTAGGTAAAATTTATTTAAATAAATTCACGATAAACAAAATTGCCACTTCAAATCTGTCCTGTCCCAAAAGTAAGAAACTTGTAGAATAAGGTTATTTCATTTATACATACTCGTAAGTGTTTGTGTACTACACCGTATAGTTCACAAAAATCGATACCTATGTGAAGCAGACTGATCCATATTAATATCAACCGATGTACTTATTGCCTTTTCATCATTTTCTTTAAGCAAGTGTGTTGTTTGCTCGCAGCGTGTACCCGGGTCGTGGGCCGACTTGTAATAAACTTGTGATCAACGCCGCATATTACCAGAGAGTATTAGATTATACGCGGTGAGCTCAGTAACGAGCCCAGAACAGCTGACTTCTACAAACTGGATTATCTTGATGAAAATGTATTGCTTTTTCTTGATCCTTTTAAATATGTTCGGCAATATCAATATGTGTCGTATTTGTTATTTATAAGGATTGAATTCGCTTGCTACTTTTTTTTTATAAAGTTTAAAATATTAATCTGTTAGAATTCTCTTGAGCTAAATAGTGCTGCTCCACGCGTCATGTTCGTGAACGGGCGCTATCAATTAAGATTGGTCATCTTTTAACTGCTATGATTCGTGTCTTTATTACTGTTTTAAATTATTTTGTGTTGTTAGATATTTATACTGTTTTCAGTTTTCATATTACAAGTATGTAACCAGGACTTTAAATGTTCGTGAAGTATCTTGATCGATCTTCTCCATAGTTTTACTACGTTTTACTACACCATCTCCTTGATAATTCAAAAGTGCCTGTAAGTGGTTTAATTGTGTCAAATTTTTAATGTGACTTTGAACCTTGTGATTATTTCGATTTTGGTTGAAATAATGAAAATGGTGTCTCCATTTTCATTATTCCAATTTGGATTCAATTTAAGATAATGATGTGATAGATACCTATCAGTACCTAACTATATTACAGTATTTAATTTTATTATAACATAATCGAAGCTTCGATGCAAATGGGACTATAGATAGTTCACAATTACATCCTCCACGGGTACGACCTCTATTGTATTCACTCATTCAATTTCCATTAAGAGCCATTCTCAGGGCCTTTATTAGATAACACTGGTATTCGTCGAAATTGTATTTCGAATTTCCATTTTTTTATTTTCATATCGAGCCATAGTATATCAAATGAGCTTTCAATTACGTCGAGAATCACAGCTATTCATTATTCGGCGAAATATTAAAGCGGCTTCCAAAAGCGCTGCAATATTGTTTGTTCTTTAATTAACAGTACTGAAGCGTTAAAGCGAATTTTATGGAACATTTGTGAAGTGGGCTGTGAGATTTATTTAATGTAGGAAACCCGCAATGTGTTAAAGAAATAAAAAATGTTGGTTTGACACAGTCCTACATTTGCTTGAAGTACTATGTACTTCAAGTCGTGTCTTGTGTGTGTTTTGTGTGTACTGTACAGGATCTAGCTGGATGAACCGTATACAATCTTAATGATTTACTTTGCGAAATAATGACTATTTTAAATCAAAAAGAATATGGCAGACCGTTACTACGGTTGACTGATAGGCAGGTAATGTGGTTCAATCATAATATTGATACAAATTCCGTGACAAATAGAGGTCCCAAGTCTTGAGGCTCTACAGTACTATATAGAACGCAACAAAAAGATAAATAAAAAAAAACATTATTGAGTGCTTCACAGCTGCACCAAACAGGCCAAATTCAGCAAAAATGCTAGACCACTTTTGCCCGACACTGGTTTCTACTGGATCTTAAGGTGTGACATAAACTTACGTGAACAATTGATATATTGTGAAGATTTTTGAAATCAATCAACCACTAAATAACCAGTGATGAATGCATGACAATAAATTCAAAGTACTCTCCTATGACGATTACTTTTTACTCTTTAAATCAAATGTATACCTCGCGGAATAGACATAAAAATACGTTAGAGCTACTTAGAAAAAATCTCTCGTAAATCACTGCAAAATACCTCATTTGCATAACACCCCAACAATAGCGTGAAGACTGAGTTAAACTAAACCAGGTGTACTTTATTAACTTTTGGAAGTCTAAGTGAAGAATATTATGTACACATCATACATACCATCACGCCTATATTCCTCAAAGGATTAGGCAGAGGTGTACCAATGCACACGCACAGCCCGCCAGTATGTTTTAGGTCTCTTGTAATAGGGATCCTATTGCCATTTACCGGGCACAAATCCTAACTCTGAGCTGCTACTGAGAATTTCATAGAAAAACCCACTGTAAATGTATTCTTCAGACCGATTCCGGACACGGCGGCTAATCTAGAGGCTGACTAGCCAAGTCCCCAAACTCTCATAGTCCGATGGGACGGCAATCCGACACAATCGGGGAGACATCAGGCGCAGGACCAACGGCTTTACGTGTTTTCTGAGACACGGGGATGTCACACCACCAACTTCCAAACCCCGGGCTGTTACCGAGAAATTCTTAATGGAAAACCCAATAATACTTTGCTCGACCTGTGAATTGAACCCAAGCGAGCGTATTTATAGGATGTAAGTAGACATTTTCACTCCTTGTTCCCATACTATATTTGTGTAGTTAGCCAGTCTGTTACAGTATTATGAAATCCAGCAGTTCGTTGATGAACAAACTTCCCAGCCAACCACACAGTCTTGGAACGCGCCGTACAGCTTAGACTCGGGCGTAATATAGAGTTCTTGTTAGGCGTTTAGGTTAGAACTGAGAACGTTTCAGGGTTTAGCAAATAGATTTAGAAGTTTTCTATAGTGCTTCGTGTATTATGTGGGATTTGGTTTAGTATTTATGACTTTAATATTGTAATGTTTATTGCGAAAGTAACTCTTAAATCTATACTTAATTAATAAAGCTGAAGAGTTTTTGTTCGTGTGTTTAAATGCGTTCATCCCGTAAAACTCCCAGTTGGATTGGGAAAACTATTTTTTGTATATGATAGCTAGATTTATGAGGAATAGTATAGGTTATATAACATCACGCTACGATTCACAAGAGCAGAGCAGTAGCCAAAGAAGTGACTTAACGACAACGAAAAAATCTTGTAAAAAAATAATAAGTTACAAAAGGTTTTAAAACATCTTAGAAAACATAATCTTTAAAGTGTTAATCCTAAAACCAACTTGTTTAGAAGTATAACCTGTTTACCTAAAAAAAAGAAAATTTGAAGTTACTACGTAGCCGTTTTCCCTCTTAAACGTCAAACGTTTTTCTGGAAATTTTACTCTTCACCGACTCATTACCGTTTGTATGAAGAAATTCATTTTATGTTTACAATATTTTTTAGGTCGAGTGTTGAGAATTCAGATTTTTATAAACAAAACTTGAATGTGCGGCTCAGTGACCATCGATATTTTGTGTGAAAGCCGAGGAATCCAGAAAGGGGGATTTTGTGCCGAGAATATTGATAAAGCATAACACAAAGGCCGTTTGTAAGGCTCGGGGCACTTCTGCCCGCAGCTGTACATTACGAAAAATGTGCTGTTAACAACGTACAACTCTTATTGAACTTTATGGTTATTTAATTAAAATTTATTATTTGTTAAGGGATGGGTATGTATACTATTAAATGTACAGTTCTTAGGGCCTCCGCCCACGACCGATTTTTTACGGCCGATTTTTTCTCGGTGAGAATGGAACGTATGGATTCTAGTACATCAACGCCCACGGCCGAGAAAAAAACGGTCCAAAAACAAAATGTACGCATCCTGGCCGCCGATTATCGGTGAAAAATAGAAAATAGGGTAAATGCTCCAGTGAATGAACACTTAAGCATTCTTCAGACTTCAAAAAATCATTACATTATGTTGCCTCTAAAGTTAAAGGTTTTATATTTTGGTAATCTATGTCTACTAAAGAATATTTTTTAACTTGGTTTTACGACATAACCTGTATACTTTTTTAGATATTTGGCAATATATTGAAAAATACCCTAAAACCCCAGTGAATGAATGAAATTTTCCAGTAAATGTACAGCATTAGAACCAGTGAATGAACACAAGTTTTTGTTGAATTAATAGTTACGAAAAATCCTTATTATTATATCAAATGCAGTTCAAAATGGAATAAATAAATGAACATAAATCCTTAGCCTCTAAATCTCTGCGGGTTGTTCGAAAGAGATACCGCGCCCCCGGAACGCAAAGGGCACATGAAGGAACATAGACGGGTTTTAGTCAGTAAAAGTCTGACACTCCCTCCCGCCCCGCCCAGGGCGGGGGAAGTTATTTGATGATTTCCCGTCTATAAAAAAAAAGCCTCTAAATCTGCTACAATCATTTTTTTTTAACAAAGTGTAAGCCTTTAAACTCTTACTTAATCATTATATACCTTCATAAGCCTAGCCAACGTCATCAATCAATTCATCTTGATATGAGCCGAACGATGTCCACTGCTGGACATAGGCACTTCAGTAGTACAGAAGCAATTCCGTCTTCCCCGGCACCTTGTTGTCCTTAAGTTGTTAAGAAGCCATATTTATCTCATATAGGCTGACGTCCGGGATCTCATCGGTGTAGTGTCAGGTCAGTCTAGCTCTTGGGTCTTTTGTTGGACTAGAGACGGGTTTTTAGAACTTCTCTACCTCCCTCAAAAGCTCTAGTTTAGACAAGATGATCCTGCCATCATTAGTCTCCAGCTTCGTCAGCATTTGAGGTGTGTCTCGTTTGATGGATTTCAGGATCTGCCTTATAAGCCGAGCTTATTCCGACTGAACCTGCACCCACTGAAGACTGCCCGTTCCGTTCCCGTCTTTCCTTTATGAGCTTGGGAGTAGAGTCTCAGAGCTTTGATGTATTTGTTAGTTCTCCGTTCTCTAAAATGATGATTACTAACTCAAAATGTGGTATTCATTTATTTATTGGTTACATCTTTATGACGAAAGCTTTTATTTAACATTATGAAAATGTTATAGTTCATTCACTAGATTTAATGAAATTAACGATTGGTCAGTGAATTAACGGTCGTTTATTCACTGGATTTCAAACGTTTTTTAATGCCAATGCTGGAACACTCAATAATTTACTTAAAACTAGCAAAAATTGCAATGAAATTGATTTGATACATATATTATAACTACCCATTACTCGAATTTATAAATAACTTATAGTACATACTTTAATTACGGCTGCAAAGTGATATCAAAAAATTTGCGTCTGAACCAAGTCCTAAATTCTTGCCCGAACAAAGAAAATTTACACCAGCACTGCCAACTTTAAACGCTCGTCATTTTAAAACGAACAGTATCGCAATACATGAATGTTGTTACTATGTTAGAATAAAGAGCAGCAATTACAAATAAAAAAATTCTGCGTTGAGTAGAAGGTAATATCTTAGTTTATTATTTTTTGGAAAATACTCAGATTTGTTAATTCACTGGGGTGTGTTCATTCACTGGGGCACTTACCCTATGCGTCATGGATTTACTAGGGAAGAACGTTGTGTCATTGCTAAAGTCAAAAGTCTAAAGTCAAAAGCAGTTATTGCGAATTAAGTGTACAATTGTGGTGTTATGTTAAGTTAGTACTTATGAGTTTGAAGCATTTGAATAATAACAATAATTTATTATTAAAAAGCTTATTTATTTATTAATAATATGGTAAATCAAGGTTTTCTAAATTAATCGTCTGTGATTTAAATAAGTAAATAATATTGTGTTGATTTACGCAGGGTTTTAAATACCGGTAAATATTTATAAAATTACCTTTGACAGAGTTACCGTTAATATAAAAATAACGTTAATGGATTAAAAATATATATAATCAAACGAATTTAATAAATTATTAAGAATGAAAATAACATTCGTTTTCAACGACTAAGCTTGCCAGGGCTTGTTAACGTTATGAAATCAAAAAATAATAATCGTTACGTAACGTTAATTTCCATGAACTCGAAAATTTTGAAAAAAGTAACTTTATTAACGTTATTTGATAACATTACCAGTAATATAATGTTAATGAACATTAACATAGAATATGAATTAATCGTTATTTTTACCGTTAAATTAGGTAAGTTGCCGTTTTGTACGTTTATATTAATTGTCACTGACTAACTATATTGGGCTTGTGGTCGCAAAGCGCGTCTGATCAGCGTGAAGTCGTGGGTTCGATTACCAGGTCTAATAATAACATATACGGTTACTTTTACATCGTTCTGCAGCTGAAACACTGGAACTCCAGTCGAGTAATAGTTGTTATTGCGTGTTTTTTTTTTAAGACGTCTCGAAGATGTTGGAAATTCGTCATTTTTTTTGTTATTCGAGTTAAATGTTAGTAGCGCTCCTGTCTGATCGATTAATGTATTCTTTAAAGGCTACCTTACGCATGTATAGTCGATAAGGTTTACACACAAATATGCCTTGACTGCAAGGAAGCGTTACTTCGCGTTCTTACTATTTCACAAATGTTCGTGTTATTTTATTTATTTTTGTTATTTATCGAAAATAATAGTGCCAATAGCTTCTGTTAGGTACTATGATGGATCTCATTACTTTTGATTTCAGAACGATGTAAAAGTAAGCGTGTTATTCTCACTCGTAAGAATCGGGCAAAGTATTGTTAGGCACTACATTAGCGCGACGCTAAGCTGGGCGACCCGCCACACCTCCGTCCTACGCTACTTCCATCTTAGAAAGATCAATTGTTTAAAAAAAAACGATAAAAATATCGTCAATAAACAATTTAACGATAAATTGTAACTTAAATAACCTTAAATCTATTAACGTTATTTTTATACTATCGGTAACTCTGTCAAATAAAAGTTGCGATATAAAATTTGACCGCTATTTAAGCTCCTCCCTCGAAAGTCACCGACGAAAACACGGTCGTGGGCGTTGAAATTTTTGAAAAAACGGGCCCGTTTTTCTGCCCGATTATCGGTCCAAAAAAATCGGTCGTGGGCGGAGGCCCTTAAAAGCATTTGTTGATGACCATTGTTCCAACGTGTTCGCGATTTTTCTTTAGGGAATTTAAGCCCATAGGAATAAAAATAGCAATAGAACTGCATGTTATGCTAAAAGGTGTACAAAAATTGAGAGAGAAATTACTACTGATTCAGTTTTCTGTTTTCTAAATAAATGTGGAAAAATATTGTTAAATGTCATAAGCATATGAACATGTTTTAATTTAATAAATATACCTTAGCTATTCCCTGTTTAATATGCATGTGAGGTTCGGTAGCATCTAACCACACATTACTGTGTCTTCGGCAAGCAGTAGGAAGTGTACTTGAGTATCGTATCAGCATCGGGCGCTCGTCGTCCTGAATGGTAAAGCAGGTGAAACAGTGAATATCGACGATGCGACGACGTTGCATATTACGTTACAGCGGAGACGGGCGCTGTATGCATTCGAATGAAGCTACATTCGAGTAATAGAATACTTTTTCTATGGTACGACAAACTCGGATATAGGGAACGGGTATCAAATTTCGACTCGAACTCGAAACTTCAAAGGTGAATAGAACGATACCTTTTGTGTTTTTCAGAATCTGGATTGGTAGTTTATGGAACCATTTTATGCTAGGTAAGATTTGCAAAGTATTATCTCAAATTAACCTTTGATTGATAGGTCCGTAGCTGTTAACTTAGGCGTAATTCATACTACCATGCATCACGCTCCGGTGCGCGGGTTTTGCGGTTTTTTAACGTGGGCCGTCAGTACTTTGTTTCCATATGTATGTATAAATCACGCATAGTGCAACACACTGACAACGCTTTGCCGCTCATAGACGCGTTTCCCCACGCACCGGAATGCGGCGGATGGTAGTGTGAGGTCCTCCTTAATCATTTTAATAGGATATTCCAGACTTTAACTTAAATTATTAAACTTACATAATATTCCTTAACAATGTCTTCACTTCCAAGACATTTGAATTTATATCGTAATTTCTTGTCATCGTTAGATAGAAAATCCTTCGAATTTCTAAAACTGCTTTAAAGGTCTGGTTACAGAATAACATATCATTTCATTTCATTTAAGTAGACGACAATCCCAGCGTACTTTAACAACGTTAATAAAACGTACGTCACGTAACGTAATAACTAAAAAAGCTTTGATCATGAAACACGAAGCAAAAAGGTGCTCAACAATATTTTGACGTGACTAAAACTATTATTCTCGTTGTTTACCACAAATGGAAAATAATAACCAAACATCAAAACAAGTCAGGAGCTGTACAAAGAAAAAATATATTTAACGTTAAGTACATATAGTGGGTATTTGAGCTTCGCATATCACATTATCGAGACTTCCGTCTGAAACGGAGGGTTTTTTGGGCCATGGGTGGCAACCCGAAGGAAATAAAGTTACTGGATAAACTTACCTATAGATATTTAATGTGGAGAAGTTTTTGTTTACAAGGGAGACGCGGATTTTGCTGGCGTTATGGTCCTGTTATGGTTTTTTATAAGTTAGATTATTTCGGAAAGTAGTTTATGTGATATATTTTTCTTTTGTTGTGTGGGAGGATAATATCGTATGTTTCTTTACTTTTCGTCCGGGATAAGTGAGGGTTATCAAAATGTTGAGGTGTACAATTCTTAGTAAGTTTAATGGTGTACTCTGTATCGCGAAGTGTGAACTTATTACTCTGCGCGCATGCGACTTATTTTTACTGTTACTCAAGTAGTTTCACTGTTTCGCATCTGAGTAAAGGTGATATATTTATGTAGTAGACCTCATTAACCAATAACATCAAGACACAACTTCTCAAAAAAAAAACACTTTATTTTACCCCTGAAAATCCGATTAATTGTAAAATAAGATTTATAGTTGCACTGGAATCATTTACTTGATAGTTTGAATTGAGTCAACAAATAAATCTCAAGGACGTCACAGTCTGTTACTGTCATAGACAATCTGTGGGGAAATCGCGTTTTGACATCTCTTCAAATGTATATTCTTAGGTAAAGTTATGTCAAATATAATTATACTAAGTATTAAATAATGTTCTATTCCTTGTTCTATAATGCATAGTATTTAAATTAACCAATATATAAATAAAATAACATCTTAATTAAAACTGTAAAGAAAAATACAATAAGGTAGATAGTTACTTTGTCATTTAACACATTTTTATTTCACAACACCACTATCTAACTTGACACAGACTGCCAAATGTTGAGCCAGAAATTTACAATTTCAATTCACGTTCTGCTTTTTTTGCGGGACAAATTGTGTAACGAATAATCTAGAAAACTCTTTGTCCAGACCTTTCGAGCTACATTTTCCCCTTTGGGTATTCATTCGTGACCTGCCGGCTTATTCTGTAAGAAATCTCCCTCAGTGAATTAAGGTGAAGTGAGCTAAAACTGGGCTGCCACTATACGATGCTAGGGATTGACAAGTCGTGACACGCTCACTTCAAGGAAGGAGTGTTTTACAGAATAACACCGCTGAAGTAGGTTGCCGTCTGCTCGGCCGTTGTCTGTTATGTTTACAAGACCTTTCAGCTTTACTTTGTGTACAGGTAAAGTACCTCCTGGTAAGTAAATGATCTCTGAAACTTTGAAGGACTTTTACGGAGTTCGTGAGCGAGTTTAAACTTTGATTTTAAGTAATTACATTGTGTAGTGTTGTTGGATTTGATTTTAGAATTAGGAGCTTCGTTTTCATACTTGTTTTAATACTCTTTATTTGTTCCTTGAATAGTGTAAAATTTATTACTAATACCTAATTTCATAATTTTTTAGCGGCACTAAAGAAAAAAAAAATGAATAAAAGAGAATAAATAAAATACCAGCCTATTTTTATCCCATTGCCACTCCCACGCCAAATGCCTCTTCTCATACAAAGAAGGCGCAAACATTAATCACCACGCTTAGTCAAGGCGGATTGGCGATTTTAGACTTCTATTCATAATAAGTCAAACCTAGACTCATTATGAATATAAATCTGAAATCGCATATAAAATATAAAATATAAAAAGAAATAAATAATATTTTCAGTGGCGTCATAATTTTGTCGTTATGTTAATATTCATGTCCCAAATGATTCCGCATAGTCAATCGTATGTAGATGGGTTCCCTACAAGCAAATTGCTAGATTTTGCACACGCCTCCGTTTCTCAGATCAGTAGTTCGATTCTCTAAAATGCAAACTCGAAAACGAGTCTCACTAAAGTGATCGCGCTCACTTCGATAACGAACCAACTTGTCATTGGTTTAGTATTCGTTCACCGTGGTGACGTCACCGGCGCGCGGCGGCGTGATCGTGTTTAACAGAATACCATTTTGTAATCTCACTGCGGATTCAGCTTTAGAATTACGAAGTGAGGCTTAGAGAATCGCACTGCAGTTCTCAGGATTCGGTCTGACTCGGTGAATAAATGATTCGGTCTCAATGCAATTCACTGATAGCTTTGTAATATATAGTTCCACTGGGCGTTCTATTCTTTTAAATTATCACTGGATAACTTGGTATATGGTACTGTTTCTCTATGGTTGTCTTGATGGTTTTTCTAACAAAATCATTATTACACATACGTACTATCACGCCTGTATTCCCTGAAGGGTTAGGCAGAGGTGTACCAATGTACACTTATAGTGCGCCGGTATGTTTAGGTCCCATGTAATAGGAAGCGAGCCTATTGCCATTAAATCCACAATTAAATCCTAACTCCGAGCTGCTACTGAGAATTTCATAGAAACACCCAATAACACTTTTTGCTCGACCTGAGAATCAATCCCAAGACCACCAGGCTAACGAGGCAGTCATCAAAAATATTTTTTTTTTATTTCTCTTCTTAACAATCTTTTATGATGCACACTGTGTGTCTGTTTACTTTTAAATTCTTTTTTAGTGAATTCGTGGGGAATGCTGTGGGTTACATGTGTTGTAATATAAATATGGAATAGATTATGTATAACTGCAATTATACGTCAATAAATATACCAGCGAACTGTGGGTGTACAGTGTTACACCTCTGCCTAACCCTTCGGGGAATACAGGCGTGATGGTGATGGTGACGGGTTGTTCGAAAGAGATACCGCGCCCCCGGAACGCAAAGGGCACAAGAAGGAACATGAATGGGTTTTAGTCAGTAAAAGTCTGCCACTTCCGCCCCGCTCAGGGCAGGGGAAATTATGTGATGATTTCCCATATATAAAAAAAATACGTATGGGGCTTATTTAAGAATTTTTAGTTAAGCTTGACATGTAATTGTTTTTTGTTCCGAACAAATAAAATAAAATACAAACCTCTAAGGCTTGCTATTTCGTGATTCTGTGCCCTGGGTATTGGGTTTCTTTACCTGATAGTTAATGGAAATTATCGTGTTACACAAAGTGACCGCTGTCTGACCTCAGTAACTTGATGCCAGAAATCAGGTTCCCGTAGAATATTGTTGCCAACTCAGGTAGATGCTACCCAATAACTGTATGTAGAATTATAGTGAGATATATATTAATTTGAGAATTCTCGTTTGACGTTTTCACATATGAGTGAATAGTATGTGTTATGATTATTATTTAAAATTTTCTAATAGTTGTACTTACTGCTAGTAATCCTTAAGTTCTCTATAAATAGTAAAAATATAATATAATAATAATAAAAAAATATAAATGCGAAAGTAAGCTTTTTGTTTGTTACTTTTTCACGTTAAAACCGCTGAACCGATCATCCTGAAATTTTGCATATACGTTGTCTGTCAGGTGCACAGAAACGGACATAGAGTACCTTTTATCCAGAAAAAAAAAACGACGGGTTGCACTCCGGGAGTGCCGGCAGAAGTGAAAACGCTAAAGACAAATAAAAAAAAAATAATCGTAAGATTTTTGATCAGGTCACGTGTCCTGACGCGAGTTTAACATTTTTTACCCATTCCAAAACAAGTGCACAACGCCGCTAGAGAAGTTTTCACTTCAAAAACTACTATTCCCGTGGTAATCAACAATAACGTTTTTACAATAATAAATGGCCCAACGTGTCTTTCCAATTATGATTGAATTTCAAGCATAACCGACATTGAAGCGGACGAAATCTAGATACTATATTTCTAGCTGTGAAAATGTATAATTAATCTACTTATTTTATTTTTATTTATTTCACTTAAGTAGGTAAAGCAGTCAGTTTTCTATTAAGTAAATAAATACGAAATCCTTATTCAAGTCTAGTTCCAACATTATAAAGCTTTTAGTTTATCAAAATAAATTAATTCAGAAGCCGTTCTTATTAAATTATTCGGCCTACACAGTTTTCAAACTTGGTACCGGTGAAGTACCTAAGTACAAGTAGTCATAATACCTTCCAATTCATTATTACCTACCGGAAAGTTATACTATTTAAGAAACTATTATTTTGGCTATCACATTAGCCTAGTGGTCCTAAGCGCGACTGCTACGCTAGGGGTCTTGGGTTCAATTCCCAAGTCGAGCAAAGTGTTGTTGGATTTATTTAATGAAAACCGCGGAGTTAGGATTTGTGCCCGGTTAATGGCAATAGGCTCGCCCCCCCCCCCATTACATGGTAAGAAACCAACCGGCGAACTGTGCGTGTACATTCGTACACCTTTGCCTAACCCTTCGGGCACGGGCAAGTACCAATGTCACTTTTTCTATTTCGTATGTACTTTTTAAGTTCATCACTGACATCGGTTAAGGAAACCATCATGAAGAAGCCTGCATTTATAATTACTATTAGTATGAAATTGCCAATACCCTTCGAGCAAGCTTGGTTATTAATGTTCATGCCTTTTGCCCTGCAGTGGCAATGGGACAATAATAGGCTCGGATCAATGTTCGTGCCTTTTCTGTATAAGAAGAGGCTTTTGCACTGCAGTGGGATAATAAAGAGCTGGTATCTTTATAGAAGAAACGCATTAACAACATTAATGATAAAAGATATGCACTTAACTGTAGGTTTATGTACTGAATCGTATAAAAGTGAGTTAGAAAAGGTTCTATTTCACCCACATTATTATTACAATAGAACTTTACCACTTCAAATATATTTATCGAATAGAAAAACCGATAGATACACATTGAACGTCAAAGATTGAAGCTTTATTCTTGTATTTTCTGGTCTAAGTCGTCTCGACTCTGTCAACAGGGGTGGAAAATGGTAAGGGATGAACCTTGTTACAAGCACCAAAGACAATTTTCTCTAGCAACTTCCCCGACAAATGTGATTACCTACTACGGTTACTGGCTCTATGTTAAAACTTCTGTAATTGTGTTTTCAGAAGTTTTTGGTTATGTAAATCTTAATTTACAGTATTATGCCACGGACGGCGATGGCGTACGATTTAAAGCGTCTAATAAAAAAAAACTTGTTAAACAAAACTTTTGTAATGATCCGAATGATTTTGGCTCAAGAATTTTGATATTATAGAACGTACTTATACCTGTCAAAATAGCCTGAATAAATTGTGTAACAATTTTCGTAACCTGTCAACGAGTAATAAATTACAACGTAATAAATGAATAATTATTCAGTATCGTGTTTCTTGGCTAGACACTGAAGTAAGGCCTTTACCTAAAATAAAGGGATTTTCGTATAATTGACTTTTAGAAAGCCGTCAGGACTCAAGATAAGTAAGGTTCAAAATTGAAGCTATCGTAACATAATCAACAAAATAGTAATCAAAGATAAATAGCTTTCTGTCTGCGAAACAATTTTTCTGTAGCACCCTTCAGGCTTTCACTACAAAAATGCTATTAGGACCCTTTGGCCAACACCACTTTCCGAAGTCGACGTTTCAATCCAATTGAACGTGCCTCTCTGGCGATACACCCCGCTTTGAGACGAATGTCTTACAAAAGATACATCCCTTTTTAGGGTACCGTGTATCTTCGGCTTTACCTCAAATATATCATGTATTTTTTTTTATAGAACTAAATGAGGTGGTTGTGTTTTAGGACAGTTGAATACATTATGTATGTGTGTGTAGGTGTATAAAGGTTGTTTTTTTTTTCTGGCGTGGGATTGTTCTACATTAGGAACTAGTAAGAATTATTTTGTTTTTCCGCCATTACATCTTTATTATTTTAAATAGTCCCTAATGACGTACGTTGTTCTTAGAAAAGAAATTGTTTTAGAAAATCCTATTAGTATTATGATAATGTAGTAGGTTTATCATTTTTTAATGTAGAATGAGTAATAACATAATTATAAGTTACATTATAAACGGTATTTTTTTAAGACATGCACTTAATTTTCTCCCAACTGAATTTCGGTCACGGAGGCCTATCTAAATCAGAGACAAAACAAGCCAAGCACGCAAAGGATATACGTTATTAATAAATTACTAATGGAAAAACTTAATACCATTTTGCCTGACCTGGGAATCGAACCCAGGACCCCGTAGCCACGCTTAGCACAATTGAGCACATGTTAAACAACTTAGACTTACTCCACACAATTTTGCTCTGCGAAAGCGGTCCCGATGAACCATTGTATGAAATTACGTACACTGAGAAATAGCCTTGTAAAAGAAACCAATGATGTCTTAGGAGAACATGTGTGGGTAGGTAAGTACATAATTTTCTTAGAAAATGTTTCGTAGTTAATTTTGTATAATATGTATTAAGGCTATAAGTTCCCCCAAATTCTTCAATAAAGTTCTATGTAATTGACGTTACAAATTGCTTTTGTGTCTAGGCGGTCGCTTGTCCAACTTTAGTCCCAATACTTTCAGAGAATTTAATTATATTTGTCTTCTAAGTCCAGTAGCGCGAAAATATTTCTTTTATATACAAGTAAATCCTCATGTTTTGCCCGACAGATAGAATTACATTTTAAGAAGCATATTGCTCCAGATTCGGCGGAACAAGAAAAATACGTAGATATGAATGGAATTACGTTGCCGCGCAAATCCGACCAAATCCAATTTTTGACGGAAACAATGATAGCAAAAACAATAGCGAATTAGTGTTGGGGAAGTGGAACGAAGGTTTATTTCATTAGCAGTATTCAAGACTCATCATAAAATAAAGAAAAAACTTGATACATACATACCATCACGCCTAGGTATTCCTCGAAGGGTTAGTCAGAGGTGTACCAATGTGCACCAGCAGTCCGCCAGTATGTTTTTGGTCCCATGTCAAAGTGGGCGTGCCTATTGCCATCAATCGAGCACAAATCCTAACTCCGAGCTGCTACTGAGAATTTGACGCATCAACAATTACGCTACGCTAACTTTAACGTGAAGCAGTCTATCGTTAGTTAAAAAGATTCCTAAAAGCTACATCGAGTCTCTTCAGATCCTAAACTAGTAGAAACGAACTACCCTCTGAGTGAACGAGACGCTAAAGTAGCTGAAAGTGGCAGGACATAAAGGAAGAGGTCCTCATTCACGCGATACGACTTTCAGTATTGGATCCTACAAAGTTAAAATACGTGCTCGCCCACATTTTTGCTTCGCTGGCTAGTGAAACTTGTGTAAGAAAGGTATATCCTCGCCGAGTAGCAATCCATTTTTTGTCCAACATTAGGGAAATCCTCACAAGCCCTATTTAGGAAATTGCCTTCTTTATCGCGCCTGTGGTTAACACAGTTCGGCTGGGCCCGATCTTTCCAAGTGCCCCTTTTATTTTTTAGAATTCAACGTTAGTATACGTTTAGAGGGAAACCTCGTTTATTAGTACTATTTTATTTTTCTAAACAAATTGAATACAAGGAAAAGTTTGTACAGTATCTTGATCGTGAAAATTTGAATTGGTTATGTGAACAACTGGGCTCATTTCTGTTTGCTACGTTTTTTACCGCGGTACTTATTTGCAGGAAGTCTATAAGGGGCTCTATGGAATCGCAATCTGTTATATTTACGAGGGGAACGGCTACTTAACTGTGAATGAAGGTTGAGAAAAAAAGGAAAGTATAACAAACGGAAGAAATGTTATCCGTTTTCATTTTATCTTGAATCACAACAACAGGGGATTATTCCGAACTCGTTCAGTATTTATCAAAGTTAAGAAAGAAAGAGAAAGATAAACGGGTAATGATTGGATCTCACTTTGGTAACATCACTCTCTCGAGTTGTCCCGGGAGTCTGTTAGAACAAATTCCAATTTATTGCGTTTCTTATTGTCATTTCAGTAATTAAAAGTTTGTTTGTTTCAGTGATCCTTCTTGAAGTAGTCGAAAATTAAAAGCGACTTTATCTACTTCAACAAAAAAATGCCTAGTTGTAAAAGTTTATTTATTAAATAATAACTACAAGTACAATATCATACGCAATGTTATTTTCAACCTAATTATATAATAAATAGTTATAATTTATTTATCTGGGTATAAAGCAATTTTATAATGGTATGTTCGAATGTTTGCTAGTCCTACACTAGCAAACAATACCTAAGCAATAAGCAATGTTTGTTCAAACTATCAAACACCTAAACATTATTACGCGTTTTGAATTATTATAACCGTTTTTAAAAAAAAATATTCATCGATAAATAATAATAGCAATCTTTCTCACATAAGTATATGAAAAATAAACTGCCCCGTTGGTCTCGTGGTCGCAAGGGCGACTGCTGAGAAAGGGGTCCCGGGTTCGATTCCCGGGTCGGGCAAAAAGTGTTATTGGGTTTTTCCATTAGGAATTTCTCAGTAGCAGCCCGGAGTTTGGAAGTTGGTGGTGTGACACCCCCGTGCCTCGGAAAGCACGTAAAAAGCCGTTGGTCCTGCGCCTGATCTCTCTCCGGTCGTGTCGGATTGCCGTCCCATCGGGCTATGAGAGTTAGGGAAGAGGGAGTGCACCTGTTTGCGCAAACACTTGTGCACTATAATATCTCCTGCGTACGTGGCTAGTCTGCATTAAGGTTAGCCGCCGTGGCCGGAATCGGCCTGGAGAATTACATTTGAAAAAAATACAGCAATTTTGAAAAGTCCGATTATGCAAATATTTGTATTTTTTTTTACGTTCCTTTTTAATTTCTTTTTTCATATGTTTAAAAAAGGTTACGAAAATTACAAAACGTTAATTTGTGAATATAAACCGTTATTTAATTATTAATTTACAAGTATATATGTAGGTACAAACTTCGTTTTCCGAAATATATCGCCGGCTTACTTACTATCGAGAGTTGCCGAATGTTTCCCATTATTAATCATGAGATGAGAAGCATCTAATGTATCGACTACATCAGAACTAGTGGTATCGATTTCGAAATTAAGTGTTTGTAAATAATCTACACATATACCAGAGTGGTTTCGGTCTATAGGATACATTAGTTAATTAATGATTCATGATATATCGATATCTTCTTCCTTACGATCTTCCGAATAAAGACATAAACACATTTTATGGATAAAACAAGATGATGTACACCGCAGTATAATCCATCTGCATTATCATAATTTAGGAGGCAATACTATAATCCCCTTACTTATAAACATTACCTAAAGTTAAGTAATAATTCTCGTCTGGTTATCCATATTTTTTCGATATTAAAGCGTGCTTTAACTTTAAGCAATGTTTTATAATGGGATTATGTATCTGCTGGTATTTTCTATAGATTTTAGGTACTGTGAAGGTTGCATGCCTTGGCAACCTGGCTGTAATATTTATGATCCAAATACTCAGTCGCATTCCTTTAGTGGTAAAAGTTATTTTTAAACGTATCATTGGATGGCCAACAAGCCGACAGTTCACCTGATGTTAAGTGGTGGCCAAGGTTTATAGACATCCGCAATATTTATATATATATTTTTTAAATATAAAAAAGGGACTTTTGTGCCTGGTTAATAGCAATAGGTTCGCCCCCTTTTACATGAGACCTAAATATACCGGCGAACTGCGGGTGTACATTGGTTCACCTCTGCCTAACCCTTCGGGGAATACTGGCGTGATTATATGTTTTTTATATGGTTAAAAAAGGGACAAATTGTCAAGCGTCGCGTATAATACTGTAAATGAATGACTGAATCATGATCAACCAATAAAAAAATTGTCACATACATTTTTAATTTAAGTACTACCATCAAGTACTTCCCCGGACGATCTCCTTCATAAAGAGCTCTACTACAACTGGACCTTTTTTTATTAAGTCCTCATAGAACCGCCATGGATAACGATGTCTATACAAAGTTCATCTCTCGCTCGTTAACGCGGCCGCACCGGACTCCGGAATAAAGTCTTAAGCTTATTCGAGCCTATCGAGATTTTACCTCCTTTCATGTGGTCACGCTACGTGAAAAATGATATTTGCAGCGAATATAAGGGTCTTGAGATATCACCGATAATGATCTGAATGCTTATAGACAGTGTTTCTATAAAACGTTTGGTAGTATTTGTGTGTAATTCATACAGTTTACCATAAGTAGTGGAAGTGCCTACCTTTAATAATTTAGATATTAATACAAAGGCAGCGTGGTACTATTGGCACAGTGATTAAGCGATTGGCTGCTGTGCTGCGTGTCGCGGTTTCGATAGCAGCTCGGAACAAATATTTGTAGGGCCTGTTTGGTGAGTTTTATATGTTTGTAGATGCACCCACTAAACAGGGAAAACTAGGGTGTGTGTGTGTGTGTTTTTTTTTTAAGAAACCCAATTAGAGTTATTCGAATGGAATTAGTATGTAGTGATGACAATACCGGGCCAATACCAATGTGATTTTTACAATTCCTATGTACCCTCTATGTTTATTCCTTTACATGACTGACATCGGTGTAGGGAAACATCGTGAGGAACCCCGGACTTGTAATTAATATAAGTCTGAAATTACCTCATCCGCCGTGAGCAAAAGATTCTGATCAATGTTCGTGATTCCTCCTAGGTATGAGAAGAGACTTTTGACCTGTAGTGGGATAAAAATAGGCTGGTTTTATCTTACTAATCGTATCCTATCCTACCAATATTATAAATGCGAAAGTTTGTGAGGATGGATGGATCGATGGACGTTTGTTACTCCCTCACGCTTAAACGGCTGAAAGGATCTGGATGAAATTTGGCACTGAGATAGATTGTAGTGTGGAATAACACATAGGATACTTCTTATCCCGGAAAAAAATACTGTTTCCGCGGGATAATAGGTATAGCAAATTGTATGCGGATGAAGTCGCGGGCAGACCATAGTCCTACTACTATTATAAAGGCGAAAGTTTGTATGTATGGATGGATGTTTGTTACTCTTTCACGCTTAAACGGCTGAATGGATCTGGATGAAATTTGGCACAAAGATAGATTATAGTCTGGAATAACACATAGGCTACTTTTTATCCCGGGAAAATGTACGGTACCCGTAGGATAACACATCAACTGTGACGCGGACGAAGTCGCGGGCAGAAGCTAGTTATTTATAAAGTCATTCTATTTGACGAAAAATTATCTACTGAATTGTAGAACAAATTATTATGTAACTTTTGTATCACTGTCAATAATTTGTATCTACTGCCAATTCTAACCTACCATCTCTACGAAACACAATTTCCTCTCCCCCACAACTCCCGGATCGATACAAAAAAGTACGACAATCCATAAATTACGATATAATTTCCTAAAAAGAAACATCCATTAGTAAAAATTACGAGTTCTTGTTCATAACTTGAAATATTTCCTGCGGGAGTGAAATGAAATGCTTCAGATTTATGCAAGACAGTCCATCTCAATCAGAATGTGAGAAATGAGCTGACAAAGGCTCTTTTACGAATGCGAATGTCGACTGAAACTTCGAAAAAAAAATCGAGGCTCGACTTTTTCGAACATTTTATTACGCTATGTCGTGAAAAACTTGAAGCTTGACAAGTTAGTTCATGTTTTCTGGCGTAGATTGATGTCTGCATAAGTATGAGAGATAAATAATGTTTTGATGGTAGCCCCTGAATATTTTGCCGAGGAAAAATGAATAAGAATTTTTGATTCTTCTTTATTTATTTTCTGAAAATTGAAAATGTATACTGATTTGCAAAGATAAAATAATAAAATAATGTCAACACAACACATGTCTAAAATGGCGACAAAAAATTCCAAACCCTTTTAAATTCTGTCCCCTCTGCAAAAAGTCAATTCAGGAAACCGGCGGGATCCGACCAACAGTTTGCAACAAATCAACGGCTGCAGAGCTAGCCGTTCTTCATTTGTCGTTCCCAGATCCCGTGTTAATTAATGTTGGACGAGCTATAAAAACGGTGTTTCGGCGCCAAATGCACACATCCCCTTATATATGGCGCGGCGGCGTATTTTTCATGACGTCACCTGCTGTATCTACGTGATCCGCATCGGAAAATATGTTGTCCCATTAATTAGGTACTTTGAATGGATTGTGTGGCCCTCCGTTATTGGCTGGAAAATTAAGGCGGGTGCGATTGAGTAACGGTATAGGTAAACGATTAGTTAGCCGATCCGCTCGGAGCCTATATGAAAGCCAGTTAAATATAGGATTGGATTTTTTTGCTTCTATCTACATTTAGCCCTCATGTGTTCGATTGGAGAAAACCGGCTGGATGAATGGGAATTGTTTGTTTAGTTTTAGTTGGGTTCAGTTTAGTGGGTACAGATTCTTCTTTCTTTGTAAAAGGGGCTTGATTAAAAAGAGCCCCGCACCGCATAGTTCGCCAGCCGGATCAAGTTGGTGATTCAACTTTGATTGTTGGCTACACAAGATCCTTTGATTACTTAAAATACTCAAGACTTACAAACAACAATACCAGAGAAAGATGCTATTACAATCAGCAACATTCTCAGTCGAATTGATGATAATAGGTATGTCCAATCCCTACTAATATCATTATAAGCGAAACTGGGCCTGATATACCATATCCCTTACTCGACGTATTTTTCATTACCCAACATAATCATAAAAATATTGGGTCAGCGTGCGCGATAAAGAACGACAAACAATATCGATTACATAACACGCTCGCAGCCGCTAACACACCACTATAAAAACCTAATAAAAATCACTAAACCCCTCAAAACAAGTAGGAACGAGGGTGCGCTATCACGCCAGTAAATCGACCTTGTACAACTCCATTTGACACCTAAATACTATGGCGGAATCCTTCGGGCCGCGCCTAAGTCTGTAAACGCTATATAAATCGTATCGTACACTGCGTAATGGCCCTAAGGGGTACAGCGAAAAACTTCCCGAGAGCTATTAACTTTATTTAAGGGTGTTATAAAGCGTTTTCTACGTTATCAGTATCCCTTGAGCCTAGTTCGGCATGTCCTTCGGCTATTGGCACCGGGCCCCCAGGGACTAATAACTATGCTGCCCTGAGCAGGTGGCCCTTACGTTATATTCGAAAAGTAATTAAAAAGTTTAGGTGTAAAAAGTATTGAACGGACTTAAAAGTTTAGTTTAGGTGGAGCGCTGGGCCCAGTGTAAGCTCTTGCAATATTTCACAAAATTGGCTTAAACATTTTTTGTATCGCAATATGTGTCTTTTGCATAATATATAGATATTAATATGTGGGAATAATCTAGAACACTATTATTTGTAAAGAGCTCACTCTAAAAACACATGCTTACAAATTAATTTATTCTTTTGCGAACACAGGGTATTATCAATCGTAGATGTTGTATAAAAATGTTGGTCCATACTATTTTCCGTCGAAGGGCATACAAAAACGGTCTACGGATATCCAATGCCGTATGTGAATCAGTTAGAATGCAGATTAACTTGTTAATTTGCAGATTATATCTGGTTAAGTCCGTAAAAGTGAAAAAAAAAATGTTTAAGTTCATAAATTAACTAGATAGTCTGCAGACTTCTTAGGTAATTTGCAGACTAACGACCAAGGATACGGTTAAGTTAATAAAACAGGTTCTTTGCTTGAATAAAACATTTGAATTTATTGAAATCATTTATTTTAAATTCCAATAATAATCTAAAGTTTGGTGACATTTTACGCATAAATAAAAGTACTCGTAATAAAACAAATCAATACAATAGTGTGTTATTAAAGTTACTTATGGTAACATATATCATGTATATTAAAAAAAAATCGTTGTAAAGTCTCATGCTAAATACAATAATATTATCAAAAGAATAAAACGTCACTGAAATATTAGTCTGAATATAAGAATAAGAAAAAATATGCCATTATGGAGTAATAATTTCATAATTAGTTTCTTCCAGTTAGTTCTACATAATTTTGATATGATCAAACATAAACCCACAATGATCGTTTCAATGATCCGGATAACCAACAAAAATCAATTACAAAACTGCTTCAGAACTAAAAAACAAAATAAAAAGTAACACATTTCACTTTGTTAAGTAACCAATTAAAGTATCTTCGAAACACCAAACCCCTACAATTTGTACGAGTACAACACAATACTATCGGAACAGAGCCTTGCCGTCGGAAACTATTAGCTTCGATTTTCGATAACGAAGGCGTAAAGGTCAATAGAATGAGAGCGGACGACTGTTAATTCACTTTTGTCCCGAACGTTCGAAAGGACGGACATCATACCCGGATGCGTACGATGGGACGTAGAAGAAAATTTAATGCCTATGGGGCAAGCGACAACAAATAACACGGAAATGAGGGACTTCCTAGTATCGGCACCTCGATTCAATTTGCTTTGTAGCACTCTGGCCTTTCGCTATGGGTTCCTACTTGTTTATTTGCACAGTAAATGGGTATAGGATGTGTTATTTTGAGCTATTTTCGTACCATTTAATTTTGAACTGGGATAGGTATTGGTAGAATAAAATATACTTACCTACTCGTATGTACTTAAATGTATTTTTATTTATTTAAGTAATGCATACTGTACACACAGACTATGACGACATTAAACTCATAAGAGGAAATATAATTATAATGTATTGCTTCTTTTTAGTTGTAAGAAATTTTATAGCTTGTTTTTTTTTTAAACAGCCTGTTATGTCCGGCTACTCGTTAAAGGCATCCCCCGAGTACTTATAGGTAATACTAATTATCGCAGTGCGCGTGTAGGTCGTTTCGTTACCTCTTCTTGAGCTGGCCTCAGCGACGCGCACCATCCTCAGGTACTCATTGCGTGGAGATGCTTCCATTCCATTCCAAATTCAAAACATGGCAGAAAAAAGGTTATAACATTTATTTTCTCAGTGAAAAATATTGGCCAGTCAGCTGCCGGAATAGTATCAGGGTATCCTACCCAAGGTAAGCAGTTTTACAGTCTAATGATATTAGAAGAATATTCAGAGGTACCTAGTCGTAATTTTAAATGGTACCCGGAAATAAGGGCCTTCGAGTATCGGCACCTCGATTCAATTTGTATTTCGATTCGATTGAAAGGGTTTGCACAAAATAGGTATGGGATGTGTCGCGTTCATTTGAATCTATTTTGAAGCTATTATTCGTAATTACTGGAGACTTGGGATTGTCAGTACTTTTCAGTTGAATTTGTTTTCGTTTTGTAACCAGTTGTTACCAGCTTATTGTCTCACTGCAGGGAAAATGCCTCTTCTTATGCTGAAAAGGCACGACCCCTGAATAACACTTACGTATCTCTCACATTAACTAAAACTCCAGGTATGCAAGATATTATCTTTAACTGATGTCAAAGATGTCCAAGAGAAACTTAGAAAGTACATATGAATTATTACAGCCACATGTACTTGCCCGGTATCGAACCCACCTCATGCATTAGAGTCAGACGCCTTAATTTCAAGCCCAGCACGACATTCATATAACAAGCAAATTAAAATTATATTCGTGATATAATGACGTATAATCAAATAGAAGCTTAAAACATATTTGTAAATTGAAATCTCATTTTTTTAAATGAAAACACTTCCTAGAAAGGCTCAGATATTGTTCCATCACCGTCGCTGTGGGTAATTACAAACATATTGCCTTGAACAAAATGTAAACGAGCTCCCAGTTTACAGGAGAAACATGTAAAAAAATGATGGAGTAATTTCTAAAAACAATATTGTCGTGAACCGTACCTCCGCTACACAAACAATAATTAATTTATCGACGCACATGCTTGTAAATGTCAGAAAAAGGGCGTTGTAATTTTATAATAAGTAGAAATATTTATTAAATATATTATTATATTATATTTTTATACTAACTAACTTAACTGCCTCGGTGGCCTAGTGGTCCTAAGCGCGACTACTACGCTAGAGGTCCTGGGTTCGATTCCCAGGTCGAGCAAAAGTGTTATTGGGTTTTTCTATGAAATTCTCAGTAGCAGCTCGGAGTTTGGATTTGTGCCCGATTAATGGCCATAGGTTCGTCCCCTAATACATGGGACCTAAATATACCGGCGAACTGTGGGTGTACATTGGTACACCTCTGCCTGACCTTTTGGGGAATACAGGCGTGATGGTATATTTATATATATATTTATTTTTATATTAATAACCCGCGGGTATACTTTCCCGCTTTAAGATTTGACTTAGAAATAAAAAAACAGAAAAGTGGGAGCAGTTGTCTGTTCCGCTGCCTTTGGTCGTAGCGTGATGTTATAAAACCTAGATTTTTTCTTGAGAAATGGGTATTTAACCCAAAAACATTTTATCAAATTCGACTAGAAGTTTCTGAGATAGTAGTAGTAGAGCTCTTTGTGAAGGACCTCGCCTGGGGAAGTACTACCAACATACCTATTTCTGCCGAAAAGCAGCGTTGCTGTATTTCGGTTTGGAGGGTATAGGTGCGGGTGTAATTATAGGCACATGAGACATTACAACTTTGTCTCTGGGATGGCAACGCATTTGCAAGGCCTTTGGTATTGCAGATGTCTATAGGTTACGGTGACCACTTAACCAGGGACTTGAAAACGAAATGAATTTCGTTCCGTTATCATTAATGTTATCATATAACGTTCCAAAATTTGTAACGATACTAAAACTTAAAAATACCAATAACGTCACAAGAAAGAAACGTTAAAGAATATCATTTATTTATTTATTTATTTCTTCAACAAATTTACATTTGTGTCGAATAGTAGTTTTAACAATAAATATACACAAAGATTAATAATTATCGTAAGCTAGAAAAACAAAAATATTACATTACACATTGGTCAACATTATTAGTCTTGGTCAACATTATTATAATAATTCACTTAATATCAATTAAAAATTGAATTCAAAGATTTTATGTCAATAAAATTCATAATCATAGAATGTTCAATAATACATTTATGTCATTAAATATAGTCACATATTAGTTCAGATACTTTTATCTTTGAGAAACTCTTCTATGCTGTAATAACATTTCTCCAACAACAACGACTTTAACTTTCTCTTGAATTCGTGTGGATTCATAGAGTTTTTAAATTGTACAGGTAATTTATTGTACATAATTACTGACTGCACTCTTGAGGCATGTTTAACGACATTAAGCTTAGGCTGTAATAAATTAGGTAGATCCTTTCTTCGCGTTTTAATTCTGATATGTCTCTGTTCTTCTGTCTCAAACTTATGGATGTTTTTAATGAAATGACTAAGCAGAACCAAGATATAGAGGCATGGTACTGTAAGAATGTGCAGTTTCTTAAAATGATCTCTACAAGAATCCGTTTGTTTAATGCGAAGCATAGTTCTCAAGGCTCTCTTCTGCATAACGAAAGCAGCATTTATATTGTATTGGTAGCTGTTGCCCCAGAACTTAATGCTATATCTAAATCTAGACTCTATGAGTGCAAAATATACCATTCTGAGGTGAGCAATGGTTAATTCGTCTCTAAGACTCCTGAGAGCATAGCAAGCACTACTCACAGAGTTAGTGACGACTTCCAATTCCTTTTTCCAATTTAAAGCTGCATCTATTTGTACCCCCAAAAATTTTATATTGTCAACAATGTCCACTTTATTCCCTAATAAATGTACCTTAACTGTGTCATTGTTCTTCGTGGTTGATTTAAATAATAAACATTGCGTCTTTTTTAGATTTAGTTTTAGATCGTTCATAGTAAACCATTTCTCAAGAGCACATAGGATAAAATTAATCTTCTTTTCTAAATTTTCTATATTGTCACTAGCAATAATAGCGCTTGTGTCATCGGCAAAAACTACAATTTTAGTATCATCGGAAATACTTTTCATGTAAGCTATCAGATCATTTACAAATATTATAAAGAATACGGGACCTAGAACGGATCCTTGTGGCACGCCTTTATTTATTGTAACTGTGTCTGATTTGTGTAGTATTTCATGCCCATCTTCGTGAAGTGTTTTAATTTCTACATACTGAGTTCTATTATTTAAATAGGATCTGAATAAATTTAACACATTTCCCCTAATGCCATAGAAATCTAACTTATTCAGAAGAATACAGTGTTCCACTGTATCGAACGCAGAACTGAGGTCGAGGAAAAGTCCTGCTACTTTTAGTTTAGCATTCAACTTTCCCACTACATCATCAATTAACATGTCAATAGCATCTATCGTTCCTACATTATTTTGATAACCAAATTGTTGGTCAGTTATAACTTTGTGTTTATCCAAATGACGAACAAGCCTCACTTTCATAATTTTTTCAAATATTTTGGAACATACCGGCAACAAGGAGATAGGCCGATAATTCCCAGGATCCGTTTTAGAACCTTTTTTATGTATCGGTATTACTCTAGCTAATTTAAATTGTTCAGGAAAAACACCTTTACCTACAAATTCGTTTATCGAATCGGCCAAAGGGCTAGCTAATACATCAATGTTTTCTTTTATGATATTCATAGGAATTTCATCATGGCCAAAAGACTTTTTACTTTCCAAAAACTTTACTAGTTTAAAAACTTCGATAGGTGTAACAGGTTCAAAGACCATATCCTCCTCTACTCTCGTCCCATGATTTTGTAAATACTCTTTTGCTGTGTTAGTGTCACTTATGATGAAATTAGAATTATCACAGAATTTTTCCAATAGAATATTAGCAACTTCTGAGGGATTTTGAACTATTTTATTATTATCCATAAGTATCAAATTGTCATGGTCATATTTTTTAGCATTCTTCTTACTATTTATAATTTTCCAAATAACTTTGCCAGAATTCCGAGATAGATTTATTTCTGTTCTAGTTACTAGTCTTTTCGCATGTCGTACTACTTTTCTATATACCCTAAAATAATTACTACGATATTTTAAAATTGAATCGTCACAATTATATTTGTCAATAAAATTTAGAAACCGTTTCATTTTACTAGCGACTTTTATTCCCGTAGTTAACCATTTAGATTTGTTGCTGGTTTTTGTATTTATTTTTAGTTTCTTTTTAATAAATGTGTTAGAATGTAGCTCACTGAGTTTGTCAATAAATGTACATGCGCACCAGTTTTTTTGCAACAACTTTTGCCTAAAACTAGACTTTTTCCCTTCATTATATAATCTTCTTTCAATGTACACATAACTTTGCTCTTTCCTGTAAGCCACTTTTTCCAGTGTCAATGTACAGAAAAGGCCCGCATGCCCATCAGATAGACCATTGTGGTCTGTGTCTACACTTGTAATAATTGTCTTATCAATATTAGTCAATATATTATCTATACACGAACTTGAATTATTGCGTCGAAATGTATCTGAGTAAATTAAATGTCGAAAGTTGTAACATGTCAAGAGTGATAGAAAAGAATGTCGTTTTAAGTCATCTTTTGATAAATTAATATTAAAATCACCACAAATTATACATTGTTTATTGATGAAATGTTGTAACAGCTGTTCAAGTCTCTGCATAAAACTATCTAAATTGCTGTTCTCAGGTATTCTGTAGCAACAAATAATATATGTATTTGTCTCCAAATCCTTTACACCACAAACCTCGAAACAGTTAATTTTATAAAGTTGTTTACAAATTTGTAGGTCTTCAACTTTCTTGTCATTTAATGTCAAGATTAAAGTACCTCCACGTTTTTTATTCAATCTAGTGTTATAGGAACTCAAATTATAATTAGTTAAACTAAACTGGGCAGCTAATGATTGGTTTAAAAAATGTTCACTAATACAAATAAAATCTATTTCTTTGTTTAATTCGCACAAATATATTTCAAGGTCATCCTTCTTGCTGTTTACTCCACATATATTTTGATGGTAAATAGTCAATGTTTTATATATATTGCTTGCACAGTTTTCCCGAGATAATACAATATGATTATTATATGAATGACTACTCACGAAAAAAGTCCAATGATTTATCTTGTCCAGAAACATTATTGTTTGTTCGTTCAATAGTGGTGGTATTGAGTAGATCAATATTTATATTATCTAAAATAGTCTTATAAATATTTTTAATTCCATTTATATTAATTTTCCCTGTTTTATTTGAGAACATATCGTACGTGAGATTTTGGTTTGAATCAAAAAAATAAGCATAATTATTGTTTTGCAATTCCAGACTTAATAAGTTATTAAATAATTCAATTTTGTAATTGTGAATAAGGGCCCCGCAAGTATATGTGGGTGTACATAATATCACATTTGTGTGGGTTATATGTGCTAAAGATTCCCTTATTGTTTTTACTAACCCAATGTAGTTATTTGTGCCCCTAATGTCTTCCTCTCCTAACATGACAACACAGTAGTCATTCATGTTAAAGTCCAATAATTTGATGTCAATATCCTGCAGTAATCGTTGTATACTGCAATTTTTCAAAATATGGCGACAGTAATTAAATTGATTGGCAAATGTGTGTTCTACAGCTTGCAAAGTGCCATACGAGTTACTGTTTGTCAGGATGCATAATTTGGTCTTAGTGCGTTTGGATATTTCTACGGAAGTCGTATTGTTGTCTTGAGATAAGGGACTGCTATTTTTTGCTTGCTCCAAGGCATTTATTTGCTTATTAAGACACATTATCTCGCTTTTTGCTTGTAATAATTGTTGGACTAAATCTGCTACTTGTTTTTCCAGTGCTTGTGCTACAGTATTATCTGGCCCAGGAGATGATGTAGGTTCAGTGGAATTATTACTTCTCTCCTTCGGATGATGGTTAGTAGGACTATGACAAAAATTTTCTGTTAGTCTGCGTTTCACACTATTTTTCCTGTTCGACGAGATATGTCTTTTTGTCAGAGATCGTTTATTTAGTGTTAACGCTGGACTGCCGCAAATTTGTTTCAATATAAGAATTTCTTGAGAAAGCTGACTTATTTGGTTTTTCAGGTCTACGTTTTCAATTATAAGGTTGTCTAGTTCATTCTGTGTAATTTCAAGGTTTGACTTTAGCGCTGTAATTTCAGACTTCATTTCTTCCACACAACCTGGGAACACGTTTGTAGACATGTCCAGGCTTTGTCCTAGTATATCGCTTGACGGTGAACAATCTAGGGAGTCAGAGAGGTCCATAATTTCCAATGATTGGGATAACAGCTTTTTCCTCAAAGTAATATTCGATTCTCTTTCCATTGTTCTTAATAAACTAGTACACAGTAGTATTTCTGTGCGTAACGGAACGCAACTCAAAAGCCCAGAGTCCAAGTACTAAAATTTGGTTTCTGAACGACTCGCCTTCCCGTCAGCGGGTTACGCAAACGATTCTATTGGTCAATTTATTGACATCAGTAGTTGTGAGTCAGCTGATGTTTGTTTATGCTTATTTGAAATTTGATTCGCAACTGATAGTCAATGTTGTTAATGTTAATAACTTACTATTTATTCATCGTGGTTCCAGTGTATGTAAATTTTCGGGTAAATCACTATAATAAACTGCTGTTTAGTGGTGTTAAAATTGTAATATTTCACTTTTACACACTGTTCGACATAGGTGGCACAGGTAGGGTTTTTACACAGATTCCCGTCGTAGTTCACTTAGATAACAGTTACACTGAAGTTATAACTCAGGACGAACGTCTTAAGCATATTTTGGGTGTGTTATGGGTAATATAACCACTGAAAACTTATTTTACTTGACGGAGCGATGTGGATCACGAGAAACTTTTTTTTTTTTTTTTTTTTTTTTTTTTTTTTTTTTTTTTTTTCATTTTCGTAGAACAAAATTTTAAGTAACGTTACAGGTATCAGTAACATTAAGCTTATCCGCTTGTAATAACGTTACAGGTGAAACGTTACAGATTCATTTGTAACGTTATTCTTAAGAACTTTTCTCGCTGACTACCGCTCCGTCGTCGCCCGCGGCCCGGTAGCCTCGGCACAAGCCACCACTGTAATGAATAACGTTATTATATCGTTATACTAATAACGATATATTGATAATATTGTTAGTGAACACTTTAAGATTTCGTTCCGTTTGTCAGTATCGTTATAGCCAAGGTATTAATTTTGTTACGATCCTGGTGGAACGGTACAAATTATCGGTACTGGAACTACGCGAAACGTTATTTTGAGTAACGTTTCAAGTCCCTGCACTTAACATCAGGTGGGTAGTGGCGTCAGCTTGTATGCCATCCAATGACTTATAAGTAAAAAAAGATTTGCGCGTATAAACCAACAAATAAACTCTTCAGCTTCATAGATAGTAGTTTTTATACAATGTACGTGGTATTTCTGCATAATTATAAACTTTTAAAAGAACACGAATGGAGTTTCTTTTTCATTCTCCTCTATACGAAACTACATACTAGAAGGAGTAACTTGTTTTTTTTTCTTCTTTATACCATCACGCCTGTATTCCCCGAAGGGTTAGGCAGACGTGTACCAATGTACAGTAAGCGCTCAGAATTGCATAAGCACGCTAAGGTTCACTTTGCTGTGAACACGGGCGCGATCCAGTCAGTGCGTGCGCATGTGTGTTTACGAGAACATTCCACAGATAACACACACTAATGAACTATCGTCGCGCTCACTAAGCGAGATGGCATTATATTTCTGTTTACGCGTCCTACCCGACGCGTGACGTATTCTTACCATTGCATTGCTAAATTTCGCGTAAAAATAACATGTCCTGGCAGCTGTTTAGGATAAGAAAGGGTTTACGATCATTGAAATCCGAGTTCGAATCTTATACTATGTGTGGCTGTTTTTTGTTTTTTGAAACCATAATAATGTTAGGTAAAAACTTTTTAGGATTATGTTGATTGATAACGTATTCATGCTCATTATTTATGTTTTATAATAAGCAAATATTAGTTATTGTAATATTTATTTAATTATTTATGTGATTTTTAGTATAACTTTTTGGAATAAGAAGAAGGAAATAAAACAAAACGTGCTAAATAATAACAAAAATTTATTTACCTATAAAATTAACAAACTTATGAGAATTGTAACGTCACATTCCTACCGACATAAAAGAAGTTCTCTTGTAACCGTTCATAACATTTTTTGTTGTATACCCACTACTTAAGTCAATAAAATTCATAATAACATAATAAGAAAAGGATATTTTAATAACACAAATAAATTTGGTGATACTCACGTATTAAGTTTCTGAATCGGTATTCAGCAGACTTTATTGAAAACTAAACTATAATTTAGACTTTATGAACAGGTTTTTTTTTATGTAACGTCACAATAAACTTATTGAGGTAATAGCTTAAGTATTCGTTTTCTTGATGAAAAGAAGATTGAAACTAAACCTCAATTTAAAGATCACTATCTACGAATATATAATTATTAAGTACTAAATATTTAGTTACACCATCTAACTATTAAAACTAAAACCAATCCAGGTTATTAAACGTTGCGCACAGTAGGTAGCATGACACCGTCTAATACTTCTTCATAAGTAGCACTGTTGCACTCCATCCCCACATATTATAACCCTCCTTTTTGCTTCGCCGTAGTCGGGTAAAAAACGAAACGTATTTTTTCTGGTTTATGATGCAAGCCTTCAGTATGAGAGCACGATGAACAGTATGTAAGCAGTATCTTGTTCCAGTGCAGAACCACCAAATGTAATCCACTTCGCTGTTGAGTAGGTAGGATAGGTGATCTATCCTCTTCCTCGTATTTCTTGCTCCGGAGACTAATAATAGTATTCCTCTAAAACAACAAAAAAAAGTAATATTAGGCATTTATAACAAAATACTAGTGTCTTAATTTTTTATATTATTTAATAATATTTATTTAATATGACAAATTTTAATATAAGTATTAAAACTATTCATTTATAAGTTCCATAATAAGCACATTTTTTTTGGCGTCATTATAGATTTAAAAATCAATAATAAGAATTAATCGAAATGCCATCAAATAAATAATCTTAGGTATAAATTTCAAATAAAATTTTAATTTACAATTCGTTAATATAATACTCACATTCAGTCCGGTTTCATAAGATATTAATTGGGACCACTTTTATGCAGCCCAATAATAGTCGCCCTCGCCTCAGTAATATTATTTTCCTGCGCTTTGAGAATAATTACAATACCACTACGAGTATCTGTTAAAACACTCGTCACTAACCAACAACCACAACCAAATGACAACGCTCATTCCGATCAAGGTAAATATGCATAAAACTCTTGTCTACCTCACAGAAATCTAAATTCTTTATTAGTTTTCTATGACTACCCTTTTAACTTTACGAAATGTGTGAACAAAGCGAACAAGATACAGAATATAATATTTCTGTCCATTTCTTCAAATTGAGTAAAAACAAAAAGACAAATTGTGAGATTCGAACTCGCGGCTCACTGATTAACGCCTATAACTGGGCGCGCTTAACCGCTAGGCCATCTTGTCTCATGTAGAAAAGTTGAAATTATGAACTACATTCACAACGATGATATATGTGTCTATTCTTGAAAGTAAAAGGTCGTAAGTCAAACTTAACGTCAAACTAATACGTTTTGAGATTGCTTATGCACTTTTGGTCGCCACAGTTCGCCGGTATATTTAGGTCCCATGTAATAGGGGGCGAGCCTATTGCCATTAACCGGGCACAAATCCAAACTCCGAGCTGCTACTGAGAATTTCATTGAAAAACCCAATAACACTTTTTGCTCGACCCGCTAATCGAACCTGGGACCCATTGCACAGCAGTCGCACTTGCGACCGCGAGACCAATGGGGCAGTTTTTCTCCTTTATGACTTTAATAGGTGTCCTTCCTTAAAGTGTCGCTTGGCACCGCATAGGAGTACATAGCTGCGGGTTGTTCGAAAGAGATACCGCGCCCTCGGAACGTAAAGGGCACATGAAGGAACATAGATGGGTTTTTGTCGGTATTAGTCTGACCCTCCCTCCCGTCCCGCCCAGGGCGGGGGAAGATATTTAATGATTTCCCACCAATAAAAATAATAATAATACGAGTACATAAGCGTATAGATAAACGCAAGCTTAGCGCACAACGGGACTGGTTTAATTAAAATAAGGATTTGTCTTTAATATAGAAAAAACTTATGTACTATACACTACTCATAACAAACAAAAGTAGGTATAATATTTGAAACAATTGAACATAAATTAAGTAACGTTTACAAGGAGATCACAATTATTTAATTAATTAAACTCTGTCTGTAATTACTGTCTGGAGGGTCGGCCCGGGATCTCGGGAATGATAGGAAATGTTCAGGAATATTAAGCCTCCGGCTGTAATATTTGGGTACACACATTACAGGGAAGAGGCCGTGACAAGAGGTAATAGCGCTGGGTACAGACGAGGGGCTATAATGCAAGAACGTTATTTACTGTTCGCTATAAATTTTGAAATCACTGCTGTCTATATTTGGCTTTATTTATGTTTTGCTGGTGTGTTTTGTTTTAGGCGATGTAATGTAAAAATGTAATCCTCCAGACCGATTCCGGCCACGGCGGCTAATCTTAATGCAAGCTATCCACGTACGCAGGAGATATTATAGTGCACAAGTGTGTGCGCAAACACAGGCGCACTCCCTCTTCCCTAACTCTCATAGCCCGATGGGACGGCAATCCGACACGACCGGAGAGAGATCAGGCGCAGGACCAACGGCTTTACGTGCTTTCCGAGGCACGGAGGTGTCACACCACCAACTTCCAAACTCCGGGCTGCTACTGAGAAATTCCTAATGGAAAAACTCAATAACACTTTTTGAGGAGATACCTTTATCGTAAAGGGGCAAGGTGATTAAATTTAATTAGTTGGTGAAACTTTACACCACGGGTTATCGATATCGGTACTCTCATAATTAGCTGAACCGATTCACTGGTTTATACTATCAATTTAGAAAATTGATTTTTTTTTTAACTATCATACCTACTCACTCTACAAGACTGTGTAGTTTCGCTTTCACAATTTTTTAAATCTGTATTTAACCTAAACACTTATATTACAAATAACATTTTAATATTAATTACTGTTTTTTTTATTAAACTAGGAGCCTCATGGGCCGCCAAAAAGCTCGTCCGCTTTACTATCAATGGGGCAAGTACCTCAAATTTTTAAAGTACATAAATATATTTTACCTACTTAACTAACATCATCATTTGCTTAGCCTTTTTCCCAACTGCGTTGGGGTCGGCTTCCAGTCTAACCGGATGCAGCTGAATACCAGTTTTTTACATGGAGCGACTGCCTATCTGACCTCCACAACCCAGTAACTGGGCAACACGAAACCTCTTGGTTAGACTGGTTGTCAGACTTCTTAACTTCTGACTATCCGTCACGACTGTCAAAGATCTACGAATGACAGCCGGGACCAACGGCTTTACGTGCTTTCCGAAGCACGGGAACCTACCTAGTCAACTAACATAATCACAATATTCAAATTATACAATGTAATTAAAAATGTTCATAACTCGTAGACGAGTTAAGCTCTTCCATGGATTTTAACATTGACAGCTCATTAATTTCGTGTTCTCTTGCATGGTAACAGTGAAATACAGCCTTATAACAAAGGCTGCTGGTCTCATGACCCCTTAGTTGGAACTTGTCACATTATTGCGACTTATACAAATGTTTGGACAAGGACTTGCAAGTCATGCAATCGGATTATGTGATTTACTGATGAATTAGCTTTTGGTGATAGTGATATTTCCTTATAGAATATTTATGAGGTGCCCCTTTGGTCTAGTGGTTGCAGGCACCTCTGCTGACTGTGAGGTCCTGTGTTCGATATCTAGGTCGGGCAAAAAGTGTAATTAGGTTACACTAGGAATTCGTCACTCCGGAGTTTGGAAGCTAGTGGTGTCTTGTAACTCGGAAACCATGTAAAGCCGTTGGTCCTGCGCCTCTCTCCCCGATCGTGACTGTTTGCCATCCCATCGGACTATCAGAGTGACAGAAGTGTACCTGTCTTTGCGCATACACTAGTGCACTATGATGTCTCATATCATTTAAAAAATGGAATAGATATTGCCTATGCCAATCCTACCAAAGAATGGAGGGGCCACACAGGGCCGATGCCTGCCGGTGCTGCGGGTTGTTCGAAAGAGATACCGCGCCCCCGGAACGCAAAGGGCACAAGAAGGAATATGGATGGGTTTTAGTCAGTAAAAGTTTGACACTCCCTCCCGCCTCGCCCAGGGCGGGAGAAGTCATTGGATGATTTCCCATCGGTAAAAAAAAACCTACCATAGAAAGAAAGCCCAAAATGAAAGAACCAGACAGAATACTTTGAGACATTGCATTAACAACAGTCTTTTAAACCCAACAAAGTTCTACCTGCACTCCATAACGTTCTTACTTCATCATTATGCTGTAGCGAGGTCTCATACACACACCTGTCAGCATCTCATACATGCATATCCTAGGACACATTCACATTACTCAGTGTTAACGTTAAATGGTACATAGCAGCGAACCGAGGTAAACAAAGGCACATAAAACAAATAGGATTAAATCATTTTCCCTAGGGTTACTTGCTCTACAAATTAAACATACCTAGGTACGTTGAAACAGCGAACTAACCTGCACCGGGTAATGAGTGCTAAATTAAATTTCAACGATGAAATATGGCGTATTTTATGATATACGTGAAACTCGTAACGGGAATGTTACTATGTTTGTTTATTGTTGCATTTTTGCCTTTGCTTGTGCAGTTAAGTAATGATTTGTTGAGTTTTTATGATTCTTTGTGTTATTTTCTGTAGTAATTTCGTTGTGATAGTCTATACTTTACTTTATGAAAAGGTATGATTGCTTTGTTTGTAGCGAATAGGCTCCGAAACTACTGGACCGATTTTGACCGTTTTTTCATTGATAGATTAGCTTCATTATTCCTGATTAACATAGGCTATATAACATCATGCTACGACACAAGGGAGCGGAGCAATAACCAAAGACGTAACTTATGGCTTGTGAAATAAGCCACACGTACGAAGTCGCGGGCAGTACACTAGTCTTCAATAAATTATACAAATTGTTGGAGATTTGACTGGACGCAAATATTTAGGTAGGACTTTTAATTATGTTATGGGAAATAGTTTTTGCCCGCAAATTCATCCGCGTGAAACTTAACGTCAAATTCTTTATTAGTTGTCGTCTTCTACCTGAAACTATACACTTAATTTCAGCTTCCTATGTCGAGTTGTTTCCGAGAATTCGTTTGAGCTTTCGTTTTAAAATACATAATTATTTGGCTATCTTCAAAGTTATTTTAATTGAATTTTGAAAACACCTACAATGTGAATTGCACTTAGCGTTTCCAATTCAATATCATGATTTAACCCTTATGTGAGTAACGAGGTACCCGGGTACCTTTAGCATTTTCAAATTTAAAGAAAAGTATGTTATAAGCCCTGTAGGTAGCTGTGGTTTCCTGAGAGCTCTTAACTATTTATAAATTATATATTTTTTAATGTTTTGACGCAGTCAACTATTTACAATGTTTTGTAGAAACCAAAACATATTATAACCTCACAATAGAGTGACAAGGTACCCGGGTACCTCTTCGCGTTTTGTATGTCTATGAAAAAAATATTTATAATTTCGTACAAAAATGAAATAATAAACATTTGTTAAAATATTTTATTTCTATAAAAATTACAAATTCTTTGTTTATACCGAATTAGCACAATAAACAAACGTATACAGTCAAGTGTCAATATCAAGCACGATGCATTGAATGGATTCAGTGTTTCTTGCGCCGTTGCGCGCCGATAATCATGTACCGCACTCCACCCCTTCTCCGCTTTGATCGACGCAGATGTTTAGCTTAAATAATAATATTCAAAGTATGTGTAACGTTAAAGCAGATCTTGATTGTTCACATTACGTATAAACTGTATGAAGGTACCCGGGTACCTCGTCACTCTGATAAAGGTGTTTTATTTGTCACTCACATAAGGGTTATTACCCTTTTAGAATTTACTAAATTAATTTTCAAGCAAAATTGTAGTACGCTCATCAATAATTCCACTACCCCTAGAGGTTACAAACAAAATAGTTACATCGTACGAGTGTCTATACAGAGCTTAATGTAATTACAAACAAACTGTGATAATGAGTGCTAAATTAAAGTTGTTCAGCGGTGAAACATGACCATTTTCATGAGTTATGAGCTCGTCGCGTTGTGACCCAACGTTATCAATTAATATATTCTGTGCAAAGCGCCAGTGATTATGTACCGTCGCACTTTCGGCGTTCTTACTGTCGCTAGAATGGGGATTACCGCGCAAACTCTCCGTTTATCTGGCGATGCTTTATTACAATTTTCCCTAATATTAAAGTTGTTTGGGGTACTCAAGTTTCTTATCCGTAATCTCTGGGTTAGTGGGTGTAAGTTTTCTACGTAATATGTTTGGAGAATCTTGTTTTATACGTAGTTCACGTTGGTAGATATTTGAGTGTTATCGATATATTTTAGGTAGGTATATTAGCTAACTTTTGCTTTGCGACATCGTTCTCTTGAGAGGTTACTATAAAGATTTCCGAAGTAAGACTTCACAGATCTTGACTTGGCGTTTTATTTCAGACAGTAGGTATCCGTTAGATAAAGCCATTACCCATTGAGGCACCAAAGACGTTGTAAACTAGCGTCTTTTTAGTGTGAGGGGCGCGCGCGCGGATAACACATCGACACAAGCCATTAGGCAGAGCGCGCCTTTGAGTTGGGTCGACGAGCCGGACTTGCTGCTCAAAGGGCCACTTCATCGTCTTTTCATGTTACCTCACACGTCATCACACAATTTAGCCACTCATCTCGCCCCATGATATGATAATAAATAATCCAACGCTAAAGTGCCTCGTGTCCCCGAAAACTTTGAGATAAGTGCCCCCGAACTTGCCGTTTTCAACTTTCACCGCGGTTTATATTGGATACGAAATTTAACGTGAAGTTTTTGATATTATAAGCCAATATCAGATGATTCTTTTCGAGTTACGAAGTCTTCGGCTGGGACAAATATTTTGGTAATATTTCTTGGTTTTACTTTACTTGGTTTTCTGTCGTTATTGGCAAAAATCGTGATGTGAATTGTTAAGTTTCTTGAGCGAATAATATTATCATTTTTAACATTTCAAGCTCAAGTATCAAATATCTACCTACATAATATTTTTGAAACTTGATAATGAGAGTTGTATTACCTACTTTCTATCGAATCATAATTTAAATATTCCTGAATTTTAGAGAATAATTAAACAAAGATGTAGTTAACAAAACAACACAAAGTTTAGTTTTTTTGTACATCCTACACTCACTAACGTTCTTGTTTGACCGTTGTTTTTATTCATATTTTACAAGATTTTATTACAAAAAAAACGTGTATCATTGCCAGATACCCGTGGGCCATAACGTTACGCAGACACTAATCAACACACGTCGAATCTTCAAAAACTACCTATTATACCTGAAAAACCTGAAAAAGTGCCTAGCATTACACATACCTTTTTAACTACTTTTATGTATATTCCTCCATTTTAAAAAATCCACCCATGTAAATGACGTACCTTTAGCAACACTGGGATCTTGGATTATACCAATTAATTTAAAAGAATCCATTCTAAGAACGAGAATCTAAATTAAGGTAAATTAAACAATTTATATGGAACTGAACGATTTTAGTATTCATTTCTATTACAAAACAACCGCGGAGCCGAAACGAGCTACATAATATATAAGCTTTATAACGAGTGTACATGGGGCGTACCTAAATAGAAACTCATTTGGCAAGTTAATGTGTAATTTGAATGACCCGGACAAATTCAAATTAATTCAGCTTTCCGCTGGCATTGAGGGACTTTGAAAGAAGCGATCGATAACAAATTCAGGGGTTAGTAGCAAAATTAGCAATTTAATTTCGATTCAGTGAAAGTTTCCTTAGTGTTGGGAAGAGCGAACGAGTAATTTGCAACCGAGAAGAAACGAAAGGGGCACGTTATTACCTAAACTTTTGTCAGTGGAAGATTGATTAAGTTTACTTTACCATTCTGATGTTTGTCTACTTATATATATTTTAATGTGCGGGATTGTGATTCACTGTTATTATGAATAGCTACGAGTATAATGGATGGAAGCGACATTGTAACGGAAACTTTTACCATGAATTTAATACGTGATTTTCAAAAGGGCATATTTTTTGTAGGTTAGGTAATGAAAAAAAAAACGGTCCATACAAAAGTGCAACACTTACACAATCACCATCACGTCTGAATTCTCCGGAGGGTTAGACAGAGGTGTACCAATGTACACCCATAGTTCACCGGTATGTTTAGATCCCATGTAGTAGTGAGCCTATTGCCATTAGCCGGGCACAAACCCTAACTCCGAGGTGATGTTGAGATTTTTATCGGAAAACCAATAACACTATTTGCTTGATCTGGGAATCTAACCTATAGCATAAAAGTCGCGCTAAGGACCACTAGATTAACGAGGCACTTATACAATCAAGCAATTACTGTTTTACAATCGGCGAAAAATTTAGACTTTGCTCAATTTACACGTTTTTATAAGGTGATCGTATCTACTAATTACTTTTATTTGTAACACATCATTAACTGTAGAATATTCAGGCGCACGGGTCGAGGGTTCCGAAGAATTAAATAAAAGACGAGCAGAGTCTTCAACCACTTATATTGTTGTTCACAAGCTTCCGATGATTGCTACAGTACGACTGACTTACGACTGACAAATTTTGCCGTGAGGCGGCTATATTTATGACTTTCCTACGTGGGTGCAAGTAGTGCCATGACAAATAAAATAACAAAAGGTGTTTGCACCAATCACGTCACAGTATTTCTCCCATATGTCTCTACGGTGGTGGAAGTAGTGGGTAGGGCGCGACATCATCAACAAATGTTCCACCAATCAAATATGCACATTTTTGTCATTAAATTTACTTATAATCTAGAATCATATATTTACCTTAATTCTAGATGTATCCTAAGTTACATTAATGCTAAAAATAACCTAGGACTAGATAATCAAAACATACATCAAAATATTGTTACAATTATAGATTTAATCTTCCTATTGTACATATTTAAAACTACAGAAAGCCCTCGTGCTCTCTTACAATTCCACCCCCCGCAAGAGGGTTCAACCGATTGCGCTTCCGTCAGTAGGGAGCACGACAACTTTTACTACGGGCCGACGCAGCGTACCCTTTGTAGTTTTGATATCTACAATTCTAACAATACTATCCGCACCTGGATGCACTTTGGCTATAATGCCTTTGGTCCATTCACTACGTGATTTGTTGTCATCGACCACTATCACTACATCGCCCACTTTTACGTTCGGCACTACACTGTTCCACTTTTGTCGTTGCTGGAGCGTAGGCAGGTACTCGCGCAGCCATCGCCTCCAAAAGAGGTCGGCCAGCGCGTTTACTTGGCGCCACATGCGCCGCGAGTCGATGTCGGCGGCATGCTGACGCGTACACGGAGCATCTCCCGCGGCAGTGCCAAGCAGGAGATGGTTCGGTGTCAACACGACGGGTTGCTCAGCATCGGTGCTCACGTAGGCTAGTGGCCGGCTGTTAATTACCAGCTCGGCTTCTGCGAGGAGAGTGAGTAGCACCTCCTCCCGAGGCGCGCGCTCTTTTAAAGTAGAGCGCAGCGCGTTCTTCACGGAGCGCACCAGTCGCTCCCAGCTCCCGCCCATGTGCGGGGCGGCTGGCGAGTTAAAGTGCCAGGCGATTCCCCGACCTGTCGCCTCGCTTCTAATGCGACCCACGTCTAGGTCGCGCAGGGCCTGGCGTAGCTCGGCGTGTGCTCCAACGAAGTTGGTCCCGCGGTCGGAGTATATGTCCGCGGGACATCCTCGACGTGCGATCAGGCGTCGCAACGCCAATATGGCTGAGTCTGCACTCAGCGACGCCGCTAGTTCCAGGTGTACGGCGCGTGTGGTGAGGCAAGTAAATAGAACGCCCCATCTCTTCTCCCGGCGCCGACCGATGCTCACCTCCATAGGGCCAAAATAATCCACTCCACAGTGGACGAATGCCCGGCGATTAATCTCCAATCTCGCGATGGGTAGGTCGCCCATCTTAGGCGTCGACGGCTGGGCTTTCTTAATCCTGCACGTTTGACATTCTCTTGCGATTGCTTTCACTGTTGACCGTAAGTTCGTTATCCAGAACTTTTCTCTTAAAGAGTTCACCACGGTTTCCTGGTTGGCGTGAAGCGCTGTTGTGTGGTATCTTTTAATGATAAGCCGAGTCAAGGCGTGCTTTCCGTCTAAAATAATGGGGTGACGCGCTCCGAAAGTAAGTTCACTGCAGGCGCCCAACCTGCCGCGTACCCGTATCAAACCATCTTCAAATAACATTGGGTCTAGTTTTTTAATCTTACTGTTCCGTGGTAGCGGGCGGGCTTCTTGTAGAGCTTTTGATTCTTCCTCGAAGCTCTCAGTTTGTGCTATCTTCAGTAAACGTAGCTCCGCCTCTCGTAGATCGTCGACCGTTACGGTTGTCGAGTCGCGTCGTTTGCGACAGCGGTCCGTGAAGACCTTTATACGTGCTACTACGTATAAGATGCGTGTCCACGTACTATACCTTTCATAGGGCAGCGCGGGTTCGGCCTTAGTAGTGACGTTCACGTTGTGTACCCGCTCTAGGTCTGCCTCTGACACTGCGTCAACTCCAGAGTCCACCGGCCATTGCTCCTGTGGGCTGGAAAGAAATGAGGGACCCGAAAGCCACATATTACTGTTGACGGGCCACTCCAACCGGGTGCCTTTATCGGCTGGGTTCATCGCCGAGGGAACCCAGCGCCAGTCTTTCATCTTTGACCTTTTATCTATCTCTGCTAACCTATGAGATACAAAACGTTGGAAGTCGGTTGCTTCCGAGTGGATCCATTTGAGTACTGTCCTACTATCTGTCCATAAGACCTTTCGGGTGATTTCAACTCCTAACTCTTTCTCCACGGTGTCGGCTACCCTGCAGGCCAACACTGCCGCCTGTAACTCAAGGCGTGGGATTGAAATCACCTTTTTAGGTGCCACTCTAGCTTTCCCCATCACGAAGCTAACGCGCCTAACGCCGAGTGCATCTTTTCCCACCAAGTAGGCGACTGCCGCGTAGGCGGATTCACTAGCGTCCCCGAAGACGTGAAGTTCTACCTCTGATAACTTTATACCGTACCATCGCGGGATGGTTATATTGTTTAAGATTATAAGGTTCCGTAACCACGCGAACCATAAAGTTGCCTCCGCTTCATGCAGCCTCTCGTCCCACTGGATTCCTGTACGCCATATCTGCTGCATTAATATGCGCGACTGAATGACGCATGGATACAGGAAACCCAGCGGGTCGAACACCGACATTATGAAGCGAAGAAACTCTCGCTTCGTAGGAACAACGTCACCCTCTATAATTGTCTTCGGTAACTTTTTAAATGATAGGTCAAAAGCCAATTCATCGGTCCCCGGTGACCAAATCATACCTAAGGTGCGCTCTGTGGCGCCCTCGTCTTTTTCTAACGAGACTCTGTCGGGCATCTCTATTTCGAGAATCTCCCTGAGTTGTGGCGAATTGGTGACCCACCCCCGTATATTAAACCCGCCTTCGGCGTGGATGTGAGCCACCTCCTCTATGCGTTTGCTAGCCTGCGCGACGGACCATGCACTATCTAAATAGTCGTCCATGTAATGACTGTTATGTATAGCCGACACTGCTTCGGGATACTGACTATTAAATCTGGCCGCATTTTTATTCAAAATATAGATTGCGGATGTAGGGGAAGACACAGCACCGAAAATCATTGAATTCATGACAAACGTGTCAGGTTCTCCACTGTTATTTTTATTCCACAAGAAAAGCTGTGCCCCTCGGTCACGTTCTCTGATTTTTATACGTAGGAACATGTCCGCTATATCTCCGGTGAATGCTACCGGTCCCAATCGGAATCTAATTAGAATTCCTAAAAGAGAATTTAATAGGTCTGGCCCCGCGAGCAAGCAATCGTTAAGAGCGGTACCTTGAAAAGTGGCGGCGGCGTCGAAGACTAGTCTCAATTTCCCCGGCTTATTAGGATTCTGTACCCCAAAGTGAGGTAGGTACCACACCGGATCTTCGAAGCGGCCGTCCGCTTTACTCGCATAACCCTCGCTAATTAATCGTTCAATTTGATTTTCATATGCTTCCGCGTACGTAGGATTCTTATGCAACCTACGTTCTATTCCCGACAGTCTCTGTCGCGCATAAGCATAGTTATCGGGTAGCTGTGGATCGTCACGCCTCCACAACAATCCTACTTCCCATTCGCCGTTAATAGTGAAGCTACTGGTTTCATCTAATATTTTTAAAGCTCTGTCGATGTCTTTATGAGACCTAGGGATTTCGGTTATACCTATTGCTTCTAATTCGAATTGGTTTTTCACCATATCATGCAGTTCAGACAGAGGTTCCGCTAAACAGTTCACGGCTTCGTAGCCTACCCTAAACCCTTTACCTATGGGCCCATGCAGAACCCAGCCTAGCTTGGTCAAAGATGCAACTGGCTTACCGGACTTTCCTCGGCGAATCTCCTCGCCGACCAGCAACTCCCAGTTGTCCTGTCCCAGCAACAGCATCGGCTTGACTCCGCACATTTCCTCCAGGTCCAAGTCACGCAGGTGGGCGAGCTCCTTTATCAACGCAGCCGGCACCGTTTGGGCGGGCAAATCCAGCCTCTTGAACGTACGCACACTTATTTTGTGATTCACTTTATTTGGCCCGCGCACTGTCACATATATTTTCCTTGAGGATTTATCAGACACCTCATTACCGCGCGCACTTTTTAGCACTAAAGGTATTCTATCACCCGTTGCCTTTCCAGCTATCGAGTCGTCGATAAGCGATACTGTAGCTCCGTCGTCCAGTAGAGCGTAGCAATCTCGTTCGTTTCCGTTCACTGACACGGAGACGGGAATTATCTTCAACAACGCTTTGCCGTTATATTCTTTCACATTAGTGACGCTTTCAGTTTTATGCTCTCTATCTACGTGCAGTAAGTCGTGATGTGCATAGTGGCATTTCGAGCATTTGCTTGCTCGGCAGAACTTCTTCGCATGTTGTTTTATTATACAATTAAAACACATCCTCTGATCTTTTACAAATTGCCATCTCTCATCAGAAGTTAGTTTCGCAAACTTTTCACACTTCGGTAATTTATGATCTCCCTTGCACATAGCACACTGCACATTGTTCTTATTATCTTGTTCGCTGTCGCTTTGTACATGTAATCTCTGAACATTTTTAAAGTGAATGCCTGGCTTACTATGTGCGCTTCTCAAACTTTTAACATTAGCCGTTTGACCGGCAGCGCCCATGTCCATCTGCACATAAAATGACGTAGCTCGGGCTAAATGGCTCAGGAATTCAGATAATATCTCTAGGCTGGGTGACACTCTCACATCGATGCCCTGAGACGCCGCCATACCCATTGCGAAGTCGCCATATTGAGCCCTCTGCACAGGCGTTAATTTACTCAGTAATTCACTCACCAGTTGTGGGTTGTTCAGGTATCCATTCGCGTGCACATTCCTCAACAGCGACACACAATTCCTCACTGTAGATGAGAACTTTCTCAACTCACGACCACTTTCTGTTACTTTCGGTAACGCACGCACTTTCTTCAACGCACACTCCAATATTAAATTAGGATGTCCGAACTCTTCATCCAGTGCCTTCATAATCTCCGATGGGTTAGTTGATGTCCGCAATAAGTCTTCTACCGCTATTTTTGCCTCTCCCTGCAGTGACGTTTTCAAGCGCGCTAAGTTCTCGTGCGGCTTAAAGTTGTACATAGCTGTTGTGTCCCAGTACATGTTCTTGTACGATAGCCACTCTGCCGGGTCACCGTTGAAGTATGGCAACTCATAGGCTTGCCTGGGTACTGGCCGCGGACGAGCTAGGTTTGAAATAGCTTCTGCCAGCTGATCTATTTTCCTGTCTCGCGGCTTGCTTCTCTCCGTTTCTTCGGCGAACGATTGATCCCATTCAGGCACTTCACGTGGTGGCACTCGCGGAACACTAGCCGTTACTATCGGCGTATATTCGCGGAACTGTACGGTCGCGGGCGCACACTGAGGGAGCGCAGATATCGAGGTCGTATATACTGTATGCGGTTGCGCGGTCACTGTTTGCGGCGCGGTCACTGTTTGCGGTTCGTACGCTGTTTGCGGCGCGGTCACTGTCACTCCGCGGGAGGTCGCGGCACTCTCGGTTGCAGGCACTCCGTACGCAGTCGTTACTACTGCGGGCACTGGCACTGGCACTGTTTCTTGCGCGTCGTGAGCTTCTGCGATCACTTGTGTTTCACTCGGCACTGAGTGTGTGATCCAATCTTCCACACGGCGTGTTGTAGTTTCTTCATCGGACGAGTCTTCTTCGGCGACGGCATCTATCTCGGCCAGTTCCGCCTCCAACTTCTTCTTGACGAGATTTTCCCTCAGGCGCACTAATTCCCTCTCAGCCTTGTACTCGGCCCTCCGGCGGAGGTAATCGGCACTCTTCTGGCCGCTCTTCGATGAGACGTGGCTGGTTCTTGATCTCGGCGTCCGTACCACCCGTAGTATCTCCGATTCCCGAGGCACTGCAGCCGCGTCGCGATGGTCAATCACGCGTCCGGGGCCCGCCAATGGAATCACGGGTGCGGGTAATGCCGACGACACTGTAGGCGCTATCGAAGGTGATCCCGGTGCCATTTCAGACGGCACTCCTGAATCGGCTTCCATCTCTCGTCGCTTGTTCAACGCTGCCTCCAATTTGCGCAGCTTGCTCCTCGTGGCGACTGAGCTTCGTTCACTCATCTTGAATGCTTCAGACTTCTCAGGCTTGAAACTTCAAACTCTTCAGGCTTGAGATGTAATTCTTCAGACGCAGGATCCGGCTCGAAGGACCAAAATTGTAGAATATTCAGGCGCACGGGTCGAGGGTTCCGAAGAATTAAATAAAAGACGAGCAGAGTCTTCAACCACTTATATTGTTGTTCACAAGCTTCCGATGATTGCTACAGTACGACTGACTTACGACTGACAAATTTTGCCGTGAGGCGGCTATATTTATGACTTTCCTACGTGGGTGCAAGTAGTGCCATGACAAATAAAATAACAAAAGGTGTTTGCACCAATCACGTCACAGTATTTCTCCCATATGTCTCTACGGTGGTGGAAGTAGTGGGTAGGGCGCGACATCATCAACAAATGTTCCACCAATCAAATATGCACATTTTTGTCATTAAATTTACTTATAATCTAGAATCATATATTTACCTTAATTCTAGATGTATCCTAAGTTACATTAATGCTAAAAATAACCTAGGACTAGATAATCAAAACATACATCAAAATATTGTTACAATTATAGATTTAATCTTCCTATTGTACATATTTAAAACTACAGAAAGCCCTCGTGCTCTCTTACATTAACCGATTCCCTTAGATCTGCGAAAGTCAGTAACAATAATTTTGTAAAGGACCTACGGAACCCGAGTTGGGTTCCGTACAGGATGTTTAGCTATGTTCAGATATTTCAGAAGAAAATTATTTCCTTTACCTTCTCTCTTTGACTCTTAATTACGTTACTAAAATAATATAATAATAAAGATTACTGTATAATAAACGTTAAAACATATTTCCTTTTTTGTACACCCTTTTAACTTTGACCTTTTTAAAGCACTTTATTAACCTACTATTGAGTAGGTTAACAAAAGGTTTTACCTTAAAATTACATTGTAAAATGAATTAAAAGCAAGCAATTTAGATATTTTACAATAATTTAATATTGCTGTTTTACACCATAAAACGGGATGAGCAAGATCTGATACCTGGCTTTCCACTGGCTGTGTGAAATATCGGATTATAGGATCCAACCCTACCTCCCCTAGAGTGCGATTGTCGGCAGGTTTCGCTGCATTAACCCTTTCATCGCGACTCCGGCTTTATCTGCCAGATCCGAGCGCATTTTTGTTATCTTTATTTTTTGTATATCAATGTCTTTAAAAAAGATTTTCATAAAAAGGCTAAATACGGAGTTTTCCTTGTGTGAAATTTAAATTAAGAATATGCTGAGTATTTTGGCCAGATTCCGCTGAGAAAGAATTCTGTGAAATATTCTGGGAGATATTTTTATGTTTTTACATATACTTAAAAAGCCTTATCAAGCCTTTTTTTTACAAATTCAATATGAATTATATCTTCAATCTAAGCTGCGTTACCTAGATTATGTATATTAGAACAATATTATTACAACAACATTATTTAACAATATTATTTTTAATTATTGAGCATGTACCTATTGGATGCGAGTCTAATAACTTTAAAAGAAAAAATAAAACCAATCTAACCCTAAAAGTGCTTCTAATTTACCTACGACATTGAATGTCGCTGAGATGTTATTGAGTCTAGATTTTGAAAGTTTTTAATTGGTATAACTGAGATATTTAGAAGGTCGTGGGGCAGGCCTCGTAAAAAAACTTAGTTTATATTAGGTAACTAAATGTTATTTACGATCTGACAATCAAGCGAGCCTATTGCCATTAACCGGGCACAAATCCTAACTCCGACCTGCTACTGAGAAAACCCAAAAATACATTTTGCTTGACCTGGGAAGCAACCCAAAACCTCTAGTGTAGCAGTCGAGCTTAGTTTCATCTACCGTCATCATCAAGACATCTTTCTTGTTCTTGTTATTGAAAAAATACGTTCTTAACGATTATTCGCAGTTTCTTTGGATTTATTTCTGCAACTCAAGGATAAATTTATTATCGAAACCCAATCCCAAGCTTACAAGAACCTAATCGAATGAAGCGAAAAAGAAATGTAGATCACAATAAAACACAACTTTCTTAGTTCTAGCGACAGTAATCCAGTAAGGCGGCGCACTTATCAAAAGTGATCAAGCGATCACTTTCGTGATAATACGAAGGCTACTTCTTTAGGCTTAGCTGGGATGTCTGAGTTGAATTGTTGTTGTTCGTCCGAATTTTATAGAAAGTGGAAAAATAAAGAAACTAAAATCAGTGGAAAATAAACATTTGACAGGATTGCGTGCCCAAGAGTTATCTGGAATCTGTTATTCAGGCCTCGCTTTTTTTTTATAGCCGGGAAATATTCAAATAACTTCCCCCGCCCTGGGCGGGGCGGGAGGGAGTGTCAGACTTTTACTGACTAAAACCTGTCTAAGTTCCTTCATGTGCCCTTTGCGTTCCGGGGGCGCGGTATCTCTTTCGAACAACCCGCAGCCCCGGCAGGCATCGGCCCTCAGTGGCACCTTCCAAGTTTGCTGACATATCTCTTTGAGGCGCGCGTGGAACACGAATGCGCGTCTCTCTGTTTGTCTATCACAGCCTGACACACCAGTCTACCACGGGGCTGTATCTTTTGAACCGTAATAGGTAGATACTTTAAATTTTGTCATAGTTTATATTAATTACAATGGCGGCTTTAGGATTAACAAATGAATATCAATGTTCACACGGTACCAACTCATGTAATCGAAAACCATCACTTTTTTATCTGTCTCTGTCTGTTCGTTTTACTTAATCTGAAAGAAAGAAAGAAAGAAAAAACCATTAAATCTCTATAATAGCTGAACCGATTTTGACGGGACTTGTACTGGTAGATCGCTGATGTTATCAGGAGTAACATAAAGGTTAGAGCAGAACAAAAATAACCGACCTATACATGAACGAAGTCGCGGGCATATTATTATACTATTTGCTACATAAAAACCATTGGAGGGTTCCATTTGAGATTCATCGCACTAAAGTAAAAAAAAAACTAGGTAACCTACTATCATCTTCCAACTAACTTATAAGATAGTGTAACACATACATACATAAGTAATGTATGTATGTAACTAAACCGGTAACACACACAGCTCCGTTACCCGGCAGTTTATTTTCCTATATCAGATTATTTTCGCGTTTCGATATTAGATAAGAAGGAATGTTGATAGTATCGGCTCTATTTTTGGAATGCAGTGTGTGTGTGTGTATCATACCTTTTTTCCTTTTACGCCTTTGTGAGAGCAAAGATAACGGAAAACTTTCAAGTGATATTGGAAATAGCGATACGCGAGCGATATCGAATGATATTGTAGAACAAAAAGCGCTTCGTGACTTTGTTTTTCATTTTTCGGAAAGACAAGTTTTGTAGATACAACGTTAAATGGCTGGCAATTCTGTTTTTGTATTTTTTTTGTTAAACAATATTATATATACCAACACGCCTATATTCCCCGAAGGGTTAGGCAGAGGTGTACCAATGTACACCCACCGTTCGCCTGTATATTTAGGTCCCATGTAATAGGGGGCGACCCTATTGCTACTAACAAATCCAAACTCCGAGCTGCTACTGAGAATTTCATAGAAAAACCCAATAACACTTTTTGCTCGACCTGGGAATGGAACCCAGGACCTCTAGCGTAGCAGTCGTGCTTTGGACCACTAGGCCAACGAGGCAGTTAAACAATATTATTTGATCCTATTGATTAGCCATACAACAACCATATATTTTTAAACAACGTCATTTTAAGACTTTTTAAATTGTAACAACTTATTTTTTTTGTATAGACCCGCCTTGAGTATGCGTGGTAATCATTGCTCGTGGCTTCTCTGTATGAAAAGAGGCTTTTGGCTTGAAGTGGGAGAATAATAGGTTAGTATTTTATTACTATAACTAAGGAACCGCGTGGCTCATTTATTACAAACATACAAACGAACAAAAAATGTGTGAATTTTGCCGCAACATTATAACTGTATCATAATAATATCAGCCTATTATTGTACCACTGTAGGGCAAATCCCTATTTCTATACAGAGACGGGTTTAAAATAGTATCATCGTCGATCGTTGTATTTTGGAAAATATTTCAATATTTTTGCTTATTTACTTACAATAATTATCTTTATAGACGAATCGGGGTGTGCTTTCTCACGCATTTAAAACAGCACATTGCCAAGAGGTACCTATAAAAATACAACAGTACCTACTCGCCCTTCAGACCAAATAAAAGGGACTGTTATCAACATAGTGTATCTTTCCACCTCTTGGACAACCCACTTCCAACTTGCGTCTGAACATTGCCTACAGCCATAGAATACAAAAATCTGTATAGAAGCAAAATTCAAGTACCTAAGTATTGTCCAAATAATCACCAGCAGCCCTTAATGGCCTGCGCAAACTGGGAGACGGGAACAGCAGAGGATTTTGAAATATATACCTTATTTCGATTGGATAGTTATTAAATTCAATTGATCACCCTGCTATCTAAGAAGCATGCTCGACCTGCCAAAACGTTATGAATTTGGTAGAACATAGTCTATGGAGCTTGTTAGGTGGGTCGCAAGGCACGATACAATATGAAACGTATACGCCTGTAGGCAAATAGCGAACATTTTAATGTGTTTTGAATACAATTTAATGTTGATCTTTTATATAAATTGTACATAGTTTGTAATTAGGAAGATGACATCACTAACCAGTAATTCGAAGACACAACTTTACACAAAAAAAAAAACACTTTATTTTAGCCCTGAAAACCCGATGAATTCTTAAATAACTATAAAAATCGATTTTTAGTTGCTTTGAAATCAATAAACAGCGAATTGAGATGACAAAAAAATGACCTCATAGTTTAGTATTGTCATACAAAATCTAAGGGGAATGGCATTTTGACAGCTCATAAAAAGTACATCAATTGATTAGTGATATCATCTACCCTTTTTTATTATTTATAAGTTTTACGTTTAGGTTAAATTATAATGGAAGATACTTACATAAATAATTTACAAATAAAATTATCTTAATAAGAGTTTCGATTCTATTATATAATACCTATTCTATGGTAAAACTTTTCTCCTATCTGTTACCGGATTACTACAAATTGCGTTGGACAAGCTTGTTAGGCGAACTGTTTATGTGGAAGTTGACGGTGTTTTATAATTGCTTGCGCGGCAACACAGCCCTTGGTCTCTGGGTGAAGTTCTTGTGACATCAATAGGCAAGGTTCGTGGCAAATATTCTGGTTTATCTAAAACTGTAAAGGTTAGTTAAGAATCATAATAATGTTAGCCTATTTTTTTGTATCATTGGATTTAAGTCTGACAACCAGACTAACGAAGAGGTATCGTGTTGCCCAGTAATTGGGTTGTGGAGGTCTGATATGCGTTCGCTCCATGTATGTAAAACACTGGTATTCAACTGCATCCGGTAAGACTGGAAGCTGACCCCAATATAGTTGGAAAAATGCTAAGCCGACGATGATGATTGGATACAAGAATTACAGTCCAACTGCAGCTCAAAAACCTCTTTGTATACAGAGAAGCCACGAGCAATGATTACCACTCATGCTCAAGGCGGGTTGGCGATATCAGACTTACATTTTATTTTAAGTTTAGGTTTCCTCACGATGTACGTTCCTTCACCGATGACGGTGATGTAATACAACGATGTTCAAAATAATCTAGAATGTATTTATGAAATTGAAAACCCACATTAGTACTTGTCTGTGCCTGGTTGCGAGTCCAAAACCTCGTGTAGTCGGGCGTCTTAATTGGGCTATTACGACAAAAGACTAGTTGCTTGAAATTAATTTTCATTTGGTCTACACTAGAATAAAAAAAAGACATCTACGTATTACAAACAATCCTCTGAAGTACAACCATACCAGTCCAATAAACCAAAAAAAAAACTAAGTAAAACGGCTTAATCCTATAAAGAACGTCACAACGTTATTCAAACCGTTACATCAGAAGGACCGTCCAAACATTTGCAAAGGATAAGTTTCAAAAAATTCACGAACCATTTGAAATTCACGAAGAGCGCGGCACTTTAATCAAACGAACACCAAAGTACACAGCCTTTACACGTAGAGTGGCTTTTTTTCACTATCACCGGTGTGCAGGGCGACCGTCCGCGGCTTAGCTACGATTGGTCCCGAGGGAATGACTTGGTCCCGTCTCTCAAATCTACACTATGTAAATCTATAGGGCGGTCCTTTTGGGGAATGTGGGGTAAAGGAAAATTTGGTGTTCAGGATTGTTTTTTCTTTTGTTTTATATGTGTTGAATATAAAGTAAGTGGATAAAAAACTGGAATTATTACTTTAAAAGACCATACAATATTATTATTTAAATAATAAATAGAAGACAATATGAAAAAAAAGAACATTAATAATTATAAAAGAAGAAGCTAAAACTATATGGTTTCAAAAAAATCCTCCACATTGCCGTCAACTAGAAAAGTGACTAAAGGACTGGCAGCATTGTCAGGTTGGATATTTGCAAAGCTAATTATCTGGCCAAGGTAATAACTAGCCTTAGGTCATGAAAAGTGTCAGCGAACTCCATACAATTGATTAAAATTATTTTTCTACATTCCTTTACTGTTTCAAATAAATACACCTAAGAAGTTTGGATAGGTATTTAATTTCTCGATTGGATAACGTTAAAACATTTTCGCAAACAAGTTTTATTACGACAAATTCGGTACCCTACTTAAATTAAAAAATCTCCAAAAAATACGCAGTAAATATTTTCTGAAGAAGACGCGTAAATAATTTTCTTAGAAAGAAACCCGGTCTAAAACCAATTTGGCTACGTAACAAGATAGTGTTACGAAAATTTAATATTCTATGACTATAATAATATGGCTTCTTGTTTAACACCCTCTACACGTTCACGAGTTTGACGTGAGTTTAGATCGTGGTCGTCACCCATTTATCACTTCGTCTGCTAAGCAATAAATTGTCCCACCTTTAACGACGTGTCATCTCGACGTAAACTCATCGCTCGCACGTACGCTCCCAATGCAGTCAGGTTTGTTTATACGGCTTACACGCTGAAGTGATCTACTTAGCTTTAACACGTTGGCGAACTAGCTTAAATGTTTGCTCATCTGCCTATATACATGAGTTGACGGCTTATATGACACCCATCCTCATCTATCGTTGTGGGTTCAATACTGTTGTACCAAGAATCATTTGTACCTGTGTAGGAAAACATCTTTAGAAATCCTGTAAAATATTCCCACGGGAACTGTACATCTTTCCGGGATAAAACGTTATCCTATTCCAGACTGCAATCTATCTCTGTGCCAAATTTCATCCAAATCTGTACATTCGTTTTGATAGAGTAACAAACATCCATCCTCTTTCGCATTTATAATGGTAAAGTAAGATAAGTCTGTAATCGCCAATTGGTCTTCAGTAAGCGTGGTGATTAATCCTCGTGTTTTCTATATAAGGTGTTACCAAAATATCTGCCACAGATTTAATGGGAGGTAGTGTTGTGTTTAAAGATTACAATAGTGAAGAAATTTCGTACCCCAGAATAGTTAATTCAATTTGAGAAAATAAAGTAATTTAAACATTGACCCTAATCTGCATAACGCGGTTCACAAATTAAAAAAATATGACACATTATCAATAATTTATCTTTACTATTGTAATCTATAAACACAATACTACTTCCCATTAAATCAGTGGCAGATATTTTGGTAACACCTTTATATGAAAAGAGGCCTTTACCCTGCAGTGGTACATTAATAGTCTGGTATTTTAAATACTAACAAACAACAACCAAGTAGCCGTATTTTATTCGCCAAAGAACAGTCACAATAAATCGTAGGTAAGGTACTACCTATAGGGATTAACTATTTAATCGGAGTGAGAACGCGTTGCCTTCGAACTGGTATCGGCACCACAAGATGAATTGAGACTAAGTTCCCGTATACCAACCGCTTCTCGATCCCGCAACAAATCGCAACTATTTACTTAGCGGTGCTATCAAACACAAGGCAACAAGAAACAGTGGCTACAGCCCTCACTAAAAACTTGTAAGTTGTAACTTGAAGTTTCGAAACTATTGTTATTTAGCACTTAATTACAGAAATTGTTGAATGTGCACACGCGGACAGCGGGCAGCTGCCGCAAATAAGTTAAACTATAATTAAGGCCAAGTTACAACGAACACTGTTTAGATAAATTAGTGACCCTTTTCTAAAATGTCAGCGCTCGCCATTAAGTCGGGGCCTTGAAAAGGGTAGACCACTCTCTCTCAACGCTCTTACGTATCAAATGTTGATTAACTCGCACATCATTTAGTTAGAGAATGTCACTTTTATCTTGTTTTAGTTGATTAGACATACCTAATGCATGTAGATTCATATTTAATGTATACTTGGAGCCTGACCTTTTGATACTAATCTATATGATATAGTAGCAGAGTTTTTTGTTTGTTTGTTAGTTAAAACTTGCTAATCTTTAAAATTGATAGTCGGAAAAAATCTATTTGTATTATGATAGCTAGAATCATGAGGAAAATTATAAGCTATATATCATCACGCTACGAGTCACGGGAGCAGAGCAGTAATCAAAGACGTTAGTTCACGGGAGAAAAAAACCACGACGGGCAGAAGCAAGTATTTATATTTGGCCCCCAAGATACAGGCGCTGCCTAGTTTGGGGACCGCCGTACAATTTAAAATACTTTTTTAAAATTTAATTTGTTACATAGCATACTATAATATTAAGTACCTACTTTCATGTTTATTCTGTGTTGTAACAATGGACCAATAAAATATTATTCTTATTCTTAATATATGACTAAACAACCTTGTAAAAAAGGTGCGCGTCGGAGAAGGTTCAAGTAAAGTTTTGTTATTATTCGTGTTGTGGCAAACGGCTCATAATATAGAATTGTTTAAATTCATAATGTAGCTGTTAATTAATTATGGACATAAATTATAACTGAAACAGTACGCCATGAACATTCCGTTTTTTTAAAGTAAATATTGTTTTGTTCAGTAATTTATGAGCTTTTGGTGGAGCAGACTATTGAAAATGAAATAGAACTCAATAATTAATATTAAATCTACAACGAGTTGTCAAATAAAAAATATATACATGATTAATACCTAACCACGTTGTGGGTTCTGGAAAGTGTCCAGCGACATAGCGGTAGACTCAAGCAAAGATGGCGGGATTAGCTTGATGCTTGCAGGCAGGATTGGTCAATAATAAATAAAATATAATAAAATAATTTATTTCCAAAAAAAAATTACAATGTTTTCCGGAATTATTAGCTAGTAGTTAACAATGTAATATGTAATAGCATCCGCTGCCGAACTAGGTTAGGATCTGTATTTCAGCATACGGCGCAATACTAGCTCTGTATATCTATACAGAATTCGAAAGAGGAAAGGAGGGCCTCTGCCACGTAGTGAGATAACATAGGCTCAAAATAAATAAATGCTAAACCTATTGAAAACTTTATCTATAACCTTTGGATGACTGGTACAGAATGTCTGACGCATGAAGCTTCATCATCATCATCATCATCATCTCAGCCATAGGACGTCCACTGCTAAGCTTATTGTACAATATTTTTCATAAAGTTTAAATAAACATTTTTTCGTATCGTCTTAGGAGGCCGTAGAACAAATATTAGGATCCATTCTGTAATAGGTAGGTTTACTATACCTTAATCAGTCTTCACGTAAAAGAAAGGTGGGCTAATATTTTTACTATATATCTTAGCCGTCTTAAAGCTTGTGTTAAGACAGTGAACACAAAGCCGTTCGTTTGTAAGACAACAGGAACGTGACCGTGTTGCTAAATAATGTACGTTTATTATCCGAAACAGAACCGAAAAGCATAATTTTCTTTACGTTAAATTGGACGTCTTGTAACGTGAAATACTTTGGTATTTGTGGTGTCGATCTTAGTGGCAAATAGTCTGTCAGACTAAAGACGATGTTTAGGCATTGTATTGTGTATTTAATGCCTATTTTCCGAATTCTTTCACATGTATTTTACGCATAATTGCCAGTGTCTCACAAGTATTTTACGCCATGTATTTTATGATTGCTTCGTTAGACTAGTCGTCCAAAGCGCAACTGCTACGTTAGAGATCTTGGGTTCGATTCCCAAGTCGAACAAAGTGTTATTGGGTTTTTCTAAACATTCCAGTGAACTGTGAGTGTACATTGGAAAACTTCTGCCTGTCATGTGCCTAGTATGTGTGTATTTTAATCATGATGGCCAATTGCCTACATGTGGCTAATCTTTTCATCATACATCATCATCTTCCTGCCCTTACATCATGTTATTTGGGGTTGGTACAACACGTTTTCTTCTTTATTTAATCTTTTCATCATTATTAACGGTAAAATAAACTTAAATAACTGAGAATTTCCAGAATGTGTATTATCCTACAACAAACTATTTTAATCACGAAAGTTTATGAAGATGCATGGATACATGTTTGTTAGTACCTCTTGCACGCTTAAATAGCTGAATGGAATTAGCTGAAATTTGGTACTTTTTGGTTTATTTTGGTGTAGCTTGAGACGTGGAATTTTTTATGCCATTTTTGTGTTACCGGCAGATAATTTAGGATTGTGGCCTAATGTTGAAGTCTACGCACACAAAGTCACGGGCCGAGTCTACCACATACCATCACTCTTGTTTTCCCCAAAAGGTTAAGCAGAAGTGTACCAATATACACCCACTATTCGCATGTAATAAGGGACGAGTCTATTGCCATTAACCGGGCACAAATCCCTACTCCGAACTGTTACTGAGAATTTCATAGAAAAACCTTATAAAAATTTTTGCTCGACCTGGGAGTGGAACTCAAGTCCTCTAGCATAGCAAACAAAGACGGGCAGAAGCTAATAAAGTAAAAGAAAAGCAACTGTTCACCAAAATATCATACAATAATAATATATTAATAAACATATATATTAAACAGTTTACAACTGTTTAAACCCCGTTTTTATGAACCATTAATTCAATAAGGTATCTTAATACTAGACGTCCACAATTTTTCATAACCACTAACAAAATAACCTGTAATACAAGCGATGTAATTTATACTACAAACTAGCAATTTATAGGCTCAAAGAATAAACTGGAAGCCAGTGGAAATTAGACGGGGGTAATCTCAACGCCTAGCTGTAATCTATGAGTATTAATTACAAGTTATAGAGCGCAGAATTTGCACGGTTCCTGGAATTAATTTAGGGCGGTTTCGTCAAAGGCGTCCTGTTAATGCGACGACAATTATGTACACACAATGGATGAAACATGTTTTATGTGTAGATATGCACTAGTTTCTGTCCGCGACTTCGTTTACGTATAAGTCAAATATACTGTGGAACATATTCTATGACATTCGACAATGGTATAGCTTTCTATTAGTATTTTTTTTTGTACCACTCAATGTGTCAAACTAGCTAACGGCTCGCCTGATGCTAAGCGGTCACCGTTGCCTATGAATAACTATAAATTGCCTTTCTGCAATCGAACTGGTAATTCCAGAGAACATCACTTACAAATAATTAAAAATATAAATACCTCTTTAGAATAGTACTACTACTATATACCTCGCGGTGTTACACGCGATCAGTTATGCCTTTGGCTAGTATTCCGCTCCCGTTGGTCTTAGCGTGATAGTTGTAGTTGTATGTTGTTGTTGTTGTTTGCGTGTTGTTGCGTGTTGTTGTATTGTTGTAGTTTGTGATAGTTTATACGTATGAACTTTCCTCTTCTATCACTCTATCTATTGCTGAAAAATGTATTAAAAGATAGTATCGTAGTTTAATAGTTTAATGATCTAAGCATACGTACAGCGAGAGCGACTTTGTTTTATGCTATGTAAAGCTTATAGATAACAATAGAAGTACACTGTACAATATACATACTGTTTTCACTTGCAGACTATATGGATAAAATAATGAACAAATGCCAATATTCATGCTTTCATTATGTGGCTAAAATCATTAAACTGTCACGTGTCGCTGGACTAACCTGTTTTTAACACTTTACGATCGAATACAATTTACGCAGCAAAAATATAATTTTGTTGTAAATTTCTGACTGTTATTGAATGTTTAATAAACTATTATAGATAAACCATATTCCAATACATTTAACTTTTTTTTTTAAGAGTTTCGATAACATTTTAGAAGTTTTTAAAATGAAAATTGCCCAAATTATTTAAGTAAACGTGTTAGATCGATCGTGTCAAAATAATCTTAAGTATGAGAAAATAAACGCTGAGCTGAAGGCTGTCAGAAAAGAATTAAAAATAAAATTCTATTGCAAATAATTTAAGTTAGACATATAATATACACATACATAAACTCACGCCATTTTCCCATGGGGGTAGGTAGAAACCACAAAACGCCCTTTCACCTCGTCCACGAACGTCCTTATTGAAATACACAGAGCACAACAAGCTTTCCCTTACGATTTCAATCAAAAGCCACAATATATTACATCTACAAAAGAGATTACAGTGTAAATAATACTCTTAAATTTAAGGAATGTTTGCAAAACTTACTTTGGACGGATGTATACATGGATAATGATGCAAATACGGCTTTCAATAGCTTCCATAACTTAATATGCCTGTTCTACAATCTCTGTTTTCCAAAAGTAAGAGTTAAAGTAAATACAAACAATAAAACTAAACAAACGTGGATAACTAAGGGTCTTAAACTGTGTTCTAAAACTAAACGATCCTTACGATATCAATATTACAAAAACAAAAATCGAACCAACAAGAACAAATACACCACATATTCTAAAATATTTCAAAATTGTATACATAATGCTAAACGGAATGCTAATATCAAGTTTATGAACAACAATAAAAACAAATGTAAAGCCACTTGGTCAGTTATAAAAAACGAAATCCAAAATACGGACCCTAAAGATAATATTGAATGTTTACAGGTTGACAATACAGTTCTAACAAATCCAGCGGAAATAACTTCTGCCTTCAACAACCATTTCATAAACTGTTTCCCTACACAAAATCAAATAAATAGTTGTTCCAATGACAACGTTATTGCTAGCTCGATGTTCCTCACTCCTATGTCTGAAAGTGAGGTGAGGCAACAGATAATATCATTAAACAACACCAATTCTGAAGGCTACGATGAACTAAACACTAGAATAATTAAGACATGTACCAATGAAATAAGTAAAGTATTGACATATTTGATCAACTTGTCATTTTCACAAGGTTTATTCCCAAAAGCTCTAAAATTATCCGTTATTAAACCATTGTTCAAAAAGGGTGATAAATGTGATGTGAACAATTATCGCCCTATTACATTAATACCTATCATCTCAAAAATATACGAGAAATGTATGTATCACAGATTAATAAATTACTGCAGTAAATTTAACATAATAAGGAAACAACAATTTGGATTTCAAAAAGGTAAATCTACATCACTAGCCATATTCTCACTCTTAAAAACAATACTGAGCAATTTAAATAAAAATCAGTTGGTAACGGGGCTTTTCTTTGACTTATCGAAGGCATTCGATCTTGTTACACATACCAACTTATTACAAAAATTAGAAGCTCTTGGAATCAGAGGACTGCCGCATCAATGGATATCGTCGTACCTAACTGACAGACAACAGAGTGTCGCAGTTACTAAACTGGACGAAAATAGAGACATGATAATGCATACGTCTGAATATCAATGTGTAAAACGCGGCGTGCCCCAAGGTAGCATATTGGGTCCCATCTTATTTCTTCTCTATATAAATGACATAGTTGACATAACTAAACACAGATGTTTTCTTTTTGCGGATGATATTTCCATAATTGTAACTGCTGACAAAAAATATAATTCAATTACTGACCATGAAACTGACATAAATAATACTATTGACATTCTAATTAATTGGCTGAACAATAATAATCTTTCTATAAATCTCGACAAATCCGTATACATACAATTTAATAAACACCATAATAATAAATTTAATTTAAAAATGGATATACGTAAAATAACACATGTCGAACAAACTAAATTTTTGGGTATTGTTTTGGATGAATATTTAGACTGGAAGGCGCAGGTTCAGTACGTATGCAATAAAATAAATAAATTTGTATATGCCCTTAGAAAAATTAAATATGTAACTAATATAAAAACGGCTGTAATGTCTTATCGAGCGTTCGTTGAGTCCTCGTTGCGGTACGGACTAATAACATGGGGAAATAGTACGGAACACAACAGGGCATTTATCGCACAAAAAAAATGTATACGCGCCTTATACGGAATTCCGTCCGATGAATCTTGTAAACCAATATTTAAAAAGCTTGGTTTGCTACCGTTGCCATCGTTATATATTTATGAGATGTGTATGTTCGTAAAAAAACACAAAGAATTATTTAAAACAGCAGAAGAAGTATGTTCACGAAGTCGGCGTGACCAATACACACTTGTACTTGACGAACTGCCTAGGTGTACTAAATATAATAAAAACTGTGTAGCTATGTGTGTACGTGTATTTAATAAGTTACCAAAGACGTTGAAAGAATTAAATTGTAGACTATTTAAATTTAAATTGTACAATTGGTTGAATGAAAATAATTTCTATAGTATTAAGGAGTTCCTAGAACACTAATATTAGCAACATTCAACACTTGCATCTTGCACTTGCTTGTGCTTAACAATTTTGCATGCTTTATTTTTAAGCTAAACATGTATGATCTCATTTTTATGTAAGACCTTTTTATACCGTGTTTTAAGCAAATAAATATATTATTATTATTCCATTTATTCAATTAAACAAACATATAAATTACATTTTTAAATATTAGTAAAAAATATAAAAACATTTAAAAATATAAAATATAGTAGCCCACCGGCGTCGGGAACAGGGTCCAAGCCACCGGCGGTCAGGGCTCCTGAGAAAGGAATCTCCTAACTATACGCGCCGTGTCTAGGAGAACCGCTTTCTGAATCAAGCCCTTGATCCAGCCGCCCAACGAGAGCCTCCTAAGATGTTGGTCGAGGCTCTTGGCAATTAAGCCATTGGCTGAGACGACTATCGGCACAATAATCGCTGAGTCCACATCCCACATGTCGACAACCTCGCGAGCCAAGTCAAGATACTTGATCTTCTTATCATTCTCGGCTTTCACGAGGTTCACGTCATGTGGGACTGTTATGTCAACAATCATTGCGCGCTTCTCTAAGCGATCCACCACCACTATATCAGGCTTATTGGCTACAATAGTCCTGTCAGTGATGATGGATCGGTCCCAGTACAGTGTGACATTGCTATTTTCGAGAACTGGGTCGGGCACATACCTGTAGTACGGTACTTCCGATTCTACAAGGCGGTATTTCAGAGCAAGTTGCTGATGGATGATCCTGGCCACAAGGTTGTGCCTATGCAAGTACTCTTCGTTAGCTAGACGAGAACACCCAGAGATAATGTGGCGGATTGATTCCCCCGGCCGGTGGCATCCCCGACAAATGTCAACCGTGCCATCCTTCACAATAAATCTCCGGTAGTTATTCGTCATGATAACTTCGTCCATAATTGCACAGACAAAACCCTCGGTTTCCCCAAATAGGTCACCGAAGCGAAGCCAGGATACGGACGCTAAGAAATCTACATCGGGCCCATGTAAGGCCCGGAAAAAGCGTCCGTGAAGCTCCTTACTCTGCCATACCTCCTCGCGATCTTTAGTCTCCAGCACTACTGGTTTGCGCCAGTTCTCTTTAGCCAAGGAGAGCGGGGTGAGGCCCTTATCCACTGCCACCACATCTCGGTGCATCCCCACGTCGGCTTCAAGGAAAAACTCCCTGAGACTGCATATCTCGCGGTTGTGGAGAGTCTTAGCATTTAAGAAGCCACGACCTCCACACTTCCGCGGAATATACAGTCTCATCACCGATGACCGCGGATGATGCATCCGATATGCCGTTAACAATGTACGGACCCTCCTATCCAGGGCGTCGAGTTCTGTTTGAGTCCATTTAAGTATGCCGAAAGAGTACATCAATACCGGCATGACCCACCCGTTGAAGGCGCGCACCTTATTTCCGCCTGATAAAAGACTATTAAATACTTTTTTCAGGCGGCCAAAGAAGCGCTCCTTCAACGATTGCTTCACGTCAACAGTATTGATGCCTAACGCTTCCGACATACCTAAATACTTATAGGACTCCGTTGAAGAAAGGGATCTAAGGTTTATGGATTCCGAGAGTTGAACTCCCTCGGACTCCATAATCTCCCCTCGCTTGACATGCATGACCGCACATTTGTCCACACCAAATTCCATCCTGATGGCGCTACTGAAAGTTTCTGTTACCTTCAGTAGCTCCGTCAGTTGCAAATTGTTGGGGGCAAAGAGTTTCAGGTCATCCATGTAAAGCAGATGAGATATTACCTGACCTCCTCTCTTCAACCGATAGCCTAGACCTGAATCCTCCAGCAGTGTGCTTAGGGGATTGAGGGCTAAGCAGAACCAAAGCGGACTCAAACTATCGCCCTGGAATATACCACGCTCAATCCTTATCGGTTCGCTATTCCTCTGGATATTTCGACATCCTGGATAGCGAAGGACCGTACTCCATTTCCCCATACACGACATCAGGAAGGCGCGTAGAGTTGCATCAATTTTATACAACTCCAGCACCCTCATGAGCCATGTATGTGGCACCGAGTCATAGGCCTTCTTGTAATCTATCCAACATGTCGACAGATCCTTCCGAGATCGGCGAACCTGTTGGCTGATAGCCATGTCAATGAGGAGCAGCTCCTTAGTACCACGGGATCCAATCCTACATCCATTCTGAGAGGGAGACATGATAGAATTAGTGTCAATATGTTTGTTAATTTTAGCTCTCAAAATGGATGTAAGAACCTTATAGACCGTCGGCAGGCATGTGATCGGTCTATAATTTTTGGGTTCCGCAGTACTACCTGATTTGTGGAGCAGGTGGGTTATTCCTGTCGTTAGAAACTGGGGCAGCGATCCAGATTCCAAGGCTGACTGGAATCGGGACGCCAAGCAAACGTGCGATCTTCTGAACCATTTTATCCAGAAATTATGCAGCCCGTCCGGTCCAGGAGATTTCCAATTAGGTAATGGACGGACCGCACGAGCTACATCTTGGGGGCTGATGGTAATTGCCCCCATTTCTGGTATTGGGTCGCACGCTCGCTCGATATCCCGAGTCCAATCACCCTCAGTGTGGCTGACAGGCACCGACCAGATGCTACGCCAGAATGAACACATGGCGTCATCATCCGGCAGGCACGTATCAGACACACCTTGGTCCGGTCGCTCCCAATCCCTATAAACCCACCTTTCATTTCTTTGGAATGTACGATTCTGGGTATATCGTTCCACTCGCCGCTTATACCTACGAATACGACTCGCCCATGCATACACCTTCTGCTTCAGGAAGTCGATGCGCTCTGTGGCCTGGGACATATAGTCTCGAGGCCTGATATCAGTCCCCGAGAATGCCCGTCTCACAAAGCGCATCACTCTTGGGCGAGTATTGCCCTCCCTGAAGCAGGTTAATTTGCCAATGAGCACTCTGGCCTCACTAATACGCCGCTCAATCCTGCACTGCCACACTGGTACAGCTGGTCGCGCAGCTCTATCATTATTTGGAAATCTAACGTGAGCTACACGACACGCCGCAACAGCTGCACAGTACAGAATCGAGTGCGCATCAGCAAGGTCTTCACAGCTATCAAAATAATTCGATAACTGTGAATCCAGAGCACACACCAACGCCTTATTTTTGTTATGCATGGGCAAACGAGGTAAGCGTGGTCTGAGCTCGAGCGGCATTAGTCGATACTCCCGAATCGCAACCTCCAAAGCACTCCTCAATTCCTCACTACACTGGGTACTTACATGAGTAACCATGTCATCACTTTCCTCATCCACACGACTGGATGTTGGGATGGATTGTGGCCGTGCCACATCCACAGTCTGCGATGGAGGAGTAATGACATGGCTCCTTTGCATCTCAGTTCGAATGCGATCAAGCACAGTATCATCCAACATATGATTACGCAAGATGACACGCACCTGATCCGACAGTCGTTGTGCCGTAACGTTGACAGCTGGCTCAAGCACCTGAAACAGAGAGAGCATCCGACCACGGTACGCAGTCAGGTTACTTCCCCCCTCTGTAGCCCCAAAGTATGAGCGCATGACACTTTCATTAATAGACTGTGTCCATCTCATGCGCTGCACACTTCCACCGGTAGCGGGGACCCTATCAGAGGCCAGTGGGCCTCGGAGTCCTAAACTGATCGGCGGCCGGCGTCCTCCCCGTCGACGTACAGGTGGTGGCGTCGTCGGCGGAGAGAAGTACTCGTCGCTAGAGCTCGACGCAACTGCCGCGGTCGGTGTCACTGCACTCACGGTGGGGCTGGTTTCCGACGGCGGCGAGGCGGAGCTGGGCGACGAGTCCGGAGATGGTGGCTGTGCGATTAAGCGGGCTCTGGCGCGTGTCAACATAGTTATTAGTACATATTATTTTCTTCTATTAATTCCATATATCGTCTAATGACGGCCTTGACAGCCGTCATTCTCTTCTGATTTTCTTCGTTTTTTCATATTTTATTGTAGGTTTTGCTGTAGTTTTTAATCTGATTATATATCCAAATATTATTTCAGGCCTGTAGATGGAGTAATGTTGTAGGAAATGTTTATTATTATTATTATTATTATTAAAACAACGAAATAAGACTAAGAGAATAATGTCATGAGTTAGTTTTTTAAATAATTATAAAAGCTTGTCTAATTCATACTGTGAGCTTGTAAGTTCTCAGGGTAATCCTTCATAGACCAAGCCGGTTCGCAGCGTCATAAAAGTTGGTCGTCGTTCAACTTCCGATTCACAGTATCTGTGTTGTACGAATATAATTAAACTTGAGAGTATTAAAGGTTCCACTGAGGAAGGGTTGGATACGCTCGTGTAAGTGTTTTTGAAAATAATTATGTTTGAGTTCACGGAAGCGTGAAGTTTGCCGTTATATAATAAAACCTTACCTTCAATCTCTTCCAAAAATTTGTAAATGTAATAATAATTTGTTTACTAACAATATGAGTACAGTAAATTTAGATGTAAACAAAAGTTGTTCTGTACGCGTGTAAAAGTTTATATGTCTAAAGCCAAGCTAGGTATATCCTGTATTTCAGTTTTTAGTGCCTAGAAACATGATTATTGGAAGCGAAATTAAATTATTCGTTATAAATAAAACGTGTGAGGGTTGACCAACTAAAAGCAGACAGAGAAAGCCCTACTTGGCATTTAGAACTTTTGATAGTTCTTGAAATGTTAATTAATGTAGCTTAACTAATTATTCCTATGAGAAAACTGTTACTAAAAAAAAAGCATAGGAGAAGTAACAACATAATATCTCACATTTAGTCGCCACCTATTAATTTAGTTCCTGAATAAAACACAAAATAATCAAAACAACGCAAAAACCGAATCCCGATTCAATAACTAAACAAAGAGCAAAAATGAAATCCAATATTCACCATAATGCACACGAAGCAATGATTGTAAGCCTAATAGCCGCTGTTGCAGTTAACAATTCATACAAAAGTCTAAAAGGGAATCGCTCGTCAATTAGCGCATCAGCCGCCATGCTGGGATCAGGGGTGCCAACAATCCGAATTCGGAACAGAGTTCGAAACAGCCGCATTTCGAGGCTAAGGCATTTAAAGCTGCAATTCTGCGGCTAAACCGCAATTCTATGGGTTAAGGCTGCAAAGCTTTGCAGCGCTTTACAGCACTTTGCAGTGCTGCTGTTAGGATTCCCCCGTTTTATATGTTACATAATACTTATTATGTGTAGTTGATCTCTGAAGCTTGAGTCGCTGTAATAATATGAGGATTAAAGCGATGCATTTTGCTTTGATGCAGAGTTGTTTATATTATGGAAGGCATAAAGATGGATGCATATTAAACTCCTTGTTCCCCCGTTTTACGCTTTTGTACATTTACGTATGTTTGCTGAGAAATTGTCTTCTTTAAACGTTAGAGGTGCTTGATAAAAATAAATGAGCTCACATTATAGGATCCATTAATTAATGTTAATTGTAATACGTGGTTTTTTGGCGATCTGAGATTCTTCCAGTTGTAGGTAAAGCAGCGTTGCTGTATTCCGGTTTGAAGGGTATGGGTACAAGCATAATATACATTTTTATTTTGTCTTTGGGATGGTAACGCATTTGCAAGGCCTCTGGTATTGCAGATATTTATAAGTAGCGATGACCACTTAACACCAGGCGGGATGTTGTCGGCTTAATTACAAGAAAAAAATGTCTTTGTGCTATTCGCCTAGTTTTGTTCTGTCTTCTGCAAGCCTCTTCTTCCAAGAAAGTGGAAAGTGTAAAGAAAGAAGTGATACAGACTGGCTTCAAGTCCCATGATTGTAGTTATGTACGGTATTTAGCTCAAAGGTACTCTATTGTCTACTAAATAAGGTTAGATATGGCAAAACCAGCCAGACTCTACAATACTTATTAAAATATATACTGCCAATCTATTGTTATGACAGCCCTGACAGTGTTATTCAATATGGATGGAAAGGCTATTTTATTTTAAAACGTAAGCACCCACAGGTAAATGAATATCAATGTAAATAAACATAAAGTATTAATAATCAAATTGATATCAGTTTCATGAATGATTAATTGATATTTTAGGACAAATATCGAATGGTTCGTTTGTTTTAATTTTAAGTTTGTTCATAGCTGCTCATGATGGCCCAGTGATTAAGGCGCCCGCATCTCATGCATGAGGTTGCGGGCTCCGAGCTGGGCGAAGTTCGAATGCTTATCCCTTTTCTGTATGAGAAGAGTCCTGTGCCGTGCAGTGGGACATTTATCGGCGAGTAATATACGTAAGGGTAGCTGAATTTTTAGAAACGATCATCAACAATGTGGAGTCAGTCTCAGTCTATAAAATGCCTTTAATTTACCTACATTTTTTAATTGATCATCGCTAAGATGACATTGCGAATAGCATATTTAATTAGTACACTTGGCCTTAACACAAAATATATAATTATACTTATATATATTGACATAAAGACATACAAATCTATACTAATATGATGAAGCTGAAGAGTTTTAGTTTCTTTGTTTGTTTTAACGTGCTAATATTTGGAACAGTCAGTAAGATTGGAAAAAGCTCTGTTTACTATATAAAGGTATTATAAACAGACTAATAAGGATTAGCATAGGCTATATAACACACGAGTCGGGAGCAGTAACCAAAGACGAAACTTAACGCGAGAGAAAAAAACCACATGAACGAAATCGCGGCCAGAAGCTATTAGCCAATATAACTCCAATATTAACTGGCCTCTATTGGCTCAAGACTAGACCATAGATCTTCTAAATTAAATAAATAATTCAATAATCTCATCCATGTTTCATATAATCTAAAATGATTTACAACAGCTCCTAAACCTCAACAAAATAGTTTATACGCTCATAACGCAAATTCCCTATACTATTTTTCTTTTCTTTTCACTTGTCCTTTAGTAAAAATGAGGATTTATTGCCTCAGTAACCGGAGCGTCTTCGCTGACCGCTAATGAAATGTTATATAGCTTCGAAGCTAAGCTCTGAGGGACTGAGATATTTTTTGCGTACAAACTTTGCAGTCACAGTTAGTTAAGATGTATTCTTTGCTATTATGTTGTCCTGGTACAGAATCGACCGGGATTAAGAGGATAAGTTTATTACTGATAAAAAAAATATATATATCATCATCTGCCTAGCCTTTTCCCAACTATGTTGGGGTCGGCTTCCAGTCGAACCGGATGCAGCTGAATATCAGTATTTTACATGGAGCGACTAAAAAAATATATATATGTCACCGGAAAATAACAAGATCCGTAAGTTTATCAATTTACTAGGAAGTTTATAAACTTTCGTAAGATTCTAAACGGGAGATAAATTGTAATATTTTACGTCCACATTTTCGTAAATTGATAAACTTACTGAACTCACTCGTAAAATAATAAGTAAGCAGTAACCAAACGCTACGCGCGATCTGATTGGTTGGCTGTCACGTGTCACTTCTCCTTCCTCGCGGCCGCCAGCTGGACACAAGCATTGCCACTATGAACATTGATCAATCAGAGAGCAGTGTGTTATTTTACGTATTTCAAAGATCGTATATTTAAAAGAGTTTCTGTGATTGGTCGAACCATATAAAATCTTACGAATAGATATTCGTTAGTTTATAAATTTACCGTATGACGTCGGAAATTGATAAATTTACGAAAATGTGGCCGTAAAATATTACAATTTATCTCCCGTTTAGAATCTTACGAAAGTTTATAAACTTCCTAGTAAATTGATAAACTTACGGATCTTGTTATTTTCCGGTGACATATACATACCATCACGCCTGTATTCCCCGAAGGATTAGGCAGAGGTGTACCGAATGTACACCCACAGTTCGTTGGTATATTTAGGTCCCATGTAATAGGGGGCGAGCCTATTGCCATTACTGGGCACAAATCCAAACTCCGAGCTGCTACTGAGAATTTCATAGAAAAACCCAATAACACTTTTTGCTCGACTTGGGAATCGAACTCAGGACCTCTAGCGTAGCAGTCGCACTCAGGACCACTAGGCCAACGAGGCAGTCTTGTTTATTACAGATATTTTAATTATTAAAAATTGTGTTATCGATTCGACGCGCCGCGACTGTCTGATTTCAAATATTAATTATTGATCACAATATTATAGAAAATATTTAATGGATGTAAAATCAAAATAAAATAAACTCTTAGCTACCATAGATGTCGAAAAGAAGTGTTACGTTAAAAATAAAAATGTTAATCGACTTTTGTTGCGTACTGTACCTACAAATACGAATTAAAATACATAATTTATTTTATTTTGTATTCATGTCAATTCTAAGCTAAGACAAAAAGGTTGTACAAAAAAGAATCCGCTGTTATACTTGTTTTACAAAATAAATGATTATTTCCTTTCAAGTCAAACGTGCTAACTTCAATATTCTGGGTACATACTAATTGCCCTCGAGGGCCCAATCGAACTTTCTACCCTGTACCTATAAAGCTTAGAATAAAACACGTTCCAGCCTATAGTTGCTTTCAAGTACCATAAAGAGAGACTTGGAATTTGCTACGACAGCGTAGCAGCAGCTACGCCGTAGCTTTTTCGTAGGCCCTACTTTTTTATGTCGTTGAATGGCAAGCAAGCCAACGTACCACCTGATGTTAAGTGGTCACCGCTACCTATAGACATCTGCAATACCAGAAGCCTTGCGATGCGCCATCCCAGAGACAAAGATGAAATCTCTCATGTGCCTTTAATTACACCAGCACCCGTACCCGTGCAGCAGAAATAGGTATGGAGGTAGTACTTAGATGAATTTTGATTTGTTTTGACCAAAAATAAAAGTAAGTTTCGAAGTAAATTTTTAGTATTCCATATAAAAACGTTTATTTATTATTTTGTTAGCCTACTACCATTATGGGTTATACTCGTACTTTATTTTGGGTAACAGAACTATTTTTATAAGATTACGGACAAAAATACAAAGAACTTTTGGCAGAAGTAGGTATTACTGGCTTTATATAATAAGCTTAGTCCAGTAATCCCTAACGATGGTGCGCTTACGAAGTGTTTCTTCTTTTATTTTTAAAAATAAAATAAGGATAACTATTTCGACAACTGCCATTCTAAATTTGGAAGTATACTCGTACATACTTAAAAAAACAAAACAAATAAATTAGAAAGAATATTTTTGTAAATAATATTCGATATGACACATTTTTATTCTTATTAAATGATCTTTTGACTATTGGAAATGAAAATAATACTAATTACCATGGATACCCCACAACACATAAATGTTTTCGTCGGCTGATATAAAAAATCTGCTGTTTCGTACATTTTTAACATGCATGCATATATTTGCATGTGGGTGTTGCATTTTTGCGTTGAATAACAGTTTTCTTTAAATAACCTATGACATATCCATGGCAACAGTTTCCATAATGATGTTCCACTTTGCATAAATAATACACACATGGCATCACGCCTGTATTTCCCGAAGAGTTAGGCAGAGGTGTAGTACACCCACAGTACGCTGGAATGATAGGGGGCGAGCCTATTGCTATTAACCGGGCACACATCCTAACCGGCGAACTGTGGGTGTACATTGGTACACCTCTGCCTAACCCTTCGGGGAATACAGGCGTGATGGTGTATGTACATCCTAACTCCGAGCTATTGAGAATTTCATAGAAAAGCCCAATAGCACTTTGCTCGACCTGGGAATCGAACCAAAGACCTCTAGCGTAGCAGTCATGCTTAGGACCACTAGGCTAAAGAGGCAATAAAGAGAGAGTTAATGAGTTAGTAAGAGTTGAGAGAGAGAGTGTATAATTAATTTCCTTTTGTTAAGTCGAGCTATAAAATAACGTAACAATACGATGCCAATTTAACCTATGCTAATTCTAGACGATGCTCAATTGCTCACCTCATGTTTTAAACAAATGTCATAAATATTCATTTTGAAATTCACACGAAGCTACTTACGTACAAACAACTTCTTGAACTTTGCGAAACGATTATAATATCAGTATAGTTAAGGAGTTTCACATACTAAACGTCGTACGGTGCGGCACGGGTTTTACGACGTTTCATATAAAATCAGATATTATGAGAAATCATAACAGGAGCCTTAACTGCCTTAATTGCGGGGGATACTGCCCCGTTGGTCTCGTGGTCACAATTGCGACTGCTGTGCAAGGGGTCCCGGGTTCGATTCCCAGGTCGAGCAAAAAGTGTTATTGGGTTTTTCTATGAAATTCTCAGTAGCAGCTCGGAGTTTGGATTTGTGTCCGGTTAATGGCAATAGGCTCGCTCCCTATTACATGGGACCTAAATATACCGGCGAACTGTGGGTGTACATTGGTACACCTCTGCCTAACCCTTCGGGGAATACAGGCGTGATGGTATATATATATTTTTATTTTTTTACATAACAGGAGCGATCAAGGACGAAAGTTCAAAAACCGCGTTGCAACGCATTTGGTACCTACCGGGGCTGGGGATTGTTCAAAAGATATACCGAAAAGGGTACAAGAAGGAACATGGATAGGTTTTAGTCAGTAAAAGTCTGACACTCCCTCCTGCCCCGCCCAGGGCGGGAGAAGTTATCAGATGATCAAAGTCAAAGTCAAAGCTTTTATTTCAATTAGACCATTTACAGGCACTTTTGAATTGTCAAGAAGTTACAGTTTAAAATTGAAGCTAGTTGCTCGTTCCAAAACGTAGGTCTCTATGGAGAAGAAGAGAAAAAAGAAAAAGGTCTCCCATCGTACCATCATACCATCACGCCTGTATTACCCGAAGGGGTAGGCAGAGGTGTACCAATGTACACCTACAGTTCGCCGGTATTTTTTTAGGTCCCTTGTAATAGGGGCGAGCATATTGCCATCGGTAAAAAAAAACACGTTTGGTGTGTGAAGAGCTTCTAAGACAAAATTTACACATGAGTATCACATGTATATTATTACTAGCTTTTGCCCGCGACTTCGTCCGCGTGGATTAATAGTTCCCGTTCTCGGAGGATTTCCGGGATGAAAACTATCCTATGTTCTTTCTCGGGTCCCAGACTATATCTGTACCAAATTTCATTGAAATCGGTTCAGTTGTTTAGGCGTGAAGAAGAGACAGACAGACAGACAGACAGACAGACAGAGTTACTTTCGCATTTATAATATTAGTTTGGATTATGAGCCTTGCAACGAAACAAGAAGCTCCCAAAATGCGGTGTACCAAAAGAAATCTCAATGTGAATAACAATCGTTATCACGCTGAATATTTATTAGGTTTTGTAATTCGTCACCGACTTCGTTGAGTTTCAACATCGCTCACTCGTCTGTGAACTTGGATGTTGGAAGTGATTGTGATGCGGTAAGTGAGCACACCACAACGAAAAGCCACGACAAGATTACAAATTAAGGCGGATGAAATGAAATTTCTCTCATTTTTTGCAATTTGCAGCTCAGCGTCAGGTTGTCTTACAAATACTACAGTAGTATCTGACTGCGTCTGTTGTCCGCTGCGATGTGGTTTGGTTTTCATTACACAAAACTGTGCTTTGGTGGTAAAATACACTGCGAATGGGACTGTCGTTACTTTTACCATGAATTAAGTGAGAATATGGTTCTACACTACAAGACCTAACATTTTTCCTCGGTTCTAAAAAGGCCCGCTCTTACATAGAGTATGAATAAGAATGATGTTTTAAATAAATAAATAAATATACATTTTGACCGTGTAGGTGTTTCCATTTTTGTTGGAAACAGCTGGTTTTTTTTACACCGTTGAAAAATTTAGTCTTTTCAGGGTCAATTATGACCTGAATCCATAGTCTCCATCCTCTTCGTTACAAGAGCCCTTCCACTGTTTATATCTGTCGCATAGTTGGTCCATAAACAGAAACCACATCCTTACCATCTTAATCCTGGATTGAAACTGAAAGCTCATTACTTGCACAACTTGTTCGGAATCATTAAAATTTATACGTTCCACGACTTCACTTAATGAAAATACGAAAAAGTTTTTGTTCTCATTCCCCATAACGTTTACAGTGAGGCTTTAAAAATGTTTGTTTCGAAGTGAAAAGGATACAAAACGTGTCAAGATGTTTGTTTACACATTTAAAGTTCATTTTTGTAACTGGGACGGCGGCACCTACCGGATGTGTGGCTCTAAATCATTGCTAAGCGTCGGCTACGGTGGAGGTCCTGGGTTCGGTTCCGAGGTCGAGCAAAAAGTGTTACTGGGATTTTCTATAAAATTCTCAGAAGCAGCTCGGAGTTTGGATTTGTGCCCAGTTAATGGCAATAGGCTCGCCCCCTATTAAATGGGACCTAAATATATGTACTTGATTGAAATGCTGTTTTTGCTGTATTTAAACTATATTTCGAAAACTGGTTTCTGTCCGCAACTAATCCCCGTGAAAGTCTAGTATACTTTGACATTCTGCAATGGTGCTGCATGCGCAATGGTGATGGTTTACACACAAAAAAGGACATGATTTTATAATATGTTTTAGTATAGATAACATGCTCACTGCATGGGAACGAGCTAACGACAATTTTCCAATAAAAAAAAATAAAAAATTGAATTTGAATCCTTTTAGAATTCACCTGACTATTTGAATAAAACTTTTCGGCCGAGTTTCATTAGCTTAGAACCTTTTTTAAAGGTACTCCTTTAGCTTCACCAGGCCAGTAGGTACTATAGCTGTGTTGTGTGGTAGTTTGAAAGGCCGACGCAATGTACCTACCTAATGACGCGGACACGTTCTTGAGAGGACGTGACCTCCGGGGTATTGCAGTTTATAACAGGCAGGAGCTCACTTACTTAAATGGAGAAATTAAGTTGGAGATTTCTTTTTTTTGTTGGAAATAGATTAATCTTTTTATATGAAATTTTTCTTTTTACTTTTTTTGGTTCCGTAGTCAACTAGACATCCTTATTAATATTATAGATTCGCAGTGCCTGTCCGTCTGTTCATTGCTTACTTCAGAGACTCTTAGTACTAGAAATCTACAATTTGGTATGGGTATACATACATTATTAATTAACCACTCGAAAAAAAATGGTAAAATAAAATAGTCAGTTTTAAAGGGATTTTTTTTATTAGTATCTAGAAACCTTCCTTCCTGCTAGTTAAATAGTTGTCTTTAAATATGTTTAAAAATCACGGCAGTGTGGGAATAACTTAGTCAGAAGGAAAACTATTATACCTAAGTAGATTTACAAGTTAAACAGCTTAACTTCTAAAATATACTTGAAGAAGTAAGTTACTATGGAAACTTTACACGTGGCTGGGAACTTAATGTTTTTTTTTGTGTTTATGATCGCTTGATTTTTTCTCAAGTTTAGCTTTACATATTATATACATCACGCCTATATTCTCCGAAGGGTTAGGCAGAGGTGTATCAATTTACACCCGCATTCGCCGGTATGTTTTAGGTCCCATGTAATAAGGGGCGAGCCTATTGCCTTTAGCCGGGCACAAATAGTAACTCCGAACTGCTACTGAAAATATCACAGAAAAATCCAATAACATTTTGCTCGACCTGGGAATCCAAACCAAGATTTCTAACATAGCAATCGCACTGAGGACCTAGGTTAACGAGGCTGTAAAAAAGATTGTCCAAAATGTTCTTGGTTGTTTGTTCTAAACACCCCTTAAGGCGAAAGGGATTAATGTGTTCTTCTTATACATAGGCAGGTTTCTCGGTATCCGCGTAAGAATAGGAGACACTTTTCCTGTTCGTGTTGTAAGAAGCTGAAGGATTAGTTAAATAAAAGGAATTCAAATAAAACTCCTGTAACAATATCTGAAGGATAAATATGTAATCTTACTACTATCCTACTTAATGTAATAAATGCGAAAGTTTGTGAGGATGGATGGATTTTGTTACTCTTTCACGCTTAAACGGCTAAACGGATCTGGATGAAATTTATCATTGATATAAACTGTAATGTGGCACAACACTTATGACGCTTTTTATAAAAAAAACTGTATGTGCTAGTGCAAAAATCTGTGTGTGTGTGCAAAATGCGAAAGTTTGGATGGTTGCATGATTGTTGCTCAATCAAGCCAGAGCGACTAAACAGATGTGGATGAAATTTTGCACATAGATAGATTATAGTTTTAAATAGCTAATAGGCTACTTTTTATCCCGAAAAATGTACGGTTCCTGTGGGATTATATATCAACTATACTCAACGCAAACGAAGTCGGGTATGGGAGCTAGTATAACGGACATACATACATAAATATATAAATTCACGCTTCTTTCTCATGGCGGTAGACAGAAACCACAGAACACTACCTGCTACGATCCTTATATGCTCCTTTCGCCTCGTCCACGTTCATACATTTGGTCATACAAGCTAGCTAGTGTAACATATTGTGCTAAAGTGAACTTACTGGCTTTAATGGACTTAGTAAATAAACATGTGACGGGAATATAAAGCGTTAACAGTGCAAGGAATAACATACTAACTTGTTAGTCCAAAATCTTAGAAACAAATAAATGGATTTTAATTAAACTTGATACGTTTACGTAGTACATACCTACGTTTAAAGATCAAGTAGGGATTTTTGAAAAAAAATGCGATAACATAATTTAAATTAAAGCTTTAGGTCCTTAATCCACCAAAGCGGAGAGGAGAGCAGATGTCTTGTACAACCAACAATCGGCTTGCGTTATTTTTACATCTCACCGCTTAGTTTTAACAAAACATAGTATCCTATTGGTTGTTTACGAGACATCTCCCCTGCAGTGTGCTTCTCTAAGCCTCACTTCGTAATTCGAAAGCTGAATTCGCAGTGAGATTACAAAATGGTATTCTGTTAAAACACGATCACGCCGGTGACGTCACCACGGCGAACGAATACTAAACCAATGACAAGTTGGTTCGTTATCGAAGTGAGCGCGATCACTTTAGTGAGATCGTTTTCGAGTTTGCATTTTAGAGAATCGCACTACTGGCCTTACGTTGCCTGCCGACGTCAGACAATCGGTGACCGATTTTTTTGTCGGAGAGATAGGAACATGAATTCTAATATAGCAACGTACACATCCTACAAAAACTTGGTCCCCGAAACTATGAATTTATTGAATCGGTCCGATTATTGGTCCTACAAAAAATCGGACGTGGTCGGAGAGGCTAAACAAGTTACAAAATCGTTATAACATAGCACGTTTATTTAAACTCGGTATGAGATACCGCGTTGTGTAAAGGCTGTTAATGAGAATTTGACTTTATGCTTACTTGCTTGTAAGGCCAATTTAGTATAAATAAATAGTCGTGTCTCTGAATATTAATTTGTAGTAATATAATAATCTTTACTTCTGTAGGTATTAATTAGAAAGAGTTAAATATTGTTTGTAAAAGGTAAACTCTGGATTATGAAAATTCTTTTACTTATAGAAAGCTAAACTGTTGCCAAGTGTCATGGAATGTTTCTGAGTTTTATACAGACGAAGTCACGGGTTGAAGCTAGTTTATAATAAAATCGTCGAAGATTTTTTTTTATATTTTATCATCAAGTATCTTCTCCCACCCTAGTGTCAGACTTTTACTGGCTAACACCCATCTATGTGCCTTCTTGTGCCCTTCTTCTTTCGAACAACCCGCAGCCCCGACAGGCATCGGCCCTTACTGGCCCCTCCGATTTGCCGACATCTCTTTGAGGCGCGCGTGGAACACGAACGGCCTAAGTGACAAGTAATACTGACCACTATTAGGTATATTAACAAAAATAATTAGGTAGGTAAAATTTATTGAAAATATTAATTTTCGACGTAACATTGCCTAGTAGGACTCCTACCTGTTACTTCCAAATAACCCTGCACAATAGCATACAAATGCAAACACAAAATTTAGACCACTTCACTTTCATTTACGTTTCCACGTGACAATTACGTTCGTATTAAGTGGGTAGTACATCGACAGCAGAGAGTGCTCTGTGCCTAATCCTCGCCAACTCTATTTCGGTAATCCCGCCTCCTGGCGCGACTTAGCCGAATCTTGTTTGAGATCCTACCGAAGCAGTGTGGCAACACTAATCCCTTTAAGCTAGTCTTTTGATAATATCGTTAATTATTGTGTTGCCCGTTTAATAAATGTGCGGTGATTTTTGTTGTTTAGGGTATTAGGGAGGCATTATTGTTAGACGTAATTGGCTTTTACCGTATTATAATGTACCTATGTTTTACGTAATTTATGAGTAAGTAGGTTTTTAGGCGTCTCGGTTCTGGCTAAGTGAAATACTGGGTGATTACCCGTATGATGGTTTTTCAACTAAAATGTACTTTTAAACTTTATCTAGGACTTCACTGAAATTGGTGAGAAAAACATCTTACTTAGGTACCATTAATATAAGCCTGAAATCGAGAATCCACTTTGAGCAAGCGTGGCGATCATTGCTGGTGACTTTTCTGTATGAATTAAGGCCTTTGTTCCGCAGTGGGACACTAAATAGGCTGGCGTTGTTATCATTATTAACCTATGTTCTATGTTTAAGAATTATTTAATTAGAAAATAGGCATTATTAATGTTCCTCCCGGTCTTTGTATAATTTTTTTTTTTTATAGACGGGAAATCATCGAATAACTTCCCCCGCCCTGGGCGGGGCGGGAGGGAGTGTCAGACTTTTACTGACTAAAACCCGTCTATGTTCCTTCATGTGCCCTTTGCGTTCCGGGGGCGCGGTATCTCTTTCGAACAACCCGCAGGTCTTTGTATAATACAGTTAACCTTCATTATGTATGTTCTGTTGAATAAGGCAAAGAATAAAATTCAGACAGTTTTTATTTCTTCATCTAAAGGTAAACACTTTTTATTCATAGGTAAAATATAATTATTTATATGTTTCTAAGAGGATTTCCTGAAGTACCTACTGGTCCTATTACAAAAACACAGAGACTTTATTGCTGAGTGCTTTCTTCTTCGCGGACAAAGTAAGGGACAGAAGTTGGAAAAAATGAAATGACACTGTCTCAGCTCTTTCAGCCTTACTTATAAAGCAGTCTCAAATATTTGAGAAACAGTTAAACATAAATCAGTGACTGATCAGCAAAAATCTCACTTATAAACGTTAATCAGCGTTGAGAAGTTGTTGAGCAACAGCTCAAATCTAAACAGCGGCGACCCGTTGTTTAAGTCTGGTTCAAGATGGCGGATTTCAATCAGCTGAGACGATTACATTGACATGTCGATTTGACGTTATGTTATTGTGACGAGGTTGACATTAGTGTCTCGTAAATATAATTTGTGAAATTTATATAATATTATAAATTAGCAATAATGAAGTTTTACAGTATACCCCGCGATTTTCAAAATGACGTGGCAGAGCTGAGATACTTTGCGACTCCACGAAGACGAAGGAGGAAGATTTATAAAGTGCGGTTTAATCCTCTGCTAGATCTTTCCGACTCTGAATTTCGGCTGCGATACCGCTTCTCGAAAGCAAACATGAGCCGAATTGTCAGTATTGTGGGGAGGGATTTGCAGGCGGACACCCGAGGTGGTGGTATACCCGTGGAGCTGCAAGTCATGGCCGTGTTACGATACTGGGGCCGTCACGAGGTACGTACTAATATTTTGATACATTTTTAAGCATGTATGTGCCATGCCAGATAGTAACAGATTCATTTACTTACAGATTCAGGAGGATTGTGCCGACATACATGGTATGAGCCAACAGACTCTGTCACGTTTGTGTCGCAAAGTGGCGATTGCGCTGGCATCCAAAAGTCCACGTTACATTAAAATGCCAGCCAACTTAAATGAGGAAAGCAAGGCGATTCAAGCCTTCCAACAGATTTGTGGCTTTCGGCACATAAGTGGTGCCATTGACTGTACACACATTAAAATTAGAAAGGTTGGTGGTGATGAGGGTCAGTATCACATCAACAGAAAGGGGCATTGGTGACAGTGGCTACCCCTGCACCCCTTATTTATTGACACCAGTGCTAAGGCCCCAGACTGAAGCAGAGCGACGCTACAACAACAGCCATAATATTACTCGGAACGTTGTGGAAAGTTGTTTTGGGGTGTGGAAACAACGGTTTCGCATTCTTCAGGGGGTCATGAGGGGTTCTTACACGACAATAAAAATCACCATTATCGCTTGTGCTGTCCTGCATAATTTAGCGATTCATTTTAATGAAGAACAAGGTATGTACCAGTGCTAGTTTAATTAAAAATACAATATTTTCTCTATAACATATATTTTTATTTATTTATTTAAACCAGTCAACCAAAGGTGGTGAAGAGTTGATATGGCAGGTTCGACAAGAGTAATACAAAAAATTACATACTTAAAACAAAAAAAAAGACTTAATGCAAGAAAGAGATAAAGTAATTGTAAACAAGTAACATTTTTACAGTTTAGCTTCATATTATGCTGTGTGTACAATTAAAAGATACGACTTTCTTCTTTACAGATGCAGCACAAGAACCAGCGTTGGTAATTAAGCAACCAGATGAAGAAACTCACGCAATCCAAGACGATAATGTCGCACACATATCTAGAGACGCCTTCATTCAAACCTATTTTTATAATTAATCTACATTTTTTTTAAATTAAAGCCTATACATATAAATCACAGCCTTTATTTTAATTGACTTTAAAAATAAATTAATACTTAGTTTAAAAAACACAAAAAAAACACGCTTTAGCTTTTTATCGTGGTCAAAGTTCATTACAAGACCTTTCTAACAAGTCCAAACACGGCTATGATACGGTATTTCATCATGGAATGCTAGTGCCTATCTTCCGGCTTCATCATCGGACCTTGAAACTTAATCATGGTCAACGTTCATTACAAGACCTTTCTAACAAGTCCAAACACGGCTGTGATACGATCACCCATCATGAAGTTCCAGTTGCAGTGGCGGACTTGGAGGCGGTGGACCGCCTCCAGTCATATTTCTGGCTCTTCTATAAGAAAACTCAGTTCTTTTTGCACGATTTTTCATATTACGCCATTGCGTTAGCAGTAATTGTGGCATGTCCCGTTTGGTGGGGCTGACTGCATTAAAGCTGAAAGTAATAAGTACATATGAGATACGTATGCAAATGAAGAACTTTACAAAAATAAAAACAGCCAAAACCAACCTAGACAAAACCTGCTCCCAAGCAACTTTTTTGGCGCTATTGGCAATCGTCGTGGTCTCTTTATTTTCAATAATTGCCACCCGCTCGAGAACCAGCTTCCTGAACATAATCTAAAACAGCCTTTCATGTTAAACGTGCAATATTGAAATATCATTTATGTACTTACAGAATAATTTTATTGTCCACTTCACAATTAATTAATGATGTATTAGTAACATTTCCTGTTCACTCCAGTCGATGGAGCGCGCTCTTTTTGTTAGGGGCTCCATCTGCTCCATGTTTATGTATGTTGTTATTTAATAAATACTTTAATATTATTTTAAGATTGTTGAAAATTTTTGAACACAAGGCGGCAATCGACACCAAACAAATGTCATTTGTTAAAGTCAACTTCAAAATTTTGACACTTGACCATGATCAGTTCCACAGAGTACATCATATATATACGGGATCAGTTCGTTCGATTTCGTTCTTTAGTCGGATAATTTGGTCATGCTCTATGCTGACCGTCTAAGTGTTGACAGATTAAAATAGTGTTTCATCTTTCAACGACCGTTCACCTGAGATACCATTGAAAGTGGTTTATAAGTAAAAAAAAGTTGATCATTACTTAAGGACTTAAGAGTTACTCAATTGAGAGGTAGCTGATTAGTAATCAGCGGTATTTTTATAAGTAAGGCTGTTTAAGTAAAACTTTGAGCATTCCCAAAAAAAGCTGTATACTTACTATCCTACTTACCTACTACTAATAATATAAATGTGTTTTTTTTTTCAGATAGGATGGATGGATGGATGTTTGTTACTCAATTTCGCCAGAAGGGCTGCACGGTTCTGTATGAAATTTAGTAGAGAGATAGATTACAGTCTATAGGACTTTTTATGCTGCAAAAATGTACGGTTCCCATGGGATTATATATCTTTGAGGCGGACAAAATCACTAGCAGAAGCTAGATAATTGATAATTAATCATTTTTGAGTCTAAAAACAAGAAAATAAAAGATAAAAATACTCAAAATTATTACATAAATAAATTGAAGTTCAAATCAATTAAAATTCTACATACTTTCTATAAAACAAATACATATATCTATATATCTATATAAGGAACAGAAAAGAGAAGTTTAATATTTTATTGACCAAAACATGTCGAGACTACTTTTCTATGGAGTACGCAACAGCGCGCTGTCGAGATTATCCTCTTAACTATTTTTGTCAACCCCTGCTAAGCTAACTCAGAGTGGCGATTAAGTTAGGTCATGCACCTAACTTGCCCTGCAGTACGGTTAAGCTTTGCCAATCTTTCCGCTTCATTTAGCCTCAGTTTATGATCACAGCCCATGTTCGCACAGCTTCAATGCATGCCTTTGACTTTGACGGCTATAGTGGTCCAAGATCCTGGAGACGACAGTCCTACGCCATTTTAACATGACTAAAATTTTGAAAATTGGATGCGGAGTAAGTACCTAATTTCCATTTTTTTAAGTTAATTAGTTATACATACTTTTTAGCTTTTTTCAGGCATCAAGTGCAAGAGGAAGCTTATTAATTTACGGTCAAGTTAGGTGGCTAGATTTTATACCTATTTTTTATCTCATATCGGTAAAACCAACATACATATTGACAACATACAGCGAGTTTCAGGTCTTTCCTGATAACTAAAAAAGGGCCTAGGATTTAAGCTCACATGTACTCCATATCTTCATACTTTATTCGAGGTATACCCAAAATTACAGCCATGCTAACATGACATGGGTCTGGCGACTCCTAGCTCTTAGAACTTAGCTTTATTCCGGTTTTCTGAATAAGCCGTGTGTCTCATATTGTTGCCATGCTATTTTTGTGAAACAGCATGTTATTTAAGAACTTGAACCATACCGTTTTACGAGTTCAATTATATACTAAGAGACAGTTTCATCGTACTCTGTCAAAAATGACTTTAAATTTAAATTTTTTACATTTACATTAACAATAATTAATTTATTGTTGCTTAGATGAGATTTAAATATTTTTTTTTAGTTCCAAAATTGTCCCATGAAACACAAAAATGAGAAAAAGAAAAGTAAGTAAGTGAATGTGCCAAAATTCAGCTAACTCCGTAAACAGTAACAAACAAACATCCAACCATCTAAACATCCACAAACTTTCACGTTTATAATAGCAGTAGGAAGTAAGGTTTAGTTCAGTTGGTTGCACACACAGCTCCAATGTCAACGGAATGAATAAATAGAACGCTCAATAGGTTCCACCCTTTCTCTCAAAGTTTTCTGTTCGTCCACATAAATAATTCAAAGGCATCACAATGCAATGGGATATCGCTGGAGGTTCATATTTCATGATACACTGCCGCGCAGAGTAATTAATGTACCAGAGAACAACGGCGGGCCGCGTGGCTTTGGCATAGCACTCACAAACGGGCCGATCTCGGTCGCATCTCGCGTATAAACATTGATTTACGATCCTTTATTATTTTGGGAAAATTCTTTGCAGGTTAACACAAAAATGTTCGGCGAGAATTTGATAGTATGACGTCATGGTTGGAGTAGTGTGAGCGCTTGGCTGCTGCGTTGCGTGTTGCGGGTTTGATTCCTGCTTGGAACAAAAAATAGTTTTGGCCTACAGGTATGTAGTTGTTCCAAGACTGGTTAATAAGATGTCAGCAGAGTAGATGGGGCCTGCTAGGGCCAGTGGAATTTGTGCGAAAGAGTTACCGCGGCCCTGAAACGGAAAGGGCATTAGGAGGAACACCGGTGGGTTTTAGTCAGTAAGAGTCTGATACTCCCTTAAGCTCCACCCAGGGCGGAAGAAGTCATTTGATGATTTCCCATACTTAAAAAAAGTTTGGTTAAGGAATTACTGAGTTTAAGTTTGTAATTCACCCACGATATAGGAGAAATCTATAGTAGGTAAAGTCGTTAAAATAAAAATAAAAAACGTAGTTTGAGAGGGATTAGGGGATCGATAGCATTGCCAATTTCAGTAGTTCCATTTTCAAAATAACTTTATCGATTGAACTCGACCTAACTTGTGTCCTCGGTCAGAAATTGCTTAAGCCGAAACTTGTTCATCTAGTTCAATATCATGTGAAGGTTATTACATAGTGCGAACAACATTACTGTTAAGCTGTAAGTTGTATAAATAACTATCCATCACGCCTGTATTCCCCGAAGAGTTAGGCAGAGGTGTACCAATGTACACCCACGGTTCGCCAGTATGTTTTATGTCTCATATAATAGGGGCATATTGCCATCAATCGGGCAAAAATTCTGATTCCGTGCTGCTACTGAGAAATTCATAGAAAGCCCAATAACACTTTTTGCTCGACCTGGGAATCGAACTCAAGACTAGGGGTCTCTCGTAGCAGTCGCGCTTAGGACCACTAGGCTAACGAGGCAGTCGAGGGGAGAGTAGGTTACTGAAATGTCCAAATAATATAGTGTTCCTCTAAATTTATTTTATAAATTACTGAAGACCTGTAATTAATTGGCTGTCAGTCTTATTTGTTTTTTAGAGCTGTTAGTCTATATTTACATAATAAATAAATTAAATGAGCCTCTTTTTAGTATCATGAAACTTGAGTACGATGATTATAATTTGTTGTTCAAAATAAGAAACCACGTTGATGCTACGCCGTAGCTGACGCCTACGCTACGTCAGCTACGAGAAATATTTGCTACGAGATATGTTTTTGCGTAGCACATTTAAGGCCGGGTCACACCGGATGCGTGGCGTGACGTGATGCGTGACGTGACGTGCATACGCGCGTGCGAGCACTGTCACACCGGCCAAGACCGGTGCAGCACACGTCACGCACGCACGCATCACGTCACGCAGAACTGCTGCACGCAGACGTACTAACGCAAGATCATCCAATAATGCAATAAACATTCGAGAAAAATTTGTTACATACTTTAACAATTGAAATTTTCTAATTTTTGTACTAATTTGAACTTACCATTTATTTTCAGCGTATTCCCAATTCTCTCCCATAACAATAATTTGTAACTTTTTTTTGTACTCTTTATGTTTGGTGTTGCAGAGACATATTTGCGGACGATTTCTATTAGTTTTTCCTTTAAAATTGTCTCCATTGCGAAAAAAAACACTCGTAAACTGCTTTCTGTTTGTAAATAAATACAACTTTGCGTGCGTGCGTACGTGCAGCAATGACCGATGCGTATGCGTGCGTGCCCGGTGTGGCATCTAACAGGGAGCGCCATATAATACAACGTCATCACTGCACGCGCGTGTGCGACGTTGCCGTTCCGCTACTCACGCATACGGACTCGGTTTGTGACAAGATGCGGCTCTGCGTGCGTGAGTCACGCGCGTGCACACGTCACGCATCTGGTCTGACACCTTTCTTACAGTTTCATACATTACAACTGGTGCGTGCACGCCACGCATCACGCCACGCATTTGGTGCGCTTTGGCCTTTATGCGTTGATTGTGTTTTTTTTTGCTAGCCTTTACTGTTCCACTCTTGGGAATTCTTAAATGACTCTGATTGGTGTTCAACTTATCATGGCGTCAGTGAACTGTTGTATTTTGTAGTTTTAATAAATTATGAATCTCGCTTTTAATATGAAAATAAATACATTTTTCAAAATTAATTAAACCGATTCCTTTTGATAAACAAATTATTTTATTGACGCTTAGTTACTGTCATCATGCCTATTCCTGAAAAAACCATCTAAGGCACCATCTTCTCCGCGATCTACCCTAAGCCTTGTGATATGTGATAATAATAATTTGTTTATAACAATATTAATACTAAAACACTCTAAAAGAGTAGTTTCATCCCACTAATGATCCACAATAAGGTAACAACAGTATCGCTTACAAAACCACGGCACAGAACTAATGGCCCAATATTTTGTATTAGCGCACGTCACGCCGATATTTCGCGTGGCTTTCTTCCTCCCAAATAATGTTCCGCATTAGCCGTAGTTACAGTGATTAAATGACTAGCGGCTAGGGGAAGTAATAATGTATTACAAACACAAGACCGATTGTAATGGATATAGTTTATCTGTGTATCGCTATTGATATAATCTTGTGTGTGTGTGAGTGAGCACACTACTTGTGTGCGAAGATTTATATGTATTTATTGAGTAGCAACTGTCTTATTGCCAATATTCGTTTTGTTTTGGAAGAGTTTGGGTCTCAACAATTGACGTAGAAAAGCTTTCCTCTTAGCGGTGTCATTATGAACCTTATTGGAGTGATAGTATTCAACTGAACTGATTACTCTTTATGTCGTTATAGTTCAGTGGTAATTCTCAGTAGCAGCTCGGAGTTAGGATTAGTGCCCGGTTAATGGCAATAGGCTCGCCTCCTATTACATGGGACCTAAAACATACCAGCGAACCGTGGGTGTACATTGGTACATCTCTGCCTAACCCTTCGGGGAATACATGCGTGATGATAATATGTATGTATGTTCAGTGGTTAAGACACTCGCTTCTGAAATATAAGGTCCGGGCAATACTAATGTAGGTACTTCCCAAGTCAGGGTTGCGAAATTTATTCGATAGAGTCACCTCGGCTTGAAACGTAAAGAGAGAGAAACACGGATGGATTTTAGTCAGTAAGAGTCTGACACTCAGTTCCGCTCCAGCCAGAGCGACCTAAGTGTATCTTGGACATCACTGACATCGATAAAGGAAAACATCGTGAGGAAACCCGGACTTATAATTAATGTAAGTCTGAAATTACCAATCCGCCTTGAGTAAACGCGGTGATTAATGTTCGCTCCTTCTCTATATATGGATCGGCTGTAGTGGGGCTATCATAGACTGGTATTATTATGAACAGATTACATTTATTTGAGAAAACATCTGACCTGATTAAGGCCTCTGGAAGACGGTGGAGGCAGGCTGCTTCCAACCGGTCCTTTTAGGAATCTATGGGGGAGGCCTAAGTCCAGCAGTGGACGTCCTGTGGCTTACATGATGATGATGAGAAAACATTTATTGGTTAAGTTCTCAATTTTCAAGTTCATTTAACACGGTACATATACAACTTAAATAAAATTGTATAGTTGGTACCTCTTAAGAGCGCGTATACAGAAAGTTGGCAACGTCGCAAACAGCTGTCAAATATTTCCCTGTTTTGATTAATTTGTCAATATCACTCTATGAAAATAAGAAATATGGCTAACTAATGAACTAGAATATTAATCATGAATTGCAATTAAAACACTGAATTTGATGTTGTAACCGTTTTAGGTGTAAAAAAGGCATTTGTAAAGTTTCCAAATACTTTTTTACATCTAAAACTAAATATTCTGTGTTACGATGTTAATGATTGCATTTCATAATCAATATTCTAGTTCATTAGTTAGCCATATTTCTTATTTTCATACAGTAATATTGACAAATTAATCTAAATAGCGAAATAATTGACAGCTATTTGCGACGTTGCCCACTTTCTGTATACACGCTCTTAACACATTATTAGCTTATAAACTTCGGAACACTATAATGCCTGCTGTCATAAATACATTCGAAATTCAAAATCCAGCTAACAGCAAAAGCCGAAGCTTTCAAGAGTCACAAGACGCCTTGAGAACGAATATCCTATTCTAACATACATCAGACTTAGCAATCCTCAGAGAACATTCGGTACAACATGTGTAGGAAAGTGTTAAAGGAGTTCGGAACTTGTTCGGGGCAAGTTGTACGACACGAGTGTCTTGTTCGACACGTCTTGTGTTGTTATGACGAATTTGTCGTGCTCAGCTAATGTCGGTAGATTAGGGGGGATAATTTTACGTATGTTACGTAATAAGACTGGCTGTTAGGTCGCTTTCACATTTAGGCGACTTTAGCAGCGCGGCTGTCGCGCGACTGTCACCCCGTCAGAATTTCATAATAAAAAAACAGAAGAGCTGTCGCCCACGGCATCTATTTTTAAAATGAAGTGCGCCATACTGATCTTAACTTTGATCTGTTCTTGTAATGTGAAGGAATGTAGGTACTTCTGCCGCGCTACTGTCGCGCTGCTAACGTCCTAATGTGAAAACGGCCTTAATGTTGTCTGATAAAAATGTCAGTATATTTTTTCTTGGCTTATTTATTTATTAAACTTAATGCACATAATGGTAATTTATACCAGTCTACCCAGTCTGTACTGCTTATTCTTATTCTTGCTCGTTCTTCTCCATAAAGATCTACGTTGTGGAACGAGCAACTTAGCTTCAACTTACTATAACTTTTTGACAATTCAAAAGTGATTGTAAATAATGGTCTAATTGAAATAAATGCTTTGACTTTGACTTATGAAATGGGCAGTTTTGCTTCGTCGTCAAATTTCAGGAAGTTGTTATAAAAGACGGACCTAGCAGGCCCAGTTTCACCAAAATCACTAAACATATTTACCGCTAAATGTGTTTAAATTATCATTCTGTCTCTGTCACCTTCTAACAATGTGACAGGGATGCAATGATGTTCTAAATACGTTTAGGCACAAAATGTTGCTAGTGATTCTGGTAAAGTGGGTCTTAATCAAATAAAAATCGACAATCCTACTAATATTAAGAATGTCAAAGTTTGTGAAGATGTTTGGATCTTTTTTACTCAATCACGCCAGAACGGCTGAATGGATCTGGATGAAAATTAGCACAGATATAGATTATAGTCCGCAATAGCACATAGACTACTTTTTATCCCGGAAAAATGTACGGTTCTCGTGGGATAATATATCAACTTTGACGCAGAGGAAGCCGCGGTCAATAGCTAGCTTACTAGCTATTGACCGCGGCTTCGTGTGCGTATTCTGAAACATCAAAAAAACAAGTATTTATTACTTATAATAAATACTTGTTTTTTTGATGTTTCAGAATACACCTCTTTCAAAGAATAGAATCGCTATCTACTTATTCATTAAAATCAGCAGGTACATTGATTCCCAAGATCTGTTGTCAGATGAAAATCAGGCAACATACTAGATTATTGTGTCAATGAAACAGATTGTTTAGTAGCACGATATAATTATAACAAAATGCATTGTAGTATATTCTTTGCTAGTACTTAATTCTCCAAATAAAACGCTAAGAAATTTATGAATACGTACGTAGGTACTTCAGTGTCAAAATACACGCACAGGAAGGTCTAAAGAGCGTATTGAACGAAGAGCATCAACCATGAAATATAACCCTGCTAAATTCAAAATCTCAATTTCATTCTATAGAAAGGGCGGGCGCAATAAAACATTTTCTCAATGCACACCGATATTACGTCACAAATATTATTGCCAAGTCTGTCCCGTTATCGGGTTGTAATATTTTTTCGCCCCTTATAAATCAGTGTATCTCGTATGAGCTACTTATCGTGGAAAAGCACGAAATGTATTGTCCCGAGGGTGATATATACGTTGCGTGGCCTGTGACTTGCGCCTCAAGGGACGACCGCCCTTAAATCTACGCGGAACCGTATATATTAAGTTTTGAAAATATAAGGAAGTGGAATATTTGCGGGTTTTTGTATTTTATTTTCTTTGGAATAAGGTTATTTACTCAAGAGCTTCGGTTGTGTGCACTTATAGTATAAATATTGGCAAATGGAGACGGTTGAGCGAGAGGTAAAAGCCATATCTAATCTTATAGAATAGAATACGCGATTGTTTACCTCTAACGTTTTGGGGAAAAATGCCGTAGGTACATTACTACTATTGAGTAAGTAGGTACTGTTACCCAAAGACATGGGTTCTTGTACGGAGATTGACATTATACGTAATTGAAACACTTTTTCGCGTCTAGCCTACTGGTCTCAAGCGCGATAGCTACGCTAGAGGAATTGGGTTCGATTCCCGGGCCGAGCAGTGTTATTGGGATTTTCTATAAAATTTTCAGTAACAGCTCGTAGTTAGGATTTGTGCCTAGCGGGAATTGAACACGCGACACAATCGCTCAGCCACTGCACCAACCGTGTCATCGTGTCGTTTTTATTTATTTATTTATCAGATGGAAAACCAACAGCTATACATAAATTGGATAAAAAATTGAATATGCTACATTAAGCCAATTACAGGTTCTCACGGATAGAAATGAAAAAAAAAACTGAAACCCGAAAAAAATACACAATTTGATAATTTGAATCACTAAAAGTTACTTGTTTTGTGTTTCAAACAACTAAGTGATACGTAATGAAAAAACCCTTCGTTTAAAATCTGCTGAAAATGAGACACGTGCCTCTAAAAATGTACGCAATGAGGAAAGCCTTGTGCTTACTAATTAACACACAATAAAGACCATTATCGCTTTTTTAGAAGACAAAAGGTAATTAAATTGCTGTAAACACAAATGATGCTCTCAAACGTATAATTAAAATAATGATCTGAAAACCAAAGAAAATTAAATTGAAAATATAAAAGCCTATTACTGTCCCACAGCAGGGCGAAGGCCTCCTCTCATACATAGAACGCACGAGCATTGATAACTACGCTTGCTCAAGTTGGTATAGCGATTTCAGACTAACAAAGTCCAGGTTCAGATGTTAGTTATGTCCAAGAAAGTGTAATGTAATGTAATTCTCCAGACCGATTCCAGCCACGGCGGCTAATCTTAATGCAGACTAGCCACGTACGCAGGAGATATTATGGTGCACAAGTGTGTGCGCAAACACAGGTGCACTCCCTCTTCCCTAACTCTCATAGCCCGATGGGACGGCAATCCGACACGACTGGTGAGAGACTAGGCGCAGGACTAACGGCTTTACGTGCTTTCCGAGGCACGGGGGTGTCACACCACCAACTTCCAAACTCCGGGCTGCTACTGAGAAATTCCTAATGGAAAAACCCAATAACACTTTTTGAACGACCTGGGAATCGAACCCGGGACCCTTTGCTCAGCAGTCATGCTTGCGACCACGAGACCAACGGGACAGTTAGTTGGACGGGTTAGTCTAAGAAAGTACATACCAATATTGAAAAAGCCATATTGTTACCTAAACGGTAGGTTTTCAAAAAACGTATTTACTTTTTACCTCGTACCAGTAGTAGGTACGGTTACCAACAAAAGTCGTGATAATTTTTCTTAGCGTTTAAATAGACACTAAATAATTTAATGCATTTTTTTCAGAGGAGTGTGGGAAGGCCCCATAAGGTAAACCGACTACTTGGTAAAGGTCGAATTAATTATTGGATGAGGGCAGCGCAAGACTGGTCAATGTGGCTTATGCCTATGTCCAGCAGTGAACCTCGTTCGATTGATATGATGATGATGACTGCTTTTCAATATTTCAGACAAAAGATAAGAAAGAATTTATTATATAGTGGCAACAGCAATTCCATACTTCCTGGAATATTGTGCAATTATTAGGATGTATAAATAGCAGGGTATTGTTGAAAAAAAAAGGAATAGAGGGGTGTGAGTCAACTTGTGATGCTGACTGTATCTATACTAAAAATATTATAAAGAGATAAAATTTGTTGGTTTGTAACGAATAGGCTCCGAAACTACTTAACCAATTTTAACCATTTTTCCACCAATACATAGCTACATTATTCCTTAGTAACATAGCCTATATAACATCACGCTACGACCTACGAGATCGGAGCATTAACCAAAAGAGTAACTTGTGGCGGGTGAAATAATAGCGGACCAAGTCGCGGGCATTGCTAGTATAGAAATAAACTCGTGATATTTAGATTGGTAACATAAATAATAACTGTGTCAGCGGGACGGCAAGTTTCAGATAGGAAGGCAGGTGGCACAGTCAGGCGGCAAAAAAGAATACACATTGTACACGATTATATTGCTTCAAGGCTCAGAAACGTCTATCATGTTTACCTACTTGTTATTGAAAAGCGTGATCTCTATTCATTGGTAGGAAATACTTTGAACCTGTTTGAAGGTTATGGATACACGTGTAGTCGTTCCAGCAAAAAAATGGGTTTAGGATCGACTAAAAAAGACTGCCTCGTTGGCCTAGTGGTCCTAAGCGCGACTGCTACGCTAGAGGTCCTGGGTTCGATTCCTAGGTCGAGCAAAAAGTGTTATTGGGTTTTTCTATGAAATTCTCAGTAGCAGCTCGGAGTTTGGATTTGTGCCCGGTTAATGGCAATAGGCTCGCCCCATATTACATGGGACCTAAATATACCGGCGAACTGTGGGTGTACATTGGTATACCTCTGCCTAACCCTTCAGGGAATACAGGCATGATGGTATTATATATTATTAAAAAAAGAGGTGGTTCTATTATTCTACGTAAATTTTTCGGTGGTGCCTTTGATTATTTACCTATATCAAAAATTAAAATTGTTTCCTACCATAGTTTTTGGTCAACATAACTTAGTTTTATAGGCAATATACGTTGTTAACAGCTGTGTGATGTCTTTTAACACCTCTTATGTCATTAATTATATCAGTTTTTTTTAGGCTCATTAAAAAAAAATACTGATAAAAAAACACACACACACACAAAAACTAAAACACTAAAACAAAAAACACAAAATACTGATATTCAGCTGCATCCGGTTCGACTGGAAGCCGACCCCAACATAGTTGGGAAAAGGCTAGGCAGATGATGATGATTTTTTTAGGCTCTCCGCCTACGACAGATTTTTTGTGGGCCGTGTGTGTTAGTGTATTGGGGTTGGAATTAATAATTATGTTTCATTCTCGCCGACAAAGAAATGTGTCAGAAATCGGTTAAAAAGTTGGTCAAAAATCGGTCGTTAGCGGAGAGGCATATTCAACGAGTCCAAATTCAAACTGAACACACCAAACAGTCACATTACCGAAGAAGTTTTATGTACAACAAATAGTTGTTCTTTCACATTACGTCACCTACAATTCGAAACGAAAAGAGAAAGGGGCAATCCCACTTTACATAAGTGTATGTACAACTTTGTTATGTACCATTTGACCTATGCCCGCAATAAATTATAAAGTCCGGTGATATATATCTGTTTCATTGGAGTGCGAGCGATCACCGGCTGACTACTGTTCCCATATAGTTATAAATTACACTACCCCAGAGAGCCTTCTGCCAAGTATTTCCGTAACATGTCCTATGCCCCCGCGGGGTCACGATTTATGTCAACAGAAAAACTAGTGGAAGCCATCTATGTAGATCGGACAGCGAAATCTATCACTATTACTGAATGTATACAAAGTTTGTGTTGCGTGTTACGATTGGTGTTTTATGGTATGACATGGGCTAGCTACCTTCTAGAGCTCCGTACCCGAAGGGTACCATCGGGACCCAATTACTAAGCCTCCGCTGTCCATTCGCTGTAATAAGTAGAAAGTTGAAATTTCTACAGTGTGTATTACTATGTGATATCAAATAAAATTAATTATTAAAAATTTACTGTTTTTTAATACAAATTGCAAATTGTTACAAATTTGTGAAACTTACGCAGATGGTCACGGCTTAATGTATAATGTGAAGAAAAGCGAGTATGTTGTCTTTAAGGCTGGTACTAAGTGTCCCTCTAGAGTGCCCCCTATAAAACTGAATGGAAATGAGTTGGCTAGAGTACATCAGTTCAGATACTTGGGACATCTTATTACCGAAGACCTTAAGGACGACACGGATATTGAACGTGAACGTAGGGCACTGTCCGTTAGAGCAAACATGATTGCTCGCAGGTTTGCGCGATGTACTAATGAGGTAAAAATCACTCTTTTCAGAGCTTTCTGTACATCCTTTTACACCTGCAGCCTGTGGGCAGTCTATACTCAAAGAGAGTACAGTGCCCTGCGCGTACAGTACAACAATGCGCTTAGAACGATGTTGCGGCTGCCTCGCCACTGTAGTGCTTCACGTATGTTTGCAGAGGCGCGCATCGATTGCTTCTACGCTACTCTGCGCAAGCGGTGCGCGTCGATGCTGAGCAGAGTGCGGGCTAGTCGCAACAGCGTTTTATGTATGATAGCCGGTAGACTTGACTGTCGGTACATGAATCGATGTATTACTGCTCACATGACTATTGATACATCGATTCATGGGTCGGGCAGGGGGCGAGTAGATTAAGGTTATATTGTTACTAACACTAGTTATAAGTTATTGTACTACTAACCAATTGGATCCTAGTTATCTTAATAAAAGTTTATTATTATTAATACATAATACGTTGTCCCATCCTAGGAATTTCTCCTGTATCGTGTGTTGTTTTAAAAACATATAAACTCACATACACAAACAACCAGAATCAAAAAAACTATTTGCACGCCTTACAAATATTGGTTCCGACCGGGAATTGAACCCGCGACACAGCAGCTAATCACTAAGCCACTGCGCCAACCGTATGCTCACTTTATGTGGTGGAAAGTTCGTGAAATTGTATAAACATTAACCTTATTAAACTGTGTTCTGGTTGTTGTTACAAACATACAATTTATTTGTATGGTAATCTGTGGATTCTGTTAGCAATATATTTTATACTTGAGTTTGTTAATGCATATGTTTGTTTACCAAATAAAGTAAACATATACAGGGTGATTTGAAATTGCTCGTATTCCTCTTGGGAGAAGAAACTATGACTAATTTAGAATGATTTAACCCCTATCACTTAGGGGTCGAAAATCCTCCATTCTCGAGAAAATTTACTTTGTTTTTATTTTTAGAAAAATCTGAATTTTGGTAATTAAAAATTAATAAAAAAAAACTTATCACTTATCAGATTATTTTTTATTTTATTGCAAGTTTTAACAGACAACATAAAATCTAACAGTAAATTACACAGTTTTTAGCTTTAGAGAGGTTGGTCAACTAGTAAGCTATCAGATCATGTATATATATACCATCATGCCCGTTTTCCCCGAAGGATTAGGCAGAAGTGTACCAATGTACACCCACAGTTCGCTGGTATATTTAGGTCACATGTAATAGGGGGCGAGCCTATTGCCATTAACCGAGCACAAATCCAAACTCCGAGCTGCTATTGAGAATTTCATAGAAAAACCCAATAACACTTTTTGCTCGACCTGGGAATACAACTCAGGACCTCTAGCGTAGCAGTCGTGCTTGCGACCACGAGACCAACGGGGTAGTTACTTGCATGTGTTTGTTTACCAAATAAAGTAAATTTAAATATAATAAACAAGCATTTTCCCCGCGATTTCATTTGCGTAAACATACTTACCCTGCAAACCCAATATACCTACGCGTATTCCATAATAATATTCGCGGCACACGTCAAATAATGAGTTTTACGGGCTTTTTGATGCCTTGTGTTACATTAATGTAATTTTCGTAGGGATCTCTGCAGTTAGATAAAATATAACCTATGTTATTTGCTGATAATGAAGCTTATCATAAGAATAAGAATAATAAAATTCTTCGCAAAAAACATGTGTATACATACACACACGCGTAGGTGCCTGTATGTAGGATGACAAAATATAAACAAAGTATTTGTGCTTAATACATGTTTGCCAAACATTATATCATGCAAATCTTTAGAAAAATTTAATTTTACATTAAACAATTTCCAAATAATTATCAGAATAAAATCTTTATATAAATTTAAATTATATGTAGGTAGAATAAACATGTCACAATAATAAAAAAAAGAAGTACAAATAATAGTAACAAAAAGAACATAATAACAAGTCACTATGATTATTAATAAATTGAGAATGAATTCAATTTAGGAACTTATCTGCTATGAAGTCGGCTAATGAATAATAACATTTAACCGCAAATAATTTCATCATAGATGAATTAATATAAGTAGTTTTTGAGTTAATCCATTACAAATAAAAATAAAAAAAATCTCTTTCTAACCCTAGTTTACGTAAGTAATGCAAATATGTAGATAATCTATTCTGTTGAATTTAAAAAGGGAAAGATCAAACAATTTTAATATTAAAGGAATTACTAAGTATAAGAATCCCAGGACAAGCATAATTATGTTATCGGGTTTTTCTATGAAATTCTCAGTAGTGGCTCGGAGTTAGGATTTGTGCCTAGTTAATAGCAATTGGCTTGCACCCTATAATATGGAACCAAAACATACCGACGAACTGTGGGTGTACATTGGTACACCTATGCCCAACCCTTCGGAGAATACAGGCGTGATGTTATGTTGTTTATAAGAATCACTACCCCTTTTCCCTTACCTTAGTTACTAGTACCTATATACATGTATACTAACGATCTAAAACACTTAAGCCAATGCATTTCTAAAGCGAAGCATTTAAAATGTTCAGCTCAAATAGCAAGCAACTGCTATTGATGGCAATGTGCGCCCGGTTCAACAAATACGAGAGTTAGATTTCTTTCACTTCATTACTGGGTCATTAAATATGTTTGAATGAGTATTTAACATTTAAATGAGTATTACAATACATGTTTTTTAAGTAAATTAAATAAACACGTTTTCTCTTTGTATACAGGGTGATTTGAAATTGCTCGTATTCCTCTCGGGAGAAGAAACTATGACTAATTTAGAATGATTTAACCCCTATCACTTGGGGGTCGAAAATCCACCATTTTCGAGAAAATCTACTTTGTTTTTATTTTTAGAAAAATCCGAATTTTGGTAATTAAAATTTAATAAAAAAAACTTATCACTTTTCAGCCTGAAATTTTCTATGATCTGATAGCTTACTAATTGACCAACCTCTCTAAAGCTAAAAACTTTTATTATTAATTTTTTAATTACCAAAATTCAGATTTTTCTAAAAATAAAAACAAAGTAGATTTTCTCGAAAATGGAGGATTTTCGGCCCAAAAGTGATAGGGGTTAAATCATTCTAAATTAGTCATAGTTTCATTTCCCGAGAGGAATACGAGCAATTTCAAATCACCCTGTATATACATAATTATGTCACCGTAAAATCAAGAATTGAGACATCAAGTATTCTTGAAGTGCATTCATTTTATTTGACTGATACCTGTGTTTCATTCCTGGCTCTATGGACACAGAACTGTCTACTATAAAGCCGACCAATCAGGGACAGCCTTTAGACAGTTAACAATTTCACAATTTAAAGATTGTAATTTGACGGTTTAGGGTCTGCGCCCACGACCGATAATCGGCCCGATTATCGGGCCGTTTTTTTGACAGATTTCTTCGCTGGCTAGAAGAAACAGCCGAGAATCGGCCCGATAATCGGGCCAATTATCGGGCCGATTCTCGGTCGTGGGCGCAGGCCCTTAATTTCGATAGATTACAATCTACCGAATAATAATACGTTAAATTGTAAGTTGAGGTTCACAATCTTTCGACAGTTCACAATCTCGTGAGATAGATTATAATCTAACGGTATTTACAATTTTACGGTGACATATATATATCATCACGCCTGTATTCTCTGAAGGGTTTGGCAGAAATGTACCAATGTACGCCCATAGTTCGCCCATAATGTGTGTGTTTTTCCGTTGTTTTATGTTATATCATATTAACTTCCATTGCTGTACCACTGCAGGGCAAAGGCCTCTTCCCATTCAGAGAAGACACGAGTATTGATCACTACGCTTCACGCCACTTACATATATCCATGTTTCCTCACGATGTTTTCCTCCACCAATATCAGTGATGTCCAAAATAAACGTAGAAAGAACATATGGAAAATTATGTAATACAAACTGTTGATTTGCATCCTCGTCAAATTTTAGGAGCTTGTCATAGAAAAAAAGAAGTAATCAAATATAATTACGATACCTGGCCAATATTTAAGAAATGCTTGTTTTTTTAGTTGCAACTATCAAAAAACAGTATTCCAGAATACTCCTCTTGCAAAAATCAGCATCGCCCAGTTGCGTATGTGGTAGGCAGAGTTGTCGCGCGGCTATATCAATGCGTGCATAGCGCCTAAACCCTCTGGCGAGATGACTAGTTCGAATTGGAAAATCACGTCAAAAAATATAAATTTTAAAACAAATTTATTTTATTATTGATTCGTGCTAAGAATCACGAGCATAGTTAACTCCTTGAATTTGACGAGAATGCAAATTAACAGCTTGTATAAAGGCAAATTAGTACTTTACTTTTATCGAACCCGCAACTTCATGCATGAGAGGCGGAGTGCCCTTAACGCTAGGCTATCGTGACTAGGGCATCCAATCTCGCATCATTTTTGTGATCTCGGTATCTGTGGGATTGATATTTTTCAATCCCGCAGGATCTCGGTATTTGCGGGATCCCGCAAGTGTGTATGTGGTACATTAAATTGTATATTAGTAAATGTAGTCTAAGGATATAAAGATACAAAAGAAATAAAAATCAACATAGCTTTTTTATTATACGAGTATTCAACCAAATTAAATGTACGTTTAATTTGGTTACGTTAAATATTGACAAAAGTACGTTTATAATGTAAGACATCACTGAATTTAATAACTTTACCGCTACTACAATATAACTTACGACTTTTGTCTGATCTCAATTGTATAAATCAACATAGCTTTATTAGTTTTAATCATCAACTCAAGTTTTATTCAACAAATCAACATATTATTATCTTATATTACTTTAAATATTGAAAGAAAGAAGTAAGTTTATAATGACATTAATAATTTTTTTGATAATGTTTTCGTAAGGTACATAATGTATCTAACGTATCATCTGCCAGGCTGCTGCGAATATGTGAAGCTAAATATCCGGCAGCTGAAAAAGCCCTTTGGGCTTCTACACTAGTGGGCGGAATGCATTTGTCGTTGTTTGTCGTCGCGCGGCAGCGCGCGTATGAGGGTGTTTCTTTGCTGCTTGTCAGTCCCGCAAATCCCGCGGGATCCCGCGCACGTAATCTCGCATTGCGCGGGACTGGAAAATGATGCGGGATCTCGGAATAACGAGATCTCGGAATACCGAGATTGGATGCCCTAATCGTGACATTTTTATATACGAGTTAATAAAAAACGTTTCAGGCCTACCAACGGCAACGTCTAGTCTCGAATAGGTACTTCTGTGAAATTTACAACTGGTCACTTATTAGACTCTGTCAGACAGACGGCGCCGTAGGCTTAGTTTAGGGTCCTTTGGTACTCTTTGCAGGGTACAGAACCTTTCTATTTCTTCTTTTTGGATTAGGATTTTTGGAGGATTTTTGGATTTTCTCCATAGATTAGGTAAATCCCTTTTTTATTTATTTCTAGTATACTTAGTGATCCCCTTGTTAGCCTAGTGGTCCTAAACGTGACTGCTACGCTAGAGGTCTTTGGTTGGCTTTCCAGGTCGAGCAAAAATTTTTATTGGGTTTTTCTATGCAATTCTCAGTAACAGCTCGGCGTTAGGATTTGTGCCCGGTGAATGGCAATAGGCCCCTATTGCATAGGGCCTAGGCATAACGGCGAATTGTGGATACAATGGTATACCTCTGCCTAACCCTTCGGGGAATACAGGCGTGATGGTTTGTATGTTTTAGTGTACTTGGACTTTTTTTTGAGGTAGGTGGCCCCGTTTTTTGTGGCATCGGTAGGCGAATTTAATGTCCTCCAAATTGGAGGTCTAGGGAACCCAAAGAAAAAGGATTTTAGCCAGAAAATACCTACTCTTCAAAAATAATTCAATTAAGGCCTAAATGAAAACTATCAAACTTTTTAATTGCAAAAGGGATAAGTACTTCTAAATGAAAACCCACAACTAATACATAGTAACGGGCGGTTATACAAAACTTTGATATAAAATTAATTATTCATTTTGATATTTCGATGTTAGATTGAAGGTATGAGCCATATTTGATTTATCTTTTATGTAATATGAAAGCGAAACATGGATAACGTTTAATTATATTGTGGTTATTTAGTTAAAATATTAAATAGTTTGAAAGCAACAAGCTAGACAGATTGAAATTAATTAACTCTTAGGGAAGGTATAATAACTCATAGGTAGGTGTGTATGTATTCACTTTACTTCGGGCATAAAATAGGTAAACTAGGCTATTTTAATAAACGTTATATCATAGCTTATATTCCCTGAAGGGTAAGGTTAGGTTAGTATATAGGTGTAGGCACATATTACCCATATTTAATTTCGTTCGTCTTATAGAGATGATTAGGTACAAATATAATGTATGTAGGTAAGTCGTGTAATGAATGAGGCCTTGCATACACACATACAAAAATATGGATCACAAACTAATAAATCATAGAAAAACCCAATAACTTTTTGCTCGACCTGGGAATCGAACCCGGGACCCCTTGCACAGCAGTCGCACTTGCGACCACGAGACCAACGGGGCAGTTTTCTATGAAATTCTCGGTAGCAGCTCGGAGTTTGGATTTGTGCCCGGTTAATGGCAATAGGCTCGCCCCCTATTACATGGGACCTAAATATACCGGCGAACTGTGGGTGTACATTGGTACACCTCTGCCTAACCCTTCGGGGAAAACAGGCGTGATGGTATATTATTATATAACTAATAAATAGAACTTTATTTACGAACTAAATGTATTAGTTTGGAAGAGGTTTCAGTGTGGCGCATTGCTAATTGCGTCTTAACCACGTGCTCATTTTATAGATTTATGTTTATAAGCTCATATAGGATCGAAATTATCGACATTTATTGTTTTAGTGTAAGGTCCTGTGAATATAAAGGAAAACGAACGTGCGCGTACGTTGTTAAAACACAAGATGTAGCACTCATACAATGGTCTATGCTAAAACTTGAGACCAAAATACATCAATTTTTATCCCAAATTAATTTGTACTCTTAGTATATTTATTTCAATTGGACCATCAAAGTTAAAACTAAATAATAATTAAATTACAAACTATGTACAGTTAAAATAAAAAAGTCAGGTCATAGGGCGTCAAAAAACTCATCCGCATCTCTGTCAATGGGGCATGTGCCCAGAAGGCTGGCAGCATTGCCACGTTGTATGGCAATGCTGATTCTTTGGCCAAAGAATAGGCCAGCCCTCTGGTCACGTGAAGAATTTGTACTCTTACATGTCTCTCATAACATTTTAAATTAGATTACTGCAGTATTATTAACAGAATTGCGTTCCGCATTGGCTAAATGTGCAGGCAGGGTATTAACTTACAGCAGCGATCGTAACTTGCTTGTGTTTTGATTTTAAAAAGTCTCGTTTCTAAGGCTCGTACCTATTCGTTACAAAAGATAACAAGTCTATTTAAATGCATAGTGTGGGTTATAAATGGCTTGTGTAACGGTGCATCGTAACTCATATTTTTTATAGAATAATACGTTGTGTGGTAGTTAACCAAAATACAAAATAAGTTGAACACTATTGAATGTCAAATTAACAAAATTCAACTACTTAAAATGTGCAACTAAAAAAGTAAAATAAAAAAGTAAAATGTACACTTCTTTTTCTTCTTGCGTGGTGTTCCAATGTTTTCTGTTCACCTGTGTTTAGGGAGTTTCCACACCAATCGATCGATGGTAGAAAGGATTAGTCGACGTCGATCGATAGTTTCCGCTTACAAATAGACATATTTTCTTGTAGTAGAACAACAAACGTTCTTCATTATAAAATGCTATTGAACTGAAAAGTAGATATTTTTACGCCATACCATACCTAACTAACTATGCCCAACTTTTACGCCATACCATAAGTAAAAGTACCTAACTTACAAAGAAGTCACCTGACCACCCTCTTTGTGACTGTGAGATCTGTGTGTGCGAAAAAATTGAAAGGGTGAGTTTTGTCTTGACCCTCTGAACTATGAATAGCCAAGTGACAGATACAAGCGCCCCGTCAATCATTGTAACCAACGGTAAAAATGCTAAAATAGATCAAAGGTTCGAAAGAATGCTCCTGTTCAGCAAAAGGTTATATTGTCGCTTACGTCATGTGAATAACACATAGCATAATATACCATCACGCCTGTATTCCCCGAAGGGTTAGGCAGAGGTGTACCAATGTAGTCCCACAGTTCTCCGTTATGGTTTTAGAGCCCATGTAATAGAGGGCGAGCCTATTGCCATTAACCAGGCACAAATCCTAATTCCGAGCTGCTACTGAGAGTATGATAGAAAAACCCAATAACACTTTGCTCGACCTCATCCGATCAAATCCAAGACCTCTAGCGTAGCAGTCGCGCTTAGGACCACTAGACCAACAAGTCATGTGAATAATTTATTGTAATGTTATATTCCCTTGAATCGCTTGAATGCTCATTACAAGACTGAATGCTTAAGTTTGTCACAGAGAAAAACCAGTACAATACAATAGTCTGTTTTCCGAAGTTCAACCTTACATCGTGCAAACTATATAGTTGAAACTATTCTGAACTAGTTTAGATCCAAATTGTTTGACTAATAACCTAACTTTGGGTAGATTGCGAATAATGTAAATTTAAATTATGGCAATTAAACTTAAGATTTGATAGTTTTATTAACTTTTGAACTAAGTTATTGTGTCACTAGTATATTTTTTTTTTATTTGATCGAATGTATTATGTCGTTTATTTTACGCTTTTAAACCAATATTAAATATAGCTATATACATCTCATGAATAATTAAATTACAAACTATGTACTCATGAATAATATTAAATCTCATAGATCCTTAAAATTCAGGTACATGTCGTATACACGTTGTATGGAAATGCTGAATCTTGGGCCCAAGAAATGGCTAGCCTTCTAGTCACTTCAAAGCCGATCAACAGCTTATCGTTGTCCCAAACATGATGAGTACTAAGAACCCATGGCCCAAGTGTTTTAACCCCAAACGGCTCAAATATACAACTTCCAAGAAGGTAGATCTTGGTTGTTTACTAATGTATCGATTCTTTCAAAACTATCAATGTCCTACTGATTGCCAGCCCTGAATGATGTGTTTGCGGATAATTGAAGTGAAATTATGCGTGTATGTCTGATGTTGTGTGAGAGACAGTATGCCAGGGTGTCCATTGTTCCATGATAGTTGTAAGTAATCGTTTGTGACACCATTGTCAATATTAGATATATACTTGTTCTTTCGATTCATTTATTTGTTTCGCTGTTTATTATTGTTATTGATCTTGCAATGTTTCAATCCATACTTCCGTGTTAATATCATAAATGCAAAAGTAACTTTGTTTGTCTGTCTGTTACGATTTGACGACTAAACCACTGAACTGATTTTGATAAAATTTTGTACGGGGTATGTTTGAACCCGAAGAAAGGACTTATGCTACTTCTTTTTTATTCAGCAACTGTCTCTGTGTCGCGCGATAACCGTCATTTACGCGGACGAAGTTAAACTATAAATAAATAAAAACAAAATATAATCTTAATCTTCATTTAAAATTTTTACTTCCTGGATTAATCAACTAGAAATTTGGTAATAATGTAAATCTCAGCAAATAATAAAGATTTTTTACTACCGCTCAAAGGGGTATTGAGTTTCTTGGAGATGTACAAAATCAACGCGGAGAAAGTCGTGGGCAAAGTGCTAGTAATTAATACATAATCTGAAATGTTATTAAAAGAAGGAAGTATTCATGATGACTGAAAGGCGATTATGAAAAGGAATTTATATGGCAGATGTGAGTTAACGCAGGGAAGGGACGCCCTAGAAAGACCTACACTGAACTCCTTGGTAAGATTCTTCAGAAAGGTCGGGTGTAGTACTTTTAACCGGCGTGCTTGTATGACCAGATATCCGACCGTGGACGAAGCGAAAGGAGTATGTAAGGATCGTAGCAGGTGGCGTTCTGTTGTTTCTACCTAAAAAGGCGCGAGTTTATGTATGTATGAAGCATTCAGTATCAACTCTAAGCTCCTCGGCAACGTTCCTTGCATGCGTGTGTAACACGCTTTAAGCTCGTTGCTTCTAAATTCCCGACAAGTTGTCGAGGTTCTAAAGAAGCGTACACGAACAAATCCTTTCTACATTTTTATCGTGCACTCGATCTAGTTGCGTCCGGGTGTGCCCGGCGTTATGTGGCTTTGTAAGGAGGACGTGACTAACTAGACTGTACGGGGATTTCCTAGGAATGTCTTATTCAGGTATTTGTTACCTTCCCCGCAAGATGGTGTATGTGTACTGTTTACTTGTAAAATAATCTGGAAGTAATCAGAGAAAGTAAAGGTTTTAATTCACGCTTTTTGTACGCCGCCTTAGATGTTCGAAAGGGAACCTACCTAACATGACTAATAATAATACGCTAATACTATTTTCTTACTGCAAGGCAAAGGCCTTTTTCATACAGAGTGAGCATTGATTATTTCATTATAACTTTGGGCTTCCTCACGCGCGATGTTTTCCTTCACCGATTACAGCGATGCCCAAAGATAAACTTAAAAAGTAGTACTTGCCTGTGCCCGGTTGCAAATCCACTGCCTCGTACATAAAGGCTCCTTACACATGTCAAGTTTTTTTTGCAAATGCGATCAACTTATAAACCTTTCGTTAAGTCAGGTGAGGACCTTACACAGTTTTTAGAAAACACATTGTAGCAATCGCTAACTAATTAGTTTTCTTGAAACCGTCTCACTTTTATTATCGTCCCCGAACATCAATTTTCAAGACCTCGTTAAAAGTAAATAAAAGACGGAGGTTGGGGACATAAAAATAATGCTTAGTAGGCTGAAAAATAGCCTGTTAATACCTAAACGGATTCTGGTGGGACAAGAAATTCAATGTAAATAACCAAATCCTATTACCAATCCAAGTTTTACATCTTTTATTTTTATAAATTATATTTTTTATACAAATAGAATTTTTCCTTCGTGTTTACTTTTCCTGAGGGACCGGTAAGATGGATGTCCCATCCTACCTCCGTAACCTATTACGCTCTCTCGATATTATAATACACTCGCGTCAGTTCGTCACGTTGCTTACAAAACGAGAGAAAATTGTTTCTATGTTGTTACCATTCATCATCATCGTGCATCGTACATCGGACATACGCCTCCTCGTAGATTTATAAAAGGACCGGTTGGATGCGGCCTGCTTTCAGCGTTTTTCTGCGGTCTTAATCAGGTCGTCCGTCCACCTTGTGGGTGCACGTCCTACGCTGCGCTTGCCGGTGTGTCGTCTCCATTTAAACTTTGCGGGGTATGTGCCCACTGCCACTTCAACTTGGTGATTCGTTGGGCTATGTCAGTAATTTAGGTTTGGTGGTCGGTACCATTGATTATTTAAAATAAGTGTGTTAAATTAAGCTACAGTTTTGTCTTAGTCTAACAGTGACACTCCACTGTGGCTTACACGAGAGGAGTGTAAAGACTAGCAGAAATCTTCCATAACATTGGATAAACCTCACATCATGTTTCCGCTCCGCGTATGTGATTAGTGGATTCCTGCGCGTCTCCTCTCCGGTCGCGTTTGGCTCGGTAAATTGGCGTGCTAATCTTAAAATATCACACATGAAACTACAATGTCAAAACGACTATATTTATATACAACTGCATATGATTAGACTGACTGGACTGCCCCGTTGGTCTCGTGGTCGCAAGCGCGACTGCTGAGCAAGGGGTCCTGGGTTCGATTCCCAGGTCGAGCAATAAGTGTTTATTGGGTTTTTCTATGAAATTCTCAGTAGCAGCTCGGAGTTTGGATTTGTGCCCGATTAATGGCAATAGGCTCGCCCCCTATTACATGGGACCTAAATATACCGGCGAACTGTGGGTGTACGTTGGTACACCTCTGCCTAACCCTTCGGGGAATACAGGCGTGATGGTATATATGATTAGACTGAAAGTCGACCTAACATAGTTGAAACAAAGGTAAGTCAACTGAAGGCATGATTTCAAAACGTTTAAAACAGCCTTTTTCTAACACATTGCGGTTTCAATTATATAATGATCAAAAGCGTACATTAGAGTTAATCCTTACCCACACAAAGGCAAGCGCAAAGCAATAAGAGCGTTTTTGCGGAATATTCACGACAAATACCAATCTACTTATTACTTTTAATAACATAAAAAGCAATACAGCGCCAGGTATTAATGAAACGTTGCACTATAAGCAGCAACGTTACCAACGTTATTTTACAAAGCAGATTTAATTAAATTAGCAACGCGATTGTGAGCTAGATATCTCGTGTGGTTGCGTCTTTGACTACTGAAATACGTACAGAGCAAAGAAAATGAAGTTGAAATGGAATGCATTACGTAATTTCTTTAATGGAATTATTCAGTGTTTTTTGGAATACTGTTATGAAGTCAATATTGATGATAGAACTTTACAAATATTATACTAATTACGCAGTGTAGAATAGACCACGTAATAATAAATTCGGTGTTCTCCTTTCAAAGTTCTACCTAAATATCTTAAAATAACCAATAATTGTCTTCTATTATGTACTTAATCGGATTGCCCGACGATCAAGTGCTTGTAGAACGTTTTCGTCGGGCAAACATTCTTAGGGCAATCGTTAATTCGGGCGAACGTTCTTAGGCAACTATGGGGAGCTCGTGGCTAAATAATTACAGCCGCATAGACCGATCTTCTGGGTTAGGCCACGCTTGCTAAGGTTGGTCTGTGGATGGGTGACCATTTACCATAGCGAGTTTCCTCCGTGCCTCGGAAAGCACGTAAAGCTGTTGGTCCCGGCTGTCATTCGCAGATCTTTGGCAGTCGTTACGGATAGTCAGAAGCCAAGAAGTGTGACAACCAGTTTAGCCAAGAGGTACCGTGTTTCCCAGTTATTGGGTTGTGGAGGTCCGATAGGCAGTCGCTCCATGCCAAACATTGGTATTCAGCTGCATCCGGTTAGACTGGAAGCCGACCCCAACATCGTTGGGAAAAGGTTAAGCAAATGATGATGTATATTGAATCATACTAATATTATAAATGCAAAAGTTTGTGAGAATGTATGCATGAATGACTGGTTGTTACTGTTTTACGTTTAAACGGCTGAACGGATCTGGATGTTTGACATTAAGATAGATTGTAGCGTGGAATAACACATAGGATAACTTTTAAAATTGTACGGTTCCCTTAGGATCATAATTATATCAACTATAATGCAGATGAAGTCGCGGGCAGACAGTATAACTTAATATTACCTATATAGCTGTCCATCAGTGACGGTCTGTCATCATCATCATCATCATCATCTACCTAGCCTTTTCCCAACTATGTTGGGGTCGGCTTCCAGTCAAACCGGATGCAGCTGAATATCAGTATTTTACATGGAGCGACTGCCTATCAGACCTCCACAACTCAGCAATGGGTAATACGATACTCCTGGTAAGACTGGTTGTCAGACTTTCTGGCTTCTGACTAACAGTAACGACTGTCAAAGATCTACAAATGACAGCCGGGACCAACGGCTTTACGTGCTTTCCGAGGCACGGAGGAAACTCGCTATGGTAAATGGTCACTCATCCACAGACCAACCTGACGGTGACGGTCTGTCATATTCTTCTTAATTTATAACTAGCGTCTATCTTATAGCATACGAATCTTACATGAGCTTCAATTTGACTTATTCAGACAGAACTTCCGCACTCTATAAATAACGATACCTAATCCATCTAAAGACAGACTGAGAAGAACAATTCAAAATTGCAGCATACTAATTATTGAACCACGATTCCGCAATTCGCTTCAATCAGAGCGAATTATGATAATTACAGCAAAAGTTGCTACGAAGAGAATCATATTAACCCTCGGTGGATATTCTCAGTCCCCCAAGCTCTTTACAATAAGATTGTCCCACAACTTGTTCTGTTTTGCAGTGCAAAAGCCCATATTCTTCTCGGTACACTTTATTTTTACTACCAGAAAAGAGCCGTGGGAAAACTTGACTGTGTCTTTCATTTTTGACGGGCCTGTTGGTCTAGTGGTTAGTGGCCCTGACTGCTAAGCCGGAGGTCGTGGGTTCGATTCCCACCCAGGACAAACTTTGTGTGATGAGCATGATTGTTTGTTCTGTGTCTGGATGTGATTTATCTATAATATGTATGTATTTATAAATTATATAAGTATGTATATCAGTTGTCTGGTTACCATAACACAAGCTCTGCTTAGCTTGGGATCAGATAGCCGTGTGTGAGTTGTCCCAAGATATTTATTTATTTATTTATTTATTTATTTATTTATTTTAATAAAAAAAATATAAGTAGGTACTAAGGTTTGCACGGAGCGCCGCTCTGAAAATTTCTTTGCGAACTTATTTAGCTCCGAACGAGTGTACATTATTTTTGTTGAGTTCATTTATACGCACTTATGTTTTGTGATTTACTTTTCATATTTTTCTTTTGCATAATTATGAGTACTTTGTCAACAGGCGACAACAAAACAATTGAGATAGACTGAAGAATAAGATAATAAATGTATTGTTTGTAAGAACTAACTTTTACCTGTGACTTTGTTTGCGTGATTTTAGTTAGAGTTCTTATTTTATTTAATAAGAGAACTTAGCAGAAGTTTACCAACATACACTCACAGTTCTGCCTAACCATTCGAGAAATACAGGTATGGTGGTATGTATGTTTTTTCTTTCTTCGACCAAACAATTTATTATAATAATAATAATAATAATTAATTGCCAAGAGCCTCGACCAACATCTTAGGAGGCTCTCGTTGGGCGGCTGGATCAAGGGCTTGATTCAGAAAGCGGTTCTCCTAGACACGGCGCGTATAGTTAGGAGATTCCTTTCTCAGGAGCCCTGACCACCGGTGGCTTGGACCCTGTTCCCGACGCCGGTGGGCTACTATTTTTTATATGTTAAATGTTTTTATATTTTTTTATATTAATATTTAAAAATGCAATAAATATGTATAATGAATGAATAAATGACAATAATAATAAAGTTATTTATTACCTTAAGTTTTACATAAATACTTACTTTAGACATAAAGTATTTCACCACACGTCGGTGTTTTCAATGAACTCTGGCACCCAATTTAAGATTTAACTTGTGTTTAGGGTGCCAGCCCCAACTAGCAAAAAAGTTATATAAGTTTAGAATTATACGACTAACAGTCATGTAAGGGGTTTGAAATAGTTATGAAGTAACTAAACAGTTGTAAAATAGTATTCAGTTCGACGCATTAGTTATATATATTTAAATCATATTAATGCGTCTGGTAAACGTCGTCTCAATTAATTTATAAGACGGTTATATAATGTTAAGTCGAGTAAACGTTTCAGTCGGACAATAGTGATGACTCGCCATGTTCCGTAAATTTAGAACCTTTTATTCAACATTTAAATAACAAACCGTTATGTAATGGTTTTATAGTTATCTATTATAAAATCGTCATAATAGGTCATATACAAAACCATTAAATAACTTTTAGTTGGAAACGTTATTCTAATATAACTGACTAGCTGTGCCCCGCGGTTTCACCCGCGTCTTTGGTTACTGCTCCGCCCTCGTGGGTCGTTTTAAATTTTTCTCGCCTTTTAAACCTTCCCTAGACCTCCACGAACATTTCAAGACTAAGATAAGATAAATCCGTTCAACCGTTCTCGAGTTTTAGCGAGACTAACGAACAGCAATTCATTTTTATATATATAGAAAAAAATTTATTCCTACAACGTGTGCCAATCTATGACTAAAATAAAATGTGATAAACTTAATGAGAGATTCACAAGCTTATCAACGCCAGAATCACCACGATGTCCCTGTGAATAAAACAGAAGTATTTCCATGACTATACGCAAAGGGTTTTACTATTTTCCAACAGAACTCTAATTGTAACCGTCATGGTGGACGCCATAAATCGTATAAAAACATGTATACGACCAATAGTTATGTAAAGGTCGAAATGCAGTCGCCCAATGTCTATTGGCAATATGGCCGAGACTATTGCTGTCAATTAATATATTTTATTTTTATAAACAATATGAAAACTCCAATATTATGAAGGCCCATGAAAATATTGACAAAGATAACCATACATATCATCGAAAAAATTTAATTCCCATGTATAAGTCATCGCTCTTCATCTTCCACCGCAATATGCTTTCTCTATATTAAAGAATTCTTACTAATGATTCATACGACATTTTACTTAACTTTATAATATAATTTTGCCATAACACAATAAATGTCACACAAATTGTCGCTGACACTCTCATACGATGATATAGTTATTGGATTACTAGACGATTACAAACCTTATTAGTTAAACTCACAACGTCTACGTGACTTTTACTCAACATAATTTGTCGCTAACGCGACTGCAACACGACCTTTACACGATTGAAATGTTATATAATCTGCGCCCAAACCCGCGTTATATTTACGTTTAAAAAACTATTATAAAACGTTTTCGTATGGCTGAAAGTTAAATTGAAAACGTTATTGTACCTTTTATATGACATTATTTTGCTACTTGGGGCGTCCTCGCCTGTCATTTACACACAAAGTAACAAAAACTTATAAACTAAACAATTTATATGTGTGCTAATTACTAATTAAGTACCTATGCATCGATGTGTGCGTATGTGTAGTGAGTATATGTATAGCGTGTGTATTTATAGTATGTGTAGTGTATATATCCATACTACTATGTGAGAATGTAGCCTAGATCACTCAGGGATAACGTTCTTTTAGCAGGCGAATTTTTAGGATCGGACCGGTAACATCAGGAAATTAGCGCATTCAAACCAAAAAATAAAACAAATAAACTCTTCAACTTTATATTATTGGTATACTACAAGTATAGACAATTGGTTTATATAAATCATTACTAAAACATGAAGTACAAGTACCTCAAAGCAATGTGTAGCATGTGAATGTCTTCCAATGAATCGAAATCGGTAGGTAATTATTCGTAAGCCAACATTAAGCTTGTTTCAGTAAATGGAGCAAACAAATCATTATCAAAAGCATTTAATTTTAGAACCTGTGTCGTAAAGAGCTTCAGTTTAATTGATGAACACGTCATTTTAGTAAAGCTTCAAATAAATGTTACCCGGGACACTGTATACTGGTTATAATTACCTAGATGTATCTTGAGCAATATAGTAGAACGAAATTATAGCACTTTACTACACATCTATACTATCGGTATATAAATTACGCTAATATAATAAAGCTGAAGAGTTTTTGTTTGTCTGGAACTACCGGGCAGATTAGTAAAAAATATTATTGTATATTAGCCAGATTCAGGGGAAATAATAGTATAAATAAACACGGGAGCGGAGCGGTAACCAAAGACGTACCTACTAACGCGGGTAAAAAAAACACGCGAATTAAGCCGCGGGTAGAAGCTGGAGAAGTAAAGTTTTTTTAAATTTTGTTTCAGTGAAAATATGGAACCGATTACAAAAAATATTTTACTGATAGAAATATATCCTATATCGAAATGCCATAGGCTATGATATACTTAACTTATTTTATGATATAAGTACTTAACTTCAACGTGAACGAAGTCGCGTGCAGAAACTACTTTAAAATACTCTAGAAGATTATTGTAATTAAGCATTCTCATTACATCACAAGCCATAAAAATGTACTATACATATCTAGGTGACTACTGTACAATATTTAACCTCCCCTCTTGCTCAAGCATCTTGTTAACAATTCCAGACACTGAAGCTTGAAATTAGGTTTCGTTCATTCATTTAGGCACACCCGTATAACTCTAACAACATTTAAAGATATTCCTATTTCGTTCCCAAAGCTTTAATTTTAAATTTAGCTCTTTAGTTTTTGGCTACATAAAATCTGAAATAAAAAAGAAAGAAGTTGCACAAAGTCGCCAGCACTCGTGAACGATGAGAGTTAAACTCGATTCTGGCAACAATTTTCATAGTTGCGAAAGTTTAAAACTGTAAATGTTATTATTCCGCCATCCACGTCTTCTGAAGAACTTCAAATTACACCTTTAAAGTTTAAAAATACAATTCAACTTCACAACACACTTAGGTGCTGTAGAATATTTTTTAACTAAGATGAATGGTGGGATTTCTTAAGTTGAGAAAGTAATTATGACGGTCTCTAATCTGATTAAAATTTTCGGAATGTTAGTAACGAGATCGCATAATGAGTTATGATAGAAACAGTAGCTTTGTTTCTAACCTCAACCGTTATAATTAATTTAATTTGAAAAGCAAATCTGACGCCGTTTGGCGGTCAACAAAGTTTGGGTTTTATTCCAAAGGTGTTGATAACAATACACTTAGTGGAAGGTGTATTGCAAAACTTTTACCTAGGATTCCGTACATGATTCTAGCTTCTAAAGCATTAACATTTAGGTCGAATAAGTATTAAAATTAGCTGTTCCATACATAAATGAACCATATAAAGGTGGTTCATTTATGTACGGAACAGCTAATTTATTTTTTCATAACCCAAGAAAAATGTTAACGCTTGGGAGGCCTAGAATTATCTATGTACCTACTTGCTGAAATCAAGGTAAAAGGTCCCACGGTATTTTTTATTTTTTTTGTGTCAAGAGCGATACTATACCAAATGGTTTTGTTTTAACTTTTAATGAATGGCACTCTACTACCGAAAAAAAAACAGCTTGATATGAAATAAAATTTGCAGTTATGTACAGCTCGGAGAGCGATAACTTATGTAATAAGGTTCATTTCACACGAAACTCACGTATCTCACCAAAATATCATTCGAGTGATATTTATACTTACCTCTCGAGTACCTTCAGAGCAATTTGCGAGTAATCGGCAACTCATATGACAGCTGTCATCTGAAATGTTGTAAGGAGATAAAAATATGAGAATATAAACACGTTCTTACATATTTAGCAAGAATTTATTGTCAAATCTTGTCAAGCAAGATTGTGTTTTATTTTTTATATGGATGTAAATGACTCAAAAATTATGTAGTGAACAATATAAGTCAGTCGGTAAACTACACACCGTTCACCGTAAGATGTCCCCTGCTGTGATGTTGGCACTATATTGCCTCGTGAGAGCAAGACAGATTGACGTGGTAATAGTGCCAACATCACGGCAAAAATTTGTCTGTTTCACCATTAACGTGACTTATAATTAATTTAGAAAATCGGTCGACAATTGGCGGAGAAGTTGGAGAACATACAAAAAAAAAAGATAGAAACATACGGACTTAAAACCTCCTCCATTTTTGGAGGGATTTATATTAAGCTCAATATCAGCTTTAAATAAATAAAATTAATATTATTTACATTAAGAAAAGAAAAACAATTGCCTGCACAAAAATAACCTTTTTACCCGACTGCGACAGAAGGAGGGTTATGTTTTTCGAGGGTATGTTTGTATGTATGTATGTATGTATGTATGTATGTATGTATGTATGTATGTATGTATGTATGTATGTATAATTGTTTGGCACGCTCTGCAGGCTGAACGGCTCAACGGATTTTAGTTTGAGAGTTGTCGTTAGATTCGTATTTACAGTGAGAGTGACACTGGGTATATTAAAAAAAAAAAAAACAAAATGGCGGATTTTTGGCGCCAAATTCAAATGTTTGGCTCGCTCTGCAGGCTGAACGGCTCGATAGATTTTAGCTTGAGAGGTGTCGGTAGATTCGTATTTACTGTAAGAGTGATACTGGGTATATTAATTTCGTTTTTAAAACACTAAAAAAATAAAAAATAAAAAACGGTAATTTAAAAAACTAAAAAACCCGACTGCTTTTCTTTAAAAATCCCTAAAACAAGATAAATTGTAGCAGTCGGGACCCATTCGGGACCATCTGCAATGTAATATAGGTATGTGCCCTCAATTCACTAATCCTCCATCGCTAGAATGGGTCCCGACTGCTACAATTTATCTTGTTTTAGGGATTTTTAAAGAATAGCAGTCGGGTTTTTTAGTTTTTTAAATTACCCTTAACAACCCAGTATGCTTTAGTAACGTAAATGACCAGTAGTGTCTAACGGACACATTAAAAAAAAAGATGGTATTTAAACGAAAATAAAGGTATTGTGAATAGAATTTCATCAAAATCCTTTTAATTATTTATTTGACTTTAACAATTACCTCATAAATCTCATTTATTACAAAAATATTGCAAAGTCTGGTAAAAAATAAATATTTAAAGATACCTATTGCAAATATTTTTTTTCACAGAGTGTTCTGTGCACACGTTGCATTTGCACTTGTCACAACACTGTTTTGAGACCCTAGATATTTTTGAAGGACATTATGTGTTATTGACACCTATAGTCAATAAGAGTCCGATAAATGCTTGTATTTCGATATTATCAGTCTGTTTCCATCTGTCTTGCAGCACACTTTGAGCTTCAGCATTACTGTGTTTCACTATAATTTGTATTATATTTTTGTTGAAAAATAGGTTGAAACTTTCTATTGGATCGTGTATAACTTTGCCCGGTGGAAGAATCACCTTATGAACACCATCACGAATTATGTTGTGATAAGGTGTTCGACTTTGTCTCTTAGGTTCTGATGTTCAAGTTGTTCCATCTTTGCCTTGATAAACGTTTATCGATGCATAATTTTGTAGTTGCAAATCATCACCTTCACTCCATACCTGTTCCTCATCGGATTCTGAGGCTGGTTCTGTCGCGTTACTTTCATTGACCGATCAACTATCAACACAAATGTTTTCATTATCACTGTCATTTTCACGTAAGAAAACATTTTCATCACCACTTTCATCAAGAGCCGGTTGAATTTCGTCCGCTATAAGTCTTTTTTTAGACATTTCTACGTTTAAAAATAAGACCGAGTACAATTACTGAGTATTGTACCTACGTACTAAAACCAAAGAAGTAATAAAAAAATAAAAGCACAAAGATAGTTTTGTAATACGAATAATAACACTACGAATGTCGGGTATACTAAACCAAGATACTAAATGGTTATAAACAATGTTTTGTTTATAATCCAACCTACCTACCCTCATACTCCTGTTAAAAATTGTTATTGTGTCTTGTGGACACTTGTGGGTTGCTGAGTTACTAACGTAGTTTATTGATTATAAATAAGAAACTAATAATATTATAAAAAAATTCATTACAGTTTTGGAATCATTAAACCATAGGGATAGATTAGATAAAAGGGTTATTCGCAGAGACAAATACTTTCGTTTTTATACGTCTTTAAAACTAAAAATGTGTCCGCGAGACACTTGTGGGTTGTTAAGGGTTAAAGTACAAGCAACACACGCAACGTCCCTATTACGTATATTTTCGACATTAGTGGTATTTCCCGTAAGTGGGCCTCTCTACGGAGAGCGTAGACAGACACTTCCGAATGTCGAGCGTTGCGAGTAAGGACCCGTTTTAATGACGTCACTCACATACGCATCGTTTGTGCTATAAATGTGCCTACCTACCTATTTCGTGGAGGTGTCATTGTACTTAAAAAATTATAAGGTAGGGGTGAGTGCATGGGTATTTATTTCAAGCTTGAGCAAGTGTTATGACGACAGCAATATTATTCTTGAAATAAAGATTCCTACCGCAGCTAACAAAAGAGCTGATAACCTTGAAACGGCTGAACCGATTTTGATAGAACATATATAAGAACCATCGCTAGGAAACCTGCTTTCAAATAAAAAAAAACCCATTCTAATCGGTTTACCCGTTTAAGAGCTAGGTGACACAGACGGACACACAGACACGTCAAACTTATAAACACCACTTTTTTTGAATCGAGGCACATACGGGTATTTTGTATTTCTAGCCGGGCGAAATTGGTAAAAACAAATACCAACATAAAAGCAAAAATAAATACTTGTCAGCGAGTCAGGTAGCCAAGGAACAATAAACGACCCTTTTTAGGCTCGAGCGCCCGCGCCTTCAGGTAGCAAGCCAGTCGGAACTCGATCGTTGTCGCATGCGCTCGCGTCAGTTACTGGCTACACTAAAATCGTACTGCATTTGAGGCTTCAGTGCTTTTTTATAGTGAGTTATTTCACCAAATCTACTATGGATTATCATAATACAGGTAAGAACAGTTTTATTTATTAAGATTTACTAATGTTTACATCTATTTGTAAGGTTCAAAATCAATTTACAACATCTCAATTTTTTAAAGCAAATTTTATCTGAATTTTAAATTTCAAAGTGATTATAGTTAGCCTTCCGAGTACTATCGACTAACAATTTCTTTTGTAGCGCATGGCGAAAACTGTCATACTATAGATATTTTACGAATTAGGTGCTACTTTTTGCTACTTTTGACAAAACGTATGTGTTTGTGTTGGTGTTACCTAAAAAATTTTAAACGTTATTTTGAAGCAAATATTGAAATATTTTCTTTCCATTGTTTTAGGGTCACCAGGAGTCTCTAACTACAAAGTCGTAACGCGAGAATACCTGTTCAATAAAATGCAACAGCAAGAATTACACACTTTTGATGAAAAATTCGATTATTTGAAAAATTACCTTTTATCGTCTGACAACTTTAATGAAGAGCAACTAAAAGTTTTGAAACATAAAATTTCATGCTTCAAAAGTGAATTAAAAAAAAGGTGGTTAAAAGCAAATAGAATACTTCATAAATTTGTCTCTGCCAATGCTACGTGGCTTCAAGGAACGTTCGAGATACCTGTTGTTCCGCTACCACAAAAGCGTGCCGGTCGCCCATCAAAACCTTTTGACGAACTCTCTGACAGGAACAAGCGAAAGAAAACCAGTGAACTACGTTCAACTGTCAGTCAAGGAGAGATAGTACATGCAGCCAAAACTAGTCTGGAGACGTCTGGCCATAGAAATGTGTCCCGTTTACTGTCAGAAGTCATGAAGTCACCGAAGCGAGCGATAAAATACAAACGAGCTTATTCAAAATCTCTGCAAGCTAGTGACACACAATTATCTCCCTTTAAAGCACTATCAATGTTTGTTGAAGCAGATCTTTCAAGAAAACAATATGAGATCGTCAGAAATTCTAATAAGAAATATTACCCTTGTTACAGCTTAATACAGAAAGAAAAGCAAAAGTGCTACCCACCGAAGTCCTCAATTACTGTGTCTGAAACAATTGCAGAAATTAATTTGCAAGACCTTTTAAACCACACGGTTACTAGGCTGCTTACTTATTTAAAAGACAATTTAAGTCTTTTAACTGAAGAAGAACGTGGTTCATTGGAACTTATCTATAAGTGGGGTTGTGACGGCTCGCAGCAGTCCCAATTTAAACAGAAAATGCAAAATGAAGACTCCTCTGACTCTAACATCTTCCAAAGCTGTTTAGTACCGCTACAGTTGAAATGTGGAAAAAAAATTGTATGGCAGAATCCGACTCCCTCCTCACCACGTTATTGTAGACCAATAAGGATTAGGTTCGCTAAAGAAACTACTGACTTGACAAACGAAGAAATCGAATACATATCGACAAAAATAGAACAACTAGAAAACAGTCAATTCGCAAGTGATGGCTTGTTCGCTAATGTTAAGCATACTTTGACATTAACAATGGTGGACGCTAAAGTGTGCAATGCTGCTACGCAAACCAGCTCAACAATGAGATGTTACATTTGTGGTGCTACTTCTAAGCAATTCAATAATTTAAACATTAAAATGCCTGTTGATATAGAAGCCTTGGACTTTGGCTTATCTATCCTTCACGCTAGGATTCGCTTGTTTGAAAGCGTTTTACACCTTTCTTACAAGCTTCAGATAAAAAAATGGCAAGTGAGGACAGATTCAGACAAAACTATAGTTAAAGAAAGAAAAGCCAACATACAACAAAGATTTAAAAATGAAACTGGTTTAATTGTGGATGTGCCGAAAGCTGGGTTCGGCAACACCAATGATGGCAATACCAGCAGGCGATTTTTTGGTGACCCACAGAAGGCTGCAGAAATTACCGGTATCGATTATAACCTGATATTCAGATTAAAAATAATTCTAGAGGTAATTTCAAGCGGCCATAAGGTTGACTTGAAAAAATTTGCTGATTACTGTTGGGAGACAGCAAAAGTCTACGTCTCGCTCTATGACTGGCATCCGATGAGTCCAACTATGCACAAAATTTTGATGCATGGTGCTACAGTCATGGAAAAGGCATTATTGCCTATCGGACTACTTTCGGAAGAGGCTGCTGAAGCTAGGAATAAACATTTCAGATTGTATAGGTATAATTTTGCGAGGAAGTTTTCGAGAGTAGATTGCAATGCAGATGTTATGAATCGACTTCTACTATCCTCGGACCCACTGCTCACAAGTCTGAGACCAAAACCAAAGAGCAGAATGGAAGCTTTTTCCAAAGAAGCGATAGCTCTTTTGTTGCCACCGTCTGAAGATGATTCAGATTCGGAATCTGGAACAGAAGAGGTCGGAGAAAGTGACGATGAACCCTGGCATTCTTCCTCATCAAATTAGATATTATCTATATTTTATGTAATTATTTAATCAATTAAATCGTATTCCAAATCATTTTCGTTTTAATTATCATCATATCACCCAATAAAGCTCATGGTTAGTCCCTCCCCATTGGTCGTCTGTACATTTTAGTTAGTCTTACTTACTTTACAGCAGAAAAAACCGCATAAATAATTTCGCCCGGCTAGAAATGCAAAATACCCGTATGTGCGAGGGTTAAATTTATTACTAAGTGGTGGTATTCTTTTCAAGCCTTGATGAATACTCATGATAGTGGGCATATATAGTCCAAGAGTCACCAGGGATGAATCATGAAACAACACGGTTCAACGTAGTTGTCAGACAGGCAGAACACCACCAAAATCTATCCGACCGATTTATTACTATTATTTTTTAACTAGCTCATACAAAACACCTCACTTCCCACGATGGGGACTGTCTTTTCCAATTCGAAAAATCACACGTGGTTAACTTTTAATTAAAACCTAATTTGAAAAGGTATACATTAAGAAAGATACGCTTGTAGGTATAGGTATTTGCACAGAATTAATGTCTTTCATTACTTTACAAGGTAAGTAAGATATGTAGGCAAGTTTAATATTAGATTATCTTCCCAGCTAAATGGCGAACCAAAACAGTGGAACGCGCTCTAACTAAAGAAAATTCACCTTTCAAATGAGTAGCAATCAATCTTTACCTACACACCCACTCACAGTTGTACGGAACTCAATTCTTTCCATAACATTGTATTAGTTTCCGCAGGGACTCATCAGAGTGATCGATCGCACACCTGCCCCGTTTAATTCAATACAGTTGCCTAATAGGTGTTATTACTAGCCTATATCGCGAATATTACATTATTCCAGCAAAGAGTAAGTAAGCCTCTAAAAGGGAGACACGACTACTTAGCGATTAATTTATTAAAGCTGCCTCATGATTCAATTTGGGACACAAAGGCTTTTCACGTGTGTTCACTCTCGCCTAATACCCCGGTAGTTAAAGCTGATATCCTCTGTGAACAATTTCCCTTGCATGCTAAAAGTGTGCACTTTTATTTTGAAATGAACGTGTAATTGGAAAGTTAGTAAGTTGCTTTGTTGTTCTGATTGTGAACTGAGAAAGTATGTTGAGTTGTGTTTAATTGGCTGAATCAACAATATGGGAATGTGCAGGTTGGATTCGTAAGTTTTTGTTTTCATGTTTAATAAAACTGTAACTATTTCATAACATACCTACTATTCAATTTTAAATATCAAGGAAGACGTTTGTTATTTAATATTCTTCTAGTTACTAGACCGATGATCCGTAGTGTTATTCTTTTAAAATTTCCCTTGGTGATTTTTTGTGAAGTGAGCTTCAGGTGAACTATCAATATGTAAAGTGAGGTGAGCTGTCATCTCACCTGATGCTAGGCTAAATTTCTAGTTTGCCTAGATTTTTCTTCAATCTTCAAGAGCATTTGAAAAATTCTCGACTTTAAAACCATATTTAGGGTAAAGCAAGTTTAATGATGTATGAAATAATGAATTCCATTCCTTACGTTTAAAACGGTTACCGACGGCGCAAGGCTGTAAGCTCTGTCTCATTACTGATACTGATACAGATTATACTTTTAACCACAACCATGCCAAATTAAAATAAACAAAAGCCATCTTAAATTCATTTCGTCGAAAAAACATTTCATTATTAAATTTCTTTCTCATAGCTTTGAACCTAAATGACTGATCATAAATTTGCATCTTCATTATCTAGGTAGATAGACAGGATATCCGATCTACTAAAGATACCACACTTAAAGCAGTTCCCAACAATTACCCAAGAACAATGGACGCTTTTAAAAAGACGTCTTTAGAATTATTTTCATAATTTTCACGGACTGCAGCCATCGCTAATGGTCCCTTATTTAATTCGGAACCCGGAGTAATTACATCAAGTGCTATTAATTTCACATTTCATTCGATCTTAGGCCCTCAATATTGAAGGTAGGTATAAAATATGCGTACTACGCCATAGAATGGTATATATGGACTAGGCATAGGTAGCAATTAGAGTGTGTTCAATTTAAAATTGATATCTAAATGAATGTATCAACGAATGAATGATTGCATTATTTGTCAGAATAAAGGTAGGTACATGGTATCGATATGGTAAAGATGATCATATAATAAAAAAAATGTTTTGTTAATTTTTAAAGCCATTATTTTATTATTTATATGTTTCTTTTAATTCTAGTTCAACCACCTAGGTATATTAAGGTGGGTTACCTACTTTGATTTCCTATGAATCAGTATTATTTTAATATTGATATATTAAAATAGTACTGATTCATGGAAAAGCCATTAGAATATTGCAATATTGAATATTGCAATTAGAATATTAAAAACGCCGGTAGAATTTTAATTTAATTACAAAAACAAATGACGCTCACCACAAAAAACCTCAATATAAGTAAATACTCCATATTTTAAAAGCACAATGGTAACAATCAAAAGTTGACGGCAACAGATGTACAGCTAAAATTTTTATATTAGTGAGAAAAATACTATCTGGTCAAATGCAATCTATAACACACATACGCGGTTGGACTGGAAAAGCGCGAGCCGCGCATGCGTGTTCCCGCATGCGGCGCGCGCATCCGTCAAGAGGACATATGTGATGGGGTTTTGTTTTATTGTCGACGGTCCCATAGTTTTGTTAATATTGTATTTTCTATAAGTTTTAGCTATATTATACAGTTTATCGTGCACAATTGACTTTGTTTTCACTGGCTAGTAGCCTACACCATTACAGTGGCGCCCAACGTGGGGCCATGTTTTTTCTCAAAAAACTGAAAAACGAACCCGTGAAAGTGTAGTTGATACAAATCAGTGAAAACATAACGTTATGATGCCACAAATCATTCGGGCAACACGACCAGCGATCGACCGCAAGGAAGCGACGGTTACTCCGACACGGATGACGACTCCGAGGTGGAGACGAGCTCCTGTAACGGCGCCGCTACCACCCGTGCACGCGGTGCAGTTGACCCGGACGAGGAGATGCGCACCCGGGGGGGTGCCGCCCTCGACCGCGCGCTCGGCGGGGCCCGCACCGGCGCGCCCGCCGCAGCGTTCGGCACCGAGCAGCTGTTAACGACGAACGCGCCCGCTACCTCTGGCGGTCACTTATAAAGTTCACTGCAAGGTACGACGGGCGGTTACGCGACCACGAGGCACTGGAGGCGTTCATCGACGCAGTCGAAGTAAGTTTAGAAGGAGTGCGCTGACGTGTCCAACGAGCACACGTTACGCGGCCACTCCATGTTGCTGATCGGCGACGCAGCGGTGGTGGCGCGGCGCCCGAGCCTGCGTCGGCTCATGGCCGGACGCGCTCGCGCGCTTGCGCGCCGCCTACGTCGTGAAAAATCCTGCGTACAGGATACTACGCGAGGTTATTGCGCGAGAATAAGGTGAATGTGAACGAGCTAAGGTATTCGTATCTGAACGCGGCCGCGATGCACGCAGCGGTTTGCGATGTATCGCTGCGCTACGATGAAGGTACGAGCTTATCACCGGAGCACAGAGCCGCACTCAACGAGTCCTTGAAGGGCAGAGTCGCTCTATTTGCTTCGGCTGGACCGCCTACAGATTTCGCTGTTCATAGCGTTCAAGTAAGGAAGACACAGAAACCTTAAATTCTCGCAGTCTGAAGGACATGCCCGAGAATCAAACGAAGGACCAGGAGGTCGGTAAGATTGTCGAGGATCTGGAAGCCGACGATCCCTCTAGGGGGAGGGCATAGGCAACCAAAGGATACGTGCTTTCCGAAGGCGTATTGTATAGATATTGTCCTGAGAACGAAGAGCACGGCGACGCCAGACTGGTGGTCCCAGAACAAGAACGCGCTAAATTATTGGCCGAAAACCATGATGCACCCACTGCTGGTCACATGGGCGCGCAACGTACGCTGCAACGCTCGGTCGGTAAGTATTACTGGCCAGGAATGCGTTCCTACGTTACGCAATATGTAAAGAATTGTGAGCCTTGTCAGCGATATAAGGCAAACACCGGGAGACCAGATGGATTGCTGCCTCGATACTGACTCCCTTCGTTTGTCGCATCCAAGCTCCAGTACAGGAGAAGCATAAGAGAGGGAAACCTCGTAGAAACTAACCCAAACACGAGGACGTTCGTTAGGGTTAGAGGGGGAGACTATAACACACATACGCGGTTGGACTGGAAAAGCGCGAGCCGCGCATGCGTGTTCCCGCATGCGGCGCGCGCATCCGTCAAGAGGACATATGAGATGGGGTTTTGTTTTATTGTCGACGGTCCCATAGTTTTGTTAATATTGTATTTTCTATAAGTTTTAGCTATATTATACAGTTTATCGTGCACAATTGACTTTGTTTTCACTGGCTAGTAGCCTACACCATTACAAATCTGAAATAAAAATTACTAAAAGAATTTTTCATCATTTCTTAAGAAATACAATTAAAAATTATGAAGTCACAGAACTAATTAAGAGAAATATTACGTATAAAAGAGCACAACTATATAATGACCAATATAGTTGTGCTCTTTTTTGGGGTATGAAAAATAGATGTTGGCCAATTCCCGATATAAACACAAAATTTTATTGAATTCGATCCAGCCGTTTCAGAAGAAAACAACATCACAAAAGGGCAACATACACCGCGACACGAGAATTTGATATACAAGCTGTTGATTTGCATACTCGTCAAATTTTAGGAGCTTGTCATAGAAAAAAAGAAGTAATCAAATATAATTACGATACCTGGCCAATATCTAATAATACTTGTTTTTAGTTGCAACTATCAAATAAAAGTGTTCCAGAATACTCCTTTATGCGGTAGGCAGAGTTGTCACGCGGCTATATCAATGTGTGCATAGCGCCTAACCCCTCTGGCGAAATGGGTAGCTCCAATTTGAAAATCACATCAAAAAAAAAAGAAAACCAATTTATTTTATTATTGATTCATGTTAAGAATCACGAACATAGTTAACTCCTTGAATTTGACGAGAATGCAAATCAACGCCTTGTTGTATACGAAGATAAAATCATTAAACATAAAAGTCGCAAGTATAGTACTAGGAGTCCATAGTTACAGATATTGTGTTCATGTTGAAAGTGAAATGAAGTAGTGAGTAGATTGTATAAGGGGAGGGCGGCGCTGTAAAGTGGTCCGTCTGAGTGGACCGTAATTAGGTTTCCTTATACCTGAAGTTGACGGTATTTCACTTATAAATGTTGGCATTCAGAAACGAAATATAAGGAGGCACATAAAAGAACTAATAATTACTCTTTTCATGTCATGTTTGGCTTTACTATAGTCCAGCAATTCTGAACCGTTCAGAATTACCAGACTATAGTTTTCAACTCGACCGGAGCTCTTAATTGAGTGCTCTGTAGGGCTCGTTCAAGAGCTAAACTTAGCTTTTCTTATTATTTAAAAATACTCTTTTCGTTAAAAAATCACCTCTGTTTAAAGAGGCTTTTAATACAAAAACTAACAACAAAAATTAATGAATTTCTTTAAGTGTTCCAATCACTTAAGTGTGTACTTCATTAGGCATTAAGCCGACTTACCCCACAATCGCACTTTGCCGAGAAAAAATAAAACCTTTTATTTTATACCGAATAAAACTGTAACTCAATTTAGAGTTAAAGAATACCTACCCCTTTTTATCAATGCATTAAAATAACCCGACCTTTTCATCATGTATAAGGTGGCAGAACGGCAACGTCGCTCTCCAGGGACAAAGAGGACAAAATTGGTTAAAGTTAAGGATGTCCATTTCGTACACCATCCCCATTTATTTATAAATAGAGGTAAATATTAAATACATTATTGTTCATTTTATTTTCGTTTTGTTTCTACCTAACATTTTGTTAAGTAAGAGTAGGAGTACTAACTAGGTATCTAGTTAGGTTTTAATTAATTCTCATGGTCACATTTGCGAGTAACTAAAGTGTCGTTAAAGTTAATTGTGTAAGGAGAACTTACAGTGGATTAACTATTTTCCTTTCTCACAGAAAACATCTTGGTACCCTCAAAGAATTCTCACTCTATATCTTCAAATGTAGTATGTATATCTAATTCTTTTGTACATGTGCATGTCACTGAACTCCTCCTTAGCGACTGGACCGATTTTAATAAATTTGGTGTTTTTTTTAATTGTGAGTCTTTGAAGGAATCCCTGGATTATTTTTAGAATCACAAATTGTATGCAGTAGTCCGTCAGTAAAAATATAATAAAAACAATATCACCTCTTTGTAATCGTGTTTGTCTGACTTTGACTTGACTTTGACTTATGCGTTTTTTTTACTCATTTATTGGTTTTTTATTATTCGAGATGGGTAAGCTCATGACTTTAGTCTTGGCTTGGTGACATAGACAAAGTCTACGATGGAGTGGAGTAAGCTTACCCAGAAGAAGCCTGTTCACTCTAACTTTGAAGAGACTTGACTTTGACTTTGGTTCAATAAAACTTACAGTTATATGATCACTGTCACTTAAACTCGGTAGTCAAGTCATCTGTGCTACAAGTAACAGTTGGCCCTCATGTTAGATCTAAGAAACCCGCACAGTTAGTACAATCAAGATTAAGACTCAAATGTTAAAGGTTATCTTTATTATTTTAAGAATTTATTCCGAAAGGTTTGTGTGTATAATACATAAATATTTAATTTAGAAAAAGCACAGAAATCTTCATGTTTCGACATGTTAGCAGATCAGCACATCGTTCCCATGCACGTTACTTATATAGTAGCTGTTGAATCGGTAAACATGTTTAGCCATTCAACAGATGATATTTGAGAAGGAAATAAAGGAAACAAAGAAAGAAAATACGTTTATTCAGAGCAAACAAAAATAAATTGAACGTGGTATACTTCTTACTCTTGACTTCCCCCGCGTACGAATCAAGTACTTACGTCTTATAAAACCTTTTATAGTACTTAGCAAGAGTGTTCAAAGCTGAAGTAATTTGATCAGTCATCGTAACAAATAAGTCACAAACAACACATTTTATTTATTTGTAAAGTACTTATTGCTTGAATTAACTGCCTCGTTGGCCTAGTGGTCCTAAGCGCGACTGCTACGCTAAAAGTCTTGAGTTCGATTCCCAGGTGGAGCAAATGTTATTGGGTTTTTCTATGAAATTCTCAGTAGCAGCTCGGAGTTTGAATTTGTGCCCGGGTACGTGATGGTATGTTATGTTATGCTTGAATTATAAAATACTAGTTTCTACCCGCAATTTCGTCTGGACGGAAGTCATCATTACTATAAAGCATAATATTGTGTAGCTTTCTATCAGACAAATATTTTATTTTGCAATCGGAACAGTATTTGCACACATCACCTCATACAAACAAAAAAAAACATTTTGTAATATTAGTTTAGTTACCTACTTTAATGTTGTAGTTATGCAAACCTAGATAGATATTCATCAGTTAATTTTGTTATCATCAATTAAAATAAATGACCTTTATGGATTTAAGTGCGAGATAATCTAGACTCGCACCGAGATGAAATGAGATGAGATCGAGATGGCGCAAGAAAAGAATATTTGAAAGGACTTAGGAGGGGCTTTTGCCCAGCAGTGGGACATTGGAGGCTGGATAAAAAATAATGTACCTAACTATCTGAAACCTTGAACAACGGAGTCCTATCTCAAAGATTTTGCATGGAAAAAGTACCATTAAAACAGGAAAGAGGTATTAGATTGCAAATTTATTCTGAACGATCTGAAATTTAAATGTGAGCTCATCAAAGTTTCTGCACAGGGAGTTACTTGTAATATGTGAGGATGTGATTGCTTTACATTTGAAAAAGAGCCTCAGGACACAAAAGGCGCGTCTTCAAGGGAAATTTCCCTAATTCGTTATTACGTCTTATTAGCTAACTCTCGATTTTATTCGGTGGAATATATTCTTGTATAATATTGGGGTAGAAGTGGCTAGAGACTGCACACGACAGAGAAGATTGAAAGGAGAAAGGTGAGGCATAAATGATAATAATACAAGTTGCAGTCGCAAATTCATTGGCAATGAATTTGCAAGGGCTCTGATATTGCAAATGGCCATAGGCTGCAGTGACCACTTAAACTCGTCCAATTCTAGGAAGTAACTATGCTATCGATGTTGGTATCGTTATTTTATTTGATTAATTATGTCTTTAATGACAACTTCAACTGCCTCGTTGGCCTAGTGGTCCTGAGCGCGACTGCTGCGCTACAGGTCCTGGGTTCGATTCCCGGGTCGAGCAAAAAGTGTTATTGGGTTTTTCTATGAAATTCTCAGTAGCAGCTCGGAGTTTGGTTTTTTGCCCGGTTAATGGCAATAGGCTTGCCCCCTATTACATGGGACCTAAATATACCGGCGAACTGTGGGTGTACATTGGTACACCTCTGCCTAACCCTTCGGGGAATACAGGCGTGATGGTATATTTTATATTATATATATTAATGACAACCTCCTACAACTTGACATGAATGCAGTGTTCACAAACGCAGAAGGAAGCATAATAATGGAACTTATTGTGGATATTTGATGCATCGAACTACGTTTTTGAAGACATACCTAATATGGCGCCAAAAATCGGCAATTTTTTTCTTATGCCCGTTCACTCTCACAATTAAGTTAAATCTAACGGCACCTCTGAAGCTGAAATCGATCAAGCCGTTTAGCCTGCAGAGCGTGTCAAAGAAACTCGAAAAACCTAACTCTCCTTCTCTCGCAGTCGGGTGAAAATCACATTATGGTCACATTTCTGGAAATGTGACGTTTCTTTGTGAACACTGGTTACGTAAGAATTGTATTACGTTTATTTATTCCTAGCTTTTGGCCGTCTTTTCACCCGCGTATGTCTGAAAACGACGTTATTCGAATAAGAAGTATAGCAGGCCGTAGACTATCAGTGTGCCAAATGTTATCCAAATTCGTTCCTGATTCGGTTACCAGCCGTCTTTCTATGTTCTATGTTAGGGGGTTTGGTTTCCGCACTTAGTCCTACAATGGACCATTGTGCGTGAGCCGTGGTGGGGGCTATTCCAGCCAGCCCACGTCCCTCCAAAAGCAGATCAGTCTTCCTGGTCCAGCCAGCCGGACCAGCCGTCTACAAACTCACAAACATTCACACTTATTTATACTGTTAGTAGGTAGCAGAATAGGATTATAATTACAAAGCCAACGCGGTCCGTTCCCGAAAATAATTTGTTAACATTAGTGCTAAGGGCAACAAAAAAGTTCTAAATTATAACAACATACCATCACGCCTCATTCCCCGAAGGGTTAGGCAGAGGTATACTAACATACACCCACATTTCGCTGGTATGTTTTAGATTAAATTTAATAGGAGGCGAGCCTATTGCCATTATATCCGGGCACAAATCTTAACTCCGAGCTGCTTCTGAGAATTTTATAAAAAAACCTAATAACACTTCGCTCGACCTGGGCATCGTACCCAAGACTTCTAGCGAAGCAGCCGCGCTTAGAACCACTAGGCTAAGGAGGCAGTCAACTATAGATAGAGCTTTTTTAAATACCTTTCTAAACTCATAATATATAAAAATAGCAAGTCTTTATATTATTTTCATAAACCTTAACCCAACGTGAAATACATTAAAGCCCATAGTAAATCGTACCTAATCATTATTTTGTAATATTACTGAAATAAATAGCCCGTCCGCCACCGCCGCCGCCGTGGGCGCAACCCTCCCGGAGAAATATTTAAGTTCACAGGAGGGCCTCGCTGCGGAGGGCGGAGGGCGGAGGGCTGTAGGCTACAGTAGGTATCACATAGACTCAATAGCTTAACACACAATCCTCAGGGATATTTAAACTTTCCTATTCATTAGCAAGGTTGAAATTGTCTTTATGAGATTATGTGGCTGAGGGCTTGGTTTATTATGTATAGTTAAAAGCCCGGCAACGCTACTTACGTTATATTATTCGGATTTTACTATGATGATGGTAATCGCTCAGATGATTACAAATTTTATTCTTAGTTTTTATAAATATGATTTTTTGCAATCCTCCTAGGATATTTGCGATGAGCCGATATTTTTTAATAAACTAAAACATATTAACTGTCGTTTCTGTCTACCCAAATAGGAAAAAGACATGAGTTTATATAAGTATGTAAAACATATTATACTACACATACAGTTGGGCAGTGGTACCTAGTAACCAATAATTCCAAGACATAATTTTAGCCCAGATAACTTGCTTTTTTATTAACTATAAAATCCGATTTTAGTTGTCAAATAAGTGACGTCACAGTTTCCTAATGACATACAAACTAGATGTTGAATCACTATCCGTGAAACAATGCACTTTATTACACTGACGAAAAGCTAAAACCCAGAGACAATTATTCCATCAGGTAATAAAGATATAATCGACTCAACAGGCTTCCGACCCGAACACCGGATCGCGGTGAAATACCTGCCGATTTTAATTAATCTTTCAATGGCACAGCAATAATTTAATTAAAGGGTTTACATGACCGTTTGCAGGTATTCAACATTTCTTTGAGAAAGGAACTGAAAGAATTCTGCTGAAATAGTAAATCTAACTGGTATTATTTTTCTTTGAGTTTAAATACAGATCTTTTCTGAAAAATTGCTGAACCGTTTTGCAATTGTGTGCGCAAAACGTGGTTAGTAATGGATGGATTGACTAGATTTTTTTACACAATATAGTATTTTCTGATGTCGGTTATTGAATACTTTTTTAACAGACTGTGCGGCAAATTACTAAGCATTGAAGAAATGAATGTCTCACGTGACAATCCGTAAACTAGTCTTAAGTGTAAAGTGTTTATGACTACTTTGCGGCAAATACCTCTTCTCATACAGAGAAGATTGATCACCACACTTGCTTAAGGCAAATTGGAGATTAACATTATTTTACAAGTCCAGGTTTCTTTGCCACGTTTTCCTTCTCCGGTGTCAGTGATGTAAAAGATATGAAAGACTTACAAAGTACTTATGAATTGTAATAATTATTGTTGGTACCTGCCTTGATTAGAAACCACAACCTCATGTATTTAAGAGCTACGTAACTATTTGACCATTATGACATATACGTCAATAGGAGTAATACATAAATACAAACACAAAGTATTACCATGACATAATATAAAGTAGATAATACCTAGATACCATTTATTATTATTGCCAAAGTAGCTAAAGTAAAGGCTTGTGTTATCAGCAAAGATGTCTAATACAAAACGTGCAAGGAACTTTAAAGAGTAACAAACAATATAAATTAATTATAATAATAACATTTTCCGAGCCGAAACCGAATGCCTAATAACAAGCCGGGCAAGGTGCGTTATATAAATTAACAATGCAAATTTTCAACTTAATTTAACACTGATGAATTTCTTGAGTCTTTTAAGTTTTAATCAAAGTTTTCATTTTACTGTTTTGGCGTTGGCCTCTGGCTTTTCAGCGTAACTCAATATTGATGATGCTAATACAAAAGGTGCAGTGACCCGTTTTTTTTTATAATGAAGTTGTCACTTGAAAACAGTTCTTATTGTAACAGAATAGAGATTTGAATAAATGGATTAAGTTTCTTTTTAAGGATTAAAACTTCACGGTTGTCACTGTGGAAGAGAGCCACAAAGTGTTGCTATAGATTCGGTTCATGATTGTAAAAGAAAAATATTGACTCTTCCACACATTCTGTCAAAAATCGGCCCGATAACTGATCATCGGGCCGATTTTTGACCTGATTTTTGGTCGTGTGCAGAGCCGCTTAATATAAAACTACGAAAAAAACTACAAACAATGTAGTCATGGGCGTTTCTGCAATCAAAAAGTCGGCGGTGTAATGGTCCCTTACACTTTGTAGGAACAGTAGTTTTTATATTTCTTTCATGGTCTTGAGAACATTGAACGTAGCAGCTGCGATGGTGCTATGGAGACTTTGGCTGGTTAAGCCATATCCAACCTTATTTTATTAGTAAATAAGCCTTGTTTTAAATTAGAAAGATTTGACACGAGGACTTGAGTCCGCTACGACCTTTAGCAATAAAATAATATAATTAGCTTAAGGAAAATAGTGTTTCGTTCCAGTGGATTGAATCCCCAGGTACCGTAATCTCATTACAGTGATTACAGTATTTATGCTGTGAAGGGCACAAAAGCTTTAATTTTAATGAAATAATTTGCAGGCACTTATAAATTGTCAAAGGTTCCGTTATATTTACATAGTTGGAACTAGGTCCCTATTTTGAAGATAGAAAGAGCTTAGATTTCCATGTAAAAGCACAGGTGGTTCTTCAGAAAGGTCGGGTGCCCAGTACTCGTAACCGGCGTGCTTGTATGACCAGATTTATGAACGTGGATGAGGCGAAAGTAGTATGTATGGATTGTAGCAGGTGGCGTTCTGTGGTTTCTACCGGGCAAGCAAAACCCATGCCAAAAAATGCCTCTTTCCCAAGCCATCGGAAAAAGGCGTGAGTTTGTGTATGTATGTTGTATATAGCACAGGCATTAAACTCCATGTTTATTTTGTTAAATAACGCCGGTAGCCAACAGACGATGGAAATAGTATGTCATTTATTATTTTGTACAAGAAAATCTGGGTGTAATAGATACTTAAGGTATTTCATTATTTTGACAGCCATATCCCCAACGCCCAATAAATAAAAACAAAAACTACTTCATTGAAAAGATCCGTTGAAATTCTTTATATTATTCTCATTCTCAATAAATTACATCCATGACATTAACGACTAAGACTGTCCATTTCAAGCTTTCAAAATTGTCGTTTAAAACTTTTGTTTATTCAAATAAAACATCTTACAATCATCTCTCAAGAGCAAAGTCAAGTTGTGAGCGTTAATGGCGGAAAGTTTTCGCAATTTGTGGTAGCTACGTATTCGAAAATAATGGATTTTTAGCGGAAATTAGACACCCTTTCAATTCCAATCATTTCCCATGGCGAGCGTGTCGGAAACAGACGGTTTCTTGCTTTTTCTTTGACGTCAAAGTTCGGTTGGAAGAAGAAATAATAATAAAACAGGGAACAATCCACACAATTGTTGGACTTACTTTGTTATTAGTTTTTGGAACGTTTAAATAAAAGATATTGTTGAAATACTATTTGATTCGCCGCGAATATTACTGTTTTTATTTTAAATCAAGCGAAGTCATTTTAAAGGATGGACTTTATACCTTATTAGTAAAGTACCCGCGACTTTGACCGCGTGGCTTATTTCACACTCGTTAAGTTACGTCTTTGCTTACTATTTTGCTCCCGTGTGTCGTAGAGTGATGTTATATAGTCTATGAAACTCGCAAATAACGTGACTTTATCTAGCTAAAACGATTTTCAAAATCGGTTCAGTAGATCCAGAGATTACCCCCTACAACCTCACAAACTTTACCTCTTTATAATATTAGTATAGAAATAATAAAGCTTATAATAGCTTGCCCTAATCTGATACAAGATAACACAAAGACAAAACTGCCCGATTTGAGAAGGCAAGTAGAAACCGACCACATTTTCTCGTGCAAACCATACGTCACCATTTCAAAGCTCAACGGTTACATACCTGATACCTGTCAGTTTTCACAGCCTCTTCATACTTCAAAGGTCTCTGACGTGCCTAAAAGGCCGGCCAATAGCTCTCCACTCTACGGAACATGAAAACTGCGACCTGTCAGACATCCATCATCCTTCTAATTGGAGGTACTCTCCACTAAAAACTTCCAGAACTTTCCATCTACGAAACACGTTAAGAGTCAGGCGAGCGTTTGATTTATTACCGAAATATTTATATTGCGTTATTATCTAGTGTTGGCGGGCCTAAACAAACTTCTCTAATACTAAGTAAACTAAGTGTTCGGCCCCTCTGAGTATTACCTTTGCCCTTAAAGAAAACTTGCCCAACTGTTATTGCCTTTTTCGTTGGGATGGCGACAGGGAAACAAAAAGGGGACGTTTTATTTATAAAAGTTTATTATTTTATGGTTTTGAATAAAGATTCGCTTTGTTCAATGTTTAGATTTATTTTATGATCTTAGGTATACAGGTCAGATTAATAATTACTTAAGCATTCATTCCAGATAGTGATGTGAGTGTTAAGTAATTGGTTTAATTTATTAGAAACGTTTATAAGCATTTTCTTAAAAATAATAAGTAATTGTAAAATTCAAAAAGCACACAGTAAAACTGCCTCGTTAACCTTAGTGGTCCTAAGCGTGACTGCTACGCTAGAGGTCTTGGGTTCGATTCCCACGTCGACCAAAAAGTGTTATTGGGGTTTTATATGAAATTCTTAGTAGCAGCTCGGAGTTGTGCCTGGTTAATAGAGATAGGTTCGCCTCTTATTACATGGGATCTAAACAAACCGGTGAACTGTGGGTGTACATTGGTACACCTCTGTCTTGCCCTTCGGGGAATACAGTCGTAATGGTATGTTATATTACTAAGTAATTTCAAAACTGACAATAGGAAAGATCACTAAATTTTCTAGACATTCACTTCAAAATGTTTACCCGCTTAGTCTTCTTCATTGTAAGAATGTCCTTCTGCAAGTCAAATAGTAGACATAATGAAGTTGCCAACTTTCAATGAAGGCACTAAAAGGGTTGTCAGACTAGAAATAAAGTTAGTCACTGAAATTCGGTTCATAAATGCTAATTGCGTTTAATCTGAACAAATAATTATTGTTACTCCGTAAAAGATAACTGTGACTTTGTGAGGTTGTTTTATAATCATTTAAATAAAGAACCTTATTTTATTTAACCAATAAGACTCCAAATAAAAATTGTTTGTTATTTTTTTGAGTTTTGGTATCTACTTCGTATCATCCAAATTCATGAAGAAACGTCCGTAAACGCAATTACGCATTTTTATATTTGTTTCAGTTATTTTCATATAAAAAACCAAGCTTCTTCACCGATATTTATAACAACTCTATACGACAAATCTGAAAGTATACTTTTAAATAAAATAATATTCCACATGGCAAAAGATTTGGGAAATTATGGTGCAATCGTTTGTTGAGTTTATGCGTTACTTACATACATGCAAATATTTCCCTAATAATAGAGATTTATATATCAACATAAATGACGGAGATCTGAGTTAACAAACAGAAACAAACAACTGAATTAAAAACCTCCTCTTTTTTTAAGTCGGTTAAAAAAGTCAGGTAAAAAAAAAATGCGGAACTGTCATAATGACAACCCTGACAGCAGTAGGTAGACGGGACTTACTTCAAAGTTTTAGTCAAGCACCGCGGATCGGTCGGCAACTCGGATTTTACATTGAAATAGTTACGTGGGTACTTATCAGAGTAAGAGGTTGTTCTAAAGAAATTTCGAGCCAATAAAGACTCAATGGCAAAAGAGAAATCAATTTTGATAAGCCGTCGAAAGTCGGCTGTGTAAGTATTGAGCGTGATCGAAATGAATAATCGATTACTCCGATTCGACTTTCGGTTTCAGACAGATATTGATGCGTTTTATTTTCGACCGCTATCATTCTGAAGTTTTAAAAGCCTTTGAAAGTTTTCGATTGTTAAAAGTATATTAAGAGGTGGTAAAGCAGGCCCCTTTACTTAAAAGTACATACCATCATCATGAAATGGCTATGTAGAAAAATATAATTATTAAAATAAAATGGACTGCCTCATTAGCCTCGTGGTCTTAAGCGCGACTGCCACGCTAGAAGTCTTGGGTTTTATTCCCAGGTAGAGCACAAAGTGTTATTGAGTTTTTCTATAAAATTCTCAATAGTAGCTCGAGCTAGGATTTGTACTCGGTTAATGGCAATAGGCTCGCTGTTACATGGGACCTAAACATACTGGCGAACTATGGGTGTACGTTGGTACACCTCTGCCTAACCCTTCGGGGAATACAGGCGTGATGGTATGTAAAATAAAACGTTCATTATTCTCAAACAAGATTCCATTAGTGTGAGTGTATATCTAAGAATTATATCTCTATGTACTGTACTGTGGTGTTATTCTTGAGTTCGTTTACTTGAAAGACAGCGATGTTGATGATTCTGCCAAGGACGATAATGAAATCGACGGTGTTCCAGGCGTCATCAAAATAGTTCTGGAATTGATTTACGATGCTATAGAAGTCCGACATTTCTTTAACAGTACAGAACTTTTTCTACGTATAAAAGAAACGTCTCCATAGCTTTTTACACCGAACTGAACCTATAAACATAAAACGGGTCCCAACAAAAAAAAAACACCTTTATTCCGAAATCTCAAACACCTTTAGGTACCATCACAAAACTTTTCGCGTTACATTTCATTACACGAACCATTCCGGTTGAAGGGTGCTGACGAGAGCAATATACCCGTTTCTTGCTGTCTTTATGGCCATAGTAAATCACTTTTACCTACTTGACCCAAGCGACCGATAGTCGAACATTAAAAGGGTTTGATTTATATCAGAACTTAGGACATTGTCGCCATCTGTTGCTGCTCACGTTGCGCCGTAGTTTATTATAAAGGTGGACTCGACTCGTTTGATGTAGTGCATTTAGTTCGTTCTTGTTTTGTTCCTTGATCACTGTTTGGAGGAATGGTAGTTGGGAACTCAATTTAGATACGCTTAGTTTCAGTTCATGTCTTCATAGATTTGTCAGATTGAATAAATGATTTAATCTGTTTAGGGAAATCGCTGGATGCGGGCATCGCAGGACCGATCATTGTGGTTGGCCTAGGGGAGGCCTATGTCCAGCAATGGAGTATATTCGGTTGAGATGATGATGATGTTGATAATGAGCTGTTAATTCCTAGCATTTGCGCATTTGCGTTTTTTTTTTTTGTTTTTTTTTTTTGTTTTTTTTTTTTGTTTTTTTTTTTGTTTTTTTTTTGTATTCTGTAAAGATCTCTCTAGGTGAATTTATGTGAATTTATGAGCTGTCTATGTTGCTGTTGAATCTTCTTTATCGTGTGGGCTATAAGGTCCAATCCAACGACCCAACACACCCTAGTGTCAGAGTTTCTAAACCGCCTCAAGAGCCTCTGACATGGTTACCGATGTCAGTGATGTCCAAGATAAACTTAGAAAGTACGTATGAATTAGAAAAAGTCACATTGGTACTTGCCCGTGTCCGGTTGCGAACCCACAACCTCGTGAATCAGAGGCGGGTGTCTTCACCACTGGGCCATCACGACACTGAACACTCACCGCTCACTGACCGCTGTTGAATGTCTATATGACATTCAACCTATTATCGTCACTTATATTCACCGAAGGACATTTTTACCAAATACCACAATATACTGTTGGTTAAAAGATAAATTACATTTGTCAGGTGACTCAATAATCTTACGAAGCCTTGTCTGTATTGACATGAAACTTGCATTACCCTCAAAAGTTTTACAGGATCCAAGAAGTTCCATCAACCACCAAGAAGTCGGGAGTGCTAATAATAACAGTAGCGCTGCATCATAGATTAGTTTCTATAAAGGTTCTGTATCTACTCCAAGCAAAACAAGCTCAAGTCAGTGCAAGTCTGGTATAAAGTGAAGGCGAACTTTATAAGGCGCCATGCGACAGTGCCAGCATTGTTTCCATATTGGCTTTGAAACTTGAAAATTCAAGACTACCCACACCATTTTGTAACATTCCGAAGGCTGGGAGTCAAATGAGATCTTGGAAGTTCGAAATTAGTATACAGAAATACCTTGTTCTCGTTCTCCCAATACTCGTATGTCAAGTATATTATGTTCGAACATGTTTTGGGTTCGGCTCACTACCTTTATAAGCCGGGCGTATTAACATTGCTTACGTCATACTTGAGAAACTTTTAATTAATGACTTCAGTTACGACGAGTAACTTTGTGTAATATGAGTAGAAGATTTCATCAAAATCAGTCAAAGTATTAGGCTTTGAGATGAAATTTTAATAATTAATCTCTCAATCTAGATTATTTACATGGCGCGAATAAGTTCCGAATGACGAGGTTTTCTTTTGAAAGTTATAAATGATACACTCATTACGATAAAATCTTGTGCGAAGTTATTATTAGGATGGATTTTCAGAAACTTTGAGTTCTCATACAGTAGTAATAACAAAACAGCTGTAATATTGACCAGTGCTTATAATAATAATTCGCCTTAATTAAAATGAACGAAGCTTGCAGATTACCAATCTCCACGGGATGTGCCCAACAATAGCAACATAATGCCCGGCCATTGCTGATTCTGCACGTCCTAAGGATTTTGAACGCAATGTAAAATAACACAATAACAACGACCGAGTCCTGTTAGACTATTGCTACCGTTATACATATTCGTAGTACCTAGTAGTGGAGCTCTTTTTGAAGCAGCTGGACCGGGGAAGTTCTACTACCATACTTATTTCTGCCACTAAGCAGCGTTGCTGTGTTGCGGTTTAAAGGGTATGGACGCTGGTGTAATTACAGGCGCGTCATTTCTACATCATCATCATCATTTTTATTTTCTTTGTCTCAGGTATTGCAGACGTCTTTAAGCAGCGGTAACCACTTAGTATTAGGATGGCCGTCGGTTTATTTGTCATAAAAAAAACCTTATAACATAATATTTATACAAAGAAACCTTATGTTAAATTTCCATAACCACCGTCGTAAGTACCCGTATGACAAATCAGGAACGACGGCTTAACGTGCTCTCTGAGGCACGGAGAGGTCCCAGTGTAAAGAATGATCGCCCATTCAGGACATGATCACGACAAACGCGCCTTAATCTCACAGATCAATCGACCTACGCGGAGTCAGCTAGGCTCCTTAAAAAGCGCTGAAACTGCTTAATGGTAAGTAAGGAACAGAGCTCAGCAAAAATACTTTTGAAACCCAGTTTAAAAAATAAGTAAAACGAACACAAAGCTTGGTTAATACCCAAACTTGTTGCTGAAGCGTCGCCCCGTGAAGATAGCGGATCAAAGTAAGCCGCTTACAGAAGCAGAAACTTGACCGAACCATACTGCAATGCCTTTGATTTACTTTTCGATAAACTCGCTTCAGTAAATATCTGTTTATTTCTTATTTGTACAGAGAAATTTGATGATTTCAATCGGGACCAAATAAATGGACGGTAATATTTTTATATCCATAATCTGATTCGCTCTAGTCGAGTCGTAACCAAGTTCTGTTCAGATCAATTTTTATAATAATATTTTATTGTAATACGTTTTCTTGTTAAGTTTACTTACACACCATAGGGCTCTTTACATTTGGAAAAATAATACCAGCCTGTATGTGGCCCATTGCAGGCACACGAGTATTGATCACCGCGCTTGCTGAAGGCAGATTGACGATTTCAGACTTATATTAATTATAAGCCCAGTTTTCCTTACGACATTTTCCTTCACTGATGTCAGGGATGTCCAAGATAAACTAAAAAAAGTACATTTGAATTAGGAGAAGTCACATTAGCATTTACCCGTGCCGGATTGCGTACCCACACCCACGTGCATGAGATGTGGGCGTCTTAACCACTAGGCCTACCCAACATGTAATTCATTTGGAAAGCTACTTATTAATAACGTACGACTTCAAGAAGTTCGCATTACAGACTTGGATTATTGTCCTAAATTCGTGTACTTTTGCAAAGTTTCCAACAGCTTGGCCTGAAATATGGCCCCTACTCTATCATTACTTCTTCTCTGCGGTAAGGACTCTCAACCCGTAATATTTTCAAGTCCACACCGCACAACCCGAAAACATGTAATTAACAAGATTTTGCGTGTTCCCATTAATTTAGTAGTACGTTGCAATTGTGCTTAACAAATTGCTGAGTACCTACTGTGGGAAATTTACATTGCGGTGAAGTGGTAGCACCAAGTACCACCGATTAATCCCGTGGCACAAGTAAGGTTTTGGCGTCTGCTCATTTTGGAGACCCTTCATCCATAATGCTCATGTAACATTCATTATAAGCTCTGTTGTGCGTGTAAGTACATTCAGATATAACACCGGTATTATGTCCTGCTTCACGAGTACACTTTGCCGGTTTTAACGACTTATGTTGATGTAAATGGAAATTAGTGTTTCTTGATGACTTTGTTCGTTTTCGTTGGTATTGGAATTAGGAAAGTATGAACTGTGTACTTTGTGGTACCTGTGAGATCATTACTAACAGCCCATTAAATCAAGCATTAAAGCAAGCAATTTTGTATGTACAGTGGCGACCAAAAGTCCATACCCAATCTCAAAACGTATTAGGTTGACGTTTAGTTTGACTTACGACCTTTTACTTTCAAGAATAGACACATGTATCATCGTTGTGAATGTAGTTCATAATTTCAACGTTTCTACATGAGACAAAATGGTCTAGCGGTTAATCGCGCTCAGTTAACGGCGTTAATCAATGAGCCGCGAGTTCGAATCTCACATTATTTTTGTCTTTTTGTTTTTACTCAATTTGAAGAAATGGACAGAAATATAATATTCTTTATCTTGTTCGCTTTGTTCACACATTTCGTAAATTTAAAAGGGTAGTCATAGAAAACTAATAAAGAATTTAGATTTCTGTGAGGTAGAAATGAGTTTTGTGCATATTTAACTTGATTGGAATGAGCGTTGTCGTTTGGTTGTGGTTGTTGGTTAGTAACGAGTGATTTAATAGATACTCGTAGTGGTATTGTAATTATTCTCGAAACGCAGGCAAATAATATTACTGAGGCGAGGGCGACTATTATTGGGCTGCATAAAAGTGGTCCCAATTAATATCTTATGAAACCTGACTGAATGTGAGTATTATGTTAACGAATTGTAAATTAAACTTTTATTTGAAATTTATACCTAAGATACCTAAAATTATTTGGTGGCATTTCGATTAATACTTATTATTGATTTTTAAATATATAATGACGCCAAAAAAAATGTGTTTATTATGGAATTTATAAATAAATAGTTTGAATATATTAAAATTTGTTATATTAAATAAATATTATTAAATTATATAAAAAATTAAGTCACTTTAGTATTTTGTTATAAATGCCTAATATTACTTTTTTTGTTGTTTTAGAGGAATACTATTGTTAGTCTCCGGAGCAAGAAATACGAGGAAGAGGATAGATAGCCTATCCTATCTACTCAACAGCGAAGTGGATTAAGTTTGGTGGTTTCGCACTGGATAACATACTGTTTACAACAACATCGTTTTTAATATGTGGGGATGGCGTGCAACAGTGCTACTTATGAAGAAGTATTAGACGGTGTTATGCAACATTTAATAACCTGGATGTTATAGTTTTAATAATTAGACGGTATAACTAAATATTTAGTCATAATTATATTATATATTCGTAGATAGTTATTTAATGATCTTAAATTGAGGTTTAGTTTCAATCTTCTTTTCATCAAGAAAACGAATTATTAAACTATTACCTCACTAAGTTTATTGTGACGTTACATAAAAATAACCTGTTCATAAAGTCTGAATTATAGTTTAGTTTTCAATTAACTCTGCTGAATACCAATTCAGAAACTTAATACGTGAGCATCACCAAATTTATTTGTGTTATTAAAATATCCTTCTCTTATTATGTTATTATGAATTTTATTGACTAAGTGGGTATTCAACAAAAAATCTTATGAACAGTTACAAGAGAACTTCTTTTATTTCGGTAGGAATGTGACGTTACAATTCTCATAAGTTTGTTAATTTTAAAAATAAATTTTTGTTATCACACAGCACGCCTTTTTTTCCTACTTCCAATTACAAAAAGTTAAAATAAAATCACATAAAAAGTTAAATATATAATACAATAATTAATATTTGCTTCTTATAAAAAATAAATAACAAGCATGAATACGTAATAATTCAACATAAACCTAAAAAGATTTTGCCTAACATTATTATGGTTTCAAGAAACAAAAAACAGCCACACATAGTATAAGATTTGAACTCGGAATTCAATGATCGTAAACCCTTTCTTATCCAAACCAGCTGCCAGGACATGTTATAATTATGCGAAATTTAGCAATGCAATGGTAAGAATACGTCGCGCGTCGGGTAGGACTCGTACGGTAAACAGAAATATAATGCCATTTCGCGTAGTGCGACGATGGTTCATTAGTGTGTGTTATCTGTGGAATGTTGAGACATCACTCGTAAACACACATGCGCACGCGCTGACTGGATCGCGCCCGTGTTCATAGGAAAGTGAACCTTAGCGGGGGTATGGATTTCTGAGCGCTTACTGTACATTACACTAAATTTTTGTAGCCATCCGGAGTTAGCAAGTTGGTGTTGTGACGTCCCCGTGGTTTGATCTCCTCTATCGTGTCAGATTGCCCTCCCATCAAACTATTACAGTCAGAGAAAAGGAAGTGCATCACTACTTACGCATACACTAGCGCACTATTATATCTCTTACGTACGTACCTACTTGGCTAGTACTGACAAGCCAAGTATTTGAGATTAAAATTGACCGCCTTTGGTATTATATTATGAATTTTATCAAACAAATCTGTCATAACTTCCTATTTCACCTACATCAATAATATCATTCTAAACACCAACATACGTTACAGCTGTCACTTCACACACACACTAGCTAAAACAAATGAGTAATGTTTGGTTTCATATCAACAGCGACGACATTGTTTTTACGTCAAAAACAACAAAGTTAAACAGAAAATCCAATATTACATAATTCGCGTTCACACGAGCCATCAACGAGTCGCCGAACAAATGTGCGGAGATACTATATCCATCACAAAGCCGAAATGAATGAAAGATTGATATTGGCTCCCTTGCGTGTTTTCTCTTTTTAATTAATCGCTTTTGTAAAGCTCAGAACTTCAAAGCAAAGGGTATCGGAGCATTCCCCGATACGTTTCAAATCGCCAAAATTGAAAAGCGATGTACGTAATTCCCTACAGCCATTTTTCAGACGGGTCTAATTCCTTTTTCGACCGGATTATAAATTAAACACACGTTTTCCACGTGACGGATTCATTCGGATATATAAATCCATATTAATTTATTCGAATATTTTGAACGAACGTTAATAATACTTGAGATTATCGTTCCTAACTGAATTCTTATTACTTGGCTGTCTAAACTTTTTTACGTCGATAATTTATGTGAGAATTTTAAAAAGTCTGCTTAATAATTACGAGACGCTACTTGGGGTGGATACTAATATAAATAAATATCGAATATCTTTCATTATAGAGTCTTTGGAGGGAATAAATTTATTCATTCCAGGTTTTTTAAATTAAGTTATAAGTTGTCAGGACCGTCCTATCGTTTGTTATGACTTTTTAAAAGCCAAACATTTAAATTGACGACGTCTGAATATAAATTTAGACATTCCGATTGCTTGAAATGATTACTTTTCTCCTTCGGGGGTCCAACGAGTGGCGAGTACGTGACAACAGAAAATTGTAAAATTGTTATTCTAACCATGCTGAAGAACCCGTCCGGAATTACGAAAATTGTTTCGCAGATAAAAATATCCATTTTGTCAAAACTAGACGCGGAAATATGGTATGTAGTGGCGGTGGGTACGATCAGTTTTCGTCAAGTGTTAGCTAAATATAAAAATATTTCTATTAAGTATTGTTTATTAAGGTGTACTGTGTCTCGATAAAACTAGATTATACAAAAAAAAATGAAACGGAATACCTATTGACAAAGTTAAAACCCTTTGTTTAATTATTTTATGAAACGTCTTAAACGTGTAAAGCATAAAACAATGAGCTCAGTTCTCATCACCCACAATAATTAATTTAATTATGTCAAACTAATTCAAAATGCGAATTGTTTAGCATTACCAACAATAGTACTCAATTCAATGTACGTCTCAAAATTACTCTTAGAATAGAATTGTAATTAATCAGCACTAAGCATCAAAAATCGTTGGAACTACTTCGAAAAAAAAGGTTTTTTTCTATGTGGGTTGGGTCGATATAGCAAAATGAGCCTCAAACGAACCTGTGAATATAACGTGAGTAATGGAAAATAGTCATAATTCTACTAAAATGTATGTTATTTGGTTGCCACCTAAACCCTACATTGACGCAAGGACGAATAAATTATATTAATTATTTAAAACCCTAGCTTCTGCTTGTGATTTCGTTCACGTGGATGTCAACAACCTACGTTACTCAGCACAATAGTAGCTTTATATCATTCAATAAAACTATAATCAAACCCGTACCTCCAGAAATTACCGCTTACAAACATAAAGACATCAAAACCATAGTCAGTTTTATACTCTAATATTATCTCTTGTTTTATACATGAATATTAATTAATAAATTAGAATAGATAACTATTTTAGTACCTACCCAGAGAATCGTAAGTACAGTCCTTCAGAAATTCCCAGAATCACCGAATCCGCTAAGACCATTCATCATTTTATAGACCTAACTAAATCTATAGCGGGTCCGAAGCTTTCAATACTAACAAGGTCGCCTGTTTCTGTCACCTTTATAACTCCCTCAACCTTGAAAATATAATACGAATAAATATCACCCGAGTCTGGAATAGGGCGATCGATAGCAATTCCACTTTGCCAGCACCAAATCCTTTTTAGGTGGCTGTCGGCTATATTTTAGCAATAAATAAAATTGGTACCAAATTATATCATCGTGTAAGTGTGATGTGCAATTCGTGCGAGAAAGATTACGGACGTGACGTCGAGTTTGTTGGTCTTACGTCGATGGGCGCAATTTTACGTGGGTATTAAACGGAACAAACTCCCTTTTCTCACAATAAAACGCTTCTGAATTTCCTTCTTCGGCCGTATTTTCAAATAGCGCGAACTCGCCAGGAATGTTTGTTTTGAGATATATTTAGGAGCTGCGTAGGGCTGTTGCTGGTTTATGAGTGTACTTGCTTTTTTATAACTGTTTATAGAAAATTGAAAAGGAAAAAAGAAAATCTTTTCGAGATTAGGTATACCTAATCTTTATCCTTGGAACGTGATAAGTTGGATTAATTCCTCGAAATCTGGAAAGACGCAGGACGGAATCGTAAAAGATGGAAGTAGTGAAGGGAAGCGTTTGCTCAGGAGTGGTACAGAAAAAGTATTTAAAAAAATACAATACAATAGTCTAGCAAGGACTAAAAATGTGACACATCATAATTAAAAAAAATGACTAGAAGCGTATTATTTTTTATTTATGTTATTTTTGTCAGATTACGCACAATTAGCCTGTACAAAAACATACGTAACATTTAGTGAGTTACAAAAGTAAAGTCTATTAAAAGTTTTCGGACACCTATTACATAAAACGCAATATTTACCAATTCATCTCGATACACTTACCAAATAAAGTTGTTAATGCTTTACCTATTACAAAACATAATATTCCAAAAACTCTTTCGAGTTCAACCCTAAACACACCTCTCGCTTATACGACGAGAAGTGTTTCGTTATTCTCCCCGTTCTAAGTAAACATGGAAATGTAACTCGCGAAGATCAATCAAAAGTTTTCATAATACTCCATCAATATTAGAGTATTTGCATAGGTGACGTACTTATAGGCGGCGCCTCTTTACTTAGGGACAAACAAAACTTTTATATATATGACGCTTCTAACAATTTATCGGATTTAGATTGTAGATTTTCTTTTATAGTTTTTTTTTACCTTACACTGTGTCATACCTAATCTGGGGGGTTACCTAATTATTTCGACGCGGTTCGGATAGAACATACATATTATGTTCTGTCGAAGCAGAACAATACGTCGAATAATTGTTTTTAGAAATTGGGACAGAATTAGTCAGAACATACTTCGACTACACACACCTTCAAAAAACACTACTACGACGGAACCCTTCTACGTAATTAAGGTGCAATACTTAATCCAAACTTAATATAGTATTATTATAAATGCAAAAGTAACTACATCTGTCAGTCTGTTGCGCTTTTATGACTAAACCGATTTTCATGAAATTTGGTACAAGTAAGTTTGAACCTGCAGAAAATACATAAACTACTTTTTCCGCGACTTTGTTTACGTAATCAATAACCAACTTTTACGCGGACGTAGTCGCGGACAAAAGCCACTTACTTATAAAACTTTTCGGTGATTTTAATTGTGTTTGGGTGAAACGAAAAAAATAACGATGACTTGAGCAACTTTTTATCCCGCTTACTTCAGTCCGGCCCACGGCGCAGGTAGCAAAATATGAACTCTGTAATTGAAAACAAAACAGCATCGTAAAGTCCCAAACTTATTATACTCCATGCCGAAACTAGGCAGACTAAATAAAACTCCCTAAGCACGAGATGTCTCTGGATTTAACATAAATCATAATAAAACTGCTCGTGAGGGATTTGAACAATTTATTTTCAGGTGAAAGAGCTGAGAGTTGAACTCAAATAAAATAAAAACTTGCTGAATTTTTGTTCGGGCCGTAATAAAAGTCGGAAGGTACGTCTAATGGATAGTTATCAAGGGAAAGGTGAAGATTTTTTCGCAGCTTTTCCTCGAGTACAAGTGACGTGCTAGTAGCTATGGTGGAGAGCTTTCAGCGTGAGTTTATTCGATTTTGTTGGCATAAGAGCACTTTGTTTGAACACGATAACAGTTTTCAGAGCAGGCGAGACTTGCCCACAGAGTACTACTATACCTACTGCAAAAACAAAGGCTGTACTTGAATTTTTGTAGGTAAATGTTGTAAACGTATATTTTCTATCTCATAGCATAAACATCTAAAATTAATTTGTATTCGCCTCATTTAGCCTGAGCTTCTATAGTAAGTATCTATGTTTCGAGTACCTATAATGCGTATTGTAATGTACTCGTATGCATATAGACATTTTATTATATAAATTAACGTGGCTGTAATTTCAAAACCGATTCAAATATATTTTATAGAAGTCTATTTGAATCGATGTTGAAATGACATGATATGTGCTTCCATTATTCAAAGAGAAATTGTATCTCTTGGAACTGAAATAGCCGCGTTAAGATTTAAAATAAATGACTAGTATAATAACTGACTAGACTAGACTTACATAATAAAAGCAACATTTCTAGATCGCCAACCGAAAAAAATCCAGCACAATATCTTATCAAACGCGCGATTTCACATCGTTATATAGTGCGATGATTTACAGCTAAATATCTACCGCCAACGGGCATAACGTAGGGCACTTTAAACTGTATGTCCCAACATCCTTACATCCATAGGGATAAGTTAACACGTCGCTTAGCATCGCGCCCCCGGGCTACCCCGCAATATAAATCATTTGGAACACTCCTATAACTTTGTTGTTCGCGCGTAATTTGAATTACGTGTTCGCCATGACCACGGAATTTGGGACCGCATTGTGACAAAAAAATAATAACAGTGAAATACTCGTACATAACGAAGTAAAATACGCTTTATTGAATTTACATCTTTGTTAGTGAATAAATAATTAGTATTCTTTATTTTAATATACTTTTAAGGAAGAAATTACAAATAATGAAAATAGTGCGTCTCTCGAAGCGAGGTGGTCAGATACAGTCTTGCGGCGCTGCGCGGCGATGCCCTAACCTATGTGAAAAAGCAAACATAAACATACAGTAATAATTTTTCTTTGTAACTGTACAATACCTTTTCCAATGACCTAATGGGGCCAAAGCAGCTGTATAAAAATGATAAGTATGTCACTATTGGTCGGTAACTAGGTGTGTACGCTAAAGTTCACCAGCGGTGCTGGCGAAAATCCAATCTTCAATGCTATCTGATTCAGTGTAGGGTAAGATATCTGAACATTTGAAATACCTAACAATACAATTCAGGAATATTGCAAAATACTGATTTTCAATGTACGAATAAACAGGAAAAGGCATAAAATTCAATACTGAGAAGACAAGTAACAAGTTTACGATCAATGGGTTTCAAAAGCAATTTCAGCGAATGTTAATTTGATATCGTGTATCCTCAAAATATAGTTAGCAAAATCCTAGATCAACTTTTACGTTATACGAAGGGGCAAGCCGCAAAAGTTTCAACTCTGCCTATTATGGCTTCGGGGCAACAAAGCCGTCCGGCCTAACCCTCGGTTGCTATTTACTACGAATTTGTTGACGTCGTACTTCGGTTAATAGAAACGGTGAATTAGGAATGACAAGACAACGTTCGATTGTGTATTTTTTGTTATCGTTTACCTTGGGTAAAGAAATATATAAGGCTAGCTTTCTTTTTACTTGATTTATTCCGCGACTTTGTCTGCTTTCGCCATAACTTACATTTACGCGGATGAAGTCGCAAAATAAAGGCTAGCATATGTTATGGTCTTTCTTGAGTTTCAAACTTGCCCTGTAACAAATTTCATTAAAATTGGTTCAGTGGTTTAATCGTGAAAGCTTAACAGACAAATAGAAAGAGTTACTTTTGCATTTATTATACCTATGGATAATTGGTAATTCAATACATTTCCTGAAAAGGGATAAAGTTGAGATAATTTGTAACAAATTTGACCGGGTCGGTACCGGGTTGATTTTAAACTAGTCTACTTTTAAGTTCTTTTAAATGGACCTCGATCAAAAACTTTAATGAATTGGTTTTCGGAGGAGTCACTGATTTATACGCTATAACAAAAGTGTAAAGTTTGAGTCTCGACTTGAATAGACTTCATACAATAAGCAGTTTTTGGTAAACTTAAAAACTGCCATAACTCAAAATTAATTTAGTTCGACCTCAAGTTTTCGGGTACGTTGTAAATTGGTTCTAATTTATTCCCATTCAAGGAATGTATTAGATTACCAATCATTCTGTAGAATTTTAAAGTGTACATACTGATATCGTGATGGCCCACTGGTTAAAGGCTCGTGCAGACCGGATGCGTGTGCGTGCACGTACCACTGAGTTGTAATGCATGGAACTGTATGTGACAGGGCACACCGCTTGCGTAACGTAGACGTGTACACGCATACGCAAGCCTTAAGGCGCTCACCTCTGTGACTCTGAACCAATGTGACATTTTTCAATTCATAGTTTAAAAAAAAAAATATACCATCACGCCTGTATTCCCCGAAGGGTTAGGCAGAGGTGTACCAATGTACACCCACAGTTTGCCGGTATATTTTAGGTCCCATGTAATAGGGGGCGAGCCTATTGCCATTAACCGGGCACAAATCCAAACTCCGAGCTGCTACTGAGAATTCAATTCATAGTTTCTAAGATTATATTGGATATTACTGACATCGGTGACGGTAAATATCGTGAGAAAACCTGGACTTGACATAAATATAAGTTTATAATGGCGAATCCGTTTTAATCAAGCGTGGTGATCAATGCTCGTGTCTTCTCTATATTAAAAGAGGCCTTTGTCCTGCAGGTATAGGTTGGTATTATTATTTATTAATTAATTTACTTAGAGACAACAAACAGCAGTATAATAATGAGTACAAATAGGTTAGAACTTAATAAAAGATACTTAATAACTTATTATTGTATTGACAGATTAAACAAAACTATAAATTCCACAGTCAAATTAATTAAAACATTCAGTTCAGTAGTTCCTACTTCACGAATGTTTGAGAACTGTCAGTATAAATACCAACAACGTGTACAAAATTATGATCAAAACACAGAAAAAAAAACTAGAAGATTTACGATCCTGTATTAGATTAAAGCGTTAATAAATTGTGTTCAACTAAAGCGTAACGTTTTATGTTCGTGATTAAGTATCAAAGTTTCAGTAATAACGCCTATAACAGTGGATACACCCAAAATGTTTTATTTTCATTACTAACAGTGTGATAGAATACAATTGACCGTTTACACAAGTTTTTCAATCTGGAAAAATGTTAGTTGTCATAATAAGTTCCCTCATTACTGTGATGGAGTATTCAACATTTTTGGCAACGAGTGTACCTACTACTTTTTTATATGTACACTAGATTTTGCCCATGATTTTGTCCGTGTAGTTTTGTGTCCCCGAGTTAAGTGACGTCTTTACTTACTGCTCCGTTCTTGTGGATCGTACCAAGATATTATAGCATATACTATTTGTCATGATTCTGGTATTCCAGACTTATGTCTTGAACTATGGTGTTGGCTTATGTCAGTTGGATTGAAATATATGATTTCGTTTATGTGGAAGTGAATTGTACCATAAACCATTTTCTATTTATGACACTCGGCGATACTGTAGCTACAAATCAGTGAAAGAATTTTTGTATTCGGGCCAGTACTTTTAGTAGATTACTTCTAACAATATCCTATTTTCAATGTCTTGGATAAAAAACCAATTTTCACAATTTCATTCACGGTAGGCAGATTTTTATAAGCCATTTGTATCGTGTAGGTTCACAATCAACCACTATTTTGTTAATGTCGTGTTTCTCAAAGTCGAAGCTGGTCTTATTTGGAGTTAGCCTGTCACACATTGACTGCGACCTCTGTAAGCCAGGATCTCTTAGTGGACAACGTTTACCTACAACAAACAATTGCGGTTGGAATGCCTCAAGGAACAATACTGTGGCCTTGAATTTGGAAAACAAATGAAGCATATGAATATTAAATTGACGACATGGTTCGTGCAGTAGGTGATCGATTGTCTGCTATGCTACGTTTCATGTGTTTGATTCCCGTATAGACCAAATATTGTTATGACCTATATTTAATTGTTCCAGGTCTGGTTGTTTGTGTAAGGGACCACATCCCATTTTCTTTATTAATAGAAGGAAAAAGAAATTATTGCGTTATTTTTACAAATTAACTTGTTCAGGGAATAAAGTTAATCTACATTAAATAATTTTAACACGTAAGCCATCACTTTTATACCTATTTGCCTTTATGATTTAATTTTGACGAAATTGCTTTACTCTCGATGGAGACGTAAAAAAGTGAAGTCTATATTTTTCGTTTCTTCCTACATCATACGTGAGTGTTTCCTTATTTATATTGATGCGATATTGTAACATACATCTCTTTTTATCGTGCATAGGTAATTTTTTGGTTAGGTGGGGAGATGGAAAGCCACGGTGTGTAGGTAAGGAAGAATTGTCGTCGCTGTGTTGTGACTCAGTCTGTACCATTTTCTGGGCTACTGTACTATATCTATTAAGGTACTGATACACATGCTACTAGCATGCTCAAACTAATCAGTGCACGCGAAAATCAAAGTCACGTGAGCTTCCCGTGCTGTGATTGGTTTGAGCATGCTAGTAGCATGCTAGTTTAAAGCATGTGTATCAGTACCTTAACGTTTGTATGCTTAATTTTCAGTATCTAATATGTGGTTGAGGTACATAGAACTAAAAGTATTTTATCACACACATAATTATGTTTCAGAGTACTTATTGTTCATCGTCTGCCTTGCCTTTTCCCAAGTTTGTTTGGGTTGACTCCCAGTCTAACTGAATGTAGTTGAATACCAGTATTTTACATGAAATTACTGCTTATCTGACTTCTACAGCCAAGTTACCGGGTAAGACTATCGTGTTATCGAGCTTCGGACTACCCGTAACGACTATCTTTCCTACACTATGTTCTACCTACAATCCAATCTTTAAAAATATGTTTTGATAAGAATGGGCTCGTTTTCTTAAAAATTATACATTCACCTTCATTGTTTTCACATATAGAAGCAACAAGAATATTGTAACCAAGATTTTGTAAAAAAAAATTGAAAGAAAAGAGTGTCCATGGAGTTTCTTGCTCGTTCTTCTCCATAGAGACCTACGTATTGGAACGAGCAACTAGCTTCAATTCTAAACTGTAACTTCTTGACATTCAAAAGTGCCTGTAAATGGTCTAATTGAAATAAATGCTTTGATTTGATTTGATTTGATTATAAATCTTAATTTCTTTGTCTGAATGAATACAGCCTATTTTGAAAATGTTGGTTCACATATTTTTATTTTTAATATTAAAACACGGAACGCAACCAATTTTGTTTTTCCATGCTGTCAATAATGGTGCAGCAAATGATGTCACAAATAATTGAACTACATCTAATTTGACATGAAACGCTCTGCATATACGACCAATTACTACTAACGACCTATCGAAAAGGTCCATAAAATGTAGCGAACAATTAACATTCGATTGTACTTAACGCGATTTCAGCTGTTTTATCTGAACGATCTCGTTCCGTTCAATATTCTGAACGAAAGCTGATTAACTAACGATGGCTCGAAAACAATAGAGATTAAATGTTCCACGGTCTCTTATTTAATATCAGGCCTTGTTAAGATTTGCTTTGTCAGGGGAGGAAAGGTTGGGTACAAAGATAGCGAAAGCGGACGGTTCTAATCTAGGTTTTCTAAGTTAGCATTCTTGGCAAAATTAAGAAACCTTGCTAGACAAAATGTTCAAGGTTCAGAAAAAAATGGTCCAAAAAATTCTTTGTAATGTTACTTACATAAGAAAGATTTTGTCAGACACTCTTTTCCACAAAAGTAATTTAAATAATCCTCTTCCAAATTCACTGCAATAACGATTATTGCTACTGTAACAGTTTCAAAAGACTATTCAGATAAAATGGGAAACAAAATATTCAAATTAGTAGTCCGTTATAGGAGCTTGCAACCTGCCGAAAAGCTACACGCGGGAGGGCAAACTTTTCAAATTTGGCTCGAGTTAATTTTTATTTCTTTTTTTTTTGCTTTCTTTATTTACAGGGAGTGAACTGAGATTGAACAAGTGTTGTTAACTTCACGTTGTAACAAAAACAGGCCTCGCTTATAGAATTAGAGTTGTGAAACTGTAACGGTCGGACGCTGGGCAACTAATTAAACTCTTCGTAGAAATATTATATCCATTGAGATAGAATTTTGAGCTGAGTAGTAATTATTGAGTTTTAGTTTTGACATGACATGACATGCGTGTAGTGGAAGGTACAGCCGTTCTCAGAAAGATGTAAACGTGAACAAATACCATTAAAATGCCTACATGCATTGCGCCAGAATTATGCATGGATTGGCGATTTTTGACTTATATTAATCATAAGTCCAGATTTCTTCTGGTGGTTTTCTACTTCACCGATGTCAGTGATGTCCAAGACAAACTTAGAAAGTACGTATGAAATAGAAAAGGTCACATTGTCTGCTATTTTTACCCTACAATAATAATAAAAAAAGCTTTACTCGCGACATTTACTGTACAGACTTATATTTCAAGTTTTCAGTAGCGTAACGTTTGGATCTTACGCAATCTAGATAGGTTTTATTTTTGTATCATCAGAAACCCTACATACGAAAATAATATTTTGAATGGTGGAGAGAATAATATCGCAGTGTGTACGATTCGGTAAGAGGATTATAAAATATGCCCAGTTATTCCATTGACACATTCATATTTACTGTTTCCGATACGTCGATGCCTTTGATCTCTATAAAATGTTAAAAGTGTACCGAATTTATGATTCAAATAAAATATATTTTTCAATTTGTTAATATATCCAGGTTTATAATAATCCAGGCTTATTTAAAAACTCGTAGTAGTAGAGCTCTTTATGAAGGGTCTCGTCCGGGGAAGTACTACCAGCATACATATTTCTGCCGCAAACCAGCATTGATGCGTTCCGGGTATAGGTGCCGTTGTAATTACAGGCACAGGCGACATTTCAACTTTATGTCTGGGATGGCAACGCATTTGCAAGGCCTCTGGTACTGCAGATGTCTATAGGTAGCGGTGACCACTTAACATATGGTGGGCCGCGCCGTCACGCACGTCGGTTTGTTTGCCGTGCAAAGACATAAAAAAAACCATCAGATAGGTACGATGTACCTAGTAATATCTACTCATAAATAGGTGAATTATTTAGGTATTTAAATTCTCCCTTCTCTTCCAATAAATAAGAGTTAAGATCGCTTAAGCCAAGGTAGAGGTAAGATTGCTGAATTATAGGAGAATTTAAGATGTCCGATTCAAAGAAAAACTGCTGTGACCCTTTCAGAGGTTATTTTTACCTATTTTTAAGTTACACCCAGTTATTTTAATGATTTCCATGAAATATACAGGCATAGAAAGAAGCGGTAAGTGGAATAAAGAAACAAAGAAGTAATTAAAAAAAAATCTTTCAGTTCAAAAGTTCCTGGAAATCAGGACAACAACAAGCATAGGTAGGTACAACCAGCAGCCCTAATAAAGCAGCGAAGTCGTTAAAAAGCAAAGTATCAACAAAGTATACTTGATTTGTATTTAAAAACAAATAAAAACTTTTCGCCAAACAAGTTTTCGGCGGTATACCAACAAGTTTTTGAATTTATTCTTCCGCAAAACATTCCGTGTGCCTCAAAAATCATTAATCAGGCTTCACTTTGGCAGTGACCCAACGTCCTTACTACCCTCTCATTTGTATTTACTGAAAGAGTTTCAGATCATAAATCATGCCATTTTGATGAATGAATCCATTGAATTTTTTTTTTCTAAATCTCGGTGAGGTCACGACTCGTTTTAAACTGGGATACCTACGCTATTAAACGCGTTGAGTTATTCAACCGACAATATTTCAGATAAGTTAACGACGTCGTTTATTTTGCTATTAAATTTATTACTGCGAGTTCCGCTTGCAAATTTCAGCTCTCACTCTAAGTTATCGAGAAGGTGGAGCGAAATGTGCCTAATTAATTTTACAAAGTGTAAGTGCCCTGTTACTCTCGAATCGTTTTTATTCACGATTAAGTTAGATGGGCCAATTATAGGGAAATTGGAATAGTTTGGACGTTTATCTTTCGGTACTACCTAGTCTTACACTTAGGTACTTCACACTGCAATCAATTGACGAACTTTTTATGAGCTGCCAAAATGCGATTCCCTGTAGATTTTATACGGCGATAGAAAACTGTGACGTCACTTCTTGAACAACTCGATTGAATTATTTATTATTTAAAAAGCAACTTAAAATCTTATTTTGTTATGATTCATAATTTTATTAAAGAAGTTGTGGTGTTGAATTATTACTTAAAGGTGTCAGGTACCTAATTGTTTGAACAATTTTAATAAAACGATTTTTTTCCAACTTTCCTTGTAATCATTTTCATTTAATTATATGGAGAGTATTACGCTATTTCCTGAATCACCCTGTAATTCTTCTGTGTGGAGTTTTATGGGCGGCTAATTTATTTATCAAGCCCGAGCTTCCCCTCAATGAATTGAGAGTTAGCCGACTATCACTTTGCTGGAGTAACGGTTCAAGATTTTTTATTTGAGTTTAACGCGATCGTCTTTTGTTAAACATGTTCATAAACAAGGGACTGCTTTCAAAACTTATGAGATACTTTATCAAGTAAATTGTTAGTACAATAATATCTTGGTACTAGCTGTGCCCCGCGGTTTCACCCGCATTACGTTAGGTTTTTGGTTACTGATCCGTTCCCGTGGCTCATAGCGTGATGTTATATAGCCTATAACCTTCCTCGATAAATGGGCTATCGAACACAAAAAGAATTTTTCAAATCGGACCAGTAGTTCTTGAGATTAGCGCGAACAAACAAACAAACTCTTCAGCTTTATAATATTAGTATAGATAAGCAATTTAGTAAAATCTACTTATCAAAAAAAGGAGTATCCCACATGTTGAATATCTAAGTACGCCATTTGTTGTCGTTTGTTGTAATCTGTAAAGCAGTTTAGGCAGAGCGAGATAAACCAAATGAAACATTTATATTCAGAGTACAAATAAAAGCTCAAAAGCCCACCACAAAAAACAATTTTCTATACAGCAACAGTTTTCTACTAAAATTCAACGAAAACCATTCATAAAATTCGTCCAAACACATTCGATAGCATTCTGTTACATATGATCGGAATAAAAACATATCGTGATATATTTCCGTTTAGCCACAAAGCGTAGACCCGGCGAGCATACACAGCACGTCGATAGTGGAATGAATAGCCCATCTCCGGGGGAGGATAGTGCCGGAAGAAGCCCCGCCGCCCACCGCACGGCCTTTTAACGAGACCGGCCTTTTTTCAGCCGATGCTGCGAAGTTTTGTAATGTTTTTGTGGCTGAGATAAGTGCGCCTGTGGTTTTGTGTTTTTTGGACGGATTCTGGCATTAATGTTTGTGCTTTCGGAGTGAAATTGTAATGAGAAATATTGAGGTGTTTTGAATGTAATGTGTGTTTAGAAGTGTAATTCAAATAAATAAATAAAAAACAGATGAAAATCATCATCATCATCCTATCAACTGAAGGACGTCCACTTGATTGCTGGATATAGGCCCCCCTAAAGATGGCTACAATGACCGGTACTGCACTGCCAGCAGCCAGCAATGAAAATATAGAAACGATATTCTAAGTTTAAAAAATAATGTATGTACGATCCACTTAGATATTCATTAAACATTCGAATATAAAAGTGGCGTAGCCTTCCCAATAGTAACAGTTAAATCCTTCATTTCCCCAATTAACCCTCATAATTGGATAGCAAGATAAACATCTGAGCAACAAGAGGAAAACAAATCTTTTCATTCTCAGAAAAGCGTGGTTTTTGTTCCGGACCAAAATTGGAAAAACCGAGCACTCAGGAAATCACCCCCATCTGACGCTTATGTTCCTTTATTTTGAAAATGGAAATTAAAATTTGATTTGTGTTTGTTTGTGTAGGGTTACTTAGAAGTAAACTATTGTTATGGGCATTTGAAAGTCGCGGACGTTGTTGAAAATTTGACGATGTGCTTTTGTTTCTTGCTGCATTTTATTTAGGGTAGACGCATACTTAACAGGAGATACGCTGCACATCATCGGTCAAGTAGAAAAGTCAATTAATCAATAAAATATTCAACCTTACACACATAACCGATGTTACGTTATCGCCTCAAGTGTACTAACGACGACACATCGGATGCACTTTCGGTTAGATGTGCGTCCGTCTTTTAATTTGTTTAGATATATCACAAACTAAGGTATGCTCACTGGCTACATCGCACTCAAAAACAAAACAATAGTAAAGCGACTTCGACAAATCACACAACGGTAGAAGTAGGTATCTAGTTTGTCTTTACATACCAGTAACTACAATAAAAAATCGTTGTAAATCAAAAAGTACCAACATAATATGTCACACTAGCGAATCGCCTCAGCTTTGGAGGGGTGCAAGATTCGACTTTTCAGGTGGATTTTTCGTCAAAATTCTTTCATTGAAAGCTTGCTTGAGAAATTACAAATACAATAAAAAAAACTAATCAGTCAAATCGGTCGAGCCGTTTTCGAGCATTAACACGTTTACCCATTCATTTTTAAAGATAGATAAGGTAATACAAAATATTTATACATAATATATTTTCTTCTCATTTTAAAGTGTATACTTTTCGGTAATGCATCGGCGCTATTCAAGACCACGAAAGCAATAACTTGTTCAGTCGACTGTCAACGAAATACTTTTGATATACTGCGAACAATTTTGTTCGAAAACAAAATGACAAATAAAAGCGTGTCTAGCCTATGAAATGACAGGTAATTTAGAAGTTATCCAAACTATTGAGATGAAACTATGGAAGCATTATCTGCAAAGTCCTTGATAGAAATCCATTAATAAGAAATGTTCCGTTTTTAAATTAGTAGGTACATAGATAGATAATTCCCAAAACTAACGCCTGTAGATGAGAATTGTAGAGGTTTTTAGAAATAAATTATAATTAGTCGAGGATTAAGGACAAAGTTGATAATTCATTATATATGTAATAGATGACCACTTATTTGTGGCATTGCCACATAAACATTCACAGAAAAACATTTTTGTTTATCTTCAACTTCAAATATTCTTAGGTACACATAAATGACACTGCTATTTAACTTTCGGGATTCCACGAAAAGCTTTAGATCAAAGCAAAAGCTATTTAAACAGAACCGAAAATCAGATCTGGTTTTCCACAACGTGTTCTCAAACAGACGCCAGACGATATAAGGCTAGATATACACTGTCCATGTTCTAGACAGACGGGCTCAGCGCGTTGAGGTTACTCGTAAATGTCAAAATACAAGTTTACAAGGCCGCTAGTAACCACCTACCCTAATTTTGGTTGGCGTTTAATCCGATTATATTTAACAACGTGAAGCCTTTGAAGTATGAACCTTATCTTCACGGAGTTGTTCTGGATATGTTAGCCTTCACGTGATAAATAGTTGGGTTTCTGGCGAAATGTTATAGTCTTTACAAAGTGGAGATTGCGATAGAGATTTTTATTTTACTTAGGTTGGATTATGTTTGGCGTGACGTCTGACTGGATACCGATCATTTTCAATAACTAGAAATCGTTAGTGTTTATTATAAATATCAGCCTATAGTTAGCTCACTAAGAAATCACGGGTATTCATTCAGACTGAAATATTAATTTTAAGTTCAGTTTTCCTCACAATTTTTTCCTTTACCGACGACAGTGATGTCGAAGATACTTGAAACGTGAAAGTATCTTGTAGTACATTTGAAATGGAAAAGTCACATAGTACTTGCCCTGTTGTTAACCCAAAATCCAGTGAATCAGAGGCTAGGAGTGTTATAAATGAACAATAAATTGTATTTTGATAAAAACAACTGACGGATTGTACGATTGTAAGCAGTTATTTTCTTTACTTTATCGGGTCTCACTCATTCATAACCGCATTAAATACGTAAACGAAAAATAGCTACATCGTTATTGTCACCCGCTACGCAGCAGCAGATATTTCATTATAAAAATATTTTCTCATTTTTTTCCAGCCCAAATAAATATTTGTCCTGTATAAAAATAAACAGTACGTCTTTTATGCTCCCGAGCCCCGGAAGGCGAGTTGCGGTCGTCGCATCCGCCACTCTGTCATGGCGGCGGTAAGTCCCGCCTTCTTATACACTACAACTTTTGAAAAGTATCCCACAAAGGATTGAGTGTCGAACTTGTTTACTACAACTTTTCCAAACAAAAGACGAAAGCCGAATGCATTTTACTTGCAACCATATATTCTACATTCAACTTGGACGTTCGACGGCCAACTTTTTTTTTAACCTCTTATTTCGATAAGAAACTTTCTTTGTTCTATAATTGTCGACATTTTTTGCAAACCAACTCTAGCATTAATATGAAAATCTACCTGTAACTTTAGTCAACGTTCGCGAAAAGAGCTTACATAAAAATAAAACTTACAGAAAGCGATGAAAAATCGTAATGAACATTTTTAAGGGAGATTTATTTGGGACTGAGAGCAAAAATACTACGGCAATATATTTTTGTCACTGAAGCGGAGAGGTAAACAAACAACTTAAATATTTAGGAAGAATATAATAAAATAAAACATGAATTAAATTAAACTAATTTCTATATAATATAACATTTGCGGGCGAAGTTATGTGTAAATCCTACTACTATTATAAAGGCGAAAGTTTGTAAGTATGGATGTATGGATGTTTGTTACTCTTTCACGCTTAAACGGCTGAATGGATCTGGATGAAATTTGGCACAAAGATAGATTATAGTCTGGAATAACACATAGGCTACTTTTTATCCCGGGAAAATGTACGGTACTCGTAGGATAACACATCAACTGTGACGCGGACGAAGTCGCGGGCAGAAGCTAGTTAACAATATAAATGTGTCCACTCAAAAACAAGTGCGGGAACCGACAAAAAGTATTAGCCAAAATGAGTATTTTTTCAACATCACGGAACAATAGTGAAGATGCCACTTCTAATTTTGTTTTTTTTTTTTACTATTAATACGCACTCTCTATGATATATCACTGACGTCAATGAAGTAGGACTTATAATGACTGTAAGTCTGATATCGCCAATCCGCCTTGAGCTACCTGTGCTTGTGCCTCCTCTAGATGCAAAGAAACCTTTAACCCGCAGTTGGACAATAGTCTGATATTATTATTAATATCTTCCACTACTGAATTTAGGCCTTCGTAAGTATGTCTGCGCCATTTCCCAATGTCACGAGCTTGCTTTGGTAATATCATTATTTTTCCGCCCTGAATTTAAAAAGTTGGCAATAGCACTTCTACATAATGTATTACCGCACATTTGAGTGTGACTCCAACACACAATAATCTTTAAGTCGTGAGTATTCAAAATCTTGCGAAGTATCCCATATACTAAGTAGGGCATAAAAAACATATGATAATTGTTTGATTCCGTAGACAAGAAAAAACGAATAGAATAGAATATAATAATATTTATTAACTTACCACAAATTAAAGCATAAAGTTAGCTTAGTCTACAGATACCATTTTGTGTTTAATTTGTGGAAGACTGGCGCCTAAACAAGGATTCTTTCAAAACCTGTAAGTCAGGTCACCAGGCTCCCTGGTGGAATAAATTGTTTTTAATGATAGCAATGTCAGAAACACATAGGTATGTCTATCAGTACACCAAAAACATTTTGACAAAAGCTTTCTTAACTTAAAATATAAAAAGAACATTTTTAGACAACAATTATTTAAATTGAAGCCTGAGTCCAAGAGGTCGTGTCAAAATTATTATGGTCCCATTTTTACCATTCAGCCAGGGAACTCTAAAAAGTATCACAAGTATTCACGAGCCTTTTTCTCGTAAGACGTTTCTCACTTATTCTTTTGGGGTTACACCGTCACTGGCGGAGGCTGCGCGCTCATCATTTGCATCCAAATAGCTCCTATAAATTCGCTACCCGAATTTTCACCATTCTCTCGGTTCCTTGGGGGCAATTAAATACTTTTTTCTCGTACAGTTCGGGCCGCGCGATTTTTCGGTGTGAATAAATTCAGTGGTCCAGATTGTAGTCAGCACCAGCTAGCTTCATTAAGTAAATTATTTCGACACGTATTTTTTACAGAGATATAGATCTTTTGTTATGTAAGTCCGATTTTGTAGTAAGTTACACTGTTTTTAGTATTGTTATGGGTTGCTTCTTTTCGTTTGAATTATTTAGCAATGTTTTTTTGTCGTCTGTGGTTGGTTTCATTTATAATTCACTGTTAAGTAGATTAGGTTTCTTACAATTTCTCTTTATTCTTGAACATCTTCTGCCTAGCCTTTTTCGGATTATGTTTCCAGTATTACGGGCTGCAGCTAAATATCAGTATTTTTCATGTAGCCTATCCGAGCTCCACAACTCAGTTACTAGGTAACACAATATCTCTTAGCAAGACTGATTGTCAGACTTTCGGGCTTCTGACTAACCGTAACTCTGTGCCGTAACGTCTGTCTACGAATGATAGAGACCAACGGCTTTACGTGTTTTCCGAAGCAAGGGCATTAAACTACGAACTGCTACTGAAAAATTGCTTAAGAAAAACCCAATAAAATTTTGACCGACCTGGGAGTCGACCCCAGGAACTATCAAGGCAGTTAGCACGAGATATAACTTCTTGCACAAAACATGTTAAAACTGCTCTCAATTCTGCAAAAAAATTTCTCCTCATAATAAAACCCGAATTAAACCAGTTGATTAACTTCTAAATATTTTGTTTCCGCCGATTTATCACTGAGTTGACAATCGAATTATTTCCCATCGATAGATGATTTCTTATAATGGCGCGAGGTAAGAAGTCCGGTCGCTCGCTCGCTATTCAATGGCTCGGAAATGATAAGCGTTTCGAATATTTGAGCTACTTGTATGGGTTGGAAGCGACGTGTACCGTTTTATTAGAGTTGTAAATTGTTCGAATGGAATTATTGGAAGAAATGGGAATACATTTTATTACTTTTGGTGGTACTCTGTTTGAATATTTAAGATTATCTTAAAAATAATCCAGCCTACTATTGTCTTATTGCAGGGCAAAGGCCTCAGTTGATACTGTGAACGCACTAGTATTGATCACTACGCTTGCTCAAGGCGGATTATTTATTACAAGTCCAGATTTCCTCACGATGTTTTCCTTAACAAATGTCAGTGACGTGAAATATAAACTTAGAAAGTACAAAAATAGAAAAAAGTTAGACCTGCTCATGCCGGTTTCAAACCTTGTACAGCCACGAGCATAAACATGTATGCATTTGACAAAATTTAAAAGCTATTTCTTCGTGAATGAACGATTGCAACTTTGAGATCAGACCTATGTCATACGTAGTACTAAGGAAACTAGAATTTCATGTTCGTAACATCTTTTCATTTTAGTCAATCCTTTAGGAGGAAATTACTTTTAAATGTTGATAAGTGATATACATGTTTATGCCAGTGACAGTACCTATCAGAATATTATGTTTCAAAAATATTTAGATACTCTACGTGGCTTACTTTTTTCGTTCCCTGTTGTAAACGGACGGCGATCAATGATTGGTCGGGCGGTTTGCAAGGAGACAATTTTACGCCAATTACCTCCGTACACATAGAAACGTTTGAAAGATAAAAACAAATCACTGAGTAAATAAGAGATATTTACTAAAACTGCTGCAGTTTATTTAACGAACCGAGTAGCTACGCTTAATGAATAGTTTCAAGAAGATTAATTCCACCATTTAAATATACTCAACAGAGTTAAGCAGAAACTCGCATTAAAAGTTAAAAGTATACTGTTTAACTCAAATGAAACGAACTTACTGCCAGGGATGCGTTTATTTAGCCAAAATTTGTTCTCATTACATTGAACTTAATTTTTGTTTTGCTTAAACTATTCGAGCCAACTTGACACGCTAACACTAACACTAAAACGTGACAGTTCACAATGAAAATTCACTAAATACAATTCAGATGTCGTGTTAATCTCATTCCACATGAGTAAATTACAAGATCGAGGCGGAGAGACCTGGCTAAGCGCCAAATGGCCGGCCGCATCAGCAACCACGATTCAACACCGATAATTCTTTCATTCCACGTCTTTGCAGGAACGCCCTAAAAAATATATCGTGCCTTACGCCAGCAATGTATGCGGTGTACAGCCAAATTGCTGACGTCAGAACAAATCATTTCAGGCTTGTTTGATACAATTATCTTTTGGCGATTGTGTGTCGAATGTGCATTGATGTTCTGCTAAAACTCGTCTTCTGTTTTAATAGAAATTATGACTGTTCAGTTCATCAAACAATTTAGCAAAAAATAACAAAAATTAATAGACATATTACAATTTATATAGAAAGATTCTGCTATCTTTCGCGAGAATAAACAGAACGTACCTATACCATAAAAACATAGTCTTCGGCACTCGGTTAGCTTTCGATTAGTTAAACAATTTTTATTATTGGACTACTTCCAGAGATTACTCCTTACAAACAAAGACATATAAAGCAAATAAACTTTACCTCTTTCCTATATTAGTATAGATAGACAGGTAAAATAGTTTTCCACACACATATACAAACCATCACGCCTGTATTCCCAGAAGAGTTAGGCAGAGGTGTACCAATATAAGCCTACAGTTCGCCGGTATGTTTTATGTCCCATGTAATTGGGGGCGAGACTGTTGTCATTAACCGAGCAAAAATCCTAACTTCGAAATGCTACTGAGAATTTTATAGAAAAACCTAACAACACTTTTAGCTCGACCTGAAAATAAAAATTAAAATATTTTAAATTTTTATGCTATTATAGAATTTTATCGATTTGCTTTAATTTGCAGGACGTGAAATCCCATTTCTGAAGCGTTTCTTAAGATAAAATATATGGACATCAAATATTTGTCTATTTAGCTAGTAGCTATACAAATACACGATATTGTCATCCAAACTCGTAAACGCCAGCCAACCAAATGGTCATGTGCTCGGGAAATATTCAAATCTGCAAGCGCAATTGGAACGGTCTATCTATCATACAAAACAATATTTGCCTTTCTAACCAAATTAAAGCCAGCGGCGTATTGCCAGCGTGATATATGGACAGATTATTCAATCAGAATACTGGAGGTGACTAGTTGCTCTACTGATTACCTTTTACCTCTTGGTACTCACGATTCCCACTTGGTTAGAATCTCTCGGAAACATTGACACAGTACTGGCAAAGTTTGTGAACGATTGGCAGTTCGGAACCGCACTAGTCATCCCAATGGAGTAAGCAAACGTCACTCTAATGCGACATTTTAATCTCGACCGTTTGGAAAAGGGTTGCAAGATATTATTATTCTTATTCCAACCTCTATAAAAACCAGAGTTGTAAATCGTGTATCAAAATATATACAGGGGCCTACCACGAGTGAGCGGAGTCAACGAAGTGAATACTCGATCGATTTTTAAATTGGACATATTCGTTTTGCACATGATGGTTATTTGAAGGCTGTATTTATACCAATGGGTGAAATAAATTGTGCTATGCATAAAATTGAACCAAAATGCTGTAGTATAGTTGCATTTTTTATTCGAAAATCGACTTTAATCGAATACTTTTCAAGCATAGCATTCGTACTTGGCAAACGGGAGTAATAAAAAAACTGGTTCAACTTTGTCGAGTATCGTTCTTCTTTGTCACACATACCTGGGTGACGATCTCTTTCTAAATTTCGGTTTATTTAATTAACAACTACTTACTGTAGGTACTTTAATTAATAGTTCACTAAGAAAATCTTTTAGGAAACGCTTCTTTGTTCTATACCCCTGACAAGTGAGATATTTACTGTGCGCTCTCCTAGCAACAAAACACAGCGAATTTTAAAGTGGCCGCGACTATAACAAAAGACTAGTGTCAAGTCCGGAAGGACGGCATCCATCACAATCTGGCGCGTTGTCACGTCCTCCACAATAAGCTCATGGACACTACCGTCGGGAAGCTAAGCGGAAAGGAAAACAACTCCAGGAAATCACGCGCACACTGCCACAGGAAATAATACGGGAAAGTTCCTCTAATATACACACAAAGGTGAAACAAAGAAAAGTTTGTACGATTTTTAAGGGTTATTAGAAAGAATTTACCAGGACATGCTGTAAGCCCCCTCGTACATACCTTATGCCACGTGTTAATAATGTTACTGTCAAACTGCTCCGTAGCTTTGATATGGGTCAAAAAGGTTTCAATAGCGTCTCCCTGGCGGAACCCGCAGCACTATTTCACCTGAAATGTGTACGGGAAAACATCGGGCCAATATGTTTTTTATGGCGAAAAAAAGTGAAACTAGAAGAATTGGTTTCGGAGCTAACAGTACGCATGTACGCTTGGTACTAGGATTTTATTGGGACCTAACTTTTACGGGGGATTAGAACGAATGTTACGCTACAAAGTCTTTAGGAAAAAGATTTCGGAGAAAAAAATATTCAGCAGTATTTTATTTTGGGCTGTATTTCCATTTGCAAATAACAGAAAACACAAAGATATAATAATTTAATTCTCAGATTTCTCCGACTCGAACAAAAGATTTTCCAAACATAGATACCTATATTTATATACTTTTATAAAAACGTACATCATCCTTTTGATTCCTAACGAGCTAAGCAAAGTTTTAAGTAGTCCCCAGGCACTACTTGAATCCGCATTTGGAATACAAAGATAGGTAAAAGATGTTAAAAATCCAGCGGGGTAACTCTTTTCTTGAGGGTGCTCTTAACTTTTTTAAACGTTCTACCAAAGATGTGAATTTTGTAGAACTGATCTTGCTAAAATTTATTTTTTTCTGTAATTCCCAGTATGGCTTATCCGGCTACTCTTCTCTAGTTCCACGTTCTTTACATTGGTTTCTTTTAACACCAAAGGTAACTTTATACTGCCTAACGATAAAACGTCAAGTACACATATAAAATAGTTTTAACGACGACGTTCGCGAGAAATACTTTCTTTTCAGCTTTGTTTGTTGGTCTTTCACAAAACAGATTTCTTTAATGGTTTACAGACCTTTGTTTAGATATCTTTCTAAAGGTTTCGTGATCTTTTTAATTCTGCTTTTAAAGCGAAATTATGGGATGGATGTTGTTGGTAATTGAAGCTCAGAATCGGATTGAGTTGGAGCTTTTTAACGGAGGTCAATGGCCAAAGCTCTTTTCATATTATCGATACAAGTATCTATTGAAATGAATTTAAAATAAGAAGGTCGAAGGGCTTTTCGGTAGGTACCATGCTCTTTTATCTGAAGGTCATGATGAATAGGTACGAATATTTACTTCCATTTAGATGAATGAAAATTAAATGGACAAGGTATTTGCTGTAACTTGTTCAACAAAAAGTTGCTATGGAAACCATCTTTTACCTAACATTTGGACTATTTTAGCTATACCCAATTTTATGCAAGAAAACTGTTTACACAACAAACATTTTGTTAAGAAAAAATAATGGTGTCCATAGATGTAATAAAGAAAACATTCAAGCGTTCTCTGAGCCGTAGGTAATAGGAGCAGCACTTTGTCTTCCGAAACCCAGCAAGTGTGCTCTTATACTTCTAAAATATTTTGATCGTTGCCCTAACTGAGGAAATATGAACCGTTTTATTTTACTTTAGGTATAGAAGTATAACCGTCGGGTATGATGTACAATCTAAGGCCCACTTTCACCAAAATCACATATTTAGCGCTAAACGTGTTTAAATTATAATTCTGCCTCTGTCACCTTCTATCAATGTGACAGGGTTTTTTTTTTTTATAGACGGGATATCATCAAATAACTTCCCCCGCCCTGGGCGGGGCGGGAGGGAGTGTCAGGCTTTTACTGACTAAAACCCGTCTATGTTCCTTCATGTGCCCTTTGCGTTCCGGGGGCGCGGTATCTCTTTCGAACAACCCGCAGCCCCGGCAGGCATCGGCCCTCAGTGGCCCCATCCAATTTTGCTGACATCTCTTTGAGGCGCGCGTGGAACACGAACGCGCCGTCGACACGGTCTGTCGTTGTTTAGTGAACGTACGGACGGTGAGCTACCCATTGCTCACCGTCCACAGACCCGCGCCTACGGTGGCCGGGAGTCGTCTCGCGGCTCCTGACGCCCGGAGCGTCTACCGCGGCGGCCGCTGGGACGGGATGTGGCAGGGATGGAATGATGTTCTAAATACGTTAAGGCGCTAAATGCTAAATGCATTTAGTGATTTTGGTGAAAGTGGCCCTTAGTGAAAGTTTGAATAAGACCTAATATTAAAAGACAGTTTAGAATGTCATATACAAAAAAAAAAGAGAAACGAATCTAGTTGCCCCTTCTCAAACTTACATATTTTTGCATAGAGAGGAAAGAGCAAGCAAACTCCATACTTACTGAAATAACTAACGTTGTTATCTTTATGTTATATGTAGATGTACTATATTTACCGACTATAATATTTTATTTACAAAAAGAATAAGAAATTAAAAGAAACTAAATGAATCAATGAATCAAAAACTCCGCATTACAGTCAACTGGAAATATGCTAGATGTCAATGCTTAGTTTCTGGTCAAGGTTAAAGCCAGCCAGGTCACAGGAAATGTCATGCAATCGTTTGGACAATTCCTATGGCGATGTAGCAAACTGGCAACTATTTTCAACAATGTTGTAAGCGAGAGAAGTATTAAATTCTTCTACATCACTCCCTTAAGTATGCTATAAGCTTTTACAGTACACACGCAATAAATAATGAATATTGGCAATATAACACGAAACATGAATATGTTAGCCTGTATGTCCTTTGAAAGCTCAGCCATCATGAAACGCAAAATAATATTCTTACTTATTGTCTTTAGTTACTGTTTTATAGTAAATCATGCGAAAGCTGGAAACACTTAATACTGATGTACAGTCACGAGCAGAAACATGTATACACTTGGCAAAAATGAAAAGCAATTTTCTCGTGAATGAACAATTGCAACGTTGAGATAAGATCGATTTCATAGGAATATAGGATCCAGAATATGATATTCGTAACACCACTATATTTTAATCGATCCTTTGGGCAGAAACTGCTTTAGAATGTCGCTAAGTGTATACATGTTGATGCTCGTGACTGTACTATATATACTAATATAATAACGCTGAAGAATGTTTTGTTCATTTGTTTAAACGTGCTTATCTCTAGAACTACCAGTCGGATCGGAAAGATTATTTTTGTATATGACAGCAAGATTCATAAGGAATAAGTAGGCTAATCAACATCACGGTATGACATACGAGAGCGGAGCAGTAACCAAAAACGTAACTTAACGCAGGTGACATAAGCCACGTGGACGAAGTCACAGGCAGAAAACAGTGTAAGAATAATAACATACAGAGATATATTGCCAACTTGAGACAATGTTTTAGCTCAGCAATATCATAAGCGAGTCTGTTTACTTAGGAGCTCCTTGCTGCCATAGTGATGTGCAATGCGGTGCGAGCGAGACAATTGGGTAAATAATATTGACTGTACATTTATAGAAGTAAAAAAAAAGATGTCTGTACTGCTAATATAACTAAAATTTCTGTGTATAATGGAAGTGTGTAATATCGTTATAGATGCGAACATTTGGATGGATCGACGGATGTTTGTAACTCAATCACTCCCGAACGGCTGAACGAATCAGGATGAAATTTGCACAGAGATAGATTATAGACTGGAATAGCACATGTACAGAAATTGCAAGCAGAAGCTAGTATGTAATATAACTAATTGTAATATGATTTTGAATACCATTAAAACGGCGAGCTATGTAGCACTATGCAATCTTATTACCACCAGAAACAGCATGATTCTGGCAAATAAACATTCTTTTCTCCTATTCTATTTCATGAATAGTATTTACCTACTCATGAATTTATAAAATAATGTGATAGAAATGGTCAATATATTTTTCCTTGAAAATTCCTTGAAGTGCACAATATGTATAGAATCTGTGTATCGAATAATACCTTAAAATATTCATGAATACGGACTGCACTGCTCTTGGCTTTCTACAAAGTGAAAAATATTTTGCATACCCGTTTGTATTCTTCAAAGGTTTTCAGGCTGCTACAAACCTTTATAAAAAATCTACAAAGAAAAAATCAGAAAAAATCTAAAAAAAATATAAATACTCAAAATACCCTTTGAAATAAAGATTCCCCGATTTCAGAGCCTTAATAGCTCGACCGGTTTTAACGGTGCGCAAAGCCAGTAAGGAATTTTTCCAGTAATTTGGATTCAATTCGCAGCAAGCAATGGCTGGCAATAAATAAACTGCAACTCCAAATGAGGTTCCTACCCTGGACATAATCCAAGTCAGCGGTGTCGCTTTTTATTTAATTTACGTTACATTGCTGTGTCTCATCCCAGGCTACTTCAAATGCCTAGTAAAAAATATGCTATGGGAAACTGAACTTTATGGCAATGACAGTAAAATTCAAATACCAAGGTAGCATATAAAACCTGCTTTACAGTTTTCGCTCAGTACAAAAGTACTGCTCCGATACAGAAAAAGAAAAAAACAAATAACGTAGCGCCCGCGAGCTGTCACCTTTTGTATCTTGTCACTATAAAACATATCTTAACGCTCACGATTTAAAATCATTTTTTTTTTTTTTTTTTATAGACGGGAAATCATCAAGTAACTTCCCCCGCCCTGGGCGGGGCGGGAGGGAGTGTCAGACTTTTACTGACTAAAACCCGTCTATGTTCCTTCATGTGCCCTTTGCGTTCCGGGGGCGCGGTATCTCTTTCGAACAACCCGCAGACGATTTAAAATTCTAACCTGTATGGGTAATTATTTACTGTTATAATTACATGCTAAGTACATTTCATTGAACTAATCCTTCGTTGACATTTAATTCATCAATTATTATTGCTTTAGTGATTTATAACAATGCTTGCCAAAATAGTGAAAAGAAAATGCGAAACAACACACAACACAATGCACAAGCGATTTTAATGTCTAAGAGATTAAAAGTCATTGAGATATAATATCCAAGCGAAAAAAAAATTAACACTTTAAGATTAAATTAGTTCAAACAAAAGACTGATATTTTCTAACAAGACGTATTGTCTGCACTGTCTCGAACTGTTATTTTAAAGAAAATCTTCGCACCGGTTTATCTATTGCAGTTTCAATTTCTTAAGTTTGCTCTTCTCTTCAAACAATCACATAACGGTAATGTAATGTTAGATCGTCTAGAAAATGTTTCGCCTTTGCCTCCGTCTCGCTTGGCCAGACGTCTTGCAGACCACTTGGAAATCTTTTGAGTTTTTCCAAGTAAGTCGTTTGAGTTCAGTACCTGCCTACATTTTCTATCAAATAACATAAAAAGGGTCACTCTCAGCATACCAATCTAAAAGAGAAATGATTCGCAGAAAACACAAAGCCAGGTCTCGTCGATTAAATATATGAACCGATTAAACGGGGCGCTCACTAATGGCTTCATAACAAACGAAATTCTCGCTCCGAATCCGGTTCAGGCGTGTATTTAACAACTACAATAAAATTCAAAATCAAAGCATTATTTTCACTAAACAATAAACCGTGTACTATAGTGGAATGTACAATTGAAGTTATAAATTACCCCGTGATCATACAATTTTAATAAATAATTCACAGTTTAATCGGAGCGTTAATTGCGACTGCCGCGTCGCACGGGTTAAATGAATTTTTTCATTTAAAATATCATCGTGTGTCGTTTTTATTAATGTGAACCTGTTTTCACTCCTTCCGGCGAATAATCTCGATTGATGGCCGCTGGTGTATAAAACATAAATAAAATTTTTAATCATCGTGGCGAAAATAAAATTTGTTGTTTCGCCTGCCGGCTGTAATATCGATGCAGTCGCCTGATTTTGATGAGTCCGCTCATGGTCTGTTATTTATGTTTTGCAATGTTGCGAATATTTTTGGGTTAAGGTTTGTAGATGATTGAATATAGGGAGCCTACTATATTGTTGTGATGATGCCAATGGCGGATAATGGGGTATCCCGGACGCATAAAAACATGTTAGAAAAGGGATAAGTTATTAATGAAGCTTTGTGTAAATTATAAGTATTTTTACTAACGTGAAGGTGTTTACAGATGTGGTGTGTGTCGTTTTCCCGCGTGATGTTTTTATAAACAAGATGTAAACTACGAGCTTAGAGTGTACGAGCTTAGAATTCACATTTTGTATTGATTAGAAAATAAGTAGGTACCTTACTTACGTAACAAACCATTTTCTTTTGTTTTTCAATATTCTGGCTGGCACAAAGATAAGCTCAGTTTTATATCAAGAAATTGATCTTTTTTATTTTTATACGAGTATCTTATGCAAACATTCATAAAAAAACTAGCTTCTACCCGCAGTTTTGCCCGCGTAAAAAGTAATTATTATCCTAAAGGAACGCATTACCGGAATAAAACGTATCCTTTGTGTTAATCTAAGAAATGGTATCTATATGTGCTATTTTTCATCGAAATCTGTTCGACAGTTTACGCGTAATTGAGTAACAAACATTCAAACATATTCACAAATTTTCACATTTATAATAATAGTAGGGAGTACACTTCTTAAAAAGGATAAAGTGGAAACTATTTTTATGCTCTACACTACGTCCCGAACAAACTTCGTACTCGCTACTCGCGACAACAATACTTGAAAATTTTCAACTACCTCTCAATTAATCACGCTTCACGCCGCCAAGAACATAATAATACGCATTTACGTGTTTATAAAATTCAACCCTGAGGTTGCCGCGGTATGAACGATCTCATACCCCGCTTGTTTCACACCTGATTATCTTTAGTCCCGGTTCATTGCCTCGGATATAACACTTTAAAACCAGCGCCTTGTTAGCATTATTATTAATTTTAGACTCGTGTGACAGGGTTGGGTCTGGCTGACACTTCATTACTGCTATACTTAGGAGGGTTGTAATGGATGTTGGGGGTTGTATTATGAGTATGTAAGTGCTAAGTGTAATGCATGTTCATGGTTGGTGTCAACGCTGACGGTTATCCTGCTTGCAACGTATGTTTATCAAGAGTCAGAGATATAACTAATTATCGTAAGGTGTTGAGATTTTCAGCGATAAAACATTTTCAGAATTGGTATTTATTTTATGTTTACGTAAGGATAATGTTGTGAGGAAACTTGGTCTTCTGCAATCGCCAATTTAGCGAACTGCAAAACTGGTATCTTCCCTGTATTTTTTTTTTCAAGATGGGAAATCATCAAATCACTTCTCCCGCCCTAGGCGGGGCGGGAGGAAGTGTCAGACTTTTACTGCCTAAAACCCATCCATGTTCCTTCTTGTACCCTTTGCGTTCCGGGGGCGGTATCTCTTTCGATCTCTCTTTCTCTTTTCGGTCTCTCTTTCCGCAGCCCCATGTTCTCTGTATGGGAAGAAGCCTTTGGGTTTCTTTTTTATTTATGAAATTCTCAGTAACAGCAGCAATTTGTGCTCGGTTAATGGCAATAGGCTTGCCCGCTATTACATGGGACCTAAACATACGGGTGTGATGGTATGTATGTCTGTAATAAAAGCTGATACCTATTTATGTCTTTAACAATTCATTTTGTTAAACTTTCTACACTGTAAATTATAATTTCATACAGATTACCTACAGATACAATGGGTACCTAATAAATTACCGTACAACCAAAATAACTTATTGTATTTAGACCACAAAACCTAATTGCCTTTTTGACTGTGACATTCGCAATGACCATAGTAAGCAAGTTTTGGACAAAATCCAAAATTACGAGCGTAATAATTGCATTCCGTTGAAATGCATTCAAAGTTGAGTTAAATGTGAACATTCGACGCTTTATCTGCACCAGTGTTGTTAGTACAATTAAAAGTTACTAATTGTTAAAGTCTAATTAAACATTAGCTGCTAGTACTTTGCTAAATGCTGCAGAGTAATTCATTGTAGGAGTAAACGACGTATTAGTTTGATAATGTTCAAAAGTTTCATTGTGTTTCATTGGATATCTATACTATTACAAATATTTAATTATACTAGCTTTTGTAAGCGACTTCGTTTAGATACAGGTCAGGTGGTGGTTATCGTGGACAATAAAAAGTAGCCTATATCCTTTCTTGGGGTTTAAACTTACCCAAAATACAAATAAATTTTATCCATATCGGTTCAGTGGTTTAGTTCTGAAAGCGTAAGACAGACAGAAAGCTAATTAGAGATTAGTATGGATTATAAAGCTGAAGAGTATTTTTGTGTGTTTGTCAAAACGCGCTTACCTCTGACACTACCAGTAGGATACGGAAAAAAATATTTGTAGGTATATTATAGCCTTTTTTGTTTTTTACAAACGGGAAATCGACGGAAAATCATCAAATAACTTTCCCCTGGGCGGGACGGGAGGGAGTGTCAGACTTTTACTGACTAAAACCTGTCTATGTTCCTTCATGTGCCCTTTGCGTTCCGGGGGCGCGGTATTTCTTTCGAACAACCCGCAGAATATTATAGCCTGATTCATGATTCATAGTATAGGCTATACCTATAACATCACGCTACGACCAAATAGAGGGGAGAAGTAACCAAGGACGTAACTGTACGTGGCTAAAACCTCGGAATGTAACTAATCTTTCCAATAAAATATGAGTAACGCAATCGACGCATCAACCTGTTATGATTTAAATGGAAATATAAACCGATTTTTATTGGTCGATTTACAAAACTAAATCGATTCAATGTAATTGCTCGTACGAGGAAAATCGATTTAAACTTGACGATTTCCTACTATAGAAGAGTACTGGTACAAAAAATTGGTAGTGTTTAAAATGGTGACTGGAGGTTTGGTTTGCGGGAACACGTCACGACAGATAGAAGTCGGTGTCAGGGGAGTTTTGTTTGTTCCCCTTTCCCGCTGTTATGTTTGGCCATCAAGCAATTAGTGGTGGGTAAACATCTTCGATTGTCCCCTTTTGAGGGGACACTCATACTTCACAACTATTCCAATGCATTTTGGTAAAGCAAAATCTTACTGCTAACTTTGTTAAAGCAAAATGTTACACTAAATTACTCTTTTTTACACTGGTTACACTTCTGCCTTACCCTTCGGGGAATACGTAGAGGCGTAATGGTGTTATGTTAAAAATCTGACTGATAATTAACGTACACGTAAGCTATGTTCTAGGTTATGTTAAGTGAATAAATAAACGTTCTTAGGCATTGACGTAGATGTCTCAGAAAACCAAGTTGTCCAACGACCATTCAATATTTATCGTATTTATCGTCTTCCAAAGAACTTTGGAGTAGTCTATTTTTATCCAGAGAAAAATGTACCTATTAATAAAATATCTATTAATACACTTTGGCTTTAAGTTAAGATTTTTTTTTGTTATGGTATAGATGATTTTTAAACGTGGTCGTGACAGTGTTATTCCCACGAGAACTAAATAATGGATGAGTTACAGGCTCGGCATAGTTAAGACTTTAAGATTCGTTAAGAAATGTAAACATACCTCACATTTTACTGAGTACTATTTTGTAAAACTGATTAATTTAAAGAAGATTTGTTTCACTCAAGATATTTGTAAAGTGTGTTTTTCTATGTCAGTAAAGTTTCTAGGTCCCCGAACCTTTAAAAGCCAACTCGCAAGGGCCACTTTTTCAGCTTTAAGATGAAAATGAAATGAAACACCAACCAACAATTGCTCTATGCAAATGCATTCAAGGATAACTCTCGGTTGGTGATACACTATTGCAGGATATAGAAACAAATAAAGGGACTATGGTTCAGATGGCTTAAGTGGACTAGTTACCTGGTACTATGAAAGGATCATGGCCCCTGCCCGATCAACGTTTGTATGACATGACTGCAATAGCTAAGAATGACGTCTTACACAATCGATATTATTTACTATTATAAATATATAAATATACCATCACGCCTGTATTCCCCGAAGGGTTAGGCAGAGGTACACCTCTGCCTAACCCTTCGGGGAATACACGTGGGTGTACATTGGTACACCAATGTACACCCACAGTTCGCCGGTATATTTAGGTCCCATGTAATAGGGGGCGAGCCTATTGCCATTAACCGGGCACAAATCCAAACTCCGAGCTGCTACTGAGAATTTCATAGAAAAAACCCAATAACACTTTTTGCTCGACCTGGGAATCGAACCCGGGTCCCCTTGCACAGCAGTCGCACTTGCGACCACGAGACCAACGGGGCAGTTATGAGACCAACGGGGCAGTTATACTATTACTTTATTACTATTATTTTATTCGATTCATCATACTCATTCAACCCTTTACATCTCTGGTATTTAATTCGCATCAGATATCTAAAAAAGCGTTAAATTCGCAAAGCAATACAATCTAATAGTCAAAGCTGCACTACTGAAAGCAAACACCAAATTGCTCGCTAACTTGAGATTACATGCCGTGTCGCTGGAACGACCACCCTTTCCCCCCCGCCCCTCTCCCCAGAACCGTTCTCGCGTTACTAAAGCTACAGAAAAACTAACGAAACTTGCTCGATTCGGCCTGTTCTTGGCTTGTAATGTTTATCTTTAAAAGATGTTGGTTTTTTTTTCTGTTCTTTTTTCTGGAGTACGCCGCCTGAACTGTCATTGGTGCTTACTTCTAATTGGGGCGCGCAGTTTTGCTAATACAATCTTTTTTCAACATTTTCTGTGTTGACTTTGACAAGTTTTTACATAAATATCGCTTCCAATCTTCCAGATCGATGCCCTGAACGGTATTCATAAATAAAATTAAGACTCCGTAAATTTATTAAATATTTTCCTTTCATTTCTACGGTGAATGAATTTAAGTGAAGCATTTCGTACCCCGGGACTGCACTCTAAGAATTTTTCAAGTAATTTGGATTCTATTCACAACAAGCGGGCTTGCGTCGCAAGGCAAGGCGCGCCAAATGAACCGGCTCGCCTGCATTATGCTGACAGTGCCCCTTATTGAATGTTCCTTGGGATAGCTTGAACTTGACCTTGAGTTGCTTTTTTTTCAGTTTTTCTAATTACTAGATTAATGTAGTAGGTATACATTTTGCCAATGTAACTTTTTCTAATAGATATGTATTTTGTAAATTTATCTTAGACATCGTTGGAATTGGTGATAGGAAACATCGTGACAAAACCTGGACTTGTAATTGCCTTCTTAGTTTTTTTTTAAAAGAGTATTTATGGAGTTTCTTGCCCGTTCTTCTCCATACGAAACTACCTTTTAGAATGGGCAACTAGATTTAATAGTTTTAATTAATTGACGTCTAAAAGTGCCTTTTAATGGTCTAGTTGGAATAAATGATTTGACTTTGACTTTGACTTTAGTATGGGAAGAGGCCTTTGTCCTGCAGTTGGAAATTAATAACTAATATAAAGGCTGATATTATTATTATTTCATTATTATTTTACGATAATTTTCAATTACGTTACTGTGTTGCAGTTAGTGCTTCTCAACTCTGCCGCTCTGCTCTGAGGCCCTACATACAGACCCAAGTACTTCAGTAGCACAGATGTTTCGGAATCGAGTTGATTTTCAGCAACGGTAAGACAAGACGCAGCTGGCTTTTCTTATAGCTGGAGTGGGTCGAATAATCTGTTTACGCTAAACACGCGGCGCTGATGCTAGCCCGTTGTACAATACTAGCAAACTTCCCGTGACTTCGTCCGCGTGGCTTATTTCACCCGTCATAAGTTACGTCTTTGGTTAATGCTCCGCTCCCGTGGGTCGTAGCGTGATGTTATATAGCCTATGTTATTTAGGAATAATGTAGCTATATATTAGGGTTTTTTTTTTTAAAATAGGCCCCATAGTTTCGGAGCGTTACAAACATGAAAACAAAACAAAAAAATGTACCTCTTTATAATATTAAGTAAAGACAATAAAATGTGTTACACTTCTTACTTATTAAGACTAATTAGAAGACGCAGTTTGCATCACAGATAACCTGATGAAGTTTGCGGAACCGAGCATAAGACGGGTCGATGTCACAACGCTTGGGGGAGGAGGCCTAAATCGAACAGTGAGAGTGTGGGTCTGGTTGTTTGTGTACGTAAGTTTATATACCTGTGAAAGCACCCACGATACATTAGAAATTCCTGGTGAACAACAACGATTCAGCAAAAAAAAAGATGATGAGATGAATTGATGACTCTTTTGCTTTTGTAGAGAGTGAAAAAGAGTGAATGGATTCTCAAAATATGCTAAAGCATCACTAAGGCTTGTTCAAGTTTTCTCAAATATGTATGTTATTATTGCACTCGAAGAGGTCTTGCGTTCGATTCCCAGGTCAGCCAAAGTGTTATTACGTTTTTTTAAGAAGTTCTCAGTGACAGCTCGGAGTTAGGTACCCAGTTAATGGCAATAGGATTGCTCGCATATTACATGGGACCTAAAAACATACCAGTGGACTGTGGGTGTGGATTGGTACACCTCTGCCTAACCCTTCGGAGTACACAGGCGTGATGGTACGTGTATCTGCGTTCATATTCAATCAATTTATTAATGATCAGATGAATTTAAATATTTAAATTAAATAACTTCACACCTATAGCGCAACTATTTGTAAAAACCTGAATATTTACACCCACACCTTTACAATAGAAAAATATGAAACAACATTGTTGATATTTCATTCTTCCAGACTTTTCGTCTATAATATTTTTAATGAAATAAGAAGTTTCATGGGCGACGATAAAGATGTTACAGCTTCCACAGCTCACGTTACAGTAACGATAACTGTTGAGGTTAATTTACGTCAAATTGAATGTAATAAATTGTGACACGACACTTAATTAATGTCCGATAGTAATAAAAAAACATGGTTGTAAAATACAAGGTATAGTTTTGGATCTTCGTCAAACAGGAGATGGTCATGGAAGATGTATATCTTCATAATCATTTTAGTTGATTTTATTTCTTTGTATTTCACTTGTATTTCAAAGTCAAAGCATTTATTTCAATTAGACCATTTACAGGCACTTTGGATGTCAAGAAGTTACAGTTTAAAGTTGAAGCTAATTGCTCGGTCCAAAGCGTAGATCTCTATCTTCATAGAGAACGAAGAAGAACGAGCAAGAAACTCCATGGACACTCTTTTTCTTCAATTTGGTTTTACAAAATTTTGGTTACAAAAAGGTTCCAAACATTCCCCAAAGGATTAGGCAGAGGACCAATGTACACCAACAGTCAGCTGGTGTGTTTTAGGTCCAACCATCATCATCAACATTCATTATCATCATATCAGCCGATTGACTTCCACTGCTGGCCATAGGCCTCTTCTAAAGATAACGACCTGCGCTGCGTGCATCTTGTGATTTCCTACGACTTTTTGCAGGTCGTTGGCCGCCCTAGACGTACATAGTTAATGAAAATTACGACTCTTGGTCAATCTAGATAACTCAAAGGTGACTGACTGACTAACTGACATAGTGATCTATCAACGCACAGCCCAAACCACTGGACGGATCGGCCTGAAATTTGGCATGCAGGTAGATGTTATGACGTAGGAGTAGGAGTAAGATTTTTGGCTGAAAAGTGATAAGTTTTTGTTTAATTAATTTTTAATTACCAAAATTCAGATTTTTCTAAAAATAAAAACAAAGTAGATTTTCTCGAAAATGGCGGATTTTCGACCCCCAAGTGATAGGGGTTAAATCATTCTAAATTAGTCATAGTTTCTTCTCCCGAGACGAATACGAACAATTTCAAATCACCCTGTATACAAAGTCATTTCAGTGCGTCCCTCTATATAGTTCACGACATTCCCGTTGAACACAAGAGCTCCTTCATAAATATTTATGCATTACTTTTCATAGAACTATTTATCACTTTTTATGTCACCATTTTTATTTCTTTATTCAGATATAAATATACAGCCTTATATTATAACGTTATATAGTTGTGTCAATGGTGTAAATAAATATCATATTCTCGCGACTGAATTTCGGTCACTGTGCGGCCACTCACAATGGCGACTAGCCAAGTTAGCAGGAGATATAATAGTGTACAAATGTGTGCGCTAACGTCGGTATACACCTATGATAGCGCCTATTAGACTATAAAGTCCAATAGGTCGGGAATGCTACATGACCAGGGAGAGATTAGACCAATGTCTTTACGTGCTCTTTGAGGCACGAGGGTGTCCCAACTTTAAAACTCTGAGCTGCTACTGAGAAATGACTAACGAAATAATCCAAGGTCACTTTGCAAAAGAGTAAATACTTGTCGGTATCTTATCTAACAAGAGACGGTACTAAAATTAGATATAATATGTCCATGAAGTCCGAACCGATGTCTAGTGCGGATTTTATTGCTTAGAGATCGAATTCCTTGTGGAAAAAGTACGTGACGGTAGCTATGTATTGATTCTATCTAGTTTTATGTGCAGGAATTCTGTAAATTCATTGCATTGTCGTCGCGCTTGCTTGATAGCTTCAGAACGAGACTACATTGTTCTGACGGTGACATTCTTTTGTTATTTTTAATCTTTACGTGCTGCTTATTAATAAATCTGGAGTAAAATTACACTAGTGTTAACTTCGGTTTAATCATAGGTACATTTTTGAGGTTTGAGTTAAGCGTAGGTAACTTACTTTCGGTTTATTAAAAAGGGGCATTGTGTTTATGCACTATACGTCTTTTTAATAAAGTGTGAGTAATGTAGGTACTTGTGTACCTTTATTTAGATAAGATTGAAAATATGTCTTGTTTGGTACGTACGAGTGGGCATACTAGTTCATCTAATGTTTCTTTTCGTGGCTGATACGTTCATAGCATGGGCATAATATGGTACGGTGTAGCTGGCAGACGCCTTTAGATTACAAAATTAGCCACTGGCGGAAGATCACATACATGTTTAAGAATTAGTCACAACCAATAAATTGGGGTTATAAAACGGCATCGTACCGTGTACACAGAAAACATTACGAAGCGATTTATTTCTGAAGCCAACCGATTATAAAAACAAACACCGCGGCTACCCAACTGTTATAAATAAATACTAAACAACGTAAAAGTAGGGAATAATTGTTAGCAAAGCGGCGACAAAATGCAAAAATCCCCAGCAGTATTGCTCGAATAAATGTAAACAATCTGTATGCAAATCACGCGGGAATGTCGCATGCGCACGATAATGTCACGTCGCCGCGTCGCGGGTTTTTGGCGGTTCCGTACCTCTTTTTTTGCTGCCAACGATTCCGGATTCTTTTGTTTATCTTTAAACGTTTCTGTGCGAACATTAAATTTGACCTTTCTCAACTTCGGGGCGGTAGAGGAATTTTATTTCTACGCAACGTGTTTCAACGAATTCTCGGTCTGCGAGATAAGGGTGACTTCGGAATGTTTATTTCATTCAAGGGCAGGTCAACCATCTGAGAATGTAGGTTACTTGGACTATTAAGATTATCAATCAAATTGTCGTGGTTTGAACCTACATATTTGAAATATACTCACATATTTGAAACCTATGTAGTTTTTTATGTTTTATCTTTCAAATAAAATATGTTTTATATCATCCGTTCCGATAAAATGATCGTTCCAAAAACCTACACCACTGATGAGCAAAAAAGAAACCTACACGGAATTTATTTGTCAAGTAATATTTCTTTGTAGGAAAAACCCGGATAATCGTTAATGCTCTGCCTCGGGCGAAATCCCTTGTATAGATTGCGGTATCACCATAAATAACTGCCTAACTGTTTTTATGGAGGAGAAAATTACTCTTTTCACTCACTGCCTTTATGTACAGTGAATTTTTGTTTACGACCTCCAAGTATTATGGATTGACGTGTTGTAAATCTTGCCGCGAAAAGATAAAGATAGTTGAATAAGAGTGGGTGTGTTTGATAAGTTGTGGCAAATTGATTGTATTATGTGAGATCATAGCGTGTGTAAGTTTTATGGCTAGGATTAACGGAGTGAATATTTTGGGCATACTTTTCTGTTGGTAGTTTGCCTACATTTTCACGGTTCCGTAGTCAACAAGGAACCTTTATAGTTTCGCCATGTGCGTCCGTTTGTCTGTCTGTAAATATTTTTAGGTGTAAAGGGAGGTATCCCCTTTCACATAAAGTGGGGATGAATTTTTTTATCGTTTATCTGATAGTGTGTGGGGTCGTGATAGGTCGTTCCAAAATATTGCGGGTTGGAACATTTGTAGATTCAAGGATCTGATTGTTAAATATTAAGCTGTGAAAGTGTACGTTTTAGTGAGAGTCAAGTGTCCCTAACTGCCAGCTGAATAGTTTTTATTGGATATGTGAAAATATTCATAGCAGTAGAACAAATAAGGAAGTTAAGTTGCAACCTCCACGGTAGCCCGCCAAGTTCAAATTTTCTTACGTTTTTTGCAATTTGCAAGTCAGCATTAGGTTTAATGTTGATTAAAGTAAGATTCGCGGGCGTGTATTTTCAGAATTTTAACCATTAAAATCAGTAAAATAACTCCATAAGTCGGTATAATTCCAAAATGTCAAGATTTCATGAAATAGTCATTCTTTCGGTTTACCTGGTCCTATGGAGTTTTATTGCTGACTTAAATGGTTATAATTCTAAGAATACACAATTCTTACGCCCGCGAATTATGCTTTAATCTACATTATAACATAATAATAACTTGCAAATTGCAAAAAATGTAAGCAAATTTGAATTTCGCGGGCTACCGTGGAGGTTCCACCTTAAACGGAAAACTATCACAGCTAAGTTTGCTTTAGAAGTTAACAAGTAATACAAGCAACTATGGAACCGTTCTTGGTCGGTTTCGTGTTATATTTTACACTAGCTATAGTAGCTATATACCCCATGGTGTCACCCGTTCAGTGTGTCTTTGGTTACTGTTCCGCTGCCTTTGGTTGTAGCGTGATGTTCAATACGTATAACCTCTTGAACCACTCTATCTATTGATGAGAAGCGTACAGAGGGACAGATGGCGGGAACCGACTTTGTTATATACCATGTATGAATAACATTTTAAATAATACCAGAAAAAAATGAATATAAAACTAAAACTAAAGTAATACTTACATTTTGTTTTTATGTCATGACCAGCTTTTGCCCGCGACTTCGTCCGCGTGGATTAATAGTTCCCGTTCCCGGGGGATTTCCGGGATGAAAACTATCCTATATCCTTTCTCGGGTCCCAGACTATATCTGTACCAAATTTCATTGAAATCGGTTCAGTGGTTTAGGCGTGAAGAAGAGACAGACAGACAGACAGACAGACAGAGTTACTTTCGCATTTATAATATTAGTAAGGACTAGTAAGGAAGTAAGGATTTCTGTACAATATTTTGTTGGAGATCGTAAATCTTAATATAAAATTATCGTGTCAAAATTTTAGCTACCATACCACTGAAAGGGCTGGCCCGATTTCAATAAAATTTTGTGTACATATCGGGTAGGTGTGAAAATCGGCCAACATCTATTCTTCATAACCCAAAAAAAATATACGGGAAAACAACGTTTGCAGTGTCGGCTAGTAAATAAATAAATAAATAAAAATAAGTAAATACGGACAACTTTTCCTTAACACAGCTGATATCTACGATCCCCACCTTTTCCGGGTCCAAGTTGTCAGGCCGCCTTAAGCCTCTGTTGTGGGCAATGTCATTACAAGTGACGTCATTCGAGACTTACCGCTCGATGTGTCCTTCAAAGTGAGTGGATCAGGTGGTATAAATCAATGTTCGTCTTAATACATCAACTGTGGGATTTTGGGTTAACCGATTAGGTTTCACAGTCAGGTACCTACCTATTTGAATTTTGATGGGAAATTGCTGTTCAATGTAGAAAAGATATACCTAGTAGATTAAGGGGTGCGTCATGCTGTGTTTTGAAAATTGAGGACTTGGAGTTAGGTCTAGTTTTTTGATATTTATTATATTACTAGGTTCTGCCCCCAACTTCGTCTGCGTAAAAGTCCTAAATTCTCTTACGAAAACCCACACGAAATAAATATGTATACCTATTATTTAAGCGTGAAAGAGTAACAAACAAAAAACATCCATCCATTTTTCTATACTCACAAACTTTCGCGTTTTAATAGTAATAGGGTAGTAGAGAACAAAATTATTTTGTTAATAATTATGTTATTAAGCCGTAAGAGATTTATTACTTTATGCTTAAAACATATACTTTCACAATTGTACCTTATTTATCGTTATCATTTATGCAATATCTTTTTTTTTTAAACAAGAACGTTCTACCTACCACTCTAGGATTTTCTCCTGTACCATAGATGCAGTAACAAATATATAAACTCACATACACAAACAGCAAGACCTATCTGTGCGCCATACAAATATATGTTCCGTGCGACAATCGAACTCGTGACACGCAGTGCAGCAGCCGATCTCTCAACCACTGCGCCAACCGTGTCAACAATATCTTAGACACTATATATTGCCAGTACCTTGAACTACGTAGAAGTAATTACAGCGAAACTTCAACAAACGTACTTGCTGCATTAAGCGAGCGTGCAGGCTTGCAATCTATCTCAAATTGTTGAGAACCAACCAACTAATATTTAATACTACAGGATCCAGAAACCAATCAAAATCAATAACTATTTCATATGTATGTGCGTAATTTTCTCAAGCCGAGTATGGATAACATGAAGTTACTCCGATTGGTTCTCGATAGTTTTGGTTTTGATATACCCTGTATTCAGTCGGGAATGGAAGTTGTTGAAATTTTAATTCTGTTTTGAATGTATCTGGAACATTCGATGGGTTCGTCTGTTATTGGAGCAGTATTCAGAATATGATGATAATGATTGATATCTATAGGTATTCATCCATTTTTCTATATATAATTAAGTAAAACACGTACACTTACGAACAATAATAAAATCATAAGGCAAATACAATTTATAAAAGATAAATTAAGAAGCTTATATGGCATCAAAAAACTCGTCTGCAACGCTATTATTGGGACAAGTGCCCAGAAGGCAGCCGCTTGGAATGGCAATGCTTATTCTTTTAACAAAGTCACATAAAAACAAAACACTACCACAATAATTGTTCCCATAAGTCAAAGTCAAAGGATTTATTTCCATAAGAGCATGTACAGGCATTTTTGAATTGTCAAGAAGTCAGTCAGTTAATCAGAAAGTTGAAGGTAGTTGCTCGTTACAAAGCGTAGGTCGGGCTCTATGGCGAAGAACGAGTAAAAACTCCAAGAACACTCTTTTTAATTTGGTTTTTATAAAATCCTATTGGTAAACAATGATAAAACCATCCATCACCATTACGCCTGTATTCTCCGAAGGGTTAGGCAGAGGTGTACCAATGTACACCCACAGTTCGCCGGTATATTTAGGTCCCATGTAATAGGGGGCGATTGCCATTAATCGGATACAAATCCAAACTCCGAGCTGCTACTGAGAATTTTATAGAAAAACCCAATAACTCTTTTTGAATGTTAAAACAGAATAAAAAATCATAATAAAGATGTAAGCCGAAACAAAGCCATAGTTTCAATCTTGGAAGTGTTTACAGAATTCTACGCTTACTTAGTGCTAGGTTCATGTGTAGGGATTATGCGTTGAGTGGCCGGTCTATGGACGGGATTAGAGCGGACTGATAGACATGTGGGCTATCGGGTTGTACGTATCTAGGGCTTGATAGCTCTGTGGTCGGACATTGTCGGTAGTTAGAATCAAAGCGAAGCAAAGCTTAAGTGAATAGATGATTCGATAATTTGTGAGTCTGTGTTTAAGCCTGCTTCCTATTTCAAATTTTGTGTGGATTGATCGATGGTTGGGGGATGGATAGATGAATATATGTTTGTTACTCGTTCACGCTTAAGCGGTTAAGTGGAACAGCTGAAAGGCACACATTTAGTTATTAATCTTGTTTAGCACAAGATATTTTCAATCCCGTGGATTGGCTTATTATGAAATTTATGTACGCGTAGTCGCGTTAAAAGACAACATTATCACTGTACTCGTAAACTTTTTTTTTCTATTTGTGGTCGAGGATTTTCATATTTTTACAAATGAAACAAGTTCCTTATTTACCTCAAAATAAGCCTTACCGACCAAAGTCTTCTTAACAAATAAATATTCCAAAACAAACAACACGTCACACAAATAAAAGAAAACGTCATTCAATACTCAATTAGCTTGAACAATTCGTTCTCAAATTCGACTGCCTCAAGCGATGAAGAACGCAGAAAATAATATCACTTCCTAACCAATACACTCAATGTAAAGGCAGGTTTTAGGTAACAATATTTCTTATTATAAAAAAGATACGGAAGAAATGTTGAAAGGGGAAGCGAGAAACGCTTCAGCTTCACTTAATGAAGTCTTCCGTGCGTTTATAAGTAGAATATAATTTGAGTTAAATGGAGCAAATTCGGCTGATCATAATGGCGTGCTGTTTCACTCACAACACTTGAATATTGGGTGGAGTGGAGTTCAACTGTGAAGGATGTATTCAAGCGGTTAAACGTTCTACGTGAAACAACCGCGTGTGATGTACTGATGTTTTAATAAAGGGTTTATAAAAAGGGAAGTCTTGACACTTATTTAGTAACAATAAATTAAATATTATAAAACAAGCGATTTACGAAGAAGAACAGCAAAGAATAGAATCGCCTTGTTGCATCAGTGGTAAGCAGTATCGTGCGACTATACTTTTTATATATATATATACCATCACGCCTGTATTCCCCGAAGGGTTAGGCAGAGGTGTACCAATATAGGTACACCCACAGTTCGCCGGTATATTTAGGTCCCATGTAATAGGGGGCGAGCCTATTGCCATTAACCGGGCACTTATCCAAACTCCGAGCTGCTACTGAGAATTTCATAGAAAAACCCAATAACACTTTTTTGCTCGACCCGGGAATCGAACCCAGGACCTCTTGCGTAGCAGTCGCGCACAGAACCACTAGGCCAACGAGGCAGTTACTTTTTATATGTTTACGTCATTTATCTTTCAAACAGCTGCATGGTTTTTAATTAAAAAAAAATGTATGTTTGGGAAAGTCTGTTTTAAATTTTTGGTGGGCACAGAATCCGTTGTAAGATTTTTTGCGTTTATAATGTCCCTTTTACCCACGCTTCACCCCGGCTTACAATCGTTGAAATCAGGGCGACGCGATTTAAACCTATTATAAGTAATAACTGATTGAGACTCAAGAATTTTTCTTTTTTCCTCATCTGTCGTTACCCTCAAAAGTAATTGCTCAAACGTAGAACGGTAACGTTGCACATAACTATCTGTAATCGAGTCATTACAATGCACTTTGGCTCCTAAGAGCATATTTGTGGCCTCCATTATCCGTTACCGACCGCAAATTGAATCTGTTAACGTTTGAAGTTTAGGTGCTCAGTGCCACGGAAATGTCTTTGGTAATTGTGGAATTTGGGGGACCATTTGAAAGTTGTTGTATTGCTTTAATTACATGCGTTGGAACAGGGTTATGATCCTTGTTAGGAACTTTCAAACTCGTCAAATAAACGTCATTGTGAATTGGAAATCATTGGTCGAATTAAGAAAAAGGATACCCACCTACAAGTTGGACTGACGACATGAAAAAAAGACCGCAGGAAATATAGCTGTTGATTTGCTTCTCGTCAAATTTTAGGAGCTTGTCATAAAAAAATAGAAGTAATCAAATATAATTACGATACCTGGCCAATATCCAACAAATACTTGTTTTTTTAGTTGCAACTATCAAATAACCGTATTCCAGAATACTCCTCTTGCAAAATTCAGAACCGCCCAGTTGCGTATGCGTTAAGCAGAGTTGTCACGCGGATATATCAATGTGCATAGCGCCTAAACCTTCTGGCGAGATGGCTTGGTCGAATTAGAAAATCACGTAAAAAAAATATATTTTCAAATCCAATTTTTTTATTATTGATTCGTGTTAAGAATCACTAGCATAGTTAACTCCTTGAATTTGACGAGGTTGCAAATCAACGCCTTATAGTAGATAGTAGTTGAGCTTCCTGTGAAAGAGTTTGTCCGGGTACTACCTCTATACCTATTTCTGCCGCAAAGAGTATGTCCCGGTGTAATTACAGTCACATGAGACATTCCAATTTTGTCTCTGGGATGTTAACGCATTTGCAAGGCCTATGGTATTGCAGAAGTGTATAGGTAACATCAGGTGGGCCGTCGGCTTGTTTGCCATACAATGACATTAAAAAAAAGAAAACGCTGGATGCAGGCCGATTCCAATCGGTCCTTTTGGAAATCTGAAATCTATGGGGTAGGCATAATTATGTTTAGCAGTGGACGTTCTACAGCTGATAATATGATGATGATGATTAAGGAAAATCCTACAAGAAGCACTATCCGACAAAATGCACGTCGTCGAAATGAGAATGCTCGGATGGTTTGCTGGAATCTGCCGGAGCTCGCCTAACAGGCATGTAGTTGTGGTGGTGTGACTCAATACTGGGCAAATATGAATGTAGCTTCTTCAGGTTGTAGATAAACTTAGAAAGTTCTAAGTTTATTTTAGACATCGCTGACATCTTTGAAGGCATCGTGAGAAACACTGGGCTTATAATTTATATAAGTCTGAAATTTCAAATTTTCCATTAATTGTGCTTTATACCTACTTCTGACAGTTCAACGCTTAAACCTGAAAAAATACATTAAAAGCCGTATGTCTAATGTTCAGCTATATGCCAGTGTAATTTCTATTTTATACATATTAGGTAGGTAAGTTGACATTCCAAACTCTTCGTACAAATGTACCTACAGTCGTTGCTTGACATTATTTTCGTAGCAAAAATACTATGCCACGTACATCACATAACTTCAGCAACATAACGTAGCCATTTCTCTCAGTAAGTTGACAGGCCGGCGAATAAACAATAAAACATATTTGTCCGTACCTACCCTCATTTTTTATACGGAGTGGTAGTTGGCGTGCCAAAAATCTAGAAGTAATCTCTTATGGTCGGTCGGTCAGTTGTTTGTACCAATCCTGTTTTTAATCCCTCACATTTTGTAAGAAAAATAGTTTAGACAGATTTTATTTGTAGGAAAAATGCATGTGGAGTGGTTTTCTTAATAATTGGCGAATGTAGATAGTATTAAATGACTTTATTAATAAGCGACTTCAATTCTGTATCCAAGTAGTTTCTGCCCGCGACTTCGTCCGCAAAAAATTTAATATAATTATCCCACGGGAGCCGTATATTTTTCCGAGATAAAAAGTATCCTATTATGTTATTCCATACTACAAAATATCTTAGTGCCAAATTAAATTTAGATACCTTCAGCTATTTTAGCGTGAAAGAGTAACAAATCTATCCATCCATACATCCTCACAAACTTTCTCATGTATAATGTTAAGTAGGATTTTAGGTAATTTAAGTCGAAAAAATCATTCAAATATGAGACATGTTCATTTCGGAATTACATGTGACAAAAATATATTATAAAAGAGATTTTTTTTTGCCTGAGGATTAAAATTGTGAAGGATTAATGTCGATAACGTTGCTTTTCCATTACAATAAAATCTCGCTGCAGCATTAAATTTCACAGGCTTGTTATTAAAATTCGATTATTAGTGTAGCTCATAATGAGTCCATGTTTTTCATGCAAATTATATTAGTGATGATACGCATTTCCTCAATAAATTGTAGGATTAAAAAATATATAAAAAGAAAAATGTGTGTAATTTTCGCTAAAGTTCGGCTTCAGGTTTTTGCTGATAAGATAATTTCACATACAACTTCATTGAGACAATTTATTTCACATAATACCTAGACAGAAAAATGAGTAGTTTCTTTGGATAAATAAATAAATGAATAAATCTTAATATTCTTTGGAAAGAATAATTACATAGCAACCAGGGTACTAAATTAGAAACACTCGCATATAACATTTATTTAATAAGTCTTCAATAAAATAATGTACTTGTCATATAATACTAAACCAAAATGCTATGGGATCTAGAATAGAATAGTTTAGAAAGAAATAGTTTTAAGTTGGCATGTGAAAAATGGTCACTCACTAACGAAGCCACCGCAAAAAAATGCGATCGATTTATTCAAGTACCTGGCAAACAAGCCGATGCCGACCGCTTAACTGATTTTAAGTGGTAACCGCACCGTATAGACATCTGCAGATGTGTTGCTATCCCAGAATCAAAGCTGAAATGTTTCACGTGCCTGTAATTACCAGCGCCCATACTCTCCTAACCGCACAGAGCAACGCTGCTTTGCTGCAGAAATAGGTGTGGTGGTAGTACTTCCCCAGACGAGCTCCTTCACAAACAGCTCCATCATACTAAAGTTATAATTTACACGTGGCTTTTCCCTCTCATCTTTATTTTTATTTCTTCCAGTCTACCTACAAAAGAACTCTATCTTTTAAGCTCTCGCGTATTAGTAAACGTCGTATTAGATGGATCGAGATTGAACGTTACTCAAGCAGTCTGGAGAACTGACAGGTTTTATTACATACAATATTCGCATCTAATTTCGTTGCGAGATTATATCAAAATCGATGGGATGCCCGTTAATGGAACAGGTATTTTTAATATTTAATAAATAGGGTAAAGGTGGTTTATTATTCAATAATAAATAAGTCTACCTATTTAAATTAAATGCGGAGGAATTGTTCTATGAATTATATTTGAAATTCTTGGACGTTTCAGTAAAATGTAGGACGAACTGAATATATATCAAGCTACAATGTTATTTTATGTTTTAAGCATCATTTACACTGCGACGAGACGGGCCAAGTCGAGTGTCTCCGTGAGCTTCATCTTGTTTTTGTATGTAAAAAATCACTATATTCTTTTAATTCTGCAATTTTGGTCAGCAACGAGCAATATGCGCTAGTTCTATTTGCTCGTGTAAACACATAATTAGTTATATTCTCTACATCACACAGATAGAGAACGATACTGCTAGGTAGAGGTCACCAAAGGTCATAATAAAATGTTTGCAATTGAATGGATTAATAGTGTTCTCTAAAATAATAATCATTATGTTGACATGCTTTTCAACGTTTTTAATGTCAACGACATAAGTGTTATTTTAGAGCGTGTGCCAATTCTTAAATAGACGTCGAGGAGATGAGAATAATAATAAATGACTGGTGGTTTATGCTGCCTTTGATGAGTTCACGATCTTTTTGAATTTATTCGGCAAGATTGAGTTCCTAGAAGTTACGAAAATGCCTGATCAGCCCATGAACTTCGAAATAGGTTCTAAGTTTTTAAATAAAACTGAAATCGCTTTTCCAGGCTTTTGATAGATATGCTATGTCAGGGAATTACTTGCTAAAATATATGAAAAGTATTTTTTTTTGGGGGATTTTATGCTAATCTCTAAATCTAAACATAGACTACTAATTATTACCAGGGTGTCAGCATCATAATCCTTCGCAACATGTTCATTGTTGCGTTAAATTGTCTATTTTAAACACTTCATCACTCTATAAATAGTCACAAAGGAGACGGGTAGGAGGCACGCCCGTATGCCGTTAATGAGGCTTGATGCCCATCCAGGATAGGATAGCACGACACCTCCCGCGGCTAATGAAATGAAAAATGATGGTCGTCCGACTGTGTTGACCTCTTTCGCACCCCTACCTCTGCTCATCCACTATAAATAACCGCTTGCGCTTATCTCTATAATGTACCTACGCATTTTTTCGTCATTCCGCGAGTTTTATGAGCAATATTTTTTATTGCCAGCAAAAATTATATGGCTGCAATAATACATGGCCGACGTTTCAAGTTAAAAGTTAGTGGGTAGGTAGATAGGTAGGTATCTATAGGTGGTAATTGTTTTTATGTTTATCGTGTGGGGAGTACGTTGTTTGTGTTCCTGGAGTGTCTGTTTGGGTATCGGAAATGTATTATGGAAATTAACTCCTCGAAAAGTGAATGCGTTCATGCGTTGGGTTTTTATCTATAGACCTTGTTTTCCTTTTTTTTTCTGATACAACTGAGATTATCTTTTGTCTACGGATGATATTCTGAAGTATAATACCTATAAAATAAAATCAACCCGACTTAAACAGAAATTTAATATAGAGGAAAAATATATAATTTAAATATAACATGTCAAAATAAAAAGTGTCAAAAAACAATCTTTGTTCTCTTTTTAATAACGATTAGACTCATGTGACCAAAAAAGTTGGATGGATTGTGTGAAGAATGACATGAAAGAGAAGGGAGTCAGTGATAGCATGACGGTATGGAAGAAGAAAACATGACGCGCCGATCCTAAATTATATGGGATAAGGGAAGGAAGATGATAATTCTCTTTTAAATAAAAAAGAGTTCACGAAGACTTTAACATTTTTTGTATTCTTCTTATTTTCTAAACGTCTACAAAATCAGCGAACCTAATTTGTATTATCTTAAAATATACCAGTAATTTATTCAGTTAAAAGAACCGTGGACAAAAAAATCTAGATGCTATTCTACATACGCAGACGCAAATAAAAGAAACTAAAGTCGGCTCCCAAAATTGCTTGCGATACATTCAAAATTTGGTGTTCTTTAAGGTTATATTTGGCTGAAACCCAACAATAACGATGCCTAGAGTTGTGGCATTAGGATAGACAGACTGACATTCAGATCCGATAAGGGTTTCCTTCAACTTTTGTAAGAAATATTAAAACTAGGCTTTTTGGGAAAGGTTATTTGCAAAAAATATATTTGGTTACATAATATTATTAGAAGCTACATAAAAAAAATAACGGATTAAGTTACAATTTCACAAAAGTGGTAAACTTTTAAGGGTTCTTACCGAAAGGGTACCGTATGGACCTCTGTTACTAAGAGTTTCACTGTTTGCATGTCCAGGTTTCAAATTACAGTGGCCATACAAAAAACGTGTATTTTTGTATGTAGTACTAAATATTGTATGGTAAAACATTTGTTTGCAAGTCCGTCTTGTATCTACCTGTTTGGCTTTTATTATTAGGTCATTGATGGGTTGATTTTTACCCGACTGCGACAGAAGGAGGGTTATGTTTTTCGAGGGTATGTTTGTATGTATGTATGTATGTATGTATGTATGTATGTATGTATAATTGTTTGGCACGCTCTGCAGGCTGAACGCCTCGATGGATTTTAGCTTGAGAGGTGTCGTTAGATTCGTATTTACTGTGAGAGTGACACTGGGTATATCAAAATAAAAAAAACAAAATGGCGGATTTTTGGCGCCAAATTCAAATGTTTGGCTCGCTCTGCAGGCTGAACGGCTCGATGGATTTTAGCTTGAGAGGTGTCGGTAGATTCGTATTTACTGTAAGAGTGATACTGAGTATATTAATTTCTTTTTTAAAACACTAAAAAAATAAAAAATAAAAAACGGTAATTTAAAAAACTAAAAAACCCGACTGCTATTCTTTAAAAATCCCTAAAACAAGATAAATTGTAGCAGTCGGGACCCATTCGGGACCATCTGCAATGTAATATAGGTATGTGCTCTCAATTCACTAATCCTCCATTTCTAGAATGGGTCCCGACTGCTACAATTTATCTTGTTTTAGGGATTTTTAAAGAATAGCAGTCGGGTTTTTTAGTTTTTTAAATTACCGTTTTTTTTGTTATTATGTGTCAAGTGACCGCTTAACATCAGGCGGGCCTTTAGGTTGGCCACTTTGAGGGGTATAAAATACAAGGAATCCGGGCTTTCACCTCAAAACAGGAGGAATCGTCGGGTTTTAGACCGAGAGAGTCCGATATAACCGTCCTTTTCCCCCAGACAAAGGACATCGATGAGGAATACCCCAAAAAAATAAAAATGGTCAGTTATTTTACAACCATTGTTATTTCTCTCTACAAAAGGAAAGCAGAGCCAAGAACACAAAACAACTAGGTACGCCGTGCTGGCTGCAGCGCAGATTATTGAAATCACTTGAGTGCAGAACTACAGCGATCTACCTACATCTGTGTACGCTTGGAAACAGATCTAGTCTAAGTTTCGGGTGGCTCAACTTTGTATCATTTGCATTTAGTAGGGATTGCAGGAAATGCGGGACCTGCGTGCCTGCTCCAAATTGGCTTAATAATTAGCGCAATAAGTAAGTTATGTAGAACTGAAAATACGCTTTGGTAACCTTTTACTTAACTTTGTTATTTATTTATTTATTTAATTAATGTGCAAGATTTACAGCTACAAAATAGAGTGGTAACAGTAAATTATACTGATAGTCATTTACAAATATTATATAGGTATATATTTCTTTTTCTAATGATTTATAATAGGTCATACTATCATTACAAAGTTTACCTTAATGCGATACTTCAGAACTTGACGCCTGTGATGTCCAAGATAAACCATATGAAAACACTTACCTACCAATTTGACTGTCCCGATGCTCTCGTGGTCGCAAGCGGGGCTGTTGGGAAAAAAATGTTATTGAATAATGAGGTAAAGAGTGAAATAAAGAGGTATTTTCAATTAATTTTATTATAGTTCCATTTATTCGTTACATTTATCTTATATACAGAATTGCCCCACCCAACATCGCGCATTTGCACCTATAATATGAACTCTTCGTATTACTAACTAGCTGTTCCCCGCGGTTTCACCCTCGCTGCTCAGCACCTGTTGGTCGTAGCGTGATGTTACATAGCCTATAGCCTTCCTCAAGAAATGGACTATCCAACACTAAAAGAATTTTCCAATTCCAACCAGTAGTCCCTGAGATTAGCGCGTTCAAACAAACAAACAAACGCTTTATAATATTAGTATAGATAGTATAGATATAGATTGCACGTCTTTTCAATAAATAGACTTTTGGATTAGCCTTTGTTTTTTCACTAGGTACTCTCATTTTTGAGAAGTACTTATAAATTATGCAAAGGGTCCTATCCTACAAACAACCTACCTATTCGACACAAAAGCTTCCGCTCAACAGTATTACAAGCAGTAATATCCTTCTGGGAAATTCTTTAGCGATTCAAGTAATAGCCATGTTTTGCTCATTGGCACTATCAAAGAGTTCCCTTAGGAGTTGAGTCCCGTGGAAGGGTTATTGTGGAACGTTCCAATAAAAATCATACGAACCTCGAACAACATGTTTTTGGGATAGGATTCGATGGGAGTATGTACGCGTTCCGTTAGGCAAGATTGAGGTCAAGAGTTGGTATATTGTAGTAAAAAAACAATTGAATTAAAAGCTCGGTTTTTTAGTAAATGCTAATATTATTGTTTATAAAGGATCAAAATCTAGTGGCTATCTCATCCCAGCGACAAAGAATTTCAAAAAAACTATATAAAATATGGGCTTATTCACATACATTTAAAATACGTATGTTTAACGATTGCGAATGTTCCCAACAATTCATAGAATTACCACCATATGACAGTTAAGTAGACGTTGTTCCATACGTCATGTTCTTGAACATCAGTTGGGTCAAATTGATAATCTCTTAAAGTTATAGCTTATTTTTATCGTTTTGGTTAAATTATTTTATTTCGTACTAGCTGTTGCCTTCGTTCGCGTTCAGTATTTTTAAGTTGATAGTGTTCATACTGTTTCTGTCTAACCCCTATGTGACATAGCGTGATGAATTGTACCTAAGATTACAGCTCAGGTTACTGCCAACACAATGCCAAAAGTTTTGTTCAAATCGGTGCAGGAGTTAAGAAGGTATGCGCGTAGGTACATACATACATACAAACAAACAGGCAAAAATTCAAAAAACCATTTTTTTGGGTTCAGTATCATGTATTTAACATGTGGAAATTACTCTTTATAAAAATATTGAATGTACAGAATTGGCCTCGTTACGATTTTATTATATGTAAAGTTTCTTGACTGAACGTACACATAATTTTAAACTGTTCTCACATTAAAGAAATAAACAACACAAAAATAGAACCAAGAGTTTATAAACACTTGATTTCACTGGCTCCTGTACCAGGAGTCAAGGCCTCACTATTTTTATAAAAGATTGTTTATGCCAGTAAACTATTTTATTTTTAACCGACTTCAAAAAGAAGGAGGTTATCAATTCGTCTTGTATGTTTGTTACGCGATTTTCCCGTCAATTATGAATAGATTTAGATGATTCTTTTTTGTTAAATAGGTCATACTTTATAGGTGGTTCCATATAAATTTTATCGAAACCGGTCAAGTAGTTTGATTGGTAAATCAAGGTAACTGAAAAAATATGTCATTCAAGTAAACGAAATTGCATATTCTGCTTTCTTGAGACTTTTAAGTGGTGACATGTAAACTTACAGAGTGTTACCGTTCCTTCATGGATTTGGATGGAAGGAACTAAAAAAAAAACTAACTTTAAATAAAAAACCAAAAACTAAGAAATGAAAAAATATTTTAGTTTTGTGGAGATGTTTGAATATTTGTCACTCTTTCACGCTTAAACAGCAAAACGGATCTAAAAGAAATCTGGCACATTGATAGATTATAGTCTGGATTAGAACATAGTCTACTTTTTATCTCGAAAAAATATACGATTCCTTTAGGATAATACGTTAACTTTGACGCGGTCGAAGTCACAGTCTCATTTAAGAATGTAGATTCTTAAAACTGAGCATACTTAACAGCACGAAAATAAACAGGACTAGCTCAGTACTACATAAGGTTAGTTAATTGAAGTCTGGATTTAATATTAAGCTCTAGTTTACCAAATGAACAGCGGTGTTGGTCACACATGGCGTTTACGGCGACTGTTAACGAGACGAGCATGAGGGCCGGCGCTCTGGGGATAAGCCAAGCAAGCGGCGAAAATGTGTTAATATAGGTACTTGGCGATACACACACGGTACAAGACTTTTTGCTTTTTGCACATATGGAAGAAAAGTTTAGATATTTACCAACGCAATAGGTACTGTGTTGTGAGTAATATAAGAATCAAATTAAATGGATTCAATAAATTTTAATGTGTTTTTTATCATACGGCGTGTAAAAATACACTACATAGCGGATAACTACGCGTAGGTACTACCTATCAAACTAAGTTACTTTGGGCATATTATTACCTATATTTTTGGTGTGAACAGTCATTTATAGTAGTGCGCACAATAACACATCTTAATTATTACAATTTTAGGATGTATTTAACAGTGGATAAGTCGTGGGGATTTTTAAAGTTTAGTTATAACCTTTATGATTCGCTATCAACAATAACATGACAAAAGGTGCGAACCTTTGACCTTCAATACATCCGTTACCAGAAGTAAGAATAGTGCCTGAACAAAAAAAAAGGCAGTGATGGGAACAATATTACTTTATTATTAGAAGGACATTAAGGTTCTTAGTATCCTCTCTCTTCCGCCGCAGTAGACGCTCCGGGCGTCAGGAGCCACGAGATGACTCCCGGCCACCGTAGATGCGGGTCTATGAACGGTGAGCACTGGGTAGCTCACCGTCCGTACGTTTACTAACGACAAACCGTGTCGACGGCGCGTTCGTGTTCCACGCGCGCCTCAAAGAGATTTCAGCAAACTTGGAAGGGGCCACTGAGGGCCGATGCCTGCCGGGGCTGCGGGTTGTTCGAAAGAGATACCGCGCCCCCGGAACGCAAAAGGCACATGAAGGAACATAAATGGGTTTTAGTCAGTAAAAGTCTACCACTAAGGGCTGGGGTAGTTAATTGATGATTTCCCATCTATAAAAAAAAATCCTCTCTTTTAGACTTAGATCAGACAGTCCCCTTGCCTAGTAACAAACGTAGAATAATGATTAAAAATAAAACACCAAAATAAGACCGTGCAAACTACTCAAGCAATATGCATGCGGCTAATAATCAATAATGTACGAACTATCGGTAAGACAAGAACTTCGCCACATACAGGGTTCATTACTGTCCCGACTGTGCCAGAGTAAATTTACAACTCCACCGGTGGCGGTGTAACCAAACTATCAGCAATTTTGCAAAGTTCCCCCTCCCTCATTCAAGAATTGATGCACGTAATTTTATTAGCTGTAACATACGAGTAGTTTAAAAGTAATAATAGTTCCGAGCGAAGTGGAAGCGTAATTTGATGTTTAGTTTTCGATAAGTGGGAACAATGGAGTCTCGTATTTGATAGGTGTATACCTACATACTATAATGTGTTAACTGCCCCGTTGGTCTCGTGGTGGTAAGCACGACTGTTGAGCGTGGGGTACTGGGTTCGATGGGTCGGGCAAAATGTGTTATTGGGTTTTTACACTAGGAATTTCTCAGTAACAGCCAGGAGTTTGGAAGTTGGTGGTGTAATACCCCCGTATGGAAAGCACGTAAAGCCATAGATTTTGCGCCTGACCTCTCCCCTGTTGTGTCGAATTCCCATCCCATCGGACTATGAGAGCTAGAGAAGAGAGAGTGCACTTGTGATTGCGCACACACTTGTGCACTATAATAAAAATAATAAAAAAAAATTATCTCCTGCGTATTTGGCTAGCCTGCATTAAGATTAACCGCCGTGTTCGGAATCGGTCTGGAGAATAAAGACAGAATGTATTTATTATTATTATAATAATACCAGCCTATAATTTGTCCCACTACAAGGCAAAGGTCTCTCACCACTTCTTCACCGATGTTTTTAAGTCCAAGATAAACTTAGAAAGTGCATAATATGAATTGAATCAATGGTAGTGAACTACTTTCACTAAGGGGCTAACCCTGAAAATAGCTGATCAATACATATAAGTTCAAGTTCTATAAACGTATGATATTTAGACCCCTTTTGTGGTTTCTTAAGGAAATGTAACACAACACAGAACTAATTATAAAGGCAAACAGGTTTGTGTATGGGAAGTAAAAAGCATTTTCAACACATTGTATATTTTCTCCTCTTGTATTTATTATTTACATTAACCTAATGTTAAATGTATTTACTGAAGTGGGTAAAATTTACATTTGTTTATTATAATAATTATCAATTTTGTTGTTGTATTTTCTAAGAAATTCACCAACTCCTTTTGAGTATTTACCGTGTTTGAATACATGAGATTTTTTTTCTTCAAATTGTGGTCTTTATACCTACTTAAAATATCTTGTTACAATATTAATCAAATTAAATGAGAATATGAATTCTCCATTATTAACGTTATTTACGGTACCGTTGTCTGGCAACGTTATTGTAAATAACATAGGTGGGTAAATATAATGTCTTTCATGTTATTATAATATATAATATCGTCGCAAAGTTTACGAGGAAATAATAACAGTTGTTATCAAGGACACATCTTAGAAAGTATTTGTATATATTATTATTGAAAATTATGCTTGATACTTTAGGTTAAGGCCTCTTTTGCAGTGGCTGTGCAATCGCAGCCGGGCACGGGGTACTACCAATGTGACTTTCTAAGTTTACCTTGGACATCACTGACATCGGTGAAAGAAAACATTGTGAGTAAATCTGGACTTTTCTATACTATATAAGCTAAAGATTTTTTATTTGTTTAAACACGCTAATGTCCTAGAACTACCAGTCGGATTGGATATTATTTTTTTGTATATGAAAGCCAGGCTTGCGGGGAAAAGTATAGGCTATATGATATCACGCTACGACCTGCGGTAGTGGAGTAATTGATACAAGTCTGAAATCGCCAATGAGCTATCCATTGATCACCGTACACAGACCCGCGTCTACGATGGCCGGGAGTTGTCTCGCGGCTCCCGAAGCCCGCAGCGTCTCCTGCGGGTGAATAGAGGCCATGGCCTGCAATATTATTGCAATATTATAATACATTGATGTTATTGTAGACTGTAAAATCACAATTGGTGCCAAGAACGCAGCATGTATTATTGAGTTTAGAGTGCACCGTACGTACTCTATACTATACTAGATTTTATTGAAAGTAGTTGCATTGCATCTATGAATGGCATATTATTATCGAAAGCACCACACGTTTAATCTCGGTCGCGATTCACAAAAGGAGTAGCTATGTAAGAATGTTTTTTTTTTTCTCCAAACCAATTTCGGTCACCGCGGCTAATCTAAATGGAGACATTAGTGCACAAGTGTGTGCGCAAACACAGGTGCACTCTCTCTTCCCCATCTCATAGTTCCATTTGACGGCAATCCGACACAACAGAGATTTGGCGCAGGACGCTTTATTCCGAGGCACTGAGGAATTTCTCATGGAAAAAACCAATAACACTTTTTGCCCGACTTGGAATTACAACCCAGGACCCCACGCTCAATAGTCGCGCTTGCCTTTTTTAGGAAGGACCACTCGTAGCGCAACAACACGATAAGGTTGAAGCTACTTAACCGGACAAAAGCTTGCCCCCACGTGACCCACGGGACAGTTAAGTAACAGGTCAGACAGACAGAACGTACGCGACCGAAGTTCGGCATGATTACGCCTGCAATGTTATTTGTGTTACTGACGGCACATTACGCCGAATTTACATTGCGTTAAAATGCAACGTAATTTCGGTCGGGCGTAAGTTCAGCGTAGCGTTCAGCTGTAGTGGACACATTTTATACGCGACCGAAGTTCGGTTCGATTGCCGACGAACATCTAGCGGGAGAGGGGACACACACATCATAGTATAGTAACGCAACTGAATTTCTGCCGCGTGAGTTCGGCACTTAAAGTGTGTCATATCAGCTGAACACGTCGGAACGTAAAATCAGCCGCGCAACTTCGGACACGGAACTTCGGCACAGTGTGTTTAGACACTTAGTACCAAATAAGGTTCCTTTAAAAGGGAAAACCTTAATTTCTCTCCGTCTTTTCTCTCTCTAGTTTCTTAGAACACGTGATGCTTTCAAACTTCCAATTTCGTAACAAAACGTAATACTAATACCTATAGCAGTAGTAATCCTTTTACCACTTAACTCTAACAACTTGGGTAGATAAGCATCCGATGCGATCCGTGTTTTTCTTTCATTACGGGATCAACTTAGATATTTCATTAAGGGGATATAGGATACAACAGTATGTTTACACAATGTACGAACCATTGTGTTTGTTTTGCTATTTCATTTTATAAACGTTGCCAGTTTTGTTATTTATTTTTGTCAGATTTGTTTTATTTTTAGTGCTGGGCAATTTTTGAAGTGAAAACTTCTTTAGCGGCGTTGTGCACTTTTTTTGGAATGGGTAAAAAATGTTAAACTCGCGTCAGGACACGTGACCCTGATCGAAAATTCGTAAGCGGCGTTGTGCACTTGTTTTGGAATGGGTAAAAAATGTTAAACTCGCGTCAGGACACGTGACCTGATCGAAAAGCGTTTTCACTTCTGCCGGCACTCCCGGAGTGCAACCCGTCGTTTTTTTTTTTTTTTTTTTTAATCTAATTTCAATGTTATCTGACAAAAATCCTCTAATTTACGATTTTTTTTTTACATTGATTATCGCTGGGATAAGATTGCGCCTAGATTTTTAACGCTTTTTTATGTAAGTATTACCTTCTTCACTTACGTTCAAGTGAAACGTCTGGCTTTTTATATAAATTATCTTTAACAGAATATTGTTCAAAACCATAATTCGCCATTACCAGATTATTTCTGCGATCAGACGCTCTATTCTTTCGACCTTCAAAACGTTATCAACGATATCAGCCATGCTAAGGTTAAGAAGGTTTGACTACTATTGGACCATCATTAAATAAGTACATAACATAAAACTTACGTCTTTTCCCCATGGGGGTCGGCAGAAATCACAGAGCGACCTTACATACAACTATCGCACCTCGTCCAAATTCATACAATACATATAAGCACATTAGTTACTAGTAGCTACTGTTCACAAGCCCTTTCTGAAGAACATCACCAGAAAATAGTGAAAAAAAACCGCAATAAATAGTAACAAGAGCTTACACCAAGATTTCACGAATGAAATAATAAAATCTCTTTATAAAACTATCAAAGGACTCATTAGCATTACATTAGAAGATTTCTCGAAGTACAAAGAACCAGAAAAACAACACGAGAAAATATTTTTTTACTAGACAAGACAAAAACTTACAAAAAGCTTCATAAATAAAGGTAATCTCGGGAGCTCTCTCCAAGATGTTTAACAAAACGTAGCCATATTTTCTGGGGTAATCCGTTCGTTTGCATATTGTATACATAATTATGCTACGCCTCACAAATGATTTATGTCGGTAAATACATTAAATTGTACCAATAATACGTAGGCACCTACTTAAGTAAATTGGATTTTTCAGTTAATGTTTTGAGTCAAACAATAAATAATTATGAAAGCCAATTAAATGGTTTTACAGTACCTTCTTCTTTTTTTCGTGTAGATTTTCCACGAAATTTTATCCGACCAGTATTGATACAAGATATTTATTTTGCTAAAACATGAGTATACATAATTATAAGTGCAAAATGTTACATAAAAAGTTTAATAGGGTCATGGTCATGTTCAGCCGCATAGACCGATCTTCCGGGTTAAGCCACGCTTGCCGAGGTTGGTCTGTGGATGGGTGACCATTTACCATAGCGAGTTTCCTCCGTGCCTCGGAAAGCACGTAAAGCCGTTGCTCCCGGCTGTCATTTGTAGATCTTTGACAGTCGTTACGGATAGTCAGAAGCCAAGAAGTCTGACAACCAGTCTAACCAAGGGGTATCGTGTTGCCCAGTTACTGGGTTTTGGAGGTGAGATAGGCAGTCGCTCCATGTAAAACACTGGTATTCAGCTGCATCCGGTTAGACTGGAAAGCCGACCCCAACATAGTTGGGAAAAGGTTAAGCAGATGATGATGTTCATGTTTAATTTGAGCAACCTGTACTGCTCTATCATTGCCCTCGTTTAGATCTTGGATGGTGCAAGTGCTTGAGCGCGACAGGCTAAGGAGGTAGTCTTTGATCAAAGGGTTTAGTTGATATTTAATTGTTGATGCGAGAATTTTATTTCGTTTTGATTGATGATATTCTCCGTTTTTTGAAAATAGTCCAGAATAATGCTCATGCAGTCATTTTAATATACGGTCAAAATGTATGTGACCATTTATATTAAGTCTATCTAAAAAGATTTTGTTACGATGGCTCTTCCATCCTATATATTATGGTACATACTGTTTCCTTGATAATGATTCAGTTTGAAAATGTATCCGTGAGATATCGATACACTGTAGATTACAATTTCATACAAACATATTTTATTAAAATTACAAAAGATGCATGAAAACTGCTTGAAAATTCATAGATCTAACAAAGTCAGAGAGAAAAATGCAATATCTTACAGACTTTGGCTTTGATTTTCGCTCGAAAGTCAAAGTGTGTTTCCAAAAAACAGTTAACGATGCACCTTTCGCATTCAAATATACAAAATATGCAAATTTCTCATGAAAAGATCTCTACAAATAATTTCTCCAACGTATTAAAACATCAGATGAACATCATTATGCGGAGCAAAAACTCCGCCGGTTTTATGAAGAGGTAAAAATACGAACCTTAATTTCATACATTCGAAATTCACGTGCGAATGCTGCGAGAGAAAACAAATTTCGTAAAATAAACATAATTCATGAACATGTAACTAGACAATTATTGCGTATTCTTTTTTATGAGACTTTTGATACGAACGTTATGACTAGCTAAACGTATCTCGCATTGAATGAAAATATTCATTTGATGTTCGAGGCCATCGCTTGCTGTCTCTCAGCGTACATACTCGAAAAAGTGTGAAGTGTAGTGTGTAGTAGTGTGTGTTATAACCACACACTTTTACGAGCTCCATCATCTTGAAAGACACCTTAAGTACTTAACAGTAAAATGATAGATTTATTAGACAAAGATGTTTGAGTGAAACCGAAATATTTACGTTACATAGATTGAAATATCCCAGGTAATGTTAACAGACTTCTTAATACATTATTATCTGCTGGCACACAAGTGCAAATTTTCTCATCGCCGTCTTTACAACGTAGGCGGAAAGATAAACACCTGTTACGTTTTATATATTTTTATCTTTCTTGTTTCTTTACGGTATTGTTTCTGGATGTTCCTCGCCTACGTTTTACGGATGCAGTAACCATGTCAAAACATTTTTATTATAATTAAATAAACAGTGCGGGAGTAGGGTAACAAAAATAACGCGGCTAGTAGTGCCGGACCGCCGCCAATTTCAGTTTGGACACATGCGTTTCACGCGAACGCTGTCATCATATTAAAACTATTCGCGGACAAAAAAAAATCAAACGAGTTCCCGTTTACGCGTTTAAAAGGATTTTTTACGCCCAAAATACTGCGTGAATATTTTTTTATCTGTGCTACATTTTTGTGCCCGAAATGTTTAACAACACTACGAGTTACAAATCGGGCACCGGGAGAAGTTATTCGAAGAAATCGGAAACAAAAACTGTACCAAAAGGTAATGGAAATTTTTGTTTTCTTAATATTGGAATTGGACTTGAAATTCTGTGCGAAATTACACGGCCCAGTGAACGTGAACCCGCGGTAACCACAATCCAATTGACTACTTTTACAATCAATTTGTTGGGTTCGAATTTTGGAAACAAATAATTTGTATCTACCGTTTTTTTTTTTCTATTAGTCACTCTTAATAAGCTATTTAATTATTCTGCGTACGTTATTTAAATTAAATAGTAAAACAAAATAAATTAGGTTTATTATTTGATAATATACACAGTATAACACAATAAGATATGTACTTATTTAAACCAAAAATATAACAAAACGCTTAGGTCCAAACTATCAAGGCACAGAGTTGAAATAATATACTTAGGTACCTATATAATAATGCCTAAGAAACTACTCAAAATTCATAGTCAATCGTCTAGGGACAGTGTAGTACCTATTTAATTTCCTTTATTTGAATCTGAGAACTTGAGAGAATGTCGAGCGCCGAAACTCATATTTCTCTCTCGCAAATAAAATGAATAATGCTTTACGAGAATAATTTACCGAAAATAGTAGCAACTTTTGTTTGTTTTGACAGAATTCCAAACAAATCTATATTTGGAGGAACCCAATAAATCGTGATCATTTAAACTTCAACAACAAAAACAAGAAGTATCTTCGAAATGTATTTTATATCTTTTGGGAGGAATCGCCCTTAACATTAAGCATTTAATTTGTCCGATCATTTCTATTGGGGGACGCGGAACTATGCGCATTTAATTAAATCCGGATTAGTAATTTGGCGTCAGTGACAATTATATTTGGCTCAAGACGATTACAAACGTCAGATAGGCATTCCCTAATGAGGGTTCCTACTTGTCGACCAAACTTTCTGCTGCCCTTCCCTAGCACTGATATTGTTTATAACGTTTAATTAATATTAATTTTGATGACAATTATACCCTTCTTCATAGGATTAGTGCCTTCATCAACGATAATGATAATTTTCATAGATCGTAGTAGCTTCTGCCTGCGACTTCGCATTAAAGTTTATATAATACTAGCAGTGCCCCGCGGTTTCACTCGCGTAACGTTAGGTTCTTGGTTACTGATCCGTTCCGTGGCTCATAGCGCGATGTTATGTAGCCTATAATAATTATGTTATTCTGATGTATAAGCTACGGAATGTCTCGAAGAGCCATTATATCGCGGTCAAGTTATTTTAAAACTGTGATATCTCCTAAGATATTCGTTGAAATTAAATGATGTAAAGGGCAATTTCATTCAAAATTAAACACTTGTGATGAATAACGTATTTATGTTGATAAGGATTAATACTATTTCCATAAAAACACCTTCGCAAATAATTCATTATTTTAAAACAAATTTTCTGGCCATAAAAATGGCTATAGTGAGTCAACCTTAAAAGTTAGGCATTTGCTACCGCGGACTTTTTTTTAGTATATTTTAAGAGGAACAATTCTCTCATACATCATTTTTGCGTAACTTTAACTGTTCACGCAGCGCACGCAACGAAAGCCCTCAAAAAATAATATTTTTTTCCGTTTTTGCCACATTTTTCATTGATGCTCCGCTCCAATTGGTCGTAGCGTGATGTTATATAGCCTATAGCACTCACGAATAATGTAGCTTTCTACCAGTGAAACAATTTTTAAAATTGGTTCATTACTTCCGGAGATTACCCCCTACATACAAACTTACAAACAAATGTTACCTCTTTATAATATTAGTATAGATTATCCCACGGGTACCGTACATTTTTCTGGGATGTATAGTAGTCTGTACTATTCCAAACTATAATCTATCTTTGTCTTGTTTCATCCAGATCCGTCCAGCCGTTATTATAATGTTAAGATATCCTCATAACCTATTACTATTATAAAATGGGGATAACGTATAAAACAAGATATTTTTTACCTACAGAAATTATTTAATATTTAGTAATATGTACCCTATTCTGTTTACCGCCCCATTAATTATCCCATCGGAATTTTCTAGAACGCACCGATTCAAACTTTTGTTCTAAATACCCTCACTTCGCTGTGCGAGATATCGAATGCTTCGAAGCGGAGCTCAACAAAAGATCTCAATGAGAGCCTTAAACAATGCAGCAAATTGTTTCAGTGTTTGCTAGTTATATGCATAGGTACGTATAAACAGATCGTTGCTATTCAGAAATAGGGATGAAAGTAACGTTCTGAGAGGGAACTTGAAGGAAGAGGGATAAGTCAGAATAGGGCTTTTAGTCTGTTACTCAAAATGTTGTCATGGAATGGATGATGTTCAGTGAAGTAAATATTGCAACTGAGTCTCAACTACTAGGCAAGGGTAAATGTTGGGCTGCGGGTTGTTCGAAAAAGATACCGCGCCCTCCGAAACGCAAAGGACGCATGAAGGAACATGGATGGATTTTAGTCAGTAAAACTCTGGCACTTCCTCCCGCTCCGCCCAGGGCGGGAGAAGACATTAGATGATTTCTTTTTCTTTTTTTTTGAAGGGTGGTACGTAAACAATAGAGTAACAAATACGAGTTTCCTAGAAATGTAAAGACTAGCTCCCCTTCTAGATTCGCCGAATCGTTTGCGAGAGTTGTTTGTTATTATGAGAACAATTATGTGTTTAAATATCAGTCACTAATTACCAGTCACCCTATATACTTAGGTCCCCCCAAGAGAGTCTAGTACCGCTGGTTTCAGCTTAAACATTTAGCATTAAATGTAAATGAATTCACCTCCATATCAGTATACATTTGCAATGATAAGGTTACCCTTATGGCAACATTTACATAGGCTCAAGAACATATTCCATCGACAAAAATAACAAGAAGAACGCTTGAATCATGGCGCCTATTCATAACTATCATACCGATATCACAGGAATAGGGATTTCCAAATCCCGCTTACTAAGTACGGCCAATATTTAGGGTTCGCCCACAAACGAATGATGCCGTTAAAACACTGTTTCGTATATGGGCACACATTAACTTTGCGTTTACCCGTCTTTTACTGTTATTACACCGATCCCATCTTCATAACAACTGAGCCACTCTGATTTAGTATACTGTACGGAACACCCAGTTTTTTATTTGACGTTGAGTTATGTTATTGTATCGAGTTTTGGTTGTGGAGTATCTTAGGTGAGATGGGTGGTTTTATTAAAAGAAGCTTGAATGTTTAAGGTGGTAGATTCAAAAGATTTATGGCGCCATGAAATAAAAATGTCATAGCAAGATTTATTTGTTGCAATGATCTCAGTAAGGGCGTGGTCAAATGATTACAGCTATTAACTAGTAGCTAATAAAAATAAACTGGAACATAAAGAAGAAAAACAGCTGTTTCATACATTTTGATCGATCGTATTGTAGATAGTGCATTTTTATAGGGAACAGCTGATTTTTATTCATATTTTAGAGTAGTTCCTTAATAAAAGTTGTTCGTGCTTATGAGTACTTTTATCCCGGAAAAATGTATAAGGAATTAAAAGGCATGTTGTAAGATAGTAAAAGAAGAGCTAAACATAAATTTGATTTATGATAAAATGTTGGTTTACATTGTGAAGTATTAAAATTCAAGCACAACCAGTTCAACTAGTGGAGTATCTACTTATTCACAGAAGAATGGCCAATAAACTCCAAACAATAAGTACCAAGCTGCCATACATGGCATTACAATAAAACATTAATAAAATTATCATAAAAAATACTTAAGTATAAGGTGCCTATTAATATTTCTTTGAAGATAACAATATTCGGTAAAAAATTATGAAAAAATACATCTGTTAGCTGTACGTACATAAGGATGATCATGCCAATTATAGGATAATGTATCTTTTCAACTGGAACATCAAAGCGGAGGTTTTATTTTGAAGGAGATTAATGGTGTGCGTACACTTCAACGTAACGTGCTCGTCGGATTTTTTGGCAGTCTTAAAATACACGGCCTCACTTCAAAGTAAGTCCGCCGGTGTGTATGAAGACCAAAAAATATACCTTTCGGTTATATTTTTTGGACAGACGCAAACGTGTTGATGATACGGTGGGGTGATGTCAAACATTTTTAAATAATTTCCTCGAATTTAGTTTGTGATCTCTTAGTTATTAGTAGTAGTGAAAAAGAGGAATCAAATCAAATCAAATCAAAGCATTTATTTCAATTAGACCATTTACAGGCACTTTTGAATTGTCAAGAAGTTACAGTTTAATATTGAAGCTAGTTGCTCGTTCCAAAACGTAGGTCTCTATGGAGAAGAACGAGCAAGAAACTCCATGGACACTCTTTTCATTCAATTTGGTTTTTACAAAAACTTGGTTACAATATTCTTGTTGCTTCTATATGTGAAAACAATGAAGGTGAATATAAAAAATAACAAAATTATAATAAAGATGTAAGCCATGGCAGTTAAGAGATGACCAATCCCAACTGACAGCACCCGTTCACGAATATGACGCGTGCATCAGCACCATCTAGCTCAACCATCTTGAAGGGAACCAAACGATCCAACCCACGCGCCACCGTCAGCGAGACATTAAAGAGAGCATGACGAAGCTCTCAACTGCCATGCTCAGTGTCCAACACATAGTAACTTAACAAATAAATGGCTCCATGGTACTCACATTTACAAAATTGAAATAAATTATGTTAAATTATATAAAACTAAGGTTTTAGTGAACCTATTCGATTGATGATCCATAGTATGTAAAATAAATAGCAATAAAATAACGGTAGACGTTATTAATGTCAATCAAAATTAAAAAGTGGTAAGAAACATACCCAAAAAAATAATATCTATTAATTTGTGAGCGCGTGTCTCTGTGGAGCAGGACCAGCATTAAGCCAAGCATTCTTGTCATTAATATAATCTTCTAACTTATAATATGCCTGACTACATAGTGTGCGTTTGATGCAAGTTTTAAATTTTCTCTCATTTAGTTCGAGAATATCGAGCGGTATTTTGTTATAACATTTTACACAGTACCCCATAAAAGAAGTGTGTACTTTAGACAATCTGAAACTTGGTTGATCTAATTTATTCCTATTTCTAGTATAAACATTATGTCTATCACCAATTTTTTTGAAAAGATGAAGGTTTTTTCGAACATGCATAATGTTTTCATATATATATTGACAAGGAACCGTCATGATATTAATTTTTTTGAACAATTCCCTTAGAGACTCGCTCCTGCAAAGATTATAGATGGCTCTGACAGCCCTCTTTTGCAGAATAAAGATAGAATCTATATCTGCAGCCCGCCCCCAAAGCAAAATACCGTAAGACATAATGCTATGAAAGTAACTAAAATAGACCAGCCTCGCGGTATCCACGTCTGTTAACTGTCGGATTTTTCTGACAGCGTAAGCGGCTGAGCTCAACCGCCCTGCTAGAGATGTTAAGTGAGGACTCCACTGCAGCTTTGAGTCAAGCGTAATCCCTAGGAAAACTGTCTTTTCGACGAATTCCAGTATATCCTTATTTAATGTAACGTTACATGAACAACTTTTAACATTTGGCAAAGCGAATCTTATGCATTTAGTTTTCTTCTCATTTAATACTAAGTTATTTATAGTAAACCAATTATGAACCTCATGCATAGCGTTATTTACGTCGTCAAGATGTTGTGCCTTTCTATTTACTTTAAAAATCAGTGAAGTGTCATCAGCAAATAACACCATTTGAGGTTGGTTTTTCAGTAAATGAGGTAAATCATTAATATATACTAAAAAGAGAAACGGACCCAATATAGAACCCTGCGGAACCCCCATCTTTACTTTTAAGCCTAATGAATTTACACCGTTTATTTGAACATGCTGCAGTCTATCATTTAAGTACGATTTTATCAAGTCACGCGCTAGATGACCTAGTCCGTAATGCTCGAGCTTAAGGAGGAGTGTTTCATGATTTACGCAATCAAATGCCTTTGAGAGGTCGCAAAAGATGCCAATGGCATCCTGTGAGTCCTCCCATGCATTAAAGATGTGTTTAATTAAAGTGACACCGGCGTCAGTAGTACAACGCCCTCTGGTGAAACCGTACTGTTGATCGTGCAAGATGTTGTTGCAGTTGAAATGATTGAGCATTTGATTGAGCATCACTTTTTCGAACACTTTGCTGAAAACCGGCAAAATCGACACAGGTCTATAATTGTTGGTGTCTTTGCTATCCCCGGACTTAAATAGGGGTATAACCTTGCTGTGCTTCATTAAAGTAGGGAAAACTCCTTGGTCTATACACAAATTAAATATCAAAGCTAAATAGGGTGCTACTGTCTCAATTATTGATTTACATACATTAGTAGACATGCCCCACAGATCTTCGGTAACCTTGCTCTTGAGTTGATTGAATGTTTTTATAACAACCAGAGGGTTGATATGTTTAAATTTAAATTCCTTGGGACAGGCTGAAACATTCGCCCTTATTAAATCCATAGCAAGTGCGGGCGAGGAATTTAAAGCTTCAGTAGTTTTAATTGGAATATTGGTAAAGAATGTTACAAATTCCTGAGCCACATCGATATTTGTGCTTATGGGACCTCGGGAAGTATCTAGACTATAATCAGCATTATGTCTTTTATTTCTATTTGTTTCGTTATTAATAATTTTCCAAACAGTTTTTATTTTATTATCTGCTGATTTAACCTTGTTACTAATGTACAAAGCTTTAGCTGACTTACAAGTATTTTTAAAAATTTTAGAGTAAGTAGCAACATACTTATTAAAACTTTCAGTATTTACATAAGGCTTAAGGCCATACAATTCAAATAGTCGTTCCCTACTTTTCCTGATACCTTTAGTTGCCCAATCACTAAATAAAAATTTTGGGCAAATTGTTTTTGTTTTTTTCTTAAAAATATTATTAAACTCTGTTTGCACGACAGAAAAGAATTTTTCATATAAAGCACTACCACCATTTATATCAAGGCTCTGAACACATAACTTACTAATTAAAGTGCTATTAAATTTATTTAGATTACCAGATGTTATTGGTCTTGATTGTATCTGCACTTTTTGTAATGATGTTTTGTACTCAAAAGAAACGGTTTGTCCGCTGTGATCAGATGGAAGATAATTTACTATAGCTTTATCTAAGTAGGTGCAGCAACAAAAAACATTATCAATACATGTAGCAGTAGTCGAAGTTATTCTAGTTGGTTCTAGAAAAACGTATGATAGGTTGAAAGATTTAAAAAGACTTATTAATCTACTGCTATTTGAATTATTTACTAGAATATTGATATTAAAGTCACCACAGATTATTACTGATTTATTACCAGTTGTAAGTTTTGACAAAGCATCTTCCATTACAGTTTCAAAAATAGAGTAATTTTGGTAATTTGGGGGTCTGTAGACGCACACTATAACATGCTTATCTAGCTCAACACAGGACAGCTCAATAATATGTTCAACCGATAGTTGAACTATGTCTGTACGTGGCTTTGATTTAATACTATTTTTAATAAGGATTAGTGAACCACCACGCTGCATGGATTTGCGGTTGAAACAACTGGCCACAGTATAATTCTCATAATTAATTAACATTTCATACTCCTTTAACCAATGTTCTGTAAAACAAATAATGTCGAACATTGTCTTTTCTAAAAACAGTTCAATTTCTAATTGTTTTGAAGTAAAACCTTGAATATTTTGATGAAATATTTTTAAGGAATGTTGCTTACCCCCGTGTTTACTATTTGGTAAGGGATTGCTAGAAGATACCTTTTTGTTCATATGTTTAAATAAATTGTCGTTGGTATCTTCTGTTGTCTTAGTTACTAGTTTAAAACATTATTTTTTGTTGCCACCGTAACATTAGTATTATTACTAAATAGTGTGGTGCTAATTAAGGAGGACTTCGACATACTAATTATGTCTGAGTTAATATTAAAAGCTAATAGCCAAGCTATCTGACGTCTAAATCTAATGGGCAGATACGCTGTATCCCTAGTCGATTTTAATTTGTCAACAAAACTGTTGATGTCCAGAAACATAAGTTTGTCACTATAGTGACTAACAAGAAATTGCATATGATTATTTAACATATGAATGTTATTATTTTGTCTCTTTGAGAGGTGCTCAAAGTAAGGAAAAGCACACAATATTATTTTCTGACAATTAAGTTTTAACATTTCTGTGACGCTGTCAGTAATGTCGTCTTTTGTTACATTTATGCTATTACCTACTAATAAAGTTATGATAGAATTTGCATCATAAACATTTTTTGTTATTGAAGAAACTATTTCTTTATAGGAAGTTCCAGGCATACAATAATTTAAAGCAGATTGTCTAAGGTTGTTGTTTAGTAATTTCCCCAGACCCCTTCCTAAACTATCTGAAAATATAATGGGACAGCAACAAACTTTGATATCAGATAGAGAACTACTGTCTTGCAGATCCAGAGATGTACCATATTCAATATCTGGTACTACACTTAAATTAGGGACACACTCCATGACACTCTCAGACTGGGACGGGTATTCCGTTACCTCAGGCTGGGGAGCCCCAAATTGGGATTCCTTCAGGAAGGTACCTTGAGTGGTACTGTGCGTCACTGGGTCCATTCTGTCTGCACTAGAGCTACAGATATCCACTAATGCATTTGTTGCAAGTATTGGGAATTTAGATCCCACTGACAACTAGTAAGAGTGCGGTGTTCCTGACAAGACAATGGCCCACTTGCCGCGTTACCCAAGGTGTCTATACACCTGCACTTTGGAGGACTTTATAAACGCTACTAATGCCACGATAAACGTAGCCATCTACTGAAGCCAGTATTATAAAAAAAAAATGTATACATGCTAAAAGATAAATAGTTTACTTAAAATATCTATTCGAAAAGTAGAAGACTTTGTAAGTTTAAAAGTCACTTTTATAAATGCAAGGCTAGTGTAACTAAGGTTTATCTTGTTAAAATACGATGTCAAAGTCAAAGCATTTATTTCAATTAACCCATTTAGAAGCACTTTTAAACTGTTAAGGAGTCGAGTTAGTCAGAAAAATTCAATCTAGTTGCCCGTTCTAAGATGTATGTAGGTATTTATGGAGAAGAACAACGACTCGACTATTATTAATAACTAGATACATTATTTTTTTGGTATCTCAACAAGTTAAATTAGTAGTACAGCTCTGTGAAGAAGCTCGTCTGGGGAAGTACTACCATCGTATCTATGTCTGACGTCTGTAGCAAAGCAGCGTTGCTGTGTTCCAGTTTGAAGGGTATGGGTACCGGTGTAATTACAGGCACACGAGACATTTCAACTGATATTGCAGATGTCTATAGGTAGCGGTGACCACTTAACATCAGGTGGGCCGTCAGCTTGTTTACCATCCAATGACATAAATAAAAGAAAAAGTACATCAAATCATAATGAGCTCTGCGCAATGGGTGTTTACCTTAAATGTTTTATATTCGGTTTTCTTACTCTTATATTTTTATTTCCGAATATATCCGTATTTGTGGTCAAGATGTATTTAGGTAAGTTTGGTTTTCCATAAGCCGATCATATAGCATTGACGTTACTTTTATTTACGTGATACCCTGGAGAACTGAGCTGTCAATCGACAAGCTGACCGACTTCAAAAAGCTGTTCCCTACAGAAAATAAATGTTTGTGCTGTTTTTGGAGTCGGATTTTACGATTTTTTTCGTGTTATATTTCCCAGAAAACACTAGGAGTAAAGTGGGCGTGTTGGGCTCTTTTGTGATTTTTGCTCAGAAAGCAGCAAAATTGTGATTAAAAGTCTTTGAAAAAAAAAAAGATTTATAATATAGGTTAGGGTAAGGACCAACTTACGGACAAAAAAAACTTACAGTCGAATTAAGAATCTCCTCTTCTGATGTCGCTTAAAATTCAAATCTAAGCAAATAATGCTTTTTGAGAATCTCAATCTCAATTCAACATCCTTAAATCGATAATATTTTTTAATCAATTTTGTTTAACTTAGTCCCTACTTATAGTTAATTCTTTTAGGTACTCACCTACCATTCTTAATTCGTCGAGTTAAGCGAAAATTCTAAAACTGAGAACTCTTCAAAACTCCTAACAAATATTTCTGGTTGGAACAAAAGAAGGGTGACCTTTTATAAGCAGGCATATTTAATGAAGTTAAATCATGTGTAAGAAGGGTCCGGGTAAAATCTCAGAAATGGCCCCCACATTTTCCCTTCCACTGTTTTTCCTGGACCTTTACTTTTCAATGTCAAAATTAACCGAGAATTGAATTACTCCCGATTCTCTGTGATGTCGTTAATACAATTGAGCGAGACCTAGAAATTGTTGTTATTAAAATATTCGTGCTTTGCTGTGGCTAACAATACCTATACATATATGGCTAGTAGGTATACACACATATAACATGCCTATTGTAGTCTATAATAGAAAGTATATATCAAAAGATCGTGTTCACATAATATATTATAGATAAAAATAAAATATTGATAAATACATCGAAACTCACCGTGAAATATTTTTCTAGAAAAACACACCTGAAAATGACAGCAAAAATAACCAATAAAATGAAAAGAAACAAACGAAACGTAAAATTAAACGTTTAAAGCGAACGAACACACGACGACTCTAAAGTTTTTGTTGTGCATTCGAATAGCCGTGTAGTTCTCTTGAAAGCAGACGCAATAAAATATGAAGGCGCACAGTGTACATCGTCTGCATTTAAATAATATCGCGGACTGAACTTTTGCCCAGATTTTCTCCATGGTTGCCGACGCCAAAATTATCAGCGAAGCGAGAAATTAAAGTAGCCGTGAACAGCATAAAATTAACTAAGTCTTCGCTTCTAGAGTATTAAAGATATTTATAGAGCGCGCGGAATATTGCAGTGACCGCATTAAGTTTTAACAGCTGCAATTTGTTGATAACGGTTGTCTTTTTAAAATAATATGGATTTAAAATATGAATCAAATGTATTATAATAAATATTGAAACCTTCGCAAGCTTTTTCTAAAATCTCCTCCAAAAACGATTAACTAAGCAAAGGAAAAATTAAGTTTTGTGTTTTGATTAATTATGTATTTAGATTTATGTTGTATTATAAACAAATACTTAGATAATCTGCAAAAAAATAATCATTTCATGACGTGCTATGTTTGTTTCAAAGGTTTGGGCGTCGATGTAAGTACAGGCACATGAGATATTTGCAAGGCCCCTGGTATTGCAGATGTCTTTAGGCAGAAGTGACCACTTAACATTAGGTGGGCCGTCGTCGGCTTGTTTGCCATCCAAAGATTTTTGATAAAAAATATCGAATTAGTTTACTTAGGTACAGAGGTTCTCCAACAAAAGAAATACACAAATCATGACATTCAAACAATATGTCAACAAAAAGTACTATTAAGTAGGTGTTACATTATGAACACTTTTGCAACTTCTCAGTAAGCTTGTCTTATTAATACACCCAGTAAAGCTGGAAGTTGCTACTGGCAAGGTCTTAAGGTGGCAGCGTTCTTCCCCCCGCATTTACTAACTCGCTACCATTCCGTACCATGCACTCGGATTTAAACACTTAATTAAATCAAAAGTTTATTAATTTAACACTTATCATTTGTAAGCTGGATGCGAAACATTCGGTAACGATTTATAGGTAGACGGTAGTAGATTCTGAAAATTGTCTTAAAATCTTAGCCACTGAACAAATGCAAAGATCTTGTGAAAAAATGCTTGGAATTATGCTAGACAAGACTAATAAAAACCAGACAGGTATCTAAAGTGTAGATATATTTTGACGTCACAGACTGATTTATCAGCATTGTTTGATGTATGAACTGTCAATTTAGTCTCTGACCATAAACACACTTTAGCTTAAGATTTGAAATATATAGAAAGCAAGTTTTGTATATTATTTTAGTATTTCAGAACCATTGTATAATGATAGTACAAAGTTATTAGTTTCAAATTGCTACAGAATTGTATTATCGTTCTCAATAGCGTGTAACACCATGAGTATCTTGTGTTACATTTACATAAAACCGGCACATTCGCAATTCTAATCTGATTTATCGAGCTCGCATAGATCTTATTTCAAATCGAATATCCGAACTATCAGTTAACGCGACCTTATTGAAATTCCTCACAGAACTTCCACACTACTGCAAACTTTATCGAATACTACTTTACGAGACGTGTTCCTTTACAAAACATTCATAACGTTGTTTGTGTCCCGAATAAATCTCGGTCGGGCCCGAATTATTACGTGCATATCTCTTTGATGTGCGGGTGCATAGGCCCGGAACAGTCCGAAACTTTTCCGGATACGTAATCCTCGTTGGTTAAGCGGATAGACCGGTGGAAAAACTTGCGTCCTCGGCCGTGTGACGGCAAGACAGGGTGGGTATGCCTGTAGATTGGGCCGGGCAGTTGCGCGGAACGGGTAGACAGCCCATTTGTCGTATCAAGTTGGATTAGCCTACCTGTAGGTATGTTTGAAAGATTGAAGCGCCAATATATGAATAAAATACATTGCCTTCTCTGAAAAACTTTCAAATAAATAGTGTGTTCTGTAAAAAAACTCTTTTGCGTAAAACAGTTTTTCATGAAATGGAAATGTGTTATGCTAAACTAAGATAAAAAGCTAATAAGTTCCTTTGTTATTGGTATTTCTTTTCAAAATAAAGAAACTAAATAGCAAGATTTATACGAATATCCGAGTGATAATGTCCGAGCATAAAATGCTTGATCAGCAAGATTTTTAACTGCTGAAAACAGAAATATTAGCGTAAAAATCGACATTTAATCCGGCCCCGACGGCGCTCGGCGTAATCAAAAACACTCACAACTTGTAGGCACGCTGTTCATACAAAAATACGTTGAAACAATATTGATTTACTCTCCGTACACGAGAGGTTACTGAAATATTTATTCTGATGAGGATTATTTGGTATTGTTCGAAGTTATGGCTACCCCACTTGAATGTGCTTAACGAAATTTCAAATTTACATCAAAAGTTTTTAATGTAAGACGCTAATTGGTTATAATGGGTATAAGAAGACACTTAACTTAAAGAAGCCGATCGCTACGTGTTCTTTCTATCATTGAGAACATTTTTTACAGAGACGTTGAAAACGAAAACCAGTTTTAAATTTTATAAAATTTTAATAATTTTGTTGCAATTAGGTACCCCTAAGCACAATGTTTTGCGAACGTTAACATAAAGTGATTTTTCACGCTGATAATAAAGTCTAGCAATAATTTTAGCTCATAATTTCTTAGTTTTATGAGCAGTATGCGTATTGACAATTAATTAACTAGAGATTTTCTTGATTTCAACGCCGTATAAAACTTTGTGAAACGTACCTAAATTATTATAAATTGAGAGATACGTTACTATCCTGGGTAATTCTAACCCAAAACTTTGAGAGAAACTAGAAACTATAAACTAAAAGCGGTATTTCACAGTAGCATCACAACAGCGTAGTAACACTACATTTGGCAATTGCGAATGCCAAGAGCATTAGCGATTGCTTACACAAACCAATTCAAATCTATATGCGAAACATCGTTTCCGAGTGTGAAATCAAACTGAAATTGATCGTATATCACAGCTATCAGCTCGTAAACTTCCATTGCTTTACATGGAAATAGAAAATGAGGGGTAGTGTTGGTATTGCGTAATTAATCATTATAACGAACAGATTAGACGTACAAGCATGCTGGAAGATCCCAATATTGTCACCATTTAGTTCAGTTAAACCTTAACTCTGTTCTGTGTCCTGCTTTATGTAGAGTAAAATGTTTTTGTTTGTTTAATTATATCGTTGGATGGCAGACAAGCCAACTTCTCACCTGATAAATAAAAATAAAATAAATAAATATCTTGGGACAATTCACACACGGCTATCTGATCCCAAGCTAAGCAGAGCTTGTGTTATGGTAACCAGACAACTGATATACATACTTATATAATTTATAAATACATACATATTATAGATAAATCACACCTAGACACAGAACAAACAATCATGCTCATCACACAAAGTTTGTCCTGGGTGGGAATCGAACCCACGACCTCCGGCTTAGCAGTCAGGGCCGCTAACCACCCGCCGCTGATGTTAAGTGGTCACCTCTGCCTATAGACATGATGAAATGTGTTGCTATCCCAGAGACGAAGTTAAAATGTCTCATGTGCCCTTAAAATTTCACCGGCATCCACACTCTTCAAACCGGAACACAGCAACGCTGCTTTGCGGCAGAAATAGGTTTGATAGTGCTTTCTCGGATGAGCTTCTGCAGAAAGAGCTCTACTACTACTAAAGTAGTAGACGTTTTAAGACAATAATCTAACTTCTGATTAATTTCGTTGCATGCTTCATTGTCTAGTTTTCGCTACTGTAAATGCTGGCTTTCAGGAGTTGCAGTGATTAGGAAGAGTGTGGCGGGCTGACACTCCAGTACCCTTTATTTTTTAATGGTTGTTAATTTGGAACAATGATGACATCAAAATGATAGCCACTAGGTATGTCAATTCCAAAACAGTCTTATTTTTCTTTAATTCATCATTAATTTAATGTTTTAAGAATAGACACCTGCCATGTTTATTATCTGGTAAGTTGGCCTTTGTACTTCTTGCTCCATAAAATAAATAAATAAATAAAATCAATGCTATCCATTAACCTTCAACGGTGGGGTTTCGCAGATGGCACCGACCTTCAATGCCTGTGCGGTGCCTCTCCGCAGACCATGGCCCACCTTTTATCTTGTGCCGCATGCCCTGTGTCCTGCATACGTGTGGACCTAATGACTGCATCGGCAGATGGTGTTGCCGTGGCCAAATTTTGGGTCAAACAAAGTATTTAAAAAATATCTTATTTATTTAATACTAGCTTTTGCCCGCGACTTCGTCCGCGTGGATTAATAGTTCCCGTTCCCGGGGGATTTCCGGGATGAAAACTATCCTATGTCCTTTCTCGGGTCCCAGACTATATCTGAGCCAAATTTCATTGAAATCGGTTCTGTGGTTTAGGCGTGAGGATGAGACAGACAGACAGACAGAGTTACTTTCGCATTTATAATATTAGTACGGATTAATATTCTATTATTTGCTATCGATCCGCTAAGAAGAAGAATACTATCCATGGAAAAGCACGGTAGCTCGAATTTTTAGTACGAGGGTAGTATCGCTACTTACTCATGATAGCAACTCTAATATTTGACATGGCTGGAAGATTAAGATGACATAGTATTCAATCCTTAATTGGTTAAGTAACACTAAGGCTGACGTGAGCGAAGCCGCGGGCAACAGCTAGTATCTAATATATCCACTGAAATAAATCTATTCCTGAACTAACCTTCCAAGCTGTTATTTTCAGAAACTCGCTCTATGAAAACGTTCACAACTCTATATGAAAGTCACGCAGGTTACAACGGCTGGCTTACTTTTAACCCAAGTCTAGTAAACTATGAAACAGCAAGCCACAATATACGGCGCTCCTATATAAGCTTTGTAGTGGAGCGCCTGGGGCGTTAAAAACATGAAAACCTAGGATTTCTGTTACAGTGAATGAAATTTTATAATTCAAAGTGGAATGTTTAGCTTATAATATATACAAAAAAGTTTACCTATTAAAAAATTGTGATCTCGATTAGAAAAAAAAAAATGAAATTACTATCTATCATTTTGATAGTTTAAACGATACAATAACTTATAATATTAGGCTGTAGAACATTTTTCTACACCAAAATTAAATTAATTTATACAGGAAAATTTTTTAACCAGTGCGTAAATTTTGCCATAATAAACTTCAACACGTTTTATTAAACACGTATATTTTATTTTGATATGTCTTAGTACTAAAAAAAAAAGTTATCGCTTACGAAACATGTTTACTTAAAAACCATATTTCATTGTCACTCGGCGCTAGCGCATTCCCCATCCCCTCACCCCAGCCATGCGCCCGGGCGGCGGCGGCGGCCGCGAGTTTTCATTGATAGTATGGCGAATAGATTATGTCCTGGATGTTTTGCTTATTTCAAACTCGGATAAGGATGAAATTTTTTTTTTTTTTTTTTTTAACTAAACACGGAAATGTGTTCTATTACTGACACTGAACTACCAAAAAAAATTTACGCACTGGTTAAAAACTTATCCTGTATATTCATATTTAGATATTAATTAGGAAAAAGAAATAAATGAAGGAAAATGAAAGAAAAAAAACAGACTCCGCATTCGGCCACCGAATGCGGCGGTCATTGAGGCGGAGCTGTACGAGGGATACAGAGAGGCGAAGACCGCCTTCAACGAGGCCATCTCGCGGGCCAAGGCTCAGGCCCGCGAGGATTTGCTGGGACACTCTGAACGCGGATCCGTGGGGGCGACCTTACAAGACGGTGCGGGACAAGATCCGCACCTGGGCCCCCCCGCTGACGCAGAGTCTCCGGCCGGAGCTCGTTGAGGACGTGGTGAGCGCTCTGTTCCCCTCGCGGGGAGAACATCCTCCCCCGCCCATGGCTCCGCCGCCTGCGATGCCGGAAGCGGACCACACTGACGACGACACACCAGAGGTGACTGGGGTAGACCTGAGGGTGGCGGTACGTAAGCTGAAAGGCAAAAATACCGCCCCGGGACCCGACGGCTTGCCTGGGAAAGCCTGGGTCCTGGCCTCAGAGGCTCTAGGGCCCCGATTGGAGGGGCTCCTAAGCGCATGTTTGGAGAGGGGCCAGTTCCCATTTCGTTGGAAGACGGGGAAGCTGGTCCTCATTCGGAAGCCTGGGCGCCCTGCGGACTCACCATCCGCATACCGGCCCATCGTGCTGCTCGACGAGGTGGGTAAGCTCTTTGAAAGAGTTATTGCGGGCCGCCTCGTCGGGCACCTGTCTGGGATGGGGCCGGACCTTGCGGACTGCCAGTTCGGGTTCCGCAGGGGGCGCTCTACGGTGGATGCCATCTTGCGCGTGAGAGCTCTCTCGGCGGGGGATGCTGTGTCCCGGGGCAGGGTTGTGCTGGCGGTGTCGCTGGACATCGCCAATGCGTTTAACTCCCTGCCCTGGTCCTGCATTAGGGAGGCACTCCGGTACCACCGGGTGCCGAACTACCTCCGTCGGGTGGTCGGGGCCTATCTGAGTGATAGAGCCGTGATCTACCCTGGTCGAAATGGTGAATGGAACCGGCGAGAGATGTCGTGCGGTGTTCCGCAGGGATCGGTGTTAGGGCCGCTCCTGTGGAACATCGGCTACGACTGGGTGCTACGTGCTGACCTCCCCGAGGGCGCCAGCGTAGTCTGCTACGCGGATGACACGTTGGTCCTGGCGCAGGGGTGGTCGCACGAGGCGGCGGCCGACCTTATGACACGCGGGGTTGCGATAGTCGTCGAGAGGATCCGGCAATTGAGTCTCGAGGTGGCCTTGCACAAGTCCGAGGTCCTGTGCTTTCATGGGCTTCGGAACGCGCCACCTTCGGGATCCCAAATAACGGTAGGAGGGGTTTCCGTCGGCGTCGGGTCGACGATGAATGATGATATATTCGTAACGTTGTCATTCCTTTATTTATTTTTTTAATAACACCTAAATCTGAATTGGTTTCGGAAGATGAACCCATTTTTTCACAGATAAGGCAGCTGTGCTCATTACTTGTACTACTGGTCCTTGATTCATCCATTGTTAGAAAACTGTGATTTTACTTTTACTCTCAAATATATACAACATGCGCAGAACACGTGTCATTTATAACTAAAAAGTAGCTAGAAAAATGTCGTTTAGTTTTGGAGCAGCTGGTGTTGCCGTTCTCCCCTCTCCACGTTCTACTACCTGTCCAAGGTCGTTATGACCCTTCATACGCTCCAACATTTTAAAAAAATATTCATTTATGTCTATTTAGGTATTATTCAACGTATAGATACGAAAAAAAAATTTACTTCAAATAAAATTACATGCTCAAGTACTAATTTTTTATAGTTTTTGTTTAAATAATAAAAAAATCAAAAGCACAAAAAAAATTTGGGTAAACTTTACACTTCATAGTATAAAAAAGAAAACCCCCCCTCGACCATTTAAATTCATTCACTGTAACAAAAGTCTGAGGTCAAAACCCCCAGACACTCCACTATTGGCTAGAGAAGCTAAATTCTCCGCCTTGCCAACTTACATTATTATATTCTATAGCCGTTGTTTTCCAGCATCCCTTACTTACGCAGACACTGAGATATGGCCCGTGCATACTGAGCTAAAACTTCACGTATGATATAATGCTGGTTCACTTACAAAGGTTACTTTGTGGCGATGCCAATCTGACTTGGTGAAGTTTCACTTTTCTTGGTGAGTAGGTAATGTTGAAGTCGAAGTAATATCATTTATTTGAAAAACTTTTGAATGTCAGTTCATAGAAAAAAAATAATAATATTTAGTTGCCCGTTCCTAAAAGTAGTCTAGGTAATATGGAGAATAATAATTTTATTTTGCTATTTTTCTCTATCGAGCCTATTGTTTTTTTTATCCAAGGCTTTGGTTAGCAAGGCAGCTTAGGTAAGGATTTAATTTGTTATGATATAAGGGAAATTGTTATTTGGTTGCAACGAAAGGTTTTGTTTACAATTTAATAATATCACACATAATTTCGTCCTGACAATTCATTGTAAATATCATACATACTTATAAACTCACGCCATTGGGGGTAGACAGAAACCACAGAACGCCACCTGGTACGATCCTTATATACCCCTCTCGCCTCCTCCACGTTCATATATCTGATCATACAAGCACGTCCTTTCTAAAGAACCTTACCAATAAGGTCAATGTAAGTCTATCTAGGGCGTCCTCTCCCTGTGTTGCCACTTACATCTACGATAATAACGAGTCTTCAGTACGACAGTGCGACAAATGGCGCCGACATTAAAATATCTCAACTAAGACAAAAGCAGACGGTCCTAAAAAATATCTAGTAAAAATATCGCATTCCCGCACAACCTTTGTAACCATGAAAGTTCCTTAGAACTCATTCAAGATACTATTGTCTTTTTTTTTATTCAAGCGTATTATCTCGAGCAATTTGATGACGTGGTTCGTTCAGACAATATTGTTGCCGGCTGAAAGCGGTTGTCTTAAAACAGCCGTCGTGGCAGAACAAAATCTTATCGTGTACCCACCCTTTCACTCAATGCTTCTTATTGCGACGAACTCCGTATACTTTGTATAAGATTGCAATTGTCTTCAAACCTGGAGTTCAGAGGGCGCAAGTGATGGGAGCATTTAGAATTGGGTTGGCTTAATGATTTGTCGCAAACACCAAAAAGATGCTTTTTTACCTTTCATACAGTAATTGTTATGCTAAAATTTTATTTTCAATATCAGACTTACATTATTTACAAGTTCAGGTTTCCTTACGATGTTTTCCTTCACCGATCTCAGCGATGTCAAAAGATAAACTTAGAAATAACGTAGATGTGAGTGGAAAAAATCACATTAGTACTTGTCAGGTATCGAACCCACAACCTCAAGCATGAGAGGCATCACGACGCGACTTCATTAGCGCTGCTTATATTTGAAAAATAAAACATACAAATAAAACGAAAAGACATATCACATGGCCGTTAACAACGCATAGTCCTCATCAAACTAAGTAACGTTGAGCAAGAATTACTGCTAGAGTAATTTTTGGTCACAAGACAACGACTACGCTAGACAACGACTACGCTAGACAACGACTACGCTAGACAACGACTACGCTAGACAACGACTACGCTAGACAACGACTACGCTAGACAACGACTACGCTAGACAACGACTACGCTAGACAACGACTACGCTAGACAACGACTACGCTAGACAACGACTACGCTACACAACTACTACGCTAGACAACGACTTTTAGTTTGTCGTGAATAATCACTGTTTATGCTAGCGCGGAATCACGCGCAAAACATTGTTCTTAAGGGTGTGTGCAACAGGACAGCAGTCTTTTAGTTCTTCAGAGGGGCCACTAAGGGCCGATGCCTGCCGAGGCTGCGGGTTGTTCGAAAGAGATACTGCGCCCCCGGAACACAAAGGGCACATGAAGGAACATAGATGGGTTTTAGTCAGTAAAAGTCTGACACTCCCTCCCGCCCCGCCCAGGGCGGATGAAGTTATTTGATGAATTCCCACCTTTAAAAAAAGTATTTTAGTTCTAACATTTAATTTCTTTAATTCGTCGGTCTACCTTGTTGCAGAGCTTTTCATACTACGTTTGCCTAAACTTTGTTACCTTACATTTACATATTATTATAATATAAAGTTCATACCATTTTTTTTTCTTGTCAATTGTCTTGTTTTAACTTGTTTGTAGGTGTAACTCCATATTATGTAATATATGCGTAAGAAGATGCCACGTGTAACCTTTGCCTTAAAGACTACAAAGATATACCTATTCATAAAGAAAGAAAGAACAAAAGATGTAAACAACATTTCCATGGACCTCCTATAAAACAAACTTTCAATAATAAAGTAATTATTTAACAAGTTTATTTAGGACGATTCAAAGGAATTTAAATATAAGTTAACAGTTGTTAGTCTCATCAACGATCTGATTAGATAAGGTTACCTGAATTTTGTAGTCCTCTAACAGAATAGTTGTGTTAGTTTAGGATCTTTCACTGTTTACCGCTTGAATTATCTATTGTTTAGTTTTAATGTAGGCTTAAACTAAATTGGAGATCTGATTGTTGGCTTCGTAATATGGATATTACGAATGAGTGTAGTACGTTAACACTTGACAGATGTATTGTTATTTACAGTCAGGCGGCAATTCTGCTAACTTTTAGGAACAATCGCAATTTAATCTCAGTCCAAATGTGTCAAAACTGCCTTTACATTTTTTGACATTGATTATCATTGAGATGAGATTGCGACTAGATTTCAAACGATTTTAATTAATACAATAGGGTAGTTCTGATATTGTTTTTTTTAAACACATGCTGATAACTATTCTCTTAATGTTATTTTTCAGTCAATTTTATAAAACTGACTAGTAGCCAATTTGATGGTAAAATAAAGAGGATGAACTACCTATATAATTTGATTCGAAAAAAAAAATACTGGGAAAACTTTTATAGAAAATCTAAGTCGCACATAATAATAAACAACCTGTGTATCTAAAGGTATGGTCCAATTTTATCTAGATAAGGCCTTTCGATGGCATCTATTTAACAACGTTTGGTATTGGCTAGCCCTGCAGAAAGTCGAACTCAGCCTCTTTGAACTAGAGCCACTCAGGGCCGATGCCTGCCGGGGCTGCGAGTTGTTCGAAAGAGATACCGCGCCCCGGGAACGCAAAGGGCACAAGAAGGAACATGGATGGGTTTTAGTCAGTAAAAGTCTGACACTCCCTCCCGCCTCCCCCAGGGTGGGAGAAGTCATTGCATGATTTCCCATCGGTAAAAAAAGCCTCTTTGTATTACGATTTGATACATCATAATACATCCCATCAAATCAAAATTCATCCTTCTTCCATCCAAAATAGACTTGTTTTTCTTTAAATAAAGCTTATTCCTTACACCATACACTAAGGATTTATCACAGGCGTGCTAAGGTGTGCTTGTTATTACAGTTTGTTTGGCAGATAGGATGCAATCGTTACTCGAGGACGCAAAGAGATTCTTCAAAGCTATTTTATCTACAACGATACTGTTATTGTACCCCTTTTAACTAGCGAATTATGCGCGACTATAAAAATGTTTGTTGTCACAAATTTTATTGGACAGATTGTGGAGAATTTAGTTTATCTATTTCTTGTTCAAAATATAGTTATTTTACAACTTGATGCAGGCCGCTTCTAACCGGTCGTTTTGGAAATCCATTGTCCAGCAGTGAACGTCCTGCGACTGAAATGATGTTGATGATTTTACAACTTAAATTAAGGGTCATAAGGTCCACAGGCTTACTGTGTTGTTCGAGACATCGTCTGACCTTTTCTTAGGCCAGTGAATCAGTATTGCAATACAAGGTGGCAATGTTGCCAGACTTTGGACGCTTGTCCCAGTGATAATGATGTGGGTTTTTTGATATCATAAGAGCTAAGAAAAAATTATGATACAGATGAAGGTCTATGTAAAAGAAGAATACAATCGAAGACACGGTGTATCGAAAGATATTATGTTTACTGGGGAAAACAGACATCAGGATGGGCAATGGATAAGTAAAAGGGCACGTGAAAGGCTCCGACAACGATGCACAGCGTATGCAAAAAAATGTCAAATTTAGACAGATATGACGAAAAGAATTCAAAATAAAATTGATTAAAAGTACGAGGAATAAGTAAGTCCTGCCAGATCAGCCAAAAATTATTTATGATACAGAGATTGTTCACTCAAACTGCTTAGTATATTTGAATCATAACTATATTCAACAAAGTGAACTTATCTGATATAACTTTAGAAAATTGTGAAAAAAATATTGCACCATTCAAAATCATATCAAGGTAGGTAAACGCTATGCCATTTCCCTATTACCTCGTCAAAGCCATCCAATGAGCTAAAACTAGTGGTCCCGCTGGGAATGAAATTCAGTTGGTTGAATGAACTGCATTTATCATTCGTAATGCAGGGCGGATGACATATTTCCAATCTGGTATGGTCATGCATCATCCATTCATACTTCCATTTTAATTTACCTCTTAGTGCTTAGTTATTACTAGTAATTTCATATTTGGGCGTCCTTAGTTAGGATATACGAGTATTACTTGTGTTTTGACTGTTTTTTTGAACCATTTGTTGCGAACAAATTTTCAAAGTGACATTGTTTTTTTATTTATACGGTTTGTAATAATATGCGTCACAGTCCTTACTACCCACACGATAATGAAAGATAGCCCTAAACTACGCATACTGCTCATGAAACTGAAGGAAGTTTAAGCAAAAATGATTGCCAGGAAACGACTTTTTTTTGGCGTAAAACATCACCGTTTGTAATGCGCAATGTAACGCACGTAAAACATTATATTTCAATATCTCCGTAATCAGAAATCTCAAGACACGATCGAGAACAAAAATATGATCGTAATAATAGGTAGAAAATCTAACTTTCGGATTCGTCAAATGTCTTTTACACCTGTTATGTCTAAAATTTGTGAGAAAATGAAGAATGATCATTGTGTGTAGGTACCTGATTCAGTAGTGCTATTTGTTACTACGCTTTGAACTGGTATTCCTTATTATTTTAATCTACTAAATTTCACTTAAAATATAATAAAAAAGAGCTCCTAAAGATAGAACCAGTACCTACATCAGTATCTTATAAAATATAAATGCGGTCCAGAACATTCTATTTTACAAACAAAAAATGTATTGTACCTCTCAACATAATGAAACGTCTCGTCCACATTTTTCGTAGATAAAGCTTTTGTTCGCTCATTACTAACGACATTTTGTTTCGCCTGTGGGTATCCGAAACTTTTTTGACATCATTATTGGGGTCGCGCGTTTTTCCTTGAGGTTAAGGTGTTTTAAGAACGTTGGTGCTTAGAAATTTTTAGTAAAAAAAGTATAACGTGATGATAAAAATGTGGAGAGTTTGCGCGTTATGAGCGAAGCGATCAAGGTCGTATAAGTTTGTTGTCTTATCGATTTCGAGATGGATATAGCTAGTCAGCTGCATGCATGATGACCGCTGGGCAAAAGTCTCCACACGATGGTTGCCGGAAGACGGACGGCGCTGCCGAGGCCGGCCTAGAAAGAGGTGGCGAGACGATTTGGACGCGTACCACGAGGGCTGGTTCGAGGTGGCTCAGGAAAAGAGCAAATGGAAGGAATTGGGGGAGGCCTTTGCCCAGCAGTGGGACAGTACAGGCAAAAAAAAAAAAATTGCTAGTGATCATAATTCGAGGGTCACTTTTATGAAGAACAGGGCGGAAAAGGAGGATCCTATGACCAGTTGGGTGTTGTGTCTGGTGGACTACTGCCCAAAGGTTGACGTTGAGTTTTGTATATGTTAATGTCGCGGAGAATTTTGGATATTGCAATGTAGGAAACGTCACATGGTGTGATAGATGTCGCCACAACTTCGTCCAAGCGTTCCCGTACCATGTGTGTCTATTTTGAATTTCAATTAAACTAATTGATGAAACTCCAACAACATTAGATATGGGTGTCATGATCAAATCATGATAAATCGAAAACATTGTTATTTGTATTGCTTCACGGGGATCGATACCAATTTATCATGATAAAAACAAAAACAATGAAACTTTTTTGATTCCAGAATCATTTGATATTAATACTCGTCTGTGAACTTTCACTAGTTAATTTTTAATCCTGAATTTTCTAGACAATGTGAGTTAGGTCAGTGTGATTGATCTCTGTTGACGTAGCTTTTTCATTTATTTACGTTTGACTTTGGAATATTTACAAACGACGAGTGTCGCTAGCTAGATGCTGCGTTTGCAGAATGTAATTCTTTAGATTGAAATAAAATGCATTTACCAAAAATTTATGCTTTCTTAACACATAAGGAACCGGGATTTTCATAATATTTAAGTTAAGTTTTTTTAAATACTTAATTGGGTTTTTCCCAAAAAAAAAACTCTTTCTCCTTTTTATACTATTAAAAAATCATGCATTTGTATTTTTTTTTTATAAAGCTTGCTGAATCGTCTGTTTATATAAAGCAATTTTCCTTCGTATTTTTTCTACACATTCATCGTCTCTGCCTTTTGCACATCACAAGCTTACATCCAATATGGTAATAATTGAATAATGTGTGTAAATGTTCTGAAAATATCTCTTGGAAAAACTGGGAGGGAAAGAAATTAATGCATGTACCAATCAGTTAGGTACTTTTTGTTTTAAGATGGAAGAATAAATTGAAGTTGGAAATTATCTTATTGAATATGTAATGAGCTAAGCGTGTCACTTAGTTCTTGGTATTCAATGCTAACTGATTTACAGTGATATTTCCAGAAAAGCTTTTGTAAAGTACAATCTACTTCGATCACACGGAATAGTTACTTTAGGCAGTCTTTTTAGGGTTCCGTACCCAAAGGGTGAAACGGGGTATCAGTTTAACGGGTATCACTTTAAAAATAAATAGTTAAATTAAAATAAAACAAATATTTAAGGGTGGCTCTCATACAAAAGACATGTTTTTTTTTGGACTTTTTATATACGGAACCCTTTGTGCGGGACTACGATTCGCACTTGGCCGGTTTTATTTTTAGATATTATTTTATTTTGAACAATTAATGTTTATTTTTTTTATCAAGTGCTTTAAATACAAAGTTTTACGGTTAAATCATCTTGACCGACTCTCATTTTATTTTATTTTATTTAAGGAAAAACAAACAGTAGCACAATAAAAAATAGTCAAAATGTCTTAAATATTACATATTAACTAATTATGCTACCCACTACGTTTTCCACAGATAACACTTAAAAATATTTAAAAAAACTAGCTAACACAGATACAATTCATACACATATTTGCATTTATAATAATAAGAACTCGTATCTGGACTTTTAAATGTATAAAAGAAAAAAGAAAAGGTAAAATTAAAATTAAAATTAAAATATATATACAAACTCTCATCCTCAATTAATTGCAAGCTCTTCAAGCCCTTTTCTCAAGACAATGTAGTCTATGTTCTGTGTATGTCTGTAGGTATTTTTTTATCTTATTACATACTTAGTAGGTTGAAATTCAACCAAATAATTTATATGCAAATCTAGTAATTTCACTTCCATAAATATTTTTTTTCAATTTTAATTTTTATCGTTTTGCTAGTTTGGCGTATATTACTCCTGCGGGCCATGGGCTCCGGGCACGAGGCAGGTCAATTTAGCGGCTGATGCCACGAACACTAAGTCACTCTGTTCGATAAAACTGAAATGACTGAATGCGGGACTACTGAAAAGCCAGTGATTTAACTGACCTATCTCGTGTTCGCAGCTCATTCATTACGTGAATCCGTACTTCCGTACTAATCCCTACTAGTTCTTACTAATATTATAAATGCGAAAGTAACTCTGTCTGTCTGTCTCTTCTTCACGCCTAAACCACTGAGCCGATTTCAATGAAATTTGGTACAGGTATAGTCTGGGACCCGAGAAAGGACATAGGATAGTTTTCATCCCGGAAATCCTCCGGGAACGGGAACTATTAATCCACGCGGACGAAGTCGCGGGCAAAAGCTAGTAATTAAATATAATAATACCCAAATCATGTGATATTCCGTCACGGGAATAGGCATAATAAAATATTATTAGTGACAAGCTCACACATTAAATACACATATTAAATGATCAATTTTATCGAACATTATCGGTTTGTTCCCGGAACGCAAAGGGCACAAGAAGGAACATGCATGGGTTTTAGTCAGTAAAAGTCTGACACTCCCTCCCGCCCTGCCCAGGGCAGGGGAAGTCATTCGATGATTTCCAAATGGTAAAAGAAAAAACGGTTTGTTTAAAAAAAACTAGTAGGTACTAGATTCCGTCCGCGACTTCCTCCACGTCAAAGTTAGTATATTATCCCACGGGAACCTATGTGCTATTCCATACTATAAATAATCTATCTCTGTGCTAAAATTCATCCAGATCCGTTCTGCCGTTCTGGCGTGATTGAGTTACAAACATCCATTCATCCAAACTTTCGCATTTATAATAGTCAGGTGAATAGTGGTTCAACATGGGGAATACTGAACGATTATTGAACTACAGGCAGAATTTTGGCCAGCGGATTAAGGAGCCATCTCCCCGGGCGAGAGTATCGCGGTGATGGCTACCTCGCCATCAAATTCGATAGAAACTTTATGAATCAATTTTCACACGGCGATATCACCTTGAGTATCGTGACGAGAATTGGATGAAGAGATGAAGTGACGAGGTGTAGATGATTGAAGCCTTCTAGACAAATGGTAGTATACTACAACCTTATCCGGTCCAGTTATATTCTTATTAGAGACTAGCTTCTGCTTCCAACTTCGACCGCGTGTTATTTTTCAACAGATTTAATTTACGTCTTTGGTTATTGCTCCGGTTCTGTGGGTTGCTGTTATAAAGCCTATGGCCTATACTATTCTTCATGAATTGAAGTACCACATAAAAAATATTTATATTAGATCCGAATAGAAGTTCCAGAGACTAGCGCATTTAAACAAACAAAAAATCTTTAGCTTTATTATAATTAGGTACGGTTTAGAGAAGTATACCAGAATTCAACCACATTTTTTTGTCAGGCATAGGGTTGTAAACTGACGGTCACATACGATAAGCGTCCGTCAATTAACATTAAATGACCGGTCACATTGGACATTTATTGTCATACTGGTCAGATAAATTAGTATTCTTTACTTGGTGTAACTATTATTTTCGTAAAATATTGAAAGTCAGGCAAATTTTTAACTTTATGAATGTGAAATAATACCTATTGACTTTCTAAACCAACATAGTGTGTAGATAACTTTTAAAAAATATAGACTCTCACGTAGGTATTTATTTTTATTTATACCTACTGTATTTTATTAAGTATTTTTTATTACTGTGTTATAGATCGATGAATGACATCTGGTTAGCTTCGATGATTCTAAAACTTCCGTAGTTTTATAGAATAAAGTCTATTTATATTAAAAAAAACGTTTCTGACGTTGCTGACAATAAATGACAATAAGTGACCGGTCAAATTGGATAAATGTCCAATATGCTCGGTCAGATTAATCGGTCACATATAACCTGACGGTCACTTTACATCTCTAGTCAGGCAGCGTCACTTTGGTAATTTTATTATCACTGACATACAACAATCACGCCTGTATTCCCCGAAGGGTTAGGCAGAGGTGTACCAATATTCGCCCACAGTTCGCCGGTATGTTTAGGTCCTATGTAATAGGGGGCGAGCCTATTGCCATTAACCGGGCACAAATCCTGACTCCGAGCTGTTACTGAGAATTTCATAGAAAAATCCCATAACACTTTTTGCTCGACCTGGGAATCGAACCCAAGACCTCTAGCATTATCACTGACCTTAACGGTAATAGGAATTAAGTTAATGAAAAGAAACATTATTGAACGATTCGCTTCGGTTGCGAGTTGGTTGACTTCAGAATAAAGCTAAAGTCCTAAATTAACCAAAAACGGGGAAACATTTTTCTCTTGTGTTTAGCTACATTAGCATCTATACCAAATTTCAAAGTGTGCCAAACTTCCTTAATTTTTTCTTTATCTTTTAAGCGTGAAACACTAACAAACATACATCTATCTATCTGCCTCAACTAACTATCGCATTTATAAATAGTAGTAGGATACAAAGTAGGATGTGTTTATAATCCTAACAAGTCAAGTCAATCATTCCAATTTAAACCATATTTTCAGCGGAGTAAAAGTTTATTATGCAACGCAACGAACGTAAGAACTACATCGACTGTAGCTCAAATCAACCTTGATTGAAAACACTCCAATGGCTGTTGATTGCAAGTTCAGTAAATAGAGGTGCGCGCACCAAATGTGATACGTTATAATCGATGCAAAGTTCTCGATAGCTTGAGGATTTCAATGTCGATTTGAATATGGTAATGAAGTAACAAAACAATGATTGATAGAGTGATTAACTACAAAGTGGTTTGTGGAGGATCATGCTTTATTGGTTATCTAAAAACCCAATAATACCCTGCCCGATCTGGGAATCAAACTGAGAACCTCGCGTTTAGCTGTCGCGCTTATAAAAGTTCGTTACCTCAAAAAACGACACACTAGAAAGGTAGAAGTTCCTGTTCTCATACAGAGAAGGCACGAGCATTGATCACCACACTTGCTCAAGGCGGATTGCCGATTTCAGACTTGTACTGAGATATTTCTTCATAGAAGATTTATTATGTTAGAAAGATATAGCTGTTATGCTTATATACAAGGCGTTGATTTGCATCCTCGTCAAATTCAAGGAGTTAACTATGCTCCTGATTCTTAACACGAATCAGTAATACAATAAATTGGTTTTGTTTTTTTTTTTTGACGTGATTTTCAAATTCTATCTAGCCATCTCGCCAGAGCGTTTAGGCACTATGTACACATTGATATAGCCGCGCGACAACTCTGCCTACCGCATACGCAACTGGGCGATTCTGAATTATGCAAGAGGAGTATTCTGGAATACTGTTATTTGATAGTTGCAACTAAAAAAACAAGTATTTATTAGATATTGGCCAGGTATCGTAATTATATTTGATTACTTCTATTTTTTTATGACAAGCTCCTAAAATTTGACGAGGATGCCAATCAACAGCTTGTATTTTGACTTATCGAAGCTTAAGAATTTCCTCAATAGCTAAATGGTAGGTACCATTAAAGCTGTTTCTTACCTAAGCTAACATAACGCTTCAGTAAATATCTGGCCCGTATCTATTGTTTTAGATAATACAAAGGGGATATCAAATTTTATTAATACGCGTTTACCATAATAATTGGAGAACAGCGAGAAGCAAGTATGGTAATCATAACAAGAAGCGATATAATTTCTGCTACAAAACTTATCATTTCATTGCGAGTTTCTTGGTAATTTCATTCTATAAATTGTGTGCGAATGCCGCAATGGACTGGGAAGTGTCCGAAACTTCTGTACGCTTTGAACTTGAGTAGTGTAGCACCTGCTTCCTAATTAGACATTCCGCAGTTAGTCGAGTTATTCGGGCAGGAAGTTGAATAATATGCTTGTAGGTACTTGCGTATTGTTATATCGTAAAAAGGTATTTTGTACCAAGAGTCTGAAGGATGGCAGTATGCGAAAAATTCTGTTATAACTAAAATAAATCGGCCGTACTTAAGGCAAAAGAATGTTATAAGATTCAATGTTCTAGAAGTATTTTGTGAGTGTTTGAACTTTTCGACAGTTATTTTCTATGTATTTGGTAATCCGTTCATGTAAGGCGTTTTATGACAATATGGATTTTTTCATAAGTTTTTTTTTGTATACATAAGGCTATAAGTTGATCAAGTTTATCTTGGACATCACTGACATCGGTGAAAGAAAACATCGTGAGGAAACCTGGTCTTTTATCTTACATATGAATGTCTGAAATCGCCAATCCAACTTGAGTAAGTCTGGTGAACAATGTTCGTGGTGAAAATGCCTTTGCCTTGCAGTGGGAACATAATAGGCTGGTATTTTTATTGTTAGTTGAAGACTTTGTTTTATACTGTTAAAACTTAATACATATTTATTAATACTATCTAAAGACTTACTGCCTCGTTAGCCTAGTGGTCCTAAGCACGACTGCTACGCTAGAGGTCCTGGGTTCGATTCCCAGGTCGAGCAAAAAGTGTTATTGGGTTTATCTATGAAATTCTCAGTAGCAGCTCGGAGTTTGGATTTGTGCCCGGTTAATGGCAATAGGCTCGCCCCCTATTACATGGGACCTAAATATACCGGCGAACTTTGGGTGTACATTGGTACACCTCTGCCTAACCCTTCGTGGAATACAGGCGTGATGGTATATATCTAAAGGTTAGATATATCGTAATTTAAATTCAAAAACCGAACAAAGCGTTACTTTCAAGCTTGTCTTGGTTCTATATAAACCTATTACTCATGTCATATAAAGTCCCTACTCAAAATCAAACCCGACATTCTCAGTTTCATAAATCGTCGCACCTAATGTATAATTTTAATATGTAACATGATATGAACGGGTGTGGAAATCATAATAAGACGAATATGGGAAGGATATATTACTCTTCAGCGTCAGTGACTGTAAAAGGACCCACGTCATTCGTACCACTCAGGTATTCACTACTTAAACCTGTGAGTTCGCTCGCATCAAATTTATATTTCGTAGAGCAGAATCGTAAATCCTTCAAAATAAAAGTCTGATTTTATACAGTCTAAGAGACTCCCAACGTAATATTCTGCGACAAAAATAGAGAGAATTGTGTGTGTGCATTTTAAAATAATATGTAACTACATTTTGGTTTAATCATTACTTTTAGATCATCATCTTACTTTTAGATAGATTATCAGTACTTTTAGATTATTAAAATCATCTCACTATTAAACTACGGTCATTAAATTACTATCCTTAGAAAATTGCTGTTTTTGGGGTCTATTGGGGTCTAAATCCTGTCTAACCAGATACAACTGAACACCAGTATTTTACATGGACTGCCTCTCTGACTTCCACAACCCAATAACTTTGTAACACTGGTTATAAAACTTTCTAGCTTTTGACTACCCGACTGTCAAAGATCGACTAATGATAATCGGCTCTGGGTCGACCGGGTACTGACTATGTTTATGTTAAAACAAAAGAAGTTTGTACTACGTGACCCCCTATTATATCACTCACGGTAGTGACCTATTAGCTAGGTAGTAGAGCTGGCAGTACCTAGTAGAGCTCTTTGTGAAGGAGCTCGTTTGGAGAAGTACTACCACCACACCTATTTCTGCCGCAAAGCAGCGTTCCTATGTTTCGGTTTGAAGGGTACCGGTGTTACAGGCACATGAGACATTTCAACTTTGTCTCTGGGATGGCAACGCATTTTCAAGGCCTCAGGTATTGTAGATGTCTGTAGGCAGCGGTGACCACTTAACATTAGGTCGGCCGTTGTCTATTTTGCCATTCAATGAAATATAAAAAGAAGGAACTATCAAATTAATATCAGTAAAAAAAGACATCATTGTCTTATGTATATTACTTTTATCTACACACGAAAATAATACCGTAAATTTAAACCTATGCATGAATTTAAATAAAGTATTATTTCCAACTGTCCATACACAGCGAACAGAACATTAAAACGTCGTTTGGGACTTCAAATAAAGATTTAGATGCATAAAGATCTATCGAACGATCAATACGGGTATGAGAGGGGCATAAAATAAAATTGGATGTAATAAAACGGGTTATACCTGGGTGGCACAGCCGCGGCATATCGTATTCCTAGCTATATGAGTGGGGCTAGGAAGCTAGAGGATGAAACACGAAACAGCTTGTGGAGTGATAACCTTTTGATTGGATTTACTGGCGATGAAGTTACCGTACAATGTACGGATCTATAAGATTTTGTATGTGTAAAATTATGGTATTAGGTTTAGTTTTTACAAAAAAAAAAACAACGTCAAAATTGCATAGATTTTGTTTATTTAATTAATTTAAAATCTCTTTTAAATTTGGAATTGGTAGGTATTGCCATAAGACATGGAACGCCGCCAGTCTTTGGGGCACTTTTCCGGTTGACGGCGATGCGGAGGGTTTTTTGATGCCATAGAATTTTAGTTTCTTACTAAGGTTTTTTTTTTAATTTATATTTAAGGTTGTAAATATGTAACCATTTTAATCAAATCTAAACAAATAAAGTAAAATATATTTTGAATTTTAATTCAGATAGTTGTTTCGGCAAAATACCGCTTCTCGTAAAGAGATAGAAGACATGAATTGATCACCACAGACTAATTAATGAACACTATTAACTGATTTTAACCTCACATCGCTATGGATTAAATAAATTTCGGATACTATTTTTACGGAGATTTTAATCAATTACACGTAAACCGTTGAACAGATTTGGATGAAAATACGCACGTAGATAGAACATGTTCTGGATAATAGTTTATAATAATGGAAAACTTACTTTTTACACGGGCAAAAGCTAGTAATTTACAAATAAACTTTCTACAAACAAAAACTTACTTAATCACCTCCTCACATAGCGTAGGTAATTAAGGAAAAAATCTCCGTAACGTACGTTCACAACCGTGTCATTATGGCGTTAATTAGTTCCAGATTGGTGAGATATTTCAAGCCAATTCCGCCCAAACATTTTCATTGACTAAGTTAGAACGCTTATAATTGATTAGAATCGGGGTGTTACGCCATCTTGATTTGGCATCGCTCACTCGCACGTTCCGATCTCAATCAAGGATGAGGAAAACGAAATGCCCAAATGTTACGCGTACATACTAGATACTTGGTAATGTTGAACAAATTTAGATGGGAGTTAAATGTAGGCGCTTGTGTTAAGTTGTGTAAGATACATCTTTAGTCTTGGGAAGTGTGAAGTCAAGGACACAAATTTTGGGCCGCAACAATGTAATTTATTATAGTACCTATTGTGTTATTTATTACAGTATAGTTTGTCATGCCGCCTGTCTCTTGAGCACATTTCCAGTAGACGGCGATGCGGAGGATTTTTTTATGCCATTTAGTTTCAGTTTTTGTTTTTCTTGCTTGTTTGCCACATGTTTTAAGCGATAATATTTTGAGTATGTTTAAACTGTTACTAAAAATTTGTAATTTTATAAAATATAGGTAATATTTTTATGATACTTAAGCCGTAAGCACACGGCGTATTTTAAACGAGCCTTCGTCGCGCATTTGTATCGATACAAACGCAATACGCAAGCGAGTCAAACAAAAGGCAATGTGGAATAAAAAATGCGCTGCCTAAAACGAATTTCAACTGCGCGTTTAAAATACGCTGTGTGCTTACTGCTTTAATCCGTTTTGACATACCTACCAAATTATATGATGTCATGACCCTAAAATCTATGCAAATAAAAATCTATTCTAATATCATTTGAATACGTACTTACCAATAAACATGCTACATGGTCAGCCCGCTTTCACGATCACTTTTCACAGAACACTCCACTTCACAGTGAAACCGCGGGGTACTCACAATCAACAACTTCAGTTCAGAGTACCAACCATCAACGCAGGCGCACTAAATAATTTAAAAACAGTTTTTTTTTTACTAACAGAGGAATCTGTTGCGATGGATTGTACACGACAGTAACTGTCAACGTAACGGCCGGTATGCGGTTATGTCATTTCTAAAAATTTAATAATGTGTGGGTAGTTTGTTTTAAAGTAAAATGAAATGTATCCCACAATATGGTGCTGCGGGTTATTTGAAAGAGTTACCGCGGCCTTGGAACATAAATGGAATTAGGAGGAACACAGATGGGTTTTAGTCAGTAACAGTCTGACACTCTATTCCGCTTCATCCACAGCGGCAGAAGTCATTTGATAATTTCTAATCCTATAAAAAAAACACAATATGACAAGACACGATCTTTTTCTGCTACGTTTATTTTACTTAGATAAATAAAAATGTTTAGAAAAAAATATAATAGCCGTTTAAAGTTATTATAGCCAAAGATATTATAGGTTCTATTTTTGAAAGAAAGAATACCTAAAAGGAATTAATGGCATTTAAAAGAATTACCTACTGGCCAAAAGTTAAAGTTAAAGAAAGTAGCCTTTTATAAATAGTCAAGTAGCCAATTTTAATTGTTATCAATGAGAGCCTCTTACTAGGATGATTTTTTTACCTCTTATCACACGACCCTAACCACTTCCATTACTTTCGAGAGTTTTCCTCCCTAGAGATATATTTTTCATCATCTTCATTGCCGTTGGCCCTTTGTTTAATAACGTGCTAAGTCCCACTTGCGCTAAAAACTAAACTTGAAGCTGTTGCTAACACGAGGTTTCAATTATAATAAAAATGAAATAAGATTAAAGTAGTCTTTGTTTAGTAACAAGGAAAATTATAGGTAAGATGTTATGTTTTGTCATGTTAAATATATCTCTTGTTTTCCTCAGTGTGCCTTTTGACAAGGGGCTTTTTTTTGTGAGCGAAGAAAATGCCTAACGCATGCCACGCCATCCGGGGAGACGACGTGGTTATGTGGAGCTTGCAACCACTAAAAACTCCGCATGTGTACCTACTTTCGCCTTGATGAATGGGCCGCGAGAACTGCTACGCATGACGTTCGCGACCCATCCAGCGTGGCCCACATCTGGGCTCCATCTTCTTTGCCCGCCTCCGGGCTCTCTCCTCCTTCACAAAGGCCTGCCTTACCTAACTGTTTCTATTGTACTATATCACATATGAATGTGACTCTTCTCCAATTAGTACCCGTTGTCTACTTTATTTTGCTATTTTCTTGGTTGCCACTCATCATTCGTTCTGCTTGTTTCTTCGAGAGCGCTAATCTCATTAACTGCTGGATCGACTTATAAAAATCTTTTACGTTATATAGCCCGTTAATAAACGGGCTATATAACGTAAAGGATTTTTATAAGTCGATCCATTAAGGAGGGTTATAGACTGTATAACATCACGCTACGGCTCACAGGAGCGAAGCAGTAGTCAAATACCTGGCTAGCTAGCTAGTATCATATATAATGGGTCCACAACTAACTCGAAGTTAATAAGATAACCCGTGGCTGTTGCAAGCGGGTCTAAATAAAACAAAAAGTTTTACATTTAGCGTTTCCCTCACGGAACAAACATTTGTATGGTCTACAGGTAGTTGTTTTGGGTCTGGCTGTTTGTGTAACATCGTGAGATATATGCTACCACAAGTGTAAACACATCTACGATACAGTAAAAATGCTGAAATTCGGCAAGATAAAATATAAATATCTGAATCAGTACGATTTGGTGTAGTGGGCAGAATATACATGTTTTTTTTTTAAATATCGTGATGTTGGATGGATGGATAGATGGACGAATGACAAACAAGCCGACGGCTGACCTGATGTTAAGTGGGCACTACTGCCTAAAGACATCTGCAATACCAAAGGCTTTGCAAATGCATTGCTATGTCAGAGACAAAGTTGAAATGTCTCATGTGCCTGAAATTACACCGGCACCCATACCTTTCAAACCGGAACACAGCAACGATGCTTTACAGCAGAAATTGGTATGATGGTAGTACTTCCCCGGACGAACTCCTTCACAAAGAGCTCTACTACTACTTACTACTATTTATTTATTTAACATTGGTATTCACAATATGATCGTGAGTAAAATAAGCTATGTTTTACCATAAATAACAAACAAATATTTTATACGCAGAATAAAAATAAACGTACAAAAAACATTACGTGTACAGAAAATTCAACAGTGATTTTTTATTCAGAAATTCATCCATACTATAATAATACATCTCAATTCCTGGAAAGAGTCTTTTCGAATTTTAAATTTAAAAACGACCAATGAATAACAATAACCTGCAATATCCAAGAACTGGAGAAAAAGCCTTTTTAATAGATTGGAAATCATCAAATAATTTCCCCCGCCCTGGGCGGGACGGGAGGGAGTGTCAGACTTTTACTGACTAAAACCCATCATGTTCCTTCATGTGCCCTTTGCGTTCCGGGGGCGCGTTATCTCTTTCGAACAACCCGCAGCCCCGGCAGGCATCGACACTTAGTAGCCCCTCCCAATGTTTGCTGACATCTCTTTGAGGCGCGCGTGGAACACGAACGCGCCGTCGACACGGTCTGTCGTTAGTTAGTTAACGTACGGACGGTGAGCTCCCCATTGCTCACCGTTCACAGACCCGCGTCTACGGTGGCCGGGAGACGTCTCGTGGCTCCCGACGCCCGGAGTGTCTCTCGCGGCGGCTGCTGGGACGAGAGACTTTTCTCTCCCTCTCCCGTCCCGCTGGATAAAAGTTATGAAACTTGAAATTCCGAACAATGGTTTAAAAAAAAGAAAAATACAGAATAAATCCGCTGTTTCACTGGCCATATACTAACAGTTAGATGTGCAGAAACGATGCCGACCATATCCATGGTCCCAGTTCCCAGGTTTATATCGTTAGGTGCGCTCCAGAGTATCATGACCAATCCGAATGAATCGTTTTATTATATGTATGAGCCCTTTTTTTGCTTGCTGAACTTTGAATATGCGAAAAATCCTGTTATGAGTACAAAATTGGAAGTTGTGTCTAAATGTTAACTTAAAAGTTGCCTTTGTATTCTGTGTGGACGTTTGTGTTTTGTTTCATACCGAGATAAATTAAATAAAAAAATAAATAAAATAAATAAATATCTTGGGACAACTCACACATGGCTATCTGATCCCAAGCTAAGCAGAGCTTGTGTTATGGTAACCAGACAACTGATATACATACTTATATAATTTATAAATACATACATATTATAGATAAATCACACCCAGACACAGAACAAACAATCATGCTCATCACACAAAGTTTGTCCTGGGTGGGAATCGAACCCACGACCTCCGGCTTAGCAGTCAGGGCCACTAACCACTAGACCAACAGGCCCGTCTAACAATCGTCAAATTAATGTTACTTTGCACATAACATATCCTGTCTCTTTCTTTCTTCTGTAATTTGAAAGACGCGCGATAGTGATGGGAGTACTGCTTATTTGCCTTTAGTTACAAACTATGTTTAGACAATACATATTATAGAAACGATTGAAGTAATGCAAATTTAAAATTACCTGATAACAATTTGTTCTGAGTTACTCCTTATAAGATTAACTTAATATCAAGGAAAGTTTCGTCAAAATCTGTCTAGCCATTTCGGAAACTAGCCGGAATGAACAGACAGGAAAAAAAAACAAATTGGTTTTATTGTATGTATGTATGTACCATGTAAATATTCATAACTTCTATTTTGTAAAAAGCTGTTATTTTGACATTACAAATAAACACTTCAATTTTATGTATATTTGTACCTAAAGATGCTGTATAAAAACATAAAAAAATGATAAAATAGAAATACCATTATTGCCTGATTTCAAGCAAGGTAATATAAACAACACCGCTATAATACTGTCCCTGTAAATTTATTTCACCTGAAAGCAATGAAGTTATAAATTAGATTACCTTACATTATGGGTGTTGGGAATTAAACCCATGAACTTTATTACAAGGTTCATGGGAGGCCCTTAAAACGTAGGTAAGTAATCATGTTTAACGCTGTACATTGGCTCGAAACAATTTGTCTCGTGAAGGACCCATCAGTTCCGCTTTAGAAACTGTTAGATCGACAATGTATTCATCACCATTATTATGCATGGTTATCGGTTATCAGGTTAATACTGTGTTTTCGTAGTTTCGTCTATTTTTCATGTCGATTGACTCGAATTTAGTGTCGTGATGGCCCAGTGGTTAAGGCCTGCCTCCCACGCACGAGGTTGTTGTTTCGCAACCGGGCACAGGCAAGTACCAACGTGACTTTTTCCAATTCATATGTACTTTCTAAGTTTATCTTGGACATCACTGACAGTGGTAACCATGTCAGAGGCCCTTGAGGCGGTTTAGAAACTCTGACACTAGGGTGTATGGGGTCGTTAGACCTTACTGCCCACAGGAGAAGAAGAAGAAGAACTCGAATTAAATTTTGTCCGACCAGTCTTAAGCAACCTGTACAGCTTTATCGTTGGTCTCATTTTTGTATTGATAGTACCCGAAGTATTGTACCCTGAAACGATATAATTATCTGGAGTATTATCGAGGAGGTTTCTATGTCCGCCTTGCATACTGGCCACTTCCTGACACATTTCCTATGAAATTCATCTAGGTACAACTCTGAGGTATAGTAAGGTCCCACTGTGAAATGATCGATCACCTAGCTTAGTCATCTTTGCAAAATCTAATGTTATGATATCATATTTGTTTGACGTTCCAAATGGCGATGGCGCGGGCGGAGCGATCGAGCTTCCGAGGGATGTACATATTTTCGCATTGAGATATTTTATCACAAAGATTTGGATATTTTGTACCTGCATTTATGTTATGTTGATGATAAGCAGGTATAATGGTAACGCAGTTAGGTGAAACCTATAATATATTATAAAGAGGTAGAATTTGTTTGTAATAAAATAAAAAAAATCGAAAGGATCAAGTCTTTCCAAGATTACGTGAATCTTGGAAAGACTTGATCCTTCCGATTTCAAAAAATGTTTCACTGATAGAAAGCTAAAATTTTGCCACTTGTCCATAGGATTTATTTTATGGAATACTTGGTTTGTTTGCAGACGAAGTCGCCGGCAAATGTCCTTATTTTTAAAAATTCTATATAAATAAAAATCAAATGCTGTTTGATTGACGGGCCTGTTGGTCTAGTGGTTAGTGGCCTTGACTGCTGATAAGCCGGAGGTCATGGGTTCGATTACCACCCAGGACAAACTTTGTGTGATGAGCATGATTGTTTGTTCTGTGTCTGGATGTGATTTATCTATAATATGTATGTATTTATAAATTATATAAGTATGTATATCAGTTGTCTGGTTACCATAACACAAGCTCTGCTTAGCTTGGGATCAGATAGCCGTGTGTGAGTTGTCCCAAGATATTTTATTTATTTAGATATTTATTTATTGTAAGCACATCATTTTGGACAGCTGGACTGAGTTGGCTATTGAATTTTGTAATCTTCGAATAAGGTTTTCAGGAACAGATAAATTGTATAAATTGTCCGGAAAATTGGAAAATTCAGGAATGCCTGAAACTGTTATCTATAGCATTTTGGAATGTAGGTACTCCGGAATTTGTACAGGACGTCTGTCGGGTCAGCTAGTCTTCTAACATCTCCCAATTCTGTCACTAAACGAAATATTTTCAATCCCAAAATATAAAAATATTTTTATCAGTATTCCCGATTATTACGATCCATGGAATCTGAGATAACACATTTTTCTTTTCGTAACCCCATTTGTCAAGGCCGACAATTTTAAGAAAGAAATACGCAACAATAGTTGGGCTCACATAGGAAATACAATTGTTATGAATTCGCCACCACATTCCGAACACTCAGAACGATCTATTGGAGACGTAGGTACCTACATGAGAAATGTAATAATGTTGATTGCGTTCAATAACTCGAAGGACGAGCCCAGACTTGATTGAAGGACTTTGGCTACCTACTGTTCGAACGCTAAAACCGCGAAGTACGTAAAAGTAAGGTTTTATGTTTGTTATCCTTGTAGTATATCTATACTAACATTATAAAGCTGAAGAGATTTTTTGTTTATTTGTAATAGCGCGCTAATCTCTGAAATTGACAGTCGCATTGGTAACATTTTTTTTTGTATATGATAGCCAGATTAATGAGGAATAGTTTAGGCTACGATATACTACAGCGGAGCAGTAACCAATGAAGTAGCTAACGGTGGTGAAAAAACACGAAGGAACACTACTTTGTACGTTTTTTTGTGCATAATATTTAAATAAATAAATAAGGAAGTCGCGGGCAGATTAGAAAAAAGTAAGTACCTAAGTCTGTTATTAAAAAAAAACTTCTCTAAAACTATGAAGGTACACAAAAACAAAACGGCATCTTCATTTGCGCATATTATTTTACCCGGTTACCACTTTTTTTACAATTCCGTGGCCAACGGGTGCCAAAGGTTGTTACTATATACGTCCTCCGCTGTCTGTCTGTCCGTCCATCTGTTTCAATATCACAGTATTGTACCTTTTGAACCGTAAATAGGTAGGTAGACACTTGACATTTTCACAGAGTGTGGCCATAGCAGTAGTAGTAAGGACGCAAAAAAAAATACAGTCCAAATGCGGTCCCTATACAAGAAAAGTCAGTTTTTACACGTATTGACAAAAATATTGATTAATAACTTCCTCGTTAGTGCTAGAGGCCTTAGGTTCGATTCTCAGGTCGAGCAAGAATTGGGTTTTTTTTACGAAATTGTCAGTAGCAGCTCGGCGTTTGGATTTGTGTCCGGTTAATGGCAATAGGCTCGCTCCCTATTACATGGGACTTAAAAATATACCGGCGAACTTTAAGTGTGCATTCCCTGCCTAACCCTTCGGGGAATACAGGAGTGATAGTATGTTTGTATGTCAAATATTCCATGATGGTACGAAAGCATTCGTGTGTGAGTTCGACTCATTCTTGGATTTCTTGTAATTAAAAAAGACGAAAAACCAACCTAAGTCCTATACCTTTAACTGAGATTCCAAGCCTTCTAAAATATAATTGCATATAACAATTTGTGCTGAAATATGGTCTAAAAACGTTCGTATGGAGCGAGAGGTTAAATGCCGCGCGAAGCCATTCCAGTGGCCATTCCGCTTGGTCATAGCCATTTCCATTAGTGAACACTAACTAATGAACACAAACGATCCGAATTTGTCGTTAAAGATGGCGGTAGTGTCTAAATGCATTATGGGAGAGGCTGTTCATTGACGTTAGAATTTATAATTATTTCAATAAAGTCAAATATCTAATATATGTCTAAAATTCTCGTGTCGCGGTGTTTGTAGTCACACTCCTCCGAAACGGCTGGACCGATTAATAAAATTTTGTTTGCATAACGGGTAGGTCTGAGAATCAAACAACATCTTTTTTTTTCATATCCAAATTATTATTTTTTCATTCCTAAAAAAAATATGACGAAACGACGCTTCGTCATGTCGGTCAGCTAGTTATTTTATGCATTTCAATGAAGTTAAAGTCAAATTAATTATTTATTATTACTATGTCAAAAACTGGTTATTTTTTATTAATAAAGTCAAATTATTTGTTTCAATTTGACCTTTAAAAGGCACTTATAAATAATGTCGTATAGTTAGTGTCCTTCAAACTATTCCAGGAAATAGGGTACCGTCCAATGGAGACACGGCAAAGGAATTCTGAGAGCGTTAAATAAATATGACTTTGATTATTAGGTATATTCTGGGCACTATCGCTAGATAGTGTTAATATATTTCATCGGTAATTTGAAATAAGATCAGGTAGTTAAGACCATATAAAAGTGCAACACGTACACGGTTAGATTATTTTTTAATAAACTTTGATAATTTTCTTTACTGCGAGGTTCTGAATCATGAACTGAATCCGTGATAAAAATTTACGTTACAATTTCCCTTCTACCCGTTATATTTTCTTTTTACTGCATACCAAATAGTTTGTTCGACCGATTCCATTTTAAATATTGTTAAAATACTGGCGAATATTCACACATACCTACAACTAGTAGTGGTATCAGAAAGTTCATTAATGTTGTCTCGGAAACGCCACATCAATAGTTCCCCATCGCCTCGGGCCCCAATGAAGATATTCCTGAAATTTCTCAAATTGCCTAAGTGGGAAGCGATTGTCTTGGGTAGGTAGGTAGACGGTTTAATCACCTAACCCTTTTGAGTGGGTTCCATAATGATAATAAATTCAATATCCGCAAATCATGAGCTTGGGTTAACGCAATTTGCTGTTATATTTACAAGTAGGTTCTTGTTGAAATGAGTTCGCGTTAAAATGTTCTGTGTATTGAATGTGAGTGGTATATAGAGCGGTAACATTATTTCTTGATAGGCTTCGCTCGAACTAATTAATAGTAAGTTTTTGTGGTGTTATCGACTCTGTTATATGTTTTGTGATGTGTGTAACTAAAAGGTCAATTGAAAATCTAATTTGTTGATGTTCTGAACTAGCTTTATCCCGTGACTTCTTCGGCATGTATGTCGGTTATTGCGGATGCAGACGCAGTCGCGGATTAATAAAAAGTATCGTACGTCTTTTTTTGAGGTTGAAGCTGAGTCTCTACGAAAAGTCATCAAAATCAGTTCAGTAGTCTGCCCGCGACTTCCTCCACGTCAAATTTGATATATTATTCCACGGGAATCGTACATTTTTCTAGAATAAAAATCAGAAATCTTATGTCTTATTCCGCACTAAAATATATCTTTTGTGATAGTCTCAGTGCGAAATTTTATCCAGATCTGTTCAGCCGTTTGTAACAAAAATCTATCCTCACAAACTTCCGCATTTATAATATTAGATGACATTTAGAGGACATTTAGTAAGATGAAGATTCATAATAACAATAATTATTTAAATTATATCAGAGGTGTGGAATTGAAATGACACAGGAGTGTTGTTTTTCCTTAGTATAGTTTATTCGTTTGACCTACAACTAAGCAACTTGAGTTCATTTTGTTCAATGCGGCATCGGTTCGCCGTCCTACTAATTACTTGCTGATGCAAAGCCATCCTTATGCGTCCCCTTAACCGTAAATTGGTTTCGATCTTCTGTTGCGTTGAATAGACGCAATGCGTACCTACTAACATTGGCCGGTTAATATTCGTTGCTGAGTTTGGGTTTTTGGTTACCGATACAATGGCGATTGACACAAATCAGTCAACACTGTGAATATCCTCACACGTTGATCAATTAGGACTTTGTTACACCAGGCGCATGAGACATTTCAACTTTGTTTCTGGGATGGCAACACATTTGTAAGGCCTCTGGTATTGCAGATGTGTATACAATAGGAAGCTGTGACCATTTAACACCAGGTGGGCTGTCGGTTTCGTCATCATCATCATATCAGCCGCAGGACGGCCAACGCCGGACATGGGCCGCCCCATAGATTTGGAAAAGGACCGGAAGCGGCCTTGCTATTAAACGATATGAAAAAAAAAAAACAATTTTGTTGTTTTTTAATTGGCAGGACTTGTGTATGAAAATGAATGAATATGATATATTCCTGCACAATATGCGATAAGTTTATCTGCAATGGTTGTTTTTAAATAAATTATTAATTAATAAAAATGCATGTTCTACGTCATGCTCATTAAAATCGCATTACCACTTGGTACCTACACAATCGTTATTACAGACTCAGTGAGTCATCAACAAACTTAAGTACTACTGAACGTAGAGAATGAAATCTCTAAAGTTATAATACTTCTATGACGTAATCACTCCTTATACGAAGCTAAAAAGAGTGAAATATTGTCTCACTACTCTCAGACAAAAGGTTTAATGTTTAAAACATTGCAAAGGGTGCCAAGGTGTACCAATGTACACCCTCAGTTAGTCAGTATGTCTTGCCTTTAGTACGCCTGCGGCTTATGCATCTGCCCTCTTTATCATCATCTGACTAGCCTTTTCCCAACTATGTTGGGGACGGCTTCCAGTCGAACTGGATGCAACTGAATATCAGTATTTTACATGAAGCGACTGCCTATCAGACCTCCACAACCCAGTAATGGGTAATACGATCTGCCCTCTTTATATATGCTTTACATTTGCTGATGTCTATACCTACGCATCAGGTGAGACGGCGGTTGCATACGTCACCTTAGTGACAAAACCAACTATTACTCGGTGGAGCGACGATCTTTGTGTGGTATCTGTTAATCAAACTAAGTAGCATGCAATTGGACGGCCCTATGTCCAGCAGTGAACTGTTGCTGGCTGATGATGATAAAATTACTAAACGGTTTTGTGGCCAACTCCCATCGCCTAAAGTACTCCACCTCACGTTCAAATTGCTTCGGTTGAGGGGAAGCATTTGATCAGTTGGGCCTAACCAAACTACTTAGGATATCCACCGATGGGCTGGAGGAATCATGTACTTCTATTGGGGCTACAAATGACTCGGCTAGCTCATTTCTGGGCCGCGATAATCGACTTGATTCGGTAGTAATAAGATGCAGGTGAGCGCTCAATCTGGGGAGCTGCCTTCGCTTTTGGGATCTCTCTGCCAAGGTCATAAAACAGCGTAATGTATTATGCGACTCTGGCGCTATCTAGTGGCAAGACTTAATTTGATCTGAGTAATGGCTACTTTGCTCTATCCAACGACATATAAATAAATTGTGTATGAAACGTAGTTTTATAGAGCCCTCGCCGAGGCGACGTGTTTTCGTCACATCCATATTGTTTGCAGCGGTATTGTTTGTTATGAACAGTTAACCATTATAGTCGTGGTAATAAGAAACAATAATAAACCCAAATGAATATTTGACTTAAATTTTTCGTCTTTTATTGAACATAACACACAACGGTCATTCTCCGAAAGGGACATTTAGCGACTAAGGGACAATTTGCGAAAGGGGCATTATGCGAAAAGGACATTTTACGATTAGGGGACATTTTGCGAAAGGACATTCTGCGACTAAGGGACATTTTGGGAAAGGGACATTCTGCTACGAAGCGTCCGCATCGACTTTCATATCCGATGTCAGTATGTGACCAAGGTACTTGAACCTGTCCACAACTTTTGACGTCTGCCTCCCAATGCACACTGGCGGAACATTACGAGATCCCTTTGCATATAAGTATTGTTTTCAGGCATTGTATAGTGAACATTCCCAAAGAATAGTGATAGTATGTAATTTCATTTGATAGTAACAGATTGGGGTGAAAAATAAAACTCCGATACGAAATTATATTTTTTTTATTAAAAAAAATGGTTTATAATTCCGTTTTCTCTGCGTTACGGTAACGTTGTAGGTTTATTGTTACTGGTTTCGTTCACACGGCGATGCAAAATGAGTTGTCAATTTCATTAGAAAGTAAATTACGCGGATCCAAAAGTGAGTCTCCACTCACTAAATTCCGTTCGTGTGGCCTCACCCCTATACCACGCTGCGGGTTGTTCGAAAGAGATACCGCGCCCCCGGAACGCAAAGGGCACATGAAGGAACATAGACGGGTTTTAGTCAGTAAAAGTCTGACACTCCCTCCCGCCCCGCTCAGGGCGGGGGAAGTTATTTGATTATTTCCCGTCTTTAAAAAAAAAAACCCTATACCACAGCATCCAGGCTTCATTTTGTAAATAGTAGCTCAATAATTTTCAGAAAAAAAGCAGGTCTTAAAAGGCGGCGATGTTGTCCTATCACCAAAGTTTAGATTTGTCACTAATCTGCAATACCCTAATTATAATATATATATATATTCCTAAGAAAAAAATTATATCATATTAATCAAAACGGTCTCTAAATATGAATCATCAAATTAATGTAAATATGTAATTGCATCTTAAATCATAGTTTGATTACTTTTTAATAGATCTGTCACCTAAATTGAATCACCAAATAATTATCAAAACGATTACCTAAATATCGAAACGAGCTCGGGACTTGGAGCATCCCGACTCGGACAGGTTAGGTTTGAAGACGATGGCGGGGCTTAAGCTGCGTTGACACGATCAAAGTACTCTCGGACCGAGTACACTCGGATACCTACTCGGATGCTACTCGTATTGTGGCAACCGATAATTCGAGCGCACTCGGACGACGGCGTCCGATCTGTGTTGACTCGGACCGCGTCCTATTGTTCCGAGCAAGCTCGGGTACAAATTGAAAACGAGAAAAATGTATTGAAAACGAGTGAACTCTGATGTGTGTAAACCACTATCCGTGTACACTCGTATGAAGCCGATTCGTACGAGGCCACTCGGGCCGAGAATACTTTGATTGTGTCAACGCAGCTTTAGAGAGTGAGCGAAGCGAGCGAATACACCCCGACATCCTCTTTGTGGATAGTTCTCTGAAAACCCTTGAGCCCCGCTCTACGACTACATCTTTTAAGCCTCTACTAGGGCAAGTAGCCCTGATCTCTTAGTTAAAACACATTAAGCTACCTATTATGTGTATTTTTTGTAATATCGCTTGCCTCAAGATTGACGGCGAATATTTGATAATTGATATGATTTCCCAGCTATTGTAAATTATTTTTTATGTAAACATATTTACATTGTTTAGTGATTCAATTATCTTGAGACTTTTATTATTTTAGAACTTCATAAATTTTTTTGATGATGGATATTATTTTTAAGTATTTTTTACTTTATATTTAGGTAAGCGTTTTGATATTACTTATTTTGTGATTCAATAATAAATAGTAGATCTGTCACCTGAAGTGGCAGATCTACTATTTTAGGAACAAATAATATTAATAGGGAATCGAAAATGCATTTATTAGGTTATTGTTAGAATCATACCAGTCTTAAAATACTTAAACATACATATATTATCAAGAAAACCCAAAGCCTTGTTACATAAATTAAATTTAAAACCACTGTCATGAAACTTAAAAACAATGATTAATTATTAAGGTAACAGAACTGTCCTATCGGTCTCATGATCGAAAGTGAAATTGCCAGGCTGATCCTTGCCATTGGGTTTTTCCATTTGGGATTTCTCAATAGCAGTCCGAAAGTTGAAAGTTGGTCATGTGATACTCCCGTGCCTCGGAGAGCACGTAAAGCGGTTATCTTGCTGCTGGCGTCGTCGTCGTCGTGGTTCCCGGATAATCCACTGGTTTGTAGCCAGAAGTATCCCACAGGATCGGAGCGTAAACGAGTAGAGCAATATACAGGACTACCGTGCAAATTATAACAGCCGGGACGGAATATTTAGCCTGTAAAATAAATATTAAATATTGCTTGTGTGTTTTATTAGATAGGTACGAGTATAATAAGATGCAAACTTAATAGAAGTCAGGCTGGTCAGGCTTCTATGATCCTGACCCGTTATGTAGCGTAATCAGCTATCGGCCACATGTTAGATTTACGCGAAATTTAGCATCGCTATGGTAAGAACCCGTCGGGTAAGACCGTATTCTAAAGGCAACAGAAATATAATGCCATTTCGCGTAGTTCGACGATAGTTCATTAGTGTATGTTATCTGTGGACTGTTGAGACGGCACTCGTAAACACACACGCGCACTCACTGACTATATCGCGCCCGTGTTCATAGCAATTTAATCCTTAACGTGCCTATGCACTTTTGAGCGCTTACTGTACCTACTGGCTAACTTCTGATGTACGTAAACATCGCTTTAACTAAAGAAGCATTTTTCCAGTCACTTTGAAAAGAAAGCATTGGCAAAACCGTGTACTCAATAAAAATGGTATTGGAAAAAATATTTACCATTGATATAATAGGTACTTTTCCAATGTTATGGGCGTAGTATGCCGGAGTATATTGAAATGGACAACAGAATCCGTAGGAAGAGGCCATACCCACACCTAATGCCGCAATATAAACATTGGTTGGCCAAGGAACAGGGGCGTCTACTGACTGCAATTGAAATTGTAACAATTAACATTGGCAGTAACAAAGTCTACCTGCCTCCTAACTGTGCCGATGGTCTTACGACGTGGTCTTCGAATTTTTAATAAACATTAAACATTATATAAACATAGTTCAATTAGATTACCATCCATCACGCCTGTATTCCCCGAAGGGTTAGGCAGAGGTGTACCAATGTACACCCACAGTTCGCCGGTATATTTAGGTCCCATGTAATAGGGGGCGAGCCTATTGCCATTAACCGGGCACAAATCCAAACTCCGAGCTGCTACTGAGAATTTTATAGAAAAGCCCAATAACACTTTTTGCTCGACCTGGGAATCGAACCCGGGACCCCTTGCACAGCAGTCGCACTTGCGACCACGAGACCAACGGGGCAGTCGGTTGTCGGGGTAATTAGATTAGTTTTCATAAAATGAATACTTCAGTTCTAGGCCTGTTGTTTAATGCAGATCATTAAGGCCATTTTTTTACCGGTTTTACACAATATTTAAATTCAAAACCAAGATGGCAAGATGCAGTTCGCCTCGAGTATATTGAAACGTTTCGCATTTTAACGAATTTTGTTGCTGACCGCACCAACCTATTTGCTAGTATAATTATAATGTACTAGCTTATGCCCACGAGTTCGTCCGCGTCAAATTTGATATAATATATTATTATTCCACGGGAGCCGTACATTTTTCCGAGATAAAAAGTAGTATCCTGTGTCATTCCGTCAGTCGTTTCAGTTATCTGGTTACCATAACACAAGCTCTGCTTAGCTTGGGATCAGATAGCCGTGTGTGAGTTGTCCCAAGATATTATTTTTTTTATTATTTTTATTCCACTCTACAATCTATCTCAGTGCCAAATTTCATCCAGATCCGTTCAGCCGCTTAAGCGTGAAAGAGTAACAAACATCCGTCCAACCATCCATCTATCCATTCTCACAAACTTTCGCATTTATAGTATAAGTAGGATTGAACATAAAAAAAAAGTTACTTTACCATGACCAACACGAACGGAAGCCAGCAAGCGACTGCTGCTAATGATGTCATTATGTTAACCAGTATCGCCGCTATTACAACACAAACAAGTAATCCCACAGCCCAAGGTAATTTTGTAATCGTTAACCCAAAATTTGCAGAAATAATTTGTGCCAAGCCGGTGTCCATAGAAGCCCTTACCATGGCATAACCGCTTCCTGAAAAAAAAACGAAGAATTTTTGAGTCATACTTTCTAGCTATTCTTCTAGCTACTTTCTAGTTTATGTTTGACAGTATTTCGGAATACAGCTCTTTTGAAGAAAAAATTAAATTAAAAATTTAAAGAACCCCCAACACAAAAACCTAAGTTCCCTTTAGAAAGTAAAAAAATAATAAAAGAAACTCAATCTTAAAGTACCTAAGTATGAATAAATAATTTTAAAAAAATACGTCACGTTGGGGGACCGTTTGGGACGATCGTATGCGTATCCTAAATGCAACATGGGTCCCCCAATGTGACGTATTTTTGTTTAATTATTTATTCATACTTAGGTACTTTAAGATTGAGTTTCTTTTATTATTTTTTTACTTTTTAAAGGGAACTTAGGTTTTTGTGTTGGGGGTTTTTTAAACTTTTAATTTAATTTTTTATTTTATACTTTATAGATACCTACTTATTATAATGTCAATTTTGTTAAGTTTGAGACCCCACTCGAGTATATTTACAGACATTCGGTTTTTCTTCCCCACTTTTACCCCTACAACTTTTAAACGGCTCAACCAATTTTCATCAAACATATTATTATCTAAGAACACTCGCACATAAGTCACCTTTAATACAAAAAAAAAACTAAATTGAAATCGCTTCATCCGTTCGGCAGCTATGATGCCACAGACAGACAGACAGACAGACACGTCAAACTTATAACACCCCTCTTTTTGCGTCGGGGGTTAAAAAGAACAGAATCGCTACGTTGCGTATGCGGTTAGTAGTGTCGCGTGACTAACACTGTGTGCGTGCGGGATTAAACCCAGGGTCAAGATGGCTAGATCGAATTCAAAAATCGTCTACTAAAAGAAATATTTATTATTGACTAGCTTCTGCCCGCGACTTCGTCCGCGTCACAGTTGATGTGTTATCCTACGGGTACCGTACATTTTCCCGGGATAAAAAGTAGCCTATGTGTTATTCCAGACTATAATCTATCTTTGTGCCAAATTTCATCCAGATCCATTCAGCCGTTTAAGCGTGAAAGAGTAACAAACATCCATACATACATCCATACTTACAAACTTTCGCCTTTATAATAGTAGTAGGATTTGTGTTGAAAATTTACAGTAGAGCGTTGATTATCCGAACTAATTGGGGACATGGGTGTTCGGATAACTGAACTGTATTGATTCGGCCATACATATTAAGATATAATAGTTCTTAATGAAAAATATGTATTAACAAAAAAAGTGCAGACAGTCTTGTAATAAATCATGTAGATACAAGTACAATTAACTCTAAATACATTTTTAAATCTTCGTCTGCTGAAGCAAGCCTACTAGAAGAGCGGGCGTAGTAGTGAGAATACGCGGTTGTTCGATTGATCGACGTTCGGATAACCGATGCTACCTACTTGAACCTATTTGAATATGAGGTCGCAAAATTCCACCATGTACACGATAAATTCGAAGATAATAGAGAATGAATAAGACATTTATTATCAAATAAATAAAATCAAATATTTTATTACCTATTGTAAACACATAACCATAGTTTATGTTCTTATCGACAAACCGCCACCATAGGACGGGCGATTCTGGCTTTAATGGTGGCAAATCTTCTTTACCTGAAATAAAAATTTAAGTATAACGACACATGATTTGCTGTGTGATTTTATTAATTAATATTGAATAATTATTTTTTTCTTTCATTATAATATTATAAAGAACAAATATTTGATGTATGTATGTAACGAATAAAATCGAAAATAGCCAGACCGATTTCCATTTTTTTTTGTTTTAAATTAGCATGTAAATTAGATACAATGCAATGCAATGAGCAATGGGTGGCTCGCCGTACGTACGTTAACTAACGACAGACCGTGTCGACGGCGCGTTTGTGTTCCACGCGCGCCTCAAAGAGACGTCGGCAAATTAGTCGGAGGTATTAGACGTTAGACCTAAATATATGGTCTGTGTTTTAAATACGCAGATTTTTAAATATTCTATAACAAAAATAATGTTTACTTACTTTTAGCACTCATGATAGTCAAAAAACCATATCCTTTCGGAACGATGCACAAGAGTATAACATATATAGCACAAGTTGTGGCATCCTTTAGTCTGAAACAAAGGAATGAGTAATCTCCAAAAAAATATTTGACTGAAAACAATTGGTTTCTACAAAAAATAAAAACTTTTTACAAAAAAGGACAACCAGGCCGTTGTCTTACCTATCGACCCTGTTGACAACACCTATCCACCATTTTCGTATCATCATTCCACGTTCTGCCAAACACCCTGTATTATATTTTCAGTTACCTTAATCTATAAACCAAACTGCTAAATCGTTTTCGATATACGCATATCATGAGCAATAATTTTACATTAACAGCGCCTTTATTTCGTAGTTAAGATAAGTTTTCATAGTTCAAGTAGTGTACCACTGATGCGTGGTTGACCGACTAAATTCTTACTTTGGTAATACTGGATAACCTTCAACAGCTCTAAAAGTTGCCCATCCTGTTAACCACTCGGGATTCCAGCGGAATAAATGCGTTAACAATATAAGTATTGCAAAAAATATGCTAAGCTGCAACAAAAGGAAATGAGATATGTAAAATACTAATATTCATATTTACTACGTAGGGACCTACGTTTTGGAACGAGCAACTAGCTTCAACTTGTAACTGTAACTTCTGGACAATTCAAAAGTGCCTGTAAATGGTCTAATTGAAATAAATGCTTTGACTTTCACTAAGACAATTATTGTAACATTCGACTGTTTACCCGAAAAGTAGTCTTACAAAAAAATTGTTTTCCACAAATATGTAGTAAGATGTCTAGTTTAATTCTGTTTAACACGTTTTTATCGTAAAATGAGTAGGAAACGAGACATTGTCAAATAACTAATATTAGGTGAAGTTTTGTCCATCAAAAAAAGAAACATCTAAAATCTAGGGCAACCATGGATTCAACCAAGTTTTGATAAGGCAACCTACCTAATACGGTTAGATTAGGATTACATAACACATGAAGGTATACTTGTAACGCATATTCACCTGTTTAAACCTGGCAATCCCATATTTAGACATATAGGAAAGTAGGTAGCCATATTTTATTTTATTCCTTGGTGTAAAATCTCTACATGCACGTAATAAATAAATACTCGCTTAGGTAAACACTTACTTACTTTTTCATGTACACTAAATTCTGATAACTCCGTTAGATTTTTTGAAAGATTCGCCCGTATTGCTGTCATTTGTTGGGCTGACATGGGTTGTCCACTGGCCCTATTAAAATGGGTTCAAATTATTATTATTTTATTATTAAACCTTGGGTTATGGGATGGGAGTGGTTTAGTGATAAAAGCTTAAACGATATACAGATAGCAGGGATATATTAGTAGAGATAATTTTCGGCTCCGGAACGTTGTAAAAGTAAGCGTATGCAGCCTATGTTACTCAGCTCAGGCATAATGCAGTTATCTATTGGTGAGCAAATAGTTTCAAATATGTCCTGTAGTTTCGGAGCTTATTCGGTACAAACAAAAAATATATTTCCTCTTTATATTATAACTATAGATAAAGATAATTAGAATAAAAAATATTTCACTTACGACCCAGCGAGTATCATGTGATATATTAAATTAAAGATGAACATAATTGAGGCAACAGGGAACGCAAACGCCGTATATTGTAGAAAGTTAAATACATCTGGATACTCCTGGTGATCAGGTGCCAACCTGCGAATTATGAATTGGAATTAGCGGAATTTCCTTCGTGAACACTGTAGACGAAGTTTTCAAAACAAGAACACACTATTCATAAAATTAATACGGTAAGATGAACTAGACGCGCACAGAGAAGACTGGTTCAACGTGACGTATGAAAAAAAGAGTGCCTGTGTCAGGGTATGAGATACAGGCTGTAAAGTTTCTATCTTCCATTGAACAGAGATGATCCCCGACCAGACGAGTGTTGTGTCTGGTGGGCTACTGCCCGACCGTTGTTTTCGGGATTTTGTAAATATGCTAATGTCGCGCCGAACTTTGATAGCGCGATGCAGGAAAAGTCAGTCTATCGTTGTAGGTGGCATATTGAGCTATAGATTTTGCTACACCTGGTAGGACGTAAATGAAATAAATAGGTACGTAATCACTGCCATGTAACTATTCACGCTACAAGAACCTATGTATAGTAATAATGATGATATTTTTTATTATACTTACTCTACAAAAGCTCCTCGAAAAACTATAGTTGCATATGAAGCATGTAAAATTGCAGTACCACCTGTAATTATTAACTTAGTTTATACCTCGTAGTCAAATTTGTATGCGACTGTGTTTAGTTCCAAAAGGTAAAAAAAAGAGTCCTCTGAGAACTTCCTGTTAAAAAAAAATGAATCTAATGAAATGAATATATTTTTCTATTCGTGACTAACCTCGCCACAGCTGTGAACCTCGCCGATTAAAAAGCACCATTGAAACTCCGGGCTGGTACTGAGAAATTTCTAACGGAAAAACCCAATAACACTTTCCCAACCGGGGAATCGGCCCCAGGACCAAGAAAATAGTGGAAAAGCAAATCAATTCACCAATCTAAATTGACAATTTAAAGCATGCCATCCGGGGCTGCGGGTTGTTCGAAAGAGATACCGCGCCCCCGGTACGCAAAGGAGACAAGAAGGAACATGGATGGGCTTTGGTCATTATAAGACTGACACTAAGGGCAGGAGAAGTAATTTGATGATTTCCCATCCGAAAAAAACCGCATGCCATTTCACAATTTGACGGTTTCACTTCGACGGACTATAATCTATCGTGAATAATAATGCGTTAAATAGTGAGCAGTATGTTACTGTTCACAATCTTTCGACGGTTTGCAATCTCGCGAGATAAATTATAATCGAAAATGGTTTCACAATTCTACGCTGACATATACATACTTTGTGCAATTTACGTACCAATTGACGAAGAGGTTTGAATTACGTTACAAATTATTTCGCGCACTGCACCGGTGTTAGCACCTTCCTTTGACTAGAACAGAACAAGAAACAAAATAATTTCATTCAATCAGGTAGAACACCATGCGGAATACAGGAAGTTTTTAATAAAATAAAATAAAAAATATAAAATCACGCCTGTATTCCCTGAAGGGTTAGGCAGAGGTGTACCAATGTACACCCACAGTTCGCAGATATATTTAGGTCCCACGTAAGAGGGGGCGAGCCTATTGCCATTAACCGGGCACAAATCCAAACTCCGAGCTGCTACTGAGAATTTCATAGAAAAACCCAATAACACTTATTGCTCAACCCGGGAATCGAACCCAGTACCTCTAGTGTAGCAGTCGCGCTCAGGACCACTAGGCCAACGAGGCAGTTAATAAAGTTAAAGTTTTTAATATGTGGTATTTTTGGTAGATCAGTGTCAGTAATAGAACATATTATTTCTATTCTTCTTCTTTATCGTGTGGGTAGTAAGGTCTTACGACCCCACACACCCTAGTGTCAGAGTTTCTAAACCGCCTCAAGGGCCTCTGACATGGTTACCGATGACATTTATTTCCAAGATAAACTTAAAAAGTACATATGAATTAGAAAAAGACACATTGGTACTTGTCCGTGCCTTATCCACTGGGCCATCATTATTTTTATTGTTCAATTTTTTTTTTTTGCGTTTTGGAACCGAAATTATAGCTGTTTAGTTCGTTCCTTTGTTATTGTACTTACGTCACTTGGTGTTATTGCAGTTCCTATAATCTGTGTGAGGGTGGCTGCAGTTACCAGCCGACTGCTAAACATCGAAAGAAAGAACGCCGCCATGCCACATTTGTAGACTAACCTTGAAAAATATAATTTATGTAATTATTATTAAGTAAGTACCGTATATTTTTATATTATAATTATTATCTAACCATGCATTATTTATTTTATCATTTAACTATTGAACGTACGGAACGCACGAAAAAAAAAAAACATTTATTTGGGAAAGTTGGTTGTTATCGTCTTTTTTTATGTTATTCGATGGCAAACAAGCCCACGGCCCACCTGATGATGATGATGTTAAGTGGTCACCGCTACCTATACCAATCTGCAATATAGATAGTGAAATCCACGAACACGCGCCCCACTACTATTCCTTCTAACCGTTTATAGTATATGTGTGCAAGCTTCCGTCAATGTTTGAGTGTTGTCGGTACATATTAATTACCTATGAGTGCACACGCACACTACAATGAATAGACTAATCAGGAGAGAGCGTCATGGTCAAAATGAAAGATGCTGGAAAAGTGGTGGGGCGCGTCTTCGTGAATTGCACTATCTGTACCAGAGGCTCTGCAAATGCGTTGCCATCCCAGAGACAAAGTTGAAGTGTCTCATGTGTACACACAATCATGTGTTTTAAGGGTCAGTTCTCACCGAAACGCGACGCGCACCTTTTAATAGAGCGACTCAAAGTATAACTTTATTTACAACACGAAAAGACACACATTCCATTGTTTGAATTCAGAATACGTTGCTCTTTCTCACAATGAAACTGTCACAATGAAATGTGTATCTTTTCGTGTAATCAATAAAGTTATATTTTGAGTAGCTCTATAAAATGTGCGCGCAGCGTCGCGTCGCGTTGCATATCGGTGTGAACTGACCCTAAGTATCGGTCACTAATTACGAGTCACCCTATAAAGTTTGTTCCCAACACAGACACTCAATAGGTTATTATTCAAATTTAGTTAACACAATTCCTTTTTGAAAAACAAACTACATTACTTCAGCGTTAAAAACCTTTTCATCCTTCTCACACGTTTAAACGAGATGAATGACACCAGCGGCCGCCGCGGTAGATGCTCCGGGCGTCGGGAGCCACGAGACGACTCCCGGCCACCCTAGACGCGGGTCTGTGGACGGTGAGCAATGGGTAGCTCACCGTCCGTACGTTCATTAAATAACGACAGACCGTGTCGACGGCGCGTTCGTGTTCCACGCGCGGGTCAAAGAGATGTCAGCAAACTTGGATGGGGCCACTGAGGGCCGATGCCTGGCGGGGCTGCGGGTTGTTCGAAAGAGATACCGCGCCCCCGGAACACAAAGGGCACATGAAAGGACCATAGACGGGTTTTAGTCAGTAAAAGTCTGACACTCCCTCCCAGGGCGGGGGAAGTTATTTGATGATTTCCCGTCTTAAAAAAAAAAAAGAAACGGGGTGAATCAAAACAAGATTTTAAAAGGCATTTAAACCTTGGATTAATATACTGCCCTGATAACAAAGAATGCAGTAATCGACATTTTTGTGATTTTCACTTTTTTCCAGAAATGGCATCCCAGGAGGTTCATGCACATGAAAAAAAATTATTTTCATAAAAAAATTCACTCGAAGTATGTTTTTTATGATATGATTTTCGCCGTACTTGCATGAAAACTGCTTCAATGATAAGAAAAAACGCAGTATTAAGCATGACCTAAGAAATAATGCAGTACTTGCAAGAATAAACTAAAACAGAATGCAGTAATATCCACTACTTTATTGTTTTGTTTTACATCCAGTAGACAAATTGCTAAATCAAAACGCAGTACTCCACATTACTGTATTTAAGTGTAGTAAAGACTTGCGAAGTTGTAGCCGTAGTCGTAGCAGTGCGATCCATTGCCGCGTTTTGTCTTAGTAAATCAGTTCGGCGACGTCATTCGGTGGAGTAATACGAATACGAATTTGCAAAAACATGTTTTTTTTTACTTCACCCTAATGCTGCATATTATAAGAACATAAAGTAAGTTTTTAACATCCGTATAGTTTACTCAATACTTTATTTGCATTCCACGATGTAAAAACTTAGGTCGTAGCTAAGAAACTAAAAAAACCTTAACCTTAAAATGTACCTATATAAATCGTTGAGAAGACACAGTACACTTCAACTTAGTACCGAGCATATAATAATGGCAATAATTACTAAAAAAGAATGCAGTAATCAACTTATGCTAAGACATAATGCAGTAATACGCGCAAGTGCTGCATTTAGTTTTAGTATCCTGTGACTCGGAAACGACCTGATAATAAACCGAAACGCAGTAATACGTATTATAATTGCAAATATTAGTAAATTAAATAAAGGAAAATTATCTTGTAAAAGCTTGATTTTTTTCCGATTTTTTAGATATATAATATGGCCAATAAAATACGAACAACTGGCTCAGATCATATGAAATATGTTTTTTGCGTTTATCTCGGAACCGCCATTTTGCGATTACTGCATTCTTAGTTATGACGGCAGTATAGTAGGTATGTTGCTTTCTAGGGACAAACTATAATAATAAAATATAACAAATAATTTGTTATATTTTAATATTATCATTTTGATACTGAAATCCTTTATAAAAAATCGTTTTTTTTATTTTAAAATTCACCCTTTTGTACGCTAGCTGAATGTTTTTGGAATCATAAAACTTACTTTTTTGTAGAATACTGACTGTCGTCTCCAGAACATATAAACCACACAGCTATTCGTCGATCCGCGCCAGAATTATTTATCAGTAGTACAAGCATCGAACCTAATATGTAAAGCATAATAGATTCCTAAAAAAAATTAAGATTGGTTACTGACACGAAAAAAAAATTAATCTAGTTCATCCTAATCATTGTCATATCAGCCGATCGACATTTACTAATAGACATAGGCCTTCATAGTGACTTCACACGATTTTACCAAGTCCCACACTGCGCCTTCCGGTGCGTGGTCGCCACTCTACAAGCTGTTGATTTGCATTCTCGTCAAATTCAAGGAGTTAACTATGCTCGTGATTCTAACACGAATCAATATATATATATTTTTATTTATATTTTTTGACGTGATTTTCCAATTCGAACTAGCCATCTCGCCAGAGGGTTTAGGCGCTATGCACGCATTGATATAGCCGCGCGACAACTCTGCCTACCGCATACGCAACTGGGCGATGCTGATTTTTGCAAAACGAGTATTCTGGAATACTGTTTTTTGATAGTTGCAACTAAAAAAACAAGCATTTATTAAATATTGCCAGGTATCGTAATTATATTTGATTACTTCTTTTTTTCTATGACAAGCTCCTAAAATTTGACGAGGATGCAAATCAACAGCTTGTATAACCTTACAACCCATCTGCTCTAGGAGCTATGTGGCCTGCCCATTGCCAATTGAGTATCGCAATTTCAAGAGTCATGTCGGTTCGGTTACCTTACCTCTTCTGCGGATCTCTGATTTAGTTCAGATCTAGTTGCCCCTTCCAAAAGGTGAAGTCTCGTATGGAGATGAATGGGCAATTAATTTTAATTGAATAAATGTTTAAACAACTTACGTTCATATAACATTTACAAATTTGCTCTGTACTCATTACACCACACATCGGTAATGCAAATATAGGAATCAATCCTGAGCTGGGAATTGGAATTGGTTGAAGCAGGCAGAACCAAAACATCCACATCCATATAAGCTGAAGCTTTAAAGCTTTCTGAAAAAAATACCAAACGGTTATATAGATGTAAAAGAATCTCATCGCAAAAAGGGAAATCAAAAGTTGTAGTTTGCAATTCTGGGGAAAATAGACTATATCTTCTTAGACCTTGATATTTTTAATATTATTTTTTGTCTGTAGTATTAACTAACATGTATTACTATTCATGAAATTAAAAATTTGAATTGATGATAGTACCTATTTTTACTCACATTATATTTTTCAACTTGCCATACTAAAGCAACTACTGGTACAATTACGCCAAGAAGGCCCCTGTAGTTGTTTTTAGCCATATTGCGCATTCTGTCCCCAAAGCCCACTGGAGTTTGAGACCCCGTATTTGCACTGAAAACATTATTTATTGTGTAAATTTTATGACTGCGTAAGAATTACCAGTAATCATTAACACAGATCACAGTTTTTTTAAGGATTGTTAGCATACCAATCGTTCGATCGTCTATCGATGCCAGCGATCAATGGTAAAAGGGATAAATGGATCGATTGGTGTAGTAGAAACTATCGATTGACGTCGACTAATTCATTCTACCATCGATTAACATCATTTATCATCGATTGGTGTGGTAACACCCTGATTCAGTTTTTATGCTTTAACTCCCAGCGTACGTCCTGTGACTATTATATGTAACGGTGAAATTGATATTGACGCGCAAAATTATACCTCGGATTCAGAAAATGTTTCTAGACGTCCCGAGAGTATTTATAGTACAGTTACTTTATTTATTTATTTGCTAAAACTTACTTTATGCAAAAATACAAATGTAAAAATACACCGTACAAAGGCGGACTTAATGCCTTAGGTATTTTTCTACCAGTCTACCTTAGGGTGATGCAGAAGGGAATGGGACGCAGTCGCCTCCTTCTGCGAAGCTGTAATGCTAGAAAAGGAGGCGGCGGGACGGGAGAGGGAGAGAAGAGTCCCCCGTCTTAGCAGACGCCGCGGGAGACGCTCCGGGCGTCGGGAGCCACGAGACGACTCCCGGCCACCGTAGACGCGGGTCTGTGAACGGTGAGCAATGGGTAGCTCACCGTCCGTACGTTAACTAACGGCAGACTGTGTCGACGGCGCCGGCGCGTTCGTGTTCCACGCGCACCTCAAAGAGATGTCAGCAAACTTGGAAGGGGCCACTAAGGGCCGATGCCTGCCGGGGCTGCGGGCTGATCGAAAGAGATACCGCGCCCCCGGAACGCAAAGGGCACATGAAGGAACATAGATGGGTTTTAGTCAGTATAAGTCTGACACTTGGGGCGGGGGAAGTTATTAAAATTTGATGATTTCCCATCTACAAAAAAAAAAAGAAAAAAAAAAGTGTGATGCAGAGACAAAACATAGGAGGTGCAAGAAAAAGGAACAGAAACAGAAAATTTCCAATATAAAATATAATAATAAATACATATAAACAAAATATACAAAGTAGAGAGAGATAAAAATACATAGTGGAGTGGAGTCATGGTGGTGGATTTACTTATCACACTTATTTGTCGACGTCGACCGATAGTTTTTACTAGACCAATCGATCGATTAACCACAACACTGAAACAACAACTAGTCTTAAAACAGAGACCATGCTAAAAATGTGGTATAAACACATTTTTTTTTAAACGCAACCTTTTAGCTTTTCCACTAATGAATCAAATTATTTGAAATAAATCCATAGCTTGATTAATCATTTCTCATTTTAAACAACAACCTTTAATAAAAGTATGAAATGCCGCTAAAAATCAAACAAATTAAATACTTACAATGGTTACTTCTGGAATGAAAACGAATCCATAATAAATAAATATAATTATACAAATCCAGCATCCATCACGACTATATTCCCCGAAGGGTTAGGCAGAGGTGTACCAATGTACACCAACAGTTCACTGGCATGTTTAGGTCCCATATAATAGAGGCCAGCCTATTGTTATTAAACGGGTACAAATCCCAACTCCGAGGTGCTACTGAGAATTTCATAGAAAAACCCAATAATAGTTTTCGAACCTAAGACCTCCAGCGTAGCAGTAACGCTTAGGACTACTAGACAATGAGTAAAGCTCAAACATAGATAGGTATAACATATTATGCAATAAGTACTTACGCCATAGTAGTTTATTTGTCCAACTCTTCATTAGTATTACTGTGGTAGAGAAACCACTTTATTTTTATCAATAACTCGTACTAAGATATACTAAAATCATCAAATCCAGGAAACCGGTTCAATATTCTTCCACATTATTTCACGGTTGACGTTGACATATTTCAAAATCTAGTAGTTATGTAAACGTATGCCTCGTGAATCAAAAGACGAATTTTATTTTTAGAATGTCATTTTTGATTTTCGAATTAGTTTTTTTTGGCGAAGCCATGGAATTATCAAGTACCAACTGTGCGATTAGAATGATGGCCAACATAAATACAAGCTGTTGATTTGCATCCTCGTTAAATTCAAGGAGTTAACTATGCTCGTGATTCTTAACACGAATCAATAATAAAATAAATTGGTTTTGAAATATTTTTTTTGACGCGATTTTCGAATTCGAGCTAGCCATCTCGTCGCCGGAAGACGCTGGATGCAGGTCGCTTCCCGACCGGTTTATGTGGACATCTAAAGGGGAGGCCTATGTTCAGCAGTGGACGTCCTATGGCTGAGATGATGATGATGATGATGATCTCGCCAGAGGGTTTAGGTGCTATGTACACATTTATATAGCCGCGCGACAACTCTGCCTCCCGCATACGCAACTGGGCAATTTTGAATTTTGTAGGAGGAGTATTCTGGAAGACTGTTATTTGATAGTTGCAACTAAAAAAACAAGTATTTATTAAAAAATTTGACGAGGATGCAAATCAACACCTTGTAGGTACAAACTTAGTACAGCGATTTAAAAAAAACCTAGATATCGGCCGACAATTTTATAGAATATGGGTTATGCGTCCAAGGTTTTTGGGGGCGATAAAACCGAAAATGATGTCGAAATCAAAATCCAAGATGGCGGACGCGAAATTTTACAAAATATGCGTCGTGGGTGTGTCATGTCCATGGTTTACAAGGGCGCTGATTAAAGAAAAGATTTCCAAAATTTATGCGATTTTAACAGCTGCTGCTTATACTTAGTATTATATTATTCGAAATTATTAAAACACTCTTAACTTCGTTAAATATTGAAGGTGTATGCCACTTTAATAAATAAAGTTTTTAATAGGATTAACCCGCCATGCAGGTGAGAGCAAATCATTTAGGTAATCCAATATAACGCGTGGATAAAATTACTTAACATGTTACCGAGCTAATTAACTGGAAACGTGGTCTGAGCTATATTAAACTTTACTATGACAAAATAAACTTCAGCTAACGACCCTTATCTCGCAAGATTAGACATTTGCTACACTATCACAACAGCTGAAATAACTTTGTTTTTTTTTATCAACCCAGTGGATACAGCTACAGCAAAGGCTTTTTCTCAAAGGATAAACGACCGTAGCGACACCACGCGGGGACGAAAAAAAAACATAATCCTTAAAACAAAGAGCTCTCTACAACTACTCATTCTTCACATTTCATTTGATATCAATCACAGCTTACAAAGTCTCGGTGGCGCTCGGCAGAGCTCGGTAAACTTCGGAACTTTAGTTCGTAGCGGCTGTACTCCAGTTTATCTACTCAGCTACGGGGATCGCACGTGCCCGTAGAGCGCGGCGTAGCAGCGTAGCGGGAGGTTCGAGCGTACTACGCGTAGCGAGGTTACGTTGTGAAGTGACTTTAACTTTTGTGGTGAACGCTTCAAGTGAAAATTACGAGTATGTACGTGAAATTGTGAGTTAATTGAAGGATTAACACTGAGTTGTTTTGGTACACATCTGTGATTGTTACATGGTAAGTACTTAAACTGCGTGTCGTACCTACCGTTAAAGCGCTTACGGTCATTAATTGTAATTAATGGTTACTGTTTTTTAACAATTTTATAGTTTGAGTTATGGTTAAAATTGAACGTTGGTATTTTAGTACCCGTTCGTTTTAATGTTTTTACAGAAGGTTTTGAACTATTTACATCACATGGAATTATAAAAAAAACTTGGCTTGGTTTTAGTTGAATTAATTTGAGGTTTGCTTTGAGTCAAATTTCGGTTTTCATATTATTTTAATCAGTTTTGAGTTGGTTGATTACATAGGTAGGTAAATATTTTTTATATGTGTTTGTGTCATATCTCCTCAATTTCTATAAAACATTTTCGCATTATTCTCTAGTCTTATGGTTATTAGTATCTTTGCCGTTTACATTAAAAATGAAAGGGTCTCAGCGTATTAGACCCATTTCCCGACATAAGCTTATCAAAATACCGGGTATTTGCGGAGGATTATAATTTGTAATTAAAAAAGAACCATATTTTAAACATTTCAAAATGTATTCAATAAAATATGAAATAATACCTATTTTAAAAACCTAAGATGTTTATCTACATGATTGTTATTTTAGGTATTCTGTTTTTATATATACACCTAGAGATAGGCTCGCCCCCTATTACATGGGACCTAAATATACCGGCGAACTGTGGGTGTACATTGGTACACCTCTACCCAACCCTTCTGGGAATACAGGCGTGATGGTATTTATTTTATTATTATTATTTTATATAATGTAAACTAGCGAACTGCCCGCGACTTCTTCCGAGTTGCTTATTTCACACGCGTTAAGTTACGTCTTTGGTTACTGCTCCGCACCCGTGGATCATAGCGTGATGTTAAATAGCCCATGTTACTCAGGAATAATGTAGCTAAAAATGGTTAAAACCAGCCCAGTAGTTTCGAAGCTTATTCGACACTTTACAAACAAACAAACGAAATCTTATCTTCTAACAATATTTGGTAGTATAGATGTCAATGAAATTAAATAAAAATACACATTAACCTATACCAAGTAGGATTGCTCAGAAACACTTTTATTTATTACTTTAAAACATCACGCTGCGACCTACAGGAGCATAGCAGTAATCAAAAACGTAACCGAACAAGGATGTATGAAATCACGCGTACAGAGTCGCAGGTGGGAGCTAGTTAATCTTAGTAGTATCTACTTGCCACTTCGTCCACGTGGCAATCAAAGTCAAATCTATTCTTAGCTGACGTCTTCTACTTATAAAGTAACTTCCTGATTAGTGCCACGTCAAGCAGTTTTCGAGATATCGTGTTTAGACAGTGAGTGATGACTTGACGGCTTTTGACCATTTATGTAAGGTTTACTCAAGATGTTAAGCTTAAGTTTGTTGGCGTCGGGAGCCACGAGACGACTCCCGGCCACCGTAGACGCGGGTCTGTGGACGGTGAGCAATGGGTAGCTCACCGTCCGTACGTTAACTAACTAACGACAGACCGTGTTGACGGCGCGTTCGTGTTCCACTCGCGCCTCAAAGAGATGTCAGCAAACTTGGAAGGGGCCACTGAGGGCCGATGCCTGCCGGGGCTGCGGGTTGTTCGAAAGAGATACCGCGCCCCCGGAACGCAAAGGGCACATGAAGGAACATAGACGGGTTTTAGTCAGTAAAAGTCTGACACTCCCTGCCGCCCCGCCCAGGGCGGGGGAAGTTATTTGATGATTTCCCGTCTATAAAAAATAAGGTTAAGTTTGTTAAATTTTACCAGGGCTGAGGCCTTTGCAGAGCTATTTCCTAGAATTGTTGGGGTCGGCTTCCAGTGTACCTACACCAATATTTTACATAGAACAACTGCCTATCAGACCTCCACAACCCAGTTACTAAGCAATTCGGTAACCTTAGCTTCACAAAATGGCAAAAAATACGTTATTGCAAAATGAATCATGAGATTAGATAGTTACGTACTATAATTGCGAAGTTAGGATAAATGCTTTGTACTATAAATTGCGCACTCCTGGATTAACCGTTGATTTTTAATCAATATTAAATAAGGCTATCTTTATGGAAGGCCTATGTTCAGCAGTGGGCGTCGTTTAGCTGATATGATTATAATAATGATCATGATTGAAAATCAAGTATTTATTTTGACATAATAGAAGAGCTGTTTTTTTAACCAAAGTCAAAGTCAAATCATTTATTTCAATTAGACCATTAAAAGGCACTTTTGAACGTCATCAGATGAAAAAGTCATTAATATTATATCTAGTTGAATCTAATAATGAAATAGGAAAAAAGATGAACGCTGGGGAGTCTAGAATCATTTACTGGATTCATGATAAAAGTCTTTATTACGATGTTCCTAGCAACGTGTGTACTGTCAAACATTTCCTATGTAAGTACATTTTACACGTAACAATTTTCAGTTTCCACTTCGCAGGATCTATTGTTCGTTGCCTTCCAAGCCTCTTTTATCTTATTTCCCCCTTGAGATAAGTAATTTGTTCGTGACGTCAATGTTTGTTAACTTCGCCGAGACATTTGACAAGGTACCTATTTCTTTTCTTTCTTGTCGAACGTTTCTGCGATAGAGAGTTCAAGTTTGAACGAAGCATTCGTTTTTTAAACATGTATGGATTTGACAGCAATTTGAAATTCATGATTCTTTTTTTTTCTTTTTAACGCTACTGCTTTTTTGTAGGGTAATCATTTGTGCCGATCTTTTTATTAGGACCTCGTTATGGGGTTTTTGATACGATACTAGGTTTGACTACCTTGATAGCCTAGTGGTCCTAAGCGTGACTGCTATCTCTTGTCACCTAGAGATCTTGGGTTCCATTCCCAGGTCAAGCAACGTGTTATTGGGTGTTTCTATGAAATTCAGACCAAAGGAAGCAGCAGTCAGTCAGCAGCTCGGAATTAGAATTTGTGCCCGGTTAATGGCAATAGGCTCGCCCCTATTACATAGGACCTAAACATGCGGCAAACTGTGGTTGTATATTGGTACACTTCTGCCTAACCTTTCGGGGAATACACAATTGTGACGGTATGTTATATGCATTTGGTGCAGAACTGATGCAGCACTGGAGCAGTGTGCATACTGAAGATGTCTATACGCAGCTGAGACCACTTAACAATCAACAAGAATTAGAACACGTTTACAAGAGCACGATCTTTTCTGCGCGATATTAGAATTCATACTTTATGCTTCAATACATATTAGTTACAAAATTCAATGATTACATAATTCTGTTGTGACAAAAGGAAATTGAATACGATAGATTATTTGAAATACGAGTATATCCAGACAAATTAAGAAATTAAAAGTAGGTAAACTAAGGAATTTAAGGTAGGCACTTAAATATAATTTTGAATAGTTCTTATTAAATTTAAATAAGAACTATTCAAATTTCGAATAATTATAAAATAAAAATTGAATTTTAAATATTACTTATTCTAATAATTAAATTTCGAAACGTTTAGCTAATTAAAAACAAATAAGTACCAGCTACCTTTATATTTCACAGAACCCGATAATTCCAATTAGGATAACACTAATCAGCTGAAAATCCATTGTGCCGTAAAATAAGACTTTATGATCAATAATGATATCTATTGAGTAAAAAAGTTTTGCATAAAATATTAGGTACTTACATTAATTAGTTACCAATCTCGTTATCATGAATGTCAACCCTATTTACACTTGATTAAACTTGAATTTAATAATGAATCGCGTTTGACTGGAAAGCGAAGTTTTGACTGAAAACTTAAATTTTTAGGCCACAAGGATTTTTTGTCACTTGAATGACATTGATGGGCGCTTTCCTTTTTTTTATCCCACTGCGACGAACCCAGCGAAAAACAGACGAATGGCTATCGTTCCGATTACAACGTGGTAATAAAGACCACCTATTCTATATTTTCTATTATTTCAATGCCCACTTGTATCAAAACTTAGCTAAGAGTTAGTTGTTAACACCAAGAATGATTCTAGTAATTTCTAGACACGTTCCTATTCTGACCTCGAGTCTCAATCCGCTAAAAATGCCTCTATTTTACCTATATTTTTATAGAATTGAGTAGCTAATTTGATGAGCGAGATTTAGATTTTGAAAGTTTCAAATTACCTTGGTTAAATGAAAAATATGTCATAATGTTATAAGCCAGATTATAAAGAACTAAGCTTTATAAAATAACTCTGGCTGATACAAGCGGACCTAAGATATGCAATTATAATGTACCTATGTTGTGTAAGCATAGAATAGAATAAACGTTTGTTGTCTCCATCAGCTAGTACCTAATAGTCTTACACAGAACTATAATACCGGAAGCGAAAGGTTCAACCGTCAGCATTATGCTTAGGTTCCCCCTAAACGGTTGCTAGGCGCTGGTTTCCAGCTTAAACCCTTGACTCCTGTTTACACAAACAAAAAAGTATTTTGGCAACAATATAAATGATTATTAAAAAGGTATGTTAATACCTGAATAAATTTATAGTACACTCAGGATAGGGTACATGAATAGAGGTGAGAACTTTTTAAATTTGGTGCGGGATGGGTGCAGCACTAGACAGTCTAGATGTCAGATTACATACAGAATGCTCTCTTTTTTTATACATTTGACACGTGGAGACCGCCGTGTGACGCCCACACTGCGCACACGAGACGACACGTCAACTAACGTCACGTGTCCACTGTCACAAAAAAGACAACCGTCCGTGTGCGGTTCGACACTCAGAATGCTCCGGTACCGCAACAGTCCGGCGCCAAACACATAAATTGAAAGAAACCTTACACATCATTTTGTGAAAGGAATTCAAATTGACCAATCTCGCGGTATCTATTTATATATCAGTGAATTGCAAGTTTTTTTTCTTTTGTAATTAATTGATTTGCGAATATGGATATAAAGGAACAGGTCATAAAACAATATTGTCAATGTCTTTAGCCATATCCTGCCACAAGACTTGCTTTACACACGTAAATATATCTATGAAACACCCCGCCCCGCCGGCTATAACAGCCCCGTTGGTCTCGTGGTCGCAAGTGCGACTGCTGTGCAAGGGGTCCCGGGTTCGATTCCCAGGTCGAGCAAAAGGTGTTATTGGGCTTTTCTATGAAATTCTCAGTAGCATAGCAGCTCGGAGTTTGGATTTGTTCCCGGTTAATGGCAATAGGCTCGCCCCCTATTACCTGGGACCTAGATATACCGGCGAACTGTGGGTGTACATTGGTACACCTCTGCCTAACCCTTCGGGGAATACAGGCGTGATGGTATATATATATCTACGAAAGTAACAGTTTTCTAACAGCATTAAGCGCTGAACTTAATCGTCTTGCAAGGGATGTTGATGAAGGATCCCGTTGCAACTTTGACTGATTCCTATAAAAACAGTTTTATCGATGAATTCTAGTTTTTTTATTAAATACCATTATGACATAGTAATTTTGAAAAAAAGGCAACTACTTTTCTCAATAACAAATGAAAAAAAATTTTTTTTGTCTTACTTAGTCCTTTTATCGAGGAAGGCTATATGCTATATAACATCACGCTATGACACTCGTCAGCGAAAGAGACGTAACTTAACATGGGTGATTAAAACCACGCTAACGAAGTAGCAAACAGAAGCTAGTCTTAAATAAGAAAACAGCCCCAGTCCTTAATATACCGGCGAACTGTAGGTGTACATTGGTACACCTCTGCCTAACCCTTCGGGGAATACAGGCGTGATGGTATAAAACAGCCCAGTCAATATTATTAAGCCTAGTTATCTTGTTAACACGCTCAAAGCGTCGCTTTAGCTGGGATCGTAACAGGAACTACTTACATCGTTATCAGAGATAATTAACTGACCCCACTGCGTTCTACATAAATCTTTTACTTCCTCTATCTTAATTATCTTACGTATGCGTTTTCGAGGAAGATAAAATATATAATGGGTCCGCAAAGGAACTACTAGGCAGTTTTTGGTACCTTTGTATTACTATTGCGAATCGAGAGTTGTTGAAAAGCATTCAAAATAATATGTTTCTGTTTAGTATTTTATTAAATCTACTTTACATAAATAGTAAACATATCAATACATTTATTCATATACTAGAGACCTGTCCGCGACTTTGTGCGCGTTGGTTATTTCACCCGCGTTAAGTTATATCTTTGATTACTGCTCCGCTCCCTTAGGTCGTACCGTGATGTTATAGAGTCTATATTACTCAGGAATAATTTAGCTAGCTATTGTTGAAAACTGGTTCAAATCGGTCTAGTAATTTCGGAGTTTATTCGGTAAAAACAACCAATCAAAACTTTCATCTTCATCAATTCGAATGCTAAACAGCAAAAAACGTTAAATATTGTCGGAACCGAATCTGTTCACTGAAACACCCTTTTACAACAGACATCATTATTTACAAAATTTTAAAGTTGTAACATAATAAAAATGTCGAGAGATCCACGCGTTTCGGTTCGTATGTTAAAAGAATTAATTTACAAAGGCACAGGAATACTATTAAAAAAAGTTAGGTAACATGTGACCAGGTTAATAGGTCGTCGGCTACAGCGTTACTATGTAGGTAACTCATTTCCTCAGTCGACATCGCAACTTGTACGGGTGAAACGCAACTAGTTGTTTCGCTTGATAGTACATGTGTAACGTTGCGTTTTACTAATTAAATCGTAAACAGGGTTTACCCTACTATCTCTGCATAATTATGATCTTTTTTGACGACACGGTTGGCGCAGTGGTCGAGCGATCGACTGCCGCGCTGCGTGTCGCAGGTTCGAATCCCGCACGGAAAAAATATTTGTATTTTCTACAGACAGTTGTTCCGGGTCTGGTCGTTTGTGTATGTGAGTTTATGTGTTTGTAAACGCACACACGATACAGGAGAAATTCCAAGAGTGGGGCAACGTTTAAAAAAAAAAAAACATCGCGACGAATTTTAATGCAATTTTCATCTATAGATAGAGTAATTCAAGAGGAAGGTTTATATGTATCACGTTACGAGTAATGGGAGCTAAAGAAGTAACTCGTAGTATATAGCTAGTAGGTAAATACGAAAATTTATGAGAACGGATGGATGTTTGATGTTTTTTTTATCCACCATTTTCGCATGTTCAACGTTCTGCCAAACACCCTGTATATCAACTTTGACGAGAACGAAAAGACGACGTACTGTATAACAGTACTTCAAATTCAAAGAATTTATTCCATTGAAAAACATTTGAATTGGAGGATATTTGTTGAGAAACTGCATTTCTACCACTTTATTAGTTCGTACAATGGACGCAGAACGAGTGGTTTAATAACAAACGCATGGCACAGCAAATAGTCTCTGGAAGTGACCATTGTTTGTTCAGGCAACTTTGAACTAACGAACGAAATTGTATTACGCAGGTAAAGAAGCAGCAATAATGTTTTTTAAATACTGTTATTCAATTGCTTATGACAATATGGTGATGGTGGTGATGATGTCTTGATGAAGTAGCTGCACGAAGGCTGCGCTGGATTTCATTCCGTCTGGGTCACCAATAGGGCTCTTTTTTTTAAACGGCCTTGAATTGATAGCTATACGCCCTCCTGGTATTAAGTGGTCACCTCCGCCTATAGACATCTGCAATACCAGAGGCCTTACAAATGCGTTGCCATCCCAGAGACAAAGTTGAAATGCCCCATGCGCCTATAATTACACCAGCACCTAAACCATTTAAACCGGGGCACACCAACGCTGCTTGAGGCAGAAATAGGTACGGTGGTAGTCCTTTCCCGGACGAGCTCCTATACAAAGAGCTCTACTACTACTGATAGAGCTAAAAAGACTAGGGTTGCTGCCGGTGTTGCGGGTTGTTCGAAAGAAATACCGCGCCTCCGGAACGCAAAGGGTACCAGAAGGAACATGGATGGGTTTTTGTCAGTAAAAGTCTGACACTCCCTCCTGCCCCGTCCAGGTTAGGGGAAGTCATTTGATGATTTCCCATAAAAAAAGAGGACTACGTGTACATTTCATCATCCTTTATTGAAATGGGTGTAGGTGTTTGGCTTCTGACCGACCGTTGTTCACGGGTTTCTGTATTTACGAGTAATATACGAGTATGTTAATTTTGCGTTGAACTTTGATGTTGCGATGTAGGATACCTACGTCAGTTGTAGTTCACATGTGGTGCGATAGATGTTGCTAGAGACTTAAACTAAGCTTCATTAGAATAGGATAGATGTGTAGCTTTTGCACGCGGTTATATTTAAATTCAATCATGATTTCAAAGACACGTGGCGCCATCTATTATCATAAGAACGTTATTGTTTATTCATTGGTAACAGGACCTTTTTCGACGTGAATGGTGCCTTATGTCCGTTTCTGTACACCTACCCACTTTTAGGCAGTTAAAAAGTGCCTATAAATGGTCTAATTGAAGTAAATGCTTTGAATTTTGACCTAACAACTTAAATAAATTTCAAAATGATCAGTTCAGTGGTTTATGTGTGAAAAGGTTACAAACAAACACACTTTGGCATTTAAAAATTAGTTAGGCTGGCTGACTTTGCATACGGTGCGGAAGGGTCATAGTACCGAAAACTTTTACCATGGATTTATTACATGACTAGCGAACTACCGGTGACTTTATTACTATTACCGCCGCTTTATTACTATTACCGACTTTATTACTATTACCGACTTTATTACTATTACCGACTTTATTACTATTACTATTACCGTGCGTGGCTTATTACTATTACCCGCGTTAACTTACGTCTTTGGTTACTGCTCCGCTCTCGTGAGTCGTAGCATGATGTTAGATAGACTATGACACTCACAAATAACGTGACTTTCTATGAGTAAATGGTTTTCTTTTTAAATCGGTACAATAGATCCAGAGAAAAAAAAAACTCAGTAGCAGCTCGGAGTTTGGATTTGTGCCCGGTTAATGGCAATAGGCTCGCCCCCTATTACATGGGACCTAAATATACCGGCGAACTTTGGGTGTACATTGGTACACCTCTGCCTAACCCTTCGGGGAATACAGGCGTGATGGTATATTATTTATTATTATTAGATCCAGAGATTACCCCCTATAACCTCACAGACTTTAGCTCTTTACAAGCGTTTTAATAATATTAGTATAGATTCTAGACCCTCCATTGATGAAATGTCCACTGTGTATTTTTATCTCTCTCTACTTTGTATATTTTGTTTGTATGTATGTATAACTGGTGGTAACTGATGGTATATTTATGTATGTATATATGTAGGTATGTATGTATTTATTATTTTTCTAGGAAATTTTCTGTTTCTGTTCCTTTTTCTTGCACCTTCTATGTTTTGTCTCTGCATCACCCTAAGGTAGACTGGTAGAAAATAACTAAGGCATTAAGTCCACCTTTGTACGGTGTATTTTTACATTTGTGCATAAAGTTTTAATAAATAAATAAATAAATCTTTGGAACAAAGTCTTGACCGGTTGACACGGTCTTGCACTTATGTATGGAACAGCTGATTGCTGCCCCATCAGAGTATGTGTATGAGGCAAGAGTGCACTTGTGTTTGTGCATACATTTCTGCATTATGTTATCTTCCATGTATTTAATTCGTCTCCATTGACACTGGGCTTCACCGAAATTCGGTCAAGAGAATTTTATTATTACCCTTCTTTTTGAAGAGCCTCATCATGAATGAGGAAAATCTACAACAGTGAAAGTCAGTTTTATAACTTATATCTTTGAGCATAAGGTAGAAATTTTCTTGGAATTTCTTTTATACTTTATCTTTGCGTTCCTTCTAAAGTAAAATGCTGTGTAAACTTTAGTTTTCTGTTCCTTACTAACATTATGTGCGTCAACACTCTGCAGACGTTGGGGAGTTAGAGGCAGAAATTACAGAACTAGCTTCTACCCGCGACTTCGTTCGCATCAAATTTTATATATCATCCCACGAGAACCGTGCAAGTCTGACAACCAGTCTTACCAAGAGTATCGTATTACCCATTACTGGGTTGTGGAGGTCTGATAGGCAGTCGCTCCATGTAAAATACTGATATTCAACTGCATCCGGTTCGACTGGAAGCCGACTCTTACATAGTTGGGAAAAGGCTAGGCAGATGATGATGATCCCACGAGAACCGTGCATTTTTCGGGAAGAAAAGTATCCTATGTGTTACTCCACATTGCAATCTACAGCTGTGCCAAATTTCATCCAGATCCATCCAGCCGTTTAAGCGTGAAGAAGAGATTAACAAACAAACTTTCGCTTTTATAGTATTAGTGTGATAGAACTCGCACCTTTTTAAAATACCTACTTTAATCGTAGTTTACCTTCTTAAGCACCTAGTGAAACACGTGCCGCGTCGTACTGAATGACGACATAGATATTCAAAGTCTCTTTATATGTAGATAATATTGAAACTAGACTGCCCCTTTGGTCTCGTGGTCGCAAGTGCAACTGCTGTGCAAGGGGTCCCGGGTTGGATTCCCAGATCGAGCAAAAAGTGTTATTGGGTTTTTCTATGAAATTCTCAGTAGCAGCTCGGAGTTTGTATTTGTGCCCGGTTAATGGGAATAGGCTCGCCGCCTATTACATGGGACCTAAATATACCGGCGAACAGTGGGTGTACATTGGTACACCTCTGCCTAACCCTTCGGGGAATACAGACGTGATGGATGATGGTTGTTTTCGTAAATATTCTAAAAAAAACGGATTTTGATGGCCGATTTAGCTCTTTTTTTGTTGTATTTGTAATTTGAAAAAGTCGAAAATTGGGATGGCATCTTTGCACGAAATTGCATCCGTAAAAAGCCAGGGCAGGCTGCCAGTTTTTAATAAAAACCGTATATTGGTACCCAAAAGTACCTTAGCGATTTTATTCATGAACAGATCGTAGGCAAACATATTTTTTCAGTGAGATGAAATGATAAAACGATCATACGGGCCTATAAAAGCGAGCGTTGATTTTGTAAAAACATATGAAAAATATCAGTAGTGTATTCGCTTGCTACCGGTCTATAGAATAGGCCCCCCAGGGCGTGTAATATCCATGAAATATGCGTTTGTCCGAGCACAAAGCAACAGGGCAGCCGGCAGCGTTGTATTCACAGAGAAATTCCAAATATTTCAATAACATGCAAGTAAACTGTGAATTTTATTAAAACTGGACGAGCGTTAGTGCATGTTATTTCCAAATGCAAAAAAACATACTTAACTATGTATATTTGGCATGAAAATGTTTGAAGAAGTTTTAGGATAAGCTATTTTCAATGTCATTTAAAAAAATTGCCTATTTGGACCGCGAACTGATAAAATAAGCCATAGCTGGTCAAAAGCTTAAAAAAATTGTTATGCATTATCATGTTAGTTACTATAATTTATTTTTTATGTATGTAGTACAATATTCAGTTCGTGAACTAAAGCTGTCACATAGCGCCATTGTTGAACTAGTTTTTCAGATTTTTCTATGAAACAGACCTGAATAATGGACTAAGATCCCAGGGTCGCCTCACCTACGTCATTTCAGCATAGAACTATACTAAGAAGGTATGTGTACCTGTTTGTTAGTTCCGCGACTTCGTTCTCGTAGTTTTTCCACCCGCGCCGCGTTAGATAACGTCTTTGGTTACTCAAAGCGCGATGTTGTATATGTTGCAGTTAAAACTCTTAACCAGTCAAAAGTACTATTGACTAGCAAAATCAGTCAAAAGTACTTTTACCGTATGCTTTAGTCAATAATACTTTTGACTAAAATAATAGTTAAAAGTACTTTTGCCCAATGGAGCTGGTTAAAAGTACTTTTGACTAAGTGATTCCGTGAAAAGTGGTTTTGACTGCTCGAATCAGTCAAAACTCTTAAAAATCAGTCACTAATCTGCAATAATAATGAATAATATCTATTCTTTATAAAAGTAAATTATAGGATGAAAGAGCGAGCGAAGCGAGCGAACAGACCCCGCTATCCACTTCGTGGTTATTTTTTTTGTAAACCCTTGAGCCCCGCGAAGCGGGGCTCCTCGACTATGCTTTTTAAGCATTATTCGCATGTGACAAGTTAATAGTGCTTTTGACTGATGCCTTATTGCAGTTAAAACTACTTTTGACGAAGAGCGTTAGTCAAAAGTACTTTTAACAGCAAATTTGCAGTCAAAAGTACTAATAACCAATATTTTTCAGTCAAAACCACTTTTGACCAACCTGTTCAGTCAAAAGTAGTTTTGACTGATTTTGTTAGTCAATAGTACTTTTGACTGGTTAAGAGTTTTGACTGCAACATATACACTAAAGTACTCTTCATGAATCTGGCCATCATATACAAACATTTTTCCAATTCCACCAATAGTTCGTTAGTAGGTAGTTCAAGAGATTACACAGACACACACAAACAAACAAACAAAAAACTTCAGCTTTATTATATTTGTATAGATTTACATACTGGATTGAAATTCGAATATGGAATGATTACGCTGTCACAATGCAGTCATTTATACAAATATCTAGTACAACCTGTATATCGATGCTTGCCTGCAATTGCAAATTAGTCAATGGCAGTATCGTGTTCCTAAGCCAATCAGAATACTGCGTTTCATTACTCGCTGACAAACTTGGTTGGTTTATAACCATGTCAACCATGTGTATCACTTTACAATCGTCATTTGCTTAGCATTCTCCCAACTATGTTGAGGTTGGCTTCCAGTCCAACTGGATTCAGCTGAATACCAGTGTTTTACCATGGAGTGACTACCTATCTGACCCCCACAACCCAGTAAGACCACTTGGTAAGACTTGTGAGACTTCCTGACTTCTGATTATCCATAAGAACCGCAGAACAACTATCAAAGATCTACGAATGACAGCCGTGACCAACGGCTTTATGTGCTTTCTTGAGGCACGGGGGTGTCACACCAACAACGTCCAAACTCCGGGCGCTACTAAGAACTTCCTAATGGAAAAACTAAATAACACTTTTGGCCCGAACTGGGAATCTAACCCAGGACCTCACGCTCATCAGTCGCGCTTGCGACCATGTGTGTACCTTTACTTATCAACATTTTTATTTTTAAAGTTTTATAGTTTCGCTGACGAGTTAAGAAAAGCAGAAGCCAGCCATTATAATAAGTTTTCTCCAACGCGGCAACGCAACTATGAGACAGAACTGTGTAACACGTATTCGTTGTAAAACCCTTTGTCAAGTACACTATCTTCTAACAATGTGTAAAGTTTACCTGTCTAACTTTGGATACCTTATTATTGTAATTGTGCCTGTCGTAGTTCAGAAACTGCTTGTTCATTAGATCGGCTCTGAATGTAATGAACGATAGGGCGAATACGAACTGTTTCATTGTATTTTACAGGCTTATATTTGCTTACACCTGTGTCTGTGTCTGTGACTAATCAAATCGAACAAGTTTTTGAGGCACTTTTTGCATGACAATGTAATACAATGATAGAGCTGAAAGATGGAATTATGAATACATATGTATTCATCGCATATGCGCATAGTGCACAATATAAAAGAAAGATTTTTTGATAAAATATAAACAGATGCTTATATTTGCATTATATCGGAGTTTAAAATCGCCAATCCGCCTTGAGTAAGCGTGTGAATCAATGCTTGTTCCTTCTCTGCAAGGGAAAACGCCTTTGCCCTTCAATAGGATAGTAATAGGCAGGTATTTTTTTATAAAGTTAAGATAAGTAAAAGTTTCACACAAGCACAATGGAGGAGCGAACGTTTCAAGTTCCAATAGGTCATTTAAAGCCCCCATTTGAACATTGTAAAGCCGTTGTTTATTTTGAAAGCGCTTGACAACCGCGGCATTGATACGTCTTGACGGAACTTTTGAAGGCCGTTTGTAATCGATTCCTGGTTTCAAGATGCTGTTCTTAATGTGTTCTTTTGTATTTTGATGTCACTATTATTTATAAGTATTTCATTAGCATTTAACTAGATACTGTCGCCACTATGATGAGGGCTCAATCTACTTGATTGAGACATAATTTGCATTATTATTTCGTACATTGAGCTGATAGTATCACTATATTCTTTTATATTATATTCTTCTTCGTGGCGGACTGTCTAGTGTTTATTCTAATTTAACATACCATTACGCCTGTATTCCCCGAAAGGGTAGGCAGAGAAGTACGGTTTTCTATCGCTTCAAAAATACGTATTTAGTAAGAGATATTTTGCTCAGCCTGGTGGTGTACTAATGTACACACACAGTTCGCCGGTATGTTTTAAATATATTGACAGTAACAGGGCACAAATCCTAACACCGAGCTACTACAATAATAAAAAAAAACAATAACACTTCGCTCGATCTGAGTATCGAACCCAAAAAGTCTAGCGTAGCGCTTAGGACCGCTAGGCTGACAAGGCAGTCTATTCTAATTTGCTATTTAGATAAGAGTTTATCTCATAGGAATATGAAGTAACTAAAATAAGCTAAGGATAATGGGCTTAACCAATGAAATCCCTACAGTACCTATCTATTACAGTATTTTGTTTACAATGTATAGAAATGAGATCAAACTCTTCAAGTAGATACCTAAACCAAAATTAAATTAGCAGACTAACCTAAATTTTTTGTTTCCAAAATAAATATAGTTTTTTAAATATTATTTGGGCATTATTAATATACGAACAAAGGAAAGAGTTTGCTTTGAGAGTTAAATTAAATTGCCTAACAGAATTGTTTTATATTTTACTAGACTTTGTGCGCGAGATTTTTTTCACCCGCTATAAGTTACCTCTTGGACTGCTCCGCTCCTGTGGTTGAGAGCGTAATGTTATGTAGATTAAACTATTTCTCATTAGTGTGGCTGTCATATACAATAATAATTGTTTCTAATCCGACTAGCAGTTCTAGATATTTTCACGTTTAAACAAACAAAAATTCTTCAGCTTTATTACTAGTAGGTCTACCGCTAATGATAAAGCTGAAAACCTATTTTAAAAAATGGAATCATTCAATACTTTTCCTGTAACTTTAAGAAGAACAAAAGGTAATAAGAACTAAAATCGTTAATTAAAATCATCGATTGCATATTTTCAAGCATTGTCTTTACAGCGACAGCAGACCAGCTCCGGCATCTCATTTCCTGAATCCGGTACAACTATATACTATACAGGGTGTTTGGCTAATGGACCGACACAATTTTTTCAGGGATTTGGGAGGTCATTAGCTAGGTTCTACAAAAAAAAAGTAAAAAAAAAGTAAAAAACAAAAAAGTTATTTCTAATTAAAGGAAACATTTTGGGCATTATTTTTCATTAAAAAAAAACATGTGTAACCAACCGTGACATTTGGGACAAAGGGTGTATGGTTAGAACCTAGCTGATGACCTCCCAAATCCCCGAAAAAATTGTGTCGGTCCATGCGCCAAACACCCTATATACGTAGAATTTCTACTTCCCTACCTTCCCGGCAGACAGGAGCCTTTCAAAGCGTCCTTGAGACAGTTACGTTTCGTGACAGACTAATGTAAGTTATATGTCAAACGTATTCTCAGCCATTTACGATCAATAAATTCTGTCATAGTGTTAGCAGATTTTAATTGAAATGTGTTTTGTTTGTGGTGTTATAATCTTCATGGCTATAAAATTAGAACCTCTGATTTTTAGCATTATCTGTCGGATTGGAAATATATATTAATATAGATATCATCACGCCTGTATTCTCCGAGGCTTAGGCAGAGGTGTACCAATGTACACCCACAGTACGCTGGTATTTTTACGTCCCATGTAGCAGAAGCAAGCTTATTGCATAAACCGCAAACAAATCCTAACTCCAAGCTGCTACTGAGAATTTCATAGATAAAGAAATTCTTTTTGCATATTTGCGGGGTTCATGGAGCAGAAACCAAAGACTTAACGCAACGCGCGGGTTGAAAAAACGCGGGTGAAGTCACAGGCAGCGGCTAGTTTTATTATAATGGCGAATGTTATGATGTAACCTTTATTTACAAACTATGTCATCATCATCTGCCTAGCCTTTTCCCAACTATGTTGGGGTCGGCTTCCAGTCGAACCGGATGCAGCTGAATATCAGTATTTTACATGGAGCGACTGCCTATCAGACCTCCACAACCCAGTAATGGGTAATACGATACTCTTGGTAAGACTGGTTGTCAGACTTTCTGGCTTCTGACTAACAGTAACGACTGTCAAAGATCTACAAATGACAGCCGGGACCAACGGCTTTACGTGCGTGCTTTATTTACAAACTATGTACAGTTTATAAAAAAAAGGAAGCTCATAGGGCATCCATCAATAAACTCTTGAACTCTTTTTATTTAAGGATAGGAAAGCATCCAATGACTTCTTCCGCCCTGGGTGAAGCAAAAGAGAGTGTCAGACTCTTACTGACTAAAACCCATCTGTGTTCCTTCTAATGCCCTTTGCGTTCCAAGGCCACGGGAACTCTTTCGATATGATGTAACCATAGTTACAACATTTTACATACAAAGCACACATACCACCATGCCAGTATTCCTCAACAGGTTAGGCAGAGGTGTACATTCAAAGCGAGGTCCTTTCATTGACGCATCCGGGCCTGGACTCGTTGTGACACTTCAGAGAGATAGGTACACAAGTAACGTGACCGCATTACAATCATATCTTTGCATTTCATGGTGACACAATTTCCAAAGACCCTATTTGTATGTAATATTATGTTTTTGGCGAACGAAAAGATTATTTGAAAGGCCTTGGGGGAGGCGTTTGCCCAGCAGTGGGACAATACGAGTTAGGTAAAAAAAAAAAAAAAAACTGGTGCCACTTTCTGCTTTTTAACATGTATGAATAATGTTTTTCTGGCTTGCTACAAAATATTTATGTAGATACATGTACATGTTATTTTTTTAAGGAACGTTAAGGCTTTGACAGCTATATTTTGTGATTTTATACCTTGATGACTGTTGTTATGAAATGAAAGTAACTGGTTTTAACCGAAAAGAGAGGCGGTTATCAATTCAGATGTTCTTTTTAATGTATGTTAGGGCATAACTCCGTCATGCGCATGATTTCAGTGTTTGTTTAAATCGTTAATTTCTGGATTAATACCAGTCGGGTTAAAAAAAAATGTTTTTGTAAATGGTAGCCAAAACCATTAGGAATAGTTTTAACTATATAATATCACGTTACTACACAGGGGAGCGGAGCAATAACCAAAAACGTAACTTAAAAAAACCACACGTAATCACGATATCAAAATAGAAAACAAACCGCTTCATTTCACCGCTTGTACCAAACATAACATTAATGTATTATGTAAAGATTATAACAGTGCACAAATACAGGCTTCGACCACCGTTTAGTAATCCGTCACCCTCAATTAATTCTCATGGGACCGTTAACACCTGACGTGTGGAACGAACTTGTGTATTTATAGTTATAGGTAATACATATACGGTGGAGATTCAGAATATATTTATGGTAATAATGTTTTAATATACTAATATTATAAAGAGGTAAAGTTTGTGAGGTTGAAGGTGGTAATTTCTAGATCTACAGACCCGATTTTGAAAATTATTTTACCACTAAAACGTTACGTTATACCTATGTAAGTACGACACATGGGAGCGGAGTAGGAACTAAAGGCGTACTTAACGTGAAATAAGCCATGCGGACGAAGACGCGGGTAATTCGTCAATTATAAATCGCAGCTTCTGCTCGAAAATTCGTCGGCGTGGTGTGTTTTTTATTTTAAATTCAATCATGATTCGAAAGACACGTGGCGCCATCTATTATCATAAGAATGTTATTGTTGTTTTCCTAGGGAACATTACTTTTTTTCAGGATGAAACATACCCTATGTCTTTAGGTAAAATCTGAGAATGATCGGTTCAGTGATATAGGCGTGATAAAGTAAAAAAATAAAAAGGTAAAGTTACTTTCGCATTTATGTTATTAGTTAGGATGACTGAAAGGTTTGTTTGCCAGTATATTAATGACGTAAGATTTCGCTATATACGGCATGGTAACATTAATCGAAGCATATTAGAAAAAGAACAGTCTCCTTTCTTCATTAAATTCCAAAAAATACATTACCAATTCATTTTAACACAACAAAATTGACAAATATAATGTATGTGTATTATGTTAGTGTTTTAATATTAATAATAATTTGAAAGAAATATTTTTTAATATGTTTTACCTATAACACATTATTATATGTATGTGTGTTTTTATTTTGGGGTGGAAACCCTTGGATCGTGGGGTCCGTGTACCCACAGCCTTTATAAGGAATTATTTAAACGGTTGGTTGATACTTCTCGTGACCCAAAGGCTGGCTTTTACCTTGGCCAGAGAAGTAGGATTGCCACCCAATGTGGCAATGCCGCCAGCCTTTTGAGCACTTTTCCAGCGGAGGAGTTTATGATGCCTTATAGTTTATTTATTATAAGCGAATAAATATATTAACTATAGCAAAATTCATGAAACTGTTTTATAAACTATCATTTTTTATCAACGTTTTATAATAACACGGCGCATAGCTATATTAAAAAAAGATTCGTATTGCTCCTCCAACAACATTAAAGCAGCAGCAAAAAATACTTGCATAATGTTAATAAATTTCAATGATCGTATGTAGACACGGTCGTATTAACCACTACACGTTTTCACTCTTTCCACCAGAGGGCTCTCCCGACGGCAAAATAATAAAAAGCTTGTTATGAACCTCAAGATTCGTCTTTTGAATTAAATTTAGAACGCGAGGGTAGTAAGTAATATTGCGATGCTTCGCGGGTTTCTTTTACGTTTTCTGTTAAATATTACATAATGAATTTTCTGGGCAAGGTACCTACTCGGTTTTTTATTTAACATACATATCATCGCGCTGTATTCCCCGAAGGGTTAGGCAGAGGTGTATCCCACAGTTCGCCAGTATGTTTTAGGTCCCGTGTAAAATGCGAGCCTATTGCCATTAGCCGGACACAAATCCTAACTCTACTGCTAATTAAATTAAAAAAAAAACAATAACACTTTGCTCGACCTAGGAATCAATCCCAAGACCTCTAGCGCAGCAGTCGCGCTTAAAACCACTAGGCTAACGAGGCAGTTGATATTCGAACTTCGAACATTTATTTGTAAAACCGTTTCATGGCTTCTTTTTTTTTATTTTTCAAATTTCGAACACGATTCGATGCATGTGTTTGTATTGCAATCTGCGCATCGTTAGTGACATTTTCAACGTTGACGTCCATCGTTAGGTTTTTTCAGGGGAATTTTCATCTGAGTAACAGGCCTGATGGATGGTCTTGTTGGACAAATATTAAAAGCTGGTGCGTAGTTGTCTGTTCGTGACTGCAATTTTTAAGGCAATATATAAATCATATATATGATGTCATTATATATAGTTTGCTTTCTATCTCCACTATGTATTTTTATCTCTCCTTACTTTGTATATTTTGTTATTTATTTATTTTTGGTATTTATTATTATTCATTAAGATGTAGATTTGCATCCTCGTCAAATTCAAGGAGTAAACTATGCTCGTAATTCTTAACACGAATCAATAATAAAATAAATTGGTTTTGAAATTTATATTTTTTGACGTGATTTTCAAATTCGAGCTAGCCATCTTGCCAGAGGGTTTAAGCAGTATACACACATTGATATTATTATAGCCGCGCGACAACTCTGCCTACCGCATATGCAACTGGGCGATGCTGATTTTTGCAAGAGGAGAATTCTGGAATACTGTTGTTTGATAGTTACAACTAAAAAAAAACAAGTATTTATTAAATACTAGCTTTTGCCCGCGACTTCGTCCACGTGGATTAATAGTTCCCGTTCCCGGGAGATTTCCGGGATGAAAACTATAATATGTCCTTTCTCGGGTCGCAGACTATATCTGTACCAAATTTCATTGAAATCGGTTTAGTGTTTTAGGCGTGAAGAAGAGACAGACAGACAGACAGAGTTACTTTCGTATTTATAATATTAGTACGGATTACTTCATTTTTTTATGACAAGCTCCTAAAATTTGACGAGGATGCAAATCAACAGCTTGTATAGTAAGATTCAAAGTAGGATTGGGGTACATCTATGTTAAGATTCCCATATTCCCCTCTCTGTATTCCGATGTTCCTCATTCATAGTTATGAGTATAGCTTCATACAAACATAATTTTCTTCACGAACAATTTTACTGTGCAACTCTTTACACGCCACATAAACTACATACAATGGCATCCTTTCATATATTGTAGTTTGTATCTCTTTGAATTTGTATGTTTTCTTCATAAGAATATTAATAAAGAAAACATTTATTAGGAAAATATTTTAAAATATACTCACGCACAAAGAATTTGCAAACTTGGCAACATTCAAAAGCTATTCCTTCGTAGAGCTTTCAATTTTGTTTAAAGTATGCATAAGAAGGTATACTGCGCATGTAAATTGTCTTTAAATGCATATAACCATTATATTATTTTTATTTAAAAACGTTGCCCCACACTAGGAATTTCTCCTGTGTCATCTGTGCGTTTACAATAATATAATCTCACATACACAAACAACCAGTTATATCCAAATTATTTTTCGTGTGAGAATCGAACCAATCGATTAAAAAAAAAACGGTAATTTAAAAAACTAAAAAACCCGACTGCTATTCTTTAAATATCCCTAAAACAAGATAAATTGTAGCAGTCGGGACCCATTCTAGAAATGGAGGATTAGTGAATTGAGAGCACATACCTATATTACATTGCAGATGGTCCCGAATGGGTCCCGACTGCTACAATTTATCTTGTTTTAGGGATATTTAAAGAATAGCAGTCGGGTTTTTTAGTTTTTTAAATTACCGTTTTTTATTTTTTATTTTTTTTGTGTTTTAAAAAAGAAATTAATATACCCAGTATCACTCTTACAGTAAATACGAATCTACCGACACCTCTCAAGCTAAAATCCATCGAGCCGTTCAGCCTGCAGAGCGAGCCAAACATTTGAATTTGGCGCCAAAAATCCGCCATTTTGTTTTTTTTTTATATACCCAGTGTCACTCTCACAGTAAATACGAATCTAACGACACCTCTCAAGCTAAAATCCATCGAGCCGTTCAGCCTGCAGAGCGTGCCAAACAATTATACATACATACATACATACATACATACATACATACAAACATACCCTCGAAAAACATAACCCTCCTTCTGTCGCAGTCGGGTAAAAAGAAAGGCAGAACCCACGACACGCAGCATCATAAACGGCCATTGGTCAATTACATTCGTTTAAGATTTAAAATGATGTTTATATTTAATCTGATGATATAAAATTTAATGGGATGAGCGTGTCTCATCCCTCAGAACACTAAACATACTGACAAGATCGTCTTCCATTCGTCCGCGAACACATCACAGTCAGGCTTTGCGTCCAAGAGAGAGTTAAGCGAGGACAGGACCCGTATGATGGATACAATACCTTTGTCATTTCGAAAGCAGACGACAAAATCTTCCTCTCTTAAAGTTTCAAGTATATTAAATAAGATTTACGCACTGTGCCGACTAGCGACACCTCGTTAGCTGCAAATGGTACCGAACACCTCTTGACCCGCTTCGTGTCACCCAAAGTGTCGGGTTTAAACTTTGATAGTGTTAAGTGGTGACAGTTTGCTAATCTCTTTCAGTCGAGGGTTAAACTTTCAGGAAGGTGAGCTGATAACGCGCTTAGTTACTCATTTTTATTTTAAGGTGGGATAAGGATTGAATATTAGGATTATGGCAGTGGTTACTTTGTACGTTGGACACCATTGACAGTGGTGAAGAAAAATATCATGAGGAAAGCTGGAGTTATCAATACTAATATTATAAATGCAAAAGTAACTCTGTCTGTCTGTCTGTTTATTACGCTTTCACGCCTAAAATACTAAACCGATTTTGATGCAATTTGGTACAGAGATAGATTAGACCTTGGAGAAACATAGTACTACAGTGGGATAATAATAGGCTCCTTCTATGGGAATCAGTGATTATACTACTAAATATTTGCTCTTTTTGAATAAAGTTAGTCTATTAAATATATCAATAACAATTCACTCAGCCATTCTTCCAATATAATTGGATTTCAATTTGTGAAATCACGGCTAAATGTTGTAAATACAATACTTAGGTTCAGTTCACACCACGCCGCAAAGCGACGCGACACTGCGCGCTCATTTTAATAGAGCGGCTCAAAATATAACTCTATTTACTACATGAAAAGATACACATTTCATTGTGAGAAGGTGCAAAGTATTCTGAATTCTCACAATTAAATTAAAGTGTATTTTATTGTGTACTAAATAAAGTTAAATTTTGAATCGCTCTATTAAAATGTGCGCGCTGCCATCTCGGAGTGAACTGACCCTTACAGTCGTTTAACTGACATCTAACTGACATCTGACATCTTGGGGTTTCAAGTTAAATACCGAGAGGTTAACCAGGTGCTAAGCTGTTTGCTCAAAGTGTTAGTGCAATGAGATTTGCTTGTTTAATGAGTTAACGACACTAATGGCACAGACAGCTGTTTCAGGGCAAACAATTCATCTACCTAGGCTTTTGCCAACAATGTTGCCGGGTTTCAGTGTTTTACATGGAGCGACTGCCTATCTGACCTCCACAAACCTGTTACTGGGCAACACTCTAGGATATCTTTTGGTAAGATTGGTGGTCAGAATTCCAGGCTTCTGACTATCTTTAACGACACGTACTGTCAAATATCTATGAATGACAGCCGGGACCAACGGCTATTACATGCTCTCCGAGCCAGGGGACCACCAACTTCTAAACGACTGAGAAATCTTATCTTATCTTATATATATTATATAAAAGAATCTATATATCATAGATTTATTAACGTCCAGATAGAGTGTACCGTATAAATCGCAACGTTCTAATAGAATGCATTTTGTGATGCGCGTGTGCGACCGGACCGCCCACCGCATGTGTATTATTATCGTTACTGCATTAGTGTGCGTGACGTTTTCTAATACCAGACCAAAATGATTACCCCAAAATATGGGAAAATTCAGGCAGTTTTTTTATTCATGTTGACATATCTATACTAATATTATAAAGCTGAAGAGTTTGTTTGTTTGTTTGTTTGCGCTAATCTCAGGAACTACCGGTCCGATTTGAAAAAATATTTTTTTGTTGGATAGCCCATTTATCGAGGAAGGTTATAGGCATAACATCACGCTACGACTTACGGGAGCGAAGCAGTATTCAAAAACGTAACTTAAGGCGGATGAATAAAGCCACGCAAACGAACAAAACATACATTTACCTAAATTTATTAATTTGAAGAAAGCGCATTATTTAGTTTCAATTATAATTCATAACGTGTATGTATAAATATCTTGATATCTGCTGAAGCAATTTTGATGCAATAATATCGCAGTATTATAAGAGATGGTTAAAGTATTTCATACCCCTGGCAACCATTGACACCATTTTTTTTGTTAATAATAATGTTGATTTCGTAACATTTTACAATATTAAAATATCGCAGCACAAAAAAAGGGTAAAAATATTTCATACTTTGGCAATACTCAAATATTATGGAGTCGTTTTGTTTTTATTATGGTTTGCGTAATATTTTCAATGAAATACGTAGAAATTCATCATAAAATTGCAAACATATCTGTGAAAAGTAATGTTCGTATCCTTGTATTTTTTTGGAGTGTAGTTTTTACACGATTTCACCGCACAAACAGTCATTTTTTCAATTATTTTAACTGCGATTTATAATGTAGACGCGCTTTGAACGTCAGTCGCGTAATGGTGGCCTGTGGGCGGGGCTAACGAACGAAGACGCTATTTTGGCGTCTTTGAATTTGAAGCATTTGGACAGCGCGTTCTAGGCATCTGGACGTTAATAAATCTATGCTATATATATAAAAGAAAGTCGTGTTTGTTACAACACTTATAACTCGAGAACGGCTGGACCGATTGCCATGGTTTTTGATTTGTTGGATTTGTTTCCGTCCCGAATAGCAGAATACGTCTTAAAAACAATAAAAACTCGATATGTGTAATAAATAATTAATCATTTCAATAGATGCTGATTTGTTTATTACATGTCAAACATTTGTTGTCCAATCCTGTCAAATAGTGTAACAACTGTTTTTTTTTTTGGAGATTATGGCCTGTTTGCTGAGACCTTTAAGCCACAACTTTTTTTTTTCTGAAGAAATGTCTACAAAGTTCAGGTACTGTTATATTTGTTTGTTTTTTAGACATTAATTTTCGAAAATTATTTATTAATTATTTAATTTTTTATTCCCGAAAATAATACCTAAGATTTATTCTACAGTAAAAACATTAAATCATCGGAAAGGAACGGAATTTAGGGAATAAAAAATCAGTTGGTAAAGGTTATAAGATTAAGGAAAAAAAAACTACAGGTTAACAAAAGTGTAAATGTCTTTTTGTAGGTTGTCTATGATTTTTCTTGATAAGCTATTCATACGTAGTGGTTATATACTCTTTGAGCTATTGTCTATGTCTCGAAAGTTCGGGCACTGGATACTTTTTATCCCGTCGGTAGGTAGGCAGGTAGGGTAGGTATGTAGGGGTAGGGTAGGTATGTAGGGGTAGGGTAGGTAGGTAAGTATGTAGGTATGTAGGGGTAGGGTAGGTAGGTAGGGTAGGGTAGGTATGTAGGGGTAGGATAGGAAGGTAAGTAGGTAGGTAGGGTAGGTATGTAGGGGTAGGGTAGGTAGGTAGGTAGGGTAGGGTAGGTATGTAGGGGTAGGGTAGGAAGGTAAGTAGGTATGTAGGGGTAGGGTAGGTAGATAGGTAGGTAGGTAGGTAGGGTAGGGTAGGTATGTAGGGGTAGGGTAGGAAGGTGGGGTAGGGTAGGCAAGAACTGGACTTTCAGGGCAGGACAACGTCTGCCGGGCCCGCTAGTTAGTAATGAAAAAACCCAATAACACTTTTACCCGACCTGGAAACCGAAACCAGGACCCCACTCATAAGTCACGAGGCCAGTGGGGCAAACGCTTTAGTACAAACATTCATCTTAAAACAAGAACTAGGTCTCCGGTACCTACTCAGCCCTATAATCACAAGTTGAATAAATAAACGTGTTTATATTTTACACTCAACACGAACAATTTTGAACAACATCGTACGCCGTTGAATTCCCTAGGCACACATTCACTCTTGTATGAAACAAAAGAAACGAGGGGTAAACTCGAAAGTTGTCACACTTTATAAACAAGGTGCTGCAGGGGAATCTACATCCCATCTACACTAACATTATGAACAGGGAAGTTTGTTTGTGTGTCTGTTTGTTTGTTTTACGGTTGTTGATGAATTATTATTTTGACAGGCTGTGGTTGTGATGACAGAGTAACGCAGCGTTATATTATACAAGGTAAATTTCAAAAGGTCGTCACTACAGGTATAAAATAATCAAATAACATTACGACACGTGCACAATAGTATAATAAATACTAATTTAGTAGCTCTTTATGTACTTATTACAGTCAAAGTCAAAGCATTTATTTCAATTAGACCATTTACAGGCACTTTTGAATTGTCAAGAAGTTACAGCAAGTTGAAGCTAGTTGCTCGTTCCAAAACGTAGATATCTATGGAGAAGAACGAGCATGAAACTCCAATTTTAGAATAAACTTCTTTCAAAATACAGAATCACCCCATTGCGTATGCGATAGGCAGTGTCCTGCGATTGTATCACTGTATGCGTGCGGGTTCATTGCCCCGCCTGCCTAAACCCAGCGGCAAGATGACTATCACGTATTCAAATATCACCAAAAGAACAACTTTGTGCCCGGTTAATGGCAATAGGCTCGCCCCCTATTACATGGGACCTAAATATACCGGCGAACTGTGGGTGTACATTGGTACATCTCTGCCTAACCCTTCGGGGAATACAGGCGTGATGGTATATATACACGCTTCTGTTCGCGACTTCCTTCGCATGGTTTTAATCACCCTTATTAAGTTACGTCTTTAGTAACTGCTCCGCTCCCGAGTGTCGCAGCGTGATGTTATATAGCCTAAAGCCTTCCTCAATAAAAGGACTAACCAATACAAATATTTTCTTTATTAATTCGAACCAGTAGTTTCTGAGTTTATCACGGTCAACCAAATAAACGAATAAACTCTTCAGCTTTATAATATTAGTGTAGATTCGTGTTGAGAATCACTAGCATAGTGTGTCTTGAATTTGACAACAATAAAGAATATAATTAATTGTGTCAAGCCTGAAGAATATTATACATAGAAGAAACTAAAAACGGTAACAAAGAATTTCTAAAATTAACGCCGCCGCCCTGTCTATTACCCCATCCATTAAGTTACTTAAAATCAAAATGGTTTTAATTGTTCTTCCACAATTGTACCTAAGTATACCTACTAAGTCGCTTTAAAAGCTTTTGTTCAATGACCTGTAAAAAAAGGTCAAGTCACTAACAGATTTGTTTGAAGAGATACTCTTGACCACGTTGAGGCATTGGCAGCTTTAGATAAGGAATAAGAGGCACATTTTCAGAGCAACTTTTAATTTACGATTTTGTACCTATTTTTGCGCTTAAATTGTATTTTGTACAGGTAGAGCTCTGAAACCAATAGCTGTTTATTTAAATGTAGTTTTGATTGCAAAAATGTGTGAAAGTGCTTTTGAACGGTTTTTTTTAGCGAATGAATATACAGGGTGGAATTTTATAATGCTACCTGGAGGGAAAGTACTCTAAATACTTAAGTTAGCAAATTTTACTAAAAGGAAACATTCCTTTGTTTTTAAAAAGAAACAAAACTGCATTTAAATAATTTTGAAAAAACGCTTGTCAGACCCGGGAATCGAACCGACTGAAATCCTAAAAAATAGTATCCTCTACTTTTATGGCACTAATCGATAAGGTCAATCATAAGGATCAAATCTCTCTCTCTCTCTCTCTTAAGTATTTAGAGTACTTTTCCTCCAGGTAGCATTATAAAATTCCACCCTGTATATTCATTCGTTAAAAAATCCGTTCAAAAGCACTTTCACACATTTTTGCAATCAAAACTACATTTAAATAAACAGCATAGCAGTATTAGGTTGTAGGTTCATTTTAGATTTTCCTGAACTTAGCGCTCCAGAGCAGCAGCTAATCGCTCAGCTGTCGGAAATTATCAAAGTCTCAAAAGAAAGATATCATCAAAAAAACATAGTTCAGTATATTATATCCTTTTGTCACAGAAAATTCAGGTAGCTTTACCCGCAACGAAGTAACAGGGAGGGGAAGGGGGGGGGGGGGGTCAAAAGTGCTCTAAGTAGCTTCTAGAAAAGGACCGCAAGAGATAAAAAACCCCTAATAATATACCCATAATAAAATAAAATAAAAAAAAATAGAAATAAAGGAATAACATTCTAAATACAAGATGTTAATGAAACCGAAAATCTTCAAAAGAATTCAGTTAACCTAAAACCACAGGCGAAACAGCAATTCATGGAAAATGGTAAACCAAAAAAGGAAATCATGAATTTATGTTCCACAGACCTTTTCAAATCTAATTATAAACGGAGCTGTAGGTGGGTACATAATAAAAATAAATTATGTTACATTTTATTCAGGGTCGTCAACAATGGTACGACACAACTTAGAAGTACTCGGTAAGTACATGATCACTTATCAACGTGTGCGATTTGAGTAAATAATTACAGGCAGGAGTTCACAGACTCAAGACGGCTTATGACTAATATGTAATATTTATTTTGTACTAGTTTCCTCCTGCAATTTCACCCGCGTAGAAGCCGTTTACATTTAAAATTCAATCATGATTTGAAATACACGTGGCGCCATCTATTATCAAAAGATCATAATTATTGTTGTCTTGGAGAACATCCATTTTTTTTCGGGATAAGACTGTACACCTGACAACGTATATGCTAAATTTTAGGGATGATCAGTTCAGTATTCTGTTCTACAAACTTACTTTTGCACTTTTATAATATTAGGATATACATACCTACTTTACTTTTTACTTTTTGTTATTTTTTATATTCACCTTCATTGTTTTCACATATAGAAGCAACAAGAATATTGTAACCAAGACTTTGTAAAAACCAAATTGAAGGAAAAGAGTGGAGCATGGAGTTTCTTGCTCGTTCTTCTCCATAGAGACCTACGTTTTGGAACGAGCAACTAGCTTCAATTTTAAACTGTAACTTCTTGACAATTCAAAAGTGCCTGTAAATGGTCTAATTGAAATAAATGCTTTGACTTTGACTTTGACTCGTCACTCTGCCATCGACGTAGCTGAAAAGTGCGCGTGCTCCCTTATTGCTACGTCGATGTAACCTCTATGTTTTGTCGTTCTGTACGCTGAGGGAAATATTTTTTGTATGTAAAATTATTTTCTGAATTGGTTGTACTCTGATGTCTAGAGAAAAGCTTTTTGAACAATGCCCTAATTGATTCTACATGCTCAAAAAATAGCACTTATTTAGGAGCGTTTACATGACACGATATCTCATAATTATAAATTACTAGCTTTTGCCCGCGACTTCGACCGCGTGGATTAATAGTTCCCGTTGCCGGGGGATTTCCGGGATGAAAACTATCCTATGTCCTTTCTCGGGTCCGAGACTATATCTGTACCAAATTTCATTGAAATCGGTTCAGTGGTTTAGGCGTGAAGAAGAGACAGACAGAGTTACTTTCGCATTTATAATATTAGTACGGATTTTTATTATTATTCTCATTTATTCAATTAAAATACATATAAATTACATTTTTAAATATTAGTAGAAAATATAAAAACATTTAAAAATATAAAATATAGTAGCCCACCGGCGTCGGGAACAGGGTCCAAGCCACCGGTTATTATTATTCTTATTATTTATTATTATTTTTAAAAAAGGTCCACCAACAGCTTCCATGTGTTACATATTATAGGTAGGGTGTATTTTTAAGGACAAAATCTCAGAAATAATTGAAGAGATTTGGTTTTGTTTATTTATTTACTGCAGGCAGCAAGAGCTCAGGCATTACATAAATTTTAATTAAACTTAACGGTTAAAGATCTCGTAAAAGAAAAACAAAAATGTTCTCAGCGAAAGACTTACGAATCTTGTTAATACCTACGCATTTGGTTAACGTTAATTTATGTGGAACCTAAGACCGCAATAATGACCGAAAACGATAATAGCTTCAAAAGTTAAAAAATGTACGTGTCGCAAAAAACAGTAAAGAAATAAAATCTGTTCACCTATTTTTTTTTAAGTTAGTGTATTGTAATATATCTGTCATATAATGAAAGAATTAAAATTGACGCAGGTATGCCTGCGACAGTAAAAACTGAGGTTTTAGCCAATAAAGGGAGAGACAAAGACTGTGAAAATCGCATTACAACGTCTTACGTCCCGAATTTTCACCCTCTCGCGCATAATTTACACATTATGCGGTGCGTGATTGAGGCGTTTCAGGCGCACACATTGATAAAAAGCAAGAATATGTCAAATCCTCTACTTTTCTACGTAGTTTCTTTATTCGCCCCCGAGAAATACTGGGCGTTTTGTAGTGTAAAATGTATTTTGTTCCATATTTTCCGTGTAACAGCAGAAATAGGCTTTGTTTAAGGTCTATTTTCCTTAACTTACTTGTATTGTTTTTTCTTTTTGTTGTATATTCTTTTGTTGTCTCGTACAGAAGCTAAATAAAAACGGCTGAAAAATATCTACTGTGAAAATTATGAACTAGTCAGCAAGATTGTTATCGGGACTTAATGCCCACGGTGATCCAAACTTCGACATGGTTGGCGCATTGGCTGCTGTGCTACTTGTCGCGGGTTTGATTCTCGCTCGAATCAAATATCTATGTTAATAATATGTATGTATACGTCATTTTAACGGGTCTGGATTTTTACGTATGTGAATTTTAATGTTTATAAATGTACCCATATTCAGAAGAAATTCGTAGTAGTGGGAAAGATTTTCATATTTTAAAGAAAAAACAAATTACCGCTAACCAATGTCCATATTAAAAGACCAAGTTTTGCTAAACCAAAAAAAAACCTTGCTATTAAAAAAAAACCTAAATAAACGCTTTTCATATACCTAATAACTACTATTATTTTTGAGTATAATGTTTAACACTCGCGCTACGTAGCCACAAAGCTCATAGAAAAGCAAGCTTAACACAATCATAATAAGATACTAAATCACCATAATTCCATATCAGTGTAGCAGAACGTAGTTTAACTACCGCAGAGCTATGAATAAGATAATTAATAGACCGTGAGGGAGGGTAATATTTTCCCCCTTGCATGTGTCGAGTTTCTTTACAACCTCGCAGAGACTAAACGCTAGTACACCCTTTATAACATTGTTAACTAAATTAAAATATCCTCGTATAATGTATGTAAATTTAGAACATAAAAACCGAGGGAACAAGGGTTTCATGTTTACACACATTTTGTGTATGTACTGAGTGTCTTCATTTATATTTAACGCAACGCATGGCTTTAAAACAACGAGAGCTTGAAGCTTTGAACTGTGATTTTTCTTGAATGACATCTGGCAGGTCAAGCTAGAAGGTTGTGGTGTCTTATTAACACGTTCACAGCCGGGCCTAAAATTTTGAAGGTCAAACCTCTACTAGCATTAGGCAAATGACTGTGACTGACGTGGCAGCTAACAGGCTTAGGCTCACAATAAGCTTTATTCGTTTACTTGAAGGCTTCAATGGCCACATGTATGACTAAACTTATTGATACCAATAAAATTTTCATTCTCATTATTAAATTAAGATGCAGGCCGCTTCCAACCGGTCTTTTTGGAAATCTATAGGGGAGGCCTATGTCCAGCAGTGGACGTCCTGTAGCTGATATCTTGATGATAATTATTAAATTAAGGCCCACATGGTAGAACATCTTAAAAAAATATTTTATTCTTAAAGATTACACTTAAAGGCATCCTAGGTCTATGTAAGACCAGGGCTTAGGGCGATACTAGAGGAAGACAGCAAACGACAACTTATTTTGGGGGCAAATTTAAAGGTACAGGCGAGGTAAACAATGGGGACGTCGCGGTCGCCTCATCGTCGAGTACGGAATAACAGCGAATTTTATTTACAAATTGTGCTAATAGCCCTATTACTCACCTGAAGGAGGGTTATAGCATCATTAGGGTTGGCCAAAACAATGGTTTGACTTTCTGATTGATACCGTATTTTGGTACTTACCTCTATAACATTTTTTTTCTCAGACACGTGGAATATGCGTCGTCGGCCTTGCTCAGTGCAAATGAAGTGCTCAATAGAAGAAAATTCCTATGTTTCTATTGTGTACTACAAAAAGAAGTTGGGTGGTTTGTGTATTTAAAACAACTGATGCTAGAGATTTATAGCTTACGTCAAACTCGCTTCACCTATATACGCATTCACATTTTTTTTACAAAATAGTAGGTAGCTGTTCCATTTTTTCAAAAAAGAAATCTACTAAACTAACTTACTCAGAACGAAGAGTTACGAAGAGCTTACGCAAGCGTACTACCTCCTGCGAAAAGAAAGTAAATATAATTGAAAAAAGGACATTGTCTTTCCTTCTTCTTTATCGTGTGGGTAGTAAGGTCTGACGACCCCACACATCCTAGTGTCAGGAGTTTCTAATCCGCCTCAAGGGCCCGTGACATAGTTACCGATGGCAGTGATGTCCAAGATAAGCTTAGAAAGTACATAATGGATTAGAAAAAGTCACATTGGTAACCATGCACAACGTCGTGCATGAGAGGCTCGCGCCTTAACCATTGGGCCATCACGACACAAACATTAACAGTAACATTGTGAAATTCTACTATACCTATTACTAAAGACGTTTCATTACGTTCATAACATACGATCACGCCTGTATTCCCCGAAGGGTTAGGCAGAGGTGTACCAATGCACACCCACAGTTCGCCGGTATGTTTAGGTCCCATGTAATAGGGTGCGAGCCTATTGCCATTAACCGGGTACAACTCCAAACTCCGAGCTGTTACAGAGAATTTCATAGAAAAACCCAATAACACTTTTTGCTCGACCTGGGAATCGAACCCAGGACCTCTAGCGTAGCAGTCGTGCTTAGGACCACTAGGCTAACGAGGCAGTTCAATAATAATTCATTTCATAATTTCTTTTTAAAATACTGTGCGATAAAATGAAAGTAATTCCTTACTCAGGAGGGTGACCGGAGAAATCTTGTCACATCAATCAATTTTTTGAGTAAAACGCTTTTCATCGACAAAATGAGATCTTGATAAGGAGGGCAGAACGTTTACGTACAAAATTTAGCTACTTAGGGAGGGTGTAGATATGTGTGATATTTGTACCAAAAACAAACAGTACCTAACGTAAAGGACACAATGAGGAACATGGGTAGTTGTCGCAAGAGGAGATAATGATTGCGAACTAATTATGGATCCAATCCGTAATCATTGTCTCCTCCAGACGAGCCTAAACCACTGTTCCGCTGCACAGGACTTGCTCCTTCAAGCTATGGCAGAGTGGTCAATCGACGTGGCAGTTGCGGCGGAGCCGTATTTCGTCCCGCCCCGTCCTAATTGGATGGGCGACGTGGACGGTTCTGTTGCCATCATCGGCTCTACACTCCTTCTCACCTAGCCTAGGGCGGGAGAAGTCATTTGATGATTTTCAGGATACCCTTTCTAAGTCAAAGCATTGATCTTAATTAGACCATTTACTGGCACTTTTGAATTGTCATGAAGTTAGACAGAAAGTTGAAGCTGGTTTCTTGTTCCAAAACGTAGATATATATGCAGAAGAATGAGCAAGAAACTCCACGGACACTCTTTTCATCTGGTTTTTACAAAATCCTGCTTAAAGGCCTATTCAGACCTAAGCGGTATTCGCTACCGTCTGCGGCAGAGAAAACCCAGTGGGTATGCGGCTACTCCGTGGTATGCGGTAATATTACTGTTCACACCTAAGCGGTATTAGCTACCGTTCGTAACCCGCGTGGTATGTACCTCTACCCACAACGGCAGCGAATATCGCTCAGGTCGCTCTAGCCGCGGTACTTGATACTAAATACCTGAGCGAAACCCGCGCGGTATGTACCTCTACCCACAGCGGCAGCGAATATCGCTCAGGTTTGAATAGGCCTTAAAATATTCTTGTTGCTTCTATATATTTGAAAACAATGAAGGTGAATATAAAACAGTAAAAATAATAGTAATATCTACTTGAGCCACCCAAACCTATAGTCCTACTCTTTGTTTTCATGTGTGTTTTCATATCGTGTAATAGTCTTGCAACAACCGGAGGTTAGAGGATGCATTTGCATAGTGCATGCAGGGATAATATAATTATTGTTGGTTGCTGTTTCATTACATCTTAAAGCCGTATAAGGGGCCTCTGTGAGTTGGCCTATACTAGAAAGGTTTAGGTAGTTAACTAAATGTAAACAAAACAAACCACGTGACTCATGGATGCTAAACCTTTCACCTCAAATTTTAAAATCGTATTATTTAAAGTCGTATAATAATAGGCTCTAGTCTATATCAGAATTTGAAGAACTATCTGCCACGTTAATAATAAAACGTTCAGTGGTATTATCAATCATTTTATCTAATTTAAACATTTTCTGTTCTTGTTTTATTACATGACCCTCGCAATTTTCAAAGGCGCCTGGTTAATCGACTAAACGTAATACCTGCAATTTTAGTTGCCATACTACATCACGGGCGTACTCTTCAATTTAGCAACGTTATCTAATTCATCGTATCTTCTAAAAGGTTTTGGGAACCTGTCTTTTTAGGCTCTTTACAATAGACAGATTACAAAATATTATACTATTTTATAAAACTAACAAAAGAGTGGTGTCCGAACAATGACATCTATGAAGAGTAGTTTACGAATAAATGATAAAGTTTAACATACATTAATAAAAGAGAAAAGTATCGCATAAATCGAAATTAGAATTGATTTTGTTGTAACGTATTTTTAAACAAGGAAGTGTCAACTATAAAAAACCTTTTCGACGATTTGTTTACCTTTAGTTAACTACCTAAACCTTTCTAGTATAGGATCCTTGTATGCCTTTGAAAGGTCCTAGGGTACCGAGTTACGTAAGAAGTAAATCAAAATAATAATAAAAGTGATTTCCAAAATTACTGGCAGTATCCCGCTGTTTCATCCACTTGAAGTTACGTCTTTGATTATAGCTGTGTTTGCGTGAGCCGTAGGATGATGTTACATAGCTTTCCACAATTAACGAGCTATAAATGTTTTTTTTTTCAAATCTTTCCAGAAAGAGAATTTCATAGAAAAACCCAATAACACCTTTTGCTCGACCTGGGAATCGAACCCAGGACCTCTAGCGTAGCAGTCGTGCTCAGGACCACTAGGCTAACGAGGTAGTAGCAGTTCGGAGTTTCAAATTTTGTGCCCTGTTAATGGCAATAGGCTCACACTAGGGCATGCAAACCGGATACCCGGATAACCGAAAAAACCGGTTAACCGACTGATTTGAAAACCGGGTTTTTTATGATACCAAAACCGGTTTTTTCGGATTTTTCGGTTTTGCTTTTCAAACAAAATCTTAAATTTATCACTGACAAACGTCGACAGGACGGCAAGACGGCGTTACTTCCAACGGCACTAACGGCCGGCAACGTTAATTTATACCGAAAAATCGAATTTGAGATCTAAAATCAAAATATATATAACTCAAAGGTGACTGACTGACTGACTGACAGTGATCTATCAACGCACAGCCCAAACCACTGGACGGATCGGGCTGAAATTTGGCATGCAGGTAGATGTTATGACGTAGGCATCCGCTAAGAAAGGATTTTGATTAATTCCATCCCTAAGGGGATAAAACAGGGGATGAAAGTTTGTATAAATCTTCTTAGATTTTCGACTGATTGAACTGAAATTAAAGATTGGAGCTACTATGATGAAGATGTCCGTTTAAATAGGATTTTGATAAACTCAACCCCCATGGGAATAAAATAAGGGATACCCGAGCGAAGCCGCGGGCAAAAGCTAGTGTAAAACAAAGAAATGTCATTGTCAAAGTGACAGTTTAGGGTTAGTCAATATTTCCCTAGTAATTCAAATTATTGAATTAGTTTTTAAATTTAATGGTTTTGGAAGAACTATGATATGAAATATAGCCTAAGGTTAGTCCTAATATTATAGGAAAGGTAAGCGAAAGGAACACTAAAGTATTTTTTTGTTTTAACAATTTACGTTTCGCTATTAGAAAACACTAAATGAAGGGTAAATGTTTATGACCACTGCCATATTGCATGTAGAAAAAATAAGAAAAAAACATTTGCACGATTTTTTTGCAAACAGCTATATTTTATTCTTGGATCGTCGTTTACGTCACTTAGTTTAAAACTGTGTGTGCATCGAAACGCTAAGAAGACTGTGTGTAATATTATATTTTAATTGTTAAAGGTATGCCTACAATTTTAGAACTATGTAATAGTACTTTTGGGCAAACTGCACAATTGAAGTTATGATTTAAAATTGGCAGTTATTATTTAGATTTTTGATCTCGAATTCGATTTTTTTTTTGTCTCGGATAGATCATTGTCGCGCTACTCGATGCCACGCTCACGCCATTTTGATTAAACTTTAGCATTTTTATTTCTTTACACACGTATTTCTGATTTCTTTAATAAAAATGGAAAAAACCGAAAAAACCGGTTTCACCGGTTTTGTAAAATAAAAACCCGAAAAAACCGTGTCCTTTAAATAACCCGGTTTTTGCATGCCCTAGCTCACACCCTATTACATGGGACCTAAATATACCGGCGAACTGTGGGTGTACAATGGTACACCTCTGCCTAACCCTTCGGGGAATACAGGCGTGATGGTACCTATATATACAGGAAAAAATTTTAACCAGTGCGTAAATTTTGCCATATTAAACTTCAACACGTTTTATTAAACACGTATATTTTATTTTGATATGTCTTAGTACAAAAAAAAAAGTTATCGCTTACGAAACATGTATACTTAAAAACCATATTTTATTGTCACTCGGCGCTAGCGCATTTCCCACCCCCTCACCCCAGCCATGCGCCCGGGCGGCGGCCAAGAGTTGTCATTGATAGTATGGCGAATAGATTATGTCCATGTTTTGCTTATTTCAAACTCGGATAAGGATGATTTTTTTTTTTATTTTTTTTTAACTAAACACGGAAATGTATTCTATTACTGACACTGAACTACCAAAAAAAATTTACGCACTGGTTAAAAACTTATCCTGTATATTTTCCAGAAAATCCTAAGAATAGCGCATTCAAAGAAATTAAATTTTCAGCTTAATAATATTAAAAAACCTAGTAAAGATCGTGGGAAATAACTGCATGCGGGCAGCACTTGCCCGGTCTTTGTAGCAATGCAGTAGTCAATGATAATGATGATAATTAGCAGGTGAAAATCTAATGATGGTGCTTCCTCAGGTAGGCTCAGAAAAAATAAACAAAAATCTTGGTTAAAACAAGAAAACTTAAAACAAACCTAGTATCTACTAACTAAAGCCGTTTCTACGTCCCTAATTAAGTAGTGCAAGCGCGGCAATGTTTTGTTTTCTCATTTTCTGTTAGAAGTAAAGACTAGTTGGGCACTTTCCGCTGCGTCGCCATCCAAATTGCCACTTGTGGCACGTCGTGAACTAACTGCAGGAACCCAGGAACTCGAAATGTAGCATCTCAGTTAATTTTGTGCCAGATATGTTCGAGAAAATATTCGTGATATTGCGGCAAGTTTCCTAACTTTTGTGCAGAGTATACGTTGCAGTCGCTGTAGAGAATATTTTCTGTAAAAGTTTTCTGTTTGAGTTCAAATTGTCTTTGCATTTTTTTTTTAAATAATTTTGTAAGTTCAAGTTGCAGCAACATAAACTAAGTTGATAAACATTTCAGATTTTTAAATCATCAAAGAAAACATACAATTGATCTAAAATTAAGATAATATGAACTCTTAGGTATTGCCTAAAATTCTGAATAGCAATGAATTGTGTTATTTCGTGTCTACATATTTACTTGTATAAGATATGTAAAAGTAACATTATTAACCGACTTTTGTTGCTGGCCGAACAACTTGCAGTTAAAAGGTCATACAACAAATTTTAAATATAGTAAAAAGAGTAAAGTGTGTCTAAAATAATATATATTTTTTCTTTATTCTGTGTAGACAAAGCGATGGAAATAAAATGGCTCCAAATTTAAAATTCTAACCCCCTACTTACACGTCGCATAATATATTAACCCTAAAATGAATTCAACGAAAATAAAAGGGGCTCGGCAAAGAGGTGTTTCCTAAGTTACGCATCACTGCAGAATAGGTATCCATTCCCACGTCGATTTCAAGAATGTATGGTAATGTGATGGAGACATATCGTATTCTCGCTTCACTGTTACGATACTGAGTGCTCTCTATACTTCGTTTTGTATTCGCTCTCCTACTTATTTGATGCTTTTTGTGGAAGAAAACAATGGTATCCATTTGGAACATTTCGCATTAAGAAGATTCTGAGAGTAGTTCGTGAATCGAGTTAGGGTTGCCATTTCTTGTTCATGCTACGGAAAGTGTGATATTTTGTTATTGGATTTTGTTCGAGGGCAATATTATACTTTGTGTGCCCGGTTTTATGGTGTTACGGTTTTATTAACGTTTTTTTCTGCTGGCTCTGCGATGTTGGAAGGACAGTTTATGGCTTTCCCTTTAAGTAGTCATCAAAAATAGTTGTTAAAATATTTTTGTGCGTCGTGGGAATTAAACAGCTTTATGATTTTCCGAATAATGTTTGAGGAAATAAATAACTTATTCAGTACCTCCAGATCTTCCTAGTTAAGATGTTCTCAATTGTGATCAGTTAAATAAAAACATAAAATTAAATTTTAAAAATCATGTGTTATAAAATTTATTAAATAATTAACGTCCAACAACTGAGTTTATTCTTTTTTATGAAGTGACAAGGTGCAAATAAGTCCATGTATCTATGTACAGGTCATCAAGTCACTTATTCAAGGGGTAAAAGTATGAATATGAACAACTTTTATTATAGGGTCAACTATGAAATGTACAAAAAAAGTTGTTCCAAACATTTTGATCGTGTTGAAGAGCATTTTTTGGAAAACAGATGGTTTTTTGTCACGCTATTACTGACCAAAACCCATCCGTGTTCCTCCTCATACTATTTGCGTTCTAGAGCCGCAGTAACTCTTTCGAACAAATTCACAAACTTTCACCCCTAAAGTAGTGAATTAAAAATCACGTAGTATCAAAATCTTTTCAAAAGTCATCACTTTTCAACAGGTTTAATTAGTAAAAGCCTAACAAAAACACAGCAGACGAAAAAAAAATTTTGTTATAACAGCAGCAAAAGCAAACTAATTAATGAATACCAATAATTAAGCAACCGCTGACAAAAAAACAAGCAACTAGGGTATTGCCAACACACCTTGTGCTCAAAATTCAAGGAGAATAGTCCATATTTCATTTCACTTCGCTTCTCGAATACACAATGAGAACAACCCCATGAATACTAACTAGACAACAGTTTATTTCGTTAATCGTGCAAACAGGAACTTTCGGTTTGTATTGCTTTATCTAGCAAATAGTTTGTTAGTTTGACTGCGTTAATACTTAGTAATAACCGTGAGCTTGTTGTGTTTAGTAGTAGTTGATTTTAGAAGCTCTTTGTGTAGGAGCTCGTGCGGGGAAAAACTACCACCATATATATTTCTTCAGCAGTGTTGCCGTGTTCCGGTTTAAAGGGTTTGGGAGCCGATGTGATTATAAGCACTTCAGCTTTGTCTTTGAAAGACATCTGGACTTGCAGATACAAGGCCTCTGGTATTGCAGATGTCTATAGGTGACGGTGATCACTTAACATCGGGTGGGCTGTGGGCTTGTTTGCCAATGAATGGCATATAAAAGAATTACCATTATATACTGCTGCTGTGCTGTATTTAGTGTAATTACCTATTTGTTAAATGTGACGAGATAGTTGGAAAATATTTCTGAAATTATTTAGTTTTATTTAACAAGACTAGCTTCTGCCCGCGACATTGTGTGCGTGATTTTTTTACCTGCGCTAAATTACATCTTTGGTTATCTCTTGTTATTACCTCCCCTTCTGTGGGTCATAGCGCAATGTTTTATAGCCAATGCTATTTCTCATAAATTCGGCTATCGCACATGAAAGCCAGATTTATGATAATTAGTATTGGCTATATAACATGCTACCATCCACGAGAGCAATAATCAAACAAGTAACTTAACGCGGGTGATACCGCCAAGTAGGGATTGCAAAATCCGGAGTTTTTTCAAATCCGGATTTCTGATTTCTCGTCCGATTAAAATCCGGATTATCCGGAGTTTTCGAAATTTTTGGTGTTTTAAGTTATTTTGATAAAATTTATATAAAATAGCATAAATTAATTAAAATATGCATCAATTGGCTCAATTCACAGCTCGACAGAATAAAAACAACTAAAATAATCAATAAATTTTGGGTATCAGTATTTTTTCTCGTTATAAATTTACATAATCATTACATAACATAAACTGTACTTAAACATTGATACTCCAGCACTCCAGTGGGGAGGAGCTGGAAAAGCACTTTTATTGAAATCGAAAGAGCTCAAAGAGCTGTTATCAAAGTGATGCGTAAAAAGCTTTTCAGCTTTTTATTCTCAGTGCATGTTCACAAATCCATAAAAAATAGAGTTAACTACCATAACCTACTCTCGAAACGTATTCTACATGTCCCTCTTCATAATGCAAACAGACCAGAAGATGCCCCTTTTATTTACTCACACATATCTGCAATAAAGCAAGTAAGTACTGTGATATCAAAGATCTCACCTCCCATTCATGTAGAAGAACCACAAAAAGCTGACTTCTTTCACTGTCATACAATTAAACCGAAAATTGCTAAATTATCAACAAAAAATTTCATACATGTGCTCCTACACAAGTTCCTACTCAAAATAATCCTAATCTCAATATTACACACATACTCGTACACCATTTCACCAGCACACATCTCATCTCACTATTACAATATTTACAATCACATTTCATATTACCATCACACCCATACACCTCATTACACGTATTCCCCGCGCTATTAAACACCTTAACATTGTAAAACAACTTTTTTTTGTTTTGTTATTTATTACATATTTTATTCTAACCTATAAAAAGTTGAAAATTAGATTGCCTTGTTCAAACTCATATAAAGTCTTGATTTAAAAATTAATTTAAGCAACTCTAGCCCTCAAGGTACGGGCGCTGCCTATTATGGGAACTGCCATATATTTTATAACACATTTATTTTATAAATAAATTGTCACACCATATCTATACTAATTACTAATAATATTATAAAGAGGTAAGATTTGTTTGTTTTTTTGTAAAGAATAAGCTTCAGATTTATGGACCGATTTTACCAATTTTTTCACCAATACATAGCTACATTATTCCCGAGTAACATAGGCTATATAACATCATGCTACAACCCACGGGAGCGGAGCATTAACCAAAGACGTAACTTATGGCGGGTAAAATAAGCAACGCGTACGAAGTCGCATGTAGTTCGCTATAACTTAGAATAGCGTACCATAATATGAAGTACTTTTAAGTTTATTTTGTCTTGTAACAATGCACCACTATTTTTTTATTTAATTTTTATTCTTATTTTCGCATTAAAGTAGGTAATATCGATATACCGATTAATTACAATCAAAATTATTATTATAATCAAAATTAATTACAAATATTATGCGTTATAATCAGTTTTGACTGAAATCCGAAAAAATCGAATTTGAGTCTTAAAATCCGGATTTAAAAAAGGCAAGAAAATCCGGATTTTTCAGTTGTTTTCGGATTTCGAAGAATCCGGATTGCAATCCCTACCGCCAAGTATTGCTAGTAGAACATAAAAAGGTACATCTATTAGCCACGTCTAAAAAACACATTGATTAATTTAGCTGTCACCTGAATATCTTCATTAATTAATTGATTGACCATCCTAAATTCAGAATAAACTAAACTTCAACTTATTTTCGCTGACTTGCCTGATCACTGTTTCACATCATCCAAAAACAAAAATAAATATGTCAGTGACGTAAACTTTGTCAAGTAAAACTGGTAAAGGGGAAAACATCGACTATATTTACATGTATCAGGTCAAACCCTAACCATAACATAACTTTATTCTTTTATCAAAGCAAATCCCTGGAGGCAGTTAAATGAAAGTTTTATGCGTATGCCGCACGTTGAACTGGAAAAAACCGGCGTAATGTCTTAAACGATTCTGTGGTTTCTTTTTGTTCTCAACGATTCTTTGTCGAAAACGTTGAGAAGATTCCAAATCCTCCCGCTGGGAACGATCTCGAGATGTTCAAGTAGTGCCAAACTCACTGCAGGGGTGATGATAGACCGTTAAACAAGTATGAAGTAGGCATCGTTGAAGATATTTTATTTGAATATGAAAATAATATTGTAACAAATGTCTTAAGTTTGACTTTAGTGTGAGTATTGAACATATTATACTACATACCTACGTATCTTTTGACTTATCATGCTTTTGGAAAATGGGCAAATAAATATAATAAAATGACACAACAAAAATTTTCTTGAACCTACAAGCCCTTACAATAATAGGTTTTATTTTCTTTCGTTTTTTAACAAAGTTACTCAGTGATCTCTTTTGAACCTATTTTAAAAGAAGTTCAATTAGTCTTAGAAGTTCTGTGTTGATATCAATATCTGAATATATATTCAATCAGTCCGTACCTAGTAGTTACCTAGACTGATTTCGAATCTTCTTTGAACATCGAATTAAATTGGTCCTGTCTCGAAAGTTCTAGGCCTCTTGAGTTGTATTATCAAGCAAAGTTAAGGTTAGGGGTTAAGCCAGAAACGTTAAGTTACTATATACGCAGAGTTTCTACAAAAGGCAACTTTACCAATGAGGATAATCAATCAGAAAGTTGGTCCTAAGTTACGCATGTAAGTTGAGAGCCAGATCGAAACTACATCAGTGATTACCATGAGTGGTGTTTGTGGACCTTTAGAAAGCTAGATCGTATGAAATTTTCTGAGCATATATAACCAGAGAACTAAATTAAATGTAACATTTTTTATGTTTTAGGAAAATAAAATTAAATACTTTTTTATAATACTAGCATATTACTGTCCCACTACTGGGCAAAGACCTGTACTCATACAGAGAAGACACGAGCATTAATCACCACGCTTGTTGAGGGCGGATTGGCGATTTCTAATTAACATCAATTATAAGGAAGGGGACGCCCTAGAAAGACCTACCTTGACCTTATTGGTGAGGTTCTTCAGAAAAGTCAGGTGAGCAGTACTCGTAACCGGCGTGCTTATATGACCAGATGTATGAATGTGGACGAGACGAAAGGAGTATGTAAGGATCGTAGCAGGTGGCGGTCCGTGGTTTCTGCCTACCCCCATGGGAAAAAGGCGTGAGTTTATGTATGTATGTGTGTATCAATTATAAATCCAGGTTTCCTCGCGATATTTTCATTTACAGATGTCAGTAATGTCCAAGGTAAACTTAGAAAGTATATTATGCATTTTATTGAAAAAGATACATTGGAACTTGCCTGGCATTGAACCCGCAACCTCGTGCATGAGAGGCGGACGCTTTAACTATTGGAACATCACGACATTACGATCTTATTTAAATGGATTATGTAACTCAGCACCAAAGGCATTTTCATTCGAGATTCTAAAATTCGAAAATCGGTGTCTTCGGATTATGTAAGAATTGGTCGTTAACGCGGTCCCGTCTACGTTCATTCGATTCGAAAGTGCCGTAAGAAGTATAATAATTTGGGATCAATAATAATGGTATTATAGGAGATACTGTAAAAAATGAATATGATTGCGACTGTTCTCACTGCGACAATTCTTTTGGCTGTCCTCTTTAACTCATCCAACACTACAATTTCTTGTATCTTCATAGGGTTTTCAAGGATGGGATGGGAGGGGATGTAGTGTCGGGGCTCCAATTCGGGCTTGTACCGATGTTACTTTTTAATAAAGTCACGCCTTTTTCCCATGTAAGTAGGTAAGGATCGTAGCGATTTTTACCTTCCCCCACGGGAAAAAATGTGTTGCTTTTTCAATTCATAATTAGGTATGTACTTTTAAAGTTTAACTTGGACATCATTATCAGCATATTTATCTCAATAAATTCGATACGACCTTCACGCATTTTTTTTTATAGTCATCCCTAAACTAGTAGTAGAAGAACTCTTTGTGGAGAACCTCCTCCGGGGAAGTACCACCTTACCTATTTCTGCCGCAAAGCAGTGTTGGTGTGTTCCGCTTAAAAGGGTACGAGTGCCGGTGTAATTACAGACACAAGAGACAATTCAACTTTGTCTCTGGGATGTCAACGCATTTGGAAAGCCTCTGGTATTGCAAATACCATAGACACCTGCAATGCCACAGCTATGTTCACCGCTTGCCTATAGTAAGCAGCGGTGACTATATAAAATCAGCTGGGCCGTCAGCTTGTATGCCATCCACTGATATAAAACAAAAAAAAATGCTGCTTCTCATACCACATCGACAGGACACCTTCAATATCTTCTTACTTATTAGAACCGACGACGTTATTAAAACATTTCTACAAGCACACAAAATCTTCCTAATGACCCGCACCAACCAGGGACATTTGGCCCGGATTAACTTTATAAAGAAAACTCCGAGCGAAGTGGGTTATAAGCTCCTTTTGTTTAGGGCAGTACGTCACTTGGATACGTGGCGTATTAGGAAGTATCCTAATTAAACCTTTGTTAGACAGGTTGCGGTTGGTAACCATTATATTACGAGTATGTTGATACGAATAAGATTTTTTCTTTTCTTTCTTTCTTTATCGTGTGGGTATTAAGGTCTAACGACCCCACACACCCTAGTGTCAGAGTTTCTAAACCGCCTCAAGGGCCCCTGACATTCTTACCTACCAGTAAAAAGAACACTAAATTGTTAATTATAATTCAATAAAAAAATGTGTGCATTTGCAAGCTACGAAGGGGATTCAAAAAAAGTTAATTTAATTTATCACTTTATCTGCTTTCACTCTTGAAGCGAAATCTATACCAATATAATAAAGCTATGTATGATGGATTTTTGTTAGTTGGTTTAATCGCTCTGTTCGCTGGAACTCCCAATGGGATTAATAAACTTTCTATCCATTTTTTACCAGATTCATATGGAATAGTACAGACTATATTACATCACGCTACGACCTGCTGGAGTGGAGCAGTAACCAAACACGTAACATAACGCGAATGATAGCGGGCAGAAGCTAGTAAACTCGTGTATGCTGGCAGTATTATTCTGTAAAAATCTCTCTCCATCGGTGAAATAGGTAAGCTGTCAATGCCTCGTACCAAACGGGATGACATCATACGTCAAGCTCACTGTTCCTAAATTAATCGAGGTAGAATTTAACAGAATAAACCGGGCGTTTATAATTTTATAGCATTTCGTCAGTCATTCAGTAGTACTAGAGCTTGAAGGATAGAGGTGCATTTCATTGCAGAGGGCATTTCAACCTTGTCTCAGGGATGGCAACGCATTTTCAAGGCCACTGGTATTCACGATGTCTAAAAGGCAGCGGTGACTACTTAACATCAGGTTTTATTATAAAAAATAAACAAAGAAGAATTATACACAGTTTTGCAGGCCTCTTTGCCCTGCCATGAGGTCAGAGGTCACGACACTGGGCAACCGCCAACGAACCTTTTAACTTATAATGTACTTTCTAAGTTTATCTTTGACATCACTGACATCGGTGAAGGAAAATAAGTCTAAGGATCTGGCCAATGCCTGCCGGGGCTGCGGGTTGTTCGAAAGAGATACCGTGCCCCCGGAACGCTAAGGGCACACGAAGGAGCATAAATGGTTTTTAGTCAGTAAAAGTCTGACACTCCCACCCGTCCCGCCCAGGGCGGGGGGGAGGGGGGGAGGGGGGGGGGGGCATTTGATGATTACCCATCTTAAAAAAAAACAAAAAAAAAGTGTCTGCCCCTACGACCAATAATCGGCCCGACCATCGGGCCGTTTTTTGACAGATTTCTTCGCCGGCGAGAAGAGCGCCCGTAGTGGTCGCCTTGAACGAACAAGCGTAGCGATCAATGCTCATGACTATTGCATATAAGAGGCCTTTGCCCTGTAGTAGGACAATAATATAGGTTGGTGATCATGTTACGATTTGACTAAACTTGATCGACTGTGCGATTGAAATAAATGTTTAGGTACAAACTATTTATTTTATATTAGATTCTGCCCGAGACTTAGTCGAAATTTGATAAATTATTCAACGGGAACCGTATGTTTTTCCGGGATAAAAAGTATCCAGGACATGGTCTATCTATGTGCCAATTTTCATCCAAATATGTTCAATGGTTCACGCGTGATTGATTGATTAACAAACATCAAAACATCTTCACAAACTTTAACATTACTAATATTATAAAGTGAAGACTTGTAATTGGCTGTCAGTTTCACCTGCTATTTTATATTCTGTTTTGTTGAGCTGTAAGTCTTCCATAACTCATAAATAAATAAATAAATAAATAAATTATAAGGACGATAGAATAACGTCAATTTATTTGCGTATCGTATACTTACATACCTACCTTAAAAAAATACTTTTTTAGTGTTCCATATGTCATGTTCCATAGTTCGTTAGGTGGTACACAATAAAAAAAAAAAAGGCAAGCAGCTATATCTGAATAGAAAAAACACAACCCTTTTAAGATCACGTTTTTTTTGTTAGCTGTCGCATATTCTTTATCTCTAAAGTCCCAAAGTGCCATTCACGGACAAACGCTTGGCAATACTTCTCAAGTGGGCGGTTTCAGACTCCTGTTCTAAGAATACCGTATCAGCTTGCTTCCCTAATTGAATTTTAATTGTTGCCGCAGTTAGCGTTCATGAATCGCATGTAACTATACACGTGTGTGTGTGTTGCCTTGTAATTATGTGCCTATTATAATTACAACCTTTGAATTAGGAAAAATTATTATTAAGTAGGTAGCTACAAAATTGGTGTATAATTAACTCGTATATTATAAGATACGCTACTTAATTAATGATACAGAACCGTCAAAGTGTTTATTTCAATTAAACAGTGAACAGGCACTTTTGAATAGTCAAGGAGTCCGTCTGTTAGTCAGACGCTGTATAGATAGATCACGTAACTGAATGTTATACTATTAGATGCAGTGTTGTATCCTCGCCAAATTCAAGGAGGTTACTATGCTAGTGATTCTAAACACAAATGAATAATAAAATAAATAGATAATAAATAATAAATAAATAATCTGGCTCACAAGGTTGTCGACATGTGGGATGTGAATACGGCAATCATTGTGCCGATTGTCGTGACGGCCAATGGCATAATAGCCAAGAGCCTCGACCAACACCTAAGGAGGCTCTCGTTGGGCGGTTGGATCAAGGGCTTGATTCAGAAAGCGGTACTCCTAGACACGGCGCGTATTGTTAGGAGATTCCTTTCTCAGGAGCCCTGACCACCGGTGGCTTGAACCCTGTTCCCGACGCCCGCGCCGGTGGACTACTATTATTTATATTTTTAAATGTTTTTATATTTTTTATATTAATATTTAAAAATGTAAATTATATGTATTATAAATAAGTAAATGAAAATAAATAGGTTATATTTTTTTGTTGTTAATTTTCGAATTCGAACTAGTCATCTTATAGCTGGGTTTTGGCAGGCGGAGCAACAGGGTGATTGTGTTCTTTGAAAGAGGTTTATTCTTATGTACTGTTAAATATAAATAATTAAAAAATAAAGAATTTGTTTATAATTGACCAGGTGTCGTAATTTTATTTTTTTATTTATGTACTTTTTAATAACCTATTGAAATTCTTGAAATTTTATGAGGATTCGAAACTGCAGCTTGTATAAGCAAAAGTTTCGCCAGCAGCAAGTAAAAGTGAAATCCAAAGTTTTCAAATGCAATTTTTGTTCATTCAAGACTTAATTAATATTACTCCGCTCCTCAAAGTCATATTTTCCCATCTTTATCCCTTTAAAAAAGGAGGGCGTTCTCTGTGCGACTATAATGCAAAATTGCCGAATTTCAAAATTCTTGACAACTTTTTAGATTTATTTCGTCCTAAATTCTTGACACACTATCTTGATTTAAAAATAATAAAAATACAAAAAACATCTAATTTGATTTAATTGATTGAAAGATAATCATTCATATAATTTAAATATAATGCTTCCAAACTATTAATTATAAAAAACGGAACTATTCTTTACATTTTAAAGTGATCAAACTTCAAAGCAATTTTCCGCACAATGAGCCTTTAAAAAATGTGAAGCCATTAGCCTTAATTGTCACGGGCGCCTATTTTTATAGTAAAAGCCTTATATTTTATGCCGTCCCCTTCAAGTGATCGCTGTCGTACGGACCATTTTGTAAAAAAAAAATATGTTTTCTGTCGCTTTTATTCACAAAATAAAAACAATCTCTCAATGTACAAAGTTTAATTATTTCTCTCGCCTGCCAGTATACGTTTAGCAATGTTTTATCGCTGGCTTACGTTTATTGCGAAAAAAAACACTTCAAACTTTTAGAAAGAAAATCTCGGTAATCATAAGCAAAATTCACCTCCGCCTGCGTTTCAATATTTGAGCGATGAATAATTATGTGCGTACGACGCGTGGTGTCATTGGGAGTCGATATCGTTTACGCATTAAATCTACATTTATTACGCACCGTCTTACCTACCCGCACGTTCATTTTCCGAGGGAATTTCCCGAGCATGCTCGTCATTGTTATTGCACGAGTTTGAACCGACGAGGTTGATTGATGACGCGCTCAGGGGCCCGTCTCGGGGCGCCATCGTCAATGGCGACATAAAAATCGCTGTAATCCTCACCCAATTGCTTGATTATGGCTGTTAATCTCTCACCAAGATGGCAGCTAAAGCTTCGACCCTGTCTTTTTATAGCTCCAGTTTTATTTTGCCTACAAAACTGTAGACGTTTGTGACTACTTAACAAAATTGAAACGGTATAGTAAACCGTAATACGTCTTTGTTTGCTCAGCCCATTTAATGACTTGACGCGCGGCAGCGGGATGAGGCCTATATTCGTTAGATACTTTCTTCAATTCAAAGGTGGGACCTTGGGATATTCTTTCTCGCAATGTTTTGCTGTTAGTATAATAAGATGATTTCAGATTTCAAATTTCGAGGTCTTGGGATTTAGTGTAACGCTCAAAGTGACAAGGATTTACGAAACAAAGAGGCTTTTACATTCAGTAGAATAATACTGAATATTTAAACGGATGTAAAATATTTTTTATGTCAGTATTCAGAGAAATTGTTGAAACATTATAGTAATGTACGAGACCGGACATACATAGAAAAACAAAGTGGGTAAAGGAGAAAATATCATAATTTCACCGAAAATGTCCAATCGAACATTAACTTACACGACCCTCCATGACGATTATGGCAAAGCACACACATTATATGAACAACGTCTTACCCAGCAAAATAAAAGGGGCAATAACAGTAACTATGATATCCTAAAAGGGTGCACGGGTCTGGTTTGCTTAGGGCAGCGTATATAGCTTTGATCAAACTTAACGTTTAATCGGCTGACTAGTATCCTTAATATATGAGATCCCAATTGTCCTTTTCTTTGTGCCAGAAGTGTTATTATCGATAATATTCTATGGAGATGAAGAGGAACGGAGACCAGAGGCATTTTTCTCATTGTTCATCTATGGGGTGGAAGGGAGTCGTAAGTAAGTAACGAGATATTTATCATACCCTTTTTTTTGGGACATCATCTTCACATTCGTTTTGTTGTATGAATGTACTTCTACAACTTATTGTGAAACATTTTTTAAACTGTAACTGTACTGAGAATTTCATAGAACAACCCAATAACACTTTGCTCGATCTAGGAATCGAACCCAAGACCTCTAGCGTCAACTAGAATTAAAAAAAAATTGTTCTTGTATCTAAATGAGCGCCTTTTAATGGCCTTATTGAAATAAATGATTTGAGTTTGAAAGTCAAACCCGTAGTTCAACACAAAAAGCTAAAATCCAAGTAACCTCGTAAAAAATACCCAATGGCCGAATTGCCGTTTATGTTTTCACCTGTGATGTTTCTTTAATCAACCTCCCGTGCCCAGTCGTTGATTTAACCAGGTTAAGTGTGGTCACTTGAACTGCTTACGACTTTTTATTTGCCCAATACTTGTCGGACAGATATTTGCAGTATGCAACTGTAAGATGAATATCCGTCCATGATTCTTGGATAAATTGTGTTTAAATAATACAAACGTTCATTTTTCGAACACAAAACTTAGTTAAATAAAAATAATTTAATTACAATTTATGTACAGTAAAAAAAAAGAAAGGAAGGCAAAAAACTCATATAATAAATAATACAAAATTTGGATAAATAACCAAGAATCATGGACGAATGTTCATTATATTAATACGGGTGCTTACATATTTTTTTATGTGTTTCGGGTATAATCTCCGTCATATTTATAGGCAGATGGATTTTCAAAATTATTTCCATTATTTTTTTTCCAAATTTGGTTTACGCCGAAATGGTCCCATATAAATTTTGTCAAAATCGGTTTAGTATCTTGGTTTTAAATCAAAATTAATTGGTTCAAAACAAAGATCATTTTGGGTTAGCCTTTCAAGGGGTTTTCGATACGGTTTTTTCCAAACCTTTACATAAATATGTTATGATAAAATTATGTTAGGTACACTGTGAACCAGACGCTTTGGTCGGGGCTTTAAAGCTTTGGGCTGCAGAAAGTTTCTGGCAATAACAAATTCTGGTTTTTAACTATCCTGTCGTCACCATCATCATCTGCTTAGCCTTTTCCCAACTATTTTGGGGTCGGTTTCCAGTCTAACCGGATGCAGCTGCATACCAGTGTTCGACATGGAACGACTGCCTATCTATCCTCCACAACCCAGTAAAAATAATATAAATACCAGCAGTCTTATATTATGAAAGTTAGTTAATAAGGTACCTTTTATACTTGAAAAGGGGTCTAGAACTCATTCAAGCAAGTACACATACCTTCTTAACGACATATTCCTCAATCTATCCACATAATCTTAGATATGCTAAAATGTCGTACGTCTAGCGATCTTGAGATCTTGTACCAAAGGATTAAGATTGTACCCTAGCAGTTTCAGCCATTTTTAGAGCCACAATTTCGTTACACATGAGATTTTCGTAGACATTTCTAGTTCATATTATTCTATTTCTCGAGAGGAGAGGAGAGGAGCTCGTAGCTAAATAATTGCAGCCGCATAGACCGATCTTCCGGGTTAAGCCACGCTTGCCAAGGTTGGTCTGTGGATGGGTGACCATTTACCATAGCGAGTTTCCTCCGTGCCTCGGAAAGCACGTAAACCCGTTGGTCCCGGCTGTCATTTGTAGATCTTTGACAGTCGTTACTGTTAGTCAGAAGCCAGAAAGTCTGACAACCAGTCTTACCAAGAGTATCGTATTACCCATTACTGGGTTGTGGAGGTCTGATAGGCAGTCGCTCCATGTAAAATTCTGATATTCAGCTGCATCCGGTTCGACTGGAAGCCGACCCCAACATAGTTGGGAAAAGGCTAGGCAGATGATGATTATTCTATTTCTATGATTATCACTCCATGGGGGTAACCGTTACGTGTTTCATATGGACATTGAAAATGTGTATGGAAGCACTATTACCAATTCTGTGGTATGGAGCCGGCCTTCTTTACTGGCAATTTATTTTGTGCCAACGGGTAGGTAGATACAATGTTTTTCGAACAAGATAACGTAATTTATGTCTCAACGGTGAAACTTCCACGACTTCCAACTCTCCGGACCCTCCGTTTGAGCGGAATAATACTGCAAAATGGTGTTTTTAACGAAACATAAATAAGAGTTCGCGAATTTTAATATCAATCAATTAGCACTTCCGAAAATCTTCATCTTTTGTACCTCACAAGTTTCGGAATAATTTAATATAAAGAAGCCGAGTTTATCTAACGGAAAAGTTACCAAGAAGTTAATCTTTGTGGCTATTACCTGGAAGGGGGAGTTCCTTACCTTTTTGTCCGACTTGTGGGAATGGGAGGGTAATGATTACACCTTCCAGGAATTGTTTTGTTTGCTCTTGTACTTGTTACTTTGTAGATATTGTGGTCGCTGTGTCGGCTGCGTGGTTTATGGCCCAGATTTTGGTCCCGATTCGCAAACAGTGCGGTAGGCTTGGTTTTGGTGTATTGTCTCCTGTACCAAAATGAGCGTTGTGGCGTTTCAGATTATAATTATACTTAGATATTACACCAAACTTATGTTGAGACTGTCTAATAATTTATTATTAAATCTATAAGTACATTTTAGAAAGATTACGTACCTGGGAGGAAAACGGAATCTTTTTTTAAGATTACTTTTTGTCCGTATGCCGCAGTTTTTTTTTTAAATCCATGAGTTTCGAAAAATGTAAGATTTTGATTACACGTAAGTATACAGATTGTTAGTTATAGATTAGGAAAAAACCTATTCTCGATACAGGAGAAATTATTAGTGTTGAGCAAATTACACTAACAGCAATAATAAATGAACTACTTGCACAAAAATAATAACTTTTCCTAAAATTATGATTCTGAATCAAAATATAAAAACAAAACAAAAATACCTAAGATAAAATACCTAAATACGTACATATATTGCTTGTAAGCATTGTTTTCTTCATTCAACGTAGACCGAGTCGGGATGGCTGTGTGCTCAATCTAAATGTTCTCATTAGTCGCGCATAACAGAGGCTTGATTGATTGCTGTTCACCAGAACGACTCTCATCCATTTTTACACAAATCCTGAGATAATGTATATCATTTACATTACCCAATTGCTCTGTTACGAACAAAAAATCGGATGGAGCTGTGTCGGGGTACACAGACTTTGCCGTAGGTTTTACTGATGTAGGGATGAGATAAATTAAACATAAGACTGCTGGAATAGTTCTGTTTCTTTATTAAAATGTAATCAAATATATAGTGCTTACAACAGCTATAGAGTACATGCCTTTATGATATTTATGTCCACCACCGTCTATGTCAGTGGGACGCTTTAAGTGTAAAAGATTGAAACCTATTGACGGGCCTGTTGGTCTAGTGGTTAGTGGCCCTGACTGCTAAGCCGGAGGTCGTGGGTTCGATTCCCACCCAGGACAAACTTTGTGTGATGAGCATGATTGTTTGTTCTGTGTCTGGGTGTGATTTATCTATAATATGTATGTATTTATAAATTATATAAGTATGTATATCAGTTGTCTGGTTACCATAACACAAGCTCTGCTTAGCTTGGGATCAGATAGCCGTGTGTGAGTTGTCCCAAGATATTTATTATTATTATTTCGTTACAGTCCGCTTTTCTGCCTTGGTACCCGTATATTATTTTAAAGGCGTTTCTCGTCAAAAGCGTACCTATCTATAAAACTTTTGTTTATAATAAATATTAGTTATTAATATTAATACATGTCTGTTCTTTCGATAGAGTTTGTAGGAGATTGCTTTGTGAAGTCAAACGACGTGCATACCCTCTTCGCTTACTCTCATAGTCCAGAAGTACAGTTTTGTAAGAAATAAAAAAATACGAATTTGTCAATTAAGATTTTATTATTATTACAAACTTCTGCCCAAAGCTTATACAAGTAGGATATAAGTAGGAGAAGCAAGTAGGATTAAAGCTTTCCAAACGCATGCACCACTATAACATTAACTTTTTTAAAACCCCATGAGCATAACAAATCACATGCAAGAAAATATTCAATAGATATCCAAAATCTGGGAGATATTACTTTCAATCTTCCAATACGTCAATCAAATTCACGTCCTTGATAGCAAGAGGTGGCAACCCTCCCACACAGCGACACTTGAGACGAAGTTTCTTACGTCACTCTAATATTTCTTACAAAACACCCATTCAAGACAGCAATAACTTTCCCAAATGTATAAGAAAAAGTATACAATATTAACACGCTAAGTAACCCCACACAATACGGCTAGTTGACATATTGATGGCGACCCGTACATTGTCTGAATCATTGTCATACGTACTTAGTTGTACACAAAGAAATATTAGTGAAAACATAAAAGATTAGTTATTTATAATAACATTTGCTATTACCTGAAGGGGATGGGTAACATTCGATCAATCTCCTACTATTGCGAGCCAACATAATCTCGGATTAAATATTGCAAAGTAGGAAAGAGAAAACGATATACCGAAACGCAGCCGAAGGGTGTATGGTATAGACTTTGATCGATGATTGCATGAATTTAAGCTGTTTATGTTTTTGCTCGTATCATTATTTTATAAGTAGGCTGGAATAGAGACGAGAAGGGCTGGTGAGTAACTATTAACAACCGCACGAGTGGATTGGAATTAAAAATTACAGGCACATGAGAGATTTCCTCTTTGTCTCTGGGATGGCAACGCATTTGCAAAGCCTCTGGTATAGCAGATGTCTAAAGGCAGTGGTGACCACTTAACATCTGGGGGGCCGTCGACTTGTTTCCTATCACACAGTATTTTAATTTATAAATTGAAGGGGACAATAACGGGTTTAAATCTCAAATTTAACTGAGATAAGTAACAAAAATCAATGCTGGTAAAAGGTAATATAAAACTTATTAAAAAAAGGAGAAGTTTATCAATTCGGAGTTTGAAAGTCAGTCAGAGGCTTTGGTTCTATTAATTGTTGTCTTGTATTGGCACCGACTTCTTTTCTTTTTTGGAAAAACGTTTTTTATTTTTCACTTTTTAGTTAGTATCTTCCTAATCCATAAACAGACGGTAACACTACGTAGATTAACAAAATAAACACCACTGAGAAGTCACTAGAAGCAGCGGTTGTATTTTTTCAAACTATACCATTCACTCGTCTCGAGTTAATTTCTCGACTGTACGCTAGATGTCATGGACTCGATTCCCAGGTCGAGCAAATTTTTTATTGGATTTTTCTATGAAATTCTCAGTAGCAGCTCGGAGTTAAGATTTGTGCCTGGTTAGTGGCAATAGGTCCGCCCCCTATTACATCGGACTTAAACATGCCGGCGAATTGTGGGTGTTAATTGATTCACCTCTGCCTAACCCTACGGAGAATACAGGCGTGAAGGTATGTACGTGTACCATTCACTCGCAATCTACATCAAACTACATCGTCTACACTGTTGCTCCATCGTTTCTCAAAAGTTATCTCTTACGTTTTGGCTATAAACATTTTAAGACCAATTAAATTGTACTAGTGCTAATGTAGGATGTCATAACTTGCCTGTTACAGTACTAAAGTACGCGTTCCATTTCGATGGTAACAATTTAATGTATAAAACGCAAATTGTTTGTTTTACAAAATAAGAGTCGGTATATCAACAGTAAGGGGTGACAGATTTCTTCGTCGGCGAGAAGACTCTGTCAAAAATTAGCCTGATAATCGGGCCGATTCTCGGTCGGAGTCGCTTAGGAGAAACTTATCAAAATATTTTAAACTAGCTCTTGCCCACAACTTCGTTCGCGTGGAGAAGTGAGTAGCAGCAAATGTATGTAAGTTTTTTTCAGACCGATTCCGGTTACGATGGTTAATCTTAATGCAGATTAGCCAAGTACGCAGGAGATATTATATTGCACAAGTGTGTGCGCAAACAAAGGTGCACTCTTCCGCTTCGGGACGGCAATCCGACACAACCGGAGAGACATCAGGCGCTGGACCAACAACTTTTACATGCGTGCAGCAAATATATTAAGCACAAATACAACTGTTTGAACTTCCATACGAGCTTTCATCTTGCTTTCCGGCATCGGTCCGTTTGTACGCTTGGATCTTTTAAACTACGCATCGGATTTTAGTGCGTTTTCATTAATAGTTTTAAATATGGACTTTTTTAATAGATAGAGTGAGTCATTAGGAAGGTTTATACATACATAAACTCACGCTTTTTTCCCATGGGGGTAGGCAGAATCCACGGAACGCTACCTGCTACGATCCTTACATACTTCTTTTGAAGGTTTATACTGTTTCGTTTAATTTGTTGAATACATTGCACCGTGGGAAGCCAGGGCGTGTCGCTAATAAGAACATACAGGATAGGATAGGCATTTGAAGAAACATATGCACATATTTTGGATGCATCACAGCAATATGCAATTCAAAGAAAAATATCTAATTACTATCTTCTACTCGCGACTTCATCCGCGTCAAAATTTTAAATATTATCAAATAGGAACCGTATATTTTTCCGGTAAAAAAGTATTCAATCAATTTAATTTAAATGAAATAAATAAAACAATCTATCATCATTTGCAACTTAGAAGAAAAGAAACAATTTTTTCGTCGTTTCAAGTCGTATTTAATACTAACTAAAAATCAGGTAAAATTGAAACATTATATTTCACAATTAGATTGAAGAACGAGAGTATTGATTGGATCATGGATGTAAAATTTTGATAAATAAAAAATTGTTTCCTTTCTACTAAATTGCAAATGATGATAGATTGTTTTATTTATTTCATTTAAATGGTTTTGTCATAAAACAAAGCAATTTTGCCCAGAATTTCATCATAAACCTAAACTAGTTCAGGTTTTTGATCAAAAATCTGGACTGTAACAGGTTTATGACGAAATTGAGTTTAAAATTTGTCATCTACCGGTTTTTCATCAAAAACGTAGGTTTTTGACCAAAAACTTAATTTTGTGAAAAACCTGCGACATATACGTATATAGGTACCATTACGCCGAAGGGTTAGGCAGAAGTCTACCAATGTACACCCACAGTTCCCCGGTATGTGTTTTTAGGCCCCATGTAATAGGGGGCAAGCGTATTGCCATTAACCGGGCACAAATCCAAACTCCGAGCTGCTACTGAGAATTTCATAGAAAAACCCAATAACACTTTTTGCTCGACCTGGGAATCAAACCCAAGACCTCTAGCGTAGCAGAGACCTCTAGGCTAACGAGGCAGTCTAAAAAAAGATAACTTAGGAGTAAAATAATAATATGAGTATGTATGTAGACATCGTTATTTTTAATGCGAGAAAAATTTAAACTTTCCCCGCTGAAAACTACTCACAGATAAATTAAGTATTTATTGTACTATGTGACCTCTTTTCTGCAACGAAACTTTCAAAACGTTTTTTGACATATCACTGTCACATTATAGTATAATAATCAGAAGAATATTATCAAATACGTGTTTAATTCATTAGTAAAGTACTAAATACTATGAATTCATTTATGAATATCAAATTAATTACACCAGCCTGTTATTGTACTACTGCATGACAAAGATCTCTTCTCACATAGAGAAGGCGCGAACATTGATCACCTAACGTTCTCAAGATGGCATTGCGATGAACTTAGTATGATTTAATAGCATACATGTGGTAAGTAGCTCATTTTTGAAGTACCTAGAGATGAGAGCTTGATTATTGCTCTAGAATATGAACATCAAATCTATACTATAATATTATAAAGAGGAAAGATTTTATGGTTGTTTGTTTATACCGAGTGGGCTCCGAAACTACTAAGCCGTTTTTAATATTTTTTTTACCAATCGATAGCTACATTATTCCTGAGTAACAACGTTATATAATCGCGCCACGACACACGGGGACGGAGCAGTAACCAAAGACGTAACTTACCGCGGTTGAATTATTTCTAAGTAAAATACGCTTTAAAATCTCGCCATGACACTCGAAAACGGAGCAGCGGTGTTATTCTGTAAAACCCTCCTTCCGTGAAATGAGCGTGTAGCGACCTGTCAATCCCTAGCATCGTATAGTGACAGCCCAGTTTTAGCTCACTTCACCTTAATTCACTGACGGAGATTTCTTACAGAATAAGCCGGCAGTAACCAAAGACGAAATTACCGCGGTCGAAATAATCCACGAGGACGAAGTCACGGGCGAAATCTAGTCTGAGATATACTCATATTTTTCTAAAATCTGAAATTTATTTCCAAGTTTTTCAGAGCTTGGATGTTAAATTAACATAAGCTGGGTCATTTAAAAGCTTTTGTTATAATGATGCTCAGATTACTTAGAATAATTGCTTCGCTATGACAGAATGCCATTTAGTTGGTACTTACAAAAATCAATCAATATTACAGTTCATGAGCTGAAGCAAACATTGCTTAACTCGCTGTAATTTAAATATGGACTTTATTTTTTGTTTAATTGTTACATAATATATTTTAAATTTATTTTTCAAACATTAAAGTTACCATCATCCATCACGCCGGTATTCCCCGAAGGGTAAGGCAGAGGTGTACCAATGTACACCCACAGTTCGCCGGTATATTTAGGTCCCATGTAATAGGGGGCGATCCTATTGCCATTAACCGGGCACAAATCCAAACTCCGAGCTGCTACTGAGAATTTCATAGAAAAACCCAATAACACTTTTTGCTCGACCTGGGAATCGAACCCGGGACCCCTTGCACAGCAGTCGCACTTGCGACCACGAGACCAACGGGGCAGTTTCGGGGCAGTCGCACATTAAAGTTACTTAAATAATAATTTATTTACAAAGCATGTTGTGTTTTAGTTGAAAATTAATCTATTTAAATAAATGATACTGTAGTGTCTGCAAAGTCAAATAACAGCTTTTTGGAAAATAAACGCGGATTTTTGAAATCCTTGTAATAATCGAAGAAGGTGATTATATTATATTTTTTGGAAATACACGACTGAATGTGCCATTTTTCAACGGCGGTTGAGTAACTGTTTTTCCGGACTTCTGAAGGAAAGTCAGTAGTCATCGGGTTGTTTGAAGTCCTGGGCACTGGTTGGTGTGAGTCAGTTGGGATTGGTCATCTCTTAACTGCCATGGCTTACATCTGTATTATAATTTTGTTATTTTTTATATTCACCTACATTGTTTTCACATATTTATAGAAGTAACAAGAATATTGTGACCAAGTTTTTGTAAAAACCAAATTGAATGAAAAGAGTGTCCATGGAGTTTCTTGCTCGTTCTTCTCCAAAGAGACCTACGTTTTGGAACGAGCAAGTAGCTTCAATATTAAACTGTAACTTCTTGACAATTCAAAAGTGCCTGTAAATGGTCTAATTGAAATAAATGTTTTGACTTTGACCTTAATTTTGGCAGACGTGGCAAATCCACGTGGGCTTTTAGACTGCCCTTTAGGCCTATAAATGAATCAGTCTGATTAATCAGTTGCCGGTTAGAACCAACTTTTGTCGACCCTATCGATTAGTGCCATAAAAGTATAGGATGCAATTTTTTCGGATTTTAGTCGGTTCGATTCCCGGGTGTGGCAAGCGTATTTTCAAATCCATGTAAATGCAGTTTTATTTCTTTTTTAAAAAAAGGAATGTTTCCTTTGAGTAAAACTTGCTAACTTAAGTATTTAGAATATTTTCCCTCCAGGTAGCATTATAAAATTCCACCCTATAAAGCATACACGATACACAATAACTACCTCATTAGCCTAGTGGTCCTAAGCGCGACTGCTACGTTAGAGGTCCTGAGTTCGATTCCCAGGTCGAGCAAAAAGTGTTATTGGGTTTTTCTATGAAATTCTCAATAGCACCTCGGAGTTAGCATTTGTGCCCGGTTAATGGCAATAATAGGCTCGCCCCCTATTACATGGGACCTAAAGGCGAACTGTGGGTGTACATTGGTACACCTCTGCCTAACCCTTCAAGAAATACAGGCGTGATTGTATGTATGTATGTCTGATTAGTCAGTTGCCGGTTAGACCCGACTCTTGTCGGAAGGGTTGGCGCAGTGGCTGAGCTTGGCTGACGCGCTTCGGCTCGGGTCCGGTTCCCGCGCGGAACAAATATGTCTATGGCCTATAGATAGTTGTTCCGGGTCTGGCTGTTTGTGTATGTTAGTTTATAATGTTTGTGAACGCATACACAACACTGGTAAAATTCCTAGCGTGGGGAAAGGAAAGAATAAAAATTACCACACTCCTACCCAGCTTATAACACTCTGACGTGATCAGAGACCTTCTATTCAATTTTTCATTATGAATCGTGAAAACGAACATTAAAACCACAACACTGCTCAGGAAACCAAAATGGGGCATCATTCCCACCGCCAACCAAACGAGTTCCATAACTTTTATAAGTTGTGTCTCTGTTGAGACGACTTTGGATGTCTTCAGGGAGATCGCGCCCAGCGTAATTATGTTTAATGGAACCGTTTATTGCTGACATTACTACTACAAACTTTGTATTCGTATTTTATTTATACTCATTATGTGATCATGTATTTTTATCATCATCTTTTACATTGTCGTTGACATTATCTACTTTTTTTTTTTAGATAGATAGATAGATACCTTTAGATAGATTACTTTTGCCCACAATTTCATCCGCTTGGAATAGTTACTTTGGGTTTTTTTAAGTGCGCGGTGGAAATCCTCATGGTCTTCCTCCGTCGTTGGGGTGACGGAGGGTATGTCAGACTCTTACCGGCTAAATCTTCTGCTTATGGCCGGGGTTGCGCGATTCGCATATGCATTCACCGCTCCCTACTTTGGGTGGCCTTTTTTATTTTTAAGATACTAATTTTCCAATACCGCTTGTACAAATGTTTATTGTTTATCTTCAATGATGACGGATTCCCATACAAATTTCCCTCTACTATTTAAACCTGTTTGACAATTTAAAAATATTTTTTTTATTATATTAACATAACAGGATGTTATCTCTATAACAGTTTTAAAAATTTGAGCCAATTTTGTATTTCGTGTTTTAATATTCTTACTTTTTTTATGTCATTGGATATCAAACCTGCCGAGGGGTCACCTGATGTTAAGTGGTCACCGCTGCCTATAGATATCTGCAATACCAGAGGCCTTGCGCTGCTATCGCAGAGACAAAGTTAAAATGTCTCATGTGCCTGTAATTACACTGGCACCCTTCATACCGGAACGCAGCAACGCTGCTTTGCGGCAGAAATAGGTGTGGTAGTAGTAGGTACTTCACCGGGCGAGCTCCTTCACAAAGTGCTCTACTACTACTAAAATTGACTTAAGCAAAGACTACAGATAAACTTTATTTTTAACTGTCGACCCTCTCGAGGTGAGGAATTGCACACGGAAAATAAAAGCATTGTTTTTAGATTCGGGAACTCGCATGTGACCTACAGAGATTGTCGGTAGATTAACGGATCTTTCCTGTGGTGGCTTAAAAATTAAGGTCTCCAGCTATGGCATAAAACTTACTTACTAAGCGACACACATTAAGGGCACCCCCTGTGGGGTACGGACCTCGGCTTAGAGCGTCGCTGGGGGCGGATAGTAAAGGGACAGGCGGGATCGGATCTTGAAAGCATTGCCACGTTGAATGACCTATTATGCCTTGTTTGCGGAACTTACCTACACCTACATATATTTTTGACGGTATCTTTTACTCTTAAATCATAAAGGTACTTATGCTTACTGCTTTGATGAATACAGCAGTGCTTATCTGTGAAAAAATGGCTCTGTAATTTTATGTATAAGCTTAACGCTGCCCGCGTGTGGCGGGACACAATCGAGGAACGATTTCTCGGAAGGGATGGAATATACAAATGCACGTGTCCAACAAAAAATCGATTCCACGAAACTATGGATCTATTAAATCGGTCCGATAATCAACCCTACAAGAATTAGAACGTAGGTGAGGCCCTTAGGTGAGCTGCCATCACAGCCTAGGCAATTGTTTCATTAATTTTTGATTGTGTTAGCTTAATCTATCTATTTTTCGTTAATTAGCACACTGAATCCTAATATTTTAGTAGAAATTATAGTCTTAAAATGAAAATTATGAGCTTTTTAACTTTAATTACATCTCTAGCGGCTCGCATTTTGCGCCTATTACAGTTCTGTCGCTCATTAATTGAAGTGAAAAGGTACTAAATGAGATTTAATTTTAATTAAATATCTCAACGAATTGAGAATAACAGTAGGTACTTATTATAACACAAAATTAAGGCAATGATAGAGCTGTACACGTTGCTTAGGACTGGTTTGACGAAATTTTAAACGACTCAATTGACACGAAAAGATGAAGAACACAAAACTATGGACGTCTCACTACAGCTATGCTATTCTGAAATAGGCAAATCACTTTGAAAGTCATCTCGATAGTCACGCTTGCTTCGCAGAATATCAAATCCTATTGAGAAACGTCAAAATACTCACTCGATATAATACTTCTCACTTACGTCATTACGTGGTGGCGCTAATATGTCGAACTCACTTATTTTAAAAATACGAAACTAAAATCTCACCGCGGATTCAGAAGTGATTTCGCAAATGAACTTTTTAGAATAGCTCTACAGGACTTTATTCGGAATCTTCTCCAACAGACATGGTTTGATCGTCTGCTGATCACCACGCCTGCTCAAATCACATTGGTGATTTCAGATGTTGAGATCTTGAGTGATTGGTGGATTGAGAGGAAGCTAAAAACCAAAGAAAAAAAGGATGGCTTATTTAACCCTGCAGTGGTTGCGCGGGTTACATATGTATGTAGCCCATGGCTGACATGAATTTTTGCGTACTTTTTTTTCCATATGTGATTTAAACAAGACCTTTGAAGATTTATGTTTGTTTTTCGTTTTAATTTCATTTTGGAAGAGTTAATTTGTCATATTTTAATAAGAAAATAATAATACAATTGAATTTCATCCAAAAAACGACAAAACAAATTGGGCTACATAATTATGTAGTCGCGCGACCACTCACGTGACTTTTTATGGCGCGACCACTGCAGGGTCAAAGAATGATATGAAAGAAAATGGAGTTCGTGATAGCTTGACAGTTGACGGGAGAGGGAAAGGAGGGTCCCCCGTCCCAGCGGCCGCCGCGGTAGACGCTCCGGGCGCCACCGTAGGCGCGGGTCTGTGGACGGTGAGCAATGGGTAGTTCACCGTCCGTACGTTCACTGAATAACGACAGACCGTGTCGACGGCGCGTTCGTGTTCCACGCGCGCCTCAAAGAGATGTCAGCAAACTTGGATGGGGCCACTGAGGGCCGATGCCTGCCGGGGCTGCGGGTTGTTCGAAAGAGATACCGCGCCCCCGGAACGCAAAGGGCACATGAAGGAACATAGACGGGTTTTAGTCAGTAAAAGTCTGACACTAGGGCGGGGGAAGTTATATGATGATTTCCCGTCTATAAAAAAAAAAAAAAAAAGCTTGACAGTTGACAGGACGTAATGAAAAGAGAAAACGTGTTGTCCCGATCCCAAGTAAAATAGGACTAGGGCAGAAAGATAATGAGGCATCATTAATTCAGATATTCTTACGATTTGTTTTTCTTTACTGTTCGTTAATTCGTTCAAGACAATGATTTGTTTGTTTGACAATGATTTCGTTGATAATAATTTCTAAGGAACTACCTCGTTAGCCTAGTGGCGACTGCTACGCTAGAGGTCACGGGTACGATACCCAGGTCGAGCAAAAAGTGTTACTGAGTTTTTCTATGAAATTCTCAGTAGCAGGTCGGAGTTAGGATTTGTGCCCGGTTAGTGGCAATAGGCTCGCCCCCTATTACATGGGACCTAAATATACCGGCGAACTGTGGGTGTACATTGGTACACCTCTGCCTAACCCTTCTGGGAATACAGGCGTATGGTATATTTATATTTTTATATTTATATTTTCTAAGAAACATGAAAAGTTTACATACTTAACAATTTTACAATGTGTAATTGGTTTGGTACTAACCTGGTTCATAATGTTGGGTCCTGTATCTTTATTTATATACTAGCTTCTGCCCGCGACTTCGTCCGCGTCACAGTTGATGTGTTATCCTACGGGTACCGTACATTTTCCCGGGATAAAAAGTAGCCTATGTGTTATTCCAGACTATAATCTATCTTTGTGCCAAATTTCATCCAGATCCATTCAGCCGTTTAAGCGTGAAAGAGTAACAAACATCCATACATACATCCATACATCCATACTTACAAACTTTCGCCTTTATAATAGTAGTAGGATATATAAATAAATAAATAAATAAATAAAAAAAATAAAAAAAAACTAGCGAACTGCTCACGACCTCGTCCGCGTGGCTTAATTTACGTCTCTGGTAACTGCTCCGCTTCCATGCGTGGTAGCGCGTTTTTCAGAGCCTATTCGGTACAACCGAACAAGTTTTTTTTATCTCTATGTTCTATGTTAGGGGGTTTGGTTTCCGCACTTAGTCCTACAATGGACCATTGTGTGTGAGACGTGGTGGGGGTTATTCCAGCCAGCCCACCTCCCTCCAAAAGCAGATCAGTCTTCCCGGTCTCCTCAGGGCGTCCGCAAGGGATTTTGGGATTTTTATCTCTTTATAATATTAAAACAGATGTAAGACTCTTATCGTGGCACTACCTCGAAGTAGAGAGAAGCGAGACGCAGGGAAATATACCAATCATGTTATAGCTCTTGAGACGAACGCACCCGTTTAAATATTGGTACCGTATTGGTTAACTAATTTGAAAATAATAGAAAATCTAAAAACCTAACATCATTGTTTGTGTCAAAGCCCAGTGGTCCTTAATGCGATAGCTATGCTTGCGGATTTGGGTTCGATTCCCAGGTCGAGCACCATACCATCACCATCACGCCTGTATTTCCTGAAGGGTTAGGCAGAGGTGTACCGATGTACACCCACAGCCAGCCAGCCAGGTCGAGCAAAAAGTGTTATTGGGTATTTCTAAGAAATTCTCAGTAGCAGGTCGGAGTTAGGATTTGTGCCCGGTAAATGGCAATAGGCTCAACGCCTATTACATGAGACCTAATCATATCGGCGAACTGTGGGTGTACAATGATACACCTCTGCGTAACCCTTCGGGGAATACAGGCATGATGGTATGTCATCTAAAAACATAATTTACAAAACCACCATAAAAGTTGAACATCACACACTATTTTTTTTTTTTCAAAATTCTTACCATATTATTTCACTTTTCAATCGCAAATTCAGAAATGATCTTACGAAATTGCCGAGAGAACTAAGAAAACTGAATTAACTGAAATTCATAACAGTAAAACGTAATAGCGAGAAAAAGGGTCGCTTCAAATTTTAGTAGGACGAACGAATTTGGATAGAGGAATGACATATTCTTACCTACCTATCAATTGGTGAAAAAAAATGTTAAAATTGGTGAAAAAAAAAATGATAAAATTGGTGAAAAAAAATGTTAAAATTGGTGAAAAAAAAATGATAAAATTGGTGAAAAAAAATGTTAAAATTGGTGAAAAAATGGTTAAGGAACGAGTTCGGAGGCTCCGAAACTACAGAAAGTTTCGGAGCCTATTCGTTACAAACAAACAAACAAACAAATATTACCTCTTTATAACATTTGTAGGTATAGATTGAGCTAATACAGCTGCATAAACTCTTCGGAAACTTATCAATATCCACCTAAGACAATGTAATAAAATTCTATTTAAGGCCTCCGCCAATGTCCAACTTATTGTAGGACCAAAATTATCGGACCGTTCAGCAGATCCATAGTGTCGTAGGACCGATTTTTTGTTGGACGTGTGCATTGGTATATTTGAATTAATATATTCCATTCTCTCCGACAGAAAATCGGACACCGATTGGCTGACGTGTGTGGACAGCCTCAGGTAAAATAGCAAAAACTCACGTGCAAAAAAATTAGGACACTCGGCAAAATTCAATTCTCAGAGACTAAATTGAATTGACAGTTTCATATGTGAAACATAAAAATAATGTGCTTTTGGCACGTGATCATAAAATAAATAAATAAATAAAATAAAATAAAATAACCTTTATTTCGGACAAGTAACATCCATAGTGGGTTAGTGGGTTAGTAAACATAAAATCTTATGACTATGTTAGTAAAGCTTATTTGTTATTTTATTTTAAGACAAGATTATTCTGAGAGATACATCTCTTAATAATGCCATGCATTATCGAAGAGTCGTATCTCCCAGCTATGATTTAAACACACTAAAAAAAAAAAAGCACACTATTTTCAAGTTTGACACAAAGCTGTCAAAATAGTATCTAAAATTTAAAAAAAAACATTTTATTGTACAAGTAAATATTATGTAGATATGCATACGCGCAATATATCTATATCCATATTTATTCATAGGTATCCTTTTTAGAATAAATGCGTAAAAAAAATCTCTATTATGATTTCATTTATTTTTAATCATGTGTACCCTTTGGCCCCCCTTTCTAATATTTATTCTTACGCGCCAGTCTAGTTCCGGCTGCCAGGGCTGCCGGTTGTTCGAAAGAGATACCGCGCCCCGGAACGCAAAGGGCACATGAAGGAACATAGACGGGTTTTAGTCAGTAAAAGTGTGACACTAAGGGGTGGGGGAAGTCATTTAATGATTTCTCCTCATCATTTATTGTGGTCGAGTGTATAGAACTTAAAAATTATTAACATCATACTATGTACCTGCCTCGTTAGCCTAGTGGTTCTAAGCACGACTGCTACGCTAGAGGTCCTGGGTTCGATTCCCAGGTCGAGCAAAAAGTGTTATTGGGTTTTTCGATGAAATTCTCAGTATCAGTTCGGAGTTTTGATTTGTGCCCGGTTACTGGCAATAGGCTCGCCCCCTACTACATGGGACCAAAATATACCGGCGAACTGTGGGTTTACATTGGTACACCTCTGCCTAACCCTTCGGGGAATACAGGCGTGATGGTATATATATATCATGCTATGTAAAGCTACATTCTTAAAAATAAATAAATAAGGCAACCTGATGATAATTAATATAGATTTTTATCACGTTTCAGTGAAGCGGAAGGGAGGAATGTGGGCAGGCGGTGCGCAGTGCGTGCATGCTTCGCTGCCCCGCGGCGCACGTGCTCAGCCTGCGCCTACGCTCAGCGGCGCCATCGCCAGCCGCCGCCCGCCCAGGTACTTACAACAACACTTTCTAAAGGTGATGGCTGAAATGACTGCCCCCGGGCCAGATACATTCTGGAATGTATATGAATCTTACATAACCTCATAATATTTAAAAAATCATTCATAAATTATGTAGTATTTAATATTTCCCTTTTCATAATTAATTTTAATAGTTCACTTTCATTTAATAGTTCACTTTCGTGAACTATTAAACATAATAAAGTATCTAAAAAATAAGAAAATCTTTTCATCACAAACATTCGCTTATAAATATACAACCTCATTTTCGTTTTTAGTTTTATTATTTTTCGAAAGTGTTAGTTGAAGAAAATTATATACTGTCAAACACACCTTTTTTCCTTTTTAAGCAAAATTATTTTACCATTATATTATTCCCAAAAAGTATCTGAAACTTTTTTACATGAAATACTAATATTTAGCCATTCAGCATTACAATTGTGCTAGGTACCATATTTATACATGGTACCTGGCACATGGGGCAGTGGTCTATACTTCCATTTAGCCATCTCCTTTACCTTTTTGTTTTTTTAAACACGCTACGCTAGAGGTCCTGGGCAAGAAGTGTTATTGGGTTTTTCTGGTTCGGTTAATGGCAATAGGCTCGTCCCCTATTACATGGGACCTAAATATACCGGCGAACTGTGAATACAGCGTCAATAAAAGGCGAGAGTTAGCGGCACACTAGTTTATTGAAATACGTACTCGCTATACTCCTATATACCCTGGGGGTCACCCGCGTTCTGTTACGTCTTTGGTTACTGCTCCGCTTCCGTTGGTTGTAGCGTGTTGTTCTATATGTATAAACCTTCCTCTTGAATTACTTTATACAAGCTGTTGATTTGCATTCTCGTCAAATTCAAGGAGTTAACTATGCTCGTTATTCTTAACACGAATCATTTTTTTTTTTTTTTTTTGTAATTTATATTTTCTGACGTGATTTTCCAATTCGAACTAGCCATATCGCCAGAGGGTTTAGGCGCTATGCACGCAATGATATAGCCGCGCGACAACTCTGCCTACCGCATACGCAACTGGGCGATGCTGATTTTTGCAAAAGGAGTACCTATTCTGGAATACTGTTTTTTGATAGTTGCAACTAAAAAAACAAGCATTTATTAAATATTGGCCAGGTATCGTAATTATATTTGATTACTTCTTTTTTACTATGACAAGCTCCTAAAAATTGACGAGGATGCCAATCAACAGCTTGTATAATGATGAAAACGCATTAAAATCCGTTTCATAGTTTAATAGATGTAAGCGTACAGAAGTACAGACGGAAGAAAGAGACTTTGTTTTATACTATGTAGAGAAACTAATGAATCTGTCTACCACCATGCAGATACCATACATGTAATAATGTAACCATCGCACACTAATGGATGAACTGCCTGACTAATATTCTTTTAAAGCAGGGCTTCCTCTGTCCAAATCCTAACCCTATGTTGCTGTGCCCCACAGGTTCCATAACGGTCTCAATTGGGTAGATGACACCACTAACCAATAATTTCAAGAAACGACTTTACAAAAAAAACATTCAATTTTAGCACTAAAACCCGATGATTTTTTAAATAACTATAAAAATCGATTTTTAGTTGCTTTGAAATCAATAAATAGTTAGTGAATTGAGATGACAAAAAAGTGACGTCATAGTTGAGTATTGTCATAGAAAATCTATGGGGGAATGGCGTTTTGACAGCTCATAAAAAGTACGTCAATTGATTAGTGGTGTCATCTACCCAATTATACTGTTTACCACAATATGGAAAAGCATAATATGGAAAAGCATAATATGGAAAGCAATGCAGATATTGAGTACAGTAGGACCTCGATTCCGAACTAATTGGGACCGAGATTAGTTCGAATAATCGAAATATGGGTTTTTGGGTTAAGATCAAACAAAAACAACACCTTTTCACCTAAAAACTGTACAGTCTATTAAAAACTGACATACATACTCGTATTAACATTGAAATATAAAACATCTAAGAAAAGTCTAGTGCTGTTCTTATAAAATTGACAGTTTTTAATTGACGACCAGTGGCATCGCGTTTTTAGCAACAAATTCTCGGTAATGTTCGGATAATTAAGTGTACGAATAAGCGAGGATCTAGTGTATTGATTGTTTAAGTAAATGATGTTCTGTTTAAATTTCAGACCGACCCCTCCGTCACCAACTTTAGTGGCTCAAATCGATTCTTCAGTAGCGTGCCTCTGGTTGCTTACGCCTTTATCAGCTGGGACAGCGGTGGTCGCAGTTCTGGTAGCAGTATCGACCAACAACTGGCTTCACACACAGGAGAATATGTTGAACCCTTCATACAACGGCACGGGTAGACATGACCTCGTTGCCAAGCAAACCGTGTCCGGATTATGGAGGATATGTCATACAGATCGTAAGTAACTTTTATTAATATTGAAAATAGCAGTATATACAGGGTGTTTGGCGCATGGACTGACACAATTTTTTCAGGGATTTGGGAGGTCATTAGCTAGGTTCTACAAAAAAAAAGTTAAAAAAATGAAACAAAAAAGTTATTTCTAATTAAAGGAAACATTTTGGGCATTTTTTTTTTCATTAAAAAAAGAACATAATGTAATCAACCGTGACATTTGGGACAAAGAGTGTATGAGTAGAATCTAGCCAATGACCTCCCAAATCCCTGAAAAAATTGTGTCGGTCCATGCGCCAAACACCCTATATCGTTTTATTTTTTATATCCCATAACCATACCATTACCATATTCTAAAATTAAACTAAACCATTAGCAGGTATGTACGAGTATATTACAAATTATAATTATAAGTACATAATTATCATAAATTCGGATACTTACCGTATAAAAACATAAGTGATTGATGATTTGAGTAAACGTCAGTACTCTAATAAGCTAAGGTGATTTGCTAAAATGCGGTTGAACTTCTAAGTTCGTTTAAAGGGCGAAAACCGTCCCATTTAAAAATAATCGACTAAACTATTTGGCTAGAAATGTTTGTGAAAAGAGAATGACTTTTATCTAGTGCCTAGCTTTGTATTACCTTTTAGCCTATGTGGCACACAACGAATGATGCCCCGTTGGTCTCGTGGTCGCAAGTGCGACTGCTGTGCAAGGGGTCCCGGGTTCGATTCCCAGGTCGAGCAAAAAGTGTTATCGAGTTTTTCTATGAAATTCTCAGTAGCAGCTCGGAGTTTGGATTTGTGCCCGGTTAATGGCAATAGGCTCGCCCCCTATTACATGGGACCTAAATATACCGGCAAACTGTGGGTGTACATTAGTACACCTCTGCCTAACCCTTCGGGGAATACAGGCGTGATGGATGATGGTAACGAATGATGCATCGCTCCAAGATAATAAAAACACATGAAACCCCATAAAAAGTATCGGCTTGGAATATAGAGCGAGGTACTTTTTAGTACAATAGGGTAGGAAACTTCCGTGTGTGTCGTGAGCCTACAATGCGTTCCGGTGCCGCGGAGACTCGCGGGAAATGCATTGTCCCACCGTCCGAGCCGGCCCACTTTCATTCCATTACAAAGTCCGTTGATGTGGTCGTAACTGTGGGACACTATGTGTGACTAGTCCATTTCCTTAATTAATAAACGTGTTTATGATACTCCTAAGCACGAATGCTACGTTAGAGGTCTTGGGTTCGATTCACAGGTCGAGCAAAAAGTGTTATTGGGTTTTTCTATGAAGTTCTCAGTAGCAGCTCCAAGTTAGGATGTGTGCCCGGTTAATGGCAATAGGTTCGAACCCTATTACAAGAGACCTAAATATACTGGAGAACTGTGGGTGTACATGGTGGTGTGATTTTGTAACCTCAATCTCAGGAGGGATACCTACATTATTTCATTTATATTTTGGGTTAGGCAGAGGTGTACCAATGTACACCCACAGTTCGCCGGTATATTTAGGTCCCATGTAAATAGGTGGCGAGCCTATTGCCATTAACCGGGCACAAATCCAAACTCCGAGCTGCTACTGAGAATTTCATAGAACCCCAATAACACTATTTGCTCGACCTGGGAATCGAACCCGGGACCCCTTGCACAGCAGTCACACTTGCGACCACGAGACCAACGGGGCAGTTATTATTTGATTTAAAGACGCTTTAAAGAAGTTGGCTTCCTCTTGATAAAAAACCAAAAGATGTGAACAAGAGAAAGAGAAGACAGTAAGAAAGAGAAGAAGTAAAACTTAAGCAGGCTTTATAACAGCCTTTGAAAAACCTATTATTAGTTTTCCCATACTTATTTTATTTCGAATGGGAAATCATCAAATGAAGGGGGCGGGAGGAATGTCAGACTTTCACTGACTAAAATCATCCACGTTCCTTCTTTACGTTCCGGGGGCACGGTATCTTTTTCGAACAACCCGCACCCCTGGCTAGTTTCCCACAAGTTCTATTGTAAACATGCATATCAAAATTATAACCCTAGTTTTTGCTTGTCGGCTAATAAATATAATTGTATTTAAATTTCAGCAGACTTACAATACGTATTGTAGTACTTTGAATTACTTTTATTTTTGATAGATACAGTACAATTCTTTGACATAGTATTATGTAAAAGAATTGGCTTCTCAGCATTTCTCTCTCAGCAGTTCTCCATAGAGACCTACGTTTTGGAACGAGCAACTAACTTTAACTTAGTGTCTAACTTCTTGACAATTCTAAAGTGCCTGTAAATGGTCTAATTAAAATAAATGCGTTGACCTTGAATTAATTGCTAACTAATGCCTCCGTCAACGTTGATATATAGTATTATCCTACGAAAATCATTCGTTGTTCCAGGATAAAAAGTAAACTATGTGCTATTCCAGACTATAATCTATCTCAGTGTCAAATTTCATCTAGATCCGTACAGCTGTTGTAGCGTGATTGGGTCACAAGCATCCATCTAAATGTTTCATATTTGTTAGTAGTAAGATTACACGCACATCAACAATGAGTATTGTTACGAGCCGGGTATGGGATAAATTAATTACTACCACTCAGACAATTAAATAACTTTATTAAACACAAAAACACTTAAACTTAATCACAAATACAGTACTGATCACTATTCGCTTAGATATCGCACTTCTAGTTCACTTCGATTCGCTTCGTTGTATCGCCTGAATCAGACTGACTCTCGTTTGTCGGCGCTTGTGCTTTTATACAACACACGAATGTTCACGAACATTCCGGCAATGTCTACTTGTACCGAATAAAGAAATAGGTACCTTATGCCCTCGGCGTACGGTCGAAATTACAATGACAACTAACTTCCAACTAATAATAATAGTGGAATGCTTCTCGAAGCCTTTAGCCAAACACACTGTAATCACGTGCTTTCTAGAAAGATCTCGTACGTACGACGTAACACTGCCCCCTCCTTAGACATGCTCGTCCCGAGCATCATTAGCCCCGTAGTATCGGGCCAATCGGTCTACATGAACAATCTTAGGCGCACCTCGTAGACCCTTCTGTATTCGGTAGGTGACATCGTTGATCCTAGTCACAACTCGGTATGGTCCATCCCATTTTGCTTGCAATTTCGGGGACTTCCCCTTGCTCCGCACTGGGTTATGTAACCACACCAGTGAGCCCTCGTCGAAACCCCTACTGTTTGCCTTGCGGTCATAACGGGTCTTCATCTTCTCAGACATCTGTTGGCCGGATTGTCGGATATGCTCATAAACATCATTCAACTTGTTACGCAAATCATTTGCGTAATCTGTTACACTACGTGGAGCATCAGGAGGAGTTCCAGTGATTAAATCTGCAGGCAACCGTAATTCCCTTCCAAAGTTCGCGAAGGCTGGCGTCACAGTCGTACTTTCGTGGACTGCGCTGCGGTAGGACAGTAGAAACGGCTGTATGTGCTTGTCCCAATCCCTTTGCCTGCTTTCCACGACTTTTGCCAGATATCTCTCCAACGTTTGGTTGAATCGTTCCACCATTCCATCAGATTGTGGGTGGTAAGAGGTGGTTCTGGTTTTGTAGGTACCCATCAATCGACAAGTTTCCTGAAATACTTGCGATTCAAAATTCCTTCCTTGATCGCTGTGTATCTCTAAAGGTACTCCAAAACGACAGAAAACTTCCTGTACTAATTTATCTGCGACAGTTGTAGCTTCTTGGTTAGGAATGGCGAAGACTTCTGGCCACTTTGTGAAGTAATCCATGACCACCAGGAAGTACTTGTTTCCGCTCTCACTTTCTGGAAATGGTCCCGCAACGTCTAGTGCTATCCGTTCCCAAGGGGCTCCAACGTTGTACACCTTTAATGCACCTCGGCTGCGTGTGTGGGGTCCTTTCACGGCCGCACAACTGGTACATTTGCGACACCAGTCCTCCACATCATCTCGACAGTGGATCCAGTAAAAGCGTTCTCGAATTTTAAGTAGGGTCCTTTTTACCCCCATATGTCCTCCTGAACATCCATCATGGTAGAGCCGTAGAACATCCGGTACCTTAGCTTTAGGGACAACCATTTGTAGATGACAGTTGTCCCCTCGAGCGTTTTCCCATTTACGGCACAAGACTCCATCCTGGATCACCAAGCTGTTCCATTGCGCCCAATAACTCTTCGTGATGGAACTCATCGCAGCCACATCACTCCATTTAGGTTTAGGAGCACCAGCTTTGACCCACTCGAAGATCGGTTTGATGTCCGAGTCATTTTGCTGAGCCTGCTGTAGGGTTTCCTTCCATTCATTGCTGAGATCTGTTCTAAGCATCCTCACGGGCACTACTTCCTTAGTCTCTTGCCTGGCACAGTGCTTACAGTCTTCAGGACAAGGTCTTCTTGACAAGGCGTCTGCGTTACCGTGAGTTCTCCCACTGCGATGTTCAGTCATGAAGTCAAACTCTTGTAGTAGTTCAATCCATCTCGCCACTTGCCCCTCTGGATTCTTAAACTGTAATAGCCACTTCAATGCAGCATGGTCAGTTCGTAATTGGAATTTACGTCCCAGCAAATATTTACTGAAGTGCTGCAATGTCTTTACTACGGCGAGTAGCTCCCGTCTTGTAACGCAGTAATTTCTTTCTGGTTTGGATAAAGACTTGCTGAAGTAAGCTATCACAACCTCTTGGTCTCCTTTCCGTTGAGACAGCACGCCCCCAATTCCAGTATTACTTGCATCGGTGTCAACTATGAAGTCATGTTCAGTGTCAGGATACCCTAAAATAGGTGTGTTGCACAGACGTTTCTTTAATTCCTGAAATGCGACGTCGCAGTTCTCGTCCCAACAGAATTGACGCTTTTCCTCAGTGAGTTTGTGCAGAGGTTTCGCAATGTCGGCAAAATTCTTGACAAACCTTCGATAGTAGGAGCACAAACCCAGAAATGCTCTGACCTGTGTCTTGTCTTTCGGAACTGGCCAATCCTTGACGGCGATTACTTTCTCTGGGTCTGTTTGAACACCTTCCCCCGAAACTATGTGTCCTAAAAAGTTTACTTGCTGTCTGAAAAACAAGCACTTTTTCGGACTTAACTTGAGATTTGCTGTTTGGATTTTCGACAGCACTCGGTTGAGGTTTTTAAGGTGATCTTCAAATGTACGACCCACGATGATAATGTCGTCTAGATATACAAGACATGCGTCTCCAATCAATCCGGCGAGTACTTGCTCCATCAATCTTTCAAACGTCGCAGGAGCATTGCATAAACCGAATGGCATAACTTTAAACTGCCACAACCCTTTTCCTGTTGAAAATGCAGTTTTCTCCTTATCCTTGGGGTCTATTTCTACTTGCCAGTAGCCACTTTTCAGGTCAAGTGTGCTAAACCACTTCATACCAGTCAGCGTATCCAGTGTGTCATCGATCCTAGGCAGCGGGTAGCTGTCCTTCTTCGTGACGTCGTTCAATCGTCGATAATCTACACAGAAGCGCATACTGCCGTCCTTTTTCTTTACCAGGACCACAGGAGAACACCATGGACTCGATGAAGGTTCTATAACACCGTCCTTCACCATTCCCTCAATCATGGTTTCCACCTCTTTTTCTCGTGCAACTGGCAGTCTTCTTGGTCGCTGACGGATTGGTAACTCGTTGCCTGTATTAATCTTATGCTGAACAAGTCCAGTTCTCCCTATGTCAGCATCGTTTGTAGAGAAAGTGTCGGCGTACTGAAGTAACATCTTCTTAGCCTTGTCCATTTCTCCTTTAGTTAAATCGGTGTTCTCCAAAAGCGTTGACACGTCAAATTTTGCACTACGAATTTTATTTCCGGTAGGCGGATCCTGCAATTGACGCATCCAAGCTACCTCCTCGCAAGTACCGATCAAAGTGCCCTTCTTGATCACATGCTCCTTGTCACTTGGATTCAGTATGCGTACTGCTGAGACGTTGGTGGCCTTGACCAGAGTACGTGCTATCTTCCATGGGAAGTCATTGTTCACCCTTTCTATCAGAACACTTCGATCTTTGTGTCCAGAATTCTGTGGTAAACTAACTGGCACAATTGTTTCTGATCTGCAAGGAAGAACAATCTCTTTCAAGCAGTACACTTTTCCTGATGGTGCACCTTCCATGAAGATTTCATCTGAACCACATTTCAATACTCCTTGATCAACGTCGATCTCGCAACGATGTTTCCGCATGAAGTCCAAGCCCAAGATGCAATCGTCCACTATATCGGCCACGATGACATTGTGCTGGTAAGTTCTATCACCCAATTTTAACTCCACCTCCTTCTTGCCTCGGACGATTATGTGCTGACCGGTAGCTGTTAGTAATCGTATACGGTCGTGGTCATCGACGTAGTCCCCAAGAAACCGACTTGCTAGGTGAGAATTGACGACCGTGTGAGAAGCTCCAGTATCCAACGTCAGTTTGCATGGTGTTCCGTTGACTTCGCCTTTGATGGTCAGGCTGTTCCCATCATGTGCTTGCGAGATCAAGATTCTCGGGGCTCTTTCAATACCAGCCAGCACCCGCCCCCCAGTCCTGGCATTTACTCGTTTCCCTGCTGTGGCTGGGCAGTCACTTCAGCCGCCCTTCCCTGCTGATCTTCTCTCGGGCTGCTGCGCTTAGGACAGCTTGACCGAAGATGACCCCGTTCTCCGCACGTGTAGCACCTAGGACTGTACCCTTGCGGCCGGTCGCGTACAGGTGATGCTACAACCTCCCTGACGCGGTGCGTTCGGTGGTCCTGCCTCACTGCCTCTACTTCTAAGGCATGGGCCAAGGCGTCTTTCAGCGTCTCGTGATGCCCAAGTCTCACAGCGGCTCTAACTTCTAGGTCGCGTATTCCATCAACGAACGCTTGTACCAGATTCCCATCGATAAGTGCAGGGGCAGACTGGTATGCTTTCCGAACCAGCTTTTCAACTTCGAGGGCCCACTGCTGTAGGTTCTCGGCACTACGTTGAACACGATCCTTCAACTTAGCACGAAATACGTGCTCCAGGTGCGCGTCGCCGTATCTGGACTCTAACGCCTCCAGCAGCTGCTCGTAGGTAACATTCTTGCCGAGCGCCTCAAGAATGTTTAGGGCCTGGTCTCGAAGGCCCAAGGTGAGCGCGGTCATAGCTTGCGGTTCTGTCCATCCATTCGCCTTCATAACGGCCTCAAATTGAATCTTATAAGCCGACCACGAAGATGTGCCATCGAAAGGAGGCACCTTAAAGCCCCGCGCTGAAGGTGCAGCAACTACTGAAGCTACAGTGACGTCTCCAGTCTTCAGTTCCCCCAAAGCCTTCTTCACCCCAGCGATCTGAACTTCGGCTTCTGAGAGGCGATTCTCGTGCTGCTGTACCTGATCCTTCATCACCTTTAGGTCTTTGCCAAAAGTTGCATGAAGATCCTTTATGAGGAGCATCTGCTCGTCTTGGCGGCGGACCTGCTCCTCTTTGTCTCGCTGCAACTGCTCTTCCAACCGGCGAGCCTGCTCCTCTTGACGGCGAGCCTGCTCCTCTTTGTCTCGCTGCAACTGTTCTTCCAACCGGCGAGCCTGCTCCTCTTGACGGCGAGCCTGCTCCTCTTTGTCTCGCTGCCACTGCTCTTCCAACCGGCGAGCCTGCTCCTCTTGACGGCGAGACTGCTCCTGTAGCAGCGCCATTAAAGCTGACAAGTCTGGCGCACTTGATGCTGTAGGAACTGCGGATGGGCCAGCGACAGGCACTAACGTAGGCTGGACACCACCCGGTCTCTGTGTTGGAGAATCTCCAAACCGCCTTTGGTCCATGTCCTGCTGTCGCTGACTCCTGGTACGGATACCGTCCGTGTCGTCCTTCGGTAGAATCGGCATAATTTATCCCTCACTTCTGACACCAAATTGTTACGAGCCGGGTATGGGATAAATTAATTACTACCACTCAGACAATTAAATAACTTTATTAAACACAAAAACACTTAAACTTAATCACAAATACAGTACTGATCACTATTCGCTTAGATATCGCACTTCTAGTTCACTTCGATTCGCTTCGTTGTATCGCCTGAATCAGACTGACTCTCGTTTGTCGGCGCTTGTGCTTTTATACAACACACGAATGTTCACGAACATTCCGGCAATGTCTACTTGTACCGAATAAAGAAATAGGTACCTTATGCCCTCGGCGTACGGTCGAAATTACAATGACAACTAACTTCCAACTAATAATAATAGTGGAATGCTTCTCGAAGCCTTTAGCCAAACACACTGTAATCACGTGCTTTCTAGAAAGATCTCGTACGTACGACGTAACAGTATTGTAAGTAGGCTCACTCCATCGTTGACTTTGTTTTTGTCACTTCTGACCTAGACCAGAGACGAGCTGCATACCAAATACCTTATTCCACTGTACTTTAACATTACTATAGCGGATGTCTGCACTATATAATTGTATAACGTTTAAATTTATGTTATGAATTATGTATTTCAGCTGGCAGCACGGTGTTTCGATGCTTGGACATCCCATATTTTCCACTATCTCAATGGCAGCCTGACCCAAGTGACTCTACCAACGCTATACCATGTAAGTTTTAAAATTCCCAGTACTAGTACGACTGCTACCAGTTATGTACAGACACCAACCAGCACATCAAGCTATTACAATCAGTCAAATTTCTTTAAAAGATTTTCAACTTTATCGCTGTAGTATATAGTTCAAAGTTGATTGCGAAAATTTGACAGTTTCGGGTAGCTTGATGTGCTGGCGTCTGTACATCAAAACGGACTAATAATTGCCCTCTGCTTCTCCCATAAAGCTGCTATTTTCGGAGAGAAGAGAAAGAGCCATCTCTGCTTTAAAACAGTTCGGACAAGTCAATGCTTAGAATTATAAAGGCTATGTCATTGACGTAAGCGACAACTTTAATAGTTAGTAGAGGATAACGTGCACAGTTCATTCGCGTAAATAAGGAAGAAAGTTGGTCGAAGTACACTAGTCTGAGGTACACCAAAAGATACTTTATCTTATCTGCTATTAAAAATCTAATCATGGTTATGATTCCGCAGCTACCTAGCTTTTTTTTTTTTAAAGACGGGAAATGATCAAATAACTTCCCCCGCCCTGGGCGGGGCGGGAGGGAGTGTCAGACTTTTACTGACTAAAACCCGTCTATGTTCCTTTCATGTGCCCTTTGCGTTCCGGGGGCGCGGTATCTCTTTCGAACAACCCGCAGCCCCGGCAGGCATCGGCCCTCCGTGGCCCCATCCAAGTTTGCTGACATCTCTTTGAGGCGCGCGTGGAACACGAACGCGCCGTCAACACGGTCTGTCGTTATTCAGTGAACGTACGGACGGTGAGCTACCCATTGCTCACCGTTCACAGACCCGCGTCTACGGTGGCCGGGAGTCGTCTCGTGGCTCCCGACGCCCGGAGCGTCTACCGCGGCGGCCGCTGGGACGGGGGATTCTCCTCTCCCTCTTCCGTCCCGCCGCCTCCTTCTCTAGCATTACAGCTTTGCAGAAGGAGGCAACTGCTTCCCATTCCCTCTCGCTCCGGACCATGGCCTGAACCAGTGCCGGACGCGAGAGGTCGCCGCCGCCGATGACCGCCACGAGGACTCGGCGTTGCTCCGCCCAAGCGGGGCACATCGCCAATGTGTGCTCCACCGTGTCCTCGGGGCGATCCTCGCAGTGGTGACACCCGGGCGTTTCCTCTCGCCCGATGAGGTGCAGGTACCTCCCGACCTTCGTATCCGGTGAGGACCTGCGTCAGGCGGTAGGTGAGGGCGCCGTAGCGCCGCTCTAGCCACTCCTCAAAGAGGGGACTTACCGCCTCAATCAAGGCGTGCCCTACACGAGGTTGCGACAGTCGCTCTCTCCATGTCGCCATGAGATTGAGCCGGAGGTCCGTCCGCTGCGTGGCAATTTGCCGCGGCAGCGGAGTTTCCCCTCGGCCTAGTGCCTCCGCGCGCCACTCGTGTAGGCGCGCGAGGACCAGCGCCTCCAGATCCCACGGCGGCAATCCGGCAAGGAGGCTCGCTGCCTCGCCGGAGATTGTGCGGTATCCGCGGATGACCCTTATGGCGATCACCCGCTGGGACGCGTTCAGGTAATGGGCGGCAAGCCGCCTCAAGCCCCGCGCCCACACCGGGGCCCCGTAAAGGGCCATCGAACGCACGACCCCGGCGTAGAGCCTCCGGCAGGAGGCGTTTGGCCCCCTCAAATTGGGCAAGAGCCGCTTAAGAGCGGCCGAAGCCCGTGCCAACTTGGGAGCCAAACGTCGGAAATGTTCCACGAAGTTCCATCGGCTGTCGAGGACAAGTCCCAGGTACTTCATCGTCGACCCGACGCCGACGGAAACCCCTCCTACCGTTATTTGGGATCCCGAAGGTGGCGCGTTCCGAGGCCCATGAAAACACAGGACCTCGGACTTGTGCAAGGCCACCTCGAGACCCAATTGCCGGATCCTCTCAACGACCGTCGCAACCCCGCGTGTCATAAGGTCGGCCGCCGCCTCGTGTGACCTCCCCTGTGCCAGGACCAATGTGTCGTCCGAGTAACACACTACGCTGGCGCCCTCGGGGAGGTCAGCACGTAGCACCCAGTCGTAGCCGATGTTCCACAGGAGCGGCCCCAGCACCGATCCCTGCGGAACACCGCACGACATCTCTCGCCGGTTCCATTCACCATTTCGACCAGGGTAGATCACGGCTCTATCATACAGATAGGCCCCGACCACCCGACGGAGGTAGTTCGGCACCCGGTGGTACCGGAGTGCCTCCCTAATGCAAGACCAGGGCAGGGTGTTAAACGCGTTGGCGCTGTCCAGCGACACCGCCAGCAAAACCCCACCCCGGGACACAGCATCCCCCGTCGAGAGAGCTCTGACGCGCATGATGGCGTCCACCGTAGAGCGCCCCCTGCGGAAGCCGAACTGGTTGTCCGCAAGGTCCGGCCCCATCCTAGAAGCTACCTAGCTGCGGAAGATATCATGGGTAACACCACAAATACCAATGCTTTCTAGCTTGGAGGGCAATCTGGGGATAAAGACGGTGTCGAAGGCTTTAGATAAATTTAGGAAGATGACAAGAGCTTTTTGTTTATTGTTAAGATGATCAATTATTGTGTCTATGAATTCTATGAACTGCCTCGTTAGCGTAGTGGTCCTAAGCGCGACCGCTACGCTAGAGGTCCTGTGTTCGATTCCCAGGTCGAGCAAAAAGTGTTATTGGGTTTTTCTAAGAAATTCTCAGTAGCAGCTCGGAGTCTGGATTTGTGCCCGGTTAATGGCAATAAATATGCTCGCCCCTTATTACATGGGACCTAAATATACCGGCGAACTGTGGGTGGTACACCTCTGTCTAACCCTTTGGGAAATACAAGCGTGATGGTATATTTTATATATTTTTTATATGAATTCAAGTGTTTTGCTGTTCGTACATTTTGGTTGAAATTCTCGTTTATTATCTACATGACAAGTGATCAGTGCAGTATTTACTCAATAATAATTAATAGGTGTTGCATGTATTTCAGACGTGGTGACCCGGTCCGCAGCCCCGTTGCTACTGGCTGTGTTAACTCAAGCGGTTGGCGCGCTGTGTTGCGTCTTAGGACACTGCGTGAAAGGACGGCGGCTTTGCACGTTCATTGCAGGTGTTCTCTTCATTATATCTGGTGAGTTAAAATGCTATACTTGTTACTACTTGTTGACTGCCCCGCTGGTCTCATGGTCGCTAGCACGACTACTGAGCAAGGGGTCCCGGGTTCGATTCCCAGGTCGGTCAAAAAGTGTTATTAGGTTTTTCCTTTAGGAATTTCTCAGTAGCAGCCCGGAATTTGAAAGTTGGTGGTGTGACACCCCCGTGACTCGGAAAGCATGTAAAGCCGTTGGTCCTGCACCTGATCTCTCGGATTGCCGTCCCATCGGACTATGAGAGTTAGGGAAGAGGGAGTGCATCTGTGTTTGCGCACACACTTGTGCATTCTAATATCTCCTGGGTACGTGGCTAGTCTACATTTAGATTAGCCGCCGTGGCCGGAATCAGTCTGGAGAATTACATTTACATTTTACACTTGTTACTAATACGTACTTAACTACAGATCGGTTTTATGACGCATGTGAAAGGTATCTAAATATTAACCGGATTCTTAACATTCAACTTATGAGATGTATTTATCATTTTCAGGTTTAATAATGCTGACCGGAATTGTCATGTACATATCCGTATTTAAATCACAAGTGGGCCACAAGTTGCGCTACATGACTTATTTTGAAACACCCAGAATGTCGTATAGTTACGGATATTCGTTTGGGCTATATATCAGTGGCTTCGTAGCTGCCGAGCTAGCAGGCACGTCGGCTATATTCCTATTTCTACAATGGTTCCAAAAAGATTGGATAACAGAGCTAACTGAAAAAGCTAAAGCTGATTGCCGTGCCTGGGATCGAGAGTATGCCTTCACAGAATTTAGAGAACGAGATTCTACTCTACTAGAAAGGCGAATGATGAAAAGGGACACATACCCCCCTTCAGGTTCTTCAGCTGCAACACCACGGGAGCGAAGGCGCTTCGTGTTTGACGGAGATGAAATGCCACATTGTTCAATACACAATAAAAATAGGAGAATAAATTTAAGTTCAGCATCGTTAAAGGATTTGTCATCGTCAACGCTGTACGGGTTTCCGGCGGCGCCGCGACCGACGGCTTGCGACAACTACTTTGAAGAATTCAAAGAGGTACCTCAAAGTGCGAACACGTTGAGTGGATTAAGAAGTGCGTCGATATTTCAGTCACAGGCGTCGGTGGCGAGTGGCCGATTTCTGGATACTTCGGCAGTGGAGCCTCCTCCATCACGGGAAGAAGAAATGGTGACATTCGGCGCGGGGGCGAGAGGTGGCGAGGAGCAGCCGCCACCCCGCCACGACCGCGCCGTGGGCACCGACCCTTACCGCAGAACAACACCTGTCTGATCCAAAAACTTGGGTCTCCCACCCCGAATATAAGCATATCTAGAAGTGATAAGTGACGATTATAATCACGTGCTACGTACAGTTAACTAGTTAATGTTCGTACTTAGCCGGATACAGTTAAGAAGTGTCTTTCGAATTTATGAACGTGCATACGTGACTTGTGTTATGAAATTTTAATTGTTATAAATTAATTCCTTAAATAAACACTGCCATTTGTCTATTTAATTTTTTATCTGTACTCTTTACCTATATGATCATACATATATTCTATAAGTATGGGTATTTGTAACCGCTGTCATGCTATACTAATAACATTAAAATATTCTATTTCAAGGCATTTAGAATGCGATACAAGCGTCAAACTTCACCTGATTATAGTGCAATGTATCCTTAAAATATGAAACGGTACAGAACCCTTATTTCGCAAGTTCAAATTACACTAATTGGCATATTTTTAACCCCCGACGCAAAAAGAGGGGTGTTATAAGTTTGACTTGTCTGTCTGCCTGTCTGTCTGTGGCATCATAGCTCTCGAACGGTTGAAGCGATTTCAATTTAGTTTTTTTTTTTGTATGAAAGGTGACTTATGTGCGAGTGTTCTTAGACATGTTAGATGAAAATCGGTTGAGCCGTTTAAAAGTTATGGGTGTGAAAGTGGGGAAGAAAAAAAAAGATTTGTCATGTGGGTTATTAAATTATTAGGAACCTATGTATTTACAGCTTAACAAAATCGACATTATAATAAGTATGTACCTATAAAAAGTATAAAATAAAAATTAAATTAAAAATTTAAAAAACCCTCGACCCAAAATCCTAAGTTCCCTTTAAAAAAAATACGTCGCGTTGGGGGACCGATGTTGCATTTAGGGTACGACCGTCCCAAGCTGCCCTCAACGCGACGTATTTTATTTTTTTACTTTTTAAAGGGAACTTAGGATTTTGTGTCGGAGGTTTTTTAAATTTTTTATTTAATTTTTATTTTTACTGATTCATGTTGTGTGGAGTATATTCGTAACATGAATTTATTGAGGTCATCTTATATTTTATTATTATATTTTCTAATTAATTCTAAATTCCCTGTATCTATAATAATATTAATATAAAAGAGGTAAGGTTTGTTTTGTAGGACTGTTTGTCTGGCAGTACTGGCGCGATTAGAAAAATCTTTTCACTGATAGACTGTTTTGCTACACTATTACCAAATGTAGTAATGAATGTTTTATGTATATATGACTTTAAAATTGCGGGAAGAAGATTATTTTTCCAAAAAAAGAAGAAGAAGAAAAGAAGAAGAAGAGTATTTTTTTCCACAAAATTAAAAAAAAAAATATTTTGAACGTAGCAAGTTCAAATCATTTTCTTTTTAAATTTGTGGAAAAACAAAAACAATTATTTTAAATGTTTTTATAGAGACCCTTAGAGTATCGAGCTTTAAATCGTCTGGCTGTAGGTATGTATAGCACAAAGAAATAGTCTATCAATAATGTATAATGGCTTATAAAAGTATTCTGCAAAATATAAAATAAAAACCAGACATCATACTTGAACTTAAGTAAGTAAGGTACCTTATTTATTATTCATTTTATTTTATTACTTAAGAAAACTTAAACCTAGGTTATAGATAGGTTAACAATTATAGCAAAAGAAGGCCAATTAGTTTTCACTGACAAAATTTGGATAGAACAAGAGACAGTGAACAGGCAAGAGAAAGTAAGATGTAGAAGAACTGGGAGCGAATGTAGACATTAGAGAATGCAGTGTCAGTAATCTTCGAAGAAGCTGTTCAGTCCGCAAGGCCTTAGGTGAGCTTTGCATTTGTTTGAGTGCACTTAGATGGTGTAGGTGTGACGGCGGTTTAAACCGGTTTATACAATCGGCCTGAGCCGCGGTGCGTCACTCGAGCGCGGCAACGCGCGTCTGCCACGCGCCTTTCTCACTTCACCTCTCGTACCCTGAACTTTTGGTAGTCACTCCCACTGATGCAAAGCTCAGCTTAGAGTTGCCCGACAACTTTTTTATCGGCAACTAAGGTGCTCGTGGGGGGCCTTCAGCTTACGCCTCGTGGACTTTACCCACATAATATTTTTTAACCGACTTCAAAAAGGAGGAGGTTTTCAATTCATCAGAATTGAAAACCTCTTCTTTACTCGTTACTATTTTTTTTTAAATATATTTTCGAGCAGAACTCCTTCGTATACAAGGCGTTGATTTGCATCCTGGTCAAATTCAGGGAGTGAACTATGCACGTAATTCTTAACACGAATCAATAATAAAAGAAATTGTTTTTAAAATCTTTTTTTTTTACGTGATTTTCAAATTCGATTTAGCCACCTCGCCAGAGGGTTTAGGCGCTATGTACACATTGATATACCCGCGACAACTCTACCTACCGCATACGCAACTGGGCGATTCTGAATTTTGCGAGAGGAGTATTCTGGAATACTGTTATTTGATTTGATAGTTGCAACTAAAAAAAACAAGCATTTATCAAATATTGACCAAGTATCGTAATTATATTTGATTACTTCTATTTTTTTATGACAAGCTCCTAAAATTTGGCAAGGATGCAAATCAACACCTTGTATAGACGAATTTGCAAAATTATTGTTTTATTTGGAAGGGGTTTATGGCACCATTTAAATATCATATAGATCTAAAGATGGATTCCAGAGACAGACAACGGAACTCTTCAAAAAATTATAGCACATTAACCGCGATTGCTAATATCGCATAGATATGCATTCTTTACGCAATCACACAACATAACATCACGCCTGTATACTCGAAAGGGTTACTCATATGTATTCAGTAGTAATAGAAATTTCACATCCAAATAAACGAAATCGCTTAACTGTCTGCTTTCATAAGACTTTTTGGTGGTATCTTGTTAATTTACGTAGCATGACAGTTCCTTTATGAGTTTGGATGTCAGAAAGTAAAAAAGTGAAAAATAAAATACTTTTTTACAAAAAAAATAACCATCAAAAAATAATTTTAGCTAGAAGTCGGAGGCTATACATAACAATAAACAGAACCAAGCCACCGACTTTCAAAGCTCAAATTATTTGTCACTTTTTAGTTTTTGAAGGCATTTTTTTATAATTTGATACCTTAACTGTCATGTTAGTATTGTGACAGTGAGGGTGAATAAATCAAGATCATCAATATTCCGACACCTTGAGTTTTATGACCTCTTATCGTATACGACTTTTGATTTGTTAATGATTTCTAAAGCTATAAAGGATAAAACACGTAGCCCTGGTTTGTTTAGCAGTTCAGAACAATCAGTTGTACCATTAACTATATTATGTGTCGTGATGGCCAAGTGGTTTAGGTGCCCGCCTCGTATTCACGAGGTTGTGGGTTCGCAACCGAGCACGGGCAAGTACCAATGTGACTTTTTCTAATTCATAATTATGTACTTTATAAGATTATCTTGGACATCACTGACATTGGTAACCATGTCAGAAGCCCTTGAGGTGGTTTAGAAACTCTGACACTAGGGTGTGTGGGGTCGTTAGACCTTACTGTCCACACGATAAAGAAAGAAAGATTAGCTATATTGATCATAAATGCCATGTCATCAATTTTTCTCCGCTCGAATAGTGGAAGAATAAACCTAATACCTTAACAAGGGCTCAGCATTCAAGTTAGTTCTTAACTCCGTACAAATTCCTCTGTTTATTATTATTTTAGTCATAAATGTGGAAGATGTCGTAACTGTAGGATATTAGTCCATTAGTTCAACCTCAACGAGTTTATATAACAGGTGCAGAAACGGACACAGAACAGACGCCATAAGGAATCGAGTATTTTTCTAATACAGTCCACTGCTATTCAGATTTTTAAGCAACACCTAAATGTTAATTTTTAATTTTAGACCCATTTCGTATTTCCTATGTTCTTGTGCTCAATATTAAGGATTAAAAAAAACTGAAATGCTAATCTTCTTTTGCTGCTGACTGTACCTACAGGGTGACTGGAAAATAGTGGCGGAGCCGTTAAGGGGAGATTGTCTAGGGTTATTCCGACAGATATCACTATGAGACCTACCGTCCTTACTTAACCCTTTCCAAGATATTCCTACTTAAAGAGTGTAACCCAAAAATTCGTACAGAAAAAAATCAAATAGTAGGTAATAAATCCTAAAAAAAAGTGTTTTCGGCCTACTTTTTTTTTGTTTTGCAACAAAGATATTCTAAATAAGTAATATTAATTGTTAAATTTCCGCAACTGTCATTATTTTATGCAAAAACTGCTAAACAAAAACGGAAAATGCAACAAAAATGGGTTACACTAATTAAGTAGGCATATCTTGGAAAGGGTTAAGTAAGGACGGTAGGTCTCATAGTGATATCTCTGTCGGAATAACCCTAGACTATCTCCCCTTAACGGCTCCGCCACTATTTTCCAGTCACCCTGTATATTAAGTTGGTTATCATTCTACTTGCACAGTAGGTAGATACTTAATAATTCCATGGCTTAGCCAAAAATAACTAATTCGAAAATCAAAATCGACATTCTAAAAATAACATTCGTCTTTTGATTCAGGAGACATTCATTTATTTATCTGATAGATTCTAAAATATGTCAAAGTCAACCGCGTAATAACGTAGAAGAACATTGAACCGTTCTCCTGCGTTTGATGATCTTAGTGTATCTTAGTACTTCCCGACGAGTTATTGATAAAAAATATTGTGGTTTCTCTTCCACAGTAGGTAACACTAATGGAGAGTTGGACAAATAAAATACCATGGCATCGTAAGTACCTACCGCATAATATTTTATACCTATCTATGATTAAGCTTATTTTCACAAATACAGGTTCTTGTAAGGAAAAAAGTGTTAATGCATCATCCGATTGGCAAAAGTATTTGTTTTTATATTTATCTAACGGCAAACACATTATTTAAAGTCTTAGAATAACATGAGATTTACAGGATCATTTCAAAATACTCACAGTCTTGCTTGGAGCCAAAAGAGAGCGTTATTCGCGTTATTGGGATTCCTTCAATGACAATCAATATTATTATGGACTAGCTGTTGCCCGCGACTTCGTTCGCGTTCACTATTTCATCATTTATGTAAAATAAAATTTCTATATTATTATTATAACCCATAATATACCATCACGCCTGTATTCCCCGAAGGGTTAGGTTAGTCAGTTCAATCAGTCGAAAATCTAAGCAGATTTATACAAACTTTCATCCCCTATTTTATCCCCTAGGGGTGAAATTTATCAAAATCCTTTCTAAGGGGATGCCTATGTCATAGTAGCTTTATGCATGCAAAGTCTCAGCCCGATCGGTTTAAAATCGACAAAATTTCATACAAACTTTCATCCCCTATTTTATCCCCTTAGGGGTGGAATTTATCAAAATCCTTTCTTAGCGGGTGCCTACGTCATAACATCTACCTGCTTGCCAAATTTCAACCCGATCCGTCTAGTGGTTTTGGCTGTGCGTTGATAGATCACTAGGTATATCAGTCAGTCAGTCAGTCACCTTTGAGTTATATATATTTAGATTATAGATATAGATTATAGGGCGGTCTCAAAATGCGGAAACTTTCTATTGCAAAAGGCTAATTGACTGTTATTAACAGATGAAATAGCCTCTCTGTAATATCAAAATCTCAAAATAAGGTAAATTATGTTAGCAAAGACTGCTAACATTTAAGTTTTCCCTGCTTTCGGTTAGCCTTTTAAAGATTTGATTTTTTCGTTATCCTGATCTGTTTCACTCCTGGGCAAAGGCCTACCTCTACTCCTTCTATTCTTCACGCTTTCGTGCCTCAACCTTTCAGTTCTGAAGGAATTTATGGGTATTGGGGCATAAAAAAGTACGAAAAACCTTGTGTTACAATGTAGACGGTTATCGTATAAACCCAGAAAATCTGTACATTAAATTGTGATCGATTCGATTAACGATCTTAACCTGTTGAAAACATACAGCTACTGAATGACGGTACCTATTTATTATTCATTATAATTATTTTTTCTCCTCATATACCTATCAACTGACTCGTTAACCTAGTGCTCCTAAGCGCGACTGCCACGCTAGACGTCTTAGGTTCAATTCCCAGGACGGGCAAAAAGTGTTATTTGGTTTTTCTTTGAAATAGCTCGGAGTTTTCGTTCGTGCCCAGTTAATGACAATAGGCTCGCCTCTTATTATATGGGGCATAAACATACCGTTGAACTGTGGGTGTACATTGGTACACCTGTGCCAAACCCTTCGGAGAATACAGGCGTGATGGATGGTGTGCTTATGTATAATTATTTTTATTAATTATGGATTCTTTTTCTTTACAGATTGAACCCATTGTAAGTATTTTAATGAATCATTTAATAGCATTTGATACTTTTACCCAAGTTGTTGTTTAAATTGAGAATTTAGTATCAAGCAAGGTATTTATTTCAAATAATTTGACTAAATAGAAGAAACGCTAAAAGTTTGTGTAAAATATGTGTATATAACACAATTAAAGCATTGTCTCTGTTTTATGACTAGTTGTAGTTTCTGTGACAACAGTTTGAATTCATAAAAAAATGGTCTTTACTAATTTGTTATAAATTCAGATCGATTAGATGATCGATTGGTGTAGTAAAAGTTATCGATCGACGGTGACGAACAAGTGTGATAACTTAAGTGACTGTTATTTAGCACACATGGGTTGGTCAGATAGTCTCGAGACGTCTAGAAAAAAATTCTGAATCCGAGGTATAATTTTGCGCGCCAATATCTATTCCACCGTTTACATATAAGAGCCCCCGCCCATTGGGCAACACATTAGAACGATTAGTGGCCGCCACAAGTTGCGGACGCGTTTCTCCATACATTTTGTATAGCATCAGCTCACACCGAGCGTTTGAGTTACCGCGTTCGAGCCACAAGCTGCGGGAGTCGACCGCGCTCACTACTTTTAGCCGCGTTTTGTCGCCGGTCTGCCGGTCGGCTTCTCACTTGAACAACTGCCGCAAGTGGCAGCCACTGAAAGCCGCATCCAGCCACCAGTGGCGGCGTGTAGTGGTCTGACTGAACCATTGGTGGTCGCGTTTAGTAGCGACGCGACGATTGGTGGCCATAATGTGTGGGGACTGTTATAGTCACACGACGTATAGAGTAAGATCCCAGGGCCACCAGACGTCACGTATTTTCTGACGAACGAAATGTGGACGATTGAGTAGTGTCAGTATGTACTTAGAACGCATGCGTACTTGCTAGCTTGTGGAGACGGCCAATTTTCAGGTATCAGGTAAAGCTGGATCCACATTTGTAGCATCTTGACGTATCAGTCGTATCGTATCGAGTATTTGTATCATAAAATATGGGTAGTAATAAAAGCTCCGACAAAAAAAGAAGAATTGTCGTTACTCAAAATATTAAATCTACTTCCTAAAATACTAACTTTCCGACTACTTTTGTCCGAATAAAAATGACGAAACGACCGAATGAGATACTGAAATCTTCGAAAAATAATCATGACTGTTTTTTGCTATAATACTTTTCTACCAGCATAAATTACGTTCTACTGAAAACTATGCTTTGTAATTTTTATCTTTACTTGCCTACTATTAATTCATAAATTACCTTTCATATTTCATAGACTGTCGTGCTATTTTAACTGTAACATTATACTGAAAATATTATTCTGAGTGGTTATACAGAAACTTATAAAAAATATAAAAATGTATATGTTGCAGTCAAAACTCTTAACCAGTCAAAAGTACTATTGACCAGCAAAATCAGTCAAAATTACTTTTGACCGTATGCTTTAGTCAATAATACTTTTGACTAAAATAACAGTTAAGAGTACTTTTGCCCAATGGAGCTGGTTAAAAGTACTTTTGACTGAGTGATTCCGTCAAAAGTGGTTTTGACTGCTCGAATCAGTCAAAACTCTTAAAAATCAGTCACTAATCTGCAATAATAATTAATAATATCTATTCTTTATAAAAGTAAATTATAGGATGAAAGAGCGAGCGAAGAGAGCTCGGGACTTGGGGCACCCCGACTCGGACAGGTTAGGTTAGAAGGGGATGGCGGGGTCTAGAGAGCGAGCGAAGCGAGCGAACAGACCCCGCCATCCACTTCGTGGTTATTTTTTTTGTTCTCCTCGACTATGCTTTTTAATCATTATTCACATCTGACCAGTTAATAGTGCTTTTGACTGATGCTTTATTGCAGTTAAAACTACTTTTGACGAAGAGCGTTAGTCAAAAGTACTTTTAACCGCAAATTTGCAGTCAAAAGTACTAATAACCAATATTTTTCAGTCAAAACCACTTTTGACCAACCTGTTCAGTCAAAAGTAGTTTTGACTGATTTTGCTAGTCAATAGTACTTTTGACTGGTTAAGAGTTTTGACTGCAACATATATATTTGTAACAATAACTTTTTCTTGCATCATATATCATGAATTTTACTTACCACGGTTCGCTATGCTTCGGTTGAAATTATAATATTAAAACAATGATTATTTAATTTTGTAACATAAACAGACAAAACACGCAAGGATCGGTCGTTGTAGAAAGTTCAAAGGCAGAAACGTCTTTTGGCATACATTTCGTATTAAAGTCCCTTGAGATAGATCCAGAGCCCTCGAGGCGCAAAAAGCATAATCGGGGAGCCAAGGGTTTACAAAAAAAATAACCACGAAGTGGATGGCGGGGTCTGTTCGCTCGCTTCGCTCGCTCTCTAGACTCCGCCATCCCCTTCTAACCTAACCTGTCCGAGTCGGGGTGCCTCAAGTCCCGAGCTCGCTTTGCTCGCTCTTTATAAAAGTTATAACTAAACGAAATTATGCGAAATTATAAGTATGCCAAAGGTAATTATGGCAAATAAAATACGGCCATTTTAAATTCGGACATAAAACCGTTGTGCCAATAATTATTATGCCTTAAAAACGTTCGTCTAAAGAAGTTTATGCGAAGTGAGTTATGCCATATAGGTTTCGGAGTTTTAAGTTTCCGCCAAATAGAACGCACCCATTTTCATCATTATTGTGAGTTAAAAAATAAATTTGATAACCAACAATAGAAATTAAAACAGTTCATGCAACTTGTAAAAATATAATTATTTTGACAAAACCTCTGTTGTCGGTAACTTAGTAATTTTGTCGGAGGTTCAGTATTCTGTCCGGAAGTTTAGTTTTGTTACTCGAAGATCCATTTTTTTTTAGGAGAAAATGTAATTTGAACATGCTCTTATTTGTTGTTAAATTGGATATTTTTTTTCGTTTATCTTTTTGGTTTTTTGTCGGTAATTCATTATAACGCTGGTTAATTAGAATAATAGTCGGCCACAGATCGCTGGAGATTAATTTGTTTTTCGGAACCATTATTATTTCCCATAAAATATGGACGCTTGTTTTGTCCATGTCGTATTATTAAGGCGTATTTGGTAAAAATCGCGTCCATACTTATCAAATGCTGTATCATTTCAGTGTATCGGATTTATCTTTACAAATATGGATGCTTAATTTTTCTTCCATCCTCGTATCTTTTCCTGATGCGCGTTTCTTTCAATGCACCTTCTCTCATACGGTTCAGTCATGGTTTCGTTCCCAAACGGTTCAGCCATATTATCGTATGAATTGCTCAGAGTTGGGATAATACTTCTTTTCTTTTATAGGCGTCGATTAGATTTATAACACTTTCGTTATCCCAGCTCATCTTCAATGTTTACTCAAATCACGAAATGGCAGGTGGAACACAGGAAATGATCGAGTATCAAATGCATTCACGTTGAGCTGGGTCCACATTTGTAAGCTGGGTACTCACTTAGCAGTGTAGCACGTAACATATCAGATACGGTATCAAGTGAGTACGTAGGCACGCGCCCGCTGCGAGCCGCTCGCGCCTGAAGCTCGTAGCTAGATACGCGGAGGACCGTGGACGAGCCGCACCCACTTGCAGGTTGATACCGTATCTGAGACGTTGCGTGCTACACTGCTAAGTGAGTACCCAGCCTATCATGTCGGTGTATCGTATCTCCGTTGCGTGGCCTCGGCGCGTATCATGATCGCTAGTTTGGACGCAGGATGATACCTAGATCTTGCGTCCAAACTAGCGATCATGATACGCGCCGAGGCCACGCAACGGAGATACGATACAGCGAAATGATACAAATGTGGACCCAGCTTAACTAAGGTACATAAAAACATGACTTACCTCAAGTAAATTCTCCAATCTTGGTCCGATCTTGGAGCATTACGCTGATAAGTAAAGCTCTATAATTGAATTAGGGTGTTACCACACCAATCGATCGATCGTCGATCGATAGCTTCTACTACACCGCAGTCATAATATTTACATAATAAACTATGATTTCAGTGGTAAACCTAAAAAAACTCCAATAGGTGGTTACGGGGAGAGACTTACCAATGTCGCTAAAAACAACTTCAGGGGCATTGTTGGCGTGATAGTACCAATAGCTGCTTTAACATGGCAAGTGGAAAAAGATAATGTGAGTGAAAATAGACAATGGTGCCGATTCCCTTGTTCACAAACTAAACTAAAATTAGAGAATTGACATCTCTTACTAACATACAGCGAAAGAAAAGGACGGTAATACATTAGAACTAAGTTAGAGATGTCAAATTAGTTTTGCCTTGAACTTTTCCGTGTTTTTAATCGACGCGTTCTGACATGCCAACTATAATTGTATAGAGGTTTAAGATCAACTAAAATTGACAAGTCTAATTCACGTCCGTCCCTTTCTTGTTTGATTGGAAAGAAAAAGATAGAAATAGTCTAAATTAAATTTAGCTTGTGCATAACAGAATCGACACCACTATCATCAATTCTATTTAGTCTACCATGAAGTGATAAATATATAAGTAAATAAATTCATTTTTTTTTATGAAGGTAGATTGTCGGGGTCATAATACTCTTTACTCACCGCAGATAAGTCATCATCATCTGCTTAGCCTTTTCCCAACTGTGTTGGGGTCGGCTTCCAGTCTAACCGGATGCAGCTGAATACCAGTGTTTTACATGGAGCGACTGCCTATCTGACCTCCACAACCCAGTAACTGGGCAACACGATACCTCTTGGTTAGACTGGTTGTCAGATTTTTTGGCTTCTGACTATCGGTAACGACTGTCAAAGATCTATGAATGACAGCCAGGACCAACGGCTTTACGTGCTTTCTGAGGCACGGGGGAGTCTCACCACCAACTTCCAAACTCCAGGTTGCTACTGAGAAATTCCTAATGGAAAAATCCAATAACACTTTTTGCCCAACCTGGGAATTGAACCTGGGACCCCATGCTCACCAGTCGCACGTTGCGACCACGAGACCAAGGGGCAGTCACTCACCGGAGATAAGTGTCGGCTAAATTAAACTGGTTTCTAATGTCATTGGGTGGCAAACCAGCCGACGGCTCACCTGATGTTAAGTAGAAACCGCTGCGTATAGCCATCTGCAATACCAGACCCCTTGCAAATGCGTTACGTTGATACGTTATAGGGTCCCGCGCCAAAAAGAAAAAACCCATGAAAACCGACAATTACGCAACCGATGTCGCGGGCATAAGCTTGTAAATATTAAATAAGTAAAGAAAGTAATACACGATTGATTTATTTTTCATGAAAATCTTTGTCGTTAAGGTTATTACATTGCCCGATGTCCTTGAGGATTTGACATCTGTACTATTTTTTTTTTTAATTTAGCGCCATCTACCGATATCCAGTATGCTACGATAAACGGAACTTAACATTAAGCATGAAAACAGATGTGTCGCAGAGTTGTCATTGTTTTTGCCTATTTTATTCGCTCTCTGACAGATCTAATACCTACATTTTGTTCTTCTATTATTTATTATTTGGTACATAGTAATTTATATTTATTTTATTATACACGCTTACTTTTACATCGTTCTGAAACCAAAAGCCGTAAACTCTGTCATAGTAACAAACTATTGGCTATATTATTTTCAATAAATAACATGAAAATTTAATTTGAACTGCCTCGTTAGCCCAGTGGTGCTAAGCACGACTGCTACTCTAGAGGTCCTGGGTTCGATTCCTAAGTTAAGTAAAGGTGTTATTGGGATTTTCTGCGTAATTCTCAATAGCAGCCCGGAGTTTGGATTTGTGCACAAAAAATGCAATGCAATAGGCTCGCCCCCTTTTACATGGGACCTAAATATACCGGCGAACTGTGGGTGTACATTGGTACACCTCTGCTTAACCCTTCGGGGAATACAGACGTGATGATGATGGTTTAATTTGTGAAATAGTGAGAACTCGAATGAACAGGTAAGTGCTTAACGGTTGTCGGAAACGAAAATAGTTAGGATGACCTAGCTTTCAGCATCTGAAAGCCGTGGTCGTATGCCACCTATTCCGGTAAACACGACCATATTTGGAAGAAAAAAATAATTATTTCACATCTTCATGAGCCCTAGAGGGCGCCACATACGATTTTTTGCAACATAACATAGCCTATAATCAGCGGAAAATTTAGACGCTTCCAATGACACCTCATTTGTCAATTTACGTTAGATGGTTTAGAAGTTATGAGGGAATAGATGAAATGTGCGTGTGGTGTGAGGGCCACTTTCTTAAATTTCTTTGAAAATGTACTTAAGATTTAGTGAACATTCCCAAAGAATTGTGAAAGTTTGAATCAGATTTTGTGAAAGTCTAATAAGAGAGATATAGACCGAAAAGTTGGGCCCTCAGTTCTCACATAGAGGATTGAGGGCCCACCTGTACCTGACAAACGATGGACACTACAGAAAAGACTTATATCAAAATCTAATCTAATGCCAAACAAAAGGTGATGGCTAAATGACTGCCCCCGGGCCAGATACATTCTGGAATGTATATGAATCTTACATAGCCTCATAATATTTAAAAAATCATTCATGAATTATGTAGTGTTTAATATTTTCCTAGCACTTACATAATAAAGTATCTAAAAAAAAAACTTTTTCATCACAAACATTCGCTTATAAATATACAACCTCATTTTCGTTTTTAGTTTTATTCTTTTTCGTTTTATTTTTTGTCAGTTGAAGAAAATTATATACTGTCACATACCTTTTTTTCCTTTTTAGGCAATATTATTTTACCATTATATTATTCCCAAAAAGTATCTGAATCTTTTTTACATGAAATACTAATATTTAGCCGTTCAGCATTACATTGTACCTAGTACCATATTTATACATGGTACCTGGCACATGGGGCAGTGGTCTATACTTCCATTTAGCCATCTCCTTTGTGAAAACAAGATATTATCTTAAAACGCTATGCTACTTTGTATATCTTCGTTCAAAGTGGGCCCTCAACTCTCATACACGTAAAACTGTATTACTCAAATAAAATCCAACTATTATCTTACAGCTACTATTTGCAATCCTATATGCTATCAAATAAATTGTGAATATTTGTGAAAGCAAGAACAGGTCACCACTTCTTGTTATTTGAAAGTTATGACGCTGATAAAATTGGAGCCCTCAGTCCTCCATTTTTTTCGTTTTCTTAATATTACGCTTAACGTATTTAAGACAAGACAAATATACAATTGTCTCTTTTTGTGAAATAAATTGTGCAACAAATTCTATACAAGAAACAAATTAAAAGACCCTTTATTGTATAAGAAAATTAAGTTTTATTTTTCTCCACTGAATTAGGAAATAGGGTGACCACGATTTCTTTTCAAAGTCAAGTCCTTTCAAGACCGTCATCGAGACATTTAAATGAGCATGATTAGACAACACTCTCAACCAACATGCTCATTATGTTCAACACATAATCCTTACTAATCCTTACTAGTCCTTACTAATATTATAAATGCGAAAGTAACTCTGTCTGTCTGTCTGTCTCTTCTTCACGCCTAAACCACTGAACCAATTTCAATAAAATTTGGTACAGATATAGAATAATAATAATAATTGTCACCCTACTCACACACCCATATAAAAAATAGTCGATTTCAGTATCTATTAAGCTTTGTAGTTATATCTTAATTCTTCTTAGTAACAAATAACGCCAATTTGTTGCACATTTTTTTTCACAAAAAGAGCCAATTTTGTGTTTGTTTTATCTTTCATACATTAAGCGTAATACAACGAAAACGAAAAAAATTGGAGGACTGAGGGCCCAAATTTTATCAACGTCATAACTTTCAGTGAACAAGAAGTGGTGACCTGTTCTTGCTTTCACAAATTTTCACAATTTAATTAGTAGTGTATAGGATTTCAAACAGTAGCTGTAAGTTAATCGTTTCATTTTATTTGTGTAAATAACTTTATGTGATTTTGAAAAGTAAAATATTGTGACTTTCATATGGCAATAGTAATTATCTAATCAAAATTTGACAATGACCGCTGTTGAGACATTTACATACTTTTAGTTTATTCTTTTTTATAATAACTACTTTATTTTTTTATTTTCAACTAGCTTCTGCCCGCGACTTCGTCCGCGTCACAGTTGATGTGTTATCCTACGGGTACCGTACATTTTCCCGGGATAAAAAGTAGCCTATGTGTTATTCCAGACTATACCTAATCTATCTTTGTGCCAAATTTCATCCAGATCCATTCAGCCGTTTAAGCGTGAAAGAGTAACAATCATCCATACATCCATACATACAAACTTTCGCCTTTATAATAGTAGTAGGATGACAGACAGCTTATGTTATATGGAGTAACTTAAGCGACTTCTATAATCTATCACGATTGACTTATTTTTCATTAACATTCATGTTTGTTAATATTACCTACAGACAAAAATATTTTTTGAAAAATATCAAGATCGTATAGTGTAATTTCCCCGGTATTGCGATCTACAAATTTAGATTTCCCTTTTTGCCATGACTTTCTGGTACACCTGTACGAGAGTTGAGGGCCCACTTTGAACGAAGATATACAAAGTAGGACAGCGTTTTAAGATAATATCTTGTTTTCACAAATTTTGTTTGGCATTGGATTAGATTTTGGCATATAAGTCTTTTCTGTAGTGTCCATAGTTTATCAGGTACAGGTGGGCCCTCAATCCTCTATGTGAGAACTGAGGGCCCAACTTTTCGGTCTATATCTCTCTTATTAGACTTTCACAAAATCTGATTCCAACTTTCACAATTCTTTGGAAATGTTCACTAAATCTTAAAAGCATTTTCAAAGAAATTTAAAAAAGTGGCCCTCACAGCACACGCACATATAGATGAACATCCATATACACATACATACATACCTACATACATACATACCGGTCAACCTCATAACCCTCCTTTTTGCTTCGCCGTAGTCGGGTAAAAATAAACACCAAAGAAATAATGTATCTACTAAAAGAGTAGGTACGAGTATTTACCATAGATATCAGTGGTATTTTCCAATAACTTTGGAGAGCTCGGTCAAGCATTTGTTTTTATGTATAGTAGTTAGGCTTACTCTATGATAGATTCAAAAACTAAACGAAATTACAAATTTGTTTTTATTTATTTACGAACTTAATTTCATTTCTTATTTTACGAAATATTTACATTTGTACTATTTACAATATTGCTTCATTCATAAATTATTCAAAAAGTGAACTTTTGGTTTTTATTTTGGAAAAAATAACATGCGTATAGTCCACCCTTGACAAGAGCCATCAAGGCACTGAAGTTTGGCGTCTCAGGCATAGCGGGGGTGCCTCGTGGGGGCTAATTGTTGAAATTTTGAGTTTTTAGTTATTATTACGAATCTACAGAAACAAGAAAAGTAAACAATGCGAATTGTTTGATATGTCATTACATATTTTTAGATATAAAATTCATGCCGAACTATTCAGCCGTTTTACCAACAATTTGCAATTTAGATTGAAAAATGACCTGTTTAAAATATTTTTTCCGAAATTTTATTACAATTCTAATCAATGCGAACTGTTAAGGATGACTTTAAGTATAACATGTATTTTTAATATGGAAAACGCACGAAAGGATTCCTCAACAAAGGAGATTGCTCTGCGCCCATACATTGTTCGCCCTGGAACCAAGAGCATCGGAAAATTATATTTTGTGTTGCCGATCATTAGTAAACAACTATAGTGATCTTATTTTTATAGCGGACTAGCTGCAGAATAGATATATTCCAAAAAAAGAATCAGATTTTGAGGTTATAATCGAACCATAACAACGAATATTAGGTATAGTTTTTCATAGCTTAGTGATTTTTAAGAAACTGAAAAGCAATATCATAATGTATTTAGCTATTTTAAGCACCTCCCTAGATAATTGGGTAGGTACCTATGCAGTTTTTTTCTAAAGCCTAAGTGTATGTAAGTTCAATGTTTAAATGCATAGAATCTATTACCTGTATTCTTAAAATTCGTTTAGGAATGAGAAAAAATAGTAAAAATAGAAACGGCGCATGCTTGAACAGCGCAAACGTGTGACTGTTAACCAGCCGAGAAGAACGCAAATAGAATAATAAACACGAAGGAACCCAAAATACTCGTATGCAGACAAAGTAGAAATATAATTACCTAAAGAGGTGCAGTCCATTGTTGTACACTAATTAATACACATGCAATAATAGTCCCAAAAGTCACCAAAACACACCGATACAAACAATAAAATTACAAACAGCAAGCGACGCTATTGTAATCATCAGTTCATCAGTAAACTGACAGTGACAAGTGACTAGGGATGACCATCTGAGATCAATTAATCGAAGAATTAATTTTTCAGGTCAAATAGATCAATTTTTTTTTGATCGAAACAAATCTGATTTTACTGATAAGAGATCATTTATTATCTTTCTTGTTTTTCAAAAATTGGATAATATTTACATTATAAATGTATGTATATGTGTGTAAAAACCCCAATAACTTTTTGCTCGTCCCGGGGAATCGAACCCGGGACCTCTAGCGTAGCAGTCGCGCTCAGGACCACTAGGCCAACGAGGCAGTAAATATATAATTATAAATGTACACTTGAAAAATAAAATCGATCTTTTAGACCACGATTTTTTTGTAAGTCGATACAAGGCTTACGATTCGAATCGATTTCAAATCGATTTAAATTATACTTTTAGGAAATTAAAAATTCAGTCGATCGATTACAATCAATTGGCCATCCCTATTCTTTATCGACACGACATGACGTTTTGTGAAGATGGCGGCGATTAATGTTATTAGTCGCGTAAAATACTTTTTATTGTTCATTTTTGCATATAGCTAGTCCATGTTACAAAAGTATTTGCATTTAATATAATAAAATAGACAGTTAATTATCGTGTATTCCAATACATTTTGTTGCAAAGGGCCATTCCGGGCATTGTCCTTTCTTAACATAAGGTGTTTTTGGGAGTTGAGTGATGTAATCCCCTTAATACAGACAAAAGTAACATTAAAAATATCAAGATCTAAGGCGATAGTCTTTTTTCCCCAGAATTGTAAACTACAGCTTTGATTTCCCTTTTTGCCTTGAGATTCTGTTACATCTATATAACCGTTTGGTAATTTTTTCAGAAAGCTTTAAAGCTTCAGCTTATATGGATGTGGATGTTTTGGTTCTGCCTGCTTCAACCAATTCCAATTCCCACCTCAGGATTGATTCCTATATTTGCATTACCGATGTGTGGTGTAATGAGTACAGAGCAAACTGCTAGATGTTATATGAACGTAAGTTGTTTAAAAAAATATTTAATTAAAGTTAATTGCCCATTCATCTCCAAACGACCTTTTGGAAGGGGCAACCAGATCTGAACTAAATCGGAGATCCGCAGAAGAGTTAAGTAACCGATATAATTCTCGAAATTGCAATACTCTATTGGCAATGGGCAGGGCACATAGCTCTTGGAGCTTACGGGTCGTGAGATTATAGAGTGGCGACCTGGTAAATTCATGAGAAATCGCTGGAGAGGAGGCATAATGTCTAGTAGTAGACATCGATCGGCCGATTTGATAACTAGATTATTTTCTTTTTTCTTGTAAATAATCAATCTCATTTTTTTTAGGAAGCTGTTATGCTTTACATATTAGGCTCAATGCTTATACTACTGCTCAATAATTCAGGCGTAGATCGACGCATAGCTGTGTGGTTTATATGTTCTGGAGAAGACTGTCAGTATAATTCAGGAAAGTACGTTAAATGATTTCATACTTATTCCGATAACATTCAGTTACCGTAAAATAGGGTGAGTAGCAATACACGGATGAATCAGCACATTTTAAAAGGGATTTCAGTGTTTTAATAATAATAATATAGTTATGTATAAATTATAATTAACGATTTAGTGTCTTTCTTGGCAACACACTATATTATTCCAATGTTCAAATCCCTTTAAAATTCTTGTTCTGATTCACCCCGTTTATTCCCGTTCATCCCGTTGGAAGATTACCGTAATAATAGGGTGAATAGGATTTAAGTGGTGAATGGGGACGTAACTATAATAGGGTTTTTAACGCTTAAGTAATGTAGTTGTTTTTCAGAAAGTAGTTGCTTTTACCAAATTTTGACCGTGTTGGCAACAAACTTTATAGGGTGACCCGTTATTAGTGACCGATACTTAGGGTCTGTACATAACGAGACGCAACGCGACGCGACGCTGCGCGCACATTTTAATAGAGCTACTCAAAATAATAAAATATTTTTTTATACCACTGTAGGTGGCAATCTAGCTAACGGCCCGCCTGATGTTAATACGGCAATCATTGTGCCGATAGTCGTGACGGCCAATGGCATAATAGCCAAGAGCCTCGACCAACACCTAAGGAGGCTCTCGTTGGGCGGTTGGATCAAGGGCTTGAATCAGAAAGCGGTACTCCTAGACACGGCGCGTATGGTTAGGAGATTCCTTTATCAGGAGGCCTGACCACCGGTGGCTTGGACCCTGTTCCTGACGCCGCACACTGGTCAATTATTAAAAGTTAGCGTCCCATAATTATTTTTGGTCAATGTGCCGGAAGTACGAAAAATCATTTTATTAAGACTTGAAGATAAGTTGTTTACATTATTTTAAAATATCACCGTTATGCAGACAGTAGTTTAATAGGTATGCCAGTTCAAAGTTATCTCGAAAGCTAAATTATTGTAACAAGACTGATTTATCGTTGTTTTGCGCTCCCATTTAAGTTAAGTTGGCTAAGTTATGAGTGTAAATTGTGAATTGAAAAAAATGGTGCATATTAAGGAAGGTCTGTACTTTTAATTGGAATATAAATAAAAAATAAAATAGATCAATTTATATTATAAAAAAATATTTTTAATAATGTTCTGATATTTACTAACTTTTCTAAGTTTGAACTGTGTTACGTTTAAAAGTACAAATTAGTACATTATCATTTCAATTTCATTATATAGCAGGGAGTATTGGCTATACAAAAATATACATTTTTTTACCGGTGATTGCCGGTTTCCATAGTAAAAAGTGTATTTTTAGGGAACGGTGCCTCAATAAAAAAATATTGATTTATTCAATATTTTGTCACTACATCGACCAGTGAAGCCATAATCAATGGACAATAAAAATAAATTACTTAGCCATATTTTGGAGACATTAGATTTATCGGAACTGCCTCCTACAAGCAGGGTACAGCCTTCAAATCGTTTTTAAAACTTTTACTGTACCAACTTCAAAATTTTGGAAAAAATGTTAACTTAATATTATTAGATTTCGGAAAAAAAATGAAAAATGATTTGATTAAATAGTAATCACCTCTGGCGGGCAAGAAAGTGGACCCTCTACGTCTACGACTAGAGAAGCAGGACGCCAAAAAAGAGCTTTCGTGACCTATACACTAAAACTAAACGTAGAAGTTTGAATGTTTTGAATTGTACAGGTATCCGGTATCAGGTATCCTATGATACTAACAGTCCATAAGGTTCTCATACACGGCAAGGATATCATCGACAACTTTTTTTTGCCAATTGGTATGCTTGGAGAAGACGCACAGGAAAGTCGCCACACAGATGTCAGATATTACAGAGAGCATAACTCCAGGAAGATGATCAGGAAACAAACTAATGAAGATCTAATGAAAATTTTGCTCATACCTGTAAAACAAAAACATAAGAGCCAGAAGTTGTGTTAGATGAGGAGTGATGAAACAAAGTTTATAAAATACATAAAATACCTATTAGTTACCAAGTTAAATTATGTGAAAAGGATTTTTCGATACTATTTAATGTTATAAATATAACTTTATTTCACGATGTCAGTATTTAATATTTTCGTCCCCCTAAATGTTTGAAATTGACCACTGTGCGCCGGTGGGCTACTATTTTTTATATTTTTAAATGTTTTTATTTTTTATATTATTATTTAAAAATGTATTTAATATGTCTAAAAATAAATAAATGCAATTATAAATAAATAATTAATCTCCATAAATTGGGTAGTACTACGGAACCCAAAAATTATAGACCGATCACAATCATATTTACCGACACGGTCTATAAAGTTCTTACATCTATTTTGAGAGCTAAAATTAATGATCCTTTAAACACGTGATTGTGTACACAGGAGACATTTTGACTTTGTCCCTGGGATGGCAAGGCATTTGCAGAGCATCTGGTATTGCTGATGCCTACAGGTAGCGGTGACCACTTCACATCAAGTGGATCGACGGCTTGTTTGCCATCCAATAACATTTAAAAAAAAAACACGATAACAACCAACCAATTATTAAAGTGTGTTACTCATATATGTATAGCGTGCATTTAAGTTGAATAGTTTGTTTTTGAAAAAGGTAGAGAAAATAACCGAAATAATAATACATTACGAAAGGTGGGTTTATAGGGATTTGGAGCGACCGGACCAAGGTGTGTCTGATACGCGCCTGCCGGATGATGACGCCATGTGTTCGTTCTGGCGTAGCATCTGGTCGGTGCCTGTCAATCACACTGAGGGTGATTGGACTCGGGATATCGAGCGAGCGTGCGACCCAATTCCAGAAATGGGGGCAATTACCATCAGCCCCCAAGATGTAGCTCGTGCGGTCCGTCCATTACCTAATTGGAAATCTCCTGGACCGGACGGGCTGCATAATTTCTGGATCAAATGGTTCAGAGGATCGCACGTTTGCTTGGCGTCCCGATTCCAGTCAGCCTTGGAATCTGGATCGCTGCCCCAGTTTCTAACGACAGGAATAACCCACCTGCTCCACAAATCAGGTAGTACTACGGAACCCAAAAATATACACCGATCACATGCCTGCCGACGGTCTATAAGGTTCTTACATCCATTTTGAAAGCTAAAATTAACAAACATATTGACATTAATTCTATCATGTCCCCCTCTCAGAATGGATGTAGGATTGGATCCCGTGGTACTAAGGAGCTGCTCCTCATTGACATGGCTATCAGCCAACAGGTTCGCCGATCTCAGAAGGATCTGTCGACATGTTGGATAGATTACAAGAAGGCCTATGACTCGGTGCCACATACATGGCTCATGAGGGTGCTGGAGTTGTATAAAATTGATGCAACTCTACGCGCCTTCCTGATGTCGTGTATAGGGCAATGGAGTACGGTCCTTCGCTATCCAGGATGTCGAAATATCCAGAGGAATAGCGAACCGATAAGGATTGAGCGTGGTATATTCCAGGGCGATAGTTTGAGTCCGCTTTGGTTCTGCTTAGCTTGAATCCCCTAAGCATACTGCTGGAGGATTCAGGTCTAGGCTATCGGTTGAAGAGAGGAGGTCAGGTAATATCTCACCTGCTTTACATGGATGACCTGAAACTCTTTGCCCCCAACAATTTGCAACTGACGGAGCTACTGAAGGTAACAGAAACTTTCAGTAGCGCCATCAGGATGGAATTTGGTGTGGACAAATGTGTGGTCATGCATGTCAAGCGTGGGGAGATTATGGAGTCCGAGGGAGTTCAACTCTCGGAATCCATAAACCTTAGATCCCTTTCTTCAACGGAGACCTATAAGTATTTGGGTATGTCGGAGGCGTTGGGCATCAATACTGTTGACGTGAAGCAATCGTTGAAGGAGCGCTTCTTTGGCTGCCTGAAAAAAGTGTTTAATAGTCTTTTATCAGGCGGAAATAAGGTGCGCGCCTTCAACGGGTGGGTCATGCCGGTATTGATGTACTCTTTCGGTATACTTAAATGGACTCAAACGGAACTCGACACCCTAGATAGGAAGGTCCGTACATTGTTGACTGCATGTCGGATGCATCACCCACGGTCATCGGTGATGAGACTGTATATTCCGCGGTAGTGTGGAGGTCGTGGCTTCTTAAATGCTAAGACTCTCCACAACCGCGAGATATGCAGTCTCAGGGAATTTTTCCTTAAAGCCGATGTGGGGATGCACCGAGATGTGGTGGCAGTGGATAAGGGCCTCACCCCGCTCTCCTTGGCTAAAGAGAACTGGCGCAAACCAGTAGTGCTGGAGATTAAAGATCGCGAGGAGGTATGGCAGAATAAGGAGCTTCACGGACGCTTTTTCCGGGCCTTACATAGGCCCGATGTAGATTTCTTAGCGTCCGTATCCTGGCTTCGCTTTGGTGACCTATTTGGGGAAACCGAGGGTTTTGTCTGTGCAATTATGGACGAAGTTATCATGACGAATAACTACCGGAGATTTATTGTGAAGGATGGCACGGTTGACATTTGTCGGGGATGCCACCGGCCAGGGGAATCAATCAGCCACATTATCTCTGGGTGTTTTCGTCTAGCTAACGAAGAGTACTTGCATAGGCACAACCTTGTAGCCAGGATCATCCATCAGCAACTTGCTCTGAAATACCGCCTTGTAGAATCGGAAGTACCGTACTATAGGTATGTGCCCGACCCAGTTCTCGAAAATAGCCATGTTACATTGTACTGGGACCGATCCATCATCACTGACAGGACTATTGTAGCCAATAAGCCTGATATAGTGGTGGTGGATCGCTTAGAGAAGCGCGCAATGATTGTTGACATAACAGTCCCACACGACGTGAACCTCGTGAAGGCCGAGAATGATAAGAAGATCAAGTATCTTGACTTGGCTCGCGAGGTTGTCGACATGTGGGATGTGGACTCAGCGATCATTGTGCCGATAGTCGTCTCAGCCAATGGCTTAATTGCCAAGAGCCTTGGCAATTGCCAACATCTCAGGAGGCTCTCGTTGGGCAGCTGGATCAGGGGCTTGATTCAGAAAGCGGTTCTTCTAGACACGGCGCGTATCGTTAGGAGATTCCTTTCTCAGGAGCCCTGACCACCGGTGGCTTGGACCCTGTTCCCGACGCCGGTGGGCTACTATTTTTTATATTTTTAAATGTTTTATATTTTTTTATATTAATATTTAAAAATGTAATTGATATGTATTAAGAGGGTTTACGTCGTTCACGCGCTATTTGCCGCAAAATCAATGATTTTCAAACCAGTTAATACCCATTAATAATTTATCGTACAAACACGCAACTTGCGAATAATATTAGGAAATTTTGTCTTCTAGAGGACGTGAGAGGTTTTTTTTACCCGACTGCGACAGAAGGAGGGTTATGTTTTTCAAGAGTATGTATGTATGTATGTATGTAAGTATGTATGTATGTATGTAAGTATGTATGTATGTATGGTATGTATGTATGTATAATTGTTTGGCACGCTCTGCAGCCTGAACGGGTCAATGGATTTTAGCTTGAGAGGGGTCGTTAGATTCGTATTTACTGTGAGAGTGACACTGGGTATATCAAAATAAAAAAAACAAAATGGCGAATTTTTGGCGCCAAATTCAAATATTTGGATCGCTCTGCAGCCTTAACGGCTCGATGGATTTTAGCTTGAGAGATGTCATTAGATTCGTATTTACTATGAAATTGACAATGGGAAAATAAAAAATTAAAAAAAGTAAAAAATAAAAAACGACCCACACACCCAACGGATCCATTCTTGAAATGGAGGCTTAGTGTATTGACCTGTGTTACATTGCAGATGTTCCAGAATGGGTCCCGACTGCTACAATTTTAAGTGCAATCGGGTACAACGGCTTTCTTGTTTTAGGGCTTTTTCATAAATACTTAGAAAAGCAGTCGGGTTTTTTAGTTTTTTAAATTACCGTTTTTTAATTAAATAGCATGCTTGTAAATTATATTAAGATAACTAAAGTGAGATTTGCGTATTTTACGTTCAGAGTCAATTTCGAAGCCGTTAATCTCTAAAAATTGCTGATAGAATCAATAAACAAAAATATTTGCTAATTGGTAATATCCTTAATAATTTTTTTGTCAAGACAGATTCTCTGATTTAGGTTACTTACTACGGAAAATAAAATCAAAACAATGTCTAATTATTAAGAAACTAGCAGTGCCCCGCGGTTTCACTCGCGTTACGTTAGGTTTTTGGTTACTGATCGGTTCCGTGGCTCATAGCGTGATGTTATGTAGCCTATTATCTGTTATTCTGATGTATAAGCTACGGAATGTCTCGCAGAGTTATTATTTTGAGGCCAAGTTATTTTAAAACTGTGATATTCAAGATATTCATTGAAATTAAATGATGTAAAGGGCAATTTCGTTTAAAATTAAACACTTGTAATAAATAAAGTATTTATGTTGATAAGGATTAATACTATGTTCATAAAAACACCTTCGCAAATAATGCATTATTGTAAAACAAATTTTCTGGCCATAAAAATGGCTATAGTGAGTCAACCTTAAAAGTTAGGCATGTACTACCGCGGACTTTTTTTTAGTATATTTTAAGAGGAACAATTCTCTCCTACATTATGTTTGCGTAACTTTAACCGTTTACGCAGCGCACGCAACGAAAGCCCTCAAAAATAATATTTTTCCCCGTTTTTGCCACATTTTTCATTGATGCTCCGCTCTAATTGGTCGTAGCGTGATGTTATATAGCCTATAGCACTCAGGAATAACGTAGCTTTCTACCAGTGAAACAATTTTTCTAATCGGTTCATTACTTCCGGAGATTACCCCCTACATACAAACTTACAAACAAATTCTACCTCTTTATAATATTAGTATAGATAGTATAGATATAGATTACACGTAGATAAAATGATCTTTTTCAACGTTTTAACTTGCATTTATCATTATAATAATAGCATATTCTAATAGAAGAACATCTCTTTTAAAACTTACAATTCAACATTTTCGTGTGATTAGCTTGATAATTTTTTAATAAATATTTTAAAACTACTATAAATTGAGGCGCGCGGCCGGTAGCCAATTCAATCCAATTCTGAACTGGCTACCGGTCAACCATAAGTAAAGAGATATGGATGTTTAAAAACTTTTCAGCCAAGTCAAAATCCGCTCTTATTCTTTCTGTATCGTCCTCAGCGGCTGGTAAAAAAATCATTTGCTTTTTTTTTTAGGTCAACAAATATGGTTATTGCCATTAGGGACGACTAAAAGAGTAAAATAGGTGTGCCAATTTTTTAAACTTGATCTGCCTACCACCTGTATGTTCACATTATGGGATGCAATAAAGATTTGAGAATAGAAAAAAGGGAAAAATTTCCAATTTTTCCTGCAAGAATTTCCACTTGTTCTGAAGTCAGAATAGTGCTCTTGAGTGTATTGGCGAAGTTTAAGGCTAGTTGTCGCTTACACCCCGTTTGTATTACTGTGGTGCAATAAAGAATATTTATTGACAAGACACCTATTATCAAAACTCTTTTACAAAAATGACAACCGCCTTCAAAAACTACAGGTGAAATATAACTCTACTTTTGGAAGTCGGTGGCTTAGTTTGTTGTTGTGTGTTGCCACTGACTTTCAAAACTAGTTATTTTTCGCTTTTTAGTATCTAGTTCCTGTCATCCAAATCCATAAAGGAATGGTAATACTACTTAAATTTACATCATCTTCCTGCCCTTATCCCATGTTACTTGGGGTCGGCGCAACATGTTTTCTTCTTCCATGCCAACCTGTCAACCGTCATGCTATCACTGACTCCCTTCTCTTTCATATCACACAATCCATCCATCTTTTCTTTGGCCTCTCTCTTCCTCTCCATCCATCCACATTTATATCCATAACTCTTTTTGTAACATGCGTCTCATCCCTCCTCCTACTTAAATTTACAAGATACTATTTAATAAAAAATATTTTTTTTTCAGTTATCTTGATTTATAAACCAAACCACTTAATCGATTCTGATAAAATGTAAATGGGACCACTTCTGAAGTATGACCTACCAAACAAAAAAATAATCATCAAAACCTATTAATAATTGGAGGAAATATTAAAACATACAGATGAATTGAGACCCTCCTCCTTTTTGAAGTCGGTTAAAAATTATGTGAAAGCGCGGCCCACTTCTACCTTATTTTGCCGCCATGTGGCTCTTGCCTGCCAAAAGGTTGCCGACCGCTGCAATAAAACATTGCAGGTACCTACTTACTAAAAATTTATATTTTTTCTAGATTAGTCTACAAATTTGGTATGGCGGCGTTCTTTCTTTCGATGTTTAGCAGTCGCCTCGTAACGGCAGCCACCCTCACACAGATTGTAGCGAATGCAATACCACCCACAAGAGGGGTAAGTATGATAATAATAAAGTTACGAACTAAACAGTTATAACTGCAGTACAAAATATGCAATAGTTCAAGATCCCAGAGCGATCAGACATAAATTATTTACACATATATGAAACCTTAGGTTCTCCATAGCGTATCGTGTTCTTTGAATACCATGTGTATCTCGTATTGTGAGACCTAGGCATGTACCAGGTAAGAAAGGTAAAAAAATACTTCGATATCTTTAATTAATAAGGCTGATTTCAACAATTTTTAAAAATTTAACAAAAACATATAAAAATCAGCATTATTAATCTTAAACTTGTGGTCCATGGAAAGGGTCTGACACTTATGTGTCAGACACTTTCCATGGACCACATCGGCGTTAACTACAGCACGTGCACAACGTGCTGTAGTTAACTCCGATGTAATAAGTTAAAAAAAAGTATGTTACGAGTATATGCATTAAAACTTGCTAACTTCCCAACGATGACATTGAGAAGAAATTTAGATTAAAGCTACATAAGAAAGTTATCTCTGATTGTATAAATAATTACAGTTCCACATCACTGCAATTGTCATTTATTTATGGTCAATACATGATAAAATTAGTATACAAAAGTACATTAACAGTCTAATAAATTAACCGTCAAAGGTCACAAAATAACCCGCCCCTAATCGTTCCCGGCGCAAAGGTGCCCATAACACTCGCCGCATTGTCACGCTGAACAGCGATGGCCAACCTTTGCACCAAGAACGACCCCGAGCGGGAGTCACCGGTTGCCTCCCCGAGCTTGCGGCCCAATTCCGCCACAAAACCCTTCGCTGCCCTACTCCAACTACCCAGGGTCTCCACTGCTACCGGCACAAAATAGTAAGGCCGCTCCAAGAAAGCGTACTTGAGCCTTTTTGAAGAGCAGGCGTCCTCAGCTGCGGCAGAGGCAGTGTGCACGGTGCGACTCAGGTGACTGGCAGCGACAGTGCTGACGCAAGTTGCGTCCCAGATCAGGCACTTCCCATTCTTCCATGGCACTAGAGTCAGCCCATCCGGCCTCTTACCATCACACCTGCTAAGACCTGCAGGCTCAAGCACGCAGGGGACGTTTGCCGATATAAGGGCTCTGCGGAGTATGTCGTTCAGGGCATGGTGACGCGGGAACCTCCCTGTGCAACGGCGACAACTCAATGCGTGATGGCCATCGGCCTCCACCATGGAACCGAAGGTGCATATGTGGGGTTCGCACACCTTACAGCCCAGGCGGAGAGCCACCGCCACACGGAAAGAGTCATCGTCCAATAGAGTGCCCAGGTGAGGGGAAGGAATCGCCTGTAACCACGCCCCGGACTCAGGTTGCGATACTGCTCGCAGTCTAGCCCTATCGGCTCCTGACGCACCCTCTAACAACTGCCCTTGGAGCAGCCCTACCCCTATGTCATCCCACGCCCGCTGAACATGTGTTGCTTCGGGGATTGCTGCACCCGAGTTGAGGGTCAACCAGGCTGACACAGCATCCGACACAAAGGGCATGCTTTCCCCGTCACCATTGGTATTGAGTAATACAGTGACTAGGTTAACAACCCCATGCGCAGACGCCAAGAAAGCCGGCAAACCCACATCCCGTGCGCAACGCACCCCTAGACCACCACATCGGATGGGCAGAGCCGCCTGTGTCCAATGAGGCCCGTCTAGGGAAACATTTAGAACCGACTCCACCACCGATTTCAAGGCGTTGTCAAACGAGGAAATTTCCTCTGGACAAAGCCAAGTAGGGGTGGTCCGCAACAGATATGTAATCTTCGGAAGAGCGAAGCACATGCGCAGCAGGACAATCGCAACGTGCGCGGCAAGATTTTTAAGACGCTCGTGAGCAGCAAGGAGGAGTTGCTTTCGAGAAATAATGGCCTCAGGAACTGCACAAAGAAAAATAGGGGATCCTAAAAGATTGAAATCGGAGGATGAAATTTCTCTGAGGCCAGGAAGGAAAGATTCGAAACGCGAAAAGTGTGTACGAGCCTCGGCACTAACGGGGAAGAATTCGCACTTCGCGGGATTCACCTCCAAACCCAGGACTCTGAGGCGAGGGACTAGAGCTTCCAAGTCCTGTAAAACGTCTTCCGGTCTCCCCCCGATAGTGCCATCATCAAGGTACCACACGTTTAGGCTAGATTTCAGCTCAACAATCGCTTTATGAATAGCCAAACTGAAAACGAGTGGCCCGAGCGGGTCCCCTTGCTGGGCTCCCACTTTTGAAAGAATAAGACTGTTGTCGAAGAAAAGATTAGAAGGCAATTTATAAACCTGGTGAAGGAAGGGATACAAAGACGGGATGTTCTCCTTAACTTCGCTCAACAGAACGTCTCTTTCCAAAGTATTGAACGCGTTGCGAATATCGAGCTTCAGCAAAATTGAGTCTTCGTTCTCCGGGTTCATAACAAATGTTCGCGTGGCGTGGATGGCAGCCTCGCATCCCAGGCGTGTGCCAAAACCCAACTGATGTGGCTGCAAGTATTTGGCCATATCCTCTTTCACTGCACGGCAAGCCAATTTAGCAGTAAGGCGACGGAAGACGCTGCCCACTGCAATTGGTCTTACCCCCCCACCTTTTTTAGCCAGTGCAAAGAGTGATGCCCCGTACAGATACGGACAAATACGCGGGTCCAACCGACCACCCAGCAAAAAATTTGCCAACCTGGTTAAACATCCCACCAAGCGCTTCCCATTTTCCCCTGCCGACACGGACGTCAGCTCTTTGAGGTGCCCCGGCCGGATCCCGTCCAAACCCGCTGCTGAACCAGCATAAAAAGAATGAAGCGCCGATATCACGTCCTCCACGGTGACTGACAATGAAGTAAGTGAAGGGTCAGGGTCTGGTGAGAGGACGCGAAGGATCAGGATGCTTGAGTTTTAATGAAGCTAATGTGTCGGCATCACCCTGAACAAACGAGTCTTCGGAAATCAGAAGACGAACCGCCCCTCTTAAATCGCCCTCGAATACCTTTGCTTCAACACTGTTTTTAATAGAACGGGACCCAGACCTCCGACCCGCATCCAATACGGTATCATGAAATTGAACAGGTGACATTATGTTGGCTTTAACTTTAGATGTCAATTTACCTGGCAACTCTTTTGCTGGGACTCTTAAAGCTGTGTACCCAAACGATAGAAGAGCACCCCATTCAACCACCCCATTACTGGCAAGACAAGAATCTATAATGTCGCAGAGTTTCCCTTCCGCCTGGTTTCTGGCCCCCTTAGGAATATGTCGGAGAACGGGGACACTTGCCTTGAAACCAGCTAGCCTGTCCAAGGAACCCTGGGCGGGCGAATGCGCTGGCGGCACTTGTCCAGACAACGAAGTGTTAACTGCGTCGACCGGCAAGGCTTGCGGAACAGCACCTGAACGCATTGCATGTTTGTGCATGCGCCCAATGTGCACCCTCAGACCGTGCGCAGAGAAAGCGCGGGTAGACCCAGGGCAGTGAGGACACGTTGACAATGAAGGTGAACTCATGTCGGATAAAAATAATTTAAGAGCTCGGGAATTGGAATATACAAATTATTATACTATCTATTAATTGAAATCGCGATAAAATACATTAAAATAAAATCGCAACAATCATCCAAATTAAATAAATCTCAACAATAATAAATCATTAATCTCAGATAAAACCAACTACAATAATTAAATCTCAATAAATTTCAGCAATAATAAATCATTCATCTTAGATAAAAACACCAATTAAAAACAAACAACAATATAGTTCAAAATGTCAAGTAATAAAAACAAAATAATTAACTTTCCTGTTACCAATAATAGCAAAATGGTGACATTAAAAATTATATACATATAAGATAATAAACGCTGTAATAAATAAAATTATTATTGATACAAAATTGAGAAAATTACAATTTACAGAAACAATATAATAGTCCAATATGTCAAAAAAAATAAAGGTAATTCGCTAACCCATTACCAACAATAACATAATGTTGAGACACAAAAATGAGAAAATTGGTAGGGTGGCGATCCGGGCACTATTGGGCTGCTCCGTTACTCTTCAATACAACAACCATAATATGTTGATTAGTTGGGGTGGCGCCACTGCTCGCATAAATTCGTAATGCTGTTACTCGCACCGAGTTCGTCGCTGGAACGCTGACGCCAACTTCGTCGTTAGAAGGTTGGCACCGCCGACTGCAAAGGCGCGGGCACAGTTGCGCGCGCGCAGGACTTTCGCCTCAAGACAGTTCGCACCAACGCTGAGAATTACGTGCACCCGCGAATTTGGCACTATGATACGGCACTTTTGACGAATTTTATAATTGCTTTCAACTGATTGATTAGCACTTCGTGGGATGTTGATTATTGATAAAATTGCGTAATGCACAACACCAGGCTTACAATTAGCCTATAAAAAAGTTTTTTTGCCCACGGGAAATATTTTATTTTAGAGAGATAAACAAGAGCACGACTTATAGGGTTCACGTCGCGTTCCGAAAATCAAAATTGTATAAATTAAATCTTATAAATAAATACCTGTTTTATTTCAAAATCGAATCAGAAATCTCCGTTTCAAACAAAGTCAAATAATTATCGATATCGATATTTTTAAAGTACATTTTTGGAATCACTAGATAATCCGTTGTCATTTGTTTGTGAATTCTTCACCCAATCACAGCGGCGAGTCTTATCTGTCCCCCCGCCGTTTTTAGGTGATTTTGATTTAGAACAAAAACTTGTCAATGATCTCTCTACGGGTTGTTGTGCTCTGTGGATTTTTGAATATGTTATTAAGGTAACTATTACAAAGTTATATTTAATTAGTCAGAGAAATTGTAGTGATCAAACATCCCTTAAACACAAAAATGATTCAACTAAAAAAATGAGCACGAGGGCACTATGCATGCATACGAAAGCAGCATGAAGAAGCGACGCTAAAATTGTTTTTCATGTTTGCAATATAGACGCTCAAGCAAATTTTGTAAAGATATTCAGGTACCTACTGATATTACGATACTTACCTATGTATGTCGGAAAGCGATAACTTTTAAACATCAAGTTGCTGATTTGACTATAATTGTAGTAGGGGTAAACGCCGAGACGTCAGATGATGTTTTAAGGCGAAATGTGTCCCAAAGAAGGTGTTTTGCCGCATTTCGGCTGCACGCAAAACTAATTTTTGTCTTCAAAAACTACGACTTTGCCTTATTTTTTTTTCATGATTATTAAAATTTAAGATTTTCTTTAGTGAATTATGAGGGCCAAAACACGATTGACATAATTTGGCTCGATACAAAAAAATCGCAAAGTTTACTCAAAATTAGCATTTTTTTAAGAGAAATAACGGTTTTATTCGATTGTAATTTAAGCAATTTCAATAAAATTTAGTCTATACGTTCACCATTAAAGACATTAGGAGATTATGGGTTCATTTTAATGTAACAAAGGAAATAGAATTTTAAAAAGAAATATTTATAAGAAGCGTGCAATACGCACCGCTCCCGCAGACCCGTCAGTCGGACGCAGCGCGTGACCACGATACCATTTCGCCTTAATGGCGGCACGTGGACAGAGTCGTTTTGTATAGTGGGGATTGTGCCGAGATCACTTTTGCTCGAAACTCCAACCAAGTCACTCCTTCAGAACGAAACTGCCCATTTTATGAAAAAAATGGGCAGTTCATAAAATGGGCAGTTTAGTGGTCAAATTTTGTGTCAAGTTTGGTGGTGGTGGAGTCGAGTTATATGGTAGCGGCAAACGCGCTTATTGCCCGCCATAGGCTTTTTTTTAACAAGTGTTGCGCAAACACAGGTGCACTCCCTCTTCCCTAACTCTCATAACCTGATGGGACAGAAATCCGACACGACCGGGGAGAGATCAGGCGCAGGACCAACGGCTTTACGTGGTTTCCGAGTCTCAGGGGTGCCACACCACTTCCAAACTCCGGGCTGCTACTGAGAAATTGCTAATGGGTAAACCCAATAACACTTTTTTTGCCTGGAAATCGGACCCCCTAAAAGGGAAGGCCCGGAGGACCCCTCGCTCAGCAGTCGCGCTTGCGACCACGCAACCAACGGGGCAGTCAAATAAGCGAGTTATGGACCGAAAAGTTGGGCCCTCAGTCCTCACATGGAGGGTTGAGGGCCCACCTGGCCCACGGCCCATTTTGAAACCATGGAAAGTGTCTGACACTTAAGATACTATTTTAAAATACATTTTAAGTTAAGTAACTCGTATTTTTAGTTACGTTTCTTACGTGGTACCTGCCCAAGTGCCCAGGTCTCACAAGGTGATATCCACAAGCACGCAGGTATTCAAGGAACATGAAACGCTACTGAGAACCTAAGGTTTCATCTATATGAAAATAATTTACGTCTGATCGCTCTAGCATCTAACCGTACAAAAATAAAACATAACAAAGTTTTGAATAATAAAATTAATGGTAATCTGTTCTTATTACTGACACTGATCTACCACACCACCACACCACATATTAAAAACTTTTCCTGTATACCGCACGGTGTTCTACCTGATTGAATAAAATTATTTTGTTTCTTTTTGTGTTCCAGTCAACAAAGGACGGTACTGACACCGGCGCGGTTCGCGAAATACTTTGTAACGTAATTCAAACCTCTGCGTCAATTGGTACGTAAATTGCACAAAGTATGTTTATGTCACCGTAGAAATGTAAAACCCGTTAATTCATCTCGCGAGATTGCGAACTGTCGAAAGATTGGGAACCGTTACATACTGGTCACGATGAACGTAAATGTGAACAAGACGAAAATGATGGTTTTTGAAAGAGAAGAGGATGTATCGGTATGTGGTGTACCTAAAAATGAATAATGTGAAGGTGGAGCAAGTGAACGAGATTGTATACTTAGGCAGTATGTTTACAAGAGATGGAAAGATGGATGCTGATGTGGGAAGGAGAGTGAATGCGGGAAACAAAGTGAATGGTGCTATACATACGGTTGTAACCAACCAGTCGATGTCTAAAAAGGCTCGACTGGCTGTGCACAATGGCGTGCTGGTGCCTACACTATGGAAGTGAATGTCGGGTATGGCAAACGAGGCATGAAAGTCGTATTAATGCTATGGAGATGCGTTCTTTGCGTAGTACGTGTGGTGTAACTTTGACTTTTGAACGATAGTGAGGAATAAAATTATGCGAGAACGTTGCGGATTAAAAGATGATGTAGTGACAAAGGTTGAAAAGAGTATGCTGAGATGGTTCGGTCATGTTAAGAAGATGGGTGAAAGGAGACTAACAAAAGGGATTTATATGGCAGATGTGAGTGTCAAGAGGGAGGGGACGCCCTAGGAAGACCTACTCTGGTGGGGTTCTTCAGAAAGGTCAGGTACGCAGTACTCGTAACCGGCGTGCTTGTTTGACCAGATGTACGAATGTGCACAAGACGAAAGGAGTAGGTATGTGAGAATCATAGCAAGTGGCGTTCTGTGGTATATGCCTACCCCCATGGGAAAAAGGCATGAATTTATGTATGTATGTATGTGTAACCCGTTTATAACCTTAAAAACTCACCCCCATCCACTTCCCGACCTCAGATCACCCAGTAATTGTTTCCTTCCTTTTTAATTATAATAATATTCTCTTCTTTTTCCAATGGGTTTCATCCTACTATGTTTTTTTTTGGATTCAAAAATTATCGACCCTGGTCTCTAAGTATTTTAAATCCATATGTCTCAAGAATCGGTTTTTAAAGCAAACGATATTTTTCTCTCACTACACGAAATATTTTTATAGTTGCCAAATCGGACTTTTTAGATTTTCAGGACTATAAGAATAAACTAAGTTAATACTTACGTCGTTTACAGGTGGTACTGCAATTTTATATGCTGCATATGCAACTATAGTCTTTCGAGGAGCTTTTGCAGAGTATGTATAATAAAAATATCATCAGCATTATTACTATACATAAATTCTTGTAGTGTGAACAGTTACATGGCAGTGATTACGTACCTATTTATTGATTTCATTTAAATCTTTTTTTTAAGTAGTACTTTTTAATGTCCCTTTACTAGGAAAAGGCCTTCGCCCGAATCCTACCACGTGTAGCAAAATCTATAGCTCAACATGCGAACTACAATTATTACTGATTTTTCCTGCATCGCGTTATCAAAGTTCGGCGCAACGTTAACATATTTACAAAATCTCGACAACAGTCTGGCAGTAGCCCACCAGACACAACACCCGTCTGGTCGGAGGATCCTCCCTGTTCAATGGAAGATAGAAACTTTACAGCTTGTATCTCTCATACCCTGACACAGGCACTCTTTTCATACGTCACGTTGAACCAGTCTTCTCCGTGCGCGTCTAGGTCATCTTACCGTATTAATTACCCGACTACGGCGAAGCAAAAAGGAGAGTTATGAGGTTGACCGGTATGTATGTATGTATGTATGTATGTATGTATGGATGTTCATCTGTTCCCTCATAACTTCTAAACCATCTAACGTAAAAAGACAAATGAGGTGTCATTGGAAGCGTCTAAATTATCCGCTGGTTATAGGCTACATTATGTTGCAATAAATTGTATGTGGCGCCCTCTAGGGCTCATGAAGATGTGAAATAAAAACTTTTTTCTTCCAAATATGGTCATGTTGCATATCAAATTAAAGGGCTTAATTAGCACATTTCAAATATATATATATATATATATATATATATTGTACTAGTAAATTGTACATAGCACCCTTCAGAACGCATCGTAAACCTAGCTAACTAACCAATATTTTGTTTGGGATACCTAATAGATTATTCCATATAATTGTGTATATATGTTGGAGTTCCAGTAATATTACGTATATAAATGTCTTAATTTGAACCCCAAAATAATTTAAATAAAAAAGAAGTTTAAAAAACTAAAACCCGACTACAAAAAAATCACGTTCCAAAAAGTATGAAACAAGAAAACATTCTCATCTGAAAGCCGTGGTCGTATGCCACCTATTCCGGTAAAACAGTATGTGTATAGTAATAGAACATTAATCTTTAGTACTAAAGTTTAGGGCAAACTGGCATACGACCACGGCTTTCAGATGAGAATGTTTTCTTGTTTCATACTTTTTGGAACGTGATTTTTTTGTAGTCGGGTTTTAGTTTTTTAAACTTCTTTTTTTTATGAATAGTGTGGTCATGTTTTGAAAACTTCGTCTACAGTATTTACGAAGGAAATTCCGCTAATTCCGATTCGTAATTTGCAGGTTGGCACCTAATAACCAGGAGAATCCAGATGTATTTAACTTTCTACAATATTCGGTGTTTGCGTTCCCTGTTGCCTCAATTATGTTCCTTATAAATTTAGGGTACCACATCATGCTCGCTGACTCGTAAGTGAAATAATAATTTTCTTGCTCTTATTTCATCTACTTTGTATGCTTTGGGCTTAAGTTTTACACAATGTTTTTATAGGGCCGGTTGTAAACCCATGTCAGCCGCACAAATGGCAACAATACGGACAAATCTTTCGAAAAATCAACTGGAATTACCACGATTAAGTCTACATGAAAAAGTAAGTTGTGTTCACCCGAGCGACTATTTATTTATAACGTGCATGTAGAGTCTTTATCAGATTTTTAGTTGGCGCAGTGGTTGAACTGCTGCGAGTTCATTTTTATTATTTATTTCTTTCAACTAGACCTATGGTATGAATACTTGAAGCACTAACATAACTACATTATTTTAACAGGATATAAAAAATATATGAACAAAACAAAATTATTGTAAACAAATACAAAAGCTAGCCAAATATGACTTTCCGTTCAAAAAAGTACCTAACAAAATCATCATCATCACAAAATGTTCCCATATAAAAAAAATTAAATCATTTTTTTCATAAACTGTAATTTAGTAGAACTGACGGTATATTATGCTCTAAGATCCGGTATAAGAAAAATATACTCTCATTAATGGTAAAGATTATCAGCCTTACTTATAAAACTAACGCAAACTAACATTTACGAGAAAATTATGTATGTAAGAAGCCTAGAATTCTGACAACCAGTCTAACCAAGAGGTATCGTGTTGCCCAGTTACTGGGTTGTGGAGGTCAGATAGGTGGTCGCTCCATGTAAAGCACTGGTATTCAGCTGCATCCGGTTAGACTGGAAGCAGACCCCAACATAGTTGGGAAAAGGGTAAGCAGATGATTATGTATGTAAGATAAAATTTACATCTTATTTGATAAAATAAGTGATAGACATAATTTTAATACTAGAAATAAGGTCAAAATTTAGCGCAAACATTTTTTAGATTGTCCAAAGTGCACTCATCTTACTGTGTTAAATGTTACAATAAAATACCTAGTGATATATTAAAATTAAAAGAAAGAAAATTTTAAAATTGTATTAAAAGCACACTTTGTAAACAAGCATACTACATGTTAGAGGATTATATTCAAGATAATAATGCTTGGAAACATGCTGGTCTTGCTCCTTAGGTGAATTTCAGGTCTTGACAAAATCAACTGGTTGCTAAATCATAAAACTAATTTGTTTTGACCAATAATTGTTTTTCTCCTCGACATTAATTCTACATTTCAGTATGACTCACACACTGATTATTTGTCTTTGAAATGTTAGAAGTGATCATCTACAATCACAATATTAACGTTAAATATTATAATTAATTTAGCTTTCATTTCTAATTTGTAGAATTGAGTACTTATTGAGAGAGTGACTTTTTATTTTTGATAGATCGTTTTGTCATTTTTATATTCTTATGGAATGAACGTAACTATACAACTTATTGTAATACATTGTTTTTTAAAATAGTATGTATGGAGTTTCTTGCCCGTTCTTCTACATACGAAACTACCTTTTGGAATGGGCAACTAGATTCAATATTAATGTTGTTTTTATGTAATGACGTTCAAAAGTGCCTTTTAATGGCCTAATTGAAATAAATGATTTGACTTTGACTTTAATACTTTTCTTTTTCAATTGACTAACTCTTAACTAGCGATCATTTCTTTTTTTCATTTATAAACCACTTTCAAATTAAATTTAACCATTTATTTGCGAAATATAGGTAGGTGCGAGTATAAACAGATGTTACAAATAGGTAATATAAAGTACTTTGCATCATTACCTAATAAGGTGTGCGAATCTTTATGTTAGCATAGACTCATAGAGCATGGCCAAATTATTCGAATAAAGAACGAAAGCGACAATAGAATACATAGAACAAAAATGTCATCGTCTCAGCTGATTGAAACCCGCAATCTTACCTTTCAACTAGACTTAAACAACGGGTCACCGCTGTTCTCTGTCACTTAGCTGTTACAAACAACTTCTCAACGCTGAGAAGTCCCCCCCCCCCCCCCGCCACCCTTATTTTATTGAATACCCCCCAAGGAATAAAATAAAATATTATGGTTGCCTACTTCCTTCTTTGTCAAAATATGGGACTGCCGTGTTTAAACAGGTGACTAAGCGTTACAAGTATACCATCATACATACATACATACATACATAAACTCACGCCTTTTACCCATGGGGGTAGGCAGAAACCTGTATGTAAGTATACCCTCATCTGTTATTTAATCTAATTTTGTAGCAACTGAACGACTATTTTATTCCTAATATAATGTATTAGGTACGTTGCCCTATCAAAACTTGGTTGAATCCATGATTGCCCACAAGTTGTGGAAAACAATATTTTTGTAAGACCACTTTTTGGGTCAACAGTCAAATATTTCCTCATTTCTAATCCTTCCCTAGTCTCCTCTCATGGTCAACATGTCGCTCCTGGCTTTTCCCATCACGACCTTATTTTCCTGTCCTATGTCCTTAAACCTCCTAAACCCAAGCCTACATTCCAGTACCGGCGTGCCTTTGCGCGGATGAGTACTGAAAAACTAGCAGAGGATGCTTCTAATATTGACTGGACACCCCTGGAGGAAGCCTGCTCAGTTGACGAAAAAGTCAGTATTTTTAACGCATCTGTACTCAAACTGTACGACGCTCATGCTCCCGTCAGGAGAATTAAGCTGAAGCGCCCGCCTGCGCCCTGGATGAATCGTGGTGTTCGGATGGCAATGAGACGAAGAGACCGCGCGTTCCGGAAGTTCAAGAAGGATCGGTCGGAGGATAACTGGACCCTGTTCAAAACTGCTCGCAATCGCTGTAACCAGATGATACGCAACGCTAAACGCCGTCACATTCTCGATAATATCACTTCCTCTTCTCCTGCCGATATTTGGAAGTTTCTTGGAACTCTAGGTATCGGTAGATCGCGGCATTCAGACCTTCCCATTTCATTTGGTTTGGACGATCTCAATCGCCATTTCGCCACTGTTCCCACCCTTGATAGTCTAACCAAATGTCAAACCATTGTCTACCTTGATGGCCTGACGCGACCCAATATTACCCCCTTTGCTTTCTTCCCAGTCGATCCGGGCGAGATCAAAAAGATTATCCTTTCCATCAAGTCAAAAGCCGTGGGCTGTGACAGCATTAGTCGCTATATGATCGTGACGGCTCTTGACCAGCTCCTTCCAGCAATCTCCCATATTGTTAATTTCTCCCTTTACTCCGGTGATTTCCCCTCGCTATGGCGGAAAGCTCATGTGCGACCACTACCCAAAATACCTAATCCCACCCTCCCCAGTCACTTTCGTCCAATTACCATCCTTCCCTTTTTGTCCAAAGTACTCGAGGCCTGTGTCCATAAACAATTCTCCCACTTCATTCACCGCAACTCCCTCATTAGCCCCTTCCAATCCGGTTTCCGGCCCGGCCACAGTACTGTTTCTGCCCTCCTCAAAGTGACTGATGATATAAGGCGAGGAATGGAAGACAGCAAAGTGTCCATTTTGGTGCTGATTGATTTTTCCAATGCATTCAATACCGTCAGTCATGAAGTCCTTTTACCCATCCTCTCCTATCTAATGGTCTCTCCCAAGGTTTTGGATTGGTTTTCTTCGTATCTTCGGGGGCGTCAGCAGTCAGTTCTAGGGGGAAACTCCTCCTCCAACTGGTGTGACCTTGATGCTGGCGTCCCTCAAGGCGGTATTTTATCTCCTCTTTTATTCTCTATTTTTATAGATCGTATCACCACTGAGCTTCAGTGTGCGTATCATCTCTATGCTGATGACTTGCAGCTCTACAGTCAGGCGGGTGTCGACAACATATTTGATGCGATTGAGGAGCTAAACCGGAATCTAGCCGTGGTGAAAGATTGGTCTGATCGTTTCGGGGTAGCGGTTAACCCAGCCAAGTGCCAGGCTATTATTATAGGGAGCACCCACAGTCTGCGTAGGCTTGATGGTTTGGCGCTGCCTCCGGTTACCTTTGATGGCATAGTAATTCCGTTTAGCTCCGACGTCAAGGATCTGGGTTTGTTTGTTGACACTTGTTTGGGCTGGCGTAAGCAGGTCGCGAGCGTGAGTAAAAAAGTCACTGGAACGTTGCGGTCGCTTTATAGGCTTAAAAATATTCTACCATCACACATAAAGGCAATGCTGGTTCAGTCCCTTATCTTTCCTATACTTGATTATGGCGATGTGTGTTACTACGACCTGAATGCAGATCTCCTCAATAAACTTGACCGACTTCTGAATAACTGCATTCGATTCGTATTTAATCTCCGTAAGTATGATCATGTGTCCGCACATCGATCGCTCTTAAAATGGTTACCCATCAGACAGCGCAGGGCATTAAGAGCGTTGACAACCTTATTCTCTCTTCTGAACAGGCCTAGTTCTCCCTCCTATCTAACTTCTCATTTTCAATACTTGTGCTCAGCGCACAGTAAGAATCTTCGTTCCTCCAATAATCGTCTTCTACGATGTCCGTCCCACCGCACTGGTTTTCTTAAATCATCTTTTCCTGTCCAGGCGGTTTTCCTTTGGAATGCACTACCTCAGAACATCAGGATGGCCACCAGTCGGTTCACATTTAAGGTGAAAGCTCGCGAACACTTACTTAAGGAGTTGGCAGACTCGACCCACTATTAGTTTGTTTTCTATCTCCACTATGTTTTTTTATCTCTCTCTACTTTGTATTTTTTTTTTTGTTTGTATGTATGTATATATGTATTTATTATTATATTTTATATTGTAAATTTTCTGTTTCTGTTCCCTCTTTCTTGCACCTCCTATGTTTTGTCTCTGCATCACCCTAAGGTAGACTGGTAGAAAATGCCTAAGGCATTAAGTCCGCCTTTGTACGGTGTATTTTTACATTTGTGCATAAAGTTTAATAAATAAATATTTGCAATAATTGTGTAAATAAATATAAATAAAAGTATTTTATATGTCTCATTTCTTTTTGTTGCAGCTTAGCGTATTTTTTGCAATACTTGTACTGTTGTCGCATTTCTTCCGCTGGTGTCCCGAATGGTTACCGGGATGGGCTACTTTTAGAGCTGTTGATGAATTTCCGGTATTACCAAAGTAAGAATTTAGTTGGTACCTACCTTAATACATTTAATTTACATTTATTTATTAAGCAAAACACACAGAAGCAAAAAAATGGTGCTTTAGGGTGTTATCACAGCGATCGATCGACCTTCGATCGATACAATGGCAGAATTAATTATATACTCCAGTTAAATTAGACATTGAGGGTTGCATTAATTTCCATAGAGCTGAAAATTGGTATGAATGTTCAGAATACTATTATGAATGAATTGTGAAAAGTCCCCATCGATCCCACTTGTGCATTTTTTTATTGACTGTCAAAGTTTTCAAAAATCGATATTTCGCGTTTCGCAGCTAAACGGTGCATTTTACAGCAAAATTAATTCAGACATAAATAGTAGATCATCCGATTGTCTACAAAAAATGTCTCTACATGTTTTTTCATAAGTATCGCCATTTCCGTGATAAAGCGGTTCAAACAACTTGAAAACCATATTTTATTCGTAAGTTACGAATAAAATATGGTTTTCAAGTTGAATCGTAATTCGTGGGGCCGGCAGACGTTATCCTGCCCTGAAAAAAATCCAGCCAACCCAACCCCACCTACCTACTTTACCAAACTGTACCTACCTATCTATTTACCTACTTACCTACCCTACCAATATACAGACACACCCTATCAACCTACCTACCCACATACCTACTCTGCGTGCTCCCCTACATACCTACCCTACCTACCCACATACTAACTCTACCTATCCCTACCCTACCTACCTTACCTACCTACCACCCCTACCGACCTTGCCTATCAACCTACTCACCTTGCTTATCAACCTACCTACCTATCTACATATTTTCACAATTTTTCAATTTTTTTTTTATTTATGCGCGCTGGAAATCCTCCGGCATGGGGGTGACATCGGTGCAATCCCGGACGCTTACCGGCTAAAACCACCGATTGGAAAGGGGTTTGTTGCCTCCTTTTGCGAGGATGTTATGTCGGGAAAGGAGGTAGTTTTAGCCGGTAAGAGTCCGGGATTGCCCCTACATCACCCCTATGCCGGGAAGTCCATGAGGAATTCCATAGAGCGAAAAAAATATTAAAAAAAAAAATGCGAATGTATGAAGCTAGGTATCGGTATTTTTTTTCCCGTTGGGTAACAGTGTGACACAAATTTTTTCATATTCAAATTTATTTATTTGTAAACATAGGTTACAGATACAAGTGAGTGTGAGATGTTACATTTTTTTATAAAGTTCTTTTTTGTAGGAACCTAATTGTTTTCAGTCGAATATTTTTTTGGTGATCAACTCTTTTCCTTTGTTTCAGAGTAAAGGATGCGACAACGTGTGCTATCTACGTTATACTTTTGTGTATCATTCCGAAAGGATATAGTTTTGTAGGTATCTTGAGTGCTAAAAGTAAGTAAAAATGATTTTTGTTATGAAATATAAAGACTGCAGATTCAAAACACAAACCATCACGCCTGTATTTCCCAAAGGGTTAGGCAGAGGTGTTCCAACGTACATCCACCGTACACCACCACTGAGCTGCTACTGAGAACTGTGCTATGGTTTTTTCTATGAAAACATAGAAAAACGCAATAACACTTTTTGCTTGACCTGCAAATGGTACCCAAGACCTCTACTGTAGCAGTAGGACCACTACGCTAATGTAGCAGACTTAACAGTACAGTCGAATGCACTCACTAAGTACCATGAAACGAAATCATTTTACATCAATTAATAAACATTCATTATTTATGTATAATCTACCTATTTCTCGCACACGCGCTATACACTCCCACATTCATAACACATTAACACATCAATCATATTCTCAAATCATTCACTACATTATTACAAAACACCCCAAATGCTTACCACACGCATTCATACACTCATCACTCATTATCTCATTTCTGGGGTTTAACACAAGTTTAAAAATGCACCCACCTGACACAGTCCACGTGCCACGTTTGCCATAATAGAAATATAGAATTATTTAAGTATGCCCTACAGCCGGTCACTGCCCCCTAAGATACAGGCTTATCCTAGTTTAGGGCACAGATTTGAATCTATTGTACTTATCTATATAATACTAAATTAAGAACTCGAATCTGGGTGCCGAGTCTGAGTTTTTTCATTCACGTTCGACTGCGAGCGCGTTATAATTTGCAGTGTACTCTGCCTTGGTGCCCATTTTTCTTACGGACGTAACATATTTTTTCTCTTTATAATATTATAATTAAAGTAAAAAATAATTATTCAATATTAATTAATCAAATAACTCGGCAAATCATGTGTCGTTTTACTTACTTTTGTTTCAGAAAAAAAAGATTTGCCGCCACTTAAGCCAGAATCGCCCATCCTATGGTGGCGGTTTATTGATCAGAACATAAACTATGGTTATGTGTTTACAATAGGTAATATAGTTAATATTTGATTTATTTATTTATTTAATAATAAACGTCCTATTCATTTTCTTTTATCTTCCAATTTATCGTGTACACGGTGCAATTTTGCAACCTCATCAAATCAAATCAAAGTAGGACTTTTTCTGGTACAAATGGAGCATCGATTTGAACGTCAATCAACCGAGCGACCGCTTTTCCGAACTACTACGACCGCCTTTCTAGCGCGTAGGCTTGCTTCGGCAGACGAAGTTTTAATATTTTCTTAAGCGGTAATTGCACTTGTACCTACATGGGCTACATGTTTTATTACAAGACTGTCTACTTTTTTTGTTTAATTCATATTTGTAATTAAGGACTATAATTATACTTAAATACTCGGTATGTATGGCCGAATCAATATAGGTCGGTTATCCGACAACACCGGTTTTCCGAACACCCATTTCCCTCAATTAAACTGCCCCGTTGGTCTCGTGGTCGCAAGCACGACTGCTGAGCAAGGGGTCCCGGGTTCGATTCCCAGGTCGGGCAAAAAGTGTTAATGGGTTTTTCCATTAGGAATTTCTCAGTAGCAGCCCGGAGTTTGGAAGTTGGTGGTGTGACACCCCCGTGCCTCGGAAAGCATGTAAAGCCGTTGGTCCTGCGCCTGATCTCTCTCCGGTCGTGTCGAATTGCCGTCCCATCGGGCTTTGAGAGTTAGGGAAGAGGGAGTGCACCTGTGTTTGCGCACACAATTGTGAACTATAATATCTCCTGCGTAAGTGGCTAGTCTGCATTAAGATTAGCCGCCGTGGCCGGAATCGGTCTGGAGGATTACATTAAGGATTACATTAACAACAACATAACATCACGCGTGTACACTCGAAAGGGTCACACAGATATATTCAGTAGTATTCGAAAATTTGTCCTCCAAGTAAACGAAATCGCAAAAGTATTCTGCTTTCTTATGACTTTTTAGTGGTGTCAAGTTAATTTACGTAGTATGACAGTTCCTTCATGGGTTTGGATGACAGGAAGTTGATATTAAAAAGCAAAAACTAAAAAACTTTTAAACAAAAAACAAACAACCGCCTTCAAAAACAAAAAAGTGAAAAATAACTTGGAAGTCGAAGGCAATACAAAACAACAAATAGAACCAATGCCGCCGCCGCCGCCGCCTTTTTTTGTTTAAAAGTTTTCTTTGAAAGAGCTGTATTCCGAAATACTGACAAACATAAACTAGAAAGTAGCTAGAATAGCTAGAAAGTATGACTCAAAAATGATGACTCAAAAATGATTCGTTTTTTCAGGAAGTGGTTTTGCCATGGTGAGGGCCTCTCTCGACACCGGCTTGGCGGCAATTATTTCTGCGAATTTTGGGTTAACGATTACAAATTTATCTTGGCCTGTGGGGTTACTTTTTTGTGTTGCTATAACATCGATACTGGTTAACATAATGTCATCATTAGCAGCAGTCGTTTGTTGGCTTCCATTTGTGTTGGTCATGGTAAAGTAACTTTATTTATAGTCGATACATTATAATTATACTAGCCAAACAGGTTCAGCATACCCACGACGAATTTGCAAGTTATCAAGGTTCAAGTTGTCAACAGGTTAAGAAAATGTCCTTAATGACCTGCATTGAACAACAGTCCTAGAACTGAAGAATTTATTTTATAAAAGCTACCCAGTTTGTTTTTTATTGACGTGTGGGGGTTTACCTTATCCTTACTAATATTATAAATGCGAAAGTAACTCTGTCTGTCTGTCTCTTCTTCACGCCTAAACCACTGAACCGATTTCAATGAAATTTGGTACAGATATAGTCTTGGACCCGAGAAAGGACATAGGTTAGTTTTCATCCCGGAAATCCCTCGGGAACGGGTACTATTAATCCACGCGGACGAAGTCGCGGGCAAAAGCTAGTTTTAAAACTATGTTTATACGTATTTTAAATATTTAAAAAAGGTGAGAGTCAAAATGGCGGGTGTACCATGATGAATTAAATTGTACCAATTACCAAACAAATGTACCTAAAAAGTACTATTTAGTACCTAGCGTTAAAAAATTTGTACCTCCTCCAGAACAAAGTTATTTCCAAATTAAGGTACACCCGCCATATTTAATTGCTATTTTTAATTGTTTTGTCGATAATATACAGGGTGTTTTTTCGGAAGCGTACCTGTAGGGAAACTACTGTAACTACTGAAGACAGTAAATTTTTGTCAAAGGAAACATTGCTTTATTTTTTTAATGAAACAGAACTGCCTTTACTTATTGCCGCACCCTGCCTTTCTTTGTTTAATTTAATTTACCATGTTTGCAGAGAGAAAGAAAAAAGTTTATTGACACAAACCATGAGCACACAGATATACTAACAAAAAGATTATTCAATATAAAACAAAAAAGAAAACAACATAACTGTGTGCCTCTCGGCTGCGCCAAACAGGCCCAGTTCAGCATAAATGCCAGACCACTTGGGCCTGACGCTGGTTTTCAGCTGGACCTTTGTGCATGACGTGCTACGGATGTAAACCTTATCTACGGATGCACGAAACCTTAAGATTTGATCCTTATGGTTGACCCTGTCGATTGGTGCCATAAAAAGACAGGATGCAACTTTTTTGGGTTTAAGTCGGTTCGATTCCCGGGTGTGGCAATGTAAAATGCAGTTTATTTAATTACAAAAATAAAGCAATGTTTACTTTAACAAAAATTTACCGTTTGCAGTAGTTACAGTAGTTTCCCTACAGGTACGCTTCCGAAAAAACATCCTGTATATCAATATACTTATCATGATAATTGTTTCTCGGGAACTATCCCTCTGATCAAGTGTGTGTTTCTTTTTACTTGAGGTACTTTTTAGGTACAATTTTTTGGTATAATTATATTTTATGAGAAATGGTTAAATAATAAAATATTACAGTACACCCGCCGTCTTGATTTCAATATGGCGGGTGTACCTTAATTTGGAAATAACTTTGTTCTGGAGGAGGTACAAATTTTTTAACGCTAGGTACTAAATAGTACTTTTTAGGTACATTTGTTTGGTAATTGATACAATTTAATTCATCATGGTACACCCGCCATTTTGACTCTCACTAAAAAAGTCCCTTACGGAAAAAATATTACAGCAATTTGACATTTAAGGTAGACATTGGTACTGTCAATGTTAATTGTTACAATTTCAATTGCAGTCAGTAGACGCCCCTGTTCCTTGGCCAACCAATGTTTATATTGCGGCATTAGGTGTGGGTATGGCCTCTTCCTACGGATTCTGCTGTCCATTTCAATATACCCCGGCATACTACACCCGTACCATTGGAAAAGTACCTATCACGTCAATGGTAAATATTTTTTTGAAATACCGTTTTTATTTAGTACACACAGATTTTGCCAATATTTTCTTCTTAAAATAACTGGGAAAATGCTTCTTTAGTTAAAGCGATGTGGACGTACTTGAGAAGTTAGAAAGATGTGCGTGTGGTGTGAGGGCCACTTTCTTAAATTTCTTTGAAAATGTACTTAAGATTTGTCTCCATCAGGATGAACGGTCACTAGGCGTATTTAACGTTGAATTTATGCCTAACAATTGCTTCCCTATTGCTTCTATTTGCTTCCTATTCTCAAATAATTGCTTCCATCGTATTCTAGAAGAAAAACAACATTTTAAGAGTGACCTTTCATTCTGATATCAGTACAGCTGGTCACCGAGTCGTAGTGTCCTTGTGAAATAGAATTACTGAAATTCACAATGGCCATTAATTACTTCCCGCTTGCTTCTCTCAATGTTTTACAACGATAATACTGTAACTATCACGGCAATAAAGATATCAACAAAAGTGTTGTATAATAATATTTTTGGTGCCTGACAAAAGCAATCGCGGTTGATTTGCTGTAATTTTTTGAAGAGTTCCGTTGTCTGTCTCCGTAATCCATAATCAGATCTATATGAAATTTAAATGGAACCATTTGGGAAGTTTACCCTTTCCAACAAAAAAAGAATAATCAAAATCGGTTCATAAACGACGAAGTTATCCGTGAACAAACATAATATAATAAAATGTCCCTATCTCAAAAACTACTACCGTTAAGGAGTACTGTAGCATCATCATCAGGACAGCAGCATCAGATGTTGACACCCTGAAGCATATACCTGAGTAGGTCCTTCCTGGACGGGCGCTTGCGCCGTTCTAATCTGTGCCCTTTTTTTGGGTTTGGCATCTCGCAGTTCAACCTAGGAGGTTGAGTACTGCTTAACCAGACCATCCTGTCGTTTTATTATTTATTATGATGGAAGCAATTATTTGAGAATAGGAAGCAAATAGAAGCAATAGGGAAGCAATTGTTAGGCATAAATTCAACGTTAAATACGCCTAGTGACCGTTCATCCTGATGGAGACTAAGATTTAGTGAACATTCCCAAAGAATTGTGAAAGTTGGAATCAGATTTTGTGAAAGTTGGAATCAGATTTTGTGAAAGTCTAATAAGAGAGATATAGACCGAAAAGTTGGGCCCTCAGTTCTCACATAGAGGATTGAGGGCCCACCTGTACCTGACAAACGATGGACACTACAGAAAAGACTTATATGCCAAAACCTAATCTAATGCCAAACAAAATTTGTGAAAACAAGATATTATCTTAAAACGCTATGCTACTTTGTATATCTTCGTTCAAAGTGGGTGTTCATTCACTGGAGCATTTACCCTATTTTCTATTTTTCACCGATAATCGGCGGCCAGGATGCGTAGATTTTGTTTTTGGACCGTTTTTTTCTCGGCCGTGTGCGTTGATGTACTAGAATCCATACGTTCCATTCTCGCCGAGAAAAAATCGGCCGAGAAAAATCGGTCGTGGGCGCAGGCCCTTATACAACGAAAACGAAAAAAAATGGAGGACTGAGGGCCCCAATTTTATCAACGTCATAACTTTCAATGAACAAGAAGTGGTGACCTGTTCTTGCTTTCACAAATTTTCACTATTATTTAGTAGCGTATAGGATTTCAAACAGTAGCTGTAAGTTAATAGTTTCATTTTATTTGCGTAAATAACTTTGTGTAAAAGTCTGATGACATTTTTAAAAAGTAAAATATTGTGACTTTCATATGGCAATAGTAATTATCTAATCAAAATTTGACATATGACCGCTGTTGAGACATTTACATACTTTTAGTTTATTCCTTTTTATAATAATGTAACTACTTTATTTTTTTATTTTCAATGACAGACAGCTTATGTTATATGGAGTAACTTAAGCGACTTCTATAATCTATCACGATTGACTTATTTTTCATTAACATTCATGTTTGTTAATATTACAGACAAAAATATTTTTTGAAAAATATCAAGATCGTATAGTGTAAATCGTTATATACAGGTTTACCAGAATCTCATGGTAAAAAGGGAAATCAAAATTTGTAGTTTAGAAGTTACTTTTAGGTTTGTCCTTTTTAAAATAAATATAATTTCTTAACTACAAGTTTGGACCATGGTGGCTTTAGCAGGGAACAGGCAGCAAAGGTGTGAAAAATCCTGTAAAATATTGACAAAGTATAAAAATTAAACTAATTTGTTTTATATTTTCTTCGGAATGATGTTAGAAGTCACACTTTGCATCCGCCGGCCGCTGGAGACGTTCCGGGCGTCGCGCGTCGGGAGCCGCGGGATGATTTCCGGTCACCGTAGACGTGGGTCTGTGGACGGTGAGCAATGGGTAGCTCACCGCTTGTAACGACAGACCGTGTCGAAGGCGCGTCCGTGTTCCACGCGCGCCACGACGTGTTTCAAAGAGATGTCATCAAACATTTGGAGGGCCCACTCAGGGCCGACGCCTGCCGGGGCTGCGGTTTGTTCGAAAGAGATACCGCATCCCCGGAACGCAAAGGGCACAAGCAGGAACATGGACGGGTTTTAGCCAGTAAGCTTGAATCTTATTATACCTATCTACTAAAACAAGCAATATTTTAATATTTATTTTGCAGGCTAAAAATTCCATCCCGGCTGTTATAATTTGTACGGCAGTCTTGTATATTGCTCTACTCGTTTATGCTCCGCTCCTGTGGGATACTTCTGGCTACACGCCAGTCGATTTTCCGGGAGCGCCGACGACGACACCGGAAGGCCCTGATCCTACTACACCTGATCCAGATTAGATAAAAACCGCTTTACGTGCTTTTTCCGAGGCACTGGAGTGTCACATGGCCAACATAGGCCACGGACGGACGGGCTTGTTGGTCTAGTGGCTAGCGGCCATGGGGCAGTTATGTTACTTTAATAATTAATTATTGTTTTTAAGTTTCATGAAAGTTGTTTTAATTTTAATTTATGAATGTAATGGTGTGGCAGTTTTTTTTAAATCTCGTATTTACTTACTTTAATAAATTGTAAGTAATAAACGTAAACTAATTTTGTATCGCTGTGTGAACGAAACCAATATTAATAAAAACCTTATGTAGGTAGTAGTAAAGCCGAAATTATAAACAATTTTTTAAAATAAAATTTTAATAATTATGTACCGGAGTTTTTTTTTGCACCAAACAACGTGTGCGTTCGCGCAGCGGAATGTTGTTCAATTTAACGATTTTAATTATGCAGATATTTAGTGTATGACGTCGTATAATTGTGTATAGTAAAAAAAAATTTGTGCACGCAGCCATTGTGGAGAAATTCACCAAAAACTGATTCCGCTGGGCGAACGTTGTCCTGGCGGAACTTTTTTTAATCCGTAGACTTTAGAAGAAAAGAGATGTGTCCAAAAATTAGTGTGTATTTGTGTGTAATTGTGTATGTATTAATAAAATATGTACGTCAGGCTGGCCCGGCCCCATGGAATTTAATAATGAGATTGTTATCAATCCAATGTACCCGGGTATACTAATATATGTAACACCTTCATTTTCAATGTAACTCTTTTTAAAAGAAATTACGTGCACTTCTTAGTGGCCGGGCCAGCCTGACGTTTTCAGCCCGGCCACCTTGTTTCCCACTAATCTACAAAAAATACTGGCAATATTGTGCTACAGATGAAATGTACTCTATAATTTATGCATATGTAACACAAAATCGAATCCTAAAATGCAATAGCATACGAAATATTAGCGGTTGCAGGTGGCCGGGCTGAAATTATTTCGTTACTATAAAACAGTAAAACTGCAACACCTACCAAAAAATAATACCAGTACATAATGAGATATAGAGATATAGAATACATGTAACGCTTTCATTTTAAATTATAATACATATTTAGAAAGAATAATCACTTGAAATTATATTTCAGCCCGGCCACCTAAAAGCGGTAATATTCCCTAAAATCTTATGCCAATTTGTACAGTAAAACCTGATACAGCTATGAAATGAAAGTTACATTCGTTTCGTTTTAGTCGTATACCTTTAAGCCTTCTGTTTGACTAGATTATCAAAATCTGAGAAACTTGCCGAAGAGTGACTATCATTTATTAACTAATTTCAGGACATTTGGTTTGTTGAGTGAAACAAAATGCGTTACTATGATATTTTTATTAATAAACTAAGTAGTATAAATCACACATAATAATTGTTGGATACATAATACCTAAACCTATATAGACACGATAAAAATAAACCTAGTGCAAGATATCAGACGTACAGAGCTATTCCCAAATTTAAGTGGTCCGGTCTTTTAAGAAAAAAACTCTGGGAGTTTTATAAGTTACCTTGTACTGTAGCATTTAAAAGACATGTTATTCAAGGCGCTAACATTACATTCTACGGACGTTGCACTCAGTGTCAAGCAACAGTGAAAATTCAAAATAAAGATAAGACTGATCATATTATTGATTTTTTATGTGAAATTGATCAACTTCAACCAAATTTTAAGCATAATCCTTTAAAAAAAATACGACTCACTCCGTACTCAAGACGAACATTATCTAAGAAATTAAAATTTGATTCAGCAACAATAGTTAGAAAACAAATAGCGAGTCATGATATGATATTTCAAGATAAGGAACCACCTGTATTGCCATCAGTCGGAGCATTACGCCAAATACGTCATGAAACAAGGAAGCAGAAATGGTACCATACCAATCAAATATTATCTGTTGTCATTATGGCAAATACTTCAACATACTCTTCCGTAATTCAGGAAATTTTAATGAAACCAACTTTTCATATTTACTACTGGTTAGAAGAACAAATAAAATATTACAAACAATATGTTCAAGAGTATGGTCGACCAACCATATCATTAGATGCCACAGGCTCTATAATTAAACCAATTGTGTTACCTAATGGGACTAAATTTACTAAAAGATTATTCTTATATGTTATATTAATAACTGCTGATAGCTTTTTAAAATCTATTCCAATTTCACAAATGCTTAGTGATTCTCACACTAAAAATAGCATTGCGGATTGGTTGGGTAAATGGGCCAGTAATGGAATTATCCCTCCTGCAGAAATAATCACGGACGATTCCTCAGCTTTGATTGCTGCTACAATCCAATGCTTTACTTCATATAAATCTACAAAAGATTACTTAGAAGCTTCTTACAATGCATTGGAGGGACATACAAATAGTTTGCCTGTAGTATATATGCGAATAGATACAAGTCACTTTATCAAAACTATTCATAATCTTTCGTGCTTCAATAATACAACAGAAAATGAACAGAACAGAAAATAATAATATTTTTACATTCCTTGACGTACATTTTAGCTTGATTAAATAACATAATCAAGTGATTAGTACGTTTTTATCGATTCTAATAAGCAATATATTTAAATTTGAATTAGTCAAAATACTTATAGTACAAATGCCAGATATAGGCTAGCAATGATTATTATATTAGCATACGTTTAATTATACAAGTTAACATTGTGATTTTTAGCTGTGATTTTAATATTATGTTAAATTATATATACTACATAGCTATATTTCCATTAGCTGCCACTGAAAGAACTATGGTTCTCTCTTTATTTAAGAATTGTTGTAATAATTATATTAGCATAATTTTAATTGAAAGTTTTCAAAACTTTAAATTCAAAGTTGATGTAAAAATCATTATGAAAATCTGTGATTTTTTACCAAGGTATAATAAGTATTTAACCAAAAATTATCTTCTAATATTCTGAATGAATGAATGTTCGATGTTAAGGTAATATTGATATTACTATAATTTTTTGATAACTGTGTTATTATCAATGTGTAACCTTTTTAACCCCCGACGCAAAAAGAGGGGTGTTGTGTTGAGAAAGAACGGATGAAGCGATTTCAATTTAGTTTTTTTTGTATGAAAGGTGACTTACGTACGAGTGTTCTTAGACATGTTTGATGAAAATCGGTTGAGCCGTTTAAAAGTTATGGGTGTGAAAGTGGGGAAGAAAAATTAAAAATGATTTGTCATGTGGGTTATTAAATTATTAGGAACCTATGTACTTACAGCTTAACAAAATCAACATTAAATAAGTATGTACCTATAAAAAGTATAAAATAAAAATTAAATTAAAAATTTAAAAAACCCCCGACACAAAATCCTAAGTTCCCTTTAAAAAGTAAAAAAATAAAAAACGTCGCGTTGGGGGACCGCTTGGGACGGTCGTACCCTAAATGCAACATCGGTCCCCCAACGCGACGTATTTTATTTTTTTACTTTTTAAAGGAAACTTAGGATTTTGTGTCGGGGGTTTTTTTTACATTATTTATAATTAACAATTGTTATAGTACCTAATTAATATAAGTACAAATGTTGTCTAACTAATTTCAAATTAATGATTATTAAAAAAATATGACAATTACCAATTTTGTTTCACTCAACAAACCAAATGTCCTGAAATTAGTTAATAAATGATAGTCACTCTTCGGCAAGTTTCTCAGATTTTGATAATCTAGTCAAACAGAAGGCTTAAAGGTATACGACTAAAACGAAACGAATGTAACTTTCATTTCATAGCTGTATCAGGTTTTACTGTACAAATTGGCATAAGATTTTTGGGAATATTACCGCTTTTAGGTGGCCGGGCTGAAATATAATTTCAAGTGATTATTCTTTCTAAATATGTATTATAATTTAAAATGAAAGCGTTACATGTATTCTATATCTCTATATCTCATTATGTACTGGTATTATTTTTTGGTAGGTGTTGCAGTTTTACTGTTTTATAGTAACGAAATAATTTCAGCCCGGCCACCTGCAACCGCTAATATTTCGTATGCTATTGCATTTTAGGATTCGATTTTGTGTTACATATGCATAAATTATAGAGTACATTTCATCTGTAGCACAATATTGCCAGTATTTTTTGTAGATTAGTGGGAAACAAGGTGGCCGGGCTGAAAACGTCAGGCTGGCCCGGCCACTAAGAAGTGCACGTAATTTCTTTTAAAAAGAGTTACATTGAAAATGAAGGTGTTACATATATTAGTATACCCGGGTACATTGGATTGATAACAATCTCATTATTAAATTCCATGGGGCCGGGCCAGCCTGACGTACATAATAAAATTAGTGCATGCATAAACTTCGGAGAAATTCAAGTTTCCGCTACGCGAACGCTTGGCCATTAGCTAGTTTTCATATAAAGCGCTTACATAGAGAGCTGTAGAATTTTACATACGTTGTTTTGAATTTGTTTATATTTGTTTAAAAAACAGATTTAGAAAAAATCGTAGGGCTTAAAAGATAAAAATATAAACGTAAAATACGCTTATTAGGTCTTAGTTCTTAAAGTATGCACTTTGGGGTCCAGATTTTCACGTTTATACAAACCTTGTAAGTGTCTGCAACATGTTGCCAAGTCTCAATAATGTTCCGTTAGTAATTAAAGAGTTATAGGACAATTTACCATGAATAGATCACTGTTTACAAAGTAGTCAAATATCACGACGTTCTAAAGGAATTGCATGGTAATATGTATGCCAATAATTAGTGTATTCATTCGTCTATTCACATGCAAAATTTCATGTCATTAAATTCAGTAATTAAAGAAATACATTTATAATACTGACGAGGCATCGAAAACCTACATAACCCGACCAAGTTCGGATGGCTACAAAAAAGCGGCCGTGCCATATATTTATGTAACATCCCAAAATTTACAGTATAATACCGGTTTTTTATTGGTACAGGTGATAACACAATTGTTGTTTCGATATAATTTATAGGTCATTTATTTTTGTACACCTACTTTTTTAAATGTATTTGACTATGACAGAAAGTAGGTACTATTTACGTAGGTACTAATAACTTAAAAAAAAACTACTTCTTGAATCGGTTTTTTAATTGAAGTATACTGGTAGTGGCTTATGTATGTGAGCGTGTTCCCCCGCACCCCACCAAAATATGCAGAATTATTTTGTTCGAAGCGGTACGCTTAAGGCTAGTCCTTTGGTTAAATAGTCTAAGTAAATAGATAGCCCTAGTGCTGTGTTGTATGACGCGCGTTATTGCTATTTCTCTCTCTCACGCACGAACGTTTCGTAGGTAATTATAGCGTTAAGTGTTGGCTTTTCTCTATAGAGTGAAGTATCTGTACTTATTTAATCTGTGGTTGAGTTTTCTCTATAGAGTGAAGTATCTGTAATTATTTAATCTGTGGCCGCGCCCCGCGCGTATTCAAAAGTCAAAAAGTCAAATCATTTATTTCAATTAGCCAGAGGTTCCCAAACTTATTTTGTCTTACTTTAAGAATAAATAATTTGTTAGCGCCCCCCTTTTTTCCGTACCCGTTTAGAAATTAGTCATACGGCGGGGGGGGCTCTACTAAAAATACAGGACAAAATATATATAAACTACGCGGAGAGAAAAATCGAACCGAGTTTGAGCAATCTCTTAATTAATATTATTAGTTAATGTTCACAAGTTGTAATCGAGAGTCGAGAGCTCAGTCGGTGTCTAATGGTGGGTCCACACGACACAAGTCTGTGTCGTGTGGACCCACCAGTTTGTTAAGTCTAACACAGACTTCTATAGAATTTTGTCTGTACAACAAATCAGTACAGACAAATGTCGGTGTATCAGAAAAGTCGGAAGTCTTATTCTACAAACCAAACCAATTCATCCAACACATCGTGCGGCGCTACCGGTGGAAGGGAAAAATTAAAATGGCCGGCAGAAAAAGTACTATACCGTTAAGTAATATCACATATGAAAGTAGTAGTATGAATACATAAAGACATATTTGTTAAATCTGTTCCTTCTGTTAGCCATGAGGTGTATGACTGTATACATAAGCAGTTAGCTGAATTATTTAATTACCAGATGAAGAAACCTGCCATACAAATGTCAATTAAACGCCATTATAATTTTTTTTTTTTGACGACAGTGAATACATACCCACCAGTAAACCTTATTTTGATGATTCTGATGAAAAAAATGTTGATATTATAGACGAATCTGATGAAGTTCAAGTAAAATTTCTAATGGATTATCATGAGTACAGAAATATAGAACCAACAAATCACAAGTTGTTAAAAAATAATTGGACGAATGAACTACAAGACCAAATATGGGCAATTACGTACCGTAGATACTGGCGTTATTATTAAAAAAAAATTCATTCAAGAAATGCAATTGTTTTATTTTTTTCTAACGCTTGTGTACGCAACTGTACCATATTAATAAATACTATATTGGAAGGTTAAGAACGTTTCTTAGATATATGGCACGGCCGCTTTTTTGTAGCCATCCGAACTTGGTCGGGTTATGTAGGTTTTCGATGCCTCGTCAGTATTATAAATGTATTTCTTTAATTACTGAATTTAATGACATGAAATTTTGCATGTGAATAGACGAATGAATACACTAATTGTTGGCATACATATTACCATGCAATTCCTTTAGAACGTCGTGATATTTGACTGCTTTGTAAACAGTGATCTATTCATGGTAAATTGTCCTATAACTCTTTAATTACTAACGGAACATTATTGAGACTTGGCAACATGTTGCAGACACTTACAAGGTTTGTATAAACGTGAAAATCTGGACCCCAAAGTGCATACTTTAAGAACTTAGACCTAATAAGCGTATTTTACGTTTATATTTTTATCTTTTAAGCCCTACGATTTTTTCCAAATCTGTTTTTTAAACAAATATAAACAAATTTAAAACAACGTATGTAAAATTCTACAGCTCTCTATGTAAGCGCTTTATATGAAAACTAGCTAATGGCCAAGCGTTCGCGTAGCGGAAACTTGAATTTCTCCGAAGTTTATGCATGCACTAATTTTATTAATACATACACAATTACACACAAATACACACTAATTTTTGGACACATCTCTTTTCTTCTAAAGTCTACGGATTAAAAAAAGTTCCGCCAGGACAACGTTCGCCCAGCGGAATCAGTTTTTGGTGAATTTCTCCACAATGGCCGCGTGCACAAATTTTTTTTTACTATACACAATTATACGACGTCATACACTAAATATCTGCATAATTAAAATCGTTAAATTGAACAACATTCCGCTGCGCGAACGCACACCCAAACAACTATCATGATAAGCATTTTGATATACAGGGTGTATGTCCGTAACAATGATATAAGAAAGTAGAGGATGGGAAGTAAAGGTTCAAATTGGTCTCCATCAGGATGAAGGGTCACTATGCGTATTTAACGTGGAATTTATGGCCTCCATCAGGATGAACGGTCACTAGGCGTATTTAACGTTGAATTGATGGTGAGAGTCAAAATGGCGGGTGTACCATAATGAATTAAATTGTACCAATTACCAAACAAATGTACCTAAAAAGTACTATTTAGTACCTAGCGTTAAAAAATTTGTACCTCCTCCAGAACAAAGTTATTAACAAATTAAGGTACTCCCGCCATATTGAAATCAAGACGGCGGGTGTACTGTAATATTTTATTATTTAACCATTTCTAATAAAATATAATTATACCAAAAAATTGTACCTAAAAAGTACCTCAAGTAAAAAGAAACACACACTTGATCAGAGGGATAGTTCCTGAGAAACAATTATCATGATAAGTATATTGATATACAGGGTGTTTATTCGGAAGCGTACCTGTAGGGAAACTACTGTAACTACTGCAAACGGTAATTTTTTGTTAAAGTAAACATTGCTTTATTTTTGTAATTAAATAAACTGCATTTATACATTGCCACACCCGGGAATCGAACCGACTTAAACCCAAAAAAGTTGCATCCTGTCTTTTTATGGCACCAATCGACAGGGTCAACCATAAGGATCAAATCTTTAGGTTTCGTGCATCCGTAGATAAGGTTTACATCCGTAGCACGTCACGCACAAAGGTCCAGCTGAAAACCAGCGTCAGGCCCAAGTGGTCTGGCATTTATGCTGAACTGGGCCTGTTTGGCGCAGCCGAGAGGCACACAGTTATGTTGTTTTCTTTTTTGTTTTATATTGAATAACCTTTTTGTTAGTATATCTGTGTGCTCATGGTTTGTGTCAATAAACTTTTTTCTTTCTTTCTTTCTATCTCTATGCAAACATGGTAAATTAAATTAAACAAGGAAAGGCAGGGTGCGGCAATATGTAAAGGCAGTTTTGTTTCATTAAAAAAATAAAGCAATGTTTCCTTTGACAAAAATTTACTGTCTTCAGTAGTTACAGTAGTTTCCCTACAGGTACGCTTCCGAAAAAACACCCTGTATATTATCGACGGTTCCTATGCATATGGGCGAAAATGCAAAATTACAACTTTACAGGACACGCTTCTAAAGTTTAAATTTACTATAACTTCAGATTGATAATACCGAACTTTACGATTATTTGCTTGTTTTTTAAGACAACTATCCTCCTCATTTATACTAAAGTATTTATTTACTTAAAAAGAATATTTTATTCGTAACTCGTGGGGCAGGCAGACGTTGTCCTGCCCTGAAAATCCAGCCAACCCAACCCCACCTACTCTACCAAACTGTACCTACCTATCTATCTACCTACTTACCTACCCTACCAATATACCCACATACCCTATCAACCAACCTACCTACATACCTACCCTACCCACCCACATACTAACTCTACCTATGCCTGCCCTTTTTTTTCCTCTTGGGGAAATCCTTATGGACTGCCTCCGTCTGGGGTAAGGCAGAGGGGTGTGTCGGACTCTTACCGACTAAAACCCCACGGTGTTCCTCCAACTACCATTGGCCGGGGCACGGGTATCGCTCTGAGCATTCTTCCGCACCCCGGCAGGTATGGCCCGCCACCACCAGTCACATGGCGCGGCCATCTACCAGTAAAGACTTGCGGGGAACACCACGCGCGCCTTACTCTCGGGCCTGTCTCTGTTCGGGCGACGGACTGACTCCCAGTCCGCCACCCGCAGGCCCTTTTTTAGGGTGGCCGGAGATCGTCCCGCGCCCTCCGGCGCCTGGGGTGCTGCGGGTGCGATGGGAGGAAGTAGCCTCCCTCTCCCGTTCCGCCGCCTCCTTGGCGGCCATCACCTCCTCGCAGAAGGAAGCGACGGCGTCTCACGCACTCTCACTCCCGACCATGGACTAAACAAAGTCCTGGAGCGAGAGTCTACCCACAGTTGTCGCTGCGACGAGATCACTGCGCTGCGCTGCCCAAGCTGGGCACTCTTCCAGCGTATGCTGCGCCGAGTTCTCGAGAAAGTTCTGACAATGATGGCACCTAGGCACCGTCTCCCGACCTATGCGATACAGGTACTTTCCAAAGCACCCAAGTTCAGAAAGCTCCTGCGTCATCCGGAAGGAAAGGGCACCATGACGCCTCTCCAGCCACTCCTTCAAGTCGGGAATTACAGTCGCTATAGCAGCGTGCCCTGCGCTGGGTCGCGCAAGTCGATCCTCCCATTCTGCCACCAGGATCTGGCGGAGATCTATGCCTGCCCTACCCTACCTACCTCCTACCGAGCGACCTTTCCTATCAATCTACTAACCTTGTTTATTGTAGGTTAGCTTAGAGTAATAAGCTTAGACAATCGGATGATCTACAATTTAGGTCAGAATGCACCGTTTAGCTGAAAAACGCGAAAAATCCATTTTTGAAAACTTTGACAGTCAATAAAAAAAAAATGCACAAGTGGGATCGATAGGGACTAATTTGACTGGACTATTAGGACCTTGTACGTTTAAATTCATGTTACATTATGCCGTTATACTGTAATAAAAAATCGTGTTTCTAAGCAGAAATCTTTTTTTTAATAGCTCACATAATTCATTACATCTATAAGATACGTTTAACATAAAAGTCAAAATGGCCAAATTGTTAGTTTGGCCCTTATACATAGGACCCATCGATCAATATACTTATCATGATAATTGTTTCTCAGGAACTATCCCTCTGATCAAGTGTGTGTTTCTTTTTACTTGAGGTACTTTTTAGGTACAATTTTTTGGTATAATTATATTTTATTAGAAATGGTTAAATAATAAAATATTACAGTACACCCGCCGTCTTGATTTCAATATGGCGGGTGTACCTTAATTTGTTAATAACTTTGTTCTGGAGGAGGTACAAATTTTTTAACGCTAGGTACTAAATAGTACTTTTTAGGTACATTTGTTTGGTAATTGGTACAATTTAATTCATCATGGTACACCCGCCATTTTGACTCTCACAATTGATGTCTCCATCAGGATGAACGGTCACTAGGCGTATTTAACGTTGAATTTATGCCTAACAATTGCTTCCCTATTGCTTCTATTTGCTTCCTATTCTCAAATAATTGCTTCCATCGTATTCCAGGAGAAAAACAACGTGTGCGTTCGCGCAGCGGAATGTTATTGAATTTAAAGATTTTATTTATGCAGATATTTAGTATATGACGTCGTGCAATTGTTAGGCATAAATTCATGTGCGTGTGCTGTGAGGGCCACTTTCTTAAATTTCTTTGAAAATGTGCTTAAGATTTAGTGAACATTCCCAAAGAATTGTGAAAGTTGGAATCAGATTTTGTGAAAGTCTTATAAGGGAGATATAGACCGAAAAGTTGGGCCCTCAGTTCTCACATAGAGGATTGAGGGCCCACCTGTACCTGATAAACTATGGACACTACAGAAAAGACTTATATGCCAAAATCTAATCTAACGCCAAACAAAATTTGTGAAAACAAGATATTATCTTAAAGCGCTGTCCTACTTTGTATATCTTCGTTCAAAGTGGGCCCTCAACTCTCATACACGTAAAAGTTTATTACTCAAATAAAATGAAACCATTATCTTACAGCTACTGTTTGCAATCCTATACGCTACTAAATAAATTGTGAAAATTTGTGAAAGCAAGAACAGGTCACCACTTCTTGTTCATTGAAAGTTATGACGTTGATAAAATTGGGGCCCTCAGTCCTCCAATTTTTTTCGTTTTCTTAATATTTCGCTTAACGTATTTAAGATAAGACAAACATAAAATTATCTCTTTTTGTGAAATAAATTGTGCAACAAATTCTATACAAGAAACAAATTAAAAGAAACTTTATTGTATAAGAAAATCAAGTTTTGTTTTTCTCCACTGATTTAGGAGATAGGGTGACCACGGTTTCTTTTCAAAGTCATGTCTTTTCAAGACCGTCATCGAGACATTTGAATGAGCATGATAAGACAACACTCTCAACCGCCATGCTCATTATATCCAAGACATGATAACTTTATAGATAAATAACTAAACGGTACTCACAGTATTTTTTAAAAAAGAAAAAAAAATATGTTAAATAATATAAACCCTAAGGTTTTCAGTGTCAAATTCGACAGATGAACTGTGTAATATGTAAAAAAGGAATAATAATAAAAATAATACATGTTACTTAGGCCAATAAAAAAAGGAATAATCCCCTTTAAAAATATGTATTAATTTGTGAGCCCGAGTGGCTGTGGAACAGGACCACCATTAAGCCTGACAGTTTGTGGTTAATATAATCTTCTAACTTATAAAATGCTTGACTACATAGTGTGAGTTTTATGCCATCACCAACACGCGGTAACACGCCTGTATTCCCCGAAGGGTTAGGCAGAGGTGTACCAATGTACACCCATAATTCGCCGGTATATTTAGGTTCCATGTAATAGAGGGCGAGCCTATTGCCATTAGCGGGCATAAATCCAAACTCCGGGCTGCTATTGAGAATTTCATAAAAAACCCAATTACACTTTTGGCTCGACCTGGGACCCTTATGCATGTTTAAAAAAATCCCTTATTTAGTTTGATGGTTTATAATAACATAAATAATTATAATAAAAATGGTTTATAATAGAACTACTTCAAGAAAACTTGCTTTAGCAATCAGCCATAATGACATAATTACTTGATGCAATTTCTGATTGTTTTTTAAAATGCTTCAGGACGACATCTGCTCGGATTTTATACGGATCGTAACTTGTTATTGCACCTGCCAAACATTTAAAATATTCTGGAATTAATCTAGAGCTGAACAAACTAATCATATATTTCATATTTAGATTTTGAATATATCCATAGCAAAAAGGAAAATATACGTTTTCAGTCGGCTTGACATTCTGCGTCAGAACCAAAAAATAAATTGTCACCCTACGCACACACCCATATAAAAAATAGTCGATTTCAGTATCTATTAAGTTTTGCAGTTTTATCGTAATTCTTTTTAGTAACAAATAACGCCAATTTGTTGCACATTTTTTTTCACAAAAAGAGCCAATTTTGTGTTTGTTTTATCTTTCATACATTAAGCGTAATACAACTGTAGCTGCAATACATCCGTCCGCTATCGCGGCGACTGTTGTTCTGAGGTCCCGCGCGGCGGCGCTACGCGTATTTATACGAGCGCGCGCACATCTAGTTTGGCGAGACTCTTCGCCCGACGCTCGCCGTGAACGGACGTGCTGCTCCCCGCTCTGCGCCCTCACACGGTTGTCATAAACGTTTCGTAACGCTTGCCGTTACGTTTTCTGTAGTCGACAGACAGACTACGTTTTTGTGATTAGAAGCTGCCTTTATCAAGGCGGTGGATAATCGTGTAGATTCGTGGCCCCTTCTGGGTAAAAACCACAGTTTCGTGGTCCTCGGTGGAAACCTTGCGGTGCCAACGAAGCCGAGGGGGTGTTGCCCCAATCACACCCGCCGAACCCCTTCAGGGCGAGGCAGTCAATTGGAGTCGGGAGCTAGTGCCACGGCCTTGGGGGGTCTCCTAGTCGTGCCTAGTCTCTGGTTTCCTTCCACAGCTACACACCTAGTGTCGGTTGGGCGTGTCTACACCCTTCGCACTAGACTGGTCAGGGCCCCGTTCGCACAATAAGACTGGCGACGGGTTTACAAGCTTAGGGCATACCAGTAGGTACTCACCGCCCTGCCTACACCCGGCAGGGAGGCTACACACCCCCGGGCCCATCCACCCGGGGAGTTAGGTGTTAGGCAATTATGTTTTTATTCCTGGAGTAACGTATAGGTCTCCACTAATAATGGCGATCGCCAGGTTAGAAGCGTACATCAATGATGTTATGCTAAAGGACCCGGAGATCTATGCCGCGCATGGCAGAAACATCGCTGCGATCCTGCGTGAAGCCGAAACGTCGGCCGACATCGAATCCAACATCGCAGATTTCTGCGACGTGCTCGAGAGCCCTGAGTCGCCGTCGCCTGCCGACAAAGGCATTCCTGCCTATTTACAGGTACTCCCGCCTAAGCCGACAAAGCCGTTCTCGGAAACGCCATGCGTTGTTTCCGAAACCTCTGTCGTTTCAGACACCATTGTTCCGGAACCCATTGTTTGCGAAACAATGGCCACTTCGCAGCTGCGCACCGCAGGTGCAACCCCGTATCAAGCACGCGATGAGTGCATGGACACATCTGTGCCCATTGATAGCGTCCCTCCCTCTCCCTCTAACCCGCCCTCCGACAACGAGGGAAGCAACTCTGCTTCCACCTCCTCCGACGACGACTATGAGGTCGTCGCTGGAAAGAGGAAGAAGAAGGGAAAGTCTTCCTCTCAAGCGTCAAAGGCCAAAAAAGCCATGGCGTCTACCCCCTCCCCGACCCCCGCTACCCCCGTCGTATCTATCCCGGCGCCTAGCCGTCCCTCTAGCCCTCTTAGCGCTCCCCCCGCCTCCGCTCCAAAGAGGAAACTCAAGCCCCCGCCTCCCTTGTTCATTCAAGACAAGGCGAAATGGACTGAAGTGTCCAAGTGGTGTAACGATCGCAAGATCATCTACACCAATGCTCGCGCAACTCAGCAGGGCATTAAAGTCCAAGTCCCCACGTCCAATGACTTTAGGGAACTAACCAACCTCCTAAAAGTAAGGAACGTTTCGTTCCACACTTACTCCCTCCCCGAAGAGGCGCCCACCCGCGTGGTGATCAAGCGCATCCCGAAGGAGATCCCCGAGGAGGACATCTTAAATGACCTCCAAGCCCAGCGTGTCCCAGTCTCCGCTGTCCATCGCTTGCACAAAGCGAGAGGCGGCCCTGCCTTCGACACAGTCCTCGTAGTTTGTGACCCGACGGAGGGTCATCACCCGATTTTCAAAATCAAATCGGTCTGCTCCTTGTCTGGCATCTCGATCGAGAGGCCTTACAAGTCGCACACGGTCGGGCAATGTCACCGTTGCCAACTGTACGGTCACGTACAGCGCAACTGCTTTGCGACCCCGAGATGCGTCAAGTGTCTGGGTGAGCACGGCACCGCCGACTGCCCCCGCCCGAAAGATCGCAACCTCTGCCCCGAACCACCCAGCTGCGTTCTCTGCGGCCAATCTGGCCATCCGGCCAACTACCGCGGGTGCCCTAAAGCACCCAAGTCCTCCTCTCCCAAGCTGACTAAGCGTGCAAACGCCCGTCAGCAAAGGGAAAGTCCCTCTGTTAGGATTCCCTCCGCCAGATTGCCGGAGCGCCTCAGCCCCCAGAGACCGTCCCCGTGGACCTCTCTGAACCACCAGAAGGCCTTCCCGGCCCTCGCTCCCGCCCAAGATGCGCCCATTCCGGCGCTGATGGCTACGCCCATCCCTGCGCCGGCTCTAGCCGGCAAACCGTCTCCTGCCCCTAAGGCCGCCGTACCCGCGCCCCAGGCCCCTCGCGCCCCCCGCGCCCCCGCTCCCTTACCGTCCGCCCTCACCGACGACGCCGATGTCGTCGGTGCCTTCGGAGTAATCTCGGACGCGTGGGAAATCTACGCAAACCCCGACGCCATTCCTATGGCTAGGGAAATCATCGCCTGCGGGGCGGACATCACGGCCATCGGCCGAGTTTTCCTCAAATACCCCGCGATCACGAACGCCCTCCGTAAAATCCACCGTAAATAATTTATTATGGATAGTAGGAACCCTTGTAGCACCAAACCCCGATCCCTCAAGTTAGGTTATTTCAACGCTAACGGCGTTAGAGACCAGCGTGATGAGATCGCTACCTTTCTCCGCGACCACCAACTAGACGTCCTCCTCTTACAGGAGACTTTCCTGAAGCCCCATCATCGGAACCCCAACATTGCGAACTATCGCTTAGTTCGCAATGACAGGACCCGGTGTCACATGGGCGGCACCCTCATTTATTACAGGAAGGAGCTGTACTGCGCACCTATGGACCCGCCTCCGCTGTCCCTCGTCGAGGTCTCAATCTGTAGACTCGGCATGACCGGTCATCAACCGATAACTTTAATTTCAGGTTACGTTTCACCCACGAGCCCGCCGGACCCCGTGCTCCTTAGAAACGACCTCTCCGCTCTCCTTGGTCTGAGTGACTCCGTGATATTAGCGGGCGATCTCAACGCCAAGCATCCCGCTTGGAACAGTAACAGGACCAATCCTAGAGGTAGAATCGTTTTCAACCTCTGTGACGCCCTGAACTTTGACGTCATCGCTCCGATGTCGCCTACTCACTTTCCGCACGACGTCGCCTGCTCTCCCGATATACTCGATATAGCGCTTCTCAAGAATGTAAACCTCCGTTTGCACTCTATAGAGGCGCTTTACGAGCTCGACTCGGATCACCGCCCCGTAATCATGGAGCTAGTCCCCCGCTCGGGTCCTTCCGACCCCAGCCGGCCCCCCCCGACCCAGGTTATAACCGACTGGAGGAAAGTAAGCGAAAGCTTAAAGTCCACCACGTCGCCTCACCTCGACTCTATTCCAGACCACATAGTGTCAGTTGCGGACACGACGGGCGCGATCGACTCGTTCACTGGTCACGTACAATCCGTCTTGAACGAATGTTCACGGGAGGTTCCGGCGATGAGCGATCATCGCTGGAAACTTCCGGACGATGTGCGCGACCTGGTGACCGAGAAGAACGCGGCTGTCCGTGCCTACAGCGTTTTCCCCTGCGCCGCGAACAAAGCCCACATGCGCATGTTACAGCGTGCTGTAACGGCCCGCATCGCTGAGCTGCGTTCCGCCCGCTGGGACAAGACGCTGAGCGAACTGGAACCCACCCACCAAGCCTTCTGGCAGCTGCAGAGAAGGCTCCGCTCCACGGATGACGCCACTATGCCGCCTCTCATCCGCCCCGACAAAAGCGTCGCTTTCGATAACGACGAAAAAGCCGAGGTTCTAGCCGATAGCCTAGAGGCTCAATGCTCCCCTAGTTCCCAACCTGTAGACCAAGCTCACCTCCTCAAGGTCGACGCTGAAGTCGAACGTAGGACCTCCCTCCCGCCCGTTGAGGACCCCGATGCTCCTCTGCCCCCCGTCACTCCGGACGAGGTGCACGACATCATTAAGAACCTCAAACCCCGGAAAGCGCCCGGATCCGACGGTATCACTAATAGGGTTTTTCGACTCCTCCCCGCCCCCCTCATTGTTCTCATGACCGCCATCTTCAATGGCGCCATGAGCAATAATATCTTTCCCCAATCGTGGAAAGAGGCCACCGTCATCGGCATCCCTAAACCGGGCAAGCCCAAGGCCGAGCCTTCGAGCTACCGCCCCATCAGTTTGCTCAATGTCCTCGGTAAGATCTACGAGAGACTTTTTTATAAGCGACTCAAAGATTACGCCGAAGCAAAGAGCCTCATCCCTGACGAACAGTTCGGTTTCAGGACCCAGCACTACTGCGTCCAGCAAGTCCATCGCATCGTCGAACACACTAGTGTAGGTTTTCAGCGCGGCCTGTTCACGGGCGCGCTCTTCTTCGACATAGCGAAAGCTTTCGACAAAGTGTGGCACAACGGCTTAATATACAAGCTGTACCAACTCGGAGTGCCCGACCGTCTCGTGCTCATCTTACGGGACTTTCTGTCGAACCGCACCTTCCGCTATCGCATCGAGGGAGCTCTGTCCTCTCCCCACCCTATTCGCGCAGGAGTCCCCCAGGGCTCCGTCCTTTCTCCCCTCATCTTTACGCTGTTCACCAGCGATATTCCAAAGAGTAGGAAAGCCCAGCTGGCCCTGTTCGCCGACGACACGGCCATCTACTACACCGGCCTCAGTCCCGACGCTATCGCTCGCACTCTCCAGTCCTCCGCCAACGCCCTAGGCGCTTGGTTCCGGAAATGGAGAATCGAGGTCAACCCCGACAAGAGTCAAGCGGTCCTCTTTTCTAAACCGCGCTCTAGACCCCCCCCCCCCCCCCCCCCCCGCCCAGTCAGATCACCATGTATGGCAAGCCGATCCCTTGGGAGAAGCGAGCTAAATACCTAGGCGTGATTCTCCTCCATGATTAACCCGCGTAGCAAATTGTCACTCAAGTGCAAATTGCGCCTCTACACCGCGTGCATTCGTCCCATCATGACCTACGCTTGCGCAGTTTTCGCGCACGCGAAGCCCCACCATATCCATAGGATGCAGACCCTTCAGAACCGTTTCTTGCGAAAGGCCACTGGAGCCCCGTTTTATGTTCGCAATGAAAACCTTCACCTTGACCTCCGCATTCCCACGATCCAGCAGTTCATGAAACGCATCACCAAGCGTTTCTTTGACGCTGCTGAAATCCACCCCAACCCGTTGATCGTATCGGCCGCCCGATACACCCCCTCCCTCATCAGTAGGATCCGTAGACCGAGACATACCTTAACCGCCCCTGACGACGCCATTACCCTCCGCCAGGAGAGTAATAAGCGCACCAGTACAGTACACAAACACAGACCGCCATCGTTCCGCCCTCGCTGCCGAGGGCCGTCGCGAAATCCCCGTCCGATTCCTCCCGTCCCTTGCTCGAGCCAGCCCGCGAGCTGAGCAGTAGCTTTAAAATACCCCGTTAATAATAATAATAATGATCGATCCAGCCTGTCCCTTTGCTGCCCTCTCCCAGCGACGCCCTAAGCCGAGGCCCGTACCCCGCAGGGGGTGCCCTTAGCGTGTAGTCGCTTAGTTTTTAAGTATATTTGTAAGCCCTGGCTGGAGGCCTTAACTTCTAAGGCAACCACAGGAAAGCCCGGTTAAGCAGTACACAACCTCCTAGGTTGAACTGCGAGATGCCAATCCGAAAAAAAAAAAAAAAAAAAAAACTAGTTTGGCGCGCAAGAAACCTACTAGAATCTTATTGGTCGATCCGTATTAGAATAAAGTGTTGTAAATCCACTACTTGTAATACACTAGATAGCTATAAGTTCTGTACATATAAAATTATTTATTCATTCTGTATCCTACTTCAATATACAAAGTTTACACATCTGGAGTATTATTCGCTACACCACCTCAGCGCTACATTGGTGACCCCGACGTGATTAAGAAGTGGAACCTCCAGATACTAAACTCCCAACCTACTGCACCATGGCCAACAAGAACGCGGATCAAGAACTCTCCGGTGTGTCGACGTCGCCACGTATCCCACCCATCTGGCGCGACAGAATCGGACTATGGTTCATACAGTTCGAAGCAGTCATGTCTCCACAGAAGAAAGGCGATCAGGCCATGTACGAGCTCGTCATCGGACAACTGGAGCGGCGAGATCTCGACGAAATCTCCGACATCATTCTCCACCCACCCGAGACCCATCGTTACGAAGCACTAAAGAGCCGTCTGTGCCAAGTCTACGAGGAATCTGAACAGAGGCAAATACAGAGGCTACTCTCCGAGACGGAATTAGGCGACCTGAAGCCATCACAGCTACTACGCCGAATGAAGAACCTCGCCGCTGATAATATCTCCGACTCTGCACTGCGTATCATGTGGAGTAGCCATCTACCACAGTCCGTTCGAGCAGTCCTCGCCGTTAGCGCAAATATCGCGAAGCAGGCTAGCACCCACGACCTAGCCGTGCTAGCGGACAACGTCTTAGAGCAGACTCAGCCTCATGGCGCAGTCGCTGCAGTTTCCTCCACCTCCGCCACCGCCCATGTACCTAGACCTACATCAATCGAGGAGAAGATCGACGCGCTCGCCGAAGAAATCGCCGAGCTAAAGGCAACACGCTCGAATTACCACACGCGCAGACCGTTCAACAGGCAGAGATCACGATCACTTTCGAGGAGCAGACCCAATCCGCGTCGCCCGCCAACCGACCAATCAGCGATCTGTTTTTACCATCGCAAGTTCGGAAAAGAAGCGCGAAGATGCACCCGTCCGTGTAGCTTCGAAGACAGCAACGCCCTCTCGGGAAACTAACACCTGCGCTGGCTGAGGCGGGAACCGGCGCAAACATTTCTTCATACCGCCTATTTATAACAGACCAAAACTCACGACTATCATTTTTAATTGACACCGGCGCCAACATCTCCGTCATACCCAGGAAAAAAGGCGGGAAAACATCACCGACAGATTTCTGTTTGTATGCAGCGAATAACACAGTCATCCCTACGTATGGAGAGAAAACATTACAACTGGATCTCAACCTACGAAGACCGTACACCTGGAAGTTCGTCATCGCCGCAGTCAGCAAGCCCATCATCGGTGCCGACTTCCTTAAACACCATCAACTTCTCGTCGACATAGCCGGCCGATGTCTCGTCGACAAAGTAACCAACCTCACCGTCAGGGCACCAGTCACTTACTCCACCGAGCCAACAATAAGAAGTATCGACGTCGAACAACCATATCACCAGCTACTCAGCAAGTTCCCTGACATCTTACGACCGTCATGCATGAAAGACACTCCGAAGCACCGTGTGGAACATCACATCGAAACCACTGGTCCTCCAGTACACAACAAGACGAGACCAATACCACCACACCGATACATGCCCGTGAAGAAAGAATTTGAGACGATGATGCAACAAGGAATATGCCGTCCAAGCAAAAGTCCGTGGTCCAGCCCACTGCACGTCGTACCTAAGAAAAACGGCGACATTCGTGTATGCGGTGACTACCGCAGGCTCAATGACGTCACGAAACCAGATCGCTACCCAGTACCACGTCTCAAAGATTTTACCTACCTACTTCACGGCAAGAAAATCTTCACTACACTCGACCTAAAACGTGCTTATCAACAACTACCAGTTTACGAACCCGACATCGAGAAAACGGCCATCACAACACCTTTTGGCCTGTTCGAGTTCCCACGAATGTGTCCAGGTCTCAAAAATGCCGGACAGACATTCCAACGATTCATTCATCAAGTACTCATCGGGTTAGACTACGCATTCCCATTCATCGACGACGTAATAATCGCATCCGAAAACGAGGAGAAATGGATACCACTCGGGTACTTTTCAAAGAAGTTCTCTGAAACACAGCAGCGATACAGTACATTCGACAGAGAATTATTATCAATCTACATGTCAATCAAACACTTCAGAAAAATGTTCGAAGTAAGAGAACTCATTGTTTACACCGACCACAAGCCGTTGACCTACGCTATTCGCAAGCCTCCGTCCGATAACGATACGCAACGGCGAACTCGTCAGCTGTTGTTTATCAGTGAGTTTACAACGGACATACGGCACGTCAGCGGAGTAAACAATGTCGTCGCCGATGCACTTTCACGCATCGAAACCATCGAGTTACCATCCCCAATCAACTACGAAGAATTATCGCAAGCGCAAGAACGAGACAGCAATATACCTGCCTTATCAAAACAAACAAACATCGAACTCAAGAAAATCGTCATACCCGGTACCAACAGTGCAATATTCTGCGAAACGTCTACGTCACACGTTCGACCATACCTACCAGCTGACTTCCGTCGCATCGCTTTCAACGCTGCGCACAATCCAAGTCATCCTGGAATAAGAGCAACACGCAAGCTAATGCAACAACGCTACTTTTGGCCAGCAATGAACACCGACGTCGGCGAATGGGCCAAAACATGTACTTCGTGTCAACTATCGAAAGTTCAACGACACAATCATAGTGAATTCGCATCATTCCCACCGAGCGAACGATTTCAACACCTTCATATCGACATTGTTGGACCGCTACCTACATCTTCGTGCGGACATCGATACCTCCTACTCACGATGATCGACCGCTGTACCCGATGGCCCGAAGCTGTACCGCTACAAGAGATCACAGCTGATATCGTGTCAAGAAAACTATACGAAACATGGATTTCACGTTACGGTTGTCCTACAAAGATAACGACCGACCAAGGACGACAGTTTGAAAGCCGACTGTTCCACGACCTCACACAACTACTCGGAGTGGAAAAAACCCGTACTACTGCCTATCACCCACAGAGTAACAGCATCGTCGAGCGCTGGCACCGAAGTCTGAAAGCCGCACTTATGGCGCGACTGGAAAACAGCAACAAATGGATCACCGAACTACCGACCGTGTTGATGGGATTACGTGCCGCCATACGCACTGATACTAACACTAGCGCCGCTCAGCTGACCTACGGCCAAGCACTAAGACTTCCCAGTGATTTTATATCACCGTCACCAGTCGCTACGAAGATGGACCACGACTTCGCCGACCACCTACATGACGTAATCACGAAGCTCACACCTACATACAAACCGCATTCTACCAAGCGATGTATGTTCGTGCACAACGACCTGCAAACATGCAGTCACGTGTTCGTCCGTGATGACACCGTCCGCAAGTCGTTGCAACGACCTTATCAAGGTCCATACCCCATCGTACAACGCAACGAGAAGTACTACACCATACAACTGCCAGGAAGATCTACCAATATATCGATCGACCGACTAAAACCAGCATATTTAGTCAATACTGAAGATTCTAACAGCAACAACATCCACACAAACTTATCAACAGCAGCTACTGAAGATTCCAGCCTACTTCCTGCAAGCACCCGCGACACTGCACACCGCAGGAGATCTGGCAGGATCATCAAAACGCCTGTACGCTTCGCTAGGGGGGGAGTACTGTAGCTGCAATACATCCGTCCGCTATCGCGGCGACTGTTGTTCTGAGGTCCCGCGCGGCGGCGCTACGCGTATTTATACGAGCGCGCGCACATCTAGTTTGGCGCGCAAGAAACCTACTAGAATCTTATTGGTCGATCCGTATTAGAATAAAGTGTTGTAAATCCACTACTTGTAATACACTAGATAGCTATAAGTTCTGTACATATAAAATTATTTATTCATTCTGTATCCTACTTCAATATACAAAGTTTACACATCTGGAGTATTATTCGCTACACCACCTCAGTGCTACACAACGAAAACGAAAAAAATTGGAGGACTGAGGGCCCCAATTTTATCAACGTCATAACTTTCGATGAACAAGAAGTGGTGACCTGTTCTTGCTTTCACAAATTTTCACAATTTATTTAGTAGCGTATAGGATTTCAAACAGTAGCTGTAAGTTAATCGTTTCATTTTATTTGCGTAAATAATTTTATGTGTAAAAGTCTGATGACATTTTAAAAAGTAAAATATTGTGACTTTCATATGGCAATAGTAATTATCTAATCAAAATTTGACATATGACCGCTGTTGAGACATTTACATACTTTTAGTTTATTCCTTTTTATAATAATGTACACTACTTTATTATTATTTTTTCAATGACAGACAGCTCATGTTATATGGAGTAACTTAAGCGACTTCTAAAATCTATCACGATTGACTTATTTTTCATTAACATTCATGTTTGTTAATATAACAGACAAAAATATTTTTTGAAAAATATCAAGATCGTATAGTGTAATTTCCCCGGTATTGCAATCTACAAATTTTGATTTCCCTTTTCGCCATGACTTTCTGGTACACCTGTACGAGAGTTGAGGGCCCACTTTGAACGAAGATATACAAAGTAGGACAGCGTTTTAAGATAATATCTTGTTTTCACAAATTTTGTTTGGCGTTAGATTAGATTTTGGCATATAAGTCTTTTCTGTAGTATCCATAGTTTATCAGGTACAGGTGGGCCCTCAATCCTCTATGTGAGAACTGAGGGCCCAACTTTTCGGTCTATATCTCTCTTATTAGACTTTCACAAAATCTGATTCCAACTTTCACAATTCTTTGGAAATGTTCATTAAATCTTAAGTACATTTTCAAAGAAATTTAAAAAAGTGGCCCTCACAGCACACGCTCATATAAGAATTTTGCCTTTTTAGTTTACGCCTAGTGACCGTTCTTCCTGATGGAGATTTCACAAGGACACTACGACTCGGTGTACACGGCTGTACCGACGTCAAAATGAACGTTCTTTTAGAATACTGCCGTCGTAAGAAAGAAGGGCACAACTAACATTTTTATCAAAATCGAGTTATATACATATTCGGAATCAGGAAAAAAAGGCCTATCTGCCTAATTTTTTGTGTATTTTTAACCCTAGAGTGGGCGCGCTATGAGCATTTTGCCGCCCTCACCAGAAAAACGTTAATATTTCGTAAAACAATAGTCCGATAAGTTCGCGCTTTTTAGTAGCTGGCCCTACTTTCGTTGGCAACTTGTGCCGAAAAGCTGGACGCCATAAGTGCGCGGGGTGCCGAAAGAGAAGAAGATTCGTACCATCAGGTATCGCTGGGCGGCATTTTGCTCACCGCGCGCCCACACACGTAAGTAAAAACTGTGTCATATATTTATTGCAAAATTGAAATGTAGACTATATTTAATGGTACATTTATTGTAAAACTAAATTAAACGCTTTTAATTTCAGGATTTAAAAGTTTAACGTGAATATAATAAGATATTTATGATGTTTAAGCCATTTGGAATTGAAACACTAGGGCCGTGGGATCCAAGCGCTCATTTACTTTTTCGGTATATAATATATCGGCTTATAATGAGACATTAAATATTTCTTTGATTACACAAATTGCTTGCTTTGTACCTATAGAACAAGCATCATGTCCAAATCAAGAGAGCAAATGCAGTAATTGTCTAACAAAAACAATAGACGCACGAAAAAAGGACGTTGCAGATACTCAAAATTGCTGTGCAACGGACATTGCACACACCTATGTGAAGATTTTTATGCCGGAGCATATCCTATAGATGTTGAAAATATATAGTTTTGTTATATTTTTCCATTTTTATGAGTGTTACATAAGATAATGTAAGATAAGTCAAAAAAAGTCAATTAAAATTTTTTGTTTTCTAAAATCTTGTATAAACCAAAGTTTCTATAACTAAATTCAATAAACATGATGATTTCTTATTGCTTATTAGTGTTTTACTTAAATACTAAGAAGATCTATTAATTTAATAGCTGTATTCCTACTTAAAATGGCCAATGAAAAGGAGCGGCAAAATGCTCCCCACGCGCCCACTGACGTTCGGCGGAAAGACGCGCCCACTCTAGGGTTAACAATAAAACAAACAGAGATAGCATAAGCATAAAGGGCACAACTGCACCATTTTTTAAGATATTGTAAAGAAAAAGGTCACATTGTGATATATGTCTTCTGTTTCACATTTATGTCTTTAAAATATTTAGTTGAAAAGGCATAATTGGCGCACGTTAAATATAAAGGGCTTATGTGGCAATTGTGCTATTTTTTTTAAACCAACACCTTAGCAAGAAATGTAGAAAGAAAGTCACAACTGGCGATTATGTCTTTACTATTTACCCTACTCCTTAATATTTTGTATAAAAATAGGCACACTGGCGGTTATGCCTTTACTACTTACCCTACTCCTTAATATTTTGTAAAAAAAATTGGCACACTGGCGGTTATGCCTTTACTACTTAACATCTCTACAGAGAAATGAAGTGAGAGGAGCGAGGTATGAGTGAGATTACGCCACTTGTGCCTGGCGTGTCAGGCACAACTGTCTGGCGTCGGCGTCAAGACGAACCCACGCATGTCAGTGCCGCGCTATGGTAAGATTATTTTTAACCGACTTCAAAAAAAAGGAGGTTGTCAATTCAAACCGTATGTAAGTAATATTTCCAGTGGGCAGTACTGGAAATATTACATACATACGGTTCTTTTTAGTTTTTGAAGGCGGTTGTCTTTTTTTGTAAAAATGTTTTTTATTTCTCGCTTTTTAGTATAAACTTCCTGTCAACCAAATCCATGAAGAAACTGTCATGTTATGTAAATCAACGAGACACCACTAAAAAGTCATAAGAAAGCAGAATATGCGATTTCGTTTACTTGGATGAGAAATTGTCAAATACTACTGTATACATCTGTGTAACCCTTTTGAGTGTACAGGCGTGATGTTATGTTGTGTGATTGCGTAAACAATGCATATTTATGCGATAGCAGCAATCGCAGTCGATTTGCTGTAATTTTTTGAAGAGTTCCGTTGTCTGTCTCCGGAATCCATCATCAGATCTATATGAAATTTAAATGGGACCGTTTGGAAAGTGTACCCTTTCCAACAAAAAAAAAATCATCAAAATTAGTTCATAAACAAAGAAGTTATCCGCGAACAAACATAATAAAATAAAAAGTCGGTTAAAATTCCCTGTCTCAAAAACTACTTACTAACCGATTTTGATAAAACTTCCAGTATTCCCTAAGTTGGACAATACCTAGTACAACAAAAAAAAAGAATTACTTAAATCGGACTTGTAGTTACGGAGATATGCGAACACAAACATAAAAACATACCTACATACGTACATACATACATACATACATACACTCTTGAAATTTGGCACATTTGTTCAGACGCTGATGTAGATTAACATATACGAAAACTGGACAGTTTTGAAAATATTACATATATATGGGTCGAATTGATAACCTCCTTTTTTTTGAAGCCGGTTAATAACTTTAGCTTTGGAAGTCGGCGTCGGCGGCAATACAAAACAACACACAGAACCAAAGCCGCCGACTTCCAAAGCTAATTACCTTGTTTTATTCAAATAGAAGTAATTTCTAATATTTTACTGTATACATCTATACGAATAATAATACAGTGAAAAGGCACAACTGAATAAAATGTGCCTTTCCATTGTAACATTATAAAATTTTCCTCAAAATGTTACATTAAAAAGGCGCATTTGGTTGTTTGTGCCTTTTAAACGTAATATTATTGTTTTGAACTTATTTTTTATGTTACGATGAAATAAATTAATCTAATTATCTATTATATGCATTAAAATTAAAAATTAAAAATGATCATGGTCTTATATGTACTATATAAATGCATGTATTGCCATTCACAAAATTCCGAAAAACATAGTTTAGTGGTGTAATTTTCAATAAAAACTAAAAAAAAATTCAAACTTGATTTTCTCAATATTTGCAAAATGTTAGTTGTGCCCTTCTTTCTTAGGACGGCAGAATACGATGGAAACAATTGTTTGAGAATAGGAAGCAAATAGAAGCAATAGGGAAGCAATTGTTAGGCATAAATTCATCGATAAATACGCCTAGTTACTGTTGATCCTGATGAAAACGATTTATCGCCTAATCAAGCGTAACTACAATGTTAAATAAGAGTTTTGCCTTTATGTTTTTGTCAGGCACCAAAAATATTGTTATACAACACTTTTGTTGATATCTTTATTGCCTTGATAGTTACAGTATTATCGTTGTAAAACATTGAGAGAAGCAAACGGGAAGTAATTAATGGCCATTGTGAATTTCAGTAATTCTATTTCACAAGGACACTACGACTCGGGTGAGAGTCAAAATGGCGGGTGTACCATGATGAATTAAATTGTACCAATTACCAAACAAATGTACCTAAAAAGTACTATTTAGTACCTAGCGTTAAAAAATTTGTACCTCCTCCAGAACAAAGTTATTAACAAATTAAGGTACACCCGCCTTATTGAAATCAAGACGGCGGGTGTACTGTAATATTTTATTATTTAACCATTTCTCGTAAAATATAATTATACCAAAAAATTGTACCTAAAAAGTACCTCAAGTAAAAAGAAACACACACTTGATCAGAGGGATAGTTCCTGAGAAACAATTATCATGATAAGTATATTGATATACAGGGTGTTTTCGGAAGCGTACCTGTAGGGAAACTACTGTAACTACTGAAGACGGTAAATTTTTGTTAAAGGAAACATTGCTATATTTTTTTAATGAAACAAAACTGCCTTTACATATTGCCACACCCGGGAATCGAACCGACTAAAACCCAAAAAAGTTACATCCTGTCTTTTTATGGCACCAATCGACAGGGTCAAGGGTCAATCTCTCAGCAAACATGGTAAATTAAATTAAACAAAAACCATGAAATTGTTGTAAGAAATTCATTTTGAATAACTTTTAATAGCGTGTTGTAGTCTACTCAAATAAGACATTAAAGGTACATTCACTCCCATAGAACTAAAAACGGTATAAACGTCGGCTTCCAGTCTAACCGGATGCAGTTGAATACCTTTTTTTATAGATGGGAAATCATCAAGTAACTTCCCCCGCCCTGGGCGGGGCGGGAGGGAGTGTCAGACTTTCACTGACTAAAACCCATCTATGTTCTTTTATGTGCCCTTTGCGTTCCGGGGGCGCGGTATAGACACGAGCCGTCGTTACGGTCTGTCGTTAACGTACGGACGGTAACGGGACGCTTGAGAGCGGCCCCAGCCCGTTTCAACTTGGGAGCTAACTTTCAATTTTAATTTAGCCACGCTGCATTGCATAGGTGCGCTAAGGATTATATTGCTATGAATACGAGCGCGAGACAGTCAGTGCGTGCGCATGTGTGTTTACGAGTGATGTCTCAACATTCCACAGATAACACACACTAATGAACTATCGTCGCACTACGCGAAATGGCATTATATTTCCGTTGCATTAAGAATACGCGTCATACCCGACCATTGCACTGCAAAATTTCGCGTAAATCTAATGTATATGCTGGTAGCTGTTTGTGCTAAGCGAAGAGTTCACTGTCCATGTCTCGAGTTCGAATCTTATATAGCACGAGATGCTGTTTTTTGTTTCTTTGAAACCATAATTTAAGTAAAAACTTGTCATGTTTATGTTGATTTATATTTTATTATTAGAAGCAAATATTAGTTATTGTATTATTTATTTAACAATTTATGTAATTTTTAGTTTAACTTTTTGGAATAGGAAGAAGGAAATAAAAAAGGCGTGCTAAATATAACAAAAAATATTTTTGATATTTTTATTATTATTGCTGTTGTCCGCGTCTTAAGGTAATAGCTTAAGTGTTCATTTTTTCGGGTTTAAGTCGTTTCGATTCCCGGGTGTGGCAATATATAAAGGCATTTTTGTTTCATTAAAAAAATAAAGCAATGTTTCCTTTGACAAAAATTTACTGTCTTCAGTAGTTACAGTAGTTTCCCTACAGGTACGCTTCCGAAAAAACATCCTGTATATTATCGACGGATCCTATGCATATGGGCGAAAATGCAAAATTACAACTTTACAGGACACGCTTCCAAAGTTTAAATTTACTATAACTTCAGATTGATAAGACCGAACTTTACGATTATTTGCTTCTTTGCTAAGACAACTATCCTCCTCATTTATACTAGGTATAGTATTTATTTACTTAAAAAATTAAATTAAAAATTAAAAAACCCCCGACCCAAAATCCTAAGTTCCCTTTAAAAATTAAAAAAATAAAATACGTCGCGTTGGGGGACCGCTCGGGACGGTCGTACCCTATACGCAACATCGGTCCCCCAACGCGACGTGTTTTATTTTTTTACTTTTTAAAGGGAAATTAGGATTTTGGGTCGGGGGTTTTTAAAATTTTTAATTTAATTTTTTATTTTATACTTTTTAAAGGTACATACCTACTTATTATAATGACGATTTTGTTAAGTTGTAAATACATTCAGTTTTTCTTCCCCACTTTCACCCCCATAACTTTTAAACGGCTCAACCGATTTTCATCAAACACTCGCACATAAGTCACCTTTCATACAAAAAAAACTAAATTGAAATCGCTTCATCCGTTCGGGAGCTATGATGCCACAGACAGACAGACACGTCAAACTTATAACACCCCTCTTTTTGCGTCGGGGGTTAAAAACAATATTTTATTCGTAACTCGTGGGGTAAGAAGACGTTGTCCTGCCCTGAAAAAAATCCAGCCAACCCAACCCCACCTACTCTACCAAACTGTACCTACCTATCTATCTACCTGCTTACCTACCCTACCAATATACCCACATACCCTATCAACCAACCTACCTACATACCTACCCTACCCACCAACATACTAACTCTACCTATGCCTGCCCTTTTTTTTCCTCTTGGGGAAATCCTTATGGACTGCCTCCGTCTGGGGTAAGGCTAAGGAGTGTGTCGGACTCTTACCGACTAAAAAACCCCACGGTGTTCCTCCAACTACCATTGGCCGGGGCACGGGTATCGCTCTGAGCATTCTTCCGCACCCCGGCAGGTATGGCCCGCCACCACCAGTCACATGGCGCGGCCATCTACCAGTAAAGACTTGCGGGAAACACCACGCGCGCCTTACTCTCGGACAATGGACTAAACAAAGTCCTGGAGCGAGAGTCTACCCACAGTTGTCGCTGCGACGAGATCACTGCGCTGCGCTGCCCAAGCTGGGCACTCTTCCAGCGTATGCTGCGCCGAGTTCTCGAGAAAGTTCTGACAATGATGGCACCTAGGCGCCGTCTCCCGACCTATGCGATACAGGTACTTTCCAAAGCACCCAAGTTCAGAAAGCTTCTGCGTCATCCGGAAGGAAAGGGCACCATGACGCCTCTCCAGCCACTCCTTCAAGACGGGAATTACAGTCGCTATAGCAGCGTGCCCTGCGCTGGGTCGTGCAAGTCGATCCTCCCATTCTGCCACCAGGATCTGGCGGAGACCTATGCCTGCCCTACCCTACCTACCTCCTACCGAGCGACCTTTCCTATCAACCTACTAACCTTGTTTATTGTAGGTTAGCTTAGAGTAATAAGCTTAGACAATCGGATGATCTACAATTTAGGTCAGAATGCACCGTTTAGCTGAAAAACGCGAAAATCCATTTTTGAAAACTTTGACAGTCAATAAAAAAAAATGCACAAGTGGGATCGATAGGGACTAATTTGACTGGACTATTAGGACCTTGTACGTTTAAATTCATGTTACATTATGCCGTTATACTGTAATAAAAAATCGTGTTTCTAAGCAGAAATCTTTTTTTTTTAATAGCTCACATAATTCATTACATCTATAAGATACGTTTAACATAAAAGTCAAAATGGCCAAATTGTTAGTTTGGCCCTTATACATAGGACCCATCGATCAATATACTTATCATGATAATTGTTTCTCAGGAACTATCCCTCTGATCAAGTGTGTGTTTCTTTTTACTTGAGGTACTTTTTAGGTACAATTTTTTGGTATAATTATATTTTACGAGAAATGGTTAAATAAAATATTACAGTACACCCGCCGTCTTGATTTCAATATGGCGGGTGTACCTTAATTTGTTAATAACTTTGTTCTGGAGGAGGTACAAATTTTTTAACGCTAGGTACTAAATAGTACTTTTTAGGTACATTTGTTTGGTAATTGGTACAATTTAATTCATCATGGTACACCCGCCATTTTGACTCTCACCGACTCGGTGACCGGTTGTACTGATATCAGAATGAAGTGTGCGTTCGCGCAGCGGAATGTTGTTGAATTTAAAGATTTTAATTATGCAGATATTTAGTGTATGACGTCGTATAATTGTGTGTAGTAAAAAAAAATTTGTGCACGCAGCCATTGTGGAGAAATTCACCAAAAACTGATTCCGCTGGGCGAACGTTGTCCTGGCGGAACTTTTTTTAATCCGTAGACTTTAGAAGAAAAGAGATGTGTCCAAAAATTAGTGTGTATTTGTGTGTAATTGTGTATGTATTAATAAAATTAGTGCATGCATAAACTTCGGAGAAATTCAAGTTTCCGCTACGCGAACGTTTGGCCATTAGCTAGTTTTCATATAAAGCGCTTACATAGAGAGCTGTAGAATTTTACATACGTTGTTTTGAATTTGTTTATATTTGTTTAAAAAACAGATTTAGAAAAAATCGTAGGGCTTAAAAGATAAAAATATAAACGTAAAATACGCTTATTAGGTCTAAGTTCTTAAAGCATACACTTTGGGGTCCAGATTTTCACGTTTATACAAACCTTGTAAGTGTCTGCAACATGTTGCCAAGTATCAATAATGTTCCGTTAGTAATTAAAGAGTTATAGGACAATTTACCATGAATAGATCACTGTTTACAAAGCAGTCAAATATCACGACGTTCCAAAGGAATTGCATGGTAATATGTATGCCAATAATTTGTGTATTCATTCGTCTATGCACAAGCAAAATTTCAAGTCATTAAATTCAGTAATTAAAGAAAAACAATTATAATACTGACGAGGCATCTAAAACCTACATAACCCGACCAAGTTCAGATGGCTACAAAAAAGCGGCCGTGCCATATATCTAAGAAACGTTCTTAACCTTCCAATATAGTATTTATTAATATGGTACAGTTGCGTACACAAGCGTTAGAAAAAAATAAAACAATTGCATTTCTTGAATGTTTTTTTTTTTTAATAATAACGCCACTATCTAAGTTAAAAATAAATCTTCAATTAACAAGTACTTCTCTATTTAAATATCCAATTCAATATTCAATTCTCATTCGTCCAATTATTTTTTAACAACTTGTGATTTGTTGGTTCTATATTTCTGTACTCATGATAATCCATTAGAAATTTTACTTGAACTTCATCAGATTCGTCTATAATATCAACATTTTTTTCATCAGAATCATCAAAATAAGGTTTACTGGAGGGTGTGATTTTTTACGGTCGTCAAAAAAAAATTATAATGGCGTTTAATTGACATTTGTATGGCAGGTTTCTTCATCTGGTAATTAAATAATTCAGCTAACTGCTTTTGTATACAGTCATACACCTCATGGCTAACAGAAGGAACAGATTTAACAAATGTGTCTTTATGTATTCGTACTACTACTTTCATATTACTTAACGGTATAGTACTTTTTCTGCCGGCCATTTTAATTTTTTCCTCCCACCGGTAGCGCCGCACGATGTGTTGGATGAATTGGTTTGGTTTGTAGAATTAGGTTACACTATAACATTAATAACACACTTTGTTAATATTATTATTAAGTACAGAGAATGAGGAGGAGCACTAACTTTTTATCACGACAGAGGGCGCATAAGCAACTGTACCCTGTTTTGACATACAGTTGTCAAATCGTATGGTTTTTTTGCATTCAGTAAATATTATTATTTATTTTTTCCCTAATCTTAAGAAAGATGCCTCAGTGTAGTGCGTTAAATTGTAAAAATAGAGGAGTACATTTGTTTCCTAAGATCTTAGCCTAAGATTAATAAACGCAGAAAACAATGGGAATCGGCGTTACGTATTAAAAACTTTAAGGCAAGTAATACTGCACGCTTGTGTGCTGCGCATTTTACTGAAAACGATTATCATGGGAAAAGCAAGTATACAGGTGAGTCATCGCAGTGGTTCTACTTATAATATTCTACTATCAGTCAGTAATTGATGAAACTAAGTTCTTAATTCAATAACTATATTATGATTCCTTTATTTTAGATTATAAACCACTAGCCAAATTTCTGAAGAAAACTGCTGTACCATCAGTGTTCTGCTTTACTAAAGCAAAACCAGAAAATTGATCATTGGTAGAGGAGTATTTGCATTTATATCTATGAATGTGTTTGTAGGTGGACACTGGTACACGGAGTCCTCGTGGATGTCGCAATCGGCACCAAAATTTTGATGCCGGTCATGTGATTCTAATCTACAAATAAAATAGGATAGTTAGTCCATAGAAACAAAAAAAAAAAACCTTACAAATCAATTATAACCTCAACCATTTTAAGTATTTACCTTTCAATCAAATCGGCCTTTTTACCGGCAGTTGTCGCATTCCTCTTACGTAACTCATCTTTAAGTTGAGGGACAGTCAGAAAAGAGTACATTTTAAATGAATTTAACTTAGAATATTAACGAAAAATCAATCACAATCTTGTCTTGACAAGTAAACACGGTACAGTTGCTCCTGGCGCCATCTATACTCAGTTTTGCCTGTGGCTCCTCATTGGCGATGCATAGAGCAAAACAACAGGGCATACGCACATTGTCCTTGACTGCACATTTGTTTGTGACTGGGGATAAAACAAAATCAGGTTCAAGTTCAACAGCAAACGAATACCTACCTAGCTACCTTTTGTAATGGGCAAATAGATTCAATAGTTTTTAATTATTTGACGTATGTAGAGATATCTGCACAGACTATAAAGTCTGAGTAAAAATTTTTACTCAGAGGTCTTTACCAAATGTCTGTGCAGACTTTTCATCAGTTCAGACTTCGATTTTAATGAATAAATTAAGTAATTCAATAATCATGAGTTTTGCTCCGACAATCGTACAGACATGTACGCAGACTTCCGACTTTTCTGATACACCGACATTTATCTGTACTGATTTGTTGTACAGACAAAATTCTATAGAATACCCACCCAATAATATTAATTAAGAGATTGCTCAAACTCGGTTCGATTTTTCTCTCCGCGTAGTTTATATATAGGTATTTGTCCTGTATTTTTAGTAGAGCCCCCCCCCGCCGTATGACAAATTTCTAAACGGGTACGGAAAAAAGGGGGGCGCTAACAAATTATTTATTCTTAAAGTGGGCAGTAGACAAAATAAATTTGGGAACCTCTGGTGTAATTGAAATAAATGATTTGACTTTTTGACTTTTGAATACGCGATGACCTATAAATTATATCGAAACAACAATTGTGTTATCACCTGTACCAATAAAAAACCGGTATTATACTGTAAATTTTATGTACGTTTGCCCAGCACGGCCCCTCAGAATTTGCATTTATGGTGTACACCATTGCAATGTACTCGCCTCTAGCAGTATATGTACCGATTTCTTTTTCAATGTACCTCTATACTTTTGAAGAAATATGCAAAAAAAGGTGGCCGTGCCAGCCAAACGCTTTCAGCACGGCCCCCCATGTAACTTGAATAATACATACCGTATTAACAAATGTCTATAACTCAAGAAATGTACTCTATTAATACGTTATATGTGCCGCAACAGTTATTGTGAATTCATAATAACAAATAATATATAGATGTGGATAAGGGGCCGTGCTGGAAAAAATCATTTTAAGAAATATCTAAAAAAGACAAAACATACTTAGCCAAAAACTATTAAAAAATAATTGAAGTTTAGCAAGTAACATATGTACCGCATTGATTTCTCATACAACTTGTTATATTGTGAAAAATAAATCTATTTTAGTTCATTCAGCACGGCCCTCTATAGTTGCCTATATCTTTTTAAATAAGCCGTGTATGTTTACAAAATTCGACTTCCTGAATAATATATAGGAGTACATTCCTTTCAACTAAATTGCAATTCTGCTGTATCAATACTTTAGAAGATAAATTCAATCTAAAATATACATACATTAAAACTGATGGGGTGACCATGATTCTACATGAAAATAGGATAAAAAATACTGCTTAAATTGAGTAAATCTTTATTAAAATAAACAAATCAACAATATGGTAAACTATATAAACGATAACTAGGTACTTATACATAATAGGTCGATAATCGTACAAGTGTCAAGTTAGTGTCGCTAAGACTACATAGCTCAAAGTCTTAAAAATCATACATTACAATAAAATCACAGATTCATTACATTTCACAAATTAGTTCGTTTACATGGAATAACAACCTATGTCTCAATAACACTAAGTACATAAATATAGAACATTTATGTACCTACCTACCAAATATATGAAATCATGGTCACCCCATCAGTTTTAATGTATGTATATTTTAGATTGAATTTATCTTCTAAAGTATTGATACAGCAGAATTGCAATTTAGTTGAAAGGAATGTACTCCTATATATTATTCAGGAAGTCGAATTTTGTAAACATACACGGCTTATTTAAAAAGATATAGGCAACTATAGAGGGCCGTGCTGAATGAACTAAAATAGATTTATTTTTCACAATATAACAAGTTGTATGAGAAATCAATGCGGTACATATGTTACTTGCTAAACTTCAATTATTTTTTAATAGTTTTTGGCTAAGTATGTTTTGTCTTTTTTAGATATTTCTTAAAATGATTTTTTCCAGCACGGCCCCTTATCCACATCTATATATTATTTGTTATTATGAATTCACAATAACTGTTGCGGCACATATAACGTATTAATAGAGTACATTTCTTGAGTTATAGACATTTGTTAATACGGTATGTATTATTCAAGTTACATGGGGGGCCGTGCTGAAAGCGTTTGGCTGGCACGGCCACCTTTTTTTGCATATTTCTTCAAAAGTATAGAGGTACATTGAAAAAGAAATCGGTACATATACTGCTAGAGGCGAGTACATTGCAATGGTGTACACCATAAATGCAAATTCTGAGGGGCCGTGCTGGGCAAACGTACATTAAATTTTGGGATGTTACATAAATATATGGCACGGCCGCTTTTTTGTAGCCATCCGAACTTGGTCGGGTTATGTAGGTTTTCGATGCCTCGTCAGTATTATAATTGTTTTTCTTTAATTACTGAATTTAATGACATGAAATTTTGCATGTGAATAGACGAATGAATACACTAATTATTGGCATATATATTACCATGCAATTCCTTTACAACGTCGTGATATTTGACTGCTTTGTAAACAGTGATCTATTCATGGTAAATTGTCCTATAACTCTTTAATTACTAACGGAACATTATTGATACTTGGCAACATGTTGCAGACACTTACAAGGTTTGTATAAACGTGAAAATCTGGACCCCAAAGTGTATACTTTAAGAACTTAGACCTAATAAGCGTATTTTACGTTTATATTTTTATCTTTTAAGCCCTACGATTTTTTCTAAATCTGTTTTTTAAACAAATATAAACAAATTCAAAACAACGTATGTAAAATTCTACAGCTCTCTATGTAAGCGCTTTATATGAAAACTAGCTAATGGCCAAACGTTCGCGTAGCGGAAACTTGAATTTCTCCGAAGTTTATGCATGCACTAATTTTATTAATACATACACAATTACACACAAATACACACTAATTTTTGGACACATCTCTTTTCTTCTAAAGTCGACGGATTAAAAAAAGTTCCGCCAGGACAAGGGCGAACGTTGTCCTGGCGGAACTTTTTTTCAGTAATTCTATTTCACAAGGACACTACGACTCGGTGACCGGTTGTACTGATATCAGAATGAAAGGTCACTCTTAAAATGTTGTTTTTCTTCTAGAATACGATGGAAGCAATTATTTGAGAATAGGAAGCAAATAGAAGCAATAGGGAAGCAATTGTTAGGCATCAATTCAACGTTAAATACGCCTAGTGACCGTTCATCCTGATGGAGACTACATAGGACCCATCGATCAATATACTTATCATGATAATTGTTTCTCAGGAACTATCCCTCTGATCAAGTGTGTGTTTCTTTTTACTTGAGGTACTTTTTAGGTACAATTTTTTGGTATAATTATATTTTATGAGAAATGGTTAAATAATAAAATATTACAGTACACCCGCCGTCTTGATTGTGTGCGTTCGCGCAGCGGAATGTTGTTGAATTTAAAGATTTTAATTTCAACGTTACTAGAATTGAAATATCCAAAAAACTACTTGTACCAGGCATTTCACTTAAAAATTACAAGCACATTGGTCTATATTTTATTATTAAGCACATTTTCAAAGAAATTTAAAAAAGATATTGAATGAAATGTTGAAAAAAAAACGAGGAAAAAAAACAACAATATACGTAAAATATAATATTTATTGCATAATAAGAGCATAAGTACCACAATCACACCCCATCATTGTGTGGTTAAACAGCGTTGTGGTGTGGTTATGGTACTTGTTAATAACACATAATAATCCAAAATATTATGTCTAATATTATTAACGTAAATTAAGATATTATAACTAACGATTTTTTAAAACGACGTAACCACACCCTAGTGGCACTAGGTCGGTCATCATCATCAATAAGTGACACGCGCACATCCCCGTCGCCCGCGTTGCCGACCAATGGCAGACCGGGGCAGCCGCGGACAACGGTGCGCCGCCTCGACAGAACGCTTCAAACAGCCCATCAAGCACCACGCTCGCCATACTTTGTCGGACTCCACCATCTTGCACTATTGCAACCTCTACTTCAACTTAAATATATACAGTCCACTTGCTTTATACCATCTTTAATTTGTGGACCTAACATGGTCCTTCGAGATTTGAAGGGTTACCGGTCTGACGTCGGCGGAGACTCTTATAAAAATGCAATATAGCCGTCTAAATCAACCAAACGGAAGATATTGACCACATCGCAGCCCCAAAGCATTCATCAGCGACAGTAAAGACAGTACAGTGTGGTTGTAAGTAAAACTCCATAATAATGCAGTACCTATATTACTAACGTAAATAATAAGATAGGTATTATAACTAAACGATTATTCAAAACGACATGATAAATAACAGATACAGTTATTCACGTGTCACTAAACGCAACGATGGGCAAGCGTGCGTTCCAATCGTAAATCAATGAGACTGAAGGGTCAACAATGAAAGTGCATTTATGTTGTCCAACAGCAGGATGCTCCAATTCTCAGTACTGCCTATACTAGAAATTTTAGGTAGTTAACTAAAGGTAAACAAAACAAACCGCGTGAATCATGGATGCCAAACCTTTTACTTCAAATTTTAAAATCGTATTATTTAAAGTCGTATAATAATAGGCTCTAGTCTATATCAGAATCTGAGGAACTATCTGCCACGTTAATAATAAAACGTTCCGTGGTATTATCAATCATTTTATCTAATTTAAACATTTTCTGTTCTTGTTTTATTACATGACCCTCGCAATTTTCAAAGGCGCCTGGTTAATCGACTAAACGTAATACCTGCTACTTTAGTAGCCATACAACATCACGGGCGTACTCTTCAATTTAGCGACGTTATCTAATTCATCGTATCTTCTAAAAGGTTTTGGGAACCTGTCTTTTTAGGCTCTTTACAGTAGACAGACACCACTTTTTTGTTAGTTTTATAAAATAGTATAATATTTTGTAAACTAACAAAAAAGTGGTGTCCAAACAATGACATCTAATGAAAAGTAGTTTACGAATAAATGATAAAGTTTAACATACATTAATAAAAGAGGAAAGTATTGTATAAATCAAGGCTGCTCAACCTCAGGCCCGCGGGCCATGATGTGGCCCGCGGATGGATTTTGAATGGCCCGCGTAAGCAAGTTTTAAAAATCTCTGTGACTAAGTGTTCCTTCTTCATTATTTTTTTTAATCAACCTTTACATTTCATGATATATTTAATTTGCGCAAGTCCCTTATGTAACTAAAATAGGAATCGTTAGTGGCTCGCCAAAAATTTCTAAATTGTCAGTTTGGCCCGACAGTTAAAAAAGTTGAGCACCCTTGGTATAAATCGAAATTAGAATTGATTTTTACCCGACTACGGCGAAGCAAAAAGGAGGGTTATGAGGTTGACCGGTATGTATGTATGTATGTATGTATGTAGGTATGTATGTATGTATGTATGGATTAATCTTTAGCACTAAGAGCGAGTTCACATTAGGTCGGAACGACAGTTTTATCGGGCCGACCAAAGAGTCGGATCCATATTGGCATACGTATTTCAATAGCGCCGTTCACATATGGACGACTCGACAAAACTAACGGAGGCGACACTTTTACCGGACGTTCAGCCACGATTTCTGTCGGGTCGGCATAATATTGGCGTACTGGCAAGTATAGCGCCGTTCACATTTGTCGGAGCGAAGCGGCGGAGCCACCCGCCCGCTACCCTTCCACCCGCTCATTCCCCGCTCTCGGCACTCGCGCGAGCAGTTTCGTCGACGTGTATGCAGAGAAAACACGTAAATATGGAGGGCGCAATAAATACAGAAGTTTTGATTCACTTGTGGAAGACAGGAGTTTATTATGGGATAAAACTTGTGAACAATATAAAAATAAATCTTTGAATCTGACTGCTTTGTGACGATCCGGGCAGTAAAACGACCGTACCGTCAATGGTGTTCACATTAGGTCGGGTCGGCAGCGTCTAGTGTGAACAGCAACACCCGACAGTCGGTCAACGGTAAACTGTCCGTCCGACCTAATGTGAACCAGCTCTAAAGTTTAGGGCAAAGTGGCATACGACCACGGCTTACAGATGAGAATGTTTTCTTGTTTCATACTTTTTAGAACGTGAATTTTTTGTAGTCGGGTTTTAGTTTTTGAAACTTCTTTTTTTTGTTGTAACGTATTTTTAAACAAGGAAGGGTCAACTATAAAAAAAAAAATCTACGATTTGTTTACCTTTAGTTAACTACCTAAACCTTTCTAGTATAAGTAGTCTAAACTAGTTAATTATTATATTATATATGCAACCCTTAATAACAGTTGCCCATAAATACCTCTAAGAAAATAAAGCAAAAAAATACTTGATTTGCCCGTGATTAGTAATGATAATATAAGCTTGTTCCAATAATTGGAACAAGCTCATATTATCATTATCTCAGAATCACTAAATCGCATAACTTGTCTAGTTAAAAAACTTTTTACAAAAAAAAGTAAAAAGTTTTTATTTTTCACTTTTTCTTCCTATCATCTAATTCCATGAAGAAAAGTAATACTAAGTAAATTAACAAAAACACCACTAAAGTCACAAGAAAGCAAACTAAGCAATACCGTTGAATTGGATTCAAACCTTTTTATGAAAAATGTATTAAATTTATAGGTATGGGACAATTTTAAACTAAACCTCTTTCTGGCAAAAAAATGCAAATCCGTTTAAGAATGACGGAGCTATGCCCGAACATAGATAAAACAAAGTATATTTATCCGAAATGATAACATCCTCCTTTTTGGTTGAAAGACAAAAAAATTGTCCACGCAAAAGTTAGTGATGGGGATGGTATAGAAAATTACTAATTCACGCTTTAAGCGTGACTGATGAGCGGAGAGTGGCGTCCCGCCACCAACAACATTGAGATTTTCCATAAGAATTTTTTTACTAGCAACCCGGAGTTTGGAAGTTGTTGGTGTGATATTCCCGTGCCTCTAAAAGCACGTCGCGTGGCTTGGCAGAGCCAGTTTCCCATTCAGTAGAAGAGACCGTCTGATCCTGCTCACGAAAGTAAGGCGCCCTGTAGGTTTCCCTTTCGCGTACTGGCCGCATAGTGCCACCAGACCTTGCCCTAGAGTTGTGTTCGGGAGGCATTGCGAGCATCGGATACGTCCCTACGTCCGCCATATGTTTAGGGCTTATTTGGCAGAAAGGTGTCACTAACCGGGGTCGCGATAGCATACGTCAGCGCGACATAACGTACAACGTAGAAAGGAGTTTTTAGAGGTTATTACGGGGTCGGCAGCGCACGAGTGATGCCTCTGGTGTTGCAAGTGTCTATAGGCAGCGGTGACCGCTTAACATCAGGCGGGCCGTTAGCTTGTTTGCCACCTACAGTGATATAAAAAACGTGTTTCACAGAGCTCGCCTGCACAAATGCGAATTTTCGAAAACTACTAAAACAAACTATAAACAATTCCTGAATTCACATGATACTTGCAACTTTAAAATAGTGTTTATAATAGTATTTAGTGTCCAAGACTACCTACTGTATAATATTATGTCGTTTGGCTAGTTTAATTTTTCACACCCAGATGTTAAAAGTTGTGTGGTCTCATCTTTCATCAGACATAGCTTGATTTTAGCGCTCCTTATCGGTTATCCAGGAGGGTAACGTGCGTAAATCGCTCCATATGATGGGTGCCCAGAACATCAGAAGCACCCATGTTATTATAATGGTGCTTACAGTAGGCCCAAATCCACAAACAATCTAAAAAAAAAACTGATATATTACTATTTCGATTATAATTTATATGTTCGTTCTCTTTTATTATTGTCATTATAAACACGAAATGACAGTGGGTGGATACAGGGTGTATCCTTCCTATAAAAAAGTTTTGTTATCTTACACTCAATCCAGAATAGAGAATTCATGGTTTCAGTTTAAAGAGACTGAGGTGTCCCCTACACCCGATATAATCCAAGCAAGTTGTGAAAATGATCATTTTTACATCATTCAATTCATCTAATTCATTATAAACTTCATCAGTACGTCCTCCATCTGTACATTTAATTTTAGTTATATTTGTTTTGTGGCAGCTAAAGTAGGTAACGTGTGTATAATTTTATCTAAGTACCTATCTCGAAAAAAACGGTATCGATAGCGGTTGTCGTAGATTTGGGATCATTATTAATTTGTAAAAAATATTTATGCACATCTATGTACCTGCGCAGCCTTTGCGAACTTATTGGCCGCCTTAAACCAATAATCGCGCACCTATGACTGGGCTAAGCCAATAGCTAGCAGACAAACTTAATTTTACAATTTTATCGCCTAACCTTTATCTGCCAAGCCCGTACCGTCCAAAAAGGAACTTCATTCCAAAAGTTTGCTTCAAATGCCAAAAATAAATTTCTTAGATATATTTTGATGGCCTTCTGCATGTTTCTAAGACTACAAGATTTTTCTTGGCGGCTCTTGAAATACTTGGGCACAGTGGATCAGAATGTATGAGAATTGGTTATCTTTTTGCATTAGAAGTTTTTAGTTTTTTTTTTCCCTTTATTGTGGAATATAATTATGTTGGCTACATGTTAGAAAGGAATAGGAGATTACCATTTTAGATGTGGGAACCTTTGCAGCACTTTGTACAATAAGATTTCCGGGAGTTCCTACGGGTATCATAAAACAGTAGGAGGAGGAAAATCCAGCAGCAATACAGTAAAGTAACGGATTTACGCTAATTTCGTCCGCCTGAAACAAAATTTCAAATATTGAATAGATACATTCATCATCATCTGCTTAACCTTTTCCTAACTATGTTGGGGTCGGCTTTCCAGTCTAACCGGATGCAGCTGAATACCAGTGTTTTACATGGAGCGACTGCCTATCTGACCTCCACAACCCAGTAACTGGGCAACACGATACCCCTTGGTTAGACTGGTTGTCAGACTTCTTGGCTTACAAAAAAAAAACAAAAAAAAAAGATACATTAAAGTCACACAAATAATCCTTAATCTACTATTCAGTTGAATATACTTTGAATGAAGTTGTAAGTAATTACTTCAATGTTAGAATATAAAATAAAAGTAAGGGCCCACTTTCACTAAAATTGCTAAACATATTAAGCTCTATAATATAGAGATCGATTAAGTTTCGGGACTTTTCGGTACAAGTCGCCTACTTTAAATGTGTTTAAGGGACACAGCACACACGCTACTTTTAGTAGCGCGAATCGGCGTTTTTGCAACTGTATCGATACTGCATCGCGTTTTGGCGACTCTCTACGATCGATCGCAGCTTCCAAATCGCGCATTTTAGCGATGCTGTATCGCGTTGTGGCGACTAACTGCGTTCGGACGCAGTATCGGAATCCCGAACTGTTCCGATGTTAGATCGGGTCGACTGTAGTGTTGCTGATCCATTTTCGACTATCGATAGTTTGCCGATTTGCAATGGTATTGTTTATCCCACTAATTTTATAAATGCGCATGTTTTAGGTTAGTTAGGTGGTAGGTTAAGTGTTAGGTGGATGATGGATGGAAACATTCATCCATCCATGCTCAAAATGCATAAGTTTGTGAGGTCAGAAACTTCGCATTTTTTACATTACAATTACAATAAATGGATGGATGGATGTTTTCATCCATCCATTCATCATCCATCTATGACTCCTCACAAACATTTGCATTTAAAATCCTACTTATATTATAAATGCAAACGTTTGTGTAAAGGGATATATGGATGATGGATGGAACCATCCATCCACCCATGCTCAAAATGCCAAAGATTGTGAGTTCAGAAGCTTTCGCATTTTTTATATTATGAATACAATAAAATGGATGGATGGATGTTTTCATCCTGGACGGATGAAAACATTCATCCATCCATCCATCCCTCCTCACAAACTTTCGCATTTAAAGTCCTATTAATATTATAAATGCGAAAGTTTGTGCGGTTGGATTAATGGATGGATGTTTGCGTAATGTAAGACGTGAACTGGTTATAGGATGTAACCAATACCGCCTCCGGAGCGATTGACATTTTCGGTTTATCAGTATTGCAGGCAGCAGTGCAGCTTCATTAGAATCTATCGTAAGTGTGTAGCTTCGTCAAAATCACAACACAACACTAGTCGCATTATGTTCCACATAAAGGTCTGCCCCCACGACCGATAATCGGGCTGATTCTCGGTCGTTTTTTCTCGTCGTCGTCTCCGTACTGTTACTGGTACTCCTACAACATTATAATTAGCTATACCTATATAACGTAAATACAAAACATCATGCCATATCCTAAAAATCTGAGAACAGTTATTAAAGATGGATGATGATGATGATGAAGGATGGTCTTGCGTACATAGCGTATATGAAGATTTAATTTTATATACAAAACGGAAATAAATTAATTTACAAAACACATTAATAAATAGATATACCTATATTTAAATTATTAAAAAGAAAAAAAGAAATTAAACCAGAACCAAACCAAAAAAAAATGCGCTTGGAGCAAAACATAATGTTATTAAAAAAACCATTTAGATTAAATATATGTGTTATAGTATCAGTAACCCTGCTTGGCCCTAGTTCAATCTATAGTCCGGAGCGAGGGGGAATGGGAAGCCGTCACCTCCTTCTGCGAAGCAGTAATGCTAGCAAAGGAGGAGGCGGAACGCCGTAGGCGCGGGCATGCGGACGGCGAGTGTTGGGTGCCTCGCCGTCCGATCAGAACCAGGCCCAGGTCGGCGGCTCGTTGTGTTCCACGCGCGCCTCAAAGACATGTCAGCACAGTAGACGAGGCTCACTAGGGCCGTGCCTGCCAGGGTTGCGGAATTTGTTCGAAAGAGTTACCGCGGCCCTGGAACGCAAGGGGCATTAGGAGGAAAACGGATGGTTTTTAGTCAAAAAAAAAAAGAAAAATAGAATGGAGTACTAGTAACAGTACGGAGGCATTTCGTACTTCGTAACAGGGTAATTTCGAACTGGCGTACATCGCACTCGTATGCTTTCTAACTAACGATACGTCGGCCTTGCATACTTCGCTCCAGTGAACTTTCGAACTGGCGTACATCGAGATCCTGTACTTTAGAACTAACATACGTCGACATTTCAAACTTCGACATTCAGTAGCGGAGTCCACAAGCAGCCAACCTTATCCTAGTGCAAATAGATTATTTTGTATTTTATCCCTTCATTATTATTTAATCACTCCATTAAGACATGATAATAAAAACAAAACTACCTATAACATAGAAATAATAAATTGTAAAGAGAAGAAGTTGTTTTTGCAATTTAGTAAGGCAAGGTAAAATATGTTTGCGCGTTGTCACTGCATACCCTTAGTTAGTAGCATTTGAATACCAGTTTTACAATGAATACAAATATTTATTTTTCAACTACCCACTTATTACAAGTTATGCCAAAATATTACCATTTTAGAAACTTTATATTTGAAGATTATCCGTCTATAGTTCTTTACAATTATACAAGAAATACTTTTAGAATAAATTCTAAATTGAAAGCAAAACAATATCTTCGTCGCAGGATTTGATCTCGCAACTTGTCACTCTCAGTCTTACACACAGACCACGAGACCAGAGTTACTTGACCGAACTCATTAAAATAAGCTATTACACTTATTATATTATAGTTGTTATAAGATTTAACCCAATGCTAACGTGATAAAGATCAAATTTGCGTGTGTGTATTATTATTGTATTTGTTCGTTCTCAGTTCTCGAGCACTTGACTGATAACCTCATATAAATTGAAATTAAACCTTATCATCATAGGCAGAGGGTCCAATTTCTTTTGTGTTTAGGGTGGGTCAGATAATGTTGACAACCGACTGTACGAGTATGTATGTATGTATGTTTTTATGTTTGTGTTCGCATATCTACGGAGTTACGGAACTACAAGTCCGATTTAAGTAATTCTTTTTTTGTTGTACTAGGTATTGTTTAACTTAGGGAATACTGCAAGTTTCATCAAAATCGGTTCAGTAGTTTTTGAGATAAGGAATTTTAACCGATTTTTTATTTTATTATGTTTGTTCGCGGATAACTTCGTCGTTTATGAACCGATTTTGATAAGTCCTTTTTTTGTTGGAAAGGGTATACTTTCCAAATGGTCCCATTTAAATTTCATATAAATTTCATATAAATTTCAACCGAACTACTGAAACTATTTTTTTTTTTTTTTATAGACTGGAAATCATAAAATAACTTCCCCCGCCCTTAGTGTCAGACTTTTACTGACTAAAACCCGTCTATGTTCCTTCATGTGCCCTTTGCGTTCCGGGGGCGCGGTATCTCTTTCGAACAACCCACAGCCCCGGCACTGAAACTATTAAGTTTCAGTAGTTCGGTTCTTTGTCATAACCGAACTATCGAGACTGAAAGTTGCAGTAGTTCGGTCAACCGGACTAACAACCGAACTACTGACACTAGAGGCCAATTCAATACCGGTATTATACTGTAAATTTTGGGATGTTACATAAATATATTGCCCGGCCACTTTTTTGTAGCCATCCGAACTTGGTCGGGTTATGTAGGTTTTCGATGCTTCGTCAGTATTATAATTGTTTTTCTTTAATTGCTGAATTTAATGACATGAAATTTTGCATGTGAATAGTTGAATGAATACACTAATTATTGGCATACATTTTACCATGCAATTCCTTTAGAACGTCGTGATATTTGACTGCTTTGTAAACGGTGATCTATTCATGATAAATTGTCCGATAACTCTTTAATTACTAACGGAACATATAACGTGCAACAAACTGGCGTTATTTGTTGCTAATAAGAATGACGATAAAACTACAAAACTTAATAGATACTGAAATCGACTTTTTTCTATAAGGGTGTGTGCTTAGGGTGACAATATTTTTTTGGTTTCGACGCAGAATGTCAACTCGACGCAGAACGCATTTTTTCTTTTTTGCTATTGATATATTCTAAATTAATTTACGAAACAATGATTAACTTCATTAGCTCTGGATTAATTCCAGAGTATCTTAAATGTTCGGCAGGTGCAATAACATGTTACGATCCGTACAAAAACCGTGCAGATGCCGTCTTAAGCATTTTATAAAACAATCAGAAATTGCATCAAGTAATTATGTCATTATGGCTGATTGCCAAAGCAATGTAGTTTTAGTTTTTTTTTTTAGTTTTCAGTTCTATTACAAACCATGTTTTTTTATTATTATTTATTTTATTATAAACCATCATACTAAATGAGGGAAAATTTACAACATGCATAAAACTATGTAGTCAAGCATTAGCATTTGTATAAGTGAGAAGATTATATTAACCACAAACTGCTCGGCTTAATGCTGGTCCTGCTCCACAGCCACTCGGGCTCACAAATTAATATAATATATTTTTAAAAGGTATGGTTTCGTTTTTTATTAAGCTAATTAACATGTAGGTACCCGTTTTTATTATTATTCCTATTATTTTACATGCTAGACAGTTCATCTGTCGAATAGCTACACTCAAAACCTTAGGTTTTCTATTATTTAAAAATTATTTATAAAATAATAAGTTATTATGTGTTGCGCCGACCCCAAGTAACATGGGATAAGGGCAGAAAGATGATGATGATGATGATGGTGGTTCAGAGCTTTGTCTTGTCATGTCTACTGAAATGTCTCGAAGGTCTTGAAAAGACTTGACTTTGAAAAGAAACTGTGGTCACCCTATCTCCTAATTTCGTGGAGAAAAATAAACTTGATTTTCTTATGCAATAAAGGGTCTTTTAATTTCTTTCTGGTATGGAATTTGTTGCACAATTTATTTCACAAAAAGAGACAATTTTGTGTTTGTCTTGTCTTAAATACATTAAGCGTAATAAAACAAAAACGAAAAAATGGGAGGACTGAGGGCCCGAATTTTATCAACGTCATAACTTTCAGAGAACAAGAAGTGGTGACCTATTCTTGCTTTCACAATTTATTTAGTAGCATATAAGATTGTAAATAGTAGTTGTAAGTTAATGGTTTCATTTTATTTGCGTAATAAAGTTTTACGTATAAGAGATTTGAGGACCTATTTTGAACGAAGATATACAAAGTAGGACAGCGTTTTACGATAATATCTTGTATTTGTTGCAGTTAAAACTCTTAACCAGTCAAAAGTACTATTAACTAGCAAAATCAGTCAAAACTACTTTTGACCGTATGCTTTAGTCAATAATACTTTTGACTAAAATAACAGTTAAAAGTACTTTAGCCCAATGGAGCTGGTTAAAAGTACTTTTGACTAAGTGATTCCGTCAAAAGTGGTTTTGACTGCTCGAATCAGTCAAAACTCTTAAAAATCAGTCACTAATCTGCAATAATAATTAATAATATCTATTCCTTATAAAAGTAAATTATAGGATGAAAGAACGAGCGAAGCGAGCTCGGGACTTGGGGCACCCCGACTCGGACAGGTTAGGTTAGAAGGGGATGGCGTGGTCTAGAGAGCGAGCGAAGCGAGCGAACAGACCCCGCCATCCACTTCGTGGTTATTTTTTTTGTAAACCCTTGAGCCCCGCGAAGCGGGGCTCCTCGACTATGCTTTTTACGCATTATTCACATCTGACAAGTTAATAGTGCTTTTGACTGATGCTTTATTGCAGATATAACTACTTTTGACGAAGAGCGTTAGTCAAAAGTACTTTTAACCGCAAATTTGCAGTCAAAAGTACTAATAACCAATATTTTTCAGTCAAAACCACTTTTGACCAACCTGTTCAGTCAAAAGTAGTTTTGACTGATTTTGCTAGTCAATAGTACTTTTGACTGGTTAAGAGTTTTGACTGCAACATATTCACAAATTTTGTTTGGCATTACATTAGATTTTGGCTTATTAGTTTTTTCTGTAGTGTCCATAGTTTATCAGGCACAAGTGGGCCCTCAATCCTGTATGTGAGAACTGAGGGCCCAACGTTTCGGTCTTTATCTCGTTTATTTGACTTTTACAAAATCTGATTCCAACTTCCACAATTCTTTGGGAATGTTCACTAAATCTTAAACACATTTTCAAAGAAATTTAAGAAAGTGGCGTCCAGTAACTGCTATGATTGAAAAAAAACATTTTATTTAAAATCTAATATGCTGCAGCGGGGCAATCTCGACAGTGGGAAATTTCAACTAATCTTAGTAAAATGTAGAAGTTATTAAGATTAGTTGAAATTTCCCGCTGTCGAGATTGTGTCGAGATTGCCCCGCTGCACCTAAATTAGATTGTGTTTTTGTAAATACCATCTTTGTTATCAAGTGATAACAAAGATGGTATTTCTTAGTCCTCATTGCCACGAGGACTAAGTAGTCGTCGTGGCAATAAAAATATCAGCCATACACATTAACAATACTCGTATAAATAAAAAGAGAGTCAAAAACTTGTTCGCTTTTTTCTCGAAAAGTCTTCTTTTTCCTCATACTGCACTTTAGGGCCTGCACGGCAGTGTTGGTGTGTGAGTTTATATGATTGTTAACGCACCCACGATACATGAGAAATTCCAAGTGCGGGGCAACGTTTTTTTTTATTGTACCTATCAATATACACCATCCACAATACTTGATTCTTTGTACTACATTATTAATGGGTACTATAATGAAGTTACTTACCAGTTGCATTGCTATAGGGGTAAACACAGTGCACACAGCGACGTTAGACGCAAAATTGGTGATAAAAACAACAACGAATATAATGATTAGAAGAATAACGACATCTGGGAACATGGTTAAAGATTTCATTTTTTGTCCCAGTACATCGTTTAATCCGGTGCTCTTTGCACCTTTTGATAGTGCGAAGCCGCCACCTTAAACATAATTTTTCATTAGATAGATAATAGGCAAGTTTTTATAAAGTTAAGTTTACGATACTGTTTCGTAACAAGGATTATTAAAACACGAGTGGATTTTATGAACAGCAGTGTGATTCTCTAAGCCTCACTTCGTAAATCGAAAGCTGAATCCGCAATGAGATTACAAAATGGTATTCTGTTGAACACGATCACGCCGGTGAGGTCACCGCGGCGAACAAATACTAAACCAATGACAAGTTGGTTCGTTATCGAAGTGAGCGCGATTACTTTAGTGAGACTCGTTTTCGAGTTTGCATTTTAGAGAATCGCACTACTGAGCCCGAAGGCAAAGTTCATAATAGTATCCCACTAATGTTTATTATTATTGTGAGCAGTTTCAAAAACTATCTTATTAATTCTTACATACATAAACTCACGCCTTTTTCTCATGGGATTAGGCAGAAATCACAGAACGTCACCTGCTACGATACTTACACACTACTTTCGCCTCCTCCACGTTCATACATCTGGGCACACAAGCAAGCCGGTTACGAGTACTACACACCTGACCTTTCTGAAGAACCTCACCAATAAGGTCAGGGTAGATGTTTCTAGGGTTTCCCCTAATAAATGAACATACCTGTGTCCAATACTGGCCTAACGATCAAAAATTTTTAAAACTGCTCCTAAAACCTGAATCTTAAGGCATAAATATTAAATCCATATTTTAATAAAAATATTAAATTAACGTTTGTCCAATGAATGAACGGTCGTTCATCCACAGGATTTCAAACATGTTTAATTACCAATACTGGGCACTGCATACTCTCACAATTAAGACAAATCTAACGACACCTCTCAAACTAAATACATTAAGCAGTTAAGGCTACCGAGCGTGCCAAAAGCAGTATTATTAATACTACAATAAATTCGCTTTTAATGACTAATTATTCCATAAAGGAGAGAGAGAAAGAGTTTGTGACAGTGAAAATTATAGTAAAAACAAACCTAAAAGAAAACTGAAAGCAAAAGGTATGACTGCATTTAGTAACTTCCAGTCCAAAACGCTCGACGCTCTTGATTTTGGTAGATCTTCCTTAACTAAAAAAATACGACAATGTTAAAATTTTACTTTTAATTTTAATTTTAAACATGAGCATTTAATTATATTCTTAATTGGTACAACTTAAGCAACGAAAATCTTCACTCCGACAAATACAAATACGAATTTCAAAATACCGATTTTCATCATTCCGAATGGTTCAAAATCCCTAATATAACAACTCTGATCATCATCCTATTTTTATAATCCCGAAATGTTCCTAACGTTTATAATTACTATTCTCAAAAAACCGAGTTTTAATCGATTGAATGCAAAATGCAGCTTTTGTAATAGCGGACCATCCACCTGACGTTCATTCTTTACGACTTGTCCTATTATTCAATCTGTACGGAAACATGACGGGATAAAATAAAACCCTTGAAGGCACTATTAAACCATGATATCCTGGTTTCATTCCCTTGGCTTTAAGACAAAATTTAAATTTCGATTTGAAAGTCGAAATTCAAACTTGCTGAAAAGTAAACTTGTACAAACGTGTTTAGTTATCGTATTTCAATACCGTCATTCATTCCCGTTCAGTGAAATTATTAAAGTTTCAAATAATTTAACAAGAAGCGCGAGCACTCTTATTTTCGCAGTGCTAAAGTACGGTAAAACCAAAGATTTAAACGGTTAGATGTAACCTATGCCTAACGGTTTAACTCTGTTTTTAAAATTATTATTAGAAGCTGTATTTACTTACACTTTGCTGTGAAGTTCGTTATACAGCTAAGGTCTCGAGGACAGAGAAACATCAAAAATGCAACACAGCAAGCAAGGGCAGAGTCTAGGACGCTGTTAAATAAAAAAAAAATAGTATAATAGATTGCTTTTCAGTTGCTTGAAAAGGACATTTAAATATTGATTCAAAATCCTAGAGCGTCAAGCCTACTTTATTTTGCTAGTTAAGACAAAGCTGAAATTTCTTAGAATATAATAATATACAGAGTGGAATTTTGGAAGTGTGCCTGTAGGGAAAGTACTCTAAATACTGTAGACAGCAAATTTTACTTAAAGGAAACATTGCTTTATTTTTAAAAAGAAACAAAACAATATTTTTGAAAATACTCTTGCCACACCTGGGAATCGAACAGACTAAAATCTGAAAAAAATGCGTCATGTACTTTTATGGCACCAAACAATATGGTGAATCATAAGGATCAAATGTTTGCAAGCATTGTAAATTAAATTAAACAAAAGAATCCATTAATTTTTAATCTCGACTTATAGGTTCGTTCTTCTTTTATTCGGACGAAAAGAAACGAATAAACTAATTTGTTGCTCGAAATGAGCTCATGATGCACGAATTCATTATTTTAATGAATTCATTTTGAACAACTTTTGTTAGGGTGTTTTGGTAAATATTGAAAATTGTACTACGCTACTAAAAAGTAATACAAAATGAACTCCTTAAAATAATAAGTTCGTGCATCCTAGAAAATGGATGCACGAACTTATTATTTTCCGAAAATTCATTATCCAAGATAATGAATATTTCCTTTGAGTAAAATTTGCTATCTTCAGTATTTAGAGTACTTTTCCCTTCAGGTAAGCTTCGAAAACTCCACCCTGTATAGATAACTTTTGGAAATCTATGCGAGAGTTCCATGTCCAGCAGTGGAACGTCCTGCGGCTGATATTATGCTGATGATGATATAGATAACTGGAATAAAAATAACCAGGTACGCACAATTTTTTGTCGTCTAGCTCAAAATATAAGTAGATCTGGTCACCCCAGCCTAAAAACATTTGTGGAGAACGACTGAAGAATGAAAGCATGGCACCGCCGAAAAGAATGACAACCATCTGAAAATAAAACAATGACTAAAGCGTTGCGGAGTAGGTAATGCATTATGAGCAACTAACTTTCAGGCCCGGTTGGTAACAGACAATATCAGCAAAAATTCTCTTTTAGACCCACACAGTCAGCAATAAAAATCTATGAACATGTACAGACGCTAGCATATCAAGCTATACCAAACTGTCAAATTTTCCCAATTGAACAGATGATAAACTATCAAAGAAATTTGACAGATTTGGGTAGCTTCATGTGCTGGCCTCTGTACATCGTTAATACCGTATGCACAATACTGTGAACATCAGGGTATTACCATACCAACCGATCGTTCGTGGCTCGATGCCCCATCGATCGACATCGGTCCACGTTGATTGATTGGTGTGGTACATAAACAACGAACACATTTTTTTTGTGTTTTAGTAGTTTCACCTTATAATAGTAATACAAGTAAAAACAGTAATTTAAAAAACTAAAAAACCCGACTGCTTTTCTGATTATTAATGAAAAAGCCCTAAAACAAGAAAGTCGTTGTACCCGATTGCACTTAAAATTGTAGCAGTCGGGACCCATTCGGGACCATCTGCAATGTAATATAGGTATGTGCTCTCAATTTACTGAGCCTCCATTTCTAGAATGGGTCCCGACTGCTACAGTTTTAAGTGCAATCGGGTACAACGACTTTCTTGTTTTAGGGTTTTTTCATTAATAATCAGAAAAGCAGTCGGGTTTTTTAGTTTTTTAAATTACTGTTTTTTATTTTTTACTTTTTTTATTTTTATATACCTAGTATCACTTTCACAGTAAATACGAATCTTACGACACCTCTCAAGCTAAAATCCATCGAGCCGTTCAGGCTGCAGAGCGATCCAAACATTTGAATTTGGCGCCAAAAATCCACCATTTTGTTTTTTTTTATTTTGATGTACCCAGCGTGTCACTCTCACAGTAAATACGAATCTAACGACACCTCTCAAGCTAAAATCCATCGAACCGTTTAGGCTGCAGAGCGTGCCAAACAATTATACATACATACATACATACATACATACTCTCGAAAAACATAACCCTCCTTCTGTCGCAGTCGGGTAAAAAGTAATACATAATATTAGTAATAGTATATATAAGTATCTGTGGCTTCTATTCTGTTCTACTATTATACTATTTTTTTTCCAGGCATTAAAAATTACAGCCGGTGTGTAAATCGTGGACTTTGAAAACAATCACCTTGTCAATACAAAGTATCGTACTTACGATCTCCCAGAAAGTAATTGGTCCTTTTTTCTTGACATCTGCAGCTATCACAGCTGCTGCGGCATTCTGTACGGCTACGGGCATGCTTGTTTTCTTTGCAATTTGACTTTTTGGTCTGAAATATTGTTTGTTGGTTAATGATAAAGACTCGCCCCTATTACGTGGGACTTTAAAATACCGGCGAACTGTAAGTGTACATGGGTGTACTACGCCAAATCGAATGCCAAATAATCGAATTCCAATTGGTCGAACACTATAAGTCGAACGCCTAAATAGTCGAACGTTCATAATATCGAATGCTCAATAAATCGAAAATTCATTATATCGAACACTCAATACATCGAGTGTTCAAAACATCGAATATTTGTTTGATCGACCGCTGAACGCATCGCACGTTTATTCTATCGAAATTTCAAAATACTAAATTGTTTTATGTAGAGTACAAATTGTAGCTAAAATACAAAAAATACATAAAATTTACTTAAAATCACATTATAATTTTTTATATGTATTTTTTTTGTGAATTGACTGACTTCATGGCTTCAGAATTTCCTGATGCGCAACACAAATGCTGTCTACTCCACTTAGGTCAAAATGTGTGGCGTCAAATTCAACAAAATGGTTACTAATTAATTGATGCCGAGTTTGCAGTCAAGTTAAGACACATTATCGCGCTTGCTTATTGACTCCAAGAAGAGATACCAGATGCTTTCGATAAATTGAGGAAAGTGTTACCCGACGAGGCAAATGATATCACCAACAAATGGGAAGTAATTTAGCACACTCATCATCTATGTTTCCACTCTCATTGTGGTCTGTGTTTCAAAATTACAACAGCTTCAATTTTAAACTGTAACATCTTGACAATTCAAAAGTGCCTGTAAATCGTCCAATTGAAATAAATGCTTTGACTTTGACACACTGTGTTTTCCTAGAACTCAAAACACCATTGAAGGATAGCACAGAAGATGGAACACGTTGCTTGATTATCAAAAACGGGGTCTTTATGCTGTTCAGGAGCAAGCTGTAACAAATATGACTACTACTAACTACTAAAACTAACGCGGGATTGGGAAGACCTACTCCACAAAACATAGGCATAAGGGATGACAATGCGATTGGAAAAATATTTAATACCTAATAAAAACAACATGAGTTTCTCCATGCAATTCACACAAAATTTTAAAATTATCATTAATTTATTAGTATAAAAAAAAAACTTGTATTCTATACAAAAAAAACTGTATAATAATATATTGATATTTCGATAGAATAAACGTGCGATGCGTTCAGCGGTCGATCAAACAAACATTCGATGTTTTGAACACTTGATGTATTGAGTGTTCGATATAATGAATGTTCGATTTATTGAGCATTCGATATTATGAACGTTCGACTATTTAGGCGTTCGACTTATAGTGTTCGACCAATTGTAATTCGATTATTTGGCATTCGATTTGGCGTAGTACACCCAGTGTACATTGGTACACCTCTAACCCTTCGCGGAATAGAGGCGTAATGGTACGCATGTATGTATATTGTTGAATTTGGTAATACGTACAGTCCAGTTTCCAGTGACCTAAATTATCTGACCCCCTTTTACAAAGATGAAGGTAATAGGGAACTGACTGTACTACGCTACAAGTCTAGATTTTACTTCATTCGACGGTGAGTATGCATGCGTATGCGGTTATGCGAGACTAGCTTTTGCCCGCGATTCCGTCCGTGTAAACGTCGGTTATCGCAGACGCACACGTAACTTCAATTTAGAATTCAATCATGATTCAAAAGACACATGCTGCCATTTATTTTCCTAAGATCGTTATTGTTGTTTTCCTTGGGAACAGTACTTTTTCTCGGGATAAAAGTTTTAAATCCATTTCTGTACACCTGACAATGTATATGCAAAATTTTAGGATGATTGCTTTAGTGGGTTAAGCGTGAAAAGGAAACAAACTTACTTTCGTAACAATTATTTACTTATAATAGTTGTTAGGATATCCTTTTACGCTCTGTTAAACCGGTCACATTTTTCACGTCAAATCGAAATATAATCTAATTATTTTATTTCTCAAATTCGCAGTGAGGGTGTTTGTGTGTATGTGGGTCCCTGGTGACCACGCAGTTTAAAAATCTAAATAGCATAAAAGGAAACGTCATAACGAATATGACTTACCTTAAAAATCCGAAATACACATACGCCAAATAGACGTACACAAAAAATTCTAAAAGGATCATGTATGGAGTAGCAAAGGCGGAAAACAAAGGAAAAGATAAATATTCTGGAGCCTTCGGATATTCCCTGAAATTAATAATGACTTAATTAACGACTAAGATTCTAGAATGATATTCCCACCATAGATATTAGCTGCCTTGAAATCACCGTGTAGCTGGTTCCATGATGCAGCCGAAAGTTGACTATACAATATAAATATCTATTCAGTTTTACCAGCGGTGTAAAATAAAAATTCAATCAAAAGGTTTGGAAACAAATTCAACATAATACTAAACAGCACAAAACAGCAACAATAATTAATAGCAGCAGTAATTTAAACAGCACAATTGACGTTTTCTTAAATATAGATTTGTATTAAATGAAACTCAGAGCTCTATCTGTAGAGAGAGGCATTTATTCTGGTACATACATATGTATCAGAATAAATACGGCAATAGATGGCGATGATCAATTTATTTTTGTTGCTGCCTGGACAAGGGTCATTTGAAAGATTTTTTTTGGATAACCCAAACAACCCAAAAGAATTGGTAAGAGCCTTGGTCAAAATACGCGTAAGACCAAAAATAACTTGGCAATTGGCATTGTTATATATTCTATATTGAAATTTATAATTATGATTCCATTTTATATTGGAAGGCAATAGCCGGATCCACACCGGACGATCCAAAGCGCTCCGATCGCGCGCGGCATGGAGCGCGCTCCACGGATCGTGAAGTGTAGACGTGCCGCGCGCGATCCATGTGCGCGGCGGAGAGCGCGCGCTCCTCGCCGCGTGCGATCCATTTGTTGTCGGTTTTTGGGCCTCAGTCGCTTGGCGCGCGCGGTCTGGACGATTGTGATTTTAGAATCGCGTGATCCGCCGTTATGGATAATTCGCAATGTATCCGTTTAATTTCTTTATATAGGGAGAATAATGTTTATGGGATCCTAATTATACCAATAGAGAGAATAGAGGTCTAAGAGAAGATGAAGAACTCTTTGTAAAGTCGAGTCCCATATTCCAACCGATTTTTAAAAATTGTTTTAACCCAATACTGACTTTTTCGTTTTCGTAATTTTTGACGTAAATATAACGTAATGTAAAATGTAGCTTGCTGCTGCTACGGCTATTCGTCGCCGTCGTTGCACGTGTGACTCCATAGCCAGACAAATTCAACTGATTCAGTATGGATCGGCAGGAGCGCGTTGGAGCAGCCAGTCAGGATCGCAAAAGATTGCTGTTGGATCGACCTAGAACGATCCACGCTCCACGCATCACGATCTTGGATCGCGGATCGCGGGATCGCCGATCCATTTTGGATCGTCCGGTGTGGATCCAGCTATTAAGCACCAAAGATGCTGAAGAATAGAGTTATCCTATAAATAAATATACTGTTTAAAGAAATACTGTACTTCAAGTACGATTTAAAGTTAATGGCGGAAGTTAGCTGTGCGTGCAGGTTCGCGCATTTATTTAAGGTAATTATAAATATAGTTTTTTTTTTGTATTGTCGACTATTTAGCTACTCCTACTTACTTGGTAAAGAATCCTTTGAATACTAAATTTGTACCTGTACCCACAATTGTGCCGATACCACCTGCAAAACATAATGGGCCTTACTTATAAAAATAGCGCTAATTCATACTTAGGTACCTCTTATGTGACTGACTGAACGATGAAACACTATTTTAATCTGCCAACACTTAGACGGTCAGTATAGAGAATGACCAAATTTCTCGACTAAAGAACGAAATCGAACGAACAATTATGCATAATTGTAAAAAATTTACAATAGAATCCATCATCATCTGCCTAGCCTTTTCCCAGCTATGTTGGGGTCGGCTTCCAGTCGAACCGGATGCAGCTGAATATCAGTATTTTACATGGAGCGACTGCCTATCAGACCTCCATAACCCAGTAATGGGTAATACGATACTCTTGGTAAGACTGGTTGTCAGACTTTCTGGCTTCTGCCTAACAGTAACGACTGTCAAAGATCTACAAATGACAGCCGGGACCAACGGCTTTACGTGCTTTCCGAGGCACGGAGGAAACTCGCTATGGTAAATGGTCACCCATCCACAGACCAAATTTACAATAGAATCCATAGACCAAAATTAATGTCATCGTCACAGCTGATTGTAGCCCGCCATCTTACTTCCGAACTATACTTAAACAACGGGTCGCCGCTGTTTAAATTTTCTGTCACTTAGGCAACATCTCAACGCTGATTAACGTTTATAGGTAAGATTTTTCATCTGAGACACCGTTGAAAGTGGTTGCTATGTGAAAAAATAATTGATTTTTAGTCAAGGATTTGAGAGTTAATCAATTGATAAGTACCTAAGTATTATTTAGTGTTATTTTTATAAGTAAGACTGTATATTATTATTCCATTTATTGTTTTTTTTTACATATTAAATAAATTTTTAAATATTAAGAATTGTGAAAGTTGGAATTAGATTTTGTGAAAGTCAAATAAGCGAGTTATGGAACGAATAGTTGGGCCCTAAGGGACACAGCACACACGATACTTTTAGTAGCGGCGATCGGCGATCAGCCGCTTTTTAGAAGCTAGAAGCAACGACCAAGCATTCTACCCCGCTCACTTGAAAACGCCAATCGCAGCGATTTAGTCGCTTTTCCGAAGCGGGATGCAGCGACTAAACGCTACACCCCGCACACTGTAAGATGCCGGTCGTAGCGTTTTGACATAATTAGGGTCTACCCCTACGACCGATAATCAAAACTAACAAAAAAACTGTCCCACTGAAAAACTGAAAATCTGTCTGTGCTGTCTGTGTGTGTGTCAAGGTGTGTGTACTAAAAAAACTTTCAAAAATCGGCCCGATATTTGGCCCGATTTTTTACAGATTTTTGTGCCGACGAGAAAAAACGACCGAGAATCGACCCGATTATCGGTCACAACACTACAGCCGACCGGATCTAGCATCGGAGTAGTTCGGGATTCCGATACTGCATCCGAATGCCAAAACGCGATGCAGCATCGGAGCAGTCGCTAAAACGCGATTTGGAAGCTGCGATCGAACGCAGAGAGAGTCGCCAAAACGCGATGCAGTATCGATACAGTTGCAAAAACGCCGATCGCGGATGCTAAAAGTAGCATGTGTGCTTAGGCCCTAAAGGCATTAATTACATTCGATTTTGGCACAAAGACTTTCTGTAGTGTCCATAGTTTACAGATGGGCCCTCAATCCTCTATGTAAGAACTGACTTTCACAAAATCTGATTCCAACTTTCACAATTCTTTGATGATCACTAAATCTTAAGCAAATCAAAGAAATTTATGAAAGTGGCCCTCACACCACACGCACATATTTAAGTATAATAAGAACTAAGGTGCACCCACCGATAGTAGCTGAATACGTAACCGCACAAAAATAACATGATGTTATGTCACTTGCAGATTGTTCACCATCGCTACTCTTTTCATAGACGGATAATACACCTTGCTGTAAATAAAAAGGGTAATTAGAAACCATTTTTAACAGACTTCAAAAAAAGAAGGAGGTTCTCAATTCGTCGGTCTTTTTTTTTTAATGTTCCGTGATTGTTTGAAGATGCCTAGATGTATTTGAAAAATTCTCTTTTTGTTTGAAAGGGTATTATAACTCACAAGTGGTCCCATAGAAATTTGATGTAGATCGAATGAGGATCTTAGAAGTGATGAACAGAATTGCACATCGATTATGGAGCAAATTTCTTAGTTTTCGATTTCTACTAGTAACTAAAAAATCTAAACATAAAAACCTTTTTTACCAAAAACAACCGCCTTTAAGAACTAAAAATTGGGAAATAACTTTAGTTTTGAAAGTCGGTGACAATACTAAACACAACCAAAACACAGATAACCAAATAATAATAATAATCATTTTATTACAAGTAACAAGACTCTATGTAACAGTGATAGCGGAAAGTCACACCTACCGTTCAGTCAGTCGAACGTTAGGTGTATCAGTATCCGTGGTTCACCGTAATGTGCAACGATCCAGACGTACAGGATCTTACGTGCACAGGCGAGGGTGAGGCAGAAATCGTACAACCAGTACCGTAGACGACCGTTTTATAGGGATACAAACTTAAGAGAAATCGTCGTTGACCGGTTGTTTAGACCCGAAATGTCTAAAAAAAGTGCGTAACGTACGCGTTAGTGAACAAACAGTGAGGAGAAGGTTAAATGAAGTTGTTTTGAAGTCATACGTGCCAGCAAAAGCGCCAAAACTTGAGATGAGCCATCGAGTAGTCAAATTAGTGTTCGCCCGTTAACATCGAAACTGATCCGATGAGTAGAGTCGAGTTTTATTCTCTGATGGTAGCCGTTTTTGTGTAAATTTCACTAATGGAAGGGAGAGAATGTGGAGATATCAAGAAGAACGCTACCATCAAGCAATTTTTTCCGAAACTACGACTTACGGTGGAGGGTCTGTAATAGTATTGGTTGGTATAAGTTTGTCGGCACGCACCGCTCTAGTCATCATTGATGGCGGTTCTCTGACTGCACACAGGTACAAAACCAAGATCTTAGAATCCCATGTTATACCTACCTTTTTCTCCATTCATAGGCCCAGATTTTATGTTTATGAACGATAACGCACGCAATCACATTACGCACATGGTGCGAGATTACCGTAATTACCGATATATCGCAGATGGACTGTCCAGCGTAATCACCAGGCATGAATCCGATAGAACAAACCTGGGACATTCTTGGACGAAGGGTCCGAGAAAGAAATCCAGCCCATAGGACTGTTGAAGAACTTAAATTGGCGCTGATTGAAGAATGGGACTCCTTGCCTATTTTCTGTATTTCTTTATCAATAAGTCCTAACAACAACCCCACAAATTGTAGCTGTCTTTTATAAAATAAACAAATACATTCAAACAAAGCGAAAACAATAAATGAATACATTAAATATCACATAATCATCACTTTTTATTATGTTCCCCTCATTTTGTCGGTATGTGTATATATACGAGTATATAGTGTAGATAGTGTAGATTGAAAGGACGATGAGAAATACTCACGTCTTCAAATACTTTTAGCAAAGCGAAAAGTATAGGCACCATCATGGTCGTAGCTGCAGTGTTTGTAATCCACATGGATGCAAAACAAGTAACACAGCACATCGCCATTAGTAACCTGTGGAAAAACGCAATAGCATACTTCGTAATTTAAACCCAGTTAATTATGAGAGACACCTAAAACATTAAGGTAAGTTAGTATTTAGAAATCCAAATGCACTTCATCCACAAATAAGTCAAAATATTTCGCAAGTTTTGAATTTAAATGCAATTTTTTTTAATTTTTTTCAGAATTATTGGATAGCTTACAAGCCGACGAGGGTCCACCTGATGTTAACTGGCCACCTCTGTCTAAGATATTTGCAATACCAGAGGCCTTGCCAATGAGTTGCCATCACAGAAAAAAGTTGATATGCCTGTAATGACACCGGCACCCAAACACTCAAACCGAAACACAGCAACGCTGCTTTGCGGCAGAGATAAATAAGGTGGTAGTACATCCCCGAACGAGCTCCTTCACAAAGAGCTCTACTACTACTACTATTAAATAACATAATTAAGGGTAGTTAAGTATTTATAAATTACGAGCACGAGGGAGTGGCTACCACTCCTTTGCAGTGCGCATTATAAAAAACTTCCTTACAAAAAAATTAAATAAAAAATTTAAAAAACCCCCAACACAAAAACCTAAGTGCCCTTTAAAAAGTAAAAAAATAACAAAAAAAATACGTCACGTTGGGGGACCGATGTTGCATTTAGGATACGATCGTCCCGAGCGGTCCCCCAACGTGACGTATTTTTTTTGTTATTTTTTTACTTTTTAAAGGGGACTTAGGTTTTTGTGTTGGGGGTTTTTTAAATTTTAAATTTAATTTTTATTTTATACTTTTTATAGGTACCTACTTATTATAATGTCGATTTTGTTAAGTTTGAGACCCCACTCGAGTATATTTACAGACATTCGGTTTTTCTTCCCTACTTTCACCACTACTAATCACCACAACTTTTAAACGGCCCAACCTATTTTCATCAAACATGTCTAAGAACACTCGTACGTAAGTTACCTTTAATACAAAAAAAACTAAATTGAAATCGGTTCATCCGTTCGGCAGCTAAGATGCCACAGACAGACACACAGACAGACAGACAGACACGTCAAACTTATAACACCCCTCTTTTTGCGTCGGGGGTTAAAAAAGAAAACCGCCTTCAAAAACAAAAAAAAAATGAAATATATCTTTAGCTTTAGAAGTCAGACTTTTTTAGTTTAGAAGACGCGTTTATTAATTACGACGTCAAAGAAAGAAAATAGTTGTTTATAATTTTCGCAGCAACCTTACAGTATTTTGTTTATTTAATACCTGTTTTACAGGCACGCAAGAGGTACCAAAACTACTTATACAGTAAACTACGTATACTTAGCTACATAATATTATTTTGGTTAGTAGTACACCCGCGGTTCTGACATCAGGATGGCGGGTCACCTAATTTTTCAATTATCATTGTATGGGTGCAGGTAGACAGACATTCAAGAGAGTTACGTAAATAAAGTGATGTACAGTGGCGACCAAAAGTGCATAGGCAATCTCAAAACGTATTAGTTTGACGTTTAGTTTGACTTACGACCTTTTACTTTCAAGAATAGATACAATATGTATCATCTTTGTGAATGTAGTTCATAATTTCAACGTTTCTACATGAGACAAGATGGCCTAGCTGTTAAGCGCGCCCAGTTAAAGACGTTAATCGGTGAGCCGCGAGTTCGAATCTCACATTTTGTCTTTTGTTTTTACTCAATTTTAAGAAATGGACAGAAATATAATATTCTTTATCTTGTTCGCTTCGCATAGCAAACTAATAAAGAAAATAGATTTCTGTGAGGTAGACATGAGTTTTATGCATATTTAACTTGACCGGAATGAGCGTTGTCATTTGGTTGTGGTTGTTGGTTAGTGACGAGTGTTTTAATAGATACTCGTAGTGGTATTTTAGTTATTCTCAAAACGCAGGAAAATAATATTACTGAGGCGAGGGCGACTATTATTGGGCTGCATAAAAGTGGTCCCAATTAATATCTTAATATGAAACCTGATTGAATGTGAGTATTATATTAACGAATTGCAAATTAAACTTTTATTTGAAATTTATACCTAAGATACCTAAGATTATTTGGTGGCATTTCGATTAATTCTTATTATTAGTCTCCGGAGCAAGAAATACGAGGAAGAGGATAGATAGCCTATCCTACCTACTCAACAGTGAAGTGGATTAAGTTTGGTGGTTTCGCACTGGACAACACACTGCTTACAAACTCTTCGCTGTGCTCTCATGCTGAAGGCTTGCATCATAAACCAGAAAAATTACGTTTCGTTTTTAATAAGTGGGGATGGAGTGCAACAGTGCTACTTATGAAGAAGTATTAGACGGTGTTATGCTACCTACTGTGCGCAAAATTTAATAACCAGGATGTTTTAGTTTTAATAATTAGATGGTGTAACTAAATATTTAGTCATAATTATATATTCGTAGATAGTTATTTAATGATCTTAAGCGTATTTTCAAAATTATATAAATGCAGTTTTTTTTTTTTTTAAATAAAAGAATGTTTCGTTTGAGTAAATTTTGCTAAGTTAAGTATTTAGAGTACTTTCCCTCCAGGTAGCATTATAAAATTCCACCCTGTATATAGGCTTAGTCGATTAATGACAGATTCTATAAATGCCAGACGAGTTTAAAATGCCAGATTCTATGAATGTCAAATTCTATAAATGCCAGATTCTATAAATGCCAGATTCTATAAATGTCAGATTCTATAAATGTCAGATTCTATAAACGCCGGATTCTTAGAATGCCAGATTCTATAAAAGCCAGATTCTATAAAGGCCAGATTCTATTAATGCCAGATTCTATTAATATTACATTTTTGTTACAATTGCAATATAAAAATTTCCGTGTGTAAAAATTTTGCTAATTTCAAAAGTTGTTGTTTAAACTTTCTCTTCTATCAGAAAAAAAATTGCAAATTTTATGGAAATAAAAAAGATAATAATAATAATATATAAAGATAATTTATTTATATATAAAGATGTAAGATTTTTTGTTGGTCTATTTGTAACGAGCAGGCTCCGGAACTACTAAACCAATTTTAACCATTTTATCACCAATAGATACCTACTTTATTTCTGCGTAACACAAGCTATATAACATCACGCTACGACTTACAGGAGCAGAGCATCAACCATAGATGTACCTTCAGGCGGGTGAAATAAGAGTTCGCTAGTATTAGTATACATAAAAAAGTAAATCCTTACTTTAAGTGTGAATATCCGATCGATTGTATAGCAAAATATGCCAAGCGTTTATGAAGTGTAGACTGTTCCACTGAATAGGATATGATCAAACTTCCGACAAACATTAAGACGGGATCCTGTAAAAAAACGACGGGTTGCACTCCGGGAGTGCCGGCAGAAGTGAAAACTTGAATATTAACGTTGTGCATTTTTGATATTTTGGAATGGTTAGGGAATAATTTTGCACGAATTGCTTTAATTATCAGTATAAAAGTACTATCATTTATGTAGTATAATACAATATTTATTTATTGCGCTATCGTACATACGTATCATATTTGTGTACGATAAATTCGTAAGATTTGATCAGGTCACGTGTCCTGACGCGAGTTTAACATTTTTTACCCATTCCAAAAAAAGTACACAACGCCGCTAAAGAAGTTTTCACTTCAAAAACTTTCTTTCTATTTTTGAAAGCTACTAAAGAATTCATTAAAGCATTAGGGAATTATTTTTTGCTATAGTAATTCAGTTATTTTAAACTTACATTAATGTAACATTGGCAAACAGTTCGGGTATCCGCAATACCCAGCACTGGGAATACTGCGATTGGTATAAACGCTGTTACTGCTAGTGGAATACATTCTGACACCCAAAAAATGGCCATCAAGAGGAGCACGTACGCGACTAGCATATATTTCTGAAAAAAAAATATAAAGAGTTGGAGGAACCAATCACACACCCAGTGGTCACGAGACCTAAAGATCTGTAGCTCGCGTAACATAACATATGTTGCTTAGTAGTAGGTTAAAAACAAATAAATTCAAACTATAATTCCCAATCAGTTTATATTTGGGCAGAGTAACGTCCGTTTACAATATAATTATAATCTTATTAAATGTTTAGTCTCCCATTTTTATGCACAACCGCCATATTTAAAAATCATCTGTCAGTTAGAACTCAATATGACAGGAATACTAAATTATTATAAAATCAAATAAACTATATGGGAAAACAAATACAAAAAATATTACACCTATTTGTTATTTGTTAACACATACCATCACGTATTCCCTCTAAAGGGTTAAGTAGAGGTATATACTCCACTGTCCACCCACAGTTCGCCGATATGTTTTAGGTTCTATGTAATATGTAATAAGGGCGAGTCTATTGCCATTAACCGAGCACAAACCCTGACTCCGAGCTGCCACTGATAATTTCATAAAAACATTTTGCTCGACCTGGGAATCGAACCCAAGACCTCGAGCGTACCCACAGAGCACAACAGCCAGTAGAGAGATCATTGACAAGCTTTTGTTCTAAATCAAAGTCACCTAAAAACGGCGGGGGGAGAGGTAAGACTCGCCGCTGTGATTGGGTGAAGAATTCACAAACAAATTGAACAACGGATTATCTAGTGATTCCAAAAATGTACTTTAAAAATATCGATATCGATGATTATTTGACTTTGTTTGAAATGGAGATTCCTGATTTGATTTTGAAATAAAACAGGTATTTATTTACAAGATTTAATTTATACAATCAGAGATAACTTTCTTATGTAGCTTTAATCCAAATTTCTTCTCAATGTCATCGTTGGGAAGTTAGCAAGTTTTAATGCATATAATATCCTTTTTTTTAAACTTATTAAATTGGCGTTAACAACGTGCACAAATAAATGGAGGGCTTGCAAAGTGTTCACATACTAGCGCCATTCAGTCCAAAAACAAACTTTGAGATATAAAAGCTGTTGACTTGCACCCTCGTCAAATTTTAGGAGCTTGTCATAGAAAAAAAAAGAAGTAATCAAATGTAATTACGATACCTGGCCAATATTTAATAAATGCTTGTTTTTTTTGCAACTATCAAAAAACAGTATTCCAGAATACTCCTCTTGCAAAAATCAGCATCGCCCAGTTGCGTATGCGGTAGGCAGAGTTGTCACGCGGCTATATCAATGCGTGCATAGCGCCTAAACCGTCTGGCGAGATGGCTAGTTCGAATTGGAATATCACGTCAAAAAATATAATTTTAAAACAAAATTTTATTGTTGATTCGTGTTAAGAATCACGAGCATAGTTAACTCCTTGAATTTGACTATGCACTATTCTTTAAAAAAAGAATCATTGAAGTCAGATTACACTGTGAAAAGTATGTCGTAATCAAACGTAAACAAAAAAATAAGTGTCGTGTTGAAAACTTCCTTTTTTGGCGTCGCGGTGAAAAATCTTTTTTATTTATATAATGATCTTAAACTAAATTTTGTGTAAAACGCAGGTATGCCTGCGTTTTACAAGGCAAAGCATCTATTAAAGTAAAGCAATAAAAATACAAAAAAAAGAAAGATTATGTCGATAAATTTTAAATTAGATCGATGTAATCGTCGCGATGTTGCGAACAGCACTATCGAGTTTCGCTAGAAGTAGCGTAAGCTTGGTGACCGCGGTAGCCTCCGCATGCGCTCTCTACTGGTTGTTCTGCTCGTTGAGCGTACCACTAGGCTAACGAAGAAGTTAACGAGTGTAGTTTTATAATATTAGTATGAATTATTGAGTATTTTTATTGGTATGGAGGTGTCGTGATGGCCCAGTGGTAAAGGCGCCCGCCTCTCATGCAAGAACCATTGTGATTCTTTCTAATTCATATATATACATGTAATATTAGAGTTTATCTTGGACATCGCTGACATAAGTAACCATGTCAGAGGCCCTTGAGGCGGTTTAGAAACTCTGACACTAGGGTGTGTGGGGTCGTAAGACTTTAATGCCCACACGATAAAGAAGAAGAAGTATGGGTTTAATATTTACCTCTGGAGGGAATGGCGCTAATATAGAAAGGAGGATCAGTGGCGCGGCTACTATTAGTACACCTCGCCAATGAGCAGCTAAAAAATATTTAGCTTTCTGCCCCACCTTTAAGTCTGGATCCGGTTTCCTCCTGTAGAAACGTAGAGCTTACTTTAATTTCACATTTTACAATACTAAATTTATATATAATTATAATATTTATATATATTATGTCGCTCCCCCCACTGAATAATATCGTAATCGATAAATTCAAATTTTACAGGAAAAATAAAACAGTGTTTTTTTACGATTTTGCTAAACATTGTCCAACCTAAGACAGTAATTTATACATCAAATAAAAGCAATTTTTTGTATAGAATCATTATACAAAAACTTGAATCTTTTTTGTTTTATTAAAATCAAGTTATTAAAGGAAATATATTTGACTGGAAATGCTAGATAAAACATTATTTTGCAATACAACATTACGATATCATTTAGAATTAAAATGTTATTAATTTCATTTTATTAATAAGGTCAGTATATTTTTTTAAATTCAATATGTTACAGTCTGGTTTTTGTATAGACGTTGTAATAAAATCTGTCTTTGTGTAAGGCTGAATATGCCTGTATATTTATATTGGTTTAATGTTACTGTAAAAGCCCGTTTGTTAGTAAATATGAGTATCTATATATATATATTAAAGAAAGTAGTGTTAGTTACTATGGGCCTTACTTATAAAAATAACGCTAATTCATACTCGACTACCTCTTATGTGACTGACTGAACGATGAAACACTATTTTAATCTGCCAACACTTAGACGGCCAGCATAGAGCATCACCAAATTATTCGACTAAAGAACGAAATCGAACGAACAATTGAGCATAATTGTCAAAATTTACAATAGAATCCATAGACCAAAAATGTCATCGTCACAGATGATTGTAGCCCGCCATCTTACTTCCGAACTATACTTTAACAACGGATCGCCGCTGTTTCAATTTTCTGTCACTTAGGCAACATCTCAACGCTGATTAACGTTTATAGGTAAGATTTTTCACCTGAGACACCGTTGAAAGTGGTTGCTATGAGAAAAATTATTGATTTTTAGTCAAGGATTTGAGAGTTAATCAATTGATAAGTAGCTAAGTATTATTTAGCGTTATTTTTATAAGTAAGGCTGACTATTTATAACTCAAGAACGGCTGAACCGATTTGAGTGAAAATTGGTGGGGAGGTAGCTTAGAACCAGGAGACGGACATAGGATACTTTTTATCCCGTTGGTAGGTAGGTATGTAGGGGTAGGGTAGGTATGTAGGGGTAGGGTAGGTAGAGTAAGTATTTAGGTAGGTAGGTAGGTGCGGTAGGGTAAATATGGTAATTTACTGTACCTAACTATATGTCGCAGGTTTATGACGAAATTGTTAATACATGAACGACAATAAGTTATTTCCAGATGTGGGTTTTTGAGAAACAAAGAAGTACCCAACTACCGGTAGGTACCCGTGATGAGAGACCGACATAATAAGCTATCGATATAACGTGTTCGACGTGATAGTGTAAGGCCGAGCGCATACATACAACTGTTGCATCGACCAATCTGTTTCGTCGAGTTTTGTACTTTTCGTGATTTCTACTCTATCAACAGTTTAGTTGATGGAAGTGCGCATACAATCGATTTTTTTATCTCTTCAAATCGACCAGTCTTTATTCAGCAACGCTCGAGTCAAGGTGTTTACAATGTCAAATACTAACAAAGTTTTATTTTGTGCTTTGCTTTATAGAAATTTAAGAGATAATAAAAGAGGATACTGTCTACATCCTGTACTCAGTGATAGATTATCTAGTGGAATATTTCATACGATACATTCTAATGGAATAATCCATACGTGGCTGGGAGTCGCGGTCAGTCGCAGATCGACTGATTACCTAGTCGATGGTCTGCGCTCATCAATACAATGCAATACAAATTGAGCGCTTGATCGATAGTTGTCCAACTTTTATATCAAAAGCAAATCGATAAGACTTTTTGACTTTTTTGTCGAGCAACTATCCAGTTGACAGTATATGCGCTTTAATATAATATTTTAAACATATGATAGGTACACAACAAAACAGTTGTTCAACTAAAAGTTGTATGTATGTACTTGCCCTAATTCGATGTGGCGGAGCAGACCCTCCTTACCGTTTTAATGCTATGTAAAATATGAATGTAGAAATAAAACAAATCCACTAATACTACTTACGACAACATTGTGAAGGCGTTTTTCTATTATTCGTATCTATCCAAAATTATTTTCTTCATAACAGAATGTTTCAAAGTCAAAGGATGACTTTTTCTAACCGTTCTCTTTGACTTCTGCAATTTGAATCAAGAGGAGAATACCTTTGATATTCTTCTAAATTTGAAATCCAAATATTGCCAGTATTTTTAGGTTCGTTTCATTTTTAAGGTTTATTATCCCCAGGTTTTTTAGTACCTAGATTCATGCCAGTAGCAAATAGAATGCAAAATCTGACACAGTGGCACGGCGCGGTTTTAGATTGATCGTAGTATACCTTCTTGTGCACCTGTGTTGTGTACAGTGTGCACACGTAAGTATAGGCACAGAGTACATTATAATATAGGGTAAGTATAGGTTTACCAGAATGTGATGGCATTTTAAAAGTAAAAAAAAATAGGTACGACTTATGCTTTACTAAGACAAAATCATTAATCTGTATGACTTTTGTATGGCAATAGTAATTGCATACCTACTCATTTGATGAATGACCACTGTTGAAACGTTTAGATACTTTTAATTTATTTCTTTTAAAATTTGTAACTTCTTTATTTTCGATATTTACCAAAAATTCAAAAAACAAAAGAAAAATTCAAGAAACTCCATTCGCTACGTATCGATTCTACGATTCGATTGTTTGTCACTCGAATTTCATTGTATTTTGATATTTTACCGAATTATTCACTATCGATTACCAAGAATTCAGGTATGTATTTTATTCGATTTTTTGCTTCATTACATTTTTAAGTTTTGTCGCTTCCTAGATAGAAACATGGTACAGTATTTTGTGATTTCTTTTAGAAAAAAATAAAGGATTTTTTAAAACACATTTCAACTAGTTAACTGCTGGGCCCAAGATTAGCCTTCTCCTTTGATGTATGACCACTGTTGAGACGTTTAGATACTTTTAATTTATTTCTTTTCAAATTTGTAATTTCTTTATTTTCGATATTTACCGATAAAGCAGATGTTATAAGGCAAAAAAAAGTAAATATAACTTAAGCTTTTATTTTAGAAAAATGAATTAGGGTTCCGCGCAAAAAAGACAAATCCCCATGACAACGGACGAACATGCCGCCAACAAAGTCGCTGGCGTAAGCTAGTTATTTATTATTTTATTTATTTATTAAATTATAAATAATGCTATAATTTTTACAAAAAATTGTTTGTTAGTACTACAGACAAAATAAATATTATGATCGTATTTTCTAATTTCCCCGGAATTGCAAACTAATCATTTTCCTTTTGCCATGAGATTGTGGTACATAGTATAATCTACGAGAGACTCCATACATGGCCCGTTTCATAGCTCGCTGGGTAATCTTGAATTTATAGAGCAACCGTACCGTGAGTGTCCACGTTTTGGCCCCGTAACATACACTGCAGCCACACAGCCAGGATACACTGATGAAGCCTTAAGCTGGGTACTCACTTAGCAGTGTAGCACGCAACGTATCAGATACGGTATCAAGCTGCAAGTGGGTACGGCTCCTCCACGGTCCTCTGCGTATCTAGCTATGAGCTGCCGGATCCGCAGTGCTCGCAACGACGTCACGCCGATAACATGTCTCAAATGGTGGCTAGTGCTGCGTTCATATTCATGTATTATATATTCTTATTTTTAGGGTCGCCATTTTTAGTACTGGAGTATTCTGGTAAACCTCAATTAGATTTAACACTTTTTGTTCAGTCTACTCCATTATGCATAATTGAATACGTGAGTTCGTTTGAAGCTCGCACGTACGTACTCACTACACAAGCGGTCGTGACGCCGTCCACGAGCACGCCGCGAGCCGCCTTTGTGTTCGCAGTGAAACCGCCACTCGGTAGGTCACTGCGAGCTTACAGCGCTCCACGCGCGAGCAGCTCGCAGCGGGCTCGTGCCTACGTACTCACTTGATACCGTATCTGATACGTTACGTGCTACACTGCTAAGTGAATACCCAGCTTTAGGGTCTGCCCCCACGACCTGTAATCGGCCCGATCAACGGGCCGTTTTTGGCAGATTTCTGACAGTTCTGTCAGAAGCAACCTCAAAACCAAAAACCCAAAAACATACCGGCGAACTGTGGGTGTACATTGATACACCTCTGCCTAAACCTTGTATGTATGTTTGTGTTTTTTTTTTGGGTGGTTCTATTTGGCAGAAACTTGATACTCCGAAACCTATTAAGGCATAATATTTTTATAGCATAATTATTTTTTGGCAGAACGTTTTTATGTCCGAATTTAAAATGGCATCCTTTTAAGATGGCAGAATTTTATTTGGCACAATTACCTTTAGCATAATTACCTTTGGCATACTTATAATTTCGTTTAGTATAACTTTTATAAAGAGCGAGCGAAGCTTGCTCGGGACTTGGGGCACCCCGACTTAGACAGGTTAGGTTAGAAGGGGATGGCGGAGTCTAGAGAGCGAGGGAAGCCCCGCGAAGGCTTTGGATCTATCTCTAGGGACTTTGATACGAAATATATACCAAAAGACGATTCTGCCTGTGAACTTTCTGCGATATGATGGTTCTGTTTTTAATTATTATGGAAACGAAATTTATGCGAAATGAGGATTCTGCCATACAAAATTATGAGTTATAAATGTATGCCAAGTAAGTGATGCCAAATGACTTTCTACGAAAAGAGGTTTATGCTATCAGTTGTAATGCAAAATAAAATTATGACTTAAAAAGTTCTGCTATAAAAGGTGTACCCTTTTTTATATTGAAGATACGGCCATATAAGCCTTTCGGCGGTTTCAGGCGTCTGAGAGCTGCTTCGGGCGACTTCGTGCTGCCTCTGCAGTTATAATCATACCTAAGGACGCCCAGCGGTCTTCGGGTAGCTCGAGTGGCACTTTCGTGGCAAACATGTCGCAGTCATAACGTTGAACGTGCGCGCCCCTACTAGCTTGGCAACAACACCCAGGTGAAAATAAAAGGCAACAGTCTCATTAATAATTAGACATTATAGGTTCGTTTTATTTGATGATGACAGGCCATGGACCTCCCAAGACACCACGTATGTCAGATATGGCAAATCTTTATTGTTAAAGTGCCATTCTATGAGAAAAAAGTAACAATGTGGCAAATATACCTAATAGTAGAGCTCTTCGTGAAGGAGCTCCTCCGGGGAAGTACAACCACCATTCCTATTTCTGCCGCAATGCAGCGTTGCTGTGTTCCAGTTTGAAAGGTATGAGTGTCGGTATAATTATAGGTACATGAGACTGTAGTGTTTGTAGATTATATTATATAGTTCTGTCGTCTCATGCGTACACGCCGCGCGCTATAGTGTGGTGGGGAGCGGGGCATACTCCCCCTCCCTCGCACACTTTGCTTAGAGCCACCGAGCTGAGCGGACGCGCGTGCGGCGAGTTAGGCAGTGAGCCGATACCTTAAGATGAGTAAGTGCACAAACAGTACATTTTGGCGACGAGTATTGTAAGTACTGTGCTATTTTTTTTTTTTTGAAAAAATAAATGCGAAATTGTCAACGTTTATTTTTTAGTAAGGAAAGGCCATACTACTAAAGAAAGAAAACCTAATATTAGTGTGCAAGTTCATAATAATTAGACGTGGGTTATTTATTGCAACAAAATTTTGCTTGGTCGTTGTGAATAATTAACTTTTGCGGGAAGAAGGACATGACTTAAATATTTATAATATACGTTGATGATAATGCATAGCTTGGTCATTTTTATATATATAAACGTGGGTAGTATCATATAGTTTTAAACATTTTTATTTTGTCATGTGATAAGTAGGGATTGCAATCCGGATACTTCGAAATTCGAAAACAACTGAAAAATCCGGATTTTCTTGCCTTTTTTAAATCCGGATTTTATGACTCAAATTCGATTTTTTCGGATTTCAGTCAAAACGCATAATATTTGTAATTAATTTTGATTATAATAATCATTTTGATTGTAATTAATCGGTATATCGATATTACCTACTCTAATGCGAAAATAAGAATAAAAATTAAATAAAAATTTATTGGTCCATTGTTACAAGACAAAATAAACTTAAAAGTACTTCATATTATGGTATGCTATTCTAAGTTATAGCGAACTGCATGCGACTTCGTTCGCGTTGCTTATTTCAGCCGCCATAAGTTACGTCTTTGGTTAATGCTCCGCTCCCGTGGGTCGTAGCGTGATGTATTGGTGAAAAAATGGTTAAAATCGGTCCAGTAGTTTGAAGCTTATTCGTTACAAAAAAACAAACAAATCTTACCTCTTTATAATACTATTAGTATAGCTATGGTGTGACAATCCGTACTAATATTATAAATGCGAAAGTAACTCTGTTTGTCTGTCTCTTCTTCACGCATAAACCACTGAACCGATTTCAATGAAATTTGGTACACAGATAATCTGGGACCCGAGAAAGGACATAGGATAGTTTTCATCCCGGAAATCCCACGGGGACGGGAGCTATTAATCCTCGCGGACGAAGTCGCGGGCAAAAGCTAGTTTATTTATAAAATAAATGTGTTATAAAATGTATGGCAGTCCCCATAACAGGCAGCGCCCGTATCTTGAGGGCTAGAGTTGCTTAACTAAACTTTTAAATCAAGACATTATATGAGATTGAACAAGGCAACCTAATTTTTAACTTTTTATAAGTTAAAATAAAATATGGCATAAATAACAAAACAAAAAATATGAGTGTAATATTGAGATTGGGATTATTTTGAGTAGGAATTTGTGTAGGAGCACATCTATGTTTTTTTTTTGATAATTTAGTAATTTCTCGGTTTAATTGTATGACAGGGAAAGAAGCCAGCTTTTTATGGTTCTTTTACATGAATAGGAGGTGAGATCTTTGATATCACAGTACTTACTTGCTTTATTGTAGATATGTGTGAGTAAATAAAAGAGGCATCGTCTGGCCTATTAGCATTATGAAGAGGGACATGTAGAATACGTTTTGAGAGTAGGTTATGGTAGTTAAGTCTATTTTTATGGATTTGTGAACATGCAGTGTGGTACTGAGAATAAAAAGCTGTAAAGCTTATTACGCATCACTTTGATACAGCTCTTTGAGCTCTTTCGTTTTCAATAAAAGTGCTTTTCCAGCTCCTCCCCACTGGAGTGCTGGAGTATCAATGTTTAAGTACAGTTTATGTTGTGTAATGATTATGTAAATTTATAACGAGAAAAATTACTGATACCCAAATTTTTTTGATTTATTTTAGTTGATTTTATTCTGTCGTGCTGTGAATTGAGCCAATTAATGCAGATTTTAATTAATTTATACTATTTTATATACATTTTATCAAATTAACTTAAAACACCAAAAACTTCGAAAACTCCGGATAATCCGGATTTTAACCGGACGAGAAATCAGAAATCCGGATTTGAAAAAACTCCGGATTTTGCAATCCCTAGTGATAAGATCATGTTAAAACGTAAAAGGAAGTTGTTACGTAACTATGTAAACAATACCATCTAACGTCTACATTTTGTAGCATAATATAGACATTATTCGAATTACATTTTAACAAATATAGTGCTAAATGGAAACAATTACCAACAAAATGGTAGTTGTGTATAATTCAGGTATACCAATAATAAACATACAGTTAATTAGGACATTATAAATCTGTAGTTATTCTACCTACCCACTATCCTATCGGGTTCGAGTCCCGATTAAATGTCTGTTGATTTCTGGTTTATAAATTTAACAGCTTTATATTATGGCATTATTTTTCCATTGTGGGTATTTATTATTTAAAATATGTTTTTATGGTAATTAGTTAAATACAGAGTATCTGGTGGCTGTTGCTTAAAACTTGAAAAGATGATTGTATTATTGTAGAACCAAACGGTTGAAGCCATATTGTTTACATATTTTGAGCGATAAGGTGTTGATTAATGGGTTGGTTCTTTTGACATCTAAAACTAAATATTCGGTGTTACGATATTAATTATTGCACTTCATAATCAATATTCTAGTTCATTAGTTAGCCATATTTCTTATTTTCATACAGTAATATTGACAAATTAATCTAAACAGCGAAATATTTGACAGCTATTTGCGACGTTACCCACTTTCGGTATACACGCTCTTAAGAGTACCTATTTGACAACGAACAAAGATTAATAGATTAGTATTCTTATAATAATGTGGTTTAATAAGCACATTGGCTTACAAGGCACACAAAGTAACTTGTACATGCTTTAAGCTTTTAGCTACACTTTAAACCATTGAGCTTGTAAAAGGATAATGTTTTATGTATAGGAGGTATTTGATAAACCGTACAAAATAAAACGCAGATAATTAGGTAAAAACCTAGGAACCTAGGAATATAGAATAGAAATAATATGGTTTTCAATGAACTAAAAAAAAAAAAAAAATCCATCGCTACGGGTCACCATTAAATTGGAGACAGATTATGTGGTCACCATTAAATTGGAGACAGATTATGTGGTCACCATTAAATTGGAGACAGATTATGTGGTCACCATTAAATTGGAGACAAATGTTGGTCAGAAAGGTTGATGACCTTTCATGACTTGAAGTGTTAAAATGATGTTGGTCAGAGAGGTTGATGACCTTTCATGACTTGAAGTGTTAAAATGATGTTGGTCAGAAGGGTTGATGACCTTTCATGACTTGAAGTGTTAAAATGATGTTGGTCAGAAGGGTTGATGACCTTTCATGACTTGAAGTGTTAAATTGATGTTGGTTAGAAGGGTTGATGACCTTTCATGACTTGAAATGTTAAAATGATGTTGGTCCGAAGGGTTGATGACCTTTCATGACTTGAAGTGTTAAAATGATGTTGGCCAGAAGGGTTGATGACCTTTCATGACTTGAAGTGTTAAAATGATGTTCGCCAGAAGGGTTGATGACCTTTCATGACTTGAAGTGTTAAAATGATGTCGGTCAGAAGGGTTGAAGACCTTTCATGACTACTAAGTTAAAATGATGTCAGTCAGAAGGGTTGAAGACCTTTCATGACTACTAGGTTAAAATGATGTCAGTCAGAAGGGTTGATGACCTTTCATGAATATTAGGTTAAAATGATGTCAGTCAGAAGGGTTGATGACCTTTCATGAATATTAGGTTAAAATGATGTCGGTCAGAAAGGTTGATGACCTTTCATGACTATTAGTGTTATTATCAGTAGTGATTGAAGCTTTCGTAAAAGTTGGTGAGAAAGGATGCCCTTTCATGACTAAAAGTATGATGATGAAATGTTGTTGGTCAGAACGGATGATGCCGTTCATGACCAGAAGTATTATAATGAGTGATGATGGAAGCTTGCATAAATGTGTTTTCTGAAGTCATAGAACGGATGGTGCCCGTTTTGTGACCTATTTCGTTAAAAATAACAATGGCAAATGCTGGAATTATGTTCTGACTCTTGACCTATCTATAAAAGCGAAAGAAGTTATTTTAAAGATGCATAACTTGTCAAAAATTTACAAGACCTGAATTGAAATTGACCTGACTGCCCCGTTAGTCTCGTGGTCGCAAGCGCGACAGATGAGCGTAGGGTTTGATTCCCAGGTCGGGCAAAGAAGTGTTATTGGGTTTTTCAATAAGAATTCCTCAGTGGCTGCCCGGAGTTTGGAAGTTGGTGGTGTGACACCCCCGTGCTTCGGAAGGCACGTAAAGCCGTTGGTCCCGGTTGTCATTGGTAGATCTTTGACATTCGTTACGGATGGTCAGAAGCCTAGATGTCTGACAACCAGTCTAACGAAGAGGTATCGTGTGTGTTATTTATAAGTCCGTAATATGGTACAGTTTGATATGGTATTCCGTCGCGGTGGCGTGGTTATGTCGTGGTATTGGTTCTGAGGTACTGGTAACTGGTAACTGTTATGGTGGTAAGGTGGTTCGAGGTATGAAGGTACTAGGTAACTGTGACAGGTACTGTGTCACTACATATTCCTTTTACGTCCAATCCTATTAAAATGTATACCCTAAAAAATGATTTATTAAGTAGTGAAATTCCACCGGCAGGAAGATATTACTAACCCTTTACAGTTAAAACTATAACTCCATGTCGTTACAATAATAATAAATGATAATAATAATTTAAAAAAAGATTTATATTTAATTTAAAATCTTTTGATAAGTTCATAACAGTTTGCCATTTTGAGATGGAGGCAATTAGAACTGCAATAAGGTTAATTGATCATAATTATTATATTATGAGCAACATAGATGGCATAACCTTAAGGAAATCAAATCAAATCAAAATCGTTTATTGCAATCCATAATGTACACCTACAGGTGGTAGTTAAAAATATATATTTAGAAACAATTATGGACCCTGTTGGGCACAGCAAAATTTTAAATAAGAGGAGAGAGGAAGAGCGCTTTAATAATTTTCTGGTTACCATGTTACATTATTTTATATTTCCATTTATCTACAAATTATTAAATTCGAAGTAATTATTTCTATATTTATATTAAATCATATCTAAAGAATGTAAATAGTACATCTTAAAACATGATATACTTACATAGAAAATGTCTCTGATTTAATTTCCATGACATTTTATAATGATGCATTTACAGCATTGCCATATATGGGTTGTGTATAGCACCCAGTGTATTCACCAAATTACTGGGAAATTACAACTATTCCATATGTATGGTACAGTCAGCAACAAAAGTAGATAAACATTTCAGATTTTTTAATCCTTATCACTGGGTACAATATCAAAGGAAAGGAGGCTAAAATTGAGGAAAATGAACTCTAACGTTTTGCCTGAAATTCTGTATAGCAGTGAATTGTATAATTTTGTGTCTATTTAAATGATATGTAAAAGTAACATTGTTAATAGATTGTTTTGCTGACCATACATCCAAAAGAAATAGAAATGTGAAATACTTAACATTTATTAATTCTAAAAACAATTATGATGCTTCTATGACATTATGGTGATTCTATTGGACTTTCACAGGTGTATAGAGATGCATTTCTATTAGGTTGGGGTGCTCATTGCAACATTGAGAGTGTTGGATGGAGACCTATACTTACAGTCGAAACCAAGATGACATGTAAACAAATCAGTATTAATGGCAGCTTATTTTGGTTTCAAATGCTTACAAAATCAAGAAGTAACTGTACTATTCCTCTTTAGGTTGACAAAAATACCATCATAGATGTGGGTGTACATTGGTGCACCTCTGCCTGACCCTTCGGGGAGTGCAGGCGTGATGGTAGATATATATATAGATGTTAACAAAATGGGTAAGTGTACAATTCCCACATCTCAATGATGTAGGAAGAAATGGAATGGGTTCAAAGCTAGATCAGTTAATTTCATGTGTGTTAATCCTATGTAAAAAAATATAAAAATAATTTCTAACATTTATACTGAGTATGGATTATCAATAGATCCATGGAAACAAATTAAAAGAAAGTTTGGCAAGCTTACTACTGATCTATTTGCTATGAGAATTTACAGTTTATGTTTTTAATTCGATTAACAGTTTTTGCAAAAGGCATAAGATATGTCATGCCATGGAATAGAATATAATTATTTGCCCGAGACAAGGTGTGTGTACAAAGGGGTTAATCCTGTACAGTACTGCCATGTCTAACCGTTTTTAACGGTATGCAAAGTTAAAGTTGAGAATTACATTTTACGTCAATTTACGTTAATTTTAAAATGTAATTGTTTATATTTTTAAATTTTACATAAATTATATACAATTTAAATTAGGCAGTTATTTAATAGGCTAGACTAATCCAAATTACCTAATAATTTGTTAAAAAGTCGAATAGCTGTATACAACTGCAATTTGCCTTTTACAAAGTAGTTGAAGTTTGAATTTATTGGGGTTTCGTGCCTCAGCTCTCATAAAGGGGTATAAAGCATTTAAAAAGATTCATTCAAACTAGACTAGAGGAACTATTTTAATAGAACATCAACCATCAGGAATGATGAAAAATATTTTCCATTTATTAACTAGTAAGCAACCTTAAGTGAAGTCCGATTACAATTTTATGAAGGGTGATCTGAAATATAATCACCCTACCAGCCATCCTGTTTTGGATCAACATATGGGACATATAAAAAAAAAAAACAAAAAACAAGAAATGTGTTCTGAGGTTAAATGTTAATAATAAAAGATTAATTGGGAAGTGAAGGAAGTATTTAATCGATTTAGTTATTACAAAGGGTTTGTTAAAACCAGAATATTGGAAATATTATTGATGGTATTAATGTTATGCTTATTCGTAAACTTTAGTTGATTTTGATATCTGAAGTTTATAGAAAATTAGTGTTGTCAATTAAAATGTAGAAGGTGGTTGATGATCTGATAAAGATGTTACTAAATATAATAAAAGTTATTATATCTAAAACTTTCATTAAAATAAGGAAGAGATGTAGTGTTTGTAGATTATATTATATAGTTCTGTCGTCTCATGCGTACACGCCGCGCGCTATAGTGTGGTGGGGAGCGGGGCATACTCCCCCTCCCTCGCACACTTTGCTTAGAGCCACCGAGCTGAGCGGACGCGCGTGCGGCGAGTTAGGCAGTGAGCCGATACCTTAAGATGAGTAAGTGCACAAACAGTACAGAGACATTTCAAGTTTGTCTCTAAGCTGGCAACGCATTTGCAAGGCCTCTGGAATTGGTCTCCATCAGGATGAAAGGTCACTAGGCGTATTTAACGTGGAATTTATGCCTAACAATTGCTTCCCTATTGCTTCCTATTCTCAAATAATTGCTTCCATCGTATTCTAGGAGAAAAATAACATTTTAAGAGTGACCCTTCATTCTGATATCAGTACAGCCGGTCACCGAGTCGTAGTGTCCTTGTAAAATAGAATTACTGAAATTCACAATGGCCATTAATTACTTCCCGTTTGCTTCTCTCAATGTTTTACAACGATAATACTGTAACTATCACGGCAGTAAAGATATCAACAAAAGTGTTGTATAACAATATTTTTAGTGCCTGACAAAAATATAAAGGCAAAACTCTTATTAACTCATTGCAGTTATGCTTGATTAGGCGATAAATCGTTTTCATCAAGATGAACGGTAACTAGGCGTATTTACCGATGAATTTATGCCTAACAATTGCTTCCCTATTGCTTCTATTTGCTTCTTATTCTTAAACAATTGTTTCCATCGTATTCTAGAAGAAAAACAACATTTTAAGAGTGACCGTTCATTCTGACACGTACAGTCATGTACAGTAAGCGCTCAGAAATCCATACCCACGCTAAGGTTCACTTTCCTATGAACACGGGCGCGATCCAGTCAGCGCGTGCGCATGTGTGTTTACGAGTGATGTCTCAACATTCCACAGATAACACACACTAATGAACCATCGTCGCACTACGCGAAATGGCATTATATTTCTGTTTACCGTACGAGTCCTACCCGACGCGCGACGTATTCTTACCATTGCATTGCTAAATTTCGCATAATTATAACATGGCCTGGCAGCTGGTTTGGATAAGAAAGGGTTTACGATCATTGAATTCCGAGTTCAAATCTTATACTATGTGTGGCTGTTTTTTGTTTCTTGAAACCATAATAATGTTAGGCAAAATCTTTTTAGGTTTATGTTGAATTATTACGTATTCATGCTTGTTATTTATTTTTTATAAGAAGCAAATATTAGTTATTGTATTATTTATTTAACTTTTTATGTGATTTTATTTTAACTTTTTGTAATTGGAAGTAGGAAAAAAAGGCGTGCTGTGTGATAACAAAAATTTATTTTTAAAATTAACAAACTTATGAGAATTGTAACGTCACATTCCTACCGAAATAAAAGAAGTTCTCTTGTAACTGTTCATAAGATTTTTTGTTGAATACCCACTTAGTCAATAAAATTCATAATAACATAATAAGAGAAGGATATTTTAATAACACAAATAAATTTGGTGATGCTCACGTATTAAGTTTCTGAATTGGTATTCAGCAGAGTTAATTGAAAACTAAACTATAATTCAGACTTTATGAACAGGTTTTTTTTATGTAACGTCACAATAAACTTAGTGAGGTAATAGTTTAATAATTCGTTTTCTTGATGAAAAGAAGATTGAAACTAAACCTCAATTTAAGATCATTAAATAACTATCTACGAATATATAATATAATTATGACTAAATATTTAGTTACACCGTCTAATTATTAAAACTAAAACATCCAGGTTATTAAATGTTGCATAACACCGTCTAATACTTCTTCATAAGTAGCACTGTTGCACCTAATTATTAAAACTAAAACATCCAGGTTATTAAATGTTGCATAACACCGTCTAATACTTCTTCATAAGTAGCACTGTTGCACGTCATCCCCACATATTAAAAACGAAACGTATTTTTTCTGGTTTATGATGCATGCAGCTGTTGTTGTAAACAGTATGTTATCCAGTGCGAAACCACCAAACTTAATCCACTTCGCTGTTGAGTAGGTAGGATAGGCTATCTATCCTCTTCCTCGTATTTCTTGCTCCGGAGACTAATAATAGTATTCCTCTAAAACAACAAAAAAAGTAATATTAGGCATTTATAACAAAATACTAAAGTGACTTAATTTTTTATATAATTTAATAATATTTATTTAATATAACAAATTTTAATATATTAAAACTATTTATTTATAAATTCCATAATAAACACATTTTTTTTGGCGTCATTATATATTTAAAAATCAATAATAAGTATTAATCGAAATGCCACCAAATAATTTTAGGTATCTTAGGTATAAATTTCAAATAAAAGTTTAATTTACAATTCGTTAATATAATACTCACATTCAGTCAGGTTTCATAAGATATTAATTGGGACCACTTTTATGCAGCCCAATAATAGTCGCCCTCGCCTCAGTAATATTATTTGCCTGCGTTTCGAGAATACTTACAATACCACTACGAGTATCTATTAAATCACTCGTTACTAACCAACAACCACAACCAAACGACAACGCTCATTCCAATCAAGTTAAATATGCACAAAACTCATGTCTACCTCACAGAAATCTAAATTCTTTATTAGTTTTCTATGACTACCCTTTTAAATTTACGAAATGTGTGAACAAAGCGAACAAGCTAAAGAATATTATATTTCTGTTCATTTCTTCAAATTGAGTAAAAACAAAAAGACAAAAATAATGTGAGATTCGAACTCGCGGCTCATTGATTAGCGCCGTCAACTGGGCGCGCTTAACCGCTAGACCATCTTGTCTCATTAAGAAATGTTGAAATTATGAACTACATTCACAACGATGATACATGTGTCTATTCTTGAAAGTAAAAGGTCGTAAGTCAAACTAAACGTCAACCTAATACGTTTTGAGATTGGGTATGGACTTTTGGTCGCCACTGTACACCGAGTCGTAATGTCTTTGTGAAATCTCCATCAGGATAAACGGTCACTAGGTGTAAACTAAAAAGGCATTTACTGCATAAGTTAAGATTTTTGTTTGTTATCAAGTATGTATAAAGGGCACAAGCGCCCGTCGAAGAAGCACCTACGTCATTTTTCCCGCGTCCTGATGTTCGCGCGCTCGTGGAGCGAAGTAATTATTATACTGCGACCTCATAGTTTTGATTCCCTTTATATTTTTTGCATAAGTTAAGGTTTTTGTTTGTTATCAAGTATGTATGAACGGCGCAAGCGCCCGTCGAGGAAGGACCTACGTCATTTTTCCGCGTTTGGCGCAATACGCCTAGTGACCTTTCATCCTGATGGAGACGAATTTATGTCTCCATCAGATGTGCGTGTGCTGTGAGGGCCACTTTAGATTTAGTGAACATTTCCAAAGAATTGTGAAAGTTGGAATCAGATTTTGTGAAAGTCTAATAAGAGAGATATAGACCGAAAAGTTGGGCCCTCAGTTCTCACATAGAGGATTGAGGGCCCACCTGTACCTGATAAACAACGGACACTACAGAAAAGACTTATATGCCAAAATCTAATCTAATGCCTAACAAAATTTGTGAAAACAAGATATTATCTTAAAACGCGGTCCTACTTTGTATATCTTCGTTCAAAGTGGGCCCTCAACTCTCGTACAGGTGTACCAGAAAGTCATGGCAAAAAGGGAAATCAAAATTTGTAGATTGCAATACCGGGGAAATTACACTATACGATCTTGATATTTTTCAAAAAATATTTTTGTCTGTAATATTAACAAACATGAATGTTAATGAAAAATAAGTCAATCGTGATAGATTATAGAAGTCGTTTAAGTTACTCCAAATAACATAAGCTGTCTGTCATTGAAAATAAAAAAATAAAGTAGTTACATTATTATAAAAAGGAATAAACTAAAAGTATGTAAATGTCTCAACAGCGGTCATATGTCAAATTTTGATTAGATAATTACTATTGCCATATGAAAGTCACAATATTTTACTTTTTAAAATGTCATCAGACTTTTACACATAAAGTTATTTTTTGTTTTTTTTTGTACACCTACTTTTTAAATGTATTTGACTATGACAGAAAGTAGGTACTATTTACGTAGGTACTAATTAAAAACTTAAAAAAACTACTTCTTGAATCGATTTTTTAATTGATGTATACTGGTAGTGACTTATGTATGTGAGCGTGTTCCCCCGCACCCCACCAAAATATGCAGAATTATTTTAAATAATACTGTAAATTTTGGGATGTTACATAAATATATTGCACGGCCGCTTTTTTGTAGCCATCCGAACTTGGTCGGGTTATGTAGGTTTTCGATGCTTCGTCAGTATTATAATTGTTTTTCTTTAATTACTGAATTTAATGACATAAAACTTTGCATGTGAATAGTTGAATGAATACACTAATTATTGGCATACATTTTACCATGCAATTCCTTTAGAACTTCGTGATATTTGACTGCTTCGTAAACAGTGATCTATTCATGGTAAATTGTCCTATAACTCTTTACTTACTAACGGAACATCATTCATACTTGGCAACATGTTGCAGACACTTACAAGGTTTGTATAAACGTGAAAATCTAGACCCCAAAGTGCATACTTTAAGAACTAAGACCTAATAAGCGTATTTTACGTTTATATTTTTATCTTTTAAGCCCTACGATTTTTTCTAAATCTGTTTTTAAAACAAATAAAAACAAATTCAAAACAACGTATGTAAAAATCTACAGCTCTCTATGTAAGCGCTTTATATGAAAACTAGCTAATGGCCAAACGTTCGCGTAGCGGAAACTTGAATTTCTCCGAAGTTTATGCATGCACTAATTTTATTAATACATACGCAATTACACACAAATACACACTAATTTTTGGACACATCTCTTTTCTTCTAAAGTCTACGGATTAAAAAAAGTTCCGCCAGGACAACGTTCGCCCAGCGGAATCAGTTTTTGGTGAATTTCTCCACAATGGCTGCGTGAACAATTTTTTTTTTACTATACACAATTATACGACGTCATACACTAAATATCTGCATAATTAAAATCTTTAAATTCAACAACATTCCGCTGCGCGAACGCACACACTCTTATTTAACATTGTAGTTACGCTTGATTAGGCGATAAATTGTTTTCATCAGGATCAACAGTAACTAGGCGTATTTATCGATGAATTTATGCCTAACAATTGCTTCCCTATTGCTTCTATTTGCTTCCTATTCTCAAATAATTGCTTCCATCGTATTCTAGAAGAAAAACAACATTTTAAGAGTGACCTTTCATTCTGATATCAGTACAGCTGGTCACCGAGTCGTAGTGTCCTTGTGAAATAGAATTACTGAAATTCACAATGGCCATTAATTACTTCCCGCTTGCTTTTCTTAATGTTTTACAACGATAATACTGCAACTATCACGGCAATAAATATATCAACAAAAGTGTTGTATAACAATATTTTTGGTGCCTGACAAAAACATAAAGGCAAAACTCTTATTTAACACTGTAGTTACGCTTGATTAGGCGATAAATCGTTTTCATCAGGATCAACAGTAACTAGGCGTATTTATCGATGAATTTATGCCTAACAATTGCTTCCCTATTGCTTCTATTTGCTTCCTATTCTCAAACAATTGTTTCCATCGTATTCTAAAAGAAAAACAACATTTTAAGAGTGACCGCTCATTTTGACGTCGGTACAGCCGTGTACACCGAGTCGTAGTGTCCTTGTGAAATCTCCATCAGGATGAACGGTGAACGGTCACTAGGCGTAAACTAAAAAGGCAAAATTCTTATTTAACATTGCAGTTACGCTTGATTAGGCGAATAAATCTATGGTATTGTATCGGTGGCCTACAGCTAAGTATTATGTTATTAAAAATAAGTGACTATCATATTTAGGAACAAAAATTCATACAAATGTAATAAACACCTTTAAATATTTCAATTCAAGTGTGTGTGTGGAGTGTCTAATGCAACAATAAAGAGGAAAAAAAAATACAGTGACAACAGTTTATTAACAGCCATTTCACAAAATGATTATGCTCGAGTTTAGGTAACAGACTGCATCATTGTTTGTGCGTGTATTACCTACTCAAACGCAATGCGAACAGTGTAACGCGAGAGTTAAGATGGACGAAACAATCTTGAGCTCAAAAACGAGTCTCACTAAAGTGATCGCGCTCACTTCGATAACGAACCAACTTGTCATTGGTTTAGTATTCGTTCGCCGTGGTACCGTCACCGGCGTGATCGTGTTTAACAGAATACCATTTTGTAATCTCACTGCGGATTCAGCTTTCGAATTACGAAGTGAGGCTTAGATAATCACACTGCAGGACGCGGAAAAAATGACGTAGGTCCTTCCTCGACGGGCGTTTGCGCCGTTTATACATACTTGATAACAAACAAAAACCTTAACTTATGCAAAAAATACAAAGGGAATCAAAACTATGTGGCCGCAGTATAATAACTACTTTGCTCTACGAACGCGCGAACTTTAAAACGCGGGAAAATGACGTAGGTCCTTCCTGGACGGGCGCTTGCGCCGTTCTAATCTGTGCCTTTTTTTTCGGTTTGGCATCTCGCAGTTCAACCTAGGAGGTTGAGTACTGCTTAACCAGACCTTCCTATCGTTGCCTTAGAAATTAAGGCCTCCAGCCAGGGCTTAAAAAATACTTAAATACTAAGCGACTACACGCTAAGGGCACCCCCTGTGGGGTACGAACCTCGGCTTAGGGCGTCGCTGGGGGAGGGCAGTAAAGGGACAGGCTGGATCGATTTTTTATTATTTATGGACGAATTTAAAGCTACAGGCTCAGCTCGCGGGCTGGCTCGAGCAAGGGACGGGACGGGAAATCGGTGCCCACTTACGCATCGGAATTTATTGTAATTTAGACTGATTTTCACATCGATATTTTGAAAGGGCTCTTAATTTATTTTTTAATATACATAATGCGATGTGGTACCACCTTTTTAATACTCTGCCCTGATAACAAAGAATGCAGTAATCGTCATTTTTGAGATTTTCACTTTTTTCCAGAAATGGCATCCCAGGAGGTTCATGCACATGAAAAAAATTAATTTTCATAAAAAAATTCACTCGAAGTATGTTTTTTATGATATGATTTTCGCCGTACTTGCATGAAAACTGCTTCAATGATAAGAAAAAACGCAGTATTAAGCATGCCCTAAGAAAAAATGCAGTACTTGCAAGAATAACCTAAAACAGAATGCAGTAATATCCACTACTTTATTATTTTGTTTTACATCCTGTAGACAAACTGCTAAATTAAAACGCAGTACTCCACATTACTGTATTTAAGTGTAGTAAAGACTTGCGAAGTCGTAGCCGTAGTCGTAGCAGTGCGATCCATTGCCGCGTTTTGTCTTAGTAAATCAGTTTGGCAACGTCATTCGGTGAAGTAATACGAATACGAATTTGCAAAAACATGTTTTTTTTATTTCACCCTAATGCTGCATATTATAAGAACATAAAGTAGGTTTTTAACATCCGTATAGTTTACTCAATACTTTATTTGCATTCCACGATGTAAAAACTTAGGTCGTAGCTAAGAAACTAAAAAAACCTTAACCTTAAAATGCACCTATATAAATCGTTGAGAAGACACAGTACACTTCAACTTAGTTCCGAGCATATAATAATGGCAATAATTACTAAAAAAGAATGCAGTAATCAACTTGTGCTAAGACTTAATGCAGTAATACGCGCAAGTGCTGCATTTAGTTTTAGTATCCTGTGACTCGGAAACGACCTGATACTAAACCGAAACGCAGTAATACGTATTATAATTGCATATATTAGTAAATTAAATAAAGGAAAATTATCTTGTAAAAGCTTGATTTTTTTCCGATTTTTTAGATATATAATATGGCCAATAAAATACGAACAACTTGCTCAAATGATATAAAATATGTTTTTTGCGTTTATCTCGTAACCGCTATTTTGCGATTACTGCATTCTTAGTTATGACGGCAGTACTTCTTACAACTCTCTTACTTAAATCATCGTAATATTCCCATACATTTTCAAGCCTGCAATGTGACCTATCGTACCCAAGCGTAACTGCAATGTTAAATAAGAGTTTTTCCTTTTTAGTTTACTCCTAGTGACCGTTCATCCTGATGGAGATTTCACAAGGACACTACGACTCGGTGTACACGGCTGTACCGACATCAAAATGAACGGTCACTCTTAAAATGTTGTTTTTCTTCTAGAATACGATGGAAACAATTGTTTGAGAATAGGAAGCAAATAGAAGCAATAGGGAAGCAATTGTTAGGCATAAATTCATCGATAAATACGCCTAGTTACTGTTGATCCTGATGAAAACGATTTATCGGCTTATCAAGCGTAACTACAATGTTAAATAAGAGTTTTGCCTTTATGAAATAGAATTACTGAAATTCACAATGGCCATTAATTACTTCCCGTTTGCTTCTCTCAATGTTTTACAACGATAATACTGTAACTATCAAGGCAATAAAGATATCAACAAAAGTGTTGTATAACAATATTTTTGGTGCCTGACAAAAACATAAAGGCAAAACTCTTATTTAACATTGTAGTTACTAGGCGTATTTATCGATGAATTTATGCCTAACAATTGCTTCCCTATTGCTTCTATTTGCTTCCTATTCTCAAACAATTGTCTCCATCGTATTCTAAACGAAAAAGAACATTTTAAGAGTGACCGTTCATTTTGACGTCGGTACAGCCGTGTACACCGAGTCGTAGTGTCCTTGTGAAATCTCCATCAGGAAGAATGGTCACTAGGCGTAAACTAAAAAGGCAAAATTCTTATTTAACATTGCAGTTACGCTTGATTAGGCGAATAAATCTATGGTATTGTATCGGTGGCCTACAGCTAAGTATTATGTTATTAAAAATAAGTGCCTATCATATTTAGGAACAAAAATTCATACAAATGTAATAAACACCTTTAAATATTTCAATTCAAGTGTGTGTGTGGAGTGTCTAGTGCAGTGCAATAAAGAAGAAAAAAAAAATACAGTGACAACAGTTTATTAACAGCCATTTCACAAAATGATTATGCTCGAGTTTAGGTAACAGACTGCATCATTATTTGTGCGTGTATTACCTACTCAAACGCAATGCGAACAGTGTAACGCGAGAGTTAAGATGGACGAAACAATCTTGAGCTCAAAAACGAGTCTCACTAAAGTGATCGCGCTCACTTCGATAACGAACCAACTTGTCATTGGTTTAGTATTCGTTCGCCGTGGTGCCGTCACCGGCGTGATCGTGTTTAACAGAATACCATTTTGTAATCTCACTGCGGATTCAGCTTTCGAATTACGAAGTGAGGCTTAGATAATCACACTGCAGGACGCGGAAAAAATGACGTAGGTCTTTCCTCGACGGGCGTTTGCGCCGTTTATACATACTTGATAACAAACAAAAACCTTAACTTATGCAAAATACAAAGGGAATCAAAACTATGTGGCCGCAGTATAATAACTACTTCGCTCTACAAACGCGCGAACTTTAAAACGCGGGAAAATGACGTAGGTCCTTCCTGGACGGGCGCTTGCGCCGTTCTAATCTGTGCCTTTTTTTTCGGTTTGGCATCTCGCAGTTCAACCTAGGAGGTTGAGTACTGCTTAACCAGACCTTCCTGTCGTTGCCTTAGAAATTAAGGCCTCCAGCCAGGGCTTAAAAAATACTTAAATACTAAGCGACTACACGCTAAGGGCACCCTCTGTGGGGTACGAACTAGGGCATGCAAACCGGATACCCGGATAACCGAAAAAACCGGTTAACCGACTGATTTGAAAACCGGGTTTCTTATGATACCAAAACCGGTTTTTTCGGATTTTTCGGTTTTGCTTTTCCAACAAAATCTTAAATTTATCACTGACAAACGTCGACAGGACGGCAAGACGGCGTTATTTCCAACGGCACTAACGTTAATTAATAACGTTAATTAACGCAACGTTAATTTATACCGAAAAAACGAATTTGAGATCTAAAATCAAAATATATATAACTCAAAGGTGACTGACTGACTGACTGACTGACTGACTGACAGTGATCTATCAACGCACAGCCCAAACCACTGGACGGATCGGGCTGAAATTTGGCATGCAGGTAGAAGTTATGACGTAGGCATCCGCTAAGAAAGGATTTTGATTAATTCCATCCCTAAGGGGATAAAATAGGGGATGAAAGTTTGTATAAATCTTCTTAGATTTTCGACTGATTAAACTAAAATTAAAGATTGGAGCTACTATGATGAAGATGTCCGTTTAAATAGGATTTTGATAAACTCAACCCCCATGGGAATAAAATAAGGGATACCCGAGCGAAGCCGCGGGCAAAAGCTAGTGTAAAACAAAGAAATGTCATTGTCAAAGTGACAGTTTAGGGTTAGTCAACATTTCCCAAGTAATTCAAATTATTGAATTAGTTTTTAAATTTAATGGTTTTGGAAGAACTATGATATGAAATATAGCCTAAGGTTAGTCCTAATATTATAGGAAAGGTAAGCGAAAGGAACACGAAAGTTTTTTTTTGTTTTTAACAATTTACGTTTCGCTATTAGAAAACACTAAATGAAGTGTTAATGTTTATGACCACTGCCATATTGCATGTAGAAAAAATAAGAAAAAAACATTTGCACGATTTTATTGCAAACAGCTATATTTTATTCTTGGATCGTCGTTTACGTCACTTAGTTTAAAACTGTGTGTAATATTATATTTTAATTGTTAAAGGTATGCCTACAATTTTAGAATTATGTAATAGTACTTTTATAGTACTTTTTATAGGGCAAACGGCACAATTTAAGTTATGATTTAAAATTGGCAGTTATTATTTAGATTTTTGATCTCGAATTCGATTTTTTTTTGTCTCGGATAGATCATTGTCGCGCTACTCTATGCCACGCTCACGCCATTTTCATTAAACTTTAGCATTTTTATTTCTTTACACACGTATTTCTGATTTCTTTAATAAAAATGGAAAAAAACCGAAATAACCGATAAAACCGGTTTCACCGGTTTTGTTAAATAAAAACCCGAAAAAACCGTGTCCTTTAAATAACCCGGTTTTTGCATGCCCTAGTACGAACCTCGGCTTAGGGCGTCGCTGGGGGAGGGCAGTAAAGGGACAGGCTGGATCGATTTTTTATTATTTATGGACGAATTTAAAGCTACAGGCTCAGCTCGCGGGCTGGCTCGAGCAAGGGACGGGACGGGAAATCGGTGCCCACTTACGCATCGGAATTTATTGTAATTTAGACTGATTTTCACAACGATATTTTGAAAGGGCTCTTAATTTATTTTTTAATATACATAATGCGATGTGGTACCACCTTTTTAATACTTCTTACAACTCTCTTACTTAAATCATCGTAATATTCCCATACATTTTCAAGCCTGCAATGTGACCTATCGTATCCAAGCGTAACTGCAATGTTAAATAAGAGTTTTTCCTTTTTAGTTTACTCCTAGTGACCGTTCATCCTGATGGAGATTTCACAAGGACACTATGACTCGGTGTACACGGCTGTACCGACATCAAAATGAACGGTCACTCTTAAAATGTTGTTTTTCTTCTAGAATACGATGGAAACAATTGTTTGAGAATAGGAAGCAAATAGAAGCAATAGGGAAGCAATTGTTAGGCATAAATTCATCGATCCAACTGCCTCGTTGGCCTAGTGGTCCTAAGCACGACTGCTACGCTAGAGGTCCTGGGTTCGATTCCCAGGTCGAGCAAAAAGTGTTATTGGGTTTTTCTATGAAATTCTCAGTTGCAGCTCGGAGTTTGGATTTGTGCCCGGTTAATGGCAATAGGCTCGCCCCCTATTACATGGGACCTAAATATACCGGCGAACTGTGGGTGTACTTCGGTACACCTCAGCCGAACCCTTCGGGGAATACAGGCGTGATGGTATATTTATATTTATATATTTATATAAATTCATCGATAAATACGCCTAGTTACTGTTGATCCTGATGAAAACGATTTATCGCCTAATCAAGCGTAACTACAATGTTAAATAAGAGTTTTGCCTTTATGTTTTTGTCAGGCACCAAAAATATTGTTATACAACACTTCTGTTGATATCTTTATTGCCTTGATAGTTACAGTGTTATCGTTGTAAAACATTGAGAGAAGCAAACGGGAAGTAATTAATGGCCATTGTGAATTTCAGTAATTCTATTTCACAAAATCACAAGGACACTACGACTCGGTGACCGGTTGTACTGATATCAGAATGAAAGGTCACTCTTAAAATTTTGTTTTTCTTCTAGAATACGATGGAAGCAATTATTTGAGAATAGTAAGCAAATAGAAGCAATAGGGAAGCAATTGTTTGGCATCAATTCAACGTTAAATACGCCTAGTGACCGTTCATCCTGATGGAGGCGTAGGGTAGAGGTAAGGTAGGGTAGGAGTAGGATACTACGCGAACGAAGTCGTGGCGGGTCAGCTAGTTATTATTAAAAGAATAAAAATACTTCTGAAACTAGGCTTATTTCATACTTAATTAATTTAATTTATTAATTTTAGTCAGGTGGTCAGTCAATACACACTTCGCACTTTGTACGGCCGGTAATATTAACAATATAGGTACTCCTTTATTTTTCGAACACAAAACTTAGTTAAATAATAATAATTAAATTACAAACTATGTACAGTTAATATAAAAAAGGAAGGTCAAAGAGCATCAAAAAACTCATCCCCATCGCTGTCAATGGTACATGCGCCCAGAAGGCTGGCAGCAATGCCACGTTGTATGGTACTCCTTACAATAATAAAAAAACAGCAGGGAACCTTATCACCTAAAATTTATTTAATCCAATTTAGTTGCTCCGTATATTTATTCAAGTCAGGCCATATAATGGGTGCCCAAAAAGAAATCATTAAAAACGAAACAAATATTGTTACAACTGTAGGTCCAACGCCTGCTTTTACCTGTAATAAGCATAATAATAGTATCTGTAAACTATGATTGCGTAGTGCACACAAATTAATTTAATAAGGCAGTAGATTAGTCTATTGTTATGCAATGACTTCCATCCTTATGCGTGTCAAGAAACGAGCAAGACTGAAAGGCTAAAAAATAGTTTTGCCTCTTAAAATTTACCTTTTAACGTAGATGAATTCACAAACACATAAACTCACTAAAAACAACTACTAAACCTTAATAGTTTTTTAGTTTTACTGAAAAAAACTCAGTTTCCACGGTTGTTCTCACTTTTACTTTAACAGAAACACACACAGACACTTCAAAATTTATAATTATTTTTAATTATTGTTTATAATTAATACAAAAATTATAATATTTTTGTAATAATCATAAGCAATAATAGCAGCCTATTATATCTATTGTGCGACACTGGAATAAGGTACACAGCTGCTCAGGGCGTGTCATTTTTAATGTAAAACAAGATAATTATGTTCTGAAATAAATGAAATATTAATTATTATTATTATTGCCCCACTGCAAGGCAAAGGCCCCCTCTCATACGCACGAGCATTTATCATCACGCTTGCTCAAGGCGGATTGGCATTTCAGACTTATATTAACTATTGGTTTCCTTACAATGTTTTCCTTTACCGAGGTCAGTGATGGTCAAAATAATCTTAGAAAGTAGGCACATATTGAGTTGAAAAAGTCACATTGGTACTTGCACGGATTTGACCCCATAACCTCATGTACAAGGCGGGTGCCTTATCCGCTGGGCCATCACGACACCCGATCATATTTTTGTACGTGCTTTTACATTTTCTTAAATACTTTTTTTTTTACCTAGAAACTCACCATTTTCATTGTAGGTATATTAGCAGCACTCTGAATCACTAAATTGCCCGGAGTGCCTACAGGTAAGCAAAAGCAAAATGAAGCCGGAATACCAGAGGCAATATTATACCACAACGGGTGTATATTTATTTCTCTAGCCTGTAAAGAACAGGAATTATATTTTTTTTTTAAATTTATCAGTCGTGATGCTACTGATCAAAGACCTCTTTCGATACAGAGGAGGCAAGAGCATTGATCACCATGCTTGCTCAAGGGGGACTGATTGATTACAGACCAACATTATTCATGTAAGTTCAAGTTTTCTTTCACCGATGTCAGCGATGTCCAATAAACTTTAATAATTATGTATGAAAGAGAAAGGCATATTAGTACTTGTCAGGTATTGAGCCCGCAACTCATACATGCGATGCAGATGCTTTAACCACTGGGCAATTAAAGTATATTATATTTTTTATGATATCTACCTAAGGCGCTTTGCACATAGAGCAACTATTGCAGCAACTGGCAACTGGCAACTAGCTCTGTTTAGATATATTTCAATTAGACTGCGTACACATAGCAACTCTAGTTTCGAGTTTCGGTGATCGTCAACAGTTTTCAGTTGATGTAATCGATGGCTAAGTTAGTTCCTAATTGCCGCAACTAGCAACTGTTAAATATTATACCGGTTTTTAAAGATCGCTGCGTAGATTGAGCAACTCGGCTATGAAAGTAGCTCACAGATTACCATAAAGTTGCTGCAACCGTAAACGTTATAGCAACTATCAACTTTTACAGGAAACTTTTAAAGTGTTGATAGGTGCCTCAACTTAAGTTGCTTCATGTGCAAAGCGCCTTAATGAATATAGGTTACATAAAAGTATCTTACCAATCGCATCACTATTGGGGTGATTACATTGCATACAGCCACATTTGATGCAAAGTTGGTTATGAAAACTGTGAAGATAATAAGTAATAAGATGATAAAATAATTGGGAAAAATGTCGAGATTTTTCAGTACAGACCCAATTTTTCCATTTAGATCTGAATATTCCTTCTTAGCCGCCTCTGAGAGGGCGAATCCACCTCCTATAAAATTATAATGCAATTTATGTAACAATATCTATCTGCCTGGCCTTTTCCCAACTATGTTGGGGTCGGCTTCCAGTCGAACCGGATGCAGCTGAATATCAGTATTTTATTTGGAGCGACCGCCTATCAGACCTCCACAACCCAGTAATGGGTAATACGATACTCTTGGTAAGACTGGTTGTCAGACTTTCTGGCTTCTGACTAACAGTAACGACTGTCAAAGATCTACAAATGACAGCCGGGACCAACGGCTTTACGTGCTTTCCGAGGCACGGAGGAAACTCGCTATGGTAAATGGTCACCCATCCACAGACCAACCTCGGCAAGCGTGGCTTAACCCGGAAGATCGGCCTATGCGGCTGTAATTAGTAAACTTTGTTTTTTAAAACGTCAGACTAAAAACTTCTCCTGGGACGTAGGAAAGTTTTCATACATATAAACTCATATGGACAAACAACCAGACCCGAAACAACTACATGAAAGCTAGGTAGACAAGTATTTGTTCCGTACGGTAATCTAACCCGTGTTATGCAGCGCTACGGCCTATTGATCAGCTATAAGAACCGCAATATGGAATACAACAAGCTTTTGAGATTGGTCGTTTCTGGTTATAATGTCTGCATGTAGTGGTTGTCATAATCTTTTGGTTCCATAAGACTCCAAAATGATTAGTGGATTCATATAATACATTCCATCATCAGTGTGTTCTTAGCATTTTCCCTACTATGTTGGGGTCGGCTTCCAGTTTAACTTGATGTAGCTGAATACCAGTATTTAGCGGCGGCCTAACTGACCCCATTTTCACTGGGCAACACGGTAATTTCCTGGCTTCTGACAATCCGTAACGACTGCCAAAGATCTACGAATGACAACCGGGACCAACGGCTTTACGTGCTTTCCGAGACACTGGGGTGTTGGGGCTCATCATCGTCATTTGCTTACCCTTTTTCCCAACTACGTTGGGGTCGGCTTCCAGTCTAACCGGAGGTAGCTGGATACCAGTGTTTTACATGGAGGGACTGCCTATCTGACCTCCACAACCGGGCAACTGGGCAACATGGTACCTCTTGGTTAGACTGGTTGTCAGACTTCTTGGCTTCTGACTATCCGTAACGACTGTCAAAGATCTACGAATGACAGCCGGGACCAATGGCTTTTACGTGCTTTCCGAGACACGGGGGTGTCACACCACCAACTTCCAGACTCCGGGCTATTACTGAGAAAATTCCTACTGGAAAAAACTCAATAACACTTTTTGTCCGACCTGGGAATTGAACCCAGGACCCCGCGCTCACCAGTCGCGCTTGCGACCACGAGACCAACGGGGGTGTTGGGGCTGCTACTGAGAAATTCCTAATGGAACCACCCAATAACACGTTTTGCCCGAACTGAGAGTCGAACCCAGGACCCCACGCTCATCAGTCGCACTTTCACATTCTATAAATGCCATAATATTTTAATAACGTAAGTTATGTTACCTAAGAGGAACATAAAACTGTACGGCATTGCTTTACTCATCAAAGCCCAATTTAATACTGAGGGAACAGGCTTGTCCGGTAATTGGTCAGCTGAAAAAAAAGAAGAATCTACTTTAAAAATTATAATATAATGGATTTAAACCTGACCATAGCTATTAGCCTATGCGGGCCTGTGGACGGTGAGCGATGGGTAGCTCACCGTCCGTACGTTAAATAGCGACTAGCCGTGTAAACGGCGCGTTCGTGTTCCACGCGCACCTCAAAGAGATATCAGAAAATCAAAGGAACCAGCAAGAGGTGATGTCTGCTGGGGTTGCGGGTTGTTCGAAAGAGACACCGCGCCCCCGTAACGCAATGGGTACAAGAAGAAACATGGAGGAGTTTTAGTCAGTAAAAGTCTGACACTACCTTCCGCCCCGCCCACGGTGGGAGAAGTCATTTGATGATTTCCCATCCGAAAAAAAAAAGCTATTAGCCTATGTCCTGTGCGTGTGTTGTGTGTTCTTTGGCGGTGTACATCTGTCGACTTTCATGAAGGAAGAATTTTGCCCGAAATGTGTTCCGAGGCCGGGATACGCGACACCGCGCAACATACGATGCTGACTTTACGTGTGAAGTAGTTTTTAAATAATAATATTGTTCTTGTTTAGTATTTTATATTATTGTATTGTATTATATTGTACTGTACTGTACGGAAATATGTATTTTATATGGGCTTTGATGCCTGATTTAAATAAATGATCCCATGATTATCATCATTCCATGACGCCATGGAATGATGGAAGATAAGATAATGACGCCATTATCTTATCTTAACAAGACAAATCTAATGAAAAATTAATCAGTTTAAGCTACAAGGTATGTTAAAGAATACATAATCGACAGTAAATGGATTTTGACTTTGAGTTTGATCATTTCATAAAACATGTCCCCTTCTGGCGTTGCCACTCACATCTGTCATTGAAATCCCTTTTGTCCGTCGCCTACCACTCATCCTCTCAACATGACTAACTGTAGGGAGATTATGATTGATGTAAATGTGTTACTGAGTATTTTTGTCATAGTTACTTTTTGCGGAGCAGTTTAAGAATATATCCAAAGTTGATGGCAAGAGAAACATAAGAAAACACACAAGCAAAGCCGCTGCAGAGTCTCGTACGCTGAAATATTAAATATTATTTAAACATCATTGTATTTAGGAAGCTAATTACGAACTAGTTTTTAGCCGTAGCTTTACACATAGGAGCCAGAAAAGGACATTACAACATACATATAACTAATAAATTACATCTTAATCCGTTTAGCCACTAAGATGTGATACTTTAATAAACATCTAAATTGAAAAACAAAGGATATTGGAGTATCAGTTACTGGTTACCTGGGACCAATGGCTGGTATAACGGTAATAATAGGGAGTGGCATGGCACTTAGTTAATGGACCCCCCAAACACTGTCGCAAGAGTATAATGACGTAACAGCAAGGGGGCAACAATTGTAATGAGGTGATAGAGGATTAGAGAGGTATTCCAAAAACCCGGAGTATAATCAAGGTATCAGCATCTTACTGGAATGCTCTTAACCTTCGAGCTATTTTATTTTGCGAATATCTACTCAAACCGGCCCATTAACAAAGCAAAGGTATCTGGTATTGTTATTACATACATACAATCACGCCTGTATTCCTCGAAAGGTTAGGCATAATTGTACCATTTTACACCCTCAGTGCACCAAAATATTTTAGGTCCCATGTAATAAGGGGCGAGCCTATTGCCATTAACCGGGCACAAATCCTAACTCCGAGCTGTTACTGAGAATTTCATAGAAAAATCCAATAACACTTATTGAATTGTTACTAGTTAAAAAATATATTGTTACGTACAATTTTTTGTTGTTTAATTTGAAGGAATCGGAAACAAAGTCACCCCATCCGTAAAATATTTGTGGTGACCGACAGAAGAACAACAAGATGGCACCACTAAATAATATTATAACCATCTGTGAAACAAAACAATATTTTGGTTATTTAAGATTAATTTAGGTACCTACGCTAGTTGATGTTGGTAGTCATTCAACCGTTAGGACTCTTACAATTTTTGCGTTTGGTACCGAACCGCTGCGGTGCCGAAGCGGTGCGTTAGGCCCGGCGCCCATTGCCGGCACGGCATGGTAGAGTAGTTTTCGGTCGTACAGTACACTTTTTGTACTTATGACCGTTAACATTGAAATTTCAACTTTATTTCCATAAAGTTGAGTTATACTATACCTCAACTTTATGGAACTACTATACCATACTACTATACTACTATACCATTTTATTAGACGACGCGCTCGCAGTCGGACGCGTTTGCAAGTAGCTCCAAGAAAATAAGTTGGTTTATTTATATATCGTCATATCAATTTGTGAACAAATACTATTAAATCAGTGTCTTATTGATTACAGTAATATAAATAAATTGATATTATAGTATCAACCAGTGTATCATAGCGAATAATTAAATTTACCACCACAAGCAAGTCAAACAAGTAACAACAGTGAATCATCGCCACAGTCATCGCTGCGCGTGTCTCCCATTCGTCGGCTGCCGGTAAGTCAGAGCGCTGTTTGCGACGAACACGCTACCTTATATGGTCACAGACCACAGCTCCGAGCTTCGCATAAAGCGGCCATAGCGGGAACCTACACCAAAATTTCACCAACAACTGTAGTGTCAAATTAGCCCGGCGAGTTACTGGATGGACTATCAAGTGAAGGGGACCGAGCGGAATCTAGCAATCTGCGATTCTTTTTGGATTTTGGATTGTATTTGTTTTTGTTTTGATTTTGCAATTCTGACAATAACTACATAAGCGCCATCTTCAATAATAATAATATTGTACTAATAACTTGGTTTACTACGTATTTTATCGATATAATTCTCTGGACCTGTCGCCTTTTTCCGCAAGATGGCGTTGGTGTGCGCTGGTTGTAAACAACTCTTGGAAGATTGCCTACAATTAACTTGTATTAATTGTAAATATTCATATGATTTGGAATGCGCGAATATTCCTCATAATCATTTCGAGCATATCATGACCGCTGTACAGAAATCAAGCTGGGTGTGTCACGAATGTCGCTGTAAAAGACCCAAAGCAATAAGCTCCGCTACACCAGCGAGTCCAATGGTATCATTGCACCCAGAGTATGTTGATGACTCCGCTAATGTCACAGTGAGGCGAAAAACTGCATTACCTAGGACCCCGTCAAATACTAATTGCCCTGGTGCGCACGGCCCGGCGCTAAATGAATGCACTCTTGTGACTGTCCTGTTGGAGCTGCGTGCGTTCCGCGAAGAAAGTGTGGCTAGGTATCATACTCAGGAAAAGTCAATAAATGGAATTGCTGAAGATATAAAGGAATTACGATGTTCCGTAAATAATCTTCATAACAAATATAACGTCCTTCGGACGGACGTTGACAAACTATTGGAGACTTCGGATGCTGCTTCTTGTACACAAGCCACATTGCAACGGCTCTGTGAAGAAAATGCGAAGCGTATTGCGGACTTGGAAATGAAGGATTTTGACGGTGAAATTAAGGTCCACAAACTGCGTATTGATGTCATTGAAAGCAAAATAAATGGTAATGAAAAATCGTCACACACACAGACTAATCTACCAATTAATAATAGTCGCCATTCATCCGTGGATTTACCTGGTCCCATAGCTTCGTCTCTACAGATGCCGAACCCTGTCCCACCATCTTCACCACCAACAGCTACCTACGGAAGTGTGTTGAGATCACAGATAGGCAGTGAGTACCCCTCCACAAACACATACAGCACCAGAATATTTACGACAGGTAAAGCACAATCGCGCCCTCGCCGATCTGTCATACGTGCGACTGGTGCCGCTGATGCCGAGTTAAGAACCCTAGAGCCTACCAGGTACATTCACGCTTGGAATTTCCATCCAGACGTATCTGTGGAGAACATCCGTTCTTTCATTCACAAAAAACATCCAGACATTGAGACCTTCTCCATAAAAAAACCTGATCCTGAGCACTCCAAACATAACTGTTTTATACTGGGAGTCCCACTGCACCTGTTCGACTTCTACTAATTGCCCTGGTGCGCACGGCCCGGCGCTAAATGAATGCACTCTTGTGACTGTCCTGTTGGAGCTGCGTGCGTTCCGCGAAGAAAGTGTGGCTAGGTATCATACTCAGGAAAAGTCAATAAATGGAATTGCTGAAGATATAAAGGAATTACGATGTTCCGTAAATAATCTTCATAACAAATATAACGTCCTTCGGACGGACGTTGACAAACTATTGGAGACTTCGGATGCTGCTTCTTGTACACAAGCCACATTGCAACGGCTCTGTGAAGAAAATGCGAAGCGTATTGCGGACTTGGAAATGAAGGATTTTGACGGTGAAATTAAGGTCCACAAACTGCGTATTGATGTCATTGAAAGCAAAATAAATGGTAATGAAAAATCGTCACACACACAGACTAATCTACCAATTAATAATAGTCGCCATTCATCCGTGGATTTACCTGGTCCCATAGCTTCGTCTCTACAGATGCCGAACCCTGTCCCACCATCTTCACCACCAACAGCTACCTACGGAAGTGTGTTGAGATCACAGATAGGCAGTGAGTACCCCTCCACAAACACATACAGCACCAGAATATTTACGACAGGTAAAGCACAATCGCGCCCTCGCCGATCTGTCATACGTGCGACTGGTGCCGCTGATGCCGAGTTAAGAACCCTAGAGCCTACCAGGTACATTCACGCTTGGAATTTCCATCCAGACGTATCTGTGGAGAACATCCGTTCTTTCATTCACAAAAAACATCCAGACATTGAGACCTTTATCCATAAAAAAACCTGATCCTGAGCACTCCAAACATAACTGTTTTATACTGGGAGTCCCACTGCACCTGTTCGACTTCTACTAATTGCCCTGGTGCGCACGGCCCGGCGCTAAATGAATGCACTCTTGTGACTGTCCTGTTGGAGCTGCGTGCGTTCCGCGAAGAAAGTGTGGCTAGGTATCATACTCAGGAAAAGTCAATAAATGGAATTGCTGAAGATATAAAGGAATTACGATGTTCCGTAAATAATCTTCATAACAAATATAACGTCCTTCGGACGGACGTTGACAAACTATTGGAGACTTCGGATGCTGCTTCTTGTACACAAGCCACATTGCAACGGCTCTGTGAAGAAAATGCGAAGCGTATTGCGGACTTGGAAATGAAGGATTTTGACGGTGAAATTAAGGTCCACAAACTGCGTATTGATGTCATTGAAAGCAAAATAAATGGTAATGAAAAATCGTCACACACACAGACTAATCTACCAATTAATAATAGTCGCCATTCATCCGTGGATTTACCTGGTCCCATAGCTTCGTCTCTACAGATGCCGAACCCTGTCCCACCATCTTCACCACCAACAGCTACCTACGGAAGTGTGTTGAGATCACAGATAGGCAGTGAGTACCCCTCCACAAACACATACAGCACCAGAATATTTACGACAGGTAAAGCACAATCGCGCCCTCGCCGATCTGTCATACGTGCGACTGGTGCCGCTGATGCCGAGTTAAGAACCCTAGAGCCTACCAGGTACATTCACGCTTGGAATTTCCATCCAGACGTATCTGTGGAGAACATCCGTTCTTTCATTCACAAAAAACATCCAGACATTGAGACCTTCTCCATAAAAAAACCTGATCCTGAGCACTCCAAACATAACTGTTTTATACTGGGAGTCCCACTGCACCTGTTCGACTTCTATCTGTCGCCGAACAATTGGCCTGCAAATACCTCACTTCAGGAATGGTACACATACAGGAATGCGAAGAAAAAGAGCGAAACTAATAATTCCAACGAAACATTTTTTCGTGAGGAAAACTAAAAAGCTCGATATGATTTTCTACCAGAATGTCCGGGGATTAAAGTCACGACGTTCTGAAACCAAAAACATACTGCGTACCTTCCCAAGTAATTTATTAGCCTTAACAGAGACACGGCTTGATGATAGCGTGTTTGACTCAGAGGTTTTCCCTCAAGAATACGCTGTGCTGCGGTGTGATCGGGTGGGACGCGGCGGCGGAGGCGTTCTACTGGCTGCGTGCTCGCCTTTCTCTCTAACGCGTTTGGAATGTAACCCCGAACAGTGCGATGAAATAATATGTGCAATGGTTACCAGAGGTCGCTTACGCTTCGCCTGCTGTGTAGTTTACTTAGCACCTAACGTACCTGATACTAGATACTACTCTATTTTTAATTGTATAAGAAGGATTATGTGTAACATTAAGAAACTGCCTCTAATAATATTAGGAGATTTTAACTTGTGCTCCGCTAGTGTGACCATACGTAATGATTTTGATTTATTTCTTTCTGAATGTAATTTAGTACAAGAAAATATAATTTTAAATGATCTTGGCAGAATGTTAGATTTAATATTGGTTAACTCATGTGTGGCAGGAGTCTCAGTCTCAGTATGTTCCGGCATTGTATCGTCTGAAATGCATCACAAGCCATTAGATATCTCTATCAATATTAACACGCCTTACGCTACTTTGAACAAGAATAATTCCCACTTCACAAATGACTCTACTACAAGTACTACTTCTGAGCGAAATTTCCGTAAAGCAGACTTCTTAGTGCTGTACTCTGAACTGGCTCATATAGACTGGGAGCCAGTATACTCATGTGTAGATGTTAACGCTGCTGTTGACACCTTTTATAAATTAATAAACAGCATTATTAGTCACACTGTCCCTTTAAAACAGACCAGGGCAGTGCGATTGAAATATCCCAAATGGTTTACTGCTAATTCTATTAAGCTCAATAACCTTAAAAATCAGTATCATAAACTGTATAAACAGAATAATAATAATCAGCTGCATTATGCTTTCTTTACGTACTATAGGCGACTAGAAAGGAAGAGTACTGAAGCGGATTTTGCGACGTACACTAGCCATATCCAGTCTAATATCAAACGTGACCCCAAGGCTTTCTGGACTTTTGTGAAAAGTAACAGGCAAAATAATGAACAGGCTACGTTTGGAGATATGTCTCCTAAGCAAGTGGCCGACGCGTTTTCAAACTATTTCAGTAGCGTCTTCCTGTCTAATGTACCATCATTAGATCCTGATCGTGCTATTGAAAATATGAATGCGTTTCCTAATAGCGTTTCTCCTCTTGTAAATATTGATTACATACACGAATCTGAGGTACGTGGCGCTTTGGCACGACTTCCTCCAAAGTCTACTCAAGGACCAGATGGAATACCGCAATATCTGGTTAAGGACGGCTGTGATATTTTTAAGCTTCCCTTGCAATTTATCTTCAACCTCTCTGTTACCACGCACATATATCCGACGGAATGGAAGGCATCTAAAGTACTTCCGGTGCATAAAAATGGTCCAAAAAGCGACATCAAAAATTATAGGCCAATAGCAGTTTTATCGATATTCGGCAAAGTATTTGAATCGGTTTTGTATAAAAGAATATATAGCCAACTGCAACGGTGGTTCGCAGAAGAGCAACACGGGTTCCTTCCAAATCGCTCAACCACTTCTAACTTGCTCAACATTACTACACTTCTAGCTACAAATATTAATGACAAAAGGCAGACTGATGTGGCCTATTTTGATTTTCAGAAAGCCTTTGACCGTGTTGATAATGACATTCTTTTGAGTAAATTGGCAGTGGCAGGTTTCTCTGTGACATTGCTAAAATTCTTTGCGAACTATTTACACGGCCGCAAGCAATATGTTACATATAAGGATGCCTATTCGGAGCGCTACCCAGTCACTTCTGGCATAGGGCAGGGCACTAACCTCGGTCCTCTTCTTTTCTTAATAGTTGTAAATGACCTTCCCACATGTGTAAAACACTCCACAGTCTTGATGTATGCTGATGACGTCAAGGTTGCTCTTCCCATAGCTAACTCAAACGATATAGCCGCACTCCAACTCGACATCGATAACATTCACAATTGGAGCACCAAACATAACCTTAGCTTGAATACAAGTAAATGCGCGATCATGACTTTCTCAAAAGCCACACAACCCGTACACAACATCTACACACTAAACAATGTGCCCTTAAGTCGTGTTTTGACTGTGCGTGATCTAGGTACTAATTTTGATCCACGCCTTACCTTTAATCAGCATATTATACAGACCTGCAACAAATCTCGGAAAAATCTAGGTTTTGTCCTACGCCAGGCTAAAATTTTTAATAATCGTCAAGCCATAACCATACTCTACAATGCATATATCCGCAGTTTACTAGAAACAAACAGTTCAATCTGGAATCCCCATGAAAAGGCCTACACCCTGCTTATTGAGCAGGTCCAGAAATGTTTCATCCGCTACCTCTATCTCAAGCTATATGGATACTACCCTTACATGTACCCAACCCCATTTGTGCAAGGTATGGTGGCTTACCAAAGTTTGGAAGTTAGGAGAAATTTTGCTCTCGTCAAATATGTCATCCGTCTGATTCGTGCTTCTCACTCCAATTCCTCATTATTGTTATATGTCTCTTTTCGAATCCCGCTACCGATCAGACACGCACTTCGCCCTCGCCAACCACGTCCTCTATTTGCGATACCGCAAGCTAGTACCGTAGCCCTTAAGACCAGTCCACTGTACCTAGCCCTTTCCCTTATTAATAACATTTTGCTACATGATGGTACTTTAGATGTCTTTGCAAGTACTGAACTGAGACTCCTAAGTGCTGCTAATCGATACCTAGAGTCCATTGCCACTCCCAGCACTATCTCTAATTAATGAATTAATGAATTAATTATCTATCTATCTATCAATTTATTATTTTAATTGTTTTGTTATTTTCCTTTTTAATGATGTTATAATTCTGTTTCTTATTTTTATTTTCGTGTTTAAGGTGTAATTTTTCAAATTTTAAATTTTATGTTTTTCTTTATGTTTAGTATGTACCTATTAATTGACCAATAACTTTTATGTCTCGTGCAAGCTGTTAGTAGAAGTTGGTTGTCTTTAAATAAATAAATAAATAAATAAATACTTTGAGTTGTCGTCAAAGAATATCTTGCCATGCCGTGCCGCCAATGTGCGCCGAGCCTTTGTCGTATTGCGCACGGACGACATTGACGCACGGACGCACATTTGTTTTCATACAAAGCGCGCGATGCGGCAGCGGTGCGGTGTCTGTGGCGGCGTCGGTACTACGCGGCAGGACGAAAAACGTCATGCGTCAACTTTTCCCAACTATGTTGAGGTCGGCTTCCAGTCTAACCGGATGCAGCTGAATACCAGTATTTTACATGGAAGCGACTGCCTATTTGACCTCCACATCCCAGTAATTGGAGAACACAAGGCCTCTGAGTTAGATCGGTTGTCATACTTCTTGACTTCTGACTATCCGTAACGACTGTCAAATATCTACGAGTGACAGCCGGGACCAACGGCTTTACGTGCTTTCCGAGCCCAGGGGTGTCACACCACCAACTTCCAAACTCCGGGCTATTACTTGGAAATTCCTAAAGGAAAAACTCAATAACATTTTTTTGTCCGGCCTGGGAATTGACCCTAGGGCCCCACGCTCATCAGTCGCGCTTGCGACCACGAGATCAACAGGGCAGTTAAATCTGTATATAGTAAAATAAATTAATATTAGTCCAGAAACTTACAATTTCCCAAAAAGTGATTTTCCCTAATTTTTTCCAGTTTTCTTCGACTGCGTTTTTGGCAGCTTGTATTCCCTCCGCAGATATCTTTGCACCTTGAGCAGCTGAACTCTTAGGTCTGAAATAAGGTATCACTTTACGGTTTGACGGCACGATTGGCACAATTAATATTGGCTGCTGCGCTGTGTGTCGCGGGTTTGATTTTCGCACAGAACAAATATTTGTATAGCCTACAGCCCTACAGGTAGTTGTTCTGGGTCTGGCTGTTTATGCATGTGAGTTTATGTGTTTGTAAACGCACCCACGATACAGGAGAAATTCCTAGAGAGGGGCAACGTTTTTCTAAAAAATAAATAAGAATTAAAATAAATAATAAACATACCTACCTTTCGTCAGAAAAAAAAACCACTGGCAAGTAATCATTGGCGCACACAGACTAGAGGGCCAATTTACGTATATTTTAAATTGTTCGCATCCTAATCTCAGTCTTAACCTGCCAAATTTACCTCTAATTTTATTTACTTAAATTTTTTCAAGATTTTGCCATTGATTGTCACTGAGATGTGATTCTAGCAAGATCTAGGGTATAAAAATTACGGGAATTGCCCTTCAGAGGTCTTAGTGGCAAAATTGGGCGCTAGGAGCCGACTGAGTTGTTCATACAGACCATGAAAGAGGGACTTTCCTCGACTTTCCCTTCCTTTTCTTGATGAGGAGAAGTATTATTATGAACTAGCTTTTGCCCGCGGCTTCGCTCGCAAGAAGTATTATCTTTCATCCCCTATTTTATCCCCTTAGGGGTGGAATTTATCAAAATCCTTTCTTAGCGGATGCCTACATCATACCATCTACCTGCATGCCAAATTTCAGCCCGATCCGTCCAGTGGTTTGGGCTGTGCGTTAATAGATGTCAGTCAGTCAGTCAGTCACCTTTGAGTTATATATATTTAGATTGTAAATTCTGCCTTGAAAAAAGCTAAATTCCTATTTTATTTAATCTACTAAAGCAATTTAAGTTAGGTATGTGGGTAATACACACCTTAAAAATCCAAAATATTGGATTATCATGCAAAAATATAGCCCAGCTTCGAGTAGAATCATGTACGGGATTGAAAATGCAGAAAATTTTGGAAATGATAAATATTCTGGTGCCATTGGATATGCCCTGAAATTAAAAAGTGGATGATAACATTTAGTCATCATCAGTCAGGGGTGAACACTCTAATCCATACAGTACAACAGGCTGCCGGTTAAAGAAAGAAAGAAATACCGCGCCCCCGAAACGCAAAGGGCCCAAGAAGGAACATGGATGGGTTTTAGTCAGTAAAAGCCTGACATTCCCTTCCGCCCCGCCCAGGGCGGGAGAAGTCATTTGACGATTTCCGATCGGTATATAAAAAAAAACAGTACAACAGGACTTACATTTTACTTTTGAATGTAATAATAAAAGTTTTACGTATTCTCTTAGAAATCAAATAGTAAAATTTACCTTTGGAAGAGACCTTTGAAGACTAAATTGGTAGCAGTTCCCACTAAAGTACCAATGCCCCCTAAAAGCAGAATATAAGTAGGTTATCTGATTATACATCCGAAAGTATTGTTGAGGTTCTTCAGAAACGTGGAGAGCGCAGTACTTGTAAACGGCGTGCTTGTATGACTGGGTGTATGAACGTGGAAGAAACGTAAGGATCGTAGCAGGTGGGGTTCTTTGGTTTCTGCACACCTCCATGGGAAAAAATATAAGTTTATGTATGTATGTTATCTTATTAAATTTGAAATCTGTAAATACTGGACATTTTATATTATAAATATAATTAATTATGTCTTTAAAATGTCTAGTTTATAACATAAGTATGTATTCTTTGTCTAACAGCTTAATAAAGATCCACGCGTTTACAAATAATGCAAGTTAGTGCAAATCTGCAGTCGTCTCGAGCAGGGTATTTATAGTCTTTTCTCTGCAATACCAGAGGCATTGCAAATACATTGCCATCCCAGAGACAAAGTAAAAATGTCTCATGTGCCTGTAATTACACCAGCACCCATACCCTTCGTTCCAGTGCGTTGTAATCATGAGTAATTATCACAGGAAGTTTCCGGAGTAAATGCTATATTTGAAGATGCCAGATTTATTAAATCCCTCAAAAAAGCACAGTAAAATAGAAACAACACTTTCACGCAATTCGAAAGAAACGGTCAGAAATAATCATGAAGTGAAGTGTCAAATGACAATTTTGACACTATCTGTCAATCTGTCAGTATCAGATAGTGTTGCGACTCGGGCCAACGTTTAATTGAAATATTCTTCTACGAATATATCAATTAGTTGGGTAGGCCTTTGGTGTGGGATGCAACATACGTCGACACCTTTGTGGCATCTCATCTTCCTAGCACGACGTGTTATGCTGGGGCGGCTGCAACTGGTGCCGAAAATTTCAAGCGGCGTAAATTAACCTTCTTGAAAGCTATAATTATGTTTGAGCCGTTTGGGGTTCAAACACTGAGGGCCATGAGGTCCGAGCGCTCATCTAGTTTTTTGGTTCATCGCCAAGAAACTGGTCGATTCACGTGACCAGAGGGCTGGCCTTTTCTTGGGCCAAAGAATCAGCACTGCCATACAACGTGGCAATGCTGCCAGCCTTTTGAGCACTTGTCCCATTGACAGCGGTGCGGATGAGTTTATTGATGCCTTATGACCTTTTTTTATCAACTGTATATAGTTTAATAGGGGTAGGGTAGGGGTAGGGTAGGGGTAGGGTAGGGGTAGGGTAGGGGTAGGGTAGGGGTAGGGTAGGGGTAGGGTAGGGGTAGGGTAGGGGTAGGGTAGGGGTAGGGTAGGGGTAGGGTAGGGGTAGGGTAGGGGTAGGGTAGGGGTAGGGTAGGGGTAGGGTAGGGGTAGGGTAGGGGTAGGGTAGGGGTAGGGTAGGGGTAGGGTAGGGGTAGGGTAGGGGTAGGGTAGGGGTAGGGTAGGGGTAGGGTAGGGGTAGGGTAGGGGTAGGGTAGGGGTAGGGTAGGGGTAGGGTAGGGGTAGGGTAGGGGTAGGGTAGGGGTAGGGTAGGGGTAGGGTAGGGGTAGGGTAGGGGTAGGGTAGGGGTAGGGTAGGGGTAGGGTAGGGGTAGGGTAGGGGTAGGGTAGGGGTAGGGTAGGGGTAGGGTAGGGGTAGGGTAGGGGTAGGGTAGGGGTAGGGTAGGGGTAGGGTAGGGGTAGGGTAGGGGTAGGGTAGGGGTAGGGTAGGGGTAGGGTAGGGGTAGGGTAGGGGTAGGGTAGGGGTAGGGTAGGGGTAGGGTAGGGGTAGGGTAGGGGTAGGGTAGGGGTAGGGTAGGGGTAGGGTAGGGGTAGGGTAGGGGTAGGGTAGGGGTAGGGTAGGGGTAGGGTAGGGGTAGGGTAGGGGTAGGGTAGGGGTAGGGTAGGGGTAGGGTAGGGGGTAGGGTAGGGGTAGGGTAGGGGTAGGGTAGGGGTAGGGTAGGGGGTAGGGTAGGGGTAGGGTAGGGGTAGGGTAGGGGTAGGGTAGGGGTAGGGTAGGGGTAGGGTAGGGGTAGGGTAGGGGTTAGGGTAGGGGTAGGGTAGGGGTAGGGTAGGGGTAGGGTAGGGGTAGGGTAGGGGTAGGGTAGGGGTAGGGTAGGGGTAGGGTAGGGGTAGGGTAGGGGTAGGGTAGGGGTAGGGTGGGGGTAGGGTAGGGGTAGGGTAGGGGTAGGGTAGGGGTAGGGTAGGGGTAGGGTAGGGGTAGGGTAGGGTAGGGGTAGGGTAGGGGTAGGGTAGGGGTTAGGGTAGGGGTAGGGTAGGGGTAGGGTAGGGGTGGGGTGGTAGGGTAGGGGTAGGGTAGGGGTAGGGTAGGGGTAGGGTAGGGTTGGGTAGAGGTAGGGTAGGGTGGGGGTAGGGTAGGGTAGGGGTAGGATACCACGCGAACGAAGTCGTGGCGGGTCAGCTAGTAATATTACTATGGTTAAACTAACAAGCAACCTAAAACTACATTCCATTTCACGTTGATTTTTAAACCACTTGCCGCAAAGTGACACATAGGGCAATGCATAACTTTACAAAAAATCATAGTACTAAAACCCCTACTCGTATTACACAATTCAGTAGCAACTGAATTCAGTCGACTGAATTAAGCCAAGTGTAATAAACCCTTAAGTACTTTATTGGACATCACTGACATCAGCTGACTAACACATCCGGAGGAAACTAAACAATTAATATAAGTCTAAAATCGGCTTTGAGCAAGCTTAGATCAATGGTCGACATGGTCGTGACTTCTCTGTATGAGAAGAGGCCTTTGTCCTGCATAGGGATAAAAATAGACTGGTATTTGTATTATTTGGTATCATATGATTGATTGATTGATATGAAACTTCGTGCACGTACGAAAATATAAAACCAACTTACCAATAGTTGCTGAGAACGAAATAGCACAGAAGTAACAAGTCGTTACATCGGAAGCTATCATTTCATCATTACTGTCTCTCTCGTATATGCTTAATAGATTTTGCTGAAATTATACAAAAATGTATACAAAATATTGAAATTTGAAGTCCACAATGAATCAGATACGAATCACGAATTGGCAAGTTTAAGGGCCTGTGCACACCGCGTTCTTTAAACGCGCCGTTTGACGTGTGTTTTAGAAACGTGTGTCGACAGCGCGTTTTTCACTCCACATTGCAGTTTGATTTTGTCTGACTCGCGTGCATATCGCGTCTGTGTCGTGTCGTCTGTGGCGCGTTTAAAAAACGTGGCGGGCACAGGCCCGAAGTTATCGGCCTCAGGCTCAGTGAAGCGACAATCGTCGCAGTACCCTGCGACGATTGTCGCTTGGTAGCGATCCTGGTAGGATAGATAATCAGGAGAGTTGCCGAAAATCGAGCTAAATGGCGCACGATTGGAGAGGCCTATGTCCAACTGTAGTTTTTTTTTTTAAATACTCACGTTTTCAAAAACCTGTAATAGGGCAAAAATTATTGGGACCATCAGAGTAGTCGCAGCAGTGTTAGTGATCCACATTGAGATAAACATTGTCGTCGCTGATAAACCGAACAGCAATCTGTAGGTACATTATTGCGGCTTAAAAAAATATTGATTTCTCATAACATACCATCACGCCTGTATTCCCCGGAGGGTTAGGTTGAGGTGTACCAATGGACACCCACAGTTCGCCGGTATGTTTAGGTCCTATGTGTAATAGGGGGCGAGCGTATTGCCATTTAACCAGGCATAGATCCTAACTTCGAACTGCTACTGAGAATTTCATAGAAAAACCCAATAACTGTTTGCTGTACCTGGGAATCGAACCCAAGACCTGGAGCATAGCAGTCGCGCTAAGGAGAACCACTAGGCTAACGAGGCAGTTGTCTATTTCTTAAAGATTATAATTCACTTGCGAGGAGAAATAAAACAAAACATAAGTAATTTACAGATAGCAGTAGTTTATCTACAAAAAAAAACATTTCTGGATTGGTTAATTTAAATAAACTTTGAGATGCATAATATATGGATCCTTTTGAAAATTTATGGGGAAGGTAATAACAACTTATTAATACCGGCGAACTGTGGTTGTAGGTACATTAGTACAACTCTGCCTAATGGTGGGTCCACACGACACAGACTTTTGTCTGTACAGACATCTGCACAGACTATAAAATCTGAGTAAAAATTTTTACTCAGAGGTCTTTACCAAATGTCTGTGCAGACTTTCATCAGTTCAGACTTCGATTTTAATGAATAAATTAAGTAATTCAATAATCATGAGTTTTGTTCCGACCACCGTACAGACATGTGCGCAGACTTCCGACTTTTCTGAAACACCGACATTTGTCTGCACTGATTTGTTGTACAGACAAAAGTCTGTGTTAAGTCTGTGTCGTGTGGACCCACCATAACCCTTCGTCCAGGCATGGTGCAAAAAATGTTGATTAGATAACTATTTGAATAAAAAGTTAAAACAAATTATCTTAACGAAATCGCATTGGAAAATCATTGTAAATTGTAACAATACCTGTAATGGGAGTAGCCAATGAACCGAATGGCATATAGAGCCAGCCTTTTATGTAACCCAGACTGTTCCACGGCATATGCAAGCATCATACTGCCCAGAAACATCAGTATTGTATCCTATATTTAAACACAAAAAAAACAGAGATGGCAAATGTGAGTGGCAATGCTGGGAGGGGACGCCCTAGAAAGACCCACTCTGACCTTATTGATGAGGTTCTTTAAAAAGGTCAGGTGCGCAGTACTCGTAACCGACGTGCTTGTATGACCAAATGTATTGAATGTGGACTAGGTGAAAGAAGTATGTAAGGATCGCAGCAGGTGGCGTTCTGTCGTTTCTGCCTACCTCCATTGGAAAAAAGCGTGAGTTTATGTATGTACAAATAGCTTTATGTCATATTTACGTAAATACTAGCTTTTGCTCGCGATTTCGTTCACGTGGACTATGTGCTGCGAATATAGAAGGCATAGACTTGTTTGGATATCCATACGAACCTTGATCTCCTATTTTACCCTCATTTTGGGGTGGAAATTCAGAATCGCTTGAACAAATATTAATTTATTTCTTATAAAGTGCCTAAATATAGAGTTTTATCTTCAATAATGACGGTCTCCCATACGAACTTTTATTCCTTCAACTCCTTTTTTCAAGACAAATGGAAGCTATCTATTAGTGAAAATCGATCCAGTATTTTCGGAGCCTATTCGGTACAAACAAACGAAACAATTCTTCCTCTTCATAATATTAGTATAGATGCATACTTACATTCATGTAACATCTACACGTGGTCTCTGTGTCCATAATGTCAGCTAGAGGAAAAATAACAATAGGAAGCGTGGACGTGACTGGCAACGGTATACATTCCGTGACCCAAAATATAGACATTAGTAGAAGAGTGTAGGCACACCATTGATACTTCTGAAACACCACAAAATGTTATTTATTTAAACTTTATATATACCATAACGCCGGTATTCCCCGAAAGGTTAGGCAGAGGTGTACCAACGTACACCCACAGTTCGCCGGTATATTTAGGTCCCATGTATTATTTAAACTTTATGCACAAAATTTTAATTTCTTAAGCATTCTCCACGCGCTGACATCTCTTTGAGGCCAAAGAGATGTCAGCAAATATTCGGAGGGGCCACTAAGAGCCGATGCTTGCCGGCGATACCGCGCCCCCGGAACGCAATGGGCACAAGAAGGAACATGGATGGGTTTTAGTCAGTAAATGTCTGACACTCCCTCCCGCCCCGCCCAGGGCGGGGGAAGTCATTTGATGATTTCCCATTGGTAAAAAAAGGCATTCTCTACCAGTCAACCAAAGGTGGTGAAGAGATAACACGGCGGGTGCAATGTTATTTTTCACAATGTTTATCGCGGCAGCATTGCGTTGTTAATTTCCAAAGATTCATCTGCACTTTAAGAGACGTACTTCTGGGCCCAAAATTATATAGATTATCATTGACTCGAGAAGAAGAAGAAACAAAATGTTAATAGACCCGAAATAGCACGTGGCACTGCAATTTAGAATTTTAGGTAAAAACTTAGTTATTTTTTTCTTCACTTTATATTCATTACGTATTTCCTTAACGTTGTGTTGAACGATTTTTGTCTCTGTACCCTTATGTTACTGCAAAAAAATTATCCAGGTTGGTCGCTAAAATAAATTAATCATTAACTATCGCACCTAGGTTTGCGCTCTTTCCTAACTGTCATAGTCCGTGGAAACGGCAATCCGACACAACCGGGAAGAGACCAGGCTCAGGACAATCGTGCTTTCCGAGGCACGGGGTATCACACAACCAGCTTACTCCAGGCTGAGAAATTCCAAACAATGACACTTTTTCCTCGACCTTGGGAATCGAACCCAGGAGTCCACGTCGCACTTGTCACGGTGAGACCAACGGAGCAGTCCGTTAGTCGGTGAACACATACGGGAGACATAATGAGACATAATAGAAAGATAAATAATAAAAACGCATATTTTTGCATTCTCGTCAAATTTTAAGAAGGTTGCCCTATGTATGTGCACATTAATATACCTCCTCTATTGTTTTACTTGTAGTATAGTCTAAGTATCAATATAATGTGTGAATGAGTCTTACCTGCGGAGGAAATGGTACAAGTACGAGCAATAATATAAAAGGAACGATGAAACACACCATACCACGCCAGTAAGTCGTCAGAATTAGTATAACTTTTTGCCGCCATGTGATATCTGGATCTTCAGGACTGTGTGAAAATAAAACGAAGTCAAAGTCAAATCAACAACTTATCATCACGCCTGTATTCCCTGAAGGGTTAGGCAGAGGTGTACCAATGTACACCCACAGTTCACCGGTATAATTAGGTCCCAAGTAACAGGGGTTGAGCTTATTGCCATTAACCGGGCACAAGTCCTAACTCCGAGCTGCTACTGAGAATTTCATGGGAAAACCCAATAACACTTTTCGCTCAAAACCCCAAGAACACTTTTTGCGAAATTTAAAATATTTTTTATCTCTAAGAATACATGTCCATAAGGTCCACAGTTGGTAGCCTAAAAAAGAATTGTATTCGTGCAATAATGAAGTATGGTAAACCCCTTTCAATGGTTTATGCCGATTCATCCAACATCCCCTTTACCCCTTTTTTGGTTTTATCGACGTATCGCAGTCCGGCCCTCATGAACTAAAGAAGTGACTGCCGTATCTCTCTTGTAGTAGAGCTTTTCTAATGCACCACATTAATGTATCAAAGTTAATACTTTTATACTCACTCATCAACAGGTTGATTGTCTTTTTCTGTTTCAGTTGCTTCTGCCATCACCAGCTGGGAATTACTTTATATTCAATAATTAAATCTATTCTTAAATATCTTTGACGTTCGTTTTTTACATTCCACTTAGTAACATATCGAGTTGGCCATGCAGGTAGGAACTAGCTAGAAACAGTTAATCGTACGTTTAATTTCTTTTTGTTACAGGGTTTCGTACCCTCGAGGAGCTCGTGGCTAAATAATTACAGCCGCATAGACCGATCTTCCGGGTTAAGCCACGCTTGCCGAGGTTGGTCTGTGGATGGGTGACCATTTACCATAGCGAGTTTCCTCCGTGCCTCGGAAAGCACGTAAAGCCGTTGGTCCCGGCTGTCATTTGTAGATCTTTGACAGTCGTTACTGTTAGTCAGAAGCCAGAAAGTCTGAGAACCAGTCTTACCAAGAGTATCGTATTATTACCCATTACTGGGTTGTGGAGGTCTGATAGGCAGTCGCTCCATGTAAAATACTGATATTCAGCTGCATCCGGTTCGACTGGAAGCCGAACCCAACATAGTTGGGAAAAGGCTAAGCAGATGATGACAGGGTTTCGTACCCGCAGACCATTAGTTGATCATGGATAGACCAGCTATCATGTTTAGGCGATTGGCACACTGCCCCACATCACGGAGCGTGGTGCGCATCGACGGAGCTCTGGTGATCTGCAGTGTGATTGATTCTTTAAGCCTCACTTCGTAATTCGAAAGCTATACACGATCACGCCGGTGACGTCACCATGGCGAACGAATACTAAACCAATGACAAGTTTCAGACTCGTTTTCGAGTTTGCATTTTAGAGCATCGCACTACTGCAACATGCTGCGCGTGAACGCGTTTTCCGTGTTGGACTACGCGTGTTTTCTTTACAAACGCAGATACTTGCAAACAACGTAAGGACACGCACTCACGCGCCACGCTCCGTGAGTTGGCGTAGTGCGCGAATCGCCTTAATATTCAATGCAATTACCAAATCACACTACAGTATGTACTATTTGTTCTTGAGGAGTTTCATTGTTTATGTCCTAAAGTCTACATGTCTACGATAATATGGAGTCACTTTATGTATACTAGCGACTGCCCGCGACTTCGTCCGTTGCTTTTATTTCAACTGCGTTGAGTAACGTTTACTGAACAGCACCCGTGGGTCGTAGCGTGACTTTATATAGTCTATGTTACTCAGGAAGAGTCTAACGAACTGTGAAAAAATGGTTGAAATTGAGACTACTCGATACAAACAAACAAACAAAAAAATCTTTTCTCTTTATAATATTAGGATAGATTCTCTCAAATAAAAAAAAATATTTATTACTCCATTTATTCACTATTCAACATATAAATTACATTTTTAAATATTAGTATAAAAAAAAATAAAAACATTTAAAAATATTAAAAATAGAAGCCCACCGGCGTCGGGAACAGGGTCCAAGCCACCGGTGGTCAGGGCTCCTGAGAAAGGAATCTCCTAACGATATTTATTACTATTATTAGTTACCGGCATCGAGGTGAAAAAGTAAGTTCGTTCGCATAGAAAAACTTAGTGGTTTCCAATTTTGTGAAATTGTTTACTTAGTGTAAAAGTTCCTAAAATATGTTTCATAATAAATAAACCTAAAATGAGAAACATTTAATGATAGTTTTGTGTACATACAAGAAAAAGTTTTTTCATTGTTTCGTAAAAGTTACACAAACACGATGCCGGGCGAGCGGCGGGCGGGCGGCGCGGCGGCGTGCCTTTATTGGAGGATCGAGCCACGGTATAGCGGCAACAGGCGGGTTCGGCTTCACGCAGCTCACTTCAGTTCACGAGTCGCCGGCCGCGTGCTCACACTTACCACGCATTCGGTTCCCGCCCGCCCGTACTACAAATCGGTGTTTTCTTAAAACGAGCGATATAAAACTTAAATAAAGCTTACGATATCATATTATAATGTGTTCCTTTGTGGCAATAATATTTGCTGTGTTATACTGCTAAACGTTTAACATAATTACCGTGAAAGATGACCGGAGTCATTAAATATTCATGATATTATCTCGTCAGTAGGTTGTATACGGATCTGGCATAGTTACTCGTCTGTCTCAACAGGTTAGTTTCTATTTAATTAAAAGTTTGACTATTTCCTTTGTAACTGTTTATTAAAATGTTTTATGTTGATTACAAATTAAGGTGGGTATGTCATACTTGTCGTACTGTACTTTTAGTATAAGAAGATGATAGCCTATTTTACGGTTGCTTTCAAACAAATATTGTGGTCTTACGTGTTGCACGATAACAGTTAAAATTCCTTAACAACATTATTTCGGTTGTTTTTTACGAAGTTGTCCTTAGACTGGAGACTACTAACAGTGGAAAATTTCAGCTTGTATCTAAGTAGGTAACAAATGTTTTTTCTAGAAAATTTTGTATTTAAAGTGTAATTATTGTTGTTAAAAACTTTTTTATGGTTGAAATTGTATTTGAAATTTTGGAATAGTGAACAGGTGGTAGCTACAGACAATTTTGTAATGTGAATATAATAATAGTAGGTACATTTTTTATCATCACATTCTCGACTTCTGTTGCAAGGAAAATAAAATAAAATTTGTACCTATTCACAAATTCAATTTCTATATAACATATTATTTGCTATCGATACGCTAATAAGATCTCTTTGCGGCAGATGGTGTGTGTTGGCTATTAGGAAAATCGTTAGGTACATAATTAATTTAATTTATCTAGTAATAATGTCAAGAAGCCCAAGATTTAACAAAGAATTATGAGCTTAAGCTAAAGAATAAAGAAAAACAGGTGTACTGGAGGAACAGTAAATAAATCAAGCATCAAGAACTTTGAAAGTTATATTAAGACAGTAATTCTTTACATACATACATAAACTCACGTCTTTTTCCCATCGCGCTAAGCAGACACCACAAAACGCCACCTGCTACGATCCCTACAACATACTCCTTTCGCCTCGTGCACGTTCATCAACTGCGGTGTTATTCTGTAAAACCCTTCTTCCGTGAAGTGAGCGTGTGGCGACCTGTCAATCCCTAGCATCGTATAGTGACAGCCCAGTTTTGGCTCACTTCACCTTAATTCACTGAGGGAGATTTCTTACAGAATAAGCCGGCTGGTCATACAAGCACGCCAGTTACGAGTACTGCGCACCCGATCTTTCTGAAGAACCTCACCAATTAGGTCAGGGTCGGTCTTTTTAAGGCGTCCCCTTTTTTCTTTATTAATGTGTATTTTCCCACTATTGGGTAAATTGTCCCACATACATAGCATTCCATCCATGTGATGTGCCTTCTCTGGTTAAATTCCCACAAACGTCTTTAAATCATCACGCCAGTGTGTCCTAGGCCTCACGCGGCGATGACACGATTCCGTCTTAAGGTCATAACAGTAAGGCGCTACCACAGCAAATATTTTGCCATTCAAATACGGACTTAAAATCGTGTGCGTTAAAATATTGTTTATCGTGACAAAATGAAAAAGGTGACGGCACGCGGGTGGCGTGCTGGCAGCTAATGGTTGGATTTTTCAAGGGATTTCGGCTGAGCCATTGCCGTGTTGGAGCGGTGCTGTTGTAATGAGCGATGATAAAGAATATTTTAACGCACACGATTTAAAATCCTAATATGAATGGCATAATTATGTGCTGTGGCGGCACCGTGCTGTTATAGTAAGCTTTGACCTTTACGGCACCCACTGCATGGCGATTCTGGCAGCCCATCTGTCAAATTAAGTAACCAATTAAATATAAAAAAAACACAAATCAAAGTCAAAGGAAAATCATTTATTTCAATTAGACCAATTAAAAGCACAAAGTCATTTTTGAACGATTGAAAAATAAAAACTAACCTAATTGCTCTAGTTGTAATTGATTGTTAGTAGGACTGTGTGTTTATTCGGAATTGATTCGAAAGAGTTACTGTGGCTCAACGTAAAGGGCATTAGGAAGGACTCGGATGGGTTTTAGTCAGTAAGTGACTGACAGACACGCCCTTTCGCTCCACCCAATGCGGAAGAAGTGATGCGATGATTTCCCATTCTTAAAAAGAAACTATATGTATAGGAAGCGCCTAATGTTGTACATAAGTTCCGTTTTAGCATCTACTAGGTACTAATTGTTATTGATATTTTTAGTGATAGGTATTTTTTTTATCTAGCTAATAAAGTCCCACTGCTGAGCAAAGGCCTCGCCTATGTCCTTTCAAATAACGCCTTTTTTTTTGTTAAGGCGCCTAGCAGGGACTAGGCGCCTTAACAAAAAAAACGACGGGTTGCACTCCGGGAGTGCTGGCAGAAGTGAAAACTTGAATATTAACGTTGTGCATTTTTGATATTTTGGAATGGTTAGGGAATAATTTTGCACGAATTGCTATAATTATCATTATAAAAGTACTATGTATATAACAGAAACCATTAAACCAAGCACGTGTACTATTTAGTCCATTCGTCCATCCGTGCATCCGTCCATCCGTCCATTCGTCCGTCCGTCCATCCGTCCATCCATCCATCCACGATTTTCCACGATTTTCCACGATTTTGCACGATTTTTCGTGCAAATTTTTCGATCAGGGTTACGTGTCCTGACGCGAGTTTAACATTTTTTACCCAACGCCGCTAAAGAAGTTTTCACTTCAAAAATAACGTAACCATCAGTCGCATTTGGTTTAGTTTCATTTGTTTATCATTGGGTATATTGCTCGGAAATTGGTATGGCAGTTAGTTCACACATCGGTAATTAGTTATCCGTTCAATTCAAGATCAAAATCGGTGATTCAGGTGTGAAAGTATAGTAGACAGACACACAGCTACTTTTGTGCTTATAATATCAGTAGGGATTAGTTTAGTATACTAAAATAGATGCTATATGATATGATGTTATGATAGATGATGATAAATTGATAGCAATAGGCTCGCCCCCTATTCCATGGGACCTAAATATACCGGCGAACTGTGGGTGTACATTGGTACACCTCTGCCTAACCCTTCGGGGAATACAGATGTGATGGTATTTTTTTTTTATATAGATCTTTTTTATGGATTGTTTAAATTTATTATAATATACAATTTCAATTAATTTTACATGTCACTTATACATAACAACAAGTAGCTTACTTTATTGTGTTTATAAGATCTCTCTCATTGTACAATGCTTCGCGTTAATAAAGATCATTATTTCATTAAATTCTAGTCTTCTTTCTTTATCGTGTGGGCAGTAAGGTCTAACGACCCCACATACCCTTTTTTTTTTATAGACGAGAAATCATCAAATAACTTTTCCCGCCCTGGGCGGGGCGGCAGGGAGTGTCAGACTTTTACTGACTAAAACCCGTCTATGTTCCTTCTTGTGCCCTTTGCGTTCCGGGGGCGCGGTATCTCTTTCGAACAACCCGCAGCCCCGGCAGGCATCGGCCCTCAGTGGCCCCACCCAAGTTTGCTGACATCTCTTTGAGGCGCGCGACCCCACATACCCTAGTGTCTGGGTTTCTAAACCGCTTCAAGGGCCTCTGACATGGTTACCGATGTCAATGCTGTTCAAGATATAGGTACTTAGAAAGTACATATGAATTAGAAAAAGTCAGATGAAGTTCTAGTAATACTTCAGGAGAAATTCACTTCAGAATTTTTCGTAATTTATGTTCACGGCTGTACCTTCACAATTGACAAATGGATTACTGATAACGATAAAAAAGCTTATGTTCTTTACATATCAGGTGACACATGTCAGCTGATTCTATTGATTGTACTCACAGATTTTATCGTATTGGTTATTGTTTTGACACTAACTAACTTTTCCATTGGTCGCTTGATCGCAAGCATAACTGATGAACGTGGGGTCCGGAATTCTTTTCCCAGGTCGGGCAAAAAGTGTTATTGGGTTTTTTCCAATAGGTTTTTTTTGTAGCAGCCCGGAGTTTTAAAGTTAGTCGGGTGTCTTGGATTGTTTTTCACATTTGTAAACGTGGATGTTGTACTACTACATATGCCATCATACCACCACCCTGTTAGGCAGAGGTGTACCCATGTACACCGACAGTGCCAAATAAGTGTATAAAAAAAAATGTCGTGATGGCTCAGCGGTTAAGGTTAAGTGTTAAAGTCTCTCAAACTAGATGTTGTGGGTTCAAGTCGGGGCAAGTACCAATGTGACTTATTCAATTCATACATACTTTCTAAGTTCATATTGGCCATCGTTGAAGAAAAACATAAATAAAAAATAATAATAATGATAATTCAAATTAAGTATCTTGATCTGACTCGCGAGGTGTCGACATGTGGGATGGGAATACGGCAATTATTGTGCCGGTAGTCGTGACGGCCAATGGCTTAATAGCCAAGAGCCTCGACCAACACCTAAGGAGGCTCTCGTTGGGCGGTTGGATCAAGGGCTTGATTCAGAAAGCGGTACTCCTAGACACGGCGTTAGGAGATTCCTTTCTCAGGAGCCCTGACCGCCGGTGGCTTGGACCCTGTTCCCGACGCCGGTGGGCTACTATTTTTTATATTTTTAAATGTTCTTTTTTTATATTAATATTTAAAAATGTAAATAATATTTATTATAAATAAATAAATGAGAATAATAATTAAGAAAATATGTAATGTAAAATCTGGACTTTATAATTAATATAAGTCTGAAACCGCCTTGAGCCAGAGTGGTAATCGATGCTCTTGCCTTCTCTTAATGAGAAGATAGTCGCTAAAATGGCAAGGGGTGACTTGCACACTCAATGAATGGGCCTTCGAAAACAGTCTCAAGCACTTAGTGACGTAGCGAAAAGTATTATTAAGAAACGAAAAGAAGAAGAAGGCTAAGTGTTCTGTCTTTTCACCTTATTTTATTATTTTTTCCTTTGAACAGGGCAAAAGAATTATGTAAATATCGTAGCAGGTGGCGTTCTGTGAATTCTGCTTACCTCCATGGGACAAAAGCCGTAAGCTTATGCATGTCATCATCATCTGCTTAGCCTTTTCCCAACCATGTTGGGTTCGGCGTGGAGCGACTGCCTATCTGACCTCCACAACCCAGTTACTGGGCAACACGATACCTCTTGGTTAGACTGGTTGTCAGACTTCTTGGCTTCTGACTATCCGTAACGACTGTCAAAGATCTACGAATGACAGCCGGGACCAACGGCTTTACGTGCTTTCCGAGGCACGGGGGTGTCACACCACCAACTTCCAAACTCCGGGCTACTACTGAGTAATTCCTAGTGGAAAAACCCAATAACACTTTTTGCCCGACCTGGGAATCGAACCCGGGACCCCAAGCTCGTCAGTCGCGCTTGGGACCACGAGACCAACGAGGCAGTCCGTAAGTTTATGCATGTATGTGTATGTAAATTCCTCAGAGATATCATATCAACGGTTAAAATGCTTTTGTTGCCCCGTATTCAAAAGTGTACCCATCCCATACTTACGTAGTCAGTAAACACTAAGCGCCGTCGGTAATGGCTTAGTCGCCGGACTTCCTGACGCCCGCGTCCTCCCTACCCAAAGGCGAAGGGGATTTGACCGACAACGCGCTCTATACAAAACTACGCAATTAAACTCGATGACTTTTAATGGATAGGTTAAATATTTGAGTACATAATAGCAATTTTTAATTATTAGGAATTGATTGATGCGTCCCTTGCGAAGTATGTGTAGTGTAACTTTGAACGATAGAGTAAAGAATGAGTTAATATGGGAACGTTGCGCATTAAAAGAGGATGCTTAGGTGGCAACTCCGGGCTGCTACTGAAAAATTCGTAATAGAATAACCCAATAACACGTTTTGCCTGACATGATAATTGAACTCAGGTACCCTCGCTCAGCAGTCGCGCTTGCGACCACGAGACCAACGGGGTAGTTGATAGTATGATCCCTTGAAAAGCAAAAAAGTAAAGAAAAGCCTGGGTCCATCCAATTTTAAAACAAAGAGCAATTTTTGGAACTACGTCCCGACCGATCCGTCATAACGATTCGTGATTTAAAACTGAAGGTTTTTGAAAAAAAGACGAAACGTCATTTAAAACGTATCCGTCATTTTTCACGATTCCATAATAGTGTGAGCACGGGCAATTAAAATGTATTACCGCCCATACAAATCAAAATAACGATTCGTGAAAAAAGACGATTCGTCGAAAAACACGAATCGTCTTTGACGGATTAGTGTGAATGAGCACTTAAATATTTTTTTTTATAGATAATATTCATTACGAGTACCTCCTGCCTCTTGTATTAACGGTAGCTACGTACTCCAAAGCTTGATTGCTACGCTAAAGATCTTAATTTCAATTACCAGGTCGAGCAAAAAGTGTTATTAGGTTTTTCTATGAAATTCTCAGTAGCAGCTCGGAGTTTGAATTTGTGTAACCTGACACAAATGTCAATAGGCTCGCCCCAAATTACATAGGGCCTAAAACATACCGACGAACCTTACATAAACAATAATCAAATACCTAACTATTATTATTATTTCCGTTACTTACTTATTTTATTATTATTATTTTATGTACCCAGATTTCACAAAATTTTATTCAATTACTTTGTTAGCTTGTAGTTAACTTTTTTGAGTATACTTTGTAGTCTCCTATATGTCAAGTAATAAACCAACGTATATCTTTGGTTGACTATTGTTTGTATGTCATTATTTGTGTAGGTATATATTTTGTTACCATCACGCCTGTATTCCCCGAAAGGCTAGGCAGAGGTGTACCAATGTCCATACACCATTCGCCGGTTTGTTTAGGTCCCATGTAATAGGGGCGAGCCTATTGCCATTAACCGGGCACAGATCCAAACTGCGAGCTGCTACCGAGAATTTCATAGAAAAACCCAATAACACTTTGCTCGGCCTGGGCGAATCGAACCCAAGATCCCTAGCGTAGCAGTCGCATCGCAGTCTTATTTTGTTAGAGATACTAAATAAATATAACTGTGTCTATCATTTTCTGTTACAGAATAACCAAATATGGAGACAGACAAGATGTCAACGGCGTCGTCAGTGGGGGCTGCGGAGCGTCGTCCATTACTGCAGGCCCTGGTCATTGAGAGACGCATCTTATTCGGGTGCACATGCATCATAGGACTGTGCACTTTCCTCTGGATTGCAGCAGTGTGCACTGAGAAGTGGGTGCACATAGAAGGTGGAAATGGTAAGATAAAGATCTACATAAACTACACACCACACACACACTACACCAACTACACTATCTAAACACATAGGTAATATTGTAAAAAAAAAAACTATTGGAACGATTTCAAAAATTCTTTGGCTTTTTGTCTTTTTTCGTTAGAAAGCTACATTACCACTGAGTAACACAGGCTATATAACATAACGCTACGTCCCACGGGAGCGGAGCAGTAGCCAAAGACGTAACTTAACACGGGTGAAATAAGGCACGAGGACGAAGTCGGTGGCAGGTCGCTAGTACATTAATAGATTGAAATGTATATGTTGCAGTTAAAACTCTTAATCAGTCAAAAGTACTTTTGACCGTATGCTTTGGTCAATAATACTTTTGACTAAAATAACAGTTAAAAGTACTTTTGACTAAGTGATTCCGTCAAAAGTGGTTTTAACTGCCCGAATCAGTCAAAACTCTTAAAAATCTGTCACTAATCTGCAATAATAATTAATAATATCTATTCTTTATAAAAGTAAATTATAGGATGAAAGAGCGAGCGAAGCGAGCTCGGGTCTTGGGGCACCCCGACTCGGACAGGTTAGGTTAGAAGGGGATGGCGGGGTCTAGAGAGCGAGCGAACAGACCCCGCCATCCACTTCGTGGTTATTTTTTTTGTAAACCCTTGAGCCCCGCGAAGCGTGGCTCCTCGACTATGCTTTTTAAGCATTATTCACATGTGATAAGTTAATAGTGCTTTTGACTGATGCTTTATTGCAGTTAAAACTACTTTTGACGAAGAGCGTTAGTCAAAAGTACTTTTAACCGCAAATTTGCAGTCAAAAGTACTAATAACCAATCTTTTTCAGTCAAAACCACTTTTGACCAACCTGTTCAGTCAAAAGTAGTTTTGACTGATTTTGCTAGTCAATAGTACTTTTGACTGGTTAAGAGTTTTGACTGCAACATGTACAAGTACAAAAGTAATTAAAATACACCTAATTATTACATTTTTATTACTTACACCGTCGTTCTAAAGTGGGTTCACAAGGACCGCATAAATGATAGACCATAGGATTGATAAAGTCACTGCGTAGCGAATTCATTATGATTGATGAGCCTACACATAAATTGCTACACGCCTCGTTAGGCAGGGTGACAGAGTACTGTTTCATGTTCATGAGATTAAGCTTTTCTCATCTTTTGATTAAGGGACTATCCGAACACTGGACACCGAAAGCACACATTTTTTTGTTGCATAGTCTGGCGTATTGTTACATATTGCAAGCCTGGAAAACATTGAGCGTATAGATAAAGGTTCAAAGAAAAGACTTGTCTGTAAATATTTCATAAAAATAAAGCAGTACCTATCTATCATAGTTAAAATTCGCAAAGGAATTTGGTCGCGTAGATCTCAAAATTAGTGATGTCGTTACATGATTTTATAACGATTTTATAGAGAATTTCATGAATTGAAGACATATCTATAAATTATTCACTAAGACGTGTTTTTTTTCTCAATTTAATAAAATCATCAAAATTACTTCATGTTGGTGTTCATTCGATACAATTTACTTCGTTATTTTGAACCTTATTTGTTGCCGCGATGTGTTTTTGTGGGTTATTCCCAGTTGTCCCCACTGTGAACGCCACCACTGGTGACAAATGGGATTTCTTTCCATAAAATGTCCCATTTGCCACCAGTGGTGGCGACACCAGTGGTGGCAATTGGGAATGACCACTCTTTTTGTTCCCAATTGCCACCAGTAGTGACAAATAGGAAAAATAAAATGATACGCCTCCATACTAGTACGGTACACAAAACAAGAGAAATAAAACATGCACAGACTAATCAAGGTTTTATTCACAATAAGTCCAATTTTGTTGTAATACGTAATCCTTTAATTCCTAGGGTTTTATCATAGAGTTACAAGCTTCAATGATCAACTTTCTTATTATTATTTATCACAGATCAGTATATTATTCACAATAATTGACGTTTTATAATATTCTAACTTACCAGCTATTATTTTACTTAGTTGTTTTCCAAGATGGTGTATCAAGGATTAATCAATGCAGTATTTACAATAAATTATATTTCTTTTTTTCATAACACAGATCAACTTATTATATACAATAATTATAGAAAAAAAAAATAATATATGAATGCATCTTCTTGTCGCTCATCACTATATACGTGTTGTTCACAGTACTTCTCAAGTCTCCATGCATGCTGTATAGTTGCACAAACGGCGAGGGGCAACTTTTAAAAGTCCCATCGCTATAGAAATCATTAACTTCGGTCATCATCTTTTTTGCCTTTTTGCATGTTGTAACTTATCGTAATCGTCCATCTTGGAAAACAATTGAAAATAATAGCTGGTAAGTTAGAATATTGTGAATAATGTACGGGTACACCTTTTATAGCAGACTTTTTTAAGTCATAATTTTATTTTGCATAACAACTCATATAGCATAAACAGCTCTTTTCGCAGAAAGTCATTTGGCATCATTGATACATAATAATTAAGAAAGTTGATCATTGAAGCTTGTAACTCTTTGATAAAACCCTAGGAATTAAAGGATTACGTATTACAACAAAATTGGACTTATTGTGAATAAAACCTTGATTAGTCTGTGCATGTTTTATTTCTCTCGTTTTGTGTACCGTACTAGTATGGAGGCGTATCATTTTATTTTTCCTATTTGTCACTACTGGTGGCAATTGGGAACAAAAAGAGTGGCCATTCCCAATTGCCACCACTGGTGTCGCCACCACTGGTGGCAAATGGGACATTTTATGGAAAGAAATCCCATTTGTCACCAGTGGTGGCGTTCACAGTGGGGACAACTGGGAATAACCCGTTTTTATCGACATTACATTACATTTGCTTGCCATCTGCCCCCGGTAGGTGACCGACGGCCGGTTGCTGTTGTTGTTCTCGCAACGTTGCTAGCCTGTCGGTCTTTTATCGACCACATTTAGGAGAGTGTGCTTTGGAATTGCACAATTTAATTCCCCCCATCACCATTAAACTTCCACTCGGTCTCGAAAGAAACGCTTTGATTCCACATTTATTGTGCGAACTGCCAGACTGTGCAATTCACTGTCCGCCTCTATGTACCCTGATAAGAATAACCTGGGTATCTTCAAGACAAGAGTGAACCGGTTCATCTTAGCCAAGCGTGTTTCACCTTAGGCCATATTATTATAGGCCGCATCAGTACAGATTGTGGGGTATTTAAAGTTTAGTCATAACATTTGGAAATAGCATTTGGTAATAGTTTTTTGGATTTGCATGCTGTGGTCTCCTATAAGTGAAGGAGTACACCTACATAATACTTTTGTTATATTGTTTTTATTATGTCTTGATTTGTGTATATCTTTTGTTGGAGATCCTAAATAAATAGACTTTGTAAAAAAACAAAAATACTTGGAACTATTCCCAGATATGGTTAGGAACAACAAAATGATTGCCATGATGGGGAGAGCATGTAACATTTTGCTTCAATATGTGTCTTTTTAAACCCGTCATTATTGTTATTTGGCAACTCGCTCTAGCAGCCATGTAAAACATAAAATGTCTGGCGGAAATTCTACATACTCGTATATTAATATTTTAAAGAGTAAAGATTTTTTTTGTTTGTTTGCACCAAACTGGCTCCGAAACTACTAGACCGATTTTAACCATTTTTTCACCATTAGATAGCTACATTATTCCTGTGTAACATAGGCTATATAACATTACGCCACGACACACAGAAACGGAGCAGTAACCAAAGACGTAACTTAACATGGGTGAAATAAGCCAGCAGACGAAGCCGCGAAAAGGTCTCTAGTTATTGTTATTTGGCAACACACATTCACGGTCATGTAAAACATAAAACGTGTGGCGGAAAATATTATATAAACTCATCAATTTGTGTAAATACTGTGTCAGAATTACATGCACATATTATTAATATTGCGGATGATTGCGGACATATTAATAAAATAGATATTTGAATGCAAACATTTCAACTGCGATACATTGCTAATTGCTCTTGCGTTGAGACATGTGGCGTAATAAATCATATCTACACAGTACAAAACAAATTCGCTTCCCGTCGTCTGTCCTTCTGTACGCTTAGGTCTTTTAAACTGCAACGGATTTTAAATGCGGATGATGATTGATGATTTATGATGACATTGATGATTTTTGTTTTTTTTTTATGATGATTTTTTAATGCGGTTTTCTTCAAGAGATAGAGTGATTCAAGAGGTAGGTTTTTACGTATAGAACACACTGCCCGCGACGCCCTCCGCGGGTTTATTTCACGTCAATTGTTACTTACTGCTCCGTTCCTGTGGGTCGTAGCGTAATGTTATATAGTCTACGTTACTCAGGAATAGTGGTTAAAATCGGTCCAGTAGTTCCGGAGCCTATTCGATACAAACAAACAAACAAATATTTCCTCTTTATAATATTAGTATAGATTACGCTACGACTATTGGAAGCAGAGCAGTAGTCAAAGACGTAAATGAACGCACACTCTTGTGACAGGCATTAGAGCGCTATAAACAAATGCCCACAGCGTTTTTCTAACGCGCGTCTAAAAAGCGCCCGCCCGAATGAAAGCTTATTTTCACACGATTGTCGTGTATCGAAACCAGCTCATTCCGATAAATCTTCAAGTGTATCAACATTGATATTTATATTGTAGATACCAGTAATAATACAAAATGGAACCTATCTGATAAAACAATATTTATATCAAGTATGATTCATTACTATTGTAAATATTTATTCACGTATGTTCTATATAGATAAAACTATCCATGTTGGTTTGTCTGTTTAATATCATTTGTAATAGTAGTCGAAACCATCATCTATCTATATCAACCTGTAGGTTATGTTTACATTAATTTCGTACACTATATTTCGGATGACTGTGCTATTAAATCTTTACTCACTTGTCGCCTTAGATTGGCGTTGCCAGATGTCCGAGTTTAGCGGAAAATCCCGACTTTTCACTTGAAATTTTATTTCCCACTTTTTAGGAAAAAAATGCCCTTATCGTCCTTATACGTAGTACAAAATAGTAAACAAACCGCTGCTTAAAAATTGCATCTGGTCTTAAATCAGTTTCTAAAAAAGGATCGTTTTTTTAACCTCGTTTTCTTCATAAGAAGTTTTCTAACTTTATACTGTAGCTAAACTGCTAGCTAGTGAATTTAAAGAAAACTAAGTTATAGATACAATTTCATTTGGGATTTTGCCTAGCTTTATAACCTTATTCAATAAAATTGAAAGAGTAGATTAGTAGTCTTTAATGTCTTTATTATGTACAAAAAAATGGCATTAAAAATTCTACGAAAGCGAATTATTCCCGTTTTTTTTTACTTGAACGTCACCAAAATCCCGATTTGCTCGAAAAAAAATCTGGCACCGCTGACTAACGGACGCAGTGCATGTATAGACTAGCTCCTTAACACAGATGTACTTATACCTATATACAGTCGATTCTATTTTAGTCCATCAATGTTAGCAGACTCATTTTGAACTACTTACATTGTTTTTTTTTCCACCAATAATAGCACATGGATTTATACAGTTTGGATGTCTGTTCTGTGTCGAATTTACAAACATTTAGCAAACCTTATCGTGATGACAACGAAATGAGCGTATTTCTGTGTGCTGTATATTTAAAGGCTATTTTTGGGTACTTATACTACACTGAATTATCATCATCTGCTTAACCTTTCCCAACTATGTTGGGATCGGCTACATATACATATACTACACTGAATTATAAAAAGGGAAAAATACTTACGCATTTATACATACATAAACTCACGCCTTTTTCACGTTTTTGTTGGCTTGAACCGCAGAACGCCACTTGGTACGATCGTTACATACTTTTTTCGCGTCATCCACATACAAATACGCCAGTTACGGGTACTGCGCACCCAACGTTTCTGATTTAGCTCGTTCATAATGACAATAATACCAATAATCTAGGAACAAAGTACAAGTAAATGTACAACAGAGGCGAGCACTCCATACAACTGGATTCCTACCGGGTTCATCATCATATCAGCCGCAGGACGTCCACTGCTGGACATAGGCCTCCCCCATAGATTGCCAAAAGGACCGTTTGGAAGCGGCCTGCATACCATTTTATCTCCTGTCTATTAACAAAAGCGACGATGTTTACAAGAAAAGTAAAATTGTATTCCTAACATGGTATAAATAGTACTAGCGACTTGAGCATGACTACGTCTGCAAGGCTTAGTTCACCCGCCATAAGTAACGTCTTTGGTTAATGCTCCGCTCCCGTAGGTCGTAGCGTGATGTTATATAGCCTATGTTACTCAGGGATAATGTAGCTATCTATTGGCGGAAAACGGTTAAAATCGGTCCAGTAGTTTCGGAGCCTATTTGAACTACCGTTGATCCGTGTAGTCTAAGTAAAGGAATATTCTACCAACGACAAGTCATTAATATAGAACAGTACATAGGTATTACGTCAACCTAGAAACGGTTACTCATGCTAGCACATTTCATCGTTCATTTATTACGACATCCGTAGGAAGTGAGAAGATGATCTATTCATAGTCAAGACACGATTCAGTAACCGTTGTTTTAAAATTAGGGAAATCGTAGCCATGCATCGGGCAGTTTATAATTAATTACAAACGCATGGATGGGGTCGTTGGCCTTTGATCTATTTCTGTACTGTACAGCTAGGCGAAGATATCGTGGAACACGATAACTTGCATTGTGTTCTTTTTTTAATTATTTTCGAATAGTGTGTGAGGTGTTTAAAACTAGCATTTTTGCGAAGCTGTACGGCACAGTTGTTTTGTCGAAGCGTATTATTCAAGCTGACCAAGAAAAGGTAAACAAAAAAAATCTAATAATTAAAAATAATCTAACACGACTGCCATGTGAAGAATATGAACAAGAGAGCAAAAAAACAAGATTCATCGCAGTCGGGGGAGCTCTAGCTTTGTATCTAAGAAGTCCAAAATATGATATTCGTAACACCATCATCTTTAATCATAATTTTGAGAGGAAATTGCTTCAGAATGTTGCTCAGTGTATACATGTTTTTGCTCGTGAATGTACAGTCAGCAAAAGAGATAAGTAACCAGCCTCGCCCAATAAATTCAAAGTTCTTCAAAAACCGATAGAAGTTTTTTAATGAATTTTATTTTTAGATATTAATAGAAAATTAACAGTTTATTAATTAAATTAGATTTGATTTAAACCTACCACGGGTTAATACATCAAGTATATTAGACCTGCGGGTTGTTCGAAAGAGATACCGCGCCCCCGGAACGCAAAGGGCATATGAAGGAACATAGACGGGTTTTAGTCAGTAAAAGTCTGACACTCCCTCGCGCCCCGCCCAGGGCGGGGGAAGTTAGTTGATGATTTCCCGTCTATAAAAAAAAAAAAGTATATTAGACGGTCCGGTTACTTATCTCTTTTGTTGGCCGTACATAGTGCGAAAGTTTTTGTGTGAAATGGCTATGGCATATTGACGGAAAGACTGTCAGTACGAAACTATTAGGGTTCAGTTTTTGCCATCAACTAGAAAACCCTAAAATACACAAATTGTTTTAACTTGAATTTAACTCCGACATGAGCTAACATTGCTTACAATCGCAAACTAGGCCTCTATTTATAAACCCACTAGCTTCTGCCCGTGACTTCGTTCGCGTGGTTTTTTTCACTAGTGTTAAGTTACGTCTTTAATTACTGCTCCACTCTCATAGGTAGTAGCGTGATGGTAAAGCCTATACTATTTCTCATAAATCTCGCTATCAAATGCATTTTTTTTTAATTATATTATTTAATTTGTTTAGAAATGGGTCGATGAAAGTCGGTCTTCTTTCTCGTATCTCGGTTTTTTTTCCCTGCATTTTTAAACCACTAAAGCGTAGTAACAGCAAACCGGTTTTAATATTGCACCTCCTATTGTTGCCAAAGTAGATACTATGGTAACTTAAAAGGGCATGTGTTATGCGTTTCCATGGCTACTCACATAGTCCACTGTGTGTAAATGTATATTGAAATTGTCATTCAAATAATACTTCAGTCTGTTTCTCTAAAAATTTTAAAAACCCCCGACACAAAATCCCAAATTCCCTTTAAAAAGTAAAAAAATAAAATACGTCGCGTTGGGGGACCGCTCGGGACAGTCGTGCCCTAAATGCAACATCGGTCCCCCAACGCGACGTATTTTTTTTTTTACTTTTTAAAGGGAACTTGGGCTTTATGTGGCGGGGTTTTTTTTTTTATACTTTTTATAGGTACATACTTATTATAATTTGTTAAGTTGTAAATACATAGGTTCCTAATAATTTAATAACCCACATGACAAATCACTTTTAGTTTTTCTTCTCCAATTTCACACCCATAACTTTTAAACGGCTCAACCGATTTTCATCAAACATGTCTAAGAACACTCGCACATAAGTCACCTTTAATAATATTGAAATCGCTTCCTCCGTTCGGGAGCTATGATGCCACAGACTGACAGACAGACAGACACGTCAAACTTATAACACCCCTCTGTTTGCGTCGGGGGTTAAAAAATTGATAAATAATTCTCGTATTTCAAAAAACCTTTGAATTATAATCTCCGTCTCAATCTGTCAAAATACCTCTAATACGGATAATTATTCAAAGAAATAACTTCTCTAAAATCACTTTATTTTAGCCCTGAAAACCCGATAAATTTTCAATTATCTGCAAAATTGGATTTTCACTTCCTTTTCAATTAGGTAAATACCTAGTTAATTGAGTTCATCAATAGTGACGTCACAGTTTACAGACAGCCTTTGAAATGTATGTAGATAATAGGGTAGTGCAACACTAGTTAATTGTCATAAATTTTGTGAGCTGTCAAACCACGATTTCCCCATTGATTTTGTAAGGCAAATAGCAAACTGACGTCTCTTATTTGCCAATTTTATTGACCATTTAGTAATACTAAAGCAGCTTACAATCGGATTTTAAAATTACTGATTCATCGAATACTGATTTGTAGAGCTAAAACAACTGTTTTATTAAAGAAATGGTGTCCATGGTTTATAAGTTAATAGTACTTACTACCCTATCTATACCCGCTTTTACCAGTATTTCACTATGACACATTTATGATATACATACATACATAAACTCACGCCTGTTTCCCATTGGGGGGTAGACAGAAACCACAGAAGGCCACCTGCTACGATCCTATACGTTTTTAATTACAATAATTGACCCATAAGCATATCATACCTACCACATTGTCTAATCTACAAACCTTTAATTCCCATTCCCATTCCCACAAGAGAAAAAATACTTTTCATCATCATCTGCTTAACCTTTTCCCAACTAGGTTGGGGTCGGTTTCCAGTCTAACCGGATGCAGCTGAATACCAATGTTTTACATGGAGCGACTGCCTATCTGACCTCCACAACCCAGTAACTGGGCAACACGATATCCCTTGGTTAGACTGGTTGTCAGACTTCTTGGCTTCTGACTATCCGTAACGACTGTCAAAGATCTACGAATGATAGCCGGGACCAACAGCTTTACTTGCTTTCCGAGGCACGGGGGTGTCACACCACCAACTTCCAAACTCCGGGCTGCTACTGAGAAATTCCTAATGGAAAAACCCAATAACACTTTTTGCCCGACCTGGGAATCGAACCCGGGACCCCTTGTTCAGCAGTCGCGCTTGCGACCACGACACCAACGGGGCAGTCAAGAGAAAAAATACTTTTACGATGGAATATAAACGGGCTGAGTTCAAAATGGTTTGTTTTAGAGATCAATCATATTGATTCGTCGTAAACGTCCACTAGTGAACAAAGAACTCTTAAAGTTATCGCAACTATAAAAGATCTTGAATATCGCCAGTATCACCACATTACGACTTTGTTGCCTTGCTTTAAGGTCTACCCACATATTTACGATATTATTACACCTGGATATTGAGATATTTATCCTTAGAATAAATTCTACGATACTCCCGCGACCTTCTAAAAATAAACAATGTATCCACCTCTGCCTAATCCTTTGTGGAATTCAGGCGTATAGCATGGGATCAGGCATGGTATGATAATGATGATGGTTGTAAAAATCTTAGTTACCATGTCTTATCTACCGCATATGCAATAGACCGCTAAAATACTAAACATATTAATATGACAATTTTAATTCAGGTTCGGTTCGTTTTTACAAAAGCACGCGGTAAAAAAAAATCTTCGCATTATAATTGTGCCGTTGGATTTTCAACGCTCGACTTTGGACTGAGTATTGAAAATCTAGTGCGCGGTATTAAAATTCCGAGCCTTCTTGTCTGTGGGAAGAAGCACTAAATCGCCGCGCTTGAATTATATGTGCGGAATTGCAGATAGAAACGTTCGCCAAGCGTTGCCATCACTCTTCCGAAATCGCCGAAAAAACGGCTAAAAGTATCTAGGTAAAATCATAGTATTTATTTAAATACCGTATCTCAGAAAGCACGTAAAGTCGTTGGTCCTGCGCCTGATCTCTCCCCGGTTGTATTGGATCGGGCATCGGGCTATGCTATGAGAGTGAGGGAAGAGAGAGTGCACCTGCGTTAGCGCACACACTTGTGAACTATAATATCTCCTGCGTACTTGGCTATTTCTGCATTAAGATTAGCCGCCGTGGCCGGAATCGGTCTAGAGAATACACATAAATTGTAAATGATGTAATTTTAATAAATATAATGCAATCACTTTTGACTTGTCATATAGTTGTTCAGTTAGTCAGAAAGTTGAAGCTATGCAGCTGAAAGAAGAAAAGCAAAGAAACTCCATGGACACACTTTTTAATTAAGTTTACCAAAATCTTATTATTCTATACCTCTGTGAAAATAAAACAGTTTAAACGAAAAAAATATTATCTAGTCTGCCTTGGTCCTAAAGTACCTACCAAAGACAAAACAAAAGCTATTCCGATTATTATGTGCCCGACACCATTTGCAAAAACAAAACGTACTGTGGAACAAACTATTTGATATACAAGCAAAATTCTTCGCTTTTCTACTACAATGCCAATATTATTTTTATTGTATGCGTAATCTAATAACTTTTAAGCTTATGACACACTTAAGACATTCATGTAAAAGAATTGACTGCTAAACACACTCACAACATTGTTTAAAACTAATTGCAAGTAAGCAGCCTGTATACCAAATAGTTTATTTGATTGTACATAGGTACAGCAGACACAGCTCGAAAAACGCGACATTAAATTACACGCTACAACATTTTTAAACCACTTCACAAATCGGCGTAAAACAACTTGGCACCTATGAACAGCGAGTTATGTTTTTGATCTATATTAATTACTAGGTACTCGCTAACTGTTTGGAATAGCGCCAAACGATCGCGAGGAGTCATTAACACGGCCGATTGTTCCCTCCTTATTATGTGCTTTGGTTCCAGGTATTTACTTGCCGACGGGCCGGTATTTCATGTCGAGTAATACCGGAGTATGGATGATGTGCCGGTACGTGTTCGAGCCGAGTAACATGACTATCACGGTCAAGGAGCCACCGTTGAACATTACCGGGTTAACGGGACAGTATCGTACAAGTAAGTGGTTTTTTAAAGTAACGTAAATGATTGGTCGTCATCATATTGAGTGGATGATGCTCACTAATAGGCGTAGGTCTTGCCCAAGGTTTTTTAAATGAACCGGTTCGACGCCGTACTTGTCTAGCAATTTCCCAGGATTTGCACTAGGTCTTCAGCTTATCTGATAGATTGAAGGAACGAGATATCTATGCAGTGAACAAGAAGTAGATAGGCAGTTTATATAAATATAATAAAGCTAAAGATATTTTTCGTTTGTCTGTTCAAACGTACTAATATCTAGAATTACCACTTGAAAATGAAAAATTATTATTGTTTATGAAAGCCAGATTCACGTGGAATGTATAGGCTATATAACCTAACGCTAAGCTACACGAGAGTGGAGCAGTAACCAAAGATGTAGTTTAACGCGGGTGAAAAAAACCACGCAACCCGCGTAGTTGTGGGCAGAAGCTAGTATTTTAAATGAGTATACAAATAAATATTTATGTTATCATTCATTTACATTTTTTTAACAAAATACTTCTTTTATATCAATGTCAATGAAATAAGCGAACAGTAATGAAACATATTTTCAGTCATTCACCGACGCGACATTTTTGAGAGACAGAATAGAATAATGTGTTTCTATTTTTGTTAGCATCCCGCAGGAAGTTCCGATCGTTACCGCGGCATTTAAAACCGTTTAGCATAATAATTCCAATGCGCATTAAATCAAACAATATACCGTTTTATTAGAGCAAAGTTAACCACAACAGTTTTAGCCTAGTTCACATTCCTTTGAAGAGTCGACGGTTTTTACTGACGCTCACGCGAAAATAGCGGTCCATTTCTAAACAATGTGACGCCTTGTTGAAAAATCGCGAGGAATTATCAGCTGTGGTTGGCAGCGGCCTGAAAAATGTTGTAGGTACGTAATACGTAAAAAAAACTGAAATGTTTGAAAATCTCACGTGAATTTTTACACCGTTCCGAAGCAAAGGCGTGTTTGTTTATTTTTTCCCTGCCATCACCTTCTGGCTTTACTCACTCAGATTGTCCATTAGTTCCCGCTGGTTTACTTCACTGTAACGTTGTTTTCTTTACTTAGTTAAGAACCACTAAACATTTAATCTTCAATTAATGCTCGTAGCCCGCATGGTGGATTGATGCTAAACTGTGTTAGAAAGACGACTACCTATGTTCCAGAAATAGTTTCTATCAGACATTCCAAAAATAGAAAATTTAAATTTGATTTGGTATCTACTTTTTTGTGTCTTTTTAATGACTACATGAATCCAAGCTATGTTAATATATGTACACAATCTATCATATTTATTTGAACAAAAATATGAATCACATCTTTAAATCCCACTTCCTACTATTTATCTATTATAAACGCGAAAGTTGGTGAGGATGGATGAATGTCTCTATCGCGCACGGCTGACGAAATTTGCAGAAATTTGACAAACAAATACTTAATACATAGCATATATGTTTTATCCCATTTTTGTGTTGCCGTGGATAATTTAGGGCTTTCGCTCCAAGAAGTCCAAGCCAGGAATACCAAGAAGTCTGACATTCAGTCTAACCAAAAGGTATCGTGTTGCCCAGTAAGTGGGATGTGGAGGTCAGACAGGCAGTCGCTCCATGTAAAACACTGGTATTCAGCTGCATCTGGTTAGACTGGAAGCCAACCCCAGCACAGTTGGGAAAAGGCTAAGCAGATGATGATGAATTTAGGACTTAAGCTTAATTCTGAAGTCAGGCAGAAGCTTTTAATTTGTTAGCTTAACATTATAAAAACAAGATACTTCCCAGAATACATAACCTCATATTTTTTTAAAAAAATTCGGTCAAAAATACTGCCCGTGAACACAGGAATGTAGAAATATCACAACACATTAGAAAGCGTACCTTTAGAACAACAAGAACGCTGAAGCTGCGCCTAATGAGTTTAAAATTAAAATTGTTTCGTCGTTACGTTTAGCTTCGTAAATAGAATACGGAAAAAAGAGACAATGGCGCCGATTCCCTTGTTCACAAACTAAACTAAAATTAGAGAATTGACATCTCTTACTAACATACAGCGAAAGAAAAGGACGGTAATACCTTAGAACTAAGTTAGAGATGTCAAATTAGTTTTGCCTTAAACTTTTCCGTGTTTTTAATCGACGCGTTCTGACATGCCAAATATAATTGTATAGAGGTTTTAGATCAACTAAAATTGACAAGTCTAATTCACGTCCGTCCCTTTCTTGTTTGATTGGAAAGAAAAAGATAGAAATAGTCTAAATTAAATTTAGCTGGTGTATAACAGAATCGACACCATTACCTGCCTACTGTTTGTTAAAATCTTTGATCACACCGCAGTACGTCGATTCTGTAAAATTCAGACATGAACTCGCATCTCAAGTCGCTATTCACCCTCACTTCGCTTAAGGTTCAAAATGACATTGATTTATTTGACACTTTGAAGTGTGAAGTGAGCGTCGAAGTGACGGTGGAATTACCGTATAGAATGCCACTTCTTACGTGATCTCATACTTTATCTTTAGTTCAACTCGCTGACACGCTCGCAAGAGTGGCGCTAGTGTAAATTCGAATTATCAACCGAGTTTTTAGAATGCCAATCAAGAAAGTCACAGCGGATTCACATTCAAAGTTTAGAACGAGATCTTACAGAATCACGCAGCCTTCTATATAAATAAAAATGAATGGCTAAATGTGTTGCTAAACGGAACACTCGTGTGGTGTGATTTGAAAAAATCTTTTAGCGTTATATTTGCAAAGGAGCCTCCCCGACGGCGTCAATCTTAATTCGTATTGCGACTGCAAACGTTTGGCGAATCCCGGACAGCTAGTACTCGGTAATGCAGAGTCTAGCTGACTAATCCCTGCACTACGATGGTAACAAATGGCATGGTCCAAATGGCTTTCCCCAGAGCCATTACCAACGGCCCTTCTCAGAAAAAATAACAAAGAAATCGAGGAAGGTCATAAGCTATAAATAGCATGATGCTACGACCCAAAGGGACGAAGCAGTCCCCATAGACGTAACTGAACGCTGGTGAAACCAAGGGGTATAGCTAGTATTGAAATAAAGATTCACTAAATTCATCATTCAGTTTGTCAAGTTCTGAAACCCATTTAGTTTTGTAATTCTTATTGAAATTTTGGATCAACCCCAAGGTGTAAAATAAAATCTGCTGTTTACATAAAACTATTGACACGATCAAAATATTTTTTTTTAATATTTTCTGTTGTGGATTTTTAATGTGTGTGTGTGTGAATCCACAACAGTAAATTTAAAAAAAAAAATAATATTTACAACACTAATAAAAACAAAGAAACAAAGTTTGAAATGTCTCGTTTACCTGTGTAAATGAGACATTTCAAAATTTGTTTCTGATATTATGGCAACGCATTTGCTAGGCCTCGGGTAATGCAAATGTCTATAGGCAGCGGCCCCCTCGATGTCAGTTTGGCTTGTTTATCATCTAATGAATATAATAAAAAAAAAAAAGTAATAATATTTGAATAGATTAAAAAAGAATGTACCTTAATAGTTTCAATGTCTCTATTTATTAGATAAACCCAACGATGCTATCAATTTTGATAACGTCGTCACAAATTATTTCAATTAAAGTTTCGAGAGTTTGAAAGCTATTTCTTGTAGGGTTCTGTGAAACATTGGCATGTTTACAAGTTTGGGTGACAAAGATAAATTAGGAAAAATTAACGGCTATACCTATTTCTGACTAGAAGTACCTTTGTTTTTGTGTAGTTACTGGCACATGAGTACGAAATTTCAGCATTGTCTGACAACATATTTGCAGTGACATTTCCAGTTGCGGAATGATGCGTGTATATCTGTCTGCTAGTTTGCCATACGAAATGCGATAAAGTAGGTATGTGGTACAAAAACGAAAATAGGTAACAATACATAAATAAATAAAATAACCCTGTGGAAATTTTCCTACAAAAAAAGGCTCCACATGCGGTGGATCGAGGACCTGGTAAAGGTCGCGGGAAATCGTTGGATGAGGGCAGCGCAGGATCGGTCATTGTGGCTATCTTTGGAGGGGGCCTGTGTCTAGCAATAGACGTCGATCGGCTGATATGATGATGTAATGATAAAGTTAAACCTAAATGATACGCACGACTAAGCCAAACTTATGTAGGTACATTGGGCTTTCAGATATGTTATCATTGTGAAACCCACACTATTCTATAGTACTTATACCATAAAGCTAAAGAGTTTGTTTGAACGTTATAATCTCCAGAACTATTGGTCTGATTCTGAAATTTCATCCCGTAATAGGATGCTACGTTATCCATGTTTTACGCTTCTCTTCTTCTTAGCGTATCGATGGCAAATAATAAAATATAAATAATTAAAAAGATATTTTTTACGCCGAAATTCGGCCACGGCAACACCATCCGCCGACGCAGTCATTAGGTCCTCACGTGTGCAGGTGACAGAGCATGCGGCGCAAGATAAAAGGTGGGCCATGGCCTGCGGAGAGACACCGCACAGGCACTGAAAGTCGGTGCCATCTGCGAAACCCCACCGTTGAAGATTGTCTTTGCTTCGGCCGACTTGGGTACGGAGTCTGTTTAAAGTTTTCCAAGTCGGCCACGGCAACGTGTGCCCAGGTGAAAGTTTCTCTGATGGCTCGATGAGTACGCTTACATCTTTTAAATCAAGGAACTTAATTTTATGCGGTTTTTATCAATAGATTGATTGATTTAAGAGGAAGGTTTATGCGTATAGAACATCACGCTATGACTAACCGGAGCGGAAAAACAGCCAAAGACATAACTGAGCACGGGTGACATCTCGGGGTATGTAGCTATATAGCGTTATTGTTAAAAATAATAGGGATCTATAAGGAAATTCATGCGGATGAATTTACAAGCAAAAGATAGTAATACGGGAGAAACTAGTACCTACTTGATATAGGGTTTTGTTAGATAAACATACATAAACAATTATTTTGATCAAGCAAGATTGAGCGTCAGTATCATGATTTTATGCTATATTGTGCATAATGTAGCATGTGCTGTGTTGCATCTTTAGACTTTATAGGACGTGCAACTCAACAAGTCCTTAATAGTATTATGAGTGTTGAGGACTTATTTCAACAGTAACACCCGCCCAAGTCTCCATCTTCACTATAAATATTATGCTAACAAACTAATAATATACCGCGTCATGCTATCAACCGTTGAATGGTGTGCAAAACCATACGTTTGGCTAAAATGACGCGCTCTGTAGTGTTCCTCGTAAATTCAACGCGTTGGCCCAGACGCAAGCAGTTAATCGCTCACAATGTGTTTACCTATTATTAACACCTACAAATCTGTCGTTATTTTCACGGTTTTCTCTTCACAGTTTGTACTAGCACACTTAGTTTGTAGTACGAATAACCACTTACATTGCAATAACTTTTTTTGAAGAGCAGTTTTGTGTGCTTGCTGTATCTTCTTACGTTTTCTTAAAAGTAAATAGATGCAACTTACAGTTTCTGTTCTAGTTATTTTATAGCCGTTGAGTTTCTTTATTCACCTTCTTCTTAGCATTCACAAGGAAATTTATTATCTTACTGCTGGTTCAGAAGTGTAGTGCTATTTTGTAAAAATCTATGTAAGGTTGGGTGAAGTGAGTTTGAGGTGGGCTCATAATCCGATATGACGACAAAACGATATAAGCGGGGAGAGTTCAGTCGCAGAACCAACGGCTACGCGGGTCTGCGGGCGGTGAGCAATGGGTAGCTCACCGTCCGTACGTTCAGTAACGACAGACCGTGTCCACGGCGCGTTCGTGTTCCACGCGCGCCTCAAAGAGATGTCAGCAAACTTGGAAGGGGCCACTGAGGGCCGATGCCGGGGCTGCGGGCTGTTCGAAAGAGATACCGCGCCCCCGGAACGCAAAGGGCACATGAAGGAACATAGACGGGTTTTAGTCAGTAAAAGTCTGACACTCCCTCCCGCGGGGCGGGAGGGAGTTATTTGATGAACCGTCTTAAAAAAAAATAGGACCAACGGCTTTGTGTTTTCCGAGACATGGGATTTCACAACCAACTTCCTTCTGCTGCTGAGAAAATCCCAATAACACTTTTTGGCTGATCTAGGAAATTAAATCCAAGACTTACTGGGCAGTATGTATTACTAAATCTCTATCCTACTTATTAACCGTCGGGTCAAAAATATTCTTTAGACAATATATGTAGACGTTGCTACCCGTGATTTTGACCTGATATTGCGGATTAGCTTCTGCCCGAAAGTTCATCCGCGTTGCTTCTTTGGTTACTGCCCCACCCCCATGGGTCGCAGCGTGATGTTTCATAGCCTTAATTATTCCTCAAGAATATGGCTATCATATACAAAAATATTTATTATTTTACAATTCGACTGTAAGTTTCAGAGCTTAGTGCGTGTAAACAAACAAAAAACTCTTCAGGTTTAATATTTGAGTATATATTTATACATACCCTAGGTTCCGTCATATCGAGCCATTACCGCCGACTTAGCGTAAGCGACATTTTTACCTAAACTGCGTTTTTCATCGCAAACGACATTTTAAACTATAACGGACCATGCCTCGTCGACCTTCCCGCCAAAATAATTCAGTTATTTAAGTTATAGCAAATGCTAATTCACATTAATAGCGCGATTATTAGCAAAAATATTTAAAAAAAAACCTTCTCCTGTAAACTTTGGTTTTTGACGGTTACGCTAAGTCGGCGGTAATGGCTTGATATATTCTGACAATCTGACGTCACTGACACATGCCTTCATTATGCTTCGTTCCCAACAAAATACCCATTATCATAATAATAGCACTAAATGCAGTAATATCTCTGCCGTCTGGGTATGTCATCGGACACAAGAATGTAATACCAAGTTATTTGAAGATAGGAATGAGCAATATTATCGTGTGTCTGTCTGTCAGTCTACAAATAGAATAAAACAAAATCGTTTTTCGCGTCTGTGTGTTTGTCCGCATAGATCTTCAAAACTATTTGACGTATTTTTATGCTGTGTTCGCTAACATTTAGAGGATTTATTTTATAGGTGAATTATGAATAGATAAAGTTATATTTATGTGTTTTATTTAATTAAGATATGGTTCAGATATCATTTTTTTTGGCATCGCAGCTTTAGTAATTTGTAGATCGCACCCAAGCGAAGTAAGGGCGAGTCGATATATGTGTCTATAGTAAATTATATTTACACAGATACAACGAACGGGAGAGAGAGACAATAACAAATTATACGGAAATATCTGGCATACCTATCTCTCTACGAAGCGACAGTTTTGTTATACAAATAAACACCAGGTTATTTGTACTAATATACTGGTTTGTTCATTTAATTATCCATTATTACAAGATAAACATTTCTAGGCCGAGCGTAAATACAGTCAGAAAATACAGCAGTACAAAACGGTCCGTTGTATTCAATTCTGAAATCTCTGGCGGCGGTACCTAGTCGTTAAGACGTTGGCACACCTAACCAGTTTCATCATGTCATAATTAATGAAATGACACATATCAATGTCAACAAATATCAACGCATGAATCACTTAAAAGCTTTCTGGTTGAGGCAAGTTTGTGATCGTATTCATTATTTTAAACGCTTTGTTTGTATCATTATAATCATAGTGTTTAGGTGAAGGTATTATCGAATTGTCAGTAGTGGCAACTATGAAAAAAGCGCCGCGACAGTGAAGCTCGATGGGTCCGGGAAAAATGAATTACTATGTCCGAACGAAATTCCTATTCTAACATAGGTTCTCCTTTTCCAAAGTCTAATCTATCTCTGCACCAAATTTCATCAAAACCGGTTCAGAGGTTTAGGCGTGAAAGAGTAACAGATAGACAGATTTACACTTGTATTATACTTAAAATTGTTTCGCATTTAAAAGAGTATGGATTACACATTTAATTACAAATATTTAAAGATGTAATAGAAATATCAGTGTCTCCAGGAAAATAACTGAGAATTACTTTTGCCTGGCAGCAGCTGTTATAATGATTTTGTCTTCCTCCAAATTACACCCAGGTTTCCGCCTTCTGCTCAATGCTTTCCTTAACAAGACACGTGTCACAAATAATGGGGCTAATTCTCTTGTTTGGCAAATAAACAACAATACAAGCTTTTATTTATTAATCTAAACACAGTATGAGAGAGGAAAGTGATGGCTGTCAAGCCATTTGTCAAGTGATTTTCTAGGCGGCATTTTTGACGCTATGTTTAAAATTTTGCGACAGAAATGCATCATTTAACGTAATGAGAAAGCTTTTATTCACTTCCATATGTATTTGACTAAAAAGGCAGGTTATAAAGAGAGTTTTGCTGTCGAATCGGGGTTAAAATCAAATACGAAAGATGACTCAGAGGAAGCAAAGTTAAAAGAAGCTTACTTGTACTACTTCTTTATGAAGGAGCTCGTCCGGATAAGCAGCGTTGCTGTGTTCCGATTTGATAATAGGTTTGGGTGCTGTGCTGGTGAAATTACAGGCACATGAGACATTTCAACTTCAGTCTCTGGGATAGCAACGCATTTGCAAGGCCTCTGATATTGCAAATGTCTATAGGCAGAGGTGATCACTTAACATCAGGTGGGCCGCCGCCGTCGGCTTGTTCGCCATCCAACGTGACTTTCTTTTTACTTCCTAAAATTTGCAATGATAACTAGAACTCTGCAACATGTTTGAATAAGTGCCGACAGTTTTATTCACTGAAGAAATCAGATGCATTTCAAGTGTACGTGACTAGAAGCACGTAGGTATGTGTATAGGTATGTCTTCATTCAAATGTAGACTTTTGTTTAAAATAGCGAGATAAAAAGCAATCTAGTGATATATGAACTGTTTTCTGATGTGAAGATTTTCATAAAGTGAGTCTTGTTTGATTGATTTATGATAGTCATGTACTTAATGACTTTTTGTTTGTCATAAATGATTTACAGTAGATCACTTACAACGTATAATATAAAGTGTATACGGGAGAGGCGCGGAACCTCTAGTCCGGGAGACGCTTAGGGCGTCGGGAGCCGCGAGACGACTCCCGGCCACCGTAGATGCGGGTCTATGGACGGTGAGCAATGGGTAGCTCACCGTCCGTACGTTAACTAACGACTGATCTGTCTGTCTGTCCGTACGTACGTTATCTTGATGAATCATGATATGCCTATGAAATAATAAGTAATGTTTCCTAACTTAAAGTAAGATCACTTACGGTGATTTAATGCTGAATATTTTTTGGCATGATCACGATTTTTTCCATAATTTATTATCTTCTATAGACGCTACTTTCATGTCATCATTTTTATTGTGATATAATTATGTGACTTTGATTCACAGTTTTTTCGTATAATATTTTTATTAGAGCTGTAAATTTTGCTGTCGTAAACGTTTTATTTGTATCAACTGCGTCTTTTTTATAATTTTATTATATTATTATCTCTTAATGCAGTTGTATCAATGTTTTTATTGAGTATTATTTACAATGGCAATAAAATAAAATAATAGCGTTTTAATTAATTAGATTTCGGTATTTTTATTGTTTACATAATATATATGCTATCTCCCTTTCCCGGTATGATTTGGTGCTCGATCATACATACATCGCCTCACGCTTTTTTCCTATGGGGGTAGGTAGAAAACACAGTACGCCACCTGCTACGATCTTATACTACTTTCGCCTCGATTACGTTCATACATCTGGTCATCAAATAAATAATATAGTTAGTCTTGCAAAAACTCGAAAATGGCTTCACCGGTTTGGATACGTTTTGTTTTGTTCACTTCAATATTGGAGTAGTTTAGAAAAAAAAGAAATTAGGAATAACCCAAAGCAACTTCCTTACAATAAACTAAGATCGGAGCAAAGCTGCAGACACACCTAGTCAAAGATAAATAGAAGTACTTACGTAATAAGCTCTTAAGTATAATTTTTCCAAGAAATGACAGTGTCCAACAAAAACATATATTTTTAAAAGCTCTTGTTGTATAACATGCCTAACACATACAATGTTTTAGTCGCGCCGCGGGTAGCGACCTCATGTCGCGTGTCGAGATTGCAATAATCATTATCGTGCTACTAAACCCGTCTGAAGACGCTCTTATAGCATTACTGCTGATTTCAGTCGTTTGCAGTGGAAATAATGAAATGTTTTATTTTCCCTGCCATTTGCTTTGATCACTGCAATGTGGGATCTATTAATCGCCACATTAGATACAAAATGGATAGCAAGTGGGTAGAATGGATGGCCTTGTATTTATAAAATTTTTGGCGACACGGTTGTGTGATTGGCTGCTACGGTTCGGTTCCTAAACAAACATTTGTATGGAATGTGGATAGTTGTTACTGGTCTGGTTGTTTGTGTATGTGTGTTTATTTATTTGTAAGCGCACCCACATACAGGAAAATTTTTTAACCAGTGCGTAAATTTTGCCATAATAAACTTCAACACGTTTTATTAAACACGTATATTTTATTTTGATATGTCTTAGTACTAAAAAAAAAAGTTATCGCTTACGAAACATGCACACTTAAAAACCATATTTTATTGTCACTCGGCGCTAGCGCATTCCCCACCCCCTCACCCCAGCCATGCGCCCGGGCGGCGGCCAAGAGTTGTCATTGATAGTATGGCGAATAGATTATGTCCATGTTTTGCTTATTTCAAACTCGGATAAGGATGAAATTTTTTTTAATTTTTTTTTTAACTAAACACGGAAATGTGTTCTATTACTGACACTGAACTACCAAAAAAAATTTACGCACTGGTTAAAAACTTATCCTGTATAGGAGAAATTTGTAGTGTGCGGCAACGTTATGATATTATTTATTTTGCATAATATTGGACTTCGTGATACATTTAAATTGAATCAACGTAAGCGTTATTAGCATTATAGTAATCTGCTAATATATTTATTAGCTGCTCAAACACGAAATAATATCAGGAACACATATTTTTATTTTTTTATTTCTTGTTATTACAGTCTTAGTCCTATTAGGATGGATGGATGGATGTTTGCTGTCTACTCTTTCACGCATAAAAGGCTGAACGGAATTAGCTAGATACACATAGGTTGCAGATAACCTAGCTTAACGCGTAGTTTTTTGTTCTCGTTTTTGTAATCCCGTGGCATAAGTTAGGACTTCGGTTTAATTCTGAAGACAACACACACAAAATCGCGAACAGAAATTAGTTTTTCATAACACTAAAATTCTTAATTATTTTTCCAACATTCAAGATCGTTTGCTTAGTTCATACAGTTTATTCTTGCGGCTGACTGGTAGGTATCTGTTTTATAAATTATTTAACGTTAACAGCCATGAACCGCATGGCTATTAAATCATTTAACCAGGTGTACACGATAACGATCGAGAAAAAAAATACTGAGAATCTCGCATAGCTGCGGAAACCGTCTAAATTTTCACAAAGAATAAACAGTTACTGCCCACACAATGAGATTTATAGTCACCGATAAAAATACCGCATTGGTTCCTTCGCGTCGCTAACTGGCCAAATCCGTAGATATCAACGGCTCGACTCGCGTAAATAAATAAACAATGGAGTTAACGTAAGTAAAACAGAATGTATGGCCAGAATAGAAATGGTACCGAGCTGCGAATGGTAGCCGTCTTATTCTAACTTTAGTTCAAGCTTGAACCTGCGAGCTAGTTTTTGTATTTGGAACTTTATTCAAAGCTGATGGCTAAATGACTGCCTCCGGGGCAGTCATACATTCAGGAATGAATATGAATCTTACATAACCTCAAAATATTTAAAAAATCATTCATGAATTATGCAGTGTTTGATACTTTCCTAGCACTTTCGTGAACTATACATTATAAAAAAAAAACAATTACTTTTTTATATAATTGAAAAAATAACACAGCACGGCGCCAAAACAGTAAATAATTTGCTATTCAAGTTAGGGCTTTAAATCCTGTACGTTAAAATATTTTTTACAGTGACAAGTTAATAAAGGCGACGGCTTGCGGGCGGCGCACGTGCTGTTAATTATTAGATTATTAAAGCCATTACCGTCTTGATGCGGTGCTGTTATATTGAGCGATGATCATTAGAGTCCGGTCAGCACAAAAAAAAAAAAAACTTCAAATATAGTTGATTTTGTTTACAAGATACAATTCCTTGCAGCATTTATTATCTTACACGCAATTACAGAATTTCCAACTCTATATCCATTGCTATATAGTTAATTATCGATTAGCAAATGGAAAAACAGTTTAAGCATATTGGTACTTTCTTGACGTTGATCGTTTTAAGGGCAGTTTTTGTATTAAGAACTTTACAAAAGACGAAATAAAGTTGAAATATAAAAACCTGCTCGAAGTGTTTAGCTTGTTTTCTAAAGAGATTGTTTGTGTCCAATACTTAGGTACGTAGTGGCTACATAGGTAGGTAGGTAGGTACTACAAGCATGCAGTTGCGTAACAAGGGACATTAATTGTCTTTCTTTACGAGTTGCCCGAGTTTCACTGGTAGTTAAACAGAGTTACTGTTCTTGTGTGCATCTTTCACTAGATTTGTTTTCTATTTTGGCTTTTTCACTTTAGACAGTAACTATTGTGAACCGACTTCAAAAATAGAGGAGGTTATCTATCCTTAAACTTCTTTTTTGTTTGTTACCACAAAACTCTTTCATTTGCCAACTGATTTGGAAAATTCTTTTTATTTGAAAAGACACTGCCCTGCAGTGGGACAGTTATAGGCTGGTATTATTATTATTATTTGAAAAGTTATACATTCAAATGTGTACTAATAAATTTTATCAAAATCTGCTTAGGAGCTTGGTTGCTTGGCTTGGGAACTATAAATGTATAGCAGTCAAGATTTTTTTGGAAAATTGACTGGAGAAGTATAAAACTTCAATTGAAGTTTTATATGAAAATCGATTGAAAATGTTTTGACGTTTGGTAAATTAAACTCGTGAAAACCCGGGACGATGTGCTAGTTATAAAATAAAATGTCAGGTATGTGCCAAGTTGGATCTTCTTGCATTATCACAATACAGATGCATATCTTGGCATCAATCTCGTTCATTAGTAATTCAACACATTGTTTACAATTAATATTATGTAATTAGTATGTATATATATGTTGCAGTCAAAACTCTTAACCAGTCAAAAGTACTATTGACTAGCAAAATCAGTCAAAACTACTTTTGACTGAACAGGTTGGTCAAAAGTGGTTTTGACTGAAAAATATTGGTTATTAGTACTTTTGACTGCAAATTTGCGGTTAAAAGTACTTTTGACTAACGCTCTTCGTCAAAAGTAGTTTTAACTGCAATAAAGCATCAGTCAAAAGCACTATTAACTTGTCAGATGTGAATAATGCTTAAAAAGCATAGTCGAGGAGCCCCGCTTCGCGGGGCTCAAGGGTTTACAAAAAAAATAACCACGAAGTGGATGGCGGGGTCTGTTCGCTCGCTTCGCTCGCTCTCTAGACCCCGCCATCCCCTTCTAACCTAACCTGTCCGAGTCGGGGTGCCCCAAGTCCCGAGCTCGCTTCGCTCGCTCTTTCATCCTATAATTTACTTTTATAAAGAATAGATATTATTAATTATGATTGCAGATTAGTGACTGATTTTTAAGAGTTTTGACTGATTCGGGCAGTCAAAACCACTTTTGACGGAATCACTTAGTCAAAAGTACTTCTAACCAGCTCCATTGGGCAAAAGTACTTTTAACTGTTATTTTAGTCAAAAGTATTATTGACCAAAGCATACGGTCAAAAGGACTTTTGACTGATTTTGCTAGTCAATAGTACTTTTGACTGGTTAAGAGTTTTAACTGCAACATATACATATACATAAATTCATATACGGACAGCAACAAAAGTCGATTAACAATGTTAATTTCACATAATTTAAATACATACGAAATTGCAAAATTCACTTCTATTCAGAATTTTAGGCAAAACCAAGAGTTCGTTTTGTCTTATTTCAGATACATTTCGTATTTATTATATATTATAATTATAAAATCTGAACTATTAATCTACTTTTGTTGTTGACCGTGCAAACAAATTAAGGTACCAATACAGTAAGGTACGTTGCCAATTTGGAATCTTATTAACTATTTATTGTTTACCAACATGTGTCTGTTAAATATTTTGGCTCGTATAAACGTTTAGCCAAATAATATCACCTACTTTGTCGTGAACGATGAGTCAGGCCAAGGAGTTTCGAGATTATTCACGAAAAGGTATACCTACTTACAGTTTACGATTCCCTACTACAATTCTGATGGTAAAATGAAAAATAACTTAAGCACCATCAAGCTGATGACATGACCAAAAGGTGATTGAAGGGTACCTCTGACATAGACGGGGCCCGCTAGGGCCAGTGCCTGTCAGGGTTGTGGAATTTGTCCGAAAGAGTCTGTCCGTGACCCTGGAACACAAAGGGCACTACGATGTATTATACGGATGGGTTTTAGTTAGCAGTAGTGCGATTCTCTAAAATGCGAACTCGAAAACGAGTCTCACTAAAGTGATCGCGCTCACTTCGATAACGAACCAACTTGTCATTGGTTTAGTATTCGTTCGCCGTGGTGACATCACCGGCTTGATCGCGTTTAACAGAATACCATTTTGTAATCTCACTGCTGATTCAGCTTTCGAATTACGAAGTGAGGCTTAGAGAATCACACTGCTGGAGTCTCTAACACTCCCTTTTGCTCCATCCAGAGCGGAAGAACTCGAAGGTCGTTTTTATCCTTAAAAACAAAAAGGGCACCTCTAACATTATGTATACGTATACAGCGCGCTTGTCTGACTTACAACTAAATAGCTTTTACCCGCGTTAATGTTTTCGCGGACGCGGACAGCAAGCCACCTATGTAAGGACATTATTTATGAATATGCTTTTAGTACAGGGTAACTTTAAACCCCAGGAAAGGTCAAACTTGCACCATGCTTAATTTCATCATTTTAATCAAGACCGGTTCAGACCGGACAGACAAAGTTACTTTTGCATTTAGAATATTTTTATTAATTGTAGTGTAGATATCACCAATTCGCCTTGAGCAAGCGGTGATCAATGCTGAACATTCTCTATGAGAACCGAAGCCTTTGAATTATTTTTTACCACTCGCAGCACTACAACTCGCTAAGGTTGAAGCTGCTTAACCGATCAACCAACAGCTTTACGTGCTTTCTGAGGCTTGTAATGAAGATGTGTACATGCACCGGATATCGATCTGGTGACCGGTCCATTGCCCGGTGAAAACTTAGTCGACGACACGTGAATCTAAATAATTCGTAACTAGTATTAAAAAAGTATTTAGATGTGTTACCAACGCGTAAATAAGCATGACTATTATTAATTTTCGAGTAATTCAGTGAGTCATTAGGGAATTGTTTATATTGCTCAGTCGATCGAAGCGTTAGGCACACAGATACATAAGTAGGTACTTCTACTACTAAAATAGCAATAGTAACTGCCTCGTTAGCAAAGTGGTCCTCAGCGCAACTGCTGCACTAGTGGTCTTGGGTTTGATTCCCAGGTCGAGCAAAGTGTTATTGGGTTTTTCTATGAAATTCTCAGTAGCAGCTCGGGGTAAGGATTGGTGCCGGTTTATGGCAATAGGCTCGCCCCTATTACATGGGACCTAATACATACCGGCAAACTGTAGATGTAGGGTCAGGGTCAGAGAAAAGGTATCCCCTTTGGTAATGACATCAAACCGTATAACCGTAGTCTTGGGGGGTTCCTTTTCTCTGACGCTGACTGTACATTCGTACACCTCTGCCTAACCCTTCCGGGAAAACAGGCGTGATGGTATGTTACTAAAATAGGTTTTTAATAGCCGTTTATCTCGTTTCAGGCCATAAACGTCTGGTAATCCTCAAGTCCTAGTATTTGGGACAGTCGTATTTCAATCACCACGCTTAACAGACGGCCTGGTGATCGCAGTTTTATTACTACTAACGTGTTTTACGATTATTTAATTTATAGGGTTATCAGTAAAAATATTGTTTAATTTTAGACAAAATGAATCAGTAAGTAAGTACACGTCTTTTTTCCGTTTTTGAAGTGAAAAGCATTAGTACCTAATGTACCGATTTTGACGGGATTTTCACGGGCCAATATCTAGTGTTTTGTAAGGAGTAACTTAGGCTACTTTTATTTATTTTAAGCAGTATGGTTCCACGCAATAAATTAATAAAACCCCGTAGATAACCGATATACCTACAAGCAAGCGAAGTCACGAGCTAGAATAACCTTATCAAATTAAACAGCAACTCGTAAAACGTTGATTAATTTAACTGAAGACTGAAATTATATGCGACTATCTCGCAATACATAAATCAACATAACGTTTAACTCGGTGATCTAATCTTTTGACATTAAAATTTATTACTTGTCTCGTAACCCAGAGAACTCAAACGGAAACATAAATAGCAATCGTTTGTTGGATTAAAATTACACTTGCTATCGATAAAATTGGATGCCAAAATGCCAATATGTGAGTGAGAAATATATCGAATCTATTTCGGTTTCATAATTATTCAGGCTTAGCTAGTCTTGGCGCTGTACGTGTTGGTTAACGCGGTTTAAACACTTAAATATTATTATAAACTAGCTTCTGTCAGCGGTTTTGTCTGCATACATTTCAGAACTGCCTCAGTAGCCTAGTTATCCTAACCGCGAATGCAACGCTGGAGGCTTTGGGTTCAATGCTTCCGTTGACCAAAAAGCGTTATTGGGTTATTCCATGAAATTCTCAGTGGCACCTCGGAGTTTGGATTTGTTCCCGATTAATAGTAATAAGCTCGCCTTATTACATGGGACTAACTTAAACATATCGGCAAACTGTGGGTGTATCTCTCCTAGCCCTTCTAGCGTATTATATAGGCGTAATTGTATGTAAGATTTCAGAACTATGCTATAAGAAGAAAGTCCCAATTGTCTGTTCACCTACACCCTTGACGATCTGCCGGCTTATTCTGTAAGAAATCTCCCTCAGTAAATTAAGGTGAAGTGAGGTAAAACTGGGCCGTCGCTATACTATGCTATGGGATTGACAGGTCGCCACACGCTCACTTCACGGAAGGAGGGTTTTACAGAATAACACCGCCGAACAGCGCCTTTGACGCGGCAATAAACGTGCCCACCTATTGCTCCCAAGTAGTAGAATAAATAATTGATATTATAAATGGATACGAAAAGAAGAAGAATTCAAAAAATCGGATGTGACATTTAATTTTAAAATATTTGAATATATTTCACGGAAGTACAACAGCAGCATAAAAATTGTTTCGCTAGATCAATATCTATGTGTGTGCCAAATTTCAGCAAATTCCGTTCAGCCGTTAAAGCGTGATTGAGTAACAAACATCATAACATAAACTTTCGCATTAGTCGATAATAATACATTATAAGATAAGAAGATTGTAATATTAGTCTGGTGGACGGATTTGGCAGTCGTGACGGATAGTCAGAAGCCAAGAAGTCTGACAACCAGTCTAACAACTTTACAATGACGAAGTCGCGGGTAGAACCTAGTTTATTATTAAATCTGCGAAATCTGAAAAAGAACCTTGCCCAAAGGTTCCTTTTTTCAGAAAAAAAGAAAGATCTAAAAAAAGCCTACTTTTATCGTCCCACAATCCTCTACATAGTTCCATGTAACACATTCTAAATCCCCAGGTAGGTATTTTATTAAATGCCGCATTGCGATAAACCTCGTACGAGGCTTGCTTATCCGACAGCTAGTACCAGGCACCCATAACCAGGCCGGGGGAGCGCGATAAGCACCGAATGTCCGGTAGACCCACCGTAAAACGTCCACCGGTACCGCACTATGTATCGAAAAAGCATTAGATGCCCCTTTTCATCTACTTAAAACGTTTAGTTAGAGTGTATGCGAAGTTTGGTGATAAAACTATTTATCCATCGTAAAACTCCTGCGCGCTTACAAAAGGTAAAATCTACCTAAATAGTAGGTACTTGCTTGAATTGACGAACGGACACCCTTCTTTATATTAAAAAAAAACCTTTTACTAACTAATTTGTACCCGCGACTTCGTCCGTGTAAATGTAGCAAGTACTTCAATTTTCCTTGAGAACAGTAGGTACTTTATTACAAGATAAAAGTTACCCTATGTCCGTTTCTCAACAACTGACAACGTGTACGCAAAATTTCAGGATGATCGGTTCAGTTTAGGCGTGAAGAGGTAACCAACAAACTTACTTTCGCATTTCTATATTATTAGTTAGGATTAAAAAGTCTATTTACTTATTAATGGCACCCTTTTAAAACAACTGCAAGGCGTGCCACCGAACGTCAAAAGAATAAACAGTAGCGTCAGTGAGCACGGCCACCCCGCTATGAAAAATTTAGTAAGCCTACTAAAAGTTAGCCTTATATTTTTTATGCCACCAGTACAGCGACATAATTTTTAAGCTACACATTTTCATGATAAGCAGCGCCCCACTTATTGTATACTAAAAATATAACTTTATACCAAATAAACTTTATTTTTCAAATATAAAACAAACTTAAATTACAAACTGTACATTTACTAAAAAAAGGAAGGTCATAGGGCATCAAAAAACTAGTCCGCATCGCTGTCAAAATGGGCTGCGGGTTGTTCGAAAAAGATACCGCGCCCCCGGAACGCAAAGGGCACATGAAGGAACATAGACGGGTTTTAGTCAGTAAAAGTCTGACACTCCCTCCCGCCCCGCCCAGGGTGGGGGAAGTTATTTGAGGATTTCCCGTCTTTAAAAAAAAAAAATCGCTGTCAAAATGGGACAAGTGCCCAAAAGGCTGGCAGCATTGCCACGTTGTATGGCATTTAATTCAGATTCTTTGATTTTGATTTTTTCACTGTTTTGAAAAACAAGGTAATTAGGTGAACGGAATAGAATTTCAGTAGCGTATTTAGCTTCTATTTCACATACACAACACACTATTAACATCCACACGGTAAAAAAAGTCAGCCGGTAAACTAAGGGCGCTTTCAATTTAGACGATTGGTGCCGGACTGCTGCCGCACGGTTGTTACGACCATGAGCCGTACTGCTGCCGGGCGACAGCAGTACGACGTAAATCGTCTTATTTGAAGAGATACGCGGCTGCAGTCCGGTCGAATTTCTAAGAAACACGATGCGTTCACAGCACTAGCGAACAACGACTGAGCTGAGACACTGACAGGTTGTTGCCGTTCCGCCAACGGACGTGGCGCACTGCTGTCGCACGACTTTGCGTCGAGACATTTTGTATGAAAAATCATAACCGCCCGTGCGCAGTACGATACCCGGACTGCAGCAGTCGTCTAAATTGAAAGCGCCCTAAGATACCATATTTTTATAAATTACTTCAAAAATGCAAAGAACTTCTATTATAATCGTCAAATATCAAATGGGTGCGCTTTTATAAATCTCAATAAAAACTTCAAACAAAAGAAGTCTGAACTTTGTACAATTGTCATTACTGAAAATGGGTTTTGGCACGAAATTACACTGTATACAAAGTCGCAGACGGCAAAAGCAATATTTTATAAACAAACTAATTTTGAAAGTAATCAAATTAAGCTGAACTTTGTCCAAATAACCAAACAGATTTGCAAGTTATTTTGTTATAAATGTACAATTTCAATAAATCTTTTGAATTTAGTGCATAAATTATGTTTTACCTTGAGTTTGTTTATTGTTATTATTTATTTGTTTATTTAAAATGTTATGCAATAAAAGGTACAATAGCGGACTTAATGCCTTATGCATTCTCTACCAATCAACCAATGGTTATGAAGAGATAAAATGCCAGGTGCTAATTTTGCACGAGAGTAAAACAATAAAGATTTTGATAAAAAAATAACTCTAAGCAATTATATAAATAAATGGAAATGTACACAATACCAAATAATTTAAATTCTCTATACATACATAGTACATAAATAACTTTATATAATAATTATAATGATTTAGGGTTCGGTAACTAAAAACTCCAAACTCAGATCGGTCGGAGCGAACACAACATGTTTAGGTGGAGATTCAGTGAGGGTAGCGACTTGAGCTGTTTGAGCGGTACGGCACATACAATGGCCCATCTCACATTGTGCACTGACACAAGATTTAACGCATATTGTACTGTTTGTGCACTTACTCATCTTAAGGTATCGGCTCACTGCCTAACTCGCCGCACGCGCGTCCGCTCAGCTCGGTGGCTCTAAGCAAAGTGTGCGAGGGAGGGGGAGTATGCCCCGCTCCCCACCACACTATAGCGCGCGGCGTGTACGCATGAGACGACAGAACTATATAATATAATCTACAAACACTACACATATAAATAACGCATGTTATGATAACGCAGAAAAACTGGCCATAGTCTGGACCACAACAATATCTTAATAATATTATAAATGCTAAAGTTTGTTAGAATGGATAGATGGATGGATGGATGGATGTTTGTTACTCTTTTACTCGTAAACGGCTGAATGGATCTGGATTAAAGGCACTGAGTTAGATTGTAGTCTGGAATAACACATAGGATACTTTTTATCCCGGAAAAATGTACTGTTTCCGTGGAATAACCAATGAAATATGACGCGGGCGAAGTCGCGGGCAGAAGCTAATAATACCTATATTATAGTTTGTCATCGAAACGCTAAGAAGAAGAATACTTTTACTCATACTCCGACTTTTGCCGCTTACTACAATGCCATCAAGTACCAGCTTGAAAACTCTAAGATCTTTTCAAGCGCAATTAACATTTTTATTTTTATGTAGGGTGGTACCATTCCGTTTCCCTCGACTTTAATCAAACAGATAGATGGAAGTTAAGATGATAACAATGCTCACAGCCTCTTCTGGGAAAATACGACTGATATGGCCATTAAATGCTTTTAGATCCTTTTTATTAAACTCCAAAATTATTTAATAATAGGCTAAATTGCTTTTCCTTTTTCACTGAAAATGTACAAGTGAGTGTAAATTGGACTTGACTGAAAATTACTTTTTCATGTAAATCGTTTTGCCCCTTATTGCTTTAGCCCAATTTTTGCCATTTTTTTCTTATTCCTTAATCAAATACGAGATTGTTCGTCTGACGAGACAAAAGATTAAATTCTCAAGAGATTTGTAATCTTTATCAAGATTAATAGGTATATTTAAAGCAGCTGTTCCGAGAGGCCTTAAGGCGATAATATCGCAGGGGGATATTAAGATATCTATCTGTAGAACAATTTGTATGAAACTAGGTTCTGCCCGCGACTTCATTCGTGTGACTTTTGTCTTATGCCACTCTATACCGGGTAGATTTTTGAGACGAGTCACAAAGGACAGGTACCTTACCTTAACCGTTATAGTTAACGTTTTTAGGAGACCATCCATAACTTTTTGAGATATTCTGAAGTACATTCATAGATTTTGGAAAGAATTTACAATCGAAAAAATAATACAAAAATACGTTTTTTTTATGCCAACCAATCCTATTTCATGTAGGGATTAAAAGACTATTAGACCATTTAAGGTATAAGGTACAAAAAACTCCAGAAATCGCGAAAAACTTTTCCCATATATTTTGTACGGAAAAAAGACAAACACACATAACAAACATAGAGATAGCAGGAAGAGACTTAGTTTTATACTATGTAGAGATAATTATGTTAATATCGATAATTAATTGTTACTTTCTTTGCAGGATGCACTAATTATTTGTCCCAGCCTTCCCTGGAATCGGGGCGCATAGACGTAGCATATGATATAAATATAGCAAGTAAGTACCTATTTGAGTATATGTAGCTTTTCTCCTAAAATGAACCTCCGGCATAATATCTTCCATTTTTCAAAGTAATTGTAATAATTTTGGATATTAAGTTGATTCTAAGCATCCGTATACTTTTATATGAAAAGTATGCCAAAAGGCCCAGGGCCTTGTACACGGCAAGCACGTTTATGAAAGTAATTATTTCTCTTTGTTTAGATTACGTGCGGACTATGATATCGTTCGGTATCATCAGTCTGTTCGTCATGGCGATGGGCTGTGGTTTCTCCGTGTATACCTTCCATAACCCTCGGTATATGTTCAAGCGTCTGGCCGCGGGCATACACTTTATTAGCAGTAAGTATGACAGTTGTGTTCATATAAATACATAGGGAAGTCAGCTCAAAGCGGCCATAGAAGGCAAAGCGGCCACGATTAATTTTTCGGATATTTGAAGTAAAAGCGCGACTTTGCCATTCTGCACGCGTAGTATACCTCTCGCCCCGTGCCGATCAGTCATTCGGTAGCGGTGGGATTGAGCGAGTTGCGGTTAGTGACGAAAAATACGTTTTCGCGTCATTTGTTAAAATAATACAAGGTAAGTTTGACCTGTTTTGGGCAAACCTGTTTAAGTTTAAATGCTTGCATACACGTGTATGCAAGCATTGTCTATTTGGCTTTGTTTCTTTAGTATTAGCTCCAAAATTTGATAAATAATGTGGGAGTAGTTAATTTTTATAACAAAATGGACGATAAAGGCAAAGCGGCTCGGGCAAAGTGGCCAGGTGACCGCTTTGCCCTTATTATTTTGTTATTTTGTTTAGATGGTCAACAATTACAAACGTAAAACTACCAACGTAAAGCTTCAACAGAACCCAAGTTTATCGATTCTTTGACCTGCTGGAAGCTGAAATTGAAAAGCATGAAATTGACACAATGCGTATTTTTAATATGGACAAGACTGGGGTACAAACATCTTCCAACAAACCTCCAAGAGTTTTAACAAAACTGGGCAAAAAGCAAGTGGGCAAAGTAGTTTGACTTAAATTTAATGTTATACATTAAATTCAAGTCAAAATACTTTTAAGACTGATTGTGATTAAAACGGGTAGAAAATGTTGATTTTTTTATTAAAAAATATATAATATTATGTTTAATAATAATAAATAATGTTTTTAATATACAGGATAAGTTTTTAACCAGTGCGTAAATTTTTTTTGGTAGTTCAGTGTCAGTAATAGAACACATTTCCGTGATTAGTTAAAAAAAAAATTAAAAAAATTTCATCCTTATCCGAGTTTGAAATAAGCAAAACCTGGACATAATCTATTCGCTATACTATCAATGAAAGCTCGCGGCCGCCGCCCGGGCGCATGGCTGGGGTGAGGGGGTGGGGAATGCGCTAGCGCCGAGTGACAATAAAATATGGTTTTTAAGTAATCATGTTTCGTAAGCGATAACTTTTTTTTTTAGTACTAAGACATATCAAATTATCAAAATAAAATATACGTGTTTAATAAAACGTGTTGAAGTTTATTATGGCAAAATTTACGCACTGGTTAAAAAAAATTCCTGTATTTTTTTGAATTTTTATTCTGTCTAGCATTCAACAAAAATAAACATTTCCGAAGAATTTTTGGGGTGGCCTCTATGCCCTTACCACTATGGCCGCTTTGGGCGACCCCTCGGGCAAAGCGGTTTTTTGACATGTTTTTGTAATCTACAAATCTAAGGCTTATATTTAAATTTGCGCGAAATTTAAATTGCAAATTAAAAAAAAATTAAATTAATTCTCTACCTATTAGTATAAAATTATTTTAAAAAAATTATCGTTTTATAGGTTTTTTCTTAATTTAAAGTTAAGGTGGCCGCTTTGAGCTGACCTCCCCTACCATCACGCCTGTACTCCCCGAAGAGATAGGCAGAGGTGTACCATAAACACCCACAGTTCGCTGGTATAATTAGGTCCCATGTAATAGGGGGCTTTGTAATACTTAATATATTTTTTTCAATTCCTTTTTTTTAAATTACTGTTGTACATGAGGTCTTGTGACCGAAATTTTATGTTTTTTAAATTCTTTTTTTTTATTACTTTTGAGTTTTTGGGGTCTTGAATTCGAATCCTAGGCCGGGTATAGCGTTTTCCCACCCGAAATTTCTCAATATCAGCCTAGAGATTATCAGGATCTTTGCTTAGTTACCCTTGGGCGTCCTACAGGCCACCTATCTACCTACTACCTTTGGAAAAAAAAGCGTGATGTTATGCTATGATGTTAAATGGCAATAAGTACACATGTATTACTATTTGCAGCCTCATGCACGTTCGTCGTGGTGCAAGTAATGATGTCTTCAGTGGATCATATGAAGAGGAACGTGAAAATCATCTACCCCGAAAAGGCTTACCATTAGTAAGTACCTACTGACTGTCGTAGTTCAATATATCTGTAGGTACATTTTTGTATGTGTGCATTTAAGTATCATAACATAATCTTGTAGGGGTTTAATAGTTCTTTTTACTAATGTACAATGTGAAATTATCCATTTCATATTTTTAAGTATTTAAATTACACGTTGGAAAAAATATCTAAATTCCATGAATTTAAAGTCATAATTTTATTATGAACAACTTTTCACTAACAAAAACAACAAATAATCATGAAAAAAAATCAACTGATCTTTATACATATTTTTACTTTTTTATTTTATTCCTGTTTTTAAATTGACGAATTTCGGGTTGGTCCCATAGTAAAAGTTGCTCATCATGATTAGTACAAATCAAATCTCACAAATAAAAATGTCCCTTGTTTAGGATTCCGGTAAACAAAAAGGTCTATTGCCTAAGTTAAAAGAATTACTGTTTAAAAGAGAGGTGAACTCACTTGCACCAACTATGGTCAGCACTAATAGACGAGCAAAATCAAGCCATTTTTATTGATTAGTTAAAACTAAAAATAACATCACAAAATAGAGTTGTCAATTTTGCACAAAATATGTATATTCTCTTGCACGCAATTTTTACTCTTATTCAGTTCTGTTATAGTTCATTATCAATTAACGCCTGGATTTGCCTCAGTTTGAGTTAGTCCTTTATTATTGAGTGTACAATCTCAAAGTAATGATATAACAATAATGGTAGTGTTCCCAAAATTCTATAGCCTTGTAATGAAAACCTTTATGTATAAATTGAAAATTTCTGCTGGCCTCCTGTTTACAACGTTATGTTTTTGACGTATTGCTAACTACTTTGATAGACGTTTGTATACGATCAGACCAATGCATGTTAAGAGGAGCTAACATCGTCCATTGTTTATGCGGGCATTATCATTTTGCGTTGAAAGCATTCCATTGTAGAATTTTGCACAGACATTTTAAGCAAATCGTGGATATATCTCTTGTTTTTTTACGATATCTGTTTAATTTCACGTCACTAACTTCCTCTTTTTCCACAGCTATAACATCAGTTTCTTCCTGGCCTGGTTCGTGGTGCTTGTCAATCTCTTCGCTGCTGGCTCCTTCCTCTGGTACTCCCGCAAGAGGAAAGGCGACAAAGCAGCTACAGACGAGCTGGCCATGGCCGATGAACCCACCATCATCGGCCGATGACGCTTCAAGCGAATCATTATCACGCGAAATCTCCAGTCGTGGGAAAGCTTCCTCAAATCTTTACTGAACAGTGCTCAAATGACCAATAGCTGTAACTATGTTCAAGTCTTCCATGTAATGTATTCTACGAAAATAAGACTAAGTGATGCGGCCCGGATGACGTTTAGCTATTCGAAGTTGTTTGCGAAACTGTTCCATTTGTCGGAATGGGATTTTGTCCAAAATCGGTGATAGGTATACTTACTATTGTTACCAGTTGATTTGAATCGTCTTTAAATGCGGTTATAGTAAACAATAGTGAAGGTATGCTTTGAGACAACAATTTAAAACTTATATTCGAAATAATGGAATTTGATATAAATATCGATGGTAGAAAATTCCGCATCGAAACTGCTTCTAAGCTCATCCATACCAACTCGATGAAGCCAGTTCTTACACCCGATTGGTTTCGGAAGCGATGGAATTCGTAGAGGAATCGCTTTCGATTACTAGCTGCAATGAACTCATCCGATTAACTCGAACCGAGACTTGGCTTGAGTCGCATCACTAACATCGCATAACACACCGTCAGTTTCAGCTTTTAGCGATTCTTGACTGATTCTGTTACCTTGGATTTAATTACACCCTGAATGTAAATCGTGACGTTAATATTAGTACGCCTTGTTAATCTTATAAGCGACGGAAAAAAATCATCTTTATTGCGACGCTTTTTATTACTGGCTTGCAATATTTTTATGTGAAAAACGTATTTAAACTTTATATATTCGCCTTGGACTTATAGGATTAACGAAGTTACGTACATCGTGTTATGAAATAGCGGTTTTTGTAATTAAAATATGCGTAATCTTTTGCGTTTTTGTGTAAATATATTGAACTATTACTATGCTGCCATGAAACTACGTGTAACTTGATTCTAGTCATACTTATATTTATAATGCATATGTTTGTAAGGGTCATTTCCGTAATTAGTTTAAATATTTTTATGAAATAGTCATGTTCTTATCGTGAACACAAAAGGGGGACTTAGATTATATTTGTGTTTGTAATTCCTCATCCGTATATTATAAAATCGAGTTGGGACCAACAGGATATAAAATTCACTTTAGTCTAACTAAACATCGGGGACTTATTTATAGAACATGCAGGGTGGGGAACGCGGGAACCGCTATTATAAGAATAAAGTAAGTTTGACTTAAAACGGTTACGGAATGCATCCCGGAGAGTGGTATTGTTTATTCCATTACACAGGCCGATTTTAAATTCTTTGGCAATCTTTCAGGGCGTGGAAGTACTAATAATAATGAACAATTTTTACTATGGAATCAACTTATTTGAACATAAAAAATCCATATTTTCCATATACAATTATAATTATCATATCGTACAATTATTGTATTTTTAACATTTTTTTTTTACAAAAATATATATTTTTGAATAAGTTCAAAATAATGCTCCGCTCGAAGCGAGGTGGTAATTTCCAAGCTGACGGCGGTTAGAGATATTCTTACAATTTGTGCGTGCGCTGTCCAAGACGACCTCCTTCTAAACTAGAGCCAGCTGTTGAGTTGTGTTTCTCTAAGTGTTAATCAAAATATATAATATTATTGTATTCTTCTTCTTGTCTGAGGAGCTCGTGGCTAAATAATTACAGCCGCATAGACCGATCTTCCGGGTTAAGCCATGCTTGCCGAGGTTGGTCTGTGGATGGGTGACCATTTACTATAGCGAGTTTCCTCCGTGCCTCGGAAAGCACGCAAAGCCGTTGGTCCCGGCTGTCATTTGTAGATCTTTGACAGTCGTTACTGTTAGTCAGAAGCCCGAAAGTCTGACAACCAGTCTAACTGAACTGTCAAGAAGTTAGATAGAAAGTTGAACCTAATTTACTCGAAGTAAAAATTGTTCATAACAATGTGTACTAACTTTCACCCCTAGAAAGATTGCCAACGAATTAAAAGTCATCTAGTATTTACATTATGGTGTGTATTGATGTTATGTACGTTCTTCTTATATAATGATTCTTTTTTATTGAGTAAACTTTTTAAACTTTATCCGTGCTTTTTTTTGCTATCAACCCTAAAACTTATTATATTTTTAATCTAGCCTGCAGTATCCCAGTTCTGGGGAAACAAGCCTTGCTGTGGAACATTGTTTTTATTTTTTTTATTACATATGGGTAAGCTTTTGACTCTAGTCTAGGTCAGAAGTGACATAGACAGAGCCGACGATGAAATGAGCTTACTCAGAAGAAACCTATTCACTCTATCTTTGAAGAGAATAGTATTGAATACGTTTAGAAATACAGACGCAGGTAGATTGTGCCACTCTTTTGCAGTACACAAAAGTATGAACTAAAAAGTGAAGTAAATATGTTTACAAAAAATATTTTAGTAACACGCTACACGAAACGATAATCAGTTTTAATTAAAGCATGTTTACGTTGAAATGACAAAGTGTTATGTATAAAATTAAATACGATTTCATACGCTTATGACTGCACGTGTACTGCGGTTCAAGTCTTTAACATTTTACAACAGAAAAATGTCGTATAAACTTTTCGACGGTAGTTATTTTTGGATGAGCATTGTCGAAAGTCTGGCATCGGCCCAGAGTTGAGCTGTGACACTGCCAACGTCAACAGAGGTCAGTGGCCTAAAAAAAACCTGGTGAAGGAAAAGGCCAGTTCTAGGAGACTGCCCCTGGATCGGATGGCTCAAGACTTCTTTCTTCTGTCTGTAATAGAGACGTAAAGAAAAATAGCCGAATAACCAGTAAGTGCTGTTTATGTGTTGACGGACGACCTGACTAAGACCGCAGGAAGACTTTAGATACAGGCCGCTTCCAACCAGTCCTTTTAGAAATCTATTGGGGATGTCTATGTCAAGCAGTGAACGTTCTGCGACTGATATGATGATGATGCTAGCGTAAGGATAAGTGAAACGAGAACTAGCTAGTAGCACACTGACTTTACTTAACAAGCAACATTTTAACTAATATAATAAAGCTGTTCTTTTTTTGTTAGTTCATATTTAAGTTCAAATTTCTGGAACTCGTATTAGAAAAATAATATCGTATCTGATTACAAGATTCATGAAGAATAGTAGAGGCTATGTAACATCACACTGCAACTCACGAAACTGGAGCAGTAATCAAAGGAATAACTTAACTCGAGTGAAAAAAAAACTATGCAAGCAAAATCGCAGGCAGAACCCTCTGCGGGTTGTTCAAAAGAGATACCGCGCCCCCGGAACGCAAAGGGCACATGAAAGGAACATAGACGGGTTTTAGTCAGTAAAAGTCTGACACTCCCTCCCGGGAAGTTATTTGATGATTTCCCGTCTATAAAAAAAAAAAAAGGCAGAACCCTGTGAGTAATATACTAGCGATTGCAGCCACAAAAATATTCACAAAAACAATGTAACAGTAAGGTAAACACATCATAATATGAATAAACGGTAATATCTTGTACCATTCGTACTAACAAAAACTATCTACACGGTACTAAAATAAATCTTCGCTTGTCAGTTCAAATTATAATGGCGGTCTTTTTTCTTTGTTAAAATGACTCCTCTCGTATTTTTAAAGCATACCAATGAAACAAAGACTGTGTTATGAACCGCTATAAATAGAAAATGGCACGCATGAGAGCTAGGCCTTGGCGCTTACTTTTTAAATAATTGTTAGAAAAATATCTTAAGCTTCTGACCGTTGTACTACTTCGAGCCACGTGCAATGCTATTGTACCTTTTTTTTATAGACGGAAAATCATCAAATAACTTTCCCCGCCCATGGCGGGGCGGGAGGGAATGTCAGATTTTTACTGACTAAAACCCGTCTATGTTCCTTCATGTGCCCTTTGCGTTCCGGGGCGCGGTATCTCTTTCGAACAACCCGCAGCCCCGGCAGGCATTGGCCCTTAGTGGCCCCTTCCAAGTTGAAGAAGTGAAATGAATCAACCGTTCTGTCATCGTCAGCATGCGAAATTAAGCTGGGAATAATTAATGAAGCTATATTGTACTTATACTTTCTAAGTTTACCTTGGACTTCACTGACATTGGTAAAGAAACAACATGAAGAAACCTGGACATATAATGAATGTAGGTTTGAAATCGCAAATCCACCCAAAGCGGTTATTAGTGATGATGGCTTCTTTGTATGAGGAAAGGCCATTACACTAGGACAATAATAAGCTGGTAATATTTATTTATTTCACTTAAAAAAAAACATATTTAGTAGTAGTAGTTTCCACTTACATTCAATCGGAAACCAGAAAGTAAGTAAAGAAAGGCTTATAACCGGAAAGGGATTTTTTCCAGCACCACGGATACCATTGTATTGAAAAACTCTGTAAGACCCACTTTCACCAAAACTCACGCTAGAGTTATTTGCTAATATAAGGTTTAATCACCAACATTTTAATTTAAACTTTTGTTGGCAACCAAGTTTGAGTTAATTTTTTGGCGCATATCTAGGGATGTGCAGTACAATTGTGCATTTTTATTCAGTATCATCTGCTTAACCTTTTCCCAACTATGTTGGGGTCGGCTTCCAGTCTAACCGGATGCAACTGAATACCAGTGTTTGACATGGAGCGACTGCCTATCGGACCTCCACAACCCAGTAACTGGGTGTCACCCAGTTACTGGGTGTTACCCAGTTACTGGGTTGTGGTACCTCTTGGTTAAATTGGTTGTCAGACTTCTTGACTTTTGACTATCCGTAACGACTGCCAAAGATTTGCGAATGACGGCACCAACAGCTTTACGTGCTTTCCGAGGCACGGGGGTGTCACACCACCAACTTCCAAACTCCGGGCTGTTCATTTTTATTCAGTATGCACTCCCTTAACATTCCTTGTATAATATAACATACTGTATACATAAGTCTATACACCTACATTTATATATGTGTTCGCCTATTCCACTTTCCCGCTTTTCAAAAGTTGCCAGATGGTTTAATTCTTGAACTGACAGCTCTACCGTTCTTATTTAATGAAATTAGTTACGAAACTTCTTTAGTATTCCGGCTCTCGTGTGGTTAAAATAAAGGTTAAAAAATGTAATTATGTCTATGGCATAGACATAGTTTTTAGTTTTTGTGTATATTCGGTAGGTCTAAAAGTAGGGCTTAATTTTTAATAATCGTAGTTTTAGTGTCGTAATTTTTTTCATCCACAAAAATATTACCCCTAGAAATAATTTATTTGGCATAAGAACGTTTGCCGCGTCAGCTAGTAATTAATAGAAATCTGAATATTAATATAAATCTGAAATCACAAATCCGCCTTGAGCAACCGTGACGATCAATGCTCGTGCCTTCTTTATATGAGAACAGGTACCAATAGATTTTAAACTTTATATCCCAGAGCCTTAAGTTAAAAATCTATTAAAGATTTCTAAGCGTTAGCGACTGGAACGAACGAAAACGCTACGCAATCTTCATTAGATCTTCAACTTAAAACCAAGCACATAAATTTGAAGATCTATTAAAGCCTACTCAGCGTTTGCGTTTATCGTTTGTTACATGGCTACAGGTGCAGGTCTATGCCCAGCAGTGAGACAATAATTGACTGGTATTTACTAAAAACAACAAATGATAAACACGTTTTGAACCGAGGACACAGCAAAGTAGCTAATTTTATTGTTAAAAACGTACTTCAGTGTAAGGGCGACCTTTAAAACGAGAATATCAGTTTCCCACATCAAGCACTTCAACACGTAGAGTTCAGTTTTAGTCTATTTAAATTTTCTAGTGTGCTTAGTGACGCTTTAGACGTGTGATAAAGCTTGTCGTTGAATTTAGATTCTTATCGACTGTATCGCGAATTTAGTTTTAGGTAATAGATACTTATTACTTCTTCAAGTGGTGTATAATCCTATTGTTGTATAATCTAAACATTTATACAAATAAATAAATAAAAATAAACAGCATTTTACTAAATGCATATGAAAGTATAAACGGTACTTACATAAAAAAAAAATTTTTGCTGTCTGTCTGTTTGCTCCGGCTAATCTCTGAAAGGGCTGGACCGATTTTGACGACACTTTCACTCGCAGATAGCTCGGATGAAAGGAATGAAAGTTTGTATGGGAGTCCGTCATTATTTAAGATGAAACCAAACCATATTCAGGCGCTTTAAAAAAAAACATGAACGTTTGTTCAAGTTTTTTTGAAAAATTACTCTCTTAGAATAAACCAGGCTGTCCAAAGTAAATTATTCCACATGGATGAAGTCGCGGGCAAAAGCTTGTATGTTTAATAAAGCAATTATCATACAAAAACGAATACGACAAAAGGCTTTACCTAAACGGAGCTTAATACGGTCCCTTCGCATTTTATACAGAAAACACAACGTAAAGAAAATAAAAACAAAGTACTCTGTTTTTCTTGTTCTTGTATTTATATGTATATGGGTGTAGAGATCAATAATTCCAAGAAACCAGTTTTCAAAAGAACGCTTTCTTTTAGCCTAAAACACTCGATCAATTTTCAATTAACCGTAAAATAAAATTTTTAGTTGCTTTGAAATCAATAAAAAAAGTGAATCGACTTGGCAAATAGATGACGTCACTAGTTAAAATATTAATGCCATAAAAAATATACGGAGTTATCGCGTTTTCACAGCTTCTAAAAAGTATGTCAATTTTGAAGGCATTAGCGAAGGCGTCTACAACCTTTTCTAACGAAAGTTAAAATCATTATTTTGTACCCAAAAATATAAAACCTTAATTTATATGTCCGCATTAGTCCGCATGACCGGATCTACAACTGGCATAAAGCTTCGAAAGTCGTTCGATACTCGTTTACAAGTAACCATGGCAACCATTCAACAGTCTTCGCATGTTGTGCTGGGAAGATAATGGAGTGAAATAATTTCGAGTTGTAACCTAAGCAGATCAATAAAAGTCGAGTAATTCAAACGAATCACGCAACATGCCTGGAACTGAGGTATGCCGCTACGTTTTTGTCCCTTTCAATTTAATTAACATGATACAGTTTGCATGCAATCGAGTTGTTACGTCAACGTCTGCTTTCAAGGAGCTTTGCACGAACCCCGTCCACAGGGGACGGGCCTTCATTATTAGCATTTATAATGTCCGTTGGTTTAGCCCGACGAACTACTGTGACGTTCTTTGCATAATTTATTTTACGATGCCGACGATCATTCAAAAATGTCGTTTCGTAATGAATTGCGCAGGAATATAAAACTCGTCCTGAATGTTTCGAGCTAAGACGTTTTTATCAAATACTAGATGCTGCCCGCGACTTTGTTTCTGGTTTTGTTTTTGTTTTTAGGCCTGAAACTTTCACAAAAAATCTGTTTAGTTGTGAGTATTTTCTATGATTTCCGTACCATAATTTTACTTACTGTAAAACGGGGTAAATAAAATGCAGTGGTATAGAAACAAAACTTAGCATTGTAATTTGTGATTTAAAAGGTGACAAAATATTTAATTTAATGTGAAATAGTCGAATCCCTTTTGGCAACGAACAACATTTAATTAATGTGAAAATGCCTTTCAAAGTTTTGTCTATTGAAATTCGTGTAATGTAGGGGACATTTCTTCTATTTACCCCTTTTTTTACCACGAGGTACCTATCGTTATTTGAATTAGGAACATTGAAGTTTTTTTTTATGTTCAGCTGGTTTAATGTTTGTAAATGAGGCAAGTTATTGCTTTTAAAAGTAAAAAGAATACGCTGTGCACTTTATTTGGGCCCTTAAGCCCAAGTCCGATAATGCAATTGTATCTGAATTCAAAAGACTCATTATATTATTCTGATGGTGTACCACTAGGCACAATGGTTTTTAGTGCCTAGTATGGTTGTAAGAATGATAAATTACTCAAAGTATCAGACTTGACCCGAGGGAGGCCCGGTCAGTAATGTAGAGTGAAATATGTAGGCATTGAAGGTTAGGGTGGAGTAGGGGCGCATTATCTTAGCTGGCCTTTACTGAATTACTTCATCAAGTATGTTAGTAAAATAGTTCTGTTGACATAGTATCTTCTTGTAATTTTATGTGTGTATGCAATTATTTATAATTGTTTTGGACATAATTATTGAGAACAGGATTTTTGTTTCTTTATTTTTTGTTATAAAGTAGCCGTCAGCTCTACTTGCCATGAGTCCTGACCACTGGCACTTTAATTTGCTGACTCTCTGGGCTTTTTTTTATAGATGGGAAATCATCAAATAACTTCCCCCGCCCTGGGCGGGACGGGAGGGTGTGTCAGACTTTTACTGACTAAAACCCATGTATGTTCCTTCATGTGCCCTTTGCGTTCCGGGGGCGCGATCTCTCTTTCGACCAACCCGCAGTTCCGGCAGGCATCGGCCCTTAGTGGCCCTTTCCAAGTTGCCGACATCTCTTTGAGGGGCGCGTGGAACACGAACGCGCCGTCGACACGGTGACTCTCTGAGCTTTTTAACTTTACTTCGTCGTCGAATAGTATAACTAAATCATGTTTTTTTTATATAATAGGGTGCAGATTCTAAAGCTGATGGTGAAGATGACTCAAGCTCTGATTCCAAATCATCTACTGGTAAGCTAATTTATTATCCTAATATTAGGTTTCCTCACGATGTTTTCCTTCACCGATTTCAATGATTTCCCAAAAACTTAAAAAGTGCTTATGGCGCAATTACACTGGTAGATGTGAGTGGCAACGCGCCCTAGAAAGACCTGCCCTGACCTTATTGGAGAGGTTCTTCGGAAAGGTCGGGTGCGCAGTACTCGTGACCAGGGTGCTTGTTTAATCAGATGTATGAACGTGGATGAGGCTATAAGAGTATGTAGGGATCGTCGCAGATGGCGTTCTGTGGTTTCTAGCTACCCCCATGGGAAAAAGGCATGAGTTTATGTATGTATGTGTACTAAGTGTAATTGTGTCCTAATAAAATTTATTCAATAACCTTAGGAGCTACTGATGAAGACGACCCAGAGAGAACGCATTCAGCCCAGATTGGGTACAATGTAGCTGGGTCCCGTACTGCGCACATCGACCGGGAGGAGTACTTGGCAGCTCACAGAGACCTCATGCTGGAACACAACCGTCAACAAGTGCTCAACAACATACTGCATCGGCGACTGGCTGAATATTACAAGTATGTATTTTTGATCTCATTGGTTAGCAACCAACCGACGGTGCACTTGATGTGACGTGGTGAAAACAAAGTTGAAATGTCTTACATGCCTGTAATTTCACCGGCAGCCATACCCTCAAATCGGAACACAGTAACGCTGCTTTGCGGCAGAAATATGTATAGTACTAATAGTACACCCTTGTATATTCTCCGATCTCTATTTTACTGTTACAAATTGGATGAAGTCTCAGGGATAAAAGAAAAATAAGAAGCAACTCGCCTTTCTTCTTCTTTTCGATTAATTTCTTTGGCAAAATTAAACTATTGATACTCGGAAACAAATACTTTGCGATAAGTTTTTCAAAGTATTTATTATAAACTACTAGCTGCGACCCGCGACTTCGTTCTCGTTGGCTTTTGCGCTAGATATCTTCGCGGGCGTACGCAGAACAACCCTCCAAAATTACTTCACTATTGTTTCAATGGTTTAAAACACATAGAGGACAAACATACAAACATTCACTATGTAGAAGAAAATAGGTACAAAAAAATATCAACCGTAAAGTGTAGGTAGCACTGTAATTTTTCCTATAACATCTAATTGACGCCATGACTAATTTCTTACACTCGCGTTACTCGCGTAATACACGTGGCAGTAAAAACTATTAATAAAAGTAACAAGACAAAACATGACGTTGAAGAATAAAACTTTTCAACCGTAAGATAAAACTGATGGTATATTTATTTTTTTAGTCATCGTCGCGCCGTCCGTCGCCGCGTGTTTGGCGCAAGCATCGAAATTGCTCATTTGTATTGAAAGAAAATACTAGCCCACTGAACTGTATTAGAAAAACAAGAAGTTGTATAATACTTTGGCAGGCGGTCTGTATGTGTAGCCGTGTTTGTGGCAGAATGCCGATATTCTTGCAATTTTTTGAATCGGTGAACATATTATTGTAGGTAATTTCAAATATTACTTTGATGTTGGGAAAGGTAGAATTTGTATTAACTCAGTGTAATCCACGTTATGAATTTAATACAAATTATTTATTTGGGTTTGATTTTTCGTAATTTGTTTTATACAATATTGTACTTACAGATTTGATCGATTTATAATAAATTAGGTTCTACCTGCGACTTTGTCTTCATAAACTGAATTTGTAAACGTTGCCACACGCAGTTTCTCCGTATACGTGCGTTTACAAACATACATATAAACTCACATACACAAACAGCCTAAAAGGGCTGTATTATCCCACGGGAACATGAAAAGGGATTAAGATAATCATATGTGTTAAGCTAGATGAACATATATTATATGTGTGGTATATTTTAGCTTATTCCTTTAAGAGTAACATAATTGTTGGTTTTTGGGTATTTTTAAGTCAACTGTTTATCAAACGCCTTTCTTTTCCAGAAAACGTAAATGTGAACACGTTCTGAAGACTTTGGAGGGCGCTCAGGACATGGAAGAAAAATATCAATTGAAATTGTTTGCTTACGAAGATTTAAAAAAGAAAGCGGAGAGAGAAATCGCTTCTGTGAGCATGTTATGTTTATATGGTTAAGAGCTATTGCCAGTACTCATTTTTCCTTTTAAACATTGCATACTACAATTCATCTCAGTTGAAAATTTCATCCAGATCCGTTCAGCAGTTTAAGCGTGACACCCATCCATTCATCTATCCATCCATCCTCACAAACATTCGCATTTATAATATTAGTAGGTTGGTAAGATAGTAGCAAGTAGGATTAGTAGGATAAGTAAGGTTTTGATTATAAAACCTGTCCTAATCACTATTAAAAAAAAAAAATATATATATACCATCACGCCTGTATTCCCCGAAGGGTTAGGCAGAGGTGTACCAATGTGCACCCACAGTTCGCCGGTATATTTAGGTCCCATGTAATAGGGGGCGAGCCTATTGCCATTAATCGGGCACAAATCCAAACTTCGAGCTGCTACTGAGAATTTCATAGAAAAACCCAATAACACTTTTTGCTCGACCTGGGAATCGAACCCAGGACCTCTAGCGTAGCAGTCGCGCTTAGGACCACTAGGCCACCGAGGCAGTTCACTATTTTTTATGAAAGTAAAATATTCTGACACACAACAAAGACAGGCGTGATGTACAATGTATGTACAACAGTCTTACAGAAAATTCTATTTTTAAATAGATAAAAAGGGATGTGTCCCAAGTAGAAGAAGAATATGCTGGTATATTGAAGCATGCTGAGTCCAAATTTGATGGACTGCAACAGCTCGAGCGGACAACTGGCACGGGACTCATTTACTCCAGAAAGGGAAAACCTATCGCTGACAAGGTAACACTTTTCACATACTTATACTTGCCCATTATTGTCCCAATGTAAGGCAAACACCCCTTCTCACACAGAGAAGGCACGAGCATATGATCACCACTGTTTCTCAAAGCAAATTAATTGTAAGACCACGTTGTCTCCTTTACCCTTCACCCTTTCTTCAAGATAAGCTTAGAAAGTACATAATGAATCATAATTTTATAAATAAGCACATAAAAGTAAAATGTCAGTGCTCTCATTACGTTTGTAACTTAATTTTCTAATTAGGGTGTTCGAGGGTGTGCGTTATTCCAATTACATATTGTAGACTACTCTATTTCATTATAATCATAATTTTTATTATTCTTCTACTTACTACAGACAGTGGAGCGGTTCCTTACTCTTCAATTGCGCAAGAGTGAACAATCCTCTGCTCTGTGCCTACGCTACATACGCGCAAGGAACGCTGTCACCGAACTCGAGACTATCGTGAAGAAGCTGGAAACCCTGGGCCCAGGACTTTACGTGTGGCAATATGAACAACTCAATATTGATAATCAGAACTACAATACTAAAATTGAAGGTAACTTACAAATTTTATGGAGCCATTCGTCACTTCAAGTACACAACAAGTATACAACTTCAAGTTGGTACGTTGCTACGTCATGGTATAACAGCTGAATGTTTCTCTATGCCATCTCTTCACAATCTTCTTCTTCATCGTGTGGGCAGTAAGATCTAACGACGCACACACCCTAGTGTCAGAGTTTCTAAACCGCCTCAAGGGTATCTGACATGGTTGCCAATGTCAGTGACGTCCAAGATAAACTTAGAAAGTACATATGAATTAGAAAAAGTCACATTGGTATTGCCCGTGCCCGGTTGCGAACCCACAACCTCGTGCATGAGAGGCGGGCGCCTTAACCACTGAGCCATCACGACTTCACAATGCCAAACAGTGATTGGCTACTATGAAGTTTGTATCAGTGTAGCTTTGGTAGCAAGCAGGCAGTAAATGCATGAAAAATTCTGCCCAAGAACGTCATTGACATTTCAGCTTTTATACAATGATGTAGGTCTGGCAGTCATGGGCACTTAGGCTATTAACATTAATTTTAAATGTTGTTTTGATTAACAACAAGCTTTTGCCCGCTTCGTTCCAAATTATCTCCCGGAAACACGGAAACGAATTAAATATTACCATCATAACATCACACCTGTATTCCCCGAAGGGTTAAGCAGTGGTGTACCAATGTGTTTTATAGGTCCCATGTAATGGGGGGCGAGCCTATTGCCATTACCGGGCATACATTCCAACTCCGAGCTGCTACTGAATACCGAACGAAACGAACGGAATAAACGAATACGAATTAAATATGCTGTGTGTTATGCTAAAGCAGTATATTTAGCTATACATAATATGTGTGCTATGTATGCCATTTGGGTGACAAACAAGCTCACGGCCTACCTGATGTTAAGTATTCACCGCTGCCTATAGGCATCTACAAGATCTCTGAATCTGTCAGGATTGCGAAATTTGTTCGAAAGAGTCATCGTGACCCTGGAATATAAAGGGCGTTAGGAGGAACACGGATGAGGTTTAGTCAGAAAAATTCTGACACTCCCTTCCGCTCCGCCCAAAGCGGTAGAAGAGATTTAATGACTTTACATTCCTAAAAAAAAAACGGTACACTTACGTACTTAGTAATGCTCAAAAATATTGTTCTAAAAATCTTTTCATGAATCTGCCATCTTCAATTACGCTTATCAAAATGTATTACCTTTTCAACAGAACGTGAAGACGAGCTTATAAAAAACCGCTCCAAGTGCACGGAGCATAACCAAATCTTGGCTCACATCAGAGAGAAGATGCATCACACTGATGAGGTCATTGACTTCGCCGAGTGTGATCTTGGAGACGCCGAAATAGAGTTTTATAGGGCTAGAGAAGATCTGGGTCAAATTAAGGTAATTATTCTCTTTTAGTTTTAGTATTGACAGTGAATGTGTGCGAGGCCTTAATACTCGTACATTATAATTAGGAAAGGAATCCTTACAGACATTTAGGAAAGTGTACTAGAAGACAGAGTAGGACAAAGAAGACAAGATAGGAGCGTTAAGGGCTAACCCTTAACTCTCCTATCTTCTAGTACACTTTCTAACAAATATTATTTGATTATCCTAAGACAATCATTTTTTTTTTATATTGGAGGGTATTTATAAACGCACCCACGACACAGGAGAATTTTTATTATTTCGTTGGATGGCTAACCAGCCAGAGGCCCATCTGATGATAAATAGACACATTGCTTATAGATATCTAGAATACCATAAGCCTTTCATTTTCCAAAGTCAGCGTAATAATGAAAACCTAACTTCTCTTAGGCTATCGTTTTTCTGAATCAAATCTTTTATTGAAAACTGACAATCAATAAAAGATTTTATTTGAAAAAATAAGTCGTCATATGTGTAAGGCATTTTGTATCTCAGCTGAAAATGACTTTGATATTACTCTTTTTTACATGAACAGAGCCGTCGCAATAAACTGCGTTGGTCGGCGGAGGACGAGAGACTGAAAGCCGGCCTGCTCACAAGAAAAGATTTACTGCGTGACTTTCAAGCTGCCTTGGACGAGGTAAACAATATTTATTGGACATTACTGCAACAGGCTATAGTTAAAAAGAATGAATGAGTTTCCTAGCTAAGTTATTTTGTTTGAGATGTCTAGTTGAAATAAGTAAGACAAAGTTCAGGGACCTTAGGTTCCAGCTGGAATAAAGTGAGAGTTTATGTGAATGTTAGAATATATTTTAGATTTTTCTTATTTTTAAAAATACCTGCATTTAATGTTCACTTAGGCGACTAACCCACACGCGTTACCATCTCAGAGACAAATTTGAAATGTCTTATGTGTCTGTAATTACACAGGCACCGATACCCTTCAAACCGGAATAAAGCAACGCTACTTTGTGGCAGAACTAAGAATCGTGGTAGTACTTCCCGGACGAGCTCCTTCACAGAGAGCTCTATTTATCGAATAATATTAGATACAACAAGGCTCAAACAACGGCAGTTTTACAAATTTAGTGTCTGGATAGTAGATATGTAATAAGCCCTATTTGTTTAGGTGGACTTACTAGACCAGAAAAAGAAGAACCTGGAGACACAGTTCACGAAAGCCGCACAACAACTGAGGAAAGCACGAAGAAGCATTCTAAATCAAACTAATTAATCATCATCATCATCATCTGCCTAGCCTTTTCCCAACTATGTTGGGGTCGGATTCCAGTCGAACCGGATGCAGCTGAATATCAGTATTTTACATGGAGCGACTGCCTATCAGACCTCCACAACCCAGTAATGGGTAATCAAAGTAGTTAATCAATTAAGTTTAACCGACTTAACCCTAGGTAAATCTCTGGAATCACTACCTATTCCGTTTTTTTGTTGCTGTGTGTGGTGGAAAACTGTCGTGGATGTTCACCGTCCTGGAAAGGAGGGGGGGGGGGGGGGCACCGAGAGGTCGGTCAGACTTTTACTGCCTAAAAATAACCCCGGTGTTCCCTTCCCACTCTTACGCCGGGGAACCTGAGAACGTACGCGGCTTCCGTGATCCCCGACCGGCGCAGGCCCAACAATACGGGCCTCATAAAAATATCACTATACATATGTAAACTTTTTTTTGTAGATGGGAAATCTATGTATACTAAGGGCAAAGTCTAACAAAATTTACGTCGTCGATCTTCCGTTGTGTAATTCATGATTTGCCTTAGTAGTCAACGTACTTTTGGTCAAATGTGTATGTTTGTTTGGAATTATAATTATGTACCAGCATTGCGCGATAAAATATCGCCAATATCCGATTCCATGTTTCATTCCATTCCATTTCGTGTTTAGGTCCTTTTTAGACATGTTTGTAAGGTCGCATTTACACCAAACGTATAATCAGTTACCGACTCTAAGGGCACGTTCTCACAATCTCATGACTGACGGCAAATTATCGTGTCGCTTCGAGCGTCGTGTCTTGTTCACATATAGGCCGATACGACTAACCGTCGCCCACGACTTTTTATTTGTCTGATTGTCAGACGGGAGCAGCCAGAGACGACAGTCGTCCAACGATAAATTAATCGTCACAACAGCGGGAATGCGCTCTGACCATAAATCAAAATGTGTGAAAAATTATAGTACCTTAGTACGTTTGTGTGAATCCAGCCTAAAAGTTCAGGTTGTACAAGCTTTGTTTAAATATAGGTGGTAATCTGATGCATATTTACCTAACTTCGGATGTTAGGTTAGTATGGATGGATGGATGAAAAATCCTGCAATACCGAGATTATCGGGAATTAATCAAATTAGTGCATTGGCTAATGCCGAGTTCCGGGACCGACAAATTTATAACAAATAAAAACATTTGAATATTTTAAATAGGGTAGCATATAATACACATTATTATCATTATTTATATTATACAACTATCATTATTAAGTATGCATTTGATTTGTTATGCGATCCCGGAATCCCGAGATTTTTTCTTGAAATCAATTATTTTTTGAAATCATATCCATACTTTCCTAGCTTAATATAAACTTTGAGTAAATATCCGAATATCCGATCCCTAGTGATAATATTCGTGTTTGTATTACAGTTGCAAAGCATGGAAGCGTTACATGTTTTGTTACAGGTACACGATTTATTTGTTTTCAGTGTCTGCACTAAGCATTTTTCACTTGTTTGGTTGTTTTATATTAAAATATCTAGTAAATAATTAAAATGTTTTAAGTTTTTTTTTTCGATATTTAAAATCAATGTAATTAAATTTAATAAATATATTTTTTTTATTCCGATTTAATCGTTGTTTTATTATGTGCGTGTGCTGTGAGGGCCACTTTTTTAAATTTCTTTGAAAATGCACTTAAGATTTAGTGAACATTTCCAAAGAATTGTGAAAGTTGGAATCAGATTTTGTGAAACTCTAATAAGAGAGATATAGAACGAAAAGTTGGGCCCTCAGTTCTCACATAGAGGATTGAGGGCCCACCTGTACCTGATAAACTATGGACACTACAGAAAAGACTTATATGCCAAAATCTAATGTAATGCCAAACAAAATTTGTGAATACAAGATATTATCTTAAAACGCTGTCCTACTTTGAATATCTTCGTTCAAAGTGGGCCCTCAACTCCCGTACAGGTGTACCAGAAAGTCATGGCAAAAAGGGAAATCAAAATTTGTAGATTGCAATACCGGGGAAATTACACTATACGATCTTGATATTTCTCAAAAAATATTTTTGTCTGTAATATTAAGAAATATGAATGTTAATGAAAAATAACTTAATCGTGATAGATTATAGAAGTCGCTTTAGTTACTCCATATAACATAAGCTATCTGTCAGTGAAAATAAAAAAATAAAGAAGTTACATTATTATAAAAAGGAATAAACTAAAAGTATGTAAATGTCTCAACAGCGGTCATATGTCAAATTTTGATTAGATAATTACTATTGCCATATGAAAGTCACAATATTTTACTTTTTAAAATGTCATCAGACTTTAACACATAAAGTTATTTACGCAAATAAAATGAAACGATTATCTTACAGCTACTGTTTGAAATCCTATACGCTACTAAATAAATTGTGAAAATTTGTGAAAGCAAGAACAGGTCACCACTTCTTGTTCTTTGAAAGTTATGACGTTGATAAAATTGGGCCCTCAGTCCTCCAATTCTTTCCGTTTTCGTTTTATTACGCGTAACGTATGAAGATAAGACAAACACAAAGTGGTCTCATTTTGTGAAAAAAAATGTGCAACAAACTGGCGTTATTCGTTGCTAATAAGAATGACGATAAAACTACAAAACTTAATAAATACTGAAATCGACTTTTTTTCTATATGGGTGTGTGCTTAGGGTGACAATAATTTTTTGGGTTTGGCACAGAATTCAACTCGACGCAAAACAGATTTTTTATTTTTTGCTATTGATATATTCTAAATTAATTTACGAAACATGATTAACTTGATCAGCTCTGGATTAATTCCAGAGTATGTTAAATGTTCGGCAGGTGCAATAACATGTTACGATCCGTACAAAATCCGTGCAGATGTCGTCTTAAGCATTTTATAAAACAATCAGAAATTGAAAAGGTACCTATGGTTTCGTTTTTTAATGAACTAATTAACATGTATCCGTTTTTATTATACCTATTATTTTACATGCTAGACAGTTCATCTGTCGAAAAGCTACACTCAAAACCTTATGTTTTATATTATCTATACTAATATTATAAAGAGGTAACATTTGTTTGTAAGTTTGTATGTAGGGGGTAATCTCCGGAAGTAATGAACCAATTTTAAAAATTGTTTCACTGGTAGAAAGCTACATTATTCGTGAGTGCTATAGGCTATATAACATCACGCTACGACTAATTGGAGCGGAGCATCAATGAAAAATGTGGCAAAAACGGGAAAGCCGCTTTAGGGCTTTTGTTGCGTGCGCTGCATAAACGGTTAAAGTTACGCAAAAATAATGTATCAGAGAATTGTTTCTCTTAAAATATTCTAAAAAAAAGTCCGCGGTAGTACATGCCTAACTTTAAAGGTTGACTCAGTATAGCCATTTTTATGGGCAGACAATTTGTTTTAAAATAATGCATTTTTTGCGAAGGTGTTTTTATGAACATAGTATTAATCCTTATCAATATAAATACGTTATTCATCACAAGTGTTTAATTTTGAACAAAATTGCCCTTTACATCATTTAATTTCAATAAATATCTTAGGAGATATCACAGTTTTAAAATAACTTCGCAGCAAAATAATGACTCTGCGTGACATTCTGTAGCCTTTACCTCAGAATAACACAGATTATAGGCTACATAACATCGCGCTTTGAGCCACGGGAACGGAAAAGTAATCAAAATCCTAACGTAACGCGGGTGATACCGCGGGGCACAAGGGGGTAATCTCTGGATCTACTAAATCGATTTAAAAAAATATTTTACCCATAGAAAATACGTTATAATGTAAGTGTCATAGGGTATTTTACATCTCGCTATGACACATGGGAGCGGTAACCCGAGACATATCCTAGAGGGTGAAATAAGCCACGCGAACGAAGTCGCGGGCAACAGCTAGTTTAAAATAAATTAAAATAAACTTATTATTTTTTATAAAATAATAAGTTATTATGTGTTGATGGTGGTTCAGAGCTTTGTCTTGTCATGTCTACTGAAATGTCTCGATGAAAGTCTTGAAAAGACTTTTAGACTTGACTTTGAAAAGAAACTGTGGTCACCCTATTTCCTAATTTAGTGGAGAAAAATAAAACTTGATTTTCTTATGCAATAAAGGGTCTTTTAATTTCTTTCTGGTATTGCATTTGTTGCACAATTTACTTCACAAAAAGAGTCAATTTTGTGTTTGTTTTATCTTAAATACGTTAAGCGTAATAAAACAAAAACGAAAAAAATTGGAGGACTGAGGGCCCGAATTTTATCAACGTCATAACTTTCAAAGAACAAGAAGTGGTGACCTGTTCTTGCTTTCACAAATTTTCACAATTTATTTAGTAGCGTATAGGATTGTAAATAGTAGCTGTAAGTTAATGGTTTCATTTTATTCGCGTAATAAACTTTTACGTATAAGAGATTTGAGGGCCCACTTTGAACGAAGATATTCAAAGTAGGACAGCGTTCTAAGATAATATCTTGTATTCACAAATTTTGTTTGGCATTACATTAGATTTTGGCATATTAGTCTTTTCTGTAGTGTCCATAGTTTATCAGATACAGGTGGGCCCTCAATCCTCTATGTGAGAACTGAGGGCCCAACTTTTCGGTCTATATTTCGCTTATTAGACTTTCACAAAATCTGATTCCAACTTCCACAATTATTTGGGAATGTTCACTAAATCTTAAACACATTTTCGAAGAAATTTAAGAAAGTGGCCCTCACACCACACGCACATGTTTTATTCTATACCTTAGTTCTGCCAAAACAAGAAGCCACAGTCGATCAATACCTAATTAAACGCAAAAAAAATATCACATCAGACTTCCTTCCTTCTTCTTAAGGTTTGTGTGTTCAATTAAGAACTCTTCAGCTTTAAAATAAAATAGTATAGTATACTATAGATGAATAAACAGTGAAATTAGAAAGCGTTATTTATTAACGTGATACCCCAAATATAATCTAACCATACCCAGATTTGCCTCGAAATGCCTCGTTGGCCTAGTGGTCCTGAGCGCGACTGCTATGCTAGTGGTCCTGGGTTCGATTCCCAGGTCGAGCAAAAAGTGTTATTGGGTTTTTCTATAAAATTCTCAGTAGCAGCTCGGAGTTTGGATTTGTGCCCGGTTAATGGCAATAGGCTCGCCCCCTATTACATGGGACCTAAATATACCGGCGAACTGTGGGTGTACATCGGTACACCTCTGCCTAACCCTTCGGGGAATACAGGCGTGATACTATAGATATATATACTTAGATGAATAAACAGTGAAATTAGAAAGCGTTATTTATTAACGTGATACCCCAAATATAATCTAACCATACCCAGATTTGGCTTTATCAAAATCCCCACTAGGTACCTAACCGACCCAAACTATTTTGACAAGCATTAGCACACATCAACAGTATCTAAATAATGTATAGCTAAACTATCGGGTTAAGTAACAATATACTGCGTTCCAGGGTTCCGTAGCTTTAACGACCTTTCCTTCGGGTATTAAGGAAGATGAAGAACTTTGCAATTAGAGAACTTGTACTAATTGCAATACTTGTCGACCGGTTTAAGTGAAAGTTCTGTTTTAAAGTTCAAGCTATTGTTTATCTTGAAAGATTTTGTATTAGTGTTGGTGCTGCAATAAAAGTTGGAAGGTACTTTGTAGTTTCTGTTTTGGTATTTTACAGCATTGCGATAATTGTTTTGTACCTGGGAACTTTAAGGTAACTGAAATATTGATGGTCAAAACTAAAGCATATTTTCACGAAAAAGTAGATTTTAAATATTCTTACTAAATTGTAAGCCTCTCTCGGTCACTCTACTTGCATACCAAACCACAATGTTTAGCATGCTTAACATTACACCCTACTAATGTGATTTTACCCACCGAAAATATAAGTTTTTTCCTAAAAATATTATTTTCTCTAAGTTACTTAGTATGATGGTGGTCAGTATGCGTAGTTAACGGCTATATGATGTTTCTTTTTACACAGCATATTTGAAAATGTATATGCAAAGTATAATATATATTGATAAAATGATGAGTTGCAGGACTGAATTGGGACGAAACTTCAAAAAGGACTTTAATATCATTGATATATTATAATTTGTTGCTAACAAGAACACATAATGGTAAATTATACTAAAGTGAAATCATTTGACTCCTTTTTGAAAACGAATTATTTCAACGATAAAATCTCTATAAAAGATTCATCTCGATTTATCCCCCCGCATTCCCATACAGTTACACTCTATTTTAAGATATATTACTAGGAGATTATGGAATTGAAATTACTTTAAAATCTGCCGATCGTTATCCCATCTAATAAAACCTTATGCCGTCTTTGAAATCCAATTGTTTACCCTACAGGATTGTGAATAAACTCATTTCAATTTAGGTAATAAAAACTAACACAAGTTTATAAAAAAGAAATTTTATTATTAGAAAAATTCGATTATAATTTGTTTAAAGCAACGAAACCAGGTAAAGATTATGTAAAAAGATCGACTTTTAAATTATTAAGCGTCATTCTGAGGGTGAAAGTATTCAACACCGAATTATAAAAAAATAGGGCAGCAGTACAAGCAGCAGTTCTCCAGGAACATGCACTACAATACGATCTAAATGTAAGAAACAGCTGTTCTTTTTTTTTATTTCAGTATATTGGTCCCATAATTGTTCATATTCATGAATACTTTCACCCTCTAACAGATGTACCTGTAAAAATATCTCGTTTCGTTGCCGTCGTTCTATTATTTATTTAATTTTTATTATTATGTCCATGTGAACTTAAGAGTATAAGGCACTGTTATTGTACTACATTATGTTTATTCATCACTGACTAGTTGCACTGGTTGCATTTAATTTTATTTCTTAAATCATGATGCTCCTGTCTTGTGGTCCGATAGTCTGACGGATTCTGGTTGTTCCACCGTGTCTCTGGTCAGTGGGCCATGTTTCCAACCCTCAGGGTAACCGAACTGCCGGACGTCATCCCACCATTGCTGCTTACCATCAGCCCAGATGCAGTAGATCACATTTGTGCCAACCAACACTGCGAAGCACACCCAGAAGGCTACTCTCCATTGTGCCAGAGTTGACTGTAACAAAAAGATACAATAGTTAATTTTGCTGTATGTTTTTCACTTGTTTTATGTTTAAAGAAGTTAGATGGTTGAAAATCTACGTATGCTAAAGAGTCAGCATTTGACCTTTCATATATTATGTATTTGTTTTTATAGGCTTGCCTATGGAGGCAAGAGTGCTAATTTGTCATTATGATAACCATGCCACTACAATTTACTAACAATATACTGACATTAGTTTCAACGAAGTGTGCCTTATCAACATTACTGAAGAATCTCGTGTTGTATTTTTACAGACCAAACTCATTCTGGTCTCAGTCTCAATCTGTCAAAACTATTTTTTTTTAATTGCATGTCATTGATCTTGATAAGATTGTACTAGATTTTGAAAGTTTCTAATAATGAGAATTGGCCTTCTGTTCTCTGGTTGATAACTTTCCTACAGATTGTACACAAGCTTATAAGACTCTTTTAGTCCCACTACAGGGACAAAGGCCTCATCTTTGTGGACCCTCTCACTGAGATACGAGGCTTTTGTCCTTTTGTGGGCCGTAATCCACCACGCGGAGCAAGTGTGACTTATTAACTTCTACCACTCGCTACCCTACACTGCCTACATCTGTTATATGCCAGCCTATTATGACCCTACTGCAGGGCAAAGGGAGAGAGAAGGAGCTACCATTAATCACCACTTTTGTTCAAGGCGGATTGAAGATTACATCCTTTAGAAAATGTAAAATGATTTATGTAACAAACAAATACGTAAACACAAAATTGTTGTTGTGTTTATTGCGATTTCAAATCAGGCGGGCCGTTAGCTTGTTTGCCACTTTCAGTGGATAACAAAATAATTGTTTAGTTTACTTCTTACCCATTCTCTAAAACGTTTTTTATCTAACCTATAATGTCTCGCTTTTGGGCAAAGGCCAAGTCCTTTTAAACAAACCTACATTTTAATTTTCGTCACTTTATCTGTATTGGTCACCCATTATTTTATTAACGTGGACCGAAAACACTAAAATCAAAAGCAACAAAACAAATACAACAACAAAATTCTATATCGAAAATAGTTCAGGATAAACAGGTTTGTGAAGCTTTCGTTTCTCAAAAGTATAGGTAAACCAGAATAGGTTGATCTTTGTTTACTAGGACCTTGTTTATGATTTATGTGTTTGTGTTTTAACCTCGAAACATTAAGATATCGTCCACTTTGCTCTAGAGGTTTTTTGCAGACTAATGAAAATGAAAATCGATTATTATTTTAAAGCAATGTTATGAGCTACACAAATCTATCGAATCAATATCGATTTGTATTTTTACGAGCTTTTTATGAACCAATTGAATTTAATATTTAGCAATAATAGTAAATAAACTTTTAAAATCTCTTCATTTTTTATTATGCGTGGTTTAGTCTGTACCTAATATTAAATTTAAAATGCGTCGTTGATTTAAGGGCTCTTGTTAGTATTGCCGTTTTTAGTTGATAGTCCACAATTTTTCCAGAATCTGTGAATGCATTTAACATTTACTACCATAGGTGATAATCGACTTAGAAAGCTTTTCTGATTCTTCTACGGTTACGCTACAGTTAGCGTAACCGTAGACGAATCAAGAAAGCTTTATATAGGACAGTTCCTATATACGTACCTCATCCTACTTCTATTATAAATAAGAATGTTTGTGAGGTTTTCGATCCAATTCAATACGTCTTTATTGCGAACCATGGAATAGCAAGGTGTACATAATTATTTGGCACACATATTAAAGTAACTATCATGAGATAATTTTCATCTCCCTTTTCTGTTCCCGTAAGATAATTTCAGACTTTGGCTGAATCTTAAAGGCTAAGCAGACGAATTTCGCATCTATTCTCAAATATTTTCCACCATGATCTTAAGTTTAAATTCATTCATTTAAACGGAGGGATACAATAAACATAGTCTCCGAATCCCTTAAAATTTTATGCGAAATCCAATCGTAAACTGAGCAAAGTGAAGTTAAATCTATTCACTCGTGAATTTTTACGAGGTAGAAAGCACTTAACCTAAATGAAGTTCAACGTAGATAATGTTGCGTTATATGTTGTTGTTGTTGTTAAGCTGTTGTTGACACTTACGTCAGGCGTCAGTAGACCTATTAGGTATGGTGTGATGATCCCTGCGAAGGTTGACGTTGTGTTTACTAGTGACGTCAGCGTTCCGGCATAGTTGGGGGCCAAGTCTAGCGCGTTTACCTGAAAATGGAAGTATTTTTAGATGAATGGTGAATTGTTTTAGGTGTGTTTTTCTACTGTATGTATTTTTAGTACGTAGTAGGTAATAAGTGTTAAAAGAGTCATGGATGGTGCAAATTTAATTACAAAAGTAATTTCATACAATTTCGACCTTTTCCTGTTTGCGTAAAGTCAATTTTTAAACTAATAAATAAAATGAGCGCACATTGTCCTAATGTGTGCAAATATTTTGGAGACGTTTTTGAATGTGGTGTGTATGATTTTGGGTATATCAATATCGTATATCTATCAGCTACTTAACAGTTAGTAAGAAGACTCCCAAAAATAATCCCAAAACCCCTTTTTTATAAACAACACTGTATAAACAAAAGAACATTACTTATTATCTTATTCTCTACCTATATTTTACCGAAAGTGCAGTTATACGAGCTCGTGAGAAGCACAAAACCGTTTCTGAGGGTCTAAGTATCATGACTCTTTATAAGCTACGCTCTTGGGGATAATACGACACTTTTTGGATTAAGGAACTTTCTGGAAAAAAACTTCTACTTATACTTTATTTTTAAGGGTTTTTTTTACTGCACGGTCTATACAAACGTTGACTAGTCATATTTTAGGTAATAAGTAATTAAACTTGATGAAATAATTATTGATTGTATTTAGGTTTATGGTACCTAAGTCAGTTTTCCATCAAACCAATTAATTTTAAAATAACATTTGGAATCTTGCACGAGATATGAAAACCATTAAACATTTGAATTTGAATCAATTTCAAATAAAATGAGATCCTTCTTTGTTAAGATCCAAAATACTGTACGCAATAAGATTTAATTATTTTAAAAATTACGAAGGTAATTAATTCTAAGTTTTTTGATTTATTACGCGACTGTCAAACCAAAGTGGCGAAAATTCGAATTTTTGATAAAAAATAATTTTCTTTTACCGCAAACTACGCACTATTACATTTAAACAAGAACTAAATACATGGCTTACAACAAAATAAGACTAGCTTTTCTTCTACCCATGTTTAATTAATTCTAAAAAGGCTTACATACTTTCATGCCGCTGTAAAAGCCTCCCATGAGAGCCATGGAGAGGATGAAGTACACCATCGCAGCTGTTCTGTCGCAACCGGCGTAGGATGCCAGAATTATACAAATGGCGGGTCCGGTGGCAGCTGTAATTAGAATATATTGAGGGATTAGTTTTGGAGGTATAGAAAACAAAACATACCATCACACCTGTATTCCCCGAATGGTTAGGCAGAGGTGTACCAATGTATACCCACAGTTCGCCGGTATATTTAGGTATAAAAAAGATGAAATAATGTTCAACTTTGTAGGGAATTTTATTTTTAGTCTGAAATAAACTATGTTTTTTGGAACAAGGCTTACAACTTAAATTAACCTTATTTTTGCTAAAATATGCAACCAACAACCTCAATATTTAGATTAATTACCTAAATTAAGCTAATACTAACTAATAATGCCAAATGAGTAGGTATTTACTATCCAGCAATATCTGTGCAATACACATCTTCAAAATTATGCTTAGAATAGATTTAAAATTAATCAGCGTGAAATATCCTAATTATCATTAATATATCATTAAATCTAATAAAAATCTATATGAATTAATAAAAATTAATGGGTAAATGTGTTGCTAAGCGCAAAACTCAAGAACGGCTAAACCGATATTGATAATTTTTTTTTATTGTTGTGTTTATAATTTTCCGGACAAAATTCATATGAAAAAAAAAACTTTGAAAATCTACTGATAAAGTCGGACATTAAAACCTGCCAGGGGTGTTCGCTAGTGTAAAGTATAAAAGTGTAATGCAACATACCAATAGTCGTGTGAATAATTCTTCCAGTCTTGATGGTATGCCAACCTTTCTTGATGCATATATCGCAGACTAATCCGAAGAGGAAGGAGGAAATCCACATAGCGATATAAGGCAAGGCAGTAAGCGTGCCCGTGGTTGCAATGTTGAACTTCAGAACATCGTGGGAGTATTTGGGAAGATCTGTCACCATTGTATAGTAGCCCCAGTCGTGGCCAACCTGGAAATAAAACGGGATACTTAAAATAGAGAAAAAGCTTTTTTTTTATGCGACTGAATATCAACATAAATACACACACCACCTAGTATGTAGTCCCCGAAGGGTTAGGCAGAGGTGTACCAAGGTACACCCACAGTTCGCCGGTATGTTTTAGGTCCCATGTAATAGGTGGCGAGCCTATTGCCATTAACCGGGCACAAATCCGAACTCCGAGCTGCTACTGAGAGTTTCATAGAAAAACCCAATAACATCTTGCTCGACTTGAGAATCGAACCTAAAACCTCTAGCGTAGCAGTCGCGCAACTCTTGTTTCTATTTATGTAAATCGGCCGGGTAAAGAGCGCCCCTTAACATCTCGCATAATTATAATTGGAGTAACTGTACCAATATTAATGATGTTCTAAATTACGCACGGCGAATATACCGATCAATAACACCTTGGCAACGAATTGACAGCTCGACACTGCTTCACGCTTACACGCTCTCAAGAAGCGTAATGTTAATGTAAATATTCCATTAGATTAAGACGCTCATCATTAATTCATTTGTTTTTCTTCATATTAATGCGTGCTCGTATTTACTTCTTGAACCAGTTGTATATTTGTCACCGGAAAATAACAAGATCCGTAAGTTTATCAATTTACTAGGAAGTTTATAAACTTTCGTAAGATTCTAAACGGGAGATAAATTGTAATATTTTACGTCCACATTTTCGTAAATTGATAAACTTACTGAACTCACTCGTAAAATAATAAGTAAGCAGTAACCAACCGCTACGCGCGATCTGATTGGTTGGCTGTCACGTGTCACTTCTCCTTCCTCCTATGGTCACAAGCATTGCCACTATGAACATTGACCAATCAGAGAGCAGTGTGTTATTTTACGTATTTCAAAGATCGTATATTTAAAAGAGTTTCTGTGATTGGTCGAACCATATAAAATCTTACGAATAGATATTCGTTAGTTTATAAATTTACCGTATGACGTCGGAAATTAATAAATTTACGAAAATGTGGACGTAAAATAATACAATTTATCTCCCGTTTAGAATCTTACGAAAGTTTATAAACTTCCTAGTAAATTGATAAACTTACGGATCTTGTTATTTTCCGGTGACATATTCATATTGTATCTTTATCTGCCTTGAGAAAGCGTGGTGATCATTGGTCGTGACTTCTCTGTATGAGAGGCCTTTGCCCTACAGTTGGACAGTAATAGGTTGGTATTATTATTTTATTATATCTCTATTTCTACATAGTAAAAGAAAAAAAAAAGAAAAAGAAAGAAGAAGAAGGAAAAGAGGATGTAGTGACAAAGGTTCAAAAGGGTATGCTTAGATGGTTTGATCATATTGAGAGGATGAGTGAAAGGCGACTAACAAAAAGTATTTATGTGGCAGATGTGAATGGCAAAGCCGGGAGGGGACGCCCTAGAAAGACCTACCCTGACTTTATTGGTGAGGTTCTTCAGAAAGGTCGGGTGTGCAGCACTCGTTACCGGCGCGCTTGTAAGACCAGATGTATGAACGTGGACGAGGCGAAAGTAGTATGTAAGGATCGTAGCAGGTGGCTTTCTGTGGTTTCTGCCTACCCCCATGGGAAAAAGGCGCGAGTTTATGTATGTATGTATGTGTTCTACATACTATAAAACAATGTCACTTTCAGCCATTTTTCCCTCTATACGCTTAAATCTTTTAAACTACGCGATGGATTTTAATGTGGTTTTCATTAATAGACAGAGTGATGCAAGACGAAGGTTTATAATTATGTAAGGAACATAACGCCACGACCAATGGGAGCATAGTAGTAAACAAGGACGTAACTGTACACGGGTGACATCGCGAGGTATAATTTAGCTAGTGCATAATAATGTGCAACAAAATTATAGCAATTACAGTTTTATGAATATTTATAGTAGAGTTTTCTCCACTATAATTATTCATAAACACGATATGACATCCATTCATAATTTATGGTTTTCCATGAAATGATGAATAGATGCCGTAAAAGATTGATGAAAGTTGGGAGTTATAACAGGAGATACATATAGTAGATATACTGTGACGAACTTCTAACTAAATTAAGATATGAACACAGAGGATATGATGTAGTAATTGAAGCTTTTACGTGTGAAAAATTAAAATATGTAGGTACTTTTTTTGCTTTATATTAGTTTTTCGATCTTTCTTCTTTATCGTGTGGGCAGTAAGGTCTAACGACCTCACACACCCTAGTGTCAGAGTTAAAAGCTAAACCACCTCAAGGGCCACTGACATGGTTACCGATGTCAGTGATGTCCAAGATAAACTTATAAAGTACAAATGAATTAGAAAAAGTCACATTGGTACTTGCCCGTGCCCGGTTGCGAACCCACAACCGCGTGCATGAGAGGCGGGCGCCTTAACCACTGGGCCATCACGACAAGTTTTTCGATAGGTAGGTACTGAGCAAATACACGACATTTAGAATGTTGATTTTTTTAATACCCTACATAATATGTAAATATAATAATTATTATTTAGCCAGTTTAGCCTTATTTATCTAGCCAGATTAATGACAGTACAAGCTTTACAACATCATCCTTCGACCCACGGGGGCAGAGCAATAACCAAAGACGTTACTAATGACGTTAACGCGAATAAAAAACACACAAGGACGAAGTTGCAAGCATAGTTATATCATAAGACTTAATAAAACATAAATCTACATAACTGCCTCGTTAGCCTAGTGGTCCTAAGCACGACTGCTACGCTAGAGGTCCTGGGTTCGATTCCCAGGTCGAGCAAAAAGTGTTATTGGGTTCTTTTATGAAATTCTCAGTAGCAGCTCGGATTTTGGATTTGTGTCCGGTTAATGGCAATAGGCTCGCCCCCTATTACATGGGACCTAAATATACCGGCGAACTGTGGGTGTAAATTAGTTCACCTCTGCCTAACCCTTCGGGGAATACAGGCGTGATGGTATATATTTTAAAACATAATAATATCTACATAATATAGTCAAGTTGTTACCAACAACTTGCAAAGAGACATTTGACACCGTTTCCCTAAGCTAGTAAACTATTTGTTGTGTTTGCTCCATTAGTCGGCCGGATCGTTAACCTAACCCTTATGGAAAAGTCGCAGCAATATTCTACGAGCATTTTCTATTCCAAATGTTCTTAAATGTTGTGTTACTACAATTATACAAGACGTTGATTTGCATTCTCGTCAAATTCGAGGTGTTAACTATGCTCGTGATTTTTAACATGAATCAATAATAAAGTAAATTATTGGCTTTGATTTTTTTTTTTACGTTATTTTCAAATTTGAGCTAGCCATCTCGCCAGAGTGTTTAGGCGCTATGCACACATTGATATAGCCTCGCGACAACTCTGGCTACCGCATACGCAACTGGGAGATTCTGAATTTTGCAAGAGGAGTATTCTGGAATACTGTTATTTGATAGTTGCAACTAATAAAACAAGTATTTATTAGATATTGGCCAGGTATCGTAATTATATTTGATTACTTCTATTTTTTTTATGACAAGCTCCTAAAATTTGACGAGGATGCAAATCAACACCTTGTATATTATGTATGTACTCGTATGTACCTAAGTATTTTTAATTGACTTCTTGGTCTTCGTGTTCGCAAAATCTTGGTCGGGCAAAAAGTATTTTTGGGTAATGTTTTACACACAAAAGATAATTTGCAACTACCTTGCTATCTTTTCACCACTTGTGGTTGACTGGTAGAAAAAGCTTAACACATTAAGTCCGCTTTTGTACCCTTTTTTGCATAAAGTATGGCAAAACGGCTAAGCGGATCTGGATAAAATTTGGTACAGAGAAAGACTATAATCTGGAATAGCTCTCTCTGGAATCTCTCTGGAACAGGTTGGATGGATGGATGGACGGACGGACGGATGTTTGCTATACTCTCATGCTTAAATTGCTGAACGGATTTGGATGCAATTTGGCACTGAGATAGATTAAGTAGTGCAGAATAACACATTGGATACTTTTTATCCCTGAAAAATGTACACGCTGCCGAGAATTTTCATAGAAAAACCCAATAACAGTTTTTGCTCGACCTGGGAATCTAACCCAGGACCTCTAGCGTAGCAGTCGTGCTTACGACCACTACGTTAACGAGGCAGTCCAGTTGTTATTATTATACTCTATTTTCTGGCATGCAAAAAAAGCCTAAATACTAAATCAAAAGCGTTTATCTATCCCTTTAGTCCAGTTAAATCTACGCGAGCCTGTGGTTAAGTTAGTTAAACCACGAGGTTCCAAAAGGTCAGTTGGGTAGATAGTACCTACACCTATGTATGTTTAGCATTAGCCTTGTGGTTAGCGAACCAAACAAAGTTACGTAGGTAAGTAATTACTTTTGCATTGTACCTATTATACTCCTAATATCGTGTGTGTATTTCCGAAATGAGGACAAGCATTGTCGTTTTGTAATTAGGTTATTAAATCTATTATTGTTATGTGTGACTGTTATTTAACTGCCCCGTTGGTCTCGTGGTCGCATCCTCAGTAGTCCTGTGTTCTATTCCCAGGACGGGCAAAAGAGTTATTGGGTTTTTCTATTACGAATTTTTCGATAGCGTCTTGAAAATCACGTAAAGTCTTTGGACCTGCCTGATCTCTCTCCAGTCGCGTTGTATGTAGGGTGAGGTAACAGGGAGTGGATCTGCTGTGTTTGCGTACACACTTGCGCACTTTAATTTCTCCTGCGTTTTGACTAGAGTCTGGGAATCGGTCTAGAGAATACATGACATGCACATGTGTAAAGGCCATAACTTTTAGCATAGCATAGCTAAGTATACCTAAGTACAACAAACTTATAACATGTCTAATCCAACATCCGAAGCAGTACTAAGATCAATAGGCATCATTTAGTAAACAACGCTCATGTACGACCTTCAACAACCCGTGGGCGCTAAGTACAATGTTAAGTACATTCAGAAGGCCAATTTAAGCTTTTCCAAAAATTTAGATGTTAAAAAACCAGTTAAATGAACTTAATACTACGCTAGAGGTCTTGGGTTCGATTCCCAGAAAAAAAAGGTAGAGCAAAGTGTTATTGGGTTTTTCTATAACAATCTCAGTAGCAGCTCGAAGTTAGGATTTGTGTTTCCAATTGATCACTTCACTAAGTCAGCTGCCGTGCGATTCTCTAACATAATATTTCAACGCTGTGCTCGACGTCGAGCTCGTCCACGACACTACTGTCAAATCAACTTTACGCACAACGCATAGAGTTGATTTTACCGAAGTTCCGTCAACCAGCTCGACGTCGAGCGCAGCGCTGAAATATGTTAGAGAATCGCACGGCTGATCGGTGTCAACAAACTACACACAAAGAAACAATTTCGTAAAAGATTTGTTATGATTCAAAGTTAATAAACTGCCGAAATAAAAATAAATATGCATTTTCAAAGTTATTGCTTTTGAGCTGAAATGTTGTATAGAGATTCAGTAACACGCAGTATTTAAAGTACAATAAAAATCACAAGTTGTTCGGACTGGATCTTTTCTCTTGTCTTCTGATTGTTGTTGTGTTTCTGTTTTATAACTCAGTCAAGGCCTCGCTTATGACGGAGCGATTAAACAATATCTCATTACGTGAGGTACCGACTTATGTTTATGAATTACCGTTTTGACTTTGTTCTTGTTGAGTTCATATCAAAATTTAATCGAAATTTATACTTCGATAATTTTGTAGGTTTATTTTTGAAGAAAATTCCAAATAACTCGATTATAATTGGGTTTAGGTAATCATTTTCATTAGACATTAATTCGCACTCAAAATCTTTATTTCATAAATTTTGAACAGGATTCAAAGTCCATTACATCATCTGTTTGAAAAATTCGTCCGCTCGAAAACGCAAATAGCACAATGTATACTGTGGAACTGTCATTGTAAGTGATGCACGCACGTAATTAGGCTACTGACTGTTCATTATTCACAGTACGTGTTTAACGTAAAACTATTTAAGCCTTTATTTATGCATCTCTCATCATCTGCATAGCCTTGTCCCAACTATGTGTCGGCGTTTTACATGGGGCGCCTGCCTATCTATCTTCCACAACAAAGTTACTGGGTAACACGATACTGTGCGGTAAGACTGGTTGACAGACTTTCTGGCTTGTGACTACCCATGACGACTGTACCTATAAGATCGACGAAAGACTAACTAATGTTTTTACGTGCTTTCCGAGATATTACACCATCAACTTCCAAACTTCGGGCTGCAACTGAGAATCATTTTATTCGTGCCTACGACCATTAAAAATTACCTATTTATTGTTTTATTTCAGGTGTTGGCTAGGTGAGAATAATTTTAGCTTATTATAAAATAAAATGGATGACTTAAGACTTGTGGTTTTTTATCGCTTGTAACCATTTTGTGCCTGTAGTTGAACCGCAAGTGCACACGTTTGTGATTGTTTTGTTTCTAATTTTGAAATTATTTTTACCACAACGAATGTGTGTCAAAAGATTATTTAATTATTACGGATATTTTTTTTGCATGTGGTTATAAAATATAGGTTAATAATTTGTAATACTTACCAAGAATACCTATTATGTTTGTTAGTTTTATTTTATTTTGTTTTACAGGTCATGAAGTAGTTGCCTTGTTTGTATTGCATTGTTTTTTTTACCTACATTGCCTACTCACCTAGCACAAAAATATCTGTGGGGTAATTTTATGAAATTATCCCCCAGATATATAACTATAATAACTAATTAACTATAATAATAATTATGTTAACAATAGATATTTTTTTTAAAACCAGATCTCAATCAGTCAGAAATGCCTCTAAAAATGCCTACATTGTTCGATATTTATTCTGTCGCTGAATTGAGATTGCAACTAGATTGTATTAGTAGAATTGGCTTCCTGGAGTTATAGTTATTGTTGTGTCATCAATTTCGTAGTAAACCTTTTGTAAATAAAACAAAAAAAAATAACTACAAAAATTCATCGAAAATAGAAATAATCATTTCTTAAGAATAGCACAATAACAGATAAGGTTCACTACATCCGCCACTATGTAATAATAATGATAAAATAATATTTAACGTCACGAGACTTCTCAAATGACCGATAAAAATACGGAAAATTACTTTGAGTGTGTTGGATTTTTCCACTAAAAAAGATTCAACTAAGGTACACCCTACACGAGCGATATTATCACTAGGGCAATGGGTACATAGGGCGGAATTTTCGAATGCTACCTGGAGGGAAAGTATTATAAATACTGAAGATAGCAAATTTTACGCAAACACAACATTCCTTTTTTTTGTAAAAGAAACAAAACTGCATTTCTATAATTTTGAAAATACGCCCCCCACACCCAGGAGTCGAACCGTCAAAAATCCGAAAAGATTGCATCCTGTACTTTTATGGCACCAATCTGTCGATTGGTGCCATAAAAGTACAGGATGCAATCTTTAAATGATAAAATATAATTCCCTATCGGGTCAATCATAGGCATCAAATCTCTGCAAACATGGTAAATTAAATTATACAAAATCCATGAAATTTGAATCTAAACTTATTTTATTCGGACGAAATTAAGTATTTAGAGTAGGTACTTTCCCTCCAAATAGCATTCGAAAATTCCACCCTGTATTATATCTCTTTATCTGCAGAACCTATCACTCGTGTGGGGGGTACTTTAGTTGAATCTTTTTGAGTGGAAAAATCCTACACACTCAAAGTAATTTTCCGTATTTTTTATCTGGCATTTGAGAAATCTCGTGGGACGCCTTAGTCCTTTTTTTATCTGAATATTGCAAGGTTGATCTTAGTTTAGGAGAATTTTGTATTACCTATTAGACATCAGTCATATAACTCTCTCTTTGATTACGTAGTCGTAAACACGACTGCTGAGCGTTTGATCCTGGGTTCAAATTCCAGATCGAGGAAGTATTGGATTTTTCCATTTGGAAATCGCTCAGTAGCAGCCTAGAGTTTAGAAAATGTCGTAGTTAGAAGCCTGAAAGTCTAACAGGGGGTATCGTGTAACTGGGTTGTGGAGGTCAGATAGGCAGTCGCTCCATGTAAAATACTGGTATTCAGCTGCGTCCGGCTAGACTGGAAGCCTACCCCAATATAGTTAGGAAAAGACTAAGTAGATAGATGATGACATAAGTCAAACAGCGATTTCAAATGATAAACGATAGTAAGTACTCCTTTCGTTTATTTGTTATAATTACATCATGATAAGTATCTACCTAGTTACATAACGCATGGTGTGCAAAAACAAAGGAAACAATTTCTAGAGTGTTTGCATTAAGTAGCATTTAGATAACTTGATCTTCTGTCAACGAAACTGAAAGTAGTTGTATACACTGTTGATAGGTATTTTAATATCATGAAGTAAATAAAGATAATTTAAGATGGCCTTGGTGGGATATTAAGGCCAGATGCACATTTGCAGATTCGAAGTCTGCAGACAAAATCAACATACGTTCAAGGGAATTCATTTGGTGGAAGAATGTCCAGTCTAGAACGGCCCTACAGGGCCACACAGATAGCGGGACATGGCACCTTCCCCTTCAAGGGAAGTCGACATTCATACTAATATTTTACATTTAAGGACAACGAAAATTGCATCAGCCTAGGGTACCTTTAAGAATATAAAAGATTATAGAAGATTATAATAAATAGGTTGAAAAAAGTGTGCATAGATGGTTCGGCCATGTTGAGAGGATGAGTGAAAGGCGACTAAGGGCCTTATCACACTAGCGGTTTGCGAGCGTATTTTGTATGAAGGCGATCACGCAGCGAATTCGCCGCGTCAGATATTTGTATAGAAAACACGCTCGTAATTCGCAAGTGTGATAAGGCCCTAACAAGAGGGATTTATATGGCAGATTCTAAGTGGCAACAACGGCAGGAGATGCCCCAGAAAGACCTACCCTGACCTTATTGATAAGGTTCTTCAGAAAGCTCGGGTGCGCAATACTCGTAACCAGCGTGCTTCTATGACCAGGTATATGACCCTGGACGAGGCGAAATGAATACGAGTATGTAAGGATCGTAGCAGGTGGTGTTTTGTGGCTTCTGCCTATTCCTATGGGAAAAAGTCGTGAGTTTATATATGTGTAATAATAGGATACTTACTGCAGCCCATACAAGCGCCCACACCGGTGCTGACCGCAGTAACGCTTTCCACGGTACCGGGTCCTTATTGTTAATACTCTCGGCAGTCGTCACATGGCTGTTTAGGTATGCTAGTTCCTTCTTAGAGATGTACGGGTGACTGTTCGGAGTGCTGAAGCAGAAAAGACTCTGGAAAAGAAAAATATATTATGGATACATTATACGCCATCTATTTTTTTTATTCAGCCTGTGTTATCCTATTGCTGGGCAAAGGTTTCCCCGATTGCCTTGCCCACTTATCCCTATGAGTTACCTTATCTGGCCAGATCTTCCATAAACGCATGCTAGCGTTTACTAGGATCCAACATCATCTCAATTTATAATAAATGAAGTGATGATGAGGCATTTGGAAAATGATAATAAAAGCGACAGTTATTGTGTTAAATTGTAAAAAAAATATGTATTTTTAATTAAATTTTTCATTGATTTTTCTTTATTGCTTTGTTTTGTGGTCGCATTTGCGACTGCTTAGTGTGGCATTCTGGATTATATTCCCCGTTTGGGCAAAAGTTTCGTTGTATATTTCCGTAAGAAAATTGGTGGAAAAAATAGCGAGAATAAAATTTTGCGTAGCTTTATTATAATTTCTCTGTGGTGTAGTTTTCTCTATTTATTATTTATTTCATAATACATTTTTATGTAACAAACAAAATACTATCAAAACTCCCACAAATAGGAGGAATAATAGCCCTAGTTCATGCCTAGTTCATAAATCAGAACTAACGATAAACTTCCATTACATCCCAGCATCAGTCAACACCAATCACTCAACAGCAATCCGTAGGTAAGTATTACCCCACAAGTGGTCATAAAATTGCCATAAAGCGATCAATTTACGCGAGCAAAAGAGGACGCAGCAATTTTGCCGTTATCGGCACCCATTACGTGCCTACTAATTTTATTCACGGCTTTTGTATATTATTTTTTACCAAAACCTCTAATTTTATTTATTATCACCGGGTTTGGAAGAGACTATGATTAATTCCTCAGTTTGTTTAGGCTGCTTTTGGCCTAATTGATTGTTTTATAATGGTGATTAGGCTGTATTAAGTAGAAGAGTTTTAGTATACTTTTATTTATTTTTTATTCTTGGAATATATCTTTCACCATGGTGGGAAGGAGTTTGTCAGACTCTAACTGACAAAAATCATCCCGATGTCCCCTTCCCACACTTACGCCAGGGATCAGTAAAGCGTACGCGCCTTTACGACCCCTGACTGGTGCCCGCCTCTGCGGTCCTGATCAGGTCATTAAGAGCTCAGTAAGTGTTTGAGTATACTTTATGTTCTAATACAACTTAATCACCAGCCTAAGTGGAGGTGCAGTCATCTCTATTTATTTGAGGTTTTCTTTTTGCTGAGCTGAACAAAAAGTAGGACACTGTGTAGGTCTTGTTTGCTTGTATTTAATTTATCTATATAAATAAGATTGGCTTAATGTGTCACTTAGCGCAAAATTCGGAAAAGACTGGACCAATTTGTTGTATTCGTAATGTCCCGGATAAGGTTTTATCAAAGAATTTCTTTTAACAATTATCCGGGTATATCAGAAGCTTGAACCTACCCGTGTGCAGCCGGAGAGGCATGCTAGTATTCAAAGGGTATTTTCTCACATGAACCAAGTCGGTGTAGTCGAATAAATTATGTAAAGCAATCGTACTTACCCACAACGCAAACCATAAAAGCCCAAATCCTCCGAAGAAGTAGAACACATAAGACCAGTCTCTTCCATCCGCCAGCAATATTCCTGACATAAAGGAGCCGAAGATGTTGCCTATCTGAGATCCTCCGAAGACCAGGGCTCCTTGGAACGACCTCTCATGGGGAGGCACCCATCTCGCCAACATTATCATCAGAGCAGGCATCGTGGGACCCTGTCGAAAAAGCAGATGGTTTTAAGACGTTAAATGAGCATAGGTACATTGCGAAAAGTACTGATTGATTAAATATTAGCTTCTGTCCACGATTTAGTCTGAGAAGACTTCAGAATTAAGCTAAAATCTTAAATAACCCCACTACAACACAAAAACGGGATAAAATTCTCGTGATTTGGGGTAAATTTCAGCCAATTCCGTTCAGCCGTTTAAACGTGAAATGTAATAAAAATTCATCTTTCCATCCAAAATATAAATAAGCATCGTGCATATAAGCATTACTTCTACTACACCGGGTCAACCATTTCACAGATATTTTCACAGATACGAGCTAAGCTAGAATTCCAGTCGGAATTTTCACTTTTAAAATTATTTTTCCAGCTTTCATCTCTTTGTTAAAGTTCTCTGCTATTCACAGTCAGTACCGTATTCGTGTGTACCTTCCTTTTATAGACAGACAGACTTGAGAATCTTTCTTTTGTACTAGATATACCCGTAACCGACTTTTTTTTTTTCCTATTTAAATAAAATTCATTCTAGGAAGTACAAAGGAAATGGCAGGCAAATGTTTAATTAAAGCTAGAAAAGTCCGCTAGTGCTAAAACACACAGAACGCTATTCTATTGCAGTGAACTATTCAAGCTTTCAGTATTTATGAAATTGGTTTTTACATCTTTGTTGAACTGTTACTACTAAAAGTTAGGCAATACTACTTGTCATTGAGATTTTTCATTGAGATATTTTTTAGTAGCAGCCTGGGGTTTGGAAGTTGGTGGTGTGACGCCATCTCGGTTTTGTGGAATTGCCATCAGACTATCGCACTGAAGGAAGTGAGAGTACACTTGTGTTTACGCACACAGTAGTGAACTATAATGTCTCTTGCTTACTTGACTAGTGCGTGTTTAGATAGATTAAAACTACCATCCGAACAAAATTAGATTGGGAAAATATCAGTTTCACTGGGGAAAATATCACAAAAAATTCACTAATTGGTTCTGTTCTAAGCAATTTCACTGCCATCAATATGATCAATAAAGATCTTTTACGATAACAAAATTGTGGCGATTAAAAATCTTTCTATAATTTTGGCGATTACGTACTGATTGCCAAAGTTTAATCAACAGGCGCTATTTAGACGTAATAAAATTTTTTTTTCCCATTACGCCTGTATTCCCCGAAGGGTTAGGCAGAGGTGTACCAATGTACACCCACAGTTCGCCGGTATATTTAGGTCTCATATAACAGGGTGCCCGGTTAATGGCAATAGGCTCCTATTGCCATTAACCGGGCACAAATCCAAACTCCGAGCTGCTACTGAGAATTTCATAGAAAAACCCAATAACACTTTTTGCTCGACCTGGGAATCGAACCCGGGACCCCTTGCACAGCAGTCGCACTTGCGACCACGAGACCAACAGGGCAGTTAATTGTTGTTGTTGTTGTTAGTAGTTGTTATTTAGACGTAATCCTTTAAATTAATGAATCGTCATTCAAATCCAATCTACTACGCTACTACAAAGGGCCCTGCTTGCATCACATAAGTACACATGCGAGTGCATCCAAGGTTGAATGAAACTCTTCATCCATGACGCTTTTGAATCGATTTCATTCATGCACCGTTGCGTTAGGAAACTAAGATTTTCCATTACTCGTATTATTGGTTACGTTGAAGTAATAGAGTGACTGCAGTCGAGATATAGGTATTATGTTAGGTAGGTACCTACATATTGTGGTATCTACACAGGGACTGATAGAAAATATCCCTTTATTTTCCCAGTGACGCTTACATGCAAGATTGGTGCACATTAGCTTAGAAAGGGGGACTTCGTTTTTCCACTGTAGCACCATAAAAAAAAACAAATTATATTCCAGAAGAGACGAAATACCCACTAGTTAAACTTCCAATAAAATTCACTTTAAAAAATCTATTGGTTTTATTATTATCGTATTGAGGGTAAACTAGCATAGTTACCGCCTTAAATTTGACGAGATTGCAAAACTGTACCTTGTTTATAATATATAGTTGCAGTTTTGCAATCTCGAAAATCAAATTATTTTCTATTTGTATCTTAGCTATATAGCTAAGATACAAATAGAAAATAATTTGTTAAGTATAAATAATAATACAAGGCTACCCCAGCTGAAGTTTTTTTGGCTTCAAAGTTACTTAAAGCGCCTAAGAATCTTCAAGATTTTCCTCCATTTTCTTTCAAAATTACGCATATCTTAAGACGAGACTCAACAGCATTGTTCAGGACAAAAAATAAATATCAAAAGTTAATTATAATGAAAAAATAACGTCGAAAAAGTGGGTCAGGAGTTTTTTTAACGGAAACAAATTGCTGTTGAGTTTCATCTTGAATAAATAATTAGCATATTTTGTTCGCCGCCATTCCTTTCTTAAAGCTGATTTACATTGATCCAGTACTGGAAGTCAGTAAGTTTTTTAATCCAGTCCAGTAATCATGATGGCACGGTTTTTTTGTATAGATGGGAAATCATCAAATAACTTCCCCCGCCCTGGGCGTGACGGGAGGGAGTGTCAGACTTTTACTGGTTAAAACCCATCTATGTTCCTTTATGTGCCCTTTGCGTTCCGGGGGCGCGGTATCTCTTGCGAACAACCCGCAGCCCCGGCAGGCATCGGCCCTTAGTGGCCCTTCCAATTTTGCTGCCATTTTTTTGAGGCGCGCGTGGAACACGAACGCGCCATCGACACGGTCTGTCGTTAGTTAACGTACGGACGGGACGGTGAGCTACAAGTGATGAAATGATGGCACGGTTGGCGCAGTGGCTGCGCTGCGTGATTGACGCGCTATTGTATGGCCTACAGGTTGGCCTACAGATAGTTATTCCAGGTCTAGCTGTTTGTATTGAGTTTATATATTATGTTCATTAACGCACTCACTATACAGATTTTTTTTTTAGTGTGAAGCTGAGTGAAAAAAGAAGCAGCATATCAGTATCTAGTGCTACATTTGAATAGAACAGGTCTTATTTTTTTAATCCAGTAAACGCTACCTGCACCATTCCAGTAGGACCCGTTAAAACGCGTAAATCCAGTGCAATTAAGTTGCAAGATGAAAATTACTAGGTACTGGACTAAATTACACGGCGCTGGACTAGTACAGTGACTGGTCCAGTGGAACTGGATTAAAATACTGGGTCAAGTAAAACCGAGCATAATAAAAAGATAACAATTATAATAAACTTGGCCTACATTTCTGGCGCAGGAGGAAAAATACAGGAATAAATGTTCTTATAATATTTAAATAGGACCCGTCAAATTAATTAATTTGCGCAGCATTATAAGATACGACTTAATGTAACGCGCAAAATGCGTCTAAATAGTCTTTAATAAAATTTTGCTAAAATTTCAAGTAAGTACTAATTTGGTGTAATTTGTTGAATGTCACACCCATACATTCCCTATCAACATTTTTGAGACCATAATCAACAACGATAACAGAGAAGGTCTGCCCCACGACCGATTATCGGGGCGATTTTGACAGATTTCTTCGTCGGCGAGAAGAAACAAACCGATAATCGGACCGATTCTCGGTCGTGTGGGGTGACGCAAAGGGTGTATGAAGTGATCAAACATGATCCTTTTTCGTCATTTAAATATTCTTTCCATATTGCCATATTTTTTCAAGGTAGGAATATTCTGGTTAGGGAGATATTATAGTTTAATTTTTTGTCACGGTTATGTACGAAAACTAATTGTAAAGGTTATAGACAAACTCTTAGTACTCTCGCGGCCCTAAACTGTTGCTTGCACCCGAATGTACAATGTTTAGCGTGGAATCTGATGCACACTTCCACATACTGTGGTTTTTCACGTACAATATAACACGGCGAACATAACCGAATCGACCGGCGGCGGCCGTATACGAATATATACGGCGAACTGTGGGTGTACATTGGTACACCTCTGCCTAACCCTTCGGGGAATACAGGCGTGATGGTATATTTTTTATATATTTTTTTTTTAATATAACAGTCGTTTCTCTACTATAATCTTTGCCTTGATCAGTGTCTAGTTAACGCCTTCGAGATGCGTCTTTTTAAATCCCGTATACCCTGCATGCAATTTTCAACTCTACGTATGTTTGTAATGTTTTCAAACGCAACAAAGAGTTGTGTATTACACCCACATTTTTCCAAACCCACGAAAAAACATAACACTTACCTCTCCCATTCCTTGCAGAATTCGCAATATAAACAGCCATGTTGCCCCACCAGCTCTGATCACGACCGGCGTAAGGAACGTGAATAATGCCGTACTAAGCAGTCCAAAACCGAGGGTCCACTTGCCTCCGAATTTTTCTGCCAAGTAACCTCCTGGCACTTGAGTCGCTGCATATCCGTAGTAGAAACCGCTGAGGATCAATCCTTGTGTCTTCTCGTCCCAATCGAAGATTGCGTACTGGAAAGAAAGTATACATTGATGACGTCACAGGTAAGTCATAAAAAAGCTCATTGATTACTAAATAAATTACGGGTCAAATAACGCTAACTAATACTTTGCTACCTCTTAATTGATAAACGTATTTGAAACATCATTGCATCCTTGTCAAATAGATTAAGGGTGACTGATATAGAATTATGTTCTAAATGCATTAAGATTTTAATATTTTTAGTAAGTTCTGGCGGAAGTGAGCCTTAATTAGGAAGCCAAAGTAAATAGTCATTGTCGGTCAACGAACATGTGTTGTCGGTGTACATTAGTACACTACTACTTAACCTTTCGGAGAATACAGGCGTGATGGTATGTGTGTCATAGTAAATAATACAGGGTGTTTAGCAGAACGTTGGACATACGAATATGGTGGATAGGTAGGTGCATCTGTTACTTACTCAGCCCGAATTTATTAACCCCACCTATCCACCATTGTCGTATGTTCAACGTTCTGCCAAACACCCTGTATTATTTACTATGACACTATAAAATGGTTTATACGTACTATTTGTGAAGCTTAGCACTTTTCTGGGTTACTGAGTATTTCATTAAAATAGTAATAGGATGAATTTCACCAAAGTTTTATAGTTATATAGTATAAATCTTAACCCGCAAATAATTATTGCTTATTATTTGCATGCAAAAACTATCAGACAGTACTTTTATTGTAAGGATAAACAAAAACTGTAAAAGCCTTGCTTATAAAAATTAGAGCGAATTTGACTAAAAATTCGCCCTAAATTTTATAAGTTGGTTCGCTGTAATTACACGAGCCCCTATTTCTAATATACAACATCGCGTTGTCTTTAAAAATAATGTATTTCCCTTTTCCGTATATTACCTACTAACGTATATTATCTTTAAAAGTGACGAGAATTTCCAACGATCACAGAAATGGAGCAGGACTGTCTGTTTTATTAATTTAAAAATTGCTCGCATGCCGCTCGTGAAGAGCTCTAAGCACATTTATAGCGTGTTAGGGTATCAGACGCAAGACTTAGATCATAAAAGAAATGAGATAAGCGATGGGGTAAGTAGGTACTAAAGTACCTACTTAAATATTAAAATATTATAGACGCGCACAGTACAGTACCTATTAGATTTTGTTGAAATAGACGTTCAATTTAAAGGTTAGGCATTTTCTTTTATGTAGCACAAAATATGTTTCGTAGACAACTAGCTGTACCTATAACCCGCGGTGTCACTCGCGTTCAGATACGTCTGTGGTTACTGCTCCGCTTTCGTTGTTCATAGCGTGATGTTTTATTCGTATAAACCTTCCTGTTGAATCTCTCTATCTATTGATGAAACTGTATAAAAAAACTATTGAGTAGATTGAAAGATATAAGCGTACAGAAGGACAGACGACGGGAAGCGACTTAAAGTAAGAGCGATTTAAAGTATTGTAGCAAACTACATTACTGCTTTTTTTAAAACTATTTTTCAAAAACCTCCCATTGTACTGGAGCTTACTGAATAGATCTTTGAGCCTATTTTGCCATGAACTGGGCATAAATCCAGACATTATATCCGATTTTTTTCCAGCTCGGAAGCTGCTACAAAAATATCGTTTTTTTTTTCAGCTACCTATTTATTTTGTTCTAAAACTGGGCCAATTCCCGTAATTAAAAACGACGAAAACCTAGTCCCAATGACATCCATCAATGTCAAAGATTCTTTATAACCGTATGCAAATTGGACCGTAGGCAGATGGATATTGAGATTACAATGCGATCGTTCTTCAAAATGTGTCACATTGATGTATTTTGCAGTCGTTAAAATGGTGTTCCAAAAATATTAATATTATTTGTATCCAGTGAAGTAGATATTAGTTAGCATTTCGTTGAATTTAGATCTAGAACAATCATTATTATTATTATCCTTGGACCAAAAAGGAAACCGTCTTCGGTCGTCTAAAAAAATCTGCTGTTTTATTCAATGGCGGTGTAGTTTGATATGGTTTTTGTATGGAATACCTAGCTGTTTTATTTTTTATTTTGCGACAAGTAATTTTAACTCTAGGGACTTAAGAATTACCCAACCAGGTTTAGGTACTGTGTAATTGTGTATTAGGGCCAAAGCACACACCCTTACTTTTAGTGTCGGCTATCTGTAATTTTGCGACGCAGTAAAACATCAAATCAAAAAGCGATTTTAATACTGCGAAGGAACGCAGAGACGTTAACGCGCGAAGCAGCATCGATACTATATCAAAATTACCGATGCTAAAAGTAGCGTATGTGCTATGACCTTTAGGTAATTGTCCTTATTTTTGAAATCTTCCACAGATTTCAATTTCCAACTTTGTTTGGCAACACGAACATGCTTAATCTTATTACTTCTCGCTCAGTGAACAAGCAACAAGTAATTCTAATCTATTTTTAATACCTGCTCAGTAATCTGTTCCGCCATCTTAGCATAATAAAAGGCCGGTATGTCGGCATCGTTAAAGGTACTCGAGGTGATTATTAATAGTAGGACGACATGTAAATAATCGTCACTAATTATACTGCAAGTTATCCCACGTACTGCCAACGCGTCTTTGAATATATTCTGCAAGTGACTTCAAGTTACACCGTTTCTTACTAATTAAGGTTAGGTTTATGTTAGGCTATTATTAGGAGCGGAAGACTGCATGCATATGCATGGAAATGACGGCAAGAGATTATTATTATAAAGGGTATATTCTCGTACATTTGACGCGCATGAATATTTTTTTTCGCCAAACTGTAAAAGTATTTTTATGTGTTTATGATAATTGTAGGTACCTTTTATTTAATACTACCTACCGCCTGCGATTTTGTCCGCGTCAAATTTGACATAATTACCCTAACATTTTTCCGAAATAAAAAGTAGACTATGTGGTATTCCAGACTATAATATTATATCTATGTGCCAAATTTCATCCACATCCGTTGAGCCGTTTAAGCGTGAGAGAGTAACGAACATCCATTCATCCACCTGATGATGGATGGCTAAACGGCTGAACGGATCTGGATGAAATTTGGCACTGAAATAGATTGTAGCGTGGAATAATACATAGCATAGATACTTTTAAACCCGAAAATTTTACATTTTCCGGGCGATAATATATTAATTTTTCTTTTCCATAGTTAAATTTGCATCATGATGTCCCTTCCATCTAATATAATTCTATGTATCTATAGGTGCACTAACTGTATACTTGAAACATGCATACAATGTACTGTTTATCGAACATGTGCGAGCATAATGTACGTACACGTTCCGTGCCAAAAGTTAAATGCAAATTCACAACATAAAGTCTCTTTGCACTTACTAAAGGACATTCGAATGAGGACAGGGTATATGGTATATGATATCATCGTGGCGTTTGTATTTGAATAATAAATCACACTGTATGAATGTATTTTATGTCCTACATGTGGTTTTAATGCATCTGCGTTTAAATCTAAGTAGTCTTTTTGTAATGTCAAAATAACAGCTTTTTACAATACCAAAAAAAAAATGTCGTTTGCCTGCTTGTTTGTTACGGATAATCTCCGAAATGTCTAGACCGATTTTGATGGGACTTTCACTGGCAGATACTTGATGATATGAAGAGTAACAAACGTAAGTTAATTTTATTTTAGAAAATGAATTAAGGACCTACGCAATATAAAATCCCCACAGAAAATCATTATTTACGCGAAGTAGCAGACATAAGCTAGTAGTTATAAATAGGTATATAAGTGTTCTTATGCTATAACCAGCTAGCATTTAAAGCTTAGAAGTGTAGAAATAAATTTTAAGTAAAAACTAAATAATATATTACAAGTATATGCAACCTATTGCATAGGGCCCAGCCTGCAAGGATATTTGTATATTAGTATAAGTAGAATAAAGAAATAAATAATTATTTTATTAGTGACAGATACTTACGTATGTTTTACGATAAGTAACTCACATCGATTAATATACATACCTACTCAAAGACAAAATATTTTATTTATTTAATCAAGTACATAATATAGCATATTGAATAGTTATGGAGTGGGTCAGTTCATCAGAAAGCTAAAGCAAGTTCCCCATCCCATAACGTAGTTAGGTCTCGTCATCATATGTCAGCACATTAGACGGGGCCCACTTGGGCCGTGCCTGCCAGGGTTGCGGAATTTGTTCGAAAGAGTTACCGCGGCTCTGGAACGCAAAGGGCATTAGGAGGAACACGGATGGGTTTTAGTCAGTAAGAGTCTGACACTCCCTTCCGCTCCGCCCAGGGCGGAAGAAGTCATTTGATGATTTCCCATCCTTAAAAAAAGGTCTCGTCATCATGAGCCATAACCGCTGTTCATTTAGGTTTTAATAGTTTAGTTAATTGCAATTATCATAATGAGTCAAAAACTAACTCAAGGACCATGAAAATTTAAACTATCACAATTATTTTTAATTCCTTGAAAAGGAAATGTTGGCCAAGGTTCAATTAAAAATATTCATTAGCACACATTGACAACTATTAACTCATTAACAACAATAAAAAACCATTTGCGCAAACAACAACTACAAATTAAAATGTCAACGAAGATTGACATTTTTATTGACCCTTCAGGAGATCCCACGGGACCTAGTTGCGAAACCTATGGGAATGCCAACTAACATAAAAGGAAGTAGGGTAACTCATCTAATTTCGTGACAAAAGCATTTGAGTAATAAAATACCAATAAATTATTAATTAGTTTAATTCAGACTTAGCATGAGTTTTAATCAGTCTTTTATGAGGAATATAGGCACAATTAATCATAATCAAATCATATGGTTGTATTTCAAGTAATTGATTTCACTCGTACAGCCTATATAATAGTCGGCGAGTCACAGAATTAGATGAGTTCACTATAGTTTTAAAATAAATTATAACTGCAAAATAACAACTCTTTTTCCGTACAACACTTTTTATTCTCTTTTTGGAAAAACTATGCCTCGCACTAAGAAGTTCTCGTTTAACGTAAGGTGCGTTTACAAACATATAAACTTACACAAACAACCAGACCAAGAAAAATAAAAGCACGTCATTAAAAAAAAATATTCCGTGCGAGAATCGAACCCGCAACAAGCAGTCAATCACTCAGCTACTGCGTCAACTATGTCAACAACTTATTCAGAGTTACATATACTACCCTGTAATTTCTCCACTCTACGTTAATTTCAGTCATTCACAGAACTACGAACAATTGTTTTATTTAAGACTGTCTCCAGTTGGATTACTATTAAGGCGCTACCGAAACGTAGGACTGCGTAAAATGTTTAGTTTTTAGTCATTAAAAAAATTTTTTTCGTCGCACAACACACGACGTTCTTTTAAGCGTAAACTAAATTATTTTATGTAAGAACTAGCTGTCCCGGCAAACGTTGTTTCGCCATTTTTTTAGGATTAAGAAAAATACATGTTGGCCTATTCTCAGACCTACCTGATATGCACACAAAATTTTATTGAAATCAGTCAAGCCGTTTCGGAGGAGTATGGTAACTAACATTTTGACACGAAAATTTTATATACAGGATAAGTTTTTAACCAGTGCGTAAATTTTTTTTGGTAGTTCAGTGTCAGTAATAGAACACATTTCCGTGTGTAGTTAAAAAAAAAAAATTAAAAAAATTTCATCCTTATCCGAGTTTGAAATAAGCAAAACATCCAGGACATAATCTATTCGCCATACTATCAATGAAAACTCGCGGCCGCCGCCGCCGCCCGGGCGCAAGGCTGGGGTGAGGGGATGGGGAATGCGCTAGCGCCGAGTGACAATGAAATATGGTTTTTAAGTAAACATGTTTCGTAAGCGATAACTTTTTTTTTTAGTACTAAGACATATCAAAATAAAATATACGTGTTTAATAAAACGTGTTGAAGTTTATTATGGCAAAATTTACGCACTGGTTAAAAAATTTTCCTGTATAAGACAATACAGGGAATTAAATCCACTAAAGACAAAACCAAAAAATATGTGCAATTTTTTTTAATGGTTTTTTAATGGCAGGTTTTTTTTTTGAGATGGGAAATCATCCAATCACCTCTCCCGCCCTGGGCGGGTCGGGAGGGAGTGTTAACAAATAGGTACCTATTTGTTGCAGCGATGCACTTACCCTAATAACCTAAACGTTAGCTTTTTACAGCACCTTAAGCTTTAGGTCTCTATGTTAGTTATTACTTTGGGTTAGAAAAGAGAATTTGGGTCACGGATCCTAATCAATTGTGGCGAAGACAAAAGAAGGGTAATATTTTTGTTCGTATAATGAAGGCATCGTGTGTTTGCTCAGTAAATGAGTATGCTCAGGGTTCCCTAAGGGATGAGAGTGGTAGGATCCGAGTAAATATTAATTTCAAACGTTTAGTTTCCCCAGGTCTACTCTGTAAGAATCTTCCTGGGTAAATTTGGGTGAAGTGAGCTTTGGGTGAGCTGTTAATCTATGGTATTTCGATGACAGCTCACCTCAAGCTCACTTTGCCTTCACACCGAGGAAGATATTTACAGAATAGTACACCGCTTTAAAATGTACTTTGTCGGAGAACGAAAATAAGTGATATTAAGTTACGTTACTTAGTTAAATGTAGGTATTTAAAAATACCTAGTAGTCAATGTTATCTGCAGTGTTATTCTGTAAAAAATGTCTCTCGGTGAACTTAGGTGAAGAAAACTCGAAGTAAGCAGTCAATTCCTAGTATTGTGAGATGACAGCGTGCAAGATTTTTACAGAATAGACCAGCTGAGGTATTGATTTTTAAGATACATTTGAACAATATCTACGATTTGGATTAATCTTATGTATGTTAACAAAAAAGATTAATAAAAATAAAAATATTTATGTCTGTAAATTTTTTGTGCCACAATCAAAAAATTATATAATTCTGGAATACCATGCAGTTTTGACCTTGATTATGTGACAATAAATTTTGCTAATGTTTAACCATTGATATATTTTTTAAACTGGCTAATTTTACTGGTGGTAAAAAAATATCAATAGTCAAAATTTAACATCACTTGCGTCACGTTTAATTTAGATATTAAATTATAATATTACTCACTGGTTTATGCGCTACAACAGTAGTGACGTTATTAATAAAATCGTCGCTTGGGCAGGCATTAGGGTCGACGAAATCTGATCCGCCTCCCTTTGTGCGGTTGACCATCTGCGTGATAGCGAGGTTGAGGCAGACCCGCATCGTGTACGCGTTGCACACGCCTAGCAGGCCCATCACACCGAGGACGTAGCGCTGAGGAATCACGCAACCTGGACAAAACAAAAGACTGTTAAAAATTGGGTACACTTTCTAAGTTTGTAAGTTTGTGAGGATGGATGGATGGTTGTTACTCTTTCAAGCTTAAACGGCAGGATGGATTTGGATGAAATTTATCCCTGAGATAGATTGTACCGTAGAAAAAAAACATAGGTCTCTTTTCATCCCAGAAAAAATATACGGTCCCCGTGGGATACTGTATCAACTTTGAGGCAGACGGAATCTATCGTTAAACATACAATAAATAAATAAATATCTTATATTAAAAAGGATAAGGTTTATTTACAAAATATAATTCCACGCGGATTATTTTTCTCAAACAAACGAAAAAATAAAACTATTTCAGAAATTGCTAAATAATTCAGTAGCTGTTGCTAAGCAAACTACTTTCTCGGTGTGTGTTTATTTTTTAGACGTTGAATGTATTGATAGATCCCAAAGATATCCTCCCTACAAATTTTCATCAAGTTAAATTATACTTACTGACCTAAATATGACTAACTACATATCTATGGACCATACAGTAGCTCGTTGTCAATAAAACCCTTTAATATAAGGATGACCCTTGTACACAATGTATTCCAAACGCAATAAGCTTAAAGACCAAGTAATATTAAAATATGGCTAGCCTTTTGTTAACCGGATATAAAACCGGGTTGCTACATGAAATTCCCAAAGGAAAAACCCCAATAACATTGTACGAACCGGGGATCGATAGTGAAAAGTTGGACCGTTGGTTGTGCCTGAACATTCAAAACTATTCGGTTTTCATTCTACTCATAGTGCCTATTCAACAAGTTTTTAATGAAATCCCTTTATGATATAATTTACTAGGTTTTGCTCGCGACTTTCTCGGCATGGAATTGTATACTTTGGGGTGCAAATATAGCAAGCATAGGTAGATGTGTTTGGAGTATTGATGTATAGTAAGTCGAAATTTCAAAAAGGCTTGGACAAAAATGTTTATTTATTTTTTAAGTAAAAGTTAAAACTTCGATAATGACTGACTACCATACAAACTTTCATCCCCTATTTCAACCCTATCAAACCTTCTTTTCGCGACAAAAGATAGCCTATATCCTTTTACAAAGCCTAATCTATCTCTATACCAAATTTCATCACAATAGGTTCTGCAGTTTAGGCGTGAAAGCGACGAGACAGACCGACTGAGTCACTTTCGCATTTAAAATATTAGAACGGATTTATAACATTCTCCACAAGTTATTAAAGCAAAGTGCAACATTTCGTCCGAAACTTCAGCCATTTTGTAAAGATTATTACTTTTTAATGGCAGTTCAAGAAAGGAAAAGTTTTCTGCAAGAAGTTTGGTTATGACGATGTTGAAATTAGCATTCAGTATTGCCAACGTAATTTTGTAGCAAGCTTGCTTTGCATTTTAAACTTTTGACCTGAGTTAAAGTAAACTACTTGAAAAAATCCTACTACTATTTTATAAACGCTAAAGTTTGTGAGGATGGATTTGTGTTTGTTACTCTTAAACGGCTGAACGGAATTAATTGAAATTTGGCACACATATAGATATTTTTCTGGCTTAACACATAGAAATTATCCCCTTTTTTACCGACCCAAAAAACGGAGGAGGTTATCAATTCGGTTGTATTTCTTTTTTTTCTATGTGTGTAACCAGAAAATTCCGTCATTTATCAACTGATGGAAAAAATTCTCTTCTTATTTGAAAGGAACTCAAATTGTTATTTTTTTATGAAAATCCTTCAAGTAAACGAAATTGCGTATTTTGCTTTTTTTACCTTTTAGCGGTGTTTAACTTTGTTAATATACATACTTGAAATAGATATTAAAAAGCGAAAAGCGTTTTGTATTGCCACCGATTTCCAAAACTAAAATAATTTTTCACTTTGTAGTTTTTGAAGGCGGTTGTCTTTTATGTTGAAAAAGTTTTTGCGTTTTCGTGAGATAATTTAGGAATTAATTCTGAGTTGCGGGCTAGTCTTTTATAAAAATACAGATTTCTAAAACTATGATGACCCACTACCCCCTTCATCTATACTAATATTATAAAGCTGAAGAGTTTGTTTGTTTGTTTGTTTGTTTGAACGCGCTAATCTCAGGAACCACCGGTCCGATTTGAAAAATTCTTTTTGTGTTGGATAGCCCATTTATCGAGGAAGGTTATAGGCTATATAACATCACGCTACGACTTACGGGAGCGAAGCAGTATTCAAAAACGTAACTTAAGGTGGATGAATAAAGCCACGCGAACGAAGTCGCTGGCAGAAGCTAGTTTTGAATAAATACATAAAAAACAACTACATAGATAGCTCTCGTTCTCAATTTCCTGCGCGTGATTCTACTTGATTGAAGGAAATAGGTTAATCTGGTGCTTACTGAGCGATTCACTTAGTGTGCCAAGTGACGATACACTCTGGAAATGTCACCCGATAGGGTATCTATTCCGATATCTTGTCACAAAGTAAATAAAACACTATTCTAGATATGATTGCGTTTTTGCTCATGAAATATCAGTGACTTTCTTATTATAGTGAGTAAAAAAGTTTTTCACTTTTTACATTTGAACCACATTATTGACAATTATTTGTGGTATAAGTACCTACTTATATCAAAAAGGGGTTCAAAACAAAAAAACAGAAGAATTTTAACAATACACAATGGAAAGGACATCTTAATGAGGACTTTTACCATGTAAAATAAAATATACCGGTGAACTGTGGGTGTACATTGGTACACCTCTGCCCAACCCTTCGGGGAATACAGGCGTGATAGTATATATATATATATTTTATTTTACCATGTACCTATTTAGGAACTGAGACTACAAAGCGTTTAAATTTTTCGTCGGTTTATAAAAAGTAGCAACTCAGTGTTAGGATTTGTGTCCGGTTAATGGCAATAGGGTCGGCTCCTATTATATTGGACTAAAACACATTAGTACATTGGTATGCCTCTGCCTTACCCTTTAGGGAATACAAGCGTAATGGTAGTTTATTTCATACATATGGCTAAACCAGCAAGAGTCTCTACAGCACACAGGCAGGTACTTAGACCACGGCCACACAAAAATTTAATATTCCAAAAACCATCTGGTTAGTTCAAACGTTTCTTTTGCAAGGTTACATATTGACCAAATATTATCCATATAAGGTACATTACACAATACGAAATGTGCGTTATAAGTACAAAACCGAGGACGGCGAGTCGATTTAGCTTCTAGTTTCACAATAATACGCCCACTCTTGGATTAAATAAAGCCCTTTACTTTCAAACGAGAATCGATTCTATGACCGTAGGTTCAATGCTCTGTGGTGGTATCAAGTTTTAATATTGCAAAATTGCTCTACCTACCTCCTGTTCCTTCTGACTGCCTCATTAGCCTAGTGATTCTAAGCGCGACAGCTACGCTAGAGGTTTGGGTTCGATTCCCATGTCGAGCAAAGTGTTATTTGGTTTTTTTTTAATGAAATTCTCAGTGGCAGCTCAGAGTTAGGGTTTGTGCCTGGTTAATGGCAATAGGTTTGCACCCTACTACATGGGATCTAAACATACCGGCGAACTGTAGATGTACAGTCGGTTGTCAACATTATCTGACCCACCCTAAACACAAACGAAATTGGACCCTCTGCCTATGATAATAAGGTTTATTCAATTTATATGAGCTTATCAGTCAAGTGCTCGAGAACTCGACGAATACAGACACGCATAAACCCACCCAACGTTGTCGGAGCCACCGGCATTATATCATTTTGTTAAGCTATTTTAATCATTATCTCGTTGACATTAAAGTTTAAAACCTTTTAAGTCACCCTACATAATTAGAACCCAATCTTTAATTTCGTGGAGTCTTAACAAGTTCTTGTGGCTTAGCGGTTTGATGTTGGATTGCCGAGGAACAACATGTGGGTTCGAAAACATGGAGTATCAGTTCCTTTAGAGTTATCAGTTTCTTTTTTATATTTGATTTCATTTCTACAATATTGTTTGCATTATTAAAGAACGACCAATATGTTTTACGCCTAATAACTTATCTTGTAAACAGGTGGGTAAATTAAAAAAGTTTAAGTTCACATATATTTGCTTCGTGAGGTAGATAATAAATTCGTCTACATTATGTGACAAAAGTTACACTACGCCTATTAGCAGTGACTGCGCACACACATTTGTAAATCGTTTCGCATTACTCGTTAAGTATTTTTAAGCAATTTGGTGTAAAAAAGCATGTCGCAGCTTAATGACTATACCAAACATAAAATCATAATATATTTTTACATGAGCAGAATGTTGTGGTCGTCGTCTTAATATAGCAGTAAGTGTTTTTTTTTATACCTATTTTATTTAATTGATTGTGATTAATGAACGCGTAGTTGGCTATTTTACTATTACATTTTCAAGTTACATAAACGGTTCCAAAAATGTTTTTTTTTTTTTGTTTTAGAGAAATACGACTGTAGCTAAGACGTTATGGAGACAAAGTAAATATTCAGCGGATTCATCCAGGGGCAAAAAACATCAAGTATAGTCCCGAATGCGATTGCCCATAAGTGTAACCGCAATGAAACACGATATTTCAGTGGAAACAGTGAGAAGGCATTTACACGCTGCTGGAATAAGGAATTATAAACCGGCACAGAAAATAGCATTGAAGAAGAAGGGTCCGTTTTGCCCAGGAATATTTAAATTTTAATTGGGAAGAAAATATTGTGATCTTCACTGATGAAAAAAAATCATTTAAATCGAACAAAAATGAACGTAACAAGGAACGGTGCGCCATCACTCCGCTACTAATTAATCTAGGATATTTTTAAACACACCATGTAAGTAAATGCTCAATGGATAGATTGTTAAACCATTAAAATGTTGCCAATTACGTGGTGATGTTATTGTTATAAATAGATTTTTTCTATTTAAATGACATGTTTATTCACTACATATAGGCAGCTATAAATCTGTAAAGTATTTCACAGATGAATTATTTTTTTTCTCGATAACAAACTTTCAAGCATAGACATGCCTTTTTTAATGTTTATAAATGGTTAGATTTGATTATGGTATACTCATATAAATTGTTTATTAATTTGGAAATATGTGAGCATTTACTTACTTTATCTTACCTAAGTGTTTTAATGAAATAATAAACATTTTAAATTTGCAATTGTTTAGTTTTATTTCTATGCGTTATCCATTAAAGAAATGTAAAAAAAAGTATAATTAAATAATTAAAAAAGACACCTGAGCAGAAGCTATATTTAGGGTAAACTTGATTTCGAACGTAAACAACAATTAGTGACCACAAGACTAAAGAATTTAAACCATATAGTATACTTTAATAAAGTTTATACTTGCACAGCACAAGCAGCCAACCTTATCCTAGTGCAAATAGAATTTTGTATTTTATCCCTTCATTATTTAATCACTCCATTAAGACATGATAAAAAAAACTACCTATAAAATAGAAAAAAATAAATTGTAAAGAGAAGTTGTTTTTGCAATTTAGTAAGGCAAGGTAAAATATGTTTGCGCGTTGTCACTTACTTACCCTACCCTTAGTTAGTAGCATTTGAATACCAGTTTTACAATGAATACAAATATTTATTTTTCAACTACCCACTTTTTACAAGTTATGCCAAAATATTGCCATTTTAGAAACTTTATATTTGAAGATTATCCGTATATAGTTCTTTACAATAATACAAGAAATACTTTTAGAATAAATTCTAAATTGAAAGCAAAACAATATCTTCGTCGCAGGATTTGATCTCGCAACTTGTCACTCTCAGTCTTATACACAGACCACGAGACCAGAATTACTTGACCGAACTCATTAAAATAAGCTATTACACTTATTATATTATAACAAGTTGTTATAAGATTTAACCCAATGCTAACGTGATAAAGATCAAATTTGCGTGTGTGTATTATTATTGTATTTGTTCGTTCTCAGTTCTCGAACACTTGGCTGATAACCTCATATAAATTGAAATTAAACCTTATTTTCATTGGCAGAAGGTCCAATTTCGATTGTGTTTAGGGTGGGTCAGATAATGTTGACAACCGACTGTACATTGGTACACCTCTACCTAACCCCTCGGGGTATACAGGCGTGATGGTATGTTGTTGTATGTTGGTTCTACCTACCTATGTTTATGGTACGGGGTAGATGGAACACCGTATTGAAAACTTTTACCATAGTCTGTGGGAGAATTCACCCTCCAGCGTTTACATATTTCGTCGGTTATTAAAAACAAAAGCGGTTGTTCCATATATTTAGATCGCGTAGGTATTGCACTTTTGAAGGGAACAGATGATTTTTGCTTTAATAACCGAAGAATAATTTCATCTCTATTTCGATTTCGATATTTCGATGATTCTAGACGGACATCTAGAATCATCAGAGCGACTTCGCTTCGGCTAATCGCAATAGAAACTAGCAAAAAGCGCAGGGGATATTATAGTTCACAAGTATGTGCGCAAACACAGGTGCACTCCCTCTTCGAGGAGAGATCAGGCGCAAGACCAACGTCTTTACGTGCTTTCCAAGCCATGGCGGTGTCACTAAATCAACTTCCAAACTCGGGGCTGCTACTAAGAAATTCGTAATGGAAAAACTCAATAAGACTTTTTGCCCGACCATCTCAGGATCCTACGTACAAAATTCGCGATAGCAATGGGGCAGTACTTCATGTACTAAATCCATGGAAGAAGTTTTCGTTTCGACAGCGCTACCCGTTATCTACGTATTCGCAAAAGTTGATAACCACGGGGCAACAACCTCGGTATTTCTAAACTTGCAGGTAAAAGACTTTCTATACACAAACTGTGCGGCTAAACTTGCCTACATTAGTTCCCTTTGCCGTTCGTTTTTGTCGCTTAATCATGATAAAGTTGCCGTCTGCAAGTCTCTCTTTATACTATGTTTAATTTTAAGTTTTAGTGATATCAAACACAAATAATCCTACTAATCCTAAATGGATAGATGGATGGATGTGTGTTTGTAACTCTTTCACGTTTAAATGGCTGAACAGATCTGGATGAAGTTTGGCACTGAGATAGATTGTAGTGTAGAATAACACATAGGATAATATATTAAATATAATCACATAGGATGATGGTATAATATACATATATCAAATTTGACGCGGATGAAATAGCAGGCAGAAGTTAATCCGTACTAATATTATAAATACGAAAGTAACTCTGTCTGTCTGTCTGTCTCTTCTTCACGCCTAAACCACTGAACCGATTTCAATGAAAGGAGATGGCTAAATGGAAGTATAGACCACTGCCCCATGTGCCAGGTACCATGTATAAATATGGTACCTAGCACAATATAATGCTGAATGGCTAAATATTAGTATTTCATGTAAAAAAGATTCAGATACTTTTCGGGAATAATATAATGGTAAAATAATATTGCCTAAATAGGAAAAAAGGCGTGTGTGACAGTATATAATTTTCTTCAACTGACACTTTCGAAAAAGAATAAAACTAAAAACGAAAATGAGGTTGTATATTTATAAGCGAATGTTTGTGATGAAAAAGTTTTTCTTTTTTTTTAGATACTTTATTATGTTGAATAGTTCACGAAAGTGCTAGGAAAATATTAAACACTACATAATTCATGAATGATTTTTTAAATATTATGAGGTTATGTAAGATTCATATACATTCCAGAATGTTTCTGGCCCTGGGGCAGTCATTTAGCCATCACCTTTGGTACAGATATAGTCTGGGACCCGAGAAAGGACATAGGATAGTTTTCATCCCGGAAATCCCCCGGGAACGGGAACTATTAATCCACGCGGACGAAGTCGCGGGCAAAAGCTAGTTACGAATAATTTAATACAAAAAATGAAATAACTTTAAAATTAACAAGCTTTATTAAAAAATAATTTTCAATCAAGTATGTATTTACAAAATCCTGAATATATTATTTTATGTTGCTTCTCTACGTGAAAACAACAGGTAGTAACCTAACCTATACCTACTATCTTGTGCGTTTACGTTCAAGTATGACAGCTGGGTTTTCTTCATGTTTTCCCATGAGCCATAATTTCAGCCAGACGTTTCAAGTTCATAATTTACACTAAAGTTATGACCCTACAAATACTCCACCGAAAACTTTAGCCACGCTAAAATCTCAGTCCATTATAAAATATTCCGAATCCTATCAGTACCGTGTCTGCCTTTGTTAGATAATTCAATGATAGCACACAACCAAAAGTTCTTCATGCGTGAAATTGCACGTTTATTCCATCAAAAGATATCTCAATCAAGATCAAGTCACTAGATCCTGATTGAGGTACATAATCGTTTATTTAATGGATCGTATGCCGCGGGTTATCTCGGCTTAAACAGAAGGGGAATGAGTAAACATCTCAAGAATACAAACATTGGCGAAATCGAAAACACAATCATAATTTTCATCACGCTATTATGTTACCCGTAATGTAAATGTAGACTTTAAGTGTACTAGGTTATGGTTGCTACTTTGTTCGCGTCGAATGTCGATTATCTGTGGCTTTCGATTTTCTTTTTAATAATATAAGACTAAGTTACTCTTTATAACATCTGTCAGTGAAAATCACCTCTAAATCGGTTTAACCGTTTCGGAGATTTGCCCAAACAAACAAACAGACAGAGAGAAATATGTTAAAAATTGCTTTTTTAGAAAGCTAAGCAGATAATGATTCTTCTACATACAAAACTACCTTTTGAAAGGGCAACTAGATTAAATTATTTTTTCTTATAAATGTCGTTCAAAAGTGCCTTTAATGAATAATTTTAATAATTTAGTTGACTTTAATCATAGTACAATTTATTTTCCAGTTATGTTTAAAGTTCTATGTGTACTAGTTTCTTGCTTGTTCTTCTCCATAGCCTACGTTATAGAACGGGCAATAAGCTTTAACTTCCTGACTGACTGACCGACATATTCATAATTAAAGCTTGTAATTAGTTTAATGATCAAAATTAAAATTATTTTTAATTTGAATAGGAAGTTAGCTGACTAACGTGTAATGTAATGTAATGTAAAAGAGAGAAATTTTTCATAATTATGATGAAATCTATCTTAAAATATTTACCTTTTAAATGATGAAATGATTGTATTTCATTGTATATCATTTCTTTAAATGTTTAGTTAAGTTTACATTCTTATCAGCACGGTGTTTTCACCTGACATAGTAATGTTATATAATTATATTATATCAACCTTATCAGTACTTGTTCTGGTAGCAAGTATTTACTGAAAACTATTTTTATTTTCGGTTTATTATGTCATCTGAGCTGAAGAGATTTTGTTTGTTTGAACGCGCTATTCTCAGGAAGTGACAATCGGATTGAAACATATTTTTTCAAATACAAAAACATAATTATTTTTGTATTTGATAGCCAGACTCTGAAATCTTCTTCATGAATCTGGAATGAATCAAAGTATGTTTTTGTTTTGTATAATTATGTTTCATATTCATACTCTCCTAGGGTATGAAACATCAGTCTACGACTTACGAGAGCAGAGTAGTAACCAAAGCCGACGATTCGCCCAAGAAAGAGTAGAAATTTGACGTGTGTTAGTCCGTTTTGGTAGAACGAAACTCAATACAAAACCCAGGAAATATGCAAAGAACAAATATAGGTACGTAGGTACAGGTAATATGCCTACACGACATGGAACTAAACGTGCCAACTTTCAAATTGCACGAGTAATGTTCTTTGGAAAAGTCTATTATACTCGGCACATTATAATACGTGGGAACTTAGGTACTAGGTAGGTAGGTAACATTTACTTTAACAATGTAGGTACCTAGGTACGACGCTTTGAGAAAGTTGGCAAGCTAACTTGGGTAGTATAAAGTATGTACAATGAAGAGAAAAGGTTTGACTAGAAATACCGTAGCGATATTTTTAGTCATTGGCATTTAGGTACTTATGGTATTTTGAATAGAGTTCAAAAGGTTAATAACACATTGGTATTTAAAGGTGTTTTTATTTCGTAGCGGCTGGAAAATTCACGGATAAATCTGGGATAGAATAATCGTATTCGTATTTATCTAAAGTTCAGGGGTTGGCTTAGTATGGAATTAACTTTTGTATCGAAAAATCCCGCGGTTCTGACATTATCGGGGATCGACTAAATTATTATAACGACTGTAAAAAATTACCGTTTTACCTAATGTACTGGGGTTATTTTGGGACAGTCTAAAGTATTGAAAAATTAAGTCAATTCCAGGATTGATAAAACGACACAAACAAATAAAATTATAATAAGATTGACATTTTATGCGATAAAATTTATTAATTTTATTTCTAGAAGTCCTATTCACACTTTTCTAGCGAAAACTGAACTTTAGATAAATATTCCCCTGCTCCCCTCCCTTCTGATAAAACAATCCTATCGAAACGCGACCCTTTCCTTATTAACATAAAGTCTTCTCTTTCATTTTCGACTGGTATAATGGATACGTCAATGGCGCTCATGGTAACCACATTGTATACTTAAAATATATTCAGACTTTAGTTTGAAGTAGACTCGTTCAACAGTTCAACAGCTGTGTATCTTACTTCGGGTTCTCGTACAAGAATTTAATGTGTCAAAATATGAAGCTCATCTAAGCTTATACCGCCGGACCAGTTTTAATATTTAATAATAAATAATAAAAATAAATATCTTGGGACAACTCACACACGGCTATCTGATCCCAAGCTAAGCAGAGCTTGTGTTATGGTAACCAGACAACTGATATACATACTTATATAATTTATAAATACATACATATTATAGATAAATCACACCCAGACACAGAACAAACAATCATGCTCATCACACAAAATTTGTCCTGGGTGGGAATCGAACCCACGACCTCCGGCTTAGCAGTCAGGGCCACTAACCACTAGACCAACAGGCCCGTCAATTCAAAATTTCAATTTCAATTCGTTCAATTTCAAACTTTATTCCGACTTCAGTAAAGTTCTTAATTCAAAACTGAAATTGTAGGATCGAAGTTCAAATTATGAAAACTGGCTGGTTAGTTTAACCCAAAGCATTTTTAATGTGACAGTATATTGCAAAAAAATGAAAAGGGGGTTAGGTTATTGGTATTGCGGATTCTGGTATTTGGTTTTTGTGCCCGGTTAATGGCAATAGGCTCGCCCCCTATTACATGGGACCTAAATATACCGGCGAACTGTGGGTGTACATTGGTACACCTCTGCCTAACCCTTCGGGGAATACAGGCGCGATGGATGGTATTTGGAAGTAGTAATTTTTTTTTGACGCAGTCTCTCTGGCCAAATTCGTGGGCGCAACAATATAACATAAGTATTATAGCTTATCATCGAAACGCTAAGCAAAAGAAGAAGAAGTTACTTTAGTTTGTCATCGAAACGCTAAGTAGAAGAAGAATTTTCGATTACTGTACATTCAAATTCGTTTATCAATCAATCTGGCATTGTGTAGAAGTGCCGGTAACACGCGTGCTACACAATTAATTGATTCGAGTGGTAAATTTACCGATAGCGTGTTATCTAAAGTGCTGAAGGCCACACATGGCGGATCCATTAGAAGCCCTATTCACACCAACTGACACTCACGAGTTGACTTATCCATGCTAAAAGCATACTTCACATCAAAATCAGCCTGTAGCAAAGTATATAATTATATATTAACAAAAAAAGGATATAATTATTTTATTACAGAAATAATTATGTGTACAAACTCATATATTCGGAAATAAAAATCGAAAATTTTATTTCCAATACTGATAATTGCTTCCAATTTTCATGGACGCATCATTAGTGGTTGCTTCATAGCCAGCCATTAAGTCTAAACTTCTGTACTCATATTATAAAGAGGAAAGATTTGTAGTTTTGTATGTAACGAATAAACTTAAAAACTACAGAACCGATTTAAGAAAATCGTGCCGTTAGAAACCTACATTATCACTGAATAACATAGGCTATATAACATCACGCTATGACACACGGGAGCGTAGCAGTAACCAAAGACGTAACTTAACGCGAGTCGCGGATAATCCGCTAGTTGATTTTAAAAATAAACAGGCTTAATTTTTATTCCTATCCCTAAACAAGGAAAACAAATGTACAGTTCCCGTCAAAAGTGTATTGCAACTCGATAAAAAAAAAAGTTTTTTTTTTAATTTCGTAGTTGGCCCAACAGTTAATAAAAGCTGTTCCAAATAATTAGGTACCTAGTAATTTCTTGTTTTACCCCCTGAAATACTAAAAGTCAGTCTGTTTTAATTAACTCGCAATTTTCACGAAAATAATATACATACCCTAGTAAAAAGGATCTAGCTCCAAAAATGCAATTTTTGGATTTAGATCCTTTTTCACTAGGGCCACAGAAATTTGGTTCAATTAATCAAGAGGCCGATTGCAGTCTCGCGAGTACAATAACCTACTGTAAGAAACTGCATGGTTGTTACCTGCATTCAGGTCATACGCAATAGGGGTCAATGAACTTGCGTAGGTAGGTGCCGTTGCAATTGTCGAGTATTGAATGCAGTTTTTGATTAATTATATCTTAATACTAATATTAAAACGAGATAGAATAGTTTTAAATGTTAGTGGAAATATGAATAAGCACCGGTCTATTTAAAAAAATATAATGACCATCAGTATCTGGTGATACTGATGGTCATTATATAGGTTTTTTTTTGTTATAAGAGATAATCTGCGTGGCTCGATTGCCTAGTGGTCCTAAGACCAACTGCTACGCTAGAGGTCTGGTTTTTAATGTACTTCACTTTACTACGACACAGGACGAAACCGTGGGCAGAAGCTAGTATCTCAGAGTAGTAGTACATTACCTAGGCAGTACATTTATTAAAATTCACGGGTAAGATCAGTGTTTCTATTTCCAGTTATTTATTTTTGTATCTGCAGGAAAAAACAACAACAGCAAGTACGTACTTAAATGGAATATAAATTGTATGATTTTATAGCCATTTACAGCTATTCACGGTAACAAATATAAAATAATTAATAGCTTAGGTATACAAGGTACAGATTTGCATCCTCGTTAAATTCAATGAGGTAACTGTGGTAGTCATTCTCAACACAATTCTATGGAAATATAAAAATGCTGAAGAGGTTTTAGTGTGTTTGTTTAGACACTCTAATCTCTGAAAATAATAGCCGGAATAGAAAATTTATATTCGTATATGATAGCCAGATTCTTGAGGAATAATAGTATAGGCTATAAAACATCATGCTACGGCACACCAAGGACATAAAACGGGTGCAAAAATAAAATGTACTAGCTTCCGTCCGCATCGAAGTTGATATAGGTAGGTATTATTCCTCGGTAACCGTAGGTATATTTTTCCTAGCGTAATGCATAAGAAACATCCATCCATCCATCGAAACTTTCACCTTTATAATAATAAAGTATAGTAAGATAAACGTAATATGTACGGTGTTTGCAATTACACGGTGCCAACTAAATCGAAAATAGGTCGTAAAAATACCAGTTTAAAGTGGTTGTTAGAATGACAGGAAATCGTCTTATCTTTATGCTTCAGTAAAGCAATAATGAACTAAAGAAAATGGCTACACACGTAGTCACAGATTTGTAACAGTCAGTAAATCTATAGCTTTAATTGCATTATTTTGATCTACTTATTATCTAATAGGCTCCCGCTGTGTGGCTTCGAGTATACATTAGCGCCCCGCATTAGAGAATAATTGATTAAGTGGAAACTAGTGTTAGTATAGCATTAGATACATCTATAGCGATACCTCATTCTGAAATGGGTTAATAAGGTGACCTTAAATTTGAATTGGAATAAATGAAATTCCATTATTCCATTTCCATTATTTAATTCATTACAAATAAGTAATATATACCATCACGCCTGTATTCCCCGAAGGGTTAGGCAGAGGAGTACCAAATTACACCCACTGTTCGCCGGTATATTTAGGTCCCATGTAATAGGCGGCGAGCCTATTGCCATTAATCGGGCACAAATCCAAACTCCGAGCTGCTACTGAGAATTTCATAGAAAAACCCAATAACACTTTTTGCTCGACCTGGGAATCGAACCCTGGACCTCTAGCGTAGCAGTCGAGCGTAGAACCACTAGGCTATCGAGGCAGTTATTATAGATACGTAAATAATTATTTATTTCTATTGTAATAATTAACCAAAACATAAAACTTATACACAACTAGTGACCTGTCCACCACTTCGTGCGCGTGGCTTATTTCACCGTCACCTTTTTGATTAATACTTCGCTCCCGAGGGTCGTAGCGTGATGTTATATAGCCTATGTTATTTAGGAATAATGAATGCAAGCCGCTTCTAACCGGTCTTTTTGGAAATCTATGAGGGAGGCCTATGTCCAGCAGTGGACTTCCTGCGGCTGATAATTATAAATGTAGGAACAAAAAAGTATTTTCTCATTATAATATTATTAGTATAGCTATAATAATTTAAGAAGTATGTACTTGGTCAGCCTCAAGCACCACAGCTGAGCGTAGAGTCATAGGATTAATTGTAAGGTCGGGTAAAGTATAATTAGGTTTTTCCATTAGGAACGTTTTAGAAGCAGCCCGGAGTTTTAAAGTTTTTGGTGTGACACCCCCGTTTTTCGCACGTACGTAAAACCTGTGCCTGATCTCTCTCTGCTTATATCGAATTCCCGACCCATCGAACTGTGGGAGTGTGAGAAAAGGAAGTGCATCTATGTTTGCGCACACACTTGTGCACTATAATACCCCGGATGAATCGGAACACCCGGGGTTAATCAGAACGAAGCTTTAAAAGGGATGTCAGTGAATTGCCTCGTTAGCCTAGTAGTACTAAGCGCGAGTGCTACGCTAGAGGTCATGGGTTCGATTCCCAGGTCGAGCAAAGAGTGTCATTAGGTTTTTCTATGATTTTTTTAGTAGCAGCTCGGAGTTAGAAATTGTACCCAGTATGGTATTAGGCTCGCCCCCTATTTCAACAGTCCTAAATATACCGGTGATCTGCGGTTGTACTTTCATACACCTCTGCCTAAACTTTCGTCAAATAAAGGGGTGATGGTATGTACCTATGTGTGTAAAAACCCACTGATCGATCACCCGATGGACCCATATAGCTTTTAACTTCCTAAAGCTCCTCCCGGCAATTTATTTTATGACAAAATAAAGCTGTACTTACATGACCGCATAGCTCTCGTAAATGCATTGTCAGGTGTTTTTGAGATCCGCGTCTTCTGGCCCAGCAGCTTATGAGCCTGCACTTGAGCTTCTGTGTCCTCCAAGTTAGCCATATTGAAGCCGTACTCAATTAGCTACTATAGTTAGTACCTGAAATAGAACAAAGTACTTATACTAAATGCATAGTAAACGCTATTTTATGTTTATTCAATATGGGTAAGCTCTTGGCAGTAGTTTTATCTAGGTCAACTTTAAATTACATAGACCAAGATGACGATGTTTTTTTTTCGGATGGGAAATCATCAAATGACTTCTCCCGCCCTGGGCAGGGCGGGACGGAGTGTCAGACTTTTACTGACTAAAACCCATCCATGTTCCTTCTTGTGCCCTTTGCGTTTCGGGAGCGCGGTATCTCCTTCGAACAACCCGCAGCCCCAGGCTCTTGACTCCAGTCTTATCTAGGTCAGTTGACATAGACAAAGTTGACGATGGAGTGAGCTTACCCAGAAGAAGCCTGCTGTTTGAAAGATGGGGGATAAGGTTTTTTGTAGGTAGCTGAAATGATTCCTTCTTTTTTTGGTTACTGACTCTCTATATAGGTAGTAGGTAGGTAGCAGTTACTTGTGTGGGTTTTATATATTTTTTAAACAGTATTTTTTGTTGATATCTAATTCAGTAGTAAGTAGTAGAGCTCTTTGTTAAGGAGCCCGTCCGGGAAAGTACTACCACCATACCTATTTCTGCCGCAAAGCAGCGTTTGAAGGGTATGGGTGCCGGACGCCGGTGTAATTACAGGTGACCACTTATCATCAGGTTTGGCATAGAACGAAAAATAGTGTAGTTAATTTTTTTTTTATTGTGAACTTGAACTTAGCAATAAATTATTTTTGACTCATATTTGTACTAATTACGTGAATAAGCGATTAAAATCGCCCCTAACCTAGACCTCTGCCATAGTTCATGAGGCGAGGTTACGTCCGATTTCCGATAATGTCAATGTAAAGACGATAATTACGAGTAATAATAGGTATATACTGTTACCAAGACTCTTTTATTTTTTCTTAGTATGTACAAAATTTATTCATGAATTAGATTTGTACATTTGGATTTTCACGCTATTTTTATTAATAAAATATAATTTATTAAAATATTAAGTGAAAATCATTTGGTTGAGACATGTCTATTTTCTTTATTTTTTTTTTGAAATAAACAAATATATTAAAAAAATAATTTAATTTTTTTTTTAATATATTTACCAAAATTATTTCTCAATAAACTTAGGTTTCTTATTTTTTTATTTACAACCATAAGTAAATTTGGTTCAGAAAAACCTCTGGTAGGCTGTGACTAATTAAAACGGAAATTACAACTCTGTCACAGAAAAAAACCATTCCATTGAAATACCAAGTTAATTTCCTTTAGTTTGTTCTATGGCTGTTTTTGCAAAATCATACTCGTAATGACACAAGCAAGCGCTCTTATATTAAAGCAGGTAATTCATTTACCATCTAAGTAAATAAAAACCATATGTTCATTCATAAAATAAAATAAAAATCACACAAATAACTGCCAGATGTTTAAAAAAAAAACAGATCTATTTCACTTACACGAAGTGTAATCGAGAATAAATCCAGAGTAACACACTAAACACACGTGCAAAATTAATGACACATTACATTATATTAATTGTTTAAAAAAAAAACACAACACACGCGAACAGAACAAAATGCGCGAGTACAGTGACACGAATTAGCGATGTTTATCGTATAATATATTGTACGAGTATTTATCAATTGTGCGCAAGATTAAAGGCTACGGGCCGCGTGGTCGGCGCCGGCGCATAGCGAATATTGTCAACTGTTCAGCCGCGCAACCAACACGAGGTTGTCGGCCTTGAATGGAATAAACAATTTTATACACTAGCGATACCTGTTGTGGGGTCACCGATATTGTAAAGTGCAAAGTGATACTCATTCAATCTGCCAGTTTGAATTGCGAATCCGTTACGATTTTATTCACACGATTATGTGATCGTAGTTTTTATTTTTTTATATTGTGTTTTAATTGAGTTTCAGGAATTTTTTTCGAGTAATAAGTATTGAAGGTTATTCTGTAGAGGTATGTTAGAGCGTTTATTTCCATTTATAATCGTACTAACACGTATTTTTATGAATGAATTCAGATTCAGAGGTTGTAATTCAGGTATGTAATACTCGTAGTTATAATATATTTTTTTTTGTGCTAAGTATTCTATCTTTTTGTCTATCTTTCTAACTTTTTGATGATTTTGAAAGCAGGTGCCACCACAATTAGCGTTACCTGAGTCGCATAAAAAGTAAATTCGTTTAAAGTAGGAAACGTAAATTAGATTAAACTGTTTACCTATAGGTACGCAGCCTGTTCACTAGAGATTATGTGTAATTTTATTTAAAAACAAAAGAATAGGTAGGTTACAAAGTACAACATTATTTCTTTAAGTAAAATCAGTATGGGTGGCCGACTGACCGACCACCAAAGTAGAGTCAATTATATGCCACTTAGCTGTACTTTCATCTTCAATAATTTTTTGTCATAAACTGTTATTGTGTTAAAACCTTAAGTTAATCTGTGGTATTTCTAATTAAGATTCAATTAATTGGTACAGACTCGACTAAATTCCATTTCTTATCTTTTTGCCACTGTTTATAGCATCATTATTAAGTAGTATCTGTATAGTTCTCAGAATAGAACATTCTACAAAGAGTAGAACCGTTGTGGAAGGAAAAGGCTTAAAGCATTATTTTTAAAAGCATAGTGTGTTTTTTAATACTACTGGGAGCTAGGAGCTCGTGGCTAAACAATTACAGCCGCATAGACCGATCTTCCGGGTTAAGCCACGCTTGCCGAGGTTGGTCTGTGGATGGGTGACCATTTACCATAGCGAGTTTCCTCCGTGTCTCGGAAAGCACGTAAAGCCGTTGGTCCCGGCTGTCATTTGTAGATCTTTGACAGTCGTTACTGTTAGTCAGAAGCCAGAAAGTCTGACAACCAGTCTTACCAAGAGTATCGTATTACCCATTACTGGGTTGTGGAGGTCTGATAGGCAGTCGCTCCATGTAAAATACTGATATTCAGCTGCATCCGGTTCGACTGGAAGCCGACCCCAACATAATTGGGAAAAGGCTAGGCAGATGATGATGAGTGTGTTTTTTAATAAATTTATACATTAGTAGCTTTAGTACGTGATTTCGTCTGCATTAAAGTCAAGGATAAGACAAACCATATCACACTCAACAATAGTGATCTTTTTATCGGTGAAAGAATTTTTCTAATCAGCGGTGTTATTCCGTAAAACCCTCCTTCCGTGAAGTGAGCGTGTGGCGACTTGTCAATCCCTAGCATCGTATAGTGACAGTTTTAGCTCACTTCACCTTAATTCACTGACGGAGATTTCTTACAGAATAAGCCGGCTGACCAGTAATTTCAGAAATACGATCTTTCACAAATGAAAATCGGGTAGGGCTGTTGGGGCACACGACTGTGGGAACATCGAAACGTCTATGTCAGCGAGACGCTTTTAGTGTAAAAGATTGAAACCTATTTTGTTACAGCCCGCTTTTCTGACTTGGTATCTGCATCTTTATGATTTTAAAGACGTTTCACGACACAAACAAAGTCTAGGTAACTCTTTATAATTAGAACAATAAATAGTATAAATAATTACAAAGAGGTTATATGGGGTAATATCTACATCTCCTATGCTCTTCGTTTTAGTGTATACTAGCTCTTAGGCCAGAATGAAAATCATCATCAGCCTGCAACAGTCCACTGCTGAACATAGTCCTCTCCAATCACACGCCACTTAGCTCAATTCTCTGTAGCTCTGATCCAGTTGCTACCAGCTGCTCTTCGAGAATCATCATCATCTCCTTAGCCTTTTCCCAACTACGTTGGGGTCGGCTTCCAGTCTAACCGGAGGCAGCTGATTACCAGTGTTTTACATGGAGCGACTGCCTATCGGACCTCCACAACCCAGTTACTGGGCAACACGATAGAACTAGGTTGCTCAGCTACCCTGCAAGAATGGAATGCTGTTTGAAATCACCTAATCTTTTTTGTGATTGTACATTGTCTCAAATGTCAAAACATGAGATATCACTAAGCGTACTTTGTTTTTATTTTAACATTTATTTCGAAGTAATCATAAACAGATAATAATTTATTTCGTGGACTTGACATCTCTATAAGATAAGTAGGTAATAACAAAACTTGTCTGGCTCCTTAATAGAGCTATACGCCCACTCAAATGCGAAGCAATAAATTTACTGTAATTTAATTGATTAAAATGTTCGGCTGTTGCATTCATTTCTTTAGATAACAAAATAATTTACTTGGTAGTTTAATCACGTGAATATTAAATACAAAAAAAAATATTTGCTTTGTATGATACTAACATTATTATTTTATAAAATGATCAAAATATGATAATATACTGACAATCTATGTTACGTATTAAAAATTTGAATATAAAAAAACTGCTCGCGATTTCGTACTCGTTGTTTCTTTTACCCTCCTTAAGTAATTGCCATTGGTCTCAGCTATGTTCCCTTGGCCCATAAGTCTAGCATAAGATTTTTCTAATCCGAAGGGTAGTTCCAAAGATAATCGCGTTAAAAAAAAAAACACTCTTCAGCTTTATTTATTATAGATGTCTTTGTTTTAGTTCCATCCACATAAAAAATATACATGTATTTTTTTATATTATGCATGAAGGAAAATGATTTTTAATCTCATAAAACATTAGGTATAATTTTATTCTACCACGTGCATGCCCTACAAGGAATGTTAGCCGTGACGTCATAATCTTGGTCTCAAAACTGGTTTCTCTAAATTTAACTAAAATCGCCGACTAAACCTGTATTAAAAACGTTGACTCAGTCGAAGGTCACTATTTTCTCATGTATATTTAAAATTGTTATCTTAATTGTTTAGACTATATTAAAGTATGACATGATCTGTAACATAATGATTGTTAGATGCATAATATTAATTACTAGCTTTGGCCCGCGGCTTTGTCTGCATAAATGTTGGTCATCGTGGGCACCACAGGGAAATGAAAAGTATCCTATGTCCTCTCCCGGGTTTCAAGCTAATCCCGTACCAAATTTCATGAAAATCGGTTCAGTAGTTTAGTCGTGAAAACTTAATAAATAGACAGACAGAGTTACTATTGCATTTATAAGTATGGATAAATCTATACATACTTACATACATACAAATAAATAACATTGAAGTATCTATTTGTAAAGTTATAATAACAGTGGTTTACAAAATAAATAGGTACCTACATGTGTTTACAAGGCACTTAAACAATTAAAATTTTTTGTCTGTCTGTCTGTTTGTTCCGGCTAATCTTTGAAACGGTTGGACCGATTTTGACTAAGCTCTCACGGCAGATAGCTAATGTTACGAGTATCATAAGCGACATGCTATTTAATTTAGCTATTATGCTATTTTAATTTTAATTTTAAAGAATTAGGTTTCTGTGAAGAAAAAATAAAACCTCGTGTTAACCGACAATACTGCGAACGAAGCCGCGGGCGTAAGCTAGTATTAAATAAATTATACATAGATTACCGTAACCCGTAATTATTTATTATATTTTGCAACCCAAGGTCTCGTAGTAGTAATTACCAGTAGATGTAAAAATTACCAAATATGACTACATTTTTGTACACTTTTAAAATGAACTTGTGTGTACGTACAAAATTATTTTACATGTAGATACTGTTAAGACTGGCTGATATAACCATATTCTAACCTTATTTTATTAATTTAAATTCATACAGGATAAATTCTGTTCTAAATTTGAAAAATAGTTGACAGTTCGCTACGACCGCTAAGACGGTTTAAGATAAAATACAATTAATAATATTAGACCAATGAACGAATAATAAGGAAATAGTGCTATAATCACATAGATTATACACCGTACCATAATCGCCGTAGGTACAAATAGTTATAATACGTAATAAATGTTGTAGAAAATTCGCTACTTAGTTACTGTAGAGGCTTTAGTTGAATGAGCCAGATACAAATTCTTTTATAAGGTTTACTATGACATACATAGATGCCAATTTTAAATATGAAAAAAGAAGTAAAAGGTGTCAAGCAAGAATAAAACTAGACGTTAAAATATTAAATAATAATATGCAGCTCTTAAATACACGAAGTACACAAATTACGAGTTTAAATAAGTGGATAGCGATAGTGGTAGTGGCCCGTAGTGCGACTGCTACGCTAGAGGTCTTGGATTCGATTCCCTGGTCGAACAAAATGTGTTCTCAGTAGCAATAGACTGGCCGCTCTATTACTTGGGACCTCAATATACCAAAGTGTACATTGGTACACCTCTGCCTAACCTTTCCAGAAATACAGGAAAAATTTTTAACCAGTGCGTAAATTTTGCCATAATAAACTTCAACACGTTTTATTAAACACGTATATTTTATTTTGATATGTCTTAGTACTAAAAAAAAAAGTTATCGCTTACGAAACATGTTAACTTAAAAACCATATTTTATTGTCACTCGGCGCTAGCGCATTCCCCACCCCCTCACACCAGCCAGGCGCCCGGGCGGCGGCCGCGAGCTTTCATTGATAGTATGGCGAATAGATTATGTCCATGTTTTGCTTATTTCAAACTCGGATAAGGATGAAAATTTTTTAATTTTTTTTTTTACTAAACACGTAAATGTGTTCTATTACTGACACTGAACTACCAAAAAAAATTTACGCACTGGTTAAAAACTTATCCTGTATAGGCCTGATGGTATGCATAAGTAAAAAGATCTCTCCACCTCTACTGTACCTCTGCGGGTTGTTCGAAAGAGATACCGCGCCCCCGGAACGCAAAGGGCACATGAAGGAACATAGACGGGTTTTAGTCAGTAAAAGTCTGACACTCCCTCCCGCCCCGCCCAGGGCGGGGGAAGTTATTTGATGATTTCCCGTCTATAAAAAAAAAAAAAAACCTCTACTGTACCTATATTATTTTCCTCTTAATTAAACAAAGAATTTTGTCATTATTATTATTTGGCCCTGAGATGAGCCATTGTTCATGTTCTCTGGGAAAGCCATTTGGAATTACCATCGTGGTGAAAGAAATGGGTAGATGACACCTGCACTAATCAATTGACGTACTTTTTATGAGCCGTCAAAAAGTCAATCCCCATAGATTTTGTATGACAATACAAAACTATGACGTCACTTTTTGGTCATCTCAGTTAATTAACTAACTATTTATTGATTTCAAAGTAACTGAAAATCGTTTTTTTTTACAGTTATTAAAAAAAAACGGGTTTTCAGGGATACGAGTAAAGTAAAGTGTTTTTTCCTAAACTGCGTAACCGAGTCGATGCGTCAGACGTTTCGAATTGCAATACGAATGAAGATTAACGCTGTTCGGGAAGGCGCCTTTCATGCACCTCAAAGTATAAACAAGAGACATATTATAAACTTCCTCACATACCTGAAACATTTAAGATTTTTTTGTTTATGTAGTTGTGACGAATAGGCTCTGAAACAACTGGTTCGATATTAACAATTTTTTCACCAAAAGATAGCTACACTAACCTGAGTAACATAGGTTTATAACATCACGCTACGACGCACGAGAGCGGAGCATTAACGAAAGACGTAACATACGGCAGTTGAAAGAAGCCACGCGCACGAAGACGCGGTAAGTTCGCTAGTATACAATAAACTGCAGTTTAAACCAGTACGTTTCACAATGTAGGTTAATATGCAACAACATTAACCTTTATTTGGTCCAGTTTATAGTTATCAGAAGTCAATGGAACGGATATTATCACAATGTTTAATATCACATTCAACTTGGAATACAATTTTGTTCAACTGTGACCTTCAGAACAGTGGATTGTGCGTAAGAGGATAATGTAACGCGTTGTCCTAATAGAACGCGACTACGCGATCATCGCGCGAGTAAGCGGAGCGATCATCGCGCGAGTAAGCGGCGCGACCATTGCGAATGGCTAACAAACATTATAGACGCGCGACTGCATCGCGCGAATGCCAGTTACGAGTAGGACACCTATTCGACATCAGTAGTGCGATTCTCTAAAATGCAAACTCGAAAACGAGTCTCACTAAAGTGATCGCGCTCACTTCGATAACGAACCAACTTGTCATTGGTTTAGTTTTCGTTCGCCGTGGTGACGTCACCGGCGTGATCGTGTTTAACAGAATACCATTTTGTAATCTCACTGCGGATTCAGCTTTCGAATTACGAAGTGAGGCTTAGAGAATCACACTGCTGTATGTTTGATCGCGGATTTGTACGACTAAAATTCGCGCGAATTTGCGATCATCGCATAGTCGCGTTCTATTAGAACAACGCCTAAAGTTCCACCAAACTAAAGAAAATTCCGGCTTCTACATAATAGTTAAGGTTCATGTTTGCATGGCAATTTATACTGCTTGCAATGGCATACGCGCGGACCCAATCGAGATCCAGGCAGTATATTGTTTACAAGAACTACATACCTCGTACTAACTGCCTCGTTAGTCTTGTTGTCCTAAGTACGCTTGCTACGCTAGGGATCTTGGGTTTGATTCCTAGGTTGAGAAAATGTTATTGGGTTTTTGTATGATATTTTCAGTAGTAGTTCGAAGTTAGGATTTGTGCCCTATTAATGGGAATAGGCTCGTCTCCTATTGTATGGGACCTAAATTTACCGGCGAACTGTGGGTGTACATTGGTACACCTCTGCCTAATCCTGCAGGAAATATAAATATATGTTTGCAAGAACAGCTAAGTAGGGATTTACCAAAACTATTTACCTAGCTTGTGTTCTTATGTTATGAGTTTATGACACATAGCATTGTTTTGCCGCAAGAATATCACGTTTCATAGTAAATGCGGGTTAAAGATCACTTTACTACTACTTGTACTGTATTAATAGTAACTAGTTGATTATAATAATAACAGTTTTTAATGTCGCCTCGGTGGCCTAGTGGTCCTAAGCGCGACTGCTACGCTAGAGGTCCTGGGTTCGATTCCCAGGTCGAGCAAACAGTGTTATTGGGTTTTTCTTTGAAATTCTCATTAACTGCTCAGAGTTTGGATTTGTGTCCGATAAATGGCAATAGGCTCGCCCCCTATTACATGGGACCTAAATAACGTATATCGGCGAACTGTGGGTGTACACTTCTGCCTAACCCTTCGGGGAATACAGGCGTGATAGATGATGGACTTTTTAGTGTTATACTAGTTTTCATTCGCGTAAATTTTGTTGCGTGTCCCATTAATTTTTTTTAGCCTCTTGTTAATGAATGAATGAATGAATGTTCAAAATCGGACTAGTAGTACTAGAGATTAGTACGTTTAAATTAAACGAAAAAGCTCGGCTTTATAATTAGTAGGTATAGTGGGTAGAGATCAATTTAAATTAGCAGAACATATTTACGTATAGATCTGATGGTAAAAGAAAAAAAAACGCCTAAAGTGGCCTGTAAAGCAAATGTTTCTTAAAAATACTGTTATAACCTAAAGTAGATACCTGTAAAAACAGTCTGGGTTGGGTTGTTGTACATTCGTCACACAGTAAACGCCACGAAAAAAAGTATGTGTAAAATCGTCACAATTCTCAATATATTAATTTTGTTTATTGTAAATTCGTTATACAACTATATTATACTAACCAATTTAAAACCAAATAGGCACCTATCTAAATAAATATCGAAAAAAAAACAATAAAAAGCGCTTTTGTCTTTAACAAAATAAAAGTCACGCTGTGGAACTAGAGCATAATTTTATTTTTTCCTTGAAAACAAGAAAAGTGCATTCAATTCCCGAGGGAATAGGAAGCCATCTCAGCTCACCGACTCGATAACTATATTGGGAAGCAGGAACCCAGGTAATAAACAACCAGCAAGTCTTCAATTACCGACTACAAATCCAATACTGGGCTGCAAATTAAATAGGAACGAAGAAGAAAAATATTCAACCATGAAGTTGAGAAGCCAGAATTGAACGAAAACAAGACCCGTTTTTTTATGAATGAATTAGTATTTAAGGTAACTAACTAGGAGAATCATTTTGATGATAGTCGTTATGCGGTGTGAAAAAGACATCGTAAGGAATACTTTACTATGAATTCAGTATTTAATTAAAACCCTAAAAATGAAATTCATCGTCTGTTATAAAAACAAAACCGGCTGTTTCATTCAAAAGCACAATATACTACACGGTCAAAATATATCATCGAATGTGACGGAAATTTCGGTTGATAAATGGCCTGGAAAACTGACAATAACTTAGAACTGGTTGGAAAACCTACTGTTTCTATATGACATGTACTGCGTTTTGTTTTTATGTATAAATAAACTTTCATTTACGTATTCATTTTAATTCTATAAATAAATAGTTATTTTAAGTGTCATCATTAACTTTTTATTTGAAAATAAAAAGTTAATGATGACACTTAAAATAACTAAATAACAGTCGCGGGCTAGTATGAATACTAGCCCGCGACTTTGAGCGTGTCAAAGATGATAAATAATATAATATCCTACGGGAACCGTACATTTTTTCGGAATAAAAAGTAGCCTATCTGCTATTCCAGACATTAATCTATATCTGTGCCACAGATTGTTCTGGTGTAATTTAGTAACAAACTATTAAAACTATCGCATTTATAATACTTACTATTCTTGAAATTTCGAAAATTTTAACAAAAATTGTATTTTGCGGCATACACATAGCGCGTTCGCGTCTGCTACGCTAGAGGTCTTGGGTTCGATTCCCAAGTCGAGCAAAGTTTTATTGGATTTTTCTATAAAATTCTCAGTAGCAGCTTGGAGTTAGGATTTGCGCCCGGTTAATAGTAATAGGCTCGTTCCCTATTACATGGGGCCTAAACATATCGGCGAACTGTGGGTGTCCATTGGTACACCTTTGCTTAACCCTTCGGGGAATACAGACGTGATGGCATGTTATGTTACATAGCGCGTCTACCCTAATCGCCATTAGTTTCGGGTAATTCATAAACTAACCTTGTTCCTACTACAGAGCACTGATAGCGGCAATACTCGTACTCGATCAATCAACTTTATCGCTGCGTGTACCAAAATGATTGATACACAATTCCTTGTCAGAGTTATCGGCCGGTATGTAGACGGATTTGGTTATTATCTGTCTGGCTCTGTGTGTATTTATATAGCGTTTTCTTATTTACTTACTGCCCGCGACTTTGTTCGCGTGGCTTATTGTAACCGCCATAAGTTACGTCTTTGGTTACTGCTTCGCTCCCGCAGGTCGTAGCGTGATTTTTATAGCCTATGTTACGCAGGAATAATGTAGCTATCTATTGGTGTAAAAATGATTTAAATCGGTCCAGTAGTTTCGGAGCCTATTCGTTACAAACAAACAAACAAATCTTACCTCTTTATAATATTTATACGTATATTGGTTTCTAGTAGGGTTCCAGATAAGCTTTTGGAACACGAACAAGAATAGTAAAGGGTATATCTTTTTTATAGACGGGAAATCATCAAATAACTTCCCCCGCCCTAGGCGGGGTGGGAGGGAGTGTCAGACTTTTACTGACTAAAACCCATCTATGTTCCTTCATGTGCCCTTTGCGTTCCGGGGGCGCGGTATCTCTTTCGAACAACCCGCAGCCCCGGCAGGCATCGGCCCTCAGTGGCCCCATCCAAGTTTGCTGACATCTCTTTGAGGCGCGCGTGGAACACGAACGCGCCGTCGACACGGTCTGTCGTTATTCAGTGAACGTACGGACGGTGAGCTACCCATTGCTCACCGTCCACAGACCCGCGCCTACGGTGGCCGGGAGTCGTCTCGCGGCTCCCGACGCCCGGAGCGTCTACCGCGGCGGCCGCTGGGACGGGGGACCCTCCTTTCCCTCTCCCGTCCCGCCGCCTCCTTCTCTAGCATTACAGCTTCGCAGAAGGAGGCGACTGCTTCCCAAAAGGGTATATCTAGGGTATATGTTCCTGTACATGTGTACAGTCTGTAGTCATCAGTTCTCATACAAGTCATGATGACCCGGAGCGGATAAGAAATATTTATACAAGAGCCTGCTTACAATATTTTATTTTCGGAGTGTGTAGAAGCTTTCTATGGTATCAAATAAAAAATCAGTTAAGAGTCCTATTGTTTTTAAAATAAGGTTTCAATTCGTTTATCGGTGAAGGAAGCTTTATTACTAACTTAATTAACTACGTCGGCAGCTGATAATTCAAAGAAAAATCCCCAATGTCATAACCTGATTCAAGTTTATAGTTACAATATAAATCTTTTACTTAACAACAATACAGGATAAGTTTTTAACCAGTGCGTAAATTTTTTTTAGTAGTTCAGTGTCAGTAATAGAACACATTTCCGTGTTTAGTTAAAAAAAAATTAAAAAAATTTTCATCCTTATCCGAGTTTGAAATCGGCAAAACATGGACATAATCTATTCGCCATACTATCAATGACAACTCTTGGCCGCCCCCCGGGCGCATGGCTGGGGTGAGGGGGTGGGGAATGCGCTAGCGCCGAGTGACAATAAAATATGGTTTTTAAGTATACATGTTTCGTAAGCGATAACTTTTTTTTTTAGTACTAAGACATATCAAAATAAAATATACGTGTTTAATAAAACGTGTTGAAGTTTATTATGGCAAAATTTACGCACTGGTTAAAATTTTTTCCTGTATAATATGAATAATTCTTAGAACGGACACAATACTAAAATCGTACAGCTATATATTTTTCACTTAAGGCGCTGTCTGAGTGTAGGACAATTTAAAACGCTCAGTTTTTTGTCGCACAATTTGGCGTGTTCCGCTTCTTCCCATCAATTACGTAAACATTTGGTTCTCGCAGTACCTTAAAGCACAGATATCAGGTGACGCGTAGTCACTGTCACATTAAAAAAAAGCTTGTTGAAGTAACGTTTGTACGTTATTACAAAATATGAAGAAGTTATAGATTCACTCAAGATACGTCGAGTAGTCGAAAAATATAACGAAGTTTTATTTATAAAATATGCTACGTTATTGTTATATACATTTTGACATCACATTTAATATTGTTCAGTAACATAAAGAAAAACAGAAAAATCGTTTAAGAACTGTCATTTGGTCACTATTATGTTTTAGTTAGGCCTACGTACAGTAGTGAACGGGCTTTGGGCTGATATGGTGATCATCAAGAATAACATACCTACCCACCGACTTAATTTAGTATTTACGCTCCCACATAATCAGAAACATTCGCTAAAACGGGTTTTAAATAAGCCTCTCATGAGTATTTGGCTTTAATCAGCCCCTTAACCGTGACGACATCCACTTTGACCTGTTGCGATACAATATGAGTAGATATGACTGGTCTTGGAAGCCATTAATTATAAACACAAGCACGCTGACATCATGCAGTAAAACACAAAATGATTAAAATTACTGGGTTGCGCAAGTTAGCCGTTTGTTTGTTGGGTGATCGAGCCTGGGAACATTGGCTACCGTCCTCCCAGAATTTGATCGTTGCTAGTGTATACGTACATTGGGTTTCCATTGGGATTTTTTCGTGTGTGTGTGTTTTAGGGTGAGGGGAAGGGATGAGCTCCTTGATACTGGTTTAGTTATTCACGGTCGTAGCAACGGTTTTTTTTTTACGGATGGGGAAATTATCAAATGATGTCTCCCGCCGGGGCGGGAGGGAGTGTCAGACTTTTACTGACTAAAACTCATCCATGTTTCTTCTTGTGCCCCTTGCTTTCCGGGGGCGCGGTAACTCTTTCGAACAACCCGCAGCCCCGGCAGGCATCGGCCCTTAGTGGCCCTTCCAAATGATTTGCTGACATCTTTTTGAGGCAGTCGTGGAATACAAACGCGCCGTCGACACGGTCTGTCGTTAGTTAACGTACGTACGGTAAGCTACCCATTGCTCACCGTCCACAGACCCACGGGGAACATTGGCTACCGTCCTCCCAGAATTTGATCGTTGCTAGTATATCTCGACTGGCCTGTTGGTCTAGTGGTTAGTGGCCCTGACTGCTAAGCCGGAGGTCGTGGGTTCGATTCCCACCCAGGACAAACTTTGTGTGATGAGCATGATTGTTTGTTCTGTGTCTGGGTGTGATTTATCTATAATATGTATGTATTTATAAATTTATATAAGTATGTATATCAGTTGTCTGGTTACCATAACACAAGCTCTGCTTAGCTTGGGATCAGATAGCCGTGTGTGAGTTGTCCCAAGATATTTATTTTATTTATTATTTATTTATACGTACATTGGTTTTCCATTGGGATTTTTTCGTGTTTGTGTGTTTTAGGGTGAGGGTAATGAGCTCCATGATACTGCATTTGTTATTCACGGTCTTAGCCTTATTATTTCAAGCACATTTTTTACATCTTTATTATAATTTTGTACATATTTATTGTTTTTACTTAAAGAAGCAAAAACTACATTGTTAACCAAAATTTTACTTAAACTAAATTAAAAAAAAGGCCTACGTTTTGGAACGACCAACTAGCTTCAACTTTCTGATTGACTGACCGAGTTTCTAATAATTCAAATGTGCTTGAAATAAATGCTTTGACTTTGACTTTTGCACATTTTTCTTGCTTTATTTTCTTGAACCTACCCTGAAACTAAAACTTGGCTAGGTACGCTTGTAAGTCACGTAACTAACACTTTGCATAGAACCAGTTCTAAGAAGGTCATCATCATCATCTGCTTAACCTTTTCCCAACTCTGTTGGGGTCGGCTTCCAGTCTAACCGGATGCAGCTGAATACCAGTGTTTTACATGGAGCGACTGCCTATCAGACCTCCACAACCCAGTAACTAGGCAACACGGTACGGCAACCAGTTCTAAGAAAGTAAATAAGTAAAATTATAAATGTTCTCTATTTTCTCCACATTGCTACATTTGTTCACCATAGCAATATACTCGTACCATATTTTTCCACAGAATAAAGAACTTGTCGTCGCGTGTTGATGCAAACCGGCCCCATTTAGAATTTTCATTTGTTAAGTGGTTAAGGCGCCCGCCTCTTGTGTTGGGGCTACGAAACTGGGTAGGGCGACATATTTATCTTGGACATCACTTACCTATATCGGTGGAAACATCGTGAGGAAACCAGGACTCAATACAATTAATACATACATACCTACTGTATTCCCCGAAGGGTTAGACAGGGTTGTACCAATGTATACCGACACACAAACCCATTGCCAACAAAATCTATGGAGAATCGTGTTTTGATATCTCATAAAAAGTCATTATTCATTATCATTTATTATTGGTGATGTGTAGTAGCCAATTCCATCAAAGTCACTCAGCTTAGAAAGTTAGACAGCATCTGTTGTTCCAAGTAAATATTAATAAGTAGTTGGGTGAAGCCTCTGATAGACTGATGAAACTGACTGACTGTTGAAATGAAATGCATCGTCCCATACACTTACTGTGACAATTATAATACCTTCTGGAAATTTACTGCAGAAAACCGGATTCCAGTCTACGTTCATAATAGCAGTGAGTTGTTTAGTTGCTTAATGCTTCTACAAATAGATGTGTTTAAGTAGCTAACGAACGGCTGGTTGAAAACTATGTGGATACTTAGGCAGATATTGCAAAGTACTTATGCATACTTATGCTGCCGCTTCAAGTTACTTAGGTTAGGCCCGCGACTGAGTAAATGCTGGATGAAAACAGTATCATTAGTAGGTTCCTCAACTCACTGCCACGGTTTGTTCGAAAGAGCCCTGGAACGCATTTTTTTTTAAGTATCAACTTTTGTTGTTTTACTCTTGTACAATAATTTGCACCTGCCATGTTATCTCTTCACCACCTTAAGTTGACTGTTAGAGAATGCCTAAACCATTAAGTCCGCCTTTGTACTTTTTGTTATGTAATGTTTATATAAATAAATAAATAAAAAAACACGACAAGGTTTTTCGCCCCGCCCAGTGTTGAAGAAGTCAGTTATAATTTCACAAAATTAAAAATAATATAGAGGCACATCTATTTACTATAAGTACACAAGCTTCTGAATATTTAAAATTGTTTCAGCATATACACATGTACGTATGTAAATTTAATACATACATTATAAATACGGAACAAATAACAGAATATGTATGTCAAAACTTTTGCAATGGCAACAAAACACATTCATCAACATTTCATGTCGGTTATATTTCGCGCAGGGACAGAATATTGTTAGCCGGAGTCAATAAACTATGAGCTAGTCGCATACCTGAGGTAGGTATGTTTGCTGATGAATTATTCATAGGTACGTAGACACTCCGGAAACAAGTTATTTTTTATTGTACCTACCGCATGCTAAATGTTACACACCTATTCTTTATGAACAAAGTTAAACATTGTTTCAGTTTAGCAATATGTTTAGGATGGGTATGCAACAAGCTGCTAGCAACATAGAATATTGCAGTGATACTGGCAGCACGTTAAAAGTACCGTTTTCATTATAAAAAAGTTGCACAACAATGTTTCAATTCAGTAAAATGTTTATGTCACCAGCACTGAAACATTTTGCAACAGGCTGCTGGTAACGCGGAATATTGCAGTGTTAATAACTTAATAGTAATACGCTGAATCTTCTGGGTTCATCATAACAAAGTTCCATAACAATACTTCTGCTCAGCAACATGTTTATGTGCTAGCGTGCAACATGCTGCTGGTAACATGGAATATTGCAGTGTTACCGGCAACTAATCCGCACCTATTCATTTGAACATAGTTGGAAAACATTGTTTCAGTTCAACAACATGTTTATGTGCAACATGCTGCTGGCAATATAGAATGTTGCAGTGATACTAGCAACACGTTGAATGTTCCGAATTTATTTAAAACTTTGCTACACACCACAATTCAAGAAAAAAATGCCTAACTGTTTTACAATTTTGTTTCCAATACATAAATAATTTAATAACATTATTTTTTAAATTGGTGCAATTTATGTGCCTACTTGCTAAAGACGTGAGAGGTATACTTAATATACTACAAAAAAAAACAACCAATAACGATTTTTAAGGAAATGAGAAAAAAAGGAATACACGTGTGTAAATAACAAAATTCCATCACGCCTGTATTCTCCGAAGGGTTTGGCAGAGGTGTACCAGTGTACATTCACAGTTCGCCGGTACGTAGTCCCATGTAATAGACGGCAAGCCTAATGCCATTAACCGGGCACAAATCCTAACTCCGAGCTGCTACTGAGAACTTTATAGAAAAACCCAATAACACTTTTTGCTCGACCTGGGAATCGAACCTAAGACCTCTAACGAAGCAGTAGCGCTTAGGACCACTAGTCTACCGAGGCAGTCAAGAACATAATGATTGACGACAAACAGCATCTACACTACATCTAGCGGTTAATTAAATAAAAAATGGAATCAAAAAGCTGAGTAACACATGCTATAAATAACGCCATGACGTGTCAATCCAATATTACGAAGAGGTTGGGTAGGTTTTTTGTTTAACTTAGCCGGTTGGTGTAAAAAAAGTTGGCCAAGGACGTTATCTTGGTAAAATCTTTATTGCCTGTTTGAAGGTAAAGGGGCTTCATTGGGGTTTCTCTTCCTGTATCTTGAAGTCTACCATGAAACATAGCCTAAAGCACTCCGCAATACATCAATTTTTTATCATAGTTTATTCATCTACATAGTGATAGAAATTTTGTTTTTTTTTTTTTTATAGACGGTAAGTCATCAAATTACTTCCCCCGCCCTGGGCGGGGCGGGAGGGAGTGTCAGACTTTTACTGACTAAAACCCGCCTATGTTCCTTCATGTGCCCTTTGCGTTCCGGGGGCGCGGTATCTCTTTCGAACAACCCGCAGCCCCGGCAAAATTTTGTATTTGGAGTAGTAGTACTTCCAGAAATTATTTCTTACCAGTGGACTATTCGCGACTTCGTCCGCGTGGCTTATTTCACAAGCTTTAAGTTACGTCTTTGATTACTGTAGCAGCTCGCAGTTAGGATTTCTGCCCGGTTAATTACAATAGGCTGGCGAACATACTGGCGGACTGTGGGTGTAAATTGATATACCTCTGCTTATCCGTTCGGGGAATAGGAGCGTGATAGTCTGTATTATTTACTACCAGACTTTTGCAACTGATTGCACGTTTGTAAATAGGTAGTATAATTTCTGCATCAGTCAACAATATTTCTAGTAAGTACTAACATTGTTATTTGAATCGACACAAAACCCTTGAACAACTGCACAGATTGTGTTGCCATATTAAAAGCAATTGCACACAATTGGCAGTCGTTAACACTGCTTCGTAGGTAATATTATATTCAAATAGGGTTGCATCTTGTACTCTATTTCAATTCTAGATAAAATACTAGCTTCTGTTTGCGATTTTGCTGGCGTAGATTTCTGAATTTAGCCAATATGATTAAATATCCTTCGGGAACGAAAACGGTATAAAAATATTATGTCTATGTGTTATTGCTATTTCGGACTATAATCTATCTGTGTGCCAAATTTCATCGACATACGTTCATCCCAGAAACAAAGTTGAAACGTCTTATGTGCCTGTTATTACACCGGCACCCATACCCTATAAACCGGAACACAGCAACGCTACTTTGTGGCAGAAATAAATATGGTGGTAACACTTCCCCGGGCGAGCTTCTTCATAAAAAGTTCTACTACTTTACTTGGTATCGTGCTATATTTTTAATATCCGCAGATATAATTTAATTATTCCAAAAAAGGGGTGGCAACCATAAATACAACTCATAAATATTACACTGTACGACAAGAATACATACAACGTAATAATAGAAACATAATAATTTAATGCACGAATTTACTCGTTCATCAGAGTACAACAGCGGAGCGTATTTACATAATTTACTATTGACAAGGCTAAGTGATTATTTACTATTCCACACACATAGTTCGACTAGACTCAGTACTCGGTACGGAATACAAACATGATATTCGATTTAAATACACGATTAGATAAGGTGTTATTAAAGGGATACACGATATTAAGTCCTACCTAGTTAGTCGTAAAATGTTGAATGTATTCAATTTGCAATGGGCTAACTGAAGTAACTAAGTAGGGCCTCACTATAAGCTGGCTTACATCTTTATTTTTATTTTATTCCTTTATTTCAGTTTTCATTGTTTTCATTAATAGAAGCAACCAGAATATTGTAATCAGTATTTTGTAAACCAAATTAAAAAGAGTATCTTGCCCGTTCAAGTCCTTCCAAAACGTAGCTAGGCCCGTTTTGGAATGAGCAATTTTCTTCAAGTTTCTGACCGACTAACCGATTTCTTGACAATTCAAATGTGCCTGTGAATGGTCTAATTGAAATAAATGCTTTGACTTTGTGATATTGCAAAATAACCATTGTCGTATAAATGCCAACGCACACTTATTTACTCAGCAATGGATATGCATCGCCTTATCTCATAGGCTCGTTGTCAACTAGGCGTCAACCCAACTTAGGATTGTAATGAGGTCGGCTCGGCAGCAAAGACGTCGCCGCCGAGTCGCCGGGGGACCGCGCGGCTTAGGGCCCACGCAGACCGAGACGGCTGGCAAGCGATTTATTTTTTTACTAATAGACATTCAAACGTATCGTTATAGAAATACGACATAATTTGCTATTCTTTAAAATAATGCCGCGGCATCGATAAATCCTTTTCGATGGCCATCATCATCTGCGTAGCCTTTTCCCCAACTATGGTGGGCTCGGCTTCCAGTCTAACCGGGTGCAGCTGTGAATACCAGTATTTTACATGGAGGGACTGCCTATCTGACCTCCACAACCCAGTTACTGGGCAACACGATACCTCTTGGTTAGACTGGTTGTCAGACTTCTTGACTTCTAACTATCCGTAACGACTGTCGTATCCGTAACGAATGGCTTCGAGGGGGTGTCACACCACCAACTTCTAAACTCCGGGCTGCTACTGAGAAATTCCTAATGGAAAAACCCAATAACACTTCTTGCCTGACCTGGGAATCGAACCCGGGACCCCACGCTTATAAAATTTTTACTCCCTTGCCCATGCTGTCCGGGTCTGCGTAGTCCCTTACGAGATACGCAATTGTTCTACATTCTATTATCATATCCCGCGAATTCCCGAGAGACGCAAGCGGAGCAATGTCCCGACGTAAACTCGGTGACAGCTGAGGCGAGGCGATGACGTTACGGATTTGATATAATTATATACGATTCAATATGGAGTTTAATATTAAAAAAAAAAATAGTTTAAAAAATACTAAAAAACACGCTTTAGCTTTTAATCGTGGTCAAAGTTCATTACAAGACCTTTCTAACAAGTCCAAACACGGCTATGATACGATCATCCATCATGAAGTTCCAGTTCCCATCTTCCGGCTCCATCATCAGATCAGCTCGACAGTACCATGTTATTGTATTGTTATCAAAATCACATACAACTGCCAATTTTCTTCGATCTTTAGAAGATGGTTAAATTAGTTTTCTGAGATTTGATTACATAGTTACATACATACAGGTCGACCTAATAAAAGCGTGTTAAAATGTTGAGGCTCGACTCGTCTCTGATTTGTTGCAAAGATACGTTGACATGTACGTTGAGCATTAGGGCTAAGAAGGTGTGCGCACTGCATCTGACCGAATTTGAAGCGTCCTAAATTTAATTCTGGTTTTTTTTCGATCGGATATTTTTTATTACGACACCAAACAACTGGAAATATTCACTAAACAATTAATATTAAATTAAGATTTCAATAATTATGATGATAGGATCGTAGCAGGTGGTCTTTCGTTGGGCTGCGGGTTGTTCGAAAGAGATACCGCGCCCCCGGAACGCAAAGGGCACATGAAGGAACATAGACGGGTTTTAGTCAGTAAAAGTCTGACACTCCCTCCCGCCCCGCCCAGGGCGGGGGAAGTTATTTGATGAATTCCCGTCTATAAAAAAAAAAAGGTGGTCTTTCGTAGTTTCTGCCTACCCCCATGGGAAAAAGGCGTGAGTTTATGTGTGTGTGTTCGTAAGAAGATTTCAATAGATACTTATTCCTAAATCAGTACTTACATTATAAAATACTTTTGGTCGGTTGTTTAACTAATATTTTCGTAAGTGTTCTAAGAAAAGAAGAACTTAAGCCAAACAAATCTGTTAGTAGTCAATAAGCTTTAGTCAAAGTTGTCTCCCAACTTTATTGCTATAATAATATAATCAGGCGCTCTTTGTGTAGCACGGGAGTTTACTCACTTTAACAATATCAGCCTATAATTGTCCCACAACAGGGCAAAAGCCTCTTCTCATACAGATAATTTACGAGCGCTGTAGTGCGATTCTCTAAAATGCAAACTCGAAAACGAGTCTCACTAAAGTGATCGCGCTCACTTCGATAACGAACCAACTTGTCATTGGTTTAGTATCCGTTCGCTGTGGTGACGTCACCGGCGTGATCGTGTTTAACAGAATACCATTTTGTAATCTCACTGCGGATTCAGCTTTCGAATTACGAAGTGAGGCTTAGAATCACACTGCTGATCAGTTATTCACTTAACTTTTAAAAATGGGTAATAAAATAACAAAGAATAGTTTTAACAATATTTATTTTTATATCATTGAAAAATTAGGTACCACAGTTTCGTTCATTTGTTATTTATAATTTAATTACCTAGTTGACTACTCAAAGTAGTTGTGTTTAACTATTTATTTCATATCACATTCGCTGCAAATTATGTTAAATTAATCTATTTTGATAGGCTAATCTAAAGCTAGATTTAAATTATGTTACAAGGCTAATTATAATCTTGATTGTTTCCGTTTGTGTATTATTCCTTCCATTAGTTTTATGTACATACATTTATTTTATAACATTTTTAAATATGAATATAAAAATAAAATACAAATATTAAAAATATAAATTAAAGAGCAAATTGTTCTTATACAACCAAAATTGCATCGTAAAGTCATTGTGAAGTTTATCAAATTATAGGTACTTACAAGATGTGAAATTGAAATAAAAAGGAAAGCTAAAAACTATTATTTAAATGTAATAAAGCTTATTCGTAATAATATTTTTTAACTGAAAAGAAAATAAATATGAAAGTAATAACATAATAAATATATTTTTGTTAATTAATGTCTCTACTCGGATTTGAAAATGGCACAAATCAACAAATTTATATCAAATTCAAATTTTATAATTAATATGATATATGAATGCATAAGTCGAAAGGGCCTAAATCTCAATTTTAAGATTGCGTTTTAAATACTAGGATAAGGTACAGACAGTGTCATCAACTAGTTACCAACTTTCGAACAAATTTTAATGCAGAAAGGGTAACCAATTGGTGACGCTGTCTGTACATACTTTACTCAAGTCGGCAAAATATGTGAAGATATAGGTACGTACTTTTTAAACACAAAAAAAGTGTAGAAATTAATTTTGTGTAGAATTCCTACAAAAAAATGAGTGCATTTTGATTTTTGTGAATATCTAAATAATCTGCATTGCTTTGCATTTATCATGAAATAACAGAGCTTACACTGAAATAACGATATTGTTAGAGCTTACACGGAAATAATGATATCGTTATTTCAGTGTAGTATATGTACATTTAACTTTAAAAAGAATAGTCGAAATATATGGTAGGTATTATAAGGTTAGTACCTACGTACCGATATGTTTCGTCACTGGTAGGTACAATATATTCAATCATCTCTACCATACTTGTCCCTTCTTGGCATCTGTCCCTCTGTACGCTTAGGTCTTTTAAACTACGCAACGGATTTTAATGCGGTTTTCATATTTTGATGAAAACCGCGCCAGTAAAATCCGTTAAGAAGTTTTTGATTTTGACTGATTTTGATTTCATATTTCATAGGTTTTAAATTATTTTTAGGACAAAATCTAAGACGTGTCAAGCGACACCAATAGAAGAAGACCAATTGATATTCTTGAAGAAGATTTATACGTATAGAACATAACGCAACAGGAGCGGAGCAATAACCAAAGACGCAAATGATGCAGGTGATCCGTACTTCCGTACTAATATTATAAATGCGAAAGTAACTCTGTCTGTCTGTCTGTCTTTCTGTCTGTCTGTCTCTTCTTCACGCCTAAACCACTGAACCGATTTCAATGAAATTTGGTACAGATATAGTCTGGGACCCGAGAAAGGACATAGGATAGTTTTCATCTCGGAAATCTCCCGGGAACGGGAACCATTAATCCACGCGGATGAAGCCGCGGGCAAAAGCTAGTACTGTTATATAGCTGGGGTATATAGCTATTGTAATTAGTAATAGGTATTTAAAAACTCTCTAAAACCCAATCGTCATTCAATTCAAACAAATCCTCACGCCTATTAACAAATGGCACCGCAATTAAAATTCTAGGCCAAGCCCTTTTATTAACGGTTGTACGTACAATTGCGGTGAACTACTTTAACCTTTACGCCTTTTCTAATAAGATTGAAAATTGGCCGCCATTATCCTAGGTTGTACTTACTAGGGCTGACTTGGTATAGGTTCTCAGCCTTCAGCCCGATTTAACCTTGGCGGCAAAAAGAATGAACTTCGTCTCTCATCTCAATTAATATCACTTATATTGCTATAATACTTAGCTAATCACATTAGTCACTTATAAATAGTTTAGTTAACTTAATTTCTTTTGAAGACATTGACCACAGACAGACCAATGAGAGTATGAGTGTACTCCTAACAAAAAAAACGACAGGTTGCACTCCGGGAGTGCCGGCAGAAGTGAAAACTTGAATATTAACGTTGTGCATTTTATTGCACAAAATTATATTCAATATTAAATTCGTAAGATTTTCGCTCAGGTCACGTGTCCTGACGCGAGTTTAACATTTTTTACCCATTCCAAAAAAGTGCACAACGCCGCTTACGAATTTTCGATCAGGGTCACGTGTCCTGACGCGAGTTTAACATTTTTTACCCATTCCAAAAAAAGTGCACAACGCCGCTAAAGAAGTTTTCACTTCAAAAAGCACAGAAGTAAATTGTAACAGTGATGATGAAACTTATATAATATTATTTGCATCACGACATTTCAGTGGATTAGATACCACTATTTTATTAATAATACTAGTCTATTTTCGTCCCACGCCTCTTTTCGTACAGAGAAAGCACGCGCTGATCACCACACCTGTCTCAAAGCGGATCGGTGATTCCAGGCTTAGATTAAGCAGCTCCTGTAGCCATGTAACAAACGATAAACGCAAACGCTGAGTAGGCTTTAATAGATCTTCAACTTTATGTGCTTGGTTTTAAGTTGAAGATCTAGTGAAGATTGCATAGCGTTTTCGTTCTTTCCAGTCGCTAACGCTTAGAAATCATTAATAGATTTTCAACTTAAGGCTCTGGGGTATAAAGTTGAAAATCTATTGGTAAGTACCTACCGAGCGTTTACGATTATCGTTTGCGACTTGACTAGGGGGGCAGGATAAATCTAGAAAGTGCATAATATATCCTGCCCCCCTACCCCTACCTGCCCCTAGCTGAATATTATATAATATTATGTACTGAAAAAGTCACAATTGTACTTGCCCGGTATCGAACCCGCAACTTGGCATGAGAGGCGGGCGCCATAACCACTAGGCCATCATGTACTGTCCTGTAGTCTAAATTAAACTCAAAATTCACATTTTTTTTTTAAATACGCTTTTCGTCTGTGGTCACGAAATGTCTCAATCACAATACTTAAATTTATTTCGCGGAGTTCTTCGCTTCGATTGCTTTGTTCTTCTCTTTGTCCTGATTGGCCATCTTAAGTTGCCCATGCTTCCAGTCTTCAGGATACCCGTATTGTCGGACGTCATCCCACCATTGCTGCTTACCATCCGCCCAGAAGATGTACACCACGTTTGTGCCTACTAGTACTGCGAAGCATACCCAGAATGCTATCCGCCATTGGGCTAGTGTTGACTGAAAAAGAAAAAAGATTTATAAATGATGGAGTTCAGGGGCGTAGTTTTATTCGCTTTTAGGAACGATCGAAAATCTATCTCAGTCTCGATCTTGCAAAATTGCGCCTCATTTAACTACATTGATGAAGTGACCATAAAAGAATAATGTTACTTATACTTATTTTTTTTTTATAAAGTAAAAAATATTTTTAATATAATTTTCCAGCTTTGTAATCCTATTTTTTTTTTTTGACAATGATTGCGGCAGAGATTAGATTGCGACTGGATTTAATACGTTTTGATTAGTGACATAGGCGTGATATTCAAAAATGGCGAATAAAAAAAAAAAACAACAAAAGTGAGAACCTATTGCTTTTTTTTAAAGTGAATATTAATATTCTGCTTTTTATTAAAAGAAAACAAAGGTTAAGACTTGATTCTCGAACTACCATAAAAACTTTTAGGTGCCATAATAAACATTGACATAAGCACAGTACGAAAACATTGCCACTTACTAACATCGCCTCTAGAAATAGTTTCAGAAAAGAGATGTAAGTGAAGGACGTATAAACAGAAAGTATCTAATAATAACAGTATGCCAATAACAACATAGTTCCTAATGCAATAAGGAAGCGAGTCCTTCGACACGTAATTGCATTATTTTGCCAATATAACCACAACAGTATCGATTGGCTCTTATCCTAGCTTACTAATATTATATACTAGCTTCTGCCCGCGACTTCGTCCGCGTCACAGTTGATGTGTTATCCTACGGGTACCGTACATTTTCCCGGGATAAAAAGTAGCCTATGTGTTATTCCAGACTATAATCTATCTTTGTGCCAAATTTCATCCAGATCCATTCAGCCGTTTAAGCGTGAAAGAGTAACAAACATCCATCCATACATACAAACTTTCGCCTTTATAATAGTAGTAGGATGTGAAAGTTTGTGAAGATGTTTGGATACAAATAAACAAATATCATCACGTCTGTATTCCCCGAAGGGATAGGCAAAGGTGTACCAATGTACACCCACAGTTCGCCGGTATATTTAGGTCTCATGTAATAACATGAGACCTAAATATACCGGCGAACTGTGGGTGTACACTGTGGGGGCGAGCCTATTGACAAACTCCGAGCTACTACTGGAAATTTCATAGAAAAAACCCAATAACATTTTTTGCTCGACCTGGGAATCGAACCCAGGGCCTCTAGTGTAACAGTCGTGCTTAGACCAACGAGGCAGTTTGTTGTTTGTGTGTGTTTGGATATTTGTTACTCAATCATGCCACAGGAAAAGGAGAGGCCATGTCCAACAGTGGACGTCCTGCGGCTGATATGATGATGATGATGAATCATGCCACCACGGCTTTACGGATCAGGATGGAATTTGGAACAGAAATAGATAGCAAGTAGGCTACTTTTTATCCCGGAAAAATTAACGGTTCCCATGAGATAATATATTAACTATGAAGCAGATGAAGTCACGGGCGGTGGCTTGTTATTGGCTTTGTAAATAGAGATTGAACTGAACGCAATGTCAACAACACTGAAGCAAATTCAAAGACATCAAGTTTGCATTAAAGTCACAAACTCGACGTCTCGTCTAAACTTGACACTGAGTCGAAAATGTTTTATTAATAAAGGCCCATTTATTGTTTGAGACGAAGTTTTGGGTAACAAGGCTTCTTTGAAGACGATTCTGCTTGATTTGTTTGGTTTTAGTAAAAGTTTGATAATCGAGAAGTGGGGACTAAGTGATCGATTGTTGTCATTCGTATAAATTATGTGGGATTTATATCTTCTTCTTCTCTCGTCTTCAGAATAAAGTCAATGACTTAAATTATTCTACGGGAACACAAAATGGGCTTAGAAATCCTATATGTAAAACTAGATGAAGACTATATGTTGTTATATTTCAGCTAATTATCAGCTACAAAAGCATCCATCCATTAATTCAATGCCCTAAACTTTCGTTTATAATACGACATTTTTCAAAAATCTATAATTCAAAAACGATTTGTTTGTGTTTTATCTTATTAAATGTTCTGTGTTACAAGCACAAATTTGCCATAAACTATATTAAATTTACATGCCCGGTCCCATTCATTGTTTAACAAAGCTAATTCTGGAACATAATAATCTATCCGTATTTCAAATGCAGCACCAACAAGGCTATCAAAAACAAAGCTGGTAAATTGTATAAAAGAAAAACGCTAGGTATTCAAATCCACTTCCACAAAATATTGCAAAAATGTTGCTTTTTCCTTTTGAGAGCGCTCCCGCTAAAGTATTTTATATACCTACGAAGATACAAAAGGAGAAAGCCTTGGTCAGAATGGAGGTTCTATAACTAAATTCTTAAGGTTACCCTAATAACTTTATCATGAATGTTCCCGGGCACCTAACTTATGTTGTTTCACAAAGGATTTTTTCCGTACCTATTTATAGTACCCTCATACAATGTACACGCCTACTTACTTAATTGGTTTTTTATAGAACCGTGTAACAAAGAGTTAGATTTTATAGATTGATTTTCTTTAAAAAAAAAACTTTTGTTGGATAATTTGAAAATTCACACAACTCTATAAGTACATACCCTATAAGTAAATTATATTTTTATTATAAAATGGCATCGTTACGATTTTATTATATTTATTTTATAAAAAGTATTTTTAGCTCAAATTGCGAAACGAGGTTTTCACGTTTCAGCAACGTTTTTATGAACTCAGTGAACACTTCATGTGAAAGAGCTACGGTATCCCGCGAAATTCAAATCTTATTTTTTTGCCATAAAAACGTTGGATTACAGGATAATAATATGTAAATACAATCTGTCAAACCAGTCTATTTTTTAAGACGAACAAACGTATTAAATTATGAATTTCGCGGGCATACTTGGCGCATCCTCCATTAGGTTTGCATATAAAAAAAAAACAATATTTTATACTTACATCAGGAGTCAACAGCCCTATTAAATAAGGCGTAATAATCCCAGATATGGTGGAAGTTCCGTTGATCATCGCGGTCAAGGAGCCAGCATAGTTCGGTGCCAGATCCAGCGCGTTTACCTACGAACATAAGAATTAATGTGAGGCGCATGTCTTGCCAAATTGCCTTCGCACACAGAAATATATTTGTTGACGTGGGTGTAAAGGTCTCGCAAACGTTACGGGTAGCTGTTGGCACTGTTTTGATCTAATAAAGTAACAAGTTCTAAAAGTGTTGTCACACATCTGCCGTTTGGGTTAACATAGACAGCGCAGCAAAATGCTCGAGCAGTTTTCATGTAATGTAATTTGTTTGTAGCGATAAGCTCAGAAACTACTGGACTTATTTTAGCCATTTTTTCAATAGATAGCTATATCATTCCAGTGTAATATAGGCTATATAACATCGCGCTATGACTCACGGGAGCGGAGCATTAATCAAAGACGCAACTTATGGCGAGTGAAATAAACCACGCGGACGAAATCGCCGACAGTTCACTAGTGTTAATTGTTGATGTATTTATATGCTATTTAATTTATGAAACTTAACACTCTTCATTTTCTCAGTAGCAGCCCAGAGTTTTGATGTTGGTAGTGTGATAGCCTCGTGCCTCAGAAATCAAGTAAAGCCACATTAATCCTGTGCCTGATCTTTCCACAATCATTATTGTGATCATTACTCTAGTCCAGTTCGATGACAAGACATTACGACATTTCGTAATGTCATGTCATCGAACTGGACTAGAGTAAAAAAGAAAATAGTGTTTTTTTTTTTGCGCACATACTTGTGTACTTTAATGCCCATTGTGTACTTAGCTAATCACGAATGAGATCAGCCGGCGGGGCTGTAATTCAGTCTGGAGAATATTATATTTTTACCTACATCTGCAGTCATATAATTATCATTTTTTTTTAAAGATTCTAAAAGACCAAATCATTCGCAGTGAAGGACTCTTATACCGACGACGTTCGCCCACGCAAAATATCAAAGGTACAAACAATTTTATACGTGACCCTACAAGACGGAAGATCCTCGAAATTCGGGTCACACTCCTGTTTCAGGAGCAATAAAGTAGTACCGACTCTACAGACTTATCTTGCAAAACTTCTGAAGCTTTAATGTATGATAATGGAATTCAAATGTTTTACAAATAAATTTTCTTTTAGAATTTTATTTCGCAAGTTCGTCTGCGGTAATTTCCTTACGGATTCCTATACATATAGCATTCAGAGATAACGTAGCTTCGTATTAGTGAATTATCAGAATCGGACTAGTAGTTCCGGAGATTGGTGCGTTCAAACAAAAGAAAAATTAAACTTTTCCTTTTTACAATTAAATACTAGTACACTAAAATATTCAGTTAGAACTTTAGACAATAGAAAAACAATGCTAATGAACGGATACTAAACATTATTGAACTTATAACATTATAATTTATCAGCAACAATTCTTTTTAACACCCGGTACGTTTTTATGTGTGAGTAGCAGCTCGGAGTTTGGATTTGTGCCCGGTTAATGGCAATAGGCTCGCCCCCTATTACATGGGACCTAAATATACCGGCGAACTGTGGGTGTACATTGGTACACCTCTGCCTAGCCCTTCGGGGAATACAGGCGTGATGGTATATATATTAATACTTATATTATTGTTGGTCGAATTATTTAATTTGAGAGAACCGCATAAGACCGTCATAAATCTATAATATAAACGCTCCTTAGAGGTCCTACTAAACTACTACAACCCTTTTAACCGGCATAATCCAATTTTACAAGCAAATAAACACGAGTATCACTCCCTAGTGAGTCACAAACAACATTTCCGAAGCATTAACAGGATAATATTCCGAGAACATATCGGAAAATTACTTTATTACCTTCATTCCGCTGTAGAATCCTCCCATGAGAGCCATTGAGGCTATGAAATAAGCGACAGCGGCGAACCGATCGCAGCCCGAGTATGATGCCAATATGATACATATTGCTGGCCCGGTAGCAGCTGGAACAAATGTCAGGGAATTTATGAAACGTGCCACAATATAATAAAGAAAAATGTCGCAGAAACACGTAGGAGTCATCTGTGTTACTGTCTTATTGTTTGGAAGATTCTTTTGGGTATAATAAATGGATAGGTACTTATATACACACTTATATAATAATATTATGTCTCAATATGCCAAGTTTCTAGAATTACTGTGTCATTGTGATTTTGTTTTACGTTAGCACAGTAATTTCAATCTGGCATGTTATTTCTGGTCACATTTGTCGCAGAACCGATAATCGATGGAGTAGACGAGTTCTAGAGTGAAAACCGCGTCTAGGCAAACGTTGTTCACCTTCAGGTATTAAGTCCAGCTTTGAACCTTTAAATGACCACATTGATTAAATCAATTTCCATGAGCAATTAAGTTTTAATTAGTGTCCCATATCAGAATATGCAGTTTATGTCCTTCACGTCACAAATCAGGACTGAAAATACAAATCAAATTGTAGCTGCAACAGCCAATTACGGAGACTCGACCGAAGCCGTCAGGTTCCATCTCAATAGTTGAGCAAATTATTGTTCTACCCTGATTGCCATTGCAGACCGCGTTGTTATAATAAAGTCAAATTGCTAGCTTTGATGAAATAGTTAATTAACTGTGCTTAGACTGTGACTTTATTTATTAAAAGACTTTTATAACTCACTGTTTATGGTGGCACGCAATGTAACGCTCGTAAAAAAATGTTTCTAGAAGTGCCTTCTACAGTAACCTCTGTTCTGTTGCAGGCAGTTCTTTGGAGTATTTGAATGTTAGTTACAAAATTCAAATCTTATTTTCGGAATCAGTAGTTAAAACCTTGATTTCTAATACTTCCTTAACAAAAAGATTTCCAGGTTCATAAAAAAGAATGATGAAGAACGACAATGTTATTGGATGTAGATGTAATTTTTGGCTTCTTTAAGTGTATTTATACACCCATTTTAATATTAAAGTTAAATTATTTGTTATCTATACATGCACGTTTTTTGTTTCTGTGCAAATCCACATATTAAACTGCCTCCGTGTCCGCGAAGGCGGTAGGGTATGTCGTACTCTTACCGACTAAAACCCCACGGTGTCCCTCTAAACACCAAATGGCCTAGCACGGGTCGCCCTGGGCATTCTTATAAAATAAATAAAAAAGAAATATACCTATAGTTGTATGAATAATTCTTCCTGTCTTTATCGTGTGCCATTTTCTCTTGACACATACGTCACACACCCAGCCAAATATAAAGGAGCTGATCCACATGGCAAGGTAAGGTATCGCCGTCAATGTACCCGTGGCTGCGATGTTGAATTTGAGGACATCTGTCATGTACTTTGGGAGGTCTGTCACCATTGTATAATAACCCCAGTCGTGGCCAACCTGGAATAAACAATTTTAATAACAATTACAAAATAACGAAATTTGTTTTTTTAAACGTTGTAATTTATTCTGTATTGTGATTGCATTTACAAATATATAAACGCATATACACAAACAACCAGACGTGATATAACTAATTGTAGGCCATTTGGAGTACCAGTGAGGGCAGAGAGTGTATAATAATATTATGTTTGTGCAGTATCTGCTGCGTACTTGGATAGTCTCCATTAGGATTGGCTGCCGTGACCAACATTCCTATTGGCCTCCATGGCAAGGCTATCGGGAATGCCATAATTCAGTCAATTTTTGAATCTCGTTCGAAAAAGGCGTTTGTTTTAATTGGGTAGTTGACACCACTATCAATTGACATACTTTTTATGAACTGTCAAAACGTGACCCTTCCTTAGATTTTGTATGGAAATAGCACGCTGTACCGTCACTTATCGATCTACTCAATTGACTAACTATTTATTGATTTTAAAGTAAGTAAAAATCTAATTTTACAACAAATTGAAAATTAATCGGTTTTCATGGGTAAAATAAAGTGCTTTTTTAGAAAAGTTGTGTCTTGAAATTATTGGTTAGTGGTGTCAACTACCCAATTGTCCAATAAAATCCATCAGTTGAGAACATTTGAGTACTCGACATTTAAAAAAAGTTTGGAAATCGAATCATATTATAAATATAGACTCGATGGTTGCAATCGAAAGTATGGTTCGATTTTCAAACTGCACTGATTGATTTTCAAATATAGAACTACTGACTATTCTAGGAATGTTGACTAATAAATAATACTTACAGCAGCAAATAAAAGTGCCCAAACAGGCACACAGCGTACAATAGCCTTCCAAGGGACGGGGTCTCTGACGCTCTGAGTGTCCGCACTAGTAACAGTCTCGTTCAAATACTTAAGCTCTTCATCTGAAATGTATGGATGAGTGTTCGGAGTACTGAAGCACAGGATGCTCTGAAATGGAAATGGATATATTTCTAATAAATTCATTCAGCTTGAAGTAAAGTATGTGCATGCTACTTTTGTTCAGACAATTAACCTAGATTTTCTTTTCTAAGTAACTTAGATTTTCCTTTATGCTTTTTGAGAAAGGTAGGTGCAGACTAATACGTAAATTGAAACTAAGAAAATAGTAAATAACTTAAAATCACTCGAGTTTGTTGGTTCCATTTTGGGTGGGGTTTTGTTATATTATGGTTAGAGTCATTTTCATACAGATAAATTCAGAGGTTTAAATTGTATCTCACGCTAAAAGCGGCAATATTAAGAACAGTAAGCGAAACATTATTTTCCCAAATCAGTTTACATTTGTGTCTGTAATATAAATGATAATAAATGATAATTAGTCCTTTTCATTGCCCTTCGGTTCAAATCCTTGTTTAACAGTTTAAACCTGCGTAGGCATATTATCGTGTTTGCAACTTTGTTTAAAAGGACAGGTAATCACCTTCCGTTCAGTAATGATCCAACCGGACTCTTGACAATTAAGTAGGTATGTAGGTACCTAATTAAAATTGATGATTAGTAAACTTTAATTGCAAACTATGAGAGTTGTTAGTAGTCAGTTACATTAAACGTTATAAAAGGTTTATTTTACTAGCTTTTAATTGCGTGGTGTATGTCCCTAATGTAATGTGTATAAACGAAGGCCTGTATTTATACTATTATAATAAAGGTGAAGAGATTTTTCGTTTGTTTATTTAAACGCGCTAATCTCAAGAACTAACAATGGAATTGGCCAAAATCTTGTCGAATATAATAACCAAATTCATGAGGAACAATATAAGCTATAAACCATCAGGCTACGTACCACGGGAGCGAGGCAAAAAGCAATAATCAAAAACGTGAAATTACTAGACTGAGCCAATAATATTGAAGTCCGTGCTCTATTTTGATATGTAGCTATATTTTAAAATGAACGTAATACTCTGACTTCCCTAACGTTACATCAAAACAAAATGCAGGTAACATTATCTCATCAATAACACCATTATGCGGACCTTTTTGCATTTTTTTATGACGGAGGGTTACACTACATAACACTTTAGTTTTTTATTGGTGTATCTTAAAAAACAACCTTAAATTTAAATTATGTGAATTTAAAAACTTTATTTCCTTGTTTTTAACAGCTCTTGTTGCTCATTCCTAAGGGTCAGTCTAACAGAACATATTGATGCTTGAGGAGTTTCCATAAACTAGCACAGAGTACATACATATGGGAAAATTAATTACTGTCCCATTGAAGGGCCAATTCTTCTTTCCATACAAAGCAATAGCACGAGCATTAATCACCCCGCTTGCTCAAGGCGGATTAAATTGGTGATTTCCTCCCGATATTTTCCTTCACCGACATTATATCAATGATGTCCAAGTTAAAGTTGGAAATAAAAATACTACTAACCCACGCCAAAAACCACAGTATTCCAAAACATCCGAAGAAGTAGAACACGTTAGCCCAGTCACCATCACCGGCCATGAGGAATCCTGACATGAAGGAACCGAAGATGTTTCCGATCTGAGCTCCTCCGAACACCAAGGCTCCTTGTCTTGAACGCTCGTGAGGTGGTACCCAGCGGGCTAACACGATCATCAAAGCTGGCATTGTTGGACCCTGAAATAATGATATTAAAAAATTACATACTTTCATTCTCCTTCATACGAAACTACCTTTTGGAAGGGATAGCTACATTATTATTTTTTATCTTGAATATGACGTTACATAGTTTCTCTAAATGGCTTTGACTGCCTCGTTAGCCTAGTGGTCCTAAGCGCAACTGCTACGCTGGAGGTCTTGGGTTCGATTCCCAGGTCGAGCAAAGTGTTATTGGGTTTTTCTATGTAGTTCTCAGTAGCAGTTCGGTGTTAGGATTTGTGCCCGGTTAATGGCAATAAGCTCGTCCCCTCTTAGCTATGTGAGAGTGTGTGTGTGTGGAATAAATTATTTGACTTTGAGTATGATAAATTTATTCATACTATCAATATTAATATTGTAAATGTGAAAGTAATTGAGTAATTTACTTATTTATTTATTTATTAAAACTTTATGCACAAATTTAAAAATACACCGTACAAAGGCGGACTTAATAGTAGTAGTAATTCTGTGTGTTACGTTTTTACAACTAAACCATTGCACTAATTTCGATTAAATTTGATTACTCCATAGTATGTGAATCCCAAAAAAGGACATGGGGTACCTTTTACGTGACTTCGTCTGCGTTCGCGAAATACGACATTTAGACATTTTGTTATGACATTTAGAAAATGGTATCTTCTACTCTTCGAGACTATATCAACTTACAAAATAATCGAATTTCGATAAAACTAAAAGCGCAGGAACCTTGTATTGCATTCGTGAGAGGAGTACAAACAGACACGATAAAAACAAGGTCGAAGCTGCATTTGCACGATTTGACGGCCAATCAGTCACTTGTCATTGAATTGAAACTATTGTAAGCCCCTGAGTATGACGACAATGTCATTGTGTTACTTTAATACCTATACATACAGGGTGTTTGGCGCATGGACTGACACAATTTTTTCAGGGATTTGGGAGGTCATTAGCTAGGTTCTATAAAAAAAAGTAAAAAAAAAAGAATTAAAAAAGTTATTTCTAATTAAAGGAAAAATTTTGGGCATTTTTTTTTCATTTAAAAAAAAATCATATGTAATCACCGTGACATTTGGGACAAAGGGTGTATGGGTAGAACCTAGCTAATGACCTCCCAAATCCCTGAAAAAATTGTGTCGGTCCATGCGCCAAACACCCTATACAGGGTGGAAATTTATTATGCTACCTGGAGGGAAAGTACTCTAAATACTGAAGACAGCAAATTTTACTTAAAGGAAACATTCCTTTATTTTTAAAAAGAAACTAAACTGCATTTAAATAATTTTGAAAATTCCGTTGCCTCACCTGGGAATCGAACCGACTAAAATCCGAAAAAATAGCATCCTGTACTTTTATGGCACTAATCGATAGAGTCAATCATAGGGATCAAATCTCTGCAAACATGGTAAATTAAATTAAACAAAAACCATGAAATTTTAACCTAAACTTATTTTATTATTGCACATTTCACACGTATGTATAACTTACTTTACTTGCATATTATTCTGATGGTTTCGTTCTATTTACCTATTTTTAATTTCATTTTAACGATCATCCTATTTTTAACTGCCTCGTTAGCCTAGTGGTCCTAAGCATGACTGCTACGTTAGAGGCCCTGGGTTCGATTCCCAGGTAGAGCAAAGTGTTATTGGACTTTTCTATGAAATTCTCAGTGACTGCTCGGAGTTTGGATTTGTGCCCGGTTAATGGCAATATAGGCTCGCCCCCTATTACATGGCACCTAAATATGCCGGGCGAACTGTGGGTGTACATTAGCACACCTCTGCCTAAAACTTCGGGAAATACAGGCGTGATGGTATATATCATCAGCCTACCGTTTTCCCAATATGTTGGGGTCGGCTCCTAGTCAAACACTTTTCAGCTGCATCTGGTTAGATGCAGCTGAAAAGTGTTTTACATGAAGCGACTGCGATAACAACGTTAAATTTTTTATTGCAAAAAATATACTGTTATGTAAAACATTGTATTTAATAAGTTATTTTGATAAAGTGGAACAATAATAAATCCATCGTATATTTTTATTGTTCGTCACAACAATGGCATCCGAACGTCTCATTGTTTTCGCTTATAGTAAAAATATTCTCATAAAATATGTTTGTACTGTCATGTCCACAATGTTTTACCTAATCTTGTTGATTTGCAAACAATGAAATTACTACGGTAATAATCGCATTGTTGGTTTCAAATTAAAAGAATAAAAGGCTGTAAGTACCTACTTGTCTGCTTGCAATGTCAAAATAATAGCTTTTCATTAAGTGCATATGAATGTTTACACAGTATTTATTCCAATAACACAGTTTATTTTTGCCTGTCTGTATAACTGTATTTTCACTGACAGATAGCTATAATAATAATTTCTAAGTAGCTTCTGCGAGTTGGCTTCGGCTTTACATACGCTTCTTTCAAATGTCCAGGAGGGTTCTGGACATTTGAAAGTCCCGAGACCCGAGAAACGTAAAAAAAAATATATATAAAAATGATGTTATGTTTCCAAAAAAAAAAATTAATCACTTTAAAATAAGATTAAACAAAAAACTTTTGTACTTATGTTACCATCTAGTTAGGAATCCGTTCTGACCTATATAATATTAATTAATGTTTATTTCAGAGCTGATATTAGAAGGAATAGTTAGGCTTCTTTCAATTTTAAAATAATTAGGGTATCACGCAAAACAATTTAAACCCTGCAGGCAACTGGTATTACGCGACGAAGTCGCGGGCATGAACTAGTAAAATATGACGTTTGTTCGCAGAATCAGAAACGTAAGAAACGTCATTGACGGTTCTTAAAATACTGTTTTGTTTTTATTTACGACTTTGTTATTGTAAATAAGAACCAAAATAACCATATTATTGTACTAAATGTATGTTGTTAATGTACAAGCTACATGCGGTAACGGCATTGGATTTGCGAACTTATTGAAAAGGTTTGTATTTCCAATATTTCGTTTACGAGATAATGAAGCTCGACGAGTACCGGAGAAAAAATACAAATGCCTTAGATCTCGCGAAAAAATAATCAGAAAGAAACAGTAAAGGTGTTAGAAAATATATTATTTTTCACTTCCCTCCGAATTTAGCAGGAGTTAGAATTTGGGGAAATTATTGTATTTTTAAGACCACTCATATCCAAATCTCAATCTCTATCCATCAAAAGAAGGTGCGTCCACACGCAGTTGATTTTTGTAGAACAACGTTTCCAAGTTTTACTGAGCAGCATTCGAAAGCAACCACTTATTTATTGTAAGTATAATTATGTTGTTAATCAAGTTACAGATTGTTGCACAGTGTTGCTTCACAAAAGTTAACTGCGGTGTGGATGCACCTTAGTTAATTATTGCTTGCTTTTTATTTTGAACATAAAGCATGATAATTTGTTCGCACCAAGCAACGTTTTTACTATACACATACAAAATTTATGAACGTTAAAAATAATCATAAAAATATCACACAATAATTCACTTACCTCGCCCATACCTTGAAGTACTCGCAGTATAAACAGCCAAGTGGCGCCCCCTGCTTTCACTACCACAGGTGTAAGCAAGGTAAATATAGCCGTGCTTAACAGACCAATGCCCAGAGTCCATTTACCTCCGTATCTTTCCGCTAAGTAACCTCCAGGAACATGGGTAATGGCGTAGCCATAATAAAATCCGCTGAGGATCAATCCTTGAGTGGATTCTGACCAATCAAATATTGCATGCTGAAATCAAAGAAAATAGTAACCATTAATATAGGTAATAATACAAGTTTCTGCCCTAATCGTCGTCTTCATTAATTTCAGAATTAAACCAGAGTTGTAAATTATTCGATTGGAACATTAAAACGTGATAAAAATTACCCTATGTGCCAAAGAGCTAATTCCTATTAGCCTGTCTGAATGTAGGCTTAGATCTTTTAACCTTCGCAAAGGATTTTAATTCTGTTTCCACCAAAATAAAAAACAATTAACGAGAAAGATTTATACGTATAAAACATCACGCTACGACCAATGAAAGCAGAGCAGTATCCAAAGATGTAACTGAACGCTGGTGAATCGACGGGGTATATAGCTAGTTTATATAACTTCAAGATTACGTAAATAAATGCCAAAAAAAAACACAGCCATATGAGCAAAGCCGCGAGCATAACTAGTAAAATAATCTCAAAAGTAAAATAAATTCAAAAGGATTAGGACCAAAAATTTCACATTTACACGTCTTAAGTGTTCAAATTGTGAAAGAAAACATCACGACTTATCCACGATGGTGTGAACTATGTTCTATTATAGTTGTAATTTGAATAAACATTTTTTAGGAAAATATACGGATATTGACGTCAATGTAGAAGCTACTTAATAATATTATCACGCCTAATCCTTATAACCAAAAATATCAAAAGGAATCGGCCAAATTCAAGTCGGATATAAAGGATTCCAGGGCACCAGCATACAATATTCAACATTATAGGAATGAAAAAAAAACAGTTCTTGCATTTCTTGCACGGTAGTGTAAAAAAATTAAAGGGGGCACCTTATACCTCCCTTCTTCTCTCCTTCTATTGTCCTCTCTTTTTCCTTTTTTTAAATTTTATTTTATTTAGGGCTGATTTCATTTCATTATCAAGGTACCTTTACGTGGCAATGCTGCCAGCCTTCTGGGCACATGTCACATTGACAGCGATGCGGATGAGTTTTTTGATGCCCTTTGACCTTCCTTTTTTATATTAACTATACATAGATTGTAATTTAATTATTATTATTTAACTAAGATACCTTTTATCTAAAGAATAAATATAACAATTTGATAAAATTTGTAGACAAAGTCTGTCAAACCAACATTTTTTTACATCCGTTAAGAGTTATATAAAGGTTGAAAAAATCCCCCTCATTTGTTGCTTTAACGGAGTACACTCTCTGATAAGTTTAACTTAAATCTTATCACATTACATCGAAATGTTCGAGAAAGTGATGTAAACTCATCATATGAAATGCTTTGTTGCCGATAGCATCAACTAACTGTAACTAATTTTTTTTACAATTCATGCTCGTGCTCTCTAGATAACTAAAACAAAAGATTATGATTGACGTCACGTGAAGGTGAATCAATCTTGCAGCACGTGTTTGAAAAGTATCTTGTGCCCATTTATTTGTTGCACACAGATACTTTGTTACAATCAATAAGTGCTACACTAACAATGATAAAATAAGTGAGGGATTACTTTCAGCTCTTCACATCAATATGTATCAGGTGTAAACTAGGTAGTTAAGTACTAAGAAAACCTACTGAGTAATTGTTGTAAACAAACATTTTGAATCGCTAAATGACCATGATTAAATCTAGGGCTTGAAGGAAGATTCTGATGAATAAATCCAAACTAATATTTTGATTGCGAAAGTAACTGTATTGTATTGTATTGTAAAGTATCTGTTACACTGTTACAAATAAAACACTGAACCGATTTTGATGAAATTTAGGCCCAAATACTATACGCATAGCAAGTGCAAGTGCTATACTATAAGCTAATTATAATAAAAAAGTTTTTACTTAAAATTGATTTGAAAGGAAGAAGAAATTTGGTACGAGATGAAACCGAAAAGATTTAGATAACTTTTTATTCCACGACTTCGTCTGCGTATAGGATTTTTTTTAATAGACGGGAAATCATCAAATAACTTCCCCCGCCCTGGGCGGGGCGGGATCTGGGTCTGACTTTTACTGACTAAAACCCGTCTATGTTCCTTCATGTGCCCTTTGCGTTCCGGGGGTGCGGTATCACTTTCGAAGAACCCGCAGCCCCGGCAGGCATCGGCCCTCAGTGGCCCCTTCCAAGTTTGCTGACATCTCTTTAACCTACATTTACGACGTCGCAGGCAAATTTATTGTTTAATTATTATTGATGATAGTGTTCAGATCATTATTGTCACTCTAGATTATTAAAGCGCTTCTGTTCAGTCTACCATAAATAACGAGGAAACAAGACAACCAATAAGTAAGTATTTACTTTATAAAAAGTAGTCAACCTAAGCGATAGATCCAATCACCGTGACCTATTACAGTCAAATCTGTTAAAATACGCTTAGGTGCTTACACAGGCGACTAATTGCTCAATTTTCAACAACTGCCAAGTTTTGCTGAGACATCTTATAGACTACAGAGTCTATACAATGTCTCAGCAAAACTTGGCAGTTTGAAGCAATTTCCAGTCCAATAAGATTTTATAAAAATTGCTAAGAATTTAGAAATGTTAAGTTGCTCTTACTCCGTAGTATAAATGAACACAATTGCTGGCAATTTCTATACAACCTTGAAGTTGATGCAAATGTCTTGCTGTTGACGTGACGTCATAGTTAACAAAATTTACAAGAACTAGGTATGCAATTGAGTTGCCCGTGTAAGCGCACCATTAGTTGCTCCTAGCAATACATTTTATCAATAAGATAGACTGAATGCATTGAACCACTACATCTTCTCTTCTTCTTCTTTATTACCGTTAAATGGGTTTAATAGAGACGCAACTAGAACTAGATGAACTAGAACTAGAGGTTGAACTAGATTCAATATTATTGATTTTTTTATGTAATGGCGTTCAAAAGTGCCTTTTAATGGCCTAATTGAAATAAATGATTTGACTTTGACTTTGACTTTTGCAAAGATAAATTGGGAAAAAATTAATCCAAAAGGAATTTTACGTTGAAATATTACAGTTTGTGCACAAAAAAAGACTCAATCTATTTTTACTGAATTATTATTGACGATGTCGTATCCATCTCGGCAACCTTCACCTCTATTCACACCATAATATGGTACTTAAAAAAATATAAAAAAATTAAACAAAAACCAACTCACCGGTCGCAAACTAACAGTCCCATTCGTAAAGACCTCGCTCTCGTCTGGACACGCAAGAGGGTCAAAATGTTGTTCTTCGTCCTTCGTATTGTTGACCATCTGTGTGACGGCGAGGTTGAGACAAACGCGCATAGTGTACGCGTTGCAAACCGCCAGTAAGCCCATGATGCCGAGGACGTACCGCTGAGGAATTAGGAACACTGAGAGGACAAAACGATCTCATGTAGTTAATATTTGCTTTGGAATTCGAAGGTAGTGAAAATGAGGAATGATGGTAGAATTTTTTGAACCTACCTACCTAATTTTTTTAAAGCCTTTGTATTACGTTTAAATGTGCTTTTTTAATGATCTTATTAATAGAAATCATTTGACGTTCAGTTTGTTTAATTTCTCTTTGTTTCTGCCTGCTATTTAACCAAATAGAAATTATATTCTTATTGAGACAAAATCTCTTATTAGGAAATCAATGTAATAAAAATAATATCGCACTTAATACTTATACATTATATTACACGTGGAGCCAATAAATTCCACATGCTAGGGGCAAACTACTTACTTCTATTTCCCAGGACTCTACCTCGTATGCCTTACGTAACTGAGTGTATTGTACTAAGTGTACCTACTAAGAACATTAGGAATATTATGTTTTATTTTAGGACAAGCACGCCACACTATTCCCTAACCACTGCAACTCCGAAAAGACAGAATTCACAGTGGTGACCAGTATAAAAGCGCCGAGGCAATTAAGCTCGACGAGTCCCGGAGAAATTATTCAACTGTCTTGGAGTTACGAAAATAATCAAAAAGTAACATTTAAAACGTATTATAAAATGAGAATAAAGGGCATTATTAAAGATATTATGAATACTAAAACTATGCTATCTAACTATTCTAACTACTGTAATATTCTGAATATGTTTTCTGCACAGATGTCATGTATTAATATGAATTAATTTAAAACTTTAAAAGCATTTTAGAAACGTGATAAATCTCACCGATAAGTCCTGCTATTTGCGCTTGGAAAGACACTTCATCGGAATAAATATTTCATTATTTAAATTAAATCTCTATTTAATTAAAAACATGAAATTTCTACGTAATTATTTTAAATAATTACCAGTTTTAGCAATTACCTTGTGTTTTATGACTTAAAATGGATTAACTAAGTCTAGGCTATCAAGATCTGCTAAAAATAGAAATAAAAGTATTTTAATTATAATGGTTACGGTTGTAACCAATTACAATAATTCAAGTTTTTTTTTTAAATTAACTTGTAGAAAGATAAGTCTTAACTGAAACTTTGTGTGTATTTAAAATTATTTTAAACCTAATAATGACGAATTTATTCAATGGTTATTCATAAAACTTTGCTGTTTTGTTAAAGGTTAAAATATATGGAACAGCTGATTTTTTACGACATCCCTTCCACCCCGTATATAAAGGAATAAGCAGTAAGTAACTTGCTATTTTCCTTTTTCAAGAAAATAAATATTTAAGGTACATTTTACTCCAACTTACGTCTGGATATTGTTTTCCGCCATCTTGGTAACATTGTAACGTAGTTTCCTCCTCTCCGGTACTATTTTATTACCTGAAAATAAAGAAGAAACATTGAGCAAACAATGATAAATGTTTTATTTCTTAGTAGCTATATCTTTCTGTGAGTATAAATAAGATTAAACAGTTCTCGATGACAATTACTTTTGTAGATAAGCACACAATGTGAGATATGGTTCTTAGTAATGATGTAACATTAGATATGTGGGGTACTGATGCGTGTTTTAGGTATTATCATCTCATATAAGTTAAGTTTTATAAAAAATGAGCTAACCCACAATCTCAATCCAATTAATTATGGCATACTAATTCAATCTGATAAATGAGTTAGGTACTTTACTATTTAGTAAAAGCACACAGGTACATTCGAAATGATGCTTAGATTATACATTTTTAAAATATAATTAGTTTGAGTCAAAACTCATTTTGAAATGGAAGGAATTACAAAAAGACGCGAGTTGATTTGTTTGGCAGAACTATACTCAATTATATTGGGATCGGGTTCCTGTCTGATCCAGTACAATGCCAGTGTTTTTACCTACTTCAAAAAATGGTGAGGTTCTAAGCGCCTCCGTAGTTTTTTTTACATGTAGCACCGAGCAAGTAACTTCTAATAACTCCATAACCCAATTATTGATTAATATGACACTTTATGGTGTGACTGGTTGTCAGACTTTCAGGTTTCTGATTTCCTGTAACGACTGTCAAAGTGTCTAAGATCTCAAGGAAGTTTACACCTCACGAACAAACTTTCAAGTTCAAAATCGAAATTTAATGAACCAATTTTAATTAAACTTGGTACGGCAAGATTGGTACTACATATGTATAAAGAGTAAGGACTTGAACATGAAGGGTTCCGTACCACTGTACAATTTATTTAGTACTTATAAAATACTTATTTAATACCTTAAAAAAACGTTTTTGTGTGGCGTTCCGTTAATTTTCAACTTTATATATTTTTTGTTAAAGCGGTCATAGTAAAACACACTCTATAAGAATGTCAACTATCTACCTATGTTCATGAGATACAGCCCGCTGACAAACAAACGGACGAACAGCGGAGGCTAAGTAACAGGAGTCTGTTGGCACCCTTTGGGTACGGTACCCTAAAATGAAAAAGAAAAGGGCCTACATTGAAGTCTTCTTCTTTATCGTGTGGGGAGTAAGGACTAACAACCCCACACCCTAGTGTCAGAGTTTCTAAACCGCCTCAAGAGCATTGAAGTATGCAAGAGTAAGCTTATATTCTCTGCAACACATTTCTCTATATTTTCTCAAAATTTCAAACCATCTAAAATGACTTAGGTCTAGTGACATTTCGATCTTAGTTTATATATGTCGTAGGATAATTTGATACTTCGAATCTTCGCGGAAATCCTAGGGGTTTTGCGAAAACGCGGATAATTAGACATAGGCGAAAAATTATCAAATCTTACTGGAGAAAGTCAGAGTTTTTGCGAAAATATTCGTTACTATAGTAAGATTTGATGTGCTCAACACTGATTGGCTACAATTTTGCTGGCTGACTTCTAATTGGTTCCTAGTTTGCCGATGATTAAGACGTCAACCAATCAGAGACGATCTCTTATTGAACGCGCTGACCGACCAATCAGCGTTCTTATTTCATAACAGCCAGCGTTTCGTTTCGCAATATTGCTATAATAACGAGTATTTTCGCAAAAATCCTGACTTTGTCCAGTAAGATTTGATAATTTTTCGCCTATGTCTAATTATCCGCGTTTTCGCAAAACCCCTAGGATTTCCGCGAAGATTCGAAGTATCAAATTATCCTACGACATATACCTACATTATTTCTATTCATGCAACGATTGCATTTTACTACAATTACTAGTAAGCCGGAACTAAATAATCAACTACGTAGTATGTAACTACTTAGTACAGTACGATGGAATGAATAAGGTAACGTTATAACATTATACATTACACAATAGCTCTCGTAAGAATAAAAATTAAATAAAATGTGATTGCGTCACCTTCAGTTAGGTACACGATTCGATAGACATTTAGGTCATTTTTTTGTGTATGTATATTTATCGGCTTACTTAGGCAGTATTGAATAGTGTAGTGTCTGTGTCCGACGTTTTTTCGTATTTCTAATACCTTTTAGTTGATGTTTTCAATACACTCTATAATTAGGCTAAGGTCTTTTACAAATGTTTTAAGGGTTGACACACGTAAATGTTGCGTAGTGGTGCCTTCGCCGTGGCACAAAGCGCCGTGTGTCAATTTTCCCTTTTTCTTTTTTTATACTTAATGGGAAATCATCAAATGACTTCTTCCACTCTGGGCGAAGCGGAAGGGTGTGTCAGACTCTTACTGACTACAACCCATCCGTGTTCCTCCTAACCCGAACCCTAAGTACCGATGAATGGACATCTGTGCGTTTTTGGATGCTTTTGTCGATAGTAAATCCTTACTAATATTAAAACTTGCGTAAGTAACTCTGTCTGTCTGTCTGTCTGTCTCTTCTTCACGCCTAAACCACTGAACCGATTTCAATGAGATTTGGTACAGATATAGTCTGGGACCCGAGAAAGGACATAGGATAGTTTTCATCCTGGAAATCCCCCGGGAACGGGAACTATTAATCCACGCGGACGAAGTCGCGGGCAAAAGCTAGTTCATTATAAAAATTCACTTGATTAATAGGTAATAAGGTTTTTTCCATCACTGATTGTATCGATGTTCAAACATAAACATTGTTGAAGATATCTATGAATACAGATTGCGCGAGCAGTCATCAGATTAGAATTATCACATATTATTGACCTATTTTCTTATAACTAACGAATAAAGATGCCTTAGCTTTTACGAAAGCTATGGACTTATAAAATACCATTATGGAACTGTTCCTATGTATTCGTATGCTGGTAATCACAGGCACGGATGAGGTCTCCAGAAGTAGCTAAGCCATTAATATTATTGACACTAAAAATGATTATTTTCCAGCTGTAAGCCATCCGTACGTTCCAATAAACAAATAAATACTCAAATAAGTTAACATGACAATACTTCAAGCATTAGTTCAGCTAATTCGTTATACATTACAAACGTCATGATTGGCATAGATTTCACAATAATACTTATGCTAATTTTTTGTATCAATAACGGTCATATTTCAGAAAAATATTTTAGTATGTAATTCTTGAAACATGTGAGTAAATAATTAGGTCTTGGTATTTTTAATATTGTATAAACAGATTCCGGATGCAAGTTGGTCGAAGCAAGGAGAACCTGTCTAGGTTAGGAGAATTTAGAAAACTAGCTTCAGCCCGTTACTTCCACTACGTAGAATATGAATTAATAAAATTAAGAAATAATTCCAGAATTCATAACAGGAATTGCAAATTCCTAAATTAAGCCACGAACGTGAACACTAAAGCAACATAAAAATATTTGTATGTGTTAAGTTAAACCAATTTCTATGCATATGTGTAAGAATTTCAGCAAATGTGAATGTCTAACAAACATCCATCCATTAATTCATCCATCGTCATAAACTTTCGCTTTTTTACTAGCAAGTTGCTAGTAAAAAAGCGAGTTGCTAGTAGCAACTGTAGAATCCCGGTCTGGAATACAAATGTAAAGCTTTTCCCGAAACAATGGGACATCTTTTATCGTATCTTAAGTCCCCTTATTCCTGCACGCTTCAGGAATTTATGGACGCTACTGATAGCGCCAAACTCGCATAAAAGTTCTGGGTCAACTCAATACCACGACGACTATCATCGACACAAAGAAGATTTTAATAAAAAGGTATCACAATATATTTACACATATTAAGTGACCTTAGTTATAAAAATAACGCTAATTCATACTTTGTTACCTCTTATTTGACTGACTGAACGATGAAACATTATTTTAATCTGCCAACACTTAGACGGTCAGCATAGAGCATGACCAAATTATTCGACTAAAGAACGAAATCGATCGCACAATTGAGCATAATTGTCAAAATTTACAATAGAATCCATACAACACCAAAAATATCATCGTCACAGCTGATTGAAGCCCGCCATCTTACTTCTTAACTATACCTTAACAACGGGTCGCCGCGCATAACAACATCTCAACGCTGATTAATGTTTATAGTTAAGATTTTTCACCTAAGACACCGTTGAAAGTGGTTTAACAAGTAGCTAAGTCTTATTTAGCGTTATTTTTATAAGTAAGGCTGTATGTAATTTCCAGTTTAAGATTGTCTGCTACATAATCTTTTCTTTTAACATTAATTATCTGTCTAGAAGAGATAGGTACGAAAAAAACCCCAATATATTTTATTACAAAATGATGCCTCAAAATTTATTTTTTGGCAAAGTTTTCCTTCCTCATGCTATGCATTTTTGTGAAATAAACTGACATAATTAATAAGGTAACGCTACGGTATGACCTTGTCGGTTATCATGACCATGAAGCAAATAGGCGACAGCGTGGTAAACTATTTCTTGAAAGAAAGAAAAAAAAGCCTATGTATACGGAATATAACAAGACACGTAACACGCAATGTAACGCAGACAAAACGTTTGCTTTCATAAAAAAACGTACAAATCAGTTATTGGGTTTATTGGGTTTATTCGAGCAAAAAGTGTTATTGGGTTTTTCTATGAAATTCTCAGTAGCAGCTCGGAGTTTGGATTTGTGCCCGGTTAATGGCAATAGGCTCGCCCCCTATTACATGAGACCTAAATATATCGGCGAACTGTGGGTGTACATTGGTACATCTCTGCCTAACCCTTCGGGAAATACAGGCTTGATGGCACAATAACACTTTTTGCCTGGGAATCGAACCCAAGACCTCTAGCGTAGCAGTCGCGCTTAGGACCACTAGGCCAACGAGGCAGTTAAAAAAAAATGAAAAAAAATTGGAAAATTGGTAATCATAAAAAATGGTGGCATAATGGTATGGTATAAGTACTTGTAGTGATGTCGACTACTTATCACTGGTGCTAAACAAGGGCAACAAGGCGACATTGTACAAATCTAACTCACTCAATAACTTCATAGAAGGTCGTCAGCTTTCAGGCAATATTTCGTACTAGGTTCTACCCGCTACTTTGACTGCTTGTTTCCATTTTAAGTTACGTCTTTGGTAAATGCTCCGCTTCTGAGTGTTGACTTTTTTGGTACACCGACATTTGTCTGTACTGATTTGTTGTACAGACAAAATTCAATAGAAGCCTGTGTTAACGACAAATGTCGGTGTACCAGAAAAGTCGGAAGTCTGCGTACATGTCTGTACGATTGTCGGAGCAAAACTGATGATACTGAATGAAAATGGCCACACAACTACAGATTTACGAAAATCGAAGTTTGAACTGATGTAAAGTCTGCACAGACATTTGGTAAAGACCTCTGAGTAAAAATTTTTATTCAGACTTTATAGTCTGTGCAGATATCTGTACATACAAAAGTCTGTATCGTGTAGACCCACCATAAGCGTGATGTTGAAAAGTCTATACTATTCCTCGTGAGTCTGGCTATCATATACAAAAATATTGTTTTCATTCCAAATGGTAATTACAGAGAAAACAAATAACCAAACAATTAGAACTCTTCAGTTTTGGTATACACTAGCAAACTGCCCGCGACTTAGTTCGCGTGGGCGTATTTCACCCTCGTTAACTTACGTTTTTAATGAATGCTCCGCCCCCGTAAGTCGTAGCGTGATGTTATATAGCCTAATGTTACTTAAGAATAATGTAGCTATTAATTGGTGAAAAAATGGTTAAAATCCGTCTAGTAGTTTTGGAGCGTTTTCGTTACAAACAAACAAAAAAAATCTTGCCTCTTTATAATATTATTATGGATATAGAAGGTATAGATTTTAGAACTCAATACTGAACACAGAACACGTACCTCTTTCCACTCTCTTTAATAGATTGTCGATGTTAATGATTATTCGGTTGAATAACGATTATTTTCTTTTCTTGTTTTTTACTTGTTACGTGATTTTGCATAACAATGAATTGTGTCAGTGTTGCTCAGATTCTAAGTAACAATAACTTCATTTGAAAGTTACGTATAACATTATGACAAGAAACATTAATTATATCATGTACGATTGATTTAATACTTGTCTTTAAATGTGTCACTGGATTTTAAGCTTTATTTGTAACACTGGTAAGATTTATTATTGTAATGATTGAATCGAGTACTTGTTGTAAGTTTTATCGGTCAGTACTGCACTGTCAATGCATTTAATGTAGGCTAAGAGCAATGTTTGCGAATTTATTATCTAAGTTGTCCATTGTTTTTTTATCAGTTCTTAATCAATAACAAAAAGAAATAATAGTTACTATAATAAATAATAGCTAATAACATATGATTGCCCTCCTCTTCTCTCCAGGATTGCCCTACTGCAGAGCAAGGCCTTTTTCCATGCTTGCTATTAAACAATAACACGAAGAAATTAATTATCAATTCGTTTTTAACTTATTTAGTAAACCTTTTTACTTTTTTTTAGTACCATGTGCCCGTACACATTTGTACCGGCCGGCCGGCAAACGCAGCATAGGACGTCCACCCACAGGCTTGACAGACGACCTGGATACAGACCGCAGGAAAACGTTGGAGGAATTCCGCTTCCCACCAGCCCTTTTAGAAATTTATGGGGGAAGCCTATGTTCAGCAGTGGACATCTCACGGCATGATATGATGTTATGATAGTGAGTGACTCTATAGTATTTATTATAAATATTATACAGTTAAGCAAAAAGTCGTGATTTTCGTACGAATTTGTTTGTTTACCAAATAAACCAACTTAGGAAAAATACTCTACATCTGTATTGCGGTGTTTGCGGTGGGAATAATAATACTTAAGATGTTCCTGTTAATGACGACAAGGGAAATAACATTTTATTACCTGTACTTTTTCCCTAACAGTTAATTTGGGAAAAAACATGTTACAGCCGATGCAGGTACCTACTTTGTCTTTGAAAAGATTTTGAGGAAAATGGAGTTATCCTCATACCTAACTTTGTGATTTTATATCTTTGTAAGTAAATCTAAGTTACCTGACATATAGGTAACTACTATATATATACATAAACTCACGCCTTTTTCCTATGAAGGTAGGCAGAAACCACGAAACGCCATCGGGTACGATCCTTACATATTTCTTTCGCGTCGTGCACATTTATACATCTGGTCATACAGTACGCTGGTTACGAGTACTGCGCACCTGACCTTTCTGAACTACTATATAATTTGTGACATTTTTATTCAAAAAATGAAGTGGAACTGGGCAGGCCATGTCTGTCGGATACCAGCTAAGCGGTGGGCCTGCATATCACAGACGGGCAGCTCAAGAGAAGATGGCGGGGCGCCTTGGAGACCTTCCTTAGGAACTAGCGAGATCAGACTCAACATCCTGGAATATCGAAGGAATGGGGGAGAGGCCTTTGCCCAGGAGTGGGACAGTAATGGATTGTTAACTATATCAGCCTCTTATTGTCTCGCTACAGGGCAAAGGCCTGTTCTTTAACAGAGATGGCATTATCATTGATCACCACGCTTGCTTAGGCCGGGTTGGTGAATCCTGACTTATATTAACTATAAGCCAAGGTTTCCTTACGATGTATTTCTTCGCTGATGTCAGTGAGGTCGTAGATAAACTTGGAAAGTACATTTAAATTGAAAAAGTCACAATGGTATTTGTCCGGATTTGAACCCACATCCTCATGTAAGAGAGACAGGTGTTAAAGGTTCAACTCTTCAATTTCCTCTTACAGCAACCATTTTAAATCTTTTCGGCACGTTAGTCAAAATGCTTCGGGCGATGATAGCCTAACGACGTTCGTCATTTGAGCTCACACGAAAATCGATGGTTGACAATAAGTCTGAAAGGATGGGTAAAATTTCGGTGGTTCTAAAAACCGGGAAGATTGTCACCTATAATGTCTATCTGGACAATACTAATACATATTATAATCATTTATTCTTACTACTATTTTAAATACGAAAGTTTGGATAGATGTTTGTTACTCATTTGCGCCACAACGGCTGAACGAATCTGGATGAACTTTGGCACAGAGACAGTTTATAGTTTAGAATAGGACATATTCTGCGACATTTTTCTGGACAAATGTACGGTTCCCGTGGTATAATATAGGTATATTAACATTGGCGCGGGAGGAAGCTGGTAGGTATAATGTAATAAAATATCAATATCCTACGCTATAATACGCTACGGTATCTGCTACGCTAGAGGTCCTGGGTTCGATTCTCAGTTTGAGCTAAAAGTGTTATTAGGTTTTTCTATGAAATTCTCAGTAGCAGCTCGAATTTTGGATTTGGGCGCGGTTAATGGCAATAGGCTCGCCCCCTATTACATGGGACCTAAATATACCGGCGAACTGTGGGTGTACATTGGTACACCTCTGCCTAACCCTTCGGGGAATACAGGCGTGATGGTATGTATGTATGTATGTAAGAAAAAAAAATAACTATAAAAAAAATACAGGTTATTTTTGTTAAATTGACATTGGTTACTTTAAAATCACAACTAACACTCAGTTTACTGAATAAATAATATTTTCATTATTGTGTAGCTAGTGACGTCGTCAGCTGAACTGATTGCAAAGTGTCCGTATGTAAATACAGCAGGTATTATTTACATGTCACCGTCACATAAAGTAAATATTTATATAACTTTAAACGGACCATGTGTTTTGTTGGTAAACAACAAAGAAAAGAACTTAAATATAAAGTGTTTAGCTATTCTGTTTAACGTCCGTGACAGGTGAAAAGGGCATCAAGGGCATTATCTAAAAATTTTCCATGGAGTCCTCGATGGAAAAAAGATGATTTGAAAATATTCGTAGGTGAATAAAAATAAACCTGCTATTCAATACAAATGTGATACCATATAAATGTCATTTTTTTTGGAAGGCAACCCCCGGTATTCTAATTAAATCCATGTTGTTAGTGTATTCTGGTCTCTTTTTAAATACTTATTTAACTTAAAATAAAAACAAAGTCCTTATCAAAAAAATTGTGCCAGCCTATTAATGTTCCACTGCAGGGCAAAACACTCCACTCATGCAGAGAAGGCACGAGGAATGATCACCACGCTTGCTCAAGGCGGATTGGCGATTTAAGACTTGTATTCATCTAAATATATATAACTCAAAGGTGACTGACTGACTGACTGACATAGTGATCTATCAACGCACAGCCCAAACCACAGGACGGATCGGGCTGAAATTTGGCATGCAGGTAGATGTTATGACGAAGGCATCCGCTAAGAAAGGATTTTGATAAATTCCACCCCTAAGGGGATAAAATAGGGGATGATAGATAATACTTCTTAACGCGAGCAAAGCCGCGGGCAAAAGCTAGTTATATATAAGTCCAGGTTTCCTCACGATGGAAACATTGTGAGGAAGTTTGTTGTGTGGAAGTGTAAAACAAATATATTTGTATTCAGAAAAAGATCACAGGCATACCCTTCGATGTAAACAAAAATAACAATAAAAGATTTCCTTATCCTTTTAATCCTTATAAAAACTGGTCAGAAGCTGCAATTATTTCCCCAATCCAATTCTCATGGAGCCGGTTATGTTAATTTGTTGCAAGTTAAATAAGTGATTGTCCTCACTTAACTCGGGTGACGTGAACTGGATTTATCCGGATAGCAGTTTTTGTAACATTACTTTCCATTTCATGACACATTAGCACAAGACTTCGTGACGCAAAGGAAACAACACAAACATAATGTATTGAGACCTTTTGTAGTATGAAATGTTCCGTGTTTTATTTATAAAAATAAGTACTATGTTTTTTTTATGCGTACCTGTATTTTTTGTGATTTAATTTTGGTGGTACATTCCTGCCTAACACTTTGGGGAATGCAGGCGTGGTGATATTTAGTTATGTGTGATAATTTAATTTTTAAGAACCTTCTCCTTAATACATTGTTAACTAGTTTTTTTCCCACGACTTCGTCCGCGCAAATGTTTGTTATGTTATCACGGATGCAGATAATGTCGCGAAATAAATGTCCTTTCTTAAAGTTCAAGCTTAACCTTTTCATCAAAATCCATGCAGTGGTTATGTTGTGAAAACGTAACAAACAGACAGACAGTGTTACATTTATATTGTTAATATTTTTTTTATTTTTTTTACAAGTAAAAGACATGTATTTATTTCATTTGGACCATCAAAGTTAAAACTAAATAATAATTAAATTACAAACTATGTACAGTTAAAATAAAAAATAATATTAGTATGGATTTATCAAAAAACTTATAATCTATTAATTTGTTAAACATAATTTTACACATTTGTAGTGACACGCCTTCCTATAGAAAATGTATTTGCATAATATTGCGTTGATCAATAAAATATAAAAATAGAACTAATTTCTGTTTTATCAGCATTTTCAAGGTCAATTAGATTTGGTTTGGTTTATAAATACAATACAAGTTGGAAGTGACATCGTAAACGAAAACTTTTACGAGGTATTCAGTAAATGATTGTAGACACCAGAAAACTTTTCGTCGGCAATAAAAAATAATTAGCTCTTCCTTACGTTTTGATCATATAGGTGTTGCACTTTTGTAAGGAACAGCTGGTTTTTTTTTTTAACAACGGAATAAATTATTATCCATGTATGGGGGTCCACAATCATGAACAGAAACCAGAAAGGTAGGTAGTACACTACGACACACGAGGGCATAGCACTAATCTTTAAGCTGGTGAAACCAAGAGGTATAGCTAGTATAATAAAAAAAAAATGTGCACTACATTCTGTATAGCAGATATAATAATATAGGGTATTTTTTTTTATACCAAAAAATAGACGAACTCAAAATATCTATCCTTCTAATAGCACATGCATAAAGGCGTTATCATTTACATAATATAAAACAAACCCACCTAATCTGACATTTCTAACTACACAGCAACAGCATGTTGCTAATGTATGCTATAAAGTTACCGCGTTGCGACTGCATCGAAGGTCGCGGCCTAAATGCACCTTAATTTATTTTTAACACATCTAACACTCAACCTGTATATAAAGCGAGATAGAAATAATGTCCTTGTCAAGTAACCGATGTGTTAATTACTAATTAAGCGAGTGACGTAAAAATAATATTGTGTTTAAAATTTTGTTAAATTAATTTGATATACTCGCCTAATGTAGGTCAAATGAATGTAATTAACGAAAGCGTTGGAGTGGTATGGCCTCTTTTTTTGTCATCAACCATTTTTTTAAGTGTTAATTTTAAATGTAGGTATATTCGACAAAATGAAAAAACACCGGTATTCAGGTGCAAGCGATTACATTGGAAGCCGACCCCAACATAGTTGGGAAAACACTAAACTAAACCCGGCAAAATGACAGTAACACAGACGAGAGACAGAGTATGTTAGAGACTGTCATTTTGGCGCGTTAGTACATAATTTCTTTCAGATTTAGTGGTAGATATAACAATTAGGTCACCTTAAAAAAAAAAAAAAAAAAACATGGGTCAAAAAGGTGATGAGGTTTTGCGTTATTTTATTACGGTACATTTAATGCCATCTATCGACGAAAATAATTTCATTGATAAACTTAAATAAAATAATAATAAGAAGGCAATGGTAGCAACCGCCAGTTACAACTAGAAATGAGTCTAATATAGCATTAGGTTAGAGTTTAATATTATTCTATGGATTCTTGTATTAGTAATCTGATGAAATATTATGATATGCTAATCTTTTATTAACCCCCGACGCAAAAAGAGGGGTGTTATAAGTTTGACGTGTCTGTCTGTCTGTCGGTCTGTCTGTCTGTCTGTCTGTCTGTCTGTCTGTGGCATCATAGCTGCCGAACGGATGAAGCGATTTCAATTTAGTTTTTTTTTGTATTAAAGGTGACCTATGTACGAGTGTTCTTAGACATGTTTGATGAAAATCGGTTGAGCCGTTTAAAAGTTGTGGGGGTGAAAGTAGGGAAGAAAAACCGAATGTCTGTAAATATACTCGAGTGGGGTCTCAAACTTAACAAAATCGACATTATAATAAATAACCTATAAAAAGTATAAAATAAAAATTAAATTAAAAATTTAAAAAACCCCCAACACAAAAACCTAAGTTCCCTTTAAAAAGTAAAAAAATAACAAAAAAAATACGTCACGTTGGGGGACCGATGTTGCATTTAGGATACGATCGTCCCGAGCGGTCCCCCAACGTGACGTATTTTTTTTGTTATTTTTTTACTTTTTAAAGGGAACTTATGTTTTTGTGTTGGGGGTTTTTTAAATTTTTAATTTAATTTTTTATTCATTAATATGTGTTTATTGACTATTTAAAACCGATCGAAAAATATCATATCATTTGGTTTCGTTTAGCGCGAATTGCAATTACTTTGAGACCGCGTGTAAATGTAAGTATTTGTAGTAAAATTCATAAGCAATCAGTTCTGAATCAAAATGCGGCAGTGATCAATGGCATCTCAGAAATTAGTAAATATTAGTTAAAATATTATATAATATCTAACATAATATAACATACCATCACGCTTGTATTCCCCGAAGGGTTAGGCAGATTTGTGCCGATATAGACCCACAGTTCGCCGGTATGTTTAGGTCCCTTGTAATAGGGGGCGAGCCTATTACCTAACCAATATTATTCATATTATCTAATACCGACAAATATCGGTACCTATTCATATTAACTTCAAGAATATTTTGAAGTCAAAGTGAAAAAGTAATCAGAATAATAAGTTAGAGAGTTTAACAGCTCAAGGTCAATTCCGTCGTGTAGACCACAAGGTTGCCAGTTCACGTTGCTCAATCATAGCATTCATGGTCCAGCACTTATAATAACAATAATTACAAGAAATGTAGGCATGAATTCCAAACAATGATTATAATTTTCAAGGTGTAGGCAGTTGAAGCTATTCAAAACCTCAGACACCCAAACTAATTAAATGTATTTGTTGTAATCAATTAGTATGGGCAAAAATTACCAATTTATATATGCCTAGTAGGCTAGGCATTTGGCATAGCATATTTTAGCATATATGAATAGGCTCCCAACTATGTTGGGTTGACTTCCAGTCTAATTGGATGCAGCTGAATATCAGTGTTTTACATAGAGCAAAGTCAAATCATTTATTTTAATTAGACCATTAAAATGATAAAGAAAAAATAATAATATTGAATCTGGAGCAACTGCCTATTTCACCTCCACAACCCAGTTACTGGGGAACGCGATACCTCTTGGTAAGAATGTAGTCAGACTTCCTGGCTTCTGACTATCCGTAACGATTAAGATCTACAAATGGCAGTCTGGACGTCTCGTTGCTGGACGTTGATCCCGGCTGTCATTTGTACGTCACGTATGGCACGGCTTCGCGAACGACTTTACGTGCTTTCCGAGATACAAAAATTACCAATTTACAGAAATAGAAAAGTCATTTTTGATGTCCTACTTGTTAAAATTGTTTTTTTTTTTCCAACGGTTATTTATTCGTTTATTTTTACTTTAATTGTATAAATTACGGTTATTACCAGTTACAGTCATTAAGGACATGACACTTAAAATAAAAGAAAAGAAAAAAAAACATACACAACAAACGATAGCCTTTATTTTAGTATCCAATTCTGAGCACACTACTTTCCGGGTGTGCATTTAGCATAAGCACTTGATGTTGCTTAGATATTAACAACAAAATAAAATCATCCCTTTCAAAATTTCCACTTACAGTACTACAATTCTCTTGTATATGTGTACAGATACAGGTGGACTTAATAAATTTATTATTAATTAATTAATTAATGATTTATTTACATTGAATTTATTTAATAAATAATATATCTACCATATTAAAAAGTAGTATTTGACTTTAATGCAATCGAATATATTTTTCGCTTCTGAACAAATTAGTTTCAGCTTTTGAATTATTTAAGCTGTGCCTTTCGTTTGACTAAGGAAATCTACCAATAGTAAATAGATACCAGATAGTAGTTAATAGGTAGGTAGATGTTTATTAGGTATAGGTGCCATAAAACCTGTCCTAATTTACTAAAGTTGTTGCTTAAAACTAGAACCTAGTTTTGGTGTCTGAGATAGTGCGCAAATACAATATTATTAAATAGAAGAGTTGTTTTGAAAAGCATTTGGTAGATAACAAGTAAGTTGCGGAATTTGTTCCAAAGAGGCACTGTGGCCCTGGAACGCAAAGGGCATTAGGAAGAACACGAATGGGTTTTAATAGGTAAGAGTCTGACACTCCCTTCCGCTCCGCCTTGAGCGGAAGAAGTCATTTGATAATTCTAGTTTCTAAAAATAAAACATTCTAAATAAAAGTATTCTTAATTGTCCATGAAATAACCCGTTTTATGACCTTAGAAACCTGGCTAAAGTCAAAATAAATGGTTTACTTTAATTTATTATCTACCTAATAAGAAGTTCCTTTTTTTTATGTATAGACTCACAATGACTAATAATGTAATTATTCTTGTACACCTGTATAAACCAAACAGTCAATTCTGTCAAATAATCTCTTTGTGAATTTTGTTGAAGTGAACCGAATCTACTAAGACAGCTCTCCTCACGCTCACTTCACTTATTTTAACCAGGGGATTTTTTTACAGAATAACACTGCAGTTCTTTGCGACAATGGCATGCAGGTGATTACGTAGGTTGATAGGTTGCAGTGGCGACGGGTCAATTTAGTACGAAAGAATCGAGGCAAAATTTAATAGTCAAACAAACTATTTTGCATAATTTTAACAAACAAGTTAAATTTTAATCTTCATGCTGTAGGTATCTATTGACTAACAATTAAGCCCAAATACCTATAGGAAACTGACATTATACCCAAATTGTGTGAACGCAGGTATTGAGAAAGGATAAATGAAAGATTTGATGATAGATTTGTTAAGTCAAGCCTGTGGTTAAATGGTTTTAATTTATGCCTAAATACCGCCACAGTTAATATATTGGAATATAATTACTTAAACTAGATTTTTGCCCGTAACTTCATTCGCGTGAATTTAGGGATCCCAATTTTTTTCATACTAAAATTTTATAGCCTATAATACTCAGAAATAACATAGCTTTCTTATAGTTTTTTTTTTATGAAAGGTTGGTGTTCCGGAGATTAGCACATTTGAAAACATACCAAACTCTTTAGCTTTATAATAATAGTATAGGTTAGGTTAGACCCAAAAATAACATCTTCATAATTATCATCTGATTTATCGATGTGATAATTGAAAAGGAAATGCAAGCTATGCTACATTTTTTAATTTGTAGCTGCATATTTGTCAACGTGCAGAACAACCAGTGTGCTCTGTGATATTTGTTATTTACAAATTGTACCCGAATTGCATTTTCTTTGTTGTTCCTTCACTATAAAGAGACATACTTAGAAATGAATTTGTACTCAAGTCGAAGCAAAGACGAACTTCAAAAGATCAGCCGTCCCTCCCACCCCTTCATTGTCCTTTCGCAGACAATAGCTATCTTTTAATTGTACAGTCATTAGTATATAGCTACCCACTGTGTTCTTGGAAGCAGTCATTGACTTCTCAAGTATACAGATGCAATAGTACTTAACACTACAGGTAGTACGAAAATGCAAGCAAAATATTTATTACTCTCTTTTGCCTGTGACTTCGTTTGCGCGGAAGACAAGAGTAATAAGAAACATAACCTATAGTGCAAAGCAATAAAGTAGCTTTTAATTAGTAAAAAAATTTTGGTAATCGGACCATTACTTCCAGTGATTATCTCTTACAAACAAAAAATCAAACAAATTGTATCCCTTCACAATTTTAGTATAGATATCAATATGTCAAATTTGTATACAGTATTTTACACGTATTCATTAATGTTTTATGATTAACTAGCGACCCGCCCCGGCTTCGCACGTGTGGTAATTATTTACGACATCACATTAGAAACCTCAAAAATAACAGTGTTTCTCCACTATTTAATGAAATACATATAAACCTTCCTCTTCAATCACTCTATGTATTAAAAAAAACCGCATCAAAATCCGTTGCGTAGTTTTAAAGATTTATGCATACATAGGGAATAGGGACAGAGAAAGCGACTTAGTTTTATACTATGTGGTGATACCGCAAACTGTTCAAAACGTATTGTGAAAAATTAAGCCAACTACAATGCTTTTTTATCCCTACTTGATCAGTTAACATTGACGTGATTGACGTTCCCATAAGTCAATTTGTATGGTATAATTGTGTTTCCCACAATTGTCACTTCACGGCGCTCTTTCAATTCCACTGCAAATTGAACTTACGTTAACGTGATCGAGCAGGATATAAAGCTGCGTACAGACAGCGCGAGGCATGCGTTCCAAATGGTTTGCCATGCATGCCTCAGGCTGTGTGGACAAGGTGCTCAGTGTGAGCATTCGTCGCAGTAGCGAATTTGATTGGCGATCTGGGTATTTGATGAGCATTTGGCACACGTAGAAAAGTATTCGCGGCGAATGCCTCGCGCTGTCTGTACGCGGCTTAAAACTCGTACTAAGTACGCACATCTATGCCATCGCGTCGCTAAGGAAAATAATAATACCAGCCTGTTAATGTTCCGTTGCTGGGCAAAGGCTTCTTTTCATACAGAGAAGGCACAGCATCAATCACCACGCTTGCGACTTTTAATAATAATATAAGTCTAGTTTTCTGCCCCGTTGGTCTTTTGGTCGCAAGTGCGACTGATGTGCAAGAGGTCCCGGATTCGATTCCCAGGTTGAGCAAAAAGTGTTATTGAGTTTTTCTATGAAATTCTCAGTAGCAGCTCGGAGATTGGATTTGTGCCCGGTTAATGGCAATAGGCTCGCCCCCTATTATATGGGACCTAAATATACCGGCGAACTGTGGGTGTACATTGGTACACCTTTGCCTAACCTTTCGGGGAATACAGGCGTGATGGTATATTATTTTTTTTTTTTTACTTTACAATATTTTCCGTCATCGATGTTAGAGATGTCCAAGATAAACTTAAAAGTATGAATATTATCACATTGGTACGTGCCCGGTATCAAACCTTCATGCACTTAACTACTGGGCCATTAGAAAACTACTTAGTAATTATTGTAAACGATACTTTTTAGGTCGTAACTGATACCTAATGTAACCAAAAGAAAATCTAGAATTCAAATTAAGAACTTGAAACCAGTTTGCTATCTGGAAACCTAATTATCGACTAGAAGATACCTTCTACGGCAACGGAATAAACCTCGCATTCATTGAATTTATTAAAGTGTATGGAACCTCGGTCCTGTTTCACCACCTCTGAATAAATACAAATTATCTGATGTATCCGATTTTCATACATATTTAAGAACCATCGCTAGATAACTTGCTTTCAAATAAAAAAAAACCGCATTCAAATCGGTTCACCCGTTTTAGAGCTACAGTGCCACATTCAGACATACACCCCATCTTTTTGAATCGGGGGTTAAAAAAGGAACAGAATTTATATGAATTGATCTGCCTAGTAATTTAACCGGAACTTATACGAAGATGCTAAAATAGGCCCTTAGTAGTGTAACTCAAATCCGCTTCGCTTTTAATCACAGAATCACTTATATTTTTAACCTCAACTAATAAAGCGTAACGAAACACTTGACCATGAATTTAATAAATGATTCTAGGCCTTCAGCGATACATTTTTAGTCGCTGAAATTTATCAGTTCTTTCACAGATTTTGACTGTATAGGTGTGGGCACTTTTGAATGGAATAACGGAATAGGAATTCTTAGTGCAATTAACTTGCTAATATGCTATGAATCTATATTATTACGTTACTTTAAACCGCTAATCTCTAGAACTACCAGTCCGATTTGCAAAATTCAGTTTGTATATGATAGCCAGATTCATAAGGAATAATATAGGCTATATAACATCACGCTACGATCCATGAGAGCGGAGCAGTGACCAAAGACATAAGTTGACATGGGAGTTGCTAATAACAGCCATACATTGAAGGTCAAGTGTATTGACCGACCCACAAACCTTAAAGCATTCATGTGACCGTGACATCAAATTGGAATGTTGTTTTTTGCTAAAGTAGTACCTTTGTTACAAATGTACTTACTTATAATTACTAAACATTAGCATCTAGTATCTTTCCGTGCACGCGACGTTAGCATATAATAGTGTATTTGTATTTTATGTTCATGATTCTCTCACGTTTCCGATGGGCTTGAGTTTGACATATTCGAGTGTTGACTCGTCTTACATGCGTTAGATAATAATATATACCTACTTCTGTTAGGTACTAAGGTCGTTCTGAACTGAACCTATGGACGTTTAGTTTATCTCTTGAATGATTATAAAAATAAAATGTAAGGGACAAAAAAAGGAAACTTTTTCCTTAAACTTTTAAGTCGAAATTTTTTACTGAGGTACTTTAAAAAAATCGTCGGATATAAAAAAAGAGCTGTTCCATACATTGTATATTTTATATTTTTTGTGTTATATTTATGTATGGAACAGCTGATGTTTTTTTTAATAATCTAGGAAAATTTGAATCTCGTGAGGGTCTATCATCATGTACAAAATTCATGACAAAATTTTTGTTCCACTCTTTGTATATAGTTACTTATCTATCAAAAATGATTATGTTCAGTCTTTACTAAGACGTTTGATATTGAGATTAATGCCTGCTACATGACCAGACCAAAATAAAAAAGTACTTACAACATTGTCTTTTATATTTCACAACCAAATATGTCTCCCAAATGTCCCATTGAATTGACAAAGAGGATATCATTGGATTGAAAAAAGGATTGATGATTTTATTGATTGATTGCTTTTAAATGCTGACAGGAAAACGTAGATTACTGTTCATTTTCCCTTTGAATAAAAGGAGAATGAATGGCAGAAGTCCTTTTTCATTTACTTTTTCATGTGGAAATCCTCATGGATTACCTGAGGTATATGAGACTCCTACCGACTAAAACCCTATGGTGTTCCTCCAATTACCTAAGGCGGGCCACGTGTGTCGCTCTGAGCATTCTGGCATGAGCCTACCCACAGGTCAGAAATACAGATCATAAATGACAGCTAACCTATTTAAAAATAGTTACCTATAATATCAGTCAATATTCTCGATTTTACAAAGATTTATTCATTTATAATTATGTAGAATAATATATAGATACGAGTTATGCAGCAACCGTTCTATTATTATCAAAATCAGACAGATCAAGACCATAATTCTTGATTGACACCAATCAAACTGTGATTGATTGAATAATTATAAACTATTAAATAATCACTAAATATTGATATGACCTTTGATCAATATGCAAACTAGTTGATTAGAAATATTATAAAAATATTATTGTGCATTTTTAATTATATTTCGAAAGATCCGGTTTTTTGCGGATTTTATGAATATTAATTAATAAGGTAATTTAATATGTATCAATGTAAACTTATTTAAGAAAAAACCTGTTTATTTGAATTTGGTAGGACGTAAATATTGAGAAAAAATAATATTAGACCACGTGTAACATAATAAACGCACACCCTTAAAGTAGTTTGCTCAGCAGTGCGATTCTCTAAGCCTCACTTTGTAATTCGAAAGCTGAATCCGCAGTGAGATAACAAAATGGACACGATCACGCTGGTGACGTCACCACGGCAATCGAAAACACAACCAAAATCAAGTGGGTTCGTTATCGAAGTAACCGCGATCACTTTAGTGAGACTCGTTTTCGAGTTTGCATTTTAGAGAATCGCACTACAGAATCGGATACCGAATCGATATCAGCAATTTCTAAAATAGTTCAATATTTTTTAGTTTCTATAAGTCGACTTACGATTACTTTTTATTAATGAACCATAATGCTCTTTAAAGCAAGATTATTTATTTAATGTTTAACGATAGGTTTTATTTACAAATGCGTTTTTAAAATTATTGCCTTGAATTGTGTTTAAGTTTCATTTGTTTCCACTATTCAACGGAGAGGTGACAATAATATTAAGGTAATAAATAGAAATAGGTGAGATCGATTCTGTAGCCGATTTTGACCAAACTACTTTTAAGGTGTGAGTCTAATATATTACACGTCGTATTAATATTTTTTTAAGTTACTTTACATCCCTAGCTCCAAATTACAATAACAGCATAAACGTGTTTCCTTAAATCAGATAACAAATTGTAAGATAATAAATAAGATAATTTATAAGATATCTACAGATACATATTGATTGACAGGTATATGAGAGATATCAACGATCTCGAATCAAAATATTGGTGAATTTACAAGGAAGATTTTGATAAGAAAATCATTGAGGATAAAGTAATGACATATGAAATACTTATCATTTGTTAAGTACTTGTGTTGTAAATTATTTATACGTGTAAAATATTTGGTGTGAAAGACTGTTATGGATACGACTTATGATAAGTAAAGCAACGTATTGCTAGGGGGTAAAAGTACCTACTTCTGAAAATGATCAACTTTTATTATGGGAACAAACGTGAAATACGTTGGAAAAAGTTTGCTGTTCCGTACACAAATGCACTAGGTATATACGATCAAATGCATGAAACAGCGTTATTTACTTTCTCTTTCAGGGAGGGAGTCGTCATAAATGCAGAAAGAAAGAAAGAGTGTCGTTTAAAAATGGGTGTCATTTTGAAAATTATATACGTTACTATTTAAGGTTACATTACCTTATGTTCAAGTGTGACGTCTGATATATATACCATCACGCCTGTATTCCCCGAAAGGTTAGGCAGAGGTGTACCAATGTACACCCACAGTTCGCCGGTATATTTAGGTCCCATGTAATAGGGGGCGAGCCTATTGCCATTAACCGGGCACAAATCCAAACTCCAAGCTGCTACTGAGAATTTCATAGAAAAACCCAATAACACTTTTTGCTCGACCCGGGAATCGAACCCGGGACCCCTTGCACAGCAGTCGCACTAGCGACCACGAGATCAACGGGGCAGTGTGACGTCTGGTTTTTATGTTTTTAGGATATTGTTTAAATTGTACAGAAATGACAAACGTAGATCATTTTTTTGAAATCTTAGACCAGTATACCTTCATTCTGAAATTATATTACGAGGTAGGTACTCTACACCTACTTTCTACTTAGGTTGAGGCACCTTTAAAATTCCGTATTCGTAATTTAAACACCAATAGTAATGTTACCTTTCAAATGTATTTGATCCCGAATAAAGGTATTTCAATAGTAGGCTCGTATTCCTACGAAAACTGTTGTCAATAAACACAGCAATGATTTTGTACATTGAACTTCTACATCAAAGTTGCGTAAAGGTCTCCCTCATCCATTGAGGTGCTAACATCAAAACACATTTTGTTCAACATTTCGAAACAATTACGAAACACGATTCTTTGACATGTTTTCTTATTGTTTGTGCAAAGCTTTGATATGGAATTTAAAAATAGAATAATAAATATTCTTAGCAGTAAATAAAAACCTATTGGCGAAAGGAATTCAATGGTATAATTAAAAAAAAAATGTTAAGTTTCGTTGAACAAATGCAATCAATAAAAATGTTTTTTTACAACAAAAACAACTACCTCAAAAAAATAGTTAGTTCTTTTTGTTATTAGTTTTATTTTTTTCGCTTTTTAGTACCTATTTGGTTCCTGTCATCCTAATCCATGAAGAAACGGTAATACTACGTAAATTAACAATTTAAGACACCGCTTAAATGTCACAAGAAATTAGAATATTGAATTTCTATTACTTGGATGACATTTTTTTTTTTGTTATTTTGATTTATAAACCATGCTACTTAACCGATTTTGATAAGATTAATATAGAACCACCTCTAAAGTATGACCTACCAACAAAAAAATAATCATTAACTAATTGTTTAAAAAGGTAACATAGATAAACAAGTTTGTTATAAATATAAATAACGCATGGAAGAGCGGAGTCTCCTAATAAAGGCATTATAAGCTTAAAAGGAGGTTCCAATCACTACTAATGTACGATGAAAACTTGTAGATTCCAACAAACCTTTTTCATTTTTTCATTTAAATCAAATCCGCGTTACAAACATTAAAAAAAAACAAAATACAGTCGAATTGAAAACTCCCTACTTTTTTGAAGTCGGTTAAAAATGGCTGTATAGAAGTTACTGGCAGTTAGGATTTGTCAAGATTTAAGAATAATTTGGTTTTGTAGAAACTCGTCTGTGTCACCCGTTTGTATAGATAAATATTATATCTACAGTAGAAACGCTGACTGGTGTAACCATGTTTAATATAATTTTACTGGTTTATTCATTAGTATCTTCTGGCCGCGATTTCGCCCGTGTGATTTTTGTTTACCCGTGTCAAGTTATATTTCTTAAGCTACTGCTCTGTCCCTGTGGGTTATAGCATGATGTTACGTAGCCTATAACCTTTCTCGATCAACGGGCTTTATAACACAACAAGATTTTTTCAAATTGGATCAGTTCTTTCTGAGATAACTGCATTCAAACAAACTCTTCAGCTTTAAATTATTAGTGCGATAATTTTCGTCTACAACCTCATGGTGACTTAACAACTGTGGCGTTGAAAAGGCACATGACCTGTTTTGGTATTTCTACAGCAAAAGGTTACCAGAACCATCACCAGGACAAGTCAACTAAACAGTAACCTAGACAAACCGCACATGGTTCAAAATCGCTTGACACATGACAGCCACCTTTACCATACATGTGTCAAATAAGCAAAAAAGCATACGACACAATAGTTCTTGTGACGTCACAGACGTATTTCACACACAAGTGGTTAAACTTGACCCAATGCAAGTGGTAATTTAAAATTCTTCGCCAAATCAATCTGTAATGGAGTTTTGATGGAAATAAACTGGTTATTCATCATTTGTATTGCAATTTTTAATTGCTTGTTAATGTTACCTAAAAATGTTTGAGATTCGATATTTATAAAGTGAATGTTATAGTTTGATATGAACCTTAAAAACTAGTCAAGTGCGAGTCGGACTCGCGCACAAAGGGTTACCATTATCTACAATAACGAGCAAAAAAATATTACTTAAATATTTATTTTATTTTAATTTAATGATTTATTTTAAAAATATAATTTATTCCGTTATATAAATTTAATATATAATGGAATATTCTGTAAATATTTCAGGGGTCTAACTGTTGCCATTATCAATATCGAGCAAAAACGATAATATAAAATCACATTTGTTGCATGGGAGGCCCCTTAAATATTCATTTAATTCTGTTTTTTAGTATTTGTTGTTACCTTCAGTAGCAACAGAAATACCTACATAATTTGTGAAAATGACAACCTTCTAACTATCACGGTTCATGAGATACAGCCTGGTGACAGACAAACGGACAAACGAAGTTCTGTTAGGGCGGGACCCTAACAGGACTCCGCTGTCCGTTTTACCCTTTGGGTACGGAACCCTACAAAAAAAAATATTTATTTATTTAATACTTTATGCACACAAAATGTACAGCGGCGGACTTAATGCCAATGGCATTCTCTACCAGTCAACCTTAGGGTGATGCAGAGACAAATGAAAAAAAAAATGAAAAAAAAACAAAAAAAAAAGCAAAACAAAAAAAAAAAACAACAAAAAAACAACACAAAATAACATGAAAACAAAATGAAAATGTCCGAGATTCATGATATTGTTAGGTGGTCATGGTGTTGATAAATTGTTGTTATTTTAGAACTCTTTGTTAGCGGACTGGTGCAAGGAATTTGAACCAATGGGTTTCGTCATATTGGCCGCTCAAGTAGGCTTCTTCGGGACAATGTTTACTTTAACTTTATAAATAATTAACTTATCATAGTAATAGTCAGTTTGTAATATCAAAGTAATAAAATATAAATTATATTTTTAAATGTTAATATAAAAAAAAAACATTAAGTAGATATATTAAGGGTGTTTCAAATACAAGTTATCACGGCTATCACAAATTATTTATAAATAGAAGTAGGTACATACTTACCTAACAAGTATTTTAATTAGAGAAAATAATTCTGTGTTAAATATAAAATGTAGGTTTCTTAGAATGAAGTATTTTAGTGTAATCTATTGTATTCTTCTGCCTATTGTATTAAATGAAAAGTGTTGATATATTAATTAATTAAATATCATTATTCAATAAATCTCCGGGTTGAGTGTTATTGAGTTTTTCTATTAGAAACCTCTCAGTAGCAGCCCAGAGTGCGGAACCTGGTGGTGTGACACCCCTGTGCCTCGGAAAGCACGTAAAGCCGTTGGTATCGACTGTCATTCGCAGATCTTTGACACTTTTTATGGATAATCAGAAGCCAGGAGGTTTGACAACCAGTCTTACCAAGAGGTATCGTGTTGCCCAGGAACTGGGTTGTAACACTAAATACTGGAATTCAACTGCATCCTGTTAGAATGATGGGCAATCCCAACATAGTTGAGAAAAAGCTAGGCAGATGTATAGTATCAACCGACATTTATTGTTGAAGTTCTGTGCATGGGTAATGGTACGGTCTAGGAGGCATAGCCTCATACTTTTCGATACATTATAATATTGTAATAGCACGGTCATAGTATGGAACGCTGAAGTGAGTAGACTTCTTTAAATCCTTACTTACTAATATTATAAATGCGAAAGTAACTCTGTCTGTCTGTCTCTTCTTCACGCCTAAACCACTAAACCGATTTCAATGAAATTTGGTACAGATATAGTCTGGGACCCGAGAAAGGACATAGGATAGTTTTTATCCCGGAAATCCCCCGGGAACGGGAACTATTAAACCACGCGAACGAAGTCGCGGGCAAAAGCTAGTTAATTATAAGTTTAGGTTTCCTCAAGATGTTTTCCTTTACGGATGTCAGTGATGTTCAAGATAAAATGCGTAATAAATAATAAGTAATGCTATTTTATTGCAGTTGCATTGAACACAAAGGAAACTAAAATACTAAGATAGATTTAGTTGTTTGTTTTTGCAAATAATTTTACATAATACTATTATTTACTTGATATTGTATAGGTCTATTATTATTATGTTGTGTTATGTATTTTGCCGAGGTTGGTCTGTGGATGGGTGACCATTTACCATAGCGAGTTTCCTCCGTGCCTCGGAAAGCACGTAAAGCCGTTGGTCCCGGCTGTCATTTGTAGATCTTTGACAGTCGTTACTGTTAGTCAGAAGCCAGAAAGTCTGACAACCAGTCTTACCAAGAGTATCGTATTACCCATTACTGGGTTGTGGAGGTCTGATAGGCAGTCGCTCCATGTAAAATACTGATATTCAGCTGCATCCGGTTCGACTGGAAGCCGACCCCAACATAGTTGGGAAAAGGCTAGGCAGATGATGATGTTATGTATTTTGTAACTAGCTGCTAACTTACGTCTTTGATCACTACTCTGCTTTCGTGTGTCGTAGCGTTATGTTATAACCTATATTATTCCACATGAATTAGGCTATCATATACAACAAGAATGATTCAAATCCGACTGGTAGTTTCAGGCTCCTTTTTACTTTCTTTGGATGGCTAACAAGCCGATGACCCACCTGATGTTAAGAGGTCACCGCTACCTATAGATCTCTGCAACACCAGAGGCCTTGCAAATGCTTTGCCATCCCAAACATAGTTGAAATGTCTCATATGCTTGTAACAACATCGGCACCCATACTCTCTAAACCGGAACACGTCAACGCTACTTTGTAGCAGAAACAGATATGGTGGTTTATCCCCGGACGACCTCCTTCACAAATAGCTCTACCACTACTAAAACCTATTTACAACTGCGACAAGAGTTTAATCAGTAGGTTATATTTAAATTCACGTGCAAAAACTTAAACAAGCTTAAAAGATAAGCGTGAAATAGGTATTCTGTTAATTGCTTTCAACATATTAAAATTAGAACGATACAATTCTGGAATACCCAAGTGGTTTTAATTGCGCAGTATTATGTTAAACTAGCTAACTGCCCGCGGCTTCGTCCGCGTCTCGGAAACTAATCGAACTCCATTTGATTTTGCCGAAGGAGAAAGAGAATTAGTTTCTGGATTTAATATTGAATATAGAAGTGGGGGATTTGCATTAATTTTTTTAGCTGAATATTCAAGAATTTTATTTATAAGAATGTTATTTGTTTGAATATATTTAGGAGGTTTTAATTTAAGAATTATATTTTATTTTAAATTAATATTAATTTCATTTTTATTTATTTGGGTTCGAGGGACTTTACCAATCCGCTCCGCTCCTGTGGGTCGTAGCGTGATGTTATATACCTTTTGTTACTCATGAATAATGTAGATATTTATTGGTGAAAAAGTTTTTAAAATCATAAAAAACATAAATATAAATATACCATCACGCCTGTATTCCCCGAAGGGTTAGGCAGAGGTGTACCAATGTACACCCACAGTTCGCCGGTATATTTAGCTCCCATGTAATAGAGGGCGAGCCTATTGCCACTAACCTGGCACAAATCCAAACTCCGAGCTGCTACTGAGAATTTCATAGAAAAACCCAATAACACTTTTTGCTCGACCTGGGAATCGAACCCAGGACCTCTAGCGTAGCAGTCGTGCTCAGGACCACTAGGCTAACGAGGCAGTTTTTTAAAATCAGTCCAGTAGTTTGGGAGCCTATTCGTTACAAACAAACAACCATATCTTTCCTCTTTATAATATTAGTATAGATTTTCGTTTAATATTAAATTAAACAGTTTTGGTGATTAGCAAATTTTGTCGCAGTTTTGTTCCTAGGTACTTTTTCTTATCTCGTGCCGACACGAGGGAATAAAATACGGGTTTTAAACAAAAAATGTAATGAAATATCATGATGGTTCAGCGGCTAAGGCGTGACCTTTTTAATTCTTGTGTACCTTCTTTCTAAGTTCATCTTGGACATGACTGATATTGATAAAGGAAAACATCGTGAGGAAACCTGAACTTATATTGCATTCACGTGAATGTCGGATTTTTCTTTGTTTTTACTTCTTTTAACAATACTTTTTTTTACGTTTTTACTTCTTATAACTTTAGTAATCCCGTTTAATTAACATTAAGTCATTTCAGAGATCAGCTATGCTATTCTGAAATAGGCAAATCACTCCGAAAGTCATCTCGCAAGCCGTCTCGATACGCACGCTTGCTTCGCAGAATATCAAATCCTATTGAAAAACGTCAAAATATTCACTCGATATAATACTTCTCACTTACGACATCACGTGGTGGTGCTAGAATGTCGAACTCACTCATTTTAAGAATACGAAACTAAAATCTCACCGCGGATTCAGAAGTGATTTCGCAAATGAACTTTTTTGTCAGCAATTGGAAGGGGCCACTAAGGGCCAATGCCTGCCGGGGCTGAGGGCCAATGCCTGACGGGGCTGCGGGTTCGCCCCCGGAACGCAAAGAGCACACGAAGGAACATATATGGTTTAATTTTAGTCAGTAAAAGTCTGACACTCCCTCCTGCCCTGCCCAGGGCGGCGGGGGGGGGGGAGTTATTCGATGATTTCACATGTTTTAAAAAAAAAAAACACTAACGAAATCGCCAATCCGATTTGAGCAAGCGCAATCAATGTGCGTGCCTTCTCTGTAGTGCCATTACCCTTCAATGGGACAATAATAGATAAGTATTATTATTTAAACAGCAACAAAGTAACCAACAATACACTATACATTGTGTACAAAATCTTTCAACCATAAACTCTTTACCAACATCCAAAATGAATGTTATTCAAGTGTGAAGCAAGATACAGTCTGTGTTATTCGGCATTTAAATGTTGCTAAACACTTATATTTAATTACCTGCATTGGGCTTTACGCTTTACGCTTACCTACATACCAAGGAGACCTTGTGGAGATAGCCTTTATCTTTACTGCCTATGATTACTAGGTAATCGACACTAAAGTGGATATAAAACACTTATTTATAATAAAAATAGAGCAGTAGGTATCAACTTGTACATAAGTGTTATGTTGGCAATATTGGCTCTTAATCAATTGGCACTGGTTTGGTTTTAATTTTTGTATTGATCAATTTGTGGTTTGCGTAAAAACTGGTTACATGAAAAATTTAGGTAGTTAAACTAGATAAAATGCAGTTAATTATCTATACTTTTAGACTTTATTAATTACTAGCAAACTGCAACGCGGAGTTGCGGGCAGCTTATTTCACCCGCCTTACGTTACGTGTTTCTTTACTGTTCCGCTCCCGTGGTTCGTAGCGTGATGTTATATAACTTATAATACTCACAAATAATGTGGCTTTTTATGGGTAAAAGAATTTTTAAATCGGTTCTGTAGATTCAGAGATTACCCCCTACAAACTCACAATTCACAAACTTTACTTCTTTAAAATATTAAAATAGATTAATTATAGCGAGTACCTAGTTCGTTTAAAATGATACAATTTCATCAAAAAAAAAATGCACTATATAATTAATGATAAAAAAAGCAGCTAAAAATAACCAAGGGAAAATCTAGATTGTATTCAGATAGAGCATCTGATTAATTTGTTTTCAAAACACTTGACATTCAATTTGTCACTTTGTATGGTATACAATAAGTGCCATTTCCAGTTAAATACCAAAGACCTATGAACGGTTTTAAGTTTATTATGTAGTTAGTTATCCTACCAGAATTGCTGTTTCTGCATCATGAAATGCCACATACTTCCAATATAAGCCAAAAAGTAGCTACAATATAATTAGAAAAGTAAACGTTTTAGCTGCATGCACGATTAGCAAATCGAAACTGTTTGAACTATCAATTCTTAAGGCCCAGCAACACTGGAGGGAAAACCTTGCGACGCGGTCAGATGATGCAGTGGTATTAAGGATGTCGCCCATTACAACAGCATCGCTCCTACACGGCAACGGCCCGGTCGGAATCTTTTGAAAAATCCAACCGATAGTTGCCAGCGCGCCGCCCGCGTGCCGTCAACTTTTTTATCTTAATAATAATATAATATACCATCACGCCTGTATTCCCCGAAGGGTTAGGCAGAGGTGTACCAATGTACACCCACAGTTCGCCGGTATATTTAGGTCCCATGTAATAGGGGGCGAGCCTATTGCCATTAACCGGGCACAAATCCAAACTCCGAGCTGCTACTGAGAATTTCATAGAAAAACCCAATAACACTTTTTGCTCGACCCGGGAATCGAACCCAGGACCTTTAGCGTAGTCGTTTGACTTTTTTATCTTGTCATGACAAAATCATCACTATTTTAACGCATACAATTTAAAGTCCTTATTTGAATGGCAAATTATTTGCTGTGGCGGAGCCGTGCTGTTATAGTGAGCTATGAATCTTACGTGGCCAAAGTAATATTAGGTACTTTTGCAGTCTCCAAATGAAAATTTGTCGGCCCCATTGTAACGGGGTCTTTATGCTAGTCTAACATTTATCACTATTACTAATCAATTGTAAGCAGATTTTTTATTATCAATTGAAGAAACACGAGTTACCTTCGAAAAACCTATAATTTTCAATTTTCTTTTCCAAGAATGTTATGAAGATATTAGTCTCCGGAAGAGACTGTCAGACTCTCACTGACTAAAATCCACCCGTGCCCTCCTAATGCCCTTCGCGTTCCAGGGCCGCGATGCCTCTTTCTTACAAATTCCGCAACACTGGCAGATAATTTTCACTATGGAGTGAATATTTTCCTCACTGAGTTTTCCGCTACCTAAACAGGTACATAAAGCATAATAAGGTTTGTTTACCATGATTGTATTTCCTGTCTACAGATAAATAGTGATGAGAAACTTAATGAGTTTTTTAAACGAGGCGTTAATGTTGATTTATTATGTTTTCCGTATTTGTTGACGAACTTGTGTTATTTATAACTAAGTATGGTATTGTAAGCAACAAAAAGCATTATATTCACTAATCATCACCTGCATATCCTTTTCCCAACTATGTTGGGGTCGGCTTCTAGTCTAATCGGACGCAGCTGAATACTAGAGTTTTACATGGAGCGACTTCCTACCTGACCTCCACAACCCAGTTACTGGAGAACGTTACCTCTACTATATCCACCATGATGCAGGCCGCTTCCAACCCGTCTTTTTGGAAAGCTATGGGGAGGCCTATGTCCAGCAGTGGACGACCTGCGGTTGACATGATGATGATGATGATGATCCACAAATGATTTTCTTATTAATAGTTCCTAAAATCTAAATTGATTTAAATCTGGTACACTGTTAGTGACCCACAACCAACCGATAAATCCCTACCATGTGTGATGATTTTTCTACAAGATAGACCGACTTGATTAGAACATAGAATTCTTATTTAAAGTTTTAGCCAAGCATTTATTTCAATGAAACCATTTTCGGACACTTTTGTATTATCAAAAAGAGACACTATAAGTTGCTAAAACTCTAAACGTAAGCCTCTCTGCCGGGGCTGCGGGTTATTCGAAAGAGATACCGCTCCCGAAACGCAAAGGTCTTATGAAGGAACATAGACGGGTTTTAGTCAGTAAAATCAAAATCAAACAACTCCCGGGGGGAAGTTGTTTGATGATATCCCGTCTATATAAAAAAAAGCCTCTATGGAGTAGAACGAGCAAGAAACGTAGTACCTACATTCTCACAGGAAATGGTTAAGGCCCAACCACATACGTCTGATATTATCGCAGGAAGGGAATTATGAAGGATCGCGCAAGACATCATTAAACTTATTCTACAGATAGATGTCTCAATATCCTCCGCAAAATAATAATGCACTCGTGTGGAGAGGTATTCAATGTTCACACCAAAATTCGAGGGAATAAGCTTGTATTTTCCATAAATTATATTCTAAGTCTAAAGGCCCTCAAGGATGATTCACACATTGTTTAAATATTTAATTATAAGACTGCCATGAATCCTAGCTTATAGAAGTCAAAGGCAGTGAAAGGCGGGTTAAGCCTTTAACCCCCCAACCTCGGCCTACAAGTGGATTAACCACTCGGGGCCGAATTAGAACTCACGACACTAAAATCTTGTATTAACTTGGGGATAAGAAATGGTTTTCTCCTATTCAAAAGCATCCCTTCACCACAAAACAGGCGTTACCTACTTAGATAACAGTTTTGTCTTTTGGCTAAGATCTTAATCGGTTAAAGGAGATGGCTAAATGGAAGTATCGACCACTGCCCCACTGCCCCATAGTAATATATAAATATGGTACCTAGCACAATGTAATGCTGAATGGCTAAATATTAGTATTTCATGTAAAACAAGTTTCAGGTACTTTAAGGGAATAATAATAAATAGTAAAATAATATTGCCTAAAAAGGAAAGAAGCTGTGTGTGACGGTATATAATTTTCTCCAAATGACACTTTAACATTTTCGAAAAAGAATAAAATTAAAACGAAAATGAGGTTGTATATTTATAAGCGAATGGTTGTGATGAAATAGTTTTTCATCACAAAATTCAGGTATCCAAAACATATTTGCTAATGAAGATTTTCTTCTCAATTAAAATCGATATAAGTTATAATACAGCATACTTCATGTTAATTTACTTTTTAAATCAATCGCGTGTTATGTGTGTTATTATAATGCTATTAAGTATGGAAGACCCACGTTTTGTTTCATCAAATCAACATACAAAAATGCTTTTTATTTTTTTTACTTGCAATATAACTTAAGATTTGTTTTTAAGATTATTGCATTATGCTTTTTACACAATTCTGTGTGTTATAGTTTTAAAAAAAGCAAGATTTTTTCTTTTCTTTTCCAAACGAAACGAGGCTATATAATTAGGTCGAGTTATACGGTTCCGACGGCTTTTCCTTCATAACATAACCTGATAAAGTAACAACCAAACAAACTCGCATTTAGAGCACGTACTAGCTATGTTAGGTTTAATAATGTATATGGAAATAACACATGACTGGAAAAGGTTGTTTACAACTGTCTCTAACTGCCAAAAAATCAGTTGCCTAGCAACGGTTTGTTTATTCTTTTTCAAATGTGGAGAAATGTCAAACATGGTCTGTCAAACAAAAATAGCTTAAAAAGCAATTGAGATACTTTATTATGTTTAATAGTTCACGAAAGTGCTAGGAAAGTATTAAACACTACATAATTTATGAATGATTTTTTAAATATCATGAGGTTATGTAAGATTCTTATACATTCCAAGTGCTGACTGCCCCTGGGGCAGTCATTTAGCCATCACCTTTCCTCACGGAACAAATAAAGTGTAATAAGTAAAGGCATCCCCATACACGAGAGATATTATCACCAGGGCGATATACACGGTGGAAAGGAAATCATGACACAAACTTTTACCACGGATTCATTACACGATTTTAGACACGCAGGGTGTCAATTTTTTGTCGCGTATAAAAAGAAACAGCTGTTCCATACACCGTGTATACTTATGTATTTTCCATGTATTTCGATATCTTTTCCAACTGCTATCTATCGCCACGACGATCATATAGCTCGTGTGTAGGGACGCCTTTAACGTAATGGCAGAAACATTAACATTTTAACTTGTTTATTAACATTTTATTCATGTACTTTAAAATTAAAAAAGCGTAGTATTATTATAGTTAATCTTATCTACATCCCATTCAATCATTGTTCAAATAGAAGTAATTATTGCTTTTATCTTTACATTCGTGATTTATTTGCTTAACACTTGTCTTCCTATCTCTTAGTCTCAATTAACAAAGCCTTTTGAGTTTTATATGGCAGTGCCATAAAAATACTTTATAATACTTGATTCATCAGTCATCGTTATGACAGAAATGGTAGCGGTCACATTGAAAAGGGTTTTGGTTCTGCAAAAAAATCCCACATTTTTTTCATTAGTCAAATTAATTACTTTATTAATTAACTGCCTCGGTGGCCTAGTGGTACTAAGCGAGACTGCTACGCTAGAGGTCTTGGGTTCGATTCCCAGGTCGAGCAAAAAGTTTTATTGGGTTTTCTATGAAATTATCAGTAGCAGCTCGGAGTTTGGATTTACATGGGGCCTAAAAACATACCGGCGAACTGTGGGTGTACATTGGTACACCTGACTGGTATACATGAATTAATTCGAACAATTAAAATGCGAGTAAGTCCTTGGTCAAAAGTTGGCTGATCATTATTACGAACGTCTTTATTATTGCTTATGTTGGACTGGACACTATTAAGAAACCTTAAAAGTTATTTGGGGCAGCAATTCTGAGTTTATGCTGACTAATCCCTTTAAAGTTAGAGTGAACACGCTTCCTCTGGGTAAGCTAACTCTCTCAAAGAGCTGTCAGCAAACTTGGAAGGGGCCACTGAGGGCCGATGCCTGCCGGGGCTGCGGGTTGTTCGAAAGAGATACCGCGCCCCCGGAACGCAAAGGGCACATGAAGGAACATAAACGGGTTTTAGTCAGTAAAAGTCTGACACTCCCTCCCGTCCCGCCCAGGGCGGGGGAAGTTAATTGATGATTTCCCGTCTATAAAAAAAAAACAAAACGTCAACTTTGTCTTGTCACCTCTGACCTAAACTAGAGTCAAGAGAAAAACATAACAAAAAAAAAAACATTAAAAAAACTGACTGACTATTAAAATTAAATGCAGAATAAGCACGTGATGGTGGTTTAAAATTTTAATAATTTAATATTCTTGATATAGTCAAGTATATAAACATCCGCAATTTTGCCAGAAGTCACATGACTATATTTAAACAAGTTTCTGTCGCAAAAAGAAAAAAATATTAATCGATATTATGTGATATAAAGAGTTAAAGTTTGTTTTGATATTATGTTTGTTATTTTTTACGTTTGCATTTTTTATTTTTTTCAATATTGGAAATCATCAAATGTTTCCCCCGCCCTGGGCGGAGCGGGAGGGAGTGTCAGACTTTTACTAACTAAAATCCATCTATGTTCCTTCTTGTGCCCTTTGCGTTCCGGGGGCGCGGTATCTCTTTCGAACAACCCGCAGCCCCGGCTTTACGTTTTTATGACTTAATCTTTGGTAGTATTGGTCCGATAGCAAAAAGTCTTTCACTGATAGAAGGCTACTTAAGGTGTAACCTTCACGGTAGCCCGCGAAATGCAAATTTGCTTACATTTTTTGCAATTTGCAAGTCAGTATTAAGTTATATGTTGATTAAAATATAATTCGCGGGCGTAAGAAGTATGTATTTTCAGAATTATAACCATTTAAGTCAGCAATAAAACTCCATAGGACCAGGTAAACCGAAAGAATGACTATTTCATGAAAACTTGACATTTTGGAATTATACCGACTTATGGAGTTATTTTACTGATTTTAATGGTTATGATTCTGAAAATACATACATCTTACGCCCGTGAATCTTACTTTAATCAACATTAAACCTAATGACTGACTTACAAATTGCAATAAACGTAAGAATATTTGAATTTCGCGGGTTACTGTAAATTGTTTGTTATCCTTGGCTTCCACGCCGACAAAATGGGGAGCAGAAGCTAGTATCGGTATAATAAAAATTAAAAAATATTGTAAAATCGACTCCGTATTAATTAGCAAACAGCTGTCACAACAAGGTTATCTTACAATTAATTCCATTGGAACACCTTTTTTTATAAATACGTATACCTGTATAATTATTATAATATAAATTATATTATCATTAATTGGATATGACAATATTCTAACGTTACAATAGCATCTTTTAAGCAATAATGTCGTGCGTAATAAGCATTCTGATCCTAATTATAATAATTAAAATATAATTAGGAATGTACACGAAATGATTCCGGAAATAAAGTAATTTAGAAACTGTATTATGTAAATAAATACATGAACTCACAAATTACGTTTTTGATTTATCTACCCATTAACGAATGTAGGTAATTTTATAGAAAAAATAATAATATTATGGAATCATAAAAATTCACTAAGTACCATAACATAAATGTGAAAGTAATAATCCGAATATTATTAAATTCATAACTTAGATTTTAAATGCATAAAGGATATACCTAGATTATGCACCTATGGGTTGATAAATAAAATAATAAAATAAAAAAAAAAACACTCACAGAAATCAAATAAAAAATCCAGTGTTCCGATTTTCTTTTGAATATTTCGTGTCCCATTCAATTGATTTTTTTTTATTATTATTTTACACGCGAACGTTCAGTAAGTCAAGTTAAGTCACAGACAGGCGAGCGACTGTGCGCTTGTTAATCGACTATCATGGCGAGAGAATCGGCGCGTACGCAGTCTCACAATGTCCCGGAGATTGCGTACAGATGTTATATCGATAGAAAGGTGCTCAATAGTGTTCAAATGCGCTTTGAATTATTTTTATTTCATTCATAAAGTTGTATAATTTGTTAGTAGAAAGACTACTTAGGTTATTAATGCTTGTTGTGGTGGAGGTCACAACGCTGTTGATTTATAGTTGGGCACTCTTCCAGTGTCCTCGGGGTAGGCATACACCATCACGCCTGTATTAAGAGTTAGGCAGAGGTGTACCAATATACACTCACAGTTCGCCGGTATGTTTAGGTCCCATGTAATAGGGGGCGAGCCAAGCTGCTACTGAGAATTTCAATGAAAAACCCATTAACACTTTTTTCCCGACCTGGGAATCGTACCCAAGACCTCTAGGTTAACGAGGCAATTACCGCACGATTATTATATATTTTTTTTATGTACCTATCTTGTGGCCCTTGCCCCGGATCTTTAAGAAAAAAGAAAAGTAAAGAAACAAAAGAAAGAAAAAGTAAATAAAGTCAAATAGAAAGAAAGAAAGAAAAGGAAAAGTAAAGTAAAGAGATTTTTTTTTTAGTTCAATGTCGTTTCATGGGCCACCCTGTACAAATAATTAAATAAATAAATATTTGGTAGATTGAAAAATATAATAAAAATAAACTCTAGTTATACCACGGAGTTATATGCCTTTATATTTTGTTATAACTGCCTCGTTGGCCTAGTGGTCCTGAGCTCGTCTGCTACGCTAGAGGTCCCGGGTTCGATTCCCGGGTCGAGCAAGTGTTATTGGGTTTTTCTATGAATTTCTCAGTAGCAGCTCGGAGTTTGGATTTGTGCCCGGTTAATGGCAATAAGCTCGCCCCCTATTACATGGGACCTAAATATACCGTCGAACTGTGGGTGTACATTGGTACACCTCTGCCTAACCCTTCGGGGAATACAGGCGTGATGGTATATTATATTATTATGATATTATATACATTATATTTTGGAGAGTTTCAGCTTCGCAATGCGCAGCACGCCATGAGATCTTTAATTAAGGGCGTATGAAACTAAACTTTAAACCAATAGGTCAAAAATCCTTTGTCCATTGTCCCGTCTTACGTAAGTATATTTAAATACTAGCCAACTGCCCTCGACTTCGCCCGCGTGGCTTATTTAACCCGCGTTAAGTTACGTCTTTGGTTACTGCTCCGCTCCCGTTGGTCGTAGCATGATGTTATATAGCTTAGGACAATCATGTAACTAAATAACTTGGCTTTCTATTGGTAAAAGAATTTTCATAATCGGCTCGGTCGAACCAAAGATTACCTTCCACAACCTCACAAACATTACTTCTTTATAATATTAGTAGGTATAGATTAAATACGATTGGCAGCACATAGCGTAATCGATCAATTGATCAGAAACCTGAAACTCATAAACTACAATACTAAGAAGTTCACCGTTACACAACTAGATGGCGCTAACTGTTACACGGTTCAAGTTATAAAAATCATATTGCGCTACGTTTCGAGTTTACAGCGGTTTCCAACAAAACTACAAACAAGTACTAGGTATTTTTTTAAGTTATCACCAGTATGTTTTAATACTAACTCACTCATCATCATCTGCCTAGCCTTTTCCCAACTATGTTGGGGTCGGCTTCCAGTCGAACCGGATGCAGCTGAATATCAGTATTTTACATGGAGCGACTGCTTATCAGACCTCCACAACCCAGTAATGGGTAATACGATACTCTTGGTAAGACTGGTTGTCAGACTTTCTGGCTTCTGACTAACAGTAACGACTGTCAAAGATCTACAAATGACAGCCGGGACCAACGGCTTTACGTGCTTTCCGAGGCACGGTACTACTAACGATACCAACCTACCTACGATACTAACTCACTAATGTTATTTTTAACAACTGGCCAATTCTGAAAATTCTTTAATTTAACCTTTTTTTTACGGGTGGGAAATCATCATCAAAATGAGTTAGGAACATAATTGTTTCATCCGCATCTTCAGCTCAATTTTACCTACAAGTAATTCACAATAACAATAGCGGATCTATCGGTAAATGATAAAGCCGTGAATTAAAAATACAATAGCATAACAATATCACGGAAGAGTTAAAATGATCAATTAATAAGGATTTAAAATGCTATTGTTTTGTCAATAGTTGCAATATGCACTGACGCCATCTCAGAACAATGCATAGGTACCTACCTGAACCCTTACTTAGGCTACTTCGAAGTTGAAAATTACAGTCATTTTCTTCCCGTCATTGGGCTATTTTGTTTTGGAACATACCTGAGAGTTCTCTGGTTACAGAGATAATGGTGCCGATTCCCTTGTTCACAAAATAAACTAAAATTAGAGAATTGACATCTCTTACTAACATACAGCGAAAGAAAAGGGCGGTAATACCTTAGAACTAAGTTACTCGTAGAGATGTCAAATTAGTTTTGCCTTGAACTATTCCGTGTTTTTAATAAACACGTTCTGACATGCCAATTATAATTGTAATTATTGTTGTAAGTTCAACTAAAATTGACAAGTCTTATTCACGTCCGTCCCTTTCTTGTTTGATTGGAAAGAAAAAGATAGAAATAGTCTAAATTAAGTTTAGCTTGTGCATAACAGAATCGACACCATTGTTGTTTTTAACTTTTTCAAGAAAACTAGTTCGATCTAATCTTAATATAACATCCAGGAATCCTGTTGTTGTATGCATCAGGAAGTATGATATTTTGCATACTACATACAATATTCAGAGACTTTTCACAACAAAAATATAATATACCATCACGCCTGTATTCCCCCCGGAGGGTTAGGCAGAGGTGTACGCATATACACCCACAGTTCGCCGGTATATTTAGGTCCCATGTAATAGGGGGCGAGCCTATTGCCATTAACCGGGCACAAATCCAAACTCCGAGCTGCTACTGAGAATTTTATAGAATAACCCAATAACACTTTTTGCTCGAAGTGGCTATTTTTTTTCAAAAATATAGTATTGAAATCATTATCTAGCTTTTAATATAATAATTACAAGTATAGGTCAGATCTTCCTTAGTAAACCATTGCTATTTTAAAGTTGAATATTAAAACCTTGAATTCAAGAGCATTTGTACTGGATCCAAGACATAAAATAAATCAGAAGATTCATTCTGTAAAAATGTCCGTCAATGAATTTAAGGAACGCCGTTATGCCTGTTGATGCTAGGTATTAACAGCTCACCTTAAGCTCTGACAGATATTTTTGCAGAACAAACTGTAGAGCCTATATTTCTGTGTACACATTATTCTTTTCATTTATAACAATGTGACTGTAAGAGCCTTAGACGGACTACAACCACTCATTATGTATTCTTATAGCCGACAATAATTCTACACGACGCGACGTAAACTTTACGTCATATAGACTCATGTAAAGATATTACACAAACCATTCCACCCCTTCAGCAAATCATACATTCATGTCACATTTTACAACGTCCATAAATTTTGTCCTAAATAAGAAATGTGTTCAATAAACTTTATTCAGAAAAGGAACCATTACATTCCAAGGCTGTCGAACCAATAAAATACATACGACCATGCCATCATGCCTATATTCCCCAAAGAGTTAGGCAGAGGTGCATCAACGTGCACCAGGTGTAACAGGACCTTAAGCATATAGGGTTCAAAATCTAAAGATTTTTCATAAATAATTAAATGTAATTTTTCGGAACATAGACCTCTTTAAAAAAACGGGGCAACACATTAAAAGTACAAACACCGGTGTCAAAGAACACAGATAGTAACTTAACTGACTAGAAAACCAAAAGAGAGATCACAGCAAGCGAGAGATCAGCTATATAGGAACTTAACTATATACGCCTACCTATAACATCACGCAACACGTAGCTAATAGACAAGTGTCAAAAATCTTACAGGCGCTTATTGTACTTGACAGTTTCGTGAAAGAACGTTTCGTCAAAGACGGACAACACAAATAATATTCACCCGCGATAAGTACGTCTTTGGTTACTGCTCCATGCCTGTGAGTAGTAGCGTGTATAGTCTATACTATTTGTCATAAATCTAGCTTTAATATACAGTTTTTTTTTCAAATCAGACTGATAGTTTCAGAAATAATTGCTTTTAAACAAACAAAAAAACTCGTCAGGTTTATCATACTGTAATCGTCTAATTTGTAGTAGTTATGCTTGTTTACAAAGTATTTTTACTACTTTTACCTTCTTATTTACCTACATAATTACTGTAAAAGACCTTCAACAAACTTATCTCGGAAACTTACTTTATTAGTTACCTTGCCACAATGGCGTATAACGCGCGGAAACTACCAGGACAACAGAGATTGATGGTAATATAAAGTGAGCAGGTACTTTCCCATTTGGAGGAAAAAACCACATTTCATTAGGCATTAAGAATTTCCTTGCAGGTTTCCTTAAACTAAAACCTAAATATGCAATTTTTTTGATGATTGTTATGGGAAATTGCGTTGTTAGGTATCAGTATTATTTATCTGTATTTTTTCATTGACAAACCTCGCAGTTTCACCTGCTTTTATGTTAGGTACGTCTTTGATTACTTCTCCGCCACCGTGTGTCGTAGAGTGATGTTATATAGCCTATAACTTTCTTCGATAAACAGGCTATATGAAGCAAACACACATTTTATTCAAATCGGACCAATATTATGTGAGCCTACTTACCTCGTTCGATCAAACAAAAAAACTTGACTTATTTGTTACGACATAAATATGTATGAAAAACCTGTAAGTATAAGGAAATTTCGTTTTTTTTTTTTTGTGATAATTATAAGGTGCTAAGACGTTCGTGCACATTCCAAATCAATTTTGTCGTAATTACTTAGGGTCGATCTCGATAGTTCCTTATATAGTCAGTTAAGACTCATAGCAGAGAATTAATATTTTGACGGTTTTTGTGTATGGTAAATATGTCAAACTATCAAAAGTATTTATGTTTCTGATAAAAGTGACGGTGGCGGCTACATGAAGTACCTGCAGGAAGACTTCTCTGACGTTCATGCTCGGCGTCACCTGTTCAGAGGTATGAGTGACAAGGTGGAAAGTTACTCATCCACCATCAAAACTGGAGGATCCTTCGTCTGATGCGGCCTTGCTTTGTGGTCGGGATTTTGTATATATACTTAAGTTACGGAGAACTTTGATATCGCGATGTAGGGAACTTCAGTTGTAGTTCGCATGTTGCTCGATAGATGCCGCTACAGTTATCTAGCAATTTAAAATTTACCCTTATAATGTGACCTGCATTGGATACTTAATTCCACAACATCGAAAATATGGTTTTAAAACATTTTTGCCTAACAATTTGCAAATTGAATGCTTGTAATTCCAAAATTATTTTCTAGTTTCAAAATAATCGACTTAAGATTTTGCAATAAAATGCGGCAAAAGGTCAGACAAATACAACCATAAGGATAAGTAAATTACTCTGACCTTTCTATATTAATGATAATTGACACCTCCAGCTGAATGAAAACGTGAATCATCATCTGCCTAGCCGTTGAGTCGCCATGAGTGTAAACTCGGCTTCCAATCTAACTGAATGCAGCTGAACGCTAGTGTTTTACATATAGAGGCAGACTATCTGATCACCACAACCCAGTTAATAGATAACCCTTTAGTAATACTGGTTGTCAAAGTTCCTGAGTTATCAATACCAAAGGACTGTCAAAGATCTGGGTATAACAGCCAAGACCCTTATAGCATCCGCAACCCGCAAGCACGTAAAGCTGTTGGTTTACGTGCTTTCCGAGACTCAGGGATGTCACACTACATAAATATACCAAACTCGGGGCTGCTACCGCGAAATTTCAAGGAAAAACTCAATATCACATTGCCCGACCTGGGAACCACATCCCATGCTAAACAGTCATGCTATTCTCAAGACCAAACAAGGCAGTTGATCAAAAACAAGAATAAAACAACAGAATACGGGAATTAAATAATCTTATTCATAAATAACAAAATTAGCCTAAATACAATATTTACAGAACATTAGGTTTACGTTTACATTAACAGTCGATTTACTTTTTCTCCTTTTCACTCTTCTCTTTCTTCTCTCCTTCTGAGTCTACGGGTCTAGTCGGGAGGTCGCCGTGGGCCCAACCTTCTGGGTAACCGTGGGCCTTGACGTCGTCCCACCATAACTGTTCTCCTCTCGCAAAGAGAATGTAGATTACGTTTGTGAAGACCAGAACTCCTAAGCAAACCCAGAATGCTACTCGCCATTGTTTCAGTGTTGACTGTAAAAAAGAGAAAAAATAACGATTATGTATACAAATAAATAAAATTTAAGTGTCTATTTGTAGGTAGTGTACAATTAAAATAACAGCTTCAAACTAAAAATATATTAGTCTTGACACGGTTCATACAAGGTTTTTTTTTCAATTTGTCTATCTAATTGTTTGTTCCTGCTAATCTCCTAAAGGCTGGACTTATTATAAAAATTTAGAACCACTGAGTTAGTATGTACGTCAAGAATAGGTACTATCAACAATACCTAAGACGTATCTTCCGTCAAATTCGGATCCACCATTAAAGTGTCCACACACGACCGATTATCGGACCGATTTCTGAAAGATATCTTTGTTACCGAAAAGACATCTGTCAAAAATCGGTCCGATAATCGGTCAAAAAATCTCTCGTGGGTAAACCCCATGACGCACATTTTAGACGAATTACGTCGTTACAATAAAGGTGATATTTATGTGTCAACAGGGACAGATCAAAGAATAGGTATCTAACTGAACCTATCTGATATACTGAAGAATTATGGACATGATAAGGACGCTCCGAATTGTTTATCGGATCTTCATAATCTTACTTGCGTAATAGATTAAATTAATAGGTGATTGACACGTTTGTTTGTTTATATTTCACAATAGCCTAATTACCTATTGTTTTATCGTAATCCGGTTATTGTCATTCATATTGTGTAGTCTTTTAAATCTAATTAATATCTTCTTTGAAGAAAAGGCTTAATACCTAGGTAAAATAATGTTGCTGTACCCTAACAGGTTCTATAACTGCCTTAAGCCTTTTGCTACACTTTTTAAACACATTATGGTATGCAAATAAATAAATATGATTATGAAAACTTCACAGTAATTTTGTTATTTTTTAGAACCGACGCATTAATTTGTACGGAATCCTATAAATGTTTTGTGAATACGATTCTTTGCAAAATGCACAGAGCTCCCTTATTTCACCTAGTTTATGTTGTGAGTACCTAATAGATGACCAAATTACTTGCTCATCAAGCAATGCAGTACATATATTATGTAAACAGTCCTAAGATGGATTTTGAAAGATTTACCTCTGGTTATTGGAACGAAAACTTAATGTGCCTTTTCAAACTGCAGCTGCTTTGATTGAGTGTTGATAATTCAGACAACCAATCAAAGCTTAAGCGGTCTTGACAATTTGTCACATTAATTTTTCATTCGTGACACCGGGAGTTAAGATTGAAAATCCTTTGTGCCATCATTTATCTTCTCTTCAACTTTTAGGTACATGGCTTTAGAAAAGATTTTTCACAAATTATCGAGTATAGATAAAACAAGTTATAAATTATGTATTTCATATTTGGATACTATGATTTACATTATCAACTCTAGTGAGACGAGATACGGTTCAAATTGTATTTACATCAATAATTTATTTACTAAAGCTGAAATTGTTTGCTAGAGGAAAATAATAGTGGAAATGTAAACGAGCTCATTACTAATATTTAGAGTACAATCAGTTACAACAAAATTGCAATGTGCATTTTCGTATTTTCATACCTATTTATCTTTGCAAATTTATTTGCGTTTGGGTTTGGTTTGCGAAATGAGCTTATACAAGGCGTTGATTTGCAACCTCGTCAAATCCAAGGAGTTAACCATGCTCGTGATTCTTAACACGAATCAATAATAAAATTAATTGGTTTTGTTTTTTTTTTTTTTTACGTGATTTTCATATTCGAGCTAGCCATCTCGCCAGAGGGTTTAGGCAATATGTACACATTGATATAGCCGCGCGACAACTCTGCCTACCGCATACGCAACTGAGCGATTCTGAATTTTGCAAGAGGAGTATACTGGAATACTGTTATTTGATAGTTGCAACTAAAAAAACAAGTATTTATTAGATATTGGCCAGGTATCGTAATTATATTTGACTAGCTTCTGCCCGCGACTTCGTCCGCGTCACAGTTGATGTGTTATCCTACGGGTACCGTACATTTTCCCGGGATAAAAAGTAGGCTATGTGTTATTCCAGACTATAATCTATCTTTGTGCCAAATTTCATCCAGATCCATTCAGCCGTTTAAGCGTGAAAGAGTAACAAACATCCATACATACATCCATACATACAAACTTTCGCCTTTATAATAGTAGTAGGATTGCTCCTATTTTTTTATGACAAGCTCCTAAAATTTGTCGAGGATGCAAATCAACAGCTTGTATTAGCTTTAGTAGGTTTGTTTTGGCCTGTGTTGTCCCCTGCAGGGCAAAGGCCTCTCTTTCTCTTTTTCAATGCTCTCTATCTCTTAACTGGTGTGTACTAATCTAGCCTTTAAACGTCAAGAGTTCGTAACGCGGTCAAGTAATTGAACTCCTAGAATGCTGCGCCTCAATGCTCGCTTGGATACCTCTAGCTTAAACCTCTGCAGGTTTAAACATCGTATGTAATGATAGGAAGAATGCACATATCCATCAATTTTCCTTCCAAAAATATAGTTAAGAAATTAACTTTAAATTTAATTTTCAACTACGTACTATATTTGTTTCCCATAAATGTCACAAAAGGCAAGGAAAATAAATTAAGTTTACAGAAAAACGAGAACCCTTATACGTAGACAAGGGTAACGTTCCGATTGAAACATAATGAAATATTTGACAAACGTGACCTTTTCAATGATCAAATCAATTCAACCCTTGTACGCTACTTTCAAAGCCAAAATAATAGGTACTTATTTATAGAGCAAGAACTTTTTTTATGGGACAAGCCCGCCACACTGTTCCCAAACCACTGCAACTTCTGAAAGCCAGAATCAACAGTGGCGACCACAAGAAAAGCGCCGAGACAATGAAGCTCGACGAGTCCCGGAGAAGCGATTCAACTGTCTTGGATCCCGCAACGAAATTAATCAGAAAAGATTAGCGGAGGAGTAAGAAAAACATAATTTCCACTTCCCTCCAAACTAGCAGGAGACAGAACCGATTGATTCCAGTAATAGGTATGGCAAAAACGCTTGAACGCACGGAAACAAGAGCAAGAGCAAGAACTTGTGACCTCTAGACCTACATATGCCATAGTAGCTTTAAGTTTCTCATTGGTCAAGGTCCCGGGATATCGCTGGATGCGGGCCGCGCAGCGCCGGTCATTGTGGCTCTCTTTAGGGGAGACCTTTGTCCAGCAGTGGACGTCGTTCGGATTATATGATAATGATGGTGATGCCTTATCCTTAACATGGATAAGAACGATTGGCTACTATAAAGTTTTAACATCGTGCGTTTAGCAGGTGTACCAGCAAAGGTGTTTATTATTGCTACCCAAAAACTTCATAGTATAAAACCATTTTTTTTATATGTCCTTCGAAAAATGTCCTTTGATAAATTGTAATTGGGTACTAGACACCACAAATCAATTAACATACCTATTATGTCCTAAACTCCATTTCCTCGTAAATTTTGTATGGCAATAGCACACTGTTACGTTTTTTTTCAGCAATTCAATTAAATAACTATTTATTGATCTTGAAGTAAGTAAACATCTATATTTTATTCACTGTCTTGGAATAATTGGTTAATGGTGTCAATGCCCTATTTATGTTTAGAATGTTAATATAAAAAAGAAACTTACGTCTGGCGTTAATAGTCCTATGAGATACGGTGATATAATTCCCGAAATTGCAGCAATTCCGTTGACCATAGCCGTGGTGGTACCAGCATAGTTCGGAGTGATATCCAGAGGGTTGATCTTCATACCGCTGTAGTACGCTCCCATGAGGGTCATGGCGAAGATGAACCAGAAGACGGCGAGGGTAGTGTCGCAGCCGGAGTAAGAGGCCATGATGATGCAGATACCGGGACCAGTGGCCGCTGTAAATAGAAAGAAGTAATGAAGGAGCTGTTGTTTGCATTAGCCAGAATGGCTTTAGCATTGCCCACAGGGGGACTTTCATCTTGAGATGCAGACTCGGCTGCACTGCATAGTCACAATACCTTAAGGTGAATGCTCCGACCAGCCCGCGAAATTTAAATTTTCTTACGTTTTTTGCAATTTGCAAGTCATTAGGTTTAATGTTGAGTAAAGTAGCTATGATTCGCGGGCGTAAGAAGTATTTATTTTCAAAATTATAACCATTAAAATCAGTAAAATGACTCCATAAGTCAAGCTTCATGTAAAATGTCAAGATTTCATGAAATCTTGACATTTCACATGAAGCTTGACTTGAAGAAAATTTAAATTTCGCGGGCTGGTCGGAGCATTCACCTTAAACTAGCTTAGCTTAGCTTCATCTTTAGTTATAGCGACGATATCGCTTGTTGCAATCTATGCTCGGCAGTTAATAAGGTCAATCTCGGGACAGGTAAACTACAAATAAATTTTCCATAACAACGAGAGTATTTACATTGAGTCATTGCTACTTTGAGGAAAGCAAATATTTATTTTATATTTGATACTGTTATGTTTGCTTCAGATCCATGGAGTGGATATGGTAGATTGTAACATCTTTTTACACATTACGGAATGCAAATAAAGGAATATGAATAGGTACTAATTTCTAAAATCGGATAAAATGTGTTAATTCCAAATTTTGTTTTAAAAGTTAACAATCAAACGTTAAGTAATTGTTAATTTGAGGAAAGCAAGTATTTATTATAGGTATACTTGATACTGTTAAGTTTGCTGCTAATCCATGGAGTATCAATTTCTAAAATCGGATAAGTATATGACTTAGTAATTTTGTTTTAAAAGTTTGCGATGTTAATAATAAGGGTCGTAATTCGAATGTTTGTACAAATAAATGCATTACATGAATATTTGTACGTGGTTCATCTAGTAATATCTTGGTTTTTGCCTTATTAACTTACCAATAGTAGTATAAATCTTCCTGGCAGTTCTAATACTGTGTATTCCTCTTTTAACGCAGAAATCGCAGAGAAGACCAAAGAAGAACGAAGCGATCCACATCGCCACGTAAGGCAAGGCTGACAGAAGACCAGTAGACTTTATGTTAAACTTCAGTACATCTGTCATGTACTTGGGCAGGTCTGTGATCATTGTGAAATAACCCCAATCATGACCAATCTGTTGAGAAAAAATTACGTCTTAGAACATACATACATACATATCATCACGCCTGTATTCCCCGAAAGGGTTAGGTAGAGGAATACCAATGTACACCAACATTTCGCCGGTATGTTTTTGGTCCCATATAATAGCGGGCGAGCCTATTGCCATTAACCGGGCACAAATCCAAACTCCGAGCTGCTACTGAGAATTTTATAGAAAAACCCAATAACACTTCTTGCTCGACCTGGGAATCGAATCCAAGACAGAGACAGTCGCGCTTTGGACCACGCGGCCAACGAGGCAGTTACGTCTTAAAAATTCTGACATATTGAATATTTCCTAACATTCTATTTGGTTCATGGTAATTCGATATTATCTCTCTTAAGTAGGTATTTGGTGATAATAAAATCTGTACAAATGTATATAGATAATAATGTAATATGGAGTTGACAGAATAACAGAGTGATTCGTCTAAATCACTTCGGTTTTTATGTCCTGCATGCCATTCATCACACACCAATCACTTTTTATGGTTCTTGATGGATGGTGCTTCTGTTTTGCTTAATGAAAACCTGATTTTTATGGCTTGTGGCAAACCACAATGTTTACATTACATAGCGGTTGCTAAGTACGGTATTAAAAGTTAAAACAAGTAAACATAAACCAAAGCATCAACGTACCACCACGCCTGTATTCCCTGAAGGGTTAGGCAGAGGTGCATCAATGTACATCCACAATTCGCCGGTATGTTTAGGTCCCGTGTATTGGGGGGCGAGTCTATTACCATTAACTCGGCACAAATCCTAACTCCGAGCTGCTACTGAGAATTTCACCGAAAAACCCAGTTACACTTTTTGCTCGACTTGGGAATCGAACCCAAGACCTTTAGCGTAGCAGTCACGCTTAAAACCACTAGGCTAACAAGGCAGTCGTTCTTCTTCTAAGCGTTTCGATGACAAACTATAATTTAAGTATTATACTACTACACAAATAAAATCTTCTATAATATAGATAATAAATAAAAATACTTACACCGGCAATAATCAGGGACCACAGCGGCACAGACCTAAGAAGCGCCTTCCACGGGATTGGATCTAATTTCTTCGAATAAGTGTGAATCAAAGCATCCACATTTTGGTTCAGGAACTTCTTCTCACTGTCTGATATGTAGGGGTGTGTGTTCGGGGTACTGAAGCATAGCACGGACTAAAACAGAAAGATATATTTAGTAAAGCTATAATAGACCGTCTTTTATGTTAAGGATAGTTTTTAATACGGTTACGGGAAGTTGGTGGTACGTTTGGCTACTGCTAGACGTCAGAGTGCACGTTGTTATCGTTTTGAGGTAATAGACGCGTTTGTCAAAATATACCTATGCCTTAAATTTTTTTTTTAATATTGACACCCCTATTATCCCTATACACGACAAACTTTTTGTCCAATTTTTGATAGACTTTTTTGTCGGCGAGAATGGAAAATATGAATAAAATTCTAATAACACACACATTTATACTAATAATCGCACACGGTCGATAAAAAATCGGTCAAAAATTCGAAGCTTAGTCAAGTTTTTCTCAAGACCTGGACCTGGAAGAATTTAACTAAAGCTCATTTTAAATATAGAACAAAATTCCCATTTTAATATCGTTCGAATTTCAAAGCGATGTCAAGAGCAAGCACCACTAAAGCCAACTGAACCCGACATTTTATATATCCATACAATATATTGGTAACTGAAAACGATTACAGCCAAAATATGCGACGGTTTGACTACAAAATAAAAGTGTCCAATACAGTACAATAAAACGTGACTAGATTGGAAATAAATTGGAAACTGAATCGATGAAAAAATACCACAGCAGCGAGCACTTCGACAGATAGCAACCTGTGACGTTATTGATTTGCCAACTCAATTGACTAACTATTTATTGATTTCAAAGCAAATAAAAATCTAATTTTACAGTTAGTTGAAAATTAATCCGATTTTCAGGGCTAAAATAAAGTGTTTTTTTTTTTAAGAAATCGTGACTTGGTATAAATATACCATGACGCCTGAATTCCCCGAAGGGTTCGGCAGAGGAGTACCAATGTACACCCACAGTTCGCCGGTATATTTAGGTCCCGTGTAATAGGGGGCGAGCCTATTGCCATTAACCGGGCACAAATCGAAACTCCGAGCTGCTACTGAGAATTTCATAGAAAAACCCAATAATACTTTTTAGCGTAGCGGTCGCGCTTTGGACCACTAGACCAACGAGGCAGTTCAGGCAGTGACTTGGTATTAATGGTTAATAGTGTCATCTAGTCAACAGTTTGTTATTTGATGCCAAGTTGTCAACAATATTAAATACCTATTTGTTCATTGTCCAGCTTAAATATCTAAGCATATCGAATAATGTTGACATTTAAAAAATGTTTTTTGTTTCAAATGTTTTTGTTTTGGAAAGGTTTTATTTTCCTCGTTTCGGAATGGCATCAATGAGAATAGTTCATCTATTACTTAATATTATAAAAAGGAAATATTTGTTTGTTTGTAACGAATAGGCTCCGAAACTACTGGACTGATTTAAAACATTTTTTAACAAATAGATAGCTCGATTGAGGAGCTCGTGGCTTAATAATTACAGCCGCATAGACCGATCTTCCCGGTTGGGCCACGCTTGCCAAGGTTGGTCTGTGGATGGGTGACCATTTACCATAGCGAGTTTCCTCCGTGCCTCGGAAAGCACGTAAAGCCGTTGGTCCCGGCTGTCATTTGTAGATCTTTGACAGTCGTTACTGTTAGTCAGACGCCAGAAAGTCTGACAACCAGTCTTACCAAGAGTATTGTATTACCCATTACTGGGTTGTGGAGGTCTGATAAGCAGTCGCTCCATGTAAAATACTGATATTGCAGCTGCATCCGGTTCGACTGAAAGCCGACCCCAACATAGTTGGGAAAAGGCTAGGCAGATGATGAGATACCTCGATTATTCGTGAGTAACATAGGGCGGTTCGCTAGTATTATTATAAAAATTGTAGTAGTATCAGTCAGTCAAAGAGGTTATAGGGGGGTGATTATGTCCCCCTTACAGTTCACAGCACGGACATCAAAGTCAGCATTTGAAATACCATAAAGGCAGATTTAGACAGGGTCAGTGCACAAGTCAGTTATCGGCGCCAGTGCCCGCGCCAAGACTGACTTCTAAATATTCATGCGCGAATTTACAAGACAGCGCTGACTTCCCGCCACTGTACTGACTTGAAATCAATTTATACGGGGTATTTTTCGGGTCAGCGCTGACTTGTCTCGATTCCGGCGCCAGTCACTGACCCTGTCTAAATCTGCCTTAACTCTAGGGTGTAATAAAACCGAATTCATGACTAAGGTTATAAACTTATACAGGTTGTTTGGAGGAAGGACTGACGCAATTTTTAAGGGGTTGGGGAGGTCATTTGCTATCTATTACCCCATAAACCTCTATTCCTGGAGTTTTGTTTTTTATATACCTATCCAAAATCTCGCCTTTAAGTTGTTATACCTTTGATATTTTTCATAGATTTGCGAACGAAGTCGTTGGCCTAAGCTAGTTAAATAAATTTATTGGTTCTTAGTAATCAAAAGATACCTATAACACGAATTACAGTCTTTTTTACATACGTACATATCGAATACTAACATCAATTCTATTTATTACATGTTTAATATTAGTAGAACACTTAAACAAGCAAAAACTGATGTGTGCAGAAAATATTGTTTCTTACACTACACGTGACTGTAACGTGATGGCAAACCAAGATCTAAGGTCTTTGATCTTTGCATGTGATTGAGGACGCTAATCCATAGTATACTTTTTTGTTTTGTGATAAGGTTGAAAATCCTCATTGATCCTGATTGGGGGAGGGATCTGTCAAACTTACCTGATGACTTAAAACCTAACCGTTTTCCCCTTACCACAATTACGTCGGGGTTCTCAAGAGTGAATGCGCCTACTGCTTTTCCCTGCTCAGGTTATTGAAGGGAGTTTGGTTTTGGATTCTTCCCGTGACGTTAAAGATAGGCGTCAATGCTTTCATACTATATAATCCTAACCAATATTATGAATGAGGATGTGTGTTTGTATGTTGACGGCAAAACTATAAGTACCACTAATACTCGTAGGATAGTTGACACCACTAACCAATAATTCCAAGATACAATACAAACAACTTTCCTAAAAAAACTTTTTATTTTAGCCGTAAAAACCGATTTTTTATTTCACTGTAAAATTATACTTTTACTAGCTTTGAAATCAATAAATAGTCAATTGAGTAAGCCGATACGTGACGTTACAGTCCGATATTGCTATACAAAATCTATGAGAGAATCGCGTTTTGACAGTTCACGAAAAGTATGTCAATTGATAGTGGTGTCAACTACCCAATTCTCATGCAATTTTGCACACACGTTGTCAATTTGTCGTTGTACAATCTGACATGAAGTGAGCTTGAAACCCAAGAAAGGACATGGACTGACTAGGTTAGCGTCCGCGATAACCAACGTTCACGCAAATGAAGTCGCGGGCAAAAGCTTGTTTATAAATCTGGGTATTCTACTAGTGGAAGTAGTGACTGCGCTTCTCGCATCTGGTTTGTCGTCTTGATCGTAGACTTGTTTAATTTGAATACGAGCAATTAAAATTCGCATATTAATTGATTTAAAGATGTGACTATTTAGTTATTTTATTCATATTTTATAGCTGCTATATATTAATTTGATTTATTGTTAATTTTTTGACAGTTAAACTAATTACAGTAAATCAATAGTCTCAAGTAAATAGTAGCAAATATATATTACGTTGTGGCATCTTTATAACTAAACTTAAATAAATATTCTACATTTGTAAGTATCGAATAGTAGATTTAGAAGGTAGGAAGAAGTAGGCACCAAATCCTTGTTATTTTGTTTTATCATCGAAATAGTAAAAAACAATACAATTTTTTTAATAAAATAAAAGTTAGCAGTTTTTACTTTAGTCTATCCTTTATAAAAAGTGTGCATAGTTTTTTCTGATGTCATATTTTTTTTGTAAACCTTTACATATATGCAAACAAACAACTTTACGTCTTTCTAATTCTATTTCTAATATTATTATTCAAACTAACTTACCCATAACATAAACCATATCAAGCCGAGTCCTCCAAACATATAGAATACATGCTCCCAGCTTCCATTATGCATGATGAGTCCGGAGAAGTAGGACCCAGCGATGTTTCCTATTTGTGCTCCACCGAAGACTATGGCTCCGATACGCGCTCGCTCCGCTTTTGGGGCCCATTTCGACAACATGGCCATAAGAGCTGGCATTGTAGGACCCTGGGGATATAATAATTAGTTATCTATACATATAATAAAATCGTAACGAGGCCAATTCTGTACATTCAATATTTTTTATAAAGAGTAATTCTCACATGTTAAATACATTATACTGAACCCAAAAAAATGGTATTTAGAATTTTTGTCTGTTTGTTTGTTTGTATGTACGCGCATAACATTTTAACTCCTGCACCGATTTGAACGAAACTTTTGGCATTGTGTTGGCAGTAACCTGAGCTGTAATCTTAGATACAATTCATCACGCTATGTCACTTAGGGATTAGACAGAAACAGTATGAACACTATTAACTTAAAAATACTGAACGCGAACGAAGTCGCGGGCAACAGCTAGTAGGTAATAAAAATATTGGTCTATCTAAGTTTGCTTCTTTTTTTGTTCGGGTTTGTAAATGTGACTTGGAAATCATAATTATAAAAGAGAGATAGTGAGAAAAGAGGGAGTGCTTCTGTGTTTGTGCACATACCTACGTGCGTACTGGTTAGTCTTCATTAAAATTTTCCGCGGTGACCGAAATTCGGCCGGCAGAATGTTATCATTAACATAAATCAAGATTTGCATGTACCGTACTTTTATGGCGGTTTGTGTGACAGAGTTATATACAGGAAAAGTTTTTAACCAGTGCGTAATTTTTTTTTGGTAGTTCAGTGTCAGTAATAGAACACATTTCTGTGTTTAGTTAAAAAAAAATAAAAAAAAATTTCATCCTTATCCGAGTTTGAAATAAGCAATTATGGACATAATCTATTCGACATACTATCAATGAAAACTCGCGGCCCCCGCCCAGGCGCATGGCTGGGGTGAGGGGGTGGGGAATGCGCTAGCGCCGAGTGACAATAAAATATGGTTTTTAAGTGAACATGTTTCGTAAGCGATAACTTTTTTTTTTAGTACTAAGACATATCAGAATAAAATATACGTGTTTAATAAAACGTGTTGAAGTTTATTATGGCAAAATTTACGCACTGGTTAATTTTTTTTCCTGTATATGTAATTTTACCGAGATAGGTAACCAGAATTAGAATTAAGCTGAATAGCAACATACTACTACGACATCTATCAAATGAAAATACTTAATTATACAGAACCTTTCCATACGGACTTGCTCTTGGCCAATTACTCTTGACAAAATCTCTCTTATTAGATTCTCACCTTTTTGCATTACAAGGAAGATAACCGTTGATAAGTATTATTGATATATTACTTGTCAAGTACTTCTTTTGGGAATTTCCTCATAATATTCTTAGTGTGATGTAAATATTTTACGTCTAACAACGTCCTTGTATGCTTAACGATTGACTTGAAGAGGTTCACTTACATTAGAAGAAGTTTTTATAAATATTGTCTAAACATTATATAATCGACCATATTTAAATATATCCAGTGCAAAACCACAGAGTTGAGGAGATTTTAAATTATATAGGTAATTAAGATTTATCTCTTTTAACATTTATATAAAACATTTTTTTTTTTTACTTTCTGCTAGTGCTGTGCACTTCTGCAAGTAACGAACTCACAACATCAAATTTCTATAATTTCTGTTGTGTACAATTATTTAGCCAGTAAGTAAGCACTTCAGTGTCATAAAAATAATGCGTGTAAAAATAAATATCTGTAATTTTTTTATGAATATTTTACGATTATTTTTTTCTCACTAATTAATTATTATTTTATTCACAAATAGAATAACAAAAATACACTAACCTCGCCAAAACCTTCGATCACTCTCAAAATAAACAGCGCAGTAGCTCCTCCCATTTTGACAGTAATGGGAGTGATGAAAGTACAGACAGCGGTAGACAGAAGACCACAGCCTAGGACCCATTTGCCGCCGAACCGCTCAGCTAACATTCCTCCAGGAATATGCGTTAACACGTAGCCGTAGTAGAAGGACCCGAGAAGCAAGCCTTGTGTTGCTTCACTCCATTCAAACAGCATGTCCTGTTAAAATAATAATTTTGTTAAGCTTTGACAATCATCTAAGGACATCATCATCATCATCATCATCTGACGACACGGTTGGCGCAGTGGCCAAGCGACTTCTGCGCTGCGTGTCGCGGGTTTGATTCCCATGCGGAACAAATATTTGTATGATCGACAGATAGTTGTTCCTGGTGTGGCTGTTTGTGTATGAGAGTTTATGTGTTAGTAGACGCACCTACGATACAGGAGAAATGCCGAGAATGGGGCAACGTTTAAAAAAAAAATCTTTGGTTGACTGTTAGAGAATACCTAAGGCGTTACGTACCGCCTTAACACTTTTTATTGCATAAAGTTTAAATAAATAACTAAAGAGGCTCTTATTAGACTGTTGAATCAAGGGCTTGCTCCAAAAAGTTGTATTTCTGGACACGGCGCGTATTGTTGCATAGCCTTGACCACCGGTAGCTTGAACCATGTTCAAATGGAATTCGAGCTGATGATTTAGGGTCAAATCCACATTCAAAAGGTGAACATTTCTCTCGATCAGAAAAAGTTTTTTTTGATAAAATAATAGATAAGAATATTATAATATTAGAAATTAATATAATAATTAAAAAAAAAAATTATTATTAAAATAATTATTTATATTAAAATTATTAAACTTTTTGATTGGAAGTCAAATATACTAAATATATTATATAAATAATTAATTTCCTCATCAATAGATAGAAATATAGGGCTACATTTTTTTTTGTAGTTTGTTTTGGAGTTCGAACTAGCCATATTTCAAGTCAGTTTAGTCAGGTGGGACAATGAACCCACACGCACACAGTGATATACTCGCTCGATACTGCCAACTAGCAGTGATATACTAGCACGATTCTGGTCTTTTAAACTTTTAAAATAACATAATCAAACAAGTATTTATGAATTATTGATTAGTTGATCAATTTTAATTGAATATTTATGTATTTTATGTAAACCTCCTGAAATTAAACGACCAACACGATGCAAAACTGCACCTTGCATACATTATGTAGTATGTTAACTGCCTCGTTAGCCTAGTGGTCCACGACTGCTACGCTAGAGGTCTTGGGTTCGATTCCCAGGTCAATTTCAGTCAGGGTTTGTGCCCGAATAATGGCAATGTACTCGTCCCTTAAATGCGACCTTAAAACATACCGGTGGACTGTGGGTGTACATTCGTACACATCTGCATAACCCTTTGGGCAATACAGTCGTGATGGTAAATGTATGTGTGGTATGTTATCATAATACATTTTAAAAGATTATTATCAGTGAGAGCGATTTACATTGTGCACTTCATAGCTTACATATCTATGTAAGCTAACAAACAAAACGTCTGCCTCAATGATCTCATTGAGACAGACGTTTTGTTATCGTAGGTGTGGCGTTGTCATTTTCTTCATCGTAGTTATACATTCATACATAAACTCTCGCCTTTTTCACATGGGGGTAGGCAGAAACCAAAGAACGCCACCTGCTACGATCCTTACATACAACTTTCGCCTCGTTCACGTTTATACAGGTCACACAAGCACGCCGGTTACGAGTTATATAGTTATATTAGCATGTTATTATTACTATTATTGTAGGCACACGTACGCTTTCAACTGCTAATGTGCATACTTTTAACCGCACGCAATAATAACACAAGCCTCAAAAACTGGTTCTAGTTCGTCGATTACAAGATGAATTTGGTTTTGTTTGTCAAAATAATCCAACCCGCTCCTATTTTAAATCTATTTTAAGCATACATTTGGGATATACATTATATTGCTACATGGTAATATAATATGGCATATTATTTAAATAGAAATAAGTACGTAATTAATGTAGCTATTGAGAACAAATTAACTAAATCAATAACTTCTCATGTCAAATCATTAAATGACTTCTCCCGCCCTAAGCGGGGCAGGAAGGAGTGTCAGGCTGTTACAAACTTAAACCCATCCATATTTCTTCCTGTGCCCTTTGCGTTCCGGGGGCGCGGTATCACTTTCGAACAACCCGCAGCCCCGGCAGACATCGGCCGTGTACTTAAGATTAGGTTAAGCATGGCTTAGGTAAATAAGGCAAAGTATAAAAGGCCTTGCTATTTACCCTTGTAAAAGGTATTATCTAGAAATGACTGTAAATTACAATTTTCTTCCTTCCTTAATTTCTTCTATCTAATAACTACGTACCTACCTACCTAGACCTAGATACTTTTAAGGAAAATATCCCACTCAAATTTAATTTAAATTACCCACAAATTATTCTAGAAGGTAACTAAAAAGATGTAGCTTAGCATAAGTAGACATGCCGACTAATTAACAAAACCCAAAGGCAGTCAGGGCCTCCGCCCACGACCGATTTTTTACGGCCGATTTTTTCTCGGCGAGAATGGAACGTATGGATTCTAGTACATCAACGCACACGGCCGAGAAAAAAACGGTCCAAAAACAAAATCTACGCATCCTGGCCGCCGATTATCGGTGAAAAATAGAAAATAGGGTAAATGCTCCAGTGAATGCACACTTAAGCAATCTTCAGACTTCAAAAAATCATTACATTATGTTGCCTCTAAAGTATGCGGTTTTATATTTTGGTAATCTATGTCTACTAAAGAATATTTTTTAACTTGGTTTTACGACATAACCTGTATACTTTTTTTAGATATTTGGCAATATATTGAAAAATACCCTAAAACCCCAGTGAATGAATGAAATTTTCCAGTAAATGTACAGCATTAGAACCAGTGAATGAACACAAGTTTTTGTTTAATTAATAGTTACGAAAAATCCTTATTATTATATCAAATGCAGTTCAAAATGGAATAAATAAATGAACATAAATCCTTAGCCTCTAAATCTGCTACAATCATTTTTTTTTTTTTTTTAAGTGTAAGCCTTAAAACTCTTACTTAATCATATACCTTCATAAGCCTAGCCAACGTCATCAATCAATTCATCATGATATGAGCCGAACGATGTCCACTACTGGACATAGGCCTCTTCAGTAGTACAGAAGTGATTCCGTCTTCCCCGGCACCTTGTTGTCCTTTAGTTGTTAAGAAGCCATATTTAATATTTATCTCATATAGGCTGACGTCCGGGATCTCATCGGTGTAGTGCCAGGTCAGTCTAGCTCTTGGGTCTTTTGTTGGACTAGAGACGGGGTTTTAGAACTTCTCTACCTCTCTTAAAAGCTCTAGTTTAGACAAGATGATCCTGCCATCGTTGGTCTCCAGCTTCGTCAGCGTTTGAGGTGTGTCACGTTTGATGGATTTCAGGATCTGCCTTATAAGCCGAGCTTATTCCGACTGAACCTGCACCCACTGAAGACTGCCCGTTCCGTTCCCGTCTTTCCTTTATGAGCTTGGGAGTAGAGTCTCAGAGCTTTGATCTATTTGTTAGTTCTCCGTTCTCTAAAATGATGATTACTAACTCAAAATGTGGTATTCATTTATTTATTGGTTACATTTTTATGACGAAAGCTTATATTTTAATATGATGAAAATGTTAGTTCATTCACTAGATTTCATGAAATTAATGATTGGCCAGTGAATTAACGGTCGTTTATTCACTGGATTTCAAACGTTTTTAATGCCAATGCTGGAACACTCAATAATTTACTTAAAACTAGCTAAAATTGAAATGAAATTGATTTGATACATATATTATAACTACCCATTACTCGAATTTATAAATAACTTATAGTACATACTTTAATTACGGCTGCGAAGTGATATCAAAAAATTTGCGTCTGACCCAAGTCCTAAATTCTTGCCCGAACAAAGAAAATTTACACCAGCACTGCCAACTTTAAACGCTCGTCATTTTAAAACGAACAGTATCGCAATACATGAATGTTGTTACTATGTTAGAATAAAGAGCAGCAATTACAAAAAAAAAAAACTGCGTTGGGTAGAAGGTAATATCTTAGTTTATTATTTTTTGGAAAATACTCGGATTTGTTAATTCACTGGGGTGTGTTCATTCACTGGGGCACATACCCTATGCGTCATGGATTTACTAGGGAAGAACGTTGTGTCATTGCTAAAGTCAAAAGTCTAAAGTCAAAAGCAGTTATTGCGAATGAAGTGTACAATTGTGGTGTTATGTTAAGTTAGTACTTATGAGTTTGAAGCATTTGAATAATAACAATAATTTATTATTAAAAAGCTTATTTATTTATTAATAATATGGTAAATCAAGGTTTTCTAAATTAATCGTCTGTGATTTAAATAAGTAAATAATATTGTGTTGATTTACGCAGGGTTTTAAATACCGGTAAATATTTATAAAATTACCTTTGACAGATTTACCGTTAATATAAAAATAACGATAATGGATTAAAAATATATATAATCAAACGAATTTAATAAATTATTAAGAATGAAAATAACATTCGTTTTCAACGACTAAGCTTGCTGACTTAAATCCAGGGCTTGTTAACGTTATGAAATCAAAAAATAATAATCGTTACGTAACGTTAATTTCCATGAACTCGAAAATTTTGAAAAAAGTAACTTTATTAACGTTATTTGATAACATTACCAGTAATATAATGTTAATGAACATTAACATAGAATATGAATTAATCGTTATTTTTACCGTTAAATTAGGTAAGTTGCCGTTTTGTACGTTTATATTAATTGTCACTGACTAACTATATTGGGCTTGTGGTCGCAAAGCGCGTCTGATCAGCGTGAAGTCGTGGGTTCGATTACCAGGTCTAATAATAACGTATACGGTTACTTTTACATCGTTCTGCAGCTGAAACACTGGAACTCCAGTCGAGTAATAGTTGTTATTGCGTGTTTTTTTTTTAAGACGTCTCGAAGATGTTGGAAATTCGTCATTTTTTTTGTTATTCGAGTTAAATGTTAGTAGCGCTCCTGTCTGATCGATTAATGTATTCTTTAAAGGCTACCTTACGCATGTATAGTCGATAAGGTTTACACACAAATATGCCTTGACTGCAAGGAAGCGTTACTTCGCGTTCTTACTATTTCACAAATGTTCGTGTTATTTTATTTATTTTTGTTATTTATCGAAAATAATAGTGCCAATAGCTTCTGTTAGGTACTATGATGGATCTCATGACTTTTGATTTCAGAACGATGTAAAAGTAAGCGTGTTATTCTCACTCGTAAGAATCGGGCAAAGTATTGTTAGGCACTAGATTAGCGCGACGCTAAGCTGGGCGACCCGCCACACTTCCGTCCTACGCTACTTCCATCTTAGAAAGATCAATTGTTTAAAAAAAAACGATAAAAATATCGTCAATAAACAATTTAACGATAAATTGTAACTTAAATAACCTTAAATCTATTAACGTTATTTTTATACTATCGGTAACTCTGTCAAATAAAAGTTGCGATATAAAATTTGACCGCTATTTTAAGCTCCTCCCTCGAAAGTCACCGACGAAAACACGGTCGTGGGCGTTGAAATTTTTGAAAAAACGGGCCCGTTTTTCTGCCCGATTATCGGTCCAAAAAAATCGGTCGTGGGCGGAGGCCCTCATGGAAAGTTTCGAACAGAAGAACAGAAATAAAAACTTTAGAAAAACATTACAGCCCCCCTAGCCAAGTCACAAACGATAAACGCAAACGCTGAGTAGGCTTTAATAGATCTTCAACTTTATGTGCTTGGTTTTAGGTTGAAGATCTAATGAAGATTGCATAGCGTTTTCGTTCGTTCCAGTCGCTAACGCTTAGAAATCTTTAATAGATCTTCGGTATTAAGTTGAAAATCTATTGGTACCTACCGAGCGTTTACGATTATCGTTTGTGACTTGGCTAGGGGGGCTGGTCAGTGACGCGGTCACATTAGCATGTTGGTGACGCGGCCGTATTTGCATGTTGGTGACGTGAACACATAAGTTTTGCCCTTATTAATAATCCGTCAATGCGCCTAAAGAATTTTTTACCTCATTTAATAATACTAGCCCATTATTGTCCTGCAAATTTTCCTGGAACTGCCTCGTTAGCCTAGTGGTCCTAAGTACGACTGCCACGCTAGAGTTCCTAGGTTCGATTCCCAGGTCGAGCAAAATTGAAATTGATATTTGATTTGTGCCCGTTTAATGGTAATAGGCTCGCCCCCTATTACATGGGACCTAAATATACCGGCGAACTGTGGGTGTACATTGGTGCGCCTCTGCCTAACCCTTCGGGGAACACAGGCGTGATGGTATGATGGTATGTATTTTCCTGGAATAACACATAGGCTACTTTTTATCTCAGAAAAATGTACGTGCCCTGTGGGATAGTTTAATACCGTTAACGCAAAGGAAGTCGCGTGCGGTACCTAGTATTCTACTACCAAAACATCAATCAATGAACTTGTGGTTGACCTCAAACCAATACATGACATGAAATTTAGTGTGTTTGTTTTGACAATCTTCGGAAACTCTTTAGCAATTCATTTCCTCGACGAAAGGATAAGAATCAATATGCGGTTGAAGTCAAATATATAGTTCACATCACGTATATTAAGTACTGCGAAATGACTTCCTATTTGTACATTAAGGGCCTCCGCCCACGACCGATTTTTTTGGACCGATAATCGGGCAGAAAAACGGGCCCGTTTTTTCAAAAATTTCAACGCCCACGACCGTGTTTTCGTCGGTGACTTTCGAGGGAGGAGCTTAAAATAGCGGTCAAATTTTATATCGCAACTTTTATTTGACAGAGTTACCGATAGTATAAAAATAACGTTAATAGATTTAAGGTTATTTAAGTTACAATTTATCGTTAAATTGTTTATTGACGATATTTTTATCGTTTTTTTTTAAACAATTGATCTTTCTAAGATGGAAGTAGCGTAGGACGGAAGTGTGGCGGGTCGCCCAGCTTAGCGTCGCGCTAATCTAGTGCCTAACAATACTTTGCCCGATTCTTACGAGTGAGAATAACACGCTTACTTTTACATCGTTCTGAAATCAAAAGTCATGAGATCCATCATAGTACCTAACAGAAGCTATTGGCACTATTATTTTCGATAAATAACAAAAATAAATAAAATAACACGAACATTTGTGAAATAGTAAGAACGCGAAGTAACGCTTCCTTGCAGTCAAGGCATATTTGTGTGTAAACCTTATCGACTATACATGCGTAAGGTAGCCTTTAAAGAATACATTAATCGATCAGACAGGAGCGCTACTAACATTTAACTCGAATAACAAAAAAAATGACGAATTTCCAACATCTTCGAGACGTCTTAAAAAAAAAACACGCAATAACAACTATTACTCGACTGGAGTTCCAGTGTTTCAGCTGCAGAACGATGTAAAAGTAACCGTATACGTTATTATTAGACCTGGTAATCGAACCCACGACTTCACGCTGATCAGACGCGCTTTGCGACCACAAGCCCAATATAGTTAGTCAGTGACAATTAATATAAACGTACAAAACGGCAACTTACCTAATTTAACGGTAAAAATAACGATTAATTCATATTCTATGTTAATGTTCATTAACATTATATTACTGGTAATGTTATCAAATAACGTTAATAAAGTTACTTTTTTCAAAATTTTCGAGTTCATGGAAATTAACGTTACGTAACGATTATTATTTTTTGATTTCATAACGTTAACAAGCCCTGGATTTAAGTCAGCAAGCTTAGTCGTTGAAAACGAATGTTATTTTCATTCTTAATAATTTATTAAATTCGTTTGATTATATATATTTTTAATCCATTATCGTTATTTTTATATTAACGGTAAATCTGTCAAAGGTAATTTTATAAATATTTACCGGTATTTAAAACCCTGCGTAAATCAACACAATATTATTTACTTATTTAAATCACAGACGATTAATTTAGAAAACCTTGATTTACCATATTATTAATAAATAAATAAGCTTTTTAATAATAAATTATTGTTATTATTCAAATGCTTCAAACTCATAAGTACTAACTTAACATAACACCACAATTGTACACTTCATTCGCAATAACTGCTTTTGACTTTAGACTTTTGACTTTAGCAATGACACAACGTTCTTCCCTAGTAAATCCATGACGCATAGGGTATGTGCCCCAGTGAATGAACACACCCCAGTGAATTAACAAATCCGAGTATTTTCCAAAAAATAATAAACTAAGATATTACCTTCTACCCAACGCAGTTTTTTTTTTTTGTAATTGCTGCTCTTTATTCTAACATAGTAACAACATTCATGTATTGCGATACTGTTCGTTTTAAAATGACGAGCGTTTAAAGTTGGCAGTGCTGGTGTAAATTTTCTTTGTTCGGGCAAGAATTTAGGACTTGGGTCAGACGCAAATTTTTTGATATCACTTCGCAGCCGTAATTAAAGTATGTACTATAAGTTATTTATAAATTCGAGTAATGGGTAGTTATAATATATGTATCAAATCAATTTCATTTCAATTTTAGCTAGTTTTAAGTAAATTATTGAGTGTTCCAGCATTGGCATTAAAAACGTTTGAAATCCAGTGAATAAACGACCGTTAATTCACTGGCCAATCATTAATTTCATGAAATCTAGTGAATGAACTAACATTTTCATCATATTAAAATATAAGCTTTCGTCATAAAAATGTAACCAATAAATAAATGAATACCACATTTTGAGTTAGTAATCATCATTTTAGAGAACGGAGAACTAACAAATAGATCAAAGCTCTGAGACTCTACTCCCAAGCTCATAAAGGAAAGACGGGAACGGAACGGGCAGTCTTCAGTGGGTGCAGGTTCAGTCGGAATAAGCTCGGCTTATAAGGCAGATCCTGAAATCCATCAAACGTGACACACCTCAAACGCTGACGAAGCTGGAGACCAACGATGGCAGGATCATCTTGTCTAAACTAGAGCTTTTAAGAGAGGTAGAGAAGTTCTAAAACCCCGTCTCTAGTCCAACAAAAGACCCAAGAGCTAGACTGACCTGGCACTACACCGATGAGATCCCGGACGTCAGCCTATATGAGATAAATATTAAATATGGCTTCTTAACAACTAAAGGACAACAAGGTGCCGGGGAAGACGGAATCACTTCTGTACTACTGAAGAGGCCTATGTCCAGTAGTGGACATCGTTCGGCTCATATCATGATGAATTGATTGATGACGTTGGCTAGGCTTATGAAGGTATATGATTAAGTAAGAGTTTTAAGGCTTACACTTAAAAAAAAAAAAAAAAATGATTGTAGCAGATTTAGAGGCTAAGGATTTATGTTCATTTATTTATTCCATTTTGAACTGCATTTGATATAATAATAAGGATTTTTCGTAACTATTAATTAAACAAAAACTTGTGTTCATTCACTGGTTCTAATGCTGTACATTTACTGGAAAATTTCATTCATTCACTGGGGTTTTAGGGTATTTTTCAATATATTGCCAAATATCTAAAAAAAGTATACAGGTTATGTCGTAAAACCAAGTTAAAAAATATTCTTTAGTAGACATAGATTACCAAAATATAAAACCGCATACTTTAGAGGCAACATAATGTAATGATTTTTTGAAGTCTGAAGATTGCTTAAGTGTGCATTCACTGGAGCATTTACCCTATTTTCTATTTTTCACCGATAATCGGCGGCCAGGATGCGTAGATTTTGTTTTTGGACCGTTTTTTTCTCGGCCGTGTGCGTTGATGTACTAGAATCCATACGTTCCATTCTCGCCGAGAAAAAATCGGCCGTAAAAAATCGGTCGTGGGCGGAGGCCCTAAGAAGTCAATGTATGATTGGATCGTTGTGGTGAATTTATGATTGATTTTGGCACTAGCTTCTGCCGTGCGATTCTCTAACATATTTCAGCGCTGCGCTCGACGTCGAGCTGGTTGACGAAACTTCGGTAAAATCAACTCTATGCGTTGTGCGTAAAGTTGATTTGACAGTAGTGTCGTCGACGAGCTCGACGTTGAGCGCAGCGTTGAAATATGTTAGAGAATCGCACGGCTGCTCGCGACTTCGTCCGCATGGGTTTTTTCACCCGCTTCGAGTTAATGTCTTTAATAATGCTCCATTCCCGTGTGTCGTAGCGTGATGTTATATAGCCTATATTTCCAGCCTCTACTTGGAGGGAAAAAAAAAACATAATGTTTTAAGTACCTAACAAGTGTTCATATGGGGCCAGCTCTAAAATACAAAAATATAACAGCAGTATTTTTCTATAACAATAATTGTACTAAAAGATCAACCAAATGTACAGCGTAACTGCGATTTTTTTTTAGTCCCTTTTAAAATGTTCATTGTCTTTAGTATTTTTACCACCGGAAAGATCGATAGTACCTAATTATAAAAAACAGATATTGGTACACTGTAAGTATCAGTGTAAGTTCATGGTAAATGAACCGCCAGTTCGTCGCTAGTGAACCGTTGAGCTTAGGTAACCTACCTAGCCGCTTCAATTGTTTTAACAATTAGTGTAGAAACCGCATATTTTTTATCACAATGTCAGGGTTGGCCACAATGTAGGTAAAAGTTGTTTCCATAAAACGCATGAAACTTGAAAACAATAAAACGTCTATTGTGTTCCGTTCAATGTCACGGCCAGTGTTAAAAAGAAACAATAATCCGTACTAATATTATAAATGCGAAAGTAACTCTGTCTGTCTGTCTGTCTGTCTCTTCTTCACGCCTAAACCACTGAACCGATTTCAATGAAATTTGGTACAGATATAGTCTGGGACCCGAGAAAGGACATAGTTTAAGGATAGTTTTCATCCCGGAAATCCCCCGGGAACGGGAACTATTGATCCACGCGGACGAAGTCGCGGGCAAAAGCTAGTTATTGATAAATTGACATAAGTCACCAAGACGTAGGAGACGAAAAATACTTCTAGTAAAAGAATTGACCTCACAATACACAGGAGGACAGGGACAGGAACAGAGGACAGAAAGAGTGTGTGTGGCATGAGAAGAAGAAGGCCTTTGCCTAGCTGTGGGATAATACAAGCGGATGATATGTAGTATCCATTTTTTTTTAATCCATGCCTATCATTATAATTTTCTTTCGTATCGCGGATACAACATTTGAACAAATCATCATATTTATGTGCTGAATAGTGTGCAATCTTTAATCTTGTACGAGAAATTGAAGTTCCGCCTCATCGTTATTATAACTAGGAATTTCTCCCGTATCTCTCTTACCTATATGTTATTTACTCACATACACAAATAACCAGACCCGAAACAAGTATCTGTAGGTCATAAAAATATTTATTTGCACGGGAATCTAACCCGCGAAAAGAATAGCGACAGCCAAGCACTAGCCTCAAGCAACCGCTAAATTCAAAATACTCCAAGAAACATGAATCGTAAACAACATGAGTACGCTTGATAAAATAATCCCATGAAGATGATAATAACATTATTTATCTAACACTTCTGCCACCTAAGAATAGAATCAACAGACAGCTTACCGAGTATTTAGATAAGTATAGAGATCACTGTCATCATATACATTGAGATACTTAAGTATTTATTTAGTAAACATCACCTTCTTCATAATAAAATTCAGGATAATATACACCGCAGTCCAAATATTTTAATTACGTACTAAAAATCTGCATTATCTTGGATATATTAAAAACCGACCCTAACCTAGTTAGATGTTAAATCGTTGGATTACATTGACATTTCCTCATAGTACGAGAGCCCACGACCAAAACCATGTCTCATAGCAATACGGCAAAAACCCTATAAAATCGTTAGATTGTATGATTCTGAACCCGACTAGGTGTGTAGTAACGGTCGAAAGTGTAGCAACTGCGTGGGAGGCCATTTCTGCTGTGTCAAAAAAAAAAGACAGTCGGTATTATAGCAATACGTCTGATAGTGAAAATGTACATAGATTTTATAATTGTATTATGAAAAAGTTTGTTTTCAGACATTTTGCGCGTAGCATATAACCTGAGCGCATTTTTGAAAATGTCAACAAATTTAGCCGACCTGTATCATAGCAATACGGATTTTTTTTTTTCAACTTTTCGTATTGCTGCCATGATTACCAAAACCCTGTTTTCAGACACTTTAAGTGTAGCATATACTCCCAAAAACGAAAATAACGTTTCGGATTCGCCTGGCCGATGCTTCTGTTAAATGTTAACTTCAATGTTACGGTTTCGGGTAAATTCTTTGTTAATTATCATCTAATAAATTCAGGGTCGCAACGTATTCATTGGTTTGTAACAGAAAATTCAAGATGCCTCAATACGATTTTTAAATGATATCTGAGTATCGAAAAGTTGTCTGATAGAGAAGGTGCTACACTTAATTTGTCTGATATAAATTTTTTGCACATGTGGACAACTTATTTTATCATGTCCAACAATTTTCAGACATATTGCTATGATACCGATCGGTAAAATTTGTTAACATTTTCAAAACGGTCTCAAAATTTAATGCGTTCACATTTCCGTCTGAAAATTGTTTTGTTCGCATCAAATAACCAAAATTTACTAATAAAAAAGATTTTCAGACGTATTGCTATGAGACATTTTTTTTTGTCTCATTTTTAAATTTTTTAAGTGATATTACGGGTTTGCGCTACACCACTAACGTCTGAAAAATATGTTTCCGGTATCTCTGAACTATCATTCAACTACAGTCTGCAAATCAGACATATTGCTATGATGCAGTTCGGTAAAATTCTTTGACAATTTTGAAAATTCGGTCAGATCAAACGCTACGCGGAAAATGTCTGATATTGGTATTTTCGAGTTCAGGATAATCGTATCTATCGATTTGATGCGGTTTTGGCCGTATTGCTATGAGACAAAAATTTTGGTCGTGGGCTCTCGTACTATCATTGTCTGCACGACCGATCACAAAAAGTAACGTACTTTCGTCAACTGTTAGAAAAAAGTTAATTGAACAAAAAATAATTGTAACAAATCGATTTTGAATAATGAAACAAATTTACTGTTTAACCACAACAGAATGGAAGTAGAAGAGTTTTGTCAATGTCATTAAGATTTCAATATGCCCAATAAATTACGATATGATTATTGATTTTTGGAAACACCGGACCGGCCGGACTTTTCAAAGGCGTGTCATGGGCCGAAGCCACCTAGCAGATGTCCGTTAGACATCTTATAATGTATTGAGACACATATTAAACAAATACCTAAAACACATTGAAATTACACTAATTGTAAACGTACACAGTAGCAGTATGTGGAATTGTAACTATGTTGTACTTGTGTTCATTTCAATTTGTTTATTATTTAAGTTTTTTTATTAATCTTTAATATTGTTTATCTAAATTATTGGTGTTGTATATTATACGTTGTTTTGTTGTTGTTTATATTCCACAATAATTTGCACTTGCAATATTATCTCTTCACCACCTTTGGCTGGTTGGTAGAGAAGGCCCAATGGCATTTAGTGCGCCTTCGCACTATTTTGTTCCATTTATGTTACTAACTAAAAACTAGAAACGTTCAAAATCTAATCGCAATTTCACTTTAGCGACAATCAATGTCAAAAACTTAAAAAAATATTTTAAAAATGAGGTATTGTTGACAAATTGAGACTGGGATTAGAATATCGTCACGGAATAATTCCGTCAAAGGGGCAATTATTGCCCTTTTGACCGCGACCGCAACTTTTCCACGACGGTGTGGCCGGGCTTTTACAAGACGTAAATTCATTATTACTTCTAATACTTCCAAAACGTAAAGTTTCCATATTATGCTTGACAATAATATACCATCCATCACGCCTGCATTCCCCGAAAGGTTAGGCAGAGGTGTACCAATGTACACCCACAGTTCGCCGGTATATTTAGGTCCCATGTAATAGGGGGCGAGCCTATTGTCATTAACCGGGCACAAACCCAATCTCCGAGCTGCTACTGAGAATTACAGGGAAAAACCCAATAACACTTTTTGCTCGACGTGGGAATCGAAGCCGGGACCCCTTGAACGGCAGTCTCGCTTGCAACCACGAGACCAACGGGGCAGTTACAATAATATACGTAACGACAATAATAAAATAATAGTAATATAGTAGTTTTTTCCTCATTTTTTTTTATTGAAGTACGGAACGTAGCAACAGGATGCTTGGCGTCAAAGACCCCTTTAATCAAGTTTAATAAACGGTGGCATCCAGCTGTCGCGACGGTTTATACCTACCTACTTATGTAATAAGCACTACTCTAAAATTTTCCGGTTTATTTTGTATTATTATTATTTTAATCACGTGAATTGTAACGGGTTGTCCCGACTAGTTTTGACGCGCAACTTCGCGCGTAATAACAGATAGGTACCTACTTGGATTATTCGAGAAATATGCGCGTGATTCTAACCACATTTTTACTATAGTACAATAGGTATATAAATATGAATGTTATTATTGGTTCCAGAAATATACCTACATCCCAAATCATATAATAATCCCAGTTCATGTAATATATTCAAGGGCGTCCCCTCCCGGCGTTGCCATTCACATCTGTCATATAAAATTCCTTTTGTGAGTCGCCTTTCACTCATCCTCTCAACATGACCGAACCATCTAAACATACTCTTATCAACCTGACCTTATTGGTGAGGTTCTTCAGAAAGGTCTGGTGCGGAGTACGGGGAATCGTAGCAGGTGACGTTCTGTGGTTTCTGCCTACCCCCATGGGAAATAGGCGTGAGTTTATGTATGTATATGTAAGTATGTAAATATTCCTAAACATGTTGTTTAACTGGTCCATGATAATAATATATTATCATGTTTTCGCAATAATAATGAGCACGAGAGTAAGTTTATATATTACACCGAAAATCCCGAAACCTCCTAGACCTACTTACGATATACAAATTATTGGTTTTTTTTATTGTTATTCGATTATTTTCTCTTCTATAATAAAAACAATAGGTATTCATAAAAAAAGGAATTAAAACTAAATGATAACAAAAAAATTCTCTGCATAGCCGTCAACTGGAAATGCGATTGTCAATTTAGGTTCTAATGCTAAATGTAAATTAAAGGGATTTTAATATAAACAACAGATGGCACTTTAAACTAATTTACATTGATAAACTTTACCATTTAATCATTTGTAGATCTATAATGACTAACAGAATTGGAGTAACATCATTCACAAAATAGGTATCATTGGATACAAAAAATATAATAATACAAATATTTCGCTGAGGTTGAAACGATGCACTTTTGTTTTTATTTTGCTAATATAAACTGGTTTAATTAATACCTACTTATCTCAGTGATACTGATTTAATATTGTACACTGATAGATTTAATCTAATATTTAAGTCTGGATTAAAATAAAGCAGGTACAATGAGCCAATGATTATCATTATAATATGATATTTATAGTTCAATGTACTTACGTCCCAAGCTTATACTTAGAACAGATTTAAAATTAATCCGATATAAATTATAAATATCCAAAATCAATTCAAAAATAAGAAAAAACATTGCCGCGTATTGGATTATTTTGGTTAAACTAAATCGAATTGGTCAAATTAATACCAAAACATCGTTTCTAATTAAAATACTGGATAAAATGTTAATCAGGTTTTAGTGTTGCAGCCTCTAGTTTTATTTGTTTTATTAGTATGTTATGGTTTTATAATATAAATAAACAGACAAAATTGCTAAGATTTTAACGATCAGATGAAGTATTTTTCCACTTGGATGGTGGAAGGATTGCCCAGTGCGAGGATACACGAAAATAAGTAAATAAATAACGGATATAAAAAGACATTTAATGAACCCAAAATTTACCTACATATTCTAACAGTCATTGACATATTTTTTTTACTATACTACCTGGGATATTATTTCAATGTTACCTATACTTTAGCCAAATTCGAATAAGATTCTTTAAAAACAAACATTTAATAAAATGCGACGCTGGATGCAGGCCGCTTCCAACCGGTCTTTTTGGAAATCTATGGGGGAGGCCTATGTCTAGCAGTGGACGTCCTGCGGCTGATATGATGATGATGATGATGATTTAATAAAATGTGGGTATGTAAGCCCTTGCTGCATGTTATAAAAGTAATAATATATTTAGAGTGACATTTTACTTTTGTATAATTTTGTAAGTACTAGCATTATTAATGTGTTTCCTAAACAGTCAATAAAACATTTCAAAGGTTGTGAAAAGTCAATTGTGTACGCGCACTATTCCTTAATTTGACAGTTGTTTGTAATTGAATATTCTGCATTGAATGTGGCGACAGTATAGTTTGATGGTCAGTATACGTAGTTAAAGGTTATGTGATGTGTTTTACACCTTGTATGAGAAGATAAATCATTAAGAAAATAAAAACTGATTAAGGTTTTAGTAAAGTCAAGTTCATCCAGATTAAGAAGGAATGCTAATTGTGCGTCCACATCTCATTATTATAGATTAATGTAGGTGTTTGTCTGTGCAACATAGCCTTTTCAGTGTGTGCAGACTGTATGATAAAAGTTTGTACAAATTTTGTATCGTGTATAAATAAGATGATATTTTCCAAAAATGTTATATTTACTCCCGGTTTCTTAATCGTAAAATTAATGTTAAAAATTGTCAACTTTCGCGTAAGCTGTTATGATTGGTTGTTGATAATTCTGTCTACTTCATTGCGCTTGACAACAATCAATAAAAAAAAACAAATCCAAACTGTACGAGTTGTAAAGGTCACCTTCTTTATCAATGCAAGCAGACAGCAGTCTATTAGTTCATTAATTATTATTAATAATATTGATAATTCTATAAACATACCGGTGAACTGTGGGTGTACATGTGTACTCCTCTGCCTCATCAATCGGGGAATACAAAACGTAAGCATAATTAATTACGATTGACAATTTATCACATTAATTTTTCGTTCGCAAAACTTAGGGCTATTGTACTCACATCATCCACTTTTGCAGCATAGAAGCTCCGGATATCAGTTGAATTTGATTCATCTGCGTATCGATCTTTGCATATAAGGGGATCATAGTTGTCATCTGTCGAAACTGAGGTCGGTTTCCTTACCATCTGAGTGATGGCTAGATTCAGGCATACTCGCATAGTATACGCATTGGCCACGGCCAATAGGGCCATTACTGCCAAGACATACCTCTGCGGTATTATGAATACTGAAAAGAAATATTTGCTAAATTAAGCACGATGATTCCAAAACAAATCTTGAATTGACTCACTTGTTTTTGATTGGTGCCTACATTTTTTCGCTCATTCATGAGAACCTATATCATGAATGAGCGTTACAAATGTAGGCACCAATCAAACACAAGTATGTATAAGGATTCAGTCTTTCTTTCATATTCAGGCTATACTTTTTTTGGAATAAGAAGCGTATTCTAAAATCTCTTGATGTCAGAACAGCGAAGTCAAGAGAAAGTTAAGGATTTATTTTCCAGAACAAAAAGAATGATCTCATAATCACCTTTCTATTATTTTTATAAGGTAGTAAAATTATGCTCATAAGTTTGTAGAATTTGAATTATATTATGCTTTTATACATTTCAATGTATTTATGTTGGATTCAATTTGAGTTTCTCTTTTAATCTCTAATTTTGTTGTTTTAGGCTACTTCAATGATTTGCACCTGCTATGTTATCTCTTCACCACCGTTGGTTGACTAGCAACTTTTGCTTTTGTTGCATAAAGTTTCAATAAATAAATTCATTGCAATTTTTTTTAACTTAATGCAAGACACATAAATAGTTTTTTTAGATTTCTTTTTGTAAAGAATCATTATTTTTACGGTAAATTATTTTCTGATTACAACATTTGTAATTATTATTGCTGACTTACTCTACACGTGTGAAATGTATAGTGTAATTTAAAATAAATAAATAAATCTGTTTAATTAACTATATACCCAATAAAACAATTAACTAATTACGCAAATCACTTCTTATTAATTAACTACTTACATTTCGATAAAGCTAATCGCCATCCCGTTAACATTTTGAAGCTTTACCTTTAACAAATAAAACTTAAATTAGCATAACACATTGACACAGCACTGTTGTTTATAGTTCATTCGTGAAACTGAGTCCGGCGCACACGACTATTTGGCTCAGAAGTTTTAAAGGAAAAAGTGTGGCGGCGAATAGCAACGGAGTTTTCATTGAAGTGACACTACCGGATTACGGTAGCAAGGTCACCTGTACAGCATCTTCGTTCTATGCGAGCCGGGACTTTAAGTAATGGGTTCCGTAGGTACCTACATTCATTAATTTAGTGTAGGAAGAAAAAGTATGTGACTCAATTAGGTTACTAGCAGCTCGGAGGTAGGATCTGTGCCCTGTTAATGGCAATAGGCTCGCCCCCTATTACATGGGTCGAAAATATACCGGCGAACTGTGGGTATACATTGGTTACACCTCTACCTAACCCTTCGGGAAATACAAGCGTGATTGCATGTTGGTGTTGTCAGGTTACTCGATTATTTTGACTTGTATGAATAATGTTAGCAGAACTTGTACAAGTTTATTTTTTGAAGACTATAATTATAATTGATCTCTAAACTTGTTGGTAATTTTTAAATAAATAAATGAAAAAGAAAAAAGTACAACCAAAATCTTTTACCAATCCATGCTTAATATTGTATAATATTATATAATATTGTATATTGCATATTATATTATATTGTATATTGTCTTGAATATTGTATAATATTATAAATTAACTCTGTATTTTATGTCAAAATGTTGAAACGATTTTGAAAAAAAATCGTTTGGGTTAAGTTTAAGCCCCAAGAAAGGACATATGCTGCTTTTTGTCGACATTTACTCTATTTCATGGGACCTAAATATACCGGCGAACTGTGGGTGTACATTGGTACACCTCTGCCTAACCCTTCGGGGAATACAGGCGTGATGGTATGATGGTATTTACTCGGATGAAGACGCGGGAAAAAGCCAGTTTTTTATATTTTTTGCCATGATGTCACATCTTGCAAAGGTCTTTGAATGTTACAGGAATTACAAAGGGTTTGTCCGATTTGTAGTAGGTAATAGTGACTAAGAATGTCTACCGTGGAATTTACCTTTTCCAAGACATTATAATAGGTATTAGATCGCTATCAAATGTGCGGTGAGAGAACTCTCTCACTCTTTATAGGTAATAGGTAGGTCTGACTCCCGTGGGTTTCATAATAACATAATGCCAGAACGCCTATACAAGGACAAGGTGTACCAATGTACACCCATAGTTCGTCAGTATGTTTTAGGTCCCATGTAATAGGGCGAGCCTTTTGCCATTAACCGGGCACAAATCTCCGACTTGCTACTGAGAATTTAATAGAAAAACCTAATAACACTTTTTGCTCGACCTGGGAATCGAATCCAAAACCTCTAGAATGGTAGTCGCGCTTAGGGCCACTAGGCTAACGAGGCAGTTAAATAATAATAGACAAATTAAATTAAATTCATTGTGCCCTTCAGTCTTCATAGTTAGATCGTAAAAAAACATTTGCGGAATTCTAAAACCGTTTCACCTCTTTCAAGATCAATGTTTCATAAATTGCTATAGTTTACAATTGTTATCAATTTACAGCGAAAATTGTTGCCTTACAAATTACACTTAATTATTTTTGTTATTTGTTATAGGATAATAATTACCTATATGTTTTGTATGTAGTAATATAAGTTTGTCAATCTATACAAATGTAATAAAGCATTTTGTTTGTTTGTGTGTTTAAACACGCTAATCTCTAGATCTACTAACCCGTTTGTTTTATTTTTGTTTTTTTGTGATACCTGACTTCACGAGAATTTGTATAGGCTAAATTATAACATCACGCTACGATACACGGGCGCGGAACAAATACGTAAATAAATGCATGTGAAACTGCAGTATTATAGTGTATTAGTATAAAATTGTATAGTATGAACTCTAAAAGAATCAATCGACCAAAATTTATTTATTTCCTAGCTATTATAAAATATTTACAGCCGTAAAATAAGATTTAAATAAAACCTTAATAGTAATAAATTGTACTGTATACTTACATACATACATACATACATACAATCACGCATGTATTCCCCGAAGGGGTTAGGCAGAGGTGTACCGATATACACCCACAGTATTGTGTACTTATTAATATAATCAATTTTTTTACTCTCTTTTTTACTCTACACTTTAATTTGTATTTTACAGCGAATCATAAAACTCATCCTGATCTTAGTAAAGGCCGCGTCATGGCCCTCATGATTAAGGAAACAGTAAACCTAGGAAGTATTTCAGTCACGCAACGATATTACTCAACCAATGAAAACTTTCAGTGTCAAAAAAATAATTGGACGAGTTAATGAAATGACTAGTAGACCGTTTCGTGTTATGGTTGTTAAAGATGTACTATTTATGAAGACTGTTTTTAGCTTTATACTGCCTTTTTTACTTTTACAGCCCGGAGTTTGGAAGTTGGTGGTGTGACACCCCCGTGTCTCGGAAAGCACGTTAGCTGTTGGTCCCGCCTGTCATTCGCAGATCTTTGGCAGTCGTTACGGATAGTCAGAAGCAAGAAGTCTGACAACCAGTTTAACCAAGAGGTATCGTGTTTCCCAATAACTGGGTTGTGGAGCTGCATCCGATTAGACTGGAAGCCGACCCCAACATAGTTGGGAAAAGGCTAAGCAGATGATGATGTTTTTAGCTTTTTACTGTCCTGTTGGTCTTGTAGTCGCAAGCGTGACTATTGGTCCTGAGTTCGATTTCCAGGTCGGGCTAAAAATATTACTAAGTTTTTCCATTACCAATTTCTTAGTAGCAGCCCCGAAGTTTGGAAGTTAGTGGTGTGACACCCGGCCTCAAAAAACACTAACATAATTCTATTAAAATTACACAAATTCTTATGAAAATACCATTGGTATAAGAGGGAAATACGCCGATGATGCATAGTTCATTCATAATTATGGAAAAAAAACAGAATTCTCTTTTCAATATTGAAAGGTGTGTCAGGATGCGGAAACTTAAAACTAGTTCATGGTTTTTAGTGGGTAGGGTCTATAATATATTATTTACTTATGAGGCCGTGCCAACTTATGGGCTAGGCATGGAGAATCATCTTTTTTTTATTTACTAATTGATAACTGTTTCTGTTTCTGTTTCTGTTTCTGTTTGTTTTGTTTTTTGTTTCTGTTTGTTTTGTTGTGTTTATTTTTTTATTTTATTTAACTGTTTCTATATTGTGTTCTACTATACATGTATGTATTGTGTTTGTAACTATACTAATATTATAAAGGGTTAGTTTAATCTCTCGAAGTAATGCTCTGATTCTAAGAAAACTAACAAGGTTTACTAATACAAGGTGTTGATTTGCATCCTCGTCAAATTTTAGGAGCTTGTCATAAAAAAATAGAAGTAATCAAATATAATTTACGATACCTGGCTAATATCTAATAAATACTTGTTTTTTTAGTTGTAACTATCAAATAACAGTATTCCAGAATACTCCTCTTGCAAAATTTAGAATCGCCTAGTTGCGTATGCGGTAGGCAGAGTTGTGGCGCGGCTATATCAATGTGTGCATAGCGCCTAAACCCTCTGGCGAGATGCCTAGCTCGAATTTGAAAATCACGTCAAAAAAAAAACATACCAATTTATTTTATTATTGATTCGTGTTAGGAATCACGAGCATAGTTAACTCCTTGAATTTGACGAGGCTGCAAATCAACGCCTTGTAGGAGAGCTATACTATTGCCGAGTGTCATGGACTATTTTTTTAAATGGTATTTTTGACTTCCACACAAAGGAAGTCGCGGGCAGAACTTAATACTTAATATTTATTGTTGTTACAACCGGTTAGGTCCTCAATAAGTAGGTATAGCAATTATTTCAAATTAAAAAAAAAAAACATAGCATTATCCTTTTTGTTGCCATTACCTTAAATAGAAGGAAAAAATATATTGTATTTAACTTCTGCAATCAAATAATAAGTAGCTTTAGGATAGAGGAACCTGTAAGGAGAAACCTGTCCCTCGCAAAAAAAAAAACATCACGCCAGTATTCCCCGAAGGGTTAGGCAGAGGTGTACACCCACAAAAACATAAAAACAAAGATAATTTGCAAAAAATATTGGGAAGTGATCTTGGATTGCCGGCACGAGCTCAAAAAGATTAGATGGCTAATCGTCGTCATGAAAGATTAGGTAGTCGGCAAGGTTGACACGGTAAATGACGGTTCATGGAGAACTGTCACCTGCCATCTATCTAGCCCTATCTCAACTATCTTGGACTAAAAGCAAACCCTTTTTTTTATAGATCAAAAATGGGGAAACCATCATATAACTTCCCCCGCCCTGGGCGAGACGGGAGGGGGTGTCAGACTTTTTCTGACTAAAACTCATCTTTGTTCCTTTATGTGCTCTTTACGTTCCGGGGGCACGGTATCTCTTTCGAACAACCCGCAGCCCCGGCAGGCATCGGCCCTCAGTGACCCCTTCCAAGTTTGCTGACATCTCTTTAAGGCGCGCGTGGAAAACAAACGCGCCGTCGCGTCGACACGGTCTGTCGTTAGTAAAGGCACGGACGGTGAGCTACCCATTGCTCACCGTCCACAGACCCGCGTCTACGGTGGCCGGGAGTCGTCTCGTGGCCCCCGACGCCCGGAGCGTCTACCGCGGCGGCCGCTGGGACGGGGGACTCTTCAACGTAGTTGGGAAAAGGCTGTAAATGTAGTACTTCAGACCGATTCCGGCCACGGCGGCTAGTCTTAATGCAGATTAGCCAAGTACGCAGAAGATATTTTAGTGCACAAGTGTATGCGCAAACACAGGTGCACTCTCTCTTCCCCCACTATCATAGTCCGATGGGACAGCAATTCGACATGACCGGAGAGAGATCAGGCGCAGGACCAATGGCTTTATGAACTTTCCGAGGCACGGGGTGTCACACCACCAACTTCCAAACTCCAGGCTGCTATTGGGATATTCCTAATGGAGAAACCCAATAACACTTTTTGCCCGACCTGGGAATCAAACTCAGGACCCCTTGCTCAGCAGTCGCGACCACGAGACCAACGGGACAGTCTTGATGGGAAAAGGGTTATTGTAATATTGTGTTATTGTTTAAGACGCTTTCAATTACTTGTCTTAGCTGCTCATGGCTGCAAAGAATCACGTACCCTTCGATTGTTTATTCAGCAATAATTTCTTATTTTCCTATAACAGAAAGCAATTAAATACCCATTTATCCTAGATATAATGCCTATATACACATGAGGAGAATACTTGAGATTATTACCGACTACTGATATCCATATGGTTAACGAGTTTATAAATTAAATTATTAACAGGTCTATAACCAAGCGTAGCTTTTTTTGCAACAAAACTGTAGTGGATCGTGGATATCGTCTAAAATTTTAATTAATAAAAAAACATATTAGATCTTGTAAACAAGTGATATTTCCTTTAAAATTATTTGATATTTGTCAAATTTACGAGAATCCGTATCCTTTATTAGGCTAATGAACTATACAATGTTTAATGTTTTGAATGGTAATAAAAATAAAAATGCTATAGATCTCTTAAATCACAACTGATGATAACTTGTACTATTAAATAAATTAATTAAAATGGCAGCCAAACATAGGAATTTATCCTGCCATTTCACGTGCACGGCAATACAAGGAAAGAGCAAAGAGAACTTGTCTTAAAATTAAAATTAAGTGCTGATTTGTATCCCTTTCAGAATGATTAGAGCCAACCTTACCTTAACCAAGCAGTCTAGTGGCTGAGCCAATGTCTACTGCGCTATTTGTGTAAATATGTGTATGGCCTACTTTTAGGTGTTCCGGGTTTAATTATTTATGTGTATGAGTTTATATGTTTGTAAAAGCAACAACGATACAGAAAAAAACGACGGGTTGCACTCCGGGAGTGCCGGCAGAAGTGAAAACGCTAAAACAGATCAGGTCACGTGTCCTGACGCGAGTTTAACATTTTTTACCCATTCCAAAACAAGTGCACAACGCCGCTTACGAATTTCCGATCAGGGTCGCGTGTCCTGACGCGAGTTTAACATTTTTTACCCATTCCAAAAAAAGTGCACAACGCCGCTAAAGAAGTTTTTCACTTTCAAAAAAATCGTAAACATTAAAAGATAATATAAAAGCATCATTTGTTTACTTTCATTCCATTTTTAAATTATTTAAAAGAGCCAAGTTGATTTTTTCTCATTAATCGATACTAATATTTTAAAGAGGAAAGATTTGCATTTTTGTATGTAACGAATAAAGTTAAAACTACTGGACCGATTTCAAAAATTATTTTGCCTTTAGTAAACGACTTTGTCACTGAGTAACATCACGCTACGACCCACGGGAGCGGAGCAGTAATAATAAAAAAATAAATATCTTGGGACAACTCACACACGGCTATCTGATCCCAAGCTAAGCAGAGCTTGTGTTATGGTAACCAGACAACTGATATACATACTTATAATATAATTCATAAATACATACATATTATAGACTTAACTTAACGCGGTTGAAATAAGCCACGCGGACGAAATCGTGGATAGTCCTATATATTCATTATACGAGTAATTGAATCGTGCAAATTGCAACCTTATTGCGTACGCTGTAAGTTTCTCTAATAATAACGAAACGAAAGCGTATTAAACTATCTTCAGGAACCTTTGTACTCTATACATAATATATTGTCAAGATCCGATTTCCCTAAGGGTAGCGGACGTCTGGTACCTGACACTTTCCTGACAAAGACAAACGAAGGAGCAGAGAGCCTAACACGAACATTTTGTACGTAATATTTAATAGAATATACATATACAGGGTGATTTGAAATTGCTCGTATTCCTCTCGGGAGAAGAAACTTTGACTAATTTAGAATGATGTAACCCCTATCACTTAGGGGTCGAAAATCCGCCATTTTCGAGAAAATCTACTTTGTTTTTATTTTTAGAAAAATCTGAATTTTGGTAATTAAAAATTAATTAAAAAAAAACTTGTCACTTATCAGATTTCTTTTTTAATTTATTGCAAGTTTTAACATACAACATAAAATCTAACAGTAAATTACACAGTTTTTAGCTTTAGAGAGGTAGGTCAATTAGTAAGCTATCAGATCATAGAAAATTTTTGGCTGAAAAGTGATAAGTTTTTTTTTATTAAATGTTACTGTATTATTCAAAACTTGTTATTATTTTGCTTTCCATTATTGGATAAACTTGTAGACATTCGTTTTAGAACGGTACCAATTAGTTATAATTAATATATTATGTATCAAACATTTAAAAAATGTTACGTTGTGGTAAATAAAACTCGAAAAAAGACAGATCACGGGAAACGATGTTATACGGTAGGTAGGTACCTATTGGTATTTTGCATGACAGCTATTATTCTGGGCCGTCCCGATTTGAACATCTAACAAATGTCCCGTTTTGTTGGTTTTTGACACTGCGGTGGGAGTTCGATGTTTTGCGTGGTCTAAGTTTTATAACTCTATAAGATATAAATAATGATAAACTATAGGTTCTTATTTTACAGACATACCATCACGCCTATATTCCCGAAAGAATTAGGCAGACGTGTACCAATGTACACCCACAGTTTGCCTGTATGTTTTAGGTCCCATTTAATTGGAAGAGAGCCTATTGCCATTAACCGGGCACAAATCATAATAACAAGGTCCTTATTTAGTGTTTCTATTATGTACCGCTTTCATAGAATAAATCACGATTTGCTTTTTAAATTAAACATTCAAGGACAATCATACCTACAAACAATTTGGTAACAATAACATTTCCATGGAAATGTAACACATCATATTTAGCACTCATGAAGTAACATGCAAACAATTTGCGCGAAGCAAACATTGAAATCGACTGAGCAAATACATCAACCTAATTCGAGGATTGTGATTATGAGGCTGTTTCAAATTATTTTAGGCTGCGGAACCATATAATAAAAGCAAAAACTTAAAAGGAAAAACTAACAATAATTAGATCTACGGAAATTGGTGGCCATACCAACCAAAACCAACTAAAGCTAACATTTTTTTTTGTAAACAAACCGACCTGGTACTTTGATACTTCTTTTCGAGTCGATAATTTTAGATAGGTAATCTTTTTATTTTTAACTTGGTACTAAAAAGCGGACAGTAAGGAACTGATCAACCAAATTCTTTAAGGTGGAACCTTCACGGTAGCCCGCGAAATTCAAATTTGCTTACGTTTTTTGCAATTTGCAAGTCAGTATATGTTGATTAAAGTATAATTCGCGGGCGTAAGAAGTATGTATTTTCAGAATTATAACCATTTAAGTCAGCAATAAAACTCCAGGTAAACCGAAAGAATGACTATTTCATGAAATCTTGACATTTTGAAATTATACCGACTTATGGAGTTATTTTACTGATTTTAATGGTTATGATTCTGAAAATACATACATCTTACGCCCGCGAATCTTACTTTAATCAACATTAAACCTAATACTGACTTGCAAATTGCAAAAAACGTAAGAATATTTGAATTTCGCGGGTTACCGTGGAGGTTGCACCTGAAGGAACGATAACACAAAATAGATACCACTATCATTTTATGTGTATAGTTCATCGACGAGGCGTTCTATACCACATCTTCAAAGTCCATGATGCACACCAAGACAGTTACTCAAGAACAATCAATGAGGAAACGGCACAATGGTATACATTAAGATACGACACCTTACAGGCAATTGTTGTGGTGTCGTTATGATATTAACAATAAACTTTCTATAGGAATCTATAGGATACTTCTATAATATATACGTATAATAATAAATCTGAACAAATTTTCTGTTTACCTATTTGTTTGTTTGTACACAATAATCTCTAAATCTTTTAGTCAGAACCGAAAAAATATTTTGTATATGATAGCCATATTCATAAGGAATAGTCAAGGTTATAAAACATCCCGCTACAACCTACAGTACCATAGTATAAAACAGTTATCAAAGACGTTACTTAACGCGGTTGAAAAAAACACGTGGAGAAAGCCACAGGCAGAAAGCAGTGAGTTTATAGAGTCACATTTCGATTGAATAGAAACATTCCACCCTGCACTATAAACGTTCATTGTGCAGAGGTACAGTCACGAGCATCAACATGTATACACTTAGCATCATTCTAAAGCAATTTCTTTCAAAATAATTGATTAAAATTTAATGGTGTTACGAATATCATATTCTGGATTCCATTCTAGTATGAAATCGCTCTCATCTCCACATTGCAATCATGCATTCACTAGAAAATCGCTTTTAAATTTTGCCAACTGTAATTTATTATGTTTTTGCTCGTGACTGTACAGCTAAAGAGAGGAATTCCCTGCCGTATAGTAACGTTTAGAAAACGATCTCAATCTAATCTCAGTCTCAATCTATCATAAATGACATACCATCACGCTTTTATTCTCTGAAGGGTTAGACACAGGTGCACCAATGTTCACCCGAAGTTCGCCGTAATGTTTTGGCCCCATGTAATAGGGGGCGAGCCTATTGACATTAACCGGGCACAAATCCAAACTCAGAACTGCTACTGAGAATTTTATAGAAAACCCAATAACACTGCTCGACCTGGGAATCGAAACCAAGACCATAGCAGTCGCTTTTAGAACTACTAGGCCAACAAGACAGTTAAAAATCAAAAATGCATCTAATTTCACATTGTTTTTAGATTGATTGTCGCTGAGATGAGATTGCAACTAGATTTTTAACGGTAGCAGTCGGCTTATATTTAATATTATTTATTATTATATGAATATTTATATTTACGCGGAACTTACATGAAAAAGCCAAATTTTGAAAAAAAAACTGAACTATACTTTATCACCCACTTTGAGCATTAGTTTTAAGTGAGCGAGAAAAATGTTCTTTCAAAAATCTTCAAGCCACATATATTACGTTAGAAATACACACTGTTACACCACCTTTGTTATCACACCCACAAATATTATTTAAACAATGATTGCCTACGTGGTAAAGTTTTACCTTAAATAAATATTTTTCCTCAAAATATTGACTAAAGGAGTAGCAAGTAAGCAAGCAAGTTAGTATCTTATCATTTCCTTAATTTTTCATTGTTACAAAGGGGTTTACTTTTTTTATTTCCTTCGATAGCTTACATTGCTTTAAAATAGCAAATAAATATTCAACAACAGTAAAGTATTTAAAAGAGAGTTAAAAGTCTAAAATAAATTATAGTGATGGAGACATACTGGGATGTCTGAAGTTATAAAGTTTATAATAATATTTGACTTTCATTTGAATCACATACATATTCCCCCATTGCCGAATTGGTGAATGTGTAAACTATTTGCAATTTTAACTAACGATCGCAACCTAATCTCAGTCGTAATCTGTCAAAAATGCTTTTAATTTACCCACATTTTCAGACATTGACTGTCGCTGACATGAGACTACGTCTAGATTTTAAACGTTTTAATTGGCCTCTAAAGTCTATTGTTATAGCACAATGGCATACAAGTTACTTACACACTCTGCAGTGCAAGATACAGGCGTGTGTATGCACTATTACTTCTCAGGAAACCGGCTATGTCAATATTTTTGGATTTCAGAGCAGACAAAGAGTACAGAGTTTATTACAGGCAGGATCAGTTTGAACATGTTTTTCAAAAAGTAAAACAAGGCATGGTAGGCATTAGACCCGCCTTCGTGCTTTTTTGTTGCAAAGAGTTTAGATAATTAAATAAAAACATATATTTTTTTAATATTCGGCAAGCAAGCCGTCGTCTCATCTGATGTTAAGTGGTCACTGCCACCTATACACACCTGTAATTATCAAACTATTCAATTTATTATCAACCATAACCCGAACTTAGTCGGGCATGCTACAATCAACTTTGAAAGGAATGCCAGAGGCCTTGCAAATTAGTTTCCATCCCAGAGACAAAGTTGAAATGTCTCATGTGCCTGTAATTACACCGGCACCCATATCCGTATTATTTTATTATTATATCGGAACACAGCAGCGCTGCTTTGCGGCAGAAATAGGTATGGTGGTAGTAGCTTCCTGGAGGAGCTCCTTCACAAAGAGCTCTTCTACTACTACTAATAACACGTGTTAATATCAAGTTCATAATAAAATAATTATAAGGCCATTGTTTATAATGAAAAAAGATTAGAAACAAAGAGCTGTATGCATGTTTGAAGAGAATGAGTTTATAAACTCTGTCACGTTATGATTTCATTTTTATAGAGCTGTGTGTATTATCTTTCATCTAAGTTATAATTGGGTTTAGATATATTGAAATGTAACATATGACAACCTTCGGAAATTTGATGAGAAAGCAAAACTGCACGTTATTCGACTTTTGAGATTAATTGGTTCGGTTTGCCAGAAAGTTTGCCATCTATTTAATATTTGATAGCGTATGTATTTTCCAAAGCGACTCTGGGCACGGCGGCTGGCCCTCGTTCCTTATTCTAGTTAGCCGATGGGACAGCAATCTGACACAACCGGGGAGAGATGAGGCGCATGACCATCGGCTTTACGTGCTTTCCAATGTCACATGAGTGACATGAGATGTGTGCATGGGGGTGTCACACTACCAACTTCGAAACTCCAGGCTGTCAGTGAGAAATTCCTAATGGTAAAATCCGATAACACTTTTTGCCCGACCTGGGAATCAACCCCAGGATCCCTCGCCCAATAGTAGTGCTTGCCGTGACGAGACCAACGGGGCAGTATATTAATTGATAGTAAAAAAAATATTAAAAAAATGGTTCAAATATTAACCTCATAGTAAAAGTTTTATTATTTACTAGTTATTTCTGCACAATTGCACTAAACCAGTCAATCTGCCTAGTTCAATTATTTTTGTATCGGCTTCCATCCAATACCAGTGTTTTATATGGAACGACTGCTCTATCTGACTTCCACAATCAAGTTACTGAGCAACATGATACCTCTTGGTGAGACTGGTTGCCAGACTTCCCGCCTTCTGACTATTCGAAAAGACTGTCAAAGACCTAGGAATTGCACTAATGTAGGTATTTAATTCAAGTCGATTTTCGAATTAAGAACACAAATACATTTTAGCATTTTAAATTAAATGTACGCGACATGCTCTATTAGTTTTATTCACTGATAATGAATGAAGGCGATAATTATATGCAGAATGAGAATATCCAATTTAAAATAGACGCGGTACGTTATTGAAAAATTTTCCTATAATTCAACATGGCAGCCAATAATCACAAACCTGCACAATATTAAAATTAATAATAGGTATTAGGTACGTGTACAAATTAATGTACTATAGTTTGATGTTACAATAAATTCGAATGCACAATGATGTTACATACATATATACGTAAAGTTATTATATATTATTACAATTAAAGCTGTAAAAATCTAAACTTACTTAGCCAACGCGATATAAAAATACGGCCAGTATTGTATATTTTAAACACTATTTAAATTAAAACTTATAGGGTACTTCGCGTTGATCTAGAATTATGAAATTAAGTAAAGAAGCACGGTCTAAAAAAATATTTGAATACAGTTAGAGCATTGACAGGACATTTACAAAGTTAAGTTGGTCCTTGAATCCGAAATTATTGAACGCTGAGAAATTATATATAGTTATTATAAATGATTTATGAATATTTAATTTGCAGAAAATATTTTGTATCTACATAACATTTCTAGAATTGTAAAAAAAATATTTATAGTAAGTTCCAATTATAAAATAAATTAAATGTGAAGTTTAAACACTCATAAAAAAAATCATGATCACAGATTTTTAAATTTTAATTTTTTAAACTAAATAAAAAAAAAGTAAACTTACTTGTAACTTATTAAAATAAAAACACGTTTCTTTTTATTCCATGCGCGTAAGTAACGTGTGTCGGTTGAAACTTGAAATAATACTGACACTTATGTTGTGGCAAGCCATTATAATAATAATATTGTCATTATGGCTTAGGCACGGCACTATCAATATGATTGACGTTATCATCTGCTATGCTACCTTTTGTGCAACGCATCTGATCTTAAGGATCTTGTGGGGATATAGAGTATCTATAGCAGCTACTTAAGGACTAACTTTTTTTATTTTTTTTATCCAATAGGTACTTGGTTATTTTTAGATACTTTTTAATCGACTTCAAAAAGGAAGAGGTTAATAATTTGGATGTTTTTATTATTTATATATAAAATGTATTGTGTGTTTTGTAATAATAATATTTTAGGGTATAACTCCGTCACCTAAAGACGGATTTGCAAAATTCTTTACTTTTTGTTCAAAAATGTTTATTCTGAAATGGTCACACAAAAATTTAATAAAAATTATACTATTTATTTTTATTTTATCAAAATCATTTCAACGTTTAATAGCTTGGTTATAAATCAGAATAGCTCAAAAATATATTAACGAAAAGCTAAGAAACGAATTTACGTATTTTGCTCTCTTGTATCTTTTACGTTTATAAATTTGGTCCTGTTGGCCGCGATGTGGGCTCGGTGGATTAAATAAATAAAAGGTAGAAAGTAGGTAAGGTACTACAACCCCCGGGTGAAAATTACTCTATCGAAATATGACTTAATTTAATGAATTAAATATTTGAATATGGCTAAAATACGCTTTTCAAAAGACTTTCAAGTCTTTCTTAATGTAGAACTATCTTATCTCAAAACTAGGTATACACTAATCAAATAAGGTTGGATATGGCTAAACAATCCAGTATCTTTGCAGTACCTATACTTACTATCAAGAATTTTTCACTTGACTTAGGTCACGTTTTTTTACCCGACTGCGACAGAAGGAGGGTTATGTTTTTCGAGGGTATGTTTGTATGTATGTATGTATGTATGTATAATTGTTTGGCACGCTCTGCAGGCTGAACGGCTCGATGGATTTTAGCTTGAGAGGTGTCGTTAGATTCGTATTTACTGGGAGAGTGACACTGGGTATATAAAAAAAATAAAAAAAATGGCGGATTTTTGGCGCCAAATTCAAATGTTTGGCTCGCTCTGCAGGCTGAACGGCTCCATGGATTTTAGCTTGAGAGGTGTCGGTAGATTCGTATTTACTGTAAAAGTGATACTGGGTATATTAATTTCTTTTTTAAAACACTAAAAAAATAAAAAATAAAAAACGGTAATTTAAAAAACTAAAAAACCCGACTGCTATTCTTTAGAAATCCCTAAAACAAGATAAACTGTAGCAGTCGGGACCCATTCGGGACCATCTGCAATGTAATATAGGTATGTGCTCTCAATTCACTAATCCTCCATTTCTAGAATGGGTCCCGACTGCTACAATTTATCTTGTTTTAGGGATTTTTAAAGAATAGCAGTCGGGTTTTTTAGTTTTTTAAATTACCGTTTTTTTTAAATTAATAACTAGCGAACTGCCCGCGTTGTTATCCACGTGGCTTATTTTCACCCGCCATTAGTTACGTATTTGAATAATACTCCGCTCCCGTGAGTCATAGCGAGTTGTTATAATTATATAACATCACGCTAGAACTATTCCGGCTACATTATTCCAGATTAACATAGGCTATAGCCTAATCAGGAATAACGAAGCTAGTGTGATAATGTAGCTAGGTATATATTGGTTCAAAATCGGTCCAGTAGTTTCGTAGCCTATTCGTTACAAACAAACAATCTTATCTCTTTATAAAATTTCGTTTAGACTAACTTCTGCCTCTGTTTTGTCCTGTTTAAGCTTAATCATATTCTGTGACACTCAGCAATAGTGCAACTTTCTATCAGTGTAATAATACATAATATTTGTAATCGGACCAGTACCCAGTACATATTTATTACAGAGTATTTGGCAGTTCTTTCCAGTTTTGTAAATTACAAAAACTAAACAGGTCACACACATCTACCAACGTGAGATTTTGTAATTATTATTTATGTTCTAATTAAAAATAAAGAGTCATTGCGCTTACCAAGTTTTATTTGTTTTCCGTCAACACGGTATAAGCCAAAGATTAATGTTATCTGGTCCTTCGGTACGCCAGAATAGTCAAGAAGAAAAGTTAGGACTTTTCTTTAATCATTTTATTTTTATTGAAAAAACTAAAAACTCGTCACAATTTATGGTAAAAGAATGTCGGCCTTGTAATTGAGTAACTATGTAGCTGTTTATAATGTAATTATTAAACATTAATTAATTCAACAAACTAATTGCATAAATTGTGTACTTAAATAATAAGCATGTAATTAAGGTAAGTAAGAAAATAGTTTCAGCGTTTGAAATTCATCATGCGTCATTTGAATACCGGGCTCCCGGCTCATGTTAGCACAAGGAACCTTGTGGTTTTAGTCGGTAAGAGTTTGACATAACCCTTAAAACGTTAATTTGGTGAGATCTACGAGAATTTCCCTATGAAGACATTGGTTTCAAACTCAAAGGAAACCTTTCTGTTTTCTTTACGAAGAGTTACACCACACACTTAGCACTTCATCATCATCATCATCATCATATGAGCCGCAGGACGTCCACTGCTGGACATAGGCCTCCCCCATACATTTCCAAAAGGAGCGGGTAGAAGCGGCCTGCATCTACCATTTTCCTGCGGTCTTAATCAGGCACTTAGCTGTTAGCTCAGATTAAATTACTAAGCAATGAGATCATACACTATATTTGTTGAATAAATAAATAACCTGAAGTAGAGTCAGTGATCGCAGTAACATCTGTGTATACAAACTACATATTGCCAAATACAACGGCTCTCCAACTGTCTTTTCTTTGGGGACGGTATCTATAGCCGAGGACCAATCTCCTGGTATTTAATTCCCCAGTGTTGCTAAATTTGTGGCTCACCGTCCGACCAGAACCAGGGCCGGGGCGATGGCGCGTTGTGTTACACGCGCCTCAAAGACATGTCAGCATAATAGACGGAGCCAGATAGGGCCAATGCCTGCCAGGGTTGCGAAATTTGTTCGAAAAAGTCACCGCGGCCCTAAAACGCAAAAGGCATTAGAAGGAACACGTATGGATTTAAGCCAGTAAAAGGCTGACACTCCTTTTCGGTCCGCCCAGAGCGATAGAAATAATTTGATGATTTTCGATCCTTATAAAAAAGGTTAGTAATGTAAATATGAGGCTGACTATTTTTTTTTAGGTTAATCCGCTGAATTGCAGACGCGGTTCACCGTCATTACGATACCTAATAGCGTGCCCAGCAATGGTAGTGTAATTCTATATAATTTTTCTTTTTATATATTTTTATTGTTTTAGTCAGTAAGAGTCTAACACTCCCTTCCGTTTCACTCAGAGTCGTTTGATGATTTCCCATTATATCAAAAAAAGGTGCACCAACTTAACTCTTGTCTTATAAAGTTAAACCAAAATGCTATACGATAGTCGTTTTCAATTTAAAAACTAGTGCTAAGCCGACTAGTTGAAGTGGAAATTTCATTCGTCAATTGATTCAGATCTGAAACAGTAGGTGACACAAACGACAGACGATAAGTGCAGCATTGTTAGTGAAGGCGATCGTTCCCACGGCATCATCCCCATATACCATATCAAGACAAGAAGGCAAAAATTGATCACGTTATTCACTTGTGTAAGGTTTTATTTATTTCTATTATATATTATGCTTTATCTCTTGTATTGTATTATTATTGAATTATAATAATTATTCAATAATCAGTAATATCTGCCGCAGGATGTCAACTACTGCACAAAGGCCTTTCCTATAGATTTCCAATGAACACATAATCATCATCATCATCATCATCTGCTTAGCCTTTTCCCAACTGCGTTGGGGTCGGCTTCCAGTCTAACCGGATGTAGCTGAATACCAGTGTTTTACATGGAGCGACTGCCTATCTGACCGCCACAACCCAGTAACTGGGCAACACGATACCTCTTGGTTAGACTGGTTGTCAGACTTCTTGGCTAACAATGAACACATAATAATAAATGAATTATTATAGAATGATTTTAAACTGCCCCGTTGGTCTCGTGGTCGCAAGTGCGACTGCTGTGCAAGGGGTCCCGGGTTCGATTCCCGGGTCGAGCAAAAAGTGTTATTGGGTTTTTCTAAGAAATTCTCAGTAGCGGCTCGGAGTTTGGATTTGTGCCCGGTTAATGGCAATAGGCTCGCCCCCTATTACATGGGACCTAAATATACCGGCGAACTGTGGTTGTACATTGGTACACCTCTGCCTAACCCTTCGGGGAATACAGGCGTGATGGTGATTTTAAACTGATCTCATTTATTTACATTAAACTGTACCTACATTTAGAGCAACTAATTATTTAACGTTCATTCCCTTCTTAACATTTCTCTTTCTATAATATTTTCTCGGTCTCTTTTCCTTCTTTCTTACTCTTATATTTTTATTTTTGCTTTCTTTTGCTGTATCAAAAATGGTATAAAACAGATACCAAAATATAACCTTGCATTTGCTGTCGCGTAGTCAGATAATAATTGAGGAATCTAGAATAACAGTTTTATTGAATTTCACAATATTGTGGAGTCATACTACCTAAGAAAATAACTACTTCTTTACATTGGGTACACTTGTTTTTATGGTACTATTTTATCACACAGCATAAACGTGAAATTTCCTTTTCATACCGGTTTTTCTCAATACCACATGACAAATTAAGATAAATACATCATTGGCACGTTTCATATATTTATCTCGTCATGTGGCCAATCTCTTGAGTACTTAGGTACTTGTGCTAAGACGTAGGCGGCTATCTATACACATCGATAAGCTCATGTCGGATTGAAAACATTTCAGATTTCAATTTTCTTAACACTCTATCTGTAGTGAGCCTATCTATGATCTGTCCGTGGGGCACTGAAATTGGAGTTTGGGTACTTTCTTAAAATTCAATTGCTAAGATTACGGGGATGTGCGAGGTAAAATGCACTATGCACAGTGCACAGGACGTCCTATGGGTAGATATGAATCGTCATAACTGTATATGCACCAATAATTGTGCTTTGAATTATTCATTTAATAACTAGGTATCTGTTTATTAATTATTATTTGTAAATTATCTGATAACACTGATTCTACAAACCCAAAATAACACACAGAATAAGAAAAGTAAACATTTTAATTATAAATGTGTATGTTTTTGAAGGTCAGCCATCCATCGGGCTGAACGGATCTGAATAAAATTTGGCACTGAGATGAAACATAGAATATTTTTATCCCGGTAAAATATACGGACGAAGTCACGGGCAGAAACTAGCATTATTATAAATGTGAATGTTGAATGGATGGATGTTTGTAGAATCCGGAACGAAGATATTCGCCAGAGAACTGAAGTGATCGACATAGTTGCAAGGATTAGCAAGCTGAAGTGGCGGGTGGGCTGGTCACATTTGTCGCAGAACCGATAAAAGACGTAGAGAGTGAGTAGACGATTTCTGGAGTGGAGACCGCGTCTAGGCAAACGTAGTGTGGGACGCCCCCGGTTAGGTGGAGCGACGATCTAAGGAAAGCGACTGGTAGTAAGTGGATTTGGAGAGCCGAAGACGGCTCAGTGGCGCGCCTTGGGAGAGGCCTATGTCCAGCAGTGGACTGCGATAGGCTGATGATGATAATGATGATGACAGTTTGTTACCCAATTAGACAAGAACGGCTATACAGAACTGTGTAACATATGGCACACAGATTGAATATGGTCTGGAATAGTAGCAGTAGATGATGGTTATGGTGGTGGAGTATGGTCTGCCCCAGTAGCCATGTAACAAACGATAAACGCAAACGCTGAGTAGGCTTTAATAGATCTTCAACTTTATGTGCTTGGTTTTAAGTTGAAGATCTAGTGAAGATTGCATAGCGTATCGTTCTTTCTAGTCGCTAACGCTTACAAATCTTTAATAGATTTTCAACTTAAGGCTCTGGGGTATAAAGTTGAAAATCTATTGGTACCTACCGAGCGTTTACGATTATCGTTTGCAACTTGGCTAGGGAGGCTGGTGGTGGAGTATGGTCTGGTGGTATATGGTGGTCTGGAAACTATTATCCAACGTGTCCGTTGGATAATAGATATATTAACTTTGACGGGAACGAAGCCGCTAGAAAAATGAAGATATTAAACATATTCAACATCACTGCGAAGGAATGTAGGTTAAATATGAAGACATTATGGTCTTGACTAATAGTCTTTATCACTTTGACGGCGTTTTGAGTGTTAGTCTCAAAGGCATTTGTTTTAGTCCAAGGTCACAGATAAATGTACATTTCAAAACAATAAGTACCTACCTCACTTTCAATATATTTAATCCATCATATCGCATCTTCAAATATCTAATCTTTATTTATCTAACGCTCTGCAGCTAGCGACGTAAGTCTTTTAAAACTCTAGAATATATGAAGGACATGTGCCACTGATGAAAATAAATAAAATATCTTTATCATTTTAGATTTAGAAGATAATAATGAGATCTTATCTTATAATCATACTCAATCTGACATCTGATGAGGACCTTTGACGAAATGGTGTCTATTCTGTATATGGCTGGTTTACATTAATCCAGTATCTCATTCAATCGCAGAAATCCTGTGACATAGGTCGATCATCATCATCTTCCTTATCCCATGTTACTTGGCGGCACGACACGTTTTCTCCTTCCATGCCGTCCTGTAAACCGTCATGCTATCACTGACTCCCTTCTCTTTCATATCATTATTCACAAAATCCTTCCATCTTTTCTTTGGCCTCCCTCTTCCTCTACATTCCTCCACATATATATTCATAACTCTTTTGGTCACATCCGTTTTTTAATACCTCTTCACTTGCCCATGTAAAAAAAAATATAATTCTCCAGGCCGATTCCGGCCACGGCGGCTAATCTGAATGCAGACTAGCCACGTACGCAGGAGATAATATTATTATAGTGCAAAAGTGTGTGCGCAAACACAGGTGCACTCCCTCTTCTCAACTCTCATAGCCCGATGGGACGGCAACCGACACGACCGGAGAAAGATCAGGCGCAGGACCAACGGCGTTACGTGCTTTCCGAGGCACGGGGGTGTCACACCACCAACTTCCAAACTCCGGGCTGCTACTGAGAAATACCTAATGGAAAAACCCAATAACACTTTTGCACTTGCCCATACCATACAAACAAAGGTAATATAATATCATTCCGACCGACTGTCGGTCACGGTGTCCATAGTCAACGAAGAGTAGCCAAGTACGCAAGGGATATTAAAGAGCACAATTGTGTACGTCAACATAGGTGCACTCTCTTTCCCTCACTTTCATAGTTCGAACAAACGGCAATCCAACACGATCGGGCGCAAAATCAATGATATTACATGATTTCCGACGCTCGGAGACAAACTTCTAAACTCCTGGCTGCTACTGAGCAATTTGTAATGGAAAACCCCAATAATACTTTTTACCCGACCTTGGAAATCGAAACCAGCTCAGCCGTTGCGCTTGTGAACACGAGACCAACGGGACAGTTAACCCGTGCCACGATAGTATATACAGACACAATAGTTAAACAATACCCTTATGATCAAGGTTTGATCATACGACGTTTGAAGGGTTAACCAATATAAACACGTTTCAGTCTAATCCAGTATCCAGCGTCAAGCATTGGATTTGAAAAACAGTCAGTGTGAAGACCTAGATCAAAATATCTACTGAAATATAAATTGCTAATCTCAAATCATCTGGGGCAGAGATGATGACTTGCATATCTTGACTTGATGCGATGAAATCGATCTGAGTAGACAGGTAGGTATTACTACAGCAATTTCGCAATGTTATGAAATTTCACCAATTGTTCCGAAAATTTTCTTTTAACATAAATATTCTAGCAATGTTGTTCACAAATGATTAGCTAAATGTCAATTACTAGGGGTAACAAACACTCTGGTTACCCCTACAACAAGAATAGCTTGTTACCCTTTTACCAAGATGCTAGAGAAAGACATGCGTGAGATCCTTCTCATCCATCCTTCCTACTTCCTACTAACATTATAAATGCGAAAGTTTGTGAGGATGGATGGATATTTGTTACTCTTTCACGCTTAAACGGCTGAACGGAATTAGATATATTAGTCGGCAATAGCACGTAGGCTTTGACCGGAAAAATATACAGGCCCCGTGGTATATACTAACCACACCAACTTTGACGCGAACGAAGTCACAAACTCAAACCCAAACTCAAAACATTTACTTCAATTAGACCATTTACAGGCACTTTTGAAATTTTGAATTGTCAAGAAGTTACAGTTTAATATTGAAGCTAGTTGCTCGTTCCAAAATGTAGGTCTCTATGGAGAAGAACGAGCAAGAAACTCCATGGACACTCTTTTCATTCAATTTGGTTTTTACAAAAACTTGGTTACAATAATCCTTGTTGCTTCTAAATGTGAAAACAATAAAGGTGAAGATAAAAAATAACAAAACTATAATAAAGATGTAAGCCATGGCAGTTAAGAGATGACCAATCCCAACTGACAGCACCCGTTCGCGAATAGGTATGACGCGTGCATCAGTACCATTTAGCTCAACCATCTTGAAGGGAACCAAACGATCCAGTGTCCAAAACATAGTAACTTAACAAATAAATGGCTCCATGGTACTCACATTTACAAAATTGAAATAAATTATGTTAAATTATATAAAACTATGGTTTTTAGTGAAACTATTCGACCGATCCGAACGTTATTAAGGTCAATCAAAATGAAAAAGTGGTAAGAAACATCCCCAAAAAAATAATATCTATTAATTAGTGAGCCCGAGTCTCTGTGGAGCAGGACCAGCATTAAGCCAAGCATTCTTGTCATTAATATAATCTTCTAACTTATAATATGCTTTACCACATAGTGTTCGTTTGATACAGGTTTTAAATTTTCGCTCATTTAATTCGAGAATATCGAGCGGTATTTTGTTATAACATTTTACACAGTACCCCATAAAAGAAGTGTGTACTTTAGACAATCTGAAACCTGGTTGATCTAATTTATTCCTATTTCTAGTATAAACATTATGTCTATCACCAATTTTTTTGAAAAGATGAAGGTTTTTTCGAACATGCATAATGTTTTCATAATATATATTGACAAGGAACCGTCATGATATTAATTTTTTTGAACAATTCCCAATTCCCTTAGAGACTCGCTCCTGCAAAGATTATAGATGGCTCTGACAGCCCTCTTTTGCAGAATAAAGATAGACTCTATATCTGCAGCCCGCCCCCAAAGCAAAATACCGTAAGACATAATGCTATGAAAGTAACTAAAATAGACCAGCCTCGCGGTATCCACGTCTGTTAATTGTCTGATTTTTCTGACAGCGTAAGCGGCTGAGCTCAACCGCCCTGCTAGAGATGTTAAGTGAGGACTCCACTGCAGCTTTGAGTCAAGCGTAATCCCTAGGAAAACTGTCTTTTCGACGAATTCCAGTATATCCTTATTTAATGTAACGTTACATGACGTACTTTTAACAGAAGACACAGAAGCTATATCGGCATACATATAACCTTTATTGTCGCTTATCAAATGTATGATAATTTTAATGTAAGCCTTATCCATCATCACCGCACTTGCATATTTTATCCCCATAAGTCTTCAGCTTTACATAAAAACTTCAATGGGTACAGTCTTCAATACTATCAGGTTTAGGATTACTTTAAGTGTATCGGCAATGCGTCATTGACCTCTTTGAGATAAACTATCTGAGTGGAATATTTGAATGAATTTTAGAAAAACCTTAGATATGAGGAACATTTCTACTGAGTTTTAGAAACGATCGCAATCTAATCTCAGTCTCAATCTGTCAAAAATGCCTCTATAATTTATCTAAATTTTTTGATATTGATTGTCGCTAAGGGGAGATTGTGGCTAGATTTTTAAAAAATTTAATTAGTAGAATTGGTCTTTTTTTCGGATATGACTTCTTCCGCCCTGGGTGGGGCGGGCAGGAGTGTCAGACTTTTACTTACTAAAACCCATTCATGTTCCTTCTTGTGCCCTTTGCTTTTCGTGGACGCGGTACACACAAGAGAGGACATGGGCTACTTTCCTTCCGCAACTTCTTTGCTGTGTTCCGGTTTAAAGGGTACGGATGCCAATATAAATACAGGCACTTGCGACAATTTCGAATTTGTCTCTGGTATGGCAACGCATAGATATGCAAGGAAAGGTATCGCCGATTTCTAGTAGGTATCGGTGACCGCTTAACATCAGGTGAACCAGACGCGCCCCCTTTTACATGGGACCTAAACATACCGGCGAACTGTGGGTGTACATTGATACACTTCTGTCTAACCCTTCGGGGAATACAGGCATGATGGTCTGGCGTTCGGTTCACCTATCGACTGAAATCGACTTATTGGTTCGACGACAGATATACCAGCAAAAAAAATAGTAGCATACAAAAGTTAGTTATATCAATATGTACTGTCAAAGTCGAAGGTAACTGTTAATGTTATTACTGATACTTTTCTCAGACTCTGTTTCCCTTTCATAATACGGAGGTAAAATCGTTTTTGTTATTATAATTATATTTGTTTGAGGAAATCGACTGACGACCGTGAGAATCTGTCACGCCTCAATTTAGCACGGCGGAACCATTAAGATTTTAACTTTGTTGTGTAAGTTAAAATTTATATTACTACCTATTTATTACATTGTTGGCGACAATGAGATTGTATTTTTACATGAGCACTTTGAAGTTATGAATTGATTTTACATTGTGTTCTAACAAAGTTATTATGTACTTTACACTAATGTATCTAAATGGCAGATACAGCTCAAATATTTTGTAGCAATGTAGATGAAGAGATTTTGTTTTTATATTTAAACGCGTTATTTTGTAAAACTACCAGTCGAATAGGAAAAAGTATTTTTGCAATGATAGCTAGATTCATGAGAAATAGTAAAAGCACAATAACATCACGCTACGAGCATGGGAGCGGAGCAGTAACCAAAGACGAAGTAAGGTAGAGAATTTCTCGGAAATAAACATCTCGATCTTCATAACAGCTTATGTTTACTTTGGATGAATTATTATCAACATTTATTTTCTCACAGGAACCATGAGTTTTATCAATATTTAAAATGCTTGATGAGACGATCTCGTGTCGTAATCATTACGGTCAGCGCAGGCAAGGTAACAATTACCTAATCAATCTTCATCTTCTTTTCTTTTTAATATACCATCACGCCTGTATTCCCCGAAGAGTTAGGCAGAGGTGTACCAATGTACACCTACAGTTTGCCGGTATATTTAGGTCCCATGTAATAGGGGGCGAGCCTATAGCCATTACCCGGGCACAAAATCCAAACCCAATAACACTTTTTGCTCGACCTGGGAATCGAACCCAATACCTCTAGCGTAGCATTCGTGCTAGGACTACTAGCTTAACGAGGCAGTTACCAGGTCAAAGCGGTCGCAGTATAGGTACTTTAGTACTTTTTAGTTAGAACTATTAGATACTCACTTAGTAAGTAAGTAGGCCTACTTACTAAGTGGTTACCTAACAGTTCTAACTAAAAAAATATTTATTAAACAAATAAATCGAAAAAGTAAGTGTTGGTGTTTGCTTTTTTAATATACATTCACATATTTTTATGGTGTGGTCTCGACAACATGTTGGATTTCAAGGTTATGGAATAGCATCAATATATACATGACACGTGTAAGTCTTGTAATCCAAATTTAAATGTAATTCTCCAGGCCGATTGAGGCCACGGCGGCTAACCTTAATGCAGACTAGCCACGTACGCAGGAGTTATTAGGTATACTCTTCCCTAATTCTCATAGCCCGATGGGACGGCAATCCGACACGACCGGAGAGAGATCAGGCGCAGGACCAACGGCTTTGCGTGCTTTCCGAGGCACGGGGGTGTCACACCACCAACTTCCAAACTCCGGGCTGCTACTGAGAAATTCTTATTGGAAAAACCCAATAACACTTTTTGCCCGACCTGGGACTCGAACCCGGGACCCCTTGCTCAGCAGCCGCGCTTGCGACCACGAGACCAACGGGGCAGTAGATATGAAGCGTCAAAACTTTAGGTGCATGACTAGGTAAGAACCTAACTACAAACCGAAGATATAGTGTCGATGCAGAAGTACCGAAACAAAATCCCATAGTTTAAGAAGGTATCAGAGACAAAGTCGATGACAGAGGGAGGTTAGAGCAGACACAGGTAGAGAGTTCCCTTGCCAGGGTTGCAGAATTGGTTCGAAGGAAAACAGCCCGAGCAAACCTTAACTTTATGATTGACTAGCTTTTGCCCGCGACTTCGTCCGCGTGGATTAATAGTTCCCGTTCCCGGGGGATTTCCGGGATTAAAACTATCCTATGTCCTTTTTCGGGTCCCAGACTACATCTGTACCAAATTTCATTGAAATCGGTTCAGTGGTTTAGGAGTGAAGAAGAGACAGACAGACAGAGTTACTTTCGCATTTATAATATTAGTACGGAAGTACGGATATCTTACTGAAATCACCAAGCCGGCTAAAGCAATCGTGATGATCAATGTTCGTGCCTCCTCAGTATGAGAAGATGCCTTTGCCCTGCAGTGGGACAATAGTAGGCTGGTATTACAAACATACATACATACATAAACTTGCGCTTTTTTCCGTGGGGGTAGGCAGAAAACACAGAACGCCATCTGCTACAATCCTTACATACTCTTTTCGTCTCGTCCACATTCATATATCTGGTCATACAAGCACGCCGGTTACGAGTACTGCTCACCCGACCTTTCTAAAGAACCTCATCAATAGGGTCAGGGTAGGTCTTTCTATGACGTCCCTTCCTGGCGTTGCCACTCACATTTGCCATATAAATCCCTTTTCTTAGTCGCCTTTCACTCATCCTCTCAACATGACCGAATCATTTCGGTTGGTATTATTCTTTTATAAATCATCTGAATCTGGCATAACAACATAGCAACAGGAAAAATCTTGTCCATAAATAAAACACATCAGTATTATGATAATAAGGTTTCTTGTTCGATTAATACTAGTTTACAATAAGATTACTTTACCATTCTTAACGTACAAGTAATAATTAGGTGTATGTTCACAATGTACAATTATGTATGTAATTTTTTTTGTCTTATTCTGAGTCCACCGGGCCGCCGGGCACAAGGGCACTTTTAATATAACGTTCACTGTTCGTTTTTTAAAGAAAGTAATCGAGAAGATTCACACACACAGTCAAACACTTTAAGTAGTTTAAATTATAATAGCTGCGTTGAATTTACATCGAGTCTAGTTAACGTTACAACTGCAGTTTCGTTTTGTCTACATCTAAACATGATATTTAAAAAAATCGCTCCCGCTATATGTACGCTTAGATCTTTTAAAATACGCTACAGATTTTAATGCGGTTTTCATTAATAAATAGATTAATTCAAGAGGAAGGTTTATTCATATAAAACATCATGCTATGACTAACGGGAGCGGAGCAGTAATCAGAGACGTAACTGAACGCGAGTGACACCGCGAAGTATATTGGTAGTTTTAGAATAAACGGAATTGCAGTTGGTAGCGTTAAATAACTCCATGATACATCGAAAAGTAGGTTACTACTTCTAAACATTTGATGATAAAAATGTGCATTTGTATGACATAATATTGAAATAGCTGCATCTAAGCTAGAAATTATGACATGAATTTGACTGCAAGATTCTACATTATTTTAATATAAATATTTGTTACAAAACCGCTTTGTATATTTTGAGAGCATTTTATTTTTCGACTGTGTACAAAAATATTCTTTATTTATTAAAATCACTAATACCACTTTTATTATGTTGAAGTGATTTCTATAAAAAAATGTTACTTTCTAAATAAATTAAGACAATTTTATCCTTCGATTCGCACTTTAGTTGTTCATATTCAACAATTATGATTTTTTTATTGCTTTTTGCACGTTTATTGGAGACTTCTGAGCAAAATATGCGTTTGTGCACCGGAAAATAAACCTTATGGTGAATTTGCTTACGCCTTTTTTGTATTGATTTAGTACGTAAGTAAAAACAAAAACGACGAAAGCTATCTTTTATCATAAGATCCATTTTTCCGTGAACAAACACGTTACAATGTACACTAAATTATTTATTATTAATTCATAAGAAGTAAATAAGTGCCTACATAACTAAGTATTTTAGTGTTTTTACAAAGAGCAAAAATAATTGTGCTTAACATAACAATCTAAATGAAGTATAAGTCTAAGTAGGTAGTGATTTCAGACTTTTCCAATGGTTTCTTTGTTCAATTTGTGCTAAAGATTATATCGTTTTTCAGTACCTATTATTATAATTATATAACAAGTAAACAAATACTTAAGTAGGTACCTATATTTTGTGCATGGGGAAAATACAATTTTATTTCCAATTCCTAAGAGCCCGAACAAAGATATTATCAGTAGGTCTTCTGTCAAATGTTAAGGCCAGACTATTGATATATCAATTCAGAAAAATGGTTGACTCGAGTTGGCAAAACTAATTATATGTGATTGAAAATTATTTTGTTATGCTTCAACGACATCTGTGATTCAACAATTTACTTGAAAATTCAGTGACATGCCTACGACATGTACACGAAGCCAGTCAACACTGAACTACGTTCAAATGTTTCTGTGCACGAGACAAAAGTCTGTAACTAAACTAACACCAGACGTTTCCAGAGCCCGAGTTGTTTTAAATAATTAATGGAAAAAATAAATACCAATCAAATCATTTGACAGAAGAATTGACCACTGATTTGTATAGCTGTAGGTGTCCAGGCTTTTAGAAATATAGGGGTTAAATTTTAAACAGAAATATAACTTTAATGGGTTGGTGATTTAAATATTCTATAAAATAATAATTCGTTTGTTTCCATTAGACGACACTTTAATGTTTGTTTGGCATTTACTAAGAGTTTCTCTTTTTAATCTTTTGTAGGTTTCTACTGATTCGCAATAATTATTCTGTAAAAATCGCCAGTGAATTTAGGTGAAGTGAGCATGGAATGAGTTGTCCGTCCCTAGCATCATGTGGGAGTGTCATCCAACACGATGCTTACCTTATGCTCGCTTTACCTAAATTCACAGAGGGAGATTTTTACAGAATAGGCTTACATAACCTGTACAAGATTCCATGATTAAAAATAATTCGTAGCGTATTTTTAACAGCCTGCGCAAAAACAGGAGTAATTTACTGGAGCAATTTCAATGTACTCAAATCAGCGCAATATTAGATCAGTTTTAATGTACTTAAATTATATATAAATAGAGTCGAAAATTACCTAATTGCGTGCAAGATTATAAATGTGGCGCGTAATTACATCTTGCGCACAATTTTCAACTCTATAGGCAAAGTTTTTGAGTTCACTATAAAAAATACTTGGAGAAAAATTGCTGCTCTGCTTTCGCTGACGCTAAAGGCAAATGGGTCTATGACCCACTCACGAATATATCCCAAGGTACCCATACTATATTTCTAAAATGCACGCAAGCCGAACAGAGCCACATTAACTGTTGCGACTGAAAATGAGGGCAATAAAATACTTATTACAATTGCCACTGGGTCAACTAGTTCCATAAACGAGCCACTTAAGTGCCACCGAACGGAAACACTAATAAAACTAAACTATGTGCGCAATTTAAGAGTTAAAACATATTTCTTACAACTCCCTAAGTACAGTATCTACAATGATTTTCGTGCCAGTTGTACAAAATTTTGTTGCACACACACACACACACACAACTCATCTCGATTAACATTCCTTAGCAAAATAACTGTTTAATTACAATGATCACCACTTTCGCTTGATTAAATTTATATATATTTACAACTTTTAAACTAAAAAATATTATAATTAACATAGTGACTAGTATTAAATGTAAATTCGTAATAAAACATGTAAAGTATGAATGATAGTGAACGATAAAGTCTCCCCTAAACTGTCTGTAGTAAAATAAATATCCCTATATAATATAAATGGTATATATATTTACTAGCATATTATATAAAATAAATATAATCTACGCAGACTTGATACAGCTATATAAATTGACGAAATTAAAAATCCATTAGAATACTTATAATGTAGACTGAATTCGTTCATATACGGTGAACTTAATAGATGAAAAATATGTTTTTTCAACGTTATAATATTTACATTATTTAGTAATATACTAAATTATGTATATTTTGACACTGTTACGGGGTCGCGTTAGGTCACATCAACGGAGAAGAAATATTAGAAAGACTATTGTTCGTTTTTAAATTGTACTGTGTGCGAAATGATTTTTTATTATTAGCTCTGTGTACATACGTAAAAATGTTGTGTATAGATACAGACTTAATAATACACAATGTGACGTAACGAGGTTCCCGTAAAACACACGCAGACGAAACGTAACCATACTTAACACGACTCGCTTACCGTAGCTATTATTTTATTTTACAGAATATTTACATCAGTAAGTCGCGTCTGCAATGTTAGTTCTATATCCGTGGAATTAGCACAATTATTTTTATTTAAAATTCAATTTCGGATCGAATTTATTTCACGAGTATATTGGCAGCCATTAATAAACAACGCTATGACAATAATTTTACAAAATCAGACTTAACACATTGCATTTTAGAATTAAATTTTCAAGAATTTAAATCGAAACATATGCTTGAAAAATAAATTCGACCAAAACTTGCACTTGAAATTCGGGACAAATCATGAGTCCACAAAACAACAAATCTTAAACCGCAACAATACGTCTCTATCGATAAATTAAATAATCGATGAAATATTCGCATACACTTTACAATAGTCTAGTTCGACGATTATAAAATCTTAAAAGATCGCCTAGGTAGTAACTAGAGCTCACTCATACCGAGACGTTCGTTCAAATGGGCAGTAGCGACACAGCACACTATGTACAGAAACTCAACTTCGACAATGAGTAGGTTATATACCTACAGAGATACTGCCCCTTGAGGTTATTGAGTCAAATAACATTTTTAATTCGATAAACGTTCATTTTTCTCTTCAATTTGTGAGCTTATCACGTTATTGTAAACCATTAATCATCTTGTTGCGCACAGGAGACTAAATTATTGCTTGTCATGGCATTTCGTTGCTATCATATTGACTGGCAGTGAAAAGGGTTTCTTTTGTCACCAGTACGCAATAAGAGAATATTGAGTTTCTGTAGCAGTGTAGCTGTAATAGCGAGATGACGATGTGAGGTATGGGTAGCGGCGGCGTGGGCTCGGGCGGCGGGTGTGGGCGCTAGGCGGCGGCGCGGCGCGGGGGGCGCGGGCACGCGGGGGGCGCGGGGCGGGCGCACGAGGAGGGCGCGGGGCGGGGGGGCGGCGGCGGCGGGGGCGCCCGGGCCGCGCGCCGTCATACCCCGTCCAGCTGCCGTACGCGCACGTCCTGTGACGCACACATGTCCGGCGCGAACGGTAAACATGTGAAATATGCGCAGGCCGCGCACTCGTACGCCGGCGCCGCGTAGAACAACGCGACCAGCGCGCACAGCATCCCGCCCGCCGACACCATACAGACCCAGACTAACGCAATCTTTCTTCGCCTTTCGTAAGGCCCGAAGGTTATGAACGGCAGCAGCGCGTACGCGAGTAAAAATCCGAATACGAAGCCGAATACGTGTGCGAAGTTATCGATCCAGGGTAGAAGACCCAGGAGGAACAACGCAAAGGCTATACCGACTAGTTTTAAGATTGCCCGCTTCGGATGCCTCAGGAGAGGCCACGCGCCTATCACTTCTACTATTAGACACGCCAGAAGACCGAAATGTGATCCAGCTGGCCCCACCTGAAATATAAGACGGCATGTATGAGCACTTTGTCACAAAGCACACGGAATATGAAATTACATAGTTACTGATCAGTTAACGTTTTCACTTTATGTATTTCAGGCCAAAAAAATGCCTCTGTCGGGGGAGCGGTGAAAGTTTATATGAATCCCACACCCCCGGCCATAAGCGGAGGTGAAAAACCGCGGTGGTTTTAGCCGGGCTCTTACTTGACTTCCTCTGCTGTGGACCCTCACGGCGGTGGAAGTCTATGAGGATTTCCAACATACACCAAAAAAAAAGAACGGGCCGTAAAACCACCACCTTTGGGCTTCAAGGAAGCAACAAGTGCCAGAAGTAAGGTTGAAAGCGAAACCTTTACAAAATACAACTTGGATTACCACATAAGAAAAAAGTATATACAGATAAATAATAATGTTCATCAACTCACCTCCGCCCTATAAGGTTCAAATATAGCCGAAGCCATATTCCCGGCGACCCCACTTCCTAAATATATGACAGCTATCCTAACTGGCCCGGCCATCTTTTCCAGGTCTCTCATGAAGAGCCATTGCAGCGCCAACGTGGCAGCCAGGTGCAGTAGACCGGCGTGGACGAATAAAGACGTCCATGCGCGGTACAGCTGGTCTGGTCGACGTCGCCGCATGAACGGTAACATGCCGCAGACGTCATCAAGACAAGACACCTGGAATTAAATGCAGATGAAGTTAATACATCAGTATGGCAATTCTATTAAGAAACGATCGCAATCTTATCTTAGTCTCAATCCGTCAAAAGTACTTCCAATTTAGCAAAAAATTTTGACATTAGTTGTCGCAGAGATAAGATTTCGACTAAATCTGGAATGTTTTTAATAATCTTCTAAGTATCCCTTGTGATTCAGATTTTCATGATTTTTTTGAACTTCGTATAAAAAGAATATAGGTAAAGGTATAAGAATATCACTACAACCCCATCTTGTTGTTGTTGTTCACGACCAAACACTCATTCCTCGCTTGGGTAAAGTATACGGAGACATCAACTAACCTGTGAACATAACGATGCTTCCTCATGGAAATAACCCTTGACGAAGTCACAGTGTTCTCTCGTCGTGATGACACATTGACCATGGACTCCTATGCAGCAGGGGTGGCCTATAACCTCACAGGCCATGTGCTCTGCTGCGTGGCCGGCCCGACCAGCGGCCGCAGACCCGTCTAGTACTGATTTGCGGCAGATCGGCCATTTTGTGATGTCGTCTGGCCATTCATGCGGTGCTATCGATCGCGGTGCTTCGCAGAACCTGTAAGTGAAATAAGATGATCAGACCTGAAAAGATCTCTTGTTTGGTAATGATTTTATTAGAATTAATTATTGTTTAGTGATGTGGATTGCTACACCACATAATAATTTTTGAAAAATAGTGTACCTAACCATGATTATGTAAACTTAATTGAAAGGAGAGTAACCGGCGTTTGGAGTGCATTTTTTGCTCGTTCTTCTCCATAGAGGCTTAGCTACGTTTTGGAATGAGCAACTTCATAAAGCAAACTTCAACTTTTTAATTAACTGCCCAACTTCTAGACAATTCAAAAGTGCCTCGCAAGTGCTGTACCTACATGATTGAAAAAAATGCTTTGATTTTTGACTTACTTGGGATCTAATCCGCAAACGGACCCTGATATCCGACCTCCAGGCCCCGACTCTCCCGATGACCATTTCTTCCACGTAGAGATGGTGCTCTGAAAGGTAGACAAAACAAAGTTCACGGTTGACAGGCTTATGCTTCGCTCATAACAAGGTGTGAACCCCGGAGCGAGAAGCATTTTGTAGACGTACTTAGGACTATATAATTATATTTACATGCACTGTAATTCGATTGAGCCCTAGAGGCTGCTATTTGCTACTTACCTATCTCGAACTGATATTGTCTAAAATTGGTTGTCTTTTTTTCTGGACATAGTGTCATAATACAGTCACCGGCATGTAACTTGGTAAGAGTCGTTAGATGCGCAGAATTATATTTTTGGGTTTTTGTACTACATGATACACGCGCAAACTTACCCCACTACGCCAAACTTTGCCAAATTACGTGCTGGCAACTGTAGTCGATTTAGGTTTTATAACAAAAGCAATGGGTAATTATCACTACAAGCACGCAGGATTCTTTATTTTATAAATTTTAAGAAAACTTACAGCTATTTGAGTAAGCAATGCAGAAGATATAATGCAGAAGATGACCAATTATAAGATTTCACTTATAAAGTTATAGAAATTGCCACTTTGATGAAGTCTAATATGTGGGAGCTTGTGTGTAGCAATTGTATTACCCATGTATGCTACGTATTTTAATATTAGTCTGTAAGCTTTCTTTCAAATATAATAATGACATAATTATAATAATCCGTTCGTCACTTAACCTAGGGAATTTTAATGTCTTTTTGCAAAGAAATTTTGGTTGGAAAATGTTTTAAAGGTAGTTGTGATGAACAGCTAATAAAGAACATGCATCCACTCTTAAATCTATTAGAGCTATCGAGATATATGCAGAAACATACCTTTGATATTAATCCTCTTATCTATACGTAAGCGTGCGCAAAAATGGTACATTATACATAGTATTTAAACTAGACAGTTCACGATTTATTTGAGTACGAGCTCAAGACGTACTTGAGTGCAATGAATTTGAGACGTACTTGAGCACGGCGAGTTCAAAACGTACTATAGTACGACTAGTTCGAGACGTACTTGAGTACGACAAGTTCAAGACGTAATTGAGTACGAGGGTTCCAGACTCGTCGTACGTCGTGTTAAATTTAACAATGAGTACAAGAAAGTCTGCCACGACGAGTTCTCTCGTCAAACAATCCTTCCTTTCAAATTACATTCGTTTCATCCACATTCATACACTTCTTATACTTTTTAAGAACACGCGATATGACGTCACTTTATGCCCTTCTCCTGGGGGAAGTAATACCCACCGAACAATCAGCCTTAGATGACTGCACACATCCAGAATCGTCATTTCGTATGCAACACGCCGTGTCCCGTTCTCTTCTCGCTGACGCTGCTATTGCCCGTGCTATCCTCGCGTCCCTTCGCATACACGGTGCGAATTTTGCCCCCAAATGTATTAGATCAGCTGCTCTAGGACCCAGCCAAAATGAAGCTGGTTCTTCCCATTCAACCTAGAAAATAATAAGGGATATGTTAAACAAAATACAAAATTGCCCATCCGTGGAAGTACTACCACCATTCCTATTTCTGCCGCAAAGCAGCGTTTCTGTGTTTCGGTGTGAAGGGTATGGGTGCTGGTGAAAGTACAGTCAAGACAGTACCAGTGAAGTGGTTATTTTGAAGACTGACTTAATGCCTAGAGCCTAGAGGCATTTTATTAAACTTAATCTTATTTGAAATAAACATGATATCTACCGAATTACTATATTTTTTATTTTACCCTTTTCTGCGCGACTGTACCAGGACTACCAAGCTGCAGTATACACATATACATGTACTTATATTAGAAGAATGAATAAAAATAAATATTCTTCAGGGGACGAATGGGCCCCTCAAAAGTTCCAGGGGACGAGTGGGCACAGGGTGCGAATCTTAGGGGACGAAAGGGCTCTGACCCTTAAAAAGACTCGTACAGACAATCAAGCTTAAAATTAATAAATAATGACATTTAGCTACCTACATGTTTAAAATCACTTATTGTAAAGGTTCTATTATTTTTAAACCAGCTAAAACATTGTTCCACCTAACTACTAGTAACTGACGTACACAGGTATCTACTCATGTTCAAAGGTACATCATTAGAAGTACTTCGCTGTAAAAACGAGACATATTACCAAGAATATTGCGGGCGGGACGGCTTAATATATACATTGTGTCTTCGTAGACGCCTAAAAATATTATTTTAATGAAAGTTGGCTAGACTTTGAGATAGCTACATTTTTTTTTTGTTATTTACATTTTGATGAAAATATAAAACGTCTCTATTTCATAATTTATTAATTCCATTTTCAAACTACTTTACGCAAACTAGTCTATTTAAAATGAAATAATGCATAATTAAATTCTTGACAACTTTTTCTTTCCAAACAAATTGAAAATATGCCAATTTTATATGACTTTTCCTTAAATCAAAATAAATATTAATTTTTCGACTTTCGATAAAAAAAAAAACTTTTTCGATAAAAAAAGCGCTAGTCATTTCTCTCTATAAGAAAAAAAAAAGACGAATTGTTTTGTTTCCAACAAACAAAAAGTCCCAACAATCAACGAAAATTACATGGACGGTCCTTTTGCGGTCACTCGCTGCTAAAAGATAGCATCATGAAACAGTGCACTAAGCAGCAAAAAGCAGACAATAGGGGCGTCTCACAAAGACTGTGTGACCTATATTCGGAGCCTGCTCGCTAATACCCTTACTTTGTGACGCTTTCCCTTGCGTCACAATGAATACGTACCCTTTGTGGTCGCTACTTGCTAATTGTTAATTTCATATCGAGTTCGTGTTGTAAATAAAGTTCTTGGTTCTTTATGGTATAGTTGCATTGAGAGTTCTCTGTACAGTATAATTTTCTGTGATTATTTTTGACAATATTGGAAATCTCATTTTTCTATATTTTTTTATTTCGATCTATTTTTATTTTGTTAAACAAATTACTTTATGTTACGAAAAGATATCTTCCTAGCAGAGGTATATTTTTTTTCCTTTTTGTATTTACTTTATTTCGCACGCAATGATAACGCCATCACGTCAGAGCAAGTCATAAATATTTTTAGATTGAGATTGCGACTAGATTTCAAATCTTTTAAATTAATTTGCCTTTAGATTAATATCTACATAACATTTTACAGCTACGACAACCCATAGAAAAAATGTTGGAGTGGGAAACACAGTGTAGTTAAAATTTTACTAGAACCATCAATACCATTTATAATATTCAAAAGTGAAAGGTCACTCATTCTCTTATTGACTAAATACAAAATCTTGAAAACTGAAAGCTGAAAAGCAAGCAGGTAGTTTTTAAGTAGTAAACGGATTTGATGTCCCGAATTAAGGGGTCAGTGACTCCCACCGAGACATACTCGCGGCCAAAAGCTATAAGTATAAAAATATACCATCACGCCTGTATTCCCCGAAGGGTTAGGCAGAGGTGTACCAATGTACACCCACAGTTCGCCGGTATATTTAGGTCCCATGTAATAGGCGGCGAGCCTATTGCCATTAACCGGGCACAAATCCAAACTCCGAACTGCTACTGAGAATTTCATAGAAAAACCCAATAACACTTTTTGCTCGACCCGGGAATCGAACCCAGGACCTCTAACGTAGCAGTCGCGCTCAGGACCACTAGGCCAACGAGGCAGTAAAAGCCAAAAGCCAAAAGCTACTGTTTAAATAAACCCATTGCTTCAAAATCACTAGTCAACCTCTGAAAATAACCCATTATTCACATGATGTGTAAAGTCTTAAAATCACCATCATAACTTCGTAAAAGGCATAAATAAACATTTCACGATTTTGAACGCAGTACCCAAAAAAGGGTTTTATATGAGACGCCACATAAAATTATCTATTCAAGTGTAAATAAAGTAGGCAATGTGTTGGAAACTGTGAATGATCAGTGTTATCATGGTAAAAAATGTAAGGAACGGCTGACATTTTGTTTTCTGATTTCTTAGAAAGTGAGCACTGGGTTTCATAGAATAACGAGAAGCCTATACATTTATTTGTAATATTTACATGTGGAAGTATCACTTGGTTTATGAAACATTTCGGCAAAAATGAGTTATATTTATCATTTGATTCAGAATTTTACGCTCTATCGAATGGTATTTGTGTACATCATGTGAAATGGTTTAGGGATCTTTAGACCCTTTTTGACCGTATTTTTTAAAATCTCTCAATTGTAAACTATGCCTCGAGTACTCAACTCTTCTCAATAAAATTGAGATCTATACATACATACATACATAAAAGCACACTGCATTTCCGCTAGGGTTAGGCAGAGATATACCAATGTATACCCACAGTTTGCCGGTAGATATGCTTAGGTCCCATGTAATAGGGGGCGACGTTGTTGCCATTAACCGGGTACAAATCCTAACTAAATGCATAAAGGAAATCGTTAGAGAATACTATTTTATTTTAAAGCCAGATAAAGCACTAACCCAGGTAATACAAAAGAAAAATTAATGTAACAAATTTTCAAGCGCGCTTAAACTGTTGGGATTAAGAAACAAACAGCTGTTCCAACAAATATGCAACACGTATAAGTTCAAAATATATGGAATATAAGGTTTTTTAACGCTGTTTTTTAACGCTACAGGGTCAAGAATCATGTACCGAATCCATGATTTGTGACACCAATTTACGATCCTCTGCGCGATGTATTTGTTTTTTCTCGCTAGGACAAACTCAAAATATTTGGCTAAAAACATGTTTAAATTAAGCCTATTTGGGTCTCGTTAACGCTTTAAGGATGCACGCCAGACTAGCGTAATTTTTTGAGTTTTCGCCTAATTTCTGCTACATTTAGTTTCATACAAAACTTCTGTTCCGTTCAGACGGCGACGCAAAATGAGTTGTCAGTAGAAAGTAAATTAATACTAATTTAAAAAAAACGGTAATTTAAAAAACTAAAAAACCCGACTGCTATTCTTTAAAAATCCCTAAAACAAGATAAATTGTAGCAGTTGGGACCCATTCTAGAAATGGGGAGGATTAGTGAATTGAGAGCACATACCTATATTTCATTGCAGATGGTCCCGAATGGGTCCTGACTGCTACAATTTATCTTGTTTTAGGGATTTTTAAAGAATAGCAGTCGGGTTTTTTTGTTTTTTAAATTACCGTTTTTTATTTTTTTAGTATTTTAAAAAAGAAATTAATATACCCAGTATTACTCTTACAGTAAATACGAATCTACCGACACCTCTCAAGCTAAAATCCATCGAGCCGTTCAGCCTGCAAAGCGAGCCAAACATTTGAATTTGGCGCCAAAAATCCGACATTTTGTTTTTTTTTTATATACCCAGTGTCACTCTCACAGAAAATACGAATCTAACGACACCTCTCAAGCTAACATCCATCGAGCCGTTCAGCCTGCAGAGCGTGCCAAACAATTATACATACAAACATACATACATACATACATACAAACATACCCTCGAAAAACATAACCCTCCTTCTGTCGCAGTCGGGTAATTACGTTCGTGTGGCCTCATTCCAATAAACAAAAACAAATGAAACTCGTCCACAAACCTGTTGTAAACTCAAGCTCTTGACCAGCACCTGCCCCGAGTGTGTGTGCCTGCCGAACCCGACAGGTCCGAACCCGTAGCAGAGGAGCGACAGCAGCAGCACTAAGGTTTGCACTGTGCTCACCCACCACGTGAAATAAGGTCGATAGTCCGTCAGCTCGTCGAGCTGGCGGGCCACCTCCTCGTGATGCGCTACCGACTTGCGGAGCGAACGCCTGGAACGTAAGATAAAGAAATATTTATTGCATGAGAAAAATACATTGGTTTAACGGTGGGACAATTATTATTATTTCAGATACATTATTATATATATTCACTAATAACTACTTATATTATAAATACAAAAGTTTAAGTATGAGCACGAATGAATGGATGGATGGATTGATGGATATTTGTTACTCTTTCACGCTTAAACGGCTGAATGGATTTGAATTAAATTTGGTCCATAGATAGATTATAATCTGCAATAATACTAGTTACTTTTTATCGCGGAAAAATGTACGGTTCGGTTAATATATTAACTTTGACGCGAACAAAGTTGCGGGCAGATGCTAGTCTATTCTTAACACAAGTTTAGGATGTATATTGAATATATAATTATGATGTATGTATATGATATATTATTATTGCTGTACGTATATAGTAATGTAATTCATTTCAGTATTGAATTAGTTTCACGTAATAAATTTAGTTGTTGAGAACGAAATTGTAAATTGGCTTGTTGAAACGAACACTCAATTATTCCTAAGATCTTATAGTTTAAAACTAATAATAGGCAATATACAGGTCTAGACGAAAGAAAAACAACTTCTATTTTTCTACTATTAAAGCTCAAACTGATTTAAAAAAGAATTGCGAATGTTTTAAGAAAATGCCGAAGTTCCAAGGAGAAAAAACGGGATATTGCACTTTATAAACTGGCTAGTTTCACAGTTTCATCCGCGTTAAGTTACAATTTTGGCAAAACCGCTCCCGTGTGTCGTATCGTAATGTTTTATAGCCTATGACCTTCCTTAATAAAGGGGCTATTTAATGCAAAGCGATTTGTTCGAATCGGACCAATAGTTCTAAAGATTAGCGCGGTAAAGAATTTATTTAGACACTAGCGGGCCCGGCAGACGTTGTTCTGCCCTGAAAGTGCCCCACCTACCTACCTACTTATTTACCCTACCTACCTGCCTACCTACTCCATCAACCTACCTACCCACATACTTACTCTACCTACCCACTCTACCCCTACATACCTACCTACCTACATACCTACCTAACTACCTACCTACCTACATACCTACCTACATACCTACCTACCTACCTACCTACCTATCTATCTACCTACATACTTACCTACCCTACCTACCTACATACCTACCTAACTACCTACCTACCTACATACCTACCTACATACCTACCTACCTACCTACCTACCTATCTATCTACCTACATACTTACCTACCCTACCTACCTACATACCTAGGTAGGTATGTAGGTAGGTAGGGTAGGTTAGGCAAAGCAGGTAGGTAGGTACCTACCTGCTTTGCTATAAACCTCACGGAGCCCGAGACCTTTCCAACGAATGCAAAACCGTGGAAATCGGTTCGTGCGTTCTGGAGTTATAGCGTCAGGAAGGAAAACCCGACTTATTTTTACCCGACTGCGACAGAAGGAGGGTTATGTTTTTCGAGGGTATGTTTGTATGTATGTATGTATGTATGTATGTATGTATGTATGTATGTATGTATGTATGTATGTATGTATGTATGTATAATTGTTTGGCACGCTCTGCAGGCTGAACGCCTCGATGGATTTTAGCTTGAGAGGTGTCGTTAGATTCGTATTTACTGTGAGAGTGACACTGGGTATATTAAAAAAAAAAAAAACAAAATGGCGGATTTTTGGCGCCAAATTCAAATGTTTGGCTCGCTCTGCAGGGCGAACGGCTCGATGGATTTTAGCTTGAGAGGTGTCGGTAGATTCGTATTTACTGTAAGAGTGATACTGGGTATATTAATTTCTTTTTTAAAACACTAAAAAAATAAAAAATAAAAAACGGTAATTTAAAAAACTAAAAAACCCGACTGCTATTCTTTAAAAATCCCTAACACAAGATAAATTGTAGCAGTCGGGACCCATTCGGGACCATCTGCAATGTAATATAGGTATGTGCTCTCAATTCACTAATCCTCCATTTCTAGAATGGGTCCCGACTGCTACAATTTATCTTGTGTTAGGGATTTTTAAAGAATAGCAGTCGGGTTTTTTAGTTTTTTAAATTACCGTTTTTTATATAGTAGATTGTTTTATACTCTACTTTTTTGTTTCTACATAGTAAAAAACCCAAGTCGCTTCCCACTATTTGTTCGTTTGTATGTTTTAAACTACGCAACAGATTTTAATGCGGTTTTTATCAATAAATAGAGTAATTCAAAAGCAAGAATTATAATTATGGCTTGTAGCGACATCTATCGCTCAAGAAGCGAATTACGACGACAAACTGACGTTGCCTAGATCGCGCTATCAAAGTTCGGCGCGACGTTAGCATATGAATAAAAAATAGTAACCCGCCAGATAGGTACAACACGCATCTGGTCGATGGATCTTCCTTTTTAAATGGAAGATGAGAGACTTCACACCTTGTTTGTCATACCTTTACAAGATCATTACGCTACAAGGAACGGGAGCGGAACAGTAACCAAAGATATAAGTGAACACGGGTGACACCGCAGGGTATAGGATTGTCGCCGATTCTACATACATACATACAATCACGGCTGTATTCTCCGAAGGGTTAGGCAGAGGTGTACCAATGTACACCCACAGTTCGCCGGTATGTTTAGGTCCCATGTAATAGGGGGCGAGCATATTGCCATTAACCGGGCACGAATCCTGACTCCGAGCTACTACTGAGAATTTCATAGAAAACGCAATAACACTTTTTGCTCGACCTGGGAATCGAACCCAAGACCTCTGGCGTAGCAGTCGCACTTAGGACCACTGGGTTACCAAGGCAGTCGCCGTTTCTACAAAGTATTAATTCAAAAACCCATTACAGCAAGTTTAAAGTGCAAGTTGGAGTAAACACCATGATATACGGGAGGCTCAGGTGAATTATGAGTACCTAAGTACGCCGCACTGGAACCGTATTATTTTTTAATCTTTCTTTGTTACTTTAAGTAAGATTTATTAGAATGTTTCTAGTTCGTTAATTAAGAGATATTGTGACTGTGCTTGTTTGGCAGAGACTAGCGCGGTTTTATTATTATAACTTATATAAATAGAAGACTATAAATGTACGACTGCTACACTAGAGGTCCTGGGTTCGATTCCCAGGTCGAGCAAAAAGTGTTATTGGGATTTTCTATAAAATTCTCAGTAGCAGCTCGGAGTTTGGATTTGTGCCCGGTTAATGGCAATAGGCTCGCCCCCTATTACTTGGGACCGAAATATACCGGCGAACTGTGGGTGTACATTGGTACACCTCTGCCTAACTCTTCGGGGAATACAGGCGTGATGGTATAAATAGAAGGTTTACACGTATCAGTAAACCAGTAATATGTTCCTTTTTTTAAGGCAGATTATAGAGAAAACTAAAAAAAAGCAAATATATCTCGCTACAATTACAACGAACGTTTAGATGGATGGTTAGATGAATGATTAAATTGTTATAAACCGAACCGAAATGGCTGAACGGATCTGGATGTTTGGAAAAGAGATAGATTATAGTTTAAACTAGCATTATGCTTCTTTCTATCTCGCAAAAATGTACGGTCCCTGTTGGATAAAATATATCAACTTGACGCGGAGGAAGTCGCAAAAGCTAGTTAATGTTTTCTTTTAAGCGTTTTTTATTATTGATATAAATATTTAAAAATGTGTTTTGATTATATACCATCACGCCTGTATTCTCCGAAGGGTTAGGCAGAGGTGAACGAATATACACCCACAGTTCGCCGGTATGTTTAGGTCCCATGTAATAGGGGGCGAGCTTATTGCCATTAACCGGTCACAAATCCTGACTTCGAGCTGCTACTGAGAAATTCATAGAAAACGCAATAACACTTTTTGCTCGACCTGGGAATCGAACCCAGGACCTCTAGCGTAGCAGTCGTGCTTAGGACCACTAGGCCAACGAGGCAGTTACAATGTAATGATATGTATGATGTAAGTAATGTAGTTGTAATGTATTTTAAGCGACTTGCAATATCTATTTTTGACAGATTTCTTCGTCGGCGAGAAGAAACTGACGAAAATCGGAAAATCGATCCCATTATCGGTCAAGGTCGGAGACGCTAAATGAACGAATGAGAATAATAATAAATCTAATTTAAACAGTCTCCAGTCCTTATCTAGTCCAACAATTCCCGTTGTCAATAAAACCGCTTCAATTTAATATTTAACTGTTAGAGTTATTCCTAGAAAATAGAATTTACTATCTGACCCACAAATACCTCTCGCGGTTAGCTTAATCCATCAGGCGATTGAAGCATTTCTAGAATACGGAATGAAATTGGTCAAACCAATACCACAGAAGTAGATTCTGAACAAGTAAATACTGTACTAGTCTAGCGGTCACCGCAAGAGAGAGAGCAAACTGCTATCACTAATTAATTGATATAAGTACCGAGCAATGCAAATGCAAGTATCGGGAAAGTGCCAATGTGAGTTTCTCAATTTAAATGTACTTTCTAAGTTTATCTTAAAAATCACAGATATAGGCGGTGAAGAAAAACAACGTGAGGAAACCTGTACTACTTATTATAATTAATAGAAATTTTAAATCGCCAAAACGCTGTGAGATTGCGTGGTGATCAATACTTGTGCTCGCGCTAATATCCGGAACTACCGGTCCTAAACTAAAAAATATTTCAAAAAACGTTATAGACGGTCATATAAATTAAAATTAATCCGTACTATCCGTACTAATATTATAAATGCGAAAGTAACTCTGTCTGTCTGTCTGTCTGTCTCTTCTTCACGCCTAAACCACTGAACCGATTTCAATGAAATTTGGTACAGACATAGTCTGGGACCCGAGAAAGGACATAGGATAGTTTTCATCCCGGAAATCCCCCGGGAACGGGAACTATTAAACCACGCGGACGAAGTCGCGGGCAAAAGTTAGTAATATATAAATGCTCCTTCCAAATATCGCGAGCGGTTTACAACAAGTCCGATAGCCTTTACGCACATGTATGATATTATCACAAGAGAGATAATATCCCTGGTTGCATACGTTACCTATGCATAAAGAATCACGCAAGATATCATATAAATTGTTCAACGGATACATATAATACGAGTATCTCAATATCCGTCCCGCGATAATATCATACCTGCGTGGAAACGCCTAAAGCACCACACTATATAATTGGCAGGTACATTGAAGACGTCACATTGCCCTATTTATATTATTATTAACTAGTAAATAAACAGCAAAAGTGGGTCAAAGGCATGTCTCAAGGACACCTTTAATAAACTTCACCTCGTGTCCTAGATTCGTGTAATACTCTCTGATATTTAGGTACTAAATGCTGGAAAATTACGGAACTGTAAACGAATGTACTTATTCCGGAAAGCTTAGGTTCCGGGAAATATTTATTGTAAAGCGGTCCAATATTTGCATTGATATTTCAATGGATACTAAAGCATTGAATGTTAGATGTATAGCACTATGGAGTAAGACTCCATACTTAATTTTAGAAATGCGAAAGTAACTCTGTCTGTCTTTCTTGAATAAACTACTGAACCGATTTTGATGAAATTTAGGACGGGATGAGTTTTAATCCCAAGAAAGGACATGGGCTTCTTTTTATTCCACGACTTCGTCTGCGTCTGCGACAGCACGCGGACCAAGTCGCGGGCAAAAGCTAGTTTGATTATAAACATGAGTAATACGGAAGACACTACTTGATACATGAATTTATTTCAGTTAAGTATATTTTTGTATGTGACCGCAAAACTCGGAAAGAAGTCAATAGATTGAATTCGAATTTTAAACATCAATGTATTTTAAATTGTTTTATATTCGTTTTGTTTTTATTATACTGAGAAGCGTGGCCTGGTTTAGCAAGTTCATAATATTTTAATTTATTAAGAAAAAAATTACTTCACATTTTTCCGTTACATTTCTATTTGGCTGTACCGCCACTATTTCAACGAATAGACTTAAAAAAAAAAACATTCATATTTGGAATGATACACAGAATAACACACTAAACACAGTGTGAGGGTAGATAACGAAATAAAAACAGTAAGAACGCGCCCCACAGTGCGAACTCTTTAATAATTACGCGATGGGTCGATACCGGTCGTCGACCGCGTGGAAATAATTCTCTGAGCAACTGCTATACTCGCTCTTTGTTTTCTCCACAGTTTTGCGCCAAAAAGGCTTAAAAACGAAGCGTTTTCCAACTTTTTCGGTATGTATTAAAAGTTGTTTTTGCCATTCGTTTGGTTTTGAAGGGGGGGGACTTTTATGTTTCGTTGGGTATTCGGATCATTTGGAAATTTTGGGAGCTGTTCTTGGCTGATTTAGTTATATTACTCTACTTTAAATATCACTACAGAGTATTAGGTTTTGATATTTTTATCAAACCCTAATATCATCAATAGTTTTAACTTCTACTACCTAACTCAAACTTCTTGGGATTCAAAAAAAAATTCCCTTATGATTAATAACTAACATAATATACGATTAAAATTTTAGTAGACAAAAAAAATCATCATTAATGCGGCGAAATAGCTTCTCTTTGTCAAGCGAGATTATCTGGCCCAACAAACCAGTGACCTATATGGAAAATCCTCACACTTTACAACATTTGGTTAAAGAAATATATCCGTTGATTTAGGCTGGAAGGATCAGCACTAAATTAACTGGATCCCTCCCTAGCAGCGTACGGATTGTCCTCAATTTGCCAGTATGGTTGGCTGAACTAGCTATCTGTGCCTTACATAAATCTTCGTTACTTTCAGCCTAATCCCAGACTCATGTTATAAAAATGTTCTGCCGAAACTTATTTTGACGTAAACCTTCGGGTAACATCGGAAATTCTCGGTTGATATTAAAACTGTGGCTCGCAGAGCTCTGTAATTTTTGTATTACCCGTCAAGAATATTTGTTGAAGTTAACCCTAAAAGCTGGACTGAAGCAAGTCCACCTGCTAAGGAATTTTGACTGTTCAGACATCCGAGAGTCTGACAACCAGTCTTGGCAGAAAGTATCGTGTTACCCAGTAACTGAGTTGTGGAGGTCAGATAGGCAGTCACTTCATCTAAACTGCTGGTAGGATTTACACTATACTATACTACTATACTATTTGGAACTAGTATTTAAGCAATGTTAAAGGTTTCTGTATAAATAAAGAGTTTTGATTTATTTATTTATTTGGATGCACTCGGTTAGAATGAAAGCCGTACCAGATGTGGTTAGGTAATGATGATGATGATGATGACGATGTGATCCGACCGATTTTGGCCAAAGCGATTGAAATATGGCAGATAAATAAAAACCTTTTATAATGGGGTTATGGGTAAAGGTACGATGATAGTTTACTAGTTCTTACCTAAAGAATCTACCAACAACGCCCATGCCAAACTGCCTCCTGTTGGAGTTGTCTGCAAGGGGCTCCAGCATCGGTGTGTGGATGCGCGCTCCCCCCGCTCCCCACGACACACTCCGCTCCGGTCTTCGATACTCCACGCTGCTTGAACCGATTGGGGATCTCGCCCTGAAATTAGAAATTTATTCATTATAATTGGGACACCATTAAACAATAAATTCAAGACACAACTTCCCAAAGAAAAAACAGTTTATTTTAGCCATGAAAACCCGATTGATTTTTAAATAACTATAAAATTCGATTTTTATTTGCTTTGAAATCAATAAATAGTGAATTGTTGTTTTGTAAACCTACCCACGGTGCAGGAGAAATTCCTAGAGGAAAGCTTAAGCTCGTTAGTGCGTCGAAAATACTGACCACAATACTTCAGTAAAAAACCCCTATGCCCCTGACGCATATTTTAGACGGATAACGTCGTTACAATAAAGGTGATATTTATGTGTCATCGGTGTCAGATCAAAAAATAGGTACTTAACTGAAAACAATGTTTTTACTAAAGAAAGACAAGGATGTATGCATAAAAAGTGAACTTTTTAGTTATGTGAAATAAGAACTAAATTATTTTAGAAATACGACTCTTTTTAAATTATCTTTAGAATAGACACACAATGCCAGAATAGCCAGATCAAGTTAGTTGTGGTGCACGGTTAGTTAGTTGTAGTAGCGCTCTTTGTAAAGGAGCTCTTCCGGGAAAGTACTACCAGCACCATACCTATTTCTAACACAAAATAGCTCTGCTGTGTTCCGGTTTGAAGGCTATGGGTGCCGGTGTAATTACAAACATATGAGATGATTCAGCTTTGTCTCTGGCATAGCAACATGTTTGCGAAGCTACTGGTTTTGTAAGTAACTACTTATAGGCGGTGGAGACCACATCTTTTTATCGGATGGGAAATCATCAAATAACTTTTGGGAGTGTCAAACTTTTACTGACTAAACCCATCCATGTTCCTTCTTGTGCCCTTTGCGTTCCGGGGGCGCGGTATCTCTGTCGAACAACCTGCAGCAGCCCCGGCAGGTGGAGACCACTTAAGATCAGGTGCAGGTATATTTATTATCTAGAGGATATGTCGTTGAAACTTTGAATTTAGACTCTAAACATATTGCCACTGGACATATTTTACGCTGTATTGATTCAAGCAAGTTTTGCTTTTAGCTGGACGTATCAGGACCGATGGTATCAACTTATTAGCAGACTATTATTGATAAACGTTTGTATAGAAACGTGTCTTTGAGACAACCCTCAAAAAATATTGATCGTGTTTTTCTTGCCAACAAAAGTATCTTAATTAATGAGTGATAATGAGCATTTCGTAATTACATTTAAATTCATTAGTTCAAAGAAATGGCTTTTCTATGGCTCACTTCTTTGATGTAATAACGAGTACCTAATTATTTTTTCATTCTTACCTTGCGAAAATGCGAGAATAATATAGAAAATACATATATGATTGCTTACACATGTCTAGTTTTAAAAGGTTTATTGTATACAAGCTTATGCTCACAACTTTGTCCGCGTAAATGTCGCTTATCAGTGATATTTAAATTATTTTCGCGGAACCCTAATTATTTTTCTAAAATACAAGTAGCCTAAGTTACTCATAACATCGTCTATCTGTCAGTGATAGTCCCGTCAAAATCATTCCAGCTTTTAACAAATAATAAAAGTTTATTCGATTAAAAATAAGACACATCTTTAACATAATAAGACTTAGATTAGATTGAGATCGTTTCTAAAAGTTAGTAGTTTGAATTGCCCCCCAGGTGTGAGGCTGCAATTATTTTCTTTGAAACAAATTAACAAGAAAGAACTTGTACTACTAAAGCATTTTCATACTTATTTCTGTTATCCGAAGATCCAATTTCATTCTAGCAACATCTCGAACAAAAATCTATACAAACATATAGTACCTACATACGTTAAATATGTCACCATAGTCCGAAGATTTTATCTCCGATCACAGACCCTTGTCACAAAGATTTGGGACTGATACCCGCGTGAAATGCGCATGCGCGATGAGTCGTCTGTTTTTTATTTGCTTTTACACAACATATATAGCTGTAGTGCGTACCTTTCCCTTCCTTTGTGTGACTCAAAACAGTTGAAATATTCTATTGGCACTTAGGTATAAGACCCGTATATACAACATTATAAATTAGTATATGCGAAACTTAAATATAGTTTGTTCAGAATAAGTAACTGAATCGATTATAATAATTTTTATAACATGTTATATTTTGTCCCAAAAATTTGCAAGTGTGATGGAAAATGTTATCACCAGTTAATTACAATACAATCGCCGTGCAGTTAGGTACCTACTGCCAAATTATTATCAATGAGCGCAAGACGCGCTGCAAGATGCGCTGCGCCATGCGGTGAGCATGTTTTTGTACGGACAACCAGGTAACATAACAAGCTTATTAACTTTGTGATTTTTCATGGTACAGTTTTGAAATTTTGTGTACAGATTCTTTACATAAAAATACTAGGCAGGTATTCCGGGTTTCGCTTAAACTAATTATAATGTTGTACAAATAATGCCACCATATTGTCCTGCTGCAGGGCAAAGGCCTACTCTGATTCAGAAAAGGCACGAGTATTGATCACTTCACTTGCTTAATTAGCTTAGATGAATTGACGATTACAGACTTGGATGTAAGTCTGAAATCGTCACTTATAATTAATAACTAATATTAACTAATATGCGAAAGTAAGTCTCTTTGTTTGTAACATAATCACGCCTAAACCACTGAACATGATTTTGAAATGTTGCATATACGTTGTCAGGTGTACAGAAACGGACGTAGGGTATCTTTCAACCCGAAAAGTACTGTTTTTGAGGAAAAAAACAATAGCGTTCTTATGATAATAGATGGCGCCACGTGTCTTTCGAATCATGACTGAATTTTAAGTATAATCGACATTTATGCGGATGAAGTGGCGGGAAAAAGCTAGTTTATTTATAACATAAGTCTAGTGTTTGCTTCACGATCTTGTAAGGTCAAAAATAAACTTACAAAGTACATATGAAATAAAAATAAAATCATAATTATTTGGTACTTGCTAGTGACAGGTTGCAAACCTGCAACCTCGTTCTTGAACCCTATTCCCATTACGTATGGCATAGGTATGTACCTGAACCACAGGTACAACTAACACCAAAGTCAAAGTATATCATTTATTTCAATTAGACCATCAAAAGGCACTTTTAAACGTCTTAAACAAAAAAAAGCTCTATATTTACTTGCCTAAAATAAACCGAATCTAAAAAAAGTTTTTAATAAATGGATTATGAAAACATTTTTAATTAACTGTGAAAACGATTTTAGATTGAAAATCCGCTGAAATCATAAAACATTTAATGACAGTTTAAGACTATAATCGTTAGCTTTGCAAAAGAAAGTAATCAATTATGATTGATGTAAAAAAGAAAATATAAGTAGGTACCTATTAAAAGTTCAACGTTTGTCTGACTAGTTAGGACACTGATTTAAGTGCCTAGTACCACTTGCGCCAAAAACTTAATTAAAAGTTAGTTGCTAACATGTACTTACATATTACAAATATCATATATCCTTTTATAATGGGCCTGTCATATATCATAAATTACCAACTAACTCGGACTAAAGATAGCCCGGACTGGCGCAAGCGGGCTTAAGAAGTGTAATGACATGGTGTGCATGACGATTGTACCCATCCAATTTATGTTTTAATAAAATTAGTTCTCGACGTTTAACGTGTGTTTTGAAGGGTACGTATTTGAATATCGAAAATTAAAATACCTACGCTTAAAATACCAATGTTCAAAACATCGAAAATTTAAATATCGATTATATCAAAATGTCGAAAATTGTTATACCTAAGCTTAAAACTTTGAAGATTGAAATGCCGAGTGATTAAAATTTCGAATGATTCAAAATATCGAATGACATTATGCCTAAGTTCAAAATATCAACATTTCATACATCTAAATTCATAATATCTACGTTAAAAATACCTACTAGTTGAAATACCGAAAAAAAATTATATAGGCAGTATGAGTGTATTATGAGTGTGTGTAATATTTTGTATTATTGTCACTGATTATATTGTACATTTGCGTACAAATGTGTTTAATTTTGGGTTTTTATTATGTAAAAATAGGAAAGGAGGTTTTCCTTGTTTTTTTTGTAACCCACCTAGTAACTGATTACCATCTAGCAGCAAACAAGCATGCAGCAATCATGCAACATGCAAGCAAACATGGTTTCCGTCACGGCTCCGGCGCTGCAGGGCTCCGGCAGTCCCACGCGAGCTTAACGTCGCAGATGGTCTAAACGCTCACCACTGCAGCTTCGGCTTGTTGGCCGGCTTGGCCGGCCAACCTCAGCTGCGGCGGCGGGTGTTAAAACCACCTGCTCCTCAGCTCGCGGGCTGCCTCGCCCCTCCGCGCCTACGCGATTCTAAATTACACTCTAGGGGTAGGGCAGACAAGACTACGTGGAGTCGGTTTTGCAGCGATACGTTTCTGTCACTAACTTTAGTAGCACAACATATTGACTTTCAAGAAAATATTTTAATTTAAAGACCTAAATAATACCTTCACGATTGACCTATGCTTGTACACTAGACACTGATTTTCATGGATAAAATAGGTCGAAATTGTTCCAAAACCGAATTGGGGCACCCCGAATTTACGTAGTCTTTTGGCTGTTACCCCTAGAGTGTATATAAAAATCCGGAGGCGCGAAGGGAGGGCAACCCCCGCCCGCTGTAACAAAGCATAGGCACCCGTGGGAGCCGTAGCGGCTGAGGCTGGTCGCCAGAGGCGACCAGCAAGCCGAAGCTGCGGAGGTGAACATGGGTGCCTATTCATTGTTACGCAAGGGCGAAGGGGTTGCACTTCCCGTAGCGCCGGAGACGTTGCAGAAGCAACCTTTTTCCACTCATACTACTTATATCAATTTTTTTTCGATATTTTAACTTGTAGGTACGTATTTTTAGGGTGAATTAATGAATGTATTAAATGTTGAAAATTAACCCATTTTTACACGTAGGTATATTAATTTTCGATGTTCAAATATTATAATTATGTACCCATCGATATTTAGGACGTTCGATAGTTTGTACTTCGATATTTAGGACATTCGATAATCTGTATTTCGATATTTGGATCTTTCGATGTAACTTTTGTAGATATTTAGATTTTAGATATATTGGACGTAGGATATTTAACCATTCGATACTATAAACTTTCGTTATTTTAATTTTCGGTTTTATGGTCGTTCGATATTTCCATTTTCGATGTTATGAACATCGATATTTTAACAGTAGGTATTTTAATCTTCGATATTCAAATACGTACCTGTTTTGAAGCAACAAATGAATAACGCTCCTTTTCATAATTGAAAATTCAATTTTTTTAATAGCCGTTCAAAGTTCTGACCGATCAATATTATTAAAAAACACGTATCTATATGAATAAAAACAAATCTGTATCGAAACCAACTTAATTAACATCGTTACCAATTAAACTCACCAAGCGAATAAATAATTAATACAGAAAAATTACACCCGAATGCCAACGACCGCACGCCCGGCCAATAGTTCACAACGAGTTCAAAATAAAGCGTATTTAATTACAGTTTATAATTCTCTCGATACACTCTGATTTACTCGTATGGAATTGACACCATACAGTAAACTAATAAAAAAATACAAGTACCTACCTACGTCTGAATAATTATATAAGAAATCCAAGAATAATCAAAAGCAAGTTATTTGCCAACCGAGTTAGGACTCTAAATCGTGTACGTTAAAATATTTTTTACTAGCTTTTGCCCGCGACTTCGTCCGCGTGGATTAATAGTTCCCGTTCCCGGGGGATTTCCGGGATGAAAACTATCCTATGTCCTTTCTCAGGTCCCAGACTATATCTGTACCAAATTTCATTGAAATTGGTTCAGTGGTTTAGGCGTGAAGAAGAGACAGACAGACAGACAGACAGAGTTACTTTCGCATTTATAATATTAGTAAGGATAATAACGAAAAAAGGTGACGACTAGCGGGTGGCGCTCGGCCAGATCAATGCCATGTTGAAGTGATGCTGTTAAAATAAGCGATGATCATTGGTCCCAAGATTATTTCTACGAACTTTTAGTACAGAGTGCATAAAAAAGTGTAAATAAACATAAGAAACATTCATATATTCAACATGATAAAGTTTCCACACGTACCACTATATAATAAACGAGGTAATTAATCTGTCGAGCTGGGAACATGGCGGTACGATCTAGTCGGAACAGGATTATTAGGCAAACTTAGCTGCAACAACTTGACGTAGTTTACTTAGTATCGCGGCTTTATACCGCTATTGTAGCATCATCTTTAGTTATGTAGTTTGGGAATTACCACCACCTACATTCTGTGGAGCGATATCTATGAATTGTTTAATAGGAGAAGATTATTTGATTGATGCTGTAAGTACTTTGATGTTTTGCCAGTTCATTTCACGGTTTGGCCAGGTCGTGATTACCCAGAATCATCATCTGCTTAACCTTTTCCCAACTATGTTGGGGTCGGCTTCCAGTCTAACCGGATGCAGCTGAATACCAGAGTTTTACATGGAGCGACTGCCTATCTGACCTCCACAACCCAGTAACTAGGCAATACGGTACCCCTTGGTTAGACTGGTTGTCAGACTTCTTGGCTACTGACTATCCGTAACGACAGTCAAAGATCTACGAATGACTGCCGGGACCAACGGCTTTACGTGCTTTGCGAGGCACGGGGGTGTCTCACCACCAACTTCCAAACTCCGGGCTGCTACTGAGAAGTTCCTACTGGAAAAACCCAATAACACTTTTTGCCCGACCTGGGAATCGAACCCGGGACCCCATGCTCATCAATCGCACGTTGCGACCAAGAGAGCAACGGGGCAGTCGTGATTACCCAGAATACGGTATTAAATTGGTCAAACCAATACCACAGCACTAGTGTACAAATAAATACTGTACTAGTCTAGCGGTCACCGCGAGAGACAGCTCAAGCTGCTATCACTAATTAATTAAGAACTGCCTCGGTAGCCTAGTGGTCGTAAGCGTGACTGCTACGTTAGAGTTAGTGCTACATTAGTGAAGGAAAAAGTCTGTTATCGTCAATTCGCCTTGAAGGACCGTGTTGATCAATGATATTTCCTTGTCTGTACGAGAAGAGGCCTTTGCCCTGCAGTGGGATATTAAAAGGCCGGTATTATCCCAAGGATTAAAATTTATCACAATGTGTTGTAAACATTTTTTGTGTTCTCTTTTCTAACGTTTCGTCGGATTTAATAGAAAGAATCGTAAACCCCTGGTGCATATGAATTTAACATGCACTGAGTAAACAGGTATGGAATCCCTGAAAGAATCATCAATAATAACCCAGTAATACTCACCCCTTAGATCCGTCAACATTATCCGCTTCATCATGATGCTGAAGTGGCGTGGCTGACGTCGGTGCCGCGAAGAACACGTCATCGACGTCGACGTCATCGTGCGGAGGCGCCGCCCCGCGGAATGATCGCGACCATTGCGCCGACGTCGATTGACGCGAGCGCCGCGTCACCGCCTGGAAAAGATGGTTGAGGTTAGGAAAGTAAAAAGGTAATTGAAGCATTACAAAATGATGATTTTGATTTATTTATTCAAATTTTATGCAACATAAAAACGTACAAAGGCGAACTTAATGCCAATTGTCGAATTGTCAGTACTTATCATTAGAGATAATTTTAAATAAAAAATGTGTTTTATGATAAAAACATAAGCTCATTAGCTTATGTGGTTATTGTTAAACGAATAAAAGATGCAATTATACAGTATGAATTCTTCTTCTTAACGTTTCAATGGTAAATAAAAAAATACAGGTAGCCTAAACATGATCAAGAGTAAATTAAATATTGGCGGGATTTTGGACGGCAGTTGTCATGTGTATGATAATGATTGTAAATAAAAAACGATTAACATTTTCCATACATTTGCCCATGTTGGTGTTGCATTATTTGTTTACATTTTTTTACACAGCTGTGGAATAAATTTAACGCTAGGCGGTCTAGCATTAACACCGAAATTTTTGGTAGAAGTTCCCATCACGATGCTACTTCCACCTTTTATACGAAACAACGATTCGATATACAATCGATAACCAAACATTCAACTAATTTTGTAAGTCGCATCGGTTTTACCCATACCCGTCAAATCATGACAAACGTGCTCCTCGACAATCACAGGATATCATCGGTAGCGTATCATGTTTTTCCTCAAGATAACGTAAAAAAGAAATGACATTATCTGAATTATCAGCTTCTTTTCCTTGTGCTACTTTTTTAAAGACTAGCATCAGCCCGCCTTTTTATCCGCATGGAAGATATTGAACAACCATAAAAATAACTAACACAAAAATTAACTTATGGCAATCGGCAATAGTGTAACTTTCCATTAGTAACGTTTTTATTTTAATAAAGAAATGTTTGTGATCGATCCAGTACCTCCTTACAGACATCATTCGTAACAATCAAACTTTACTTTTTTATAATATTACTAGGTTCTGCCGAAAATTTTCTCTCTTATGGGTCCCTAATTGTATGATAAAAAAATAAATATAGCTTACGTGGGTCCCTACTGGCAAAAGGATATTAGAATCGGACTCAAAGGTCCGGAAATTACCGCATTAAAATAAACTATTTAGCCTAATTATATTAGAGTAGATGGTGTTAGTATAGATCAGTATATTATTTCAGTTTGGATGTATTATTTTGTTAAAAAAATCCCTCGTAAATGAAAAAAAATAAAATGATGATGTAAAATGCCTCGTTGGCCTAGTGGTCCTGAGTGCGACTGCTACGCTAGAGGTCCTGGGTTCGATTCCCAGGTCGGGGATTTTCTCAGAAATTCACAGTAGCAGCTCGGAGTTTGGATTTGTGCCCGGTTAATGGCAACAGGCTCGCCACCTATTACATGGGACCTAAATATACCGGCGAACTGTGGGTGTACATCGGTACACCTCTGCCTAACCCTTCGGGGAATACAGGCGGGATGGTTTTTAAAAAAAATAAAAATCAGTTGTTAAAAACAGTCATAAATAATTCGTTGTAAATAAATGGTATCATAATATCGTGTCAAGAAGCCGTAAATTACAAGCGAGTTCAAACTAATAGGTATTATTAATGTTTCAAACTCTAATATAGGTCAATGAGGATGTCAACACATGTTAGGACACAACACTATGCTGATTGGACAATGTTTTGCATCAATTTCGTGGTAATGCACTTCTTATGACCTGTCAAAATGAAATTCCTCCATAAATTTTGCATGATATTAGCAAACTGTGACGTCACTTACTAGCAAACTCAATTGATTAACTGTTTATTGATTTTAATATAACTAAATATCTTATTAAACAGTTATTTAATACAATAATTAGGTTTTAAATAAAATGTTGTTTTAGAGAAGTTGTGTTTTAGAATTGTTGGTTTAATAGTGTCTACTACCCAAATAAATTTATATATTTTATTTTAGATTTAAGTGACCTTGATATGAACTGTCAATTTCTAGCGTTGATCTACTTTTACGTTCACAAGACAGAGTATCTTCATAGATACATGAATTCATAATCATAAACTCTAGTTACTTACATTGATTAGTTTTCACTGTGAGTAAAAGAGATATTGTAGGATTCATGCAAAACATGATAAATTTATTCGTAATTATTATACAAAATTGTCATTTTGCTTACTTGCAAGGTTACGAAAATCTCCTTGTAGGCTTCACAATATTTTGTTCTTTATTATGAGAACACACGAATTTGCAATAAAAAACACAACGTTACACGTGTACAATACACTTTTTTTATAAAAGGTAAGAGAAGCCTTTAAAAAATATTACACATATTAATAAAAACCTTAAAGGTACAATGAAAATGAAAATGAAAATGAAAATGAAAATCTTTATTTGTAGACATAGGTTGTACAATGATGTTACAAATAAATATAAATATAGCGAGTCCATCTATGTCTTGCGTTGAAGCGTACAAATTTATTCCATAATTATAATCAATAATAATCATAATGAAATAATCAATGTCAATGTCTATGAAAGTTCAATATAAACAATTCAATTCAATTTAATTACAAAAGAGTGCAGCAATGTCAGAAATATAAATATAAAATTGATAAAAAGATGTCGTTATTATATTATGTACATGTCATATATGGGTTAAACAATTTGATTTGAATAATTTAATTTAAGTCAAGTTTTGACTAATACAATAAATCGGATGTAGCAGGTCTAGTATCTTTCATTTAAATAGTCGTTTATCGTGTAATAACACTTTGCAACTAGATATTCATTTAAACATTTTTTGAACAGATCTATATTGGTAATATCTATGATTTGTTTAGGTAATTTATTATAGATTTTGGGTGCCATACACTCATGAAGAAATATGAAAGAGAATTAAAAATTCCTTCGATGAAATACGCTGGCGAGTACAGTCGTGCACAGAACGCGTTCGCTGACAAACTCAGTGATATTACAAAGTTACGAACGGGAGTCAGTGAATAGATTTGGACACTAGCTTTGCAACTGTCCTAACAATAACTAGAACTTGAAAGCACTGTGCTAACTGGCAAATACTAATGTAATTATAGAAGCAATGTTTTGTTAAGTGATGTTTTCAGGACCTACTTCTAAAATAGACGGAATTGTTATTGTAATAAAGACCATTTTATCTTGGACATTTCTGATACCAGTGTAGGAAAAGATCGTGGGAAAACCTGGACTTATAACAGGAGTCTGATATCGCTAATACGACTTGAACAGGTCTGAGGATTGCTCTTGCTTTTTTTGTAGGAGAAGGGGCCTTCGCCCTGAACTAAAACTAAAGGGCTGGAATAACTAACTTTCGAGTACATACAAATTTTACATGTACTGTCACTCAAATGCAGAACAAGTAACGTTATAATAATCATGCAAATATGTTTTATTGTCAAAATATTTTATACACCTTTTTTAAAGAATTAGAAGCAAAGAAAAGAAAGATTGAAATCCTGTGTATACTGAAGTTAAAATCCGTGTCTAGTACATAGAATATAATTTAAGCAAATCTCAGAAATGATCACGCAGACCACTATCCATACCATCGATGTCTAAATCTTGCCTAACAGATAACTCTAAATAGTTATAGAACTACCAAATATTGCCGACACATTTTTATACAACGAGACTACCCAAAACCCACAATTTTCATAAACCCCTCAAAGGGCCCAGAAAAAAAAACACGCAGTAACCATGACAACTACTCAAAGAAATCGCTCACGTCAGCCGAACCACAGGAAGCAGTAGTTCGCAGTCCGGCTAGTTCCTTCCTTGGGATATTGCCGGAAAGGGGGGGGGGGGAGGGCACGAATAGCTCCGATTATTTACGATGCCATAACGGCCGCCTTTACCCGAAAGACATCACTTTTATAATTTATTGCGCGGAAATATCGCGGTCTAATTCGTCCGCTCGTATATTATAATATTTGGAGGGTTATGTGGACAGCAATATGTTACGTGTTACTTATCGTTTTGAGCAATTTTTAATATTACAGTGGGCACCGGCGTACGATACGATACGGTAAAATATGTATGTATAATAAAGATTTTTTGTGTGTCGTTTTACGCGCTAATCTCTGTATGTGATAGCCAGATTTTAAGAAGAATTGTATGTTTTGGCTATATGACATCACGCTACGACTCTCAGAAGCGGAGCAGTAACTTAAGACGTTACTAAACGCGGGTGAAAAAAAACTGCGCACACTAAGACGCGGGCTGCAGCTAGTAATACAATAATAAGTTTCAAAGCATTAAATAACTTTCATCCGTAATACAACGTTATTAAGAGACAATTTCTAGTTTCCACTTAAAATAACCATAACATAACTGATACAGTTCGTAATAAATACACGAGACTTAATCTTATTAGTTATGTAGTAACTTCCGAGCTACGAGAGCTACGCGACTACGGCGTAGCAGTCGCGTAGCCACGAAGTGGAGTTGGCAGCGCGTGATATGATTTTGAATTACACTGAGCTTAAAGCCTGAATAGATGATCGACTAAACTATTTTGTGATATTACTATGTATTTGTGTTAATGTTATCTAGAGGTTATAGACCGAGTATTTAATACTTATACAGGTTGATTTCTCATTCACCTGCCATATTTCAGGGGATGAAAGTACTCGTAGATACGAATAACTTTTTCCAAAAGACCAACCCCGAAATATGAAAAAGAAGTCTGGTCTTCCATACATTTTTATCGTGTTACGGTGCATTTTTGTAGAAATGAAAAGTCACGCTATATACAATTTTTATTTTTTTCTTTTTTCAAATTCATTTTTTTACAAAGTGTAATATAATTTAATTAAACCTTCAAAAAGAGTTTATCAATTCTTTAAAAGCATTTTTTATTATGGGACCAACCTTGAAATAGCAAAAATGAAATCAGTTGACATTTATTATCAAATAATTTGTTTTTTTTTTGCGATTTTAGGGTTGGTAAAGTAAAACTTGTTCACAATAATAAGTACAATAACCCCTTTACGGGTGTTCAGTTAATTTAATTGCACCTTGTATATAATTTTGCCGGAATAATGGTCCCATAGGCCACATTCCCTTCATCGCGTTAAAGCGATGTGAAAGGCAAATGTTTAGGTAATTAGGTAACAAGCATCGCGGCAACAAATAAGGTTCAAAATATTGATGAGTTTGAGTAACTTGAATCGCATGACTGGCAGTTTCCACTTTAAAAAAAAGAGCACGGTGAAAAATAAGTATAATGAAAGACAATATGGCTGGACAACGACTGAACGTTTTTATTTGAAAATTAATTAGAACGTTACAACATTATAGGTGGCGCCACTGGATACATTTTGTTACCCAACCTCATTTTAACACCCCCACTTAACAAAATAATAGGTGCATACATTTAACACATTATACCCATCAAATATCAGTATACATCTACATATTTGTTCTATTGTAACAAACCAAAAATAAATCACCTTTTATCAAATAAACCAAACATTCTTAAAAAATTATAATGTTTCATTTTACATAAACCCTTAGTTAGTAAATCTGCAGGCATCTCTGAAGTAGACAAGTATTTTATCTTTACAATATCATTAGCAACTTGTTCTCTACAAAAATGATACCGCACATCAATATGTTTTGATCTTTTATGGTGAATAGGGTTTGCTGACAACTTATGGGCTGACTGATTGTCATTAAATATTGGTATGGGATAAGTTTCATTTGTTAATTCAAATAACAAATTTCGCAAGTACACAGCTTCTTTGCAACTTTCCGAAATACCCATATATTCAGCCTCCGTACTGGATAATGCTACAGTAATCTGTTTCTTGGTTTCCCAAGAGATTGCACAGTTTGACAGCCTGAAGAAATATCCAGTATAGGATCTCCGATCAATTACATTACTGGCCCAGTCAGCATCTACAAAAGCTTCTAACTGACTATTACCACTAGCCAAAAACTTTAAACATAAAGATTTAGTTTTCTTTAAATACTTTAAAACTCTCTTTGCATAGGACCAATGTTCCTCATTGTAACAGTTATTAAACTGGCTCAAGTAATTTACAGAAAATACAATATCAGGACGTGTGAGCACAGCTACATACATAAGCGAACCAATCAGTTGCTGATAAGGTAACTTTTTATCACAATTCTCACTTTTAGTTAAATTCAGTCTAGGTTCAATTGGTGTCTCTGCAGACTTACAATCAGAAATATTGAATTTTAACAACAATTCTTCAATATAGCTTTCTTGGTCTAAAGTTATAGAACCATTCTCTTTATCTACAACCACTCTCATACCTAAACAATTTTTAACACATCCTAAGTCTTTGATTTTAAACTTTGATGACAAACTTTCTTTTAATAAACAAGTTTCTTTTTCATTATTCGAAAAAACAAAGAAATCATCAACATACAATGCAATAATAATCTTTATGTCTCTATCGATTTTTGTAAACAGACATGGTTCTAGTTTGGATTTTTTATAACCCACTGATTGTAACAATTCATCAACTCGCTGGTACCATGCCCGTGCTGACTGTTTCAGTCCATAAATAGCACGTTTCAATCGCAAAACCTTGTTTACATTATCATTTCCCTGAAAACCTGGTGGTTTCATCATGTACACATTTTCTTTTAAAAAACCATTCAAAAAAGCAGTGTTCACATCTAAATGACAAATATCTAAATTAAACTGAACTGCTAAAGCAAATAACAATCTCAAAGTGGAATGCCTGACAACAGGTGAAAAACAATCATCAAAATCAATGCCTGGCCTTTGGGTGAAGCCCTTAGCAACCAACCTGGCTCTATATCTGACTTTATTATCAATGTCAAATTTCCGTTTAAAAACCCATTTACATTGTACAATTGTGCCACTGGGCGGAATATCAACTAATTCCCAAGCATCATTTTCTTCAAATGAATTAAATTCACTTTGCATGGCTAATTTCCACTGTTCACTTTCTGAACCATTCAATGCTTCATCTAGTGATATTTCATTTGCATTTGTTTCTGTGGTTTGACCTACACATACATTACCAGCACAGTACCAATCAGGCTTCTTGCGAATACGCTTAACAGGCTTCTCCACTGGTAACTCAGCGGGTTCAGCTCCCAGCATATCTGTGCATTCCTTAAAGTCCTCTTCATCAGTACCAGGACTTTCTCCTGTAGAACTCTGTACTTCTTTGTGCTTTATGTGCGTCATGTCCCCCACTTCTTGGGTACATTCTTCTCCTTCCTTCATTGGAAAGATGTCATCAGTGCCCTCACTAATGTCAAAGTGTATCACATCTTGCTTCTGGTCAATCCCCTCCTCAATCACAACAATATCTCTTGATATTATTATACTGTTATTGTTGGGATTGTAAACTTTATAACCTTTGACATTATCCGAGTATCCAACAAGAATACACTGAGTCGCTTTTCTGTCCAATTTTAACCTTTTTTCTTTTGGTATGTGTACCATGGCCTTACTTCCAAAGATACGTAGATTACTGACATCTGGTTTAATTCCTGTCCAAATCTCTATAGGCGTCTTGTCAGTTAATCCTGATGCGATAGACCTGTTTCGCAAATAAACAGCAGTGTTCACTGCTTCTGCCCAGAAACGCTTAGGCAATCCTGCATCGAATAACAAACATCTTGCTTTCTCTATCATTGTACGATTAAACCGCTCGCAGAGACCATTCTGTTCCGGTGTGTATGGACAAGTTTTTTGATGGACTATTCCAGCAAACTGCAAGAATTTTTCAAATTCCTTACTACAGAATTCTGTACCATTGTCTGTCCTGAACACTTTCAAATTTCTGCCTGTCTGATTTTCTACTAACGTCTTGAATGCCTTGAAATTTGAGAATACTTCATCTTTTGACTTCAAGAAATATACAAATGCCATCCGACTATAGTCATCGACGAATAACAAGAAGTATTTATTTCCTCCGATAGATCTGGCTTCCATAGGCCCACAAACATCTGCGTGTACTATATCGAGAAGCTCCTTGCCTCTGTTGCCAACATGAGTGAATGGCAACCTGGCCTGCTTTCCTTCGCAGCACACAATGCAGTTGGTTTTACTGACCTGAGCCTTGTCCGAGTATGACATTCCTTTGACAGCACCATCTCTCATCATATTAAGATCTTTGCTGTTCAGGTGACCAAGTCTTCTATGCCACACATTCCACGACACTGAAGTCAACAAACAATCTGCTTGCTTAATTCTCAACTTATAAACACCTCCTACCAAATCTGCAGTCGCTACTAGTTTACTCTTTCGGTTATAAATATAACAGTGCTTCGTATCAAATGTTACTGAGTTTCCTTTGCTAATTAACTGGCTGACAGATAACAAGTTCGTAGCCAAGTTTGGTACATATAATACTCCCATCACTGTATTCTCATGCTCGGTATCTCCAACAACTGTAGTTATTTGCACATCTCCACAGCCTTCAACCGTAATTTTCGTCTTATTAGCGATGACAATCTCCTGAACCTGGTGTTGATTTGTTGTGTTCAACAACCAGTCTTTCTTAGATGTTAAATGACAGCTGGCACCGCTATCGACGTACCAATCCGTTTTATTAAAGTTACCGCTGAGAAATACTGCACTGAATGCATTAGATTCTTTGCCTTTTTGAGTATTTTCACATTTATTCATGTAATGCCCAAACTGTTTACATTTGAAACATCTGACATTTGATCTGTCGTTATGCGATGACGTTTGTCTATGCGCTTGCATTTGGTTTTTCTTTTTATGTTGCCAACCTTTCGACACAAACGCATTCTGTGTAGAACTATTACCAATGTCACTTCCGTCTTCCATGTCCAGTAACTTTGACTTGATGGCATCAGCTGTCAACTCGATACCTGAATGTTCCACCGCCATGATCATGGGTTCAAATTTTTCAGGCAATCCCGCTAACAATAAGGAGCCGATCCATTCGTCACTGATTTTGAATCCTGTATTGTTCAATCGCTGACTCGTTTCTAAAAGCGAAGTCACATATTGAGACATTGATTCACAATTTTCTCGACGGATTGATATTAGATTCCGAAGCAATCCGATGCGCCGCGTGTAGCCATTATCATCAAATAGCTTTTTCAGCTTCTGCCACAATCCCTTTGCTGTTTTTTCGTTCTTGATGTGCACGAACAAACTGGGATCTATAGTTAAAATTATTTTGGCTTTAGCTTTTGCGTCATTTAGATCGCCGTCAGTCGTGATGCACTGTTGCACGCCTTCTAATACGAGATAATTCTCAACAGCAAACGCCCAATCTTCATAATTCTCTCTACCTTTAAGCTTTGCAATACTTGCAATAAGGTTTGTCGACATTTTGCACTATATTTCAACCAAAAATTACTATTATACACGTGAGCGGCCCATAACCTATAATGAAAGACAATATGGCTGGACAACGACTGAACGTTTTTATTTGAAAATTAATTAGAACGTTACAACATTATAGGTGGCGCCACTGGATACATTTTGTTACCCAACCTCATTTTAACAATAAGAATATTATTTTACGCTCGAAATAATGAGAATTGGCGACGAAATATATTTTTTTGAGCTCTCTTTTATAATTTTTTATCATGATACTGTTTCATTTCCATTAAATATTTTTGAATAAATATTCTCTTTAAATCCTTTACAATATACTTTATTTTTCTCAGTCTTGTATTATGTACCAATACGCCAAACTGTGTGATAAAAAACTGAGTATTTATGGAGTCCTACGTTTAGAAAGCGCTTTAATAGAACTGTACTGAAAGCGCGCTTTATACGAAATGTAGTGTAATCTTATTTTAGTAAATATCATACTAAACTTAATGAAGACACGAGGTAACCCAAACTATCATAATTATCCATTACCAGTTATAAAGTTAAGTAACATTTAAATAAAATTATTTGACGGAATCCTAACCACAAACTAGACCTTATTGCCTTTTACCAATGTACTTAATTTAATTGCGCGTAGCTACTTATTAATTAAAATATAATTAACTGACTATGTTTGTAAGGGCAAGAATATCCTCTTGATATTCCTTGCTAATATTATAGCCCCCTACGGTGTACATTGGTTATACATCTGCCTTACCCTTTGGGGAATACAGGCGTGATGGTATGTCTGCAATATTATAAATACGAAAGTAACTTTGTCTGTCTGGTATACATATAAACCACTGTACCGATTTAGATAAAATATGTGACGTAAGATTGAATAAAAAAAAATTGACATAGCCTACTTTTTATTTAGCAACTTCATCTGCGTTCGCTGTAACCACCATTTACGCAGTTAAAGTCGCGGGCAAAAGCTAGTTATGAATAAATAAACACGTTTATGTGAAGCTTAAAAAGGTCACTTTGTCACGCAAATACTGTTTCACATTTGAACTTTACGTCGTATTCACGTGACTTCGCCATTGCCATCTAACTCTGTTCGGGTTTATTATGTAGTAACTATAAACTTATTTTTAAAGCCAACAAACATTTTTATGTCTGACATTAAGAGTCTGATTCCTTATGTGTTCATTTGTTTTGACCCAGAGTCTGGCTGGTCATTTGTACCCGGTGGCATTGGAGCGGGAACTTGCGGGTGCAGTCAGATATTATAGTAGTATTTTTATGAACAGGTTCAGACTAACGCAGACAGCTGCTGTCTAGGTATACTACCCAGCTACCTACACTAGAGGTCTTGGTTTCGATTCCCAGGTCGGATAAAGTGTTTAAGGGTTTTTCTATGAAATTCTCAGTAGCAGCTCGGAGTCAGGATTTGTGCGCGGTTAATGGCAATAAGCTTGCCCCCTTTTACATGGGACCTAAACATACCGGCCGACTGCGGGCGTACATTGGTACACCTCTGCCTCTCCCTTCGAGGAATACAGGCGTGATGGTATGTCTCAAGCTGAGGAACATAAGTACTAATTCAATTGAGGTCAAATAAATTAAGTTTGGAAACAAGAGAATGTCTTAATAGGGAATAGAATACATTTCAAGGAAAAGTTATTTATTTAATTAAGTCCCTCATGGTTCTAGACACTTGATATGTTTCATCGTTTATAAAAAAACAGCTGTTTCATACAATTTGACATTGTGGCTTTTTTATAAGCGACCAAACATTTCAATTCTTTGGTACTAGAGTCAAGTAGGTACCTACTGAATCGATAGTAAAAAGACCTTCATCTTCATCATCATATCAAACCAACGGCTTCCACTGCTGGACATAGGCGTCCCCTAAAGATAGCCACAATAACCGGGCCTGGGTTGCCCGCATCCAGAATTTTCGCGACCGTTTACGACCAGGTCGTCGGTCAACGATGTAGCTACATGTTAATCATATTATTATAAGTTGGGTTAGCAACAAAAGTCGATACATATAATTTAAATAAATACGAAATAACACAATTCACTGCTATTCAGAATTTTAAGCAATACATAAGAGTTCATTTTATCTTAATTTTATATTCATTTTGTATTTACTTTGACATTGTGCTCAATAAGAATTTAAAAATCTGAAATGTTAATCTACTTTTGTTGGTAACTGTACTCATTTTCTTCTCAAATTACTTCCTTATCGACATCGATAACAACCCCAAGAAGACAACGTTTACTAATCGTTTGATTTAAGATAACATCAATCATTACCTTACCGAGGACCCCACGTAATATGTAGGTCAACACAACCATTTATATTAACCGTCTCAAAATTAACTAACCTATAAATTACTCATCCCTCTCAAATCGGTGACCTATTTCGTCTCGCAATCTGGTACAAACGTGGCTATAAGCTATGTATACATACGCAATTTTATCATGAGCCTAGCCACATAATGCGGCGTGTATTTATAAGTCTCGGGGCACACATAGGGCGGTCCATTAAAGCTATATGGTCGCTGGTTTAGGATTTCACGCGGCCTGCAAGTGCTTTTAGCATAGTTAGTTAAAACAAGCAGAACAACTTTTCCGTTGAGATATTTAGCCAACTTTTAAATGGTTAACGTGTGAAACTGGGTTAGCGGCTAACTATGCCACCTGTGGTCATAAGTGGAGGTTTTTGGTGCTGGATATAGCATAACTGTATGATACATTATATATGTTGTTTAGCTTCCACTCTAGGTTCGCATTTAGTGTTCCTAAAAGCGTCCGTTTATTCTTACAAAGAATTCCATTCATTTTTGCTTTTTAATGGCAAAATAAAGCTGAAATGATAACGGTCCACCTCATTTTAAGTGGTCACCGCTTCTTAAAGACATCTGCAATAGCAGAGGCCTTGCAATTGCTTGGACGTTTGCTCTGAAAATGTCCAATTAAGAGACTACCACGTCTGTCTGTCTACCTACCAGACCTGTCTAATTATTTAACCGTTTTTACTTTTAAATACCAGACAGATTTAGAGACGAATAATTTAAATACTAGGTACTATAAATTTGAAAGCACACTATTTAGTGAAATTTTTCATCAATTTATTTTAACTTAGTTTATCATTAAAGAGACCCAATCAGTATTCAAGTCTTATATCCAATAAAGAACGAGTAAAACGAAAAAGAATACCAACTAAATTCTCATAAAAAATAACCTTAAATTTGAATTTACAATTAGTTATTTAAAAATCAAATAAAAAGAGAAAAGCTTACTTCAATAAGAAGTTAAATATTTTCTCTTTGAATAGTTTTTACCAATAAGTTTATTAAATTGTGAAAAAATAAAACATTATTTGAATACCTAGAATTCTTATTCGAAATGATAATTAATATTATATTATCTGTGGTATAAGAGTTGACATAATTATATGTTCAACGCGTCAATGTGACATGTGAGAGCGAGATAGATAGAAACCTGAGCGAGAAAGCAAGTCCTACGTGACCTATTCTGCGTTTTAAACTGCGTTGCTATGCAAAACTAGCGGAGCACATTTATAATAGGCGTGTGGAGGAATTAGACCGCACAGCATAGCCTGGTATAGCCTGATGGCTCAAGCCTAAGGTAGGAGTTGGTGTCATGGAGAAATGGTAACTAATTCCTTAGCAATGAACTTAACCTTGTCAGTTTATTTTGACAAATAAACGAAAATTGAAATGTCTGCTTGTAAACTCAAAATAACTAAATGCTCATGAATATTTACACGGTACTTACACCAATAGGGCAATTTTTGTCTGTCTTTCTATCTGTTTGTTTCGGCTAAACACCGTAACAGCTGGTTCCATTTTGACCGGTTATTCACTAGCTACTAACTGATGTTATATGAAATTACTTCGATCACTTTTATTTTAGGAAAAGAACAATTCCGGGCAAAACTTAACAATCATGTGGACGAGATGAGAAACTAAGTCGCTAAGCTACTAAAATAATATACTAGCCGTAAATCCCTTTCTAACTGTAGTAAACATTAAACAGCACTACATCCTCCGTCTATTGGAGTACACGTCACGTCCGCTAGTAGGTAGGTACACCAGTTATTATCATAACAAGGTTGCCTCTTACTTGTACGTGACAGCCGATGTCCTCGCGTTTCGCTCTTATCGAATATTCTACAGCGCAGGAAATAAAATCATCGTGCGAATTTCGGTGTATGGGAAAATCTGTTTTTAGGTATTAAATGAGGGTAAATAGATTTCGATTTTTATTGTTCTTGAATATAGGTTAGTATTGTTTTTTTATTTAGGTTGAAAATTGGTGAAATGTCAAGTTTATATTTTGGTAAAATATGTCCTGGTAAAATGTATAAACTTACCGAGTAACCTGCTATTGCACTGCCTAGAGGTTTTGTATGACATTCTTAGCAGAAGCTCGGAATTAGGATTTGTCCCGTTAATGGCAATAGGCTTGCCCCCTATTATATGGGATCTAAACATACCGGCATACTATGGGTGGACATTGGTACACCTTTGCCTAACCCTTTGGGGATTTCAGGTGTTATGGTATGTGAATTCAGGTATAATAATTATGTCCCAGTAAAATGTATAAACCTACTGAGTAAGGTGCTATTGCTCATCCATGCAATCATAGTCATACGAGGCGTTTAGAAATAGTCAAGCAAAACTTTCAGCACTTGCGATCATTGGTCTTACTTGGTTTATTTGTAGTAGTCGAAAGTTATTTCCACAGGTAAAACTTAGATTCACGTGAACAAAGCCACGAGCATAGATAGACAAAAATAATAGTCGTACAACAAAAATATGACCTGCCTTCTGATACATTCAATGGATATTGAACGAACTCACAAAACATAACCTTCCGCAAATCTATACACGATTGCGTTCCATAAAAAAACCATATTCTATACTAATAAGATCCAATTTAGAACGCACTCACAAAAAGTAACACCTGAGCGTCCTTTCAAAGTAACAAGATGCTTTACGACACACCTACTACATAGACAATAATATACAGGGTGTTTGGCAGAACGTTGGACATACAAAAATGGTGGATAGGTGGAGTCATCTGCTACTTACTCAGCCCTAGTTAATTTGGCCCCGTACGCCTGGATATTTAAAAAAAAAATGCTTTCTTCTAGTTTCACCACTTTTTTAACTTAATTTCTTTTTAAATCTTTAAGATTGGCAGATACTTATAAAACTATTGCTTTATTCAGATGTTAGCTACAAAAAAAAGTTATGAGTCCTCAAACTTACAGAAAGATGTTAAAAATATTAAAAAAAAACCACGGGGCCAGGGCCAAATAAATATAGACTGAGTAAGTAGCAGATAACCTATCCACCATTTTCGTATGTTCAACGTTCTGCCAAACACCCTGTATAATTATGTAAAGTATCAAATTGGTTTGAAACTTGCCACCGTATGCCGAAGATGGGTACATCAATAACGAAGCAACATCGCCGAGGCGACGCCACACATATAATATTTATGACTCTGTCCATTAATATGGAATGATTTCTAAGATATAAACTGATATATTGAAGGACATGAATTTTCGGAGTGGCCAAAAGTTCAGTGAACTAAATCTTTTGGTATTAACGTTTTATTAGGTACTGTGATGAGACTTAGATTTGATAGATGGACCAGATGTGTGTCTGTGATCGATTTTTGATGTTTTCTTATATTAAGCTATTAAAATTCCTCGCTGATATTGTGAAAAGCTCGTAATATTTATTATTACAGGCAATGGCTTTTAATACCTAAATTGTTTATTAATGAAATCTTTATTGTAGACAAGCCCTCCACACCATTTTTGACCACTGTAGCTACTGAAAGCCAGAATCAACAGTGGCAATAACCAAAAAAGCGCCAAGACAATGAAACTCGACGAGTCCCAGAGAAACAATAGAAGTATCTCGGATTCCGCAACGATATTAATCAGAAAAAACAAGCGGAGGAGTAAGAAAAATCACTGTAGAGTAGACTATTAATAAAGTTTAAAGTTTGAAGGCTGTGGGTGCCGGGGTAATTACAGGCACGTGTGACATTTCAACATTGTCTCTGGGATGGCAACCCATTTGCAAGGCCTCTAGTATTGCAGATGTCTATAGGCAGCGGTGACCACTTAACATCAGGTGGGCCGTGGGCTTGTTTGTCATCCAACGGCATAAAATATTTAAATACAAATACTATATTATTACTTTGCTTTATTGATTCGATTTTTTTTTTTAATAAAAAAAAATGTTGCAAATTAATGTACGAGAGAAATACTCTCGTACATTAATTTGCACCTGCCATGTTATCTCAACACCACCTTTGGTTGACTGGTAGAGAATGCCTAAGGCATTAAGTCCGCCTTTGTACAGTCACCCCCCAAGACTACGGTTATACGGTTTGATGTCATTACCAAAGGTTACCTTTTCTCTGACGCTGACCCTACATTTTATTGCCTAAAGTTTAAATAAATAAATACTTACAGTAACAACATAAGAAAGCCCGGTAAGCGTGAGCCTCGCAACGCTGTCCTTCCCGGGTCGCGGCAAGGACGGGATCGTGGGCTCCTCGAGCGGCGCCGGCGCAGGCAGCACGTCGGGCCGCTCCCGCGCCCGCCCCCGCGCCTCCCTAGGTGCTGCGCCCGACGCTCCGTACATACTGTGGGAAGGTAAATAGTTAGAATTGGAAGAGAAAGACTGTATTATGTACAACAACCTATGGTTCACAATAAAGAATATTTGATTTGATTTGAAAGAAGACAAAATAAGATTATTCATCTTCATCATCATCAAATCAGATGAAGATTAATGGTCCTCGCTCATTGTAACAGCACGGCTCCACCACAGCAAAGATTTTGCCATTCAAGTTAGGATTTTAAATGGCAGCCGTTAAAGTATTTTTTTTTCGTAAAAAGATAAAAATGGTGATGGTACGCCGCCCGCAAGCTGTCACCTTTTTTTTCTTGATATTATAAAACATATTTTAACACACACGATTTAAAGCCCTAAATCGAATGGCAAATTATTTGCAACGTCTGAGCCGTCCCGTGTCTGCAACTGTGACTGCCAGGTTTAGCAGACAAAATGTTAAACTTTCAGGCACTATTCCTGTCTTAAGTTTTAGGAAAACATGTCAACAATCAAAATAAAAAAACTATGCGGTACAGTTTATTTTAAGTACATGAAGCCTTTCTATCAGGTCTGATTTATTTCCATAATACAAGCTTTGAATTCAACCCAGCTTCAAAAGGATTCATACCTCTCAAAACCAAACAAAATTGTATGTTTTTATTTTGACGTTTTGTAAATAGAGAATTTATTGAAACACAAACATGCCTTTTAACAAATAACGCTTTCCTCTTTTTTTTAATATAGCAACGTTTTCATGCTACGGAAACGATACAAATATTGTTGTTATTGTTCATATTGTACGTACTCGTACGTGCTCGTCCAATTTTGACTGTTTTTTGGTGTTTTACTTTTTTGTTTTGTTTGTAGCTGTACCTGCTATTTGGATTCATGTGTCGTGATGGCCCAGTGGTTAAGGCACCCGCCTCTCATGCACGAGGTTGTGGGTTCGCAACCGGCCATGGGCAAGTACCAATGTGACTTTTTCTAATTCATATTTACTTTTTAAGTTTATCTTGGACGTCACTGACATCGGTAACCATGTCAGAGGCCCTTGAGGCCGTTTAGAAACTCTGATACTAGGGTGTGTGGGGTCGTTAGACCTTACTGCTCACACGATAAAGAAGAAGATGGATTCATAAACAGGTCTGAACTATAGGATACAGTACTAAAAAACAAAATATTCCTTTTGATTTGTTTATTTTTGTTGTGGGTAGAAATGGTGAAGGCTAGATGTAATGCTAAATGCGACTTTGCCTATTGTCACTACAGCTTACTCATTCAATGAGTTATGTCGACTACTCTTGGCCTCTGTCTCTGTTGTTTAATATTATAATGAGCTCAATACATACATACATACATACATAAACTCACGCCCTTTTCCCATGAGGGTAGGCAGAAACCACGGAACGCCACCTACTACGATCCTTACATATTATAATGAGCTCAATATATGAAGTTTCATAGCAAATTGTGCTTAAACACCCAGTACCGCGACCTAATAGTAGTCACAATACCTACAAGTTCACTGTTAAAATATCAACTGAAAAACTAGGTGTCATGATGGCCCAGTGGTTAAGGCGCCCGCCGCTTATGCACGAGGTTGTGGGTTCTCAACCGGGCACGGGCAAGTACCAATGTGACTTTTTCTAATTCATATGTACTTTCTAAGTTTATCTTGGACATCACTGAGATCGGTAACCATGTCAGAGGCCCTTGAGGTGGTTTAGAAACTCTGACACTAGGGTGTATGGGGTCGTTAGACCTTACTGCCCCACACGATAAAATACCAACTGGAAAACTGAGAAAATGTGTTAACAATCATCACAAGGGGCACGAAACATTTCAAAGTTATATCACGAAGTAACGTATTCCATACTTGCAAACGGAATTCATTTTACATTCAATTTTCAACTCAATGTTGGCATTGCAAACGTAACTTATGAAAGCCGTCAAATAAATATCGTGCATCGGGAAAACTGAGAAATATTCTAAACAACTATCGAGATAGCTTCTGTGAAGTGCACACACACGTTATCGTGATATATATGTGTGTGTGCTTTGTTTTATATAAGTGTATTGTTAGCTTTAAAAGTCGAAAGTAACCACTCACATCTTTCAAGCTTACATTACTTGGCTGGACGCTTTTGTATGGTCGTCTAGAAGGGATGAATTCTGTTTACGGTTTTTGCGTTTTCATATTTGACTTTTGGTTCAGATTTGTACATCATTATGACTTCATATAGGCTGATTTTTAGTTAACTATACATGTTTCAAGTTTATATAAAAATTGAAACATGCAACAATTATTTATTTATTTATATAAAAATCTTTTATCATGGGACCCATCTTATGAAAAGTATAGTGATTCCATAGATTTTACCGTGTTGTCGTTAATATTTAATTCTAATAATGTCTGTATAATAGTCACTTATATGTCAGCCAAGATTATAATTGACTGTTGCCCTTAAAAATGCCTTTGCATGGTCTAATTTAAAATAATAATGATTTGACTTTGAGCTTGATTTTTTTACCACCTAAGTACTACATGTGAAATGCAATAAAGTATTGAGTATTGAGTATTGAGTATTGATTAAAAAACTTGTATGTGAAATCATCGATGGAAAACATTTTGATACGATGGAATTAGAACTCTCTCTATGGAAAATAAGTTTACCTTTTCACTATATCTTATGCGGAATTAGGTCATTTATATAGAAATAAAAGATTCCACAAGACTTAACGTAGCAAATATCTATAAGCTCAACCGAAACGTTCCCTCGATCGCGAAGTACAATCGAATTCAACGAGTTTAACAAATTCCTTTGTGCCGCTAAAGTGCACGACGCCAATAAAAATCCTTATACCGTGCAAACTTTCTCTGAATTCAGGTTATAAGCAGGTGGATAGGTACTGTAGAGGCTCTAGCACATACAAACTCATTTTAGATGTTTATAATATATAGATGCTAGATTAAAAAATAAGGAAAGAAAGATAGACCATGGTCACGGCTGTCAGCAAAAATTTAATAGAATAACCCTATTATTACAAGGATTGACGGGTGGATGTTTGAAACTCTTTCACGCTTAACCAGCTGAACGGATCTGGATGAAATTCGGCACAAAGACTATAGTCTGAATTGCATTTAGGCTACTTTTTTTCTCTTAAAAATGTACGGTACCCGTTTGACGCAAACGAAGTCGCGGGTAAAATACCTTCATTTAGTACTAGCCGAAAGCTAGTACAAAATAAAAGGTATTTTAATAGTATTAAAATCCCTCCACCTCTACAATAACTGCGTCTAAAATATTTTCAAAGATTAATTTTACAATATTATCTAGTATATAAGCGAGTTTTTCTTTGTAAATCAAGACTGGAATGGAAGGTTTCTGGGGCAATTACACCAGTCAAAGTCAAAGCCTTTCAATCAAACCATTCACAAGCAGTTTTGAATTGTCAAGGACTTGCCCAGTTAGTCAGGAAGTCGAAACTAGTTCCTCGTAGTGTGCGGTTCATTAAATTACAATTTGATACCTAGGTACTAGAAATATCTAAGTTCGTAAACATATTCAGTCTTTCATTTGCTTCCCATTGTTTTATTTGATTCCCAGGTCGAGCTAAAAGTGTTATTGGCTTTTCTATGAAATTCTCAATAACAGCTCGGAGTTAGGATTTGTGCCCGGTTAATGGCAATAGGCTCGCCCCCTATTACGTGGGACCTAAATATATCAGCGAAGTGTGGGTGTACATTGGAACTACTCTGCCTAACTCTTCAGGGAATATAGGCGTGGTTTTGACTTTACCATTTTGATTTTTTACCGAGACTACCGTATAATATTTCAACCTACAACTTCAAGAGCAACGATAAACACACCTACCTCTAGATACAAACTTACAAACTTAATTATCACAACCACGTACCAACCATGTCTTTAAACAAATATACTCTAATTACTCGAGACTGCGTAATATCACAATCAAGTCCATATATCACAATATTCCAAACTTCGATCGTGTAATCCCGAGCAACCGCAAACAAATGTAAATTAACACTAGCATACTAGTCTCGAAGCGTCTGAACTTCAACTACCAGGAGTCAAGAATTAACAGAAGCATTAATAAGGATCCCTCGCCCGGACGTCCCGTAGGGTAAACAACTCATTGTAGTATGACTTACTTCCTCAGTTAGGCACCCCTTAACGTTATGATGTCCTGGTAGTTATGTGCACTTCAGTATGGTTGTTTGTTGGAATTGGTATGATAAGCAAGGAGATATAGGTAGGTAGTCAAAGTTATGCACTAAGTGTAAATACGATTTTCTATCATAAATTGTAAAGATCATTTGAAATATCCAGATAACTTTTTAACAACCTATACAAATGAAAAAATTTAAAGTGTCCGTTTGTAATGTCAAAATAACAGCTTTTCACAAAAAAATGTGATATGAGTGTAAACACGAAAAAATATACCTCTGGTACACAACCCTTAATTATAATAAACCTTACAGCGACTTCTCTAAGCTGTTATAATATCATTCTAAAATACATTTAAACCTTTCTTTCCTGAAAACTGCAAAAGAAAAGCTCCTATCGATTATTTATTCAAGAAGAGACATAATTTTTCTAACCATTTTAAGGTTTAAAACAACTATCCAATACCTTTGATCTAACGAACCAAACCTACACCTTTTATAAAGAGGAATTCAGTATAATTACATCGAGTCAAGCCTAATTGCCTTGTACCCAGTTAACTAAATCCCACGCAAGAATACAAAATGCCTATAAAAAGTGTCGTCACAGCTGCCGACGGCGAATAGTTACGTTTAATTTTATTATCCCGGGGAGACAGTCCGGTATTGGCAACCGTTCCCGACTGTACCGGGATTATTCTGCTTTGTACTCCATTTAGAGCGATTGTACGTAGAATGGAGCAATCGTTGTCGATGAATGTACTGAATTGATAAGTCGAGAGACGTGAACAGTCGGAATATTAACAGAATAATACCAACCTATTATTGTCTTACTGTAGGGCAAATGCAGCTTCCAATAAAGAGAATGCACAAGCATTGATCACCACGCTTGCTAATAGCGAGTTGGCGATTACAGGCCAGATTTTCTCATGATGTTTTCCTTAACCAATGGTAATTGTTGTTCAAGATAAATTTAGAAAGTAGGTACATATTATTATGAAATAGAAACATTGGTACTTGCCCAGTATCGAACCCACAACTACAAGCCTAAGAGGCGGGACCCCTTACCCACTAAGCTACATCACAAACTCAGAATATTACCAGATAGCTTTGATAATATCTCGATAAGCGGTTCTATTCACTTTTAATACTAGGTACTCGAGTTGATTGATTGCGAGAATCTGTACTAATATTATAAAGCTGAAGAGTTCGTTTTATTTGTTTGAACGCTCTTTAAAAACGCTCTGGGCTGTTTCTGAAAATTTGCTAGTAAAAAGCTACGTTATCCCTGAGTTCTATTGGCTATATTTTATTAACAAAAAACCAGTATATAATAAAGCTTCTAAACCAGCAATATTTTCCCAGCAATACATTGCCAGAAATATTTATTGTATGGTCCGGTCCGGCCATATCTAAAATGTTTTTGAAATACTTGGTAATATCATCTCAGTGAGGCCCGGACAATTCGGCAAGTATTGCTGCAAAAGTTTCTATGTGATCACCCTAAACACCATTATTTTTCGAAGTTCCTACATGGGCTATAATTATTTTCCCGGCAATGTACAGTGGCGACCAAAAGTCCATACCCAATCTCAAAACGTATTAGGTTGACGTTTAGTTTGACTTACGGCCTTTTACTTTCAAGAATAGACACATGTATCATCGTTCTGAATGTAGTTCATAATTTCAACATTTCTACATGAGACAAGATGGTCTAGTGGTTAAGCGCGCCCAGTTGACGGCGTTAATCAATGAGCCGCGAGTTCGAATCTCACATTATTTTTGTCTTTTTGTTTTTACTCAATTTGAAGAAATGAACAGAAATATAATATTCTTTAGCTTGTTCGCTTTGTTCACACATTTCGTAAATTTAAAAGGGTAGTCATAGAAAACTAATAAAGAATTTAGATTTCTGTGAGGTAGACATGAGTTTTGTGCATATTTAACTTGATTGGAATGAGCGTTGTCGTTTGGTTGTGGTTGTTGGTTAGTAACGAGTGATTTAATAGATACTCGTAGTGGTATTGTAAGTATTCTCGAAACGCAGGCAAATAATATTACTGAGGCGAGGGCGACTATTATTGGGCTGCATAAAAGTGGTCCCAATTAATATCTTATGAAACCTGACTGAATGTGAGTATTATATTAACGAATTGTAAATTAAACTTTTATTTGAAATTTATACCTAAGATACCTAAAATTATTTGGTGGCATTTCGATTAATACTTATTATTGATTTTTAAATATATAATGACGCCAAAAAAAAAATGTGTTTATTATGGAATTTATAAATAAATAGTTTTAAATATTAAAATTTGTTATATTAAATAAATATTATTAAATTATATAAAAAATTAAGTCACTTTAGTATTTTGTTATAAATGCCTAAAATTACTTTTTTTGTTGTTTTAGAATAATACTATTATTAGTCTCCGGAGCAAGAAATACGAGGAAGAGGATAGATAGCCTATCCTACCTACTCAACAGCGAAGTGGATTAAGTTTGGTGGTTTCGCACTGGATAACATACTGTTTACAACAACAGCGGCATGCATCATAAACCAGAAAAAATACGTTTCGTTTTTAATATGTGGGGATGGCGTGCAACAGTGCTACTTATGAAGAAGTATTAGACGGTGTTATGCAACATTTAATAACCTGGATGTTTTAGTTTTAATAATTAGACGGTGTAACTAAATATTTAGTCATAATTATATTATATATTCGTAGATAGTTATTTAATGATCTTAAATTGAGGTTTAGTTTCAATCTTCTTTTCATCAAGAAAACGAATTATTAAACTATTACCTCACTAAGTTTATTGTGACGTTACATAAAAAAAACCTGTTCATAAAGTCTGAATTATAGTTTAGTTTTCAATTAACTCTGCTGAATACCAATTCAGAAACTTAATACGTGAGCATCACCAAATTTATTTGTGTTATTAAAATATCCTTCTCTTATTATGTTATTATGAATTTTATTGACTAAGTGGGTATTCAACAAAAAATCTTATGAACAGTTACAAGAGAACTTCTTTTATTTCGGTAGGAATGTGACGTTACAATTCTCACTCAGACCAACAAAAAAAGAAAGACGGCGCGCCGCGAACATCAAAAGTGAAGCCACCTTTTTATCTATGTGTGTATCGAAGGGTTGCCATTTGTTAAATTTTTTCCCTATAATTTGGGGATATTTTTGTGGGTAGCACTAGGATAATATTGTACGAGTAAGATATTGTTCAGTATGGTATTGTACAGTGGCGACCAAAAGTCCATACCCAATCTCAAAACGTATTAGGTTGACGTTTAGTTTGACTTACGACCTTTTACTTTCAAGAATAGACACATGTATCATCGTTGTGAATGTAGTTCATAATTTCAACATTTCTACATGAGACAAAATGGTCTAGCGGTTAAGCGCGCCCAGTTGACGGCGTTAATCAATGAGCCGCGAGTTCGAATCTCACATTATTTTTGTCTTTTTGTTTTTACTCAATTTAAAGAAATGAACAGAAATATAATATTCTTTAGCTTGTTCGCTTTGTTCACACATTTCGTAAATTTAAAAGGGTAGTCATAGAAAACTAATAAAGAATTTAGATTTCTGTGAGGTAGACATGAGTTTTGTGCATATTTAACTTGATTGGAATGAGCGTTGTCGTTTGGTTGTGGTTGTTGGTTAGTAACGAGTGATTTAATAGATACACGTAGTGGTATTGTAATTATTCTCGAAACGCAGGCAAATAATATTACTGACGCGAGGACGACTATTATTGGGCTGCATAAAAGTGGTCCCAATTAATATCTTATGAAACCTGACTGAATGTGAGTATTATATTAACGAACTGTAAATTAAACTTTTATTTGAAATTTATACCTAAGATACCTAAAATTATTTGGTGGCATTTCGATTAATACTTATTATTGATTTTTAAATATATAATGACGCCAAAAAAAAATGTGTTTATTATGGAATTTATAAATAAATACTTAGTTTTAATATATTAAAATTTGTTATATTAAATAAATATTATTAAATTATATAAAAAATTAAGTCACTTTAGTATTTTGTTATAAATGCCTAATATTACTTTTTTTGTTGTTTTAGAGGAATACTATTATTAGTCTCCGGAGCAAGAAATACGAGGAAGAGGATAGATAGCCTATCCTACCTACTCAACAGCGAAGTGGATTAAGTTTGGTGGTTTCGCACTGGATAACATACGGTTTACAACAACAGCTGCATGCATCATAAACCAGAAAAAATACGTTTCGTTTTTAATATGTGGGGATGGCGTGCAACAGTGCTACTTATGAAGAAGTATTAGACGGTGTTATGCAACATTTAATAACCTGGATGTTTTAGTTTTAATAATTAGACGGTGTAACTAAATATTTAGTCATAATTATATTATATATTCGTAGATAGTTATTTAATGATCTTAAATTGAGGTTTAGTTTCAATCTTCTTTTCATCAAGAAAACAAATTATTAAACTATTACCTCACTAAGTTTATTGTGACGTTACATAAAAAAAACCTGTTCATAAAGTCTGAATTATAGTTTAGTTTTCAATTAACTCTGCTGAATACCAATTCAGAAACTTAATACGTGAGCATCACCAAATTTATTTGTGTTATTAAAATATCCTTCTCTTATTATGTTATTATGAATTTTATTGACTAAGTGGGTATTCAACAAAAAATCTTATGAACAGTTACAAGAGAACTTCTTTTATTTCGGTAGGAATGTGACGTTACAATTCTCATAAGTTTGTTAATTTTAAAAATAAATTTTTGTTATCACACAGCACGCCTTTTTTTCCTACTTCCAATTACAAAAACTTAAAATAAAATCACATAAAAAGTTAAATAAATAATACAATAACTAATATTTGCTTCTTATAAAAAATAAATAACAAGCATGAATACGTAATAATTCAACATAAACCTAAAAAGATTTTGCCTAACATTATTATGGTTTCAAGAAACAAAAAACAGCCACACATAGTATAAGATTTGAACTCGGAATTCAATGATCGTAAACCCTTTCTTATCCAAACCAGCTGCCAGGCCATGTTATAATTATGCGAAATTTAGCAATGCAATGGTAAGAATACGTCGCGCGTCGGGTAGGACTCGTACGGTAAACAGAAATATAATGCCATTTCGCGTAGTGCGACGATGGTTCATTAGTGTGTGTTATCTGTGGAATGTTGAGGTTGAGACATCACTCGTAAACACACATGCGCACGCGCTGACTGGATCGCGCCCGTGTTCATAGGAAAGTGAACCTTAGCGTGGGTATGCAATTCTGAGCGCTTACTGTACCTCAATAGTTGCGAAGGCTTCTACTCCAAAAAAAAGAACTTATATTTTCAATCAACTTTATTGAATTCAAAAAGAACATAAAAAATCACTGACTCTAAAGAAAAAGTAATATGGTAGTAGTTATATAAATGGTATCGAACAAAAAATATTCCCTTTTAAAAACCTTGCTGTTGAGTCAATTTTTTAAATTATTCCATTATTTATATTATTCCATTTATTTTTTATTTCATTATTAATTGGAAACCTAAAATATTAAATACCTACATAAAAAGAAGAAAACTAGAAGTAAGAAATCATAATTATTTATATTAACCGAATGGGGAAATTTTAAATCGTATTATGGCAACCCTCACACTTTATGTCACTGCTTTCGTTCGTTGAGGTTTTGTGTTCCGAGTAACCTAAAATTCACAGTTTATTAATAGAGAAACGATGTTATTTCATGTACTTACAAGCGAAAAGTGATTCCGTGAGACTTTTTATGTAATTTGCTGTTGTTTTTGCAACTTTTCACTACACAGGAAGGCATAATTCTATGTTTTAAATCTAAGTTTACTTGACGGCGACTCGTGACGTACTAAGAGCGATGAGCATGGTTTTAGTGTAGGTGTGTGCGTGAGCGTGTATGTTTACTTGCAGGAGCACGGTTTTATGGCTTCACTTTCGATGTTCGCGGCGCGCCGTCTTTCTTTTTTTGTTGGTCTGAGAATTCTCATAAGTTTGTTAATTTTAAAAATAATTTTTTGTTATCACACAGCACGCCTTTTTTTCCTACTTCCAATTACAAAAAGTTAAAATAAAATCACATAAAAAGTTAAATAAATAATACAATAACTAATATTTGCTTCTTATAAAAAATAAATAACAAGCATGAATATGTAATAATTCAACATAAACCTAAAAAGATTTTGCCTAACATTATTATGGTTTCAAGAAACAAAAAACAGCCACACATAGTATAAGATTTGAACTCGGAATTCAATGATCGTAAACCCTTTCTTATCCAAACCAGCTGCCAGGCCATGTTATAATTATGCGAAATTTAGCAATGCAATGGTAAGAATACGTCGCGCGTCGGGTAGGACTCGTACGGTAAACAGAAATATAATGCCATTTCGCGTAGTGCGACGATGGTTCATTAGTGTGAGTTATCTGTGGAATGTTGAGACATCACTCGTAAACACACATGCGCACGCGCTGACTGGATCGCGCCCGTGTTCATAGGAAAGTGAACCTTAGCGGGGGTATGCATTTCTGAGCGCTTACTGTACATTCATACCATCACGCCTGTACTCCCTGAAGAGTTAGGCAGAGGTGTACCAATGTACACCCACAGTTCGCCGGTATGTTTTTGGTCCCATGTACTAGGCGAGTTATTGCCATTAGCCAGACACAAATCCTAACTCCGACCTGCTACTGAGAATTTAATAGAAAAACCCAATAACATTTTTGCTCCGCCTCGGAATCGAACTCTCGACCTCTAGCGTAGCAGACGCGCTTAGGATCACACTAACGCGGCAGTTAAGTTGGATACATAAAGCTGTCAAATCAGTCTCCGAGATTATTAGTTGCCCTTGTTTTATCTCAAGCCCGCTATACTAACTCATTACAAATTAATGAAATAATCTGTAGGTAAAAAGGTACATTGTGTACTAAATGTTTACGACTAAGGCTACGCCCCGGAAGTACTCAAGGAAAACAAAAGTCGGATTGCTTCTGTGGAAATTGAATTTTGTATCAATCTCGCTGAGACGAGTTAAGGCTATGTCAACTTGTTAGACGAAACTTTTCTCTTATTATTGTTTTGCTATAACAACTATAGATAGAGAAAATGTATTGTCAGTAATACGTAACTATTTTACTTGATATTTGGAGAGTATTAATATGTTGTAGTTTTGTTTCAAGTTTACTCGAGTTTTGTAGTTGTTGTTAAGGCACAAACTATGCTTGTTTGTCGCTTAGTAAATAGGCATCTATGTATAAGCAACTTTTACCATTATATGACATAATTATTGGCAAAATATTTAGGTCATTTAATACCTAAACGTCATCACTCTCATCACAGCTAATAATTTGACATTCAAGTTTGGGATTTAAATCATGTGCATTAAAGTAAATTTTATAATGACAAAAATAAAAAGGTAACGTCGCGGCGGGCGGGCTGAGCTCGCAGCTAACAGTTGGTTTTTTTGAGAAGATTATTCATGGTCATATTAGGTAAACTTGACTATAATCGAATGTAAAATAAAATCATGTAGGTATACAAAAAATTGTAGATAAGTACTGTTATTTTTTCAAATGTTTAACCATATTTTTCATTTCACTTTATAATTAAGTTAACAAAGTGATGTCCATGAAATCATTTTGTAACAATTAATCTCGCTTTAAAATACACCGATTCCAGTAAATTGTTATAAAATACAATTTAATGGCCCATTTTAAAATTATCCTCTGATGAAGCGATTTTATGAAGTGTTCAATCTGGACATTATTAAAATAGTCAATGAACACGTATCATTGACTATATTAATAATGTTCACAGTTAATTTTGTTCCCAAATTTATTTGATGTGAAATGTAAACCGTATTTCATATGAGCAATTAGCGCGAATATTGCTCTATCGTGCGTAAACCAATCCGGTTTGGTGTGCTCGTAAATTATAGCGGTTGGTCCATTATGTTATTGTAAATTAGCTATCATGGAATTCTATTGTTTTAAATTAGAGTAAAAGGGCTTACACTTTATTTTAATTTTGGTGAAATAGTACTTTTTTTATCATCGTCATCATATCAGCCCCAGGACGTCCACTGCTGGATATAGGCCTCCCTTCTTGTTTATACCAATTAAGACTTTACATTCGAATATAAATAAACTGTTATAATAACTGCCTCGTTAGCCTAGTGGTGCTAAGCGCGACTGCTACACTAGAGGTCTTGGGTTCGATTCCCAGGTCGAGCAAAAAACGTTATTGGGTTTTTCTATGAAATTTTCAGTAGCAGCTTGGAGTTAGAATTTGTGCCTGGTTAATGGCAATAGGCTCGCCCCCTATTACAGGGAACCTTAACATACCGGCGAACTGTGGGTGTACATTAGTACACCTCTGCCTAGTCCTCCGGGGAATATGGGCGTGATTGTATGTAAGTGCTAATAAATTGTTATAATAAGAAAAAACTAATTACTATAATTGTTGTGTCTTACATAACCATGTCTGACATAGAAATAGCGGTCATTGACGCAAACAACTGAATCAACAGAATTCAGCATTCCTTATAGGAAAAGGCAAATAGAGTCCGTTACCATCCTTAATCGATTATCCACTAACTTTAACTGACTGTCAATATTGTACTAATTTAATTAAAACCTTACTTATATAAATATTTGGGTTTCTACGATGAGTTATTTGGGATTGTGGTCATTATCCTTTTCCTAATAACTCATCATACAGCACCTATGGTAAAACGCATCAATTATTAAAAAAATCGTAGATGTATGAATGTGGAAGAGGCGAAAGAAGTATGTAAGGATCGTAGCAGGTGGCGTTCTGTGGTTTCTGCCTACCCCCATGGAAAAAAAGGGGTGAGTTTAAGTATATATGTATAAAAATAGTCAAAGTACACAGACAGACGTCTTTTTATTTTTTATTTAAGCTTTTGTTTTTGTTTTTTAGTAGGTTAAGTAAGTTTATGTTATGTGCGTCGCTTTCACGTGAATAAATGGTTTTTCTTTCTTTTCTTTCAAAGTCAAATTATTTATTTCAATTAGACCATTAAAAGGCAATTTTAAACGTAATTTACAAGCAAAAAGAGTTGAATCTAGTTGCCCCATCTAAAAGACAATTAAGTAATAAACATTTGCAACTACTACGCCATCTATGTATAAGAGATATCAGTACCTATCTAATCTGTCTCTCAGTTTATTGTTTAATTAAATTGCAATGTAACTGCTTTTGTTTACAATAATGCTGTATAGCAGACTTTATAGCCTAAGTTATTTAATTAATAGTAATTTACTACAAAATTAATCCCATAAATATCTAGGTCACTTAACAAGGCCATACAAAGGCCTAGAAATTAATGGACTGAATAAAATGATATAACCTACTTATCTGCGATCAACAATATTATTAACACGAGCAAAATAGTTCATTAAGTTTGTGCGGGGAATTATTGTATAATTATAGTGGGTTGACATATTGATTGATTAATGACGCGGGTACTGTAAAACACAATGCAGGTTTATGTTGAAACCTTGAATATCTAATCGATACGCAGATACAATACAGTACATGGTGTATAGCCCTTCGATACGCGCCCTTTCTTTAAATTAATTTTCATGTGCAAATGGGATTACTTTTTTAATATAGTTTCTTAATCAATAAGTAATCTGGTTTGAAAATTATAAGCAATAATAAATTAAGAAGCCAAAATGAACAGTGGCGATTAGCAGAAAAGCACCGACGCAACGAACCTTGAAGAGTCCCAGAAAAACGATTCTTGGATCCCGCAATTAATTTAATTTGAAATAAACAGCAGTAAATACATAGTTTCCAACTTCCTTTAAATTACTTAAAAGGAAGGTTAGAGCTAAGTCAGTAGGCACAAAGATACGTATATAACTGGGAAAACCCCACTAGCACCACGGATTAAAATTAACAATTAATGAGTGGATCCTAAATTGTGAGCAGTTTATTTTGATTTCAATAAAAGTTATGGCCTTAAGGAAATAAAGCTGTCAACACTTACCTAATATCATCATCATCAGGGTGATGATCCGGTGGCAGGTCGGGCCGGAGGTCGCCGAGCGCCCGCGCCGCATGCCTCCTCCGCCTCTCGTACCACAGCCGTCTTTGTTCCCTCTCATTATTCTTTTGAACGCCGAAAAACGTTTGCGTTTCTCTCTTGAGGTAGTCTCGTACAGCGACTGTATGCGTTCGCCGCAATCTGACGCCGTCTTCCTGGTCCTGCGGGGCGGGGTCGGGAGGGGGTTGCGCGGGCGCGGGCGGGGCGGACACGACGCGGGGAGGGGACGCGGGCGCGGGGAGCGGCGGCGCCGGCGCAGACGCTGCTGGTGATGATGACTGGCATGCGAGCTGCGGCGCCAGTAGCCCCGCGCTTGAACGCCTGGAACAATTGAGAATATTTTGTTAGAATGGAGAGAGTAAGAGCATAGTAACATTGTGTAGTTTGATCTGGAATTAACATTTAATGCGCATTCGACATTTTGAGTAAAATATTTAAAAACCGGTAACTTTTTACAAGGCTGTTTTTTACATCAGAACGCTTGCTTATATATACAAAAAACATTCATAAAAAATCCATGAAAAACATATTTCACACATTTAGCAAAATCAAGAAAAATATTTATTTTTGTATATCCAGTGTAGGTTCACCACCTTAAATACATTTTTGGAATATGCTCATTAAGGCCGCTTGTATACGTCCGCTTTTTCAGCGAACAACGGACTGATTTTTTGGTTTATAATGAAAAGGACCGGTATCCGGTGCATGTACTCAGATTCAGTATAAGTATACAACCGGGCTAAGGCCTTTCATTAGACACCAAACATTAAATCATTAATTTAATTATGTCTGTTGTAAGCCGCTATTGTAATTTTCTGTAACGTTATAGAGCCTATATCCTATATCGAATAGTATAGGTAAATGCGCTTACACAGAAGTTAAAATCCCAACCCACCGTAGTGAAATAAAAAATGAGCAACACAATGCACATAAACCAATGCACGTTTTTCAGTAACGCAAACTAATAGGTATTGACTATAAAAGTCAAACCAGTTTACATCAAATATCAACAACAGCGCAATACTCATACAGATCTATGAGTAGCAGCGGAATTCGTTACCCGGCTCCCGAGTCATCGTGAAATTGGCCGAATTGATTCGGTATTTCCGATTGCAATTCCGTTGAAAATCGATGGATGTTGGCACCGCCTGTAGTCAATCATCGAGCTACGGTTGGAAATTATTCGACTATTTAGATTCTATTTACCAGGAATTTGTCGGAAACAGACTGGAATAATTCTGCTTTGATTACTATTATTCAATAAAACAGTTTGTGTATATTCTGTTTCTAATAAAATAATAATGTACCATCACGCCTGTATTCCCTGAAGGGCTAGGCAGAGGTGTACTAATGCACACCCACAGTTCGCCGATATATTTAGGTCCCATGTAGGTAATAGGGGGCCAGCCTAATGCCATTAATCCAAACTCCGAGCTGCTACTGAGAATTTCATAGAAAAACCCAATAACACTTTTTGCTCGACCTGGGAATCGAACCCAAGACCTCTAGCGTAGCAGTCGCACTTAGGACCACTAGGCCATCGAGGCAGTTCAGACAGACTGGAATAATAGTTATCAAAGCAAAAGGAATGTAGGAAATAAAACATAATAATAATATAATAAATATCTTGGGACAACTCACACACGGCTATCTGATCCCAAGCTAAGCAGAGCTTGTGTTATGGTAACCAGACAACTGATATACATACTTATATAATTTATAAATACATATTATAGATAAATCACACCCAGACACAGAACAAACAATCATGCTCATCACACAAAGTTTGTCCTGGGTGGGAATCGAACCCACGACCTCCGGCTTAGCAGTCATGGCCACTAACCACTAGACCAACAAGCCCGTCTACACAGTTTGTGTATTCTTCTGTTTCTGTTATAAATATTGTAGAATTAAATTGCTTATTAGTGATTCGTTAAGCTTTTTATTTTCAAGCAAAGCCTTTGTTAGTTCGAGTACTTTTATTAAGAGAAATTAATTAAATGTACGTTGTTTAGACAACTTTTATTCTCTGTATATCTGATTGTATATTAAAACGATTGTCGTTTGTCTACGTTATTGTAATAAGGCTAATTAGACCGTATTGTGTAAAGAAGTATGTTTTAGATATTCTTATTATGTACATATAAATGAAAATACATTGTGTTTTAATGATCGTTCTTGCCTTTCAAATGTTAGAAGTGATCATCTTCGATCACAATATTGGTGTGCTACAATATTGTACAATTGGTTTAGCTTTCATTTCTTAATTCATGCCACTTCGTACGTATTGTAGTACTTTGAGTGACTTTTATTGTTAATAGAATGATCGTTTTGACATTAGCATATTTTATTATGGAATGCATGTAATTGTACAATATAATGTAATACGTTTTTTTAAAAGAGTATGTATGGAGTTTCTTGCCCGTTCTTCTCCATACGAAACTACCTTTTGGAATGGGCAACTAGATTCATTAGTTTTAATTATTTTGACGTTCAAAAGTGACTTTTAATGGTCTAATTGAAATAAATGATTTGATTTGATAACACCGTGCACAATTTATTTTCGAAGTTATTAATTTTGAATTATCTTAAGAGAACTTTTCCGACAGTGCGCTCCATACAAAAGAAGTCGGTTAATAAGTAATTAAACTCAAAAAAGTTTTGTATATAGCATAAGGCTTGTGGTAAGTCAGACTCCCCCCTGCCGGGGCTGCGGGTTGTTCGAAAGAGATACCGCGCCCCCGGAACGCAAAGGGCACATGAAGGAACATAGAAGGGTTTTAGTCAGTAAAAGTCTGACACTCCCTCCCGCCCCGCCCAGGGCGGGGGAAGTTATTTGATGATTTCCAGTCTATAAAAAAAAAAAAGTCAGACTCCCGTAAAAAAAAATTATTTTCAAAATTATACGTAAAATTCGGCAGAACGGGAGAAACGGTACTACCGGTAATCGGCCGTAATTATGGCAAAAAAAGTTTGGGAATATAGAGCGCTGTTTCTGTTACTCATTTAAACTGCCTCTTTCTATTTCTCAATGTTTCATAACGGAAAGGAACATCGGAATGGAAGCAAACAAGCAATTACAATTTTTTGTCCATTATAAAAAGAATGAAATGAAGAATGTTATTGGGTTTTTCTATGAAATTCTCAGTAGCAGCTCGGAGTTGGGATTTGTGCCCGGTTAATGGCAATAGGCTCGCCCCCTATTACATGGGACCTAAATATACCGGCGAACTGTGGGTGTACATTGGTACGCCTCTGCCTAACTCTTCGGGGTATACAGGCGTGATGGTATATATATAAAAAGAAAAATCAGTTACGCCGTGCAAAAGTACAACACCAGCAGTTTTTTTCTAAATAACCGACGAAAAATGTTAACCCTGTTGTGTCTAGAAATAATGTACTTGAATCCATTTATAAAAGTTTTCGCTACGATGTCCTTTCTACCCCGCATAAACTCCGCACCACATTTAGACAATTGACACTCTCTATTTTTTTTTCACAAATGCTTTTACCTCTTGACATCACGTTCTACAAACGACTACCCAAAGGTACTATAGACCTACGCCTACCTACTACATTAGCAGGCTATTCCACACTATTATTTATGCGTCTGCAACAGCACAGTATTAAGGTAGGCAGTCACAGGTGCGAGCTCAACGAGCCATAATTTTAACGCAAAGCAGAAACGGTAAATTAAGATACAGCGTCGCTTTGACAAATACTCCTTATTATTGTGGCGGTACATTCTGAATAGAAGATTAAGATGTTTCATGTTGGTGTTTTGTGTGCTATTAAAGTGATGTGTGTTGGTGATATTATGTAAGGCAAGAGGTTGATGGTGTAAGGGGATTGGGAGAAAAATTGGGTAAAATTTTGATGGCGTGTATGTTATTTTCATTGTTATAAGGCCAATCGTATTAATTAAAATGTAGTCGCAATCTCATTTCAGCGATATTGAAAAGCCAGAAAACGTAGTTTAAATTAGTGGCATAATTGAAAGGTTGAGACCGAGATTAGATTGTGTTTGATCCTAAAAGTAAGTAGTATTTCCCCCTTAGATTATCCTACTACTATCCTACTACTATTATAATCCTACTACTATTATAAAGGCGAAAGTTTGTAAGTATGGATGTATGGATGTTTGTTACTCTTTCACGCTTAAACGGCTGAATGGATCTGGATGAAATTTGGCACAAAGATAGATTATAGTCTGGAATAACACATAGGCTACTTTTTATCCCGGGAAAATGTACGGTATCCGTAGGATAACACATCAACTGTGACGCGGACGAAGTCGCGGGCAGAAGCTAGTCTTTAATAATACATGACTATGATTATTACATTAGCAATAGGGCACTTACTTTTGAAAATAATACACCATAGCTAAAGAATATAAGAATTCAATTACTATCTTTATTTACCCTCAAACACTGTAAAAGCTTATAAGAACCTGCCAATAAATACGACAATTTATAAAGCCATGGATTTAACGGCTATATTTAGATACACTCAAGAGATCATCAATCCCTACTTACTTACACCAAAGTGCTTACGTAAAAAGGTGTCAATGTACGAACATCCTTGAGATTCTCTTAAAATTAGTACCCAGATATAGGTACTACCTACCTACGAATTGACTTACTTTTCTTCTTTTCCATAGCAGATTTTATTATGAGAAGCAAAGTGACATAAATAAATCATTTCTTTGAAGTTCCAAGTATCATAGTGTTAGCAATAATTTACTTACAAATTATGTTAGCAAAATGTATACAAAAAGAAAATATTGTTCGTGACGAAGCTGTTGCACAGTCACAGGCTCAGCCGAAACCTTACAGCATTGGTTCACAAACGCACTCAATAGTAGTACTAAAGCTCTTTGTGAAGGAGCTCCTTCGGGGAAGTACTACCACCACACCTATTTCTGCCACAAAGCAGTGTTCACAGAAACACTGCTTTGCGGCAGAAATAGGTATTCCGGTTTAAAGGTATAGGTGAAGGTGTAATCTCAGGCACAAGAGACATTTCAACTTTATCTCTGGGTTGGCACCGGATTTGCGAGGTCTCTACTATTGCACTTGTCTATAGACTGCGGTGACCACTAAACATCAGGTGGGACGTCGGTTTGTTTGGAATGCAATGATGAAATTTCAGTTTGTACTGTAAAAATAATAGCTTTTTACTAAATCTATAAGAATGTTTACACGGTACTTTTACCGAAAACCTTTATTTTTTTTTCATTTTTGTCTGTCTGTTTGTTTTGGGTAATTTCCAAAATGGCTAGACCAATTTTGACGAGACTTTTACTGGCAAGATAGCTGATATTATAAAGAGTAGCTTAGGCCACTTTTATTTTCGAAAAATATTAGGGATCCAGGCAAAAAAACACCGCATATAACCGACATCCAGTTCTAAGTTAAAATAAATAAAATCCCGAGTACACATAATTTGACTTATCAACCATGAAAGTTATCGTTATTCAAATAACATCTTTCGATTCACTGAATTGAAAATCTTTGCAACTTTTAATAACAAGGTTATTTATAGGTGAAAACCTTTTTTATTTATTATGTTTTAGGGCTAAATTCTTATTTTGCGTTTTCTCCAGGCTGCCCTGTATCTTTCTGTCCTTTTAACATTAAAATAAATAGATTTGAATAATATAAATAAGATCTAAAGAGGCCGATAAAAATAAATTCGAATGTGAACAAACTATGTTTCCATTTTGTATATTGTAAATAAAATAAAAGTGACATAACGTATTAAAATAAATAAAATTGCCTCAGTTCGTTTAAATTATAACAGAATCTGTAAGTTACATTTTTTATTCAATTGAAATCGTTAAAGATTTCATAACATGGTTGCCGCTAGCTACTGCAATAATAATAATATCTTTTATAAAATCTTTATTTTAGAAAAACATCTCCTATCTGCACAAACTTCAAATGTGTACAAAAATGGAGTTACATTTTTGAATTATACGACCTACATCCACCTATAAAACGCGCTAATAAACAAACGAAAAAAAAAATGGCGATCAACCAAACTACCTCATCATGCCATTTCACTCGCACAGTATACCGAGCGAGTGAGACGACAATACAAACGCCGCCATTTTCAATTCTTTCCAGTAACGGCACGGGTTATACCTTTCTAAAACGACGAAATCCCCTGGCCATTACCCAGATCACCAGATATCGATCATCGTTCGAGTATTCCACTCACGTCATCCGTCCAATAATGCAGATACCTAGTTTCCATTCGTGTTCCCAGCTGATTGCTATTCTTACCGCTTGTCCAATATCGGGGCTATATTGCTCCGTATCGGGAAAGCGTTATTAGGCCATACATCTTGGTACTTGACAAACAGGGGCCTATTTAATAAAGCTGACAGGTGACATTTGACAAAATAACGGTGACAGTTCCAGGTTTTGTCAATTTTCTGTTTAATAAAGCCCAAAATACATAGAAAATCGTGACATATTTCTGGTTGACAGTAGATTGACGTTTATTTGAATACATCACGTGATGACATGAAATTGCGAATTGTCACTGGAATTTGACCGGCAACTAAGCCGTATGTTGAGAATTTTAAATTTCTTTTTTCTTGCTGATATGGTTAAAAATATATTACGTCGAATAGGGACAACGAATACTTATTAGAAAATTATCACTTCGCTATTGTTTTTGTCGGTGTAGACTATGTATTTCTCATAGAAGCTTTCACTCTTCACCCACTTCCTCTTTTACTCTTTTTTGATAGAATTCTCAAATCTTTTTCTTTTATGGAGTTTGGATTTATGCCCGGTTAATGGCGATAGGCATGCTCCCTATTACATGGGACCTAAACATACCGGCGAACTGTGGGTGTACATTGGTACACCTCTGCCTAACCCTTCGGGGAATACAGGCGTGATGATATGTATGTGTTTTCTTTTATAATATTACTATATAGATGGAAACTAATTGTGTTTCTAAGGTGCGAGCGATTTTATAATTAAAACGATTGAATCGATTTTGTCAGATCAAGCTTTAATATCAGTGTAACATTAAACAAATTACAAAATTAAGTTATAGTGAGCCTTAGATTATAAAACAAAAGGCAGATAGACCGCACGGAACAGTAATAGGAAGCCTCGCTTGTAAGCATGTGTGCGTGACAGCACTATAAAAACACGTTTCCTCGGTGTGCGTTACGGTTGCCAGGATAATAAAAAAAATACCCATAATGTTTCATTATCTTTCTGACATATAAATAAAAATCAATTTCCAAAATGTATGTGTATGTGTACGTATTGCACCTATTTAGGTAATTTTTTTTGTGTGTTTGTAATTGTCATTTATAGCAGCCATTAGTAAAGACGTGAAGGGTCATTATTCTTTTTGGCAATACAATATTGAGGTACTTTATGTAAGTAAGTGAATCGACGAATGTACATAATAATTATTAAAGACAAAACATTCAGTAGTTTTAGTAACCAAGACACATAGAAACGGGCACACATACATACAAACATACCAACAAAAAAGCGAGACAAACAAAACGCTTTTATCGAATTAAATATTTTAGTAAATCGATAATCCTGTTTCCAATACATATTTCCCCACTTAAGGGTACATGTTTCAAAATAAACTAGCAACACCGACAGATTTTTGTTGAGGTTTTGTGTTCCAAGATATCACTAAAAATAATCACGTAAAATAATATCCAAATAGACAAATAATCAATATTTACCTATGAAAAGATATTCACTCTTTTTTTTTTGTTTTTGGGAACCATTTTTGCAATGTTTGAAAACACAAGACGGCATTATTCTCAAAATTATGAAAATTATCTGTGACGTACTAACGGTGCGACGCTTCGTGACGTATTGACTCGACATTGTATTCGCTTTTGAATTTTGTATTTGCTTTGTTGGCTTCACTTCGCTGTTCCGCACGGTCTATCTGCCTTTTGTTTTATAATCTAAGTAGTGAGCTGAACACGTTGCATCATGTGATAAGATATAGCTGAACATTTCTGAAATGATGCCTGCGCACTGTTAGCTCGAACGCAAAGGCCAGTGGTTCTTCGCCTTAAGTAGATTATAAGCTGAAAACATAAAAACAAAGGTTTATCAACGAATATAAATTATTCTTGTGGTGGTAGGTCATTTGACATCACGAAAGTTGCACCTAAAATTTTACTACAGCAAAATAGTTTGTTCTATTTCTCCTGAAAGGGATGAAGTGTCCGGTGGTTGTGGAAGTCGGTCGGCTGATATGATTATGATAATAAATAATATTAACAGAATTAGTGTAGAAGAAAATCTGCAAATAAACATGTAATAATCTGTAATACATATAGCATACTTACTTGAGGTACTGATGTGTTCATTGGACTTTCTTTAAATCCGTTACGAGATTTTAGTTTCTTAAAGAGTCAGTAATACACACTTCTTCATTAATCAAATAGCTTTTTACTAAGAAATAATACGATAAACCACAAAAAAAATTGACATGTAACAAAAACATCAATTTAAATGACAATGATAAAAAATAAACGACAGAATTTAAAATTCACTAAAATAGCATCATTGTATGGTCATTTTACTTTATATCGAATTTGGTAGGATTATAAAAAGCTCCAAAGACAGATGGCGAAAGGATTTGACAAAAGAGGGCAGCGCGCGCAGCGTAGTTGTTCTAATAGACGAATGCGGCCAAACCAACGAGGCAGTCATATTACGTTTTTGGTTGTAACCTCTTTTATTCCCTATAGTTTTAATTATATGATATGGTATTCTACATTGTGTTGACAGTGTCTGACTCAGTTACGTCAAACTGAAAAATCATCATAGTCCGACAGCTGTAGTTGCGGCTTTTCGCGTTGAAAACTCAGCGATACATTATTTCGTTTGTTGTACATAATTTTACGAACTAGGGTAACTTCAGAGCAAGCTACGGGCGTATTCATACGAAAAAATAGTCTACGATACCTACATTGTTACTATTTTATTTGTCCTTGAACAAGTGTGGTGGTGTTTCACGTTTCTTGCCTTTTCTGTATAAGAGGAGGCCTTTGCTCTGCGGTGATATAGTAAAAGCGGAGTATTTTCGATGGTACATTATCAAAAAAAGAAAAAGAGTAGAAATTCTGTATTTACGTGTCAGATCAATGTACCGTACTATGTACGTACTGTATTTACGTGCCAATAATGGCACGAAATTTTTTATTGCAAAATAAACAACTCTATTTTTAATGTTTAACTCATAAACATTAAAAATAAAGTTGAAAATTGTTTTTCAAATCAAATTACTAATTTATAAAAGACAAAGTGCTCAAACATATAGCTACTCTGTTTATACTGCCCCTTTGATGGTGGTCGAGAACCATCTTGTTGGACTATAGTATAGTTGAAATATATGAGTTTTTGACGTTCGAATACTTGGAGTGATTTCTCGTGTATACTTTTTAAAATGTTAAATTAATTTACAATCGCTGTGATTTTGTATAATATGCATAAACGTCTATTGTTCCGAAAATGTATCGATGTGCATTCATTATACAAGAAGATAGATCATTGCTGACCGATTCGCAATTTCAAGAAGAGCTGTCATGTTGTTGCATGTGATTTTCACAACACGGATCACATTTATCATGATTACGGGAATTCTATTACTAATACTATGCCCGGATAAGAAAGAAGGCGATCAAACTGGCTAAGGTGGCCTGGGCTGTTTCTATCATGGATTATGGTCAAATAATAATAATTGTGTTATCAAATACTTAATTCGGTGAATTTCGGTGAGTCGAATGACGTGCAAAGGCTGGTTCAAATCAGTGGCCGGGAAACATATAAGTAATTATATCAACTGATTATTTCAAATGTAATTGAGTAAATAAATACAATAATAACTGTACTGTGCTGTTTCATTTCTTTTTACTCGATAAGTTTTTGTTTGATGTGTATTTACAGGGAACTGTCATTCAAATTCAATAAATATTATCAACCACTACTCAAATAAAAACTCGCTAGTTAGGAATACTAATGATGTACTCCAAAAAGATATGATAATTCCTAAATATTTTGGTTGAAATAAGTAAATGTAACTCAGTATGAGTACGTATTTATGCGTCCAAAGATGTTGGCATGTTGGCTGTGACACATGCCAGAATGGCAAATACTAGGGCAGTGACATTTTGCAAATCAATTTTATTAATATCGATTGTAAGTCGTTAAAATCTCATTCTCTTTATTAATATTTTAAAAATGCTTTATTATTTTGAAATTTGTTTTTAAATATTTATTTAATACAAAATATAAAAAATACATTCAAAACACAATCGATATTAATCAAAACAAAAAATTCTTTGTACGTACCCTTTTGTCGCGTTGCAAAATGGTCGCCTACGTACCGGACACATTTAAATGTGAAAAATTATATTTTAAAATACATGCCGTAAACTTCGTTTTCTATAAAAAATATCGATAATCCATCATATAAAAACATTCCATCACTAAACACATTACGTTACACACATATCACTATGCTTGAATTTTCTTTCAATTTGGTTTTCTTTATAGACAGTAATATTTTGGCAGTATTTAATTTAATTAGTAGTTATTTAGTTAATTCCGTATTTTACGACTATAATTTTAGGTCGCAGCAATAACATTAAATCATAATTTGTAAATCGCGGTAAAGTTCAAGAGTGAAAAGGAACAGAAAAATTGTCACAGGCATATTTATCTTGCATGACCTATGTCATACATGTCGGTTTTATTAAACAGCACTTGTCAAGACAATTTGCCGATTTTGACAAAAAAGTCAGCTTGTCAGCTTTATTAAATAGGGCCATGGTTATCACATGTTTTGAAAATGATTTGTTGGTTCAAAATGTAAGGGTTGGCTAGTAAACAATATTGGTGGTTTTGTGGGAAATAATACGAGTTCTTGAATAAATGTTCGCATTGTTGTTTGAGTAAAAATATTACTTTCCAATATGACTAGCTTCTGCTCGTGGCTTTGTCTGCGTAGAAGTCAAGTTTGCCTTGAAACATTCCAAGGCGCTCAGCGACAATGTAGTTTTCTATTAGTGAAAGATTTTTATAATCGGTTCAGTAATTGCGAAGATTACTTCTTACAAACAAAAAAAAAACTTAACATCCAAAATCATTAAAATTCTGTATATTCAAGTGCTTCTTGGCAAGAGTAAACCCAAATCTATAAGACCAAAGATGCATTAGAAACTTATTGATAAGCATCAGATCATCAGGAGATCTATCCAATCGGTTACCAAAGGACCTCCCTAGCATCTTAAATTGTAATATTATCAGTAAACTCCTTCAGTTGATAGCGTACTAAAGCCACGTTACTGTGAACCCAGTAATAATAATAATGTCAATGGGTAAGTATCTATAAAACTCGAAGGTACTATGGTATGGAAATTCTAGGTGCTCTAGATAAACATTTGTTTTTTAATTGAGTTAATGTTTTTGATTTAAGAATTTCGTTGCTTTTTTGTATGTATTTATTTTGCTTTAAATAAGATAAAAAAGGTGAAAGGGTGATAATTTAATTCAATCGAACCATTCATATTCACATTTAATTTTGAACGTTATTTACGGGGAAATTATTTTTTTTTTACCGGACGCTAGGTAAAAATTAGTTTCTACTTTTAGAAAAATGTTTTACAATAATAATTATAATATATGATAGTGGAAAGTATGGACACGTAGGTACCTAAAATAAAATTTAGTATATACCTAAAGTACTACAATAGAATACAATAATATCAGTGCTATAAATTATCAACATAAAAATAATTATCATGTATGGTAAATAAAAATATAAGCTCGAATCCAATAACTAGTTCTGATGTCCTTGCTTTTGATCATTTTTATTATCTAAATCTTAGTATCCAAATCCAACCATATTGAGATACAACAAAAACAAATGTAAAATCACAAATAAATTTTAATAAAAAAAATATTCAACGAAACGGTTCAAAAAACACTGAGAACTGAAAATAACGAAAAATTTTTCAACTGAATTATGTATTCGGGACTTGTATCGCGAGGACTCATGAATAACGAGTTTCGTTATTTCAAGGAACGTTAACGTAACGAGACGAGCGTGTTTTTTTAATCCTCCATTTATTAAGCCGAAGGCTGTATCGCTTTCAGCCTGTCCCGATGGGTAGGTTGTACCGTTACAACTTACCTTTTGTGTTCTGAGAACAAGGAGGTATTTTATCATAATGTTTCATTGATATGTTAGAAAATAGAAAAGAAAATAGAAAAGAAAATATAATGTAGTTATTTGAATTGTGTTATTGTATTTTCGTAACATATTGGTATCGGTAGTCTAATAGTTCTAAGGGCGACTGCTACGCTAGAGGTCTTGGGTTCGATTCGGCTCGAGCAAAAAGTGTTATTGGGATTTTCTATGAAATTCTCAGTAGCAGATCGGAGTTAGGATTAGTGCCCTGTTAATGGTAATAGGCTCGCCCCTTATTACATGGAACCTAAACATACCGCCGAACTGTGGATGGACCTATAACATTGGTACACTTATGACTAATCCTTCGGGGAATATAGGCGTGCGTGATGGTATGTATGTATGTTTTTTTTTATATATTCTAACAGGCTTGCGTTTGTGTGCAGCTCAACTGATCTAAAATGATGACTAAGTTGTTTTTTTTTTTGCAAAACTGAACGTGGAACGGTTAATAAAAGGTACGCCACCCTTTATTACCGTGGTCTCTTCATAACTTATGGCAATAGGCTCGCCCCCTATTACATGGGACTTTAGATATACCGGCGAACTGTGGTTGTACTTTGGCACACCTCTGCCTTACCCTTCGGGGAATACAGGCGTGATGATGGTGATAGTGTTCATAACTTTAACACAAAACAAACAGCATGATATAAGCTCCACAGAATTCATATGTTATATTTAACAGTACCACAGTATTAGGCAGTGTTACCCACCCATTTGTATAAAGTATGTGAGCCCATTAAGAGGAACAAATGTGTGCGGCTAACGGTGCTTGCGTTAATTTTGATATTAGCTCCGCCAGAAACTTGCATATTTAAGTTTATAATCTTTTTGAAATGCTGCACTGAGGGTTGGAAATTTGGGATAAAATTAGGGTTGGGGTCGGCCTGTGGAGGTCGTTAAACTGTTCATCCTATTATCCTACTATACAAGCTGTTGATTTGCATCCTCGTCAAATTCAAGGAGTAAACTATACTCGTGATTCTTAACACGAATCAATAATAAAATAAATTTGTTTTAAAAGTTATATAAATAAATATATTTTTTGACGTGATTTTCCAATTCAAACTAGCCATCTCGCCAGAGGGTTTAGGCGCTATGCACGCATTGATATAGTCGCGCGACAACTCTGCCTACCGCATACGCAACTGGACGATGCCGATTTTTGCAAAAGGAGTATTCTGGAATACTGTTTTTTGATAGTTGCAACTAAAAAAACAAGCATTTATTAAATATTGGCCAGGTATCGTAATTATATTTGATTACTTCTTTTTTTCTGTGACAAGCTCCTAAAATTTGACGAGGATGCAAATAAATAAAACAGCTTGTATAAACGAGAAAGGTTGTGAGGTTGGATGGATGGATGTTTTTAATCTTTTACGCTAAAACGGCTATATTGATCTAGCTTAAGACATAGGAATAATTTTTATCTAGTTTTTATGCTCCTGTTGAATAATTCTGGATTTCAGCTTAATTCTAAAGTCTATGCAGACGAAGGCACGAGCCGAAGCTAGTTAAAACTTATCAAAGATTACTTAACACGCGATGGTCGCACTTATTAAATCTGATTTTCAAGATTATAATTTCTGATTAATAAAATTATCAGTTACTATGACGTATATCATGAGAATGGGAATTCATAAAAAGCTCCAACTTCAGGCAATCAAGACTTCATTAATTCAAAGCCGCAACAAGAAACTGTTGTTACAAAAAGCTCGGAACGTTTACTTTACTTTCCGACAAAAAATATCAAGTCTGACAAAACAAGTTATTCTTCAAACAAAACACAGATTGACGGACAAAATTAAACGTCGCCCACTACCGAAATGTAACTAAAGTCTGCACAAAATTTTAAAAGTTTTTCATTCGTAGCAAAGCGTAGGCGTCTACGGCGCTACGTGGCTACGGCGTAGCAGTAATTTGTTATGCGAAACACGAACTCAATAACTCAAGTTTAAATGTGGCAGGAAAGAAGGATATATTAAAAGAGCGTTGAGCAATTAACATTGCAATTTGCTATAATGCCCGGCATTAAAATAAACAGAAGTATGCAACTGGATACTATAACGTACGTATCTTACTTAAAAATCTTTGAAAAGCTACTTAAAAATTTAATTAAAAACCCAGTTCTATGTTTTTAAAGCGCTTCTTTTTTCTGAAATACATGCCTTCACACACCTCTGTCTAACGGGGAACGGGTCTTCGGTATTCCCCGAAGGGTTAGGCAGTGGTGTGCCAATGTACACCCACAGTTCGCCGGTATGTTTAGGTCCCATGTAATAGAGGGTGAGCCTACTGCCATTAACCGGGCACAAAATCCAACTCCGAGCTGCTACTGTCAATTTCATATAAAATACAAGAACTTAACACAGATTTTGCTCGACCTCAGGATCGAACCCAAGACCTCTAGCGTAGCAGTCTCGTTTAGGACTACTACGCTAACTAGGCAGTTTCTGTAACATTCGAACTAATTCATTTGTCGTTAAAATGCCGTTAAGAGAAGTTTATGTAAATGTTTTATGCGTTTGTCAAAATAAATAGAATTCCTTGCCTGCGTTTTAAGGAGATTAAAATAACATTCAACTCAAAAATTAAATTTAAATTTGAAGGTTTACAAACTCATCTGATATTCACGCAACGGTAAATTATAATCTTCAAATACCTATTTTATGATAGATGACATTTTAAATTGAATTTGATAACCTTAATTAAAATGAGATTTAGGATTGTTTGTCTAGTATCAATTTATTAGCTTGTACCTAATAATTAATTTAAATATTCACACAAACTTTGAAAATAACTCTGTTTGTCAGACTGTTAATACGCTGATCCGGTCTTATTAAAATTTCTCGAAAGTAAGTAGGAATCTGGATAAGAAAATCAAGCCTGTACTTCATAATCCGTGGCGTTCGTGATTACCAACATTCAGACGAATGAAGTCACGCGCAAAAGCTATAGTTGTTCAATAAAAAATACTTATCGTTGTATTTCATAAATTAAAAAACCTAAGCTTAAAAATAATTTCTAATACCTACATGAAAACCTACACCTTGCCATTTTTCACGTCCTTTTTCCTATAACTCTCTTCACTGCCATTCACATACTAATAAAGTTATTAAACCCGTATATGTGGGGTAAAATTTATTACACTTTTATGATATATTCGTAAAATCACCGCATCGTTATTAGAACTTTTACGATGCTCCCCTTCAGTCAGAAATATACACACATACATACATAAACTCACGCCTTTTTCCCATGGGGGGAGGCAGAAACCACGGACCGCCACCTGCTACGATCCTTACAAACTCCTTTCGCCTCGCCCACATTCATACATCTGGTCATACAAGCACGCCGGTTACGAGGACTGTGCACCTGATCTTTCTGAAGAACCTCACCAATAAGGTCAAGGTAGGTCTTTCTAGGGCGTCCCCTCCCGGCATTGCCACTCACATCTGCCATATAAATCCCTTTTGTTAGTCGCCTTTCACTCATCCTCTCAACATGACCGAACCATCTAAGCATACTTTTCAACCTTTGTCACTACATCCTCTTTTAAACTGCAATGTTGTATAAATGGAATAGTCATAAATATATGAGGAAATGAGTTTCATGCAGGACCTACATTCTTCAGTCAAAACACAAAGAGTTGGTCATGGTCAAGACAAGGGCAATAATAATCGCCTTCATCAACCTACTGGCCTACTTACATGTACGTAAGAGTGGGCTGTAAAAATTAATAGCGTACTAGCTCTGGCCTTATTCGAAATGTGATTTGGTTAGTAGGAATCATTATTTAATCATTTCAAGACAATTGCTCAAAAAACGAACACTTAATTTGAACTCTGAAAAACAGATTAATTTTTAAATAAATTATCAATGTAAAAAAGTTTTCCAGTTGTATTTAAATTAATTAATTGTCATTGTTGTTATTGTTGTTGTTTAATTGTTGTTAGTCAATTGAGTTTGTACTTACGTGGCGTCATAGTTTTCAATTATGATACATACAGTCAATGCGGAAATTGCGTTTTGACAACTCATTAAAAGTATCTCAAGTGATTAGTGATGTCTACTACCCAATTAAATTTTCCATAAAAAAATTCAAAGATCGATTTGTTGTTAAATCGGCTCTAAATTCTGTCATTCTGTCTTGTACTTTACATTTCGAGTATTTACGGTGACCTCGCCTTGAATTTCAAGGTTAGGGGTGAATATTGTTTCTAAATACATACAACGTATACACTGCCAGGGTAGCGTTTTGAAAAAAACATTCAATCATCACATGTATGATATAATGTCGTGGGCTACACACAGTTACACCTTACTAAAAAAGGAAAAAGATATAGGTACCCTAGACATCAACAATGCTATATAAGTTCTAACACAACACCCGAAAGCATGGCAGCATTGGAGATACATTGGTATTAGTATAACGGGCTGGTATCCGCAACTGCAGTCTTAGCGTGTATTTTGCGTACAGGTGGGAAGTAAATCATTCGATCCACCCCAGTTCCCCAAGGAAGGCCAGCATCGCCTTGACGCTACTGCGAAATGCACACTGCTACTAAGGAATTCCTAATGGAAAAACCCTATAACACTTTTTGCCGGACCTGGGGATCGAACCCCAGGGGCTCAGCAGTTCCGCTTGCGACCACGAAACCAATGGGCCAGTCAACGTTTATACCAAGCCACAAGACAGGTTTTTCACACAAAACTACGAACAACATAAATTTTACGTCACAAATGTATCGATCCGTCCATAGCTACGCCACGAGTCTCCGGCGACGCGACTATATAAATATGTTAGAAACAGTAAAATATACGACAAGTACAAATTCCACTTGTAGATGTCACGGTCGCATTGTTAGCGGGTTCACGACCTATTTGGTGCACAGTCACAAGTTAATATAGACCTTAAATTCATTGTCAGTAGGTCGACGATCGCATTTCGTATCGGACGCTAGCTTTTAGTCTTAATTGAATTTCACTTGAATTGATTCGCTTTTATCGAGAGTCATATTGATTGGGTTTTTCTATGAAATGCTCAGTAGCAGCTCGGAGTCAGGATTTGTGCAAAAGGCTCGTCACCTACCACATGGGACCTAAACATACCGGCGAACTGTGGGTGTACATTGGTACATCACTGCTTAACCCTTCCGGGACTACGATGGTATGAATGAATGATATTGATTGGTAAAAAAAACATGCCTTTTTGACTTTGTTAAGTTATAGTCAATTAAGGTTATTACATCGGCCGATGTCCTTGAGGATTTGACATCTGTTCTATTATTTTTTAAATTTAGCGCCATCTACCGATATTCACTATGCTACGATAAAAGGAACTTAACATTAAGCAAGAACACAGATGTGTCGCAGAGTTGTCATTGTTTTTGCCTATTTTATTCGCTCTCTGAGAGATTTAATACCTACATTTTGTTCTTATATTATGTATTATTTGGTACATCGTAATTTATATTTATTTTGTTATACGCGTTACTTTTACATCGTTCTGGAACCAAAAGCCATAAACTCTGTCATAGTAACAAAAACTATTGGCTATATTATTTTCAATAAATAACATTAAAATTTAATTTGAACTGCCTCGTTAGCCTATTGGTCCTAAGCACGACTGCTACTCTAGAGGTCCTGGGTTCGACTCCTAGGTTGAGAAAAAGGTGTTATTGGGATTTTCTACGAAATTCTCAGTAGCAGCCCGGAGTTTGGATTTGTGCCCGATAAATGGCAATAGGCTCGCCCCCTTTTACATGGGACCTAAATGTACCGCCGAACTGTGGGTGTACATTGGTACACCTCTGCCTAACCCTTCGGGGAATACAGGCGTGATGATGATTGTTTAATTTGTGAAATAATGAGAACTCGAAGTAAACGCTTCTTTGCAGTTTATGCATATTTGTGTGTAAACCTTATCGACTATACAAATGCGAACGGTAGCCTTTGAAAAATCCATTCATCGATCAGGCAGAAACGCACCAACATCTTGAATGACAAAAACTTTGACTTTGACTCTAACTTTGACTTTTGACAAAAAAGTCACAAATTTTCAAATTCTTTGAGACGTGTTAAAAAAAATAACGCCAATAGTAATTATTACTTTACTGGAGTTCCTGTGTTTCGGCTCCCGAATGATGTAAAAGTAACCGTGTAAATAAAATATTCACTTATCGGTTGTCGGAAACGAAAATAGTTAGGATGACCTAGCTTTCAATATTTATCTAACTAAGCACGGGTGCTATTATGTGGTACATTCTAAAGGTGATGACTAGGCATGGAACATTTCATAAATAGCAGGTGAAATTTCATATGAAAAAAAAACATTCATCACACCCGCTATTTGACTTCACTTATACTGCTATTTTTCACAGTCAATGAAATCCGAATCATTACGATTTCATTTATTCATTCGAGCGAAGTTCGTGAGCGGCGCGCTGTTGTCTGCCAAAGCGACCGAGCGAGTAAGAAGAAAGGAATGATTTGTTCATGTGCGTGTTAGATAAGGACGAGAGATGTGATGACGGACGACACTGGGCATTTTAAATATGAACTTTAAACTTAAAGATGTAAGGTTTAGATTTCCTTGTCATAATTCATTGTGATTTCATTAGATAGCAGGTCGCAACGTGTTCGTGGCGCTCGTTGCTACATTATAACACTGCGAATAAAAATCATTGCCTGTGAAATCATATGATTAAAAATAATCATTTCATATAATGAAAATGAATAAAAAATAGCAATCATTTCCATGCCTGGTGATGACCAAGTAAGTGCTTATCGGATCTCAGTAACGGAAATAGTTGTGCTCATACATGATACATTCGGAAAGTTTGGTAAGCAAATAATTAAAAAAAAAACATCTAAATCTATGTTCTAACAAACATAAACACCAAAGAAATAATGTATCTACTAAAACAGTAGGTATGTACCATAGATATCCGTGGTATTTTCCAATAATTTTGGAGAGCTCGGTCAAGCATTTGTTTTTATACATAGGCATAGTAGTCGGGCTTACTCTATGATAGATTCAAAAACTAAACGAAATTACAAATTTGTTTTTATTTATTTACGAACTTAATTTCAATTCTTATTTTACGAAATATTTACATTTGTACTATTTACAATATTGCTTCATTCATAAATTATTCAAAAAGTGAGCTTTTGGTTTTTATTTTGGAAAAAATAACATGCGTATAGTCCACCCTTGACAAGAGCCATCAAGGCACTGAAGTTTGGCGTCTCAGGCATAGCGGGGGTGCCTCGTGGGGGGAATTGATGAAATTTCAAGTTTTTAGTTATTATTACAAAATCTTAACAGAAACAAGAAAAAGTAAACAATGCGAATTGTTTGATATGTCATTACATATTTTTAGGTATAAAATTCATGTCGAACTATTCAGCCGTTTTACCAACAATTTGCAATTTAGATTGAAAAATGACCTGTTTAAAATATTTTTTTCCGAAATTTGGGCAAGTTTATTACAATTCTAATCAATGCGAACTGTTGAGAATGACTTCAAGTATAACATATATTTTTTATGTGGAAAACGTACGGAAGGATTCCTCAACAAATTTCTTTAAACATAAGGTGTTTTTAGGACTTGAGCGATGTAATACCCTTAAAATAAGAATTACACTATGTGTACCGATGACCTGGTAAAGGTCGCGGGAAATCGCTGGATGCGACAGCGCAGGACCGCTCATTGTGACTATTTCTAGGGGAGGCCTTTACCCCGCAGAAGACGTCGTTCGGCTGATAATGATGATGATAATGATGAAAATAAAAAAAGGTAACCGGCTCATTATTTTGCAAATACCTCTTCTTATACGGAGAAGGCATGAGCATTGATCACTACACTTACTCAAGACGATTTCAGACACAATACAAATTCTTCAAGTTTAATCATTTGTTTACAACACAATGGTGTCGATTCTGTTATGCACAAGCTAAATTTAATTTAGACTATTTCTATCTTTTTCTTTCCAATCAAACAAGAAAGGGACGGACGTGAATTAGACTTGTCAATTTTAGTTGATCTAAAACCTCTATACAATTATAGTTGACATGTCAGAACGCGTTAATTAAAAACACGGAAAAGTTCAAGGCAAAACTAATTTGACATCTCTAACTTAGTTCTAAGGTATTAATGTCCTTTTCTTTCGCTGTATGTTAGTAAGAGATGTCAATTCTCTTATTTTAGTTTAGTTTGTGAACAAGGGAATCGGCACCAATGTCTATTCATCCGTCCTCATTGCTATTCCCGCAGACGTATTTTACAATTTACAACGTGTCCTAAAAAAGATATTGTCTTTCCGCTTCCCATGAGGACAATAAAAGACTAGTGTCTATTTCACAGGTCTGACCACACGGCAAAAGCAATAAATATAGCCGGTACGGTCCTAGCACGAAATAAATATTTGTTCAGCCTACAGATATTTGTTCTAAGTCTGGGAATACGTAAACATTTAGGTATCCTACCTTTTCGCCGAAAATTGTTTGCCAGATTTTCACTTGCCAACCGATGTTTCACTTTGACAACTAACGATTCGCAAATTTTTGCAAGACAACTTTTTATTTGGTAGAATTATTGTTAAGCAGATTATTATAATGACACAAAACGTTAACAATTTTCAGCGAAAAGGTAGAGATCCAAACATTTATTAACGGAACCTAGGATACAAGGTGTTCTAGTGGACAGTTGTTATTATCCCCGTTATAAAAAAAACTTTTATTTTCACGCTAATTCAAACCTGTGCCATGGGTCTCTTGGTCTACATAATGGAATAGATTCCACTTCTACTCCCTTCGACTCCCGTTTCAATTTCTAGAAAAGATTTTCTAATCATCAACTTTATTGACTTATTATTGACATGGTTGGCTAAGCAATTTGCTGATGCTGTGCGTCTAGGTGGTTAAAACTAATATCAGTATGGGTTTGGTGGTTCGTCGGGTTTGGTTGTTTGTATGTGTGACTTTATATGTTTGTATATGCACTTACGATACAGGAAAAAATCCTAGGGAGAGGTTTGTTATTAAAAAACCTCACCATCACCATACCAGCCGATCAACGTCCACTGCTGGACATAGACCCCCCCTAAAAATAGCTACAATGACCGGTCCTGCGCTGTCCGCATCCTACAATTTGCCACGAGCTTCACCAAAAGAAATTGGTCGTGATGGCCCAGTGGTTAAGGCGCCCGCCTCTCATGCATGAGGTTATGGGTTCGCAACCGGGCACGGGCAAGTACCAATGTGGCTTTTTCTAATTCATATGTACTTTCTTAGTTTATCTTAGACATCACTGACATTAGTAACCATGTCAGAGGCCCTTAAGGCGGTTTAGAAACTCTGACACTAGGGTGTGTGGGGTCGTTAGACCTTACTGCCCACACGATAAAGAAGAAGACCAAAAGAAAAACTTCACCAACCGCTTATGGTGGCATTAACCGCGACTGCTGACACATCATAATACGACACGGCACGACCACACGGTTGGCGCAGTGGCCGAGCGATCAACTGTCGTGGTTTCGATTCCCGCATGGAACAAATATTTGTATGACCTACAGATAATTGTTCCGGGTCTGGCTGTTTGTGTATGTGAGTTTATATGTTTGTAAACGCACCCACGGTACAGGAGAAATTCCTAGAGTGGGGAAACGTATTAAAAAAAAACACAAAATAAGACGTAATACGAACTCGCTACTCGCGCACGGTATGACAGTGGTACACCTCCCCCTTACTACTGCAGCGTGCTTCCCAGCAATATAATGTAGGGTCATGCTTATCCATTGCATCTCTTCCGCGACAGAAAGCGCGGGGACTGTTTACTAACAAAACGTTGTACTCGTAAACCTTATTGTTACTGTTGAAACTTTTGACGGCGCCTAGAACGACTAGTTTTAGCTATATAATAAGGCACGGCAGTGCCCGACTATTTCTTCAAAAGTACTTAATCGATCTATTGTACGGTCTTCAAAAAATATGTATATTCCGAAAGGTTTATGTGCTTATAGGTAACTAACTAGCTTTCGTCTTAGATGACGTCTTCTGCCTATGTATTTATTCAGTTTTTCATTTCGTACTACCATACTAGTAGATACCCGTGCAAAGCATGCATGGATCACTAGTTTCTTTGTCATGTACGGTCAACAAAAGAGATAAGTAACCAGACCGTCTAATATAGTTAAAAATTTCTTTCAAACCGGTAGTCGTTTTCAAATGAAAATAATTTTAAACTGTTTATTTTCTATTAAATAAAATAAAATTCATTCAAAAAATTACTATCGGTTTTTGTGCAACTTTGATTTCATTAGGCGACCTTGGTTACTTATCTCTTTTGCTGACTGTACTATCTTCTGCCCACGACCACAAGCGCGTGGAACTAAAATATACCACACATTTTCTGTGAGTGTGACACTCGGCAATTGTATTTGTTACTCTATAAGTAAAACAGTTTTGATAATCGGACCAAACTTTTTACGTCTCTATATAAAATCCTCGTATCAAGTCAAGTCAAGTCAAGTCAAAGCACTTATTTCAATTAGACCATTTACAGGCACTTTTGAGTGTCAAGAAGTTACAGTTTAGAATTGAAGCTAGTTGCTCGTTCCAATACGTAGGTCTCTATGGAGAAGAACGAGCAAGAAACTCCATGGACACTCTTTTCTTTCAATTTGGTTTTTACAAAATCTTGGTTACAATATTCTTGTTGCTTCTATATGTGAAAACAATGAAGGTGAATGTATAAAAAGTTACAAAATTATAATAAAGATGTTAGCCATGGCAGTTAAGAGATGACCAATCCCAACTGACAGCACCCGTTCACGAGCATGACGCGTGCATCAGCACCATTTAGCTCAACCATCTTGAAGGGAACCGAACGATCCAATGCACGCGCCACCATCAGCGAGACATTAAAATCACAATGTTAGTTGCCATAGTCCTCCGAAAAGGCTTGCCCGATTATTATAAAATGTTATATGTATATTCTCGATAGGTCTGAGAATCGGTCGTAAATTAATTTTTATACCCCTACAAAAAAAAGAAAACCATTACTTCAAGAAATAATTTATATGGCAATACAAGGTTCGCCGAGTCAGCTAGCATTAGAATAGATTTGATATAATAATAATAATTTTTAATAATAATAATTTATTTATTTTATATAATTATGTTAACGATGTAGTTACCTACTGGTATGAAATGGTATTTCTTTAGCTTTGTTTGTGTCGTGGTTAGTCTTTGTAACTGGGTTGCTGTAATCCGGCTTTAGTTAAACTGGCTGAGCAGTACTTGTAGCGATTACGACTTGCTCTGTTTTAGCATTTATGGTTTAAATTTGAGGTTAAGCTATTGGTTTTGCTGTGGAATAGGAAGTTTTAGTAATTTTACGTACCTATTAATCTTTGCTGATATGTATTACAGAATTAATTAATTAATGTGTTTTAATTAGAATTGTAGTTACATATTAATTACTAGCGGACTATCTGCGAATTCGTCCGAATGGCTAATTTCACCGGCGTCAAGTTACGTCTTCGGCTACTGCTGCTATCCCGTGGGTTATAGCGTGATGTTATATAGCCTATGTTACTCAGTAACAATGTAGTTTTCTAACGGCAAAGAATTTGGTAGTTTTTAAGTATATTCTTCACATGCAAAAATACAAATCTCTCCTCTTTATAATATTGTTATATTAAGTATAGAATACATTTATTTATTTAAACTGTATGCGAAAAGAAAGGTACATGGGTTGGGTTAGGTTGACGGGCCTGTTGGTCTAGTGGTTAGTGGCCCTGACTGCTAAGCCGGAGGTCGTGGGTTCGATTCCTATCCAGGACAAACTTTGTGTGATTAGCATGTGGCAAATATGTGGCAACGAATTATAAACGAGACTTGCAAAAAAATAAGTATTTTTTACTAAAAGTACATAAGAAAACAATATAGTTTAATTTCATAATTTTATAAAAGCTTCAAGCTTTTTTAAGTGAAGGACTTAAGACGTTTCACGCCTCGGGCTTTTAAGAAAGAAAATATTAAATTAAATTATATTTGATGTCAGACATTTTTTGTATTTTTTAGCAAAAGCATTTTTTTTAATACACATTTTTCCTTTACGTGTAGTTAAATAAAATATAAACGGCATAGTAATAAATACTCTATTCTTGTAACAATATAGTTCAATGTTGTATGGACAAATATTACAATTCTACGCACATCCACGCGCATTCCAGGCCCTTCACACCTCGTTGGCGAGATGTGAAATGAAATATTTTTTATACAACATTGAACTATATTGCTTATAGAATAGAGTATTAATTATCTCGCCCATTCAATCCTATCCTCGCCTAGCCGGTGTGAACCCACATTTACAGAAGATTATATAAGGCAATAAACTATTAGGAAAGTAACAATGTCACGGTAAAAGATTTTACAATAATGACTCAGCTTTACTTTTACCTAAACAAACTTTAATTGAACGAAATCGCTGACGAGTTGACAACAAACAAGAAGTTTGAAGGTGACTACTAAAATATTAGTCAATTTGGGCGTTTAATGTTATTTGAATAGATTGTAAGCAGCTTAAGAAATGTCGTTCCTACTCTAAATTGTAGGTCACTGGGAATATTTGCGAATAAATTTCGCAACAATTTAATACAAAACTAGCTTCTGTTCACGTTGACGGTGAGAATATTTTCACCCGCATTAAGTTACGCCTTTTGTTACTGCTCCGCTCCCGTGTGTAGTAGCATCATAGTACCCACTTGAACGTCCACGCCGCGAACTGTCAATGCACCGAAACGTCACGATGCGAGTGTCAAATTTCGCGCTATAAATTGCGCAGTAACTCTTCCGATAAAAACGTTTGTCAAAAGAAAATTAGACAAGCTATATTAAAATTAAAAATACCGTAGCATAGCCTAATGTATACACAATATGATTATTTAAAAGTATATGCTCTAAACCCAGATCAAATTACTTAAAATAAATAGAGAATCTTAAACAGTACCAGTTTTTCTCTCATATTCCGAAATTATTGTTTATTTATAATAATTCCAGGCAATTTGTAACAGTTAGAAATACGGTGAAAGAAACTAGATTATATTTCCATGAAAACGATACCAAAATATTAGTATTTGATGCATCATAACTATTTTTAATAAATGAAAGAAAAGAGGTCTGGTTATCGCGATTTTCGGAGCAAGCGCGAGACCTTGAATGAGCAAAATGGCCGCCCGGGGCTGTGCAGACGAGATGCTTTTTTTTGATTACCTACCTAGTTTGTCACTTATTTTGTTTTGCAGTTTTACTTTTCTATATTAGTGAATTAAACTAACACTTTAATTAATGTTCTTTAAAAACATGTTTAAAAAATATTTTTTATTTTTTAACCGACTTCAAAAAAAGAGTAAAAAGTAATTCAGCCGCCCGTTTCCGCTCCTCGTATTCTTTTTTTTGAGCTAGCGGCAATCCTGCAATACGCTGCCTGCCTGCAAAAAAAAGTCGATTAAAGTAAAAAATTGTGTTAAGTACGTGCATGTACATGCGAAAAATAATAAAACACTCATGCGTTAATATAAACAGCCCTGTAAAACAAATTAAGTAATTTGGAAAACAAAAATCCGACACCGATAGTATCTCGTCTGCACAGACCTTGTACATGTAAACGTTCGAGTACACTCCAGTGTCCGCAGCGTGAGCGCGTGCAGTCGCCGTGTTTACCTAATTTGAATTTGCATGTAATCACTGTGTATTATATTAATTATATTAAAAGTATGTATTTATACTAAATCTAGATAGTATAATTAAACGAATGGCGTAAATTCAATCACAAAATATGTGTTCACTTATGTTTTATCACTTAAAATTTGCGGCAATTTTGAATTACGACGGACCATCTCCAATGTAATACAACATTTTTTAAACCATGACGCCAATGAAACTATGATTATTTTATATCATGGACACGAGCAAATCTTAAGGAATATCTTGATATAATACACTATACGATCTAACTAATAAGAAAAAAGAACTTACGACATATCTGCGGACAGTCCTCGCCGTGATGCACACACAAAATCACTCGAACTTGAAACTGACGTATAAATACAGATTAAAGAGATTTTAACTGTTTACACATGTCAGTGCCAACTACGTTTAGTTCCGCGCCCGAAACGCCAGTAATATTGCAAAAAGGAGCTTTATTAAAGCCGTTTAGAGCTGATTTTCATTAATTCCTATAGTCGACACTGTAGTGTACCCTAACGTAAGATGACAAAAACTTTTTGGACACTCAAGTGTCTCCTGACGTTCAAGTGGTTATATAGCTTATATTACTTACTGATAATTTAGTTATCTTTTGTTGAAAAAATGGTTAAGTCGGTTCAGCAGTTTCGGAGTTTATTCGGTAGAAACAAACAAAAAAGTCTTTCGTCTATTATAATATTAATATAGACATAATCTAAATACATCATTATTATTTATTTATCCAACTTGTTATACGGAATGGAAGGGATATCGAAAACAAAAACCTTTACGATGGATTCAGTACATGAATCTCAGTTTCAATCCGTTAAAAATGCCTCTAATTTGCCAAATTTTTCACACTAATAAAATTCTCGCTGAGATAATGATGCGAGTCTATTTCAAACGATTTTAATTGCAGGAGTTGGCCTACTGATCGTTGTTAAAACTCTTTATGCTGAATTCAAAATAAACAGTTGCAAAATCCATGGAAAATAAAGTAAAAGACCAAATATTAATAAATCAATCCAATGCCGAAAGTACTTCTCAACGCACCCCAGTTTTAAATTAAGAACACTAGCACATTTTCCTATCTGCAACTTGTTTTCGAATCGCAAAAGTAGTTATACCGTAGTTCGGTACGTGCCGATGTCGCGAAGTATCATGTTTCTCAGAGAGTACATTAATAATTCAGCAGGCAGACTCGGGGCGCATACACCATCCTCCCTTCTCTATTAAGATTCGTTTTCACGCGAAGCGACATTGCAAAGTTTGTCTTTGAAAATGGCGATTTGGAACGGTAAATTCAGGTACCGTGATTTTCTCATAATCTTAAGTTGACAGTTGAATATGGGTTTAGCCAGTTAATTCAATTTACCTTTTCAAAAAAAAATCCAAAATGTTAGTTGACACTTCTCGTGACCTCGCTGGCTTTTACCTTGCTCAGAGGCTTAATATTGTCATTAAACGTGGCAATGCCGCCAGTCTTTTGGGCACATTTCCAGTTGACGGCGATACGGAGGAAATTTTGACACTATGTAGTTTCAGTTTATTTTTTTATTATTTGTGTTATCTATTTTAAGGCTGTATATATTTACATTTAAATGTATATCTTATGAATCTACCAGCTACAACAGAACAACTTTTTATTACAAAACAATTTTGATCCCTATTTCCCAACCACAACTCAAAGCAAACACCAAAAGATGTTTTCTTTAAAATTCAATACACAAAGACGCGAGCTCTGGACTGCAACGGAAAAATCAATACGACCGACCAACACCCGTCATAGCTGCCACTCACAAAATCTAAACCAACGTTAGTGCAAGATTTATTTCGTACATCTAGTACAAAGCTATCTCGAATGAACGTGGCTTTACTCTAAAATATATAGGAAAAGTGTTCTTAAGACGCTGTAAATTCTTGTCTATCGGGACTGTTCGCTTACAAGTTGGATCGACGAGGTATAAATACTAATATCGGTACGCTATGCATATTAAAGTACACTTTATCGACACCAATAAATTGGATGTAGGAGACATGTAGTTTATTATGGAAAGCTTGTAATATATTTATAGTTTTTGGTTCATAACGGGTTTGATGGTTGGTTATGACATTGTGGGATAGGGATTTGGACGGTTAATCGTGGTATAAATAAAAAAGTGTAATAGAGACGTAAGTAATGTTATATGTGTATAAATATTTTTTACCAGCGACTTCGTCCCGTGTCTTATTTCAGCCGCATTAAGTTACGTCTTTGGTTACTGCTCCGCTCCCGTGGGTCGTAGCGTAATGTTATATAACCTATGTTACACTGTGATAATGTAGCTTTCTAACGGCAAAAGTTTTTTTTAAATCAGTCCGGTAGTTTTTGAGTTTACTCGTTATATACAAAGTACAAATATTTTCTCTTTATAATATAAGTGTAAATAGAAATATTTATAAATGTATTCATGAATATATTTTATCATTCATTTATACAAAAATAATAAAATCTCTCCAGATTTATTAGGTATATTAGCAACTACTGTAACTACCTACCTGCCTTTGAGTACATATTTGTGCACTATGATACCTTCTGCGTATTTGACAAGTCTCCATCAAGATTGGATACTCTGACAGAAATTCGCTCAAGTGTAGATATTTTTTCCACTTAAATAAATCTTCAACAATTTTATCTAATTCAAATCTCATGTCGAAATAATTGATAATTTGAAATTTAAATTAAATTGAAACTCTATCAATCTAATAATCAACTTTCGTTCTAATTTTATCATCATAATTACGCTCTTATTTCCAAAGATAGAAAATTTGATTTGACTCAATTTGCAAATAGAAATGATATATGAGAATTTCCAAGAGAAGACGACTAAATTAATATTTTAATAGATAATTCATTTACCGCTGAAGAATTACTAACGTTATAATTACTAGAGCCTTTCTGAATAGTGACTTGAATAATCAATGAAAATAGGTACTTATAACAGATTATAATTAATACATTGTCCCTACGTCTTACGTCTTAAAGGTCAACGGTCGGGTTGACCGGTTTTGACGGGACTTTTATAGGCTGTTATATAGCATATAGTTGTATGTTATATAGTTATAAGGAGCTTAGGCTACTTTTCTATTCTAATATAATAAAGAGGTAAGTTTTGTTTATTTGTAATAGGCTCCAAAAATACTGGACAGATTTTAACAATTTTTTCACCAATCGATAGCTACATTATTTCTGAGTAACATCTGCTATATAACATCACGCTGCGACACACGGGAGCGGAGCATTAATCAAAGACGAAGTCGCGGGCAGTTCGCTAGTATTTTATAAAAAGGATTAGGGTACCGCATAAAAAAAAATGAAACCCCGTTATTTACCAACATTTACGCAAACGAATAATAAAAGTCAAGTTTTTTTTTTCAAATTAAAATGGCATACATGAGTGCAATAGCATAGCGGTCCGATAGCAGACTGGTGGTAGCTTTTAACAGAATAATAAAATTAGTTTATTCTATATCATTTTTGAAGATTCGTAGCAGATGGCGTTCTGTGATTTCTGCCTACCCCCATGGGAAAAAAGCATAAGTATGTATGTACGTAAGTACTTAAACATACGTGCACTTAGTATTCCCGGTACTATACGTATAGTAAACCATTTATACGACTTCAACTGAAACATGGTACACTTTTCACATGCTTCTAACAACACAAACAGTTTGCCGAAGCCTTGTGAGTGTTCGCTGTTACTGAAGTTCATTCACTTTAGCAAACGCTTCGAATACGAAGCTGAGTAAGTTCTTTTTACAATAAGAAATAACGCGTTTGTGCGCTCAGTGAATGGATGATAAATGCTAGTATATTGAAGTACCTTTAAAGTTCAAGAGTGTACTGAAAAAAATAGCATTACGTTCAATAATAGCTGTTTTTTTGGTAACCTTTTGTTAAAGAAATTGAATTACATATTACATATACATGACTGCCCCGTTGGTCTCGTGGTCGCAAGCGCGACTGCTGAGCAAGGGGTCCCGGGTTCGATTGCCCCAGGTCGAGCAAAAAGTGTTATTGGGTTTTCCCATTAGGAATTTCTCAGTAGCAGCCCGGAGTTTGGAACTTGGTGGTGTGACACCCCCGTGCCTCGGAAAGCACGTAAAGCCGTTGGTCCTGCGCCTGATCTCTCTCCGGTCGTGTCGGATTTCCGTCCCATCGGGCTATGAGAGTTAGGGAAGAGTGCACCTATGTTTGCGCACACACTTGTGCGCTATATATCTCCTGCGTACGTGGCTACTCTGCATTAAGGTTAGCCGCTGTAGCCGGAATCGGCCTGGAGAATTACATTTTTACACATATACATTTATTTAAAAGTATACAAGCTTTTTTTGTTTGTCAGAAACCTGTAAAGGCGTCTTTGTACTCAATATTATGAATAACATTTGCTATAGGACCAATCATGAAATCGCAAAAAAGAAACATCAAATTATACATTACTAGCGAGCTGCCCGCGACTTCGTTTGTGACTTATTTCACGCGGGTTAAGTTACGTTTTTTTTAACTGCTCCGCTCCCGTATATCGTGGCGCGATGTTATAAAATTATTATTACTTAGGAAGAATGTAGCTATTTATTGTTGAAAAAATGATCAAAATCGGTCCAACAGTTTCGGAGCCTATTCGGTAGAAACAAACAAACAAAAACATCTTTCGTCTTTATAATATCAGCATAAATGTAGAGTTACTGCGAACATTATATAAACATCAACTGATTTATTGTTTTGCGATTGGTCGGTATTTAGGGTTGGTCGTTAAAATATATTCATAATGATGAGTACTTTGACCCTATTTCAGGTGTGTGGTAAACAAAACCAAAATTGTATATTAGGTAGGATCTTATATTTTTTATCGTTAGTAATATAATTAAACTCAAATGATTTTTAGTTGTTGTTGTTGGGTTAAATCTCTGGATGTATATACCATCATCACGCCTGTATTCCCCGAAGGGTTAGGCAGAGGTGTACCAATGTACACCCACAGTTCGCCGGAATATTTACGTCCCATGTAATAGGGGGCGAGCCTATTGCCATTAACCGGGCACAAATCCAAACTCCGAGCTGCTACAGAGAATTTCATAGAAAAACCCAATAACATTTTTGCTCGACCTGGGAATCGAACCCATGACCTCTAGCGTAGCAGTCGCGCTTAGGACCACTAGACCAACGAGGCAGTCTCTGGATATACCCGTCGGAAAAATCTACAAGATAGTTTCATATGGAGAAGAGTGCAAAATCCCATACTCATCTGTAAAAAAATAATATCCAATAGTTTGTATAAGTCATAAATGTACTGACATTACTTTATATCTAGTGCCCACGTTCCACATTCGAACACACAAAATAGTACGAGTATCTAAAACTTTTAACTCAAAAATCCGGGTACGATTTCACCAAAACATGTTTTTACTAGTTCAAACTCTTTATGATACTACCACGCAAGCCATCCGAAGTGCATACCGTAAACTTGGACAGTTCCGAAAAGTTACGAACAGTTACATTTCAGCCGGCTAGCCAACAAAATAACCTACAATGCATTTCCTGGGTAGTTTACGAGCTCCCTCGATGCACATGTTACGGGAATTGTAAACATTACGTTGAGGCATACGTAGGTACTAATAATTCAAAGTTGGAAAAGTTGCAAACGGCTATGCATCACTGGTATTTTATGTTCGATTTTTAAATTAACGGGAGAGGCTGTGGTAAGAACTAGGAAAGTAGATTGCCTACAGTTCGTTTTCCGTATTTTTTATTGTTATGTAACGAACACAGGTCACGAGCATAGATGCCTAAATATGTCGTATATTTGTGTGTATAGAAGTCAACGTTTTATTTTAAAGAAGAAGAGGAATTGTACTTATACCACACAACATAGCCATGGTACACTGCAATAATGTATGTATCTTTCTACCAGTGAATTTTTGTGATTTGACCTTCAAATCCGAGTTACGCAAAATTTAAAAGCGATTTTCTCGAGAAATAATGATTGCTACTTAGAGATAAGGCCTACTTCATTACAAATGGTTTCAAAAATACTATATCCGTAACACTACATTCTACCATCATTTTTTTTTTATTTGTCAATCCTTTTGCGTAATTATAATTGGTGTAAGTTTTGCCGAATAAGTTTAAGTCATACATATTTTAACTGTCATTGCTGAAACCTAAAATAACAATAACACAATTGGCATATCTAATTAGTCTGACATTTTGCCTCACTTTGACAGAACTAAGCCCAAATTAGCTCTTTATACATACAGCTAAACGAAACGCTCTCAAAAAGGCACTATCCATAATGACTACCTTTAGTATTAAACGCTAATAGAAACACCAATACACAGACTAATTCAGTGCCTCATTCAGTTCATACACATAACGGCTGACAGAACAGGTTTGACCATACATAAATTACCCCTAATGACGTACAGTCACGAGCATAAACATGGCAACATTCTAAACCAATTTTCTCTCAAAGGATTGATTCAAATGTCATGGTGTTACGAATATCATATTCTTAATTCCATACTACTACGAAATCGGTTTTATCTCAAAGGTGCAATCGATAATTCATGAGAAATTTGTTTTAAAATTTTGCCAAATGTATACATGTTTATGCTGGTGACTGTACCACTCATAGGTAGGGTAAATAATACCCGAACACATACATATGTAAGAGTTTGTGGACAAGTTTGCAAATAAGCCAGTGTTGCTATTTGAAATTAATTTGCGTAACACATGAATAAGGGAAATCAGTTCATTTGTATTGATTGTTAATGCCTTGTTTAATAAATATTTTTATCTTTACCACACTATTCCAGGTATTTATATAGAGAACATAACATACATACCATCACGACTGTATTCCCCAAAGGGTTAGGCAAAGACGTACACCGACAGTTCGCCGGTATCTTCAGGTCCCATGTAATAGGGGCGAGCCTATTGCCATTAATCGGGCACAAATCCTAACTCCGAGCTGCTACTAAGAACTTTGAAAAACCCAATAACACTTTTTGCTCGACCTGGGAATCGAATCCAACACCACTAGGCTAAAGAGGCAGTATTGACATTTTACGTATACGTAATAGACATTCTTTCATGACTTGACTTCCTTTGAAAATGTAAAATTTTGTAGCTGTCAATCAAAACTTTATTATTCAAACTAAACTAATTAACTCCCTCACTTTTAACTCGGAACCGTTGACTCGACTCTTTAACGAGTACCTATTTTATAACCGGGTCATTGAACCCATAGTTCCAAATTCAAATTATGGAAAACAACCTGGGGCGTAGGCTTTTGTCATTAGCTATTCAAGACATAGGTACGAACTCTTTAATGTGCCGTTTTACTTTTAATTTTTACATTGTTTTTAAATACTCTTTTATTTTATTCTACATACCATCATCACGCCTGTATTCCCCGAAGGGTTAGGCAGAGGTGTACCAATGTACACCCACAGTTCGCCGGTATATTTAGGTCCCATGTAATAGGGGCGAGCCTATTGCCATTAACCGGGCACAAATCCAAACTCCGAGCTGCTACTGAGAATTTCATAGAAAAACCCAATAACACTTTTTGCTCGACCTGGCAATCGAACCCGGGACCCCTTGCACAGCAGTCGCACTTGCGACCACGAGACCAACGGGGCAGTTTTATTCTACATCTGTCACATGTATTTTGGGACTTTAGTTAATCAGCTTCGTATTATTTTATACCTAAGTAGAGAACTGCCCGCGACTTCGTCCGCGTAGCTTATTTCACCCGCATTAAGTTATGTCCTCGGTTATTGCTCCGCTCCCGTGTGTCCTAGCGCAATATTATATAGCCTTTGTTACTTAGAAACAATCTAGATATCTATTGATAAAAAAATGGTTTAAATCGATTTAGTACTTTCGGAGCCTATTCGTTACAAATAAACAAAAAAAAATCCTCTTTATAAAATTATTAGTATTAGTATATGTAGATAATCTAATTGTTTACCTTATAAACATACTCCATTTGCATGCCGTCCAGCACATTATATGGATTGTAGAATATAATGCAGTTGGACAATAAATCATCATAGATTAGAAGAATATGGCATGCTTTATGATATTATGTTAACATTGAACAGTCGTTAAATTTTCTTTTAAGGTTTTGTTCGTTTTTGTTACACGCCTGTTTTACTTTATACTACTTTTAAATTATATAACAAAGAAAAAAGTTAATTAAGTCCTTATTAGCTTTTTTTAAACATCAGCTCATGCAGATGCGATATCACAGGTGCACTCCCTCTTACCTAAGTCTGTTAGTCCGATGGGACGGCAATCCGGTATAACCGGGTAGAGATCAGGCGCAGGACCAACACCTTTACGTGCTTTCCGAGGCACGGAGATTTAGTTGGTGGTGTTATTAACATGTGGACCCACACAAACAAGCAGACCCGGAACATCTGTCTACAGCTCATACAAACTTATGCTCTATGCAATAGCCAATTGCTGAGCCAGTGCCCTAAACAGTTATAGGTGTTTAAAGCTCACATTTGATTGCACGGATCGCGTGCTACGTTTAGTGCATAAGGAATGTTGCTTTTACTGTCATGCAAGCATTTCATCGTTTTAATATGAGCATAAAATACATCTTGACCTGTTTCCCACACTCATAGAATAGTAACGAGGTATATATTTTACTAGCTTCTGCTCGCGACCTCGCCCGTGTCTTTTTTTTTCACTCGCGTTATATTAAGTACGTCTTTGGTCACTGCTCCGCTACCTTAAGTCGTAACGTGATGGTTATACAGCCAATAGTATTCCTTATGAATCTGGCTATCATATACAAAAATATTTTTTCTAATCTGACTGGTAGTTTCAGAGATTACCGCGTTTAAACAAACCAACGAAAAACTCTTCAGCTTTATTGATATGTAAACTAGATACTGGTGGATAAAGCGAGTTCAATTTGTGTTATAGTTTAATCAATACTATTATTAATTAAAATCTGGTATTGTGTGAAAATAGGGTTGCCAACCAACCGGCTGTAGAGGGATAAATGCTTAGGTTCATCTGCTTTTGGCGAATTTTTGTGTCGATTCTTATTAGACGTTTTGTCATTGTAACTTGAGTGAAGTAAAGCGTAATATCTTCAATTAATATAGCTACTCAAAGCAGCGCTGCGACAAGCGATCCCTACTATTGGCAGCGACTGAACAAGTAGTTTTTTTTATAACAAATATTTGTATCGTCTACAGATAATTGTTCCGGATTTAGCTGTTGTATGAGAGTTTATATGTTTGTAATCGCACCCATGATACAGAAGAAATGTAGGAACGTGTTGGGCAACGTTAAAAAAAAATTATTATGTTCAATATTTAGAACAACACATTCGTCCATATTGGCCAAATATTCGACTATTGTATTTTAAATTTTACTGGCAACCCTATATACACACACACAGTGGCATTTAACCCACACAATAGCACTAAACTCTAAATACAAAACCACATACACACACAAAATAAAATCAATCATTTCGATTCCAAGCACAGTCTCATTTGAACTCTATAGCTATGCAAATCCTCTATCGCTTAGCCAGCTTATGTGACGAGCTGCATAAGCTGTTAGCGGTAACTGGCAGCTTATTGGAAGCAGCTTGGAGTACGGAGCGGTCGATAGTCGACCCCGTAGCTATGAATTATTTCTTCGTGCATAGTGGACAACGTCTGTTGGCCTCTAATAGGTATATGTAGGAGTTAAAGAGAGGATTTTAGGAGATTATAGGAAGGTAAACTTGTGTGTAAGTTTTGTACGTTTTGGGGTGGTTTAGTTTTAGTTAATTTACAAAATACTTACGACCTTATACAATGAATGCGGGCGTTATATTTTAAAGAAACAAAAAAAAGGTAAAAATAAGTTTAACTGGTTTTACGACCTTTTAATCGATTTAAAAAAAAAAAAAAAATATCTTGGGACAACTCACACACGGCTATCTGATCCCAAGCTAAGCAGAGCTTGTGTTATGGTAACCAGACAACTGATATACATACTTATATAATTTATAAATACATACATATTATAGATAATTCACACCCAGACACAGAACAAACAATATGCTCATCACACAAAGTTGGTCCTGGGTGGGAATCGAACCCACGACCTCCGGCTTAGCAGTCAGGGCCACTAACCACTAGACCAACAAGCCCGTCAAAAAAAAAAGGTGGAAAAAAAAAAAAAGGTGGGGAAAAAGAAGGTGGGTTTTCAATATAAATCTGTAATTTTCTCTTTCTTTACTTTCTAATACAATCAAGTCCAAGAGTGTATTTGTTAAAAAGCGCTAATCTCTGAAACTTCTCAGCAGATTGGAAAAATCTTTTTGTATATAATAGCCAGATTTATGAGGTATATGAATTGTATAGGTTATATAAGTACACGCCCGGAGTCCCGGTGCACAACTCACAAGAGCGGAGCAGTAACCAAAGACGTAATTAAACACGTGGGAAACCGCGGGGGCGTGCTAGTAATATACTCCTGGTGTAACAAAATGAACGAAGGTTTCATCTATACTAATATTATAAAGCTAAAGAGTTTGTTTGTTTGTTTGAACGCGCTAATCTCAGGGACTACTGGTTGGAATTGGAAAATTCTTTTAGTGTTGGATAGTCCATTTCTTGAGGACTAGGCTACAGGCTATGTAACATCACGCTACGACCAACAGGTGCTGAGCAGCGAGGGTGAAACCGCGGGGAACAGCTAGTCTATTATATTAAAAAAAAAAACGAAATTGTAAATGATTTTATTAGCTAAATAAATTAAACCTAAGCTGGCGAAATGGTCCTAATGGTTTTAGGATCGTGATCCTTGTAACCGAGAACAAATAGAAGGTGAGTTCTCAATCCGCCTTAATGTTATTTTTCATAATTTAAATAAAATACTAAAACCAAAATGTAAGTAGGTTAAAAATTTTAGTTTTCACGAGTCTGCTTTTAATTTATCTCAACTTTGTAGACAGAAACGTAATAAAGAATATAAATAATGTTTACAAAGAGAAAATACCTTAAAATCGGGGTGACCTACTTCGGGAGTTACCAACTCATCCCCGTGTTAAGAAGCTGAAGGTAAAATGTTGAAATACTAAAGTAAAAATGTAGAAAGTAAAGATAAAAAAGTACGCGTCACGGGTCTTTTCCCAAAGGAATAGGCAGAGGTGTTGTTCTATTAACGGTGTGGAAAATAGTACATTTATCATTTCATTTAATTAATTACTTGTTAAACAATTGAGGTATTAATTGTACATTGTCATAATTTATACAGATACTAGCCTCTGCCCCGACTTCAATTATACCAAAAAAATAACCCTATGATACTCGGCAATAGTGTAGCTTTCTCTCAGTGTTTTTTTTTTTGTAATTGTATTAGTATTTCCCGACATTACCTCGAACAAACAAGCCATGTAATTTTAAGTATTAGTACCTATAGATAATGCAGCTACAAACAAAAAGGTTTTCAAAAATTGTTTCTCAATCTAGGAATGTAAGTCAAGATCAGTAGTCGTGTTTTCAATCGCCATAATATTAACAACTGTATTCAATAACACAACACAGTTTATTAAAATTATAATTCTATTAAACAGAACCAGAAACAAAAATTCAACTCATTCATTAAAAATAAACATTCTAAAACTTTTCAATTCGTCACAGCACGCGAATGAAATTTTATTTCCTTTGGAAGTGGGAGGATTTTAAAAAGTTGTCGTCGACACCGGCAGTTCCGCAATATGACGGAACTGTCATTAGCAGGCTAACGCTAAGGCGTCAGGGCTGTCACTCTACGTGGCTTTAAACTTGAGGAAGGGGTGAAATCAATTCAACCTTTTAAGGGTAACTGTAGAATTTTTAGATTCTTCTTCAGATTTTTTTTTATTCCCTCACTGATTTGAAAAGTTGTGCATTAAAAAATGCATTGAATAGAATTTGGTTTTAACGTTTTTGTTTTTTTTTGTCTCTAGCTCAACCCCATTATGCCTTTTACAGAATAGATAATTTGTTTGCTTAATTAAAAATAAACCTAACCGCAGTGTCAGCTATTTGGATAAGGCTTAATTATGCAATTATTAATTTACAAATTCAAACATGTGTCTAGTCCTAATGACTTTACCAACATTATTTGAGGTAAAGCAAAAAAGTAATTTGAGTTGTCCCTTATAAAATGAAAATCATTTAGTAACTGGGCCAAAAACTGTTGAAAAAAAAACTGAAGTAAAATGTATTTTCAGGGTGATTTCAGACTTTCCAGCTTCGCAGAATTGTAACGTGGGTTGCATTTTATAACCCTTTGATAAATGTTTAAAATACCAGCTGAAATAACCGAGTATAAATATTTACAAAGCCAAGCTATTTCAAAAGACTTTTCAACGTCCACTTAATCAACATAAAAGTTGAAACTACGTATTTTTTTTAAATAAATAAATACGGGGTGTAAGGGACATCTATCATTAAACTTCGCCAGTGCACTCAGAACACTATTCTAACTTCAGAAAAACTGGAATTTCTTGCAGGAAAATTTTGGAAATTTTCACTGTTTTCGACAGATCAAGTTTGAAAAATTGACCTAAAGTACGGGCAAAATAATTTTTTACCAGCCGCTGGTGACGACCAAAAGAACAATTTTTCACTTAGCGGAAAAGTATTAGAAACCTCCAAACCTCTTCACTTTTAGTTATCCTATAAAAAAATCGTGTTGTCTGATACTCAGTCCAGAATAAAGAATTCAGTTTAAGTAGATGTCCCGCGATTATACAATCCTGTTACACGAAAAATTTACACGGATTTAGTTCAAACTACTTTAACATATCAAATAAAAATAAATTCGATGACCACAACTATCTTTGGTTAGCGAAAAACTTTTGGCTCGCATAAATCCATACATTTTAGTACGAAACGTTTAATAAAATACCGCTTTGTGTTACTGGGATAACAAGCGCTACAGCGCCGTAAAACCCATTTTCGTGCAACATTTTAACGTGTGCCAAAAACTGGCGCGTGTAAAATCGAACCCTGACCTAGAAACTTGCACTTACAACTAGATTTTTTAATTTTAAATTTCAGCATAGATACAGTCACATACATACAGTCACGCCTGTATTCCCCAAAGGGTTAGACAGAGCAGTACCAATATATATACACAGTTCACCGGTATATTTAGATCCCAAGTAATTGGGGGCAAGCCTTTTGCCTTTGACCGGGCACAAATCGTAACGCCGAGCTGCTACTGAGAATTTCATATATCATTTCACTTCGGGTCTTCTTCTTAGCGTTTCGATGACAAATTATAATAGAGCTATTTATTATATTACTTCGGGTTATGGAGGCGTGATGGTAAATGTATAATATAGTTTTCTTGAACTTCATTACTAATAGTCAGTCAAAAACAAATTATATAATTTATTCAGTCTACCTATAATTTATTAACCCCTACACAAAACCTTTACAATTTTCGCAAAAAAAAACCCTTACAAGAATTTTCATCTCTTTAAACCCCTGCTGTGTCAACCCTAACATGTCAGCCAGGTTATTTGGGCCAGCACTCCAGCTAATGGCAGGTCAGGCACGGACGAAACGCTTTTCATAATAATTACCTAGATATCGTTAATTACCATTTTACTGTCCTATAGATTTTCGATAAAGTTTTCCATGTAGTTCTAATTGGCTTATTTGTAAGCAAATGGAACGATAAAACTGTCAAAACAACTTTTGAAAGTTAGGTTATTGAGGTGTTAAAGGTCATTTTTCGGGTTGATAAAAAAATAGTTTTTGTACTGAGGTATTTAAAGCGATAGGTGTACAGTCGCGCTCAGAAAGATGTAATTATCTACATTTGCTTGAAGGTGTCTGTAGATACCATTAGTAGTGCATTTACGAAATAAATATAACCAAGTCCATCAAATGAAGCAACGTCATCATCATCTCATCATCTGCTTAGCCTTTTTCCCAACTGCGTTGGGGTCGGCTTCCAGTCTAACCGGATGCAGCTGAATACCAGTGTCTTACATGGAGCGACTACGAGCGACACGGTACTTCTTGGTTACACTGGTTGTCAGACTTCTTGGCTTCTGACTATCCGTCACGACTGTCAAAGATCTACGAATGACAGCCGGGACCAACAGCTTTACGTGCTTTCCGAGGCACGGGGGTATCACACCACCAACTTCCAAACTCCGGGCTGCTACTGAGAAATCCCTAATGGAAAAACCCAATACCACTTTTTGCCTGACCTGGGAATCGAACCCGGGACCCCTTGCTCAAATCAAATAAATCAACGTACAGTGAAACATTGAATTACGTTTGAATGCAGAAATATTTGTTTCGAATACATTGTCAATATATATTTTTTCGTGTGCGAAGCAAATTGGTACAATGACTTTGATGACTCAGTACACTCACAGAATTGTTTAAAATGAGTCTTGTTTCTTTGTTCTACTGTACTATTGTTCAATGAATAACGGTATTTAAAAATATCGTGAAAATTACTAGTGCGGATGAATTCACAAGTTTGTATAAAAATAAACCACTAAAAGTCATTGACTTTATCAAATAAATTGCTTGGAATTCGTGAAACAAAAGAGGTTTATTATTTCCATAAAAATGAATAAATATAATAAACTTTATTGAAAGAAAACCCGCTCAAATATTACTCAATAATTAACTTAATTAACTAAAAATAAGTAATTATATTACAGAAAATGCTTTAATATTTTTTCCTAGCTACTCTAATTTAACGAGATTAAGTTCATAATTTTATTAATGACGAAGATATATTATGGCTGTTGCTACCGACACACCTAATGTTCATTACTGAGGTGGCCCGCTGCGTGAAATTAATACACGAACTGGTGTGTAATAATCTCAGTACCTACTCAGTTCAAACAAGGTCATTCACCTGGCCAACTGAGTAGAAAATGTAATTTGATACAAAATAAATAAGTGAGGTTTTTGCCTGTCTGACTATAAAGAAGAAGCTGAAATATAAATGCGTATAATCTTAAAAACCATTTGTAAAGTTTAATGCTCCTACACACATGCCGGCGGCACGAAAGGCCCGCCGAGCATGCCGCCGGCAAGAATGCCGCCGGCTTTGGTGCTGGAGATTTTCTCGATTTTTTTTTAACATTTTTCTGAGTGTGCTAAGAGTCAATTTTTTGATGACTCTCTTATGAATGCCGTAATTAAGCTTGATCTGAACTGATTTCTGAAAAATCATCTAAAGGGTGTAAAAAGACACTTAACGAAGTGGAAATTTACATTCATTGCGTTATTTTTTTTTTGTTCTTGATCATACTTGGTAAGCTTTACGGAGATATCGAAGGTACTTTATTTTACAAAACTCAGTTTTGAATGATGTATTTTGTAGATGTATTTTTAATACCCTAAGACCCCAGTACTGCTTGCAATCGTAAGCATATTTATTTACATAAACAGAAAGTTTTCACACCTAAAATAAAAAAAAACGTTTACTAGGAATAACTTTTGCTCAGTGTTACTTAGATAGACGGGCAGTATGCGTAGTTAAGAGCTATGTGATATGTGTTGTTAGACCCCGTATTTTAAAGATATTTGATATTTGCATTGTGGCATTCAAAATCACCATCAATTTATAGTTTTGCTCTTTCTCGTTTTTTTTCTTTCTTTCAAAAGTATCCAACATCCAAGATTTGCAATTTTTCTCAAGGCTAAACTACCTTTTGGAATGGGCAACTATGTACATTTAATATTACATTAATATTATTAATATCTTTCTTGCTTGTAAATGACGTTCAAATGTGTATTTTTACAATCTAATTGAAATAAGCAATTTGACTTTTATCTAAAAGGTATATGCATAGTATTAATCAAAATCACCATACCTATAAACCGTCCACAGCCGGCGTCACTCGAGTATCGGGTCCTTATTGCTAATGTATGCAGAATTATGTACAAACAGTACGAACATGATATTGTTAGCACATGCAAATTGGACTAATAAGGCTGTTCGACCAACTATACAGCACTAAACTGTAAACATGCTGTAGATCAACAATACTGTACGCGGGCAGCGGGGATGTTATTCGCTATAAATTGGTGACGTAATGGTTTTTGATGACGTCATCGCTCGGTAGGATTTAATAGCAGCGTTGTGATGTGACGTGCATATTTAGGTAATCATTCTATGCTAGACTGTGTCGATATTTTAGTTGTTACCAGCTTATCCGCGTGTATTTCTAGATGTTTTTTGTTTGGCGCGGAGACTGCCACATTACCAATTAGATAGTCGGGACCCAAAATCATAGGCTATATAACATTACGACACGACCCACGGGAGCAGAGTAACCAAAGATGTAACAGAACGCGGGTGAAATAAGCCACCCTCACGAAGTCGCGGATATCAAAAAGAATCGGTAATCGGAAATTGTCAATAGATAATTGGATAAGGCGTCGGAATGCCGACGCCTTATTTCTACCAGTAGGGGAGCAGCACCCAATGTTCTTCGCACAACCGGCATGACCCTATGCTTTTCTGCAGACGAATTTGCATGCCTAGTGTGGCATCGATCTGCTTATAAAAAGCAAGTGGACATTGCCCTAAACGAAACGTGTCGAATTATTTCGGGCTACCTGAAACCGACTCCGCTCAACAAGCTCTACATGTTGGCAGCTATCATATTTTTTTCGCATGGGAAATCATCAATTGACTTCTCTCGCCCTGGGCGAGGCGGGTGGGAGTGTCAGACTTTTACTGACTAAAACCCATCCATGTTCCTTCTTGTGCCCATATGGTCCCTTGGGCGCGGTTTCTCTTTCGAACAACCCGAATCCCCCGCAGACATCGGCCCTGAGTGGCCCCTCCGATTATTCGAGATGGGTAAGCTCTTGACTCTAGTCTTGGTCAGAGGTGACAGAGACAAAGTCTACGATGGATTGAGCTTACCCAGAAGAAGCCTGACACTTATGACATCAGCTATCAGTCAGTGAAAATATTGTCAAAATTGGTCCAACCGGAATAAACAGATGGGTAAAATTTCGAAAACTGTTCCTTAGTGTAAGTACCATAGCAACATTCATATACATTTAATAATAAGCTGCTATATTGATATCACACACAGACACTTAAATTTTATGTATTTATTGTGTAAGACTTGACAGTATTTTCTTTTCTAAACTGATTTGCTTGAACTTTACATACGATCAATCATGAATGTCTCCTAGCAAATGGCTTTAGATCTAGTTATTTGATAGACAGTCGATTTTAAGTCCCTCAAGAAGGATTCCTTAGTAGTACCTAAACCACAAGACGAAATTCCTGTACACAGGCATAATGACACCTCTAAAGTCTAAGTAAAGGTAAATATACCTCAACATACTTTCCCCGCTTCAGTGCTAAACCTCGTAGGTACATAAGTTCACAAGTACTTTCAGCTAGAAACACGGACTTTGCAGCCTTCCACCGGGGAATTAAGGCTTTTAATATAAAAGCAAAGTTACTTCATTGAGTAACTCATGTACTTACATGCCTACGGTATGACGTATAGCGGTCTTTTTTGAAACTCGCTCCTTTGAAGGGTGAAAAAGGTCTGGAAACGATCACAGTTTAGGTATTAAGTTTAGGGTTTGGCGAACTTAGGGGCGCTAAAGATTATAATAGTTTGCAGCATGTGCTGTGATCAGCTGTTTATTTGAAACTAGTTTCTGGCCGTGAGTTCGCGTAAAAGTTAATATATTATCTCACTGGAATCGTATTTTTTTCCGGGATAAAAAGGGATTCGGCATCTGATCGGAATGAGTTCAATAAACTCTTTATTGTCATTGACGGTCAAGATACATTGCGGCAGAATGGCTGCAAATTAAACGAAACGAGAATAATTTCGTTTATTTTTTCAACTTCATCTACCTCTCGTGGTCGCAAGTGGGACTGCTGAATTTGATTCCCAGGTTGATGAAATGGTATTGGGTTTTACCATCAGAAATTACTCCTAATTTCTTTCTTTTCCAGACTAAAATCTATCTTTGTACCAAATTTCATCCAGATTAGCCGTTCAGCCGTTCTGTCGTGATTGAGTAAAAAACATTTATCCATCCAAACTTTGGAATTGATAAGAGTATTAAGATTATTCACAAATCTACAATCAAATATGACGCGAACGAAGTTGCCGGCATAAGTTAGTAATTAAATAAATACGTGTGCCCCGTGCCAATTGAATAAAATAATTTTGTATAAAAAAATGCCTGATTGCTTTCAAAGTACGATAAGAAAAAGACTGTGTTGTTCTTTAATATTCAGATGTGAGAACAAAATGTTTTATAACCCACGTACAATGTACACTAACATTCATATTCAGAGAATTTTCAGCGCCAAGTAATTACAAACTAATAATTGTTTTGCAACTGTTGCTGTAACTACAATTTATGCTTTCTAATTTCAACTACATACCTACATATCATATGAGTTTTAATAAAAAATAAGCTCGCGTTGTTTTGAATATTTTAGTTTAGATTTGTTTGTAGTATTTTTATTTATTTACCAATCGATAGGTACCATTAAAAGTATAACAGTCAATCAAGGGTGGTGTAGAGATGACATGGCGGATAGGTACCTTTTTTTGATCTGGGGTGGTAATCCTCGTGGATGTCACCGCCCTGGGGTGAGCAGAGGGGTCTGTCAGACTCTTACTAACTAAAACCCAACCCGGTTTTCTTCCCATTTTTACGCTAGGGATGCTACTTACCTACTAAGTACCTACTTTATGTTTAGGTAAGAAAAAGCAAAAAAAAACTTAAGGTTACTGTATTTTATTAAATAAAGCAACAACTTTGTCATCTGCTGGCCCTTGAGCAAAAACCCGATCAAAAAAATATAAATACTATTAATATTTTATAAATAAATGACCAGAGTGCACCCGTCCAGCAAAAGACTCACACCGCAGATCAAATTATTACCAGCGAACGATCACAGAAAACCAACAATTTAGATAGTCGACAAGTCACTGAACATTTTATTAAATATCAGCCTATCAGTACTAATGATTCTCTTCTCATGTACCTAAATAAATAGAAAATCAACATAAATGGCCTAAAATATAACAGGCCAAGAGTTGGACTGGCATATCAAGGTTCCGCACCACCTTGCATTATAGAGATGGCGTCAAAAATGCCAAATAAACGCGGCTCTAGTATGATTAAAGGGGTTCTCCCATTAATTGTTAACCTTACTTTATTTTTATTAGTTGTAGTACAATTAAAGTTACGGTGAGTGTTTTGCTGACGTTCATTTTCCCATTAATTTCGCAAATGCGAACTGTCAAGAATTATGCGAATGCAAATACGAATATTGATTGGTGCAGTTCCTGAGCGATTAGCACACGGGACAAATATTTGTTTGGAATAGTTGTTTCGCGTCTGGTTGTTTGTGCACATGACTTTACATGTTAGAAAACGCACCCACGAAACAGGAAAATATCTTAATGTAGGACAATGCTTTTTAAAGAAAAAAAGGAAAGAAAAATTCGTTTCATCACTAGTCAGTAGATGCGCCCCAATCACACCAAAAAAAATAACTGTCGAAACGTGGCGGTGTAAAACACCTCTGCCAACCCCTTCGGGGAATACAAGCGTGATGTTATGTTATAAATCTCTAAATGGCCAATTTGGATTTCCATTTCACGTCATCATTTCCGTAATGTATTCCATCTAAATTCGGATCAAAGTCATTCCGGTGATCGCTCGTGTTTCGTACAAACGCGTGTGAAGTATTGCATTCAATTAATCAAAATGTTTGGAATTGTTTATCAAACAATGTTACAAGAATGTTTATTGGATAGCTATACCAATCAAACTGACACTTGAATTCAACTTTTGTGTTTAAAACTGGCCAGCTTGTTATTATTACCCGACTACAGCAAGACAAAAAGGATAGTTATTATATATTACGTATGTATTATGCATGTTCATCTGTGTAATCATAACTTCTAACTACTTTCCATATTTAGATAAGAGAAGTATTGTTGGAAGCGTCTTAATCGACCGCTAGTTATAGGCTATGTTTGCCGGGGCTGCGGGTTGTTCGAAAGAGATACCGCGCCCCCGGAACGCAAAGGGCACATGAAGGTACATAGATGGGTTTTAGTCAGTAAAAGTCTGACACTAGGGGCGGGGGAAGTTATTTGATGATTTCCCATCTATAAAAAAAGGCTATGTGGCTTCACATTAAATTCAAAATGGCTGCTCACATAGGACATAAAACATGTATTTAGAAAATATAAATGAAAGTAAATATTGTGTATTACCACACAAGCCAGACAACCTTTAGTAAGTTTAAGAAAAAAACGTTGTCATGTACAAGGTGACAGTAAATGAAAACCTGAAAACGGTGGCTCAATTCTCCTAACCTTTAGAAATGATGGCAATCTAATCTCAATAAGTCACAAATACCTTATTAATTTACCTACAATTTTTGACATAGATTATCGCTGAGACGAAATTGCGCCTAGCTTGTAAACGTTTCTATTAAATTAAGGATTGACCTTTAGATAACCGTTGGAAGTCTAAGTATTTGTCACTCATCATTACGAACGATTTTTACCTGAAACTATTTCTTTTATGAGTACAAAGACCTATAAATAAATATAAATATACCATCACGCCTTCATCATTCCCCGAAAGGTTTGGCAGAGGTGTACCAATGTACACCCACAGTTCGCCGGTATATTTAGGTCCCATGTAATAGGGGGCGAGCCTACTGCCATTAACCAGGCACAAATCCAAACTCCGAGCTGCTACTGAGAATTTCATAGAAAAACCCAATAACACTTTTTGCTCGACTTAGGAATCGAACCCAGGACCTCTAGCGCAGCAGTCGTGCTTAGAACCACTAGGCTAACCAGGCAGTCACAAAGGCCTGTTTTCGAAATTTCAGTTAATGTATTTACAAGTTATAGGTAGTTCAACAAGTAGAACTTATTATTGATTTTCTTTGGAAACTAAATAGGTATTTACCACATTTCAAATTCATAACAGTGATAAAAACATTAATAATAATGAAATTACTTCACAAACTTTCACTACAAACCCCATACTATTTTTTCCTTTCAAGAACTTTTCTCTAGACTTGGAATCTCTCCTTTATCGAGGGTACGTTTAAAAACATTTAAGCTTACATACACAAACAGCCAGATTCGGAAGAACTTTTTTTATACCACAGAAGGTGGCAAACGATACGATATGTCATACGACACCCACGGGAAGAGTTGGGTTGGTCTATTCTTAGCCGGAACCACACGGAAAACGTCGTGCGTAAAAACCACAAATCTCCTTTCTTGAAGAACCCCATGCTGTTGTCTCTTGGGAAAACCTTAGCAGCAACTATCTGTAAGCCATGCAAATATATTTTTTTCCATGAGAGATTCGAAACTCGCGAGACGCATAGCAAAGATACCATCACGCCTGTATTCCCCGAAGGGTTAGGCAGAGGTGTACCAATGTACACCCACAGTTCACCAGTATATTTAGGTCCCATGTAATAGGGGGCGAGCCTATTGCCATTAATCGGGCACAAATCCAAACTCCGAGCTGCTACTGAGAACTTCATAGAAAAACCCAATAGCACTTTTTGCTCGACCTGGGAATCGAACCCAGGACCTCTAGCGTAGCAGTCGCGCTTAGGACCACTAGGCCACCGAGGCAGTTAGCATAGCAAAGATACCTACAGTAAATGGAGTCGAGAGCAAAATTACTTAAGAAAAGGTTAGGACAATGATGTATAAGAGAAGTGAAAAGTTGGCGAGCAAATCATAAATTAATTAACAATGAAAGGCTTGTCGGAGTGCAGCAATTACTTGAAGATTGCGAGACTCCAATGCTACGGGCATTGAGCCAACTTCCTTGGCGGCCATTTTAATAATTATGACTTATTTCATTAATACCCGGGTAGGTACGCGCGCAGTCTGAATTGTCTCAAAACAAATTAATGCAAGCTGCTTTATGCAAACACTGAGTAATTATTTTCAATTTTGTAATAAATCAGTGTTTTGCTGAAGTTTTTTTAAAGTTACTGTCTGAATGTAATCGTTTAAAATCTGAAGGTCAATGTTCATAATTTCAAATGTTCGAAATCTAGTCGCAATATAATTATATCAGTGAGAACCAATGTCAGAAAGCAATTCAAAATGTTAGTACAAATAAAAGCATATTTGACAAATTGGGACTGACATTATAATGTGAACGTTCCTAAAAGTTTGCAGAATTGCCCACTGAAAATCTTTGTCTTCAAAAATGATTTTAAAATGTCAGGCATGTACGACGCGACTAGATCAGAAATGTTATATCCTGTGAGAAACTTGGGAAATGTAAATCACCCTGCAATCCATAAGTAGGTATTATTTTCTACTTGAATTAAATTTTAATAACATAAAAGCTGGCTGTCAGTACACTACAAACACATTGTCAATTCCCTCTATAAAAAACAAGCTACTAAAATTAAATTGTACATGGTTGAAACAGGAAAGCCATTACAACAATTCTCAAGCCCGCTTACAACAACGATTAGTATCAGACTTTTAAATAAAATTCTAATTTTTTACTTTAATCTAAACTCACTCACAGTTATAATTAGGTTAATATTTATTATACCCAAAGGTAATTAGATTAAAGGATTACCTGTACTAAAAGGAATCGGGTTAGTTACAAGCGTATTTCCACTAGACATGGATACCTACCTACTTATGTACGGTGAACAAAAGAGATAAGTAACCGGACCGTCTAATATAGTTGAAGATTTCTTTCAAACCGGTGGTCGTTTTTAAATGAAATTAAATTTAATTAATAAACTGTATTTTTTCTATTAATAAAAATATAATTTATGAAATGTATTCCACCGGTTTTTGAAAAACTTTGAATTTATTAGGCGACACTGGTTACTTATCTCTTTTGCTGACTGTACCTATATACCTACGTCCTACATGTGTGTGTAAGTACATAAGGTCATGAACCCTACCCTTTAGGTTTATCAAATGCCACAAGCCTCAAGATTGTTTTTAGAACAAACACATACTTAACTACATAATAACTTACTAAACTAACCACACATACTTCTTCTTAAATTTATATATATACCATCACGCCTGTATTCCCCGAAGGGTTAGGCAGAGGTGTACCAATGTACACCCACAGTTCGCCGGTATATTTAGGTCCCATGTAATAGGGGGCGAGCCTATTGCCATCAACCGGGCACAAATCCAAACTCCGAGCTGCTACTGAGAACTTCATAGAAAAACCCAATAACACTTTTTGCTCGACCTGGGAATTGAACCCGGGACCCCTTGCACAGCAGTCGCACTTGCGACCACGAGACCAGCGGGGCAGTTCTTAAATTTATTATGTAATAATACCAGCCTATTTTTGACCCACTGCAGAGCTAAGGCCTCTTCTCATACAGAGAAGACACGAGCATTGATTACCGCGTTTGTTCAAGGCGGGTTGGCGATTTCAGACTTATCTTAATTATAAGTCCAGTTTTCCTCGCGATGTTTTCCTATACCAAATGTCAGTGATGTTCAAGATAAATTTAGAAAGTACATGTGAACTGAAAAACACGCTGTTACACTTGGAACTTGTTCGGTATTTATTTATTAAATAAAAAAGGTTTGCTAACAGCTTCTATATGTTATATAGATATCGAAACCCACAATCTCTTGTACAAAAAATAAAAACGGTTAGGACATGTTACTGCTACCCTGAGACCTTGTATGACTTCCATCCATAAGACTTAGAACACACAGTCTTACATTTCATCAAGTTACCTGACTCAACGTTCTCATTATTCCTAAAACCACTTTAGATCCCAACTTACAGTCTTCTAGATAAAACCCTCCTCTTTTCCATTTCAGAATACAAGTTCGTACCCATCCTTATATATTCCATGTTAGATTGAATTAACCTTATACCCTAAAGCTAAGGTCTGTAAGAACGTAGGTTTTAGTATAATATTACCTACCTATCTACCTGAGAAAATTCGCCAAATTTGTATCCCTTTACAGTACGTCGATTCTGTAAAATTCAGACATGAACTCGCATCTCACGTCGCTATTCACCCTCACTTCGCTTAAGGTTCAAAATCACATTGATTTATTTGACACTTTGAAGTGCGAAGTGAGCGTCGAAGTGACGGTGGAATTACCGTATAGAATGCCACTTCTTACGTGATCTCATATTTTAAGTTTTTAGAATGCCAATCAAGAAAGTCACAGCGGATTCAGATTCGAAGTTTAGAACGAGGTCTTACAGAATCACACAGCAGGTCTCTGAACTCGGCGTAAACCTAATGGACTAAATTATACATCGCCTTGTTTTAGTACTGCTTTGAGCTTACTTAATTTTATCAGAGGAACTTGAGAAGCAATGGAAATGAAATTACATTTATTTACAAATTTGATCAGATTACCCAAGTTCACGGTACCGGTTATAATAGATGATTCTGATTTGTTACAAGGTGATTAAAATAATATTACCAGGCTGTTGCTTTACTACATTGCAAAGGCTTTTTCTCATAAAGAGAAGGCATGGGCATTGATCATCAGACCACACTTGCTCAAGGTGGATTGGCGATTCGGAACGGATCTGACAGAGATAATAATTTGCCACGACGACGACGTTTTTCTTTATCGACGTCACTGATTAAACACAAGGTGACAGACAACAAAAGTTTTATCCCAAATCCACGCGGAAGTTACAAGTATATATAATAAGGCGTTTTTATTGAATTTTACATGAGATCAAAGATCAAGATTATCTAATTGCGAGTAAAAGATAGGAATAGCATGTTTATTTTTATTATAATAAAGGAAACTGAGTAGGCGCAGGCGGCGGATTCGGCCTATTACTGAGTTTCTTTAATAATGCTCTACCTACTTATTTTATTTTTGCCCTTAAGTGTGTGGGCATACAAGTAAAACATGTATTTTCGGGTGTCGTTTTTGTCAAGCATCTATAATCCTACTTCCTACAAATATCCTATACTATCCTACTAATATTAAAAATGCGAAAGTTTGAGGATGGATGGATGGATGTTTATTACTCTTTCACTCTTAAACGGCTGAACGGATTTGAATAAAATTTGGCACTGAGATAGATTGTAGTGTGTCCTATGTTTCGGAAAAATGTACGGTTCCCGTGGGATAATAAATCAAATTTAACCTAAGTATTCTTATGTTTAATAATTATTTTATTGTCATACGTACCTAAAATATTTACTATTGACTACCTACACCGTACACCTTTTTTTCTAAAGACCACACACAAATGGCCCAGTGGCTGCAAGTGCGGTGCCAAGCGTGGTGTTCTAAACTCGATCCCCCAGATCGACCACAATGTTTTTAAATATATATGTGACAACTATTTTTATGGCAGCCCTGAGTCTGGATTAATTCGCGGTTTATGAAAATATTCTATTCCATAAGCAATAACTAACTTTTTGGAAAATATAGACGTGTTGTCAGGTATTTATATAATCTACATAAATTACTTAGCCTTAATGAATACAGAGAGCCGTTAAGTATTTAAACCCACCAGCTATACGCTCCAAGCATTTTCTAACAGCTCAACCGTAGAACAAAAAGTCTAGCAAAAGAACTAATTAATCGTATCACCTGACTCGCTCGATAAGGCGTTGGTCTAATTGCAATTAATTAAAAGAAAGCCTTTGTAGCCTCCGTGATGAAAATATAGACTACTTATAGTCAAGTCTCGCCTTTTAGCCAAGAGCTCGATCTCTACGTACCTACTTTGAGAAGGAATAGATTCTGTTGCCAAGTTTACTTAAGACAGTTATTTTTTTCTTTTAATTACTTAATGGAAACTGGATCATGATGAAACCATTTTTTTATTGTATTAAAAATTCAAAAGTCTCGTAAAGCAATATCGCTTTTGTTTCAGTACGAAGAGGAACTATTTTAGAACACCAAGTGCTTCGCCTTTGTAAAGAACTAGCTTCATAAAAACAAAAGAAATGTTAATTGAAAGTAGATCCGACTATTCAGGTTAGTACAGATGAAATATAATGATATGCAATTCTCAATAGCAGCTCAGAGTTAAGATTTGTGCCTGGTTAATGGCAATAGGCTCCACCCCTATTACATGGGACCTAAAAATATACCGGTGAACTGTGGGTGTACTTTGATACACCTCTGCCTAACCCTTGCGCGAATACAGGCGTGATATTATGTGATGTGTAATAATAATATAAGTAAGTGCAATCGTTAATTAGAAGGGTATAATGAGGCTGATATACTTTTGTAAGGTAAAAGCTTCTAAGTAAATAAATATTTCAAAAAGTATTATTTTAATAACTTGGGGGCCTTACTCGAAAGTATTGCAGCTACATATAAGTATTGCCCGTTTCGAAGTACATTTAACTAAAGATAACATAATTAAGCTCACATCTTTTAAATAAAGCTGCCTCGTTGGCCTAGTGGTCCTGAGCGCGACTGCTACGCTAGAGGTCCTGGGTTCGATTCCCAGGTCGAGCAAAAAGTGTTATTGGGTTTTCCTATGAAATTCTCAGTAGCAGCTCGGAGTTTGGATTTGTGCCCGGTTAATGGCAATAGGCTCGCCCCCTATTACATGGGACCTAAATATACCGGCGAACTGTGGGTGTACATTGGTACACCTCTGCCTAACCCTTCGGGGAATACAGGCGTGATGGTATATATATATATACATCTTTTAAATTGATTATGAACCGTTTTACAAAATCAATTGTGGTTTTCAACGCGACCTGCAATCATGTTATTTTCAGGTCGGGGATAAAAGTAATTGCTTCATAATTGGACCTATTAATTAAAGGATTTATAACAACGGTTGGCTAGTAAATAAAATGAATCGGCACAATATAACACAATGCGCTTAAGGCTCAAAGTCCACTATCAAAAATAAAATCATTTTTCACAGAAGTAATAAAAGGATTTTACGTTAAAAGCAATTTGGATTATTTATGACGGGTTTTGCTCGTCATGCATGCGTTTTTGCACGATTTTTATTTAAACATATAAGTACATCATGTACTATGTATGAATTTAATTGTGAAAACGTGTTTATAGTGGTTGTATATTCACATAAATTGCAGATTTTGTATAAAATCTGTTAAAATAACAAACGTTTATGCAGGTATTTTTTTTATTGAAGTATTTACCAAATAGAGAATAACATCGTTACTGGTGATTAAAATTCATAGCCATTCTATGAAATCAACCATTAACAATCTATTTAAATAGAAATAACTAATAATAGAACTGCCTCGGTGGCCTAGTGGTACTAAGCGCGACTGCTACGCTAGAGGTCTTGGGTTCGATTCCCAGGTCGAGCAAAAAGTGTTATTGAGTTTTACTATGGAATTCTCAGTAGCAGCTCGGAGTTAGGATGTGTGCCCGGTTAATGGCAATAGGCTCGCCCCCTATTACATGGGACCTAAAACATACCGGCGAACTGTGGGTGTACATACATTGGTGCACCTCTGCCTAACCCTTTGGGGAATACAGGCGTGATTGTATGTTGTTGTTGATGTTGTTGTTGTTGAAATAGAAATAGAAAGTGTCTCTTTGTAATGTCAATATAACAGCTTTTTACAAAAGTCCCTCTGTCAGTCTATTTTTACCGGCCAGTCTTCAGAACTGCTGGACCGATTTTGAAAAGACTGACTGGTTTCATTTTCTTTTAGAAAAATAATTGGGTCCGAGAAAAATAACTCACGCGAACAAAGCGGACATGCATGTAGTAAAACCAACAAAAAAATATTTATGCAAGAATTTCCAGTACAATAGAGTCATCATCTCTCAAGTTACTCAGTACCTACCTACATAACACATTGTTCATTATGAAGTACCTAAGACGATGTAACTGCTTGGTGGTGACATCACACGGAGCCATTCATTCGTCGCGACGCCAAGAAAGCTTATGCTATGCAAAGCTAGTACGTACGGGCTTAACATCCCGAATATTACCACAAAAGCCAACACAGCGCATCTCATAAATAGATGTGACACCATCAGGTATGGTGAGCTTAGTCTCGCGAGAAAGCACTTCCAGATTTTGTATGTTTATGTATGAAATATGCAACCTGATTTTAACAATTCCACTGTATTCTCTCTTTCTCTCTCTACCGGTGAAGGAAAACATAGGAGTTATAAGGAATATAATGCTGAAATCGCCAATCCGTCTTGAGCAAGAGTGGTGATTTTGCCTTGCAGTGGGTCAATAACGGACTGGTTTTATTTATTTATTTATTTTTTAGACTTAAATCTTAACATTCTCATCCTCAACCATATTTTGTAAATACACGTGTCAAAGAATAAGGAGCTTTACCCTTTTTTTTATAGACGGGAAATCATCCAATAACTTCTCCCGCCTTTTAGTGTCAGACTTTTACTGACGAAAACCCGTTAATGTTCCTTCATGTGCCCCTTGCGTTCCGGGGGCGCGGTGTCTCTTTCGAACAACCCGCAGCCCCAAGGCTTTACCCTGAGAATATGGATAGAAGCAGCATATCCATACTAATATTATAAATGCAGAAAACTTTGTCTGTCTGACTGTTACCTTATTACGTCTAAACCGCTGAACCAGTTTCTAATTTTGATATAGAGAGAGATGATTTCATCTCGGAAAAGGAACAGACTCCCTTTTGTCGCGAAAATAAATTTTGGCCGGGGCGAAATAGGGGATGAAAGTTTGTATATATATGTATAATGCGGATAATTTAGAGATTTAGCTTAATTTTGATGTCTACGCAGACGAAGTCGCGCGCAGGAGCTAGTTTACCATAATTCCAGAAATAATCCTTTTATAATGTGAATGATCATCCTAGAGAACTGTGACATTTTTTTATTATATTCCCATGCGGGTTGTAAAACACAGAACCCACCTTTGCTGTGTGCGTGTTCCGACTAATGGACATGTAATGTTTTTGCCCGCAACCCAAATCAAACGAGTTTTCACATTACCTACCAACAGTCTATATTTAGAAAAAACAGAATGAGTTTGAAAAATGTATGTAAGCTTAACAACGCACGTACAAGGAGTAGGATTAGTTTTTCGAATAAGTTTTATTTACGTAGCTTATTTGGGGGGAAAAAATCTCTAATTGTAAATATAAATATACCATCACGCCTGTATTCCCCGAAGGGTTAGGCAGAGGTGTACCAACGTACACCCACAGTTCGCCGGTATATTTAGGTCCCATGAAATAGGGGGCGAGCCTATTGCCATTAACCGGGCACAAATCCAAACTCCGAGCTGCTACTGAGAATTTCATAGAAAAACCCAATAACACTTTTTGCTCGACCTGGGAATCGAACCCGGGACCCCTTGCACGGCAGTCGCACTTACGACCACGAGACCAATGGAAATCTCTAATTATTTTGTTAAAATCTCTAATTCGCATGTTTTTGCTATAGTTTGAACCCATTTATCTTCAACTAAATACTATTTTGTTTTTTTCCGTTCACCGACCCTAAGCAAAAAAGAAAAAAGACATACCTATAACATCAAAATTCACGTGAAATACCTTCGGTGGGCAATGACAAAAAAAAATAGAATATAAGCTTTTGACTTAAGCTTGAATTAAGCCAGAAACCTAAGTTATCCAACGGAAACACAAAAATGGGATATCCTATTTGTATATGGTTGATTGACACTTCTCGTAACCTGAGGGCTGGCTTTTATCTTGCCTTCTAACGTGGCAATTTTTGTGGGAACAAACCCGCCACACTATTCCTAAACCACATGATGGTATATTTCTTTTTTTTTTTTTTGGGCCACATAATATCGATTATGATGTAAATGAGTAGAGAGATAACAAGGACAATTTAAATGCAAAGGTAACAGAAGAGCCCACTAGTAATACTAGTTTAACTAAAAAAATAAATTATTAATCTAAGTTTAATTATGAAACAAATTTTAAATAAAAATAATCACAAATAACTTAAATTAAAAAAGATAATGTCCATTACAAATCTCGTAAAATTTAAAACTAAATAGCGTATCTTAATAAAATAGTTAACGAAGAGAAACATTAACAAAATTAGTTTAGTTTTAATTACGTTATGCCAGCATCAGGAGTCGGGTGTTTAATTTAGAGCAGTGACCTAAAGGACATAGTCCGACTTAATTTCAGCTTTAGCTATATACCCATGCATAACATTAACTAAAATTACCATATCTATACTTATTATATTTATATATATAAAAGAAAGTCGTGTTAGTTACACTATTTGTAACTCAAGAACGGCTGAATCGATTTGGCTGTAAATCGGTGGGGAGGTAGTTTAGAATCAGGAGACGGATATAGGATACTTTTTTTTAGGTGGGTAAGTAGGTAGGGTAGGTATGTTGGAAGATAGATAGCTAGGTACAGTTTGGTAGGGTAGGTTGGAATTGGATTTTTGTCCCGATTTTCAGGGCAGGACAACGCCTGCCGGGCCCGCTAGTAATATTATAAAGCTAAAGAGTTTGTATGTTTGTTTGAACGCGCTAATCTCAGGTTGTACTAATACTGGTTCGAATTGAAAAAATCTTTTTGTGTTCGAAAGTCCATTTATCGAGGAAGGCTATAGGTTATATAACATGACGCCACGACCCATACGAGCGGAGCAGTAACCGAAAACGTATCTTAAACCAGGTGAAAAGAATCACACGGACGAAGTCGCGGGCAGTTCGCTAGTACTTAATAATATTATAAAAAGGTTTCAAAATGTATGTTGCCGCTAGAAAGCTACATTATCACTAAGTAACAAAGGCTACATAACATCACACTACCACCAACGGGAGCGGGCGAAGTCGCAAATATTTCGCTAGTAGTTTGAATCATTAAAATTAAAACAATCTGTGGTATTTAATAGTGTCCGACCGAAGGTGCAATTCTGGCCGAAGCCGAAGCCGAAGCCGATTAATCGGTATTCACCAAAACCTTCGGCCGAAGCCGAAGCCGAAGCCGAAGGTGTCATTGACCTTGAGAAATACGATAGTTACTTTGATCTCAGAATATACTAGATACATATTGTGAGAGCTTTAGAGATTTAGCCCAATAACGAGCCGAGTGACCAAAATATACAAGTAGGTAATAAAATATTGTCTAGAATAAAATTTTCAAATATACAATGTTAATTAAATATTTATTTACTTAAAGTCATTTTAACAAAAATAATCTCTCTCAAACTTGTTTTGACTCGTTTAGTTTACTAACTGCGATTCGTTTGGGCTGGTGCGGGCGGCAGGGCGAAACTCTGCTGCTCAAATTTCAAATTTTGACAACTAGCAAACCTTCGGCTTCGGCCAAACCTTCGGCAAATTTTTGGCCGAAGCCGAAGATTTGGCCGAAGGTGCTTTTTTGGCCGAAGGTGGCCGAAGCCGAAGCCGAAGCCGAAGCTTCGGTCGGACACTAGTATTTAATATTCTAAATATACGTACGCATTTAAAGTAACAAAATGTTGAAAACCCCTTCTTAACAGAGGTTGATAACCTTCCCAGCTTTTTAAAAGCTTTTACATGTTAAGTAGCTTATGGCAGTTCATTACGATTTCATTAGCTTTTGTAAAAAAGTTTTTAGTAAACAATGAACATTACGCATCATCACTATCTCATTTTCATCTTAATTAATAAAAATGTTCGATGAAATCTGATTTGTCTCACAATAACGCTGTTTTTAAATTAACTGACTACAGTAAAACGAAAAAATACGAAATTATGGCTTTATCAGCATTCGAATAAATACGGACCCAATTTTAACAAATAACTCAATATTTACATACAGATAATGAAACAATGAAATAAAAACCCAGTCAAAGGCGGCATTCCAATTAAAAAAGGTAACAACAAAAATTGCGACTGAATTCATATGACGGCACTTACCATATTTTATACGGCCGGCATAAAAATCGACGTGACATCGATACCAGATTTTATCACACGATCTATTGCTCTTATTTCTCTAGCGTCAAAATCTATTTCCGAACGAAACAAGCAACGATAGCATAAATAAAAAAATATAATAGAATACCTAATAACTGCCTCGTTGGCCTAGTGGTCATAAGCGCGACTGCTGCGCTAGAGGTCTTGGGTTCGATTCCCAAGTCGAGCAACTGGGTTCCGTATCATTGTCTATGAAAACGGCAACAAAAATCACGTGATTTTTGTTGCCGTTTAATATTTTATTCTAGTTTTTAGCATATTTTGTTGTTATAGCGGCAACAGAAATACAAATCATCTGTGAAAATTTCAACTCTCTAACTAACACGATTCATGAGATACAACCTGACTACAGATGACACACAGACAGACAGTGAAGTCTTAGTAATATGGTCCCGTTTTACCTTTTTTTTAAATAAATATCTAAATAAATAAATATCTTGGGACAACTCACACACGGCTATCTGATCCCAAGCTAAGCAGAGCTTGTGTTATGGTAACCAGACAACTGATATACATACTTATATAATTTATAAATACATACATATTATAGATAAATCACACCCAGACACAGAACAAACAATCATGCTCATCACACAAAGTTTGTCCTGGGTGGGAATCGAACCCACGACCTCCGGCTTAGCAGTCAGGGCCACTAACCACCAGACCAACAGGCCCGTCAAAGGGCCGTCTTTTAGGTACGGAACCCAAAAAAAAATGTGCGAAAAAGACAATTTTTCTTGACATAAAGTGGTAGACTGGGTGTCGGTAGATGAAGGCAATTAGGAGACGGGAGGTGAGGAAATGAACGATATCTCATTGCGATGAAAGACGACGAGCGACGGAAACAGCCGACTATCGACTTGTCAGTGTAGTGAGAGTTGCGTACTCGATAACTTCGCTTCCGATACTTAAGTGATGAGCTTAAGATTTTATCGATAAGACGAGATGTTTTTAAATGACATTCCTTTTTTAAACTCGAGAGTAGGATTATAAAATATTGTAACTTACCTATAATATCGCCAGCTAAAAAGCTCTTAAAGACAGTTTTGATTAGTCTCTACATAATATAAAATAAAGTCGGTTCCCGCCATCCATGTGTCTTTATGCTTAGATCTTTCTAACTCCTCAACGGATTTCATCAGTAGATAGAGTGATTGAAGAGGAACGTGTACACGTACAAAATATCACGCTACACCAACTTGACGGACCAGTAATGAAACACGTAACTGAACACGTGTGACAACGCGACCAATTTAGCTAGTCTATTAAAAGCTAAATAGTTTGTTTGCTTGAATGCGTTAATCTCAGAAACTACTAATCCGATTAAAAATTTTCCTGGTTATGTTATATAGCACGTTTACCGAGGAAAGATATAGGCTATGTAACATCACGCTATGACCAACAGAACCGGAGCAGTAACCAAAGACGTAACTGAACGCCGATGACACCGCAGGGTATATACCTTGCCGGGGCTGCGGGTTGTTCGAAAGAGATACCGCGCCCCCGGAACGAAAGGGCACATGAAGGAACATAGACGGGTTTTAGTCAGTAAAAGTCTGACACTCCCTTCCGCCCCGCCCAGGGCTGGGGAACTTATTTGATGATTTCCCGTCTATATAAAAAAAAAGGTTACATACCTACCTACTAATGCATACTCAATAGCTAAACAACATTTCAAATCCATGGCATATTACAAATGGCACACGTCCAAATACGCTGAATTGAAAAATGTGACATTAAAAACTCGTTACAAGCTACATTGACATACATTAGCCGACGTTTACACAGCGAAGTCACCGTTTACATTGTACCTATTGTGCTGGGAACAGTGTTTATTTTCCTTAAGCAAATATCAACGTTTTTGGTCAGTTTCAAAATGTTACGCTTAGAATGTTTTCTTGAAACACAAATGTATTTAGAATAGAACTATCTTGGATATCATTATGATTCTTCAAACACAAATGCACTTAAAACTATATGTATATTGGACATCATTATGATACAAATAGAATTGGTGGCAGATAAAATAAAATTCTATAAAAGTACAGAAAAATGGTTTTCCGTATCAATTCCATTAGAGCGTTGATTTACAAAACGACGGCACGGTAGGTGCAGTGGTTAAGCGTTTGGCTGCTGAGCTGAGTGTAGCGGGTTTGATTCTCGCACGATACACATATTTGCATGACCATGACCATGACCATGACCTACAGATAGTTTTTCCGGGTCTGGATGATTGTATATGTGAATTTATATGTTTGTAAACGCACCCATGTTACAGATGAAAATCCTAGAACAGGGCAAGATTTTCTTAGAAAAAAAAAACATAAAGCATCTCAGAAAATAGAACACTAATTCTTTAATTACTTTCCAGGGGTATATAACCCCTATATAACCCCTTATCGATATCTACAAAACAAAATCTCTATTGGCAGAACATTAAAGATAATAACAACAAGACTACTACTACTGTTTACCAAGTGAGTCGTGATAAATGTGTAGAATACAACATAGCGCAACAACCTACAACACAACATATACATAAGTATACACCTACACCCTACACTTTTTGTTTTCGTCCTCGTGACCCGTAAAATATAATGAGATGGCACATATTTTTCGACTCTAAGAAGGAAACTTTAGGGAAAAAGGTTGACAGTTTCTGCTATTGAATTACTCAGAATTTGGGAACAGAATCGCCCCTTTGCGTAGGCAGTGTTGTGTAACTATATCATTGTAAAAGTAAAATAAATAAATAGCCTGCTTAAACCCACCGGCAAGATGCCTAGTTCGAAATCGAAAAACATCTATTAAACCTACTTTTTTTATTGCCATCATACCATCACGCCTGTATTCCACGAAGGGTTGGGAAACTGTAGGTGTAGGGAATGTACACCTACAGTTCGCCATTATGTTTAGGTGCTATGTAATAGGGAGCCAATCTTTTGACATTAACCGGGCACACATCCTAATTCTGAGACACCACTGAACATTTCATAGAAGAACCCAATAGTACTTTGCTAAAATCGAACCCAAAAAGCCTAGTGTAGCTGTCGCTCTTGGGACTACTAGGCTAACGAGGCAGTAGATTTTTTATTATTAATAATTAATCATTACTAATTCGTGTTGAGAATCACCAGCCACTACTTACTAGTCACTACTTTATGTCGTTGAATTTCATCACACATTTTTGTTGTCAAATTTGGTTGTGATTAATACTGTTTATCTAATCGTTTCACCGACTGTACCTATAACACAATTCCGAAATTTCCGAATTCATAATATTGAAACGAACCCACAGAACGTCAACGGACTCATCAATTCACGTCAAAACACGTTACAGTACCCGAAACTTCCAAACAGGGTAACGTCAGTCAAAAACCAGAAGTGTTGCCAACATTAGCGTTACAGGATTCCGAAAAAAATAAATCTAAAATTATACGGGACCGGATGTTAACCGAATGAATAAAATTTAAAAACGCCACATTAATAACTGCCGGGCTCGGAGTAAACCTTAGTCGTCCTCTTTTCGCGGTGTTGGGCTAAGCTATATAGTAAGCTGTACTGAGTTTTTCTAAAGGTGTTCCTAAACACGTAACTGACATCGGGGAGCGAAAACCTCGCGAGGCAATGTGGACATATAAATAATATAATTATATAAGTCTGAAATCGCCAATTCGCCTTAACCCTGGAGTGGTCGCGTGGACTACATATGTAATCCACTCATACAAAACTGATAATTTCTCAGGATCGGTAAGCGTTAGGTTCTTGCGCCTCCAGGTACTTTCAAATGAATGTTCGAGACACGCGCTCGGTGCAGCGCAAGCATCAGACACGCGCGGTTGCGTCACAGGACTTCGGCAAAGTGCATGGACTACAATCGTAGTCCGCGCGACCGATTACGTAAGTATTTTTACCATGTCGAAGTTTTGTGTTTTTATAAATTTTATGTTAAAATTAACTTAAATTCGTTATTTAAACTTTGTTTATTAGTTTTAGATTGATTTAACATTAGTAACTTTTAATTTTTAGCGTAAAAATGGATTTTAATCGATGAGCTGCACTGATTGAGGCATAGCTGGCTGAAGAAGTGAAGATGATACCAAAAAATGAACTTATGAAGCAGAGTCCAGCTGTGAAGAAGAGGTGGACAATCTAGAACAGCAAGACCATCATTCAGAATCAGGACAGGACCAGGACAGCCCAGGAGAGAGATCAGACGAAAGCTCTGATGATGATGAGCCGCCTCAGCACCGCGCGCGCGATGTTTGTTCATTGTATGACGTTATGAGAAACTCTAGAAGATGGCCTCTTACTGTTTTTTTTTTTGATTTGCTAAATTTTAGTGCATTCAAGGCACTGTACATTTACACGGCAAACAAAAAGTATGAGAGTGTGCGCCAAAGTGAGTTTCTGATTGACTTGACTTTGGCTTGCTCCACTGACACATAACAGACTCGCAAAAAAAAACCGTAACCTTCTAAGAGTACCTACTAACAATCAAAATAAAAGTTTTTTTTGGAATTATGTACACAGAAACCCAACGAACTCCCTCGGCAGCAACATCGAGTAATGTTGTGCGCCATTGCCATGACGGTGCAAGAGCGCGCACTAAAAGCACCAGACAGATGTGCACCGCGCGTTACAAGTCCATATGTGGGGATTATTCGAAGATTATGGGTCTATCCTCTGTAGAAAATAGAAGTAAGAAATTAGTTAGTGGTCATTTCCTTATGCTGATCTCAATTAGAGCAAATCATGAGATTTTTGAGCCAATTTAGAGAGGTTTTTTATTTTTGTTGATTTTTGTAATACAGAGAGGTTGTGATTAGATTATATTAATCATATTTAGTTGAGAAAACTCTACTGATTATGTTTTCATATGTCTAATAAACCGTTTATGCTTATGAGCTTTTTTATTTCAATTTCAAAATGGACTACGTATGTAGCCCGCGCGACCACTCCCGTTACTTTTAGGTACGCGACTACTGCAGGGTTAAGCAAGCGTAGTGATCAATACTCGTGGCTTATCTGTATGAGAAGAGGCCTTTGACCTGCAATGGAACAATATCTACACTAATATAATGAAGCTAAAAGGTTTTTTTTTGTTTAAACGTGGTAATCTCTGTAGATAACAATAACTACCAGTCGGATTAGAAAACAATATTTTTATATGATAGCCAAACTCATAAGGAATAATATAACCCACGGGAAAGGTGTAATAACCAATGACGTAACTAGTGAAAAGACCACGCCGCCGGCAAAATCACGGGCAGGAAGCTAGTAGGCTGATATTATTATTAAATAAGGACATCTTCGCTCCCGCCTCGCTCCGCTCGCACTACAACCTACCATACTGGGCGTCACCTTAACGTCGCACAGAACTGGGTCACCACAATTATACCTCAGACATAGCTTGACACAGTTTAATTTATGTAACAAATTAATTTACTTTTACTTGCAAACGTTTTATTAATATTTTAATGTACAACCCAATAGAAAGTCTTACACAGCCATGAAACTTTTAATGGGATATCCGAAGATATTATTTATGTATCAGAATTTGCATTTCATAATATAAATGTCAGTTTTATGATTTAGATCGCTCGAGGATTGCTGTAGGTCAACGCGGTGACCTTATTATTAATGGGTTAAGGGCGATTTTACATGGTAGTAAATGTGATTTTGACAGGTCGGGAGCTTAATTGGTTAAATTGGGTGTTGTGTTGGTTAAATGGTTAATTAAGCTAGTGGTTACGCGTAATGGTGCCATACCGCCATCTGTTGGCGCTTTCAGTACCTAATTGTATCACGTTTTATGAGATAAAAATATCAAAGTAATGTATACTTCATGTAATATGGAGCTTATAAGCACTGCGTTAACTAACATTATCTCGACTTCATTTTATCAAATTACGTGGAACACTCTCTGGTTCCTAGACTATGAGCAAGTTATGTTTTTAGACAGCGTCGTTAGCCTAGTGGTCCTTAGCACGACTGCTACGCTAGAGATCTTAGGTTCGTTTCCCAGGTCGAACTATGTGTTGTTGAGTTTTTCTATGAAATTATCAGTAACAGTACGGAGTTAGGATTTGTGCCCGGTTATGGCTCGCCCCCTATTACATGGGACTTAAACCATACCTACCGGCGAACTGTGAGTGTACATACATAGGTTACACCTCTGCCTAACCCTTCGGGGAATATTGGCGCTTCGGTATGTATGAATGTTATTTTTTAAATTTATGATTGTGTTCACTGCCATCATGAAAGAACCACCAAACTCGTTGTAATTCAATTAATTACGTCAAGTAAATTCAGTATGACAAATATGTTACGTTCCGTATCCGTCAAAATCAGGATAATGTACATCCAATACTTATGCTTATAAAATATTTAAAATTAATCAGCGTCTAACATACAAAAATGTCACAATCACTTTTTAAAACTCACGTGAGTTTGTGACATGAGTTTGTTCATTTTGGGTAAACTTAATCCAGTCGTTAAGATTCATAATTCCAGTAAAACAGACCCAATCACAACAAAATAACTATTAATTATGTTTAATTAATACCATTTATCATGCAAAACTAATTCAGAATGCCTTTGAAACATAACTATCCATCAAAATCAGAAAATCGTCACTATGCTAGACTTCAAATTACTTGGATTAAAGGGCGAAATTTCCATGTGTGTTGGTTCACTTTGGCAAAACTAAACCCAATAAAAAGTTATAATGTACCACCATTCCAATACAACACAACCTACCAACAATCAATAAAAATCGAAACAAATGACGCTCACTTAAAAACCTGACCACAATCTTGAATAACACATTTATACAACCTCTAGAGTTCGCCCCTGAATAACACTTTCATTTATACAACGTCTAGAGTCTCGTCTAATGCCTCTAAACGACGTACGCAAAAGGAAATCATAAAAACAACTTACCAATCTTTATTAAACGCGACCCCAGAGACTCGGGCTACCTACCATGGTGAATGTTAACGCTCTAAAAGCATATTTTTCTTCTTTACTCTCTATTCCCCAGCTTTATACGTTCATTGTACGTTTATACGATGTATAAAAGTTCCGTAACGTAAAATATTGCGCACATTACGCACTGGAGTTACACTTACAAATGGATGAGTGATGTCTCTTGTCTTGTTTCGTAATTTTACTGCGGGATTTATATTGTGTACTTTTATTTACATAGCTTACTTTACTGGAGCTTTTTTTACGGGATGAAGTGCTTTAGTTTTTTTGTTCAAATTGCGGTAGCAATTAACGATAGAATGAATACAATCTAAATAGTCATCTGTCATATTGTGCATCGGACTGAATTATAAGAGAGTATGTTTGTTTCTTCGAATGCGCTCATCTCTGGAACTACTGGTCCGATTCTGAAAACTTTTTTGCTAATAGGAGGCTACGTTATCCCTTAGTGCTACAGGGTAAATTTTACCATCGGAAAAATAGGTATAGAAGATTGGTATAACCATAAATTGACGCGTAGCGGATATTATGCTTCGTTACCTAAACCGTAGTCTTAAGCTCATTTCATATATTGTTCACAGCACAACAATATCGCTTACCATATATTTATTTAAAACACGTTCACATTTTGCTATACTATATATAATTGGCTTGCTATACGCTATGAAATCGAGCGATACACTATGCTGTGCTCGCGCGGCGCTCTTCGAACGACCGAAACGACACGTCAGAGTTTGCCATATAGCATGTGTAACATATTTGCTTGCGATTATATCGCATAATGTGAACGCAATGCTATTTAGTATAGCTACATAGCTTTTTAAGTTGTACTATATTGCAGAATAGTATAGCGTAGTCTGAAATGAGCTTTACTGCTATAATAGCGTAGACATTGTAGCTATAACAGGATGCATTTACTACAGCTACGTTGTAGCTCATAGCAAAGCTACATTCTCTTCAAATCTAATTTAAAATTGTACTTTATTCCATCCATGCATGATACAATAGCAAAAATGTAACGCTCAACCGAGCATCAAATAAATTAGAAAATTTCTAATCAAATAAAACTAAGTAAGTATTAAAAAATGCGAAATTCTTCATTCAATATTAGAAACTATAAGATCAATGGCATATTTCTAAACTTTTCTCTTTGAATGAACACTTAGAAATTGAATCGTACCTAATAATTGCCAAATCGCCTGGAAACCTATTGAGACCTGAAATGAGGCCTTACCTATAGTAAGATTATTTAATAAAAATCACTTTAAATTTTTTTCACTACGCGTGAAAAGACCTAGAATGTCATTTTAAGGTACGCCATCTTGAATTTTTAACTTAGATTACGTTAAATGGTTAATCTTTTTAAATTTAGAACAACATAAGCAAGCATAGAACGTTCTATTCTTTTAAAAAATCTCGAACTTATTAATATTTAATTTAAAAAAAAAACAGTTAAGTTCTAAGAAACAAAAGATACATCTCATCTAAAGAATTAATATTCAAGTAATAAAAATGTCGAATAAAATAAAGATAAGAACACATCTGAGATGTCGGTCAAACAAAGTCGACCTATACCTAATAGGTCGAAAGCAATTAAAACTGTCTCAGAACTTTGTCTTTAAAGTCGGTGCTAAATGGTACAATGAAGTCGGGTCGATTTTTTTAGAAGTCGATTTTGTTGCGAGTTCTAATTCGATTACAGAAGTTTAGGTTTTAAAATGACTGACGCAAATCGTTGTAGGTATTGTTTTCTTTATTTAATCACAGTTGTAAATGTTGAAAAACATCGTTTCGTAATCGATTTAGTTTGTCAAATGAATCGTAAGGCTATGTACAAGAAACTTATTTAAAAACAGTTTGAAAAGATTTATTTACATTAATTCAAAGCTATATATATACCTTTAACAACCAAACTTTCACAAAAAATGTGATGTAAATTATTCAAAAATCTTTTTATAATACCTAACTAGAAGAGATTATTATGAAGACGTACTAAAATAACCTCATTCCCAATCCAGATTACCTCGCTAATCCAGCTGCTTTATTCTGCAAAAATTCCCCCGGTGAAATTAGGTAAAGTGAGATTTTACAGAATAACACTGCTAGGCGGTAATAATTCACTATTTCCCCGCAGAGATTACCAAGTTATTTTAATGAAGACCACTATTTCCCTGTTGGTCTGGAGAATGGAGCTTTAATTACACTTTTAGAAGTCTTTCAGACTGTTTATACAGCCTGTGTTCCTGAAAAAGTAACTTTAACTTAACGTTATAAAACTTAATATTGATCTTGTTTATTTATTTATTATTTATTAAAACTTTATGCACAAATGTAAAAAAATAAACCGTACAAAGGCGGACTTAATGCCTTAGGCATTTTCTACCAGCAAACCTTTGGCATTTTCTATCTTGTTAAGTTTCGAGTTGAGCTTACAATGACAGATACAGTAAGTAGATACTGATGACAGTGGCATCTTCGATAGTGGTAGAGTGGCTATTGTTCCTAGTTTCCGAAGGGAAATCTAGTTGTTTGAAGTCTTTGCGACTGCATAGACAATTATACCATCACGCCTGTATCCCCGAAGGGGCAGACAGAGGTGTTCCAATGTACACCCACAGATTGCTGGTAGACAATTAGACATGTCCACTTAAGTCTGTGTACTGGTGTAACTATTAAAGACCACCTAAGACCTACATGGTTCCATAAGATCTGACCATCATATGATTCTGTATGGACCTTATAAGAGACTTTGACCTCTGAGTTTATTAGAGAAGAACCATTAGACATGTTTATAAACCCCAAGTTAGACAATTTAGCATTGACTTACTCCGTTGTGTCATAAAACATTTTCTTATAAAACTTTGAATATTAAAATTAAAACAGGCAACCACACATCGAAGGTCATTAAACATAAGCAACCAAGTGGCAAATGCCACCACACCATTCCTTACGTTTTAAGACCCATATTTTCAACTGCCGCCAATCTAAATCACGAGGCAAGTTTGTCATTCGCAAAGTTACGGTCCGTAGGGTTGACCTAGAAACGGTACACTTACGCAGACAAGTTTTTCAATAAGAGCCTTTTGAACATACGGTGATGGGGAAGTTTGTTTACAAGGCCCTTCACGTGCCCTTACTTGTAATTGGTGTGGTAACGACAGTTGACAGATTTTGAGATTGAAGTGACATAAGTAGAGGGCGTGAGACGGAGGGGTGAAGCGGGGGTGTGTAGCGGGGGGGGGGGGGACTAGGTCGTAGAAAGGTAACAAGCGTGTGTTGTAATGCATCTTGAGGGAGGAATAAATCTTGTAGCGGAGATTGGTTGGGTTAAATAAATGGTGCAATTTAGTTGCCTGTTGAATGCAATGAGTTTGAGTAACAATGAAAATGCAACGGGTACTGTTAAAAAACCTACTTATATATCAATTTAAATACCAATACATTATAATGTACAGATATTTTTACGTCGATGGTCGAATCAAACTGGTCGTAAAATGTTTCGACAAGGTTTTCACCTTTCAATTCGATAAAATTATTGCATATTTTTTTTCATTTTCGATTTTTATTTCGACTAAATTATTATCTTTAATCGATTCATAACATTTTATTTAAATCCAATTGAAACACTCCAACCCAATTAAAAGAAAAAGAATCACACTGTAGTAATAATATAACCGTGTCGACGGCGCGTTCGTGTTCCACGCGCGCCTCAAAGAGATGTCAGCAAAATTGGATGGGGCCACTGAGGGCCGATGCCTGCCGGGGCTGCGGGTTGTTCGAAAGAGATACCGCGCCCCCGGAACGCAAAGGGCACATGAAGGAACATAGACGGGTTTTAGTCAGTAAAAGTCTGACACTCCCTCCCGCCCCGCCCAGGGCGGGGGAAGTTATTTGATGATTTCCCGTCTATAAAAAAAAAAAAAAAAAAAAAAAAAAGTAATAATATAACTTTCTTTGTATCCATAACAATTCTAAAAACTGCAAGAATATGCACACTTTATTTCTCCCATAAAATTTAATGGCGAAAACAATATGGCTTCCGGGTCACAACTTTAATATTAACAAGTAAACCATAAGTGCAAACATAAAACGGTATTATTATGTCGTAGGGAACAAAAGTCGGAACACTTCCCTGTCCCATAAAGTATTAACCTAAATAACATAAGTATGTGCCCTTCGACAAACTTCTGGAGAGTTCATCGAAGCTCCTAGAGTTTCGACGAGTTTTCGACGAACTTGTTAATAACAAATTGTCATGTTGCCGAAAAATTACATGATTACGACATGAAATTTTTATTTGAAGCTTAAAATATTATCGTGTTTCACGAAAAATTTAGTGGCTTCTTTTTCTTGAGACATTAAAAAAATTATAAAATACAGATATTATAGAAAAACTTCTAATTTCTTTAGAAATTCGTCGTAATAAATATAACCATTATGGTCATATTTATTAAGAAACCTGTCATGTCACTTGCCATTTATAGCAATAAATAACATGTCATCTTCAATAATAAGCATCTAATACATACTATTAAAAAGAAAGAAACAAAAAAGAGCGAAGGAAATAAAGAAAAAAATTCACCTATTCAACAAACAACAGAAACATTCAAAACATTTATAAAACAAAACAAAACAAAAACCGTAATGACATTCTCAAAAACAAAATCCCTAAAATCATTCACACAAAATACCGCATTTACAACAAGTAGATCGCATGTCCGCCCCTATCGGGCTCGAGATCGGCCTCTTAATTAAGAAAGTCAAGCGTCCGGATGGTTGCTTACCCCTCGTCTTATCGCGCCACCCTTTAATTGGAGTGACGTCAACCAGAACATACTACATTCATTGATGAATGATAAAATTTCGACGCCTTTAGGCGTAGATCTGTCGTATCTGTTTGATAGTGACAGTTTTAATAACATCATATGTTGTTAAAAGTATTTGTATGTGATGAAAAAAATGATTTAAAATGTATATGTATGTATATGGTGTATGTATGTGTTATTGAATTAAGTGATTGTGAATATTTTTATATCGAACGTGGAAAGGAAAAAATTACCAAGTGACATTTTAGTCTTTTTGAATATCCATCTTCGGACCAACGGCTATACGTGCTTTCCGACAACACCAACTTCCAAACTCCGAACAGCTACTAAGAAATTCGTAATGGCTAATCCCAATAACACCTTTCCCCGACCTGGAAATCGAACCCAGAACCTCACGCTCCACAGTCACGCTTGCCACTTACAAAAAAAACGCGTGAGACATTATTTGTTTATTAGTTTAGGACCAAACAACTTATATTAGAAAAATGAAGAGAGTTGACAAGAATATTGATACTGAAATTGGTCGCCGTGAACGAAATTTTGTCGGGAGAATATTATTATTAACTCTATAATATAGATATTTAGATATAGATAGATATAGATATATAGATATTTATAGATATTTTTGGCCTGTTACGTGAAGTGCTTTTAATTGCAGATAACATTCTACAAACAGCTGTTAGTTAATAATATTAACATGTGGTACGTACTCATTGGGGTTTCTCGCTAAAACTTCGGCCGCAAGAGGGCGCTAAATATTTGACACCCGTCAGAATAATCGTGAATGAAAAACGAGCAATCGACGACATGTCAAAACACTTAGAGCTATATCGTGGCGAAGTTTTCAGCAAAGATTCCATTAGCAACTGAATGAAATAGACAAACACTCATCTCATCATCATCTGCTTAGCCTTTTCCCAACTATGTTGAGGTCGGCTTCCAGTCGAACCGGATGCAGCTGAATATCAGTATTTTACATAGAGCGACTCCCTATCAGACCTCCACAACCCAGTAATGGGTAATACGATACTCTTGGTAAGACTGGTTGTCAGACTTTCTGGCTTCTGACTAACAGTAACGACTGTCAAAGATCTACAAATGACAGCCGGGACCAACGGCTTTACGTGCTTTCCGAGGCACGGAGGAAACTCGCTATGGTAAATGGTCACCCATCCACAGACCAACCTCGGCAAGCGTGGGTTAACCCGGAAGATCGGGCTATGCGGCTGTAATTATTTAGCCACGAGCTCCTCTAGACAAACACTTATCATTATTTACGCGGAACTTATTTAGCAGCTCTATTATTTATGTGTATCCAGGTATTGGTACATGTTTTAAGTTTTAGGTACCTACTTCCTAAGATAATTTCTAATCCATGGTAATTTTATGTAGAGGCATATTTGGTTTGTTAAAAATATATTTTACAGATAGAAACCTTGCCTATATCGAAGTGTCATATGATATGTTTTATTTATTTATTTAAATCAAGTAATAACTGAACAAACTGTGAACTGCCTCGTTGGCCTAGTGGTCCTGTGCGCGACTGCTACGCTAGAGGTCTTGGGTTCGATTCCCAGGTCGAGCAAAAAGTTTTATTGGGTTTTTCTATGAATTTCTTAGTAGCTGCTCGGAGTTTGGATTTGTGCCCGGTTAATGGCAATAGGCTCGCTCCCTATTACATGGGACCTAAAAACATACCGGCGAACTGTGGGTGTCATTGGTACACCTCTGCCTAACCCTTCGGGGAATACAGGCGTGATGGTATGTGTTAAATCAAGTTATAACATTTTTCCGGCACAAAAAAAACATCTATGTGTTATTCAATACTACCTCCTCTATCTATCTACCTCCGTGCTAAATTTCATCTGAATCCGTTTAGCTGTTTAGGCGTGAAAGAGTAACAAAACTTCCATCCATACTCACAAACGCATTTATAATATTAGTAGGAGGACTTGGCTTCCACGCGGATGGAATCGTGGGGAGAAATTGTATTATTCTGATAAGAAATATCCTTAAAAACCTTAGACTTACTTCCAAATCTATTTTTTAAGTAATTTGAACTGAAAATCTCTTCTTCTTAAATCTTACCGTATCGATGGCAAAAATTTGAACCAAATATGATTTTGTAAATTTTTAAACTAAAAATATTACCTTTATAAGAAAAAATGGAATAAATATAATTGGCAAACCGAGACCTGTGTTAAAATTACAAAGTATCAGACTACAGCAATAAATTCTAGAACTTTCTACTGGATTATTCGTAAAGCCGAGTTCAAGTTACACGGCATTTATTTCTTTAAGAAAACTTGTATAGAACTGTTTCTAGATTCCTTGACTGGAACAGCGTTTTGATCCTTAAGCCGCTGTGTAATTTATGGTAACAATTTTATTTCTATTGTATGTATACCATCACGCCTGTATTCCCCGAAGGGTTAGGCAGAAGTGTACCAATGTACACCCACAGTTCGCCGGTATATTGAGGTCCCATGTAATAGGGGGCACGCCTATTGCCATTAACCGGGCACAAATCCAAACTCCGAGCTGCTACTGAGAATTTCATAGAAAAACCCAATAACCCTGCTCGACCTGGGAATCGAACCCAGGACCTCTAGCGTAGCAGTCGCGCTCAGGACCACTAAGCCAACGAGGCAGTCCGAGTCAGTCGAATCAGTCAGTCGAGGAGTTCTATTGTATGTGTCAGCCTATTATTGTGCCGGGGCTGCGGGTTGTTCGAAAGAGATACCGCGCCCCCGGAACGCAAAGGGCACATGAAGGAACATAGACGGGTTTTAGTCAGTAAAAGTCTGACACTCCTTCCCGCCCCGCCCAGGGCGGGGGAAGTTATTTGATGATTTCCGGTCTATAAAAAAAAAAAAAAAAAAGCCTATTATTGTCCCACTGCAAGGCAAAAGCCTCTTTTTATTCTGCGAAGGCACGAGTGTTGATCACGTCCAGCCAAGCTTATTGGCGATTTCAGACTTATATTTATAACGAGTCCGCTTCTTTCACTGATGTTAGTGCTGTTCAAGATAAGCTTACATAAAGATAGAAAGTACATCTATACAAACATAAATAAAACTCTGTTTGTAAATTCAAATTAACAGCTTTTCACTAAATGCATGAAAGTATACATAAGACTTACAAAAAAAATCTTTTTTTTTTAATTTTTTCCGTTTGTTTCTTCCTGCTAATCTCCGAAACGCCTGGACCGATTTTGAAGGGACTCGCATTCGCAGATAGCGCATGTTATAAGGAGTAACTTAAGCTAGGTAATATAAAAGTTATTTTAGAACGCGAACGAAATCGCGGGCAACAGTTAGTTATGAAATAGAAAAAGTCACATTGGCACGTGCTCTTGGCCGTTTCAGAACCCGTGTTAACCACTTTTTTTAATGTTATTATTATATTTAAAAAAAAATACCATAATACTGATGGCTTTTGTTTTAAGTACCTAGAGTTTGTGTGGCTTTAAAATGTTCGCTCATTAAAAGTGTTGGTACCACATTCCTTCCTTATAGGGATTAAGTACACGGGCACTTAGAGATTTGACCGTAATAGCTTTCAGATTTACAGAAAAACCAACTTTACCTTAGTAATAATGTAACTTTTACAGTTTTAGCTGTTTATTGAAGAAGACCTGTAAGTTACTGATAAAAAATGACTTGCTAGATGACCGCAGAAGAAAAATAAGAAGTAGCAGAAGTAAAACTTATTTTGTTAAATCAAAGATATCTAATCTAATCTACCCGAACGCCAATCGTTCTAGTCGCAATCTCAACTCAACTACAATCAATGTTAAAATATGTATATAAATAAAAGGTATTTTTGACATATTAACCTTAAGATTACATTGCGGATTAGATTGCGAATTAGCTTGCCATCGTTCCAAAATGTTATTAGAATTTCCCCCGGATCAATTACGTACATTATGTAATCCCAAACAAAATACCTACAAAATTATCCGTCATCAAACATGAGAATTCAGTCGTTTATCTTCTGTATAAAATTAGGAGACTTGTAAAAACTAATTGGGATACAATGCAAATGATCGTTTCAGGGGCGCTCAACCACGGTCAGACGTCGCAAATTGTTCTCAATGTAAATGAAGTCGGGCTGCTGTGAATTTATCGACCGGAATTGTTGGAACAACATAGTATTTGTTCCATTTGTCTTTAGCGTTCCGTACATGCTTTGCTTTTGTGCGATCTACTGATAAAGCTGCATGTCAAAATATTGAGTTTCATATGCCTGTAGTAAAACATTTTGAAATAAAAACCTGGATGAGCTCAGAACAAGTGAATTTAGAGTGAGTTATTATCACAAAAATAGATTGTCAGACTCACTTCGCCTAAATTCTCAATTTTCATAGAATAACACTGCAGATTTTAGTCTCCAGATTTCCAAACAAATGCTAAGGCTTAAATAAAAATAAACCTGCAAAAAATACTAAACAAAAGTCGTACAAGATACCTCCACAATTACCTAAACGCAGTATCTAACGACAATTATGTAAATAGCCACTTATGTGTAACTGCTAGCTTAACTCACTTGACCGATTTCAATAAATTAGGGCTCACACAATTGGGCCTAGTCACGCGATATTGGCAAAAGTAGGCTGACTAGAAAAAGAATCGGATAAAAAGAACAAATGCTTAATAATGCTAAACCTTTAGATAGTCACAATATCCAATATGACTATTTGACACATATTGGAAAAAGATGCTATTTAAATATGAAAAAGAAATAAAAAAGTTGTATTTTTATTTTAAATAACATCGCTTTGATGCCTTTGCATTCAAAGTAAGTATTACAATATGATGACTTGTAATTTAAGTTGATAACGTCATCATTTTCAAATCATACGAACTCTACTTTGACTATAAAGAGAAATAAAGATTTCTACAAACAAATCTCATAATTATAAAAAGGAAATAGGTAACATTTACTCAAAACCACAGGACTAAAAAATACAGTACACCAACCAAAATAAAGTCCAAAAAACGTTCATACTAATTTCGCAACGACATACTGTTTACAAAAGAGGATAATGAACGGAAAATCTCATGCTATAAAGCGGAATAATAAAGTTTGTGCTCATAACGAAAGTTAATCCGATAAAACCGACGAATATCCGGAGTAACATGTGAAAATGTTCATAGTTGCATCGTACCGACTTGGCAGCCAATAAACTCTGTTATAGTAAGCAGTATAATATACCATTGTCTCGCGACGTACTGGGCGCCTCTCCCAGACTGAGATTGGTATGAATAATGCCACAGTGCACAAAGCACAGTAGTCCAGTTTCGCTCCAAAATGGATTGTTATGTCGCCCCCACATAAACTCTTGTTAGAATACTCGTATGTTATGTGTGCGTCCATCCATATGGCAACAGTACATGTAAAGCGTTTCATATCGTAAATAATAGAATGGTTATGTGCAGTAGTACAGTACCAATGCCTCTGGGTTTACCCACTAAAATGTAAGCCTGTCTTGTGGTTTATGTCAGTTGTCAATTATGTAAGCTATTAGTGACATACTGACTGAGAGCCACGAGGGAGCTGGAAGGCTTTCTCGATCCAGAATACTTAAAGGTTTTCGTATCTTAGGTTTTTTTTTTCTTAGCAAAATGAATCGTAATAAAAATGTACTTTGTCTACTACACGTAATATTAAGGTTTAAAGCAGGACAAAATAATTACTTAGGTCTTTTTCTATTAAAATAATTCGAAATTATTTTTAACTTACCCTCACGCCTTTATTCCCGAAGGGTAAGGCAGAGGTGTACCAATGTACACCTATAGTTCACCAGTATGTTTGTATCAGCATTTTTTTTTTAATTCCTCTGCATTTTGCCTGTCAATACTGTCACCCTTTTTTTTTATCCACGTAAATGTCACTCGCCTTTGAGAGAAGGAGAAAGGGTCTGTGACCCTCTTATTGACTAAAAACCACAGTCTACCATCACAATCAATACTGTCACACTCAGTTAACCCACGCATTCAGACAACCTGTACGTATCAACCTTATCTTCACCCACTGTATTGAGTACTCTGTGGGATCAATGCTCCAGTGAATGCATCATCCCCGCCGTCCAGTAACGTAGCCTGCTATCTGCACCATATTTCGGACACGGAATTATGATACAATTCTGTATTCAAATTATCTGTCACTGGATCTAGTTTGATCATTGGATTGCGTCATTGTATTTGATCTTGTCAACTTTGTAGTTTGTAAATGTATGGTTTTATATGTTAAAGTTATCATAATAAAGCTTAGGTATGAGGTTGATGATCCTGAGCGCGACTGCTTCGTTAGAGGTCTTGGGTTCGATTCTCATGTCGAGCAAAATGTTATTGGGTTTTTTTATGAAATTCTCAGTAGTAGCTCGGGTTAGTTAAGGCTTGTACCCGGTTAATGACAATAGACTCGCTCCTTATTACATGGGACTTAAACATACCGGCGAACTGTGGATCTACATAGGCACACCTCTGAATAACCCTTCGGGGAATACTGTGTGTGTGTGCGTAATTGTATGTGTGGTTAAAATAACCACAAAAGGATTTTACTCAAATGACTTTTAACACAAGGCTGTAGACGTCCAAAAAACGCAAGTTGTCGCCAGAAAAAAGGCCACACTAGTAATGTACCAATTGGTATAGAAAAACGATCAATTGCTCATGTTTTTTATTCCCATGAGAAATAGCCTCTGGCCTTCAGAGCTTTTTGTGGCACAACACGATTCTCTTATCGGCGGCCTTACACATTTTCCTTAAATCCTCGTTTTTGCTTCACTATTATCAATAAGGAGCAATGCGAAGTGTAGAAAACTTTTTTATTTACTCTGGTATTTTCCTTGTACAATCGAACAAAGTATTATTATAAATAAATAAATAAATATCTTGGGACAACTCACACACGGCTTTCTGATCCCAAGCTAAGCAGAGCTTGTGTTATGGTAACCAGACAACTGATATACATACTTATATAATTTATAAATACATACATATTATAGATAAATCACACCCAGACACAGAACAAACAACCATGCTCATCACACAAAGTTTGTCCTGGGTGGGAATCGAACCCACGACCTCCGGCGGAGGCGGATTATGTTTAGTCGTACTTATAACCTCTAGGCTAACGAGGTAATTCAGCAGTTTTTATTATCTACACTTATATTATAAAAGAGACAGATTTGTATTTTTGTATGTAGCGAAACTCAAACACTATTGGACCGATTTAAACCATTTTTTCTCCAATAGATGGCTACGTTATTCCTGTGTAACATAGGCTATATAACATCACGCTACGACCCACGGGAGCGGAGCAGTAGTAGAGTGAAATAAGCCACGTAGACGAAGTCTCGAGGAGTTTATTAATTATTTAATATTATTTATTATTATTATATTTAGCACTATCAAGAACACTAAACGCGCATAGGCGTCATAACAATAAAACTTCTATTGTGTCTCGTGTGCAAAAGATGCAATTTCTATTATTAACACTTTGAAGGATACTCTTCAAAGTGTTAATAATAAAAATTGCATCTTTTGCACACATTTTCAGCCAAACCATATTAGCCAAGGCTAATCCTAATTGGTAACTAAATTATTAATTGTTTTCATAATGGATACCGGAGGACAATTACATTAATGTATTCGGGCTTACGGACGGTACATCCTATGGGGGTTTAGCCAGTTCTAGTGCGGGGATACACGTGGTACTTAAATATTTATTTCATACCTTAATTTCCTTTGTTGACTGTCTCATTAGTTTAGTCGTGAACTACACACGTGTCTACTTACCCTGAAGGTAACACCGTCGTGATACTCTGATGGTTACGTACCTACCTACACTTACGTTATTTTTTTTACTTTTTTATTATTCAAGATGGGTATGCTCTTGACTCTAATCTAGGTCAAAGGTGAATTAACAATACAATGCTACTGAATTATCTGAACAACCTTATAGACCACGATCACAATTAAGCCAGACCAAAGTCGCCAGACCTATATGTATCACATTTTGGAATGGCTACAATATTCAGAAAGAGGTCTAGAAAATAAAGATATCTTTTAAATCTGATACCTGAAAGGTAATTCTTGTAACTTTTAGAACCATTCGTATTCTAATATCAATGGCAATCTGTCAAAAATTCCTTTATTTCAACTGCATTTTTGTCAACATCTTGTGATCCTGCGATCTCAATCTAATATAACAAAATATCATCCCAGTCAACTAATATTGGATATGACAAAAATAAACATTCAATAGCAAGTATTGAAAGTCTTTTAGTTGCTGCAAAAAATCCATCACTCACTTCTAATGGGACGTAAGGAAAGGTTGACTAAGTAAAGAAAGCCTAAACAAGTACATCTTTCATATAAATAGGCTGTTGTGATTGGTTGAACGAAATAGGTACCGAAAAAGGTAAAAACCAATGACGTCAGCTTATGTGAGTTTGTCAGTAGTTTTTGAGGTTTGAGACGTTGGAATAAGGCTCATATTAGCACTTTTGTTATTATAAATATTAAAAAATTGTGTTTGTTTGGATGTTTTTACTCAATCATTGTTCTACAGATTTAGATGATTTTCCCTGGACATAGAAACTAATGTATTTATTTATTTATTTACACTTTATGCACACAAAATGTACAGCGGCGGACTTCTAGCGTTGACTCTCTACCAGTCAACCTTAGGGTGATGCAGAGACAAATTGTGATTGGATAATGTACACTTATCAAATTCAAAAGCTATTTTCCGGTAAGATAACGATAACATAAACATAAAACAGTAATAATGCGGTTGCTGTAATTGGTGCAATGCGATCCTATCATCTATAAAGAAAAAATATGGTTACAAATATGGTTGCTAAGCGCAAAACTCGACAGCGGCTGGACCGATATGATTTAATTTTGACGTGTTCTTAATTTCCTGGCCAAGGTTTAAACCTTTTTTTATTGGAAAATCCACTGGAGCATTCGGAAGAAATCACCTGAGCGAAAACTCCTTCTTTATACTTAATAAAAAAAATGCAAAATGTGCACATACTAATGCTCGAGACTGTACACAAAGTAACAACGGGTAACAGACGGTTCAATGTAAAATATAAGAAGTACCTACCTATATTTAACTCATAGCATTCGGTGCATTTAGATGCACCTTACATTTATCAAGCCATAGTATACTCCATTCACTTGAAACACATGTTTAAATCGCCACAGAATAATACACCTAATTCCTTAGTCTTACGAGCAACTTTCGCTTAGCAAATCATTACTGTACAACTCGACTCTCCTAGCCAGATCATGTTCATAACATCACACAGTACAGCAGCTTGCGACACAAACACGAGTTTACTCGCTGTGTATGTCATTTCCGAACACAGTGTATAAGTGGGCGAAGTTAAATCGCGACAATTCGCATTTATATGGCCGTCATAACCCGGGTTCCGTTGCTTTGTCTAGCCGTATTGCAGGGCAAGTTTTACTCAACTAGGGCGAAGAGAAATGGAGGGTAATGTGTTGAGCACTTTGTTTCGATTGAATTGAATGAATGGATAGTGGCTTTTGTGAAAAATGTTATTATTTTTTTATAAACAGCTTTTGATCGTCATTAGTAGATCTTTGACAGTCGTTACGGATAGTCAGAAGCCAGGAAGTCTGACATCCAGTCTAACCAAGAGGTATCGTGTTGCCTAGAAACTGGGTTGTGGAGGTCAGATAGGCAATAGCTCCATGTAAAACGCTGGTATTCAGCTGCAGCCGATTAGACTGGTAGCCGATCCCAACATAGTCCGGAAAAGGCTAATAGATGATGAGGGAGTTTGTTACTACTACTAGGTTGTTACATAATACACTTATATTAATTGTTATAAGTCTGAAATCCAATTGCGTCTGCCCAGGTTTCTTCACCATGATTTTCTTTATCGATTGGATTTCCAAAATAAACTCAGAAAGTACTAAATAATTGAAAAATCACATAGGTAGGCAAAAACATATTATTCAATTCATTATTGGTATCAAACCCGCAACCCCTTGCATCATAAGAGATGAGCGCCCTAAACCATTGGGTCATCACGACAATCAAAAAGTAGTAGTACCTAATAGTAGTAGTAAAAATCAAACTATGTAGTATCTATCACCTTTGCCTAAAACTGGGGCAGAATTGCAGGACATAGGAAACTCATTGTAAATACCGTTCTGTGTTCGCTTAGTACGTACCTACAAAACAAAACGAAAACCTCATTTGTTATCCTTACTAGTCCTTACTAATATTATAAATGCGAAAGTAACTCTGTCTGTCTGTCTGTCTGTCTGTCTGTCTGTCTGTCTGTCTCTTCTTCACGCCTAAACCACTGAACCGATTTCAATGAAATTTGGTACAGATATAGTCTGGAACCCGAGAAAGGACATAGGATAGTTTTCATTCCGGAAATCCCCCGGGAACGGGAACTATTAATCCACGCGGACGAAGTCGCGGGCAAAAGCTAGTTAGTAAATAAAAGTACAAAAAAACCATTGTAAAAAAATAAAAACTAAGAACTTATTTTACCAAAAGTTTTTACAAACACTTGTATAATAATGCCATTTTTCTAAGCCAAACAAAGCAGCAGAAGAGTAAATTAACATACAAATAGTGGTTTTGTTGTCCGTATGACGTAGCCCGAGCCTTTTACTACAATTACACTGGATGAAAAAGCAACGAATAATATATTTGGTCGCTGTTTTATGTAACTGTATTTTTTAACATTTGTTTTATACTCACATGGTAGATATACTGCTGTTTGGTTCTACGTAAGGTGTGTTTTACGGAGAATTATTGCTAATTCTATCAAGGCCATTAAAAACCATAATTTCCTGCATTTTTATTGTTGAGATTCTGTTCGCAAGTTACGTCTTCGTTATATAGCAAATCCTCATAAATCTAGACACACGGTAGACTATCGAAGCCAAGTTTGACACATACGACCCGACTGGAATCCATAGATAAGCGCGATTAAACGCGTTAAGCGCGTTTTGACTTTGATTTTTACTATAGGTACACTAAAGGTGCCTTCTAGTGAAGTATTACAAAAATTTTGAATTACTTTTTAGATATATCAATAAGTACTAAAGGCCAAATCTCCTGATTAAAAACGCGGAAATGATAATCACAATTTTCATCTCAACGATGTCAAAATATCATCAAAAATGTAGGCAAGATGAATTTTGGCAGATTGAGAGAGGTCAGAATGCAGATGTTCCTAAAAGTTACTACAATTGCCACCTAATCAAACATTTACAAATATAGAATATAAAACAACAGCATGTCGGCGTAATTATATCAATAATCAATACTTAAGAAGACTAACATCATTATAACTACGCGCCGATAGGTACGCAGGTTTGAAAAAAACATCTTCCCTTGTAAAACAAACTTCATTAAAACAGAATCTCTTTGACCAAAAAAATATTTTCTTCAACATCTAATAAAATACTTAAACAACATTAAGTAGTCGGAATATTTGTGTTCTGGCCTTTTTTGGGACATAGGCGGCCCTACTTGGGACAGAGCTGAAACTTTGTCCCAAGATTTCAAAGATCACAAAGCACTTATGTTAGGGACTAATATAGAAAAGTTTTTTTTTTTTTGTTTGAATGGCATGAAACATTTTTTCCCTATTGCGTCGCCTGCTTTGAGTAGGTAGCGAAGTTATAAAGAAAGTCTAATTAGTTACGAATGGGGTCAATGACTCCCTTCTTTAGGGAGTTTTTTTTATAAGTGATGACGAGAATATTGCTGTGTCACTTGACAAATTCAATACAAACTTTATGAATGAATCTTTACAGGAACACGGGCGTAGTCAAGTTTTAGTATCGGGGGGTTCAAGAAAATCCTACTAACCTACTTTCTATCGCACTATCTATTTGTGAAGATGGATAGATGGACGGATGGATGTTTTTTACTCTTTGACGCTTATATGACTGAACGGATCCTGGATGAAATTTCACTGACTATTCTTCTTAGTTTGATTTGTCGCTAAGATGAGAAAGCGTATAGATTTTAAACATTTCTAATTTGTAGAATTGACCTTCTGATTTTCAATCGATTACGTGCCTGTCATAAAAAGTGTCAAATCAAAAGTGAAGGTTTTTATTTTTTACTCACCTGTGTCACGTCATAATTAAGGTCAGGCTCCACAACCACTGAATACATTATCCAACTTATATAGGTATTATATTTAGCACAGAATTTGTATGGTTTTTTTTTTAACTGTTACACAGGCTTGGGCTATGTCCTGTAGGTATCTCGAGCGCCTATAAAGACAAAACCACACATACACCAACAGCCAGGTATGGAACCTAAAACAAGCAGCGCAGCAGCCAATCGCTCGACCACTGCGCCAACCGTATCGTCCATTGTCGATCTGTCAAATAATTGGAAACTTATTCAAAGTTGCCACAGTCAAAAAATAGCTTTAATATTCCAGAAACCCATGGTTTATTGCCCTTGTCATAGCCATACAAAAACCACAGCCTAAAATTAGAACTAGCCTCATCACCAGACTTTAAACAGTGGCTAGAAAACCTTCAAGAAATATACAGAACATTGTAAAAGGAGAAGTTAAACACACATCTTGGGTAAGTTTGTGGCTCAAAGCTAAAGTGGGCGAAAGGTCACGCCGCACTATCGGGTTTCAACTTTCGCATTTAAGCATGTAATTTCTTAGCGCAAGGCTCTTTCACACTTTTATCTTTACGCTATTACTCTTTGGGAGCTGCAGAAGTGACAATTAAACTTGTACTTTTATGTACTAAATAACACAATCCATACTAATATAATAAAGCTGTGGAGATGTTTTGTTTGTTTCTAAGAAAATACTGGTTATAGAAACCATAAATCTAAACTAACATTATAAAGACGCTTTCCGCTCACGACTGATTTTCTGGCCGATTTTTGATAGATTTCTGTGTGTTTGTCAAAAAATCGGTCGTGGCGGAGAGACCTAATATTTTGTTTGTTAGTAAGAGGTTATCTTTGGTAGCATTGTTAAAATCCTACTAGCTATTACACACATAGGTAGATGCCTGTTCGGCGCAGCTATGGGGCACACAATATTTATTTGAATTTATTGAATAATCCGTAATCTGTTCTTTAAAAGAAGTGTATTCTGAAATACTGTCAAAATAGATAAATAACTAAAACAAACATTTTATTCGTTTATTGATCATGTGTCGAAATTCTATTTGATTTACAACCTCCTAAAATAAGACGGGGATGCAAAACTGCACCTACTAAACATTTTTCTATTTCATTCTTTCTTTCTTAATACGATCTTCCTACCTTAAAGTTGGAAGGCGTAGTCAGTTTGCTATAGTCAGTTTATGCCGCGTCAGGTAAAACGAGGCAGAAAGCCGGTGTTCCGTTATCAACCGAACTCTTCTAGTTAAAAGTTCGAAACGCTGCAAAGAACTCCCTCCCGTTTTAAACTTTGATTGTCTATTACAAAGCCGTCGGTTCATTTTTAACGAAACCAATATTGGTTTATAAACATTGTAATACGACGTCAAAGGAGTATTAATGACAGGTCAAAACTGAAGTTTTTAGGTGTTTTGCGTAATATTTGAAAGTTGGTAGGGATTTTTAAAGTATATTTTGTTTGTAAAGAAATAAACGTATTTTGTCTCTTTTTGAATCTAGACTCTGTCCACGACTTCATCTCTGTGTAAGTAATATACATAGCCTTTAGAATTCGGTAATAATATAGGTTCAGTAAACACATTTTTTTGTAATTGGGCCAACACTTCAAATAATTACCTCCTAAAAACAAACTTTATCTATTTAAAATATTTATATGAACCATGATACAAACTTGGTCCTCAGAATTAGCTAAAAAAATCAATTACTAGATTTGACCACCACAAGACACAAACAAAAGCCGATCAAAAACCCAATTATTTACAGCTATCAATTATTTATTATTTCTAATTGTTCTTCATTATTCAAGTACAAATAGGTTACATCTTGAAGGGCACCGTTACGCCTAATTTAACCTAGGTATCCCGACCCTTACTAGTTTTATTGTTATGCCAAACACCTACATACCTACGTCAGAAGAAACGTTTTTTCTCACACATTTCATGTCACGTTACTTATCCATGACTTAAACGAGCGATAGAAACTATACGCCATTTTATTCTCACAAACACAAAAGAGATGTCAGAAATAAAGTTACATGGACGCTTGAAGCATTGTCTTGAAAATTTTATGTTCCAAAATTCTAGCCAGCCATTTCCCTGGGGGCCGAGGAGAGGGGGGTGGGGAAGAAAGGCCCATAGCTATCCAGGACCTACATTTATGAATACATAATGACAATTACATTTACAAAATAGGACTTTGATATTCTTGCCCGGTGTATTGTCCCGTTGAGGTGCGTTCGAAACGGTCGTATGAGCCTTTTTTATTCTTTTATCTGTTGAATTTTGTCCTTATCTTCTGTATTGCTGGATCTATTGTACCTATGTACGTATTTGGTATACGTATGGGTATGACGGCATAGAACGCACAACAACAGCTTTTGGGTCACATGAAAATTGTGAGTGAGGAATGTGGAGCTCGGATTATTTTGTCGTTGTAAGTGTAGCTTCTAGAAATTATTAAATACTAGCTTTTGCTCGCGTATTTGTGGCTTATCGCGAACGCAGACTAAGTTACAAAATAAAGTATGCTGCGTCCTTTCTTAGGGTTCAATTTTACTCCGTACCAAATTTCATCAAAATCGGATCAGGGGTTTAGTTGTGAGAGTTTTACAGACAGGGAGCTGAACACACAGACAAAGTTACTTTCGTATTTATAATATTAGTATGGAAGTAAGAATTAGTATGGAAATATGGATTAAGTTCCACACCTATCTTATATATATATACCATCACGCCTGTATTCCCCGAAGAGTTAGGCAGAGGTGTACTTATGCACACCCACAGTTCGCCGGTATATTTAGGTCCCATGTAATAGGGAGCGAGCCTATTGCCATTAACCGGGCACAAATCCAAACTCCGAGCTGCTACTGAGAATTTCATAGAAAAACCCAATAACACTTTTTGCTCGACCTGGGAATTGAACCCAAGACCTCTAGCGTAGCAGTCACGCTTAGGACCACTAGGCCATCGAGGCAGTTCCACACCTATCTTGTAGTTTTGATTTCATATGATTACATATACGTTTGATTGTAAACAAAAACATGGCCAGTTCTTAAAACCTACTAACAAATGAAGCTGTCCTTGTAACAAAATTGCAGAAGTTTAAACATTTTAATAAAACACTAAACATCTCTAAACATTTTGTTAAGTAAACATTTCTCGGAAAAATCTCCGGCAATTTGCAAAAAAAAACAAATTATAACATGAAACCACGGCCTTTCGAAAACAACCTTTAATTCTGAAAAATCACAAAGTAACATCTTTTGACAGCTCACAAATTAAAAGACACAAAATGTCAACCTTTATTTTGTATTTAGTTTGTTTTTTTAACAACTAAATGTTTTGGAGTTTATTTGGACTCATAATTTTCGTCTTTGACAATTATGAGTTTGGAAAAGCCATTAATGCCAGAGTGAGGGGATTTTAGTGTCACCACGCGAGCTTGAATTTAAGTATCTTACCTGTAAACACAACACAAGTTCAAAAACTTCAAAAGCATTCAATACAGACGATTTTTGAATTGAAAATACGCCTTTCTTTATTTTATTTTATACGACAAGCCCAATTATTGTCACCCAGTAGATATAAATACAAACTTAATAAATGTTATTTAGGCAACGGGTATTTCCAATTAAACAATCGATCGAATCTACATTGCATTTACTGTGCACACTTGTGTTAGGGCCCTCTGAAGTGATGAGAAATAAACAAAGGCCTCGATTAAAATTTGGGTAGTGTTATAACATTTGACCATAAAAAACATCTAGACTATAAGTCAAATCGATTTCTTTTTGTTTTTCTACCTCTGCAAAGATCGCAACTCACTCACCCAAGACATGAACTGTGATCACTTATCGATCGATTAATCTTCAAAGTAGCCAAAGTTAACCACATACCCCACACTCCCTAAATACTCGTATCTAATTACAAACCACAAACTTGACTTCATCACCGAGTTATGACGTCACTGCTCTATTAAGAACATGACTCAAGCCACGTTTGTGTAGTGCACATAAAGCAGCCTACATACGCGGTGAAGGCCATATATCTTTTCATACAGTCTATTGAAACGATAAAACAAAGGCTGCAAGATGGGAGATAAATTCTATGCCAACAAAGAAAAAGGTACTCTATTACTCTATAAATTCAATTACTTTTTCTAGTACAGTTGCTCATAGTTAATTCAATGTGGCATTTAAACGATCGTTTTTCTTTTTATTCATGAATAAATGGTTGTCGGGATAAAATAATGATGGCCGATATTTACAAGAATGTTTTGTAAATATTTGATGAACATTTCGCAGTGAGATTTTTTTTTTGAGACTCCAACGAATATTGCCTTTTTCCAGAATAATGGCATATCTCCGGATGAATTTCCCTTTTACGTAAAATTTAATTTCAATTCAATATCTTCATAAAATGTTGATTTTAAAGCCTTATTGCTAACACCTTTTAAATATTTCGTGTTTAATAAAATAAGTATCAACACAAGCAAAGAATACACCGAGTCCCAAACAAAATAGCGAGTACAATCGCACGAAAAATCATTAACCGAAATCTGACAAATATATACAATCTCCAACCGAGCTGCGATCCAATTTGCATCGCAGCCTACGGACAATTATTGTTCCCCCTCATTGGAAAACCATTGGAGTCGCCATTTTAATTTTAAACTCCCATTCAACCCCAGATAAATAAGCTGTCTTTTTCGATTTGTCTTGTCGGTTGAAATAAAGAAAATTTTAATTAAATACGGCAAAGATATCACACTTGAGTTTAATTGAATTCCTTGTAAACAAAAGAATTCAGAAAGGACGATTTCAAAGCAATCTCGGCGAGCGTTACTGAACGTAACTTTTACAACATAATGATCCGTGCCTGTAACTTTTCAAGGAGCGCACTTAAATATTTACGATACTTCGAAACCTTCGCTTGGTATAAGTATGCATTGTATTTTTCATGTGCATTATTTATTTTGATGCCGATTTGTATCGTTGTTCATTATGTTTTGTGCCATTTACGTGAGTGTATTTGCAATTGAAAAAGAATATGGTTATGTTATTGTAATTAGATCATTCAAATATATTGGGAGGGTATAGAACCTATTTTTAACAAAACCGAAGCTTAACTATATTTTTTTGATACATCTTGCGTAAATATTTAAAATGCCCTTACCGCACACTTACTTGTTTAGGAATACAGTCTCGAGCTAAACTTATGTTACCTATGCAATGTTGTCTATATTCTGTTTTGTGTTCTTTTAATAAATTATCAAATTATATAGCAACTTAAAAAATACAAGAATTTCTCCTTTTCTTTAACTTTATAATTCCAATATTTAAATGTATCAACTTATTACAGGAAAATAAATAGATAAAGTTTAATGAAAACAAAAAAAAAACATTTTCTTAGACCCTACAAAACATTTCATAGCAACGCTTGCATGACGCAACGGCAATACCGTTGCCGTATCCCGAATGCAGTAGCGTATCTGTCGTACCGTGACATGCCGCAAGCACTACGCATTGGACACTATGCAAGCTGGCTGCGATCGTTAGATTAGCGACCGCGCCTGGCCGTCTGCCTAACTTGCAGGCAGCTATAAAATAAACAATAGGTTATGGCTATAATGTTAAAGCGTAGCTGTGTGTTTAGTAAGCACATCAAGACAGTTATTTCAATGGCCTTAAGTTATTTGTTTACTTCTGTTTTGTTTTACATATTTGTGAAATTGAACTTGTTTATGTAAAATATGATTTCGATTTAATCATGAATGATTGTTGAATACATAGTACACGCAATATTTATAATCCTAGTGTCCAGTGTTTTTCCAATACATACGTATTTTAACGAATATAGTGATAAACCAGATAAAAAGAACTGGACTACGTAAAAAAGAAGACAAGTCAATTAAAAAAATGCGCAATTCAAAATCTTAAATAAGATTCGATTTTGTACCCAAAAATTTAAATGTATTCACAAAATTCCACTGACTTTAATTACTTATTGACCAAAATTCTTTGAGCAGAAAATAATTCAAGTCATCCTATTCTTAAAACATGAGAAATAATGTGACGACTCACTAGTAGTTTTGCACTGAAATATCATTCATGTATCTCCAATAGGGACAGGATAATACAGCCTTTGAGACGCGTGTACCGTAAAGTGGGTTAGCAAAAAAGGACAATAATATTATGAAAAACTTACATCCTTCTTTGACAAAAAATACATGTAGGTACAAAAGTATCTATATTGCTTACATTTGTGTTTGTCGACTGCTGTGCAAGGGGTCCCGGGTTCGATTCCCAGGTCGAGCAAAATGTGTTATTGGGTTTTTCTATGAAATTCTCAGTAGCAGCTCGGAGTTTGGATTTGTGCCCGGTTAATGGCAATAGGCTCGCCCCCTATTACATGGGACCTAAATATACCGGCGAACTGTGGGTGTACATTGGTACACCTCTGCCTAACCCTTCGGGGAATACAGGCGTGATGGTATATTTTTTATATATTTTTTGTGTTTGTCTGTACTTTATCGTTGAAAAAAAATGTGGAAGGAATTCCAGCGTTCTGAGCTGGAATACAGTGAGAAGTGTTGGAAGCAGGAATGTTCTGCGAAAAAACTATTTGATGTTGCAAAGTCTGGTATGTAGGTTTTAACAAGCATGGTCTGAATAAAATTTTACAAAATATATAAACTAAGTGTTTACTTAAACAGTTCTGTTAAGTTTGTGGTCAGTTTGAAGCTGTGTGTGAACGCTAAGATCGTAAAAATAAAGTATAACTTAACTTATATAACCTGTGTATTTTCTCAGCGCTTATGTCTTTGTCATACTGTCACCACAGCAAGTTTACGCAGAATCCTAACTTAATATTATAAATGCGAAGGTAAGTTTGTTACATTTTCACGCCTTAACCACTTAAATAATCTCTGATGATGATGTTCTCTGTTATTTGTAAATGTGTTTGTGTTGTTGATGGGCCTTAATAATAAATAAATAAATGATCCTCCTGAAATTTTGCATATACGGTGTCAGGTTAACAGAAACGGACATTTCGGTGCTTTTCAAACTGAAGACAAATACTGTTCCCGGAGAAAACAGCAATAACGTTCTAGATGGCATTACTTGTCTTTTGAATCCTGATTGAATTTTAAATTTAACAGACATTGGAAGTCTCGGGCAAAAGTAGTATAAAGTATGTACTTAGGTATAAGAAATGCGATTATTTAAATACGAAAATATCCTGCAAACCTTTGACATACAATTTTTTTTCCTAAATATATTCGCGAAAATATACACAAACCTGTTATTTACCACGTTTTACGCATCTAGAACGACGTTCCCCTTCTGACAACCCTATTATCAACGTTCCATACAATTGTAGAGATAGACCTATTCGTCCTTTTAACGTACCACGCTATTCAGCCTACATTTTTACATGCGACCCTCCTTCAGAAATGGGACTGGATTCGGTATAGTATAAAAGGAAAAATAGTACGAGGGAAAAAAATTGGCAATGTAAAATATTTACTGCTATAGTGGAGGGGCCGATACATAATTTGATGGCTTCTTGTCACCTTGGCAACCTGCAAACGTACATAGGTACGTAGGTAGGTAGACAGAATTTTATGTGTACGGTCATAAAAGTGTGAGAGCGATATTTTTCTCGATAGAAAATATTAAAAGTTGAATCGAGATGACGCCGTAAGTAACGAAAGAGCGTATAAGTATTTTATGTAACTTTCTCTTTTCTACGGCATTCTGGTTTATTTTTCTTTTGAGGACATTTGAAGGACGTTTTTTTATAATTCCAAAAGCAAGTTGTGTCTACGAATCGAGCGAACTAAAAACTTGAAGGATTTACTATGTGTAATAACAGAAAGTTAACTGTTCTTATTTTGAATAAACCGAACATTCCTATGAGTTGATACCTATCGACGATTGTCAAACAAAATCGTTTAATTTAACTCCATCAACATTATTCCCTGATTCTTCAGCTTTATAAAAATAATAGGTACCAGCCCACTATTGCCCCACTGCAGGGCAAAGACAGTGACAATAATAGGCTGACAGAGAAGGCTAGAGCATTGATCACCACGCTTGCTTAAGGCGGATTGGCAATTTCAGACTTGTATTAATTGTAAGTCCAGACTTCCTTACCATGTTTTCCTTCACCGATGACAGTGATGTTCAACATAAACTTCGAAAGTACATTATGAATTGAAAAATTCACATTGTCATAGTTTATTTGTATAGATTATCATAATCATTATGATAATCTCTACCGCCGGAAGAGTTAAGTTTAATTGAAAAATAAACTAAATTATTCCCGCGTCGTTTAATTTGCAGCCATTCTGCCGCAATGTCTCTTGACCGTCAATGATAATAAAGAGTTCATTGAACCCATTTCGATCAGGTGCCGAATTATTCTGTAGGCATCCCTAATTCGTTCAAACAATTCAATTCAGCCCCAGATGACTAAAAGCTCTTAAAAGCCAATTAGCAGAAATTTGTAAGCACTAATTTCGCGACAGAAGTTTGACTTTGTGAAATCGAAAATTAGGTATATTTACTACAAATTTTTGCCCGCGATTTCATCCACATAATTGTCGCGTAACGCAGACGAAATCGCGGATTAAAGTGTAGCCTATGTCCTTTATCGAGGTTCAAACTGACTCTGTACCAAATTTCATCAAAATCGGTTCAGTGGTTTAGACATGAAAGCGAAACACAGACAGACTTACTATTTATAATATTAAAGTATGGAAATATTTAAAAATTCGTTAAAAATACAAAAAAGTTTAATGTAGGGACTTTGGTGTTCTGTATAAATATTCACTGACTGTTGAACTTGAACCTTAGTTCAATATTTTGATAAGAATAGGTATTTTTTTAGTCATAGTTTTAAACACGAACGTTGTTAAAATTTTAGACCAATACTGGAGGAATAGAATTAGTGCAGAAACCTCTTTATATTGTCTGTGACATTGAATCAAACCTAAAATAAGAGTCACTTTGGACGTATTTTTATTGAAGCCATCATAAAAATAATTGTTACACAAACAAGTAAACAATTAATAGGGTAGGCAAAGTTGAAAACACAATAAATATCCTTTGAAGAGAAGTTTTAAGTTGTAAAATTACGGTGTATGTATGTAGGTACCTACTGCATTAATATTCTTAGACCTTTGAATAAAATTTAGATGTTAACTCCTTGTTCCAAAAACAAAGAAAGACAACTTTGCCTTGCCATTGTTAAAAAAATAAAAGAAGAAAAATATTTTTATTCGTAATTACGGAATTCAAAAAAGTTGTACTCATAAATTAATATTAAAACTTTGACTTGAAGACAAAGGAAACGTACCTTAGAAATGCAGATCAAAAGGAGATGGACCTACCTTTGTTTTTTTTTTATATATATAGACAGATATGAAAATTAAAATGTTGTTCAAAAGCACTCATGTAAAAATGTTAAATATATTTTTGAGAGAAAAATAGTTTTAAATTGTTTATTATTTTATTTAATTCACCACAAAACATAAATCAACTAAAATGGGTTACTGTTGTATTACGTTTATTCTGCTCATACGCTTAATTAACTATTTTTTAACACTTTTTAAGATAACTACACAATATCGAACATATTTCCATCCTTTTTCCTTTTCCAATGCCTACTTTCTTTCTTTCGATTCTGTTCTCTAAAAGAGGTGTATTCTGAAATACTGTGAAACAACAATAACTAAAAATAATTATATTAAGTGGTCACCTCTGCCAATAGATTTCCGAAATACCAGAAGACTTGCAAATACATTGCCATCCCAGAGACAAAGTTGAAATGTCTCATGTGCCTATAATTTTACCCGCACCCATACCCTTCAATCCAGAACACAGCAACGCTGCTTAGCGGCAGAAATAGGTATGGTGGTAGTACTTTACCTGACGAGCTCCTTCACAAAGAGCTCTACTACATTGTAACCAAGTTTTTGTAAAAACCAAATTGAAAGAAAAGAGTGTCCATGGAGTTTCTTGCTCGTTCTTCTCCATAGAGACCTACGTTTTGGAACGAGCAAGTAGCTTCAATATTAAACTGTAACTTCTTGACAATTCAAAAGTGCCTGTAAATGGTCTTATTGAAATAAATGTTTTGACTTTGTCTTTGACTACCACTACACACTATTGCGTAACACTCCTGTAACTAACCTGTATATTCGATTTGATTTTAACAATTCAGGGTCAATTTTCAATGCCAGAAGCACGAGGCAAACATTTATAAGTACCTATTATATGTTTTTGTTACCAATTAGTTTATCAAAGGCAAACAAAACTGAAGCGGAACTTATAAGTAATGAGTTACCTTTAACTTAAAGGTTTCCTATTTGTAAACACGTGTCATTAAGGGCCTGTATATCGTTGTTGACCTTGACAACAGCAAAGAATACTTACGTCTGTACCTAACGGTGAGTACATACATCATAATATCACGCTTGTAATCCACGTAGGGTTAGGCAGAGGTGTACCAAAGTACACCGACAATTCGCCGGTATGTTTAGGTCCCTTGTAATAGGGAGCGAGCCAATTGTCATTGACCGGGCACAAATTCTAACTCCGGGCTGCTACTGAGAATTTCATAGAAAAACCCAATAACACTGCTAAACCTGGGAATCGAACCCAACACCTCTAGCGTGGCAGTCGCACTTAGGAACACTAGGCTAACGAGGCAGTCGAAACAAATCTACAGCAAATATTTGCCAAAGTATAACTCAAAGGTCTTCTGAGTCTGAGTGCTATCTTATTTAATATTATTAACATAATAATGTACACGATCCTTTGATTTAGAAATATAACACGAGGAAATACTAAAAATACCAAAAAGAAAATATCTTCTTCATCTGTAGTAGGTACTAATATAATAAAACTATGATATATTATTTTTTAATATTTTTGTATTGAGAATTTATGATAGCCAGATTCAGATATTAATGGCAATAGGCTCGCTTCCTATTACATGGGACCTAAATATACCGGCGAACTGTGGGTGTACATTGGTACACCTCTGCCTAACCCTTCGGGGAATACTTAGACCATTTACAGGTGCTTTTGTTCAGGAAGTTACAGTTTAAAGTTGAAGCTAGTTGCTCATTCCAAAACGTAGGTCTCTATGAAGAAGAACAAGCAAGAAACATAATATAGCGTAACTAGCTTTTGCCCGCGACTTCGTCCGCGTGGGTTAATAGTTCCCGTTTCCGAGGGATTTCCGGGATGAAAACTATCCTATGTCCTTTCTCAGGTCCCAGACTATATCTGTACCAAATTTCATTGAAATCGGTTCAGTGGTTTAGGCGTGAAGAAGAGACAGACAGACAGCCAGAGTTACTTTCGCATTTATAATATTAGTAAGGATTACGAATACACCCCCTTAACAACCGTGTCCGTTCTGCCGTGTAAAGGCAAGACACGTGTAATTGACCTTTACTATTTACGAATAAATGTGACCCTGATAAGAAATATGTAGACACTAGAAATATTATTTTTTGAATCGGTAAAGAATGTAGGATTTAAATCGTTTTCTTTTTACGGAAAATGTTATGTAACCTCCGAAAACATACCATTTTAATATAATGTAGGTATTAATATATATATACCATCACGCCTGTATTCCCCGAAGGGTTAGGCAGAGGTGTACCAATGTACACCCACAGTTCGCCGGTATAATTAGGTCCCATGTAATAGGGGGCGAGCCTATTGCCATTAACCGGGCACAAATCCGAACTCCGAGCTGCTACTGAGAATTTCATAGAAAAACCCAATAACACTTTTTGCTCGACCTGGAAATCGAACCCGGGACCCCTTGCACAACAGTCGCACTTGCGACCACGAGACCAACGGGGCAGTAGGTATTTAGTCTAAAGAATTAAAGATAATCCTACTATCCTACTAATATTATAAATGCGAAAGTTTGTGAGGATGGATGGATGTTAGTTGCTCTTTCACGCTTAACTGGATGAACGAATCTGGTTTCTTTGGGATAATATATCAAATTTGACGCGAACGAAGTCGCGGGCAAAAGCTAGTAATTAAATGAATAGCAACCTGCTTTGACTCTAACGTACATACATGTAGATTTTATTTTTGTTTTATCGGGTATGACAGCCGCGGGATCACCTATCCGTATTTAATTAATAGCTCGGTTAATGAACATTTTTCGCACCACAAAGGAACTAGGTTACTGAATGAAAACGATGAAAAAGACTTTATAAAAGAAAACGATATTCTCATTTACTCAAAGAATGCTTTTAAGTATACTATTATGAATTAAAAAAAATACATTATTAAGAAAAGAGCTTTAAAAACATAATTGTATTTAAATAACGACTTCTACTTTTTCCCCATACTTTTGGTTACTGCTCTGCTCTCGTGGGTCGTAGCGTGATCTTATATTTCAAATACAATTCCTCATGAATATCTATCACATACAAAAATATGTTTTTCAATCCAACTGGCAGTTTCAAAGATAGGCGCATTTAAACAAACAAACAATTGGGTTTTTCTATGAAATTTTCAGTAGCATCTCAGAGCTAGGATTTGTGCCGGGTTAATGGCAATTGGCTCGCCCGCTATTACATGGAACCTAAACATACCGATGAACTGTGGGGGTACATTGGTACACCTCTGCCTAACCCTTGGAGAATACAGGCGTAATGGTATGTATATATGCTCTGTTTTAACTGACCCTTAGTGTCTCTTTGAAAACAAAAACATGAAACACACAAAAATATTTTCCATTAAGCACATTTTCATGAAACTTTCCACCTGACACTTCTATTCCCTGAAGAGTTAAAAATTAAAATGTTTCAAAGTTAAACCTTAAAACAAACTTTCAAGCTAATAAGACTTTCTCGTATTTAATTAAGAATAACAGTTAGCACCTGACTGTGGAACTTAGTTAATAGGTTCATTTTGCTCACCATCACTTTTTATGCAGCACTACGGGAAATTATTTAAATTAAATGTAATGTAGGTTACCTAGTTTCGGTTTGGATGCATCGATGAATTAGTTTCTTTTTACGAAAGAATTGGATACCTGAAGGAAGGGTTCCCGGATTAGGTTCGATTCATGTGTAACCAGCCTATGGTCGTTGCTCTGCTAGGCAAACACCTCGTCTTTAATAGAGAAGGCACGAGCATTTATTACCATACCACCAAGGCGGTTTGGCGATTTTAGCTTCTGCTTGGGACTCCGTCTACGTTGAAGTGAAATTTAGCATAAAACATGACCTATGTATAGTACTCGGCAATAGTGCAGCATACTAGCACTAGTGAAAGGATTTTGTAATCGAACCACACAAACAAATATGTAATATTAACTTTTTCATACTATTATCATAAGTATTAGTAAAGAGAAGTCCAGCCCCCCTAGCCAAGTCACAAACGATAATCGTAAACGCTCGGTAGGTACCAATAGATTTTCAACTTAATACCCAAGAGCCTTAAGTTAAAAATGTATTAAAGATTTCTAAGCGTTAGCGACTGGAACGAACGAAAACGCTATGCAATCTTCATTAGATCTTCAACTTAAAACCAAGCACATAAAGTTGAAGATCTATTAAAGCCTACTCAGCGTTTGCGTTTATCGTTTGTGACTTGGCTAGGGGGGCAGGTAATAAAAATATTTTACCGATGTCAGTGATGTCCAAAATACACCTAGAAAATACATAACTATGACTAGAACCTCTTTGATACGTCCCTGTTATCGAACCTACAACCTCACACAGCAGGTGTGAGGTTGTAGGTTCGATAAGAGGGACGTGACTATTGGTAGTTAAATAACGATACATTTTTACTCCATTTTGATAATGTAAAATTCTACCTACAATGAGATCCCAGCAAATATGATCCAATCATGACTTCCATTCATTTTTAATCGGACAACTATTCATTCAGGTGAATATTTTCATTTCCGATCATCAATAGAAACGTTACTGAACGAGACAAAATAATTTGATTGCACAAACAAAACAGGATCCGTGGAGTTAGATAACAAATTATGTAGGTTTTATGTGGATTGTGTACTTTATTTTTTGCGCATTCAATGAAGGAATTTTTGATCGAGCTTTTCCTACAAAAATACACATAAATTTTGAGCATTTAGTAACGGGGTTGTTAACATTTTTTAGCAGATATTTGCCTTTAGTTTGTGCAAAAAAATAGGCAAACATGGATTGCAGTGTTCATGCTAAAATTGCCTGGTATGCAATTTTGTTTGAGAATGTGGTGTGCAAGTGAAACTTACCCAGTTTAAAAAAAAAACGGTTAATATTATGGTAAATTGTCAAGCAAGCGTAAGCTGTAATTGGTTGTTGATAATTTGGTCAAGGTTTATTTTGTAAGCGCTAGAGCGATACACGAAATTCGAATTTATTTTTTGCAATGTGAAAGAATTACCCGTAAATGTGCCTATGTAATGAAAACATGGCTTAGAGAGTCATATCGACAATTGTAGTTATTATAATTCTGCAAATACATAAATAAATAAATAATTTAAATTGTCGCATTTAAATTTTAAATACTTTACAACCTGATCTGCAAATTTAAAAAGAGATAAGAATATTTTAATTTTGCAGTCAACCTTAGCGTACCCACTCTATATACCTAAATGTAATTTATCTTTTTAACAGATCCTTCCAAAATCTACAAGACCAATAATTTAGACGTACGAGACAGAAATTCGCCTCTCTATCCTTCGGGATTATAGTCGAAACATATTAGAAACATCTATAATTATCGTCATAAGCCGACCTCGGAGGTCGGGGCAGATGTTTCGTCGTGCGCCCATAAATTCTTATTATCTCACTGTTTTAGCCCTAGACGATGTACAGCTAGAATTTACTGGTTAAATACTACATAATGTCCCTTAGGTCCTAGTCGAGAGAGGTCACTGTTAAAGCTGAAATTATTTAGAAGAATATCCACAAATGAATTACTTGTGAGGTTTAATCCTCTGGCTCTTAGAAATAAAATAAATAGTGCTTTTGTGAGCGATTTCGTGATGGCGGCACAAGGCAAAGCGCCCACCTCTCTTGCGCGAGATGGCGGGTTCGATACCAGGGATTTACCACATACATACACAAAATCATCTTTTTTTCATGGGGGTAAGCACAAACCACACAGCTCCACTTGCTACGATCATAACATACTCTTTTCACCTCGTTCACCTTCATACATCCTGGTCATACTCTCACGCCGGTTACGAGTGATTAAGAATCCCGTGAATAAATAATTCTTATTCTTGTTATATGGATCATAAGATCGACATTTGTATACCCGAATGTTGGAGGTCACTCATTCACGTGTAGCATTAGGTCTATCCTCCAAATTACATAATTATTGACGCCCCATTTCACCCAACGAATACGACAAACGAACAGACCGTCCGCAATATCAGATGTCGTGTTATTTGCTCGAATAGAATGTCCTTGTCAATAATATGGAAGGTAAAGGAAATAATAACAGACCCTATTGGAATTGAGATAAGTGTTAAATTTGAGTATTTCGAGTACCTAGGAATGTTGTTAAAAGTTTGAACAGTGCATTAAAAAAAACACGTGTCTTGTATGGTGACCCACTTTGACTTTTCTAATATTTTTGAAAGCAGCCATAGTAAGTGCACACTTTCAACAAAGTTCAAGGTTCAAGTGGTGAGGGCCGATGCCTGCCGGGGCTGCGGGTTGTTCGAAAGAGATACAGCGCCCCCGGAACGCAAAGGTCACATGAAGGAACATAGACGGGTTTTAGTCAGTAAAAGTCTGACACTCCCTCCCGTCCCGCCCAGGGCGGGGGAAGTTATTTGATGATTTCCCGCCTATAAAAAAAATAAAAAAAGCTTCAAGTGGTCTATTACGGTTCAAAAGATACAGCTATGTGACAGACGGGCAAGCAAATAGCAGAGTCTTAGTAATTTTCATTGTCAAAATTTCAAATACTTCTTAAAAAACGCTAATTAATTTAAAATCTACTCTAAGCAAGTCTGAGGAGTACATTCAACAGAAATCATCATTCAAAAATAGACAGAGAACACATTTGGCGTATTAAATAATTTTGACGTAATTAATTTAATTATTAAGACCTACAAGAAATATTTTTAGTATATTTTTTTTTTGTAATGGGCTACACGGGACCAACAACGTGACTGTGAATTTCAGATCCATCTTATATGTATTAGAACGACAATTACAGCCTGATATTTTTTGAAGTAGAAGCTATATAATAGCACTGGATTTATGTTTTTAATAATATTAGTTTTGTAATTATAATATATTAATTAAATTAAAATAAAGATAGACCCTATTTATATGATCTACTTTTCGGACCCGATACATAAATATGTACTCACCCTAATAATTGCGTACAATTTAATCCAGCACAAAACAGCAGTAACTAAAACCCAGCAACAGCACACAGACGCATTTTAAACGCAATGCGCGCCGTTAGCTCTTGGCAACAGTTACCCGAACATAACCCGTATACATTGCCGCACTTGCAGGGTAAAACAAATCGTAAGTCACACACAATACGTAATGTAAACGGTACATTATCGAAATAACACGTTTAATTTACGACGCGCTTTATATTTCCAACATGGCTTAAGCTTTATTAATTTTCGAGCGTAACGTTGGTTACGTAGTTCACGATTTTCATTGCTAGGTACAATGTTGTGGATTGAACTTAATTCTGTTAAAATGAATTAACCCACAATATCTAAATAATTAAATTACTTACTTCAAAGTAACTGAATATGCTAAATGTGTTTACTAGCCAGCAATAACGAACTAATATACGTGGGAAACATATAATGTACTTAAAAAAAATATAAGCGGCAAAAATTTGCTTCGAAAACGGGAGAAATTTTGACGTGACTTAGTTCGTTTTGTCATTCCTTTGGTGAATTAATTATGATAAGTAAATAAATAAATAAATATATTTATTTATTTCAAGATATTTCTTGGGACAACTCACACACGGTTATCTGATCCCAAGCTAAGCAGAGCTTGTGTTATGGTAACCAGACAACTGATATACATACTTATATGATGATTGATGTGTAACAATCTGTGTCTGATGTTTGCTCACTTTTTTTTTTTTTTTTTTTTTGTCAAATTCTACACGCGAAGACTTGTAATTGGCTTCCTGTCATCTATAGTTTCTTTTCTATTTAGTTTGTTAGCTGTAAGTCTTCCATGCTGCGTTAAATAAATAAATAAATAAATAAATAAATTATATAATTTATAAATACATACATATTATAGATAAATCACACCCAGACACAGAACAAACATTCATGCTCATCACACAAAGTTTGTCCTGGGTGGGAATCGAACCCACGACCTCCGGCTTAGCAGTCAGGGCCGCTAACCACTAGACCAACAGGCCCGTCAAAGTAGCTACCATTCTATAAAATTATAATACTCATTATTATAAAATAATACATATAATGTTCATTATATTCATTGCACTAATTTAAGTTTCAGAATAATAATGAGCTGTCTCGTCGCGTAGCAGGCCGGCTTATGTTACTTCGAGACAATATTCGTAGCCGCGTAGCGTCTTATCATGGCAGCTACGAGCTACGGCGTAGCAACAACATGAATAGCGAACATTAATCTCTACTTACAAGTAAAATAAAATGGAAGTATTTTTTTGTAATATCAATGTTTGTAACAGCTTTTTACAAAGAATATGAATGTAAACACGGAAAAAAGAAAAAAGCATGTTTCTTTTTTGTCTGTTTGTTCGTTCCGGCTTATCTCCGAAATGGCTGGACCGAATTTGATGGGACTTTCACTGGTAGTTGATGTTATAAGGTACTTTTTATTATATCCACAGTCTATGTATAACCAACATTCACGCGATCCAACTCGCGGGCATAAGTTAGTCAGTACCTTTTTATGGCTTTAGAAAATGGATGTGGTACGTGATGGGAAATCATCGAATAACTTCCTCCATTCCGGGCGGAGTGGAAGGGAGTGTCAGACTCTTACTGACTAAAACGCAAAAGTTAGTCAGTACCTACTATTTTTATTATCTTAGATTATTCTAGCCAAATAACAATTGAATGCCGTGCGCATTCAATTGTTATTTGGCTAGAATAATCAGCTGTTTACCCTTTAATTTATTCATAGGTTTAATATAAAATGTAGGTCTACGAACTACAAACGTTTGACACACCGCCTTTTCTAACATTTACAAAAATAGATACTGTATCTCTTGGAAAATCGTCACAATTTTATATTAGGTTAAATTATTGAGAACATGTTTTATCGTCACCACATGACATTTACAAGAATAGAAAACGTGGGTTTTATTAAAAGGGCAACAACCATTTTTTATTACAATACTAGCCATACCCTTTTTTTTTTAAAGATGGTAAAATCATCAAATGACCCCCCCCCCCCGTCCTGGGCGGGGCGGGAGGGAGTGTCAGACTTTTACTGACTAAAAACCATCTATGTTCCTTCGTGTGCCTTTTGCGTTCCGGGGGCGCGGTATCTCTTTCGAACAACCCGCAGACTAGCTATACCCTGCGGTTACGTCTTGTGTGATGTTATATAGCCTGTTAATGGTGAATGATTTTTGAAATCAGTCTAGTAATTTTTGAGTTTATTAGTTATACACATACATACTGCCGGGGTACGGGTTGTTCGAAAGAGATACCGCGCCCCAGGGACGCAAAGGGCACATGCCAAAGAACATGGATGGGTTTTGTCAGTAAAAGTCTGACATTCCCTCCCGCCCCACCCAGGACGGGGAAGTCATTTTACAATTTCCCATCAGTAAAAAAAACGCCAAACATACAAACAAATCTTTCTTCCTTATACTATTAGTTTAGAGAAGTAAAGATTTAAGTACCAAGACCACAATATAACCTAACACATAACATAAAACTATTTACTAAACGTGGTGAGTATACAAAAGGTCAAATCACACTTAATTGCAATAAAAATAACCCACCTTTATGATATCAATAAAACGGTATCATACGCGAAACTGGCCATAATTGAAGATTCAATTAAGCTTGGAAAATATCCGCCATCTTTTACGTACAGCCAACAAAATTGATAAGTAACAAGAGTCTTAAACTGAGTTCAAGTTTTCTTAGAAAGTGATAGATGTTTTTAAATTAAAATTGAATTTGTATAATAAAAATTAAACAGTTCATTAATTAGATTAAATTAAATTCCGAAACATGCATCGGTTTCTTAAGATATTTCAACAAAATGTGACGATCCTGGTTACCTATCTCTTTTGCTGACTGTACATAAGAAGAATAGCAAGTAAATTGATATTAGGTAGCAGCCCCTAAATGTACTTGGATTCCGGATTTTATGGGCTCATAAAAATACCCCATAGAACACACTCGTAGGCAGCATTAAGGTAACATTTATTTAAGGGTTTGGCCGTACCCACTATCTTAATGAAGAGGTAGTGGCTGTAGTTCACTGTACATTAGATACCTACATAATTGTCTGTGTGGTGATGCCCTTATTTTAAGGCTTTATTTAATACTAGGTTCTGCCCGCGACTACGTCCGCGTTAGATTTGATATATTATCTAGACATTTTTCCGGGATAAAAAGTATCGTGTTATTCAACAGTAACACTACAGTCTATCTCATTGCCAAATTTCATCTAAATCTGTTCAGCCGTTTAAGCGTGAAAGATAGGTTTTCATCATCAGAAACTTTGGCATTTATAATATTACTAGGGGATTAGCTTTTGCCCGTTAAAATATCGGTTATCACAAACGCAGATGTACTCACGTAGTAAAAAAGGTGTATGTCAATTCTTGGGGTTCAAACTCAGACCGTACTAAATTTCATCAAAATCTGTTTAGTGATTTAGTTGTAAAAGCATAACAGACGGAGTTACTTTCGCATTCATAATATTATGCATGAATTTGTTAAAAGTCACAGAGGCCGAATCGTCTCTTTAAATTAAGCTTTATTTAAAATTATGCATGCCCCGAATAAAATGTTTAACACAAACTTACAAAAGAAAATATCATTATGTAAAAATATTATTCCTTTCAATATTGAACTTTGCGCCACTCAAATAGAGTGGAAATTTAAGGCTATGTAAATTACAAAGATAATTGGAATCGAATGACTGATTACTTTTGCTTATTCGCAATTTCCATGAGCTTAACGAGTGATATGTTAATTATAACTTTTGCCGCAGTTAAGCCTACGAGAGACGTTAAGCATCTGCCGAAGTCTAATATCTTTTTCCGACAGAAAATCTTTGAGGATATAAACTTTCCATCAAGAGTAATCTATGTGATACATTTGGGTTTTCTTCCTCAACGCACACATTCGCACCCCACTCACACATTCTCACTATCACTCACACACACACCCCTACATTCACGTTATATTATAACCTGGTTCCCGCGAAGGGTCCCAGTATAGATTTTGCGGTGAGCTTACATTACATTGAATGTGACGTCACACAAAGGGACGGGAAATCGTTCTATGAGCCGTGAGGTATTCAGTTCGTAAAGTACGAGTAAGTACTGGCTGCCTTACTCTGAGATCAATGTTAAACGACTCAATAGACGCGACATTTACTTACTTTCAAACTGAAAAGGAAAAAATAACATGAAAAGTATTTTGTTAGTTAGAAATAACTGGTTGTGTGCACGCTTTTGATTTCCTAGTAGATACTTACAAACATACATACCATGACGCCTGTATTCTTCGATGGGTTGGGCAGAGGTATCAATGTACACCCACAGTTCGCCCATATATTTAGGTTCCATGTAATAGGGGGCGAGCCTATTGCCAAATCCTAACTCCGGCTGCTACTGAGAATTTCATAGAAAAACCCAATACCACTATGTTCGTACTGAGTATCGAACCCAAAACCTCTAGCGTAGTAGTCACGCTTATGACCACTAGGCTTACTAGGCAGTCAATAATTTCAAGTAGGTATCACTCTGAATGCGAATGTACCACTTTTTCATTTAAATTTTTCCATTTAGTTTTCAAAAAAGAAGACGATTTTTATTGTTATATCAAGTCTGTGATGGCGTATTGTCTCTTTGTAGGTACTAAAACTTTATCTAAGTTTAATACCAAAATTTTCCATTCTAAATGTTCTGCGTTGAATATTCCAATTTTTTCACCCAACTTTTTCACCAATTTTTAATTCCAATTTTTTTAAAAGTATTATTTCATTGGAGTTACGAATCTTATAATCATCTACTTTCTATTTTAAATATATATAAAATCAAAGTCGCTTTTCTTGTCTGTCTGTCTGTTTGCCCGCTTAGTTCTTCAATACTACGCAATGGATTTTTATGCATTTATTCCAGGGGGCAATTCTACTTCTTTTTAGGAACGATCGCAATCTAATCGGTCAAAAGTGCTTTTAATTTACCTACATTTATTGCCGCTGAATTCATACTGCGACTTGATTGAAATAATTTATAATTAGTGTAATTAAAAAGGTTTATGTGTATAATACATGCATTAATTTATTTTCTTTGAACTTATCGACATATCAATAGTACAATTCATGAGGTGGTCCTTTAGTTACTTCTATAAAAGAACATTTTAACATATTATTTGAGAGAAATAAAAAGTGGCCAGATAATCTGTACGCGCACTGCAAGAGTTGGTTTGAAGAAAAATAAGAAAAAAATACCTGAAAAGATTCAGGGCAGACCTTTGCCCAAGCAAGGCAAATAACAGGCTAGATTTAAAAAAAAATGCCATTTTACTTAGTACCTAAGTACTTAGTAGATAAGGTGTATTCTCCAAGCAGTATAAGTAATAGTCTAGCCGTAGAGGGAAGATATAAGTGGGTGCCACTCCAAACCAACGGCAATAAAGTGTACGAACACTTTATTTTGCGACGGTGTCTTATAATGTGTTATGTGTCTCTTTCACTCCTGACTGAGAGCACTTATACCTCATACGCTTATTTGAAAGCTCACAGTTTTAAAAAACGTATAAAAAGTAATGAAATTTTATTAAAAAGGTGTCAGTCGCTCCATGTAAAACACTGGTATTCAGCTGCATCTGGTTAGACTGGAAGCCGACCCCAACATAGTTGGGAAAAGGCTAAGCAGATAATGATATTACTAAAGTGTGGAGAAGAAAAATTGATATAAAAATAAAAAAAATAAAAATCTTTATGACAATCAGCAACCCATGTAAAAATTTCTTTCATTTTTGAAGTAGTTAGTTTTAAGTAATAATAATAACATAAATTGGCAATATTAGTAAGCGCTTTTGTGTAGGAACCTATTTGTTTACTTATGTAACGCCTGCCTACCAAATGTTAAAAATAGCTGATTATTTGGCTGTACTTTTCAGATGCAAATTTTGCATAATATATATTTAACGCAATTTTTTGCCGATTCTAAGTACAAGTTGTGTACCTACATTGAACGGGTGCTGTTGGATAGTAGTGTAAAATATTTTACATTAAATTAGTTGGACGTGATTATTTTTTTTATCTGGGAGTTTTTTGGTTGGCTCATTTTGGCTCAAATTAGCAAATAGGCGAAATAGGCAATTACGAGTCGTATTAGTTTCATTAATTCATTTTAACGAGGCTAAAAACCTTAGTCACAAAGTGTAGTCATATTATATTCATCATTACATTAATGTGTAGGTATGAAATAACTAAATTCAATAACACACAAAACACCATTGAAAAGTCTTTTATATAAACCAGAAACCCATTTACAACTCTGTATGCCTTCAACGCGTCATTAATCTTTCATCCACATACATAAACGCTGTTGTACATGTATACCTTTAATTAGTTACCGCAAAATGTTCTGCGCTAAATTAACAATGCATGTACGATGTAGGTACATACTCCTAACAATAACTACAAACAAAGCGATCGATTCCAACCGAACAACTCTGTTGTTCCCACTCTGATTACTAACTTTTTCATAAGGTACTAGGGCACTGGTCGGTTACCAACCGGCTTTAGCCCCTAACAAATGCCTTTCGAATTGATGACCTAGAAAAGTCGAATCTTAATCCGTGATACGAGGGCTTCATAAATATTCAGTGTCGTTATTTCACCTCGGCGGATGTCGATCCTGAGACGCAGGCGGCCGGAGCCTGTGTTTATGTTTACAGGGGGAGGGGGGCGCCCAGCTGAGATCCCTGCCTCCCCCGCCGGCCGCCTCACCCCCGCCACAGACTGCGGAAAATCGATAGCGCTGTGAGCGCCGCAGACCTCTGTGCGGATGCTTTACTGAATGACGTGCCTTTGATCCTAACAAGCCTGTGCCGACACAGCCAGGACACTTAGTCCTTTATTACCTCTATAAACAACAATCAACTATGAAATAACAAAGATTACTTTTTCTACTCCCTTTTTATTTTTGTTCACCAAATTATCACTTTATTTTCGTTTAATTTTCCCAACGAGTTATCTTATGAAAATAAATTGAATGCTGGGAAAAACCGCTTATGATGCCATTAAGAATAATTTCGGAGGGGGCTTTCGTTAAGTCCTCTTGGCTGCCGAGGTCCAATTACAACTCCAATAATGTCAATTTCGATTTTGAATATTTGAGTCGAGTATTTGGCACGTACTTAATATGAGTACTTTGTTATAGTACACAGCCTTCTGACTAAACAAATAAGTCCCGTCAGATCGAAGAAAAAGGTTTTTGTTAATATAACTTATGTAACATAATGGAAACGAAGTATACATATTTAAAAAAAAGTATTGAGGTATCTTAACTAAAATAACAAATATGTATATACGAGGGCGAATCAAAAAGTAATGAGAATGAAGATAAAACGCGGTAATTAAAGTTAAAATAATAATTTATTCTTCTAGATAGTCTCCTTACAAATCAATACATTTATTCCATCTTTTTTCTAAACCCAGGATTCCCTTTGAAAAAAATATTTTTCTTGACCCTCCCAAAACGCCTCAAAAGTGACCATCACTTCGCTATCGTCTTCAAATTTCTTGCCTCGGAGGTGTTCCTTGAGCCGAGGAAAGAGGTAGAAGTCACTAGGAGCCAGATCTAGCGAATAGGGAGGGAGTTCGAGCAGTTCGAATCCCGTTTCTTGAATGGCAGCCATCGCAACTGCGGCTTTGTGAACCGCTGCTTTTGCTCGTCGGTTAACATCCTGGGTACCCAACGCGCGGAGACCTTTTTCATATGCAACTCGTTCGCAAGGATTTTTTGAATGCTGCCATATGAGATCCCCGTGACCTCAGCTACATGCCTGATGGTCACTCTTCGATCTGGCAACACAACATCTTCGACTTTTTTCACGTTGTCTTTAGTGAGGGACGTGGATGGGCGTCCTTCGCGATGTTCATCTTCAGTGGATGCTCTGCCCAGTTTAAATTCCTTGGTCCAGCGTGCAACTGTAGAATATGGAGGAGCAGAGTCCCCCAATGCTGCGGGTTGTTCGAAAGCTGCGGGTTGTTCGAAAGCTGCGGGTTGTTCGAAAGAGATACCGCGCCCCCGGAACGCAAAGGGCACATGAAGGAACATAGACGGGTTTTAGTCAGTAAAAGTCTGACACTCCCTCCCGCCCCGCCCAGGGCGGGGGAAGTTATTTGATGATTTCCCGTCTATAAAAAAAAAAAAAAAAAAGAAAGAGTCCCCCAATGTTCCCACTAAGTCACTGTGTATGTCTATTGTAGAATTTTTTTTCAAACAGAGGTACTTGATGACTGCTCTAATTTCGTTTTTCTCCAAATTGGTGTTATCTCTTCGACAGTTCGTATTCAAATGAATATAACTCCCGGAAATCGTGATATATGTATATGATTTTTTTAGGCTGAAGTAGTAAGTACATAAGCAAGCAAAAAAAACTTTTTTTGCGTTTTTATGCGGACCTGAAGTAACCGATTCTCATTACTTTTTGATCTCCCCTCGTATTAAAAACGCGACTGCTATGGCAAAAAATGAACTTAAAAGTAAAAAAAAAAACAAGCTGCGAGAAATGGAGAATTGGTTTTTTATTTACGTATCCTGTTGCCCAGTTACTGGGTTGTGGAGGTCAGATAGGCAGTCGCTCCATGTAAAACACTGGTAAATTCAGCTGCATCCGGTTAGACTGGAACCCGACCCCAACATAGTTGCGAAAAGGCTAAGCAGATGATGATGATCACACATAACAACTACCACTACTATTTTACAAATTGTACGAAGCTATGTTACTCTATCTGGATGATGCAAAGACTTTAACGTTACTTCATACATCCAAATCGGTTCAGGCGTTTAGAAGTTAAGGTTGATTTAAACACTCATATACACACTGTATACCTACCTACATGAACCACACACTCTCTTTTTTGGGGCAGAAGTAAAAAAAAACACGATTTAGGTTAATTTTGAATTACGAACTTAGAAAAGGTCAAACTAAGTTAAAATCAAGAACATTTCGAGAGACCCGTGTCTGTGATTGTTACAAAAATAGATAATTGAAGAAATATTATTCTGTTGAAACTTGATATATTGATATTCGTGAACTCTGCGACGTTGCTTACTTGTAGTTTATTTCTCATAAATAATTAACAGGCGCTTTGCTTGTTTTGTTTTGTATATGATTGTTTTAACTTTGAAATAATATACGAGTGTGTTATTATACAAATATACGTATACACGTGTATGAATAATATAAGTTATTAAATTGTATAAATTATATTATTGATGTCACTTAAAATCTGGTGGGTCGTCGGCTTGTTTGCCAAATAATGATAATAATGATATACAGGAAAAATTTTTAACCTGTGCGTAAATTTTGCCATAATAAACTTCAACACGTTTTATTAAACACGTATATTTTATTTTGATATGTCTTAGTACTAAACAAAAAAGTTATCGCTTACGAAACATGTTTACTTAAAAACCATATTTCATTGTCACTCGGCGCTAGCGCATTCCCCACCCCCTCACCCCAGCCATGCGCCCGGGCGGCGGCGGCGGCCGCGAGTTTTCATTGATAGTATGGCGAATAGATTATGTCCTGGATGTTTTGCTTATTTCAAACTCGGATAAGGATGAATTTTTTTTTTTTTTTTTTTTTTTTAACTAATCACGGAAATGTGTTCTATTACTGACACTGAACTACCAAAAAAAATTTACGCACTGGTTAAAAACTTATCCTGTATATCTAGCCATTAGGCTAGATATATATCTTTATTATTATTTTTATTCGGTAACGTATCTCGGGACCCTAGAGTTCGGGCCTTTGGAAGGCGTGCGAGGAGCTGAAGCCAACTCGCAGAGGCCCCTTCCATGGCTTTACAATGAAATGGAACACCAGCCGACAATTATCCCTGTTTGCACTATGCAAATGCACCCAAGGACAATCCTCGGCTGGCGCAGGACTATTGCAGAATATGGAAACAAAAAATAGGGCTATGGGTTTGGGTGGTTTATCTGGACTGGTTTTCTGACACTATGGAAGGACTATCATGGCCCCTGCCAATCAATGTTTTTATGACACAGATAAAATGGCATTTTTATTATCATTATTAAACCAGTAATTTTTGAAAAATTACATCGTTCACTTTTTATTTTATAGTCAGAAATGAAAATTATAACGTTTTTTAATTTATGTAAACTGCAATCTACTGCGATCAGACTTTAACCAAAATTCTATAACACAGTATTACCTTACAAATAGTCGACAGCCACAGACTAAACAAAAGCTTATACATACAAATTACACAGCTGCTTCACCTGAGTGAAAGGTGGCACATTTCGCTACTCTGGGACACACAATAGAGTGCCGGTAAATAGGTCAAGCGAATTTAATAATTTCACTGTCGTTCACGTGAGGGATGCCTATCTAAAAGCGTCCCTAGCAATTAATGTCAATTTAGTCTTTGGGATAACTGTATTTTCAAAGATAATGAAGAGAGTGTGAGGAGGGAGAGTTGGCGTTGTATCGTATAGGAACGATGTATATTAGGAAGAGCCTCGATGGCCTATTGGTTCTAACCGCGACTGCTACGCTAGAGGTGTTGATTTCGATTCTCAGATCGAGCAAAAGTGTTATTGGGTTTTTCTATGAAATTCTCATTAGCAGCTCGGAGTTAGGATTTGTGCCCGGTTAATGGCAATAGGCTCGCCTCTTATTACATGGGACCTAAATATAGTGGCGAACTGTGGGTGTACAATGGTACACCGCTGCCTTACCCTTCGGGGAATACAGACTTGATGGTATATATATACCATGTATATTCATGTAGTTTGAAGCTATTTTTTGTGACTAGCTAAACCATACAATACAATATTCTGTTTTGGTCAATCAAACATGCCCCGCGTTGGTGAATAAAGCTTTGAGTTTCAGCTGACCTAGAGTAGCACGGACTTTCAATAGAATAACAGGCCAGCTTTTATTGGTTTTGCTATGTGGACCGTTGTGTGGACAACTAGATACAAGAAATGAAAAAACAAAATTTCAAAAATGTTGAACTAGCTTTTGTTTGCGACTTCATATGTGAAAACTTCAAAAGTTCTAAATTTTCGGGGACACAAAAATGGGATAAAATTTAGGATATTATGTATTCAGCTGGATTAATACGTAAAGCTAATATTGTTTATCCGTTTAAGTGTAAAAAAAGTAACAAACATCCAGCCCCTCCATCCATCCATCCATCCATCCATCCATCCATCCATCCATCCATCCATCCATCCATCCTCAGAAACTTTCGTATTTATAATGGTAGTGGGAAAGCAGAAAGTGTACAATGGATGGCTTATCGCTTGTCGATTACTGTCAGATAACTTTAATCTTTACAGAGAATATACATTATTTTTACATTGTACTAGAACATTTTGCTTTATCTTTTCATTATGCAAAGTTGCGATATAGAGTAGAAATAGAAGGAGCCCAGCAGTGGGACAGTACAGGCTAGTTTTTGAAGTGAAAACTGCTTTAGCGGCGTTGTGCACTTTTTTGGAATGGGTAAAAAATGTTAAACTCGCGTCAGGACACGTGACCCTGATCGAAAATTCGTAAGCGGCGTTGTGCACTTGTTTTGGAATGGGTAAAAAATGTTAAACTTAAAAATTCGTAAGATTTTCGAAAATCTTACGAATTTATCTTTAGCGTTTTCACTTCTGCCGGCACTCCCGGAGTGCAACCCGTCGTTTTTTTTTAGTTTATTTTGATGTTATTCTCAATACCAGATAATAAAACAGTTAAGGTGAAATTCACACCAAGAAGACATTTTTGGGGCGAAATAAACATTTCTATTTTTGTTGCTCATGGCAACAGGGTGTGTATGTGTGTGAGAGCACCAAACACAGAATACCTTCTATCGACTCAAATTAATAATGTAACCTAGAACGCGGGTTCGTTAGTTCTATTTATAACTGTTTTACGTAATAAAATTAAGTCTAAAAAAAAATATATATAACAATTTTTCAATTATTATTTTATTTTCAATTTATATTTTTTATATATTTTTTTTTATTATAAATTAAGTCTACGCAGTTAAGGACGTGATCAAGTTATAAACGTAGATAGGAATATTGACTCTGACATCAATAGAAGGTACTTATGCAAACAGCAGCTCTTCAAACGATATTAACATTTTTATATTTATATTATCTCTTATAAATATAAGACAAGATAATAAGAGAGTATTGCCATACAACGTGGCAATACTGCCAGCCTTTTGGGCATTTGTCCCGTTGACAGCGATGCGGATGAGTTTTTTTAGGCCCTATAAGCTTCCTTTTTTATAAATTTTACCTAGTTTGTAGTTTAATTATTATTTAGGTATAAGTTTTATGTTTGGAAAAAAAACCGAAGTATTCATAAAAAAAGATAAGACAAATCAATATAAAATTGACACGCGAATGGACTTCTACGTAGATAATGAGGTTTTAAATTCAATATTAAACAAAGTTTAAAATGAGCGTACTCGTAAACTCGTAAAAAGGTTTATTCACGCTCCAAAAAACATTTCATCGCCCATCTCATTAAGCAGAAAAAAGTAGAGGACGATCAAATTTGGTTTAAAAATTTAAATCGCTTCCAAATGTTTGGTAGTGCGAGTCGTCAATTCCGTAGCTTGCAAATGCAGCTGAGAAAAAATTGCAACGTAACCGTTGAAATATGTCGGAACGTTTAGACCGTGCGCCGCCCGTAAACTCGAGATTTCGTCCGATATAAATCTTTCAAGTGGAGATGAATTCGTCGGGACTGCAAAGTGATACATAAAATATTCATCCTCGTTCAGAAATGCAAGCATCTGTTTTTCATTCTGTAATATAATTATTTTCCAACTTACTTTTTTTCTAATTTACACTTTTAATCGGCGGTGCTGTAAATTTTAAATGCTTTTTTGTGGAACAGAATTTTAAATAATAATCTGTTGGTCTTACCAAGATGTTATAAAACGGGTACATACCTGAAAAAAAGAGAACCAATAATTAATATTTCATTGAAACAACTAAAGGTCAGGTGCACAGTACTCGTAACCGACGTGCTTGTATGACCAGATGTATGAATGTGGACGAGGCGGAAGGAGTATGTAAGGATCGTAGCAGGTGGCGTTCTGTGGTTTCTTTCTGCCTACCCCCATGGAAAACAGGCGTGAGTTTATGTGGAACAATTGTTTAAAAAAAAACAAAGGTTTGAAAATAAAATCGGTTGGTGGATATAGTACAAAAGTTCAAGCTATATTCCTCAAGGTCAGTCTATTGTAGTGGTCTATGAATGGATTCTTAGAATATGTTACTTAGTAAACTGTAGGGTAAATGGATAGCTTATAAAGAAAAGCAGAATAATGAAATTCTAGGACTTGTTTTACCAAGCCATAAGGTTTAATTTAGCATAATCGGTCTTAGCCTATAAACTTTGTATAAATTCTAGCTAAAACAGCTAAGTGTTTTCCTCGTATTTCCATAAGTATTTTAGTACGTAAAAGAAAAAAATATTTTTTTAGATGCTACCGGTACTAAAACTTAATCCCATTATGTTTGAATAGAAGATATATCTTTCTTGTCACCTTTATAACGCAGAGCATAGAGGTCAGGTTCGTATAAATCTTACCTCTAAATCTCAAACAAAGGGCTGCGGAAACCAGACGATCCACGATATATGTGTAGCAGACATTGAGGTATGTTGCACTGTTTAGTCTACGCTAATTAGTTGGGGGCATATGCATTCTTGTCGGTTGTGTAACATTATGAAAGAAGATAAACAAAATCGTTTGGGTATTTAAAAATGTAGTGTCGTAAATAATATTTATATTTTCATTTTCCTGACCACGAGTGTTAAAGACAAGCTAGGTGTTTAAAATGCTTAAAACACGCTTGCAACAGTCATGCTTATCTTTTAAATCTACTAACTCTGACTTAACACACTCAGAGTTAGTACTCTGAGTTAAACTTTTGGAGCAAGTGGGCTTCATATTATAGTATATCTACGAATTAGGGTCATAATTACAAGAAACAAAAGTGAATATGTGGTATTTACGACAGTAATTAATTTATCAAAAATCCTTGTTTTGCTTTGTCACCCAAAATAAAAATGAAAAGCGACTGTTGCCAAAAAAAAAACAATTGACTTTATTCTTTACAAAAAAATCACAACAAATCCAGCAGTCCTCTTAACCCTATCTCAGAAACTTTTAGCAGGCAATTACTCCGGTCAGTGTCGCGGGAAAGATGGATTGTACGAATTACATCGAAGCCTTTCTGGGAAACATCTGAGGGGTTCGGGGAACGAACACAGTGATGTAGATTTATGACGAGCCGCGTCTCGCGAAGGCTGTCCCTACGTTTTATAGTGGTGTATGTAGTGTAGAGCACATTGGGTGTATATGTTCTATGGGACTATAAATCACTGTGCAAAATGGGCCCCACTTAACGTTTTGTCGCGAAGATCGGTTCAGCGTGGGATGTGTGGAGGAATGATAATAATAGTGTACTGTGTTTGTAGATTGGAAAATCTGTTTGCGTGCATTTTGTTTTTGTTTATGTTCTGTTGGTGAGTTTGGCCTTTGGTCATAGCAACAGAAGCTGAAGGTCCTCTGTGAAGGAATTACTATATACTTAATATTATAAAATATACTATTTAATGTAGTCGTAAAAAAATCTGCAATGCTGTTTTGATACAAAAAGTGTAAGTGTGCTAAGCAGCAGCCGAACTTTAAAACCCTCAAACTTATAAATTCAGTACAACTTTAATAAATTGTAACTTTATGTTAGTATTTTTCATACCTACATTGAAAAGGATTTACCGATCATACTCGGGTTATTCTAATGATAATATACGCGGATATATTTCACCACCAGTTACATCACGAAGTTTCACCCGTGTTCAGTTACGTCTTTGGTTACTGCTCCACTCACGTGCGTCGTAGCGTGATACAATAAAGCCTATTACTATTCTTCATGAATTTGACTATCATATACAAACTTATTTTTTTTTTGTTTATACCAATAAACAAACTTATATAACTTGTATAGTTAACCACAGCCACCGCTTTTATCTCTTACTAAACTCCATTGAAATTATCCAAGCTAAACCAGAAACGCTAAATGGCTGCACAATAAAAAAACCAACATCTATAAGGCGGACAAAGCTATTATCATATTTAAAGGCTCTTCCAGCAAAATGTACGCAGTTTCCACTCCACCGACCTCTGGCATTTAAGGTAACTTCCAGACTTAAAATGTAGGCATTACTTGCTACCTAATTGGCTAACCTAAACGGCTTTCAATTAAAAATAGGCCGGCTACACGCGAAAAGGTAGTTGTAAAAGTGAAGGTAAGTACCGCAAATGTATGTAATAAATAATTAATGTCATGTACAAGTGGTTTTCATATCATTTCTCGGAATATAATTTACTTAGCGACGTAATTTATTACTATGGCCTTGAATTAGAATTGTGTTTGTTGGGAAAATGTGTTTGTAGGTATTTCTTTTCCATACACTCTCTCATACATAAATGAAGATTTATATTAGACGTCTATTGTTAAACATGAACTTCCTAATTTATTGGTAGAAGGAATTTATTTATTCATTTATTTACACTTACAAATATGTCTGAAGTCACTTTATAACATTAATTACATTTCGAATGACTATCTTAGCTAGGTACTATTTAATTAAATCTAACTATATATATGTTGCAGTCAAAACTCTTAACCAGTCAAAACTACTATTGACTAGCAAAATCAGTCAAAAGTAGTTTTGACTGAACAGGTTGGTCAAAAGTACTTTTGACTGCAAATTGCGGTCAAAAGTAGTTTTGACTGGTGGTATCAGTCAAAACTCTTAGAAATCTGTCACTAATCTACAATTAATGATATCTATTCCTTATAAAACTAAATTATAGTATGCAAGACTTCTTATTGTGTGTAGTGTGTGTGTGTGTCTTCTTATTATATGTAGGACTTCTTATTCTGCTTAGCGTTTCGATGGCAAACTATATTGTAATAAAAATGAATAAATAATATATACTATTATTATAAATTATATTGATGCGGCCCAGAATTTGGCCATCAGCTCGGGACTTGGGGCACCCCGAAATGGATAGGTTAGGTTAGAAGGGGATTGCACTTCTTGGCCATTTTCTTTGTCGAGAAGCCCCGCTTCGCGGGGCTCCTCGACTATGCCTTTTAAGCCACTAGGGCAATCTCTGGCTCTGTCTCTAGGGCAAGAAAGTAGGACAATTATTTCACGTATAATCAAGTAATATGATACCGTCCTGTCAGCCGTCATACTATCACTGACTCCCTTCTCTTTCATATCATTCTTCACACAATCCATCCATCTTTTCTTTGGCCTCCCCCTTCCTTTCCATCCATCCACAATTATGTCCAAAACCCTTTTGGTCACATGTGTGTCATCCCTTCTCTTCACATGTCCATACCAAGACAAACGGTTCCCTTTCAACTTTTCTGTCACTGGCGCTACTTTCAATACGGTTCAAGGTTAGTGATATAATTATATTACATATATACAAAGAAAATGGCCAAGAAGTGCAATCCCCTTCTAACCTAACCTGTCCATTTCGGGGTGCCCCAAGTCCCGGCCTGATGGCCAAATTCTGGGCCGCATCAATATAATTTATAATAATAGTATATATCATTTATTTATTTTTATTACAATATAGTTTGTCATCGAAACGCTAAGAAGAATAAGAAGTCCCGAGCTCGCTTCGCTCGCTCTTGCATACTATAATTTACTTTTATAAGGAATAGATATCATTAATTGTAGATTAGTGACAGATTTCTAAGAGTTTTGACTGATTCCACCAGTCAAAACTACTTTTGACCGCAAATTTGCAGTCAAAAGTACTTTTGACCAACCTGTTCAGTCAAAACTACTTTTGACTGATTTTGCTAGTCAATAGTACTTTTGACTGGTTAAGAGTTTTGACTGCAACATATATATCATCACGCCTGTATTCCCTGAAGGATAAGGCAGAAGTGTACCAATGTACACCCACAGTTCGCGGGTATGTTTAGGTCCCATGTAATAGGGGGCGAGCCTATTGCCATTAACCGAGCACAAATCCTAACGCCGAGCTGCTACTGAGAATTTCGTAGAAAAACTCAACAACTATGCTCGACCTGGTAATCGAACCTTAAACCTCTAGCGTAGCAGTCCCGCTTACGGCCACTAGGCTTACGAAGCAGTTAGAAGTATCCGTAAGAGCACTAATATATATAGAAGCAAAGAAATAATTGTCAACAGATGGCTTTAGTGGGTACTAAAACCCAAGAATCACAAACACTTTTACATTTTCGAAACATAAATCTCAGACAATTAATTGCAAATCTTAATTATAAAGGAGATTATTTTTCGTTTTGCAACACTGGCTGAATATTCAACCGCTAAAAAAAAAACAAAATAAATCAAAAGGAGGTCGTTATCCACAAACGCAATTTTCGAATTTGGAATGGAAAAGCGACAATGACCACTAAGCTTTGCATGTGGCTTGGTTCACAGGCACAGAGTATATTATATTGTTCACCGGGACTGCGTACATAATTATGTGCTTGGTTCATAAACATGGCTAGTATTTAAAAAGCAGAGCCACATGAATGCTTACATACCTAAATTATGAATGGTCTAATGATCATAATATATCTAATCAGGTAAAATTTAAGATGCTCGGTTAGATATTACCTACCTACATTATTGGTAAATGGTTTTAAACATAGTCGATTTTCATGTCTGTCTGTGTGACCGCTTCTCTCTTCTAAACTACATAAAAAAATTGAAAAGTTTTTCACAAATTTTAGGAAATTTAAGCCAGAAAGTTTATTTATATAAACGTAACTTGATAAAAAAAAAACGAATTTTTAGATGTTTTATCTTAAGAAGGTAAGTCAGCCCTAAGAATGTGTGTAAAATTGTGGGTTTACATATACATTGTTTATGTGTGCGTGGGGCGGTTCGGTCAATACTGAGCGCTCCCGATCTTGCACACACGCGAACAACGTGCACGTGCATTATACACACACAATCAAGACGCAACAGCCTTCCCGAATTTCAACAACTATAAAAAAGTAACCCCCTGCAGAAGAATAAAGATCTAACAAAAGAGCTGATAACTTTGAAACGGTTGAACGGATTGCGATAAAGCATATCTAAGAATCATCTCTAGAAAATCTGCTTTCAAATAAAACATTCAAATCGGTTCACCCGTTTAAGAGCTACGCTGCCACGGACAGACACACAGACACGTCAAACTTATAACACGTCTCTTTTGAGTCGGGGGTTAAGTCTATACATCAGTAGATCGAACTCAGGCAAAGTAGATAGTAGTACTTATTTACTAAAGTACATACACTCTACTTCAGGGATTTGAGACCACATAGGAGCAGTAAATATATGTATATTATACCACGTACGTATTTAAGGATAGAAGAATAAACTTGCTAAAGGAAACTTCGCGAAACGTCGTCCTAATGTAGATAGGTCGTAGCTACTTATGTAATTACGAACTCATCTCGACTCCCAGTCATCCCAATGAGTGAAACTTGTATTGTTTCTCTCGGATTGTTTACAAGACAGTCTGAGAACAAAATGTACTCTCTATAGGTACTTAGGTCTTTCAATTATACATGCAAAGAAAATTATGCTTTCTGTTGTTTGATCGTAGAATCATTTTACAAAAATAGGTCTTTTTCATTCCCTCGGATTTTGAGAATAATGCTGTAATTCGAATTCGATTTGTATTCTTTTTTTTATTTACATAATTAGAATACCTTCAAATAATAATAAACTTCTAAACGAATTCGGTCACGGCAGCTAATCTCAATGGAGGCTAGCCCAGTACGCAGGAGATATTATAGTGCACAATTGTGTGCGCAAATACAGATGCATTCCTTCACTCACTCTCAGTCCGATGGGACGACAATCCGACCCGACCAGGGAAAGATCAGGCCTAGGACCAACAGCTTTGCGTATTTTCCGAGACACGGGGGTGTCACACTATAACCTTTCAAACTACTAAGAAATTCCTAGTAGAAAAAAGTTGGTATGTAAAACTTTGGTGTTATTTGTTTCGTATTTAAAAGTAGGTTTTTAACTGCCCCGTTTTGGTCTCATGGTCGCAATTGCGACTGCCACGCTAAAGGTTTTTGGTTCGATAACCAGGTCGAGCAAGAAGTGTTATTTGGCTTTTCTATGAAATTCTCAGTAGCAGCTAGGAGTTAGGATTTGTGCCCGGTTTATGGCAATAGGCTCGCCCCCTATTACATGTGACCAAAACATATCGGCGAACTGTGGGTGTACATTGGTTACACCTCTGCCTAACCCTTATGGAAATACAGGCGTGATGGTATGTTAGGTTATATACCTACGTATGACCATTATACCCAAGTATAAGCTACCTTTAAAATCTTCCCCAAGCTGCTCTGTAGCAGACTTCCTGACAAACTTTATTTTTATGACGCAATCCAAAGAAATAATAGCCGTAAAAGTTTAAGCAAACGGCATAATGCTTTTTACGCAACAGTAAAATAAAAACTTACAGTTTCGTTTAATTTCGCCATTGAAAAGCTACAATTTTGTTCAGAATAATCTTGTCAACGAAAAGAAAATTTAGAGGAATATATATTCCTCTCTTTTTTGTAGATCTAGTTGGAGAAAGGTAGAAAGAGACGACGGCGACGTAGGTAGGTCGGGTGCGCAGTACTCGTAACCGACATGCGTGTATGACCAGACGTATGAACGTGGATTAGGCGAAAAGAGTATGTAAGGATCGCAGCTGGTGGCGTTCTGCGGTTTGCCTGCCCTCACGCCTGGAAAAAGGCGTGAGTTTATGTATGTATGTAAAAAAAAAGCATCGCATTACGTAAAAGTTTTCATTACGAAGTACCCGCCGGTAATCTATTATGTACTAATTATAAATGCGAACGTTCGCATAGATGGACGTTTGTTACTCTATTACGCCTGAACAGCTGAACGGATCTGCATGCAATTTGGCACAGAGATAGATTGTAGTCTGAAATAGCACCTAAGTTACTTTTTATCCTAGAAAAATGTACGGTTTTCGTAGGATAACATATCAACTTTGACACGATGAAGGCAGAAAGAAGTTAGTATCTTTATAAAACTACTAGAATAATCCTAGAAAAAAGCAGTCGAATAAAAGTCAAACAGGTTAATGAGTTCGTTAACCACTTAACATGATAGGATAAACAAAAGATGTCCAACCGTTAAACTTGCCTAAATCTAGATAGCAAATTAATAGCAGCTTTTATATTACTTCGAAACATGACTTGACAACAACGAAAAAACAAACAAAATGATTCAGCTCAATTTAATAATGAAACACTTATTTCACTTTGCGCTAGTGCTTCATAATTTTAGCTCAATTTACTAAATTAGTTTGAATAGAAAAGAACCATTGATTTTAATTATTTCAATTAGTATAACGTACTGCTTTGTTTGTAAGACAACCTTAATTGAGTCAGAGGAATTAAATTATAGGTGAAGTTAGTTCAGGCTTGTGACACAGGTTGCGTTCTGTGATTCGATTGGTGCGCCCTGTGAGCCAATCAAAGCGTTGAATGGTCGTGGAATTCTGGAACGTTCAATATGAATTTAGCTTGAATGAGGACATAGTTCTGTTTGGCAATTTAGACGTTCGATTTTGGATTATCACTGTACCTAAACGAATATACAGACTAATTTTTAAATCACTGTGCATCTTTTAGAGAGTGAATGTACTCATGAATATGAAAAAAACACCAGATACATGCGTCTTTTTTGCGTGGTAGTTATTACTGTGGTTATTGTTGTGGTTTGTTAGGGAACAGCTGTATTTTTTTTAACATTGAGTATATGTCCCTATAAGAAAGTTGTTCGTATTCAAGAGTAATTACACCCCCTGAAAAGTGCACAGTGACAAAATTTCAGCCTGTATCTAAGTATACCCTTTTGTAATGAATGCCTTAATAAAACTAGGAAAACCATGTGAGACTACTATTCTTGGACATTGGAATAAAATAATTTTGGGTTTCTGGCTTTTCATTATTCTGTTTTTTTTTTTGCTTCACAAGGTGTTCAGAATATATAATCAAGAAGCAAGACCTAAAAGGTTTTGGTTCATAAAAATAGGTAGCTTTAACTTAACGTGACCTGTGTATCGCCTTTGCTAGGTCATTAACAGTACTTTTGAGGATTTATTATCTTACTGATTTCTGACTTAAACTTCGCGGATGTGTTTTTTTCATCTACGTCAAGTTACATCTTTGGTTACTGCCGGGCTCCCGTGAGTCGCAGTATAATGTTATATGTATATAGCCTATATATAATATTCCTTATAAATCAATCTGGCTAGAATATACAAAACGATTTTTTTTAATCTGACGAGTATTTTAGAATACGAGTATTCAAACAAACAAACAAAGAGAACTGTTCAGCTTTATTATAGACGTTTCATTTATCTATATTGTATATTCTTCTCTTCTCTATATTCTCAAGTATGGATTATTAAAAAGTGCGCCCAAATGTACGCATTTTCTTGTTGACTTTCGAAAATTTCTAACTTGTATTGGATACATATTTATATGTACAATATTTACAAAAAAAAACAAAAATAATAAAAATACTAAATGACGTCACAAAATTCCTCGCTAAAAAATAAACATACGAAAATAAACTTTATCAAACCTTAGTTACCTACAATGAAAATAAAATCCCTTGCTCCTATAATAGGCAATGTTTCTGAAAAAACATCAAAGTTTATAAATACATTTATTTCTAAACAAATGAAACATTTAAAGTACTTTCCAACATTTCTAATTTATAGTTTTAACTAACTGCCAAACCGTTTAAATTAATTTTTGGACAGTTTAAAAGGAAATGTTTTAATAAATAATTATAATGTTTAAAATTTCTTATGTCATATTTTACAGTAGGTAGTAGTTATGTAGACTTAGTATATAAGCCAGTAACATATATAGATGAGTTACTAGCTTTTGCCCTCGACTTCGTACAAGTCAATTTACGGATCTCTAATTTTACATATATACCTACATATCATCACGCCTGTATTCCCCAAAGGGTTAGGCAAAGGTGTACTAATGTATACCATACCCACAGTTCGCCAGTATATTTAGGTCCCATGTAATAGGGAGCGAGCCTATTGCCATTAACCTGGCACGAATCCTAACTCCTAGCTGCTACTGAAAATTTAATAGAAAAACCCAATACCACTTTTGCTCGATCTGGGAATCGAACCCAAGACCTCCAGCGCTTAGGATGACTACTGACTAGGCTAACGAGGCAGTCAATTTATGATAATAAAATATAAACAATAGCGCACAAGAATAACATAACATACTATGAGTGAAAGAATCAGAATCTGTGTAGTTACGTAGATCAGCGCGTTATAATATTAGTACAAATAATATACTTTCAGGTCAATCAACCTATACCTTTGAAAGATAATCTTCAATAAAAAAACCTTTTATGAAAACAATACTCACATATATAATGCTATGGTAACTTAAATTCTGTTGGACTTTAATATCATGTTAATAATATTTAAGTATATTTGAAAAACCCACGCATAGGTACTTAAAACAATAACTTGAAACCATTTTTTGTTAATATCATTGAAATCTTCAAACAAACTTAATTTAAAACATTATAACTACGTCAAAAACCAGCCTATAATTGTCTTACTGAAGAACAAAGGCGTCTTCTCATACAGAGAAGCCACGAGCATTGATTACCATGCTTGCTCAAGGCGGATTGGCCATTTCAGACTTATATAAATTATACAAGTCCAGGTTTCCTCACGATGTTTTCTTATACCGATGTCATAGATGTCCAATATAAACTTATCCGTAGAAAGTACATATTAATTGAAAAAGTCACATTTGGTTGCATGAGAGCATTATAACTATGTGTATAGGTACCACTAACAACTTTCAAAATCTAAATTAAATAACGTCAAGGAAAATTATAAAACTCTTACACAACATGTTGTCGTATTCCATATTTAATTTAACAAACATCTAACCCACATGACATGACGTCACAACCTGTAAAAACAAATTGCAAAAGAAAACAACAACGGTAGCTTCATAATAATATGTTCGCTCACGGACCGCTGAGAAAATGCTTTCGCATTCAACTGGAGTACGTACCCTGGCATTGTGGGGGTCAATGCACCCTGCACCCTGCCACCTAACTACCCGACAGACAAAAACAAGTGAAGACGGTATATACCTATGTATATACAGCCGTCGGTATTCAATGTACTGTGACTCCATTTTTCGCAGTTACACAAGATCTACTTTGTCGAGCTTGCAAGCTTTTACGTAATGTGACAGTTTTAAGGTTCATGTTTACTGTCTAAGTGACGTCATACGTTTTAATGGTGGAAAGACGATGAATATACAGTGGTTTGTTTGTTTAGTTTGTGTTGTGAGAAGTAATACTTTCGTTGAAGAAATTTGGTGGAAGAGGCAGTAGAGTTGATGTTTATTTTTTTCTAGGATATGCCAGCGATTTCGTTCGCGTGAAAGTCGGTGGTTACGAGGTCCGTTTTATTATCAGCTATCTGCCAATAAAAGTCCCGTCAAAATTGGTCTAGCTATTTTGATAATTAGCCGGGATAAACAGACAGACACACAAAAACTTTAAAAATAGGTTTTGGCGTAAGTGTCGTGTGTTCATATTAATTTTGTTAATGCTGTTATTTTGTCATTCATTTTGTCACAGACACTTTAATTAAAAAACCAGACTTTTCAATTAAAAAATCGTGCATTTATGTTACCTACTACATCTTATAAATCAAATTCGAAATCAGAATTAAACGAAGGTACCTTTTTCAAAGGTGAACGGGAGCAACAAACTCCTAGCACAATCACACAGACGGCAAAAAAAGCGAACATTTGAAAAACGTATCAACCAAAAGAGTTGAAGGATCGCAACAATTTCAACCTTTATAGTAAAGAAAGTAGTAAAAGAATAAAATAACTTTACAAATTTCACTGTCAAGTCTCCAAAAGCTAATGAAAATGTCAATAAAATTCGGTTAAATCACTTAGAAATTACTGAAATACTCAACTTTATTTTATGACACTAATAATTTTGAGGCGAATTATCGCGATCTTTTCGTAAACACATATAATATCATCATGCCTGTTTTCCCCGGAGGGTTAGGCAGAGGTGTATCAAAGTACACCCACAGTTCGCCGGTATTTTTAGATCCCATGTAATAGGGGGCGAGCATATTGCTATTAACTGGACACAAATCCTAACTCCGAGCTGCTACTGAAAATTTCATCGAAAACCCTTTGATCGACCTGGTAATCAAACCCCAGACCTCCAGCATAGCAGTCGCACGTAGGACCACTAGGCTAATGAGGCAGCTTTTAGTGAAAACCTGATAAATTCGTTTGGTTGGTAGGTACATATGATAGCACAACTAGCAATTACTACTAATCGCTTGACGACTGGTCGTCGCTTGTACCTACGTAATGGAGTCATTATGAGAGTATAGTGGAGCGTGACCATCTTACGTGATTGGGTGTCGTTATACGAAGATGTGTCATTCGGGTGGACTCAATCTCTGCCTACTTTGTCGTGGTTTACGTAGATTTATTGCCAGCTTTTGTTTACGTGGAATTTGGACAATAAAAGTGATGGCTGAAGGAAATTGTTTTCAGGATTATGGTATATGCAACCTATTTGTGAATCTTCATGTAAACCTCAAAATCTCTTTGTTACTACCCGCAATTACGGCAATGAAGAAAAAAGGTAAAAACAACTTGATATATTTATCAATGGGTAGGTATCGTTCCGATAAAACCCAAACGATGAAAAAAATACAAAATATTCGAATACCTCATTCGAAATAAAAACACCCGTTTTCTCTTAAATCTACATTGAGCTGTTATTGCAGGATAATAATGTAACACGTTCGACATATTTTATTTAAAAGACACACGCATACCATAACGCCTGTACTTCCCCAAAGGGTTAGGCAGAGATGTACTAATGTACAGTCACGAGCATCAACATGTATACACTTAGCGACATTCTAAAGCAGTTTCTGCCCAAAGGATCGATTAAAATATAGTGGTGTTACGAATATCATATTCTGGATCCTATATTACTATGAAATCGATCTTATCTCAACGTTGCAATTACTCATTCATGAGAAAATTGCTTTTCATTTTTGCCAAGTGTATACATGTTTCTGCTCGTGACTGTACACCCACAGTTCGCCAGTATGCGACCGGTAACCGTAGTGTGGTTGGTACATTGTTGCCGGTGTGGTGTGTTGCTTATTAGAAAGAATTGAAGTAATTAAATTAATAAGAGATTGTTTGTTTGGTCTTAGATTAGTCACGTGACCCATAGACGTTATGTACTCCAGACTGAACTTAAGCCTATTACCAACACAAATATTTTCCTAGAGATAAACACATTAATTTGCCTTCAAACATCCCAACAATGTTGTTTAAGAATGTGTTAATGAAGACCCTTCCAGCTTTCACCTCAAAACTCCTATATTAGTTCCCGAAAATATTTTCAAAGGGATGATTTTGTGTGAAAGTTTAGACTAGAATTTTAATCACCTCATTGATTTAATTGATAAAGGTTTACTTTAGTAGAAAAAGGACGGCTGCGGGTTGTTCGAAAGATATACCGCGCCCCCGAAACGCAAAGGGCACATGAAGGAACATAGACCGGTTTTAGTCAGTAAAAGTCTGACACTCCCTCCCGCCCCGCCCAGGGCGGGGGAAGGTATTCGATGATTTCCCGTCCTTAAAAAAAAAAAAGTAGAAAAAGGACGTGGAAATAACTCTATGTACTTACAGAATTTGAACCTCAGAAAAGGCTTCGCACAACACATAATACACATACCGTCACGCCTGTATTCCCCGAAGGGTTAGGCAGAGGTGTACCAATGTACACCCACAGTTCGCCAGTACGTTTAGGTCCCATTTAATAGAGGCGAGCCTATTGCCATTAACCTTCAGACAAAGAACATTCAATAACTTTCAGATAAAGAATAAGATTTCGTCACTATGGGGTCTAGAATCATGGATGGAATAGACATCTCTTCGAACCATGATGTCTAGCAAAGGGAAGAAATTTTTCATCGGATATTAAAAAAAAATTACATTGAAGGGTTTAGAATCTGATACCTAATCCATGAAATAATTCTTCGTTACGATTTTAAACCCCATATTATTTTCATCAATATTGCATATTCGCACTTTACAGAATAACAGTTTACATTAAACAAACATTCGTTCGTCAAACATATAACTATAATACCCACACATATTTAAAGCCCCGCCCCTATAACTATAACTGCCCCGTTGGCCTCGTGGTCGCAAGTGCGACTGCTGTGCAAGGGGTCCCGGGTTCGATTCCCAGGTCGAGCAAAAAGTGTTATTGGGTTTTTCTATGAAATTCTTAGTAGCAGCTCGGAGTTTGGATTTGTGCCCGGTTAATGGCAATAGGCTCGCCCCCTATTACATGGGACCTAAATATACCGGCGAACTATGGGTGTACATTGGTACACCTCTGCCTAACCCTTCGGAGAATACAGGCGTGATGGTATACTATTTAAAGGTTAACATTTAGTGAATAATATGTCGGAAAGCTCAAATTCCCCTAAATGTTTGACTACAAAGTCAGCTGTTGCCCTCGGTAGCAATTTCTAGAACCGTTTTGTTAGTAAATACTGCCTGCTAACGGTTACATCGATTAGGGCGCGAATTCCATGAATCGGTGGTATTTTACCTGGTAAAACTATATCTACCTAGCTATTAACAGTCTAGGTATTCCTTTTTCAAAAAAAGAAGAAGGTTCGCAATTCGTCGATATCTTTCTGTTTCAATCTGATTGGATTAATATATGCACAGCTCAGACGCATTTTGTCTAGTATTATAATAGCTTTAACTGTTTGCATGCCTTTGTTAAGGTAGTTAGTGTAAGGATCAATTTTAATAAATCTATAACTTGAATAACACAACACCTTTACTTATCCTACTTTCTGTACAAATAAAGAACAATTTGTTTCTATGCTATTCTATTCCTTTTTCAAAAAAAGGCGGTTAAATGTTGAGTGTAGGTTTTTCTTATGAATAGATTCGTAAAAAGGTTTTAAAGTCTCTAATTAAAAGCTATCCTTGAAGTTGTTCTAACAAACTCACTTCCTTCCAAAAGTGAAGTTTCAGTAAAATATTTTTATAATTTTATAGAAAGCAAAACTAGGTCGTTTCCATTAGAAGCGGCCAGAAATGGGAACTTTATAAAAACCTGTGATTTTAATAATCAGGGACGGAAGTGACTTTGTTGAAAGTCTTCTGGGAATTGACCGTCAAAGGCCGGTTTTGTAATTCATCATAAGTAACTTTTTGTTTCAATTCCGGAACGAAAGGCTAAAATAAAAGTTATGTAGTACCTACCGGTAGTAGGTAGGTATAGTACCTTTAACCGAGGGCAATGGCCTCTTCTCAGGAAGGCACGAGCATTGATCACCTCGTTTACTTAAGGCAGATTGGCGATTTAGGGCACGCCTCGATTGAGGCGGTAAGTCCCCTCTTTGAGGAGTGGCTAGAGCGGCGCCACGGCGCCCTCACCTACCGCCTGACGCAGGTCCTCACCGGACACGGATGTTTCGGGAGGTTCCTGCACCTCATCGGGTGGGAGGAAACGCCCGGGTGTCACCATTGTGAGGATCGCCCCGAGGACACGGTGGAGCATACTTTGGCGGTGTGCCCTGCTTGGGCTGAGCACCGCCGAGTCCTCGAGGCGGCCATCGGCGGCGGCGCCCTCTCGCGTCCGGCACTGGTTCAGGCCATGGTCCGGAGCGAGGGGGAATGGGAAGCAGTCGCCTCCTTCTGCGAAGCTGTAATGCTAGAGAAGGAGGCGGCGGGACGGGAGAGGGAAAGGAGGATCCCCCGTCCCAGCGGCCGCCGCGGTAGACGCTCCGGGCGTCGGGAGCCGCGAGACGACTCCCGGCCACCGTAGACGCGTGTCTGTGGACGGTGAGCAATGGGTAGCTCACCGTCCGTACGTTCACTAACGACAGACCGTGTCGACGGCGCGTTCGTGTTCCACGCGCGCCTCAAAGAGATGTCAGCAAACTTGGATGGGGCCACTGAGGGCCGATGCCTGCCGGGGCTGCGGGTTGTTCGAAAGAGATACCGCGCCCCCGGAACGCAAAGGGCACATGAAAGGAACATAGACGGGTTTTAGTCAGTAAAAGTCTGACACTCCCTCCCGCCCCGCCCAGGGCGGGGGAAGTTATTTGATGATTTCCCATCTATAAAAAAAAAAAAAAAAAAAGATTGGCGATTTCCAATTTATATTGATTTTAAGACCAGGTTTCCTCACGATGTTTTCCTTCACCGACATCAGTGTGAAAGAAAGAAAGTACATAAGAACTGAAATAGTCACATTAGTACTTGTCCGGTATTAAACCCGCAAGCTCATACATGAGAGCCGGTCGGCTTAATAAATGGACCATCAAAATGTAGAATGACATAGGAGAGACTTGTCCATGTTTATGGCATCCATAAAAAAAACTTATTAAAATTCTACATATTGGTAAAAAATAAGCTCGCCCCCTATTACATGGGACCTGAACATACATACCCACATCTGTGGGTATACATTGGTACACCTCTGCCTAACCCTTCGGAGAATACAGACGTGTTGGTATAATATTTATTTATTTTATCTTATGATATGTGGTAAGAAATAAACCAAACAAAATAACAAATGTGGCACTAAGTATGTTATTAGTAGCTCAATTAGGTTTAAAATATTGTAATAATCAAGCAAATAATGATGGATTGCCGGCGGCCGCATGACGTAATTAGATTAAACCACAATTTAACATATTTTATCGAAGTTAGTTGAGCGTGGGTGAACCGGACTACTGAACAATTTGGAATACATATAGGATTATTTTCTCGTAAATTATTGATTGAAATTGTATGGTGTTACGAATTTGATATTTTGAGAAACTTGTCTCAAATTTGCTATCATTGTTCACAAGAAAATTGTTTTGTGGTTATGCTTGTAGTCTACTAGTCAAATATTATTTTTTAAGAAAGTTTGCCCCACATTATGACTTTTTTCTGTATCGTGGATGCGTTTACCAAAAACCAGACTTGTTGTGCCTTACAAATATTTCTCCCATACAGGAATAAAAACCGCGACACGTGGAGCCGCAGCTGAATGCTCCAACCGTATCGTTAATTACAACATTAATTAATACCAGCCTATAATTGTCATAGGTACGGCAGGACAAAGGCCCCTTCTCATACAGAGAATACACCAACAATGATCACCACGCTTGCATATCGCCGATTGGCGATTTCAGACTTATGTGTATTATAAGTTCAGGTGTCCCCACGAAGTTTTCCTTCATCGATGCCAGTAACGTGCAAGATAAAATTAGAAATCACATAGATACTTGCCCGTTATCGAACCCACAACCTTATAATAATAATAATAATAAAACTTTATTTCAGACCAGGGTCCATAGAAAATACGAATTACACATAAAATTAATAAAATTAAAATTAAATCACAATTAAATTACTTCAAAAATAAATTAAAATCAATATTAAATCAAAATTAAATTAAATTAAAACAAAATTAAATCAAAATTAAATTAAAACATTCCAAATTAAATTAAATTAAATTAAAACAAAATTAAATCAAAATTAAACCAAAAATAAATTAAAACATTCCAAATTAAATTAAATTAAATTAAATTAAAACAAAATTAAATCAAAATTAAATTAAAACATTCCAAATTAAATTAAAACAATCCAAATTAAAATTAATGAAACAATCAATACAAGTGACTGGATGACGCTCGATGGGTCGTCATCCAGTGCCACATTATTGGGCTGTCAATCCTGCCATCCTGTCCATTATGCGGGAGAGACAAACATCTTACCTACAGGACCACTACACTACACAATAACAACACACTCACTAAAAACTCTCCGTACATTGACATTTTCCTACATAGATACTTTTGTCACAAAACGTAGGTAGGTAGCTATTACGGTCGGTAGTCGCACTGTTAGAAAGTGCACAAAAACTGTCCCAGTTTGTTTCTCTCGCACCCTCATTTAGCCACCATTACCGTAATACATTGTTCATTGAATTTCTGAGTACATTTTTTTGCTTCGTGATGACCGAGTAAAAGAAGCGTTTACTCGGTTGATATTTAGGACGGGATGTTAGCGGTAGGTTATTGTTTAACATGATCAATTAAGATGTAGTTTTCTGATGATGTAATGACTGGGAACTGGTGTGTGTATCGTGTGCCCAGTGACTTAATTGACTAACTGCCTCGTTAGCCTAATGGTCCTAAGCGCGACTGCTACGCTAAAGGTCTTGAGTTCGATTCCCAGGTGTAGCAAAGTGTTATTGGGATAAAAATCTCAGTGGCAGCTCGGAGTTAGGATGTGTGCCCGGTTGATGGCAATAAGCTCGCCCCCTATTACATGGGACCTTAAACATACCGGCGGGCTGGGGTGTACATTGGGGCACCTCTGCTTAACCCTTCGGGGAGTATAGGCGTGATGGTGTAGTTTTATAGTGCTGTGATGACTGGGGTGTGTGTGTGCGTGTCGTGTGTGTACCAGTGACTTTCATGCACGAGGCTAGAGGTTCGCAACTGGGCACGAGCAAGTACGACGTCATCTGGTGCATATTTACTTTTTAAGTTAATCTTAAAAATCACTGCAACAGAGAAGAAAAATATTGGACAGAAACCTGGACTTATACTTAATATAAGCCTGGAATCGCCACTCCGCGTTGAGTAAGTACAAATCAGCTCATTTTTCTCAAACAAAATTGACTTTAGTGATGTAAAATTTAAGGATTATAGATGATCTTGTCAAAAATGTAGGTAAAATAGTATTATTTTTGCGTAAGGTCGCCCTCAAAATCGGTAAAGCTACGATCTTCGCAGGGTAGCTGGTAGCAACTGGACGAGAGATGCTGAAAATCGAGCTAAGTGGCGTGGAAGCGGAGAGGCCTATGTCCAACAGTGGACTGTTGTAGGCTGATGATGAGTTTGATGTTTATTATTGACCGATTGAGACTAAAATAAGTATGCGAACGTCCCTAAAAGTTACTAGGATCGCCCCCACATTTCGTCCAATATTTTCGTTACAATCGATTGGTGATACGCCTACACAAAAAAAAAATGAACCGTTCAGGACGTTACAGCAGGTAGCGAGGTATAAGTAAATACATTGATGTTAACAAATGAGGTGGAAACAGCAAACGAGGCACTTTTAGGCATCAACGAGGTCACTTAGGCACAATCAGTACCTACCAAACATTCAGGGAAGGTGTAAAAATGTTGCTCGTGGGTTTATGATGTAGGTACTTTACTGAAGTAACGTTTATATGGAAACAGTTAATGCTTTGGAGTACGTACTGTTCTTTAGATCTGTAGGGTCTATCGTCCATCTAAAGTAATGTAAAGAGAAAAGATTTGTTTTTTGTTTGTATTGGATAAACTCAAAAATTGTTGAACCGATTTTTTTATTTCTTTCACCTATGGAAAGCTACATTATCAGGCAGTAATAGATATAAACTATGTTTCAGTTTAATAAAAAATAGATATCCGTAAAGAAAATCCACGCGAACAAAGACGCTGGCAAATGCTGGTTTATTGTAATTTTAGAGAAATAATGTACCTAATAATGTTATCATTATATAAATGTGAGTATGTTAACGAAGCTTACTTCGTTATTTGACGATAAATGCAAATGTAAACTATTTGCCATTAAAAATATCTCTAAAATGCAGCTATTTCAACAATATTACTTAATAATTATCGTTACTTTACCATATTTTATTCAAAGCTATAATAAATAGAGTACCTACTTGTAGGTAGACAAGGTCTCTATGAAGATAGGCATTAGTAAGCAGATATTCAATGAGCTAAAGAAGCTTTTGCCGATCAGAAAGTCCTCTGGATAAAGTAGATCTTACATAATAATCCAGGAAAGTCGAAGCTAGTTGCTAAAGTTATAAAGTTGACTCACTCTCTCTCCTTGACTAACTGGCCGAATCCTTGACAATTCAATAGTGCCTGTAAATGATCTAATTGAAATAAAAAGTAAGACTTTAACTTAACTATGACTTTGACGTTATAACTCAGGAATGGAAAAGAAAAAACAGTTAAATTTAAATTCTCACTATTTCACAAATACCTACGACCTACCTACCCTACATTCTAAAATCCGCTAAACCACACACTAACCGCTGCCATTTATATGGCGACTAAAATCGCTAGTGTGAATTCGAAATTCGAAATTCGAGTTAGTTCTATTTTCAAGTACTTACATCGAATACGCTTAATGTAATCGTGTTCCCAGCCTTAAAAATGGTATTCCCTCGAGTTATAAGATAAGACGGCCATAAAACACGATCGATTTCTCAACACGTTGAGAAGTCTAGGAGTCGTAAACTTGTAGGAAATCTGACTAAAGCATACGTGCTCTGTAAAATGTCGGAAGGAATCTAGAAAGTACCTTGAAATTTATGGTATTATGAATACCGAAGCAGGTATCTGTAATAAGCCATCTGCCGTAACTGTTGATCAGTCTTGAGAACGGATTTCCGAATTTCAAATTTATTGAGCAAGATATAAAAACGAATATTGGATAAATCCAATAAACTGTTTTAATCGTGTCTGTACATTTTATTTCATTATGTCCCCGAATATACTACGTCCCCCTATCAATAAATAAGACGTCATTAACCTAGTCCCATTGTACTGATAAGTAGAACAAAAGAGGCTTCCGGCTTTACAAAACAGTATCTTAACGACATCCAACCTAACAAATGTAAGCTACAAAAAAAAAAGATCTAGAAGAACGCTGGCAGGCAAGAGAAATTCAAAATAATTAAAAGAACAAAACATAAATTAGGTTTGCCAGTGACAAAAATGTCGTTGAAGCGGCCGCCAGCGGGACACGTTCGGAAACCGAGCTGCGAAATGAAAATAATTACACGTCAAATGAGTTGAATGACGCCTATTTAAAATGGCGGACGCGGGGGCGGGGGAACGGCACACGATTTATACCCCACGTCACGCCGCGGGGAGGCAGGACGCTCTCCGCTCCTTTTTTTAAATTCAGTAAAATTATATCAAGTGTAGCATAAATAAAATTGATAAAGTAGACTCGGAAAATTTCATATACAGCCTTTTTTATTACGTCAAAAATAAATGGCCTTTTGTTCTGTCTGGCGTTCCAGTTTCTGTTTTTTCCTTATCTATAAGTTTAGCATTCTTTGCAGTCTGCTGTTTTAAATTCATACTTTAGTCTAGACGAAGATATTAGTTATTAAAGGGCGTTTGTCCAATAAAGGGAGGGTCGTAAGTCGTAAATCGTATATTTTGGCACGGCCATGGTACGGCTGTACCTACTCTGTAACGTCTGGACGTTTTACAACACAATGTAAAATTACCAACTTATAGTAGAAGTATCAAGCTTCAGAGGAAGTCGTTACAAAGCTATATGGACCATCGAAATACTCTCTCGTATAAATTTAATAGCACTTTGCAACCATGTTAAAGGAAACACATTTCATTTTTAACGATGCGACAATACTTGCTCGGCGTAAAAAACGCTTTGCAATTGTTTTTTTTTTCTAACATAACAATATCTTGATTTAAGCTTTCTATGGTAAAAATCCGTGTGGCTTCGTTAATAAATAAAAAAGTCCGGAGAACGTTGAATTCCTTATCTTTTTGCACAAATCAAATGTAAAATTATTCTTCCAATTTTCTCCCATTATCATTTTCCATAAGATCTTCTGATTCCCATCATCCCAACGGGAAAATGAGAATCTTTATCAAAATCTAACTTTTGATTTCGTAAACCATAAAATGAAAAGTAAAACCCATAACCTCCCTTCGCTTGTAATAGGGTAAAATATAATCACGCTCTGAGTAAAGTATGACGATAAAAATCTGGGCCGTAAAATGTGTCAAATGAGACGGCGTCAGTCATCAATAAAACTTGGGTTTGAGCGGAAATAACTTCTACAAGGTCATTGACTAGGCAAATAGGTATGTACTAGGTACACACGCGAAAAAAAACTTACAATGCAAAGTTAGCTTAAGGTAATCTTGTATCATCATCATCATATCAGCCGCAGGACGTCCACTACAGGACATAGGCTTCCCCCAATGATTTACAAAACGACCGATTGGAAGCGGCCTGCATCCAGCGTCTTGCTGTTCTGTCTTAATCAGGTCGTCCGTCCATCTTGTGGCTGGACGTCCTACGCTGCGCTTGCCGGTGCGTGGTCTCCAATCGAGAACTTTGCGACCCAATCGGCCATCAGCTCTGTGTGTCATGTGCCATGCCCTGCCAATTTTGCTAATTTCACCTAAATTCACCGAAGTCGATTGTTTCAGAATAGCACAGCAGTGGCATGAGAGGTTTTAGGAGATTTTCACAAAATAGACCATCAAATGTCTGATGCTCTTTTAAAGATTATCGCATTGGTAATGTGCCCAAAATGCTGGCAGCGTTGCCTCATCGAATGGTAATACTATCCTTTAGCCAAAAAAAAACTTAAAAAGCCATTCTAAACACAATTATTACAAAGATCCATAACCGCGGGTCCCGTGAATATTAGGGACCCTATTTTAAGACTATCCTGCGTCCAAATTTGGACAGCGATAAGCTCGATTGATTGATTGATTCAGTCCACTTATGGAAATAGAGGCTCATAAATCCGCCTCCAATCCATATGATTTTTTTTAAAAGATTTGTGTGATGTAGAGCTTATCTTAATTTTATGTAAACTAAAACGTCAGCGTTGTAAATTACGAGTATTGTCAAAATATACCTTTAGAAAATCCACTTCAATCGGACAAAGACTATTTTTCTACGAAAGCTGATCCAATTTTGATTAAATTTCTATTCAATACTGATCTTTAAACGCATTGTTATGAGGTACATTTTATATACGAAAATATAGCAACGCCAATAGCTTTCACCTCCATCATTTATCACGTCAATATCATTTATCTTTTAGAGCACGAAAAACGCCTCTGATAAAAGTGTCATTACACTTCTCTGTGGAAATTCTCGCTCTCTTCAATGCAATATCACACTATCTAGTTAGACATTGCAATCTTGGAGCAGGAAGTTTAAGAAAAATGAGCGCGTACCAACAGATAGGAGACCGTCGCAATGAAATATACGAGCACCCACCGTATTAAAACGAGAACAGCGTCGCGAGGTTTTCTAGTTATAAAAAATTCATCATTCAACTGCCTCGTTTGCCTAGTGGTGTTAAGCGCAACTGCTACGCTAGAGGTCTTGAGTTCGATTGACAGGTCGAGCATTTTTTTTTTTTTTTCGGTTTGGCGTCTCGCAGTTCAACCTAGGAGGTTGTGTACTGCTTAACCGGGCTTTCCTGTGGTTGCCTTAGAAGTTAAGGCCTCCAGCCAGGGCTTACAACAGGTCGAGCAACGTGTTTCTGGGTTTTTATACGAAACTCTCAATAGCAGCTTGGAGTTAGGATTTGAGCCCGGTTAATGGTAATAAGCTCACCCCCTTTTACATCGGACGTAATACATACCGGCGGACTGTGGGTTTACATTCACACCTCTGGCCAACCCCTAGGGGAATACAGGCGTGATAGTATATAAAAAATTTCACGCACAGATCAGCAAAATAGCACGATAGCCACGTAGGTATACATCATGCGACTATACCTGACTACTACCAATTTATACCGCGGCAAGCTCCCACGGCTCTTGTCAACGCGTGATTCATGACTGCAGAAAAATGCGACATTTAAAAAGCAGGCCATTGAAAACAGTGTGGACGCATTCTTTCAGCTCATAGTGTATATAGGTTAATGCATACTCCTATTTGCAGTAATAAACAAGCGTTGAACGTAGGTATACGGAGAAACCGCAGGTAAACATTATAGTGAAAACTGCGAACGCGTAATGAGGTTCCGTAAGTTTCTGTTTGTAGTTAATGGCTCCGGTTGATGGTGGGAGATACGGTGATGAATTTTGTTGCTATGCAGCACCTACATGCTGAAATAGAGCTACGTTTAATTAGGTTAGACGTCGACGCTATCATTATTTGAAAACGGATATTGTCATTGAGCTTAATATTGTCACAATCTCTCCATGATAAATTAATTATGTGAAACTAATTCAATACGTCAAATGTGTTGTGTTACATTTCCGTCCAGCAACTACAGTTCAATTTTAATTGCAAAATGCTCTGAATTGATTTAAAATTAATCAGCAAAATTAATCAGCATCTAACTACCCAAAATCATTATAATTTGGGTTTAGTTCATTTTGGCAGCACTAAACCCAATTATGACTCCAAAATAGCACTCTTTTGTACGGAAATTATATTTCCCAGCCTTAAAAGTCGTATATCAAGGTTACTGGCGACTAATAAGCGAAAACGAACAATACGCACGTATATACAAAAGTACAAACATTAGATCATCCGATTCATTAATATCAAACAACCGACCGCAAGTAAAAGACACGATCGAACGCAACGCAATAAAATTAGGCTTTATCCCGAGCGGACGCAGTGAAAGCGACAACACCGGGGGGAGACGGGAGACAGGGGGCGGGGGGGAGTCGCCGGCCCGACCTACTTTCCCGTAGGTCCCTCACCCACAACCCTACCGCACTTCAACAGCGCGCCGGCATCGCAGCACTCCTATCGCCGCGTTTATACCACCTACCGACGGCTCCAAGGGAATTCGTACTTCAATGTAAAGCTGACAAAGTGAGAAGAAAAGCGAGTCGCGAGCGAGGACGATCGATCGCGGACGAGTGCCGATAACCATTCGTTTCGGAGGAACGGGATCACAATTAGCGGTGACGTAACGCGGTTACCGGTTGAGTGATTGATGCCCGCACCCCGAGAAACGATGTAAAAACACGACGCGTATGAAATTAATTCCAATGAAGATTATATTGCAGGCTGCGTGTAGTTCCGCTAGTAGATATACTGGAGTACCTCCCATGGGTCTCGTAAACTGCGGCATTTCGGACGTTATCAACCAGCGTATTAATAACACCACACTGTGATCACAAGTCCGCCTGGAAAACGCGATGATAATGGAAATATTCGCCTCGGGTCGTTAGTCGTAGCCATCTGCGCAAAGGTTTATAGCAATGGACATTTTCGGGTTATATGTAACGATATGGTATTTCGAGCGCCCAGATACAAATGTAAAGAAACGGCTTCCAAAATTAATTTGTATCACAAAGCTTTGAGAATGTTTCATTTATTTGTTATTCGTAACGATTTTCAGAGTAGAACGTTTTCCAGTCATGAAACGGGTCCAGATTCAAAAGTATTTCAACGTTTATTACTCGTAATGATGTTGCTCTGGAAGGATCCGCAGAACGAAATAATTAATACGACGAATATAATGATGATATTAATTTACCTTATTCTAAAAGAGAATTTCATAATGATTACAATTTATATTACCTATCTAGTAAAAGACTTCTAGTTTATTTGCAAAGTTTGTGAACTTGTGAACTAATTGACTTGCAAAAATATCCATAATTTGGACTTTTTCGCTTCAATGAATCAGAAATAGAATAAATATCACTCCATTAGGTGTTCAACGCCTCCTCCTCTGAGAGTTTCACAACTTTGGGTGTTACATCATAACGGAATGCTGATAATGTAATGCTGTAAAACACCTAACTTTGTATTCTGTTTAAAGCCTTGTTTCTTAAGGTATTCAGAATATTTTTCGGTAACAGCTGTTTTGCCTACAACTTTTCATCTACAAAAGCTTCCTACACACGATTTTCAACTCACATAGGTAGTGACCGAGTACTACCTACATAAGCTTCCTACACAAGATTTTCAACTCACATAGGTAGTAACCGACTACCTTCTTACATAGCACCACTATGTACGTTAAACTAGCAGACTAAGGCCTCTACAATCTAAATTACAAAATCACTGTTTTAAGCTCAACAGTATCCGCGAACTCAAATAAAACTCAACTGAATAAAGCGAGCATAAAGCTCCAAAGTGAAATGAACTTTCCATGTTGAACACTAAATGCGTTATCGCACGCTCCTCACAGATTGAAGAACTGTATAACTCGCAAGAAGCCGTTTAGTTTGTACTCGCTCACACTTTGTACGTGATCGAAACTTGTGCGGCTCTGTGTACAACAGAAACGGGCAAGCACAGATGTGTATAATCCTTGTTTTTTATTTCATCTCAGTGTGTAAACTTTATGGCTAGGAAACGAACGAAATCAGAAAACTTTTGGAGAAAGAAAACTGGTTTGTCGCTTAGTTACGCTAGACTTCTGTAGACGGAAAGTTCTAGACTATTTTGAACCTTTTACGTTTCAGCTAGGAATTTCATTTGGAAGAAAGTGTAAGTTTTTACATTAGAAATAGTACGTATGTTAGTTACACATTGTAAGAACAGAAACAGTTATTAGTTTTGTTATAAAAATGGTAGAAGCAGAATAAGAAAGTACAGAAAACAAAAAAAATAGATTAATCCCGTTGAAAGATAAAGCTTTCTGCATTTTTCAAAGTCCCAAGCTACTCGTATATTTTTTGATAAAATAAGTTTTAAATGCGTAATGTAAGGTAAACGAATGCTAGTTCGGCATCTTAGTTCACCTAACCCTTTTAAATATGTATTCGTGAAAGTAACGAGGACTTTTTCAGTTTAACATCAAGATAATATAAGACTTTTTCAGCACATAATACTTTTTTGTAAATCCAACAATCTAAAACGGTCTACACTTGTAATGAGTAATAAATTATATTCCAAACAGTAGGTACTTCGAAGTACTTGAATATAAACTTCACGAAATTAACTGAAAGATAAAACAAACATTTTCGCTAAAACGCTTGAGAACAACGGGCTCCTCAAATTCCAATCGTCAAGCCCGAACATCGAATTTCATCCTTACACAAAATAAATCTCAGTACCTCCCAGCGTAGAATTACACAAGCAAAACATTGATGGATAAAGTTAATTATACCTAAAGCTCTGCTCACATAAGAATTAATTTGTAACTTGATTACATATTAAAATTACAGTGTAATCAACATACAAGTGCCACCCAACGTGCCATTGCCAACGGTTACGCAGTGGAGTCGTGCTCGTTTTAGCTTAATCAAAACTCAATTTAGTCGTATTTAGTTCGTCGGCTTGAAAACAACCCCTTTCGGGGGTGAAAACTTTACGTCTTCGTGATTAATTATCAGTTTAGTAACGTCGTGGACGCGGCACGTGCTGTTATCAGATAGTTTCGCAGATTTACGAGCCTAACTTGTGATGCGCTTTTTAAATGAAGAGTTCAAATTCAGAGTGTATGATTGACGGTTTTGGCGCAGTGGTTGAGCGATTGGCTGCTGATCTAAGTGTCGCGGGTTCGATTCTCGCTCGGAGCAAATATAAGTGTGGCTCACCTATTTGTTCCGTGTGTGGCTGCGTTGTGTATGTGAGTTTATAAGCTTTTAAACGCACCCCACGATACAAGAAAATCTTCTAACATGCGGCAACGTTTAAAAATAATTAAAGCCATTTTAAAAACTTTGAAACTGTTTATTAAAGGCTTATAATGAAGACTTAAAAAAGGTTTTTTATGAATGTACAAACCATTGTTTAACGTAGAGTAGTATAACAATAATAAATGTAGAAAGTCCTCTCATTTACATTGACCATTCAGCCTTAATTATACAATGCATGTAAAAGACACATAAAAAATCCAAACAATTCTTTTACTACCAGCTTATAAGACCATTAAGACCCTACTACAAACTACCTTACAACTAATAACAAAAACAAATGAAAATCTCAGTATCACAATTCAACTAATCAGATTTCATTCGCTAAACATCAAAAACATCCCTTTCAATCTATCGCCGATTCGTTGGAGTATAGATAATGAACAAAACAGTTACTTTGATTAACCCGAAGTGGGGGACCACCATAACAATAAAGCAACGCCTTACTGACTATAACTAAGGACATTAAGCTGTTACTCTGCATAGGGGAGCTGCATACATCAGCCCCCCTAGCCAAGTCACAAACGATAAACGCAAACGCTGAGTAGGCTTTAATAGATCTTCAACTTTATGTGCTTGGTTTTAAGTTGAAGATCTAATGAAGATTGCATAGCGTTTTCGTTCGTTCCAGTCGCTAACGCTTAGAAATCTTTAATAGATTTTCAACTAAAGGCTCTTGGGTATTAAGTTGAAAATCTATTGGTGCCTACCGAGCGTTTACGGTTATCGTTTGTGACTTGGCTAGGGGGGCAGATCTATACTAATATAATAAATCTGACGAGTATTTTTGTTTGTTTGCTTAAACGCGCTAATTTCTGGAGTAATAATAGAGTTATTTGTGAAGGAGCTGTTTCTGCGGCTAAACAACGTTGCTGTGTTTCAGTTTGAAGAGTATGGTTGTCGGTGTAACTATTAGGCCCCGAATCCACCAAAGTGAAGTGAGGAGGAGATGTCTCGTAAACAACCAACAGGATTCTGTGATGTGTTGAAGCTAAGCGGTAAGATGTGAAATAACGCAAGCCGATTGGTCGTTTGAGAGATCTATTTTCTCCGCCTTGGTGGTAACAGGGCTTAACTCTTATAACTACAGGCCCTTGAGACATTTCGACTTTGTCTCTAGGATGGCAACGCATTTGCAAGGCCTCTGGTATTGCAAATAAATGTCTTTAAGCAGCGGTAACCACTTAACACGCTGTTTGCCACCCAATAATATTAAAAAATAGTCGTATTAGAAAAAATGATTTTTGTATATGATAGCCAGATTCATGAGAAACAGTATCATGCTGCGATCGATGAAAGCGGAGCAATAACCAAAGTTTAGAAGTAACTAAAGGCGGTTGACAAAAATCACACGGACAAAGTCGCGGGCAGGACCTAGTATTCCATAACTCTTCACAATGTTATTTCTGGTTGAAATATTTGGTCGTACGCAGTCTCGCAGTCAAAGCTGTGTAAATAAAAGATATCATGTTTCTCTTCGATATATTCTTATAGCTGTGTGCTAAACATAAACTTAAAATATTCTTCTTTTGTTTTTTTAATCGACTTCAAAAAGGTGGAAGTTTTCGACTGTATATTTGTTATGCGATCGTTCGCCAATTATGAATAGATTTTAATGATTCTTTTTTTGTTTGATTGGTCTCACTTTAGAGGTAGTGTCATATAAATTTTATCGAAATCGAATAGGTAGTTTGGCTCATAATTAAAAATAACTGAAAAATATATCATTTAAGTAAACGAAATTGCATAGGTATTCTGCTTTGTAGTGATTTGGACTACGAAACTATGTAAGGACTATGGCCTCTGCCTGATCAATATAGCAAATACATGGATAAGATGCTGCGGGTTGTTCGAAAGAAATACCGCGCCCCCGGAACGCAAGGGCACATGAAGTAACATAGATGGGTTTTAGTCAGTAAAAGTCTGACACTTCCTCCCGCCCCGCCCAGGGCGGGGAAGGCATTAGATGATTTCCCACCTTTGAAAAAAAAATGGATAAGATAGCAGAGAGTGACTTGCGCACCCAATAAATGGGTCCCAAAAATAGTAATTATTATTTAGCCTTAGATCAATCTACCAGTCAACTTGATTTAGTCAAAAGGCGTGAAATACAAAGCATAATTTATTTTCAGAATTTTCCTTACGGGGTGTTTCCTTATGTTGTGTAGGTGCTGTACCTTTTGTATTACACGAGTTTAGAAATGTTTCAGGAAAATACATTTACAATTCCATGAAATAGGGAAAATATCATTTCCTGTCATGTTTTTGCTTAAATATAATGTTATACGTAGATATGTTAAGTTATTCTTTCAGATGTCATTGTGTGTTTTTTTGGGGGAAGGTGTGCATATTTTCAAGCTTTTAACTATTTAATTATTTATTACTAGCTTTTACTACCTAATTTTGTCGGTATAAATATCGGTTATTGCAGACATTGACCGTACCAAATTTCATCAAAATTGGTTCAAGGGTTTGGAATGTGAACGTAGCGTAACAGACAGACAGAATTACTTCGAAGGATATACTAGTGGACCCGACTGACGCGGGCTCGCAACGCCGCCTATCTTGTTCAATTGTGAATCTCAACCATCCAGAAAACAACTCAAACACACACCAAAAATTTCTGCGGGTTGTTCGAAAGAGATACCGCGCCCCCGGAACGCAAAGGGCACATGAAGGAACATAGACGGGTTTTAGTCAGTAAAAGTCTGACACTACCTTCCGCCCCGCCCAGGGCGGGGGAAGTTATTTGATGATTTCCCGTATATAAAAAAAAAAACCCTATATTTCATTCAAATCGGTCAAGCCGTCTCGGAGGAATTTAGTGACGTACACACGGGATAAAATACCATGTATTAGATCGACATTCCTGAGGCCTATACACAATTGACTATTGGCCAACATCTATCGATGTACAACCAATCACTATGGAGAAAATTGAATTTAAAAAAGCGTTAGTCAACTCTATAGCTTTGTTTATTGACCATATAGAAAGTCTATCAGAATTCTGTAACGTGAACTCTATTTTCGCCATTCATTTATTGTTTCCCAGGTCAAAAAAATTAAAGGTATTTTCGGATTTCATTGTTTAAAACTACAATGTTATATAAAAGCTGTTACCAACCACGTTTGGTAACTTTTAGGAGGTGAAATATTAGCCAGTGCTCGTATATCTGTCTGATTTAGTTGTTCAGTGTTTAAACATTTTTTATTTGTATTTTTTACTAACTTATGCCATTCAATAACTGCCTCGTTGGTCTAGTGGTCCTAAGCGCGACTGCTACGCTAGAGGTCCTGGGTTCGATTCCCAGGTCGAGCAAAAAATGTTATTGGGTTTTTCTATGAAATTCTCAGTAGCAGCTCGGAGTTTGGATTTGTGCCCAGTTAATGGCAATAGGCTCGCTCCCTATTACATGGGACCTAAATATACCGGCGAACTGTGGGTGTACATTGGTACACCTCTGCCTAACCCTACGGGGAATACAGGCTCGTTGGTATATATTTTTATATTTTTTTTATTTTCTTATGCCATTCGTTCGCGTGCATATCGATTTATTTTTGAGCAGATTCCTAATTCTCTTTTTAAAATAAAAATAGCGTAAGTTACTCCTTTTAACATCAACTATCTTTCAGTTAAAGTTCCGTCAATATCGGTGCAGCCGTTTCGGAGATGAGTCGGAACAAATAGATAGACAGAAAACATTTTTTTTAACTGGTCGTTTGCTATAAATATTCTGTGTAAACTTTAATATGCATTTAGTAAAAAGATCTAATTTTGTCAATACAAACAGACACTTCAATTTAATTTATCTGTATAGATAAGAGCGAAGAGTTAAGACATTCCAGCCTGAATCTGTAATAACAGAACTGTGATTTTAATTCCAAATAGCCGGCCATTGTTTGAGAAAAGGGTCTCCACAAGAAGACAACCAGAAGGGCAACAAAGGATCTTACCGTACAGTTTTTCTTATAAGATACAGAATACGCATTTCATTTCCAACTTTATGCCAGTAACCTTTAAGTTCCTAATCGTATGTTGCTGCTCTTTTTATTGAACACAAACTTATGACTGCGTAGGCTGTCCACGGAAAGGTTACGCACGATAGGTGTTGAGTGTGTTCATGTGTTTACCAGTCGTGCTTAATAATAGCAGCGGGTCCCAATGAAACATCACGCCTACAGTTAGATACAAAGCGAAGCTAAGTATAAGTAAGCAAAAGAGATAAGTAACCAAACCGTCTAATATAGTTGAAGTTTTCTTTACAACCGGTGGTCATTTTTAAATAAACTTTAATCCATTTAATAAACTCTTTATTTTCTATTTATAAAAATAAAATTTATTAAAAATACTCCCATCGGTTTTTGTAAAACTTTGATTTCATTAGGGGACCCTGGTTACTTATCTCTTTTGCTGACTGTACATGTGTGTAGGTAGTGCGGAACTGGGCCTTAAGTCATATGTTAATTTTCACACAGAAATGTCAGACACCTGAAGTAATTGTCAAGGTTGAGTTTCAAACATTAAGATTTTATTTTTTTCTGGTGAACAGCGATTTAAAATCTCCCATCATTATGTTGTGTGTAGTAAAAATAAATGGATTTAATGAAAAATTATATTTTTTCCAAATTTGAAGCTGCTTGTCAACTCTTTATTAAGATCAGTTTAACAGTTTTGATGATTTGAATCCAGAAGCTACTCAAAATTTTCAAATAAAAATATCCAATCACACTATCCCCGAACCGCTAATCCAAGTTGTCTATCATTTGACAATTCTACAAGTCATTACGTGTGAAATCCTTTGGATTATGATAGTGTGTTCTAGTGTTGCAGAAATCCACACTCAGTCATTGTGACAATTAATACATTAATAATAATGAACCTATATATACGTACTTATCTCTACATGGTATAAAACAAAGTTGCTTCCCAACGTCTGTACGCTTAGATATTTTAAACTACACAACGGATTATAATGTGGTTTTCGTCAGTAGATAAGAGTGATTCAAGAGGAAGGTTTATATGTATAGAACATTACGCTACAACCAACCAGAGCGGAGCAACAACCAAAGACGTCACTGACACCGCGATATAGATAGCTTACAATAAAAGAAAAAAGTTATCTATGACTTCTTAACTAAGAGTACACGTCACAGTTATTTATAAAACAAAAATCGATTGAAAACTAGACCTTACATACATTCTTCCGCTTCCAAAAATAATACAATATACATCAACGAGACCAAACGCTCAACTTTAAAAGCCAAAAGTCAAAGTACGAGTTTCTTTCAACTTTCATTTTCCGATACTTAGCCCAGTACATAATTAATGTACTTTAACGTAGATCTTTAATGGTAATAAGTTTGTCAGAACTTGTTACTCCGATGTTTGAATGGGTACAGTGCGTGCCACGAAAGATGAGACTTGACCTCCAACTTTATTATTTTGTAATAAATATTGTGAAGAATTTTTGTATGTTGTTTTAATTCCAATGTCATCGAAAAATCTCTGAATAGATATACAAATTATGGATAACTATTTCGTACACTTAGTACCTGCGCAAGCTCCAAATACTGATACTCGCCAAGTCTCATCTTTCGTGGCACGGACTGTACGCCGTAATCCTTAAACTCAGTGTGGTAAACTTGGTAGCATGCATATTGTATCAGTTCTGGCCGAAGGTTTTAGTTCATAAATGTATGATGTATGTAATCTTTTACTCTGCCTCGTTGACCTAGTGGTCCTAAGCACGACTGCTACGCTGGAGGTCCTGGGTTCAATTCCCAGTTCGAGCAGAAAGTGTTATTGGGTTTTTCTTTGAAATTCTTAGTAGCGGCTCGGAGTTTGGATTTGTGCCCGGTTAATGGCAAGCTCGCCTCCTATTATATGGAACCTAAATATACCGGCGAACTGTGGTTGTACATTGGTACAACTCTGCCTAACCCTTCGGGGAATACAGGCGTGATGGTATGTAATCTTTTGTTCATATCTTATGCCGGTGACTTTTTGCGTGTCCGGGTGGTTGAGCCACTATAGTACAGAAACCGCTGTTTGTTTTGCTTTATATTTGACACAATATGTCTGAAACTATTTTTGTATCGGTACGCGATTTCGGTTTGATATTCGAGGAACTGAACTATTTTATTTTACTTTTCTTTTTTATTTTTGTTTTACATGCGAACTGTGGGTGTGCATTGGTACACCTCTGCCTAACCATCCGGGGAATACAGGCGTGATGTTATGTATGTGTGTTTTTTTGTTTTGCGATATGCGTATACCGGGTCAAGGGCACATATACTTCACACTTCACATATACTTCACTTTATTTATTTGTATGTTTAGATTATTACCTACATTCTCTTTATTTAGTCTAGAAAAAAAATATGTAGAATGTCTACTCAGCGCATTGCACAGTACACAACAAAACAAAACCATTACAAATACCTCTACCAAACAACAGAAACGTACAGCTTATTACTTTTAATATTTTCGGTAAAGCGGTATCTGGTAAGACGGAACCTCGCATTTGGCTGCCAAGACTGCTGGGAAGCGGCCAAGTCCGTGCCAAGTCTGAACGCGGCCTATCGTGATCTCCGCAGATAGCATGCACCCTGCCTTCCCGACACCCTTGAGTGATTTTAAATTAAGCCAAGCTACGTTTTTGAGGCTTGGCGAGAGAGCCGTGTTTAAGGCCAGTTTTGGTTTAGCTTTGCCACTTGGCCGCCTGATTCTGCCTACAATTTTGAAGCAGTGACAAAACTACCATGAATGTGTTCAGTGAGGACCCATAAATAATTCATTCATATCCTTATTTCATGTTTACGAAAATGTAAATATAAAATACATATTGTAAGAAACATGAATGACTACAGTACCTAAAGGTGTGAGGTGTGTTTGAAACACTTCAAGGTATCGATTCCAAGAACTTTGTCTTCATAGAAAGACAACAAAGAAAAAATACCTCACAACAACAAAACCAAGAGTTTGTCACAATTCAACAAAAGCAATTTTTATTAATTCAAACCGAACATAAATAATTTCTAAACAGCAACAAATCGGTGTTAAATATTAAAAGCATTGCATGTAGGTACGATAAAAAAATAAGGTTATAAGGTCATACAACACTGCGACTGCAATTTTTATGAGCAAAGCAACACTGTGTACAGAAATAAATAAAAATGCAATGTAAGCGTCAAATTAAGTTCAAACAGGCACGCGACACGTACTACCACGTCAATATAAAAGTACACAAATACTTGTCATGCAATTTTGTACTTTATGTGGTTAAGATAAGGTAGCTGTTGGTAAATTTAAAGTGGTTGGGTGTGTGCTGTGACAGCATATCGACGTTGCAGGCTTGCAGCTAACAACTGGGTCGGTCAGAACACTCGACCCGAAACCGAGTTTCTCGTTGACGACAATGAATTTGGTATACGACACGTTTTAAATCTTTTAAACAGTTTGAGCGACACAAGGAAATGATGCCTCGTGTGTTGTGGAATTCGAATCACAAGTTAATTAAAACTCTCATTTCAAGTTTCATGTTTGGGTCTCGTTTACGTAATGTCAATCATGTTCGTATTATTATTGTAAATTGATTTTTTCGACCTCGACTGCCTCGTTAGCCTAGTGGTCCTTAGCGCGACTACTACGCTAGAGGTCATGGGTTTGATTTCCAGGTCGAGCAAAAGTTTTATTGGATTTTTTCTCAGTTTTCTCAGTAACAGCTCGGAGTTAGGATTTGTCCCTAATGGCAATGGGATCACCCCCTATTACATGAGACCGAAACATAACGGTGAACTGTGGGTATACTTTGGTACACCTCACCCTTACGTGATGGTATGTTATGTGTTTTTTTTTTCATTAATCACATCCAAAACCGGGTTTGCTGAGATGGGCTCAAAAGGAGATGGCAAGATGAACTGGATAGTTTCCTTTAAAACTGAAAGGATGAAGCAAGAAATCGCAAAAGATTAGAGGGAGTGTAGGGAACCATTTGTCCAGGAGTGGACAGAACAGGGAACTCACCGCCATGTCTTAAAACAATACCATTTTAATATTACTGTGCCTTGCGCACTATTCAATTTTCAACCCTCGGTTCAGCGCCGAGAGTTGAAAATCGAACAGCTGAAATTGCAAACAATATTAAAATGGAACTGTTTGGAGATGGTGGCAGACCAAATAAAAAAAACGTCCAAATCCAGTATAGGACGGAACATAATTTTAAAACGAAACGTGTCCTAGTTAAGCGTTGCAGAATCCAGGTCAATGAAAATCTTGTTTCTGCGGTGTTAGCAGTTCTAAATGATGGCATTGTGTTATTAGGTCCCAAAACCACGCTCCACGAATAACATATTTAGTCCAACAATCATAAGTGCTATTATACTTTGCCCAAGCACGTCCGAAAGACACTTGTTATGTCTATTTTCAAGTACGTTTATATGGACGTTTTTGAACGCTCAAGATATTTTGTAACTGTTTAAAGCTTATAGGATATTGACATTTCAGACTTATATTAATTTGTAACTCCAAGTTACCTCCCGATGTGTCCTTCACCTATGTCAGTGATGTCTGAGATAAACTAAGAAAGTATACATGAATTATAAAAGTCACATTGATACACACATACATAAACTCACGCCTTTTTCCCATGGGGGTAGCCAGAAACCACAGAACGCCACCTGCTACGATCCTTACATACTCCTTTCGCCTTGTCCACATTCATACATCTGGTCATACAAGCATTGATACTTACTAAGTATCAATGCTTGTACCACACTCACAACCTCATACAATAGAGGGCCTTTTAACCACTGGACCATAACATCCTTCTCAAGTGTTTTAAACTGATAAGTATTTCCCAAGAATTCTCATCAAGTTCTCTCTTTATATACAGAATTCAGAACAACATGGATACTATATTAGTAAACTGTTCGTATAAAAGTCAAGAACTGAAATTTAACGGTCAAAGAAGTTAGTCGGCGTTGCATATTGCACACCAAAGTTTGAAGCGGATGGGTGTTTTACTTAATACAATACTACTTCCTTAGTACAGGTACTTATTATTCGAGTTCTAAGTTTGTCTGCAAACAGGGTTGCCGACTTTTTTCAAGGAAAATCGTTGTTTTTTTTGTTCATTTGCCAAAATACAGTAGGTAGGTGGGAAATTCAGGATTTTATATACGCTTGTTACTGTTATTAACTTTGCCCATAAACGTTGTACTTTTTTATATATTTCGAGGAATCTGAACGATTCAGATCCATATTAAAATAAATTAACAATATATTTTTTTAAATAATATTAATAAATGCTCTTTGTCTTTTTCCCACCATTTTATAATTATGACAAAAAAAAAATACAGTATTTTTTGTACAAAATTATTTTTCTGCAACTGTCTAAAATGTATACGGGTGGCAACCCTATCGAAAAACTTAAGCAATTCGTTTCAATATTCAACACAATGCCTAGAAATAATGCACAAAGTTAAGAAGTGGGATTCTTTACACATTTAGTGTTAAATTAACTATAGTTCAAAGATATGCGGTTCGCATTAAAATTAAAATTATAGCTTTGGAACACAATTTTCTATGCGCATCTGGGGTGTCGTAAAATATAGTTTATCATCTACTCTCGGAGATTTGCATAAAGGACAATGAAACCGAAGTATGCTCAAAAGCTATGTTGAGCTTATTTTGCAGCTTATGCCGAGTATAATCCCTCGTGCGCCATTACACTGTGTTATGTAAAATCCGATCTAAGACTGCGATGTCGCTGGCGGTTACGTTTTCCGCAAATTCGATTTTTATAAATCTTTTTAAGTCATTATCACTGGGTTCACTGAATTTGTTTTTAGCCAATTAGGTGCTGTTTGCAAACTTTGAGATCACATACCACAGAGATTTGCAACTAATTGGGTAGTAAGACATCAGCAATCAATTGACATACTTTTTATACGCTATCAAAGACACGATTGTGGCATAAATACATACAACATACATACAAATTTTTTTTATAGATAGCGTACCTCTATTACGCCTGTACTCCCCGACAGGAAGGACCCATAGCCATAGATAGCCATAGATTTTGTATGGATACAGCAACATGTGACGTCACTGATCAGCCAACTCAACTGATTAACAATTAATCGAATTCAAAGCAACTGAAAATCCAATTTGACAGTTAATCAAAAATTTAACAGATTTTCGAAATTAAATTAAAATTATTTTTAGAGAAGTTTTATGTTGGAATTATTGGTTACTACTCTTCTTAAAAACTTATTCAAAAATATTATTTATATACTGATTCTTTCAGAATTATGTTTCTTGCGTATATATACGTACCAAACTGAGTTGGAATTGGTTCATACATTCCTTAGATTTTGAACATGAATATTTGTATGATACAGTACAGTGTAAACGCAAAGTAGATAAGTAGATATATGTCAATAAAGATGATAAAAAAGCGTAAAAACCGAGTAAAACTATTTCAAAGCTACTACATATAACCGTTTAATCCACTATCAAAATAACTACCTCATGATCGGAGAAAATACAAACGATATCAATTCTCCTCTAACAAGGGTTCAGTGACCTGTGATTACAAAAAGAAATACCCTCTAATTTCTGTACAACAAAAGGGTAAAGAGAACCCTTATCTCCTAGCAACGTTCCCCAAATTCCTAGGATGTAAGGACGTACCTTTTTTAAGATAAAATTTACGCAAAAAAACTTTAGTAATATAATAACGCTGAAGAGTTTGTTTTTTGTTTGAACGCGATAATCTACGGAACTGCTGGTCCAATCCTGAAAATTCTTTCGCTAATGGGAAGCCACTTTATCACTGCGTCCTATAGGCTAAATTTCATTGTCAAATTAGGGATTTAGGGCGAAGACGCGAGTAAAATCTAGTCTATGGTAATATTATAAAGAGGATAGATTTTTTTGTTTGTTTATATGAAACGAATAGGCTCCGAAACTACTGAACCGATTTTAATCATTTTTTCACCAGTAAATAGCTACATTATTCCTGAGTACAATAGGTTATATAACATCACGCTACGACCCACGGGAGCGGAACAGTAACCAAAGACATAACTTAAAGCGAGAGAAATAAACCACGCGGAGAAAGCCGCGGGCAGTTTGCTAGTATCTTATAAAACGTAAACATGAAAAAAAAATAAACAGAATTCTCGAAACTAATCAAACTTTTTAGAATCAGACTGAAAAGCAATTTGGAATAATTATCGAGGTACTTAAACAGATTTTGAGCAAACTATACAGGTACCTACTTAAATTGCTTTCAAAATGCTTTCTGCTAATAGGTAGATTGGGTTTTAATGTCTCCATAATAACATAATTGGTATTTAAGTGTTTAATGATTACCTCTATGTAATCAGCTTTGAGTAGGTACTTCTAGACTACATTAGTTGCTAGGAAATTTGAATGAAAGTGTCCATAGAATTTCTTGCTCGTTCTTCTTCATAGAGACCTACGTTTTGGAACGAGCAACTAGCTTCAATTTTAACTATAACTTCTTGACAATTCAAAAGTGCCTGTAAATGGTGTAATTGAAATAAATGCTTTGACTTTAAATATTTTTCACTCTTCAGGCCAATTTTTTATTGGCCAACGGCTCTTTTCGTAAATGAATAGAATTTTTTAGAATAGAATAGAATAACTTTATTCCCAATTAACAATTTATACAAAAACGATAGGTTAGTACTTTGACAATATTGTTTGTTAACATTGCATGAATCACTGATGATCCTTCGGCACCCAAGCTAAGATTAAACTTGTGTTATGGGTGCCAGGGCTCTCTGTATTAATAGTAGTATACATATAAAATATAACTATACTACTACCCTAGTATAGGTATATATAAAATATATACTAGGGTTAACATTTTCCGTAACGTCGGTTAATATCAAAAATTACAGTTGCTAATGGATCATCTCATACGTTTGACACACACGCGCAGTGGCTGAGCGATTGGCTACTGCAATGCGTGTCGCGGATTCGATTCCCGCACGGAACATTTATATTCGTATGGCCTCCAGATAGTTGTTTCCTCTTTATAATATTATATTATAGAAGTAGTAGATATAAATTACCTTCATACCCAACAATAGTCAAAAGTACATCTACTAACAATCAACAAAAAGAGAACATCAAAAACAAGATAAGCGACTCACGACAAACTTACCAATTCATAAAATTACTGCAATACAGATAGCAGACTGAAATTCGATACCAACTTGAGACTGTAACTTGGTATCGCCATTGTTAGATAGAAAGCACTAACTCCCTAGCTTGCACTAATCCGATACAACGAACTTGAATGGCTGCTCTGGTATAAGTCCACCTGCCCTTTGATAGTGCATTAGATGAACTTGAACTTTGACTTGAGTGACTTAAGGTAGATAATGGAGATAGATTATTGATCTGCAGTGCTATTTGGTGGAGCAATCGCGTGTTGGAATAAAGATTACGCTTTGACAAACGTAGTGTGGGATGCCCTGCTGTACGGTAGACCGACGATTGAAATAAGGTGGCGCGCAGCGGATGTACGCGGGGTACTTTGCATTTTAATGGCTAGGTATAAGGTTAAAACCTCTAAATAGAAACAAAGAAAAAAATAGCATTTAGAAAGTTGAGATGCTGGCCATAATTTTTGTGTCATCTTTGTTCTAAATTTAAATTCCCAACCACGAAATAGCTAAAGACTTTTTACCGATTACGGCGAAGCAAAAAGGAGGGTTATGATTACATATTTTAAAAAATTGGTGTTAAAAATAGTGTGGATCGATTTAACAGACCGATTAATACAATGTCTATAATTTAAATAATTATGATTATTATCTCAACAAAAATCTAAACGATGAACTAGAAATGATAAATTATTATTGATTTTTGTATAGTTTAAAACGCAAGCCAAATTAAAACATTGTACTACATATTTAACGATCAAATTCTCTATGCGTTTGCCCTTTGCGGTCTGTGATCCTGCGGCGTGGCTTGTCTCACCAACACACGACAAACAACTTGGCCCTCCGAGCTTAGAAACAGACCGTTTGACCTTTCCCTGTCTGTGCGGGCTCTTAATACACAATTGAGTACAATTCAATAGCAGCTACACAATGACCCCTATTTGCTACACTTCAACGAACATCATTTCATTCGTAAACAATGGGGACATCAAAGCAAGGAGTCAACTATAAACTTAGCGCGTGACTCGGCTCGTCTAAACTCTAAGCCTTCTTTCGACTTGTGTCAAAGAATTACAATACGGGGTATAACACCCAGAAATGAAATTAAGTCGGCTATTAAAAATAATATTAACTGTTCCATTTAGAAGTGCAACGATAGAAATGTATGGAACAGCTGCTTTTTTTTTTGTTTATTACAATTACTGACTAAAAATGTTACCATTAGGGTCTAAAATCATAATTATACTAAATTCATGGTCTTCGCTAAGGTGTTCCATCTACCCGTTCGCGTTGTTTAATCTAAGGCTCGCTTACACCAGCCAAGATTATATTTTAAGCCCGAGTTAGCTATTAATACAGACTCACAATCCATGACATTTTGTAGCCTACGTACAGACATAATCTCACGCCTTTTTCCCATGGGGGGAAGCAGAAACAACAGAACGGTACCTGCTACGATCCTTACATACTCGTTTCGCCCCGTTCACGTTCATACATCTATTCATACAAGCACACCAGTTACGAGTACTGTGCACCCGACCTTTTTAAAGAACCTCACCAATAAGGTCAGTGTAAGTCTTTCTAGGGCGTCCCCTCCCCGCGTTGCCACTCACATCTGCCACATAAATTCTTTTTCATCCTCTCGACATGACCGAACCATCTAACCATACTCTTTTCAAACTTTGTTACTGAATACATCCACTTTTATAATTTGATCCTAACTAACTCTGGGTTAAGGTTTTGGCAGAATTGGGCCTAATAGGTAGATACATAAGCTGAATACATTATAAAATAAATATCAGCACGCTCCACGCATAAGTTTAATATTTAACTCCAGAGCATTGGCATTGTCAACGGAGATTTAATATAATATTCTGTGTACTCAGCTTTTGATTTGAAATATTTATTCGTTTCAACAATATTAAATGCATTCATATTTGAAAGATTTAAAGCACCTGTGTACATACTTTATTGTGTCTAAAACAATACGTTTTATTAGTTATTGTATTGCATAGTGTGCTGGGATTATTTTTAAATGAGTTGGAGCAATAGTTGTCTTTCATACTAGCTTCTGGCCGCGATTTCGTTCGTGTGGTTTTTTTCACGTCTTTAGTTACTGCTCTGCTCCTGAGCGTAGTGTAGTGAGTGTAGTGTGATGCTACATAGCATCTAGCCTTCTTCGATAAAAGGACTACCCAATACAAAGACATTTTCAATTCGGAACAGCAGTTCCTGAGATTAGCACGTTCAACCACATAATCTCTTCAGCTTTATAATATGATAAATATAAATTTATATCGATCGAACATAGACTGCACACGGGTACTGCACGTTTTTTGCAACACAGGGCCTGTGGTGTCCACCAAACCCTTGTAAGATACATAATTTCATACTAATATTATAAATGCAAAGGTAAGTCTGTCTGTCTGTTAAGCTTTCGCGACTAAACCACTGAACCAATTTTGATGAAATTGGGTACGGGGTGAGTTTGAAAGGGGAAAAAAAGGAAGGGCATAGACTACTTTTTATTTCGTGACTAAAGTCACGAAAGCGTAGACAGTAAACTGTCTACGCTAGCGATAACCGACATTTTTATGCGGACAAAGTCGTGGGAAAAGTGTAAAAGCTAGTTATTTATAAATACTGTCACATTCATACTACACATCACCATTTTATGTTAGAAGAATTAACATTTGATTACGACAGCATAACATTATTAAATTATAATTTTTTAACATTCGTTTTTAACTTTCACAATCAAATATTATATTTTTCTTCCGCCGCAACGAAGGCAAAGGCAAGTTATTTTAATACCGCGAAATGAAAACAGTCGTTGTTTTCATACGAACAATTTAATAACAATGTTTAGGGGAAGTTCCATTCAAACAGGATAAATATAAAGATAACTAACATTTTAATTATGTTATGGATTCCTCTGTGCGTAGGATTATTAATGAATTCCTTTGTTGTTGGTATTATGAAATTAGAAAAAATATAGGAACAGATCTATCTGTCTGTCATTGAGACGTTGCTCATTAAGAAAGTTTTGAAAAAAACTATTTTTAGTACATTTTATTTCATGTCGTCACTACCCAGTGTTTAAGGCCTTTCAAGAATGACGTGGAGGTGGAGGACATGACTAATATCGCGATCTAAATTTACTGGCGAACTGTGTGGGTGTGCGTACATTGGTACACCTCTGCCTAACCCTTCGGTGAATACAGGCGTGATGGACTAATATCGGTGAAGGAAAATATCGTGAGGAAACCTGGACTTGTAGTTAATATAAGTCTGAAATTTTTAATCTGCTGTGCATGCGCGGTGATCTATGGATGTCTCTTGTTTATATGATAAGAGGCTTTTGCCCAGCAATGGGAAAGTGATAGTTACGTTTTTAGTTACATCTTCGGTTACTGTTTTGATCCCGTAGGTAGAAGCGTGATGATCTACACATATAATCCTTCCTCTTGAATCACCCTATTTTTTTATGAAAACCGCACCTCGTAAGGCCCAACGACCTAATTTAATGACAAAAATAAGTATTAAATTAGGTCGTTGGGCCTCATGAGGTTAAAATCTGTTGCGGAATTTTAAAGATTTAAGCGTGTAGAGGGACAGACAGTTAAAAGCGACATTGTTTAATACTAGGTACAGATAGGTACATTGAGATTTAATTAAGATCACTATTTGAACAAACGGTCAATGAAGTATGTCAATAAGTACCCATCGCTCACGGTATTATTACCAGTGATACTATCTACCCTATCGGTGTAAGTGGTACATCGCCTTTGACATTGACAGCTTTGAAAGACATCCCGGGGTTGGGGTAGTGCCCCCCTCGCCCCCTCTCGCCCCCTCGCTACCCCCCAGTGACCATCTATGTAGTGGGACAATTTCTGTAAGTGAGACCGCCGTGTCAGCCTGTTTACATTTGCCGAAGTTCGGTCTGCTACTGTTGCTACCGTTTAAAAGCCAAGGAATTTAATTTTCAGTCCGCCATTTTACTTTTCTTGTCGGTTAATAAGATTCGTGTTAATTGTAGAATAATTCACAGTTTAACAATTACATCTACGCATTTATTAATTAGTGCAGATTATGCAGTAATTGATACGCTTTCATGACTAATCCAGTGAACCGATTTTGATGAAATTTGGCACGGATTACGTTTAAATCCTAAGAAAGGGCATAGGCTCCTTTTTAATCTGCAACTTCGTCTGCAAAAACCGACATTCACGCAGATGAAGTCGCGGGCACAAGCTAGTTCTAGACAAAAACGTTTGCCCGTTCATAGTCCACACTCGATCGTATCGACCGATTTGTAAGGAGAACATACCTATGTGCGTCTTATAGGACCAAAAACATAAATATTGAAGTTTATGGAATACGGACCAAGGCTGTTTATGAAATTGTGAAGGAAACATAAACGAGAGGATGTTTACCGAATGACGTCATAGTTACCACACACGATTTATAAAGAAACGATTCTTTTATGGAGTTCTTTTGCTAACATGCTAAAAATAAAGTCATAATCATTTCTTCAAAGAGACGGTAAAACCTTGACAACGCGGGAATAGTGACACTAGCGACAGGCTTTAACAGTACAAACGAAATCTTTACCTCACTATTTATGAAGGACTAAATGCACCCTCAAAGTATAGCACCGTTTCATCGTATACCGCCTACCGCATACTTAGCAGTAGCACCTTCGTCACACGCCAAGCAAGTATCTAAATGAAGCAGCCTGTATATTGCGCAATGCATTCAAAATTCTGTTTGAGTTACCTCCTTTAGATTACTGCTCTCCTGGTACCCGGAGTGGCTCAGAGCACTTTGTACTTAATATTCTTTATGTTTGTTTATGTTATGGGAGTTTTTTTTATTGTTGGTTAAGTATAGGTTTTTCTTTATTTTTTAGCTAAAGTAGAGCATCGTATGAGTTGTAAAAGCCATTTTATTTTTTCAATGAGGAATTATTGCTGCGTAGAATTACACAAACCCACAGGGTTTGTACAAGGAAGTCATAGCGTGGTTGTTATATCTTTTGGCCACAAAACAATTATAGTTTAACACACCACACCTAGTCTATTTACTGCTGAAATTAGCCTAACATAGTCGGCTAAAGAACTAACATAGATACTACTTCTATGAAGATAATAATATTTAAAGTAGTAACGATAGCAACCTGAGTGCCATCATTACTCGTTAAGACGGCTGCCAAGGGTACCATATCATTTGGTATCGCGCCAACGTCATATAGCGGATGTTACAAACCTGCATTATGAAATGTGAATATCAAATAGACTTAGTATTACGGCTATCCATAATAATACCAGCCTGCTATTGTCTTACTGCAAGGCAAAGGCCTCTTCCACAGTTGCGGAATTTGTACGAAAGACTCACCGTGGCCTTGGAACGCAAAGGGCATTAGGAGGAACGCGGATGGGTTTTAGTCAATAAGAGTGTGACTCTCCCTACCGTTCCACCCAGAGGGGCAGAAGCCACTTGATGATTTACCATTTGATTTACCAAAACAGGCAACGGCCTCTTCTCATCCAGAGAAGACACAACATTGCCACCACTCTTGCTCAAAATGGATTGACGATTTCAGTCTTATGCTAATAATAATCCATGGTTTTCTAATGATTTTTTCTGATCTCAGCGATATCCAAGATAAACTTAAAAAATACATTATGAATTGAAAAAGTCGCATTGGTACTTGTCCAGTTATCGAAACCGATATCAATAAGTACCTACTTATGTATAAGTAGGTTTATAACATACAGCCTGCTTACATAATAAAGACAAACTTACACCTCAGCTTAGCGTAAAAACGTGCCGTGGACGTGTGAAGAACTCTTTGACCCCTCTAAGGGCAGGGTTGCCCTTGAACGAATATCTTGAACGATTTTTAACAAAAATTACACTATTTATACCCGACTACGGCGAAACAAAAAAGAAGGCTATGATTTCGACCGGTATGTATGTATGTATACGATAAAATTACCATATATCACTCTAGACGTTAACAACCCCATGTTACATCCATCATCATCATCACATCAGCAGAACGACGTCGACTGCTGGATATAACCATCATCACGCCTGTATTCCCCGAAGGATTAGGCAGAGGTGTACCAATGTACACCCACAGTTCGCCGGTATATTTAGGTCCCATGTAATAGGGGGCGAGCCTATTGCTATTAACCGGGCACAAATCCAAACTCCGAGCTGCTACTGAGAATTTCATAGAAAAACCCAATAACATTTTTTTGCTCGACCTGGGAATCGAACCCAGGACCTCTAGCGTAGCAGTCGGACATAAGACATAACTGGACATAAGACATAACTGGACATAAGACATAGGACATAACTGCTGCACATAAGTCTCCCCCAAAGACAACCACAATGACCGGTCCTGCGCTGCCCGCATCCAGCGGTTTACCGCGACCTTCACCAGGTCATCAATGTCCGCCGGTGTGTACACACACCAGTAAATAATAACAGACATCAATAATTACAAGCAAAAAACAAAACCACCGCAGTAATAACAGCAGCAATTACACTAAGTTAAAACATAATGGAAGCTTCTAAACTCCATCAAAGCATGTAAATTGCCTGAACATTAATTACAACGCACAATGAATAAATTATTGTAGAAAAAAAAACCTTTAGCAATGACATTAGAACAATTAAACTACCATTACATAAAGCACTGCAATTACGTATATTCTTTGACGACGGAACTTCAAAGGGCTAACAGAATTACCTATTATAAATCGCCAACAAAAAGGTCTGTGATGATAAATTGTTAGTGAATTCGAAAAGTCCTGGTTTTCCATTTCAGTCATATTGTTCCTAACATCTGTCATTCTGTATGACCCCTGTTACTGGGGTATAGACGAGACTTTTTGTACACTGAACGACCCTTCTAACATATACGTGGTGGATTTCACAATAAATGCAGTACCTACATGATTCTAGACTAAAGAATTTTTTTACTTACTTGGTTGAAATCGGGACACATGCACACAACACAACCCAGCAGCTTGGTGCTTGATGAGTCAATTATCGTTTTTATGTAATGCACGATGTTATAAGAATATAAATGAGTCTAATTGTGTCCACCAAAGACTTTAAAATCCTGATAAAAAAGGCGTGTAACTTCTTACCCCTGCAACAACGTGCCCCCCGCTCCCCTACATGATTCTAGATCCCTCAGCCACATCTTTAAGATGGGGCCCGCAAAGGCCAGTGCTTGCCAGTGTTGCGGAATTTGTTCGAAAAAGATACCGCTGGCTTGGAACGCAAAGGGCATTACAAGGAACACGGATGGGTTTTAGTCAGTAAGAGTTACACTCCCTTCCGCTCCACCCAGGACAGACGAAGTCATTTGATGATTTTAAAAAAGGCATATCTTTTAGCCACGAAACAATGATGGTTTAACAGATCTCCCCTAGTCTATTTCCTAGTAAAATTAGGCCTATATAGTCAGCCAAAGACTAGCGTAGATACTACCTACATGAAGATAAAGTTGGTATCCCGCGTTAACAATTTTCGTTGGTTACTAAATAAAATCAACAATTCCGTACAATCCTAACTCCGAACTGCTACTGAGAATTTCTTACAAAAATCCAAAAACACCGCTCGACCTAGGAATCGAACTCAAGATCTCTAACGTAAAAGTCGCGCTTAGGACCACTAGGCACAAGAGGCATTTAACAGCTGTTTATATTTTTAAGAATTGACTAAAAAAAATGTCTTATTTCGTTGCGATGCCCTTTTAACCCTTTATTGTTCTTAACATCAGTCTGGCGTCAAAGAAATTCAGTACGTCCCCGTTTCTAGGCGAGACATTTTGTCCCCTGAACAACCCTTTTTTGCTCTATAAATACATCTCGGCCAAAAGTGGTCTGATTTTAATCAGTTTTTTTACGTTTATCCCTATTGTAAGTGAAGGATGTTCTAATCCTGTGATTTTTTGTACATTTTGGTATGATTAGGGATTACAGACGGTATTTTATTTGTAGGTTGGCACGATAAGACGTAATAATGTTGGACTGCCTCGTTGGCCTAGTGGTCTTGAGCACGACTGCTACGCTAGGGGTCCTGGGTTTGATTCCCAGGTCGAGCAAAAAGTGTTATTAAGTTTTTCTATGAAATTCTTAGTAATAGCTCGGAGTTTGGATTTGTGCCCGGTTAATGGCAATAGGCTCGCCCCCTATTACATGAGACCTAAATATACCGGCGAACTGTGGGTGTACATTGGTACACCTCTGCCTAACCCTTCGGGGAATACAGGCGTGATGATGGTAATAATGTTGACTATTTTATATATTTTGAATTTACCTATGTTAATACTTTAAAATAATATAAAATACATCTTATAAAAAATTAATTATATGTGTGAGTGGCTATGCAAGGACCCGATGCCTTAGAAAGACCTACCAAGACCTTATTGGTGTGCTTGTGTGACCAAATGTATGACAATGGAGGAGGCAAAAGGAGTATAAAAGGTTCGTAGCAGGTGGCGTTCTGTAGTTTCTGCCTGCCCCCAAGAAAAAAAAGGCGTAAATTTATGCATGTAATAATAAAATGTGTAAAATTGCTAAAGCTAAGAGACAAAAAAAGGGTTCCCACTGTCATTTATATTTATACAATTATACATACCTACCACCTACAACATGTTGGTCAAAATTTTCTATAAATAAATATCACCTTTTAAATAAAATATTCCTAAATGTAATTTGAACTTAACTCATTAACTTTGGCATACCTATCCTTTAGTATTTATAATCTATTACCTAATATTGCTCCAAAAATATTATTTTAGTCCTAAATTAATATTAAGTTCACAAAGCCTCTTTCGCTAGACACAACAACTATAATTAAAGGTACTTCAAAAAACTAATTTTAGTTATTTTGCTTAACCATTCTATAAATCTGGAAAAGATAAATTTTATTTTACTAAACCGTTTTAGAATCTGTAAAAAAAATCTGCTTGATTGAAAATTGTTTAGTGAAAAATAGTGTTCGCATAAAATCAAATTTCGATCTAAATTGCATCCACACCCATTAGCCGCAAAGCTTTCAGCTTCAACGTATAGCGCTTGAATGTCGTAAAAAGAGCTGTAAAACTGTACCCAATAAAATAGTTACTATTGCCAGCGAACACAAAAAAAGAGAAAGAAATATGCTTCTTTATTTTTTATTCAATCTTGTACACAATACTGGCCACAATTCAACGTCGGTTACTCGTGTAACAGTTTAACCCGAATTGTTTGTAAATACTCGTACATCAATTGACGTCAAAATACCGGCAATTGACTACAAAACCTGGACAAAATTAATTAACGCTTTAATACTTCAGGACTTTGATTGCTTTATTCGAACGTCTCGAGTACAAAACTTTCTTTATTCGAAACTAGTTTATGCCCGGGACTTCTTCCGCACGGAACCTTAATTCTTTTTCTAAAATAAAAACTTAAATTACTTCTTATAATATCAGTTATATGCCAGTGAAACTCCCGTCAAAATCGGTCTAGCCGTTTCAAAGATTTGCCAGAACAAACAGACTTACTAACTCCATTCGATTTATAAAACGAATGACGTCATAACAAAATGGCTGCATGCCGTAAATGTAAACAATGAATTGAAAAGGATTCCCTCTAGAACGCGTTGTCAAGACTCACTCGAGATACACTCAGTTTCTTTGATAAATTAATGGGCATAAAGATCGTCAGATATTACGAATATTAATCATGGTGCCCACGCAACGGGTAAAAAACGAATAAATTTGACGTCACCAAGGAATAATTAATGTTAGATGGATGGATTAGGTGATTATCGTACCACAATTTATTACTTAACACTGGTTTTAGGTCATTTGTTTATTCGTACTGTTATTTAGGTTTCATCTTTTTCCTCAAATACTTAGCTACCTATAGATAAGTCCTTTAAGAATATTACGTCATGCTGAGTCATACGGCCCAAGTTATCGTATGTCAGTCGTCATTATCATAGTCAACATTTGATAACAACACACATAGTTCAATGACCTTAAAAAAATCGATTTTTAAAAACCAATCCCCAAATGTATCACAACTAATTTATCCTCTGAATTGAATTCGCTTAAAAACTCGAAAGCCATTCCAAAATTCTTTAAAAACTAAGTAACGCGATTGAAGAAATAACATTAGGTACGTAAATCAACTCATACAATATGCTTGACAATCCAATATTAATGAAAGTCACCTTTAGTTCTCAATCGATACTACAAGATACTAAATTCTAATAATAATTATACGGTAGGTTCATTATCCATGATATTATTGTTTTATAAATGCAAAGGTAACTCTGTCTGACAGTCTGTTACGCTTTTACGCGTAAACCGCTGAAGCGATTTTGATGAAATTTGTTACAAAGATAGATTAGATCTTGGAGAAGGACATAGGCTATCTTTCGTACTGAGAAATGGGCTTCATATTCTTGAATGAAAGTTAATATGGGAGTTCATTATTGTTAAAGATAAAACCATAAACATTCAGACACATGATACAAAAGAAATGAACATTTGTAACAAAATTAAAAAAAGGCTACACAAAGTAAATATTCCACGAGGACAAAGTCGCGGGCAAGAGCTAGTTTGTCGATAAAAGCGAAGCAAACTCTCATTCCAATAACATCTTTACCGTCGACGGAGCTAATAATGCAGTTGTTTTAAAACAATTGAAGACGACAAGCAATCAGCACAATCGGCCAACAAAGGTTCCAATCAATTGTACAGCACCGAACGACCTGCACCCGATCAAACGTCGGAACGACTTAATTGGGTCTTACAGTCGGACGAAACAGTAAAACGGACTGAGTGCAAATTGAAACAATAATTGCACCGACTTTAATGAAAACCATTATTACTGGAAAGTGAATGGGAATTTTATGGCTGTCGATATATTACCTGCCTAGTTTAATGAATTGTCTTTTAGAATACGGACATGTAATTAACTATCTATACTTAATGCAGAGTTTTTGTTCGTTTGTTTATCCACGCTAATATCTAAAATTACTTGTCAGATTGAAAAATATCTTGAATATGATAGTCAGATTCATGAGGAATATTAAAGGCTAACATCACGCTACGACCTACCACAGCAGAGCAGTAACCAAAGACGTAGCTTAATGCCGGTGAAAAACACCAATAGGTCGAAGTGCAGGCAGAGGCTAATTTTCCATAACTCTTCACTATGTTATTTCTGGTTGAAATATTTTGGTCGTACTTAATCTCGAAGACACAGCTATCTAAATCAAAAGGATCTCATTTTTTTATATTTTAACTTAACGCATATGAAAAACATGCGGACGAAGTCGCAGGCACAAGCAAATGCGTAATAAAGTTGATAATAAATTGACATTAAAAATGCACGTCGTCTTCAAACGGAGCTCTTTACTGACGAAAGCAATTTCGTGAACAAATGCGTTAATTAACAACATAGAGTATTTGAATACGCAAATGGATCGCCCGTTTTAATTAGTCCAGCCAATGTTTTGTGTCAACCAGTTTTTTTGTCTAATAAATAAAGCTTAGTTCGTTGACTTTCAATTTCGTAGAACAACTTCTTTTAAGCTAGACTTATTTGTTCTTTTGTGTTTTTTTTTTCTTTTTCGAATGCAGAGTTCAAATGATTTGAATTAAAAGTTTTATCCAAGCTCCTTGGGAGCTGGATTTTTAATTGTGTTAACAACAAAGGATTTTAACATATAGGTACCTAGATTGTATTTAGCTTGATTAGTACGTATTGGAGTACTTAACCACTCTGCTCGACAAGATTTTGACATTTGACACATCCGTTGGCTCGGAGGGTTGTAACGGATCATGTCATGAAATTCAAGAAATTACATGAACTTTCAGCATTCAAATTTACACGATAAAAAAATGTTCGCAGCTATTTAATAGAATAAGTTGGTGGCAAATATCTTTAATTATGACTTGAGGTCAGTCAAACCGCTTCAAATCTCCGCCAAATTTGTGTAAATTAGGTATTACTACACCCTATCGAAAAGGTAGGCCACTTAGATTAGCTGAAATTAAGTACAAAAACAACATTCTTGCTTGCTATAAAGATGCAAAAGGACAAAATAAAGATATTTTCATTCCAACTGGATTATTATTTTAGGCATTATCCATACTTAGGTACTTAAAAACTAAAAGCAAATCTTGACAAAATTTACACAAAATTGTGTTGCAACTTGACACTTCTTAGTGTTGACCGTCTACCTAAGTTTCTTATTTCGATTTGAAAGTTGCGTTCAGCCTAATCGATACTCGAAATAAAATCGAGGTTGGCAAAAAAGAGTAGGAACTGAATAAAAACTCTTTGGTTAATCAGGATTTATAATTCAAAATTTTAATAAACGTAAATTAGTCCGGAGATTTAATTTACTTAGATAATTTTAACCGACTTGAAAAAGGAGGATGTATATAATTAAAAAAATACATAATTATACATATATCTGACAAAATTTCAACAGAACCTTTTTTTTTCGTTTTACTTAGTCCTACGAGTAACTTTTAAAATTTCCTCATGAAAATCTGTTTGTCTGTCTGTCTCAACTAGTCAATTCTAGTTTAAGCTAATTTGGACTAGCTACGTTAGTGAGTCAACACGAAATTTGTAGGTAGGGAATTCGTACAGAAGCTGAGACGGATAGAAGCACGGAGTTTACGTGACAAGCTGCTGTACTGCAGCTTGGGATATTTTATTGCAAGGACTGTCACTTTTTTGGGTTCCGTACCCAAAGGGTAAAACGGGACCCTATTACTAAGACTTCGTTGTTTGTACGGAACCCTTCGTGCGCGAGTCCGACTCGCACTTGGCCGGTTTTTTTCAAACTAGCTAAATAACGAGTATTCACTTGAACGGAGTCGCTGGCCTAACCGCGACTTCGTTCGCGCGAAGGTTCGTTATCTGCGAGGTTTTATTTAATAGCGCGGAACACTATTTGTATTCTAAAATAAAGGTAGCCAAGTTATTGCTTCTAACAACAGATATTCGCAATAAAATGTTACAATATTGAACAATCCACGCTAATAAAAAATTTGAAAAATTAAAAATTACTATGTGGTCTTACCACAGTCTTACGTCATTGGTCCTGTCCGCTGCGCCGTGTATAAATAATAAATAATTGCAATGGCTAACATATATAATACTTATTTTTAATATACTAATATTAATTAATAATGTGATTTCAGCTTAAAATTTAATTTATTAATTTTTTTAAGAATACATTTCTAATATTCGTAATTTTTAGTACCTACTCGAGTCGAACCAAAAACAAAAAAATCGATTAGCATAATTACAGTTGCACATCACTGCAATTTTAAAAAAAACAACAATGGTCAACGTTTCGACAATTTCTAACATAAATGAGTTGTGGTAATGAATATTCCATGTAATTAGACCCGTGTTTGTAAATAACGTTAAAACCTGGGCATTTTATTGTTGTTTATTATATTTTGAATGACATTTGTCATGTTTTTAATGTAAACTAAATGTTTTTATGTGATATTTGTGTAAAATAAACAGTAAACACGCGCGATTGGCGCGAAGTTTCGACTTTGTGTATCAAATACTTTGTTACCATTACTGATTTATGTTGTAATACGGATGAAATCGACGTACAATTCAATGATGAGTTATTTATTTCTCCTGTAGAGGAGAATGGATGTCAGAAATCAGTCTTTTTTATGTTTTTTAGCCTCGACTTCCACAGTCTTCAAAATGGCGGTAACTGTGTTTTCACACATGTATTTTTAAGAGGTAAATTTATATAATCGCATGCTGAAACGAAAAGATTGAATGCCGCTATCATGTAGGCTTTTTATCAAACCGTCTTAATTAATGCTAACTCGTGAGATTCGACGACTAGCATGATCAATATTTACACTAATTGACTAGGATGGCGATACATCGATTCTCGGGTCCAAGTGGACGCGTTACCGAGCCGGCGGAGGTTTCTGTTTTCGGGTCCAATCGGATGCGCTCCCGAACTATACGGTTAAGTGACTTCTATTTTTTAATTTTGACATTTGATGCATAGTTAAAGATTCTTTCTTTTTTTGCAATCATAACACACATACATACAATCACGCCTGTATTCCCCGAAAGGTTAGGCAAAGGTGTACCTACGTACACCCAGAGTCCGCCGGTATGTTTTAGGTTCCATGTAATAGTCCATGTCCATGTGGTCATGTGTGTGGTCCATTTATATGTGTTGTTTTTTGCAACGTTAAACGCAAACAAGAAACTGTGTTAAATTTTAATATTTAATATAACTCATTGTAATTTTTCCCCTTTATACAATTTTATTATTATTTATTATAACAGACGCCTTAGAAAGCGAACTTCAGTTCAGGCACTTAAGTTAAGAGTCACCTGTCCCACTAGCACGGAAACGATCTCGTACGAAGGGAAACGATCCAGTGCGAACAGAAAAGCTTTTAAGTAAACAAGGTTGGGAGGGCACGTCCTAAAGGTCACAGGAATCTCGACCCTAAGGGAGATAGGCAGGAAAGAGCAACAAAGATGTCTTCAAGGCTACATGAAGGACAATATGAAAGTTATTTGACATAAGCCTGATAAGAAATTTTGAACTTTATCGTATCGCGTTTACTGAAGAAATAATTTAGAGACATGTTTGCTAGTTAATTAGTCCGTAATGGCTGTGCGGATTATTTTGCAATTTGTTATAGATGTAAAAAGGTTGAAAGGATAAAATGTCATATACTTTTTTTTATGGCATTAAATGACAAACAAGCCGACTGCCCACCTGGCGTTAAGTATGGTCACATCTGCCTTTAGACATTTGCAATACCAGAGGCCTTCACAAAAACCAAGTTGAAATGTCTCATGTGCCTATAATTTCACCGGCACCCATGCCCTTCAAATCAGAAACCCTCCCTACAATCTCTCTTAGGTATATTCCTTTGGGAACTTCTCATGGATGCCCTCTGTCTGGGGTAAACTGAGGAGTATGTCGGACTTTTACCAACTAAAAACCCCAAGGTTCCTCCTCTTCGCATAAATAAAACCACATAATAGAAAATATAAGCCAAAACTTACATTTACTACTTCAAAACATTTTCAAAGGCAACATACATTCAACCCCCGATGTTGATGACGTTCTGACACTAAACCGGTTTCAGCCTGACAAAATGAGGCGTACTCAGCCTGCCTGGATTACAGGCCAGTACTAATATTTGCCGAATTATTATTGCACAGACGGACTAAGGCTTGTCCGCAAATGAGACAAGCTGAAATGAACTGAACTGGAATTAGCCGAACGAATAATGGAATCAGGGTAGAGAAGTGGGGAGTGGGGGGGGGCTAAAGAAATATTAACGAGTAAAATGGAAGCGAAAAGAAAAGTAACAATAATTTCATCATTTTGGTCAGAAATTTTAGGGACGACATTTTTAAGAGACTACATCTTTCAAAACATTACACTGCTTTTAGGCTATGTCACAGTCGAGTAAAAGTAAAATTAATGTTAATTTTCATTTTCTTGGTAAAATGCTAAAATAGAAAAAATCAACATACTGTACCTATAAGTTGTAATGTTAAATGTCACAACCTATCAAGATATATTTTGATAATGAAATCTTATCTTACGGCCGGCTACACGGGTTTGGATGAAAATTTGCACAGAGATTGATTATAGTGTGGAATATCACATAAGCTTTTTACCTTTTCAAGTCACTTATTTAAAATCGCCTTCAGCATCACTAAGAGCATTTTTTGACATAAAAAAATAACATTTAGGATAAAGGCTAGATATTTTTAAATAAATAATGCAGGGTGTCATATTAAATCTGTTAACCTGCCAATAACATTCTTAGCTATCAATTTATTTTCATTTCTAATCGCGACTTCGTAGAATTATCCCACGAGCACACAAAACGGGATAAAAATATTCTATATGTAAAGCTAGATCAATATCTATCTAATATTATATGTGTGCCATTTCAACTATTTCGTTCTGACGTTTAAGCGTTACCGTGCCCCCGGAACGCAAAGAGTACATGAAGGAACATAGACGGGTTTTAGTCAGTAAAAGTCTGACACTCCCTCCCGTCCCGCCCAGGGCGGGGGAAGTTATTTGATGATTTCCCATCTATAAAAAAAATAAAAAAAATGTTTAAGCGTGCAAGAGTGACATACGTCCATCCATCCTCACAAAGTTTCACGTAAATAATATTATTAGCTTCTGCCCTCGAAAAATTTGATATATTATCCCACGGGAACCGAACATTTTTCAGCATTAAAATTATCCTATGTGTCATTTCACACTACAATCTATCTCAGTAGGTACCAAATTGCATCCAGATCCGTTCAGCCGTTTAAGCGCCTATTCTCACAAACTTTCGCATTTATAATATTAAGTAGGATATGATATCTTGCACATTTACAGGAATAGAAAAAAGTTGTAACTATGTATTATTATGTTTGGTTCATCATGTCTTAAAAGTCATAAATCTAACAACAGATGGATAATTCTACTAATTAATAACGTTCCAAATCAAGTCGCAATCTCATCTCAGCAACAATCGATGTCAAAAACTGACAGATTGAGACTAAGATTAGATTGCGATCGTTTCTAAGAGTGAATAGAATTGCTCTCAGATTAAATAGTTCGCAATGATGAATTAGAGATCACTACCTCACAAGATTACACCACCGTTACAGAATTTCATCAAATAATGTATTATAAACGTTCTTTCACTAGAATTTATTCTCATCTGCCTTATATAAACTAGGCGTACCTAATATACTCTAAAAAGAAAAGGTTTCATGAAAAATTCTTGGAATACCTAAACTTTGAAAGGCCTGCCCAAGTATCATGACGGATCGTTTGATGTGTTATTCATCAAAATCCATTCAACCGTTATGTCCTGAGGGACGTAAAAAGCTCATATTGTACAAATGTTCAACATACCATTGTAAATAGTGATAATACCTGCAATAGAAAGTGTTTTTAAATATATAACTTGGACATTAAACACAGGTCGTTATGGCCATCAAACTAAGTAACATCAGGCAAAAAATTTGCTGGGAAATGAGATTTATTTTTGGTGTGAAAATCACTGTTCGTGGTAATACACGCGAACCAATTTATGGGTTCATGCAACAAACAGTAAAGGGGGGTCGTGAAGGTATTTATATGTACAACATTTTAAAAGTTTTTTCGTAAAAAGAAATCTTAAAAAATGTTGCAATTTTGACCTTTAATATCTTGGTAAATAGAAGGTTCCCAGCTATGCAATGATGCCATTGTACTTTTTTACACCCTTTATTTGTGGATACACAACTGCCTCGTTAGCCTAGTGGTTTTAGGCGGGACTGCTACGGTAGAGGTCCTGGGTTCGATTGCCAGGTCGAGCAAAAAGTGTTATTGGGTTTTTTCTATGAAATTCTCAGTAGCAGCTCGGAGTTTGGATTTGTGCCCGTTTAATGGCAATAGGCTCGCCCCCTATTACATGGGACCTAAAAATATACCGGGGAACTGTGGGTGTACATTAGTACACCTCTGCCTAACCCTTCGGGGAATACAGGCGTGATGGTTTGGTATTAGTGCATAGTAAAGTATTTCATTAATTTATTATTTGGACAAACCTTTGCAAATTGAATTAAATTGCAATGTCAAACAATTACAATATGTACTGAATGAGCAAATGTTAACATAAGCAAAGACTCCATATTGGTTTATGCTCCACGAAAGGTCATTAACCGCAATAACGACCTTTATAAACTATATTTTGCTTGAAAATGTTTCGGTATTCCTTTAAAGTTTTTAAATCTTAGCAAATCTGCGAATTGAGCAGATTCTTTTGATTTCGATGAAGTTCTGCAATATCTCAAAGTCAGTTAATTCAAAGTTTTCCGAGTTTCACAAGTCGAATCAACTTGAAAATTGGTTCATAAAGTGTTGGGATGCCGTAATGATTTCTGATATTTAAGTACAACTGAACAAACTAATTAGTACACAGGCAAAAATATTAATCGTTTACTAATTAACCAATATCCAATTGTATTATGTCATTATCATCATCTTCCTGCTCTTATCCCATATTACTTTGGGTCGGCATAACATGTTTTCTTCTTCCATGCCCTCCTGTCAACCGTCGTGCTATCACTGACTCCCTTCTCTTTCATATCATCCCTCGTATTTTATACGAAATATTTTTAAACTTAGGGGAATGTAAAAGAATTGACATTTCAATATACTCATAACATTGTTTGAAAGTAATATTGCAAGTTGTTTACCTGTATGCCAAATAGTTTGATTGACTGTAAATAATAAACGAGAATAAAATTTACAGAATATTTAACAATTTTCAATTACTGTCACTTTAAATAACAACGAAAGGCCATTTATAAAATTAAAAAATAGGGGCTCATTGTACCGTTGAAATATACTAGCTTTTGCTTTGCGATACGGTCAAATATTCCTGTCTTCCATATTTAAAAAAAATATATAGTCATATCACTGAAGGTAGCACTGAAATATAGCTTGCCATTAGCAAAAGAATTTTCAGAATCGGGCCAGTAGTTCCGGAGATTGAGACGTTCAAACAAACAAACTCCTCTGCTTCATAGTATCAAGAGGTTATTTTTTGTCATTTCCGTACCTGCTGTTAAATATTCACTCAATAATATGCGAGAGCTAAGCAAAAGAAGATTATTTTATCCGCTTACATATAACATTCTTGTCACGTTCCCGTTCGTGTAGGTAAGTACTAAACATACTCGTATGTACCTATGTAGGTCGCTTACCTATAGTCACCGAAGAAGCTACTTTGGGATTTAAGATGAAGAAGAATATACAGTGGCGTAGCTTGTCTTAATCCGGTCCTGGATCATAAATTGTCAGGGGCCCCGCTACTTAACTGCGGCAAAACCCTAATATAGGGTAAATATTTTTCACTAAAGAAACAATATGTTCAGTTTCAATGAGATAGTAGATAATATTTTAAAAATTTTTGCTTGCACGTGTTCGGGGCCCCTGCAACTTTGGGGCCCCGTATCTTTAATACGGCGGTAACTACGCCCCTGGTGGCATACGACTTTCAGTAATCACGTTGAGATTAGGTCGCAACGTACCTACATGGCCATGTACAAAGAAATCATTATTTATCAAAGAAAGATTACTGAATAAGGTAAATAAATTGTGTGAGTTTCTAAGACTTGATGAGTCAGTCTGTAATCAGAGTTAAAATAACTTTACCTATAGTGCGTTCAATACAAAACGTAGTCTCGTTATATTGTGGCCAATAAGTAAATAAACTAAATTAAATTTTGTAGATAAGATAAGGGCTCTAATATCTATGTATTCAGCATGTATTCAGTCAGTATTCCGTCAAATAAGTTAATATTAAAATGACACGAATTATTGAGTTACGAATAATTTAGAAATTAAATTATTTAAAGGAAAACTGACCAACCACAATCATAGATAATAGTGCTTTTATCTTATCTACAAACAATTGAGATTCACGACATGCAGTGCCTTTAAGTTAATTTAAATTTTTCATATAATTTAATTATTTCTAGACTCAGCACTGTACTCGGCGCACTTTTGTCAAGTGGCTAAGGTCCCCGTTTTTAGGGTTAAATACCCAAAACGTGCCACATTCACATATTCTCTGCTGTCCGTCTGTCTGTTAGCCGGATGTATCTCATAAACCGTCATAGACAGAGAGCAAAAATGTTCACATAGTGTGTCACATTTCTACTGCCGCTATAAGAAAAAAATAATTTTAATAAAATTAAAGATAGTCCCCCATATAAGAAACGTGTTTTTTTGTATGTACTGTTAAATATTGCTCCGTGGTAAGGAATTCTTCATGCACCAGTCTGATATTGGCCGATTTTTATGCGTACACAAAGCAGATGCACAAAACACAATTGGTGCTCAAATACAGTGGAAACTCAGCTTACGATCAATTCAGTGATGGCTACCCAAACATTACACTAATTTGTCAACGTCCTGGTGCAATATCGTTTACGTCATAGCCCGACTTAATGATCATGGTAATGACGGAAGGCTCTTAATGTTAATGAAACTGCTCTCGTTTGCGGATAATAAAGCCTTAGGCTTGTATCAAACGATAAAGATTATCATAAAAAAGGGACATGAGTTTTACGGTCAAATCAAATTATTTTGTCCAGTGTCCCAGTGCCGCCAGATCTATGTCATTGTGGCACGGTTGTTTTATTTTTTTGTTTTAGAAAAAAACGTTGACCCCTATAAAGAAACACCTGTTTCGTGAGTGCATTTACACAGATGTAAACTCACATACACAAACAGCTAGACCCGGAACAACTATCTGAAGGCCATGCAAATATTTATTTCGTGCGAGATTCGAAACCGCGCACGCAACGCAGTCATTCGCTCAGTCATTGCGCCAACCGTGTTGTCGTGGGTTTTGAAGATACACTGAGGAATATGTCTTTAAGAATGTATGGGTACTTGCTAACTTCAATACTAGACTCTTTTTCAGGTATCGACTGAAAAAGGTAACTTACCCACTGACGTTTAAGTGTGACGGCTGGTTTTAAGGTACATTATATTTTATAATTATAATGTTTGAATAAAATAATGATGATGATGATAATGTTTATTAACTGCCAGACATTTTCCATGGGTCATAAACCTCAGCGAAACACTTTAAAGTCCCTTCCTTTTAAGTGTTTAGCTATTCTACATACTCGTATACTCAAATTCTCAACCATCCTAGAATGACGTACCTTTCGCGACGCTGGGATCTCAGTCCAAGTTATTTTTTATTTTTTGAACAATAAAAATGGTAAATATGGTCTATAAAACTTTTTGTTTTTGTAAAAATGATGTGGGCAGCGCAGGACCGGTCATTGTGGTTGTCTTTGGGGGAGACTTATGTCCAGCAGTTATGTCCTATGTCTTATGTCCAGTTATGTCTTATGTCCGACTGCTACGCTAGAGGTCCTGGGTTCGATTCCCAGGTCGAGCAAAAAAATGTTATTGGGATTTTCTATGAAATTCTCAGTAGCAGCTCGGAGTTTAGATTTGTGCCCGGTTAATGGCAATAGGCTCGCCCCCTATTACATGGGACCTAAATATACCGGCGAACTGTGGGTGTACATTGGTACACCTCTGCTTAACCCTTCGGGGAATACAGGCGTGATGGTATAAAACTTTTGTCTTCTGAACAGAATTTTCTTTACATTTTTTTCCTGTAAGCTAGGCTAAGTTCTCGACTAGCCTCATTTTACGGAAGCTAATGTAAGCAACGTCAGATTCATTCCATTCATAAGCCATGTGCCTTGCGTCCTACACGACCTCGACTGCAAGTACTAAGTACTTGTTTAGATTCATATTTTCTTTTCATACTTGGAGTACGCTTAGAAAGCCTGTAGTTTTATATCTGCTTATTGTGTAAATCTTTTTAATGTAGGATTTAATAATAATTATCACTATACGTATTTAGGTACTTTATGTAACTATACTTTTGTAAATCTATGGGGGAGGCCTATGTCCAGCTGTGGACGTCCTGCAGCTGATACGATGATGATAATAATGAACTGAGGACCTTATGATCCCGGACTTTTAGAAGGCCTACGAGGAGCCGAAGCCAAGTCGCAAAAGAGAGACAACTATAAGATAAAATAAAACACCAACCGACAATTATCCCTGCATGCGCTATGCAAGTGCATCCAAGAATAATCCCGGTTGGTGCAAGACTATTGCAGGATATGGAAACAAAGAATGGGACTATGGATTTTGGTGGCTTAATAGACTGGTTACCAGGTAGTATGGAAGGACTATGAATATGACTCGTAATATTACTTATTTTTAGCCTGTGTTGTCCCACTGCAAAGGTATCCCTGTCTCCTTTCCAATTCTTCCTATCCTGCGCTAGTGTAGACCAATCCCACCTATAAGCATCCAGCTCATCCCGCCATCTACACAAAGAGGGTCTGCTTCGATATCGCAGTACGATTATAAATGTTTGAGATAAAACGTTTTTACTAGGTAACTGAAACCATTCACGCCCACCTCAGCTTCAAAAATAAAACGAAGTCAAAAAATAATATCGACGTATTTTTATTTTTAATTTTTAAAGAAAACAAGCAACAATACCTGAAATAAATAACACATACACAATGGAAGGCAACCATTTTTTATATTCGCCACTCATTTGTGCCTACTCCGAAATGAGGCCCATTGTTTAATTTGCATCAGGCAGCCAATTATTGAATTGTTCGTTTGTTTTTCATTACAAATATCCACCCAATGGTTTGAATACGAGTTTCTTAGACAGAGAGTGAATGCGAGCTTATTCGGCAACAAGTCTCTAGTAATCATAATTTTGGTTGAAAGCTTTTATTTTGCAGATGGTTTCAAGTTTATTTTTAATCAGAGCAAGTACCTACATAATAAGCTGTAGAATAACTATGTAATAAGACACTTAACAAAACCGAAAATGACATGTTTTACTCATCATTGAGATATTTTTTTCTATATGCCATACCTGGGTTCGATTCCCAGGTCGAGCAAAAAGCGTTATTGGGTTTTTCTATGAAATTCGCAGTAGCAGCTCGGAATTTGGATTTGTGCCCGGTTAATAGCAATAGGCTCGCCCCCTATTACATGGGACCTAAATCTACCGGCGAACTGTGGGTGTACATTGGTACACCTCTGCCTAACCCTTCGGGGAATACAGGCGTGATGGTATATATGCCATACCTGAAAACCTGGTTACGGTGATTTTGAAGGTCAAAGTTCTACATTTTTCTACATTTTTTTCCTAACTAGTATTACTTGTCATAAATAAACTTGAAATACACACACGACCTTGTATTTTTGCATGCACTCATCAGCACAATGTTTTGCGTGCGTTACCTACACTGCGCATTACCACAAACATTGATTTTTCACACTAAACATAATAATGCTTTCCCAGCAATAATGTTTGTTCAATGTTACTTAGTTTGATCAGCAGTAAACGTAGTTAACGGCTATGTATTTTTACACCCCTATGTAAGTACACAGCCAGACGTCAGGTAATTAAATATACAAGGCGTTGATTTGCATCCTGGTCAAATTCAAGGAGTTAACTATGCTCGTGATTCTTAACACGAATCAATAATATATATTTTTTTGACCTGATTTTCAAATTCGAGGTAGCCATCTCGCCAGAGGGTTTAGGCGCTATGTACACATTGATATAGTCGCGCGACAACTCTGCCTACCGCATACGCAACTGGGCGATTCTGAATTTTGCGAGAGGAGTATACTGGAATACTGTTATTTGATAGTTGCAACTAAAAAAAACAAGCATTTATTAAATATTGGCCAGGTATCGTAATTATATTTGATTACTCCTATTTTTTTATGACAAGCTCCTAAAATTTGACGAGGATGCAAATCAACACCTTGCAGAAAAACCGTTTAGGTACATACGTACCTAGTTCTGAAAAACACGTTGTTAAGTACACTAATGTAGATAAACAACAAATATCAGAGAGCGACCCGATCTATCACACTAAAAAAACAGTTAGGGTTTAGCGCAAATGGATCTTTGCAAATGAAAGTAATTCATTTATCTTCCTTATTCGCTTGTTTTGCCCAGCCCCACATTTTCAGTGAGGTTATCAATAAATCACGTACCTTGTTTCCTTACTCAGGATAATTTCTTTTACCTTTGCTTGCCCTGCCGTTGTTCGAAAATTATTTGTATATTTTTTTATATAGCGTTCGTAGGGTTACCTTCGAGACGATACGTAGTTACTCTTGAAAGGGTCGTGGAATATTGCTAAAGTTGTTTTCTTCAATGTCTTTGAGAGATTATTTCTTTGAGAGATTTGTACACGTGCCCATAGATAGGTACTTATCTACTATGTTTACAGCAGTATACTTATTCTACGTTAGACAGGTTTCATGGAAATACCAAAAGTCACACACTATTTCATCGTTTACAGTTCCAATATTTGTAAATAAGTGCACGCTATGCACATAATTTAGCCGTCATTTCTTAATTTGTCTCACATAACTATAATATTATTATAGTAATTTTTGTGCAATGTTTACGTGTACTCTTGTATGATCCTGTGTGGAAATTATTGTTAAACATTTATTTTAAAAAAGTAAGTTTAGAGCGTTTTGCCTAATCGTCTCCATATTCCATTAAAAGCACCTCGCCGTCATATTCGTCAAAGAGAAAGCAAAAAAAAAATTTTTTATTACTTTTTAGTACTTTTACTACTACTACTACTAGTACCTACTTTTGTTATTTTTTTTCATTTTCGGATAACGTTGCCCCCCGCTAGTAATTTCTCCTGCATCGTGTATTGCGTTTTACATACATATAAATTCACATGCACAAACAACCTGACCTTGAACGACTACCTGGGCCTGTAGGCCATACAAATAATCGTTCGGTACCGAACTAGCGACACGCAGCTCAGCAGCCAATCTTTCAGTCACTGCGCAAACCGTATAAAACGAGACTCTAAATCAAAGAAGTGACATCCCTGATTACACGTTTAGCTATAATACGTCACAGAATCCTTTTCGCTTTTCAGGAAAACTACGATAAGCTCTTTATAGATCTCTAGGAAAAGGGTACGGGTCGCAAATTCCTAGGCACAAAAGGATAGGACACAATATCTGTCTTCAAATGGGTAGACGGTTCGCCAAACTAAACCTTGTTACAGATGTTTAAGAATTCAGATTCTCAGACTAATGAATGTGGACAACAATAGGCCACTAGCGTCAGATTCTTAGGCAGACAATCTGAAGAAGAAAACCACTTTTCTTAAGAGATTTGTTCCGAAAGCGCGCTTCGTGCAAAACGTAGTCGAATCATTTGGTCAATAAGTAATTCAATTCTGACAACCAGTCTAACCAAGAGGTATCGTGTTGCCCACTGGGTTGTGGAGGTCAGATAGGCAGCCGCTGGGAAAAAGGCTAAGCAGATGATGATGAAGAAATCCAATTCGAAGCTGCAGATCGGATAAGGTGACTAAAATTTCATTGAGCTTTATTAGGTAGTAGAGTTTCGAAACCACTTTTCGATGGATAAATGGACCATATTTTTTAACTATAAAATCTGTTAGTAACAAGAAAATGGCAAGTTAATACATAAAATTACTTGGGTTGGTTCGTCAGAAATCTGCCAATTTAGAGGCACTTTAATATTAATCCTTTTTTTAAATCTATATTTGTTTATGTAAGCATCTATGCCAATTCCTAGATAAGACAGGCTAGCAGGTGCAATTAGTACAGAAACACACAAGTAAGATTCATACACTTGATATCTAAACAATTTCAAAACAATCATAATTAAATACCGTATCGTATTAATGAGATAAGCCGTTTCTATGTACAATTACAAATAATTGCACATAGTAATATGACAAGTACCAATATCTTTGTATATTAATATAACGACGTGGAAGAGATTTTTGATACCCTATATGTCCCCCCGTTCTTTTTTATAAATTGCATATTATTGAAGAATAAGTTTTAAAAATATTTAATAAATATAAGTATTATACATACAAATGTTTATACAGCAAAAGGTTAACAGAGTCCAATTTTCTGTAATATGTATAAAAATGCTACATCAGCAAACATGTCCACCTCGCCCTCGTACCTACGTAACTATAAAGGCGTCAACCACAGATTAAAATTTAATCACGTAACGTTATAACGAAGCCGAAACGGTTCATGTTTGGACTTGTTTTAAACGGTATTAACATATAGGTACTGTGAAGGTTGTATGCGAATGCAACCTGGCTGAAAAGTTTCATTCAAACATTTACAAAAAAAAATAAAAAAAAATGGCAATGTGTTTTGATTTTGTAATTGGAATAATAAGTCTGTTAGGCTAACTTTACTACTATTAATTATAAATGCGAAAATTTGGATGGAGGGATGGATGTTTGTTACTCAATTATGTCACATCGGCTGAACGGATCTGGCTGAAATTTTGGCACAGAAATACAGAATAGTCTGGAACAGCACATAGGCTTTATCCCGTTTTTGTGCTCGCGAGAGATCATTTAGAACTTTGACTAAATTAAAAATCAAATCTAAAAATAAAAAGAATATCATAATAGTCATTAAGACTGTTTTTCCTTTGGAGTCTCACACACACACCTGGGACCATGACTACATAGTAGTTACAGCACCTTTATTTTTCCAACCTAGATATTTACTGACCTGTTTTACCTACAGAATTATTGATCTACGTCTTTATTTACCGAACTGAGTTCCACAAATATACTGATTTACTCGATTCGAATTTTGGTAGGAGAAATGTTATCCTAAACCAATTTCCCCCGAGTAATAGAACGTCAAGTCTTCAAAGAAATTAACGAAAGAATCCCTAAAGTTTCCAACTCGATATTTTGTATAGGCACACGAGTAACTTGAACTATCTAACTGTTGTAAGTAGTTTGATATAATTTTGTTTTTTAAACCGACTTCTTTAAAGAAGTTTTTAAGTTCGACTGTACGTTTTTTTATATCTCCGCCAATTGTCGATCGATTATCATTTTTTTTTTTAATTTAACGTAGTTTGGTAGATGACACTGTGAAACAATAATTCTAAGACTTCTTAAAAGCACTTTATTTTTATCTCTGAAAACCAGATGAATTTTTAAAAATCTATAATTAATTTAGTTGCTCTGCAATCAATAAATAGTTAGTCAATTGAGATGTCAAAAAAGTGACGTCATGGTTTAGTGTTGTCATACAAAATCTATGGGGGAATCGCGTTTTGACAGCTCATTAAAAGGATGTCAATTGATTAGTGGTGTCATCTACCCAATTTGCCCAAAAGTTGCTCTACTTAAAAGGGACTGAGCAGGCCATGTCAGATAAACAGTAGGCCCGAGTAGCACAAAGCTAGTGCCCTGAAACAGTGAGTCGAGGTCGCGGTTGACCACGAAGGAGACAGCAAGATGAACTCGATGGATTCCTCCAAAACTAGAAAAATGAGGTACGGAAACGTGGAATACGGAAGGAATGTAATGATGAGTTTGCCCATATATGGGATAGGATAGGCTGACAAGACTGATTTTTCCAGTAGACATTAACAATAAAGAGGTTATATTTTTCGACCTCTTTTTCAATGACTCCACTTTGTGAACAACATTCATATTAAGTATCACAAAAACACAATCCACACTTACTTTTCATCCATAGACATCCTTCACACGGGCCTCACGAGAAAATACGAACTAGCACCACTATTCATGAGAATTACAGTCACTCACAGATTGACCAGAATAAGGTTTTTATTCACAAAATTAAGGAACACAGTACACTTAGCTAATGGTAATAGCATGTCAGTCTAATTGTTACTGGAGCAACGATACGCGATATAATGACACGCCCGAATCTTATCGCGATTATCAACTTCTACGTAGCGATAGCGTAGCGTACCTACCTACCTGTATGTTACCTTTCTTGTAAATATTTAGCGATTAGTTACAGATACAATACTATGTACATTTCTTGCTACTGTTATATTTTATAGAACATGTGTTAGTGATGTTTGAAAATGTTGTAGATTCAAGATAAGCGTATGGGTTCTGTAGACTATTATAGAAATAATATTAATAATATAAATATTTATTTTCATTTTATTGAATATAGCTTTTGCCTGTGACTTCATCTGCGCGCGATGTTATACAGCTATGACAAAAATAACGTGGCTTTCTATGGGTAAAAGAATTTTCAAAATTGGTTCAGTAAATCCAGAGATTACAACCTCATAAACTCAGAAACATTACCCCTTTATAATAGTATAGATTAATTATATTGTTAAGTAAGGTATTAAATGTTTTAAACTTGCTTTATTTGTACATTTTAAAACAAGTTACAAAGTACTTATAATCACTAACGCTGCCAGTATAACCATAAATTATTCGGTGTTTAACTTGTCGTAATTTTTTCCTTTTTTTTTGTAAAGTAAATATGTCAAATCTGAAGGCTAATTGTGCTACCTAACTCACGTTTAACCCAGTGGCAGAGCGATTAGCTGCTGCGCTGGGTGTGGTGGATTCGATTCCGCACAGAAAAATACTTGTATGGCCTACAGGTAGTTGTTCTGGGTTTGTACGTGTATGTGATTTTATGTATTTGTAAATACACCCACGAAACAGGACAAATTGTTAGTGTCAAAGACAGGCCAATTCTCATAAGTAAAAACGTTCGAAATCACAGTTACATCTCAGCGACAATCAATGTCAAAAATAAAAGTTTTTTTTTACAAATTGAGACTAAGAATAGATTGCAATCGTAACTAAAAGTTAGTAGAATTGCCACCTCGATTAAAAGTTACTGTCAATTATCACCACACACTAAGAACTACATGCTGAGATAATTTTAATTTCTTTCGAATCATTTTTTTTTCTGTCACAATTAAATGACGAAATTATGACCGAACATACATTAAAAAACAAACAAAATGTAAACACATTAATTGATAACCTCCTCCATTTTGAAATCGGTAAAAAAAATAAGACATCGAATTAAAAAAAAAGATCTACAAAAAAATACACGGTCAATATTTTTAGTTTCAATTCTATTTCAATAAAATTGTAAATATTGAATGGACATAAAATAAACAAATCAAATTAGGAGTTTGCAACACTACGGCCGCACCGCGGTTTCAACCATGCTTTAGGCTAGCTTTAAAAATGAAGTTTATATGAAAAAAGTTTCACATTCAATTACATTGTTGAGAGATTTCGAAGTAGACTTTCGAAAATAACATTATAGCACTTATATGAGTGGAGAAAGAATTATAATTGAATATCTTTGGTTTTCTCAGTAGCAGCTCGGAGTTTGGATTTGTGCCCGGTTAATGGCAATAGGCTCGCCCCCTATTACATGGGATCTAAATATACCGGCGAACTGTGGGTGTACATAGGTACACCTCTGCCTAACCCTTCGGGGAATACAGGCGTGATGGTATATATATCTTTGGTTTTTTAAACGTGGGCGTCTTTATAGGCCTGTGTCACCGCGGCCCTGGAACGCAAAGCGCATTAGGAGGAACACGGATGGGTTTTAGTCAGTCAGAGTCTGACCCTCCATTCCGCTCTACCCAGAACTAAAAAAGTCATTTGACAAATTCCTATACTTAAAAAAATTGTGAGTAATTGATAGGTAGCGACAACAATCCCTTAAAGTTGACTTTAAAACCATCAAGCCGTTAAGCTACAGTGTGCGCCAAAAAATATACATACACACGAAAAACATAACGCTACTTCTGGCACAGTCGGTTGAAAAACACCTACCTATCTATGAACAAACTTTATAAGCGTCTTTTCCATTGATTTGAATTTGTCTTTGCTCAATAGCAGAACGTAAATAAAAAGAGATTCGTAGTTAAAGAAAATGTTTCTAATTAAATAGCACCTTAGTACCTAGTAATAGGGATTTAATTAAAATATGTAAGCAAGTGTTTTGAAGTAGACAGGTATTATGTTCTCTTTTTGTAGATTAACGAAGTGAGTCCATAGTATACGATCGACAATAAAAGTTGGATTTATTCTCAAAATTAATTAGTTCGTCCTGAATTTTTTAAATGCCAAATACTTTTTTTAACAATTTCACCGATTTTTATTTTTGTGCGGATCACTAATTCTCTTTCTTATATAAAAGCCTAAGCTACGCCTTTTAATATCAGCTATCTGCCAGTGAAAGTCCCGAGAAAATCGGACTAGCCGTTTCAGAGATCATTCAGAGAAAATTTTTCAAACAGATGTCAAAAAAAAATTGTTCTTTGTTATACATAAATGCAGTGTAAACATTAATAATATGCATCTAGTAGAAAACTGTTAATTTGACATTATAAACCGACACTTCAATTTCATTTATCTAATTGTATGTTTAGAAAACGTATTGTGTTGCTAGGCAAAGTTCCTAGGTATACATAAACATAGTCAATACCAACACGAAACATCGCACTAAAACATAGTCTAAAGATAATTTCATACACAAAAGTAGCCTACGTAATCACTAACAAAGCTAGGATTTACGATGCAATAATGTAAAACTGAACTATGTAGGACACTAACCAATTTTGGTACAATTCCAAAAGCTTAATGCAGACTAAAATAATTTTGCGTTTCACTACCTACATAACAATTGCGATACACACACGTCTTGTTCTCCGATTGTGAATAAAATGTAATGTTTTACGTCTATTCTTATCATAGGAATATAAAAAGGACGAAGGAATGATGTCACGAATGTTATAGATACAGACAACGCTAGCTTTCCTTAATGAAAGATAAATTGGTCCGCCACATCAAAGGTTTGAGATATAAAAGGGACGGAAAACTCTACCTACCTACGTATAAACAGGTACAACAATACAAGCCAACAGATGCCACATATTCGTTGATGTCTAAATGTTCGCCGAATATTTAATGAAATGAACGACATTGGCTCACGGAACATGGGCGAGAAGCTAATCAGTGCGTATATGTGAGTAGGTCACAAACGTCGATCGTTAGCCACCCGCCATCAATCACACGTTATCGGCATCATCCACAAAATATTAACCAATTATAACAGCCCAGCTTTCGCTATCATCGGCGAATTATTAAAAACACTCTGTGGTGGTCTCAGCGTCGAGTTACGCAGTTACTAGGAGATCTATTGCGCATCTAATCAGGGACTTGTTTTTGGACATTGTCACTTGATTTGTTATTTATATTTAGCACGCAGGTAATATTCAAATATTCAGTGCAAGATTTTCAAAAGGTTAATGGGTCCAGTTACAGAAGATAAATGCAGTTTTAAAGTGGGTCAGAGATCTTGAGGATAAGTAAATATTTTCATACAGAGATGGTGGTGGTGTACAGTGTTTATATTCTGGCGAGGTACTTACCAATCATGTGGTGGTTGTGGTCGTCTGCGAGCCTGTACACAACACGGTGGCTCCTGTGGCTCGCAGGGCAGCTGCAGCGCAGGCGGCGGCGGCGGCGGCGGCGTGCAGGCCAGCCGCCGCGCGGCCGCCGCGCCCACGTACTCCACGTAGCGGGACGGTGGCGGAGAGCCCGCGATGTCCTCGCGACACGCCGGCCCGCAGCACTTGCGCGGCGCTGGCGGGGGCGGCCTGCATGCCAGCCCGCAGTACACCGGGGGCGGAGGCCGCAGCGGCGCTGGCGGGCGCGGCACGTAGCGCTCCACAGGCACGTGCGCCGCCGGTGGCACGTAGCGCGGCCGCCGCGCGCGCTCCGCCTCCGCACAGCGGCGCACCCGCCGCGGGGACGCTGAGAACCGGTCCGGCAGCGGCGCGGGCGGCGGCGGGCTGAGCCTCTCCGGCGGCGCCACGCTGAACGCGCCCGTCGCCGGGAAGCGTTCGCACGGTGAGCGCGCGTACTCCTCGCCCATGGCGCGCGGTCAGCCGGGCCCGCCGCCGCCCGCGCGCCCTCCCAACCACGCCGACACTCTGTCTCACATGCCGCGCGACCACTCTAGCACTATCACTGGGCGGGCGCTCCGCTCGCGGTCGGGGGCTGCGGCGCTGGTCCGATGTCCGCATTCACTCCGCGGGCGCCATGACGCTACCGGATCGATAGCGGCGCGGGGCGGCCTCAGAGGGCGCACGCCGCGGATCCTGCTTCAAGACGCATCGCTCGTTCCTTTCGGCTTATATGGAGCTTTGAAAACGAGCTTTGAAGCTGGGGCGAGGCGAAAGTGCGTCCTCGGCCAAGATGGCCGCTCTCATCATGTCCGCTTGCGGCGCGCCTGCGCTATTGCCGTGTGATGTGTTTGTTTTCACCAGATACTGATTTAGCACTGATCGCGACACTGGGTGGTTCCTGGGGCTATGTCTCGATGGGGTTCACAATAAACAGTCACGGGGGTGATGGTGCGCGTCGCGGTGTGGTGGTCGGCTCGGCTCGGGTGCCGAGGGTGTCGCGGGTGTCGAGTGACGTGCGCCGCTGGCGGGTGACGGGCGCGGGGAGCGCGCCGACGTCAGGCCGGTGCGCTATCGACGCCGCGCGCCGCCGCGCAGCCCGCGCCGCGCCACGCTACACACTTCACGTCGCTCCGACACAAACACACGATTGCAAAACGAACGACCGTCGCCTGTAGCCTACTTTTATTTCCAGTATCCTGTTCACACGAAACCTTAATTTGATCCGATTTTATTGAAATAACCTCGATTCCCAATTTCAGAATAAGCTCGTAACTCGTAAAAAAAAACGTTCGTTTTCAGAGTGCTTACGTCTAAATGACCTACACGGTTTATGTTTGAAGGGCATAAAAGGAAACGTAGACGTTACTTAGTACCGTTCATTATGTTTTGACACGTTATAATAACAAATAATAAGGTTCTCTGAAGACGTAACAAGAAAAGAGGCTAAAAAAGATCAAATTGTCTGTTTCAGAATATCAATTAGATTAGGAAAATGTAGAGATAAAGAAAATGCCCACGGCATTACCTTTCATCCAGCTAATTTTCTTACAATCTTTTTACGTTATCGAATGGGTACAAACGGCTGCGTCGCAGTCCTTTGAAGCTGTAGACCCACTAGCGAAATAGGTTAAGAACCTATTTCGTGACATTACTGTTTTAGGATAAACTTTTCGCGCTCCCTCTCTGTTTGTACGCGAATATTGACCCAATTTTATATAAGTAGAGCGCTTCGATTATTACGAAAGCAGTTTCAGTGGTTTCACGAATAATGTCGATATTCGCATAAAAGGCATAAGTTTAGAACATAATAATTTGAAAATAACCTTTTATAATTATCGAATGACTTAAAAAGTATTCGTAAAAATAAATGAGTTTTACGTAGGAGGTATTTGAGTGGGTCTGATCTTAGGGTGAGAGGAAAAAACAGTGAGGGGACACAACTTCGACATACCGAGGTGTGTCGTACACCGTTCGCGTTGCCATCACTCGGCTTCACTTGTCATGCAAACTGGGTATGTATTATTCAGTGTATGTTAAGGATAACACGCATCTCAGAATTGACGTTGGAAAACGAGAAACGTCGGTACCTTGGTAGGAGAAACAGACTAAATTAAGTAGGCAAGACCTAACGATGTTAGTCGAAGGCCGCAGTAGTTATTCGTGTCACGTTTTAACCTACAGTTGTCAATTGTTGCTATTACGAGGACAAATTAAGTGTAGCTTGTTGGGGGGGAAGTTTCCAGACATGATGTAGTTTTCATTAAATTATGATTGTGCGATGTTGATTATGGATGATGTAGAAAGAATCGTATTATTCAGTAAGAATATTTTTACGTTCTTGATTCTTTGTGACCCTATGAAAGTCACTTTCTGAATGTGGTTGTTCGGCTATATATGAAACATACCCTTTACATACATACACATCACGCCTGTATTCCCCGAAGGGTTAGGCAGAGGTTAGGTGTACCAATAACACCCACAGTTCGCTGGCTTGTTTTTAGGTCCCATGTAATTGGGGGCGAGCCTATTGCCCTATACGTATATATATATATAATAATATTGTATATGAAACATATCAGTGATTTACTAAAAACCTTTATGGGATTTCTCGTTAAGTTAATGACATCATAAATGGATTAATCTTGTAGGCTGTTACATGATACTTCGATTTAACGGACTGCAGTCAATATGCTACTCAAAGTGACCTTACATATCATCACCCCTGTATTTCTCGAAGGGTTCGGCAGAGTGTAATAGAGGGTGAGCCTATTACCATTAACCGTTCACAAATCCTAACTCCGAGCTCCTACTAAGAATTTCATAGAATACCTATTAACACTTTGTACGAATAATCATCGATCAATCGAACCCAAGACCTATAGCGTAGCAGTCGTGCTTAGGACCACTAGGCTAACTAGGCAGTCAAAATGACCTTCAGTCTGTAAATAAGAATTAATCCAAAATAACTAAAAAAAAAATATTTGACGACGCGTTGGCGCAGTGGCTGAGTGATAGGTTGCAACTCTGAGCGTCGCGGGTTTCATTCCTGCACGAAACAAAATAATATTTGTATGTGTAAAGGTTGTTCCGGGTCTGCCTGTTTGTGTATGTGAGTTTATATGTTTGTAAACGCAGCCTCAATACAAGCAAAATCCTAAAGTTGGGGAACGTTTCTTTAAAGAAATAAAAAAGTAAATTATATATATCATATATACAGGATAAGTTTTTAACCAGTGCGTAATTTTTTTTTGGTAGTTCAGTGTCAGTAATAGAACACATTTCGGTGTTTAGTTAAAAAAAAAAATAAAAAAAAAAACATCCTTATCCGAGTTTGAAATAAGCAAAACATCCAGGACATAATCTATTCGCCATACTATCAATGAAAACTCGCGGCCGCCGCCGCCGCCCGGGCGCATGGCTGGAGTGAGGGGGTGGGGAATGCGCTAGCGCCGAGTGACAATGAAATATGGTTTTTAAGTAAACATGTTTCGTAAGCGATAACTTTTTTTTTTAGTACTAAGACATATCAAAATAAAATATACGTGTTTAATAAAACGTGTTGAAGTTTATTATGGCAAAATTTACGCACTGGTTAAAAAATTTTCCTGTATATATATATCACCCATCTATATATCACCCACAGTTCGCAATAGGGGGCGAGCCTATTGCCATTAACCGGGCACAAATCCAAACTCCGAGCTGCTACTGCGAATTTCATAGAAAACCCCAATAACACTTTTTGCTCGACCTGGGAATCGAACCCGGGACCCCTTGCACAGCAGTCGCACTTGCGACCACGAGACCAACGGGGCAGTTATGTTTATAAAAAAGTAAATTATGTGAAACTAATTCAATATGCCAATTTAGGTATGTGTTTTATTACTTCATAGCAATTACCTACAGTTTAATAAACATCTCATACTTATGATTACAATATATTTAAAATAAAATATTCAAAATTGTTACAATTACTTTGAAAAGTGTTAGAAGTTTTGACGTAAGTAAGTTTGCTCGTTCGGCAGAACTAAACTCAAATACTGACGCTGAAAAAACTAAACAATAAAGAACATTTGTGTTCTTATTTTTCATGTTACTTATTTCTCAATGCTTTGTAACAGAGAAGATACAATACATGCTCGTGTTAAACAAGGACTAATATTATCATTGAAATATGAACACCTCCCGAGACCTAACTTTTTATTAGTATACTAGTGAACTATCCGCGAATTCGTCCGCGTGGCTTATTTCACCCGCGTTAAGTTACATCTTTGGTTACTGCTCCGCTCCCGTGGGTCACAGCGTAATGTTTAAAAGCCTATGTGATGTATATGTACCTATATACCTACGCACGCGCATTGCCGCTGCGATGTTGCGAGCCCGCGCGCGCCGCGCGCCGTGCGCGGGGGCAGTATTAAACTAGTGTCCAACTCATTCGGTCGTTTTATTACGCTCCCTACGTATCATTGGCGACGACGTCGGAGAGTAGGTACCCACGCTAACAAAATGAACGCGTATTTAGGACATTTGCCTATTTTCGACCATAAAACCAGCGACTGGAAAATACAAAAAGGCAAACTAACGCAGTTCTTAAAAATTAATAGTGTAGAAGATGAAAAAAAGAGTGGAATTCTACTGTGCCATCTCACGGAGGAAACGTACCGTTTATTGCTTAACCTCGCATTTCCAAAGGAATTGGAAGCGCTGAGTTTTCAGGAACTAGTTGAATTACTCGATGGCCATTTCAAGCCCAAAAAGTGCTCATTCGTGGACAAGGCGAATTTTTTTAGTGCCAGCAGGAAAACAGGCGAAACCATAGGAGAATGGGCGGCGCGACTGAGAGGTTTGGCAACTTATTGCGACTTCGGCACCGCTTTAGAAACGAATCTAAGAGATCGTTTTGTCCTTGGCCTGACTGCAGGTCCAGAACGCGACAAGCTGTTTGAGCAGTGCCCGTCGACACTCACGTTATCGCGGGCTATTGAACTGGCGGAGCAGGTAGCTTGTGCCAAAGAGGCGAAGATCACGTTAGGCACCAGTTCGGAAGCCGTATCTATCAAGGAAGAACCAATATACCGCGCGGGATTCCAAGGTCAAGCGAGCCGCCGAGGCCGCGGTGCGGGGGGCGCGGACGCGGCGTCTCGCCGCGACACGGATCGCTGTTCAAGTTGCGGTATGAAAAATCATAGTGTTGATAAGTGTCGTTACAAGGGCTATAAGTGTCAAAAGTGCGGTGTGAAAGGCCATTTAAAAAAAATGTGCGGTAACCAGAAGAGTTCAACTTGTGTTAATCATATTGACTCTAAGGAAGATAGCGGTGATAACCAGTCCCAAGACGCGAGTTGTGACGAGTGCCAAAATTTTAATATAAGGTACGTGACTGACAAGCCTTTTCTTATTCAATTGGTACTCGGCGATCAAAGTATCCAAATGGAACTTGATTCAGGATCTGGCAGTAGTGTTATCTCAGAAACTCTATACCTAAATAAGTTCTCGCGTTATAAATTACAAAGCTGTAATGTAAAAATGTGCCTGTACAATGGACATAAAATCTCTCCCCTAGGTTTTTTTACTATTATAGCGATATTTAATAATATGCAACAACAAATAAAAATTTTTGTAGTTAAGAATGGAGGTCCGCCCTTGTTAGGCAGAGATTTCATGTCCGTTTTCAACTTAATTATAACAACTAACATTAACTCCTTAGCGTGTAGCGATAATAATGTACTAGAGAGGTTTCCTGATCTGTGGCGGGATGAGCTGGGTTCATTTAATAAATTTAAAGTAAGCCTGCAACTAAAAGAAAACTCCGTCCCAAAATTCTATAAGCCGCGTACTGTCCCTTTCGCACTAAGAGATAAGGTCGAGCAAGAATTAGAGCGATTAGTAAGTTTAGGTATTTTGGTGTCGATCAATCACGCGCAATACGCCACTCCGATAGTACCGGTGTTAAAGGAGAACGGAACGGTACGAATCGCCGGAGATTATTCCGTTACACTAAATAAAGACCTCGTAATAGAAAAATATCCTTTACCTAGAATTGAAGAAGTTTTTGCTAAGATTGGAGGGGGCGAGCTATACAGTAAAATCGATCTAAAAAATGCATACAATCAGTTTATTTTGGACGAGTCATCACAGGAACTTACGGCGATAAACACGCACAAGGGTTTGTATAAATATACGCGTTTAGTTTACGGGCTAGCTAACGCTCCCGCTATTTTCCAAAAATCCATGGAGACGCTTTTAGCTGGCATAGACGGAGTCAGCGTCTGGCTCGATGACATATGTGTTACGGGTCCCGACAGGAATACGCACATTCAAAGATTATCAGAAGTTTTAGGTAGATTAAACGATGCTGGGCTGCGTCTCCAAAAAGAAAAATGCGAATTTTTCAAACATAGTGTCCTTTATTTAGGCTACGTTATCAGTAAAGCGGGGCTAATGACAAGCCCAGACAAAGTCAAGGCCATAATAAGTGCTCCCGAGCCCACTAACGTCACGGAGGTAAAGAGATTCTTAGGTATCGTAAATTATTATAGGAATTTTATTCCCAACGCCTCATCGTTGCTAAGTCCTCTTCACGAGCTATTACGGAGCGATGTGCCCTGGGAGTGGGGAGAAAGGCAGCGGCAGGCAATGGCGGCAGTGCGCCGCGAATTGGCATCAGAGCGCGTTCTGGCGCATTTTGAGCCGGCGGCGCAACTTGTACTGACAGTGGACGCGGGCCCGGCCGGGCTCGGAGCCGTGCTATCGCAGCGCGGACAGGACGATGCGCACGAACGCCCTCTCGCGTATGCATCCCGTTCGCTTACCCCCAGCGAGCGAAATTATAGCCAGATACAAAAGGAAGCGACCGCGATTATATTTGGAGTTAAAAGGTTCCATCAGTATTTGTACGGTCGTAGTGAGCCATTTATTTTAAAAACCGATCATAGGCCTTTGGTATCAATATTTAATAACAAGACAGGCATACCGGTAACAACAGCGCTAAGGCTTCAAAGATACGCTATTATATTGTCGGCTTATAATTATGTAGTGCAATATGTATCCGGTGATAACAACCTAGTAGCGGATTATTTTTCACGCGCGCCCTTAAAATGTACAAACAAGTCGGAAAATACCGAAAATAGTGTAGACTTTTATTATGCGCTTAGGTTTTTAAATGAAGCGTCCCCCGCTACCACGATACGCGAGATAACGCAGGCTACGGAACGCGACACGGTGTTACAAACAGTTATTAGGTATATGCAAAAGGGCTGGCCACGAAAAATAATTTGTAACAAAATTTTACCCTTTTTCCAGTGCAAATCTGACTTGCAGTATGAACACGGTTGCCTCTTTAGGGGGTATAGAATAGTTATTCCATTGTGTCTAAGAGATAGCATGTTACGGGAGTTACACGAAACACATTTAGGTATAACGAAAACTAAAAGTAACGCGCGGAGTAGGATGTGGTGGCCCGGCATCGACGGAGACATCGAGCGTTGGATAGGCTCCTGTACTACATGCGTAAGCGTGCGTCCCGCGCCCCCGCGCGACCCCCCCGCGCCCTGGCCCGCCGCCGCCGCGCCCTGGCAGCGCGTGCACATAGATTATATGACCATAGGACAAAGGGTATATCTCGTGGTAGTAGATTCATTCAGCAAGTGGGTAGAATGCTTATTTATGAATAATGGAACTACAACTAAGGCCCTAATAGCGAAATTAAAAGAATTATTCTCAACCTTTGGTATTCCAAACGTATTGGTATCTGATAATGACGTCAAAATAAATTCGATCGAGTTCAAGACATTTTGTAGTTCTAATGGTATTAAATACATGACGTCACCCATTTATCACCCGCCCAGTAATGGTCAAGCCGAAAATTCAGTCAGAACTTGTAAAAGAATGATAAAATGTATTTTAGAAGATAATTTACCACTGTCTCAAATTAACGAATTGTTATTAGGCTATTTGTTCAATTATAGAAATACTGAGCACTGTACCACTGGGGAAACGCCAGCTAAGTTGATGTTTGGTAGAAACCTGCGATCTCGTCTTGATTTAGTTCTACCTTCAAAAGCAATGATTTCGGTTGATACTTCTGCAGTGCGCGGGAAAAGACAGTTTGTGGTGGGCGATGTCGTTTGGACCCGATGGTACAGCGCACGGAAAGAAACTTGGCAATTAGGTATAATAAAAGATAGGATAGGCAATAAAATGTACAACATTTTTATTAAAGATTTGAATCACGAGTGTATAAGACATGTTGATCAAATCATGAAATACACGGGTAATAATGAGAACTTGATCACAAATTCTAGTGAGATGGTGTCTCATCAGTTTCAACCACCTGATACAGGTAATACTAGTCAGGGAGCTAGTGGCGCGCCTGTAGCACCAGGTACGGAATGCACCGCTGATGATGGTGATGGTGATGAATGGGGTGATTGTGAAGCATCCGAGAGTGAGGGAATGGCCACCGATAGAGTAGCAACGCCGCCGCCGCCCGCAGGGCAGGGCGAAATTGTTTTGCCCGAGGGTAATCAGTCCGCAAGTACCGACGGACACATTGTTGACGTACCATCAGAACCTTCAGCCGCACCCTCACGCTCGAAGCGCACTAGGACATTAGTAGATTATAAGAAATACTTTTAAATACCTACAATATTTTGTACTTACATAATTGATATTTATATTGTCACCAGGTTTCAAAATCTAAGTGTGAAGGAGTGATGTATATGTACCTATATACCTACGCACGCGCATTGCCGCTGCGATGTTGCGAGCCCGCGCGCGCCGCGCGCCGTGCGCGGGGGCAGTATTAAACTAGTGTCCAACTCATTCGGTCGTTTTATTACGCTCCCTACGTATCACTATGTTAAACAGGGATAATGTAAACAATTTTTAAAAATCGATAAAATGCTTCCTATGTGTTTTGTGTGTGTGAGGGTGTGTTTGTTTTAAGTACCATCCGAGGACGTGCGTATGAATACACAAGGCACGACCGAGGACCTTTTCAAACCGAGGACTTTTTCGAGGGTCCTCGGTTTGACTTGACCAAAGATTCGTATTCTGCGAGCGATTTTGAGTCTTTCTGTATACTTAATAAGAAAAAGTTGTCTGAACCTCGGTTTGATCAAAAAAATTCATAATCTTACACTCGATTTGTGTATCCACCTAGTGGCGCCACTGTCGCCTCACACACAGCCTCTTTACACTCATTTCACGTTTGTTGTATTATACGAGGACCTATGTGTTAACTTTAACACAAAAGTCCTCGGTTAGGCAGCTTTTCCGAACAATGTGTATTTAAGACCTCGGTTTGGCAGCTTTTCCACGCAATGTGTATTTAAGACCTCGGTTTGCTAAATTTTCCAAACAGTGTGTATTCTAGTCCTCGCTTTAACAGTTTCCCTCGTGTGTAGTGTGCTATCACTGAGAACTCCTCAACAGTTTATAGCATCGTCTTCAAATTTAGCATACGCGTTAGGTTTACATAGTATAACAAATATAATAACCAAATTGTACTAAAGCTGCAGCCGGGGTGGTTTCTTCATGAGGGAACTCCTCAACAGTTGGTAGCACTGTCTTCAAATTTGGCATGCGCGTTAGGATTACATAGTATAACCAATATAATAACCAAATTGTGCTGAAGCTGCAGCCAGTGTGGTTTCTTCATGAGGGAACTCCACAACAGTTAGTAGCACTGTCTTCAAATTTAGCATACGCGTTAGGATTACATAGCATAACAAATATAATAACCAAATCGTGCTGAAGCTGCAGCCAGTGTGGTTTCTTCATGAGGGAACTCCTCAACAGTTGGTAGCACTGTCTTCAAATTTGGCATATGCGTTAGGATTACATATTATAACAAATATAATAACCAAATCGTGCTGAAGCTGCAGCCAGTGTGGTTTCTTCATGAGGGAACTCCTCAACAGTTGGTAGCACTGTCTTCAAATTTGGCATACGCGTTAGGATTACATAGCATAACAAATATAATAACCAAATCGTGCTGAAGCTGCAGCCAGTGTGGTTTCTTCATGAGGGAACTCCTCAACAGTTGGTAGCACTGTCTTCAAATTTGGCATACGCGTTAGGATTACATATTATAACAAATATAATAACCAAATTGTGCTGAAGCTGCAGCCAGGGTGTATCCTTCATGAGGAAACTCCTCAACAGTTAGTAGCACCGTTTTCAAATTTGGCATACGCGTTAGGATTACATAGTATACCAATTATAATAACCAAATTGTGCTGAAGCTGCAGCCAGTGTGGTTTCTTCATGAGGGAACTCCACAACAGTTAGTAGCACTGTCTTCAAATTTAGCATACGCGTTAGGATTACATAGCATAACAAATATAATAACCAAATCGTGCTGAAGCTGCAGCCAGTGTGGTTTCTTCATGAGGGAACTCCTCAACAGTTGGTAGCACTGTCTTCAAATTTGGCATATGCGTTAGGATTACATATTATAACAAATATAATAACCAAATCGTGCTGAAGCTGCAGCCAGTGTGGTTTCTTCATGAGGGAACTCCTCAACAGTTGGTAGCACTGTCTTCAAATTTGGCATACGCGTTAGGATTACATAGCATAACAAATATAATAACCAAATCGTGCTGAAGCTGCAGCCAGTGTGGTTTCTTCATGAGGGAACTCCTCAACAGTTGGTAGCACTGTCTTCAAATTTGGCATACGCGTTAGGATTACATATTATAACAAATATAATAACCAAATTGTGCTGAAGCTGCAGCCAGGGTGTATCCTTCATGAGGGAACTCCTCAACAGTTAGTAGCACCGTTTTCAAATTTGGCATACGCGTTAGGATTACATAGTATAATAAATATAATAACCAAATTGCGCTGAAGCTGCAGCCAGGGTGGTTTCTTCATGAGGGAACTCCTCAACAATTGGTAGCACCGTCTTCAAATTTGGCATACGCGTTAGGATTACATAGTATACCAATTATAATAACCAAATTGTGCTGAAGCTGCAGCCAGGGTGGTTTCTTTATGAGGGAACTCCTCAACAATTGGTAGCACCGTCTTCAAATTTTGCATACGCGTTAGGATTACATAGCCTAACAAATAAAATAACCAAATTGTACTGAAGCTGCAGCCAGGGTGGTTTCTTTATGAGGGAACTCCTCAACAGTTTATAGCATCGTCTTCAAATTTAGCATATGCGTTAGTTTTACATAGTATAACAAATATAATAACCAAATTGTGCTGAAGCTGCAGCCAGGGTGTATTCTTCATGAGGGAACTCCTCAACAGTTAGTAGCACCGTTTTCAAATTTGGCATACGCGTTAGGATTACATAGTATAATAAATATAATAACCAAATTGTGCTGATGCTGCAGCCAGTGTGGTTTCTTCATGAAGAAACTCCTCAACAGTTGGTAGCACCGTCTTCAAATTTGGCATACGCGTTAGGATTACATAGTATAACAAATATAAAAACCAAATTGTGCTGAAGCTGCAACCAGGGTGGTTTCTTCAGAAAGAGAGAAAATGAAAGGTAGACTGAATCCTTAAACAAATCGTTAGAAGCTACTGCTATGTACACGCCTGCTTAGATTACACAACATTATGATTTTCTTTTCACCATAAATTGTTGTATTGTCATGGGTGCTTAATCCGTGTGCTCTTTATGAAGAATCAAAAGTAGAAATGTCTTCCTAGGTGAAATGACGGCAGCAAAATTTGAAACAATCAAAAAGTACAATGAAAAATACATAACAGATAATATTAAATGACAAACTTGAGAACGACGCTATCAACTGTTGAGGAGTTCCCTCATGAAGAAACCCACCCTGGCTGCAGCTTCAGCACATTTGGTTATTATATTTATTATACTATGTTAACTTAAGGCGAATGCTAAATTTAAAGACGGTGCTACCAACTGTTGAGGAGTTCCCTCATGAAGAAACCACCCTGGTTGCAGCTTCAGCACAATTTGGTTATTACATTTGTTATACTATGTAATCCTAACGCGTATGCCAAATTTGAAGACAGTGCTACCAACTGTTGAGGAGTTCTCTCATGAAGAAACCACACTGGCTGCAGCTTCAGCACGATTTGGATATTATATTTATTATACTATGTTAACTTAACGCGTATGCCAAATTTGAAAACGGTGCTATGAACTGTTGAGGAGTTCCCTCATGAAGAAACCACCCTGGCTGCAGCTTCACCACAATTTGGTATTTATATTTGTTATACTATGTAAAACTAACGCATATGCTAAATTTGAAGACGATGCTATAAACTGTTGAGGAGTTCCTTCATGAAGAAACCACCCTGGCTGCAGCTTCAGCACAATTTGGTTATTATATTTGTTAGGCTATGTAATCCTAACGCGTATGCCAAATTTGAAGACGGTGCTACCAATTGTTGAGGAGTTCCCTCATGAAGGATACACCCTGGCCGCAGCTTCAGCACAATTTGGTTATTATATTTGTTATACTATGTAATCCAAACGCGTATGCCAAATTTGAAGACAGTGCTACCAACTGTTGAGGAGTTCCCTCATGAAGAAACCACACTGGCTGCAGCTTCAGCACGATTTGGTTATTATATTTGTTATGCTATGTAATCCTAACGCGTATGCCAAATTTGAAGACGGTGCTACCAACTGTTGAGGAGTTCCCTCATGAAGAAACCACCCTGGCTGCAGCTTCAGCATAATTTGGTTATTATATTTGTTATACTATGTAATCCTAACGCGTATGCCAAATTTGAAGACAGTGCTACCAACTGTTGAGGAGTTCCTTAATGAAGAAACGACTTTGGCTGCAGCATCAGCATAATTCTGTTATTATATTTGTTATACTATGTAAACCTAATGCATATGCCAAATATCAAGACGACGCTATCAACTTTTGATGAGTTCCCTCATGAAGAAACGACCTGGCTGCAGCATCAGCTCAAACTGGAGACTGACTGGTGACTGGATCACTAGATAATCCTTATGCGTATGCCATATTTGTTAGCGCGGAAAGAGCTTGTACGAAGGCTCTCTTTCTATAAGTAATTATTTTAAGCCTCTCTTTGGGAAGCGCTGAAAAACGTAAAGACATAAACTCGTCCTCGCTTGGTACTTCATTTTAGAAAATGTGTGTTAGAAATAAATCAGAACATTCTACATAAGTTAATAAATTATCTTAAACGTAAAAATTGGTTTAGGTATGTAGATTTTCCAAGTCCTCGGTTTATACAAGTTCTACACGAAAACTGTCCTCGGTAAGGTGAAATAAAGTCTAACACAGCGTCCGCGCTTCGTACAAGAAATAAGAAATATTGTGTGAAAGTACGTCCTCGGAAGGGCGTCCCAGGGCTTACGTAAGAGGTCCTCGGTTAACTTACACAAAGTCCTCGTATGTGCATCGCTGGTCACATTTAGCTGTGTATTTCAGGTCCTCGGTACGATAGCCGTAATTCATATAGATTTTTTTTGAGATAGCACTATCCCGATGCGCTCATTACAATAGATTTACTCACCTCTCCCTTTCTATCTTATTGAAAAAGGCCTGCGACGTATTTAAACCAGTTTTTTGGAGGGTCCTCGGTTCGTACAAGTACATACAAAGTCCTCGTAAGGGTGTCTGTACAAACAAGGGTGTGTATGTGTGTGTTTGTTTTAAGTACCATCCGAGGACGTGCGTATGAATACACAAGGCACGACCGAGGACCTTTTCAAACCGAGGACTTTTTCGAGGGTCCTCGGTTTGACTTGACCAAAGATTCGTATTCTGCGAGCGATTTTGAGTCTTTCTGTATACTTAATAAGAAAAAGTTGTCTGAACCTCGGTTTGATCAAAAATATTCATAATCTTACACTCGATTTGTGTATCCACCTAGTGGCGCCACTGTCGCCTCACACACAGCCTCTTTACACTCATTTCACGTTTGTTGTATTATACGAGGACCTATGTGTTAACTTTAACACAAAAGTCCTCGGTTAGGCAGCTTTTCCGCACAATGTGTATTTAAGACCTCGGTTAGGCAGCTTTTCCACGCAATGTGTATTTAAGACCTCGGTTTGCTAGATTTTCCAAACAGTGTGTATTTTAGTCCTCGCTTTAACAGTTTCCCTCGTGTGTAGTGTGCTATCACTGGGAACTCCGCAACAGTTTATAGCATCGTCTTCAAATTTAGCATACGCGTTAGGTTTACATAGTATAACAAATATAATAACCAAATTGTGCTGAAGCTGCAGTCAGGGTGGTTTCTTCATGAGGGAACTCCTCAACAGATAGTAGCACCGTCTTCAAATTTGGCATACGCGTTAGGATTACATAGTATAACAAATATAATAACCAAATTGTGCTGAAGCTGCAACCAGGGTGGTTTCTTCATGAGGGAACTCCTCAACAGTTAGTAGCACCGTCTTCAAATTTAGCATACGCCTTAAGTTAACTTAGTATAATAAATATAATAACCAAATTGTGCTAAAGCTGCAGCCAAGGTGGTTTCTTCATGAAGGAACTCCTCAACAGTTTATAGCATCGTCTTCAAATTTAGCATACGCGTTAGGTTTACATAGTATAACAAATATAATAACCAAATTGTGCTGAAGCTGCAACCAGGGTGGTTTCTTCATGAGAGAACTCCTCAACAGTTGGTAGCACCGTCTTCAAATTTGGCATACGCGTTAAGATAACATAGTATTATAAATATACTTAATAACCAAATTGTGCTGAAGCTGCAGCCAGAGTGGTTTCTTCATGAGGGAACTCCTCAACAGTTGATAGTGTCGTTAAGATAAGATAAGATAAGATAATTTTTATTTGTTCAAAACATGAGTATACATACATAGCATGCAAGATGTTAAATCCAATTATAATTTCAGTCATGTTTTGCCTGAACGGCGTACAAATATGAGATGTCGAAGTTACACAGCATCAATTATTTTTATAGTCGTTAATTAAATTGCAGATATACCAATTAAACAATCCAATTTAGAGCATACTAAAAGCTAAATGGTAGAATAAAATACAATGATAAATAATACTCATTCCAAAAAAAATAAAAAATAAAATAATTATACAATCATGTCAATATACAAATACATCTAAAGGAATACATACACATGTCAAAGCCTGTTAATAAATTGAATGTCAATATGCAAGTCAAATTAAGTTGTCGGTTAAGAATTCGTCAGTGCTGTAATAGATTTTCTCTAACAAAAGGTTTTTTAATCTATTTCTTAATTTTTCAATAGGTAATTCCCTCCAATGTTTTGGCAACTTATTATAGAGAATTGGCGCCATACAGAATACACTTTTACGCATTAGAGCTTTTCCGGATCTCGGAATACATAGCTTACTATTGTCGCGTCTATTTCTAACTACTTTATCTGACTCTAAGGGGAATAGGTGTGGATTCGATTTGACGAACATGACGATCTCTAAAATGTACATTGACGGAAGGGTTAATATGTTATATGTTTTAAATAACGGCTTGCAACTCTCTGTAACATGGAGACCAGATATAGCCCTCAGGCACCTCTTCTGTGTTTTAAATATCACATCTTTATTTGTTGAGTTTCCCCAAAAAATTAGTCCATATCTCAAGTTAGAGGACACCAAGCCGTGATAAGCAGTTAGCAGTGCATCAACATTTAAGATGGGGGCCAATTTATATAGGGCATATGTGGCATTACTAATTTTTTTGCTTAATTCTTCCGTATGAGCTTTCCAATCTAATTTGCTGTCAATAGTTACACCAAGAAATTTGGTTGTGTTTACCTTATCTATTTTGTTATTACAATAATGGACATTTACATTTGGTATGGATGATCTTTGAGCAAAATGCAGAATATTAGTTTTCTCAAGGTTTATCTTAAGATTATTGTTTTCCAGCCACTTTACCATTGATTCTAAGGAATTGTTAATATCAGATTCGTATGTGTCTCTGTTTTTAAAAGCAATTGTAATAGTACTGTCGTCGGCAAAAAGTGTCATCGGGTGGTCGATGCTTTTGGGTAGGTCATTAATGTACAGTATAAAAAACATCGGGCCAACGACAGTTCCTTGCGGAACGCCAAATTTAACTATACGTTCTTTGGACTTATACACAAATTCCTTTTTATTACTTTTATTTACTGCTGAGATTTCTGTAAATTGAGTTCTATTGCTTAAATAAGATCTAATGAGGTTTGAGACATTACCTCTAATGCCATATGCTTCTAATTTTTCAATAAGTGTGTCGTGCCGGACATAGTCGAAAGCCTGTGTCATGTCACAGAAAATCGTACATACAGGTATATTTAAATCTACTTTTTGCATGACATAATGTAAAAAATCGTATATTGCCAAGTTTATTGTTTTACCAGTTCTAAACCCTTTCTGTTCATTAGTGAGTATGTTTTCTCTTTCCAGGTACGTATTCAACTGTTTACATAAATACTTCTCAAATATTTTGGAGATTATGCTAATAAGAGATATTGGCCTATAGAATTGCATTAGCTCTTTATTTTCCTTTTTAAATAACGGCTTTATGACAGATACTTTTAAAGCATCGGGAAAAACACCTGTCTCGATGCACAGGTTAATTATATAGCTTAGATGCGGTGCTATTTCTCCCGCTACAGATTTTATAACTTTTGTTGATAGGCCATCATGTCCTACACTATTTGTATTTTTCAATTGTTTTATAATTTTAAATACTTCGATTGGCAGACAAGGGGCAAGAAAAAAAGAATCTCTTCTTTTTGGTATCAGTGATGCAGCATTTTTACCAGACCCTGCTATAGGGTTAATTTTGTCAATGAAGTAATTATTAAATGCATCTGCAATAGCCTTTGGATCTGTAATGACGTCATTTTTTACACAAATTTTATCAATACAGTTTTTTGGAATGTTGAATTTCGAGTCATTTATAATTTTCCAAGTAGCTTTTGATTTGTTATCTGACGTCTTTATTGCATAGTTATTCTGTGCCTTTTGAGTAAGTTTTACAATTTTTTTAAATATTTTTAAATAGCAAGTTAGTTTTCTTTTATTAATCGAATTTGGTTTTAGTCTATATTGCCATAATAATTGCCTTTTTTTTTTACTACATAGTTTTACACCACGTGAAACCCATTTTGGTTTTTTCATCGTGCTGATTCTCACATTAATTTCAGGAAAGCACAATTTGTAGAATAACGAAAACATGTCAAAAAAGGAATTGTACGCTACATTAGGGTCATCGGTTTTGTAAATGTCAGAAAAGGATAGTTTATCTAAGCAATTTTTAAATATTGTCATATTTTCGTTACAGTAGTCGCGTCTTGTAACCTGCCAATATTTAATATTACATTTCTTTTGCACTGGAAATGACATTAGTTGTGCCGTATGGTCCGATAGAGCAAGTTCTAGGACTTCAACCTTGCCTGCTTTGCGAAAGTTATGAGCAATATTATCAATACAAGTTTTACTCTTTAAGCGTGTAGGTTGATTTAAGGCTAACTTTAAATTGTAATTCAGTAATATGCATTCAAATTCCATTGTCTGGACGGTCTTTTTTAAGATGTCGATATTGAAATCCCCTGCTATGACAATATTATGATGGCATTTCTTCGTTACCTCTTGCAGGAGGAATTGTAATTTGTCCATACATACGTTGAAGTTTGTTAACTTGGGAACCCTGTACACACATGCCAGGACAATGTTATAACTAGGTAACTCTATCGCGCAGCATTCAAATACTCCAGGTTCTGATATGTTGGCTATCCTCTTTAATTCGATGAAGTGATGTCCGTTCTTTACCAGGATGCATGCACCACCTCTCTTGCTTTCTTTTCTGCAATACGAAGCCGCTAGTTGATAATTTGGTATGGTTAAATATGATTCGTATCCTGCCATAATAAAGTGTTCAGTTACGCACAATATATCTACACTAACACCCTTTTCCGATAATAGCTCATCTAGGCATATTGTGACATTGTCGGATTTATTTAGTAGTCCGGCAATATTCTGATGCAAAACACAGACATTTTTAGTCACGAAAAAAGTCTGTTATTTTTTCCTGGTTCCCTGCCATGTCATCTTGATTAACAGATTGTCGAGTCCGGTTATTTTCATTATTTAGTGTCGTATTATTTGATTCTTTTGGGTCTGCGTAGAAACGTTTGATATCGAGTACGAGGTCATTTAGGTCGCGAATAATTGTTCTCATGCCAGCGTTATTAAGCTTTCCGCTACGTCTATTGAACATTTTACAGTCATAGGATAGGTTCAAGTTTGAGTCGAGAAAGTAAGCGTGTTCATGGGTGAAAATGTCATGGCACAGTAGGCTATTGAAATATTCCACCTTCCCATTAAAAATGTTCGTATAGCTGCCACATTTATATGTCGGTGCGCAGATAATAATATTGGTGTGTTGAATTTTATTTATCGATGCTCGTATATTAAATATCAAATTAGTGTAGTCATTTGAGTTGACGTCTTCTTCTCCTATTAATACAATACAGAAGTCGTTCATAGTAAATGACTTCACTTTGGTTTCTATATTGAGCAATATTTGGTCCATCGTACGGTGTGGCATTATGTAGTGACATATTTCTGACTGGAGTTGCAGTGTTGTATTAGATATTGAAAGTATTTTGTTGTCTTTGTTATTGCTAAGAATGCATATCTTACTGGTTGTCGTAGTATGTTGCTCAGATCTTGGTTCTTGTGTGCAAGCTGCATATTTTATTGGTATTTTATTTTTTTCGGCTACTGTATCATTATCAGTCTGTGTTTCTTTATTTATACATCTTGTAGGTTTTGAGCATTTAATTCCTTGCTTTTTTGGTGTGGTGGAAGCTTTTAATGGACTAGCCGCTATTTGTTTGTACAATGAGTTTTTCCGAACTAGGTTTTCATTTTCCTTTTTAAGCTTTCCAATGTCTAGGCTTAATGAGTCAATTTCTCTATTTGCGCTACTAAGTTTACTGGTGAGGTCTTCGATGGTTTTCTTTAACTGGGTTATTAAATCAATATCATCATCATCCGATATATCTGGCATACTACATACAGTGCCATCTAGTGTGTGATTGACAAAAGTTTCATCCAAGTTATCGGAGTTTGAGTGCGCTCGTGCGCGTCGGACAGTGATGTTATTGATTTCGTCCATGGTTGTGTATGTAGTACCGATATTAATCGCTAGATGTCTATTACACAGTATCACTTGTTTTGAAACTAGATGTCACTTCGCTCAATATTTATGAGTCATTATGTAGACTACAAATTCAAAATGTTGAAAATTAACGATCTTTATTCGCTCTTCGTGAGATTAATGAGTTTTTAATAGAACTAAGTTATTGTACCTGTAGTCTTTGGTGTTGTTACGTCGTAAAATCCGTTTAATCGCTTTTTTTTACTCCTTTGGCACTGATTTATTTGTTTTGTAAACACTGGACGTATGTTGTTTGTTTTGTCACATAACACTTGAGTTTTGCGAAGATAACGTTATTTAGGGTCAACAGTCACTTTCTGGATCCACTTATACTAATAATTACTTAATTGATGCACTATTACTATTTAAATACATTTATCGAATACGGAGTCGATGTTAACTGAGTAACAATTTAATGGCTTTTTTTTTTTTTGTCGTTCTCAAGTTTGTCATTTAATATTATCTGTTATGTATTTTTCATTGTACTTTTTGATTGTTTCAAATTTTGCTGCCGTCATTTCACCTAGGAAGACATTTCTACATTTGATTCTTCATAAAGAGCACACGGATTAAGCACCCATGACAATACAACAATTTATGGTGAAAAGAAAATCATAATGTTGTGTAATCTAAGCAGGCGTGTACATAGGAGTAGCTTCTAACGATTTGTTTAAGGATTCAGTCAACCTTTCATTTTCTCTCTTTCTGAAGAAACCACCCTGGTTGCAGCTTCAGCACAATTTGGTTATTACATTTATAATACTATGTTATCTTAACGCGTATGCCAAATTTGAAGACGGTGCTACCAACTGTTGAGGAGTTCCCTCATGAAGAAACCACCCTGGCTGCAGCTTCAGCACAATTTGGTTATTAAATTTATTATATTATGTAAACCTAACGCGTATGCTTAATTTGAAGACTATGCTATGAACTGTTAAGGAGTTCCCTCATGAAGAAACCACCCTGGCTGCAGCTTTAGCACAATTTCGTTACTATATTTATTAAACTATGTTAACTTAACGCATATGCAAAATTTGAAGACGGTGCTACCAACTGTTGAGGAGTTCCCTCATGAAGAAACCACCCTGGCTGCAGGTTCAGCACAATTTGGTTATTATATTTGTTGTACTATGTAAACCTAACGCGTATGCTAAGTTTGAAGACGATGCTATAAACTGTTGAGGAGTTCCCTCATAAAGAAACCACCCTGGCTGCAGCTTCAGCACAATTTGGTTATTATATTTGTTATACTATGTAAACCTAACGCATATACCAAATATCAAGACGACCCTATCAACTTTTGAAGAGTTCCTTCATGAAGAAACCAACCTGGCTGCAGCTTCAGCACAATTTGGTTATTATATTTGTTATACTATGTAAACCTAACGCGTATGCTAAATTTGAAGACGATGCTATAAACTGTTGAGGAGTTCCCTCATGAAGAAACCACCCTGGCTGCAGCTTCAGCACAATTTGGTTATTATATTTGTTATACTATGTAAACCTAACGCGTATGCTTCATTTGAAGACGATGCTATGAACTGTTGAGGAGTTCCCTCATGAAGAAACCACCCTGGCTGCAGCTTCAGCACAATTTCGTTATTATATTTATTAAACTATGTTAACTTAACGCATATGCCAAATTTAAAGACGGTGCTACCAACTGTTGAGGAGTTCCCTCATGAAGAAACCACCCTGGCTTGCAGGTTCAGCACAATTTGGATATTATATTGGTTGTACTATGTAAACCTAATGCGTATGCTAAATTTGAAGACGATGCTATAAACTGTTGAGGAGTTCCTTCATGAAGAAACCACCCTGGCTGCAGCTTCAGCACAATTTGGTTATTATATTTGTTATACTATGTAAACCTAACGCGTATGCCAAATTTGAAGACGGTGCTACTATCTGTTGAGGAGTTCCCTCATGAAGAAACCACCCTGGCTGCAGCTTCAGCACAATTTCGTTATTATATTTATTAAACTATGTTAACTTAACGCATATGCCAAATTTGAACACGGTGCTACCAACTGTTGAGGAGTTCCCTCATGAAAAAACCACCCTGGCTGCAGGTTCAGCACAATTTGGTTATTATATTTGTTGTACTATGTAAACCTAACGCGTATGCTAAATTTGAAGACGATGCTATATACTGTTGAGGAGTTCCCTCATAAAGATACCACCCTGGCTGCAGCTTCAGCACAATTTGTTTATTATATTTGTTATACTATATAAACCTAACGCATATACCAAATATCAAGACGACCCTATCAACTTTTGAAGAGTTCCTTCATGAAGAAACCAACCTGGCTGCAGCTTCAGCACAATTTGGTTATTATATTTGTTATACTATGTAAACCTAACGCGTATGCTAAATTTGAAGACGATGCTATAAACTGTTGAGGAGTTCCCTCATGAAGAAACCACCCTGGCTGCAGCATCAGCACAATTTGGTTATTATATTTGTTAGGCTATGTAATCCTAACGCGTATGACAAATTTGAACACGGTGCTACCAACTGTTGAGGAGTTCCCTCATGAAGAAACCACCCTGGCTGCAGCATCAGCACAATTTGGTTATTATATTTGTTATACTATGTAATCCTAACGCGTATGCCAAATATCAAGACGACCCTATCAACTTTTGAAGAGTTCCCTCATGAAGAAACGACCTGGCTGCAGCATCAGCTCAAACTGGAGACTGGCTGGTGACTGGATCACTAGATAATCCTTATGCGTATGGCATATTTGTTAGCGCGGAAAGAGCTTGTACGAAGACTCTCTTTCTATAAGTAATTATTTTAAGCCTCTCTTTGGGAAGCACCGAAAAACGTAAAGACATAAACTCGTCCTCGCTTGGTACTTCATTTTAGAAAATGTGTGTTAGAAATAAATCAGAACATTCTACATAAGTTAATAAATTATCTTAAACGTAAAAATTGGTTTAGGTATGTAGATTTTCCAAGTCCTCGGTTTATACAAGTTCTACAGGAAAACTGTCCTCGGTAAGGTGAAATAAAGTCTAACACAGCGTCCGCGCTTCGTACAAGAAATAAGAAATATTGTGTGAAAGTACGTCCTCGGAAGGGCGTCCCAGGGCTTACGTAAGAGGTCCTCGGTTAACTTACACAAAGTCCTCGTATGTGCATCGCTGGTCACATTTAGCTGTGTATTTCAGGTCCTCGGTACGATAGCCGTAATTCATATAGATTTTTTTTGAGATAGCACTATCTCGATGAGCTCATTACAATAGATTTACTCACCTCTCCCTTTCTATCTTATTGAAAAAGGCCTGCGACGTATTTAAACCAGTTTTTTGGAGGGTCCTCGGTTCGTACAAGTACATACAAGGTCCTCGTAAGGGTGTCTGTACAAACAAGGGTGTGTGTGTGTATGTGTTTGTTTTAAGTACCATCCGAGGACGTGCGTATGAATACACAAGGCACGACCGAGGACCTTTTCAAACCGAGGACTTTTTCGAGGGTCCTCGGTTTGACTTGACCAAAGATTCGTATTCTGCGAGCGATTTTGAGTCTTTCTGTATACTTAATAAGAAAAAGTTGTCTGAACCTCGGTTTGATCAAAAAAATTCATAATCTTACACTCGATTTGTGTATCCACCTAGTGGCGCCACTGTCGCCTCACACACAGCCTCTTTACACTCATTTCACGTTTGTTGTATTATACGAGGACCTATGTGTTAACTTTAACACAAAAGTCCTCGGTTAGGCAGCTTTTCCGCACAATGTGTATTTTAGTCCTCGGTTGGGCAGCTTTTCCACGCAATGTGTATTTAAGACCTCGGTTTGCTAGATTTTCCAAACAGTGTGTATTTTAGTCCTCGCTTTAACAGTTTCCCTCGTGTGTAGTGTGCTATCACTAGGAACTCCTCAACAGTTTATAGCATCGTCTTCAAATTTAGCATACGCGTTAGGTTTACATAGTATAACAAACATAATAACCAAATTGTGCTGAAGCTGCAGCCGGGGTGGTTTCTTCATGAGGGAACTCCTCAACAGATAGTAGCACCGTCTTCAAATTTGGCATACGCGTTAGGATTACATAGTATAACAAATATAATAACCAAATTGTGCTGAAGCTGCAACCAGGGTGGTTTCTTCATGAGGGAACTCCTCAACAGTTGGTAGCACTGTCTTCAAATTTAGCATACGCGTTAGGTTTACATAGTACAACAAATATAATAACCAAATTGTGCTGAACCTGCAGCCAGGGTGGTTTCTTCATGAGGGAACTCCTCAACAGTTTATAGCATCGTCTTCAAATTTAGCATACGCGTTAGGTTTACATAGTATAACAAATATAATAACCAAATTGTGCTGAAGCTGCAACCAGGGTGGTTTCTTCATGAGGGAACTCCTCAACAGTTGGTAGCACCGTCTTCAAATTTAGCATTCGCCTTAAGTTAACATAGTATAATAAATATAATAACCAAATTGTGCTGAAGCTGCAGCCAAGGTGGTTTCTTCATGAGGGAACTCCTCAACAGTTTATAGCATCGTCTTCAAATTTAGCATACGCGTTAGGTTTACATAGTATAACAAATATAATAACCAAATTGTGCTGAAGCTGCAGCCAGGGTGGTTTCTTCATGAGGGAACTCCTCAACAGTTGGTAGCACCGTCTTCAAATTTAGCATTCGCCTTAAGTTAACATAGTATAATAAATATAATAACCAAATTGTGCTGAAGCTGCAGCCAAGGTGGTTTCTTCATGAGGGAACTCCTCAACAGTTTATAGCATCGTCTTCAAATTTTGCATACGCGTTAGGTTTACATAGTATAACAAATATAATAATCAAATTGTGCTGAAGCTGCAGCCAGAGTGGTTTCTTCATGAGGGAACTCCTCAACAGTTGATAGCGTCGTTCTCAAGTTTGTCATTTAATATTATCTGTTATGTATTTTTCATTGTAATTTTTGATTGTTTCAAATTTTGCTGCCGTCATTTCACCTAGGAAGACATTTCTACTTTTGATTTTTCATAAAGAGCTCACGGATTAAGCACCCATGACAATACAACAATTTATGGTGAAAAGAAAATCATAACGTTGTGTAATCTAAGCAGGCGTGTACATAGGAGTAGCTTCTAACGATTTGTTTAAGGATTCAGTCAACCTTTCACTTTCTCTCTTTCTGAACGAGACGATGCTATAAACTGTTGAGGAGTTCCCTCATAAAGAAACCACCCTGGCTGCAGGTTCAGCACAATTTGGTTATTATATTTGTTGTACTATGTAAACCTAACGCGTATGCTAAATTTGAAGACGATGCTATAAACTGTTGAGGAGTTCCCTCATGAAGAAACCACCCTGGCTGCAGCTTCAGCACAATTTGGTTATTATATTTATTGTACTATGTAAACCTAACGCGTATGCTAAATTTGAAGACGATGCTATAAACTGTTGAGGAGTTTCCTCATGAAGAAACCACCCTGGCTGCAGCTTCAGCACAATTTGGTTATTATATTTATAATACGATGTAAACCTAACGCGTATGCTAAATTTGAAGACGATGCTATAAACTGTTGAGGAGTTCCCTCATAAAGAAACCACCCTGGCTGCAGGTTCAGCACAATTTGGTTATTATATTTGTTGTACTATGTAAACCTAACGCGTATGCTAAATTTGAAGACGATGCTATTAACTGTTGAGGAGTTCCCTCATAAAGAAACCACCCTGGCTGCAGGTTCAGCACAATTTGGTTATTATATTTGTTGTACTATGTAAACCTAACGCGTATGCTAAATTTGAAGACGATGCTATTAACTGTTGAGGAGTTCCCTCATGAAGAAACCACCCTGGCTGCAGCTTCAGCACCATTTTGTTATTATATTTATTAAACTATGTTAACTTAACGCATATGCCAAATTTGAAGACGGTGCTACCAACTGTTGAGGAGTTCCCTGATGAAAAAACCACCCTGGCTGCACGTTCAGCACAATTTGGTTATTATATTGGTTGTACTATGTAAACCTAATGCGTATGCTAAATTTGAAGACGGTGCTACCAACTGTTGAGGAGTTCCCTCATGAAGAAACCACCCTGGCTGCAGGTTCAGCACAATTTGGTTATTATATTGGTTGTACTATGTAAACCTAATGCGTATGCTAAATTTAAAGACGATGCTATAAACTGTTGAGGAGTTCCTTCATGAAGAAACCACCCTGGCTGCAGCTTCAGCACAATTTGGTCATTATATTTATTAAACTATGTTAACTTCATGCATATGCCAAATTTGAACACGGTGCTACCAACTGTTGAGGAGTTCCCTCATGAAGAAACCACCCTGGCTGCAGCTTCAGCACAATTTGGTTATTATATTTATTGTACTATGTAAACCTAACGCGTATGCCAAATATGAAGACGGTGCTAACAACTGTTGAGGAGTTCCCTCATGAAGAAACCACCCTGGCTGCAGCTTCAGCACAATTTGGTTATTATATTTATTATACTATGTAAACCTAACGCATATACCAAATATCAAGACGACCCTATCAACTTTTGAAGAGTTCCTTCATGAAGAAACCAACCTGGCTGCAGCTTCAGCACAATTTGGTTATAATATTTGTTATACTATGTAAACCTAACGCGTATGCTAAATTTGAAGACGATGCTATAAACTGTTGAGGAGTTCCCTCATGAAGAAACCACCCTGGCTGCAGCATCAGCACAATTTGGTTATTATATTTGTTAGGCTATGTAATCCTAACGCGTATGCCAAATTTGAAGACGGTGCTACCAACTGTTGAGGAGTTCCCTCATGAAGAAACCACCCTGGCTGCAGCTTCAGCACAATTTGGTTATTATATTTATAATACGATGTAAACCTAACGCGTATGCTAAATTTGAAGACGATGCTATAAACTGTTGAGGAGTTCCCTCATAAAGAAACCACCCTGGCTGCAGCATCAGCTCAAACTGGTCGAGACTGACTGGTGACTGGATCACTAGATAATCCTTATGCGTATGGCATATTTGTTAGCGCGGAAAGAGCTTGTACGAAGACTCTCTTTCTATAAGTAATTATTTTAAGCCTCTCTTTGGGAAGCACCGAAAAACGTAAAGACATAAACTCGTCCTCGCTTGGTACTTCGTTTTAGAAAATGTGTGTTAGAAATAAATCGGAACATTCTACATAAGTTAATAAATTATCTTAAACGTAAAAATTGGTTTAGGTATGTAGATTTTCCAAGTCCTCGGTTTATACAAGTTCTACACGAAAACTGTCCTCGGTAAGGTTAAATAAAGTCTAACACAGCGTCCGCGCTTCGTACAAGAAATAAGAAATATTGTGTGAAAGTACGTCCTCGGAAGGGCGTCCCAGAGCTTACGTAAGAGGTCCTCGGTTAACTTACACAAAGTCCTCGTATGTGCATCGCTGGTCACATTTAGCTGTGTATTTCAGGTCCTCGGTACGATAGCCGTAATTCATATAGATTTTTTTTGAGATAGCACTATCTCGATGCGCTCATTACAATAGATTTACTCACCTCTCCCTTTCTATCTTATTGAAAAAGGCCTGCGACGTATTTAAACCAGTTTTTTGGAGGGTCCTCGGTTCGTACAAGTACATACAAGGTCCTCGTAAGGGTGTCTGTACAAACAAGGGTGTGTGTATGTGTGTATGTGTGTAATGTATGTGTGTTTGTTTTAAGTACCATCCGAGGACGTGCGTATGAATACACAAGGCACGACCGAGGACCTTTTCAAACCGAGGACTTTTTCGAGGGTCCTCGGTTTGACTTGACCAAAGATTCGTATTCTGCGAGCGATTTTGAGTCTTTCTGTATACTTAATAAGAAAAAGTTTTCTGAACCTCGGTTTGATCAAAAATATTCATAATCTTACACTCGATTTGTGTATCCACTTAGTGGCGCCACTGTCGCCTCACACACAGCCTCTTTACACTCATTTCACGTTTGTTGTATTATACGAGGACCTATGTGTTAACTTTAACACAAAAGTCCTCGGTTAGGCAGCTTTTCCGCGCAATGTGTATTTAAGACCTCGGTTAGGCAGCTTTTCCACGCAATGTGTATTTAAGACCTCGGTTTGCTAGATTTTCCAAACAGTGTGTATTTTAGTCCTCGCTTTAACAGATTCCCTCGTGTGTAGTGTGCTATCACTGGGAACTCCTCAACAGTTTATAGCATCGTCTTCAAATTTAGCATACGCGTTAGGTTTACATAGCATAACAAATATAATAACCAAATTGTGCTGAAGCTGCAGCCAGGGTGGTTTCTTCATGAGGGAACTCCTCAACAGATAGTAGCACCGTCTTCAAATTTGGCATACGCGTTAGGATTACATAGTATAACAAATATAATAACCAAATTGTGCTGAAGCTGCAACCAGGGTGGTTTCTTCATGAGGGAACTCCTCAACAGTTGGTAGCACCGTCTTCAAATTTAGCATTCGCCTTAAGTTAACATAGTATAATAAATATAATAACCAAATTGTGCTGAAGCTGCAGCCAGGGTGGTTTCTTCATGAGGGAACTCCTCAACAGTTGATAGCGTCGTTCTCAAGTTTGTCATTTAATATTATTTGTTATGTATTTTTCATTGTACTTTTTGATTTGAAAAGAAAACCAAATGTATTAGATTTTCTTTACCAAATGTTAAAAATACCGCATGTGACCTCATACTGAATGGCGAAAAACTGGCTTTTGTTAATAAAACGGTTTTCTTAGGAATCACGCTAGATGAAAAATTACAATGGGGACCACATATAACATCTCTTGCAGGGCGGCTAAGCTCAGCAGCTTTTGCTGTTAGGAAGATTAGACAGTTAACAGATGTCGATACTGCGCGTCTGGTCTATTTTAGCTACTTTCACAGCATTATGTCGTATGGCATTCTACTGTGGGGTCGGGCTGCTGACATTGAATCCATATTTATTTTGCAAAAGAGAGCTGTCAGAGCCATTTATAATCTCCGTCGCTGCGAATCTCTTAGGGAACTATTTAAAAAGATTAATGTTATGACAGTGCCTTGTCAATACATTTATGAAAATATTATGTATGTAAGAAAAAATTTACATCTTTTTGATAAAATAAGTGATAGACATAATTTTAACACTAGAAATAAAGACAAATTAGCTCAACCATTTTTTAGATTGTCCAAAGTACACACATCTTTCATGGGGTACTGTGTTAAATGTTACAATAAAATACCTAATGATATATTAAAATTAAATGAAAGAAAATTTAAAAATTGTATTAAAAGCACACTTTGTAAACAAGCATACTACAAGTTAGAGGATTATATTCAAGATAATAATGCTTGGAAACATGCTGGTCTTGCTCCTTAGGACAATTTTAAGTCTTGACAAAATCAACTGGTTGCTTATTTAATCATAAAACTAATTTGTTTTGACCAATAATTGTTTTTCTCCTCGACATTAATTCTACTTTTGAGTTTGACTCACACACTGATTCGTTGTCTTTGAAATGTTAGAAGTAATCATCTACGATCACAATATTGGCGTTAAATGATATGATTAATTTAGCTTTCATTTCTAATTTGTAGCACTGAGTACGTATTGTAGTACTTTGAGTGACTTTTATTTTTTTATTTTATTGATTGATCGTTTTGACATTTATATTTTTTTTTCTTATGTAATGAATGTAACTATACAACTTATTGTAATACATTGTTTTTTAAAAGAGTATGTATGGAGTTTCTTGCCCGTTCTTCTCCATACGAAACTACCTTTTGGAATGGGCAACTAGATTCAATATTAATGTTTTTTTTTATGTAATGACGTTCAAAAGTGCCTTTTAAGGGCCTAATTGAAATAAATGATTTGACTTTGACTTTGACTTTGATTGTTTGCTTTTTGTGTGTCAAATTTTGCTGCCGTCATTTCACCTAGGAAGACATTTCTACTTTTGATTCTTCATGAAGAGCACACGGATTAAGCACCCATGACAATACAACAATTTATTGTGAAAAGAAAATCATAATGTTGTGTAATCTAAGCAGGCGTGTACATAGGAGTAGCTTCTAACGATTTGTTTAAGGATTCAGTCAACCTTTCATTTTCTCTCTTTCTGAAGAAACCACCCTGGTTGCAGCTTCAGCACAATTTGGTTATTATATTTATTAAACTATGTTAACTTAACGCGTATGCCAAATTTGAAGACGGTGCTACCAACTGTTGAGGAGTTCCCTCATGAAGAAACCACCCTGGCTGCAGCTTCAGCACAATTTGGTTATTAAATTTGTTAAATTATGTAAACCTAATGTGTATGCTAAATCTGCAGACGATGCTATAAACTGTTGAGGAGTTCCCTCATGAAGAAACCACCCTGGCTGCAGCTTCAGCACAATTTCGTTACTATATTTATTAAACTATGTTAACTTAACGAATATGCCAAATTTGAAGACGGTGCTACCAACTGTTGAGGAGTTCCCTCATGAAGAAACCACCCTGGCTGCAGCTTCAGCACAATTTGGTTATTAAATTTGTTAAATTATGTAAACCTATTGTGTATGCTAAATTTGAAGACGATGCTATAAACTGTTGAGGAGTTCCCTCATGTAGAAACCACCCTGGCTGCAGGTTCAGCACAATTTGGTTATTATATTTGTTGTACTTTGCAAACCTAACGCGTATGCTAAATTTGAAGACGATGCTATAAACTGTTGAGGAGTTCCCTCATGAAGAAACCACCCTGGCTGCAGCTTCAGCACAATTTGGTTATTATATTTGTTATACTATGTAAACCTAACGCGTATGCTTAATTTGAAGACGATGCTATGAACTATTGAGGAGTTCCCTCATGAAGAAACCAACCTGGCTGCAGTTTCAGCACAATTTCGTAACTATATTTATTAAACTATGTTAACTTAACGCATATGCCAAATTTGAAGACGGTGCTATAAACTGTTGAGGAGTTCCCTCATGAAGAAACCACCCTGGCTGCAGCTTCAGCACAATTTGGTTATTATATTTGTTATACTATGTAAACCTAACGCGTGTGCTTAATTTGAAGACGATGCTATGAACTGTTGAGGAGTTCCCTCATGAAGAAACCACCCTGGCTGCAGCTTCAGCACAATTTCGTTATTATATTTATTAAACTATGTTAACTTAACGCATATGCCAAATTTGAAGACGGTGCTACCAACTGTTGAGGAGTTCTCTCATGAAGAAACCACCCTGGCTGCAGGTTCAGCACAATTTGGTTATTATATTTGTTATACTATGTAAACCTAACGCATATACTAAATATCAAGACGACCCTATCAACTTTTGAAGAGTTCCTTCATGAAGAAACCAACCTGGCTGCAGCTTCAGCACAATTTGGTTATTATATTTGTTATACTATGTAAACCTAATGCGTATGCTAAATTTGAAGACGATGCTATAAACTGTTGAGGAGTTCCCTCATGAAGAAACCACCCTGGCTGCAGCATCAGCACAATTTGGTTATTATATTTGTTAGGCTATGTAATCCTAACGCGTATGCCAAATTTGAAGACGGTGCTACCAACTGTTGAGGAGTTCCCTCATGAAGAAACCACCTTGGCTGCAGCTTCAGCACAATTTGGTTATTATATTTGTTATACTATGTAATCCTAACGCAAATGCCAAATACCAAGACGACCCTATCAACTTTTGAAGAGTTCCCTCATGAAGAAACGACCTGGCTGCAGCATCAGCTCAAACTGGAGACTGACTGGTGACTGGATCACTAGATAATCCTTATGCGTATGGCATATTTGTTAGCGCGAAAAGAGCTTGTACGAAGACTCTCTTTCTATAAGTAATTATTTTAAGCCTCTCTTTGGGAAGCACCGAAAAACGTAAAGACATAAACTCGTCCTCGCTTGGTACTTCATTTTAGAAAATGTGTGTTAGAAATAAATCAGAACATTCTACATAAGTTAATAAATTATCTTAAACGTAAAAATTGGTTTAGGTATGTAGATTTTCCAAGTCCTCGGTTTATACAAGTTCTACAGGAAAACTGTCCTCGGTAAGGTGAAATAAAGTCTAACACAGCGTCCGCGCTTCGTACAAGAAATAAGAAATATTGTGTGAAAGTACGTCCTCGGAAGGGCGTCCCAGGGCTTACGTAAGAGGTCCTCGGTTAACTTACACAAAGTCCTCGTATGTGCATCGCTGGTCACACTTAGCTGTGTATTTCAGGTCCTCGGTATGATAGCCGTAATTCATATAGATTTTTTTTTAGATAGCACTATCTCGATGCGCTCATTACAATAGATTTACTCACCTCTCCCTTTCTATCTTATTGAAAAAGGCCTGCGACGTATTTAAACCAGTTTTTTGGAGGGTCCTCGGTTCGTACAAGTACATACAAGGTCCTCGTAAGGGTGTCTGTACAAACAAGGGTGTGTGTGTGTGTGTGAAATAGAACACAACAATCTATTTCAGTGAAAATTTTCATCCAGATTCATTCAGCCGTTTAAGCGTGAAAGAGTAACAATCTTCCATTCATCCATCCATCCATCCATCATCTCAAATTTCAGCATTTATAATAGGTATTAGTGGGAAGTATGGATAAACTTAAACAACGACCCAATTCTCCAAAATAATACTATATTTGAAAGCCGGTGAACAATATATAAGACAAGTTTGCAACCACACGGGCCTTTCCAGTTGGTACTTATACACAAACAATGGAGAAACGAATACCCATGGTTACGGTAACAGGGCTACATCACGCAAACGTTAGCGTATTGTGTTACTGAGATTGCCCAAACAATTTTGTAGGAAACTCTAGAATCGTCATAACAAGAGGCAAACGTTTACTGTGATTGTATCGTGAGCTCGTCCAATAATAAACTGCTAAATACTAAGTAGACAGAAAGGCTGTATTACATTTTGTTGTTGTCAAGTGAAAAATAATAAACCAGCCTATTATTTTCCCACAAAGGCCTCTTTTCATACAGAAAACACACACCATCTAGCTAAAGTCTCCACGCAATAGGTACATGAGGGTCGAGGCCGGCCCAGGAAGAGGTGGCGAGATAACCTGAACTCGCACCCAGAGGGCTGATTTTAAGGTGGCAGATTAGGCAGAGGAGTACACCTCTGCCTAACCTTTCGGGGCATACAGGCGTGATGGTATGGCGAGCCTGAGGATGACCGGCGTCAAAACAAGCCCGCCACACTGTTCCCAAACCACTGCAACTCCTGTAAGCCAGAATCAACAGTGGCGACCACAAGAAAAGCGCCGAGACATTGAAGCTCGACGAGTCCCAGAGAAACGATTTAACTGTCTTGGATCCCGCAACGAAATTAATCAGAAAAGATTAGCGGAGGAGTAAGAAAAATATAATTTCCACTTCCCTCCAAACAAGCAGGAGACAGAACAGAATTAGGCCAATAGGCACAAAGGGATTATTTACAACTGGGAGAAGCCCAGATTGCCAAGCACCACGGATTGCAATTATCATTAACTTTAATGGGTCCTAATGTGAACTGTTACATTTGATTCCAGTAATAGGTATGGCAAAAACGCTTGAACGCACGGAAATTAGTTCTAGTTTCTACAAGGTCCGCATAATAAACAACACCGGATGTAACCTGTACACTATCTAACATAATATTTCGCTCATTCTGCCAAAGAATACACTCCCATAAGATGTGATGAGCAGATTGTTCATATTCACAGTCAGATGTAGAACATTGACACAAAGGAGAGGCAACAAGCTTAAAAGAGAATAATTTACTCTTAAAGTCCGGCGTCAAAAGTCAAAAAGAATATATGGAAGGAGAAAGGCTTCCCCATAGGCGTATATAGGTTCCGTGCCCACCCCGGAATGGTCTTGTGCCCACCCCAGGCTGTAGGGCTCACCTTCCGCCTGACCGCATTGCATCGCATCGGCCATGGCATCTTAGGGGCCAGGCCCCCCCTGAAAACTATCTCTTGATACGCTAATGGGCTTCCCGCAAGGGAAGCCTTTGCCCAGCAGTGGGATATTACAGGCTGGTTAAAACATTTGACATCCACGCAGACGATATCGCGTGAAAAAACTAGTTTAAAGAAGTCGTTCATACATACGCCTGCTTATAATAATAATAATATCATGCTTTAGAATCGGCACCCTGAATAGCATACAACCGAACACGTGTGCCATATTAATTAATTATATTAATTAAAATAATAAGCCGAATAATTATGTTCGTAGGTGGAGTATTCAAATATTGATGTTTATTTGCTTTGAAATAATTATAACGTAAGCACCTACACCCTTGTTTTGTAGTTGCTAAATCATTGCTTTATGTTACATAGGTATATATAATAATAATATGTCTAGGAAAAAGGTGCCTCCGTCTGCATTGCTAAAAATAACTGCTTAGCCTTTTCCCAACTACGTTGGGGTCAGCTTCAAGTCTAACTAAATGCAGCTGAATACCAGTGTACTACAAGGAGCGACTGCCTATCTGACCTGCACAACTTAGTTACTAGGCAACACGATACCTCTTGGTATGATTGGTTGTCAGACTTTCCGCCTTCTGAGAATCAGTAACGACTGCCAAAGATCTACGAATGACAGCCGCGACCAACGGCTTTTACATACTTTCCGAGGCACGGGGGTGTAACACCACCAGCTTCTAAACTCCGGGCTGATACTGACAAAATTCATAATGGCAAAACCCAATAACACTTTTTGCCCGACCTGGTAAACGCACCCGAGACCCAACGATTACGCAACGGCATTATATGCTTTCCGAGGTACGAGGGTGTCCCAGTATCTTTTGGTCGTGACGGATTGCCATCTCATCAGACTATGAGAGTTAAGGAAGAGGGAGTGAACCAGTGTTTGCGCACACATTTGTGCACTTTAAAACTCCCACGTACATGACTAATCCAATGAGATTGGCTCCCGTGACTGAAATCGAACTGGAGAAAAATATTATTATACGTATAAGCTGATCTAATCGTCGATCACGTTATATTACCGTGTAACATAACAAAACTGAAACAAGTTAAAGGCAAACTACACAAGTTATACAAGATCCAGGCTATTACTAAGTTACCTCCGATTAACACAGCCCTAGATAAACATTATCTATAATACCTACATATTCTAACTTAGAAGTTGCTCCAACCTTTCATATTAAACTCCACCTAAATCTATACTTATAATATTATAACGCTGAAGAGTTTGTTTGTTTGGTTAAACGCGCTAATCTCAGGAACTACTGGTTCGAATAGAAAATATATATAATTTTGTGTTGGATAGTCTATTTATTGAGGAAGGCTATAGGCTATATAACGTCACGCCACGAGCCATAGGAGCGGAGCAGTAACCAGAAACGTAACTTGATGCCGGTGAAAAAAACACGCGAACGTAGTCGCAATCGTGCTCAAGTTTTACTCGTCATAAGATCACTAACTTCTATTAATCTTATAACGAGGAAAACTTGAGCACTGATGTAAAAAAAAAAAAAACCTCCAGACCGATTCCGGCCACGGCAGCTAATCTTAATGCAGACTAGCCACGTACGCAGGAGATATTATAGTGCACAAGTGTGTGCGGGTGCACTCCCTCTTCCCTAACTCTCATAGCCCGATGGGACGGCAATCCGACACGACCGGAGAGAGATCAGGCGCAGGACCAACGGCTTTACGTGCTTTCCGAGGCGCGGGGGTGTTACGCTACCAACTTCCAAACTCCGGGCTGCTACTGAGAAATTCCTAATGGAAAAACCCAATAACACTTTTTGCCCGACCTGGGGAATCCAACCCGGGACCCCTTGCTCAGCAGTCGCGCTTGCGACCACGAGACCAACGGGGCCGTTAGTTGTTGAGCACTGATACCGCATGCTCAACTGTTAAGCGTCAGTAGTTTAGTAGGTACCTAATCTAATAAGTAAACTAGGTCATATCAATGGAACAGCTGTTACTTCAAACATTAATTAATGAGAACCAATAATTGCCTATGCCGCTCATGCATGAGATTACAGGTTCGATACCGGCAAGCTCTAATGTGACTTTTTAACTGACTTTTGCCTTATTAGCTTACTGGTCCTAAACGAGACTGCTACATTATAGGTCTTGAGTTCGATTCCAAGGCCTTGCAAAAAGTTTTATTGGGTTTTTTTGCGAAATTCTCAGTAGCAAAGTCAAAGTCAAATCATTTATTTCAATTAGACCATTAAAAGGCACTTTTGAACGTCATTACATTTAAGCAGTTAGCAGTTCGGAGTTAAGGTTTGTGCCCGGTTAGTAGCAATGGGCTCGCCCCTTATTACATGGAACTAAAAACATACCGGCGAATTGTAGGTGTACATTGTTACAGCTCTGCCTAACTCTTTGGGGAATACAGGCGTAAAAGGAGGAAGTTATCAAACCGGTTGAAAAAAAAAATGGCACCCAAGTAAACGAAATTGCGTATTTTGCTTTATTGGTACATTTCAGTGGTGTTTATCTTGTTAAGCTACGTAATGTTATCGTTTCTTCATGGATTTAGATGATAGAAAGTAGATACTTAAATGTGATAAATAACTTTAGTTTTAGAAGTTGGTGGAAATACAAAGCAACAAACAGAACCAAAGCCAAAGTTGACTTCCAAAACTAAAGTTATCTTTTCAATTTAAAATGTACTTTCTAAGCTTAACTTGGACATCACTGACATCGGTGAAGGAAAACATCGCGAGAAAATCTGGACGTGTATTTTATATAAGTCTGAAATGGACAATCCGCCTAGAGCAAGTATGGTAACGCAAGTATGGTAATCAATGCTCCTGACTTCTCTGTACAAGAAGAGCTTGCTCTGCAGTGGTACAATAACAGGCTGGTATTATATCCGTATTCTTTATAATTAATGAGACCACGTTTGACTTCGCATGAGAGAATGTGATAGATGATATTATCTACTTATGATTCAACTAGTGCACTCAAACGGGTGTGACCTAAGTTAGGGAAAGTCTAGTTTATTGCCTAACGTCTTAGACGGGCTGGAAAATATCCGAGTTATAGCGATAATACAGAAAATTGTGGGACAGCAAAACATCGAATTTGTTATCGAAACCAACTTTGGAAGGGACAACTAGATTCAATATTTATTTTCGTAAATGTTCAACAATAATTTTAATCTATTATGGTGTTTTTTGAAAGTCGTGATGGCCAAGTGGTTAAGGCATTCGCCTCTCATGCAAGAGGTTGCGGGTTCAAAACCGGGCAAAGTTGTTTACGTATGTGTGTTTATTGAGTTTGTAAACGCACCCACGATACAAGAGAAACACTTAGTGTGGGACAGTATTTATTTATTTTAAAAAAACTATTTATCTACCACGCAGTGTCCCTGCGTTCAGTTATGTCTTTGATTACTGCTCCGCTCTCATTGGTCGCAGCTTGATGTTATATAGCCTAGGACACTCACAAATAACGTAGCTTTCTATGTGTAAAAGAATTTTTAAAATCGTTTCTGTAGATCCAGAGATTACCCCCATACAACCTCACAAACTTTAACTCCTTATAATATAGTATTAGTATAGATTTAGAGAGGTAGGCCCACCACTACTCATTGCCCTTTAACTCGATTATAACTACAAAATGTACCCGAACCAAACTGCCCCGTTGGTCTCGTGGTCGCAAGTGCGACTGCTGTGCAAGGGGTCCCGGGTTCGATTCCCAGGTCGAGCAAAAAGTGTTATTAGTTTTTTCTATGAAATTCTCAGTAGCAGCTCGGAGTTTGGATATGTGCCCGGTTATTGGCAATAGGCTCTCCCCCTATTACATGGGACCTAAATATACCGGCGAACTGTGGGTGTACATTGGTACACCTCTGCCTAACCCTTCGGGGAATACAGGCGTAATGGTATAACTACAAAATGTCCCTAACTATCAACTCGAGATCGATCGCTCGTCGGGCACATAAATGTGTTAGAAAATCAGCGTTCCCACAAAACTGACGCCTATAGACCATAATTCGTGCGTAATAAACGTGATTGGTTCATGCTTTCGCTTCGTGCCTAAATGGCGGATAATCTGTTAAATATTGCCCACATTTATGAAGATTACTTTAGATAAAATGGAAAACATCTCTCACTGAACGCTATAAAACGTGATGTAAGATGTATTAAAGTTTTTTAGCGGAAAATGAAAGAAGCAGTAATTTGTATTGATGGTTGTCTGTCATTGTCAAACGGAAAAGTGATGAAAAATATGAGTTTCCTACTAGCTTCTCAAGTAAAACATAACCTTACTAAGATAAAGTCGGCAATAGTCTATTATACTATCAGTAAAAGATTTTTTGTTGTAATCGGACTAGTATTTTCAAAGATTACCTCTTACAAAAAAAAACAACTTTACCTCTTGCATGCATCTACCTACCTATCTTCAAAGACGAATAGAGGATATTTTTTTTGTATTATACAGTAGCAACAAAACAATAGCATCGCAAAATTGTTCTTCAAATTCTTCTTCTATTGCTGTCAACTGGTAATGTGCTTAATCGGCGAAAGTATTGCCACGTTGGATAATAATGCTTTCAACCAAGCCAAGGTGGAAGCCTGACCTTTATGGACTCCAAATTACCGACTTTCAAAAATATGTTATAACTAGCCATATACCTACCCCGCGATGTTACCCGCATTCAATTACGTCTTTGGTTACTGCACTGCTCCGGGTCGTAACGTGATGTTCTACACGTCCTCTTGATCCATCTATCTGTTGTTGAAAACTGCATTAAAATCCGTTTCGTAGTTTAAAAGATCTAAGCGTAAGACGGCGGGAAGCGACTTTGTTTTATAGTACCTATGTCGAGTGTCGTGATGGCTCAGTGATTTAGGCGCCCGCCTCTCATGCACGAAGTTGTGGGTTCGCAACCGGGCACAGGCAAGTACCAATATGACTTTTTCAAATTCATAATATGTACTTTCTAAGTTTATCTTGGACACCACTGACATCGGTAACCATGTCAGAGGCCCTAGAGGCGGTTTAGAAACTCTGACACTAGGGTGTGTGGGGTCGTTAGACCTTACTGCCCACACGATAAAGAAGAAGAAGTACCTATGTAAAGAAAAGAATATAAGTACATAGATACACGTAAGTACATCTTCGTATAGCGAAGACACTGTCAGAGAGCAAGCAAAAACAATAGGCAGAAGCATGGGAGGAGAAAATGGCACGATCAAACAATCGTCCAGACAATTAGATAATGTTAATGAACGCAGCTCGGACGTGGACGCAAGGGTAACAGCAGGGTATTAATGAGCTCACACGCAAACTCGTTACCCTCCTCACGATTGTAACGACATTAAATGCTTTATTAAGTTGTCGGTTCTTTTTCATTTTCGCTTTTTACTATGCATGACTTGGTTACTGGTTGGTTAACATGCTCATAAGTTCCTTATAGTGGGTGTAAAAAGACAGTAAGGCTCTCGGTCTCCGACCGATTTTTTGTCGGCCGTATGCGTTGGTGTATTGGAATTCGCTTGTTCCATACTCACCGACAAAAAAGTCGGTCGGTCTAAAATCGGTAAAAAAATCGGTCGTAAATTCGGTCAAAAAGTCGGTCGTGGGCGGAGAGGCTTAATGAAGTCGAAAGTTACATATTCTTCTGATCATTGTTATCATTGTCATGTTCTGGACAATGCATGGGAACCTTCAGGAAGCGGAGACGCTAAAGGTGATTTTTTCAAATTTTTTGATGTTCTTTTCAAAAAAATAAGTTCCAAAAATATTCCTTGTATTGTTAGGTGCACTCATATGTATGTACAATATTATCCGTTATTTTACTCAATGATTTTTCACACCAAAAAAAAAATCGTTACCTAGCCATATTTTTTGCTCACTTTTTACATACCATCACGCCTGTATTCCTCGTAGGGTTAGGCAGAGGGGTACCAATGTATGTTTAGGTCCAATGTAATAGGGGGCGAGCCTATTGCCATTAATTGGGGGTCAATCGCCTCGAGGGAAGCCAGTATTCACCAAGCTGGTCTAAATTGGTAATCATTGAGATGTACCCGTAAGGGCGGTAAATCAATGTAGAAGTGTGAGATTAAATAACAATCAAGTAATCGGGCACAAATCTAAATTCCGAGCTGCTACTGAGAATATCATAGAAAAACCCAATAACACTTTTTGCTCGACCTGGGAATCGAACCCAGGACCTCTAGCGTAGCAGTCGCGCCACCATAACTATGACCATCAATCTATATTCCATTTGCGTTATGATAATTTTCCAGATTAACTCAAATGCTGCCTTTCAGTCAGTAATCAAAACCTACGTAGGTACCTAAATACCAAAGGTCATTGAAAATGTTAAATTGAGTTTAAACGTCAATATTAATTAAGCCATCAAACCGAATTCTACGAAATTAAACCATAATATTAATAATTTCATGCTTATTATCGTCCATGGTGATTGAGAAAACTTTAGTTTATTTTCCCACACAGATGATTACGATCGTGTTTTTTACAAATTGACATTGGTCACTTTCGTTTTAAAATTGCTGAATTAAGACTAGTAAATATTTATGTATATCTACAGACTTCAATAAAACATAGATGTCTTCTGAAACTTGTTTGCCAAGAGGTATCGTGTTGCCCGGTTACTGCATGGGTTGTGGAGCTCAGATAGGCAGTCGCTCCATGTAAAACACTGGTATTCAGCTGTGTCCGGTTAGACTGGGAACCCAACATAGTTGGGAAAAGGCTAAGCAGATGATGATGTCTTCTGAAACCTGATTACCTAACACGTGAGCCGCAATTCCACTAGCATAAAATCATCATCATCATCTGTTTAGCCTTTTCCCAACTATGCACCACCACACACACCACCACCACCACATCACTAAACTAAAAAACATAGTATTTTTTTATGTGCTCCCGTGGTATAACTTGAAACTATAGCTTAATTAAGAAGTCTTTGCTGTCGCTGGAAAAAGCTAACCTATATATTGATGAATAAAAAAAATCAAAGATGTGAATGTATGTAGGTCGGTATCTTCTGAACGTAGTCTGCCAAAATTCAAAGACTCGATAAACTAGCTCCCCTCAGAGTACGTTTATCGAATAAAACGGTCTCTTATATCACAATAGTGTCTTCCGTCCTACACGATCCAATTAGGGGTAATAGGACACGACTGGGTAACGAATGGAGACACCTGACACCTAATAGAATTACCCATCTGCACACTTTATGACCGAAACTAGTACATCGCAGAGTATTTATTATACGGCAGTAGAGCGTACGGGAGTGGATGACCTCTAGATAAATTATGGTTAAGTAATATGTTAGATAATTAGTTTTTTAGTGTCAAATAACAGTTCTGCCGGCTCAAATAATTATCTTTCTCTATGATCATTCTCATCACCTCATCTTACCTCAGGGTGATGGGTACAATATGGTGACTTCTAATGCACTAAAATACTGTACTGTCTCTTTCTCTGCTTACCTTTGCACGTACCTACAACATCATCATCATATCAGCCGCAGGACGTCCACTGCTGGACATAGGCCTCCCCCATAGATTCCCAAAAAGACCGGTTGGAAGCGGCACGTACCTTCTCATTAAATTAGTTAATGCAACCCGGACATTACTGGCATTCAATATGCCACAAAAATCGTTTGCAATAAAAATATTAATGGCTACTTCGAATATTAAATAAAATATTATTGCTCTGGTGATTTATTAATTATATATGGTCGCGCAAATGGGTGGCTGAACTGCAAACGTTACCACTGCAAATCATTAATTTAACTTTATTATGTTTGCCTTCAATTTAATAATATGATATTAACTGTGACGATCAATACATATAAAATTATAAACCCAGACGAACATTATTTAAATAATTTGGAATTATTTAAATCAACACACTGGATGAAAATTATCACAGTAATTACCAATTTACAGAGTAAATTGCGAATGTATGCTTGTATACTTAGTTACAAGTACTTACCTACTTCGTATAATATATTATATAGGTATTTATACTGACAACGCTTGTTTTTGTCGGTGTTTTTCCATAGCCTACCTAGGTTGGTTATACTGATTATGTAGGTATTGCTACATACATACTTAGGTAGTAAGTTTGTAGATACCAACCGTTTTTCATTTCGTTCTTTCTTTTATGTTCTCTTCGACGCAGCCTCTTGAAATCTTACAGGGTTTCAAATAAAAATCCAGTTACAAAAACAAACATAATATATTTTCCTTTTTACATTCAGTCTTACAACAACACGCTACTTATTATACAATACCTACATTATAATAGGTACTAGCACTGCTATAATCTTATTGAAAAGCTATAAAATATACATAACTGGGAGAATGTCCGTCATAAAAATACTTATCTATAAGAATTATAGTTATTACTATTATAAGAAGCCGGCTTTGAATATGCTGGCGTAGAAGGGGCAGGCTCCGGCGTATACACAGGACATTCCTCCCACAACCACCAAACAGTTATCAATACTTCCACATTGATCAACAACAGAGCTATTAAGGGGATCGTCAACTTACTAATCAACGCTTTTAATCCTCCTTTTGCGACCAAGAGAGGCTTTATTATCCCTTCTATTAGGATGTCTTTTAATCCACCCAGTTGGAAGCCCGATGAGGAACCGTTGAGGAGCGAAAAGATCAAGCTTATCAGACCGCTGAATTTGCTGGAAGCCTTCGTAGCCACTGGTGTCAACAGGCTAGAGAAGTCCGGTTTCAGTAAAGGAGTCTTCGGTTGTGCTGATGACGGAGGCGGTGTGAGCGGAGCGAGGGATGCCGTCTCGTGGTAAGTCGTCGGAGGTGGGTAGTTCGGCCTCGAGTACCCTATAGGCCGTGGAAGGGTGGGGTAAGACTGGTTATCATCACGCCCCGTTGATCCAGCCGCCCGAAGTCGCTGTAGCTCTTCTTCTTTATGTTGAGACTGTTGAGACACTTCATGCAACGCTTCCATAAAATCTCCAAACGTCAGGTTTTGGTTGCTCGACTTCTCCGCCACAGGAACTTGCGGTTGCCTTCTGTGCATGACGTTCGTGTTAAGTGCTTGCTGCGGTTTATTTCTATTTGCATAAAACTGGGGCGAACTAAACGCCTGTGACGCTTGTGACGGTTGTGGCAGGTACGGGTCCACATTCCGCACCTCATATTGAGGCATTAACATCACATTGTCACCCGGAAACCCATAAACTAATCGAACCGAAAATAATACGAGCAACGGAAACGTAACACACACTTGACTCATTGTGACTAAGTAATTAAAACAAATATGTACAGTTACCTAAACACACTTACTTATAAATTAGTGAAACATCAATTTGCAAGTTGGCAGTTTTCATATTTGTCGCATATATCTGGGTCACGTTAGGAATGAAGCAACTGCATTGTCCCACATACTTGAATGTTAGTAAACATTAAGATGTCAGCTTATATCGATTCCGGAACTACAGTCCAGTGTCATACACTGAGCTATATTATCGTCGGACAAAATACCAAGCATGCTTTTGGCAAAAGAACTATCCTCTTCGAGATCGTCAATTAAGAAAAATGTGGCAGTTGCTCCTATATAGCTAGCCCAACTAGCCGTAGCGGATCTTTGAATCACGCAGGCAAACCTCAGGGAACAATCTGTGATCATCCTTGACTTGTGGCCTTTTTTCTTCTTTTTCTTGAAGTATTTCATCATTTTCGATATCATCGGCCAGAGTAGAAACGCCTTGAAACCAATTTTGACGAACAGTATAAACACAACTGGCAGGAGCAGCAATTTCCCTATAATAACTTTTAGGAATGCAATGAGAGCAGCTGAGACCAGTATTTTAGCAGCACTACCGAGTATGTTTGCGAAAGTTGACAGAGTATCAGTCTTCGGACACGAGACATGATGCGGTGGGTCAGAGTACGTCTTTCGTATGGGTTCCGGGTAATAATTGGAGGGACCAGTGAACAAATCCAGGAACGGCATGGGTGGCGAGTTGGATGGAGGCACCGTGCTCAGAGAGTGGTCTTGAGCACAAGCCCGCGACGCAACAAAAACAACAACCAGTAACACAAACATAGCTTACAGACTGTTACGCTTCAAATAATTCCTGTAGTTTAAAACCTCGCCCATGAAATTTGAATTTCAAGATTTAATAGGCGAGAACAGATAATTATCTCTGTGTAATTTAAAGCAACGGTACAAGGGTCAAGTCATTTCATTTTTAGAGCAAGTAATGAAAGTGTTTTACGTGTGATTCTTTCTTTACGACAGAATTAAAAATTTAAATAAATGTCGAACAAGCTTTCATTTACTATTATCTTCCATGAATGTTATTTTGTCTTTTTTTAATGACTCTGTTAGATACATTTACATACGTCAATGGTTATGTGTATGATACCTACCTAATATCCTAAAAGCTTTGAAAAATTACATTTAAATGAAATACGTGCCTATCAGTTTTAACGATATCTATTATTTTTCTTATTTCTATGCAAACTACATAAATTATTATTTAAAACCGTAATTTATCAACAACAAAAAAAGCATTTGCAGGTATCTCAAACATCATCGACAAAAAACGGCCATAGACAAACTTGTCACGCAGCAGTAGATTTACATATTATTATTTAAAACCGTAACTTATCAACAAAAAAAAACATTTGCAGGTATCCTGAACATCATCGTTAAAAACGGCCATAGACAAACTTGTCACGCAGCATTAGATTTAAGGCTTGTCTATGTCAAAAATACGAAATTCAGCAATCAAATAATTTGCCAGCAGTTGCGCCTATTTTACAGGTTGTTTTTTAACGTGACAATGTAAATGTAATATGTTTTTATATAATTATATTATATACGTCGTACGACCCCTAACCTAAACTGTTTGGTCTTCGTCCTTTGCCTTTCCAGATGATTTTATTATTTAAGTACCTGCCTACCTTGCTAAATTGGAGGGAAAATTTAATGTCATGGCACCAGAAAGTGTCAAAAAAATAACAACAACGAGTTGGTCGCGCGCCAAGATAAATAACAAAGATTTATTCTGTAAATAATACAAAAGTTCAGCAGATACGTATAAATGGTAATCGTTACTAGAAGCGCCTATAGAAAAGCTTGTGAGAGTTGTGATAGCAGCGGAATATCACAAAAAAACATTATTCCACCATGGTGCTCTTCCGGTAAGAACATTTTAATAATAGCAAAAAAAACTTTATCTTTCTACGTAGGTATGGAGTATTGCAGTGATTTCGTGTTTTAAATTAGGTACCCATTACAAAATTGAAAATAATTTCCTATAGTTTAGCAATATTTCTAAAATAGGTTGTTGTTACGATAATCTATGATAAAGTTTCAAAACTAGGTATTAGAATTTGCATTTTATCCAAAGACAAACATCTAGAAAATAGCAATCTTTTAATTTAAAACGAAACTAAACATTTAATTTATTTTTAACCGTCTAGCTTTTTTATGACGCTCACAACACAACTAATACGATTATTAAACTAAGCGTTATCTACTTAGTCTCTGCCTCATATACTTAGTTCTAAAATAGAGACAATTTAGGTTTTAGTTTAATGAATAATTCAGCCAAGAATTTATTCAAGTAACATCAGTCTAGCATAGAAAGTAGCCTAGCAGTAAATGCGTAAATTATAAATAAGTAGGTACCTACAGAGTACAGAGGCGTACAGAAGGGCAAGCGTGGGGGTCATGAATTAACAAGATAACTTCAAATCTACTGTATCGATTCGCTTCGGAAGTGATTTCTGTCACTTCGGAAGCGAATGAATAGAGTACATAATCTTATGTCGCTTTTGTTACTAGACTAATAAAATAGCCTAAAGCTTTTAGTAACTACCTTTTTAGGGCATTTATGAGCATTGGGCTTTTACAGAGTAAGGTAATCGATGCTCAACTCGTATGTAATAGACATTTAGATATAATTTTGGCATCAATTTTTTAGTCAATAGTCGTGTTGTTTCATTAGGTAGGTACATTACTTGCTCATGTGCCTACACGCCATATTCTTTTAAAGGCAGGCTCTCATTTAGTTATTTATTTGAAAAAATCCCTTAGGCATTGCGTGACCTTTCAAATGTTTGAAATCAACAAACATTATTTGAAGTTCAATCAATGATTACGCTCATTTAGTTAGTAGAGCATTAACAATTACATCGGAGAAAGTCCAATCAAAACTCGATTCAATGAGAAAATTATCGTAGGCATTATACTGTAGGTACCTACTTACTTAGTTGAATTTTCGATTTAAGTCAAGATTTTACGGTAAATAGGTAGCTACACTAAAAATTATAAGTAGGAACGTGGGCGATTCGACACCCACACGAAATATAGGTTACGTTTTTCTCTTGAATAATGGAATAAGTACCAATGGCCTACATTTTAATTCGTCCCAAGGCCTAGATATTTGTCACGTAGGTATCTATTTATAGGTAGCTAGCTACCGTTTGTAAAAGTAAACACACATCATAATTACACAGAAATCTGCTGTAAAAGCAAATCGTAATTAACAAACCGACTAAACAAACATAGGTAAGTACCTACCTACTTCTTAATTAGAGCAATCTGAAAACGAAGTGCATACGAAGTAAGGTAGGTGTTTTAAACATACGAGTCCTAGATAGACCTCTTGCCTGCGACATTTACGAACCGTAGACTTACAGAAATTATGGAGTTGTTGTACATTACCTTGCTCTTTTAACGCTGTAAACAGCGAGACTGGGTCATGCGTGATTTCCACAATTTGCACATATTACCTACTATCTTCAAAAATTTTAATAATTCCAGCTTTTTATTGCACCACTGCAGGGCAAAAGCCTCTTCTTACACAGGACAGGCTTGAGCATTGATAATGAAGATAAGTCTAGGTTTCGTCACGATTTTTTGCCATAAGAGGATGCCTTAACCACTGGGCCATTACAACCTTTCGTAGCCGGTTAAAAAATACTTGGAAAGTCCAAGTGATTCTATGTGAGTCAGTTGTGATGTTAGCAGTCTATGTCGATATTATTTATTCATATGTGTGCCGTGTGTATATAATATCTTCTATAATATGTATCGTTTCCCTATTAAGAAATTAAATAGCGTTAGAAGGATCAGTTATGCTGTTCCAGTGGCTATAGGCTATAATTACGTTAATTTATACCCGGCCTACGACACAATAGTAACTAACGTGTGACTGCGGTTTTATAAAAATATTATTCTTTGTATAAGGTCTTATATTATTTTTGATTGTTTGTGATTCATATAATTATAACACATGAACTTACCTAATTATCAACTTGAAGCCTGACTATAGCTTTTTGGTAGAAATCATTTACCTAGATATATCTTCAAGATTCAGTACTTAGGTAGTAGGCAAGGACATAATATCAGGAAAGTTACCTACGTTCTTGTTCTGCATAATTATTATTCTAAAAACCAGTTTTCATGTCGTCCTCGTGTTATCCATACAACAGGGGTGACCGCACGTAGGTACATACATAACCCCTTTAAACTGAACACCATTTTAGTCCGCTCGGCTGAACCATACATAGGTCCCTATCTAAACATATATTATATGAAACAATATGGTTTTTTTGATGGTTTGTGCAACCCCAAGTTGACCTAAATGCCCAACGAAATTGAACTCATTTTCCAGAGATTTTTCCTGTTTCAGTAACATTTTCTTGTTTTCACAGCATTTCGACATTGTTTGCTTTAGGAAATACTTATTAGGTGTAAGTAAATATTTCCTACGTGGTACGAGCACAGGTTTTGGGCATCGAACGTTTTTAGGAATCAAATTCTATTAAAATCTCGAATCTGGAACTATTGTTACCTGGCTAATATTAGATTATTATACTTATTCTAGGACTTCAAACTTCATGGTATCCATTATTTTGCAATAAATAAATTGTTTCTATGGAACCTAGTGCATTTTTTACCTATTAGGTACCTAATAAGTTTCATTAGTGCGGATAAATAATTGTAGGTGGGTAGGTGAAAGCTAAGTAGCATTTTTATTGGTAGGTATAGGTGTACGATTTTCCCTTAAGATTCATGTTTTAATTTCGGATGTTGAAAACAGAGTTCGAATATTTCCAAAACAAATCCTTTCATGACACGATTTCAGTACAATGCATTCTTTGAATATTGAAGGTTTATTATTCTTTCCAAATTCCATAAACATCACTTAAAATATGTTCTAATAGCAAAACAAATGTTAACATTAACAAAACACTGTCAAACTTCTCCATTGAATACTCAGCTAATGAAGTCCGTATTACTATAATCAGTGCTACCCAAAAACAGATTTGGCTCGTCCGATTTCACTTCGTAATGCAATTGGAGCGTGCCACCTGCCTCTCCGAGCAATGAAGCTCGGCCAGCACTAAATATCAGACGAATTATCTTTTACTGTCTAATTAAGGCCAATTTAGCTTGAAAACTGCGAAATTCGACGTAGAAAAACGTCATTGGTGAGTTTTTAATTGTGAGGCTTTGTTGTGGGTTGGTGGACGGTGACCTATTTAAAAAGCTTGATCATAAAATGGGACATTCAATTGAACATATTTCTTACTAGCGGATTAACCGCGACTTCGTCCGTGTTAAGTTACGTCTTTGGTTAGTGCTCCGCTCCCGTGGGTCGTAGCGTGATGTTATATAGCTTATGTTACTCAGTGATAATGTAGCTTTCTAACGGCAAAAGAATTTTTGAAATCGGTTCAGTAGTTTTTAAGTTTATTCGTTTCATACAAAAACACAAATCTTTCCTCTTTATAATATTAGTCAAGATTGAAATAAGGCTTCAGTATTATTTCTATCTCAGAAATTCTATTAGAACGTTGATGAATACGTGGTTTACTCAGAAAGGGGTTAATAATGTTCGAGCAAAATTCAACCTAATTTTCTTTCTATTTAGGTAGTAAAAACATAGATACTGACGTTCTAAGAGGAAAGATAAACCTAACCTAGACTGCTCTGTCCGCACAAATTGCAAAAGCCAACGAAACGAAATAGGTCACCATGGCGCTTGCAGCCTTAAGTTACAATTTCACTTGTAGATAGAAAGTTATAAGTTAGTTTAAAATAAAATGTATAGGTTTTAGTTTAGAATTATTCTTAGAAGACACGTTAATAATGCTGCTGTAAAGAATCACTAAATAATAACTAGACATAAATATTAATTATTAAAAATTTCGCATGACGGCTTAATCATGTTCAATATTGCGTTTTATAAAGAAATTACCTATGTAAAATAAACTATTTAAATAAAACCTTCACAATCATGCAAGGGGTAAAAGTAAGGGAAACAGGTTCCCAAGGGAGCACTACAACGATGGTGAACATCCATACATACATAAATGTCATATTAATGTACTGTCCACAGAAGAGTTAAGCAACCAGGGCCGCAGGGTTGTCTATAATACACAGGGTAGCAATGGAAGTTTTTGAATAAAAAACTTAATTGATAGAAAAATATAAATAATGTCGTTGGGAGCAACACACGTGATTTTAATTAGTCACGGCTGCCTTGCCTATAGACATTTGCAATGCCAGATGCCCTACAGATCAGCTACCATCATAGAAACAAAGCTAAAAATAATGTCTCTCGTGCCTGTAATTACACCGGCATCCAAACCCTTCCAACTGGAACACAGCAACGCTGCTTTGCGGCAGAAGTAGGCCTGGTGGTAGTACTTCCCAGACGAGCTCCTCCACAAAGGCTCACCTACTACTTCTAAAACTAAAATACAAATCATCAGTTAAATTCAATCTAAACAATCCACCAATTTCTAGGAATTCAACGGCCTATATATGTGGAGTGACGTCACAGCTTACTTAGCTCTTTCGTTGACTGTACATGGCAAGTTTTGATGAGGCTTCAGGTTAACATGAAATGGGTCAACCATAATTATGATGACATACATTTACAATCACGGGGCCACTTCCTGATTCCCACAAAATACTACATCCATTCACATAAGACTAACCTTGCTTAGATATAATTGTCACGAAAATAGACTTACAGAGCTAGTAGACATAAAATGGTAATGGATTATGAACTGACCTTTACTGTAAAAGCTATAATTGATAAAAACTCACTATAACATTTATCAAGGCAACAAGTTTTCCCTGTGGACATATAAGTATGTAAGCACCTACTTAAATAATAATAATCTTTAATCGAGGCTAGTATATTCCAAATTAGCACATTAACGACCCTTACCAATATTATAAAGAAGTAAAGTTTAATTGTTTTATTTTATTATAGTACCTATCTCTTGGAATATAACCGTCTGAATACAAAAAATATTTTACCGATAGAAAGTTACAGGCCTATTGCCGACGGTCGTGGGCTGTTTTATGGTATACTTAAGCTACTTCCACGTGGATCACGCTTGTAATCTCTGAAGGGTTAGGCAGAGGTGTACCAATGTACATCTACAGTTCACCGGTATGTTTAGGTCTCATGTAATAAGCGGCGAGCCTATTGCCATTAATCAAGCGCAAATCCTAACTCCGAGCTGCTACTGAGTATTTCTTAAAAAAACCCAAACACTTTGCTTGATCTGGGAATAGAACCAAAAACCTCTAGCGCAGCAGTCGGGCTCAGGAGCACTAGGCTACCGAGGCAGTTAGAAGCTAGTTCAATAGTAACCAACCCAAGCTCATAATTATTGAGCTCAACAAGAGATCACTACAGGTCCCACTGATTCTTGTTTTACAAAACCATCGCCATTTTTGGTACATACTTAACCCAGCTTCTTCACGACCCTAGGAGCTCCAGCCGTTCCCTTACGACTAAACTCGGCTAGACCGTTGCTATCGTAAAATAAGCAATGAAACGGAACGAAATAGATCACCATGTCTACTATAAAAGCAACCGCTATCAACATATTAGTAAATGTCAGCTCAATATGTTTTATACTATCGTAACATCTTTACAGTTTAGTATTATAGACGCCCAATTTTCTTCAGAAGTAGGACGTAAAATTCCGTAATGAAAGTGCTAACAAATATTGGGTTTGATTTAATAAATGAACCAACTAGGTAAGTTTATATTATAACGTTGGAAATAGATCGAGAATTTGTTTTACTGATTTTTTCGACATTTAGACTTTGGTCACGGTCAATGAATTTTTTTGTTATCTTTCAGCGAAAATTAAATTTGAATTTGAATTAATTCTACAACGTAATTTTTTTGCTCATTTTTCTAGTAAAATTTCATTATACAAGCTTCTTCTGGGTAAGCTCACTCCATCGTCGAGTTTGTGTTTGTCACCTTTGACCTAGAAAATCAAATCTCAAAAATAAAAGGGTTATTAACCTAAAACGTTTCCCTAGATTGCCCTGATTAGTTGGCATGTTAGCAGGAATTCTCAAAAAGAATTAAGTTGCAAAATGTTTATGTTTCATCGCAATGTGCTGATTGGTAGTTAACCATTCATTCAAGGCCACAATACAATTGCGCTTACCTCAATTGAACATTAAACAATAAATTATTAAAGTCATAACAACTACAATTGCATACAAATCAAAAACACACTGACCTAGTTACACCTTACGTTTCAGCAGGAAAAGTTTACGAAAGAAGCAAACCTAAGAAACTTGCTTCACCGAAGTGGGAGATGCGATCCACGTATCCATTACGGGCAAACATCTGGGAATATCTGTATGAAGATAACGTGGAACAAAAGTTCAGTTACCGCAATAAAAGAAGACATAGGAAATGTAAACAAAAGTCGGTCGAAAGCGATTCTTGTAGGAAAACAGCTGTCTGGTGTCTTTTGATACTTTTTGCTGCGATCGCAACTTTTGGTTAGTGTTGAAACCTAATTAAATTATTATCTCTGATCTTTTTTATTGGTACGTTCTGGTAGGTCGCAATAAAATTTCGATGTGACAATCAATGGAAGGCTACGATGCCATTAGACATCATTGGTGTTTTGGAGAATTCATTGTACCCGTGGGGGCAGATGCGAGTGGCTAGGAGGTAAATGAAACCAAAATAAATCACCACTAAGAACAAGTATTTTCGTGACAAACGATCCAAAGTTCAATACTACTATAAATGCAAAAGTCTGTTTGTGTCTATTACGCTTTCAGTATTAACCACTGAACCGATTTTATTGAAATTTGGTACGTAAGTATGTTTAAACCCCAAGAAAGGATAGGCTACTTTTTATTCCGCGACTTCGTCTGCGTTGGGAGAAGTCGCGAACAAAATCTAGTATGGCGTAAAATAATAATATCATGAAACCGTAATCATTATGTAGGTAGGTAGATATCATCTGTGAAATTAATATCACAACTATACAACTTATAATTAACTCAGTTTCAGTATCTCTGTGGAAGACTAACAGGAACGGAGACGACTTGACACCTAAGACCAAGATAATGTCGTTAGGTAAGTACCTAGCTCAGTAATTGTGTTCCTTACGACGTTTAATTTAATTACATGGTGTCGTACCAGCCGTTTACAAGACGATGTAGTTTTAGGTCATATTTTGTTACTTACTTTCCACTGGAATAAAATTTGGGTCAAATATATAATGGGAGGAATAAATACTTCGGGTTTTAGGTGCCACAATATTTTTTTATAATCTTACCTTAATTATTTAGTGTTTATTCCTATGGATACACCAACAAAATTATGCCTTATTCAAGCTACATAGGTCTTAAATTAAAAGGGGATGATCAATTCGCTGATTTCTATCAATAAAGTTTTTTTTAATTTTGCTGGATGGTAAACATGCCGACTGTGGTCACCTCTGCCTATACACGTCTGCAATACCAGAGGCCTTGCAAATGCGTTGCCATCCCAAAGACAAAATGTCTCATGTGCCTGTAATTTCACCCATACCCTTCAAACCGGAACCTTCAGTATGCCAAATGCCAACACATTATATATAAAATCTATTCGCAATATACACAAATAAAAACTCTATCACTCGTATGCTTATAATGCGTATGGATCGCCTAATTACCGCCCTTTCGGGTTGGGTACATCTGAATGACCGGCGAACTGTGGGTGTACATTGGTACACTCTGCCTAACCCTTCGGGGAATCCAGGCGTGATGGTGTATAAAAACTCTATCCTTAAAACAACTACGTACATAGACCAGGCTCATACAAAAAATCCCATGTAAATTAACTACCATTAAAACAACTGGCCTTTACCATCCATCAAGTCTTATCGGTAATTAATGCAAAGTAATAAAAGTTTTTAATTATGTATGTCGCCGTACCATGAGCAATAACTATGGGCGCATCGTACTGTGTACCTACTATAATGTATGTGAACCTAGTAGGTCACCTAGTAGGTCCTAATGAAGCGTCCTGGAAACTTTACATTTTTTCGACTTTTTGATGGTTGGCGCTTCGGGATGCCACTGAATTGTTAAGTTGCTATGTCATAAGAAGCCTAGTGTATCACCCTAAACGTCTTCGATCATCGGGCCGATTTTGACAGATTTCTTCGTCAGGGAGTAAAAACTGTCAAAAATCGGTCGATAATCCGATAATCGGTCAAAAATTGGTCGTGTGAGAAAACATCACCATCTGCTTAGCCATTTCCCAACTGCGTTGGGTTCGGCATCCAGTCTAACTGGATGCAGCTGAATACCAGTGTTGGAGCGACATGGAGCGACTGCTTATCTGACCTCCACAACCCAGTAACTGGGCAACACGATACTTCTTGATCTTCTTGGTCGTGTGAGAAAACGCAAACGCGAAATACAAACTTGCTCTTTTAATGCATTTAAAATAAATCCGTCTAGTTGGAACCATTCAAGATTTGTTTGGTCAATTAAGAAATTCCTTTAAAATTGATGATTACTACTGCTGACTGCGGTCCATCAAGTCAATAACACTATCTTTTTCTAGCTGGCATGGACACATCTTCATCAGTCAGCTTCCAGTGCTGTAACAGAATGAAATATTTAGCAGAACAGCTTGCCAAGGCAGAACAAACTCTCAGGTATCGAAATTCATTCAAACGCGAGCATTCGTTCGTGATCGCGAGCGTTTGGTCGTTCACGCGAGCGTTCTGAAACGTGAACTCTCACATAGTTGAGAAAATTCCATTGTTTCTAATCATTCGTTTCAGAACTTATTTACGAATACAAATAGACGCTGTTCTTTGAACCGTTAACACCAAAAATACCTTTGTGCAAGCTTTGTAATACTTACAAACGAATACTCGCGATGCAGTCGACGCACTATTATAGTTTATGTTTTACTCAGCAAAACTTGAACCGATCAGGAAAGTTCGAGCAAAGTCGCGGATATGAGTAAATTAGTTCGTTTAAGTTCAATTTAATTCTTGTACGTTTCAAAGGGAACCCGAATCCCTACTCCTTTGAGTCATAGGGCTTCTACCTACTTATATAAATAGGTACCTACATTAACCTATGTTACGTTTCATAATATAAACTTTGAATACATACCTAAATCGCTTTATTCATGGCGGCTTTGATTAATAAGGATTCAGGAAATAGGAAGCATATAAGTACATATATATTAGTAGTAGCACCCACACAAGTTAATGTTTCTTGATTTCTCAGGCCTACCATGTTAAAACTAATATCAAACTAGGTACCTATATTTCACAACTAGCATTGAGTAACTATGTATAAGCTGGAGTGTTAACTTCAAGAAAAAGAACATTGAATTTAAAATGGATTGAATATGTACCTAAGGCTCTATTCACACCGAGGCGAAACAGAAAGGATGCCTCATAGAATCCGTCAGAATTGGTCGAAAGACGTGTGATCAGTTTTTGCGTTAGTGCCTTAAATAATGTACATAAAGTACATTGTGCAATGTGCACAGCATTGTATTGTAGCGAATTCTGCGGCGGTGTTAATTGAGCCTAAGACCTTATCCCAGAAGTAGAACAACACTAATACTAGGTACTACTACTACTACTACCAACTTACACCATCCCATTGCTACGCAAAAGCCCATGACTTCCAGCTATTTCTGTCCAACAGACTAATTCAAATGAGCTACAATCATAGGTGCATAATTAATCACATAACGTTAACAACCATTGCAGAAACACGCTCCGATCAAGGACCATGATGTTATCATCGCGTGCTATGACAGGTAACAAATTTTGATTACTTTTATTTAATGTAAGTACTATTTATTTATTTATTAAAACTTTATGCACAAATGTAAAAAAATACACTGTACAAAGGCGGACTTAATGCCTTAGGCATTTTCTACCGGTCTACCTTAGGGTGATGCAGAGACAAAACATAGAAGGTGCAAGAAAAAGGAACAGAAACAGCAAATTTCCAATATAAAATATAATAATACACTAAACAATAATAATCAAACAACAAAATACAATAATAATACTATTCTGTTTGAAATGCTCATAGCAAAATTGACAATTATAATTAGCCCAAACAGTCCCACTATTAGGCAAAGGCCTTTACCCTGCATTAGGTACTGATATCTGTCGCCATTTTGCATCGACCAAGTCGAAAAAATAGCAAAGTATTTTCAAAACTTTCTCGTTTCCTTTAATGTCAAACCAATCTTTGTAGAAGCTGGGCTATGCGCAAGCAAAATAATCAGTAACACCCGAAATTATCTAAGCGTGTCGATAAATCGATCTATCGTTATATCGAAACGCTAAGATAATTGCGAATTAAGAAAATTTTCGAATATAACAACTAACTGAACCCAACACTATTATAGAAAATTCAAGGTAAAATGTTGTAATTTTAGCTAAGGCTCTCCCAATCCCAAAAACGTTACATTGACCCTGTAACTAAAACTAAATGATGGAATCTACAAAAAGACTAAAGTTAATCATAAAGTTAAAATAATACGTATACGTAACTCGTTACCCCTATCTACTCAACTACACGATTCACTAAATGCATCCTCTAAAGTTCAACGCTACCTTTGCTTTGAGCAAACATGACCGATTCTCTGTAATCTAATCTCCAATTTCATTTGTTCAGAACAAATGGCAACAGTTGCAGGGGCTAAGGACATTGATACACGATACATAGAAGGTGCGACGGCGTCAAAGGGTAGTGACACAACTGAGTGGGGTGGAAGGGTCGCTCTGTGGGGAGTGGTTCCATTGTGGCGTGCTGCCCCACCACCCGACACTGTACTCGCTTTGCGAAGACCTACGCTGTCCGACTGTTGGCCTTTCATGTGAGTCCAATTTCAAGATTAGAAGTAGATACTACGATACTGAAGTGCCTATTTAGTTTAGGAATGTTTGATCGTTATTGTGCCTCTGGGGATAAAGATATCGAAGTTTAGACAACTTTATTCCAACACTATTTTACAACTAATTGTAATTGGGCATGGTTATTATGAGTATTCACAGACAAACTAAAAACTTAAGATTTGCTAAGTTGTCGTTATGGCGCAGTGATTAAAGCGCTCGTCTCTCATGTTTGACCATGTTCATTCACCATGTTCGTTACCGAGCAAGTGTGCAATGTGACTTTTTTTTAAATTTATATGTCGTTAATGTCTTAGTTTATCTTGGACATCAGTGATATCTGTTAACGAAAACATCGTAAGGAAACCGGGACTTTTATTTACTAAAAGTAATCGAACTGATGACTGACGATGCCGTTTAAACCCCTACGCCCTTACTAACACCGAGATTTTATTTTCAGTGGTTCGTACGGCGAAATCATAATACGACTGCCACAAACGCAGACGGTGCGTTACATCACAGTTGAGCACATACACCCAGACACCGCTCGGAGTGCACCCAAGCATTTCCTAATATACGTTAGTATTCAAACAGCTGAGATTACTGCTTTCAACTCTCAAAGCTAAAACAAACGAGATTTCTACATCGTACGACAACATTGAATATTACTTGTATTCTGCATAGTAGTTCACTTACTCACTAAACTGAAACTAACTTTTGGAAGGGGCAACTAGATTGCATTTTTTTCTTGTGTGTGACGTTCAGAGGTGCCTTTTAATTGATTAATTGAAAAAAAAATACTTTGACTAGGCCAAATTAAATAAGACCAATATTATTAGGTACTTACTGTTTGTTTGAAAATTCTTTCGCTAGTTTGGAAGCTAGGTACGTTATCCCTTTTTTTTTCGGTTGGGAAATCATCAAATGACTTCTTCCGCCCTTTAGTGTCAGACTACTCAGATAAAAGACGATTTTCGATCCAAGTTCGTTGCCTTCCAAATCAAGTGTAAGCACTACAAATGTACTTAAGCAGTGTCATCTAATCTAAAAACTTATCACTTTAAACATAGTCGAGTCAAAATCCTACATACTTATATATACGTATTACTATAGATATCTTGATTTCAATTTCTTAGGAAGCTTTCGAATGAAATTGTTTCCCACAAGCACAGGGACAATTCCACTTTAGAAATAGGGATGGTAAGTTATTTGTGTCATGTACTCATGTTGCTTATTCCTATCTTAGCTCGGATATGCGAACTCATGCAAATCAGGTTTTGTTATTCAGCAATGATTTGGTATATTGACTAATACTGTGCGATGTGATGTGAAGTTAGTAAGGATCGTAGCAGGTGGCGTTCTGTGGGTTCTGCTTACCCCCATGGGAAAAAGGCGACAGTTTATGTATGTATGTCGGTGATGTAAAGTTCTAGTTCAACCACGCATAAAATTTTGCAGTATTTACTTTCTTTTATTTTTTGTTGTTTTACCAAAACCGTGCGAAAAGTAAGGCACCTTTGGCCAATCCATACATGAGGCGTAAGCGTTACGCAACTTCGTGGTATTGAGGTTCAATGAACAAAAGTTCAGTAAATTAAAACTGCACTAAGGTTAAAACTTCTCTTTTTCTGTTAATAACCGTTCTCCCACCCACACTAGCAATTTCTCTTGTATCGTAGGTGCGTTTACAAACATAATATAGGTAAACTGACAAACACCCACTGTCACAAACAAACTATGTTACTGTCGATGCTAATTTTAAAGCGAAAATACACTAACATTTCACGACGTGCAAGTAACAATCAACCTTAGGCCGTAAGCACATGGCGTATTTTAATGGCGCAGACGACGCGCGTTTCTTAAATATTATGTTTGACAGAGTAGTTGCAGCATTTCTGTACGGAACAGCTACACCTACTCGGTCAGTTTTAGGGTGGTAAAACAATTTTGGTTTCGACTATACCCTTTATGTTGCAATTTCTTAATTACCGAGTAGAAAGCTTTTTTTTCGCAATAACCTCCAGGCCAAATTTCTCATAATTGATTATTTTATTTCTAGGGTATCCTTGCAAACAACACTTGGATCAAAGTAGTGGATGCACGGTACCGCGCTGAAGGTCCCCCGAAACAATACTATACTATAGCCTATAACTATATCCAATGGAAGAGCTTAGTCTTCAGAGTGCTGACCAACCAGGGCAACAAAAAGTATACCTGTGTTTATAGAGTACATTTATATGGAAAAGTCGAAAATAGTGTAGTTCCTTTTAATAAATTGTAAAAGAATAAGGTGTTATATTGTAGTCTTTTTAGTTATGAACACTTTTTACTTCAGAATATTTTCAGAAAAATCTCTGGTCCTCTCAAAGACAGAAAACTTGGTACAGAACTAATTTAGGAGCAATGCGCGATGTACGATATTCGCCATAACTACATACCGCTACAGTACTAAGATCTACATATTCATTTAAATTAACTACACATACTCTACCATACTGTTATTGTTAGGGGTTTTTAGTTTCCGCACTTAGTCCCCAATACACACCATTCCACAGGTGTGGTACACTACCATTCTACTTTCAAGTCAATAATCAATCACTAACTAAAGGTTTAACAGTAAATAAAACATATGATTGGTTCAACGTTATATTAACCAAAACAAACGTGACGTTTACGACGCACTCCAGTCTTGGGCAGAGCCTCCCCATGATGGTGCCGGCGCTGGCGCAGCTGGCTGCGGTACAGCTGCTGCGGCCGCGGTGGTGCCCCACTCCTCTTGTACCTGTGAACAAACGTGATCAGGGTTACACATTTTTTATAGAAAATTAAGTGGATATGTAATAAGAGTGAGCAATTGGGTAGATATCATCACTAACCAATAATTCCAAGATAAAGCTTCTCTAAAAGAATACTTTATTTTGGCCCTGAAAACCTAATTAATTTTTAAGTAACAATAAAATTAGATTTTTAGTTGCTTTGAAATCAATAAAATAATAATCAACTGACTACTGAGATGTCAAAAAAAAGTGACATTGTAGTTTAGTATTGTGTCATACAAAAACTAAGCCGGAATCTCGTTTTAACAGCTCATAAAAAGAATGTCAATTGATTAGTAGTGTCCATCTACCCAATTGCGAAACTAAACATTGCACATTGTGTAGGGTACGGAAACAAATATGCCCAATGCAAAACATAATATAAACACAAAATTTGTACTGTATCTTGGTTCATCATTCAGTCCAGGTAGTTTGGTCGAAGAATTCTGGGGCAACAGAGGCCAATCAACTGATTATTATGAAAGTTAATGTCTGAACTAAACTATGTAATATTCTAACTATGTTCAACTCGACATACCTGAGCAGCCCAGTCTTCCTGTGCCGGGGGAGCACCGAAGGAGGCAGCTGGTGGTGGTGCGGCGTCCTCAGCCCATGAGGTGACGGGCTCCACAGACTCGTTCCAGTCTTCGTGCACGGGTGCGGGCACCTCAGGCTTGGGCGGCGGCGGGGCCTAGCAAAAAGAGATTTATATCTTGAGAAATAGGTCACGGCTTTGGTGGTGTTGATGTAGCGACATCTATAGCTCAACATGCGAACTACTAGGATAATTTGACATTTGCTAGATCGCGCTATCAAAGTTCGTCGCGACGTTAGCATATATACAAAATCCCGACAACAACCGTCAGGCAGTAGCCCACCAGACACAACACCCGACTGGTCGGAGGATCCTCCCTTTTCAAAGAAACTTTACACCCTGCCATACCTCCACATATACATACAGTATAATTAGATAAATATAAGTATATTATCCATGAACAAAGCCTGACAGCATTGTAATAGCCAATTACAAGTATCATTTTATCAGAACTACTTCAGCTGGCTGATATAACACAATATAAACATTTGCTGTTTCGGTAAGTTTTTAAAATTAGTAACAAAATACTTACAACCACTTGCTCCTTGGCCTGTTGCTCCTCCTTCTCGCTCTCTTCAGGGTCGCGGTAGAAGAACAGGTCAACCACCACGTCCCAACGTTGGTCACGGGCAAGAACACCACGCAGTCTGAGGACCTCACGGGCCAACAGCCACCACATCAGACCAATGGAGTGAGACGACTGTAGATAATAATTGACATTATTAGCATTTTAAATATTAGCCCACTACAGAGTCTAGATCCAGACTTCTAGCAGTAACCTGGTGGTTATGGTTGCCCATAACAAGTAACAGTGTTGGATTCGTCCCCCACCATGGTGAGGATCGACTGTAGGGTTTTGTATAAAGTAACCTTAATAGGGTCGTAAGGGGGAAATCAAGAAGGAGGTAGTCACCCTTCCAGCCTTTCCCCCCGCCAGAGCGGCTTAACGGAGCCCTGCTTGGTTAGGTTGCTAACCTAGCCTGTCTGAGTCGAGGTGCCCTAAGGCCCGACCACGCTTCGCTCGCTCTTGCGCACAATAAAACAATAAAATGCGTTTACTTGTCAGTGGCAATAAAATGGGCCTGGCAATTCGTTTTACGCATTTTGACCGACGCAACTTAAAAACGTAAGAATTTTGTGAAACTTATGTTCCGTTTCAAGCAATAGTTATTGAGGCATACTTTTTTTTAAATCATTTTAGATATTTTAATGCTGGTCTGGCAGCTGAAATTGCTTAGGGGAGCTTAACCCATTTAGACCTACCAACCCATACATGGGTTTACATAATCATAAGCCCATGTATGGGTACATAATCTTGTCAGCACAATAGAATTTTAATTTCTCGAAGCACATGTATGGGTCGGTCCGTCTAACTGGGTTAAGATAGATACCCTTGCCTAAATAGTAAAACCAAACCTGAAATGTGGATTGCTTTGTTAGATTTCTAATAGCTTACCTTAGTGTTGCATGGAATGGCAATGTCAACAAACCGAAGGGGAGAGTCAGTATTGCAGAGGGCAATGACTGGAATGTTGACATAAGAAGCTTCAGTGATGGGCTGATGGTCCTGAGCGGGATCCAACACAATCAGGAGACGGGGCTCACGGAAAGCTGCTTGGATCTGTTGATAACAAAATTAAAAATGAAGAAGACTTTCCCTGCAATAATGAAGTGAAATTTGTATTGCTTTAAAAATAATCAGAAAATCTTATAATCATTACTACATAAAATGCAGTCAGTGGTTCCTTAGTTTGTTTGTCATCATGTAGACGAGTTATTAATGACAATACCTATTCATTGAGTACAACAATGGCCACTACTTCCATTGATTGATAGATACAATATAATAATAAAACATGGAGAAAAGATGAACTGATCACTATCTCAGATATTATTCATTGTGATAGTTACCTGGTTAGTGAAGGCACCAGGAGTGAAACGTCCGGCAATGGGGGTAGCTCCGGTGTGCGCGGCAAACTTGAGCACAGCACGCTGACCGAAGGGACGCGACGAGATGACGAACACGTCTGCAGGGTTCTCGATGGCAACCACGGCGCGGGCAGCTAGCACGAGCTTCTCCCAAGTACGGCGTAGGTTGATTACGTGTGTGCCATCAGCGCGGCGCTTGTACACGTACGTTTCCATCTAAAAACCAACAAGTCTGTTACTAAATACATGTTCAGCAATTACACAATGTTGTCATTTACAGACTTAACTCAGTTGGGAGAATAGATCGTCAATATTTTCAGACAATATATATGGAACGGATTCTTAGCTCATCATGTTTGCGTGTTATTTTTCACCTTTGAGGTTATGTTTTGTGGTTATGTTCTGTACCCACCTGAAAGTTAACATTTTCTGACCCAAGGTGGGTCGTTGCCGCCAGCATCTTGGTGACATCCTCCTCGTTGAGGGCGAGTATGTCTAATCCTCCCGACATCGTTGCGTTTAAATGAGTTACGGCTAAACCTAAAACAACAAATGTGATACCGCTAAAACATAACTTATTCGATTATGTTTAAAACTCCCACTTTAAAAATACTTTACATTTTAGGTAATACAACTGTGCTCGCTTAATTTACGGGTACTTTCTATAATCTTTCTGGAGTGATTTAGAAATAAATTAAAGATTTATTTAGAAAATACTTACGCGTATAATGCCACTGGGAGGCGAAATGGACATAAAAGAACTGTCAAAAGTTAAAGTCACTGTTGTCAACTTATTTTGACAGCTTCGATGTAATGTTGCTAACTTCATGAATTCTGCTGTTTCTTTCTAACAAAGGATTTTTCCTAACAGCTCGAAAGAAACAAAAAGATTTAGGGAAGATCCTCACTAAAATTCATAAAAAAAAACCGATAACTTATGAAAACGCTACGTTTAGAAATAAAATCAAACTAAATAACTTAAAGAATTTTAGGCTTAGGAGAAAAAGCTTAGCACGATAATCTAATGTAAATAAAGTATTGTGAATAAACATAATTGATATTGAAACTGAGTTTTATTTAGGATAACATCTTTTTCCAATAGTACTAACAAAGTTTCGCCTTGAGCATAGTTTTCAAAGCCACTTACTTTGTTGGATGGGTCACAACCACCAACCAATGTTTCTTGGAATACCGTCTATAGTCTTCAAGAATTAAAAAAAATGGTCTGCAAAAGACTAAAATCTCTTTTCATTTCAAATTATTATTTTGTTGCTAACGGATCAGTTTAGTGCCACAAAAATCCTCTGGCATTTTTTGCTTCTTTGGTTTAGTATTGATGTAAAAATAATATTTCATACACAAACAAAATATTGCGAAATCGCTTTGAGAAACTTATTTATCGCAAAAGTAGTTGTCCGCTTTGCTATTTCTTAAAATTAGGCCAGCTTTGTGTGTGTGTTTTTATATTAGCTCTAAGATTATTGAACTTGAATAAAAGATGATAAAAAAAAACATGTTCATCCATGAACCTCTAAAGTAAATTCCACATTTATGCTAATTGGGAGGAGCACTAACTTTTTATCACGACAGAGGGCGCATAAGCAACTGTACCCTGTTTTGACATAACAGTTGTCAAATCGTATGGTTTTTTACATTCAGTAAATATTATTATTCATTTTTTCCCTAATCTTGAGAAAGATGCCTCAGTGTAGTGCGTTAAATTGTAAAAATAGAGGAGTACATTTGTTTCCTAAGGATAATAAACGCAGAAAACAATGGGAATCGGCGTTACGTATAACTTACATATAACTTTAAGGCAAGTGTTACTGCACGCTTGTGTGCTGCGCATTTTACTGAAGACGATTATCATGGGAAAAGCAAGTATACAGGTGAGTCATCGCAGAGGTTCTACTTATAATATTCTACTATCAGTCAGTAATTGACGAACCTAAGTTCTTAATTCAATAAATATATTTCTTACATTATCTACTATCTTATGTATATAGAAAACAGCTTCTTAAAAGATTTATTATTTGAATATAGGTACCTACTTTTCAAAATAATCCTGTATGACCTCTCTTTTGATCATTGGTAGAGGAGTATCTGCATTTATATCTATGAATGTGTTTGTAGGTGGACACTGGTACACGGAGTCCTCGTGGATGTCGCAATCGGCACCAAAATTTTGATTCCGGTCATATGATTCTAATCTACAAATAAAATAGGATAGTTAGTCCATAGAAACAAAAAAAAAAAACTTTACAAATCAATTATAACCTCAACCATTTTAAGTCTTTACCTTCGGCCTTTTTATCGGCAGTTGTCGCATTCCTCTTACGTAACTCATCTTTAAGTTGAGGGACAGTCAGAAAAGAGTACATTTTAAATGAATTTAACTTAGAATATTAACGAAAAATCGATCACAATCTTGTCTTGACAAGTAAACACGGTACAGTTGCTCCTGGCGCCATCTATACTCAGTTTTGCCTGTGGCTCCTCATTGCCATTGGCTTCACGGACATTGAGAGATCAACTAACTCTGGAAACGTATAATTTATAAATGTCTGTCATCGTGTGTACAAGTCATTTTTCTTCTTCCCGACTGATGGCCAGCTTTTAATGGGAGACTTACTTACGATCACTCACTTATGATCCGGTTAAGTTTTATGTGCTGCTGATTTTTCCTGTTCATTTTAAAAGAAAAGCTTTTGTATTCCATTAAAATTTAACTTGGATAAACTCAAACTTCTAAAAGTAGCAAACCCTCTACTTCTGATTATTGAAGTAAAAACTTGGCAACTCTGTAACGATAATATTACTTTTAGTACATGGCAACATATCTTTATACTTTTGTGACTGGTGATGTGACTGATGTGTGGCCCGTGAACGGAGAATATTTTTCCGTATCGGCATTCTATCGTACTAATTTTAGATTGTTCTGTAAGACAATACATGCATTATGATTACTTTACTTCCCTGACCTTAAAAGTTGTAAAAAGTTTGTATACTTAGTGAGTTATTTTGGTAATCGGTGACATTTTAGTGGAGTGCTTAATTTGATCATGGAGGCTATAGCTAAACACGATTTCTCTGCAACTGCTGATGATGAGCTCAGTTTTAAGAAGAATCAAGTCCTGAAGGTACGTCTGGGTTCATTGAAATGATGTGCAGTGAATTTTAGCTTGTAAAATGACAGATCCTTTCTAGAATTTTTGATATTGCAGATACTAAACATGGAGGACGATATGAACTGGTACAGGGCTGAATTAGACGGCAAAGAAGGACTTATTCCTAGTAATTATATTCAAATGAAAAGTCACAGGTAAATACTTACATTCGGTAAAGAAAGTTTCTATTTTTAATAATAGTCTTACATAAATCGTACCTATTAATTTGGTTTGTATTAACAAGACTGGATCGGTATATGTTTAGATTATCAAGAACCCGTTGTGCATCACATAAATCTTTATTATTTTACAACATGTTACATTCTTGCATACACCAATGTGTGCATTACCTGTTTAGACAAGTTACTGTAATCAATGCATGCATGAAACCTATTGGAAATCGTCTATACAACAAGAAGTTTAGCTGTTAGAGGTTATAATAGCAAAAAGTTTAATTTAGTTTAAACTAAAACATAATGATAATTCCAGATTGATAATTCTTAAAATGGGTCAGCTCTAGCTTCTAAACAAAACATTTAAAAAACTTTTCTAATATACACATTGCATAAATCATTCTAAAAATATCAATGTAGCTGTTTTTATTTGAGTACAGCTACCTTTTTAACTGTTGAAAATAACTTCTTTGTTTACCAATCTATTTTGTATCTAAAGGGTTAAAGAATAGCTTATAAATTACAATGTCATTTTAGCTGGTATTATGGAAGAATCACAAGAGCAGATGCAGAGAAACTTCTAGCTAATAAACCTGAGGGTGGTTTTTTGATAAGAATCAGTGAATCAAGCCCTGGTGACTTTTCCTTATCTGTCAAGTAAGTACACATAGTTTCCTTATGAATGCATGTTTATCTAATAATATTATAGTTCTAAGAATATTCTTTCCAATTGGATTTGTTGTGTTGTGAGTCAGCCTTCATGTTCTAAAATGTGAACATATTATATTTGTCAGTGTTATATAGTTTTAATGAGATGAAAGATTTGACCTCATTTATTGTTGAATTGTTTTTTTTCTTCTTTTTTTTATTCATTATGGGTAAGCTCTTGACTCTAGTCTTAGTTTGTTTGCTATAACATGCCTAAAAGCACTATTGACAGCTGACAAATGATAGCTCCTATTAAGGATCAATCTTATATTCTCATTCTCACCTTTGTCATACTGTGTCTTCCCTGCCTGTAGACTAGATTATTCACTTAAATAGGCCCACTAAAAGTAACTCAAGTCAGATTGGAATAAATAATAATTATTAATATTGCTTCAATCGCAAGTCTTCAAAAACAGATTGACAATTGCAATATGTTGTTATCAATTAATTTCTGTATTTATTTACTGAATTCCAATTATCTAGCTTCATAGTTGTACATTGTTGATAGTCTCGTACTACAATGGTATGTGCTGTACCTACATTACTTATTGTAGTACCTATACTAATTATAAAAGCACTCAGAACAATTCAAATTGCATAATTATAAAAAATAATTGTAGTATGACCCTAGCATTGGTGGTTTTTCCAATCAGAGATTTTTATGTAAACAAACAATAACTTGAATATTTATATTTCATTTGAATCCTCCTACTCTCTGAAATGGTGTGCTATTTTAATTTAATGTAAAATTGTTGCTTGTTAAATAGAAGTATACTGTTATATCACTAAATCTAAATTTGTATTATCTAGCTTAATGTAAAAAATACAAATTAGGTCATAATTACAACCAACCAATCATGATTAGATAGGTGCTTATGGGTATAAAAATTAACACCAATTACCACATCTTATTATCCTAATTTGTAAACTTGGTTTGAGATTAATTTGAATTGTGATTTCAATCGTCAGATTCCAATTTATTTGGGTTTTGTTCGGCAAATCTTGCTTTCATTCATCTCTATCAGCTGTCATCTCAGTGTTTACTTCCTTTATAGTCATAATCATCTTAATACAAATCATCCATCGTTGCTCTGGCTTGCCTGTTACCTTACTGTGACCCACACAACATTCATTTTCTCATCCTTTCACTGTCTCTCATGCTCAGTTTTTTCCCTCCCAATTCCTATATTAAATAGCAGAATATATTTAAAAAGTTGTCTAATAAACCTCTATTTAATAGGTGGAAATTAAATCTGGACTAAATTTTGTACTCATAAAATTGGCATTTATCAAGTATAATGCTATGTGTAATATGTTATATGGAATTATGTTCCCTTTATAGACACTAACCAATAAAAGAAACATGATTCCTAGTAGCTTAGCTACACAGGTGCAAAGAATAAACCACACTTTGGGATCACTATATATGTATTCTTTATACTTTTATTAGATACTGAAGTGTTTACATAGGTATTTTAGTGTCCAAATGCGTCATTTAGTGATATTTTATCTACATGGGTTGTATAAAAATAACCTACAGTGTTTATTACAATACATATTTTCAAATTATGTTATATTATTCAGCACACTAACCTAGGCACCCAAGAAATTAGTTCTTAATTTCTTAAAATAACTTTAGTACAACTTTCTTTAGCCAAGTGGTTCGTAGCGCGACTACTACGCTAGAGGTCTTGGGTTTGATGAGTAAAAAGTGTTATTGGGTTTTTCCATGGGTAGGATTTGTGCCCAGTTCATGGCAATAGGCTCGCCCCCTATTACATGGGACCAAAACATACTGGCAAACTGTGGGAGTGCTGCGGGTTGTTCGAAAGAGATACCGCGCCCCCGGAACGCAAAGGGCACATGAAGGAACATAGACGGGTTTTAGTCAGTAAAAGACTGACACTCCCTCCCGCCCCGCCCAGGGCGGGGGAAGTTATTTGATGATTTCCCGTCTATAAAAAAAAAAAAAAAAACTGGGAGTACATTAGTACACCTCTGCCTAACCTTTCAGGGAATACAGGCATGATGGTATGAACTATAGTACCCTGAAGAGATGTTATATTTATATTACTACAAGTACTTACTAAGGTCACGTAATAATAATATCTGGTGGCTAAGGAATGTTGTTATTATTCCTTATCAAAAGGACTTTCTTATTGACTGTTTAGATTATCAGCTTTGTTTATTATTAATACACACAGTACACAGTTACTACTTACGTGCATAAGTTGTTCTTGTAAAGGAATTATAACGGCGCCATTACGCCTTTGATACGCGAAGGGTTATCCTAAAGTGACAGTGGATAGAATAGATAACATAAAACTAAAAAAAAATAAGTTACCCCTGACATAAAATAAAGCTCTAAGTAATCATGCGTCTAAGATCTACCGCAGCTAACACAAGAGCTGATAACCTTGAAACGGCTGAACCGATTTTGATAAAACATATCTAAGAACCATCGCTAGAAAACCTGCTTTTAAATAAAAAAAAAACGCATTCAAATCGGTTCACCCGTTTAAGAGCTACGGTGCCACAGACAGACACACAGACACGTCAAACTTATAACACCGTCTTTTTGAGTCGGGGGATTACAAAAGTCCCTTGGTTATTTATAATATACGGGGAATCCCTAAGTTATAAACAAACCATAACAAAGTACCTACTCATTTTGTGTCAACAGTACTTCCACCAATGAGAAATTTCTCTTTTCTATTTGTATTGTTTTGTGTAGATCTTATTAAGTTGTTTGTTTACGATATGATTACGTCATCGCACAAGGTCAGAGTTCAAAGAATCCTAAAGGGTACGAGGTCTCGCCCGAGGTCAATTCCCGCAACGGGAAAATACTTACTACTTTTATATCTTCTATTTTTGTCAGTTTGACACCCTAGTAACCCCAGTTCAGAGTACGGCATTAAATCTAACTTCTAATAGAAGGTACCTATAATTGCATTAATTGAAAATCCGATAATAGGTCATTGTACTCATTATAATGAACAACTTTTACTATGGGACCCAACATGAACTCGTGAAAAACAAAATCATAAGCTAATCATAAATGTATGGAACAGCTGATTTTTAAAGTACAATAACCTATTTGGTGTTTCAGTTAATGCAATATTACACTTTGGTTCGAATACCAGCACTAATACACTGTTGATAAAATGTAAATAAATCCCATATTTTACCAGAATATTCCTGATTAAGGATGGTAGTAATCCCACGGTAGTCAAATGTTCTGATAAGGCATCCGGTTTTAATTATAATACAATTAATAATAATTATTCTGATTAGAAACGTGACATCAACGGCACCACCGCCAAATTACATCATTTGCTAACATAAATTATAATTTCTAATTAATAAATACTTCCTTTATAGTTCCTCCTACAGTTAACGATAATTTCCGCGTTCGTAGTCCACTTATATCCTTATAAGCTTATTGTCAAATAATCAATAAGGCAAAGTGGTTCATGTGAGGTGACGCACAACAAACAATTTCATTACAGTTTAAATTGGTAGTGAATAAAAAAATAAGGTTTGCGCCTTCGCCGCCGGTCGGGAGAGCGCATGACTCACAAATAGAGACGTTTTATTTTGTCTTGAATCTGTCTTGGCGTGCTGTATTAGTCATATTTATCTCTACACAGCGAACGTTACGTCTACAGGTAATTTGATTATTAGTTTTGCCTATTTTCGTGTTAAACATATTTCGAAATAGTTCTCTGAACTCATGAATAATTTAGTTTGTAGATTATTCTGTACCGAAAATCTGTTTCTGGAATTTGGGAGTATCAAGTATCAAGAATATTTTTATCTGCAGTTTTATAGATTTAGGTATCCAATTAAAACTATTTAGCACATTTTGCACATAAATAAAGCATTGACCTATATCTATATGTCATACCTTTGGAATGTCATATTGAGCTGGTAATTTACTCCATCTAAATAAGTTGCTACAAGCACAGGTGTCACGCAAAAAAAAAAACTAGAAAAATTACCCAAGTCTACAAGAACAAATTAATTATGTAGGTATGAAAATTTAATAAATTTCATAAGACAGGTCAGAACGTTCGTAGAGTTTTCTCTAATTTAAAACCTGTTTACTGTCAAATAGTATGAATCAGCGGTAGGTACTGAGATTGCGCTGAAACCAGTTTTGGGCTATAGATTTTAAGCACGGGCCTCATTTGAGTTGAAACATGGGCATTTTCATTTTAAATGGCGCAGGCTGTTTTTCGGTTGTCCCATGACTAAAATATGATGAAAAAAATATTTGCAAACAATTTTTTTAAGAAAAATCTATTGTACCCTGTAGGTATTTTTATAAATATGTGGATTTAATTTATTAGTTCCTTATAGAGCACGTATTTAATTTTATTTAAATTAATAATGTTGCGGAATCGTGTAAAATCATGATGTCCCCATGACAGTTTGCATCATTGCATTCAATTTTTTCGTTATTTTTTGTACGACAGCTAACGTAGCGACACTTTCATTTTATTGTTAGATAGTTAATTTATCATTTAAACTAAGCATTTCATCTCAGTTAGTGAAGAAAATATATAATAATTTAATAAAAAGCTTGTCCCACGAATTCGCGACTTCCGGACATGTCCGGATAGTCACGCGGTTTTTACTATGAAATACACACATTTATCATCAAAATTCGGTTTTAACGGTAACTCTGGGTACAAATTTCAAAGTATGAAATGTTATTTTGAAGTTAGTCGCGCTAGGTGTCCAGCTAGTGCAGTAAGTTTTGCAGCACAATAAATGGTTAAAAAAGAACTGTTGTAGTTAGTAACGTTTTTTTCATGAATATAAAGTTTGTCATTTTTTCTTTTTTAGGTAAGTATACATAAATTATACACTGCTGAAAGCATAAAAGTACAATTTTACAGCTTTCTGATAATATTGTTTGAGTATTTAAATTTAGTTTTAAAAACGATCTATATCCGTCACGTCCTGTTAGTAACTAGTTGTAGTGAACTACACACTACAACTAGTTACTAACAGGACAGTAGTTTTTGAAGCCTATTTATTTTAACCTGCGCCATTTAAAATGAAAATGCCCACATACCGTTTCGTAAAATCATTTTCGTAGTCATGAACACCTAGAATGAACTAACTTCCTTGGCTAAGAACGAGTATATTATGGAACTGGGGAAAACCAAGCGTCAATGCCCAGAAAAGCGTAGTGAGTTACATGGGTGAAGTAACTGATAGTGCGAGTTGATTTGAATGTGAACAGGAAATCACACAAATATTATAAAGGCGAAAGTTTGTGTGTGTGTATGTTTGTCTCTTCTTCACGCTCAAAAGGCTGAACGGATGTGGATAAAATTTGGCACTGAGATAGATTGTAGTGTGGAATAACACATAGGATACTTTTTATCCCGGCAAAATGTACGGTTCCCGTGGAATAATATAACAAATTTGACAAAGTCGCTGAAGCTAGTATTAAATAACTCTCGTACAACTGAAAAATAAATAAACAAAAGGATTTTCCTTAGTAACAGTTGCAGTTGTGATCATTTTCTCACTAATAATAACGGATGGAATCGTCAGGAATACTTTTACCATCGATTTAGTACACAAAAAAAAACAACCACATACAATCACGCCTGTACTCCCCGAAGAGTTAGGCAGAGGTGTGCCAATGTACACCTCTAAAGTTCTCCGGCATGTTAAGGTTCCATGTAACTCTAGCACAAACTTTAACTCTAAGCTGCTATTGAGAATTTCATAAAAAAAAAAAACAATAACACTTTGCCTACCTGGGAATCGAACCCATTATACAATACTGCAACACCTACACGGACGAAATATATGAACAAGCTGATGTTTTTTTGTTAATAACCGACAATAAATGTTGACGCTGGGGTGTCTAGAATCGTTCTGAATTCATGATAAAAGTTTTCCTTACGATGTTTGTTCTACGCCGTATATTCAAATCGATGACTTACCGGTTTGCAGAACGGATAATACACCCTTTTTGTTATAATACCAAGTATGATAAAAAAACCACATTCACATAAACGTTACAGCTGCACTATTTTTTCTAATAATGATAATGTTTGGTATTTACGCAACATCAGGGAAACAGAAAACTTGAATGACTCGCGAAACAGTCCACACGCAACCGGTTTCATTACAAACCAAATTTTATTTTATACGACGATATTCTCGGGTTGACGCCTGACATTCGATATTTCGATCTTTACCGTTCCCATTTACGATTTCGGTTACATCCATATTACGTCAGCAAGTTCAATTAGTTCCACAAATATTTGTACGGAGTTTGAGGATCGACACGTTTTCTATTCATCGAGACATAAATATTTACAGCCACGCCCATGAATAGGTGGTCTACGGAACTGAGTGTAACTATAATGTAAGATTTCCACACACTGTGCTAAAGAAAATTCAAGCTTCTACAAATAATAGTTAAGGTTCAAATCGTACATAACTGCCAAATCTGTTATCAGACGGTACGTCTGGCAAAAGTATGCAGGGGTCAAAACTTGGCGAAATTGCATTTTATCTGTATAGGTCAACCTATCGCGACTTTGTTAACCTTGCACAATTCTCACTATTTCTTGTAATGCGTCTGATCGGTGGGCGAGCCGTAAGCTAAGAAAATCTCGGTAGTAAATCCGAAAACTCTGGGGTATCATAAGCCGTGTTGTTCCGAACATAAAACCGCAAGCTTTGATAGCCGGGCCCGCCTAAGGATCAACAGCTGGTTGGTATTAGTCAGGAGTGAATGACTGCTGCTTAACGCAGACCTTTAAATAAATAACTTGTATTTTCGTAAACATATAACATAGGCAATTTTGACAGACTAAATTAGAGTAGACTAAGCTACTACTAACTAGTAGATAAGGACCATAATATTACGATGCCCTTCCTCTTTACATAATAAATTCCTTGTTGTTTTTTACGACACTCGCGATAACAGTATCCATAAGTAAGGGCAACATCCTAATCTACTTGCTTCGCTTACTTTGAATTTACAATATCTTTAACCGTCTTTCCTCAGATGTCCGGATGGTGTGCAGCATTTCAAAGTGCTTCGGGATGCGTCGAGCAAATTCTTTCTCTGGGTGGTGAAGTTTAATTCACTGAACGAGCTCGTGGATTATCACCGTACTGCGTCAGTTAGCCGCCTGCAGGACGTCAAGCTCAGAGATGTTGTACCTGAGGAGGTGAGTTTATATTTTTCCTAACAATAATTTATTTTCCTTCCATAGAGACGGTTTCTACTTATCTTAAATACTATACTTATGAATGTTATAAAGCTGAATTCTGACATAAACTCTTCTGAAATAAACTCTTTTCTGAGATTATCTCAGAAACTACTGCCCCGATTTGAAAAAACCATTTTGCCATATTAACGGGTTATCCGTGTCACGAGAAAAGTTATAGTTTATTTACCATCACGTTACGATCGATACACGGGACCTTAGTAGTAGTCAAAGACATATCTTAATGTGGGTAATCGCGGGGTATAGCTAATGTGGAAATACGGTAAATTCGATTTAAGTAAGTAATTATCAATTGAAAGGCTTCCTGTAGAATTGAATGGCTAACGAACTCCTCCGCTCATTTATTTAATTAATTATGGTATTTGATCGCTTGGAACCAACTTCAGTGACCTTTACTAAACCTTCTGTCTTATCTGGTTGTGGGGGAGGAATGCCATCACTTAAATTGTCGACGCAAACTTCAAAATCCCGGGAAATTTGGGTGAAATTAAGTTACTTTTCTCGGACATTGGGACGTCGTCGGCCGTCATATTTTGCAGCACCGGAATTCGTTTACATGCAATAATTTCTTTTTAACTCAGATTTGTATTAATTAATTACTTTCTTATCTTTCAATTAATCGGGATTGGCCCCTTCCGTACGACTCTCGAAACCCTCTAAACTTTGACAAATCCGGGGAATCCTGGACAGCTGGCAACTGTAATTGAAAGTTATTTACCATCGGATGTTAGTTAAAAGTTAGGACTGTGGGACGCTTTGGTACCCGATTAGTTCTTCTAACATCGCTGAACTAAGCCTCATTGCACCCTTAAACGTGAGGTTAGTGGATCGTCTAGATTTTCACATTGGTAGTAGTAGGTACGAGATTTTCGTGACTACGAAAATATGAGCAGAACTCTATTAGAATCACCTTGTGTGCTCTAAGACGCCGCTTATACTCGGAACTATTGCATTTTGTGCTTTCCCCGTATGACTCACAGCAGCTAATGATATAGCAAAAATACGTCACATTTTGCTATAAGAGTTGTGTACTAGCATTTACAATTATTATCTTGTAAATTAGCACCCGTATGTATTGGTTTTACGTTTTAGAAGTCATACAGTCATGTGCGATGCCTTTCGCATATTATGGAGATATACCGTAGTCTGTCATGAGTACATAACTACTCTTACTTTTTAGGGATCCTTAACTTCAAAGGAAAACACGGAATAAGATCTCTTTTTATTCATCTGTCTCAAAGGAGCTTTTTCCCCGATTCATGCAAAGTAGACATTTGAATTTTGGCCCAATGTTTTTTAATTTAAAAGGTAAAGTTATTCTCTCAGAAAACCGTTAGCGCGCTAAGAACTCGGGAGATTTATTTTGAGTAGGTAATGCCAGTATTTACGAATGCGGTAAAAACAGAGATTTAATGTGACCTAACACAGCTGGTTCTAATCTCGACAGTGTTGTATATTTTAGACTGGAATCTCGCTGTTCAATCCCTAGACTATTGCACAAGACAAGTTACTTTTGTAATAGCTTGGGAAAAGATATTATCGGGTATTAGCGCCCATTCTTTACCAGTACCAGTAAGGCGACTCGAAATAAACGGTTGTATGCACGTAGGTCCGTACGATACTACAAAACATGTGCTCATCGGGCTAATATTCGGGGAATTGTAAAAGATTAGGCAAACATATATTTCGTATATTTTATTTGTCACCAATGCATAGATAACGGTATTAATAAAACGACTTACATCTTAAAATTCGTGAAGCGTATATTGATGACTAATATTAGCTACGGATATTTTATGGACGTCATGTTGAAGGAGACAAAAAAAGCAGAAATGTCTATGCTCGCTTGATATTGATGTGTCACACCAAGTGTTATACTGTAACTCCGCTCTATTCCTAGCAATGTCAATACCGCTCTCGATAAATATTGTTGAAATAATATCCGAATATAAGGGTATCGCAGAATTTTCCCGATATTTTGTCTTGAACATTTTTCGTGGAAGTAATCATGTTATGATAACAAACTCAATGAAGCTAAATATAAATTGCTATATAGGAACCCATATACATTAGCTTTTCGTTCTTAAATTAATAACATACCATCACGCCTGTATTCCCCGAAGTTTTAGTCAGAGATGTACAGACAGCGTCATTAACTGATTACCCTTTTTTTAACGAATTTGAGTGCATGAGGGGTAACCAATTGATGACGCTGTCTGTACTAATGTACACCCACAGTTCGTCGGTATGTTCTTAAATGAATATGTATAAAATCTTCATGATTCGCTTGTCATTAAAACTGAAAGGTTATCCAAACCCTTACCACAATATTTCCCTAAAGAAAGAATAACAAATAGTAACATAAGGAAAAATTCCCTTTCGTCGTTCCATTAGCACAATTTATACACGTTCAATACATTTATGTGTGGAACCGCGCTGTGTCTATGTAAATAATGCGGCCGCTGTGACCCTGATAAGTAACGAAAATAACCCGGTCATTGCGTGTTCCTATAATCTCGGTTACTAGTGGTAGACTCTGCCTTCAATTGATAGGGAGTTGGATGATTTGTACAACGCTCCGCTTTTTGGCAAGGAATATTTGTTATACTTATGTATAACATCACGCCTGTATTCCTTGAAGGGTTAGGCAGAGGTGTGCCAATGTGCATCCACAGTTGGCCGGTATGTTTTGTAATAGTGTTACATATTTAGGATAGTCTCTAATAATAGTCTAATAGTCTGTGTTAGCAATGTATCGTCTATGTTCTGTTTTAGTTTACCTAAATCTCTACATAGTATAAAACAAAGTCGCTTCCCGCCTCTGTCCTTCAGTACGCTTAGATCTTTTAAACTACGCAACGGGTTTTCCATCAATACATAGAGTGATTTAAGAGGAAGGTTTATACTCATAGAACATCACGCTGCGTCCAACGGGAGCGGAGCAATAACCAAAGACGTAACTGACCTACCTACCTAGTAAATAAATAAATGTCAGTGTTTCAAAGAAATGTTTAATTAAGAAAAGACGAAGTAAATTCTACAAGATTGTTACTATATTAGGCGCAACAGGAATTTAGGATTAGGTGGCGCTAAAGTTTTTAATTGACAATTAAGGCAATGCTTGAGTTTAGTCCAAACGGTCATAAGAACTTGCCAAATGTTTTGTTAAGTCTCGCTATAGTTCTGTACTAATATTATAAAGAGGTAAGATTTTTTTGTTTGTTTGTTACGAATAGGCTCCGAAACTACTGGACCAATTTTAACCATTTTTTCACCAATAGATAGCTACATTATTCCTGAGTAACCTTGTCTAAATAACATCACGCTAGGACACACAGGAGCTGAGCATTAACCAAAAACGTAACTTGTGGCAGGTAAAATAGCCACGCGGACGAAGTCGCGCGCAGTTGGCTAGTATAAAATATTCTTGAACGCAAAAAACAGGCGCATTATACACGCTCTTGTTTTTCTAACGTCATCGATACGGCTCCGATATTTATGCAATGCAGATTTTTTAAATAAAAAATGGAGCGAACACGCTCTTTGACGTGTGAGGTTACTATATGATACTCCACTTTGGTTTTGAGATTAGGAATTATAAAGTCCCATTTCTTTAATAAACATAAAAATAATATCTGTCTAGTACTCTCCCATTGCTTGTCAAAGTCCTGTTCTCATACAGAGAAAGCATTGATCACCACTCATCGCTTGCTCAAGACGGATTGACGATATGAGACTAATTATATCCTTCACCGATGTCTGAAGTCAAATCAAATCAAATCATTTATTTTTGCAAACATGGGTAAGTGGCACATCGATGTTCATGATTATGTCCAAGATAATCTTAGAACGTACTGTATATGAACTGAAAACTGACATTAATTTGTACTTGCCCAGTAGGTATCGAACCTGGCAACCTCATGCATAAATGACGGGTGCCATTAACCACAAGGCCTTCCTTATATCTTTAATGGTCTTTGTAAATTTAATAAGCATCTAATGCAAGCGCTTCAGGTTCCGTTTATCTAAGCCGCGTCGTTCACGACAGATTAATTTAATAGAGATTTCTCGGAACCTTTGCCATTACTTTAGCATAGGGTAGCTTCTGCCCTCGACTTCGCCCGCGTTTAAGTTAATAAATTGTCCCACAGGAACCGTACATTTTCCGAGATAAAAAGTATCATGTGTTATTATTCCACAATACAATCTATCTCAGTGCCAAATTTCATCCGGATCTGTTCAGCCTTTTAAGCGTGAAAGAGTAACAAACATCCATCTATCCATCGATCCATCCATCCATCCATCCATCCTCACAAACTTTAGCATTTATAATATTTAGCATCTATTCTTACTGCGTTTCGCCCTTCCCACCTTGAAAAACCCCGTTGTTTCATAGTCAAGGTACACTGCGTTAAGAGTCCTTAAAGAATTGGGTTTTCCATGGGTTGTTTTTGTCAGGCGGCTGGTCGCTTACCCAATCGCCTTACAAAACTGCGTAGCTATAGGAATATTTACCTACACGGTTGGTTTTGTGAGCGTTCGTGTGGCGAAAATCGACTTATGGAAAACCCCCATAGCAGGAACTCTCATGGAAAAAGTATTACAGACTACGGAGGGTTATGATCAGTGATCGGAATAGGTAGAGCTAATGTGCCTAAAGTTTAAAGACCAGAGACAAAAAGTGGGGTTATTAGTAACAAACAAGAGACAAAGTCGCAGCAAGTTTTGGCCTATACTAGGAAATGAAACATGAGGCGGAAGGTGCGCCGCGTTCTTTACCTGAATTAATAACAATTAAAGTCGATTAAAAACGAAAAGAATTCAATTACATTATTGTATTAAAATTAATATTAATTTTTTTTCAATTTTTGTCGTACGGAGATCTCCACATTTCGCTTCTGTTCTTTTAACTTTAGGCACATTAACTCTACCTATTTGGATCAATGGTTATGGTCTTCCATGTATGTACGTATGTTCATCTTTATGTATTATAATTATATAAATCACAAACCGTCAAAAAGAAAGAAAAGAAAGAAAGTTTTTTTTTTACTCTTAGTCCCACGTCATTTGTATGATCTACGTACGATATAATAATAATTGCGTGAGAGTGCGGTTATAAAAAAAATATTCTTTGCATAGTCTAATATTATTTTTTATGATTTTTGTTTTATTATATAATAACACATAAATATACCAACTCGAAGCCTTCTTTAAAGCTTTTTAATGACGTTTTGTCGTTAACGGTTTTTTTAATTAACATTGCAGTAGATTTTGTCTCCAATTAAAACCGACACTATTATTTACGCCACAGATTATAATAAGCACGGCCATTCGCAAGCCGCTCATTTTACTTTGCACACGCATAAATAAATGTATGTCACAATAAAGTCCTGAAGTTTTCCCACGATGAGTTAACGGCCCATCGCATTTCATTGGATGATTACTGAATACATTATTGTGACTCACTATAGGTATTGCGTATTTGGATGCACGTTTGAACGTTGCTCTATTGGTCCTAAATAAGGAAAGTGAAAATTTTAATTTTCGCGTAGTTTTTGCACGTGTATGCGTCTGTATTACTATTTGTTTTTCTTTTATTATTAAGTACTACCTTTTCCGTGCCTCGGAAAGCACGTAAAGCCGTTGGTCCCGGCTGTCATTTGTAGATCTTTGACAGTTGTTACTGTTAGTCAGAAGCCAGAAAGTCTGACAACCAGTCTTACCAAGAGTATCGTATTACCCATTACTGGGTTGTGGAGGTCTGATAGGCAGTCGCTCCATGTAAAATACTGATATTCAGCTGCATCCGGTTCGACTGGAAGCCGACCACAACATAGTTGGGAAAAGGCTAGGCAGATGATGATATTAAGTACTACCTTTTGATCGAGACGTTTTCTTTTCGTAAATGTCGGTTTTAGCGGCCGCAGACGAAGTTGCAGAATAAAAAGCAGGGTGTCCTTTCATGGGATTAAAACTAACCCCTTACCAAATAGAAAGCGTAAGGCCCCGTTCCCACTACGCCGGACCGGCAGATCTGCCGAAAACCGGATGCCGGACAGAGTGTTCACATTACACCGGATACCGGAAGAAATTCACAGTTGAATTTGGACCTGCGCGCACAATGGACGACGAAATTGTTGTGTTGTGGTGGTATCTTAATACAGGAAATTTTTTTAACCAGTGCGTAAATTTTGCCATAATAAACTTCTACACGTTTTATTAAACACGTATATTTTATTTTGATATGTCTTAGTACTAAAAAAAAAAGTTATCGCTTACGAAACATGTTTACTTAAAAACCATATTTCATTGTCACTCGGCGCTAGCGCATTCCCCACCCCGTCACCCCAGCCATGCGCCCGGGCGGCGGCGGCGGCCGCGAGTTTTCATTGATAGTATGGCGAATAGATTATGTCCTGGATGTTTTGCTTATTTCAAACTCGGATAAGGATGAAATTTTTTTTTTTTTTTTTTTAACTAAACACGGAAATGTTTTCTATTACTGACACTGAACTACCAAAAAAAATTTACGCACTGGTTAAAAACTTATCCTGTAGAAGGCAAAATAAAAGAAAACATTGGGTACACCCTATTTTACGGGAAAGATTTTCACTTGGAACATTTGAAACATTAATGGGTGTACTTAGAAGAGACGAATCAAAGTTCTTCAATTATTTCAGATACCGGCACAAACTCGTTCACATTACTCCGGGCCTGGTCGTTTTACCGGCAATTCCTAGTGACAAAACGCTCGGCAAAAATGCCGGACCCGGGATAATGTGAACAGCTTCATATAAATTGTACAGCCACTAGCCCTTCCGGCAGATTTACCGGCGCGGCAAATCTGCCGGTCCGGCGTAGTGGGAACGGGGCCTAACTGACATACAGACAGACAGTTACTTTCGCAGTTATAATATTAGTATGGATTTGAGTTTCATTGTGTTACTAATGACTTCTAGAACAGCTATGAATAGAATATGGTTTATGGAACTTTCATTCATTTAGTATAATTGATATATCGTTGTGGAACTATTATATAATAATATGGTGGTGTGAGGTGTATGGGACCCCTTTCCTTATAAATATGGCACTATTTATAAAGCACAAAACGACCGAGTACCTACTTGTTTTTGTATTGCACTGATTATAGTAAAATATACGTTCCATATTTTGAGGGCAGTACTTACATTTTTCTCAGTTTTTCAGCCACAACTACAACATATGTATACATTTAACAATCATATTGCTGAGTTAAAGCCGCACACGTCGATCGATCAAGGTTACGCAAATCTTGCCGAGGTCGGTCCGTGGATTGGTGACCACTGATTTCTTACTGAGACCCCTCCGTGTCTTGGAAAGCATGTAAACTTTTGGTCCCGGCTGTCATTCTTAGATATTTGATAGTAGTCACTGGTAGTCAGAAGAATGAAAGTCTAGCTAATAAACTTACCGAAGAGTATAGTGTTACCTAGCAACTGGGTTGTGGAGGTCAGGTGGGTAGTCGCTTCATGTCAAATACCTACTGGTAAATATTTGATTAGACTGGAAGCCGACCTCAATACGCAGTTAGGAAAAGTTTAGGCAGACGATGAACAGACACTTTATTTTAGCAGGCAGAGTTCTATTTTTGCTTTTTAATTAAGATCCTTAACTGATTAGATAAATCCATAACTAACTCCTATTAATTATGATAACAGTGCGTTACTCTAACGATCTGTTAACCCCGAGTGCTAAACTGCTAATTCATACCAACACTTAGTTAATTGGATCTATTCAATTAATTTTCGTAATTGGTACCAATATGTTCGCACCATTTAGCTAATGGCTTCATTTGGTTACACACATTTGAACAAACATTTGTACATATATGTACCAATATATGTACTTATTATATTGGTGGTATGTTTTGGTCGTGGCTAGGCGAATGAATTTTCAATTGTAACCACTTTATTGCTTCGCTGAATTACTTTGAATAAGATAAATAACTTGGGCTGTATCATAGAAACTTTGTGTTAACTTTGAACGGAAAGTTCTATTGTTGGTTTTAACAATGCTATGTATTTTTGAGTTAGGTGTATTTTATATAATATGAGAAAATGTTTTTTCAACCAAAAAAAAATCCTCGTTTTGTCTGACCTTTGGTGGTTTTCTTTTTGTACGAATGGTAAGGTAACGAGAAGTACTTGCTTGGACTTACACATTATACGGAACTTTATTACTCATTTAGATACGCGACAGATCTTATTTTGCAACCCCGCAATCTGTTGTACGAATTACGTCAATTTTTTATTAGGGCAGTAGCATCTCATGGGTATAATTATTTTCTTTTTATATTTGTAACATTTTTTCTCGTGTTTGAGCTTTTTGTGACTGGTCGTAGTTTGTGAACGTAATGCGACGCTCAGTGAAAATAGTTTAAAAAGAAAATATATACCTACCTATGTATGTTAAACTATTCAGTACAACCTACTAATGACATGTAAAAGATGGCGGGAATCCAAGTCTCAACACTTATGTCCTGATACGGACACAGTATGTCACGCAGGTGACATACCTTGCCTCCTTTTTAGGACACACTAGTGATGTGTCGATTCTCGAGAAAAATCGGTTTTTATTCAGTACTGCGTTGATGGCCTAGTGATCCTTAGTGCAACTGCAACGCTAGAGGTCTTGGGTTCAATTCGCAGGCCGAGCAGTGTAATTGGATTTTTTCAAGAAATTCTCAGTAGCAACTCGGAGTTAGGATTTGTGCCCGGTTAATGGCAGTAGGCTTGCCCCTATTACATGGGACCCAAAAAGTCAGCAAACTGTGGGTGACATTTGTACACCTCTGCCGAACCCTTCGGGGAATACAGGGGTGATAGTATGTTATGTTAAGCATTCAGTACTGCTGCGGGTTGTTCGAAAGAGATGCCGCGCCCCCGGAACGCAAAGGCCTAAGAAGGAACATGGATGGGTTTTAGTCACTAACTGCGATACTCAGAGACGTTTAACGGTTACTTAAATCGCTCCTTAGTAAAGATTTCGCTTGGAAATGTTTACTAAGGAGCGACTTAAGTAACCGTTAAACGTCTCTGAGTATGGCAGTATAAGTCTGACACTCCCTCCCGCCCCAGGCGGGGGAAGTCATTTGACGACTTCCAATCGGTAAAAAAAGCATTCAGTGCCGGTATTTTCCACTACCAAGAAACATCATAAAAAAGAAGTACGAAATGGGTAGTTGATTGATTGTTATGTACACAATTAAATGAGTGTGTTGTTCTATTTCAGATGCTGGTGCAAGCGCTGTACGACTTCACTCCGCAGGAGGCCGGCGAGCTGGAGTTCAGGCGCGGTGACGTCATCACGGTCACTGACCGCTCCGATCAGCATTGGTGGCAGGTATGTCATGATACTACATTTCTTATATTGTTTGTTATGGTGGGTCCACACGACACAGACTTTTGTCTGTACAGACTACAGACATCTGCACAGACTATAAAGTCTGAGTAAAAATTTTTACTCAGAGGTCTTTACCAAATGTCTGTGCAGACTTTTCATCAGTTCAGACTTCGATTTTAATGAATAAATTAAGTAATTCAATAATCATGATTTTGCTCCGACAAGACATGTACGCAGACTTCCGACTTTTCTGATACACCGACATTTGTCTGTACTGATTTGTTGTACAGACAAAATTCTATAGAAGTCTGTGTTAAGTCTATGTCGTGTGGGTGGGTAATAATGCGTAATGGTGGGTCCATTAGGTGTTAGTCCTTAGTGCTGGATATGACTGTTGTAATGATAGTCTGACCACATCTAAGTTTTGATTGTTCACCTGATATATTCAAAATGAGAACAATATTTATATGAAACTATCTGCCAAGTGTTTTAGTCCTGTTATAATGTAACTGTTGTGCTTCAATGTAATTTCAATAATACATAGCTTTTGTTTTAATCTTGCCAAAGCATTTCCTACGACATTTGCTCAAGAACTGGCAATTACTATTTTTTATCTCTTCGTGAGAAGCCCACAAGTTGTCCTGGCCTAGACATATTGGTAGATATACGAGCAATTAGAATCCGTCCAGACCATTCTGCCAAGTTTCACCACTTGTCTAACAAAGTCAAAGCATTTATTTCAATTAGACCATGTACAGGCACATTTAAATTGTCAAGAAGTTACAGTTTAAGTTGAAGCTAGTTGCTCGTTCTAAAACGTAGGTCTCTATGGAGTAGAACGAGCAAAAAAACTCCACGGACACTATTTTCTTTTATTTTGCACACGTATTTTAGCGACAGGAGATACACGATAATGTACTTTAAATTAACATTAGTGTAACATATAATTGCAGGGCGAGATAGCACACCGGCGCGGCCTGTTCCCGGCGTCGTACGTGACGGCGTACCACTCGTCATAGTGCTTGCGCGCCGCTCGCCCTTGCCTCTCTACGCCGCTCCACGCGCGCTCAGCTCGACAATGATCACACTAGCCTAACCTACATCATATCAATAACTCGACAACACATCGAACATTCTATTTAGTAAAGCTATTACATGAAAACGTTATAGTTTTCTCAGTTTTGCTACACATTACTTAATATTTTAATGCGATTTTAAAATGTATATCACACTTATTTAGAGTTATTGAATAGGCACAAAGTGTCATCAGTGTCTCGCTCGGATGAAGTTTGATTTTTATATAATGTTTTGACGAGATGGTGCTTCGTGTTCACAGCTGATTACGATGATTTTAATTAATGTAATAATTTATAACAATAATTTACGCGTAATCGTCAATGTCCATGTTACTAGCGTGTTGAAACTGCCTTGATTTTGCAATACTGTAAGGATATGTAATTTGGTAGTACAAAAGTTTTGTGTCGTTTTTCATTGTATTCATTGTTCTGTGACGAATTTATTAGTCCTCTCTTTTGTATTGTGACGATCGCTGGATGAGAGAGAATTTTTATATCCTCGAAAACGTGCCAGAATATTATTTGTAGTTTTTTGAAATATACGTTTAGTAATTAAAGGTGGAAGGGATCAAATCAGTGCATACTGACTACTCCCTACAAGTATATAGATTTTCTTATTTGATGTGATTTTTAAAGTATGACCATTATTTATCCCTGTATTAGTCTTTAATGCTCATTATTAAAATATTTACCATTTATACGTTAGTTAAGTGATAATTTTAAGTTCGGTTTACATGTATTTCGATCTTATTTTTTTTATTGGTATACAACAGTGTATAATCTGGTACAGTTATCATGTAGAATATAAATCGGAAGCGTCCCCAAAAGCTTAGCTCTCGTTAGGTTTAGAGTCAGCTCGACAGCGGTTTGTGTAGCGCACAATCTACAATGCCACGAACTTTCTGAACTTATTTTATATATTGACAAAGTTTTTGAATGAACGGATGTATGTTAAGCGAAGTATTTTATATAATGATAATATATGTTGTAACCCCACGCTTTTTGTTAGCTTCGGACGTGTTAGTTTGACGCGAATTCGTTACCTGTACGTGATTTACCATTTACCGAACGTAATAATAAAAAAAACGTCTAAAATGTTTAACGTAAAGTAATAATTCAATGTTGATAGTGGTAGTCGATAGTACTACTGCACTAATCTGGAGTAACGTAACAACTTGACACACGCGTGTCATTGTACTTAGTTAGCGTTTAACATTTAGTCAAGACTTGAAATTAATAAAAACTTTGTGTGATCGTTGATCCAATGTAGATATTTATTTTTGTTATTGTATTGTACCCAAAATTACTATATTTATGGAAACATGATAGAGTTATAGTCGTCGCTGACGAACTCTCGATATATTTAGGCAGATCAGATCATTAGACGTAAGCCGACATCTAATGTAAGGAGTATTTCACCGTGCATGTAACTATATCGTTTAAAGAATTTCCCTTTCATCGAAGCATTTAAACTGTGTACATGTAAGTATAGTGTGACGTGCAGTTTCTGGAACGAAAATCAACACAAAAAATTAGCTAACAAATTGTCAAACGTGCGTAAGCTGCTGTGATTGGTTGCCTGTATTGTTAACAGCCAATCCGATCACTTGCCTTGCGTTTTATTTTGACTCGCCGGTAATAATTTTCATTCCAGAAATCGGCATAAGTGTGGTACCGCTCCGTAAGTAACGTGTCCGCTGTGAATGGTCAACTGTTGAAGTTTGTATTGCGATACATACACACATCCGATAATTACGCCCTTTATTTGTGCTTATAGCTATAGTGACAAGTAAGTGCATAAAGGCAAGTTTCAATAAATCGGAAGTGCTATAATCTATAATAATCAAATATTTAAATAATTTAAGTTATGATTCTCCAATATTGTGGAAGATGTATAATATTTTTTACTAATAAATTTAATATTATATTTTTCTTTGTTTTATTTTTGATACCTGTGTAATAAAAGAGTGGATTCAAGAATGACAATAATTTATTTTGTATAATATCATCACAATTTGTAACAAATAAGCAATTAACATGACCATAAAGCTACTTTTAAAATACTAAACCCGTAAAGTGTGTGCACACTGCAGTTCATAAATGCACCTAAGAAAGAAGATGCTATTGTGAATTACGACACACCAATTTTCAAGTACATAGGGTAATGAACCTAACTTGCAGTGCATACGCATCTTTATTGTAGGATTACATAGTAGCTATATACCAAATCACAAATATAGAATCGTCGGCTAACCTTTCAAAATATGTGTAAACACACAATCCTTCATAGAAGTATTATTTCAGTTTGTATAAACTATGAAATGATTTAATTACGATAGTTTATATTATGTAATACATAGTTTTATCTTATCCTGTACGCATTTACACCTAAACAAATTATAATACCACCTTTGCGAAAAATAAATACATTTGGATACCGTAGTTCCGAAATGAACCAAGTATTATTTTGATATGCCCTTTTTTGACACCATAACTAAGTTTTGCCATTTTACATTGAGATATTACCTCGTGTAGGTAAAATGAGACATGGAAAATCTGAATTATAATATGACTTATTTGATTCATCAAGACTTTCAATAATTACAATTACAGAGACATAAAAACAATAGATTTAATTTTATCAGAGATCGTCATTTTTGTGTTTCCTTATGCGGTCATGTAGTGTAGCTATAAATGACAGCAGTCTCAAAAAAAATAAGAACTAAAAAAAAAACATAAAACTAGAAACCCTTGAAAAATAAATTATACAAATTATTTTCTTAAAATAATCTAAAAAAATATAGGTAATAAAATACTTTTTTTCGACTACGGATAATTACCCTAAGAATCTGACTTACATTAGAAATATTTAGGGGGGTATTCCACCAACATCATTTTTTTATATCGAAGATCCACAACTATTTATTATAAAGCTAAAAATGACCTGGAAATAAAATTGCATTTCCATCAATTTCTGTCATTAGATTAAAAGTTATGATTTTAAGGCGTTCCACGCGTGAATTCCTCCCGATAAAATCACCCAGTTCATCGTCTATTAATTCGTATGAACATTCAATCCACAAAATATTAATTTACTTATAATCTAATAAACATTATATGATCAACAGGTCACTTAAGCAATAATCTTCTCCATAGGTTGATGAAATACCAGCTCCCTTAGTCATCCATCATAGGAAGGTATGTTCCTTAAAGTCACAGTCACTGATCAATGTATAAGTAAGTATATTTATACAATAAAGCTTTGATTTCAGTATCAATGTCGCTCACTAACTGGTACCTATAGCTTTCTAAGCAAGAAAATACATTACTAGATATTTTTGCGTCTATGTTCATATAGCGCGTAAAATATATTTTCTCTAGGCTGCCACAAGTAATGGCAAAGGGGACAAATCGATCGTTATAAAATAAATATCCTGCACCTACAACGGTACATGAAATTATTTTTCTTTGGTAAGGCTATCAGTATAACGAGGTTCCATTGTTTCAAATAGCGGCTGCAAGCTCCTCCCGGCACGCTGTTCATATTCTCAAGCATTTAGTACAATCAAAATGCATCCATATCTTTATAATGTTTAAAGTCTTATTATGAATGCACAATTGTAACCACTAGTACGAGAACTCAAGAACTCACAAACCGGCCCCAAACACGCTACTGTTTGTAGAACGTCAAACACTTAAATCGGACTTCAGATAAAAAATAGAAATTCAATTTTAAAAGCCTTTTTTAAAAATATCTGAGCTTTTTTCACGCACACGTTGCGATATTTGGTTCAGTTTATTTTTTATGATCGATCTATCCTATCCGGTTTGTAATTACGTGAATGGCGGCCTTTACAGCGTGAGAATTTACTAACATGTCACGGTTAGGGTGACAACATATTTTTTTAACACGTTAGGTAATTATAGCCTACTCTGTTTAATTCTATTGGCGTTGGAAGTTGCTTTAACATCTTTTTTGCACCTTGATCTTACCAATAGTTGTTAGCAGACTTTCACAGATATACCTATTCAGGAACTAACATAATGCACGCAGCTAGAATTCGGAGAGAAAAAGATTAGGAAAGCACTCTATCAACTGTCGAATATTTTCGCCTCCTCGAGTGACGATTATTATTAGGGCTGCCATCACCTAAATTGCCATCGCCGGACGAAAACTTAAAAAACCCCGGACATTCGTGTGAAATAGAGATTGGTCCCAGATTTTATAGAAAATTATTTTAATATAATACAGATTATAAACAATGTTTACATTTTCATGTTTTATAATCTTAATTTATCTTTCAATTCATCGGGATTTCCCTGACATAAAAAATGTCCGGGTTTCATCCGGACATTTTTGAAAACCCTTGTCAGACGACCCTTTCCCGGACGCACTCAAAACGGACAAATCCGGGTAATCTCAAACGGATGGCAGCAGCCCTAATTATTATGTGCGTCTTGCGCACCCTGTGTCTGCAACAGCTAGGGGTATAAGATAATTTTATTATCAATAGTCACTAGCAAGAAATCTGCGTACCTAGGTAACAGATAGAACCTGAACCATTAGGTAACGCTGGTCTTTCTTGAGGCAAGAAAGAGATACAAAATAGTGTCTTTTGTCTCATCCTAGCTACGCTTCTGAGAAAAGCCAATACCTTATGGAACTAAAACGTTTGACCGCCAATAGCTATCATTATGTTCTCGAAGGTTAACCAGTAAGTGAGTGCCCAGGGTCCCAGTCTCATCCACAAGGGTATGAAACCCTTGTACAATGATAGTATACCTTCATTCTTCACGGATTGCTTCACACAATCAAACATACCAGTGTATATTAAGCCCCTGGAAATAGAAAAAGTCAAGTAGTAGTAGTAGGTCTACCTAAGTAATTGGGTAGTAAAGAACATTAACCAATAGTTCCAAGACAACTTCTGTAAATAAACACTTTGTTTTAGCCCTGAAAATCCGATTAATTCTCAGCTAACTGTTAAATTAGATTTTTAGTTGCTTTGAAATCAATAAATAAATAGTTAGTGAATTGAGTTGGCAAAAAAAACCACTAATGTTTTTTAGTATCCGAACTTTTTTTTCAGGGTTGGGAAATCATCAAATGACTTCCCAACCCTGACGCTCTCTTCCGCTCCGGGTGGAGCGGAAGAGAGTGTCAGACTTTAACTAACTAAAACCCATCCGTGTTCCACGTTGCCCCCATTGCCCCTTTTTTGTGTTCCCTTTGCTTTCCAGGGCCCTTTCGAACAAATTCCGCAACCCTGGCGGCCCCGTGTACAACAGAGCTGGCAAGCTGGCATCTCTTTAAGGCGCGTGTCGAACACAACGCGTCGCCGACCCGGGCCTGGTTCTGATTGGACGGCGAGCCACCCAATGCTCCGTCCGCAGGCTCGCGCTTACGGTGACCGGGAATCACTCGGCGACTTCCGACGCCCGGGGCGTCTTGTTTTGTTGCAGCGGTTGGGGCATGAGGGTTGCTTCTACCTCACGCGTTCCGAATCGTCCTTCGCTAGCATTACTGCTTTGCAGGAGATGAGTGCTTCCGATTTCCCCTCACCCGGAACCAGGGCCGGATGAGAGAGGTCAACGCCGCCGATCGCCACAGACGTGTAGTTCCAGAGATTAGCGCGTTTATACAAACATTATTAGTACCTACAGATTATCTATGTGTATTACCTTCCATTAGGTCCAACGGGCTGGTTCATCATTCTGGTCTTTATAACATCGGCGGGTGTAGCGAGTATAGCAGCCACAAATCCAGCACCTAATGCCGACGCGGCATGCAACATCGCGTTGTCGGCCATGCCGAATGTCCGCGCAAGGAACTGCTTGCTGTAGTCGTATGCTGCCACATCCCCCAAGGTAACAAGGGCCGCGCGTCCAGCGTTGGGAATGGCGCCTAGAAACAGACAATGGAGATAGATCAACTATCATCCATAACTAACGGAAAGTGTTAGGAAATGTATAATGGTTTACGTACTTACCTTATAGGCAGTAGTCACGGGGCTGTTACTCCACCAACTACTACTGAGAGATCCCCAAAAGAAAAATACAAAAACACCACCTCACATGGTAATCCAACTAGGATCCAAACTCAGACTCGCACTTGATAGGAGACCAAGAGGGGAAGTCTAATACGTAGAATGGTTTTGAAATTTGAATATCGAATATAGACTGTATCTCACCTCTCCAGAATCCTAAGATACCGCTTTCAGCATACAGCCTTTTGTAACAATCTCTGCAGTTCTTGAACCTCCGTTTTTTGCCCTGCAGAATCCTGCGGCCTTCAGCTTGCATGTGGGTCTTCACCACATCGGGCGGGGTGGCGATCAACTGCGCTATTGCACCCGACGATAGCCCACCTGCCGGACTTCGAGACAATTATATTCAAAATCGTGCATGTATGATTTTAGCGAGTTAGAATTATGTAAGTAATGTAAAATTAAGCAATGCATTAAACTCTATCTATTTCAGCCTAGGTCAAACGAGGTAAGCTTAAAGTATTCGAGGCTAATTAGATTAAATAGATACGTATATGTATAAGCAACCAATTATATTTAAAACTATTGAAAAGTTGTAGGTATTCTCAATTATATGCATTTTTTATATCCAGTAAAAAAAAATAAAAAATAACACCTACCTTATTGAACGAAAATAAATGAATATGACGTCTGTTGAACCAAAGCAGTATCAAAAAACAAAAACCCACAGGTAATTAAGATTTTCTTACCAAATTGAAAACGTCAACTTATTCATAACGTGAGTACCTACCTGTTGTATGATAAAAAGCAAAATCGTTACCAATTTGGCAGGGAATGCTACAAGCAATTTGCTCACCTAAGGAACCCATTGCAAACGACAATTTTCCATTGCTATCCCTAAAGAATTTACGGTATTGCTCGTAGAGGACGATCCGAAATCCGGCGTAAACGACATGGCGCTGCAACATGGGGATCACACCGCTAAAGAGCTTAGTTACACCTTCCTTCTTCGCTATATCTAGTGCCGTTTTAATCATGCCGTGGTTCTCCATCTGTTCAGAAATAGACATTCGGTTAGCTGAAGATGAAAATGGTAGTGAGGTTATACGAGAACGATGCAGTGTAAAAGAGGATGTAGTATGTAGTGGCAAAGGTTGAAAAGAGTACGCTTAGATGGTTCGGTCATGTTGAGAGGATGAGTAAAACTTACAAAAATAATTTATATGGCAGATGTGACTGGCAACGCTGGAAGGGCCCTAGAACGACCTACCCTGACCGGGTGCGCAGTACTCGTAACCGGCCGGCATGTATGTATGACCAGATGTATGAACGTGGATGAAGCGACAGGAGTAGGTATGTAAGGATCGTAGGTAGCAGGTGTGGTTTCTGTCAACCCCCAGGCCCCATGGGAAAGTATATGAATAAGAAAATTAAATACGTTTTCTATTTACCTTGTATCCATGTTTAGCGGTTGCAACTTCCGACTGTATTTGAAGTCTTGTCTTAGTCAAATCGAACGGGTAGGTAACTGCAAGAAAAACAATTGCTTAGGTAGGTACTTATATTTTAGTCACACTATATTAAATGCCAGTATGTTAGCAGACTGTTTGAAGGGATATTCAAAATGAGCATTGCGATAAATTTAACCAGCGGATCCTGAAGCCAACATATCATAGTTGTATCAATAGATCAACGTTGCCAGATGTCCCGATTTTTGTGGGAAATCAGCCGTAGTACCTACGTCCACTGCTGGGCATAGGGTTCCCTCATAGATTTCCAAAAGGACTAATTGGAAGCGGCCTGCGTGCAGCGTTTTCCTGCGGTCTTAATCAGGTCGGGTCAGGTTGTTGGTAGACGTCCTACGCCGCGGTTGCCGGTGGCATAGATTATTATTTTAACTGCCCCGTTAGCGCAACTGCTCTGCGAGGGGTCCTGGGTTCGGTTCCCAAATCGGGATAAAATTGTTATTGGGGTTTTCTAGGAATTTCTCAGTAATAGGCCAGAGTTTGGAAGTTGGCGGTGTAACACCCCTGTGCCTTGGAAAGCACGTAAAGCCGTTGGTCTTGCGCCTGATCTCTCTCCGAACGTGTCGAATTGCCGTTCCATCGAACTATGAGAGTTAGGGAAGAGGGAGTGCACCTAGGCTGTGTCTGCGAACACACTTGTGCACTATAATATCTCCTGCGTACTTAAGTAGTCTACATTAAGATTAGGCGCCGTGGCCGGAATCGGTCTGGAGAGTTAATTTTTTTTAGGTTATTTTTTATTAGTAGGTGATTACCTCCTTCGGCTGCCCAAGCGCTAAGCACGGCGACGATGTACCTACAAGCGATGGTGTCCGACAGCGACCGCGTACGTTGGTCGTTGGTGATATTTCGTAGGGTCGCTGTTGTTCTCATCCACCGAACGATGTCGCCGATTTTGACCATTGTACTATAGGACATTGAATTATTGTTTATTAAACTGTTAAGAATAAATAAACTTATCAGGAAATGGAGTCCAGTAAAGCTGCCAAATGATGCCGATGCAGCAAATCTCGAAATTGTTTTAAACTTACATTGGTATATAAAACAAATTCATATAATTTAGCTGTTTAAGAACTAAACGGCCAAACAAGTGAATTCAATCTTTAAAAAGTGCGTCTGCAGCTCCACAAAAGAAGGATTCCGTACCACCGTCCAATATCATTTATTATTTGTTTTTATTGCGGCCATATTTTCACTCTGTAATTTTTTTTTCAGACGGACTGACTTCAGGGCCTTAGTAATAGGGCCCCGTTGCACGTTGGCAAACGGATTTCTAAAAACTTAAAATTACATATAATAAAGCAAGCGCACCTTATTGTAAACCACTTCCAGTTGCGCATACTCCGTGTAGGTATGTTTACGTTTTAGCTGGATTCAATTAAGGAATCTTACTACTATTACAAATGCGAAAGTTTGGATGGATGGATTCACGCCAGAACGGCTAAACAGATCTGGGTGAAATTTGGCATAGACCTGGGGTAGGTAAAATAGTCTGGAATAACACATAGGCTATTATTATTGGGATATTATAACAACTTTCACGCGAACGACAAAAAAAAAACTGTTTAAAATTTTAAATAAGTGCTTAGATAGTTTTGTTCTATGACGATATTTTTGATTAAGGTAACTAGGTCCTATTTTTTAAGATTCAAATTACGGTGTTTTTAAATTTCTGAAAACACTACAAACGGATCGAGTGTCCGTTGTTCTGGAACACTAAACTTGATCATGTAAGTAACATTATTATCGAAAAAAAAACTAGGCCTCTTTGTAGGATATATTTGGTGTGCAATATCCTACTGTTTATTTAACCTTTGTTTATCAATAAAACTATATACAGGCACTTGAAATGTCAAAGAGTCGGTCCGCTAAAGTTGAAGATAGTTGCTCGTTTTAAAACGAAGGTAGTCTTCTTTATGGAGAAGACCAAGAAGGACCTCCTTATTAAACTTGTTTCAACTCTTAGTACGAGTGGCTTCAACTATATTCTAAGCGTTTCTTTAATCGAGATAAATAATAAATCACTAAAATAATTAAAACTTAAAACATCAAAAACAATTGTGAATTTATGAGAAATCCTCTCCACCCACACTTCAACTAACCAAATTTCAAGTTTTATTAATAATCCGTATTTTATCGGTTTCACAAAATAACAATCAAAATACTCACAAAAAAGGGTTCTGACCCGTCGAAAACAAAAAAAAACACTACTGTTGTCAAAACTTTCAAAATGACATTCGATCATTGACAACGTCAATTCTTTTTGGTTAAATTACGAAAATTTACTCAAAAAAAGCTCTTATCTCTGAACCAAATTATCAATGGTAGCATTGGCGTATCTAGAGTTAGTTTTCAGGGGGTCCTGGCCCCTAAGATGCCATGGCTGATACGATGCAATGCGGTCACGCGGAAGGTGAGCGCTACAGCCCGGGGTGGGCACAAGACCATTCTGGGGTGTGCACGGACCACCCCCCCCCCCCCCCCCCCTATTTACGCCTATGAATGGTAGGTATATTTACCTTTTTTTTGAGGATGGTGTCAGACTCTTACTGACTAAAGCCCATCCGTGTTGCTCCTAATACCCTTTGCAGTCCATGGTCGCGATAACTATTTGGAACTAACTCCGCAACATGGTATACCTATTACCTACCTACTATTCAAGTCAAATTAGACCTAATGATTGATTAACAGATTTTTTATAGCAGTAACAACGATGGCCGCATAATCCGTACAGATTTTACATTACGAAAGGAATGAACGCTAGTAGATGGCCGGTTTTTATAAGCAAGTTCGGGTTTTTTTTGTAATAAAAGGGTGGATTTAACAGTTACAATAATTTATTTTAAATAATAACATCACAATTTATAACAATTATCAATTAACATGACCATAAATAAAGCTACTTCTAAAACACTTCAACGTTAGGGCGTGTTTTTGATCATGAATTTCACAACGCGGTCGAATTGCTTTTGTAGCAAAATGTGCTCTATTTATAAAGGCTTGTGTTTTAAATTGAATGAGCGAGCAGCACAGCGACTTTATGCTGATTGTAGTGGGTAGGAAGGCGAGTGGAATAACTGGCCGTCGTCGAAAATTTTCGGACGGCGGTGCTGTTGCGTGATTCTGAGGAAATTCTATATTGTAGCACACTGACCATTTATGAGAGTACCAACTGTCACACGAAAGTTTCCGCCTACATGTGTCCTAAATACAGCCTAAAGTGCGTGTGTAGGTACAGTAAACCAAACGATTTGGTATACAAGCAGCTTACTTGAGATTACTTTTAAACAATGTTCTAAGTGTGTTAAGCAGTCAATTCTTCTAAATAACTCTCTTAAGTGTGACATAATCATAAGCTTAAAAAATAAGTACGCATACAATAAAAAATAATATTGGCAGTGTAGTAGAAAGGTGAATAATTTGCCTGTATACTAGATAGTTTTGTTGACTGTACATACGCAGCTAGCTCATCAACTTTAAAAACAAAACTATAAATTATTTAAAAAATCCCAACAATTTAGTGGCAGTACAGTAAAGCAGACGTATCTTGGCGTGTCTGAAATAAGCCGATAAGCTGCGCAGAAAACAATTTTGTTTCTAAAAGATCCATTGCGCAGCCAAATAGCTAACTTCGGGAAATCCAAGATACGTCGGCCAAACTGTACAGATGCTACATAACATGAGTCAATCGACGATATTTTGTGCCGACGATCGAATTCGATTTCGCGGTCGGGATTTCACCCTAAGGCCAAAATGTTCACGTAATAAAATCTGAAGTGCGTTTGCATTATTAGAATTACATGGTAGCTTCTATCGAATCACAGTATTTATTTATTTACAGAAGCATCGTTTAGCCTTACAAAATATATTTAAACACACACAATCGACCATAAAGCTATCCCGATTTTTGATCTATAAAAGTGCATTGCTTTGTAAAATAAGAATTGATTTATCTAAGATATTTTGTTATACATATTTAGTTATATTTATGTACATAGTTTTAGCTTATCCTGTACGCATTTACACCTAAACAATCATAATAGCACCTTTGGCAACAATAAATACATTTGGATACCATAGTTCACAACAGATCTGAGTATTATTTTGAATAAAATCGAGTTTTTTTTTCTTTTTTGGAAAAAAATGCTGGGTTTTTGTACAGAAGTTAGGCAATGAAGTTGTCATTTAAGCGAAAATAAATAAATAAAATAAATAAAGGAAAAATATTTCTAACAAAATGCTACTTGGATCTCTAGTGAATTACGGTATCATTAAAATTTGTGATTATAACAACATCTTGAGGCATTACGCTATATTTATACATCTACATATTAAAATAAAAATTGTGTGCTAGCTTCGATGTACTTATTCTAAGGTGTAAAAAAATAATGTACCTATTGTGAATTAAGTACATAAACGTACCAATTATACCTACTTCCTTTGTGCAAGTTGCATATCTTAGAAAACAATATAACACAATCCAAAAATAAACATCAAAATAAAATTAAATATGTAGTAACAAAAATAAAATCTTGATACTTAATTTTAGCATAGCCATTTGTCTCTAATACTACTTTTCGCAAACTTACAACACAAGGAATTTGATTCTTGTGTATTGTGTTTTATTAAGTCATAATCATAATAAAATATTATTTCAAACGCTATTAAGTAGAAGAGACATCGTTGATAACCAATTTTTTTTTTCTCAGTGTAGATTCAATTTAGCGCCGCCAGAGCAGTGTCAAAAATCCCTACTATTGAAATTTTGGATAATACATAAACATTACAATAGATAAACCTTCGATAAACAATTTTTATGAATTATATGACTCATGCACTAATGAAAACGTGTAAATTTTTTGGAAGATAAAAAAAAGCATTTTCGATAATGCAAAGGATATATTTTTTCCCACCCTGCGAATTTTGGCGCCCTGGGCATTAGTATCGAGTGCACTATGCCCCTTGTATACATCAAACGCTGATGATTCTAGACCCCTCTAGGGTTTTTCGTCGGTTATTAAAGAAAACTAAAAGTTTTCAAGTCATCACAATGTCTCTAAAACTTCTTGATACTTTTATTATAGCTTGTAAGTTTGAATCACTCTTGCTCACTAGTAGCTATTTTATAGCAACAAAAAAGTTTTAATATAATAAAAATTTGCGCCTTTGTGCAACGCAATCAAATTTTTTTTAACAGCGTGAGAATTTGCTAACTTTTCACGGCTAGGGTGACAACACATATTTTTTCTTCTATAATTAATTTATTATTATTATAGTCTACTTGGTTCAATTGTATTGTTCTAGTTTTGAGGTAGCAAGGATGCTAGCTACTTTCTAGCACCACGACCTTTCACCTTATCAGTAGCAGACTTTTTACAAGCATAGCATATCTATACAGGAACTGAAGCATATTGAACGTAGCAAGAATCCAAAGAGCAAAAAATTAAGAAATCTATCAACAGTCGATTATTTTGATCTCTACCCTCTCTTGGTGAATCTGCCCCTAGCTCTTGCAGACACGAGATAAAAAGATAAATTTATTTGTCATTAGTCACATCTAACAAGAAATCTGCAAACCTAGAAAGCGTTTGTACCAAACAATTAGGTAACGCTGTCTTTCTTGAGTCAAGAAAGAGATACTAAATTCAAATAGCGTCTTTTGTCTCACCCTAGCTACGCTTCTGTAAGAAGCATTATGGAACTAAAACGTTCGACCGCCAATGGCAATCATAATGTTCTCGAATGCTATCCAGTTGATGAGCGCCCAGGGTCCCAGCCTCATCCACAGGGGTAAGAAACCCTTGTACATTGCAAATATGCCTTCATTCTTCACGGATTGCTGCAGACAATCAATCATACCCTTGTATGACAGGCCCCTGGAAATAAAGAAAGTAAAGGTTAATAAACTCCTATGAATTGTAAATCATTTTAATTTGAATAACGAAGTCTTCATATCGCTAGCTTATTACGATGTGAACTTTAATAGTTTATAGCATTACCGATAATTTCATTTTAATATTGTTTTTATTTCTGCCACGTGTAGGTTTATTAAACAAGGATCACCTAATTGAGTAATTATCAACGCTTAAAAATGGATATAGCTGTTGTTAAGTATTTTAATCATTAGCAGTAGGTATCATTTTATACTAAGTGTTATGAGATTTAGTAGGGTAAATGTCTCATTAAGTTTTTGGAAGATTGAGGTCTGGTATCCACCAAAGCGTAGAGGAGTTGTCTTGTAAACAACAAATAGGATACTGTATTGTGTTAAAACTGGGGTAAAATGTCAAATAAGTCTCCTTGCTCATTGTTCATGCACCTAAGACACTAAAATAAGACAAGTCTTCTTAAACACGATCGCTAATTAAATTTTATTCGACGATAAAATAAAACATCAGGTAAGTGCCAAGCAAGTGCAAGTGGTAAGTGTAATCGTGGGCAGCAGTTTTTTGGTTACAAATAAAAGTTTCAACTAGATGCTAATTTTTAGATAATATTATAAAGCTAAAGAGTGTGTTTGGTTGAACGCGCCAAGTTTAGGAACAACTAGTTTGAATAGAAAAAAAAATAGTATTGGTTAGTCCTTTTATCGAAAACACGGGTGATTAAAACCACGCGGACGAAGTTGCGGGCAGAAGCCAGTTATTTATATTGTTGACTGTACATCAAAGTTATACAACGTCAATCCTTTATAAACACAACGCTTAACATCCATAAATAGAATGATCTAATTCCATTCATAACGTATTTGGATCGGTGCGTTCGAGCGTTGCATCGCGGCTTGTACGAAAGCATTCAAGCGGGCACTGCGTCCTGCGACTCACTAGTGCGACTGTGCGACTTTGACCCCGTTCCTGTGACCTCGACCGCGTACCTACTCTCGTAACAAACCTATAGCTATAAATAGATAGCCAAAACAACCACTGGGAATTTCAGTAGGTACTCGTGCATGAGACTAAACAGTCATGTGTGTAATGTCAGCTGTTTTGGGTGATAATATCCGCCTCCGCAATTTTACTACTAAATGTTGTTGTTTGGTAGAATTGCGTTGATAAGGAAGTCGATGTTTTCATGACATTATCTTTGCAGCTTGAACAGTTCCTAGAAAATTATAAAGGAATGTTTTTGAGTAGGTACGAAATCCTGACATTTTCTTATCTACAAGTAGATACTTTATTTTTATTTATATGTGGAGTTGATGAGAATTACATAAAAATATACCACAGTCAGTGTTGCCATAATGTTCCGATTCAGGAGGGGTCCCGATTTTTACCTAGAAATTGAATGTCTCGCGGGACAAGCGCCGCCGCGCCGCCGCGCCGTCGAAAAATAGCTTGTCGGGGAATAAAGAGCCTCGGTGTGCTAAGTTTTATAGCTTAAATAAAACAAGAAGAACCTATATGTAAGAGAATACCTGTATGTATAAATATTAAATTAGTCTTTCTAGTATGTCCCACTTCCATAGAATGCCCGAAAAAAAAACTGGTTACGCTGATATCAGTAGACGCCCACAGGCACACTTTCAAGAATCTAAGCATCACCATGCTCAATGACTTCGGCACAAAAACGAAACATGCTTAGGATTTTTTGCTGACAACTCAGGAGCAAATAAATCAACAAAAAAGTGTAATGACTTTGTAAAAATTATTTCCTGTAATGTTATGTTGCTATTTAGTTTGAGTTATTACTAGATTTTTATCTAAACTCGTGAATAATACCATTAAAATTATTTAAATTTCAATTAGCCGGGTGGCTAGCTAAGGCGCCCCGCCCGCCGGTTTCGCAACCGGGCACGGGGAACAACTAATGTGACTTCTTATATTTCAAAATGAACGTTCTAAGCGATTTATCTTGGAGATCACTGACATCGGTAAAAGGAAATATCTTGAGGGAACTTGGGCTTATAATTAATAGAAGTCTGAAATCGCCAATCCGTCTTAAGAAAGCGTGGTGACAAATGCCCGTGCCTTCTCTGTATTAGAAGAGGCCTTTGCCCTGCAGTGGGAGGTGGTACTTAATAGACTGGTATTTTTATTTTTAACTACATATTTTTTTATTTATGGCAATAGGCTCGCCCCCTATTACATGGGACCTAAATATACCGGCGAACTGTGGGTGTACATTGGTACACCTCTGCCTAACCCTTCGGGGAACACAGGCGTGATGGTGATGGTGTTTTTATTAATGTAAGTAACTTCCTACGGTTGCCTGAAACATGACTCATTTTTATGAATGAAAGAAGCTAACAATAAACATTACGTACTTGTTTCGAGTTATAACAGGTCATCGTTAAAGAATACTCGGTTCAACCAAAATGACTAACAACCTCTTTGTAATTGAGGTTAATTTAAAACAGAATATAAAAATAGGACGTCGGAGTACGAAGTTCAAACGATCGCAAGTACGAGTATCTACCTAAGTAATAAACTAATAATATTTCAATATGAGTTAAAGTAACAATGACTGAGTAATTTTTAGTATAGGTACGAAGGGTGTAAATAAAGACACTTTACGAAGCCATGGCAATATATATTTTTTTATTCTGATTGTATCTGGAAACTTTTTGGTTACGGTGATGTTGAAAGCCAAAATTCCAACTTCTTTTTCCGAAATCAAGTTTTAAATATCTAAACTTTAAATACCCCAACGACTCCTGTGCTATTGCAAGCACCCGTAAGCACGTTCTGCGTCCGTATCGTTGCGCGCTACCATAAACAATGAGTTTTTAACACCAAAAATAAAAGTAATAATTTTTGCTCAATATTACTTAGTTTGATGTACAGTATGTATAGTTATTAGCTCTTTTACAGCCTTTATACAGTTCCCTGTATTAAAATAGTGAACCAGGATCGTCACTCTTCCAAGTTATGAAGTATTGATTTACGTGGCCCTGCGCCCCTTACCCCTTGTTTTGTCGAGGGAGCCGCGAGCAAAGCCAAATTGGAGTGACGGTCCCTAAATTGATTTTAATGAAACCTAACGCTGGTCTAGTCAGTTACCGACTAATTGTATGCATGCATGTATGTATGTGTACGAAGTACATTTACATGTCCCTTTCATGTAATGATAATATTGTGCGTCACTGTAGTTTAAATTATGGTGGGTGTTGAATTTTGTCGATTACGTCAGTGCTTTGAAATAAGTACATATTCCTAGGTTGAAAACTGGTCAGTCGGAGTAGTTCGGTAAAGATACTGTACCAGTAACTCTTTAATAGTTAACCTTCATTTTATAGGTCGACATACATTCACAGCATTTTAGCTGCCCTGTGACGGACACACATATGGTTTAAAGGAGACACGGCGAATGCCGGGTTCCTTTGGGTACGGAACTGCCCCGTTGGACTCGTGGTGGCAATACCAATAGTCTTTCCCAAGTGAGTCTCAGGTCGTACAAAAAGTTGTTATTGGATTTTCCATTAAAAACAGCTCAGAGTTTGGATGTTAGGTGTATGACATTACCGTGACTTAAAGCGAAGGGAAGAGGGAATGCAGGTGCACTCCCTCTTCCCTTTAAGTGCACACACTTGTGCACAAATTTGTGCACTTATCTCCTGCGTACTTGTCTAGTCTCTACGCGGTCACGGTGACCGAAATCGGCCTGAAGAATTACATGGCGGCATTACATGGCGTATGAAACACTAAATAATTACTAAAACGTGTATTACCTTCCATCAGGTCCAACAGGCTGGTTCATAAGCCTGGTCTTCAGTACATCGGCGGGTGTGCCGAGCACGGCAGCCACGAAGCCAGCTGTGAACGCCGCCGCCGCGTGCACCAGCGCGTTGTCGGCCATGCCGAACTCTCGTATTAGGAACTGTTTGGTGTAGTCGTATGCAGCTAGATCCCCCATGTTGACTAGTGCTGCGCGTTGTACGTTGGGGACGGCACCTAGAAATTTGATTGTTGGGATATTAGGCAATTAGTAGATAATGGTAAACAATACAACCTTAAATATAATCACGCCTGTATTCCCCGAAGGATTAGGCTGAGGTGTACCAATGTAGGTACATCCACAGTTCCCCGGTATGTCTTTTATTTAAGTCCCATGTAATAGGAGGCGAGCCTATCGCCATTAACTCAAAATTTCATATAAAAACCCTGTAACACTTTTTTGCTCGACCTGGGAATCGAACCCAAGACCTCTAGAAAAAAAAAACAAAATAAAAAATATCTATTAATATCTAATATATGAAATATCTTATGATAAATAGTTTTTATAAGTAGGTAGCACAATAATCTACAGATACGTACCTAAAGTTTCTGAGTTTGTAAGGTTGTAGGGGGCAATCCCTTTTTTTTTTTTTTTTTTTTTTTATAGACGGGAAATCATCAAATAACTTCCCCCGCCCTGGGCGGGGCGGGAGGGAGTGTCAGACTTTTACTGACTAAAACCCGTCTATGTTCCTTCATGTGCCCTTTGCGTTCCGGGGGCGCGGTATCTCTTTCGAACAACCCGCAGCCCCGGCAGGCATCGGCCCTCAGTGGCCCCATCCAATTTTGCTGACATCTCTTTGAGGCGCGCGTGGAACACGAACGCGCCGTCGACACGGTCTGTCGCTAGTGAACGTACGGACGGTGAGCTACCCATTGCTCACCGTCCACAGACCCGCGTCTACGGTGGCCGGGAGTCGTCACGTGGCTCCCGACGCCCGGATCGTCTACCGCGGCGGCCGCTGGGACGGGGGACCCTCCTTTCCCTCTCCCGTCCCGTCGCCTCCTTCTCTAGCATTACAGCTTCGCAGAAGGAGGCGACTGCTTCCCATTCCCCCTCGCTCCGGACCATGGCCTGGACCAGTGCCGGACGCGAGAGGGCGCCGCCGCCGATGGCCGCCTCGAGGACTCGGCGGTGCTCAGCCCAAGCAGGGCACACCGCCAAAGTATGCTCCACCGTGTCCTCGGGGCGATCCTCACAATGGTGACACCCGGGCGTTTCCTCCCGCCCGATGAGGTGCAGGAACCTCCCGAAACATCCATGTCCGGTGAGGACCTGCGTCAGGCGGTAGGTGAGGGCGCCGTGGCGCCGCTCCAGCCACTCCTCAAAGAGGGGTCTTACCGCCTCAATCGAGGCGAGCCCTGCACGAGGTTGCGACAGTCGTTCTCTCCATGTCGCCATGAGATCGAGCCGGAGTTCCGTCCGCAGGGCGGCAATTTGCCGCGGCAGCGGAGTTTCGCCCCGGCCCAGTGCCTCCGCGCGCCACTCGTGTAGGCGCGCGAGGACCAGCGCCTCCAGATCCCATGGCGGCAATCCGGCAAGGAGGCTCGCTGCCTCGCCGGAGATCGTGCGGTATCCGCGGATGACCCTTATGGCGATCACCCGCTGGGACGCGTTTAGGTAATGGGCGGCAAGCCGCCTCAAGCCCCGCGCCCACACCGGGGCCCCGTAAAGGGCCATCGAACGCACGACCCCGGCGTAGAGCCTCCGGCAGGAGGCGTTTGGCCCCCTCAAATTGGGCAAGAGCCGCTTAAGAGCGGCTGACGCCCGTGCCAACTTGGGAGCCAAACGTCGGAAATGTTCCACGAAGTTCCATCGGCTGTCGAGGACAAGTCCCAGGTACTTCATCGTCGACCCGACGCCGACGGAAACCCCTCCTACCGTGATTTGGGATCCCGACGGTGGCGCGTTCCGAGGCCCATGAAAACACAGGACCTCGGACTTGTGCAAGGCCACCTCGAGACCCAATTGCCGGATCCTCTCGACGACTATCGCAACCCCGCGTGTCATAAGGTCGGCCGCCGCCTCGTGCGACCACCCCTGCGCCAGGACCAACGTGTCATCAGCGTAGCACACTACGCTGGCGCCCTCGGGGAGGTCAGCACGTAGCACCCAGTCGTAGCCGATGTTCCACAGGAGCGGAGGGGGCAATCCCTGGATCTACTGAACCGATTTTGAAAATCTTTTACCCATAGAAAGCCACGTTATTTGTGAGTGTCATAGGCATATAACATCATGCTATGACCCAAGGGAGCTGAACAGTAACCAAAGACGCGGACGAAGGTCGCAGACAGAACTTTCATTAACAAAGCTTTTGTAATTTGTATATATTTCTAACCCTACCGTAATTACTTGGTTCTGTTCAATATAATAGGCGCCGTCAGTCACGGTAGTCCCTTATCAGGCCGTAATTGCACAGTTAAACTGTCATGTTGATACCACGAAACTTGTACATGTAATAACTTATATTAAAACATATGATAGTGGTATCTATCTACCTATTGTTATTAACAAACGCGTGCGAAAGTCCAATAAATGAGGTTCAATGGTGAGTCATACTTCAATGTAAATATTGGTTAATAATACATTTTTACCACTTATAAAATGCCTTGTGATTTTCCAAAGGATTGTTTTAAATAAATATATTCGAGTTAATTCGTTTTCAATTTTATAAAATTGCGATCGCGACAAGGTCGCGATTGTAGGTATTGAGATATAAACTGAAACTCAATACCATCTATTTAAAATGAACTATTTACAAGCACTTTCAATTTTCGAGGAGTCACAGTGAGTCAAAAGAAGTAAGTTGCTCTTTCCAGACAGTAGGTTTCTAATACCATCTAATTCATATCGATGATCATAAATAAGAAAAAATATTGTGCTGAAGAGGTGTTTTTTTCAACCTCCACTTTTTATTAGTGGTCTGCACACGGTCAATAGGAGACAAAAAAATATGGTAACTCGGATATATTCTAATTAAACATAATAATATTTAATTCTGTTTATAAGTATTAAGGAAATAATATTATTATTACGTAGGCATAAGAATAAAAAAGGTAGACAGATTGTATCTCACCTCTCCAAAACCCTTTGAGCCCGCTTTCCCTATACAGCATCTTGTAACAATCCGTGCAGTTGGAGAACCTTGGTGGCTTGCCCTGCAAGACCCTGCGCCCTTCAGCCTGCATCTGGACCTTCACCAGGTCGGTCGGTGATGCGATCAGCTGTGCCAGAGACCCTGCCGCTAGCCCACCTGCCGAACTTCGTGACAATTATGTTACGTTGTTACTGAGTTTGATCAGAAAAAGCAAGCAACGGACAGAGCCAACAATATACTCAATTTTCTACTCTATTTCTAAAGCGTTAAAGTTCATTTTCTATTATTAAATGAAAACTGTCATTTAATAATAGAAAATGAATTTAAAACTTTCTGGAACAGAGTAGAAAATTGAGTGACAGATAACGAAGGGAAGGGACGCACAGTTTTATACTAGAAGCTCTATCAATGAATTGTTATTACATTATTCCTGAGTAACATAGGCCATATAACATCACGCTACGACGCACGGAAGCGGAGGAGTAACCAAAGGCGTAACTTAACGAGGATGTGTATAGAATAATTTGATTACTGAGAAACTCCAGTTATCGAGTTATTCTACACAGGACACCCAGTAATTGGATATCCTTTACTGCGCCCCTATGTCCGTAAAGGGTCGGCTGCAAAGCCACGGACGGCAGCGTTAATGAAAGCGAATCGGCTTAGTCAAACGTAATACGATGACGACTAAGACTTTCCAATGAATATTTTATCTTTTGAATAAGAAGATTAAGTAAGTTATGTATTACATTTCTGAATTGGGTAGATGACACCACTAACCAATAATTTCAAGAAACAACTTCACAAAAAAACATTTAATTTTAGCACTAAAACCCCGATGATTTTTTAAATAACTATTAAAATCGATTTTTGGTTGCTTTAAAATCAATAAATAGTTAGTGAATTGAGATGACAAAAAAGTGACGTCATAGTTGAGTATTGTCATAGAAACTAAATAAAATAAATAAAATATCTTGGGGGAATGGGGGAATGGCGTTTTGACAGCTCATAAAAAGTACGTCAATTGATTAGTGGTGTCATCTACCCAATTATCTTGACTTTGTTATGAAATATGCTTGGTATTTACTAAAGTTGTTGCAATCGTAGGAGAAAAATATTTGTAATTTTTTTGAACTTATGTATTATAGGTAAGTCGATAATAGATCGTAACTACTTTGATGTTAATAGGAAGCTATGGGATCCCTGAATGTTGAGGCAAAATTTATTTTATTACGAAGAAGGGAGCGTTAATTACAGATCTAACGAGCAGGAAGCCGCGGGCAAAAGGTAATAATTAATGTTGCCTAAATTATGATTTGCGATAGCCTACACCTAAACTATATCGGGTGGAAGTGACATCGCTATATTTTACCATGGATTTAGTAGATGATTTTAAACCCCAAAACAGTTCTAAGTTTAGGGCCTTTGTCAGTTTCTGGATGGGCACTACCTACCAGACAATTTAAAAATGATACTTTATTTGTATTAAAACACGAAGCAGACCAAATACTTTAAAAATTGCCATACATTTATTATGTACTCAGGTACAGACAGCGACATCAATTGGTTACCCTTCTTGCATTAATTCCTTCGAAAAGAGGGTCACCAGTTGATGACGCTGTCTGTACCTATTTAAAAAAATCTTCATCCTATCATCAAAAATTTCCCCCTCACATTACATAAAAAAAAACAATTTCCTCACCTACGGAAGAGATTCCAAGCGAAACTTTTCCCTTTTCATCTTTGAAGTAGTTCCGGAAATGTTCGTAGAAGATGAGTCGGCTCCCTGAGTAGATGGCATGGCGCTGGAACATGGGCATCAGGCCGGTCCACAGCTTAGCTACTCCTTCCTGCTTCGCTATACCTACTGCTGTTTTTATCATCCCGTGGTTTTCCAGCTGTTCACGAATAAAGGGATGATGTAAATGATTAGCTTTTTTTTAACACACTTTTATTATAAACTGCACATAGTTTGTAATTCAATTATTATTTAGCATGTTTTATGTTTAAAAAATAAATATTAGCTTAAAAGTTTTACAGGCGACAACGTTTGGTAAGTTTTTTTAACCGATTTAAAAAAAACATTGAGAAGGTTCTTAAATCGGTTGGGCTTAAAACCTTAAGATACCGTCATTTACAAACCGATTTTTTTATTTAAAATGATATAGGTACCTCTAGTGGAAAGTTCTTTATTTATTTGAAAGGATCGTCCCATTTTCATCAAAATCTAGTTCTCGTGATCTAGGAGGAATTGAGGGGACTCCTCAAATATTGTAGAAACACATGTAACGATTTTAAGATTGTAATGAACAAGTCTTTCAAAAGCCACGTGTAAAAACCACAAAGCGTGCGCTACGAATGGTTTACCACGCATACCGAAGGATTAACGAATCACGATTTCGCCAATTGAATTCGCCACAGCGACAGATCTTCACAGTAAACACCAAAATCTATAGCACAAACTCTTTAATTACGATTAACATTTTTTTCGTATGGATATTCTCATGGGCTGCCTCCGCCTCGGAGAAGGCGCAAGGCTGTGTCGATCTCCTATCAACTACAAATAAAACCACGGTGTTCCTCCAACTACCTTTGGCCGGGACACGGAAATCGCTGTGAGCATTTTTCCGCACCCCGGCAGGTATTGACCTGCCACCACCACAAAGCGGGTCCCGTTACTCTTTGCGGAAGTCGCCCTACAGCTGACGGCACTGACTATATAAAGTAAGGATAATAATATAATAAATAGTTTCCAGTAAGATTACTAAACCGCACAAATAACTCTCTTTCGCAGCGAAACCCGAAGGAGTTCGGTTTCAAGATACAGTTTACAGATACTATTACAGATGAATAAGAACTTCGTATTCCGATATCTGTTACTTAGTTTCAAATGGCGTTACCGGGAGCTTTCCACGAACTATGTCAGCTGATAATCAAGCTTCCCTTTAATCACGCTTTCATTGGAATAGTGCCTCCTTGTGAAAGGGTATTTATACTTTGTTATCTTAACAAAGACAATAGTTTTAACCTAATTCTTAGTAGAACTAAGGCGTCAAAGATAAAATATTTACTTTAAATGCTTGGAGTATTATTATCTCTGGTAAATTTTATAAATAAGATTAGTATAATAATTATGTTCTGTGGGGTCGTTTATTTATCAGTTCCATTTCCAAATTTAAAAATCGCGTTCTAAAAAAATACTTGTTTAAATTTTATGCCATTGTCATGGAATAAGGAAGTAAAACCGTTTCCAACTAAAATGTTCCTATTTAAAAGTTAGTGGAACAGAGTACTGCTCGGTCGGTACAATCTAATAAGCGTGGACTTTCTCACGTCATGCACCGTCCGTTTACGGCTTAATCCACTTGACAGCTGGATTATGACGTCATTTAATTATATGGCGGGCTATCGACTTTGGATTTGAGTTCATTAGTAAAGTGTTTCGTTTTATGTAGCTCTTGGAATCGGTACTGTATCGGTTTAGTTATATTAAAACGAGCTAATAATTTCTTAAGAGTGGTTTTTTTTAAAGCTACTATGTATAAATGTTTTATCGCGCGAGTAAATTTTAGATTATTGTCAGGATTTCCATACAAAAACTGTCAGGTATCAATTTTTCATTCAACGAATGAAAGGCTTTTAATATTAGTCTTACCAGTTTGTTGAAATTGATTGATTTAATCTTGGTTTCAGATAAGCCGCTTTTTTTTTTTTTTTAATAAATCTTCTCGCTTTAAAATACTCATAGCTACTCGTAATATTTAAAGAAAATATTAGGTATGTACCAAACAGGCGAAAAGAAATAACTTAAAATACGTTTTTAATTTACCTTGTATCCATGTTTGGCGGCTGCTACTTCCGACTGTATTTGTAGCCTTGTCTTTGTCAGATCGAACGGGTAGGTTGCTGCAAGAAAAACAATACTGTATTAGTTACAAACAAATATTATGCCATCAATTTAGACGGTCCATGTATAACCGTCAGATGCAATAGCCAAAAAATTCCCATAACATACAAACTAGTTCTTGTAAAAACTACATTTAAATTTTCAATCACACATTTTTAAGGAGTTTACTACGAAAAGTCGACAAATTGATGTGCGTTCACGCTTTTGCTATAGAACTGTATTGCGAATCACCAAAATATGCGACACACAGTTACACCCTTTATACCATATACGGGGTATAACCAGACACATCTAATCACGAATCAAAATCCCACCACAAATCCTTAATTAATACATCTAAATATGAATTACAATGTACAGTCACGTACAGACTTGAAGAGGCGTTTCTGATGAATTATATTATCAGTCGAGCATTAGCACCACTCGAGAATACTTTAAACGGTATAGACTCAGCTACTTCAGTGTAAAAGCTTTTGAGTTTCAACAACTATTTATAAATGAATATGATAGACTACGCAGAATTGGGATTACGGATAAAAGTATTCTCCAAAGGGCGTAGCTATGGAGGGAGATTAATTGCATTAAGAGGACCCCTTTTTAGTGAGGGAAAGCCTCGTCGATACCTCCCGTCTAGGACTCACAGAGGGTGCCTGGTTAACGCAAATGTTTTGACGAAGGTAAAAAAAAAGGCATAGAATAACAAAATTAACTGCCTCTTTAGCCTAGTGATATATTGGGTTTGATTCCCAGGTCGAGCAAAGTGTTACTGGGTTTTTCGATGAAATTCTCAGTAGCAGCTCGGAGTTAGGATTTGTCTCCAGTTAATGGCACTAGGCTCGCCCCCTATTACATGAGACCTTAAACATACTGGCGGACTGTGGGTGTACATTGGTACACCACTGCCTAACCCTTCGGGGAATACAGGCGTGATGGTATGTTAATTCTTTTATCGTTTATTGTGACGACAGAATGTCAACAGTAGGGAAAAGGATTAATTTTAAAAGCCGGATGGGAGCATCCGTTTGCATACCTACCTACCTGTAATGTTGTTATCATACTGCGACCACAGTACGGAAATATCATTGTGTGTTCATTATCTGCCAGGATAAGGTGTGTGTATAGAAGCGGGAGAATACTTGTTTTTTAACGCCTTTATTCCCCGAAGGATGAGACAAAGGTACACTCGCAGTTCGCCAGTATGTTTTAGGTCCCATATAATAGGGGCGAGCCTATCGCCATTAACCGGGCACAAATCCTAACATCCGAGCTGCTACTGAGAATTTTATAGAAAGACCCAATAACACTTTGCTCCATCTGGGAATCAAACCCAAGACTTTAGCGTAGCAGTCGCGATTAGGATCACTAGGCTAACGAGGCAGTTTAATAACAGTTTTAATAAAACTGAAGTTACTTGTGATTCACTTGTAATTTCCTTATTTATTTATTTAAACTTTATGCACAAAAAAGTACAAAGGCGGACTTAATGCCGTAGGCATTCTCTACCAGTCAACCAAAGGTGGTGAAGAGATAACATAGCAGGTGCAAATTATTGTACGAAGTAAAAAGAGATGGAATGTACACAAGTACAAACCAATTGGAAATACTCCATACATTCAAAACCTTATACATCCTTTCCTTATACATTTATCAACCGCATTCTGACACACGCTGTAAGCCAGACTTTATATGTTATTAACAACGTGGTTGGACTGCAAATTAATCACTCTCTAGTTAAAAAATCCAGCTCAGTGTGGGTTGAACTAGAGCACTAAGTACCACAGGACTATAATTATTTGCTGCCGCAATGGAGTTCAGTTCATAAACATGTGCAGCAATTTTTTTTCTTGGTAAGCCAAAAAGTTGTTCACGAGTTTCAACTAGATATTTACCGTAGTCTTTACTTGAGCATAAGTATTTTTTTTATAAATTTTAAATAATAGGTTGTATATTTGATGTATAAAAATAATGATGTACCCACAGCGAGGTGCTGAGACCCAAGATGTGAGCGGTTAGGGATCCAAAGTGAGGAATAGTGTATAATCTATGCGGTGAGGAACTTCCTCACAATGCTCAGTGTTTTTGGGTTTTTCTATGAAATTCTCAGTGGCAGCTCGGAGTCAGGATTTGTACCTGGTTAATAGCAATAAGCTCGCTCCCTATTACGTGGGACCTAAACATACCGGCGAACTGTGGGCGTACATTGGCACACCTTTGCCTAATTCTTCAGGGAATACAGGCGCGATGGTATGTAACTTTATGCAATAAAAAGTACAAAGACGGACTTAATGCTTTAGACATTCTTTACCAGTCAACCAAAGATAGTGAAGGTGGTGGTGTATGTTTATATGCTGATGATTATTGACAATATTTACCTCCTTCAGCGGCCCAAGCGCCAAGCACGGCAACGACGTACCTCACGCCGACGGAGTCTGACAGGGCGTGGGCAGGGTGGTCGGCGTTGCGTAGTACCGGCATGGTTGATGTTCTTTATCGACTGACGTCACCGGCTCTGCCCATAATACCTGCCGGATATTGGAACATTGTCAGTACAACTTATTAGAATAATTGAAATCCTATTGGGGATGTAGGATATAAGTGTAATTTTTGTTTCTAGCAAGTAAGATTTTTTTTTGTAGTTATACTACTGACTGTAAGATAGCCGTTTTTAAGAAATATAAAACCTAAATGTATTTGACATGAATAATTGTAGACTCATATAAGCCAAAATTATTACTTGTGAATACAGTAAATCTCGAAATAAATATTTAAAAAACCTTCGCAATTTTTAGTAAATTGATTCCTATTTCGATATTTTTTTTATGCCATTGGATGGATGACAAACTACCCAAGGCCCAGTAGTCTCCGCTTACAATAGACATGTGCAATATCAGAGGCCTTGCAAATTAGTTGCTATCCCAGAGCTAAAGTTTAAAAAAAAAAAAAAAAAACTTCAGAGTTGAAAAAAAATATGGAAAATGGTCAAATACCTACCTATTCTTATTCACCTAAATACCTATTTCGTTTAAAATTTCATTTATCTTTACATTGACAAGTTCATTGCACTTAAAGGCTGATGAACTAATACCTAGACGTCAGGCACAGGTAATAGGGGGCAAAAAGCCGAGGCGCCATGTGTACGCCATATGGTATCTAGCTCCACGATGTGCTTAAAGCAAGCAAACAAACAAGGTTTGTAGCTTGATTAATGACTACTAGATTTTTTATAATAGAGTCTAGATTCTACTGTACGTTTATAGGGTTACTTTTTGTTCACCTGCTATCTTGAAGGGGTTAAAGTACTCGCAAATATAATCAACTAGCGACCCGCCCCAGCTTCGCACGGGTGCAATGCTGATACTAAATACACTACAAAAACATAGCGGCCCGCTCCGCCGCAAACGCTACATACCGCAATTTTTAATTTGTAATATCTTCTAAAATGTTCATTTAAATCATATGCTGTAAATATAGATCTATATTAAATCAACAATGTATTTAAGGTATTTAATCTGGTAAGGATTAATGCTGTATTGGTTAAAATCGCTTCGAAAGTTAGTTAATAAATTAATTAAAAAGTAAATGACAAAAAAGTGTTATTGTGGGATATCCATAAGAGATAGATATTTACCATCGCGGAGTTTTTTAGTAAGTTTTCAATGTGTACAATACTTAGTACATTATTTTGATAAATCTCGTAGGGTTCAGCCAGCGTTTGCAATGTAAGCGGAAAAAAATGAAATTATTTACGACATCACATTAGAAACCCCAAAAATAACAGTATTTCTCCGCTATTTAATGGATGTTATTATACATATAAACCTTCCTCTTTAACCACTCTATCTATTAAAATAAACCGCATCAAAATCCGTTGCGTAGTTTTAAAGATTAACGCGTACAAGGGGAAAAGGGCGACTTTGTTTTATACTATGTAATGATTTTTCATGATGGAACCAACTCTAAAATATGAAGACAAAAAAAACCTGCTGTTCCCTACAAAAATACGTAATACGTACTTACATACAAGGCTATCAAAATGTACGGAGCACCAGATTTTGTTTCATATTTCTAGGTTGGTCCTTTAGCAAAAGTTTTTCGTATTCCTAAGTACTTTCACACCCTGAAATATGGCAGGTGAATGAAAATAAACATTACATTGTATAAATTTTAAACCAATATGCAGATAGGGTCTTATCTACGGCTAAAAGTGTTAATAAACTGTAAATAGTTTACTTCAATGTGTAGCTGCAATATTTTCGAGTATGGCTCGGCGATACTTAAAACATTTGTGGTAGTATTGTAGCCACACATTGTTAGGCTCTTGTAGGAGTAACGAAATAGATATATGGCGCGTGGAATTATCATAACAAAAAATGTTGCAGCTATATTTACCGTAGTGGTTTGGCCACACTCAAAACATTGCCCATTATTTAGGCAATATTTTAAGTATGGCTGGGCTATACTTATAACATTGCTGGCAATGGATTACAGCCACAACTTTCCGTGAAAATATGGCTTGTTAAGAAGCGCCATAAGAGAAATCATGATTTGTCTATGTGAAGGAAGGTACCAAAGACTTACATAGTTATTTGCCACATACCTACTATTAGCAAAACTCAATCGTTGGTTTCAGCGAAAATTAAAAATGTCTACCCGTTTTTTTTTGCAAAGTATCGTTCACAGCCGGACCTTTTCTTTTGTGATGGAATGAATAAATGATTATGATTATCGTCATATTTTTAAATAAATCAATAAAGCAATGTTATAAAGTTAAAGTCAAAAGTCGCAGTTGTCTTTCCATCAAATATGCATGGTTTATAACGCCATGAAGTACAAAATCGAAGCTTATCGATTTATACGAGCGATAATTTACGACGCAATCGATCATCACCTCACTCGGAGGCTAAACTAATGGTTTGCTTTAATGAGAATGTCAGCGAGTTTGGAATAGCATCCATTTTTCATAACTGCTTATAATGTGGTAATGAACTCTTGGATACACGATAACTTCGTCTTGTTATAGGCACTCACTTAGGGATAATTATAACACTTGATCGAATAATTCTCTACGTCGCTCTTCTGAGTTTTCTTGGTTTATTTACCTGTCTATCTTAATTTAGATCTACAAAAAAATAGAAATGAATGACTAAATGTATTGCTTGGCTCAAAACTCGAGAACGGTTAGTCTAACTTGGCTGATGCTTTCTAATCGTTTTCATAAATTCCCGGACAAGGTGACAGATTTTTTTTGGAAAATCCGGGGAAAATTGTGGGAAGCCGGTTCGATAATAGTAATATTATATAAAGTGCTCGTTGCATTGTATTTTGTTTCATTCACCGTTTATGTAGATATAAGTATTAGGTTTTATACCTCATTCATATTCCATTCGGTCAGTTTACTTAACAGCTGTTATCTATCACTATATTATCTCTGTATTCACTGATACAGAGATCAAGTGAAAGGTCCTGGGATCGAACTGACAAACACATTCACATAGCAACGCATCGTAACAAAACTTTAGTCCAAGCTTAAACCTTTCAGCCAATTATTAGGTATATTTTGAACTGTATTCTGATAGCGTAGAGTTCTTAATTCTAAATGGGTAGTAATAAAAGCTCCGACAAAAAAAGAAGAATTGTCCTTACTCAAAATATTAAATCTACTGCCTAAAATACTAACTTTCCGACTACTTTTGTCCGAATAAAAATGACGAAACGACCGAATGAGATACTGAAATCTTCGAAAAATAAACATGACTGTTTATTGCCATAATACTTTTCTACCAGCATAAATTACGTTCTACTGAAAACTATGCTTTGTAATTTTTATCTTTACTTGCCTACTATTAATTCATAAATTACCTTTCATATTTCATAGACTGTGGTGCTATTTTGACTGTAACATTATGCTGAAAATATTATTCTGAGTGGTTATACAGAAACTTATAAAAAATATAAAAATGTACTTGTAACAATAACTTTTTCTTGCATCATATATCATGAATTTTACTTGCCACGGGTATGCTTCGGTTGAAATGATAATATTAAACCAATAATTATTTAATTTTGTAACATAAACAGACAAAACACGTAAGGATCGGTCGTTGTAGAAAGTTCAAAGGCAGAAACGTCTTTTTTCATATATTTCGTATCAAAGTCCCTTGAGATAGATCCAGAGCCCTCGAGGCGCAAAAAGCATAATCGGGGAGCCCCGCTACGCGGGGCTCAAGGGTTTACAAAAAAAATAACCACGAAGTGGATGGCGGGGTCTGTTCGCTCGCTTCGCTCGCTCTCTAGACTCCGCCATCCCCTTCTAACCTAAACCTTCTAACCTGTCCGAGTCGGGGTGCCCCAAGTCCCGAGCTCGCTTCGCTCGCTCTTTATAAAAGTTATACTAAACGAAATTATGCGAAATTATAAGTATGCCAAAGGTAATTATGGCAAATAAAATTCTGCCATTTTAAATTCGGATATAAAAACGTTGTGCCAATAATTATGCCATAAAAATATTATGCCTTAAAAACGTTCGTCTAAAGAAGTTTATGCGAAGTGAGTTATGCCATATAGGTTTCGGAGTTTCAAGTTTCCGCCAAATAGAACGCACCCATTTTCATCATTATTGTGAGTTAAAAAATATATTTGATAACCAACAATAGAAATTTAAACAGTTCATGCAACTTGTAAAAATATGATTATTTTGACAAAACCTCTGTTGTCGGTAACTTAGTAATTTTGTCGGAGGTTCAGTATTCTATCCGGAAGTTTAGTTTTGTTATTCGAAGATCCATTTTTTTTTAGGAGTAAATGTAATTTGAACATGCTCTTATTTGTTGTTAAATTGGCAATTTTTTTTCGTTTATCTTTTGGGTTTTTTGTCGGTAATTCATTATAACGCTGGTTAATTAGAATAATAGTCGGCCACAGATCGCTGGAGATTAATTTGTTTTTCGGAACCATTATTATTTCCCATTCTAAATTATCAACATAGACTCGGTTCCAATGCCAGTTTTTGTATTATGAACTTTATCACAGTCGGAATACAGTCTAAAAAATAACTGGCTCATAGGTTTAAGGTAAGAGGTTTGATTGCTAATAGACGGATTGAGTTGGCTATCGTTGATTCAACAAGGGTGCTAGTCATAATTAAGATCGGTAGCGTAGATAAGCTTTGTTTACGTCTATTGTGTGGTTAACAATAGTTAGAAAAGGCAAGTTGTCTACTGTAGGATTATTTCAGAGTTAATTTAGCTTTTACTTTTGCAAAGTGTTGTATGTTGTGTGGTATGGATGAACGTCCCATTAAGCATTCAGATTCAAATTGTTTCCTCCGTGCCTCGGAAAGCACGTAAAGCCGTTGGTCCCGGCTGTCATTTGTAGATCTTTGACAGTTGTTACTGTTAGTCAGAAGCCCGAAAGTCTGACAACCAGTCTTACCAAGAGTATCGTATTGAATTACCCATTACTGGGTTGTGGAGGTCTGATAGGCAGTCGCTCCATGTAAAATACTGATATTCAGCTGCATCCGGTTCGACTGGAAGCCGACCCCAACATAGTTGGGAAAAGGCTAGGCAGATGATGATGACCTACACAAATAGAAACATACAAAGCTAAGTAGCAAGTCAGTAGCAGACAAACGTAAAATGTTGTAAGAATTGATTAATGGAAGGATATTAATTCTTACTCTTTACGCCGAACGCAGTACGATTATATTTAAATGTGATTATTTAAATATTCATCTAGCTTAACATATTGGATAACTTCAAGCCCTTTTGTGTTCCCGTGGGATTATTTAGGTCATGGCTAAATTCTGAGGTTTACGCAGACGAAGCCGCAAGTGATAACTCTGATCTAACCGTATTTTACAAAGCTACATATTACAGTAGGTACTTACATTCAACTTAAAAAAATTAACTAAGTGGATAAAGCGTGAGTAATTCTATCGAAAGAATAAACTGTTTTGAGATATTGTTTATAAGCAAGGAAATAAGCCTGTGATAAATAAATTGAAGCCTGTAATATCTAGGTGTCTCAAGAGATGGCGATGATAAAGCTGTTTCGTGACAAAAAGGAATAGGTGCCTAATGGGAGGTTCTACACTACAAAAAATCTTTAAACTTATACAAGGTGCCTACCGCATACGCAACTGGGCGATGCTGATTTTTGCAAGAGGAGTATTTTGGAATACTGTTTTTTGATAATTGCAACTAAAAAATCAAGTATTTATTAGATATTGACCAGGTATCGTAATTATATTTGATTACTTCTTTTTTTCTATGACAAGCTCCTAAACTTTGACGAGGATGCAAATCAACAGCGTGTATAAGGCCCGCTTCACACCTGTTAGTTTTCCTCTTGGTTGTATCTTACGATAAAGCAATTAAAAAACATTATCATTTGGGTAAAATAGCTTTACATCTGCAAAATCGCAATTTAATTATGTTCGTGAGGGATTTTCGTTAGCCAAAACTTACAAGGGCAAAGCCGGTCTACAGAGAGTTCTATTTTCAACAGGTAGTACATAATTTATGTATAGTAGGTTATGTTAATCCAACAACGACGTGGTTGTTTTTAGCCCAATTAACCCATCACGCCGGTTTTCTCTGAAGGGTTAGGTAGAGGTAAACCAATGTACACCCATAGTTCACCAGTATGTTTAGGTCCCATGTAATAGTGGCGAGCCTATTGCCATTAACCGAGCACAAATCCTAACTCCAGGCTGTTACTGAGAATTTCATAGAAAAACCTAATAACACTTTTTGCTTGACCTGGGAATCGAACCCAGGACCTCTAGCGTAGCAGTCGCGCTTAGTACCACTAAACACTCAAACATATTGGTCTGAAACCATAACCAATGGTTAATATACAACCTCTTTGCGTATGCGTTATTTCATTTATGAATGAAATAACTCAACACACTTGGCAGTTACAGCGTAAACAATACTTAGTCATAAACAAATCAAGCAAAAGAAAACCTAAAAAAGAAAAGAAATGTCGACATTAATTAATCAATGTGTATCAGGCCGCGCCAACGGAGGCTATTCAGTAGTAGAAGCCATAATACCGACCGCCTCTTGATAACCATAGAGCTCTCAGACACGCTAGGCATATACTAGGTACTGACATAAATTGAGTTCTCAACATTCACCTATCAAGGTTACCTCTGCTAAACTACTTAGTACTAGATTACTTTGATTTGACTCACTAATTACTTCACTGTTACAAGTAATTAGTGTCTAATTACTTAACATTAAACGTAATAATGTACATTTCCGCAATCAAGAACTTATTCAGAGCTGCGTCATAGTTACTTTAGTTTAAGAAATATACATGATTTTCATTTGAAATTAGCTTAGAATATCATCTGTTTATTGTTTTTTTTTACATGCGCGATACCCGAAATATTTTTTCAAAAATGCCTAAAGCCTATGTTACTACTTATAACATCAGCTATTTGCCAGTCAAAGTGCCGTCAATATCAGCCGTGCGATTCTCTAACATATTTCAACGTTGCGCTCGACGTTCGAAGTTGATTTGACAGTAGCGTCGTCGACGAGCTCAACGTCGAGCGCAACGTTGAAATATGTTAGAGAATCGCACGGCTGCTCAGCCGTTTCGGAGATTAATCGGAACAAACACACTGACAAACTTTGTGTTTTTTTATAAGACAAAGATTTTTGTGTAAACATTCATTGGCAGCATTATGCTTATAGTAAAAAGTTGTTATTTTTACATAACAAACATTATAATTTTATTTATTTATTTGTCTTTACAAACCACTATGACCATGATACCTTTGGCCCTCAGTGGCCATGACATCATACAAATACAAAATGTTATACAAACTCATTAGCAACAACACTCATTTATGTAGTTGGCAACAAATCTCTCATATCGTTTACTTGGCAATCGAATCGATAAGTTACGTTTAGAGTTACGTAAAGGTCAACTCTAGTGCGAGTTAACGTAACAGAAATAGTAACATATGCAGACAAAGTAAATGAAAACTTTGACACTGAAATAAATCTGAAAAGTACTTACTATGGCACGGATGACGAGGCAATGAATGACGCGCGTCAGTGGTGGCACGCGACAAAATAATTAGGGCACGCTAATAGTCACTGTAAATCTATGTACCTACAGCTATCTGATCGAATATAATTTGCAAACAGCAGCTATCAAACTAATATTTGGCTAAGTGTATTGATAAGTTCAAAACTCGTAAACGGCTGGACCGATTTTGCTGATTCCTTTTTTGGTTTTTGTTGTGTTTGTCATTTCCTGTATAAGGTATACATAAAATACGCGTTCATCCTAGGTACAGGGATGGCGAACGCTAAGGGATGTACTGAGGCAAATCATAAGCTGGACACAATCATCAATGATTGTGTCCAGCTTATGATTTGCCTCAGTATAATTAACCCATTATAGGTCAACCTATAATGGGTTAATTACACACACATTTCTACAATTAATAAAATGCAAACTCAATGTTCCACACAGCAAAGTTCAAATTAAATTGCAACCAAACCATAACTTAAGTCCGTTATTGTGATTACAAACGGCCAATCAAGCTAGGAAGAGTCAATTAGGACCTTAACGTAAACTACTTAAAATTCTAAATTTAAGTGTATAGTTAGAGACCCAGATGCAATGTATAAAAACTGGCCTACAGGTTATCTATAGTATGCCAATATTATAAAGAGGAATCATTTTTTGTTTGTTTGTTTGTACCGAATAGGCTCCAAAACTACTGGACCTATTTTAACAATTTTTCACCTATTGCTACATTATTTCTGAGTAACATTGGCTAAATAACATTACGCTATGACCCACAGGGGCAGAGCAGCAACCAAAGCCATAACGCGTGTGAAATAAGCCACGCGGACGAAGTCGCGGGCAGTTCTCTAGTAATATGTAATAAATAGTAGGAATCAATTGTGTCAACCAAGTAAATGGTTGGAATTGGCTTGTCGATCTAGAATGTAATGAACTTTGTACCTACTTCTAAATTGAATAGAATTGATGTTTGCCTTTTACTGCTAATACGGTCATAAGGCCAGTGGTTTATATGTCACTTTGCTGTATATTGATATTTTATATACTTATCATCACGCCTGTAGTTTCCTGAGGGTTGGGCAGAGGACAGTCCTCTGCCCAACCCTCAGGAAACTACAGGCGTAGACAAAACCGACGAACTGTGGGTGTACATTGGTACAGTGTACCAATGTACACCCACAGTTCGTCGGTTTTGATATTTTAATAAGTACAATAGGTGCCTACTAACTGTTACGAATACGTTTTAGGAATTAAAGTAATAACTAGATATTTAAGATGATTTTTTCTTAAGGATAGAAGAAGTTTTTGATACCTTATGAGCTTCCTTTTTTTTTTAAATAAGCTATGTATTAGTTTGTAATTTAATTGTTGTTTATAAGTTTTATGTTTAAAAAATACACATTCGAAAGATAAACTTAGAAATTACATTTTCTATTCTCATATTCGTTACTGCACCAAGCGTGTTACGTTAATTTTAGGAATAATAAATAGGACTTACAGCGTCACAGCTAAATACAAAATCCATATTCAATCAGAAAAGGGTACGCCAGTTAGTCGACCCCAGTGGCGCAGCGGCGGAACGACTTCCGGGACAAAGATTCGATTTCCGCACCAGGGTTACAAGACCGAAGCATTGAAAATAAATTTAAATTTCTGCAACCATGCAGATGGACCGATAATATTTGTTATGATATCCTAAATAAAACTATTGCGAATCCTTATAAAGTTAAAAAGGTGACAGTCTAAAACTTTTTTTTTTGTTTTCGGGACAGAACGTACCCCAAGCAATAAGTCGAATCAAAAGAGCAGGGGCGAACTAATCCTGTTAGGGGCCCGGATAAACTAACTACCTATATGTCATTTTAATTTAGTATTTTTTTTATTAATAACTCAGTTTAGGCCGTTAGGGCCTCCAACCAACGCCAAACAGCCTCTTAGCCTTGATTAGGACTTAAGAGGTTTTTTCGTGATTTGGGGCCCCCAGGACTATTCAGTCCTGGGGGCGAAGACTAAAGACGAAAAAAATCTCTTAAGTCCTAATATTAATAATCTCTTAAGAGCGTGCGAAAGAGCCTTTAGTACCCGGAGAACGTGTATGAATTCTTTATGCCTAGATAAAATATAGGAACATAAGCTGGTAAGTCAACCTTCACAAAATAGATTTTTGTTAACAAAATATAAGAGCATTTTTCCAAAACCGTTGGCAAGATACGACCGAGAATACCTACTAAAGCTGAGTAAGATATCTTTGTAAGAACATCGTGACAGTTCTGGAAATAAGCCAAGTATATAACATGACGCTGTTTAGCTCCAAACTGTTGTATACGTGAAAAAAGAAAAAAAAAGGAACTCTAGGAATTAGTAACGACTAACTAGTCGTAATTTATTTTCTGTAGGTACTCAAGTATTCACTTGAGGCCAGTAAAAATTACCTTTAAGGCTGTACACCCCCGTCAGCCAATCGGTGACCGATTTTTTTGTCGGAGAATGGAACATATGAATTCGGATATATACACTGACGCACACGTCCTACAAAAACTCGGTACAACGAAACCCAAAAATTAAAAATTGACATTAAACTTAAAATTGTCCCTTCCCAAAAGTACTTCGTTTGTATGGAGAAGAATGGGCAAGAAATTTTCTAAACAGGTTCTCTTTAAAAAAAAAATGTTTTACAATAATTTGAGCACTGTTTAAATCTGTTTAAAGCAAAGAAGAACAGTCATTGAAGGTCATAACTTAAAAAAAATGTTTAAGTTGGTAGCTACTATCTAATTTGTTTTATTTTGAAATTACCTACCAAGAATTATATCACAGAAAAAATACCGATGGCTTGAATACACATCAAACACATTTGGAATAGTCACATAGTTAAGTAAATGAACATCAAGGCTATGGCTATGAAAATAGAATCACGAGTCACGATTGGGAAAAATCTCCAAGAAATTTCCAGTTAAACGACAATTCCAAAATTACAAAAAAAAATGTAAACCGTATTTTACGTAAAATACTAATTTAAAAAGGCTGGCCACTGATAGTAACCTTGAATAAGTAGGTACTTGACCGCATGACCTTAATCTGACACACCGACAAAAAGGGTCAAATAGAAAAAAAAAATGTAAGTATTCTATTTTCAAATAGATATTTACAAAAAGAACTCCTACCTGAGCGTTCACAGAGCTCAGCAGCACCAGCGCAGGTGGAGATCGCAGAACGACTGATAACAGTCGTGGTGGTGTCACGCATATATCATAATAACAATCAATATCTACACGTACACATGTCCGACAACATTGCACATTGGACTTTATAACAATTAACGGTAGAACGATCTTAATTGGACTTCCGATAGCGGGTTCATATTATTTAGGTCCGTTCGTAGTTTGAAATGTTGTGACGTCAAATAGGTCTTTGAACCGCGTATTAATAAATTTATCTTATCTTCGAGGGCTTTTACAGACACTGTTTTTATAATGACTCACTAGCTAACCTTAGCACAGGTGCAAATTTTCGAGTTATCCGGTCATTTTTAAAAAAAAAAACTTCATTCAAGCCTTTTCTGGGAAATTACGATCACAACAAAAAATATAATCAGCCAAATCGGTTCAGCCGTACCCAAGTTTTGAGCTTAGCAACACAAGTTGAATTCAAAGAAAAATACACTATCAATCAAAATCCATCAATCAAGATTTTGATTTATTTCGTCACTGACTTTTTGTAAAAAATAAAGTAGGTACCTATTTATATTTAAATAGGTATTTTTTTTTAGAACACTAGCTTCAGCTCGCCACTTCGCCCACGTGGATATTTTCACCTGTGTTAAAGAACCTCTTTGGTGACTGCTCCGCTCCCGTGTGTCGTAGCGTGATGTTATACAAGCCTATGACACTCAAAAATAACGTGGCTTTCTATGAGTAGAAGAATTTTAAAATTCGGTTCAGTAGATCTAGAGGTTACCGCCTACAACCTCACACTAACTTTACCTCTTTATAATATTAGTATAGTTTTTTTTTTCTGTTACATAAGGCTGTTTAATATTTCTTAAACATTGGGTAACTGTACCCACTTATATCTACTACCTATCCACGTAAAGGTAGTCTATTATTAATAGAGAAAGAAGAAAGGCACATAAATTGAAGAAATAATTACTCCTATATGAAACCGTAAAAGAATTCTTTTGAAAACTTGATTAGCACTTCTAAATTGATTTTCGCGCACCAGCTACCTGTAATTAACTTACAAAACTATTTTAGTTCGTATCAGCTCTTGATTGCATGTATAGTTCACCTTATGGGAGCAATAAGGGAAGGTTATTGGGACGAAAAGAATATTAAAAGCAAATAAAGGAAAATAGAAAACAGGCGACTAATAAAAAGAATTTATATGGCCGATGTGAGTGACAACGCCGGGTAGGGACGCCCTAGTAATACCTACCCTGACCTACCTATTGGTATCGAATATTGAAACGCATTCCTTCATAATCACTCAATTGCACTGTACGTTTAAGATATTTTAACTAAAAGATATTCTAACCTAAACGCTAAAGTTTGTGAGAATGGATGGATGTTACGCTTTAGTTAAACGAAATTGACTGTAATTAGTCACTAGTTTAACTACTTACTTAGTGTTAAGCTAGGTCAATATATTGACCTAGCTTAACACATAGGATTATTTTTTATCCCATTTTTGTTTTCCCGTGCGATGATTTTGGACTTAAGACTTTTTTGAGCTTTATTTTTTCCGCTGTGAAGTCCTCACGGATATAACCCTCAATAAAGTTCTCCCCAGAAGCGCCGTCCATCCTACGAGGATTTTGTCGGACTTTTACCGAATAAAACCTCACGGTTCCTTTTATTACCAAGAGTCAGGAGCCCGGTATTCCCTTGACGTCTGATCCGCGTCTTCTTTTAGTATTAGACCGCCCGCCATTGGTGGGCCCTTTCAGCCTTTATTAAGTATACGCACACGAGGCTGCAGTCAGATAAGTTACTTATACTACATAAAAGCTGAGAGAACAGCTGTCATTAATGTCAACTAAGACTAGCTATAAAAGCCGACAAACATCTTAAACCATCACACCGCTACCGTGCAGGTTTAACCTCGTTGACTTGAATGAAAATTCGCTCTTGCGTGCCAAACGTATCTGAAATTTCACCGTATTGTATTTTTCGTATACCTCACGCCGTTTTCCCATGGTGGAGGGCAGAAGTTTCTGCCACCACAGAACGTAACCTGCTACGATCCTTACATATTCCTTTCGCCTAGTCCACGTTCATACAATTACATATACGTACCGCGCACCCGACCTTTCTGAAGAACCTCTCCAATACTACTAATATTATTCGTGTACCTATGTTTTAATTATTTACCGGTTAATGTATATACCTACAATATAAAAATATATATTATCTATAAGGCTATAAGATACATATATTTAACTAGGGCAAATAAACTGATTAAATATTTTTTGATATTCCAATTTTTATTTAATTTTGATTAATGTGCACACCTGTTTTAATTAGCGATTCCTGCGTGAGATTAGCACTGCAATTGTGTATAATTATCTAAACTTTTAGAGCTTTTTTGTTTGTTTGTTTGTTTGTTTAAATGCGATAATATTTTGAACTGCCAGTCGGATTAGAAAAAATCTTTTGGTATATTGATAGCCAAATTCACGAGAAATAGTATAGGCTTGGTACATTATTCCTGAGTAACATAGGCTATATTAAACATCACGCTATGGCACACAGGCGCGAAGCACTACCAAAAGACGTAAGTTACCGTTGCCGGTGAAAAAAAACTCGCGTATGAAGTCACGGACAGAAGCTGATAAATTACACAGGTATACAATTTAAAAAAAACCTGATAAATGTAATTAATCAATCCTATACACCTGTTTTAATTGCCGATTCCTGCGATAAGATTGGCACTGCACTATATAAATAGGACGTATTAATACAAACCTTCTATAAATACACGCAAAAAATATAAGAACACTTACTTTAACCTTCTCGATATCTCACTAACAGTTTAGCACAAAAAATGACACACAACACATCACATTAGTAGAGGTTACTTAACGAAGACGTTCATTACCAGAGTGAAACAATGCCGCGGTTTTATAACAACGCAAATTGACTAAACACGAGCAATAACCTACAAAAAAAAACTTATTTACGTGCACTTGATAGACGAAATAAAGACACAGTAAGAGAACGTCTAGATATTGGTAAGTTAGTTTACACAATAGCCAAATTCAGAAGTTTACTTTGCTTGAAAACCGGCGTTGCTGTTAACAAAACAACCGTGTACTTTTATGAACAGTTCACATTCCCAGATATTCGAAAAATACCGGAACATAATGTACGACACACGCCAGTGTTTATAATGCAAACGACGGTTTAAAAATGATAATAATGTGTAACTAGGTAACTGCTTTATCAATGTTATCGCGCGTGTGTGTACTTTGGATTTGAAGATGGCCTATGTATCTGCAATTGTAATCGTTCAATTGTTTGTTATCTTGATATTAGTAATGCTTTAGGTTTTTAATCCGGCTTGGTGACCTCCGTAGACGGAAAAGTCGGTCAAGTTTATATGTTTGGAAACGCCACCACGAAACAGGAAAAATTAATAGGATTAAAAAAAAAATACTAGTGCGGATTAGCACGTAAAGGGTGCAAATATTGTACCCTTGTATAATATTTAACACCACATACAAAAATACACCGTTTTGGTATAAGAACCCTCTTAATAGAATTTTTATTATTTATTGTTCTAGTGGCAAAAGAAATACACTCTGTAAAAATTTCATCTCTCTACCTATTATGGTTAAGAGCGTGCATCCAGAAAGTTGGCAACGTCGCAAACAGCTGTCAAATATTTCCCTGTTTTGATTAATTTGTCAATATTACTGTATGAAAATAAGAAATATGGCTTACTAATGCACTAGAATATTAATAATGAATTGCAATTAAAACACTGAATTTGATGTTGTACCCGTTTTAGGTGTAAAAAAGGCATTTGTAAAGTTTCCAAATACTTTTTTTACATCTAAAACTAAATATTCGGTGTTACGATATTAATTATTGCATTTCATAATGAATATTCTAGTGCATTAGTAAGCCATATTTCTTATTTTCATACAGTAATATTGACAAATTAATCAAAACAGGGAAATATTTGACAGTTGTTTGCGACGTTGCCAACTTTCTGGATGCACGCTCTTAATGAGATAGGTACAGCTCGCTGACAGGCGAGACGGACTGACGGGCAGATAGATAGACATACGGACGGACAGAGGAGGCTTAGTAAAAGGAGTTCGTTGGCACCTTTCGAGTACAGAATCTTAAAAAGCCTGTCAAAATGCCATCGGGTTGTAGATACATGAAATCTTTGCTGTTAGCAAAGAGGAAGACAGTCCTTCCCGTGGTTTTTATTTTCTATTTATTAATTAATATTTACAGACTTTAAATAAAAAAAAATAAAAAACCGTCTATCCCGTCCCTTAGACAAAGAAAAAACCTACTTTAACTACTGTCTGCTGTTACGGGAACAATTCGGCAATTAAAATCAAAGCACTTGATTTTGTTGCAGTTATTCATCTTACGAATTCTTACTGCTAATTAATTACAAGTAATTATATAATCGACTGTGTGCTAGATAAAATTAAATTCGTAATTCATTTGGCATCGTTTCGACCTCAATTAAAAGCATGCAGCGTTATAAATAACGAACATTATACTTGTCTGTCAATATTTTTAATGCATCCTGCAATTATGAGATTGCCGTTTTAATTAGGTACGGGAGAAACCTGCCTGCCTATCCTCTTGTCAAAAACCCACTTCGGTCTACAAAACTTAAAACTCCACTGTCGTTTGGTTACTGAAGAATATTTTAATATCATCCTCTGGGAAAAGGATAGCCTTTCCCCACTATGTTAAGATCGGCTTTCAGTCTAACCGGCTGTATTTTACATGAAGCGACTGCCTATCTGACCTCTACAACCCAGTTGCTAGGAAACATAATATCCCTTGGTAAGTCTGGTTGTCAGAATTTCCGACAGGACTAACGGTTTTACGTACTTTCTGAGGCACGAGAGTGTCACAACACCAACTTTGAAAATCGGGGCTGCTATTGAGAAATTTCCTAATAAAAAAACCTAATAACAGTTTGGGTCGGTTGGATCTTGGGTTCAATTCCCAGGTCGAGCACATGTTATTGGTTTTTATATGTAATTAGCAGCTCGGAGATAAGATTTGTGCCTCGTTGATGGCAATAAGCTCGCCACCTTAAACATATCGGCGAACTGTCGGTGTACATTGGTACACCTCTGACTAACCCTTTGGGGAAAACAGGAGTGATATTATGTTATGTAATAATAGTTTGGTCCACCTGGAAAATAAACTCTCAAAAGTCGTGCATTATGACCACAAGACTAATTAGGCGGTTGAAAGAATATTCAAACAGGCCAGGCCAGATTTTTTTTTGTAAAACTTCATCCAATGTCGGAATTTCATTCTTTTAAAATTGAGGGTGAAAATGGCAGCTGAGCTAGCAGTAAGAACAGTCAGCAACAAAAGTAGATTAACATTTCAGATTTTTAAATCCTTTTTATTGATCACAATATCAAAGCAAATAAGAATTACCAAAAATTTTGATTAGCAGCGAATTGTGTTATTTTCTGTAAGTATATGTAATTGGCTTTTGTTACTGACCGTACCTAGCCATCTGTACCGAAGTATCAGCTAACGATAAGAGTATAGCAAGTAATACGACTTGATCGGTCACATCTGGTGATACAGAACGAACTCATTTAAAAATATAAGCTAGCTCTGGCGCTGACCTATTTTATTTCTTCGTAAAGTAATTTTGCGATTTCACAGGCAGTCTGTAGCTGTTTGAGGGAGGAAAACCGGTTAAGTGTGAGTCGGACTTGCATATCAACTGTGCCATACCAGTTTACAATTAACTAATATTACTAACTAATATTTAACACAACATACAAAAATAACATCTTTTTTGTTTAAAACTGCCTCGTAAGTGTTATCAGGTTTTTCTGACAAATTCTCAGTAGCAGCTCGGCGATAGTTATTTGACTCCGGTTAATGGAAATAGGGTCGCCCCCTATTTTATGACCTAAAAATACCGGAGAACTGTGGGTGTACATTGGTACACCTCTGCCTAACCCGTCGAGGAATACAGGCGTGATGGTATGTTTTTATAGCGGCAATAAAAAACACATTCTGAGGAAATTTCAACTCTACCTAGAGTACCTAGTAGAGTTGAAATTTCGCCTGTTGGTACACAGGCGGACGGACAGCAGAGGTTTAGAAATAGGATCCCATGGGCACCTTTCAAATACGAAAACATAAGAGAGTTTTATTTTAGTCACTACCACTAAAATCTTAGTTCTAGGATTTACAACAGAGTTCGTTTTGACCAGCACCTGCGATCTGAGATACGAGTGGGTACTTCTCTATTACTATGTTTTTTTTATGTCATTGGAGGGCAGGGAAGCCGACGGCCCACCTGATGTTACTACAACTAGATTCAATATTAATGATTTTTTATGTAATGACGTTCAAAAGTGCCTTTTAATGGCCTAATTGAAATAAATGATTTGACTTGACTTGTTAAGTGGTCGCTGCCTGATGTTAAGTAATACCAGACGCTTTGCCAATGCGTTGCCATCCCAAAGACAAGGTTAAAATGTCTCATGTGCCTGTAGTTACACTGCCACCCATACCCTACAAAACCGAACACAGCAGCGCTGCTTTGCGGCAGTAATGAGTATGGTGGTAGTACATCCCCGGACGAGCTCCCTCACAAAGAGGTTTACTACGATAACAGTTTTATTAGGTTTACCAAACTGCTCTATATACCGTCTGCTTTCAGCTGCATTTTTCACGTGAGTCATTGTATTTCACGCCGAGTCAAGCCGTCGGCTTACGTTTATACGTTCGTCATCGAGTTATGAATGCATCAATAAAGTGCCTGGGAGTATTCTCAAGATTGTTAAGACAAAACTTTTCTCGCCTCATTTGTTTGGGTTAAAATATCTTATGCACCAATTGATTGCATTAAGTAATTAATCAGAATTATATTGTTAAACATAGATTTATTTTTGTTTAATTCTTATGTTAATCTTTTGCACTTCATTTATTACGGGTATCAACCTATCAACCCCTTTTAAGTTAGTGGTAACATACAATTAGATTGCCCATTGTACAATTAAAATTCCAATCAGAAAGACAAAGTTCACTACAGACAAGATAGATGGCGCTAGTAGTCGTTAAAAGAGATAATACAAGCCGATTAATAAACATAAAAACATAACAAACACCACGTGTTTCTGGATAATAATAAGTGATAAGATCCCACGCAGATAACTTCTCAAGGAAAGGTCATCCTTGAAACAATGCTAACAAACAAACTTCATATAACATATTCCAATCTGTATGTAGGGCAATAGGTTTACGTGCGATCGGTGTCCCCAATATATTTTTATTTGTTACTGGATGATGATATTAGTGTTTCTATGTAATATAGACGGTTCTATGTAAATAAATTGGTTTCCTACTGTTTTGTTATACTTTGTTGTTCATAAGGTACCTATCTACAAAATGCAAAATGTTCTGTTTCACATAAAGAGTGTAAACTTATCGAAGCCAAATTTTGTGTACATATTGATCACAATACTAAGATATTTTTTTCGTTCTGGACCATACCTGGGAATCTTCTAGTTTAAGTTACTCTGATATTAAAGGTCAAAGTTTCAACTTTTTTTAAAGAAAACAAGTTTGAAACTTTCACATTAAAAATAAAAGGTTTTCCTTAGTGTTGCTTTGTTTGTTGGACAGTTACACATAGGTATAAATAAAGGGTACTTATGTGATTTGTCTTTTTACATACCGTATACTAATGGATTTTTTTACTTACAAAAAGAATAGTGGGACACTGCTATTAGAATTGAGAAACAAACTATTTTCCTTGAACCGATTTTATACATTAAAAGCTTCTATTTGAACTATCTATTACAAAATCCATGTGACATTAACGATTGAACTAATTATTCACAGTAAATGGAATTATTTAATTTAAGTCAAACTTAAATAAATATACAAACAATTGGAAAGCAGTAGAGAAGTGAAATTAATAAATTAAATCATTGAATATGCAAACAGGTAGTGGGTTTAAAGGTCGAAGTAGTTACCTATTGCATAAGACTAAGTAGATACAGCAATCAAAGTTATCGATCGTACACACGATGCCAATACGCTACCAAGCTCTACATTTCCTATACAATACAATGTAAGGTCATCGTAAAATCGAAATGTATAGCTGGAATATCTTCGAGTGCAGCGGTGTTATTTTGTAAAACCCTCCGTCCGTGAAGTGAGCGTGTGGCGACCTGTCAATCCCTAGCATCTTATAGTGACAGCCCAGTTTTAGCTCACTTCACCTTAATTCACTGAGGGAGATTTCTTACAGAATAAGCTAGCTGGTAAGGAATACGCGTGGTTTCGCTACGAAAGAGGAATCATTCCCTTTGTGGATATGGATATCATGAAGAAAGTTGATTGTAGACAAAGATCTGATACAATGCTACACTACATCTGTCCTACGAATATCAAGAACTATGAACTTAAGAGACTAGGCCTAAGCAAGTCTTCAAAGCATTTTTCGTCAGAATATATCCAATTGCTATCTTCTGCCCACGTGATTTTTTGTCCCGCGTTTTGGTACATCTTTGGTTAATGCTCCTCTCCTGTGTGTCGTGTCGTTGCTTGATCTTATGCGTGAGCCTAAACAATTCCTCACAAATCTGTGGATTCTTGCTAGCCTAGCAAGCTGATACGTGCCTTATGATTTCACTGCGATGAGCAATCCTCATTTCACGAGAAGTAAAAGCACATTACTCTGGAATTCTGGATTACAGTATACAGACAATAGTTATTATCTATACTTACTAATATTTGAAAGCTGAAGAGTTTGTTTGTGGCGCTAATCACAGGAACAATTGGTGCGATTTGAAAAAAAAAAAACTATTCTCGTTATATAGCTAGTTATCGAGGAAGATTTTAGACTACAAACAACATCACTTTACGACACTAGAAAGACGGAGCAGTAACCAAACGTAAATTAACGAGACTGAAACCACGGGGCCAGTATTTTCAATACGCATGTCAACTACGGCCTTGTTTAAATTCAACAAAATTTAGTTCAAGGGCATTTCTGCGTTTTCCGATTTCCTACTCCCGTTTTATACTGGGTACTAATCTTGTTTATGTTCAATTGTAACATTCAACGATTGGAAAGTTTAAGTTCAATTTTTATTAAAATAGAAATAGCTATAAACCCCGCGGTGTTACCCGCGTTCAGTTAAGTCTTTGGTTATTGCTCCGCTACCGTTAGTTGTAGCGCGTTTCCTACACCTACGTATAAACTTTCCTCTTAAGTCACACTATCTAATGATGAAAACGGCATTTAAATCTGTTGCATAATTTAAAATATTTAAGTGCTCAGAGGACCAGACGGCGGAGGCGACTTTGTTATATACTATGTAGGGATTCGCAATGCCCCGTCTGGTCCTTGGGGCCTTGCGACAAAGCGCTTAAATGTACCTTTTTATAAGCTGATTAGCTGAAATACTTAAAGTTTCGTAAGTATAGTACTTATAAATCGAAGTATAACCTCTTTTTACCCGTAAATAGTGTGAAATTTACTACGAGTTTCTTTGTACAAAAAAGGCACAGAGAAAACAGTCTGCCACGACAGTCTATGCTTCCAACAAACGAGCCGACTGCCAGAATTCAGTCCAAACAAATTGGCAAAAATGTCTCTTCATGTGTGACGCGTGCCAATCATTGTGCCAAACCAACGCATACTAACTCGTTTCAGGAAAACCTTTTGTGAATATTGACAAAACTGAAACTCACATTTCCCGTTCATTGTTGTTCTTTTTTTGTTATGTTAAGATGACTTTACAGCCGCCATTACTTTGATTTATTCAAACACTTGAACAATTTACGTAAGAAAATATGTACTACCTACCTATAAGTAAATGGCGTTTCTAAATGTGTTATTTTTTTTATTGGTAATCTCTAAATAGTATAACGAAAGCGCTTTTCATCGTTTGTACGCTTAGATCTTTTAGACTTCGCAATGGATTTTAATGCGGTTTTAATTCCATCGATAGATAGAGTGATTCAAGAAGAAGGTTTATACGTATAAAACATTACGCTACGCGAAACGGGAGCAGAGCAGTAACAAAAGACGTAACTGAACGCGGGCGACCCCACCGGGCATACAGCCAATAGAAAGTAATTAAGCATTTCGTTTATTTCTTTTTTTAAATATAAATTCATTTTATAGTTAATTTATAGCCAACATTGCTAGTCCTCATGCAACCAGTAATCATTATCAATTACTAAGGAAGTCATTGATTTGGTTTGCTCTTGACATTCGTTAAACGTTCCATAATAATTAACTATCGTTTTGTTTTCATTCTAGGCAATGGAACGACAAACAGTTATGTTTAAATCGATTCCGGCCTTTACCTTCTTGTAAATCGATAAACTTGTTAGCTTGTTATACCGGCCAGTTTGAAATTGGAATTCCAATTTGTCGGTTCTAAATTCAAAGTAAATTTTCTTGTTCGCCACATTTTTTTTAAATTGTAGGTTGGATACCTATGGTAGAAATTATGCTGTAATTCTGTCCGACTTTGTGTGTTTGTTATCAAATCCGGTGTCTGTGTTCAACAGAAAATGTATGTTGAATGACGACATTTTTTAATGATTCTTGAAATGACGACATTTTTTTTCCAATTGGTTCCAATAGAAAGCTTATTAGTCTCGTTCTTAGAGAATTAAACCAAATTCTCTAAGGTCTCGTTATAGGTAACCATTGAGATATACCTATGTATATCAAGGTAGCTACGTATGTGTCTACAATTTTAAGCGATGATGAATAATTTGTCATTCATAGTTGAAAACAATGCTGTTTACATTTTTATTTCTGTAAACAGCAAGATGATGTCAATAGAGAAACTAGGTTACTTTCTAAATTCAATTCTGGAATGATTGATGTATGATGTGCAAACATTATAATGTAGATGTTTTATTACATTATTACCCACCTATACATGAGAGAACAGCAACAGCATTGAAGATAAGGACGAGTTAACGCAATTTGAAATGTATTTCCATTCATCACCTGATAGCAGTCGCAATGTAAACATTGAACTTATTACATAAATGACTGTATAATAGCACGGGCCGAGAGAGAAAATAGCCGAAAGAGACAGCAAGATTGGTAACACGTGGGTTGGTAAGGGAGGGGTATATTTGTGCTTGGCCCAAATTCGCGGTGTAGCAATGAGCCGCGGCGCGAAAGAGCGCGAGGCGAGTGGCGACGAGGATGTTGCGTCCGTCTCACATCGCTACCGAGTTGTGACTATGTACTTCTGACTATTCTATTCAGGCAGGGCAGCTGACGGGCTATTCTCAAGGCGACTAAAATTAATGATGTCGTGTCGTTATCGTAGACGTATAAAAAACGGTCTCAAATTTTATACCATTACTCTTTTATGTTATTTTTTGTACGCGCTCTCTATGGAGCATCCGAGCATTAATTTAATTGTTCATTGGTATAATGTCGAGGGTGACTCAAAATTTGACATTTTATGACTGCACCATGTTACAATGAGACATAGTTTACAAATTCATGACAGTTAGGTACAGCCAGTACCATGACAGCTACGCATGTACAAAAATGATTTAAAAACTTTGCATATTGAACGATACGATGCACATATATCACTCCCCTTTATAACTGACCGTCTGCACCGACAAACGGATATTCGCCGCTGATGTCAACGACACGCTTCCGCGACGCACCCCTCACGATTGTCGAATAACCCCACTAACATCTGACGCGAAAGAAAGAACCCAATAATCTATACTATAGTACACAGCTGTTTATACGTATAGCTATCTACTACGTTGTGACGTCATTTCATTCAAGAAACGGGTTTCGCGAAAACTTCAATGAAATGTTCAACGTAATTTAGTTGACGTATATTACCACTATCGTACGTATTTTAGTCCTTGTGTAGGCTAATTAGAACTTTATCGGCACGTGGTATTTTTAGCGCGTATTTCTGCACTAGATAGTGTACATACGTAATGTGTTACGTTATTAGGAATACCGATAACATTACGTGAGTGTGTTGTCATAATAAGGTCTGTCTGCAAACGGATAATTAGGCAGCTGTTTGTTATTATTATCTGCTGTTTGATTAATCATGCTCAGAATTCACCTATTTATTTAGACATAAAACTCTCAATTAACAAATAATGTACCTACGTACTGAAAGTTCCATTTTCATGAAAGGATTTAAAACTGGACGTGGCTCTGGTAGGCAGGTAGCCATTGAGTATTGATTTTGTGTCAAAACCAGCCATGCAAAGCCTGCCATGTCCCTATATGAGTGGCTACACTGCCTACGAGGTAGATACCTAAATAAAAGTATTCTCTTGTTTGTTTAATAACGATCACACCTGTTTTTGTGGATCTTGTCATACTTACTGTCTTTACAAAAGCTTTTTATAATCATGTCTATAACTTAGTTTAAAAAGCGAAAATTTCTTTCTACAAAACTTTTTTTCAAGCATTAAGACACGTCTTTGATAAGCCTGGTTAAAAAAAAACTTTTTACCGGTCGCTTTTTGTTTCTGAATAATTCTACCAGAAATTTACCTACTCATTATTATTTTAAACCCCTTAGGAAATAAAGTTCTACCTCAGATATTTCAGAAATGTTGAACACAAGTCAAGGTAATTATTGTACCAACATCATGTTTCGCTGTTAAACTTTAGATGACAGATTTGGGGTTACCGAGACCTTTGACGTGTTATCTCTGCCGCCCCCTCATAGATACAGCCCTAGCTATCATTTTACAACTTCTAATTGTACCTGGTGAACAGTTTTGCTACCCTAATAAGCCTCTAGCAATTATTTTATTAGCCCCGTATCTAATTTTAAAACAATATAGTAATTAGGATTTGTGCTATTAATGGCAATAGTCTCGTCCCCTTTTACATGGGACTTAAAAACATACCGGCGAACTGTAGGTGTACATTGGTACACCTCTGCCTAATCCTTCAGGGAATACAGGCGTGATGGTATGGTACGTAGTAATTGTGAGTTGGTTAAAAAAAGTTTGCTGTCTTATTATAAAACACTAGCTTTTGCTCGTGACTTTCTCGACTACTATCCCACGGGAACCGAGCATTTTTCTGGGATGCTATTCCAGACTATAATCTAGCTCTGTGCCGGTTCAGCCGTTCTGGCGTGGTTGAGTAACAAACATCCATCCATCCTCACAAACTTTCGCATTTATAATAGTAGTATAAGTTCTAACTTTAATCTAAGCTCATTCATTGAATTTTGAACTAAATTTCGCGAAGAATAAAGTTCTACATGCAAAGCTGATAATTTAGACCCCGTTCTAAAGTCAGTTTTTGTATTAGGAAGTATCGTAGTTGCAGCAGAATCCAGCAAGCTCATACTGCTTAACATAATCGTAAATTCGTAACAGTATCGATCAATCATATTAATGGTGACTGAGAATAGACTTTCTTTTTATGACGTTTAGGTACCTATTCGAATCGAAGGAAAAATATAACTATAAATTGTTTGATAGGTATTTCACGGAAAGGTATTCGTTAATAAATTAACGTTTTATTTGTAGACAAAACAAGCGCGAACAACTGGCAATTAGAATGTTGAAAACAGGACAAAGTAGAAAAGACAGCGCCGGAGGGTGCACTCTGGCAGAAGCAGGGAACGCCAGACAGAAAACGAAGAATCATGGTTTTATGAGATTCGCTTAATATCCTCCCCTCGTCAGAAAAAATCCAGCAGCCAGTGTAATTAAAATACTTAATTACAAATTGCTTGTAACAGAAAATATTGTTTAGTACCTGAGAGACACTGGTATCTATAATCTATAATAATATTATAAAGCGGTAAAGTTTGTGAGATTGTAGGGGGGTAATCTCTGGATCGATTTCGAAAATTATGTTACCTATAGAAAGCCACGTTATTTGCGCGTGTCATAGGGTATATAACATCACGCTACGACCCACGGGAGCGGAGCACTAGCCAAAGACGTAACTCAACGCGGACGAACTGCGTATAATATATTTTGACAGATGGTGCCTAACTGGCTTCACAACTTCGGGTACCTGAGACACAGGTACCAAAATTGAATGCCATCCTTCGTCAAAGAGAGCGTATCGTTAAAGGCTATGTTCATATTGTCCATTGTATGTTTATACACATAACGGACTGAATGTTAATCTATATTCTACCCGATTTTACTGTGGCAATATTTCAGTCACATACTAAAAGCACTAAAATAAAATTGTGTCGAGCGTCGCTTTGCTTATCATATTTAAATAAAGCCGATTACTGCCAAACGAAACGAGCTTTGGAATTCAGTCCGCCAATTTATCTTGTTTCTTTTTTTATGAGTCCAATACGGTTACTATGTCCATATTACAGTCTGTATCAAATTTTATGTGTTGGGTTCGGCAAGTATTTGGAAGAACAAATTACAGGTGCTTTAAATTCTGTTTGTTCTTTTTTTAACGACTTGCGTATGCCCGCGACTTAGTCTGTCGCGAATGTTGGTTATTTGAGCAGAACCCTAATTCTTTTATTGGACTAAAAGTAGCTTAAATTTCTTCCTTCTAACATCAGCTATCTGAGAGTGGTAGTCCCTTCTAAATCAGTTCAGCCGTTTCTAGAGTGATCCTTCTGATATTTGTACCGTGAAAACTAGTATTTCTTTTTATTTTGACTTTATAACAGTCACTTCAATTTATTTGTAAAATTTATAGATTTATCGACTACTTAGGTACTATCAGAACGACGTGTTAATTCATGAGTGTTTGCAAAAATAAAAGAATTATCATGATCATCTTGCCTACTTGTCCGTCATTGGCGTCATTGTTATTATAAGAGTGAACGTGTAATTGTGTTGAAAGAGTAATAATATCTCAATGATTGAAAGGGAAAGCACTCACCCTGTTATCGCTTTTAATTCTTCCGTTCACGGACGCTTGCATACTGAGTGGTGCCGAATTGAAGCGTTTTTGGTTTTATACAGAGCTACCTTAAAAGTCAATTGGAGTGTATTGGTTCCTTTGCGTTATTAAATGTTATAATGAATGTACAGCTACTTAGTTTACCTAACCCCTAAATCATAGTAGGTACATAATATTATAAATAAAAAAAATAAAAATAAAAAATGTGAAAGTTTTTGAGGATGGACGTTTGTTACTGTTTCACGCTTAAACGGCTGAACGGATCTGGATGAAATTTGGCACATAAAAAGATTGTAGTCTGACATAGCACATAGGCTACTTTTTCTCCGGAACGGAAAATGGACGGTTCCCATAGGATTTACATTAACTTTGACGCGGATGAAGTCGCGGGCGAAAGCTAGTATACAATATTACTTTATTCATCCAACTAGAGCAGTAGGTAATGGAAATGTGCTTTATCATGGAGCGTAGGTATCAGCGAATATTGTCGCTGAGCTATTTGAATTCGATAAGATAAAAGCCACGCGTTCTCGCTACAATTCATAAAAAAATATGCCTACACAGATTTTGGACATTTAATTTTATTAGGTACAGCATAAGTTAAATTTTACCTGCGCCGTTCAAAACAGCAAAAAATTACAAACATTTGGCTGTAATGCATTAGTTGTACGTTAGTGATGTTAGTACAAATGCAAAATGACAGATGGCGTTAGTAGTGTGAGTGGGAGCACAAAGCGTATCGCGTGGTTACAAAAATATCTGGTTTCTCCGTATCGCGCCCGACCGCGCGACCGAGAGCACGTTGTGATTATCACAAGTCACAACTCACTGACCTTGGGGCAAAAAGGAGAAACAATTTTAATTCCAACTGCGGTGTTTTTCTTACTTGAGCATACTAATAAGGCGTTGTTCATTCTTAGGAACTTTGCTTCACAAATAAGCGATTTTGATTAGATGTTTTCGTTGTTTTAGGTTTTTATGGATAAAATTGAATGAGTTGCAGTAAATTCTGCATTTTGAGATTACGTAGGAAGGCTAACTTTTTATAAATGTAATTTGAACTAACTACGGATGTTTTTTTTATAGATTTTTCACATACAGCACTGTACTTGTAGTTAATAGCTATTATTATAACAATTTTGGCTCGTAGACTCCACGCGCCTCCCATCTACATGTCTGGCTGCTCTAAATGTATTTTCAAACTAAACAACAGGTATAATTGGAAACTATAATAATAAAAAAAGCAAATAAATAACATTCGAAATTCGAAAGTACAGGACGCAGCCAGTGATACATTTACGCGCGCTTTCCAGGAACGCGGACAAGTGGGCTGTCAACATACCGCGGCGCGCAGTCAGTGACGCACCCAATTTTAATTCCCGCTACTCAACAACAACTGCCTACCTTAAAAACGGTAGTATGCATCAATATGCGGTGTGTCATGTCTGTTTGATTTGTTCATTCTTTGCGAGTTTTGCGACGCATACTTATCACCTGATAATAAACACTTGCATTTCGTTATAAACTGTATACAGTGAGCATAATGATTTTTGCATTAGGAAACTGTTTTCCTAGTTAGCTAAGTACTATAAAGTTATAAAGTAACCAAGTTGTGATACAATGTTTACGCACTACTGCAGTGCTACAACACTAAATGCAAATTACCTACTTAACTACTTTATGGCTGGCAGTATAATAAAATTTTTCTTCGAAGTTTCGCTTTGGTTCATTACTTTATAATAAGCTGTAAAACTGTTATTCACACATTCATTTCAAATCGTCAACTTTGATAGCGAACTAAAGTCTAAATAAACGTTTGTTTACTATGATAATTAACTACTAATTAACAGCAAAACAAAAACCTTCTAATTATGTTTTCAACTATTTTTCTGTACTAATCCTAATGAAATGTTAAGTTTCATTCGTAAATTTATTTGCGTACGTTGTATTTTCGCCGGGCCCGGTCCCAGCAGGCAGCCAGTTTATCGAATACAGACGCTCTCCCAGTATAAACATAAAAAATTAAACCTCGGCGAACCCTCGTCGGCACAGCGGCGTTTGTTCCCTTCGTACTTTTTGTGCTCGCGGCCAAACCCTCGATCGCTCACAGCTTTTAGGGCCCGTATCCCTGCATTCAACGGGCACCCCATTGAAGCCATATTATGTTCGAAATATACCGTCGTAAAGACCGACGATACTGTATTATGGCTTAGTCGTTGTGCGTTAAATAATACAGTGTTGAACAGATTTGTTATCACGTATTTGAATGGTTGCTTTAAGATATTCTTTCCGAGTATTTTTCTTTTGTTCTTTTTGATTTTGGAAATCGTTAGTCTTTTGTTTTTAGAATAATTATTTTCGTCGTACAAAAAGTACGTTTTAGGGTTTATTGTTGTTCAGTAACTGACGGGTTTTCCAGTTACAATTGAATTAATTGTTATTGTTTGAGGCGCTGTTGTTGTTAATTTAGTTAGTCGCGACATGCGAGCGCGCGATCTGATTAATGGAATAATTGGATGTCATATCATGTGAAATTATCTCTGTCTACTAGTGAACATAATGTCTGTTTGTTCGTTCTACTTGTATAACATGTATACCAACACGTCTGGTATTTAGTTTAATAGACAGATACTGCATTTGGAACCGTAATAATTAATGAAGCTAATAACTAATTTACGTCCGATGAATTAAAAGCCAATAACTTTATAGAATGTGCAGTTAAATATTTTAAGGTTGCTGATTGCAGAATAATTTTATAAGCTAACGCAAGCAGGATGCATTCGCAAAGCCATTAAAAGCCGAACTTTGAAAGCAATTGCAGTACATAATGAGCAATAACCGGGTACCTACTGTACCTATTAGTTTTGCTGAATATTGGCTTTAAACATGGTAGTTAGACCCTTCGGATCAATCAGCCTGTGTGTGAAGGAGGCAGGCAGCAGTAACAGCATCAGAAGGTCGTGTCTCACCGGCTGTGCCTTGACTGCATTTGGTTGACTTGAAGCTCGAAGTAATCCACCGGCTGTCTATCTGTAATGTGTAAAAACATGGTTTTACTTAAGCCACCATAGGTAATAAACTGGTGGATCTATTCTGTAAAAATCTCCCTCGGTGTATTTAGATGAAGTTTGCTTGAGGTGCCAAAGTCAAAGTCAAAGCATTTATTTCAATTAGACCATTTACAGACACTTTTGAATGTCAAGAAGTTACAGTTTTAAATTGAAGCTAGTTGCTCGTTCCAAAACGTAGGTCTCTATGGAGAAGAACGAGCAAGAAACTCCATGGACACTCTTTTTCTTCAATTTGGTTATACAAAATCTTGGTTACAATATTCATGTTGCTTTTATATGTGAAAACAACGAAGGTGAATATTAAACAATTAGGCAGAGGTGTACCAATATAAACCCACAGTCTGCCAGAATGTTTTAGGTCCCATGTAATAGGAGGCGAGTCTATTCCATTAACCGTGCACAAAACCTAACACCGAGCAACTCTGAGCTGCTACTGAGAATTTCATAGAAAAACTCAATAACACTTTGCTCGTCCTGGAAATCGAACCTAAGACCTCTAGCGTAGCACACTACATCATGTAGGTATACTGACGCCATGTGTGTATAGGTACTGACTAGGTACATCATGTAATTTTTTTAGAAAATAGTTTTTAAAATCTTACTATAGGTAAGTACACAAGGAGATAGGTGGATCATTCACAATAATTTAGAAAACTATAGTATAGTAACAAATTAACAAAAACAAAACTGGGCCCCGCTTAGGACATAAGAATAGACAATAGTAAAAGTGTTCCTATTTTAAATATTCGAATGTAAGTAGTCCAAGAGATCCTTGATGATTACGAAAACGACAAAACCGGGTTTTTTATTTCTTCAATATGATATTGCTCAGTGTTTGTGAAAGGAACTAGGACATGAATCATCTCGATACGGCGGCAAAATGTTGAGCAATGAAGACACAAAATCTTAGAGGAAAATCCTACGCGAAATTCTTAAGCAAAATGATAAAATCTGTTTTTTTGTGAGTAAAGGGAACTTTGTGAGAAACACTTCTTACTACAGTACTTAGGAAGTAGGTACCTACTAATAAAATGGTAGGTACCTTAGACGAAAAGCGACTCAGAATGACGTGAAAGCCAAATTCTACTTCATCCATAGAAATAAGATTTTCTCTTGACTTAGTTCGGCAAATCCAGATTAGATAGAGAAAATATAGGTACCTCGTGTACTTACCTACTAAGGTAGCTACTTAATTATTTACAAAAAGGGTTAAGTGCTAGAAAATAATGATATCAGCGATGTAAGTACCTAGGAAGAACACGGCATGCGGCATCCTAACTAGGATAAAGTAGAAACGATAAAAAGTAAGCTGCAAATTGTCCTATCCTAACCGTAATACACTACCATACACTGGTTACACATAGGCACATAGGTAGGACCTACCATACTATTAGATGAAGGTATCTAACTAGGTACTTAATTAATGAAAGTATGACCAAACTGCTACTGGAATCTATATTAAGAAGGTATCCGAGGGAGATCATTAAAAATAGCGAGACAAGTTGGAAACTCGTCGCCTATCTCTAGTTCAATATCGATTTCACTAGGTCCATACTAGGCTAGGATAGCGTAGTTTAGTTTATTAGAACTTAGAACTAAGGAGTCACTCAGATTCATTGAGCAAACGTAGACAATCAAAAGAAAGTAGTTTTTTTGAGTTACAGGCATGAAAAATTGGAAACGTTCTAGAAAGTTCCAGCAATATAAATTGTTAAAAATCATGTGAAATACAGCGCAGGGGTTAGTAATTGTGTTGGTAATGTAGTCTGTAAGTAAGACGCTAAGCATATACCAACTCATTCGTAGAAAATCCCGAAGGATTCCCTAAAATACAAAAAAAAAACATGAATTTGGAAGCGGAAAATGCGCGAATTCATTCAGTCCAAACGCTATACATCTAATCAATGAAAGAAATAAAAGCGCAACATTACAACGAGCTATTAAATAAACAATAATACACCTAAATTAAAGAGGGATCAGAGCACATGGCGATCTATCTTTCGAAACAACAAAGCCGATTGGTGTGACGTTCCACCCCGGTGATATGTACGTCCTACTACCTAAATGCCTTATGTACACCGCTAGTTACTACTTCATGACTACTCCGAGCTCAGTGTGTACTGCAATGCAACGGAAAATATGCGTGTTTACCAAAGTCGTTTCGGTAGAACGGTGTCGTGTGTTGCGTCACGTTTAAGGAAATTGATAGTGCGCCGAGGCCGACGTGACTAACATTATCGTGATTGTGCTCATTTTATGCCCAGTTTTTCAAATTTCAATTTGATATTATAGTGGAGTGCAGTGATTTAACATTAAGATGGAATTTATTTTTTCTCATCCCGTTTCTCCCTGTGGGTGGAGGCCAGACAAATGTCCGACGTTCGACACGCCGTGCGACCGACATAACCTTGTGATGTCGAGTAAGTATATTTTTTGTTACAATCGTATTCAAACTGGTTAAATATCAGGAATGTTGAAATAAATTGGAACATTGGCTCAATTTTGATAAAGGATAACGCCAAATAATGCTTTTACAAGCATAAATGCAAGCAAAATAAGCATATATTTCGAATAATAATATCGAACGTCATTACGAGGTTCACTGTACAAGATGGCGGCGAGTGGGGAGAGGGCGCCCAGTTGGCCAGGTGCTGCCGCCGCGTCGAGTTCGGCGCTATAGCTAAACTAAATACGCAGTGTTGTACATTTAGAACGTTCACAATGGCTACCGCGAAAGACACGTCTACTTTCTTTCTGGAGGCAGATGCAAAAGATTTTGACAGTGTTTTAAAGTTATACCCACAAGCGATTAAACTTAAAGCTGAATTGAAAACAAAGAAACCCGATGAGCTCATAAAATTGGACAATTGGTAAGTACGAACGCCTTTGAAAGGAGAAAATGCGGCCGTGGCGTGTCAATGAACTTGTATTGTGTGTGTATCCGTGCAAACTGATTTGATAGCTACCTCCCTCGCGGACTGCATCTCTAGTCCGCGGACGGCTCATTAAAACCACTGCGTCACGTGGGATCGATGTCAAATTGACATGATCGTTTTTCCTGAAGCCAGTGTGGGGGAAAATATCGCCGCGCTTAGGCGTTATAAAATGGTGGCTGTCCTTTACGTACCATGACTCGTTTTAATGCATTTAACTTTACCAATGTTTAGGAGCTGCTTTGTAATTCCACAGATTCCCTAGCTAAATAACAGCCTTGATAATGTGTACGAAATGTTGTTGCATGTCTGACTAGGTACTTTGCTAAATAATACAAAGCGTTGTTGAGTACAAACTCACAATTCACATCCGTTCAAAATGGTGACTTGCCTTTTAAAGTTAAGTTTTATTATTAGTGTTTCGACTAGTTTGGCATTTGTTTGATCATTTCGATATGATTACTAACTATCCTACATATTTCTAGTATTTAGATAAATATTTCTTTTGTTTTACTGGATTAGTTAACCAAGAACAATGAGTCATCGTACAGTGTACTTTAGTATGATCTCTAACTTTTGCCAGAGCGGAAAGTTAAAGTTTTACCAGAAGTTTTGAAGTTTCTCTTTGTTCATTATTTTCCCTTTGTAAGGCATTACTTAATTTTATATAAAAAAAGAATTCAGTATTAAAAATGTTATGAGTCAACAATTAACATTTTCCGCACCCTACTCGGCAGGTGAAACACGTTTTAAAGTCGAATATTTTATTATCCTGTATTAAACTTATTATTTAACATAATACAGGATGCTTAATTAAATTGTTTTTAGCATTATCTACTAAACATTTTTATAACCACAACCTTATAAATAATTGTATTAAATAATCCTATTATTAATTTATTACTTCCCCAATAGTTTTATTAGGTACGCCTTGATCTAATTAATAATTAAAATAATTATTTATTTTGTTCATCTTTTATTATTAAAAACATCTAAGTACAGGAAATTAATACAATAATAATATACTTGAGCGCGCGTAATTAATAAATTAAATCAACTTTCCGGTTAATCAATATCCAGTCTAGATGCACGCTTGCCGTATATTGCACTACTTACATAAGTTTTTATTTTATTAAATTAACTGGATACTTAATATACTCACAAAGTTATAAGGTTTTACGAATTATTTTTTATTAGGAACTAAAAATCTTGACAATACAAATTGTGCTGAAAAATGTGTCTCATTTCATTAGCACCATCTTGCGCGTGCCTATTTAACAAGCGTTTTACCATATGGCTTTATGAACATGTGCTAAACGAACTTACAAGCAATACAACAGGCCGCTTCTAGTTATTAGTATCTACTTTATGTTCTTTAAAATAACAAATTGGATAGCCAGACGAAAATGTATTGCCTTCATTCGCGAAACGAGATTGATATTAATGTGTTTCCATTCCAACCCTCCTGAAGGGTTGAAATTCAATATAATTTTCACCTCGAATACCGTACAATTTCTCGATTGCAATAACTGAATCTTTGAGCCAGTGAGGCGATTTATTCCGTCGGTATTTTCACCAAATTGAACACAACGAAAATGTCATGGTAATTTATGAAATACCTATAGTCATGTGTTCGTTTTATTTGCAGGTACCAGAATGAATTACCAAAGAAGATTAAATCCAGAGGCAAGGACGCGCACCTGGTGCACGAGGAGTTGGTACAACTCATGAAATGGAAACAAGCGGTCAGTACCAGTTTATTATGCTAACATGCAGCGAAACCCGTTTCATAACTATCGTATTATTAATACACTATAAGTTTTTGTGTCAGCTCTTCACTGAGAAATGAATTGAGTCCCAAATTATTTAGAATTATCAGTTAAATATTCATCACAGAAATAAATTGGGATCTTCTTTATCGATAACATAAACTTGAACTTCAGAATTCTTTGAATCAACTTAATTTGCATCCGTTATTATACTGTGAATACAAGCATTGAATTCAAAATGTCTGAATATCCGTGTTCATTTGTGCAAAATAGTTAAATTTTAGCCCATTCGCATACGCTACACACACACGTCAATCAAACGAAAGAATAACTTATAAACTACAACCAAACATTTACAAAAGATTTATAAACACATTGAACACTTGCAACGACAAACGATCTATTCAATCCTAACAATGGCTTGAGTTTTTTCTAACTTCTATTACAGAGAGGAAGATTTTACCCACAATTATCATATCTGATAAAAGTGAACACGCCAAGGGCTGTCATGGCAGAGACTAAGAAGGCCTTCAAAAAGCTGCCGAACATCGAGTCAGCGATGGCGGCGTTAAGTAATTTGAAGGGGGTGGGCACTGCCACGGCGTCAGCGGTCCTTGCGGCCGCCAGCCCAGACATAGCACCATTCATGGCCGACGAATGCGTGCAGGCGATCCCAGAGATGGAAGGAAGCGATTACACTGCCAAGGAATACCTCAATTTTGTAACCCATATAAGGAAAGTCTGTGATAGATTAAATAAGGTTAGTACACGACTTATATCTGTCTATACTCCGTAGTTGTCTCCTTTTTTGGCAGAGGGCCCAAGTGCCCTTTTGTTATGTTTTGGCAGTGAGTCTAATGAGGTCTGTTTCAAAAGGCCCATGACTGTAAAGTACTTACTTTTAAGTTAGTACTTCGACCCTCTAACAATTTAAACTTTGACTTTACACAATACGAATAAATGTTTGAATTGTGGGAGTTAATCACTTAACACATGGGATGTTAATGTGTCAATGAATAAAAATAAACGTGCAAGCGTACCTATTTGTTTAAAAGGAGCAGATAAAATAACAGGATAATTTAAACATAATATTGTGACATCATTCACGAGTTAATGTTTTGTAAAACGTAAAGTTTCGTCAGATATCCACCTGCCTTTGCCAAATTAAAATCGAATCAAATCTGTAAAAACCGGACATCTGTCTGTTTGGCCCAAGTTTTGCTGTAAAAACAATTATTAAGGCGAATGCAAGTCTCCATATAAAAAACCTTATATTACAACCTGCAGTTAATGTATCTTTTGTTCTTATATCAGGAACAAAACGGCTGTGGCAACAAGTTCTCCCCACACATGGTGGAGCTGGCGTTATGGACGCACCATATAGTGTCGGACCTGCAGCCCGAGTTGTTGGGCAAAGAGCCCCGGACTGTGGCGCCGGCCAATGGGGGCTCGCCCCTGCCACCCAGTGACGAGAGCAACCTCGAACCGCCCTCCACTAATGGCAACGGTAAGTAACTTTAAAAAAGAATACTAGGTACCGAAATTATACATTATAATCGGGCTGCGAGTAGATGGTGTTCAATCATATCAAGAAAAGCGGACGTGTCGTTATTGAGACTGGAGCATTTAAAAAAATCTGTGATTTTGAAAAAAAAAGAGAATTATGTAAGATTTTATAATATGCAGAACAGGGTTAAAAATGTATACTAGTTGGCAAACACGTTAGCAACAATGTCTGGGTAAATTTTATGTGCATTTAAGCATTATAAAATTAACTCATTAATAGACCCCTGTTGACCCTGTAAGCTTCAATGATTATTTTTTGAAGAAATATTCCAAATTTCTTACAAGTAAACGTATAATATTCACCTGCATAACGAATGACTATTAAACAGAATACCGAAAATCACCCTTTAAAGTTCTGTGTGAAATTCCAGTAACTGACTTGTTTTGTGCTTAATTGAGGCAACTTAAAATGCAGTGCGGTTGCTTGATCTGCTCTCATTTCGAAGCCCGTTATTCCGATCAATCAAGTTCCACATTTTTCGAAATTGGAACAGTCTCTCTCTTTCATTCGTTGACAAAGTAGTTCCGAATAATTTTTTTTAACTAAAATTTACATTGCTACTAATAAGGGTGTCTTCCCGGCTTGAATATGACTAAACATACAGAAACATAACTACTCCGCTTTTGTTTATACTTTATAGGGGTGTTTTTATTATACACATTGTACAAATCTCCCTCATGTATGGAACTGATAAATTAACACATCTATTGTGTAAACAAAACGCGTTGGAAGCACTACATAAGGGTGTATTTACATTATGCGATATCCCGCATGTTTTAGCTAACGATGTCGATGATAACCGAATGCGGGGCCGACGAGAGTACGAGGCCTAACGACCACGTTTTATGTTATTGCCAGTTTGCTACCCACAGAACGAGACGAAAGTATACGTGTTATAGTTTAATTGTGATGTTAAAGCTGTTTTTATACAGTTAACTTATTCTTATGTACAGAATATAAGACGCAATCAGCTTAATGTCTAACGAGTATTTAAACGCGTTATGGAAATGGGCCGTAATCGTACGCTCATAATTTCCGTGTGGGTAGGAATTATACCAAATATTTTTGTCTGTTGCAGGCAAGTTAATTACTGCAGACTCAGTGAATGAGGATACGACGACGTCATGCACAGAGGACTCGATGGACGCGAAAGCTGGGTCCCCCGCGACTCCTGCCACGCCGGCGTCCCCTTCGGACAACTCCGACTCCGCCTTCAGCACGCCGCGGGCCAAACGGTAACTATCACCACTACACACTATCATTACATTGCGTTGTTTCAACTAGAACAACCAGCCGTCCTATCGGTTTTTATGCACACAGTTGTTTCGCCATGTTCACGATAACTTTAATCAAATAGGTTTACTCATTTGTTCCGTTTGTTTGACACAGGCAAATAGAGGAGGCGAGCTCAGCAGAAGAGAACTCACTGGGTGACTCATCAGACGCGGCCGCGCTACCTATCGCTAAGAAACTTCGGAAAGCTACCCACTGACATCCGCGCACTCCCACCAAGCGACCCTCGTGCGCCTATAAATAGCTTTCTAGACTAAAATATTGTACCTAGGTAATTTATTTTTCAATTCCGATTAATTTTAACTTAGCGTTAAGTTTAAGTACCGGTCGATTTTGTAAGTTTTATAGGGTATCGATATTTGGGCGCGCACCTCGTGGTCGGGCGCGCTCGGGAGTATGAGATTGTACAATATGTCGATGTGAGTGTATCTTCGGAGTGGCCCATGTCGGGCCTAGCGTTAGGTTTCGTTTGTAATATTTTTTAACGTTCGAACGTTCGCATCCAGCGTGACATTCCAATAATTGTAAAGTTTCGGCGGCGAGGGCGCAGGGCCGTCGCCGCGGAGAGATCCGGACCAGATGCCTTGACGAGGCCGCAAGGCCGCCATTCACACCATTGCCTTATGACACAGTCTGCCCGCAGAGTTTATATGCAACAAGATAATACAAAGGTCGTGTTACCCGGGCGCCGGGCACACGGGCCCACATGTAGTTTTTATTGAACAAATATAAGATATTAATTTTATAATTCGCATTTTTCATTTGTCCCAAATTAAACAAGTTTCCTTATTCCTTATCCAATACGTTTATTCACATATTTGCTTATTACATACCTACATTACAACACAATCTCTGGTTACAGTGTCATCTGACGCATACAAGAATTAATAATTCCAGTAATTATTAATAGAAAAAGTGTCGTTTTACCAGAACATACAATATTATTATTTTTACATTGTCACTTTGAACATAATCACCAGTTGCACCAACACAATCATGCACGAGTTATAAAATGTTCGCTGCGACCGCAAAGTACGGCGGCCGGCGTAACCATGTAATATCAATCAGGCGACCACATCCTGAATTCTATCGACATGAATTTGCGGATTTTATCGTAGACGCAATTATGCCTCTAAGATTGCATAAAAGCCAATATGCTTCGATGAAACAGTCAATTTAGGCCAATAATGACCACGAATATCCAATCAAAATTTCTGATGTAGCACATTTTTTTCTTTATCGTGTGGGCTGTAAGGTCTAACGATCCCACACACTGTAGTGTCAGAGTTTCTAAACCGCCTCAAGGGCCTCTGACATGGTTACCGATGTCAGTGATGTCCAAGATAAACTTAGAACATGTAGCACACTATGGATAGTTAATGTGGGGCCTCAACATCTTGCTGCAACTGTTGGTACAAGGTGGCTACCCTGGTCCCGGCGGCCATTCGTCCGGCGAAGTCGGGCCGGCGTGCGGGGCGCGGTGCTCCGAGCAGTGCGTCGAGCACGTTGCGCGGCGCCCACACGTCACCGCCGTTGCTAGATCCGCCGTTGCCTGCACCCACAGGAGACAGCGGCGAGTCTGTCGTTGCACGTATCACTGTGGCGCGAGATTCGCCTGGAATTTATTAATTAATATAGTAAAATGATTACCTTATCTAAAGACACGAGCTTTTTCGGTCTTAAAATTATTGGGTTGATGAAATAGCAATAACTACTACCACATAAATTGATAATAAAATTTTGTCAGGTAGATTTATGAAACATAATTATGATGGTAACTTGATTCTAAAGGCAATCTAACTACATTACAAACTTCTACTTTGATCAACTACAAAAAAAAAAAATAGAAAAAAAAAACATACTAACTGCTTGATGAGATAATGAGATAAGTTTACGCCTATAATGTGGGAGTTTTCTTGATGAAGAATGGGCATTATCAATAAATAGTATACTTAGTAAAATAATAAACTACGAAAACATGATGAAAACATGAGTCAAATGTTTTAGTGACAATGAACATTCCAAATTGAAGACATTGATGTATCGGTGCCGACTCATACAATCGACAAAGCTGACCTCTTCATGCTAATTAGTTCCGACATCAGAACTATAGCTGTACTTACACTAACTTGCGTTTCAAAATACCGTCCTTCGTCAGTTTGACAATATCGGATAGGGAATAGTCGATTAATTGTGTTGGTAGTTCAAAATCAATCGGATGGTATGAATGGAATTGCAATTTTGAAAGTGTGAACTTTTATTTATCGCTAAAAATAAATGGTGAAGTAGAAGATGTTTTGCGGATATAAGCAGAGTGTAATATTAAAATATTCAATTCAGGATCGGCTGAAACTGTAAAACAGTTAAATACGGACTTTTTTGGGGCGATGATGACAATGATAAATAGCTTATTATACAGGAAAAGTTTTTAACCAGTGCGTAAATTTTTTTTGGTAGTTCAGTGTCAGTAATAGAACACATTTCCGTGTTTAGATATTTTTAATTCATCCTTATCCGAGTTTGAAATAAGCAAAACATGGACATAATCTATTCGCCATACTATCAATGAAAGCTCGCGGCCGCCGCCCGGGCGCATGGCTGGGGTGAGGGGGTGGGGAATGCGCTAGCGCCGAGTGACAATAAAATATGGTTTTTAAGTAAACATGTTTCGTAAGCGATAACTTTTTTTTTAGTACTAAGACATATCAAAATAAAATATACGTGTTTAATAAAACGTGTTGAAGTTTTTTATGGCAAAATTTACGCACTGGTTTAAATTTTTTCAAGTATTATCTGCCACGACATGGTTGGCTTTTATAATAAATAATGATCACATCAAATGATTGCCGTTGGAGCGTTTAAGGCACGGCAGAGTTTGTTTACTGTATTTCCCAAATAAGTCGAGAATGATGGTAGAGTTTATTAATTTAGAAAGGTTGGGTGCGCACTACTCGTAACCGGCGTGCTTATATGACCGGGTGTATGAACGTGGAGGAGGCGAAAGTAGTATGTAAGGATCGTAGCAGGTGGAGTTCTATGGTTTCTTCTCCATGAGAAAAAGGCGTGAGTTTATGAATATTTGTATGTATGGTAGAGTTTGTATCCAAAACCATATGAAGCCGTGCATTCAATATAAAACCGCATTAGGTAGTCACCGTGACAGTCAGGGACAGGGACATACATAAAAACAAACATTGCCTTAACCCAAAACTCAAAGTTTAACAATCCTACTAATATTATAAAAGCGAAAGTTTGGGAGGATGTTTGTTGCTCTTTCACGCTTAAAAGGCTAAACGGATCTGGATGAAATTTGGCACTGAGATACATTGTAATGTGGAATAACACAGGATACTTTTTATCCAGGAAAAATTTACGGTTCCCGTGGGATAATACACCAAATTTGATGTGTCCGAAGTCGCGGGCAGAAGCTGGTATTATAATAAGGTTGTTTACCATCGCTGGCATGGTTGTTGTGCGCGCGACAGTCGAGCAGCACGCGCAGCAGCGCGCGGTGTTGCGGCGCGGCGGCGTGCGCCCGCACCAGCGCCTCCAGCTCGCCCCACACCTGCCGCCACTGCTCCTCGCGGCGACCCACCGACTTGCCCCTGTACAGTGCGCTTATTTATTTAATTATATATTGGAATTTATTACCGGACAGAATGTATGTACTGCAACTAATTACAACTACAACATCGATTGATATGCAAATAATAGCGGAAGGAAGTGCCTTAAAATAATGGTAAGACAGTAAATTTCATGCAGAGGACATTTGTGCTACTTAATAATAATACCCTAAGGTAGACTGGTAGAAAATACCTAAGGCATTAAATCTGCCTATGTACAGTGTTTTTTACATTTGTGCATACTACATAAATTACAGAACTTCTAAGGAGACGTTAAAGCAAGCGTCGCACAGTACATACTGAAAATAAAACTTCTGCCTACTTGACGTTTTCGTTGCGTATCGACAAATCTTTATTTTGTGGATGGCTACATTAAACTCATCAAGTCTAGTCTGTAAAAATCTTCCTACAGCGAATGTATTCACCCCACTATTTGGGAAGTAGTCTGATCAACATTCGACTTACCATCATACCATCACGTCTGTATTCTCTGAAGGGTTAGACAGAGGTGTACCAATGTATACCTACAGTCCACCGGTATGGTTAGGTCCCATGTAACAGGCGGAGAGCCTATTGCTGATTTTTACAACAATTATCAACCAACAGAATAAACAAACAAACAATATTACAAAACCATCAGCTACAATACAAAGTAAAGTAATACCTCATGTTGGGAGGTAGCTGCGCAGTCGGGAACTCATGGCGGGACTCCATGCCCAACAGAGAGAGTAGCACATTGCGGCAGGTATCCACTTCTTCATCAGTCAGCGTCTCTTGCACCACCAGTCGTGTTAAAGGCTCCAATACCTGCGAACCGTTTGAAATTTAGAATTAAAGAAATTCAAACTGTATAGCTTTTGATCATGCCCGAAGGTAAGTATAGATGACGAATCAAAATGTGCCCAGCGCGCCTTACGGTCACTATCCCATGATTTATAGGTTAATAAAACTCATAAAACAACATCGATATAATTCCGAACTCACTACTATTTTGTAGGTACTAAAGAATGAATTCGTAGCTTGGCTCACATACATTTTTTGTACCCTTCGCAAATACAAAACAGTAATTTTTTATCAGTTACAATGTTCTATTTACAAGAAAACTTACCGATCCTAAATTAAATATGAGCGTGGAAGATATAGTGAGTGGCCAGTAGGTGGTGTGTCGCTGTAGCCGCGCCCTCGCTCGCCCGTTAGCGCCCGCGCCCCGGAGCGGGTGTAGTCTGTTCTGTTGCATTAGCGCACCGAACTCTTTTATTCTGTATGAAGAGTATACTATTATAATAATATTTTAGTTTATCAAAGGCTGATTTTTTAACAGTCAGTTAATTTGAAAAATAAATATCACTGATAAAATTTTATTTTTAATTGGTGCTTTAAAATATTGTTACACTCACACGGCATTGAAAGAATTTTTATGATGACAAGAGATGAAAGGTGTGGAAATCCTCAAGGACTAGTGTTTCCGCTTCGGGAAAGACGGACTGGCGGGTGTGTCGGACTCCTACCGACTAAAACCCAACGTCATTCATTCAACTACTATTGGCCGGGGCACGGGTGTTGCTTTGAGCATTCTTCCGCCCCTGACAGTGCGAGATGCTGTTATAGTCAGCAATAGGAGTGTCCATGGAGTTTCTTGCTCGTTCTTCTCCGTAGAGACCAACGTTTTGAAACGAGCAACTAGCTTCAGCTTTCTGTACAACTTCTTGACAATTCAAAAGTGCCTGTAAATGGTCTAATCGAAATAAATTCTTTGTCCTTGACAAAAACAACAAATATAACAGTTTGGACAAATTTTCTGCATATGACAAATGAAACAATGACCCTAAAAGACATGACTAGTACCTGTAATCAGTGACTCTGCCCCCGGCACCTTCAGATAAAGCGGGAGGGTCGTCGTAAGGCGTGCGTCCGCCGAGCGCGCCGATCCACAGCTCACCTCCCTGTGCCGCCAGCACGTGCGACGCGGATCTGCCGCCGCCTTTTCTATGAAGTAAAGTTTAATCGTACAACTGTGGACGGAATAGGGAGCGAGTTTTTGTTCAGGGAGTCGTGTAGTTTAGGCTAGCAAAAAAAGAAAACAGTTCACATTTGTACTAAGTACTTCTTGCTGGTTTTCGTGTTATGTTTGAGCAGTATTGATGTTTCTTGTCAAAACATTTTTTTTGTGGTTGGAATGATTTATTTATGTGTATATGTCATTATTTTTGAGTTTGAGGTTATAATGCGGGGCCAATGGTTTCAGTTTCGTTGGAAACAGGCCCGTTGGACACGAACTGGCAGGATTGTCTGGTAGACGCAGCTATTGAGCTTGTCCTGAATTTGATTCTCAGGTGAAACAAACATTTCGACGAGACTAACTACGCTGTTTAGGATATCTGGAAAAATGAGGGAAGAGATAAAACATATTTTTTCAGAATACCACAAATATATTCAAATACGTATTTTACATTTAGCATATTCTTTCTGGCATTGCAAGTATATGTTACCTAGGTACTTCAAGAGTGACAGAGCGTCCGTTGAGCAGGAAGTTGACGAGGCAGGCGGAGGGCCTGGAGGCGACGTCGGCGGGCGTGACGCGCCACAGCGAGCCGCAGCAGCCCGACGCGCCGCCCTCCGCCCCGCGCGGCGTCCACCAGCGGAGCACTACCTGCGGAATGCCGAATAAGCATTGAACAACCACGTAAACACTCTATAATAACTACACTAGCTCACGACTTTGTTCGCGTGGATTTTTTCCCTGCATTCTTCTTCTTAGCGTTTCGATGACAAACTATAATAAATAAATAAATAAATATCTTGGGACAACTCACACACGGCTATCTGATCCCAAGCTAAGCAGAGCTTGTGTTATGGTAACCAGACAACTGATATACATACTTATATAATTTATAAATACATACATATTATAGATAAATCACACCCAGACACAGAACAAACAATCATGCTCATCACACAAAGTTTGTCCTGGGTGGGAATCGACCGCACGACCTCCGGGTTAGCAGTCAGGGCCACTAACAACTAGACCAACAGGCCCGTCAAAAATAATAAACAAAAAAATAAAAAATAATAGACGTATTATATTGTTGGTTTATATTGTATTCTTTTATTCCCTGCGTTACGTCTTTGGTTACTCGTGCGTCAGAGCCTGGAACTTCATGAACATAGATTCACGAGGAATAGTATAGGCTATACATAGGGATAGTATAGGCTCATGAATCTGGCTATCATGTATCAAGTTTTTTTTTTTTCAATTTGACAAGTACCTCCACGGATTTGCGCGTTTAAACAAACAAACAATCTCTCCAGCTTTATTATATTAGTATAGAAGTAAAGATCACTTAACAAAGCCAGCATGATTTGATAAAAAAAAAAATACCATCACGCCTGTATTTCCCGAAGGGTTAGGCAGAGGTGTACCAATGTACACCCACAGTTCGCCGGTATATTTAGGTCCCATGTAATAGGGGGCGAGCCTATTGCCATTAACCGGGCACAAATCCAAACTCCGAGCTGCTACTGAGAATTTCGTAGTAAAACCCAATAACACTTTTTGCTCGACCTGGGAATCGAACCCGGGACCCCTTGCACAGCAGTCGCACTTGCGACCACGAGACCAACGGGGCATGATTTGATACTTATGTAAAAAATTGTGTTTGTTCCAAAACTTACAGATTCCAAAGCTTCAGCAGGCGTTTGTGACGCTCGAAGACCAGCGTGAGCATCTGCTGCGTGGATTATCTCTACATCATAATTGGCACTAGAACTGGCATTTTGTTCCTCCTAAAACATGAAAAATTATTGTTTGAAACCAACTAAACATTTCTTACTAAACTCTGTCTACTTTTTTATTTCTTACTGATATAAAAAAATATATAAGTATTGAAAGTGTATGTTTGTTTCACAATAACGCCATAACGACAGACCAGATGTGGCTGAAATTCAGCAAATGGGTAGATCACAAGATACCATCACGCCTGTATTCCCCAAATGGTTAGGCAGAGGTGTACCAATGTACACCCACAGTTCGCCGGTGTGTTATGGGTAGATTATAACCTAGTATATGACATGGGATACTTTCATCCCGATACTAGGTTCCCGTAAGACATTTTGAGAGACACAAGTAAAGCAGCTGAAAAAACCTAGTATCAAAATAAAACATACCTTCATAGGAATCCCAGTAACGGTGGTAGTGGCTAGTTTATAATGTGGCAACACCAGACGTCCCAACAGATTAGCTAAGGCACTCGCTCGGGACACTATCACCTCCACACCTATCTGTCCACCCGCTATCTGAAATAGTTTATTTGTTTAGTTTCCTTTAACTTTTGCAATTTAACTTTTATCTAGTGTTGATTCAAGCTACACTGACTCATGTGTGTGTACAAAGATTAGCTAATCAGCTATTCAATAGCCCCTCTGACTGCCCATTGCGAATGCTTTGCGGCTATACAAAGCATTCACACTGGGCGTATAGCACCATAAAACAGCAAAAAACATAAGAGCATAAAACTTGTCCTTCTCATAAGACGAGAACGACAAGAGAAAGACAAGTTTTATGCTTCGAATACATAAGGGCTCAAGTCACAAAGCACGTTTCCCACTTATTGTGCCAGAAACCTAGCTAAACCTAGCTTTTTGTAGCTGAAGATTTGCAGGTAACAAAATGTCTAAGAATAAAATAATATACTTAAACCACATATTATATTACCCAGTCGGTAGAGTCCGTATCTCCTAAGTATGGTAGTGTAGTGGCAGATAGGGAGATAAGCCCTACATCTAGGTCAATTGGGTGTTCCGACCACACTTGCCACATCCATAATATCAGTAGGACCCATGTCAGAGGCCCTTGAGGGGGTTTAGATACTCTGACACTAGGGTGTGTGGGGTTGTTAGACCTTACTGCCCACACAATAAAAAAGAAGAATAGGGCCTTATTGGGTCATGTAATAAGCGCTTAAAAACTTACCTCGGTGAGTGGTTGATTGGTAACTCTAGTTTCAGCATTCTCTGGTGTAACATTTATTATTACTATATGGCAGTAATGTATTACTAGGGTCCTGAAATTTCATATACAAGTTTTCTTTATGTGTTACTTTCAGCTTAAAATTAAATATTAGAAAAATTATGCAAGAGTCAGTCTTCTATGAGCCAAACATTATTATAAATATCAAGAAAATATTCAATTCAAATTCTAATTTACCAAAATGTTTAAAGTGTTTAAAAGGCTTGTTATACTTACTGTGGTGTAGTGCTAGTAGATTCTGAGGTACTGGCTGGTTGAACCAATGAAGCCTTCTTGTTCAATTGAACAATTGTATTGTGAGCAATGTCTTTTAGATTTTTAATGGAATCATTGTCTCTTGCGCTTGTTATACATATTACGCGTCCACTGAAATGTAATGTGATGTCAAATGAGTTCAAATTAATTGAATAAAAAAATTTGATGGGTTGTAGGGACTAAGTTGGGGGCAATGTACACCCCTCTGCTAATGACAACTTGCATTGAGCTTAGACATAGCAATGGCAATGTCTTTACAGATCCTTTTAACCTTTTATAGAGTGTTTTAGAAGGTACGTAATTATTGAGGTATTAACTTTGAAATGAATTTGGTATTGGTATAACGGGCCAGTGCTCGCAACTCCACATCTGTATTTTTCCTACGGGTGGGAAGTAGATCATTTGATCCACCCCAGCTCCCCAAGGAAGGCCAGCATCACCTTCAAGCTACCACCGATATCCCTAATGGAAGTACGAAATGAATAAGGCATGACAAAATATTTTTATCTTTAAATTAAACTTCAATTCTGCTGCTACACTTACCGGTTCTGAAAGTGCCTCTCAGCAGGCCTGTTGGTTTGATCCGGCGAAGGCTCAGCTAGTGCTTCGATAGCAGCTACCAATCCCTCCACGTCTCCTCCTGCACCGCGTCGTACTGGCCCCACCAGGCATAATCCATTTAAGAGCTAAGTAAGATAAATGTGTGAAGATGATTATTAAGGGTGTTAATTATTAATTACAAAGCTGGAATTTGCAAGTTATGTACAAATCAAGTAGCATTGAATTAAAAAAGAATGCTGGGAATATATACAGGAAAAAATTTTAACCAGTGCGTAAATTTCGCCATAATAAACTTCAACACGTTTTATTAAACACGTATATTTTATTTTGATATGTCTTAGTACTAAAAAAAAAAGTTATCGCTTACGAAACATGTATACTTAAAAACTATATTTTATTGTCACTCAGCGCTAGCGCATTCCCCACCCCCTCACCCCAGCCATGCGCCCGGGCGACGGCCAAGAGTAGTCATTGATAGTATGGCGAATAGAATATGTGCATGTTTTGCTTATTTCAAACTCGGATAAGGATGAAATTTTTTTTTATTTTTTTTTTTAACTAAACACGGAAATGTGTTCTATTACTGACACTGAACTACCAAAAAAAATTTACGCACTGGTTAAAAACTTATCCTGTATTATGTTTCACATTGTGGTACTCTTTCATAAAAAGTAATGGAAAATACAACTCATAAACAAATCCATGGCATAATCCATTCAAGACCTAAGTAAGATAAAAATGTGAAGATGATTAAGGGAGTTAATTAGTAATATCAAAGCCGAAACTTGCTTGTCATGTACAAATCAAGTAACATTGAATGAAAACAAATAGCTGGGGTAATACATTTCAAACTCTAGTACTGTTTTCATAAAAAAATAATCCATTTTATGAAGTAAAAATTATTGAGGTACAGTAGAAATTCGATTATTCGAACTAATTGACACTAGTTGGATAATCAAAAGTACGGATCATCAAAATGTGGGTTTTTTAGGTCAAGACCAAACAAAAACAACACCTTTTCACCGAAAAACTGTATAATCTATTAAAATTCGACATACATATTAACGTTGAAATATAAAACACCAAAAAACGTCAAATGCTTTTCTAATAGCAAATTTTTGATTGACAAAGAGCTGCAATGCATTTGCAGCAACAAATTCTTGCCAATGTTCGGATTAATGAGTGTTCGGATACACTAACTCAACGTTTGGATAATTGAGGGTTCAGATAATGGAGGTTCGGATAATCAAGGTTCAGATAATCGAGGTTTTACTATAGATGTTTTACTTACGTGTGTTAAATTTTGTTGTGCCACAGCCCATGTGTTAAGCATGTGAGCAGTGTTATCACTTACAACAAACCTCACCTGGAGCAAAAGTTATCATTATAATACATTATTAACATACATACCATCACCCCTGTATTCCCCGAAAGGTTAGACAGAGGTGTACAACTTTACCCACAGTTCACCGGTATGTTTAGGTCCCATGTAATAGGGGGCGAGCCTATTGCCATTAACCGGGTACAAATTCAAACTTCAAGCTGCTACTGAGAATTTAATAGAAAAACCCAATAACACTTTTTGCTCAACTTGGGAATTGAACCCAGGACCTCTAGCTTAGCAGTCGTGCTCAAGACCACTAGGCTAATGAGGCAGTTTCATAAATAAGTGCACTATTACTAACAACTTAATGACTGAGAGGTTTGTCAAATCAACAATTTTTCTGTATGTATTTATTATATTTCTGCTACCACAATACAAATAAACAGGAAAGATAAACAATTATTATGGTTGTGTTTGAGTGTATGGACTTGATAAAGTTTTACAAGAATATTGCACATAAAAAGACAGGCAGTTTCATTGAGCTTAAGCCTGTTATGTCTGTATGAGGTTACTGTAATTGGTACCCCAGCAGCTTAGATAACCATACTGATAAAGGGCAACAGGTGATCCTTACCAATTTTCCTTCAGGAAAAAGGTCCCATACTATCCGGCAATATTCAACAGCCGCTTCGACACTGCACGTCCACAAAGATTTGCAGATCGGTGGGACTGGAAGATATCCTCGGTTTTTCGGGACATCGAAGTCTATCGGATTATCTGATGATATACCGAAGTAAGGTGTGTGGTCGAGAACGAATATTGTCTTGTGATTTATGGGAAACATGATTACTTTTTAATTGTAATAGGTTTAGTCACATTTTTATCTTATTTAAGTGGAATGAAGGGAGAACTTGGTAAACTCGTCTTGATTTATTTACTCCCAACCAATGAAACCTCAAACCACAAAAACCGGAATTCCGGAAAGGCGGCGAAATCCAAATGTCAATCTCAAACCAAAATTGAAACTTATTTTATTAGTTTTCAAGGTCAAAATAGTACCATTTATATTTTTGGCTATAAGCTACGCAAGCTTACTAATCAAAAGAAAAAGAATTGAAACGATAAAAGTACTATATTACTAAAATTTTATTATTAGACAGGAAAAAGGCAAAAACATCGAAATATTAACAATATTTACTATGATAAGTTGATTACTATTGCTAAAACAGAAAAATAATTTTCTTTTTTTTGTACTGGTAGCATTACGTATCACAGAATATAATTCCTATTTATCAACAAGAATTTTAAAACCATGTTATTTACGGTTGGAATTGTTAGCAATAAATAGTAATGTCGGGAAGTCGTTTTTATTGTTTAGTGTTAATTTTATCGTATTACAAAATCATTTATTGTTTTCTGTTGCGATAAAATAACATTTTACTGCAGTACAAACATTTATTAAATTTGTTTTCAAGTAAACAGATCAATATATTTAATTCACCTAAAAATAGCTACTTGATATAATTTAGTTATTTTAAAACGTTTTGCTTTTTTTTTAATCAATTTAAATCCAACGAATGGAAACCTACTTTATAAAAAAAACCGAAATATTTCATGACTCGCACAGCACTATGGTGAATGTGAAAGAGTGATAAAATGGTGCATTCGTCGATCAAACCGGGCCACACATCCGAAGCCAGAAATTAAATTAACATCCACCATTTTGTTTATTTTCGCGAAAATAAGTCTTTTTCCAGATACGTTGTAGAATATTCCTGTTTTACCGCTATACCACAGAGTGATCTGCTTAATCTGGCAATGATTATAAGATTAGGAATGTGCTATTAGCGTTCCTATCTATTATCGGGCCCTTGTGTTGAAATTTGCAGACATCGGCCGCGCCGCTAGTAAACACTCTTTGAAAATTAACAGCATAACGTTGAAGACAAGTAAACACCCCAAACACGCAGGGCACCCGAGTTGATGAGAAAAGTTCGGATAATCACCAAGTTCAAAGGGAGCAATCCCCTAGCGTTAGAGGTACGTGAAGTGCAGTCATCGGAGTTCGGACGTCATAAGTGTGAATAAGCTGTGCGCGTACAGTCTATTCTTATGGTGGAATATTTGTTCAGGAAATAACCAAGAGTAGTGGGCGAGAGTCCCCCGTGGCGCGCCCGGCTAACATGAACCATACGCCTGCACCGGACAGGCAGCAGCAGCACGACACCAATGTGAACCAGGTCGAGGAGATGGAGACTCAAGATGGTTAGTGATGTCACAATATTTACATAGCAATTAACTGTTTCATCCTCAATCTGGCCAGGTAATCTCTAAAAACACATTGAACGAAACCATTACTCAGTATAGCCACTTTTCATAATGCTTATGACACGAAATTGCAAATGTTATTGAACTTATTTGTTAACCAGATTACCCTACATAACCTCAAACTGTATTCATTAAGTTGACATTGTTAATTATTGTATCTGTTTTGTGACTGATAATCATTGCAGTGTAAAATTATGATAAAAAAGTGTACTTGTGTGTTCATTTAGATTAATTTGAAGTGTTGCTTTCTTTGTTTCAAAAGTGCAAGTCGCTGTACTGAGAGTGAAACAAAAATATCTAAATTTAGAATATCATTGTCTTCTTGAATGTTTCTTGTGTATGTTATTGAATTTGTTTAAAATTTGATTAATTTAGTGTTTTTGTATATTGTGCCTAAAAATATCTTAGTTTACATCACTTGCTTACACACTGAGGTTACTTTTCTCAGGCATGAATGTGTACATGTAACCTCAGTCAGTGTGTTTTAAATGTCAATGTGATCTTTACCTGCATCAATGAATGTGCAGCAGTGCCAACTGGTGAGGATAGATAGGAAACATTAAAATAAACAAAGCTGTCATGTCAAAAACTTGTGATCATATTGACTTACAAGAATTTATTGATTTATCTTTTTATCATTCTGTAATGTAGATAAGCATGTTATGTTAGTTCATTCAAATTCATTGATCAGTTTACATAGTTTTAGATATCCTGCTTTGTCACAAGTGCTGGAGTAATAGTTTGTGTTTAATAAAATAATTATTAAGAGTGGTTGCAAGTGTGAATAATTGTGCTAAGTTAGTACATGTGAATGAATGAAAAAGTTTGTAAGTAAAGTGCTTAGTAAAGTTGAAATATGTGGGCACAAAAACTCTCTCACTACATGTAAGTTTTTGGAAACAGTATTTTATTTTGTCATGAAAATAAGAAGACAGACTACAGTCAAACATACTGAATTTTCAGTACTGTCTGATTTCTAGACTAAGGAGTTTTATCACAAGAAAAAAAGCCTGGTTGTATCTACTTACATTTTTTCTTCTAATCTTTTGTCAAAATTGACAGTACATGTCAAAATTCATATCTGTAAAACAATGGACAGATTTGTTTCTCCTGAATAGTTGCTGTGTTCTATTTTAATTGTTAAGTTTACTTTAGTGCCTTGAACATCCAAATCAAATAGAGGTAATATTTAGTTTTAAGTTTGTCTTTGTAATGATAAGTTATTTTTTTTGTTTTTGGATAAAAAAAGTAAAATAAGTAAGCATGCTGCAGACAGCCAAAGTTTCAACTCAAACATCTGTTTATTGTTTACAAAAGCAATGTGTAAAGTTTTTATTTTCAAAGTAGATATTTTAGAGATTTTACACAGAATTTTACTTGCCCATACAGGTAGACATCATGGATTTATTATAGGATTTCATATCTTATGCAAGCAGATAATTCAATGTCAAATACTGTCTGACTCGTGTGTTGGAGTGGAGGTTAAAAATAATGTAATTCTATGTTTTCTCTTGCAGTGGAAACTGTAGACACTGTCACTGATAAGACCTGGGAGGACGATCTTATGAAAGGTCCCAACGGCGAGGTAGTCATGGGTGAGGTTATGAAAAATCAAGAGACCACATCTTCAGACATGCCGGTGAGTAATGACAGAGAGATGTAACAATAAGTCTGGTTCTTACAAAGCCTTCATTGTTCTGTAGAGACTGGGATGGTGCCATGCATTGCTATTGCATGTATGGGTTCATCTATCTCTTATACTGAAATGATGATGACTCTTTATTGTGCGGTCCCTGACTAGATTGTCAAATCTGACAAGCAGTTACATTGTCTGCTATAGATAAAAAACTATACAAGTTTAAGAAAAAAAAAAAATTGTGTATATCTTTTTACCCTGTCTTTTGTTACTATAAACATGTTTCAGAAGGGTTAAAAAATATTAATGATAGTAATAGGTAACAAAGGACTTGCCTAATTTTTGTCCTTTTCCTGTTTATTTACAAACAGTCTGTATTTAATAATAAATAATAATAATTTCCAAGTGATTAACACGGTTTTTACTGTTTCTTGAAATCCAAATTACTTAAATCAAATCAAATCAAATCAAAGCATTTATTTCAATTAGACCATTTACAGGCACTTTTGAATTGTCAAAAAGTTACAGTTTAATATTGAAGCTAGTTGCTCGTAAAAGTTACTCGCTTAGTAAAAGAGATAGCAACAAATTTGAATTTCAAAGTATCTACAGAATCAGATAAACAGAGATTGGATTCTAATTTATCAAAATGATTGTAGAATCACGAATTCGCGTGTATCTGTATAAGTAGTCCGTCTGTGTAAGTAGTAGTCTGTGTAGTAGTGTAGTGTGTGTGTGCTTGTGCCCGGGACTTCTTCCGCGTGGTTTTAATCACCTGGCTCCGCTCCCGTGGGTCATAGAGTGAGGCAATACAAAAAAATACATCCTATCCTACTGGTAGTTCCAGAGAATAGCGGGTTTAAACAAACAAACAAAAAGGTCTTCAGCTTTATTATATGAGTATAGATGTGCGAATATTTACGATGAATATAACATTTAAGGCCATCTAAATGCTATTGAACCATGTTATCCTGTTAATAACGCCTGCGTCGTATTAGTCGTATAGTACAATTTGTGTATGACAGTTAGATGATCCATTTAAAAGATAGTAAGCGCACATTCCCGCTAACAGGCCATCTGTTTCTTGATAGTATGACTTTCAACTACTTTTCTTGATGGTCCTTATAAACGCGACGAATTTTTTTTTCATCTTACTGTTAGCTGAAATTCAGATCGTAAAAGTGAAGAGAAAGTACCTACGTTCTTGTATTCACTTTCCAAATTTTGAATTAGTATAGTTTGTTTACTCACAAAACCTGACATTATTCATGAATTTAAGAATAGTACTAGCAGGATGTTTACCTCCACAGCTGGCTTGTCTCGATACCGAAATGGAGGATGACGAGGCGCGGTCAGAAACGACATTCCGTTACACGGTACAGAACTTCAGGAATTTGAAAGATTCTGTGTTGTCCCCGGCGTGCTTCGTCCGAAACCTTCCATGGAAGATCATGGTCATGCCGCGGCAAGCTCCGTCCCAGGATCGCCAACAACAGAAGTCTTTAGGCTTCTTCCTCCAGTGCAATGGGGAGAGTGAGTCTTCGAGTTGGTCATGCTATGCAATGGCAGAACTAAGACTGATCTCCCACAAGCCAGAAACTGAGCCTTTCTTCAGAAAGATCCAGCATCTGTTCTATAGGTTTGTTGATTATTTTTTAATAAATATTTAGATTGGCTTTACGCACCTTGAAACACTATGCCGTGTTTGAAATTATGGTTTAGACTTTAGAGTATTACTGACTTGCATTATAACTATAGAATTCTTTTACACTTAAGTTTGTCTTGTCTGAGTCAGCATTTACGGCATCGTAAGGGCCGGGTCAGACTCGGTCAAACCTCGACCCGGCACGCTGTTTTCTGCCAAAAAAATAATATTGTATGTTGAAATAAAGTCTTACATAAATAAACTTTACCATCATTCACGTCAGTAAGCGTAGAGGCACACGGGTAGGTTTGTTTGTTTTCGACTTTATTTCAACACTTGCACGGTTGGATGACTAAGTCGACCCTAAATTCGTAGCGACTTTTGAAATGATGACAACCTTCGATATTTTGCTTTCCTTTAAAGCAACTTAATATTCACATAGTTAAGGTCGTAAATTATGATTCAAATAAACAATTATTATTGTCTATAACATTTTTCCCTGTAACATCTCCAGCAAAGAGAACGACTGGGGTTTCTCTCACTTCATGGCTTGGAACGATGTCTTGGATCCGGAGAAGGGTTACATTAAGGACGACGCAATTACGTTGGAGGTACATGTGACTGCTGAGGCGCCACACGGTGTCTCCTGGGATTCGAAGAAACATACCGGCTATGTTGGTAAGTCCTGTATTGAAAAGCCCCAACTTTAATTTCGTTCAGGACCTCAGAACTGGGATGGGTTAACTGATTTGCTTGCTGAGCAATGGCTACCTAATCCGTCTTTGGAACGTAAGGTAGCCCCGAAGGGAGCTGTGTTTAAAATAATTGAAGGGTCAAATAGGCTGATGCTAAACACAGGTGGAAAGTATTGTTTATCCATAGTGCTATTTTACTTCTCCCACGCGGTGTCCCGATGGACGAGGTAAGGGTCGCGGGAAATCGCTGGATGCGGTCAGTGCAGGACCGGTCTTGGTGGCTATCTTTAGGGCAGGCCTATGTCCAGCAGTGGACGTCATTCGACTGATATGATGATGATGATGATGATGACGATGATGACCACGTTAAAGTCATGATTGGGGTTTAAAATAAATATAATTACAACACCAGCCTATTACTGTCGGCAGTATTACGTTCAGCAGTGGACGGCTATAGGCTGCTAATGATGATGATTGTCCCACTGTATAACGGTTGGTCAAGGCGGATTAGCGATTTCAGACTTATATAAACTATGTATATGTATAAGACTTATATTAAGATACTTTGATGTTTATTCTAGGTCTCAAGAACCAAGGCGCCACGTGTTACATGAACTCGTTGTTACAAACATTGTATTTTACAAATCAACTACGTAAGGCCGTCTACAAGATGCCGACAGAATCTGACGACAGTACCAGGTAATTGAGTAGTTGCTTTTGTAATCTAGCATAGATTGATTATCTATAACAGTAAAACTTAGATAATCCTGGTTAATGTCTGCCGAAGGTCATTCCGATAGCTGGAGATCCGTATAGACGGCGGAATCGATAGAAAGTTGTTTGATTTTTACTTAGTAAAAGTTAAGCAATTATAATCAGATTTCGGGTGGGCCATGTTTTATCTTAAAGATGAATCGGCACGCAAAACTGATGGCCGATGGGGCCGTAATGTTCTCGAATGAAGACCACAGGCGCAGCGTAGGACGCCCACCCACAAGGTGGATTGACGACCTGATTAAGACTGCAGGAAAACGCTGGATGCACGCCGCCGATTTCCAAACGGACAGGTTGGAAACCTGTCCTTTTGGAAATCTATGGGGGAGGCCTATGTCCAGACGCCCTACGGCTGATATATGAATGATGATGATGATGACGAATCCTCGAAGTATAATCGTGATGATGTGGACTGCCTAATATCAGACGTTTTTTTTTCTTCTAGGTCTGTAGCCTTGGCATTGCAAAGAGTTTTCTACGAGTTGCAATTCTCTGATAAACCTGTCGGCACAAAGAAACTTACCAAGAGTTTTGGATGGGAGACACTGGATTCTTTCATGCAGCATGATGTGCAGGAGTTTCTTAGGGTATGTGTTATTTCACCGGCGTTGAAATACATCTTTGGTTAATGCTCCGCTCTCGTAGATCGTAGCGTGATGTTATATATACAGGATAAGTTTTTAACCAGTGCGTAAATTTTTTTTGGTAGTTCAGTGTCAGTAATAGAACACATTTCCGTGTTTAGTTATAAAAAAAAAACTAAAAAAAATTTCATCCTTATCAGAGTTTGAAATAAGCAAAACATCCAGGACATAATCTATTCGCCATACTATCAATGAAAACTCGCGGCCGCCGTCGCCGCCGGGGCGCATGGCTGGGGTGAGGGGGTGGGGAATGCGCTAGCGCCGAGTGACAATGAAATATGGTTTTTAAGTAAACATGTTTCGTAAGCGATAACTTTTATTTTTAGTACTAAGACATATCAAAATAAAATATACGTGTTTAATAAAACGTGTTGAAGTTTATTATGGCAAAATTTACGCACTGGTTAAAATTTTTTCCTGTATATATAGCCTTTGACACTGACAAATAACTTGGCTGTCTGGATAAAAGAATTTTCAAAATCGGTTCAGTAGATCCAGAGATTACCCCACTCACAAACTTAACCTCTATAATATTAGTATATAATATAGTAATAGTAGCTCGTGGCTAAATAATTACAGCCGCATAGACCGATCTTCCGGGTTAGGCCACGCTTGCCGAGGTTGGTCTGTGGATGGGTGACCATTTACCATAGCGAGTTTCCTCCGTGCCTCGGAAAGCACGTAAAGCCGTTGGTCCCGGCTGTCATTTGTTGATCTTTGACAGTCGTTACTGTTAGTCAGAAGCCAGAAAGTCTGACAACCAGTCTTACCAAGAGTATCATATTACCCATTACTGGGTTGTGGAGGTCTGATAGGCAGTCGCTCCATGTAAAATACTGATATTCAGCTGCATCCGGTTCGACTGGAAGCCGACCCCAACATAGTTGGGAAAAGGCTAGGCAGATGATGATGAATATAGTAATAGTAGTATATAGCAGCGTTGCTGTATTCGTTTTGAAGGGTATGGGTGCCGGTGTAATTATGGCCACATGAGACGTTTGAACTTTGTCTTTGGGATGGCAACGTATTTGCAAGGCCTCTGGTATTGCAGTCGTGCATATGCCATCCAATGATATAAAAAGAAGTTAGGCGCTAAATACATGTAAAAGCTGTGTAATAGGGGGTGAGCATATTGCCATTAACTGGGCACAAATCCTAACTTCGAACTGCTACTGAGATTTTCGTAGAAAAACCCAATAACACTTAGCTTTTTCTTTGTTTTTTGAAGTCGATATTACAAGCGATTGCTATTACAGGTACTGCTAGATAAATTGGAGAGTAAAATGAAGGGTACTTGCGTGGAAGGGACAGTGCCCCGTCTGTTCGAGGGCAAGATGACGTCGTACATTAAGTGTAAGAACGTCAACGTGTCCAGCACTCGCGTCGAAACCTTCTACGATATACAACTTAACATTAAAGGGAAGAAGAACAGTGAGTACTTATTTTCTACACTAGGTGTTACCCGCGACTTGGACCGCGTGGCTTATATCACCCGCCACTTGGACCGCGTGGCTTATATCACCCGCGTTAAGTTACGTCTTTGGTTACTGCTCCGCTAACGTGTGTCTTAGCGTGATGTTGTTATATATCCTATGACACTCATAACGTGGCTTTCTATGGGTAAAAGAATTTTCAAAATCGGTTCAGAAGATCCAGAAATTACCCTCTACAACCTCTCAAAATCACAAACTTTACCTTTTTATAATATTAGTATAGATGTCTACATTAGCTCGTGCAAGACCATAATAAAATGCGTTCACATTGCGTTCTGTAGTTTCTATCAAACACTATGGAAAAAAATGGTGTGTTTAAAATAAACAGAATAAGATAATATTCAATGTCAGATACTCATGGCCAGAGTTATGGCGGATCTGAAGTGCGTTAAGGCAGATTTAGACAGGGTCAGTGACTGGTCGAGGGCGCCGAAATCGAGACAAGTCAGCGCTGACCCGAAAAAATCCCCGTATAAATTGATTTCAAGTCAGTACAGTGGCGGGAAGTCAGCGCTGACTTGTAAATTCGCACACGAATATTTAGAAGTTAGTCTAGGCGCGGGCAATGGCGCCAGTAACTGACTTGTGCACTGACCCTGTCTAAATCTGCCTTTACTAGCAGCGCAGTACCTCGTCCCTCAAGCCTATTGACATGAGCACATGGTACATGCCTACGCATGGCTCAAATATGGTATTATCCTATGGGGCAATAGTACAGACGCTCCAACATTACTCACCCTACAGAAAAAATTAATTAGAATTTTAGTTAATATTAAAGACACTGACAGTTGTAAACCACACTTTCAAGAACTCAAAATCCTCACAATACCCTGCATCTACATTTTTGAAATTTGTAAATTTGTACGAACATATCCGGAATTTTACACTAAGAGAGAAGAAATACAAACTAAAATTACACTACGACACAAACACAGACTAAACATACCTACATCACGACTAAAAATGCACTCCTCTAGTACCTACGTCATGTCAATAAAATTATATAATAAGTTACCTGAGGGAATTAGGAACATAACTAGATATAATACTTTTATAAATAAATTAAAACTGTTCCTAATAGAAAAAAGATATTATAATATAAATGAATACTTGACTGATAAGATATAAACGCAATATAATACATATAATTGTTATTAGCTTCTTTTTATTTTTATTTTAAGAATTGTTATTTAATTTTATTTATTTTTTTGATTTAACTTTATTCTTTCTAATTTTAATTACTACCATGTTGCTGTGCCCTAACAGGGTCCATAATTGTACTGTAGCTATAAGCCTTATGTAACACCTTTTTAACACATTATGGTATGCAAATAAATATGAATATGAATATGAATATGAATATGTACTGCGCAGTGATTTATGTCGTGTTTAGAACCGTCATAGTTTCCATCGGACTGTATCGCAAGTTGAGCCGAGGCGAGCGACAGTTCATGTCGATAACGGTAGTTAAATGCGTGTTTATTATCAAGGAATCATTATTCCATGACCAATGCATAAACTCATAGCCATTTGGTTGTTCTACACACGATTAGCCAATAATTCCAAGACAACTTCTCTAAATAACACTTTATTTTGAGCCTGAAACCCAATTAATTTTCAATTATTACTTGCTTTAAAATGAATGAATAGTTATTTATTCAATTGAATTAATAAATATGTAACGTCACAGTTGCAAAATCTATAGGGTCATCGCGTTTGAACGAGTCATAAATGGTTTGTCCATTTTTTGGTGGTGTCTACAACCCAATTTTAAGGACATTGAAAGGAGTATTGATATGCTATTCACATGACTAAGATAGAACTATATTTATATTCCAGTCGACGAATCCTTTAAAGACTACATTAGTACGGAGACTCTGGACGGTGAGAACAAGTACGACGCAGGGGAGCATGGTCTCCAAGAGGCAGAGAAGGGAGTGATCTTCGCTTCGTTCCCGCCGGTACTGCATCTACACCTCATGCGGTTCCAGTACGATCCTATCACGGATAGCTCCGTCAAGTTTAATGATAGGTAAGTCTTGATCTTTTGCAGGTGTCAGTAGATATTGATTATTACTTTCTCTAAAACTTCGTTCAGATAAGGCTTTTTAAACACACCTGTAACTGTGATGATAAAATGTGATCATGTGGCAGAAAAAAAATCGGTCAATGACACGTCGTTACCTGTCTGTATCGCTCGCATACAATTATCTTTCCATCTCAATCACACAAGGGCGCCACCATTATAAACGCAGATGGTAAACGTCTTGAGTCACCTGGCAGTAGGCATATGGTTCCAATTATTCTTGCTGCTTGGCCACTGCACTTGAACTCCCAATACGTATGAACACTTCTATAGAACATACTCGAGGCGCTTTGATGCGTGTGTTGTAAAATAGTCTTCACCTTGTAATTTTTTTCGAGTTTTTAATAATAATCATATGTTTAATCTGTCTTCTACCTATGTAATTACATCTATGTCTCCTTTTATGCTTGTGAAAACTTGTGATTGGCATTACTAATGTTATTTACCACCAAACTACTGTAAATTATCAGCAATAAGTTTTCCAAAAAATATTAGAATAAAATAAACAAATAAATAAAAGCCTTATTTGTGCGGGCTCATTGATGTTTCTGTTATAACTTTCGTGCGACAATTTCATTGTTATATTGTTTAACTTTCGATTCGCGTATTTATTTCGAGTTTTCCCTAACTCCCTTACTTCCCTTCCTTTAGAGAAAAAGGGTCTTTTGTGTCACCATATACGGCTTCTGAATAAAACTATTGATGTTTCTGTTTTAACTTTCGTGCGACAATTTCAATGTTATATTGTTTTACTTTTGATTCGCGTATTTATTAAGAGTTTTCCCTAACTCCCCTACTTCCTTTACTTTAGTGAAAAAAGGTATTTTGTCTAACCATGTACAGCTTCTGAATAAAACTTTTATTTATTTATGAGTTATGGAAGACTCACAGCTAAACAAAACAGAATATAAAATGGTAGGTTAGGTGGGTGATACTGACTGCCAACTACAAGTCTTCACTTATAAAACACAGACTGGCAGAGATAGTGTAAACAACACACGCACTGCCCACACAAAAAATAAAAGCGGAACAACATAAAAACTTAGGGCGCTTTCAATTTAGACGATTGGTGCCGGACTGCTGCAGTCCGGGTATCGTACTGCGCACGGGCGGTTATGATTTTTCATACAAAATGTCTCGACGCAAAGTCGTGCGACAGCAGTGCGGCGCACGTCCGTATACGGAACGGCTGAGACACTGACAGCTTGTGTCAGTGTCTCAGCTCAGTCGTTGTTAGCTAGTGCTGTGAACGCATCGTGTTTCTTAGAAATTCGACCGGACTGCAGCCGCGTATCTCTTCAAATAAGACGATTTACGTCGTACTGCTGTCGTCCGGCAGCAGTACGGCTCATGGTCGTAACAACCGTGCGGCAGCAGTCCGGCACCAACCGTCTAAATTGAAAGCGCCCTTAAGCTAGGCACACCATAACTAATATATGTATCAGAACATAAAGCTACCGGGGTAACATTTAAAACATATTTGTATTTGTTTTTCGTCTATAGATTCGAGTTCTACGAACACATCAACTTGGACGCGTATCTTCAGGAGAAGCCGGAGACGCCAGCCGACTACACACTCCACGCGGTACTGGTACACTCCGGAGACAACCACGGGGGACACTATGTGGTCTTCATCAACCCTAAGGGCGATGGGAAGGTGAGGAATTATAGTTTAACTAGCGAACTATCCGCGACTTCATCCGCGTGACTTATTTCACCAGCGTTAAGTGACGTCTTTGGTGACTGCTCCCTTCCCGTGGGCGTAGTGTGATGTTATATGTATAGCCTATGTGACTCGGTGATAATGTAGCTTTCTAACGGCAAAAGATTTTTTAAAATTGGTCTAGTAGTTTTTAAGTTAGTTCGTTACATACGAAAAAAATAATCTTTCCTCCTTATAATATTATTGTAGATATTATAGATTATAGATGAGCTAGTTTTCAAAGTTAGGTTAGAATATTGTCGAGACCCTTCTCGTGTAAAGTGAGTGATGTGGACTCTTCATAGATTATTTTTGTTGTATAATGTTTATATTGTTTTTGAAAGGGTGATTTGACTTGCTAAGAAGTATTTCTAATTAGCTTATGCCTGTGACTTTGGCCGCGTGAATTTTCTTACAGATCTTTAATTTTCATTATAATTAAATAGCCTATAGCGCTCAGAGATAACGCAACCTACTAGTCAAAGAATTTTCAAAATCGGACTAGTACTTTCGGATATTAGCGCGGACAAACAAATAAACTCATCTTTATAATATTCTTTTGATCCTTAGTGGTGCAAGTTCGACGACGACGTGGTGTCGCGCTGCACGAAGCAGGAGGCTATCGAGTACAACTACGGTGGACACGATGAGGACATGGCGTTGACCGTGCGCCACTGCACCAACGCTTACATGTTGGTCTATATTAGGTGAGTTATCATAATACATAAAATAATAAAACACTTATTTTCAGGTTTCAAGAAACCTTAAACTAAGTCTACATGCAATAAAAGTTTAAATTATGTTAAATATAATTAAATCGACTTATGTACTGTTTGATCTGTTCAATGTAACGTGGCATGTGAGTCACGTCAAATTTCTTCGAGGTCTTGGGCCAAATAACCGCGCAAATTTAACGTCTCAATTAGTTAACAAAATAAGGAGTGCCAGGTGATATCTTGTTCAAGTAATATTCATAATGATTGGTGGTTTCCAGGGATTCACAGTTGAAGACTGTCTTGCAAGAGGTCACTCAGGCAGACATTCCTACAGAACTGAGCGAGAGGCTCGCTGAAGAGAAGAGAATTGAAACTGTAAGTTATTTATTACATTCCTAAGCTGTATTTTTTTCTTTAAACTGTCGGTGTTTATGTTGTTTTGACGCTTGTTTGTAAAATATAACAGCATTAGTATAATGATTCGGGACAATCACCACATATTAATTTACTTTTCCCAACCACCGCTAATAAACATTATCATAAGCATATCTTCAAGCTCAGACCTGAACTTGTCCATCAGTGGTAATAACATATCATGATGGCCCAGTGGTTAAGGCGCCCCCACCTCTCATGCACGAGGTCGTGGGTTCGCAACCGGGCGTGGGCAAATACCAATGTGACTTTTTCTAATTCATATGTACTATCTAAGTTTATCTTGGACATCATTGACATCAGTAACCATGTCAGAGGCCCTTGAGGCGGTTTAGAAACTGACACTAGGGTGTGTTTTTTTTTACACCACTGACTGTGGCAAACCATCTTAACGGCCCCCCTGATGTTAAGTGGTTACTCTATGGACACTTGCAACACCAGAGGCATCACGCGGTGTGTGGGGTCGTAAAACCTCACTGCCCACTCGATAAAGAAGAAGAAGTAATAATAACTCAATTCCTTCAACAGATCCGTCGTAAAGAGCGCAACGAAGCTCACCTATACATGAACGTAAACGTGGTGCTAGAGGAGGCGTTCGACGGCCACCAGGGCAACGACCTGTACGACCCGGAGCGTGCACACTACCGCGTGTTCCGCGTCAGGAAGCAGGCCACCGTCGCAGAGCTCATGGAGATGCTGGCCGAGAACTTCAAGTACCCGCTCAAGCAGCTGAGGCCGTGGCCGTTTAGTGCGCGTTCTAATCAGGTGAGAGTTCGATCAAGATATCGAGACTTTGATGGTATACTCGACATGACAGTGCTTCTAACTAAGGTATGTAGTGAAGTCGAAATGTTGTCTTCTGATACACATGATGTTGGGTAACTGCAGACGGTTTGCTACAAATTTTGCTAAGATCTGAAATGGAAAATCTTAGGGCTACAAAATACCGATTACAGTGATTGAGTATGAGACCTGAGCTTGATTAGAGTGTAATTTTTACATAGTATAAAAGAAAGTCACTTCCGCTGTATGTGCGCTTAGATCTTTACACTACGCAACAGATTTTAACGCAGTTTTCAACAATAAATATAATGATTCAAGAGGAAGGTAATGTATAGAACATCACGCTACGACCAACGGGTGCGGAGTAGTAACCAAAAATGAGATTGAACGCGCCGGTGACACTGCAGGGTTTATAGCTAGCAAAAGTATATGACAAAAAATTACACTTTGCATAACCACAGTATCTCCCAACAGACTTGCAGACCGACTTGCCTAGACATCGTTAACGACCAACACAAGACCGTAGCAGACGTCTCCGAGAACATGAACCCTTGGAACATATTCCTGGAGATGCTGCCCCCGGACTCCGGGTTCAGTGCCCTCCCCAACTTCGACAAGGAGAATGATGTAGTACTGTTCTTCAAGTTCTACGACCCCAAGCAGAAGCGCATTCACTATTGTGGACATCACTACTTGCCTATTGCCAGCAAGCCCGCTGATCTTATTCCGATACTTAACAAGCGTGCAGGTAATTAACTCTAGATTTTTATATTATGTTATTTTATTCACAGCCTTGATTGTCTCACTGCTGGATAGCCTCCTCCGTTTTTGGTCAGTTGGTCCATTCTGTAAATATAGAGTAAGTGAGTGTGGGATGACCTGTAACCTTACATAGTTAAAGCTGGGTAGTGGCAGCTCACTCCAGCTTACCTCATTTCACTGAGGGATTTGTTAACAGAATAGCATTGCAGTTTTTAAAAGACAGTTTATGTATAACCAGAAATATATCCTCTCTCAGATAAAGCTCTGGCTCTTCAATGATTAGATTGTGATTATAAGATGTAGTCGGCTATATACGGTGGAAGAAATCGTGACAGAATCGTGTCATCTGTGGATTGAATTCATGATTCTTAACCCTTCAGCGTTAACATTAAAGTCGGTTATACAAAAAAACAACTATTCCATACAAACCCGATGGTCTAAAATTATTATCTAAATTCATGGTAGATTTGTGATTCACGATGTCCCTTCCAAGGTTTATGTAAATGACGCTGCCGTTTTGACATACCCTGACCCGCCTTTTTGGGCATTGACAAGGTCTAGATTCTATGCTACGAGGTGTGTCACCTCATTGCCCAGCCTTGTAATACTAACAAAACATTTATCTATTACTGAATTCTGATTCTCCAAATACAACCAATATTATTCCGGTCCGTTCGTTCGTTGACCTCAAGTTGTGAATAATTCATTTCTTTTATTTAATTTCGTAATCGAACTGAATGTTATTAATACATTACCATGCATTATGTCTATAATCGGAACATGTTTATTGTACTGATAATGATCTGTAGGCGTGCCAGATGTAATAAAAGCTAGCCAGTAAATAATAAAAGAAATGCTAAACTTTATGAACTGTTTCTAATTCTACTATGTACTATTATAATCGCAAAAGTTTGTGTGATTGTTACTTATTTACGTCTGAATGGTGTTAGCTAAGATTTGCTCACCTTTTGGATAGTAATATATCAACTGTGACGCGGACGAAGTCACGGGCACAAGCTAGAAACAGCGTAGTTTTGTCTACCGCTTTGATATTTTAGGTGTACTTGGTTGGCATGCGACGGAAAGTTGTAGCAATGCCTAACTTGTTAACTTATATATTGTGTTTTTTTTTTCTTAGGTTTCCCGTCGGACACTCCGCTCGTTTTGTACGAAGAGATCAAACCTGACTTTGTTGAAAAAATTAACAACTACGGCGAGCCTCTTGAAAAGGTATTATTTATCAGTTTTATCCCAACAAACTACCCACTAGACATAAGCTTCTACACAAATATTTTCCCAAGTAACTATGTATTTAGATGACTCTTTCTTCCTTCTATATAAACGATTACGAAGTATCTATATGTGTATGTGACTAATTGACATTATATTAATCCCAGAAGATCGTAATTCTATGCAAAAATATATTTAATATCTCTTTAACTTGGTTAGGAATAGTGTAATGTTATGATCGATTTTAGTTCTAGTTTGGTCCCACATTCAGGTATTGCTGGCTCAGGTATAGTATTTATTAGTAATTTATTTATTATTATTATGTAACTTTAAATAGCACTGTTCAGACTGTAATATAACATTTTATTTTTTCCCCTCACAAAACTGCTCAGAGTAACTTTTATACAAACTTTTTTCAAACACAATGTTATTGTTTACTTCAAACAAAAATATTTTGCTTCTAAGTCTACCCTTTTTCGAGTATAAATCGTTCCGGGAGACGTATTATGTTTCAATTACGTCCTTTGGGTAGCAAAACAGGAAAACTTGCTTATAATTCTGGCATTTGTACCTACTATTCAAAACGCGATTTCATAACGCTTGCTTGAAGGTCGCGATTTGTTCATTTTATTTGCGGGTTCCCCATAAATATCTGTCTTAAACTTTTTTTCAACCGAAAACTTTAACAAACGAACTGGTTTTTGTGTTGTTGTAATGAATATTGTTAGCATAACGTTCAGTTTTTGAACAGTGTTATATTATTTATTGTATGTTTATCGGCTTCTCCTCATTCTTATATTAGTTTATATCATTCTAACACATGAAGCTTTCTCAATTTCTTTTAGGTTTAGTTGCCATGGCAACACCGTGCTTATAGATTCTTTCTGCCAATTAGGCGTTCATAAGAATGCGTTGACACACGCTTTGAAATAAAAACCGCAATCCACATGTAACACGCGTCAGATTTTTTGCCTTGGGAACTAGGCCTTAAGCGAGTTGAGTGACTCATTATTTATGATCAAGCTACACGCTGCTTTATTACGCTGAGTTACTTGTATCACCACTTACGTCACTTCTCCATAGGATTGTCTCGTATACAAACATGCGTAAATATAAAGACTATACACAGTGCGAATCGAACCTAAGTAGGCTTGAAAATTGTTGTTGAATGACTCATCTTGTTCTGAGCCCAAAACAACAAAGAATTTTAAGATTGTATGTCATTCAAATAATTCAACGTTTTTTTATTGGTTTGAGCCCAGAAAGAGATTTACGATGCCCTTTCCAAGTTTACTCGGTTTAATTGTTCACTTTGTATAGGCATTCATAGAGATTTTTAACATTATAAGTTTAATTGAAAAGTAAATATTATTTTAGTCTTTTTTTCTTTATTATCGATAAAATCATTTATTTAAAATTAAATACACGACATCAATTTTCACATTTTAATAAAAAAAAAACACGTAAACGAACTTCTAAAAACGCGTCATGTTTAAAACAAAACACAATACCGTAAACCATGACACGAGTACACATCCACGCATTTTGGTATACGCCACAAACTATGGAGGGAGGGCATAAGGCGGGCTACCCTCGGGTTGAGTCGTGTGCACGCGGCCAGGTATTGGACGAGCTGATGGACGGCGATATCATCGTGTTCGAGCGTGCTGACCACCGACACGAGGACCTCGAGCTGCCCACCTGCCAGGACTACTTCAAGTACATATTCTACAAGGTCGAGGTGCAGTTTGTGGATAAGACGGTGCCTAATGATCCTGGGTGAGTTTTTTTTTGCATACCATCACGCCTGTATGTTTAGGTCCCACGTAATAGGAGGCGAGCCTATTGCTTTTAACCGGGTACAAATCCTTACTGAAGATTGAAGATTGAGATTGAAGTGCAATTAAGAATTTCATAGAAAAACCCAATAACACTTTGCTCGAAATGGGAATTGAACATAAGACCTCTAACGTAGCAATCGCGCTTAGGACCACTAGGCTAACGAGGCATTCCTTTTATTTTGAGTATATTTTTTGAATTGAGGAACACCTATGGTCAAATTGATTTATTCATTGTAAATAAACAATAAATATATAAACAGAAGCGATCTTATAATTTTCTGACCGAAGACCCAATGCAACGTCAATGCAAAACCCACAGATTTCAAGATTTACAGAGTGTGGGTATACTAAATGTATCAATGAGAGCTATGCTATGACTAGATAGATACATTAAGTGGGTATCAATAGGGCTTTACGATTACATCTTACAGGTCCAAAAATACTCAAGGAGTAAGGCAGTGTATCAACTATTTATAATAATAAAAACTTATCGCTATACTTTTATTATAGAGTGTAATAGTAGTCAACTAGTGATCCTAGTTATGTGTTTGTTTAACCTAAGGTTGCGATAGCGTTAGTTTATAGTTGGTAACTAATACAGCGATTACTATATCTTAGCATTTTATAGATTAGTTAGAGTATGTTTTAATCAAGAGGCATCGTATATAGTAATACAGTCCAACCACCTAATGCCATTACACCAATTCGCACTAAGCGTTTCCAAACGTTTTTTATAATGCACACTGCAAAGGAGTGACACTCTCTACCTACTTCTGTATTTCCGTACACTTTCAACCCTCTTCTTCTTCTTTTCGTATCGATGTTACATTTGTAGTTGTACTTCTTGGGGCCAATAGGTGGCCACGTTTATTGCCGTTTCAAAGGCTCTGATACACACAACCAACCTTAACAACACATTCAACCCTAATTTCTTTAAAGTTGGAGTGAAGTAGGCTCCTTCTGGGTAAGCTCACTTTGTCATTGTTACCTCTAACCTAGACTGGAGTCAAGATCAAACCCACCACAAATAAAAATAAACAATAACTATAGTCCATTTAACAAAGTAGTTGTACACTCTACACCCTCTTTCTGGTTTTTTGTTAAGTGGACTACTGCAGTCCTTGGGTAAAAGTTTTACAATCTTAAAATAAGTTTTCCTCGTACTATGTTTTTTCAGGTTTACAATGGAGCTGTCGATGCAGATGCGTTATGACCAGATGGCGCGGGCAGTGGGACAGAGGCTCAACGTGGACCCCTACTTAATACAGTTTTTCAAGTGTCAAAAGTTAGTGTTTTGAGATATTATTAGCATAAGGACTCATCATCATCAGCCTATCGCATTCCACTGCTGGACATGGCGTCTCCCAAGGCGCGCTACTGAGCCCGATCTTCGCGTTATCCCTGGTCAACTTGAGCTTTTTCATAGCATCCACAAAACAAAAATTACCAATCAGATTAGTGTCCAGTTTCATCAAGCACTAGGATTTGGTATGTTAAGGCTGCCCCACGTCAGATAATCGGTGACCGGTTTTTATTTTGACGGGCCTGTTGGTCTAGTGGTTAGCGGCCCTGACTGCTAAGCCGGAGGTCGTGGGTTCGATTCCCACCCAGGACAAACTTTGTGTGATGAGCATGATTGTTTGTTCTGTGTCTGGGTGTGATTTATCTATAATATGTATGTATTTATAAAATTATATAAGTATGTATATCAGTTGTCTGGTTACCATAACACAAGCTCTGCTTAGCTTGGGATCAGATAGCCGTGTGTGAGTTGTTCCAAGATATTTATATTTATTTTATTTTTTTATTCGAAGAGACTAAAACATGTATTCTAATATACCTACAAAAAGTCGGACGTGGGCGCAGGCCTTAAAGCTGAATGTAACTTGAAAAGCGACATGGTGTGATCAACTATTGTTTAATTTGTTGCAGCTACAAGGACACCCCAGGCCTGCCACTCAGATACTCTTACGACGGAATACTTAAAGATTTATTAGTGTACTGTAAACCAAAGTGCCCTAAGAAGTTGTTCTACCAGATATTGTCTATTAAAGTTAATGAATTGGATAACAAGAAGCAATTTAAATGTTTATGGGTAAGATTGATTTTATGTCTAAATATGTATGTTGAAATTTTTAGTCTAATGCGGACTTTAAAAACTGGAATTCGAGATATAAGAAAATTACATACCTTTAACTCTCGCCTTTGCGTTGGTTGTGATTGGGGATTATGATACGTATATAAACTCACGCCTTATCTACCAGTATAGCCATACTAATCATTGAACTAATATTACAAAAAATAAAGTATTTTTGTAAGGCGTTATCCGGCAGTATTGGTTTCACTAATAGAAAGCTAAGATATCGCAGAATGCCATAGACATACTTTTATGATATATTTGAATTCCAAGTCGCGTGCAGAAGTATATAGTATGAAATAATTTACGATCCTAATAATAAGTTTTTTTTTCTAGGTTGGTCCAAATTATAAAGAAGATAAGGAATTAATTTTATATCCAAACAAAGGCGGTAAGGTGTCTGACATCTTACAAGAGGCAGCTAAAGTCGTCGAAATGTCACCAGATGGTTCGGGAACGTGAGTGGACTTGTACCTATTTTATACATATATCTATCAATAGCTACCCGACCGATCTTATTTTTTGTTCTTAGGGTCAGTTTCACCAGAATCAAATCGAAATATAAACAAAACAAATTGTTGCAATAAACAAAACAAATTGATACAACAAAACAAAAGTAACGTTTTTGTCGTGGGCGCGAATCATATGTCAAGCGAATACTTGGCTCCTGAACCATGGAGTAGCAGGAGGAACCGTTGGGGTTTAGTCGGCAAGAGTGCGACATAAACCTCGGATCTCCTAAAAAAAAACCAGTACATTGAATTTAAAGTTAATTCAGTGGTTTGTGGTGCAAGCGGGCTGTGAGACTTTTTTTATTGATCTTGACTTAGTCTACGCTATTCTGAAATCATTATATTTGTGTTCAGGTTAAGGATCGTGGAGGTGTCGTGTCACAAAGTATTACCAGGCCCCGACCCGGAACTGACCCTGGACCAAGTGACTATATCGCCGCCCAGACTCTATAGAATAGAGGAGATTCCTAGAGATGAACTCAACTTGCAGGTAAGATACCGCATCTCAAAAAAAATATTGTTGAACTGTCAAAGGTTGGCACAGTGTTGATTATAACTACGCATCTGTAGTGCGATTCTCAAAAATGCAAACTCGAAAACGAGCCTCACTCAAGTGACCGCTCTCACTTCGATAACGAACCCACTTGACCTTGGTTTAGTATTCGCTCGCCGTGGTGACGTCACCGGCGTTATCGTTTTTAACAGAATACCATTTTGTAACTTCACTGCGGATTCAGCTTTCGAATTACGAAGTGAGGCTTGGAGAATCGCACAGCTGGTGTTAACGTCGAGTTGATACATTACAATCGCGTAGACTTAGATTGTAACCGTACGTTGACGCGGCGTAAGCGTCGCGCTTGCGAGTCTTGGACGTTCAACGATCGATAGATGCGAAGGTGTCAAAAAATAGACGTAGTGGGTTGAAGTAATCCATATTTCATGAGCGGCACACCAGCTAAAATATAAAAATGTAGCAGCCTCTTTGAATGATCGATTTGAAAAGTATTAATTCAGTTGGGTTAATAGTGTCTCAATATGTGAATTACAAGCAAAGAAAAAGGGTTATATGGGTACCCGTACCCGTTCTTTTTCGAAATTAAATATTTTCGTTCTATAATTCCAGGAGGACGAGATCATAGTGCCCTGCGCACACTTCCACAAGCAGGTGTACGCGACGTTCGGCATTCCGTTCTACGCGCGCGTCAAACACAACGAGCCCTTCCAGGCGGTCAAGGACCGGCTGCAGAAGAAACTCGACATACCCGACAAGGAGTGGGAAAAGGTGAACATTTATTTCAATCGAATCGTCCATAGGCACCTTTTCAATTGTCAAAGAGTCCGTCAATATATTCAATCATAAATAAATCATAAATCATTGTATTGTCAGGCAACTGAGGCCCATAGATAAAATACACAAAATAATCTTATACAAAAATCTAATATAATCTTATATATTTAAGCTATACTAAGATACTAATAGATCTTGGTATTGGTATAACGGACTGGTGTCCGCAAATGCACATATTTCGTACGGGTGGGAAGTAGATCATTCGATCTAACCCAGCTCCCCAAGGAAGGCCAGCATCGCCTTGACGCTACCGGCGATCTCCCTAGGGTTGCCTGGGTGATCGAAGTACTTAGCTCTGTAATCGAACTTACGCCATCCAGATAAGCTAATACGACTCCCTGCTAGTACAAAACTCTTCTACAGTTACTAAATATTATCAATAACCACGTGTTCTTATTTGTTTCAGTACAATTTCGCTATAGTGACAAATGGGAGACCTAACTACATAAGTGAAGGAGCGACAATAAACATTTACGACTTCAGGCCAAGTAGTAACGCGAGTGAGTATCAAATCAGTCTTGTAACAACATTTCACATGTTTGGAATTATAATTATCTATATTTACTTGTTTATCAAAATTGTTGTAGACAATAGATTCAATCCTCAAAAGAATGTGTGCTAAAATTTAATCTAGATCTGTCGCTTCCAGACGCGACGGCCCGGCCGTGGCTCGGGCTCGAGCACATCAACAAGACGCCCAAGCGGTCCCGCGTCAACTATCTAGAGAAGGCGATCAAGATATACAACTGAGCCATGAAGTGCGCTCCCTGGTTCGCTTGACGGAGACACGACTCTGGCGCAGAGGGGCGACACACCTAGACACGCCGCGTGTCGCGATAGTAACACCGCACCAGCGCTGCTGTCCCACTTATACACATATTATAATTCATAATTTCGTACTCTATAACACTCTAATTTATTTGACTTCTTCCATTACTAATAAACATTATATTAAACAGGTGCAATCCGCTATGTCGTGTTACTATCGCCTGGATACGCAAAAATAGCCTTATATACATAATATGTGCATCGCTAACACCAATATTTGACTTTCTTTGTGCCCTATTTATTCTACGTAGGAACCTGACCCTAAACAAACGTGTAATAGACACCGAGGCCACAGAGTAGTCCTACTAGAAAACTGCTTTTTATGATAATTTGTAACAGTTGCTTTTTATGGCCGTCCGCGTCGTATTAGTGTTGTCACTGAAACAGGAGGCGTCCCGCCGGTAATGTGACTAAATCGAGTATTATCCATCATATATTTTCATTTATATTTCTTCTTTAATCGGTGGCATTAGTAAGTTTTACACTTTGTTTAAAACTCACGTTCGTATCGTAAATATTCAGTTGTATCTCTACGTTAATTAAATCAGACGTGACCGATGTTAAAAACATAATACAAGGGCGTGGTCACGTAGTTAACCCTCGAAGTAGTTAGCATGTACCGTGGAAAGCTGCGGTTGTTGGGTTGCGCGGACGATGTACATTGTTGTCGCGAGAATGTTGCTCCGTCAGCGATTCAAACCAGAGGCTCTGTGTCAAACGCGTCTATATCATAACCAGTGAGTGAACCACGTGGCCTCCCGAAATACTTAATGTCCACAGGTGTTTTTTTTTAATTGTTAAATGTACTGATAGCTGTTGGTTGAACGAGGCAGAGACGTTATCGTTAGTGTCGCCTCGAAGGCTGTGCCTACTGTCCCGTCTCGCTCAGTCGAGCAGCGCGGTCGTTTGGGGTGATTCGGCAATGTAAAGCATTTTCACGGAGTATACAAGACAACATTATTTAGACATGAATTTGAATAGTAATAAAATGTGCCTCTGTGTGTTGACGCTTGTTTGATTAACTATATTAACAAACTAGTGTAATATAAAGAAGTATTTACCAGTTAAATTAAAATCGGCTTGCTGATCGTTCGTTAAGACGGCAAGTTTTCAGAAGCTTGTAATATTAAAAACTATTTTATTATAAATGTTGAACATAGTAATCGAGTTTGAATGGAATGCATGCATGATAATATTCAAAGGTATGAAATACAGCCAATTATTGTAATTCTTAGTACGATTTCTAACAACGGATATATTTGGTGGTAAACAAATTACGCTTACATACCACAGCTAATTATTTCTGTAATACTTTACATTAAAACAAATTAGCTCGTTATGTTAGTAAATTACTAGACTGCTCAAAATCCACAGTGTTTTGCATCATGGTAATGAAAAATAAAAAAAATATTACCATGATTGGCAAATGAATTTGAATAATTTGTTAAATTGAAAAGAATTCTTTTGTATCTACAATGACCGTATTGTGATAATAAATATTAGTGAAGCCTGTACATAGCTACCGCACATACCTTCAAACGACAATCATGTGTAGGTTTGTGCTTTTCTATAAAAGTAATGTTAAAAGACACTCGCTAAAACTTTCATATGTAACCTGTTTTTTATAGAAATTATTGGAGTATATAATATACTAAAGTCTAAAATGTTTTATTGATTGTCGAATTGCCAACACCCGGGTGTACGTTTGAGGCGTAGACGATATCAATTAGTATAATATAGAACTGCCAAGTGGCGTAGCGTTTAGCGGCCTCAAGTGTACACTGGGTTTAATTGCACATAATAGATTTAACGTTAGCACTGTATTGTTAATTCTGGCTAAAAGCGTCCGAGCGATCTAAAGCGAAGCGGTCTACATGTTACTATTTGATAATTGGTTGAATCAGAATCTTTCCTTTGACAAAATCCATTGTAAAATTATATTTTGGGGAGAACGGACCTTACCTAAACGTTTCGTGGTGATGGTTACTACGAAACAACAAAGCGGGGTCCGCTCTTAACACTAGTAGACAATTAACTGTCAATTGTTGTATAACAAACGAAAGTGAATACTCCCTTTCCTCAAAGTATAACTTTATCTAATGTTACTATTTAATTTTTTACTTGACCTGCCAGAGATATGTTACGTTTTAAATAAATGATTATGTCGAAATTATGTATATATATGATGTAATAAATTAAGAAAAAAATACAATAAGTTTTCGTAAAGATGCCTTAGACGTTTTAAGACATTTTTAATGGTTTGAAATGGTTATGCTTAATTTAATTTATACCCTTTTTTTAGTTATTATTTCGTGTCTGGAGAAGATAATTTCGCACCGCGAGCAGATGATATCAAATAGATTGTCTAATGAGTGGAAGCGATGTCCCTGCGTGTAAATTGTTTCTTTCTAATGTTTCTATTCAACTCGTTAATTATATGTTAACAATGTGTGTTGGTTGCGCTATTTACATTAACATGGTTTGAGGTATTTTGAGAGGAAGTTAGAGACATAGTGGCTTAGTAGCTGATACATGCCGATGATTATAAAATGTGGCAAATGGGATTATAGTCGATTAGTTTAACCTATTGAGCTATCTTACTAGGTCCGAGCCCGTTGTGTAGGCGAGTCTGTATACAGCTTGTGCAAACATTGAAAGTATTCCAATGTTTGTTATGTTGGATTTAAATGTTTCATTGAATATAATCCTATATTTGTTTTATTTGGTTTATTTTGAAAATGGGCTCCCCAGGACGTTAATCAAGTCCGCATCATTCGCGAGTTGTCATCCGTTAAAAATAACCTAAACCTAATAAATAATAATGCTAATTCTTAACTAAGGTTAATCTGACCTGAATCTGAAAATCTCTTAAGATTATCATAAACCGCGTGGAGATTGATTCATAAAGTTTCTATTGAATGATGGCAAGACATAATTTATCTCCGCGGTTCTATCGATCGTGGAGATGGCGCCAACGCCCGAAATTCAATTACTTAATATTTAGAGCGAAAATTTCCAATAACCAATCCATACAATGAGTTTGCCATTCTGAATCTTTGATGGGGCTAAAACGCACTAGGGGATCAACAACCGAGATACACTATATTATTTTTTGGTGTTTAATCGCACACCTAAAAAAATTGTTTACGTACGTCAATTTCACAATACCTTTCATTTTGAAGAAGATTCATAAGCCATTACTTCTTATGTTTGATACATTCGTCTGTTTGGCAGGATTTATAACTTAATGGATATTAGATAGTAAATAAATAAATAATTAGGACTCGCTGAGTTCCTGCTTTTGAATACAGTCATTTTAAAATGTTCGGATAAGCATTCTTATGGCATGCATGGAATAAGATTTGTTTGCCAGAGTGCCGGATTAGTTAATAGGGACTATTCGCTGTATTATCTAGCTGTTTGCAACAATTCGATGAACAATGTAAACTCACCTTTATATATAGTGTATACGTCTGGAATTGGTACCTATAGTAAATTAAATGTGGTTTAGTTAGATCACAATGACATAGAAGTTAGCAAAGAGACAACTATGCGTCAATGTGATTTTATTTTGTTTTTCCATTAAGGCCATACCTCACCGAGATGCCATGGCGACGTGGCCAGCGACGTTGCCAACTAGTTCATACTGAGATGTATGACGGCTAATTCACTTGGCAACGTCGCTGGCCACGTCGCCATGGCATCTCGGTGGGGTATGGCCCTTACACCTATCATGCACCCCTTTAATTTTTTTATGTCCCATTTTGGACCCCTAACCGATTTTAGTAAGTAGGTAGGTACTTATACATACACAGCGTAAAAATATCCAATGACATCAAGCAGACTGGAGGAATGAGGCTTGTGGAGAAGTGTGCCTGCAATGGAGAAGGAAGATCTAAGCTTCCATCATCCCAACGAGTGCGTCGGTGCTGCTAGTTTACTTTAAAAAAAAAAAAATATATATTTGCTGAGCATCATGGAACGGAAGTGGATTCTTTTTAATGAATCCATAGGGAGGTATAGTCTGATACGACAATACAAAACCGATAATAGACCTAAATTAGTAAAAATAAGGAGACATTCCCGCTCCTCCACACCCCATCGTCCACACTGCGGACGACTGGGAATGTAGCGTTCTGTTCGTCTACACTGTGGACGAACAGAACGCAACATTCCCAGTCATCCACACCCTGTCATCTCACGTCTAGTCTAGTTAATAAAGAAAATATGATGATAGTAAATATACAGGGTGATTTGAAATTGCTCGTATTCCTCTCGGGAGAAGAAACTATGACTAATTTAGAATAAGTGATAAGTTTTTTATTATTAATTTTTAATTACCAAAATTCAGATTTTTCTAAAAATAAAAACAAAGTAGATTTTCTCGAAAATCGAGGATTTGCGGCCCAAAAGTGATAGGGGTTAAATCATTCTTAATTAGTCATAGTTTCATCTCTCGAGAGGAATACGAGCAATTTCAAATCACCCTGTATAATAAAGTACGTGGAGAGAAGTCTTTGCCAGCACTACTACTCTATGGCAACTACCGCTCACCATGGAGACTGAAGTAAGACCTTGCACAGAAGGGGTGAATTCGCCGGGAAACGTCGCGCGAATTCGTGTTAACCCCTTCAGTGCGGGCAAAAAAACGCGCATGTGCGTCGCCCCGATTAACAGATTCGTGTTAACGTGATGCTTGTGAACGCGATGTATTGGCGCCTACTAGGTATCTCGTAAACGCGCGAAACTTTACGGCGAATTCGCCTCCTCTGAACAAGGTCTTAGGGCCTATCTGCCCTGCGGGTTGTTCGAAAGAGATACCGCGCCCCCGGAACGCAAAGGGCACATGAGGGAACATAGACGGAAAAGTCTGGGGAAGTTATATGATGATTTCCGCCTTAAAAAAAAAGGGCCTATCTGTGCAAAGCGTGTAGTTTAAAAAATGCTCGAGATCTAGATTGCAGTATTTGTCGCGATTTATCTGGCCGCCTAAGTGCTTGTCCAAATGAGGCGATTAACGCGCGAATAGTAAAAAAAGTGCGACTGCATTTGGATGGAATGTGTGAGCTTATACAATAATTCCGGTACCTACTCCCATCCATCCATACCGCTTAATTTTGACTTGGTCTTACGGAACAACTGAAATTAAATTGAATTGCATGCAAGAAAATAAATGTAGCATGTAATTATAATCTTGCAGGCTTTTTTCAACTTTTTTTTATTTTTAATACTCGTATATTCTAAGCTCTTGACTCTAGTCTAGGTCAGAGGTGACGAAGACAAAGCTGACGATGGATGGAGTGAGCCACGGGTTAGCTTATCCAACTGTATTTTTTATTAGGTATCAATTATGAATTTGAATACCTGCCTTTGTAGCCATATAAGCCCAGTCCGCTTCACGACCACATCGTGTGACCCTGACTATGCCACAGCATTGTTGGTACCTATATAGGTAGCTGCCAACAAATTCTAAAGACAGTTCCGGACTGGCAGACCCACAGGTAGGTACCTAAGGTCTAGTCGAGGTCCCCATGTATAGTTGCGACGACGCATAGCAAATAAACAATCTCACTAATGCTGCTAATGCCATAGAGTAGGTACCTACTTACCAAAACCCATTATGTTATCACAAGCCTGAAATTACATGGAAATGGTAAGAGAAACAAATCTAACGCTGAATATTTTGCCGTTACGCATTCGCATCACACAATTATCACGAGTAGGAATATGAAATGCACTGCCACCACTAAGCGCCCTTCTAGGTAAGTAATGTGTAGTTATGGATCTACGTAATAATACCTAACTGCTTCGATGGCCTAGCGGTCCTAAGCGCGACTACTACGCTAGAGGTCTTGGGTTCGATTCCCAGGTCGAGCAAAAAGTGTTATTGGGTTTTTCTATAAAAATTCTCAGTAGCAGCTCGGAGTTTGGATTTGTGCCCGGTTAATGGCAATAGGCTCGCCCCCTATAACATGGGACCTAAATAGGTATACCGGCGAACTGGGGGTGTGTACTACATCGGTACACTTCTGCCTACCCCTTTGGGGAATACAGGCGTGATGGTGATGGTAATAATAAATAAATAATACCAGCCTATTATATTGTCTGCCACTGCATTGCAATGGCCTCTTCTCATTCAGAGAAGGCACGGGTATGATCACCATGCTTGTTCAATGCGCATAGGCGATTTCAGACTTAAATTCATTAGAAGTCCAGGTTTTCCTTACAAAGTTTACTTCATAGACAACAGTAATGTCCAAATATAGCAAGTAAGTTTATCTTAGAAAATACATATTATTATGAAATACCTAGAAAAGGTCATGTTTGTGATATCCATGCCATGTTGCGCACCGACAAGTTCACTTAAAAAAGGCGGGCGCCTTAACAACTGGGCCGTCACGACGATCTACCTACCGTACATATATTTCTACCAAGTTACCAACCTACATAAATACATACCTGATACCATCACACATATATTCCCCCAAGGGTTAGGCAGAGGTGTACCAATGTAGGTAGGTACACCCACAGTCCACCGGTATGTTTTGGATCCCATGTAATAGGGGGCGAGCCTATTACGATATACTGCGGTGTTATTCTGTAAACCCCTCCTTCCGTGAAGTGAGCGTGTGGTGACCTGCCAATCCCTAGCATCGTATAGTGACAGCCCAGTTTTAGCTCACTTCACCTTAATTCACTGAGGGAGATTTCTTACAGAATAAGCCGGCTGGGCACAAATCCCAACTCCTAGGTGCTACTGAGAATTTTATAGAAAAACCCAATAACACTGCTCGACCTGGGAATCGAACCCAAGACCTCTAGCGTCGCAGTCGCGCTTAAGACCACTAGGCTAACGAAGCATTCCCTTTTCCACCAACATACCTTGGGTACCTACGCGAAATTAATATAAAATTTTATATCACAGAGCGTTAAAGGTTTGGTGTAAGCCAAATGTTTATAAATATCTAAGTATAAAAATATAACAAAATATCCTATCATCGAGCTCGCTTTCACGCGTTCCCGATTAAATAGACGATTGGGATCAATCAACGCGAGATGCGTCCGATATTTTAGGATATTGGAAGCCGTATATCATTTCATGGTAAAAGGCTTTTAGGCTTGCCTACAAAAATAAGTAATAGGGCGGAGAGGAGTTACCGTTGAGGCTTTACGATAAGGCTCTGTAAAGAGATGAAGCAATGTAGGTATTGTTTGAAAGGGTTTATGGAATGGGTACGTACCCACTTAAGTTCCTAGGTAGGTACGTAAGTACTTAGATTAACAAATAGGGCCTTACTTATAAAAATAACGCTGATTCATACTCAGCTACCTCTTATGTGACTGACTGAACGATGAAACACTATTTTAATCTGCCAACACTTAGACGGTCAGCATAGAGCATGACCAAATTATTCGACTAAAGAACGAAATCGAACGAACTATTGAGCATAAATGTCAAAATTCACAATAGAATCCATAGACCAAAAATGTCATCGTCACAGCTGATTGTAGCCGGCCATCTTACTTCCGAACTATACTTAAACAACGGGTCGCCGCTGTTTAAATTTTCTGTCACTTAGGCAACATCTCAACGCTGATTAACGTTTATAGGTAAGATTTTTCACCTGAGACACCGTTGAAAGTGGTTGCTATGTGAAAAATAATTGATTTTTAGTCAAGGATTTGAGAGTTAATCAATGGAGAAGTCGCTGAGTATTATTTAGCGTTATTTTTATAAGTAAGGCTGTTAAGTCTATATACTCCTAGTACTTAGGTACTACATAGGTAGAAGTAAACTAGGGCATAAACAACATAATAAAAAGAGGTAGGATAGGTCCTATCTACTTTTTATGTTGAATAGGTGGGTAGGTAAGTTGGTACACTTACCTTACTTATCTAAATATTATTGGTCTATGAATAATTGATGTAGGTATAATCGCGGACATTTGTGTGAACTACTTTTCTTCCTTACGCTAGGTAGTCAAGTTAGAAAGTGATTAACCGCCATTGTTCGCATTTGTTCCTACTCAGATTCAATATTCTGGAACCAACGAACATAATTCATTTTCATTAAAAGTGTAATATTTATCTGTAGCTATTGGATTTACGAGGATTAAATGTGTTAACGTTAACAAATAGCTTAATTATAGCACGTTAAACAAAGCACATAAATCTAAACGATTTATATATTTTTAATTTATAATTTACAAGCGTCAGAGCGTCCATCGACGCCCTTCGGAACAATGTCGTAATTTCATTTAAATCCTCCCTGGCTTCAACCTACAAATCTTGGCGAAGCTTTCGAAATGATTGAATTTTTATGCGGCTCCCTGTCTGTTTTATTTTGCTACCGTCGCTGTTTTTACATTATTATTATGCTAGGAATAAGAACGGTCTTTCATTATACTGATTTTTGTTTATGTTTAGGGGTAGGTAGGTCGGGGTGTCATTCATATGGGTAATGGATAGAAGGGAAGTAGAGAAGTAGAATCAATGTCAGATCTTACTTTTAACTATCTAGTACCTACTTGTACCTACATATAAGTTCCTAATATCATGAAGGTACCTATGTAAAGGTTCTTGCTGAAATGTTTTTTGTAAAATAAGACTATATAAAAAATTTTAAGGTGTGAATCAATACGTACCTACCTAGTAAATTTACATTTTGGAATTCTAAAATAGTAGATACTTACATAGGTAGATTAGAACTTCCCGATAACTTGCCCACCTATTTAGATATTATCCTAAACTGTTGAATCTAAACTGACACAAAAACAAATGATTATAATCAATCAATACCTAATTCAAAATACTGATTAGTATTGGTCTGTAACGAACCGTATCTAAATTAATACATGTCTGCCACTTTGTCAGGCCCAAAGATTTAATAATCCCGCTAAGCCAGAGTAGCAATTGGGTTTTGCAGCCATAACTGTAATGACAATTAATTATTAATCGTCGCCGACGGAATCCACTCGTAATCCCGCCTTCCGACGACCGACGACGGACCAGGCGGGATGAAAAACTATAGTAATTAATCCTACAGCTCGGAATTGTACATTTAAAAAGCTTTGTGAAGAGCTATCTGCTTTCTCGAAATTACATTTCTCATTAGGATTCTCCTCGGGGAATGCTAATTTGCAACATCGATAGAGCTTGTGGTTAGGATCCATTGTCGCAAATGCAGATTATTGTGGTACGAGGAAATTGTATGGAAATCATAATTACTTAGATAGGTATAGCCTACTATTTAAAACGCGAAAGTTTGTGAAGATGGATAGATGTTTGGTACTCTACTGCACTTTTTTTACAAACTCAAACAGCTGAACAGAATTAGCTAAAATTTGGCACACACTTAGTTGTTGATCTAATTTAACACTTTTTCTTTATTTTACGTTTTGGTGTTCCCGTGGTTTGCCTAATTTAGGAGTTTGGCCTAATTCTGAAGACTACGCAGAAAAAGTTGCGGGCAGGAGCTAGTAAGATTGCACAACTCTACCTATAGGCACAATAGTAATTCGTTAGTAATGGCACAGATGGTAATGGTGTTTTTAGATTGAAAAACGTCAGTTGTGTTTGTAAGCCCCATCATCACATCGTGCTGATTGCAGCCATAGCTCATGCGTGTCAGACTCCTGTGATTTTTATTAAAGTGATAAATCGGCCAGGCATGCATAGGAATTTAATGCGTGGATGTTAGGGATGGCACTGCAACAGTTTATCAGTGTCGCACAGGACACGGCGGGAATGCGGTCGACTGCGGCGGTCATACAGAATGGTGTGTCGTTAGCGTTAATCCGATTCGGGCATTGGAGCATTCGAGTATCCAACGTTGTCGGCATCCCGCCGCCCCTGCCGCGGAGCTCAGCAATGCGAGCTCAGGAATTTGAATGCAAATTGAAAATGCCATTAGATCAGCAAACATTCAACTTGCCGATCAAACGTTGCATTGTATGCTGTAATGGAGAAATAATTATTGTTATCGGTTTCTAGCGTGATTGTTGAGTGAATCTTATGGATAGATTTCTTATCTTATGGATTGGATGGATTCTGTAGGTGTTTATGGTGATGACGTAAATAAAACAGGTAGAGACAGGTTATTTATTAATTTCATTGACGCAGCAGGAGTTTATATAAAAATCACATAAATACAGGGTGATTTAAAATTGCTCGTATTCCTCTCGGGAGATGAAACTATGACTAATTAAGAATGATTTAACCCCTATCACTTTTGGGCCGAAAATGCTCCATTTTCGAGATAATCTACTTTGTTTTTATTTTTAGAAAAATCTGAATTTTAAATTTATTGCAAGTTTTAACATACAACATAAAATATAACAGTAAATTACACAGTTTTTAGCTTTAGAGAGGTTGGTCAATTAGTAAGCTATCAGATCATAGAAAATTTCAGGCTGAAAAGTGATACGTTTTTTTTTATTAAATTTTAATTACCAAAATTCGGATTTTTCTAAAAATAAAAACAAAGTAGATTTTCTCGAAAATGGCGGATTTTCGACCCCCAAGCGATAGGGGTTAAATCATTCTAAATTAGTCATAGTTTCTTCTCCCGAGAGGAATACGAGCAATTTCAAATCACCCTGTATAAACAATACATCATAAAAATACTGAAAATTACTGCACATAAGTCGGCGGCGGCTTCGTTTTGCGCTGCGAGGTGTTACGCAGTCTTCCCCAAAATCTTCGGAACATGTCAAGTCTTCTTCCAGTTAATACTCTGCTTTGATACAAGTTTCTATACGATGAGTCGGAACTTGCATTATGGACGCCTTGCTGTAGCGCGATATTAGGAGTGCATGTTGAATAATAATGATTTATTTCAGGTAGGTAACCAATACCCATAAATGTTACAAAAACTAATTTAAAAACTATACTACTAAAGTGCAACACAATTTTATTGGGATATTGACTAAGTGGGTATTAAATATATACATATTTATATACCTTATTCGCATCAGTAACTAGTAGTCGTACGTAGGTAGTTACATAGGTGTAAAATCCATCACACTCCCGCTCTTGTTTTAGAAATATAAAATGTTCAAAAACGTAGGTATGACTTCAGTGTGCACTCGCGATAACTGGTTTATAGCGATATAAATTCTGTGCTTAACATTTATTTCACACCGGAGTACTTGTAACAAAGTTAACAACATACCGAATTTCATGAAAACTAAAAAAAATGAAAGGTTTTATCAACACTGTTTTAATACTCGTGGCTTTTGTGTTCTGTGAAAGATTTCCAATGACAGAAGAGATGTCTTCTGTTGGCTATAAAACTGGGTTGACTACAGCGAAACTGCGTGGTAGTGGTTTACTTAAACCAATGCGAACGTATTATGTAGGAGGAAGACGTTTTGACTACATCGAACAGTCCGCAGCCCCCGTTAACGGCGTTCAGATTCTGCGATCTCGCGAGGGAGAATCCGAGCGAGATTCCGAGGGAAGTTAGTGGCATCATGTTAACTTTTATTATTAGAGCGTTTTTCCAGAGTAATTAAGCAGACGCCGCGACTACACGGCACAGGCGTCACGTTGAACGCTGGGCTAACGCGGCGCAAACGTCACACAATTGCGTTGTCGTTTCAGCGTATGCATTTACTCTTGCATTGACGCCGCGACAACCTAATCAAAGTCAAAGCATTTATTCCAATTAGACCATTTACAGGCACTTTCGAATTGTCAAGAAGTACCTAGATTGAGTGTTTGCAGACAATTCAAATCTTTCAAGTCAACAATTCAAGTCGAAGACTTATATGAAATTCATAGTAGTAGCTCGGAATTAAGATTTGTGTCCGGTTAATGGCAATAGGCTCCCCCCTATTACATGGGTCCTAAACATACCGACGAACTGTGGGTGTACATTGGTGCCTAACCCTTCGAGGAATACAGATGTGATGGTATGGTATGTTAAAGACATGTTAGAAAAAGTCAATTCCGAACCCACATTCATAAATGTATTGGCACTGGTTATGACAATGCGTTAGACATAGGTTCAAGTTTGACACGCAAACCAGTCAAATTACCACTTGGATTCAGCCGTTTTGAGTTGATAGATGAAATAAAAAAGAATTCGCGGCAAGTACCGAAGTCGATTCCAAAAAATGCATTTCAAATATTTTGATTATTGGATTACTATGTGTAATGTAATGTTACGGACGGGGCCTACTTTGAAGGGGATACTTTGAATTTGGAGGATTACACATTTTTTGCTTCTTACTGAATACATCCCGATACTTACTTTCTTGACAGATTATTGACAAATGGAATATATATTATTATACAAATGTTGATTAGACAATTGCTATTGCCACATGAGAGTCACAATATTCTTACATTTTAAAATACCATCAGATTCTGATAATACATGATTGTTTTCTTGATTCTTAGGTAAAGAAGACAATGTATGGGACTGGGATTTTTGGTGCCAATTACAACCTGACACCGGTGAATGTTCATCAGATGACGAGTAAGTTCCTATTTTTTTCTTAGAATAATAATGCCTACTTTAGAACAGTTTTTAAATATCTCAAATGTAATACAGAAAGTGGAGGACAGTAATAACACTAATAACTAACGAAGGAAGTATCTTATAGAAGATCTAGTTCGAAGATGTAGGTAGGTCATAAATATAGTCTAGTATTGTACCTACTTATTTGTATACAAAGTAAATAGTTTTTTTTAGGATATTGAATAAGTTTTGAGATATTGAATAAGCTCCTGTGTCTCGGAAAGCATTAAGCACGTAAAGCCTTTGGTCCTGCGCTTGATCTCTCCCCGGTTGTGTCAGATTGTCGTCCCATCGGACTATTAAAGTTAGGGAAGAGGAAGTGCAACTGTGTTTGCGCACACACTTCACACTTGTGCACTGTAATATCATATCTCCTGCGTACATGTCTAGTCTGCATTACGATTAGCCGCCCTGACCGAAATCGGTCCGGAGAATATATACCTACAAGTTTGGCATTATTTGAGTTTACTTTTTGCGAGGATGTGGATTGGCTCATTTTAACAGAATAGAGTTCATTATTTTGTACTGTTTCGCAGGAACCGAGGATCGATGACACGAAAGTGAGTCTTAGTTTCATTATATTTCGGCGAACTGTAGAATTTTACATAAATTGACAATTAAAATATAAATTAAGCTTAAAATGTAAGAGATAGCCTTTAAAAGGCTTATTGTACCTCAATATAAAATATGGTTTTCTCAGTAAGTCTAGACCCGTAGGCCGTATTGAATATTCATCTCAGCCCATATTAATACTACTAAAATTACTAACTAAAGAACAAAATATGTAATTTTTTTTTTTACATTTGTTTGTAGTTCGTTTGCATGTTTTATACGTAGGTACCTACTCTAGTGAAACAGGGAAACCTATTATTTGCCAAACAATACTGTAATGCACTATTATAGAATTTATACTAATAAGTATTATTTTATATATACTATAAAGCTAAAGAGTTTCTTTAGTAAAATGCGCTAATCAAAGGAACTACTGGTTCATTTAAAAAAATATTTTAGTGTTGAATAGTCAATTTATCGAAGAAGGCGGAAGAGAGAGAAGAGGAGAGGCCTTTGCCCTGCAGTGGGGCAAAAATAGGCTGGTATTATTATTTGTGTGTGTCGTGATGTCCCAGTGGTTAAGGCATCCGCCTCTCATGCACGAGGTTGAGGGTTCGTAACCGGGCACGGGCAAGTACCAATGTGACTTTTTCTAATTCATATGTACTTTCTAAGTTTATCTTGGACATCACTGACATCGGTAACCATGTCAGAGGCCCTTGAGGCGGTTTAGAAACTCTGACACTAGGGTGTGTGGGGTCGTTAGGCCTTACTGCCCACACGATTAAGATAGATTATTATTATTAGACGTCTGATGTGATACAAACCTGCTTACAGCTACTTTTACGACGCTGTGGTGGACGCGTGTAAACCATTCAGGTACTCCAGGTGCAACGGAAATAAAAACAATTTCCAAACGTTAATTGAATGTGAACGCCATTGTAAAGGTACGTTACAGTTGACATATATATAGTTTACTACTTCGCCCGCGACTTTGTCCGCGTCTAATTTAATATACATATAATCTATCCTATGTATGTGCCACACTAAAATCTATCTCAGTGCCGAATTTCATCCAGGTCCCTTCAGCCGTTTAAGCGTGACAGAGTAACAAATATCCATTCATCCATCCAACCTCAGAAACTTTCACATTTATAATATTAAGTAGAAATAGGAAATTAGGACTTACGTAGGATGGTACGTAGTAATTTAAAACAAAGAAAAGGCGAAGTTGTTTTTAAAAGAGTTTAAAGTTTTAAACTGACCAGACGAACTGCGCCAGATTGATTTGCACGCGTTTATTCCCCATTGACCTTGAAGAAGATTAGAGAGCCTTATTCAGCATCTTGTTTAGGGTCAATCTAACTGTTATATAAAAGCATATCAATGATTGCATTCCAAATTAAATAACTATTCGTTTTGGCTCCCCTGGTAGGCCAAAGCTAAGTCTCTCCGCCAACGACCGATTTTTTGTAGGACCGATTAAATAAATCAATTGTTTCGTGCGACCGACTTTTTGTAGGACGTGTGCGGTGGTATATTAGAATGCATATATAATTACTAGCTTTTGCCCGCGGCTTCGCTCGCGTTAAGAAGTATTATTATTAATTAGGTATTTTGTTCCATTAGGTACTGATAGGTTCAAACTAAAATGTTTACATCCTCCATCATCCCTTATTCCCATGGGGGTTCAATTTATCAAAATCCTATTTAAGCGGACGTCTTCATCATAGTAGCTCCAATCTTTAATTTCAGTTCAATCAGTCGAAAATCTAAGAAGATTTATACAAACTTTCATCCCCTATTTTATACCCTTAGGGGTGGAATTTATCAAAATCCTTTCTTAGCGGATGCCTATGTCATAACATCTACCTGCATGCCAAATTTCAGCCCGATCCATCCAGTGGTTTGGGCTGTGCGTTGATAGATCACTATCTCAGTCAGTCAGTCAGTCACCTTTGAATTATATATATTTAGATGTTCCATTCTCTCCGACAAAAAATCGGTCACCGATTGTTTTTCGTGGGCGGATAGTCTACGGGGGCATGGAGATGGATTGACATATCCAAGAAACAAAATTGTAATTTGTAACACGCTTTTATTTAAATAAGTAGGATGTGTGTACTTAACCAATATGAAGGTGAAACTGACCATATTTATGTCCGATTTTTTATTTACAAATGAGCGGATTATGTGCTATTTAAGTGAAAACGTCAATATAGAGAGGCAGAGATACATCATTTATTTATTATTTATATACTTTAATTAAAACGGTAACAATGTCACCAATTACAATAATTAAAGGTTCCCAGGCCGAACAAAGTGTTATTGGGTTTTTCTATGAAATTCTCAGTAGCAGCTCGGAGTTACGATTTGTGCCCGGTTACTGGCAATAGACTCGCCCCATATACACTTAAGAATGTAAAAAATAAAAATATAGAAAAGCAAACCTGCTGTGCAAGGGGTCCCGGGTTCGATTCCCGGGTCGAGCAAAAAAGTGTTATTGGGTTTTTCTATGAAATTCTCAGTAGTAGCTCGGAGTTTGGATTTGTGCCCGGTTAATGGCAATAGGTTCGCCCCCTATTACATGGGACCTAAATATACCGGCGAACTGTGGGTGTACATTGGCACACCTCTGCCTAACCCTTCGGGGAATACAGGCGTGATGGTATATTTTTTTTTTATATATACAGTAGAGTCCGTTTATAATGACATCGAAAGGAATTGACAAACACGTCATAATAAGCAGACGTCATACAAAGCGTTATGTGAAATGAAAAATCTTTTTTATGTAAATATGTATGTACTTGAGTTTTTTAATACAGAAACATAGTACTTGCATATGTATACGTACATATTAAATCAAAATCAAAATTGCACGTAATCAGAAGATTATTATAATAACACATACAAGTGTATTTTTGATTTTGTGTTTTTTTGTCTGCTTTTTTTTCATTTTATTGTAAAAACAGTCTCTAATACTACTGTGTATATCATGCCGGTCATTATAACCAGACATAATTTATTAAAAATGGGTCATAATAAGCGGCATGTCACTGTAAAAGTCATTATATCCGACTTTTTTATAAAGAATTTTATATGAAAACCAAACTTCGTAGTGCAATTACGTTATAATAACCGGTTGGTCAATATAGGCGGAGTCATAATAAACGGATTCTACTGTATTTAGAAAAGAAAAGAAAACAAATAAAAAAGAAAGTCATCATGTCTGTGCTAGCTTCATCCTTATTCTGATTTTAGATGCCGTTTACATGACATTAAAAGAAACTACGGATACATCCTCTTGTGCTTTACAACCAAACGCTGGCTCATGCATAGCTTTATTTCAAAGGTAAGCAAAAATCAATTTGCAGCATATATCATTAGTATTTCTTGATTCCGAGGGGTTGGTTGTTAGGATCTCAAAGTCGGATGCAATGTTCCATGCAGTACCTATACTTTTTGAAAGGCCTCTCCAAACAGGTCTGATGTTATAAAAGTGGGGATATTAAAACACTTGAGAAGGCCCTAAAACTATGTCCGGATGAACCTCCTTCGGCTGAGATTGTGAGGATTGTCAATTTTCTCTGGAAAATACCAGGAACCTCTAGACCCTTTATTTATAAACCCATTACCTTAATCCAAATAGCCTTGTTGTTTCTTTTTCCATTGGATGGCGAAGAAGCCTACGGGTCATCTGATACCTATAAACATTTGCAATACCAGAGGTCTTGCTAATGAGTTGCCATACTAGAGACAAAGTTGAAATGTCTCATGTGCATGTAATTACACCGGTACCCATACCCTTTAAACCGGTACACAGCAATGCTGCAAAAACAGCACATATGCTGCTTATATGCTTTGCCGCAGAAATACGTACGGTGTTAGTACTTCCCCGGACGAGCTCCTTCACGATGAGCTTTACTACTACGAAGGAGGATGAAGGATAGTTCCTTCATCCTGTTGCCTTATTCATACTTTATACAGCACTAGCTTTTGCTCGCGGCTTCGCTCGCGTTAAGAAGGATTAAAAATTTCATCCCCTATTTTATTCCCTTGGGGGTAGAATTGATCAAAATCCTTTCTTAGCGGATGCCTACGTCGTAACGTCTACCTGCATGCCAAATTTCAGCCCGATCCGTCCAGTGGTTTGGGATGTGCGTTGATAGATCACTATGTCAGTCAGTCAGTCAGTCACCTTTGAGTTATATATATTTAGAAATTTTATCCCCTTGGGGGTAGAATTGATCAAAATCCTTTCTTAGCGGATGCCTACGTCGTAACGTCTACCTGCATGCCAAATTTCAGCCCGATCCGTCCAGTGGTTTGGGATGTGCGTTGATAGATCACTATGTCAGTCAGTCAGTCAGTCACCTTTGAGTTATATATAATTAGAAATATGAATTGTCTCATATTTGCTCATTGATTAATCCAACATTCTGCTTTTCAAGGTATTATTACGACGTAAGGTCAGGTGAGTGCAAGAGGTTCACATATGGAGGATGTGGCGGCAACCAGAACAGGTTTGACACTGTAGAGCAGTGCAATAGGCGGTGTAAACCCATAAATTAAAGTTTTCTCCTCACATTACATGCCTGTTTATATTCTATCCGTGAAAATGGTACTGCAGTAATTCTACACAAAAATAAATTGGAATTTTAACCTTCATTATATTGGTAACTAGTTGTTTCCCAGGCATGGTTCAGAACAAAAACCTTAACACAATGATGGGAAAAATGTGTGACTTTGGGCTTCGTTAATGGTCTAGCCCCACGACCGATTATCGGGCCGATATTTGACAGATTTCTTCGTCAGCGAGAAGAAACTGCAAAAAATCGGTCCGATTCTCAGTCGTGTGGTGACGGTTAGTGTATAATTTTACACGTGTTGTTCATTTCAAAATGCGGGTCACGATAGCCTGCCTCTCATGCATGTGGTTGCGGATTTAAAACCGGGCCAGTACCAAGTGACTTTTCAATTCATATGTACTTTTTAAGTTTATCTTGGTCATCTCTGACATCGGTGAAGGAAAACATCGTGAGGAAACCTGGATTTGTAACTAATATAAATCTCAAATCCTCATTCCGCCTCGAGCAAGTGTTTAATGGTCGTGCCTTCTCTGTATGAGAAGAGGCTTTTGCCCTACAGTGGGACAGTAATAGGCTGGTATTATTATTATTTTAAAACCGAGGTCCTTTTATTTTCGCTTACCAAATGAAACCTACCTAAGTAAGTACTTCTTGTTTTCATATGGATGTCTTGGGATTTAATGTAGACAGGGCTAAAAACATCGACAGTCGTCTGGGAACGTTTCACTTAGCGTAATTGTTGTCGACGGAAACATTAGTCCTTGGAGGACTACTGACGAATGGCCCTCGTCCCCTCGACAATTGCTTCGTTACTGGCAATCGATGTGGAGACTTCGCTGATTAGTTAATAAGAGCCTATGGTTGTAGCGGTATATAGCGGTTTTTGATTTGATGAATAAGGAAAGGGCGTGATTGCTGGTACCGGTATCTGTAGTAGAAACCGTTGGTACTGCGGTATCGGGATATTTTTCTACTTGATTGAAATACTTTAACATTGACTGAATTATTATTATTATACTGTGTTTTAATCTCAGAGACTCAACTAAAAATAATGTGTTTTAAGCACATAAACATAAAGCACATTATTTTCAAGTTGAACAGATAAAGCCGTCAAAACGGTTTCTGAAATTATTGTATGCCGTATACCCGAAATACATAAATACGTCCTGTCAGCTCACGTACTGATCGTGTCTTTCTTATTTTAGGCAGCGTTTACATCTCGTATTTCCTTCTTCTTTTGGTAGAATATGGCCAGACAGAGTACTTATGAAGAATCTTCTAGTTTGGCGTTTAAAAAAAAAACGCTTAGTAGTAATTGTAACTATCAGGTAAGTGTGCAGGCGTTCAGGCAAAACGAGACGTGCTGACTTAACCGTACAGAGAAGACTATGATACTGCATGCTGAAACAAGTTTCATAGTTACAAACATGTTTACGTGGAAAATATTACATATTCTAAACTTGTACTTTCCAAAGTCCTCCCAGTTTCAGTCTCTTGCGTACTTAATACTGAACTACTCAAATAGCTGAGAAAGAACTATTTGTTAGTGTCCATGCATTGCTATTTGGGTCACATTTTGTTTTGTGTAAAGCGTTTGTTACGACAAACAATTAAATAAATTCTATAGTACTGTCAAACAAACTATTTGGTATATAGGCAGCATATTTGCGATTACTTTTAAACAATGTTGTGAGTGTGCTGAGCAGTCAATTCTTTTACATCACTTAGGTAAGTGTGTCAAAATCACATGCTTGAAAAGTTATTACGCATTCAATAAAATGAATATTGGCAGTGTAGGTGTAGTAGAAAGATCAATAATTTTGCCTGTATAGTTTGTTCGATGTACCTTCTAAGTACGAACGAGAGTTTACGAAACACACATCCAACTTTTAGTAGGATCGATTATCGGACTGTTCAATAGATCCATAGTTTCGTTATACACAATTTTTGTAGGTCCCATTCTCTCCGACAAAAAATCGCTCGCCGATTGTCTGACAGCCTAAAGTCAGAACCGTCGTAAAACAGTGTTGTCAAGTCATCAAAATGAGGTAGGGCACACCATTTTTCGTGGAGAGTCGTTTAAATAAAAAACAGTTAAAGCTCCGCCGCTGGCAATTACTAAAGTCTCGCCGGCTGTAATCCTCGTTCTGATGAAGAAAAACTCCCTTAATTAATAGTGCAGCTTCCGGATTAATTAGTGGAGATCTGCCGCCGCCTGCCGCCCCTATTATTTGAATTTCGTTACTTATTTTCTTAACTATTTCCTCGGAGCAGGAATTAATAAGGTAGCGAGGCTTATTTTAGTGAAAAATTAGTGACTGCTACATAATTTAGATTTTAAAGCTGAGTTTTAGCTGTTTCTTGGAAGTTTACATGAAGTTATTTTGTCTGAGACGCTGATTTCAAAGTAATATTCGACCACATATTGAACTTAAAAAATATGCCTCTTAGTCAAAGTATGAATGCAAGTAAGAAAAACATTTTTATAATCGTCTTTGTTTATCTATATGTACTTTAACTTGTGTAAATAATAGTTTATGTTAGGTATGTCTTTAATTATTTTAATTGATGTGGTACAGTCATAATTGGGTAGTAGACATGATTATCCCATAATTTCAAGATTTCTCTATAAATTATTTTATTTTAGCCCCGAAAACCCGATTAATTTCTAATTAACTGTGTAATTAGATTATTATTTACTTTGAAATCCATATACCTATACTTAGTCGTTTGAGTTCATAAAAAAGTGACGTCACTGTCTAGTATTGCCATACAAAATTTATTGGAGATTCGCGTTTGGACAGCTCTTAGAAAGCATATCAATGGATTGGTGGTATCTCCTACCCTATTAAAGTAAAATAAACAAATATTTATAAATTCCAAATCAAATGTAACAATCAGATAGCTTTAAACACTGCGTAATTCTGTCATTATTGTTCCTCAAATGGAATAAACAAGGAAAACAGACGAAACAAAGGTTTATAATTACGTTCGGTTGCGTCCCGGTGGCAGTTTGATTAAGTTGATTGATGTCCCAAGAGAACTTCATTTACTAAAACAAAGCTGATTGTGATATATATCTATTCTTTTTCGTGTCCCTTTATTGGGTAGACAGTCCTGTTATTTACGACTATAATTTATGTACCTATTCCATTTGTTTGATTGAGTGACCTTGTTTTGAGATGACATTGTTTTGAGTGATTTTTATAACTGTTATATTTGAAACATTAGTAATGCTGTAAACTGCTGACTAACTGCCTCGTTAGCCTAGTGGTCCTGGGCGTGATTGCTACGTTAGAGGTCTTAGGTTTGATTCCCAGGTCGAGCAAAATGTTATTGGGTTTTTCTATGGAATTTTCAGTAGCAGCTCGGAGTTAGGATTTGTGCCCGGTTAATAGCAATAGGCTCGCCCCTTACTTACTATATGGGACCTAAACTTTCCGGCGGATTGTGGGTACATTGGTACACCTCTGCCTAACCCTTCGGGGAATACAGGCATGATGGTATATATTGTTTTTAGTCAGTAACAGTCTGACCGACTCTTTTGCTCTCCAGGGCGGTGGACATCCACGAGTATGTTTATCCCAGCAACAAAAAAAAGGTTAGGTTTTACCGCTGAACTTGACATGTATTTTGTATTTTTACACATATTCAACAATACAAAACTGCCGCTAGAAGTAAATGACATTGTTCTTTAATATTTCACAGACAAACGTCTCTCCTCTACGGATCCTGACGTGTTGTTTTGAACAAAATATAATGATAAATGTTTGTTTGAAGTGCGTAATATCTATGTTTACTTGAAAACTTAAATGTTGGGAGAGTAAACAGGAGAAAAGTGTTGTTTTAGTTCTTACCCGTAAAGTTAGTATAGTGATCCAACACTTCTTATGTTGTGATAGTCAAACTAAGCAAGGAATAACAACTTTGCCTGTGTTTGTTGATGTGATTACCTGTATAGTCTATTGCGGAATACTAAATAGTGGTACAAAGTTACAGAGAGGTACTGTAACACCTTGCCGAGGTTACTTACTCTACCAGTATATTCAATCTACGTGATTGAAACAATTTTTTGATGATTGTGAATGAATTATATTAATACTAGCTTCTGCCCGCGACTTCGTCCGCGTCAAATTTGATATATTATCCTACGGGAACCGTACATTTTACTGGAAGAAAAAAGTATCCTATGTATTATTCCACATTACAATGTATCTCAGTGCCAAAATTCATTCAGATCCGTTTAGCCGTTTAAGCGTGAAAGAGTAACAAACATCCTCACAAACTTTCGCATTTATAACACTACTAGTAGGATGTTTTTTTTTAAACAGTAGCCTTCTTACACAAATACACAATTTAAAATTTGTTTGTCCCGGCTAATATCCGAAACGGCTGGACCGATTACAACGGGACTAACTGGCGGATAGCTGATGTTTTAAAGAGAGTGGAACAATGCGTTTTTTAAAAAAAAAAAAAATTCAAGAGGAAAATTTAAACGTATAGAACATGACGCTACAACCAACGGGAGCGGAGCAGTAACCAAAGACGTATCTAAACGCGAGTAACACCGCGGGGTTTATACCTAGTTTCCATAAACTGTTAAGGCACTTTCTATTTAGTTTCACAACACTCGGTAGACTATCGTTATTTAGATATTTCTTGGCTTTGCGAAGTCTTTTGTTTTAATTAAAACTTTCAGTAGTTCAGTAGTAATTTCATAGTCCTCTACCACTAGTCTTGTAAAGTTAATAAAAACTGTCTGAGAGGATTTAGAAGTTGCGGCGCTGTGGGAATTGTTACTGGATTATAATTGGTATAACTATAAAGGATGTAAAAACTTCTTTGATCCAAAGTCATGGCGAGTATTTTTTTTAAATACCATTTGGGGTGAATCTTTTTTGTTTTGAAATTCGAACCTTCCTAGTTAGTTAGCGACTATGCGACGCGTTCTATAGACCCTAGAAGACGCTATTTGATGATGTAACTAGATTTTGCGAAATGGGACCAATCTGGAGGTACATAAATATCCATCCAAATAATTCAAGAATTTTCTACATTGATTTATAAATGACAAAGTTCACGAAGTAACAAATAAAAAAAATTAACAAGTTAATTCAGAACCTCCTTCTTTTTGTGAAACCGGTTGAAGAAGAGTTATTTTGTGGTTTTATAATTAAACTTATTGATATAGATTATATTAGATTGATATATATTGCGATCTAGTCATAACGTATAAGGGAAAAACTGCGGGCGAAGCTGCAAACAGCAACCCATTTTTCTTCTTTGTAGAAATTTTGTTTGAAAATTTCGAGATGAAATTATTTCGAGTTACTCGCTGCTGTATTTTCCCCCGTTCACCTTTGTTTTTACAGAAGAACGTACACAGAGGCTGTTGGTGTAGTGGACATCCCAAATTCGCAGTTCCACAACTACAAACAATGCCTGTGTAGTCAGTAACTGGAGTCTAATTTATCGCGTGTCGCGACAGATTTACTGCCACAATGTAAAGCGAAAGGCAATTTTTTAAAAACACGACTACCAGCTTTACTAGTTACCACTTTGGAAGGGTACAAATGGTGTTCATTCGCCGTGAATTTTATATGCTAAATACTTCAACGTCAGTTTAAAAATGGAATTCCAATTGTCTGTTTGGTAAGTTGTAATAGGCGACTGGGCGACTGCTACGCTAGAGGTCTTGGGTTCCAATCCCAGGTCGAGCAATAGGTGTTGGTTGGTCGAGTGTAGGAGTTAGGATTTGTGCCCTATTCCATGGGACCTAAACATACCGGCGAACTGTGGACGTACATTAGTACACCTCTGCCTGTCTCTGTAAATGTATAGGCCTGATGGTAAGTTGTAATAGCATGAAGTGTGTTGTATGTTGTTGGCCAACACGTACAGTTCAGGTAGTAGTAGCTTGCTCTTCGTGAAGGAGCTCGTCCGGGGAAGTACTACCACCATACCTATTTCCGCAAAGCAGCGTTGCTGTATTCCGGTTTGTAGGGTATGGGTGCCGATGCCGGTGTAATTACAGGCACATAAGACATTTCAACTTTGTCTCTGGAAAGGCAACGCATATGCATAGCCTCTGGTATTGCAGATGTCTATAGGTAGCGGTAACCACTTAACACCAGGTGGGCCGCAGGCTTTTGCTGTTCAAAGAAAAAAAAATACACTAAGCCCATTTTAAACCCAACACACCTTACTCTTTAAACTTGTGTATACTCATGTTTTACAAATAAAGTATATTTATCCTGCCTCACTAGTTTACATAAAATCGTACCTATTGTAACCCTTTGTCAGCTTAAAAATGCCCACGCATCAAGATTCTGAAGCTCCAATTTGGTTGATTGAAACTTAGAAGAGAGGTAATCCCAGAACGCCCTCAGATGACCCAAAAAGATAAAAAAGGTTAACTCAATTGGCCTTGACCGTACACAAGTCAAGGGTACGAGAATTTCAGAAGTCTGCATTAGTGACATTCAGTCATGCGTCTCGATCTTCAGCCAGTCGTTTACGCCTGTCTGTTGTGACGTAACGTACCTAATTTAAAACATGACCTGCATACCAAAATATGCTAAACATTTGGTCGATACCTACAATGTCAAAGATTTTTTACCTTTTCATGCTACTGATGACCGTTGGGACAAAAAATAATGCACTGATCTAACCGCCACCACTGGTGCCTGTTTTAGTGGTGACCGTTGGGAGTATACCTATATTATCGTAAATATTATCAAAAAAAAAAAGAAATTTAGCCCACCAGCATCGAGTACAGGGTCCAAACTACCGGTGGTCAGGGATCCAAAGAAAGGAATCTCCTAAAATTGCTCGCCGTGTACCGCTTTCTGAATTAAGCCTTAGATGCAACCCCCCAACGAGAGCCACCTTAGGTGTTGGTCAAGGCTCTTGGCTTGGCTCTTGCCATCGCCATTACGACTATCAGCGCAATGATTATTATACTCGCATTCCATACCAAATGTATTATTATTACTTTGTTAGCTAGTTGTGAACTTTATTATGTATGCTGTGGCCTCCTTTAAATGAAGGAGTACACCTACTTAATACCTTTTATTGATCATTATTTAAGTACCTGTGTCATGTTATTATATGTGTATGGCCTTTTTTGGAGATTTTAAATAAATCTTCTTACCTGACTAGTAGGTACAATTCATAAGAAAACCCTTTACAATTTCAAGTGTCTCTGCATAAATTAAAACGTCTGAGCAATATTCGGGCACGGCGTTACAAAGTGAACTGAAGTGCATTTCTTACACAATACTACCTACTTAACTACAAATTGAGTTTTAACAGGACATTCCAGTGTTAAATTTAAGTGAAAGAAGTACGAGAGGAGGTCCCTAAATAGATTAAGGGATTTTATGAGTAAGACAAGTAGTCCGCGAGGCGTAAGCTCTACAGTAGGTACAGATGGTGTAGGAGTGACGTCGGCCTAGAATGCGACGTGTCTTTGATTGGTTGAAACTGGTTTTAACCGGACCAAACTCTCTACTTTTGGTAATCAACTAATCACTCACACAAAATTGCAAAGCTTAGATTACGCTTCGCGGACTGTACGTTGTTCGACTAAAAACCTGGAAGCGGTCATTACTGGTCTGAACAAACTAAGAACTTGTCACGCTGCGCTGGCGAAGCTGCGGGTGTAACTCAGTTGATTTACCCACATACCAAGGAAAATAGAGAGGTCTTACAATCGGAGCAGTTGCGACGAATATCATCTTTCTATGAAAAACGATTTTATTTTTAGCTTATGTCCGCGACTTCGTTCATATAAATATAGGGACTTATATGCGGAGTTTTAGTAATAATAACGGATTTATATTTATTTTTTCCTCAAATAATGGTAGCGTAAGCTAGGCGGTGACGTAGGGGTTTTACACATTGTGAAATCAGCTATCTGCCAGTAAAAGCCTTGGCGAAATTGATCTAACCGTTCCGGAGATTAGCCGGAACAAACAGAGTATAAAATAGGAGACAGGTATTGTTCTTAGTATCAAAATAAAAGCTTTTTGGTATTAACTAAAAAGCTGTTATTTTGAATAATTGTTTTGGAGTTAATTTACCAACATGTTAATCTGGTACGTAAAGAATAATAGGTACCATTCCATCGAAAGTTTGTTTTAAAAAATTTGTTTCAACCAAGTTATTTTTCTTATTATAAAAGATATTTTCGCTATTATTCACCTCATTAATCATTATCTACCCACTTGCCAGACGTCCGTTATTTTTACAGACGAATCTAGCGGCCTTAGCCATGAATAACTGAACACTATTCAAATATGTAAGGCATCCACTGTTCACTTAAGTTCCGGCCTCGCCTTCATTTATCTTCCTTCGCAATATTAGAAATCTAATACCGAGAAGTGAGTAGTATTCTGACTTTCCAGTTTTCAAATCTAGGACGTCAAGGCGTTAATATATTTTTTCTTTCCTTTTTAAAAATCTTTGCACCACACTACGAATTTCTTCTTTCGATGTCGGTGCGTTTACAAACATATAAACTCACATACACAAACAGCTATACTCGGGAACAATTTAGATGATAGGTTTAGTACTTTACGTCGAAAGACGTTTCATTGCCGATCGTTACCTCGAAGATTTTCTTCGTCGATGAGTGTTTCAGTCGTTTTCTCAAACAGTCGATTCGGCTATAACCATGATGAAGGATTTTACTCCGAAAGTGTGTTTCTTTTTTATTATTGTCTCGCAGAGTTTAACAATACCTTGCTATATTTAACTTGTATCGTGATAACAAAAGAAACGTGCGTTCGTAAATACATTTTTTTTTCTAATTAAAATGAGCAATAGCGAATTAAGTAGGAACATAAAAAAATCGACGTCCATCAAGTCTGTAAAGTTTCAACAGTTAATATCTTACGCTGTGAACTTTATAATAATTTTATAGATAGAAATAACATAATTTTATACTGACCTAATATATTACAAAAACTTCGAAAGCGATCCGGTCTTCAACAATTTTATTTCTTTAGATAACTTCTTTTTTTTGTCTAGTTATAATATCCTGCTATTGGCCAAAGGCCTCCCCATGTCCTTCCAAATATTCTTGCCTTGCGCCTTCTACAAAATGAAGATTCTAAATCCCTAATTCATTAGCCATGTTGAATATTAGATAGCTTGTGGAACAAAGCAACGCTGATTGCTCAGTGGGTTGCATAAGTAAATAACGTGGTAAGGCCTTGTCTTTCGTATATCTCGTCAGTGTCTAGGGCAATGCTTAGCATGCAACATGCACCGGTTTCATTTGTAGCACCGCTACTGAACAAGGCAAACAATGTTACGTGGCAACGGACCACAGAGTAGTAACTACAGAAGAACGGTTTCATATTAGTAGCAACAACGCACAATCACAGATATATTTCACAAATAGTGAGTACAAGCACACACAACACTGCTTCGTATATATCGTATTAGTTTGATATCTCGACACGTAAGTACAGTCCGCAAGGCGTAAGCTGAGCTTTGCATTTATGTGAGTAATTACCAAAAGTAGAGAGATGCGCCCGGCAAAAACCGGCTTAAACCAAGCAAAAGACGCGTCGCACTCTAGGCCGACGTCACATCTTCCTTATCAATAGACACTCACACAAAAGCAAAGCGTACGCCTCGCGGACTAAAAAAAAATAAAAATTTTGTTTGGCATTAGATTCGATTTTCGCATATTAGTCTTTTCTGTACTGTGCATATAGTCCGGTCAATTTAGACATTCGAAGTTACATAAAGTCCCAACAAGCTGAATTTCTGTGAAATTGTTCAAAACATAATTATAAACAATGTCTAGAAGTTCCCCATCATTCCCCTGTAAGGAAAAAAAATATTCAAGGTCAAAGGTCAAAAAAATTAGTTTTTCGCGATTTTCAGCAAAACGGTAAGTTTTATCATAAAAGTACCTCAGACAAAAATTGTAGATCATAAAATTATCTATAAAAACTGTATCAATACTTTTTTCTTACGAGCCACCGCTTCTGAGATATAACGATTCAAAAAGTTATAAAAGTTGTTATCGTCATAATATGCACACGTTTCCACGCCACCTATGAGGTAGTGTACTTAGCGCGTTTTTTAACCCCCGACGCAAAAAGAGGGGTGTTATAAGTTTGACGTGTCTGTCTGTCCATCTGTTGCATCATAGCTCCCGAACGGATGAAGCGATTACAATTTAGTTTTCTTTGTATGAAAGGTGACTTATGTGCGAGTGTTTTTAGACATGTTTGATGAAAATCGGTTGAGCCGTTTAAAAGTTATGGGGTGAACCGATGTTGCATATAGGGTACGAGCGTCCCGACCGGTCATCCAACGCGACGTATTTTATTTTTTTACTTTTTAAAGGGTACTTAGGGTTTTAGGTCGGGGGTTTTTTAATTTTTTTATTATTTTTTTTATTTTATACTTTTTATAGGTACATACTTATTATAATGTCGATTTTGTTAAGTTGTAAATACATTCAGTTTTTCTTCCCCACTTTCACCCCCATAACTTTTAAACGGCTCAACCGATTTTCATCAAACATGTCTAAAAACACTCGCACATAAGTCACCTTTCATACAAAGAAAACTAAATTGAAATCGCTTCATCCGTTCGGGAGCTATGATGCAACAGACAGACAGACAGACAGACAGACAGACAGACACGTCAAACTTATAACACCCCTCTTTTTGCGTCGGGGGTTAAAAAACGCGCTAAGTACACTACCTCATAGGTGGCGTGGAAACGTGTGCATATTATGACGATAACAACTTTTATAACTTTTTGAATCGTTATATCTCAGAAGCGGTGGCTCGTAAGAAAAAAGTATTGATACAGTTTTTATAGATAATTTTATGATCTACAATTTTTGTCTGAGGTACTTTTATGATAAAACTTACCGTTTTGCTGAAAATCGCGAAAAACTCATTTTTTTGACCTTTGACCTTGAATATTTTTTTTTCCTTACAGGGGAATGATGGGGAACTTCTAGACATTGTTTATAATTATGTTTTGAACAATTTCACAGAAATTCAGCTTGTTGGGACTTTATGTAACTTCACTCTCATTTTTTGGTCTAAATTGACCGGACTAATAGTTTATCGGATACAGGTGGGCCCTCAATCCTCTATGTGAGAACTGAGGGCTCAACTTTTCGGTCTATATCTTGCTTATTTGACTTTCACAAAATCTGATTCCAACTTGCACAATTCTTTGGGAATGTTCACTAAATCTTTTCAAAGAAATTTAAGAAAGTGGCCCTCACACCACACGCACATCTGTACATCGGTGTGCATGATTGGTATTTCGCTTGTTGTGCCGTTGGCCTTCTGTGAACCTATCTATTCTATTACCCTACTCCCGAGACAACGTGTTTCTGAAATAACGTTGGAATACGCCTAATTAATGATTAAAGAATAGAAGCTGAATCCGGAGGATTTCTTTTTATTTCGGCCATTGTAGATTAGGCGTTTGCTTAGGGATTCTGGGATTCTAATTAGGAATGGCTAATGTGGTTGGCCACACAAGTGGTTTTCTTAGCACATAAATAAGCTAAGTGATAACATGATTCTATTTTTTTAAACTTTATTTAATTAGATCGGTAACTCGGAATTAATTCCTATAAAAACCAAACAAGTTAAGAGTCGGATTTGCACAGGAAGGATTCCAGGCCAACGTACAATCCTTACTAATATTATAAATGCGAAAGTAACTCTGTCTGTCTGTCTGTCTCTTCTTCACGCCTAAACCACTGAACCGATTTCAATGAAATTTGGTACAGATATAGTCTGGGACCCGAGAAAGGACATAGGATAGTTTTCATCCCGGAAATCCCCCGGGAACGGGAACTATTAATCCACGCGGACGAAGTCGCGGGCATTAGCTAGTATTTAATATACAAAAAATCACATTTCTTGTATATTAAATACCTCCATTATTTTTATTATTTGTTCTTATATTCCGGCCATAGTAATTATATCCGGTCTGTGCAAAGTTCAAAGTCAAAGTCAAAGTCAAATCATTTATTCCAAATAGACCATTATAAGGCACTTTCGGACGTCAATTAACTAAAACTATTGAATCTAGTTGTGCAAAGTTCCAACAACCTATTATGGTTCAAAATATGCAGATCCCTGTGACAGACAGACGAACAGACTGTCTACTAGACTACAGCAGAGTCTTACAAATAGGCACCTGTTTCAGTACAAAAGTCTAAAAAGAAATAAACGTAATATGAACTTTTATATAACATTTTACGAAGTTTTCGTTATTTATTTATAACTTCTACGACATTTCCTCCTAGGGTACCTTTACACAAAATCTTATATGATCTATGAAAAGTAACGGTATTCAATATTAGCGTCACGCAAAACTCGTATCAGTTATAAATAAACGTATTTGTCAGTTTCTGTCTGCAAAGGATGATAGAATGGATGAGGAATAGTAGCATCGCGTGGGAAGAAGGATAACTCAGAAATAAACCTAAACAATATCGCAACAAATTTTATTAACAGTGGTACATAAATAATTACAATAAAATATACACAAAGAAAATATATTCAGATTATATAAAGCTTAATTACCTACCTGACAAATTTACTATATTTATCGGTAAACACTCTGTAATAATTTCAAAAACTGTAAAAGGTATTAAAAAAAAATTTGGACAATGTTGTGTGGTCCGTGCCGTTCATTATCTTCCTTTATATTTAGAGCCGGCTAGGGCCTGCAAAGTGAAGAACTGTTTTAGTGCGCTGAATATCTTCGCATAGTACTTGGCGGAGGTGACTGACGTATCAGATTTAAATTTCCTGCATCTTATTTTTCTGCCGCCTGAAACGGGCAATTGGATTTCTTACATAAAAAAAGGATAAAAAAATTCAAAGTCACGAAAGTGGGTGTGTGGATTGATATTTACATGTTCTTACCATCTCGTATCGCATCTCTTCGCTGATGCGCTCGCACAGGTCGGTCGGTATGTCGCCCTCTGTACAGTCTTGCAACACGTACTTTAGTTGCGATGTCCTGCATACACAAACAACACCCTTTGTACCACTTTTATACGACTTTATTTTAAGTAAGACTAGATTAAGACGCCTGATTAGCATTTTCACTATGTGTACCTGTTTTCTTTTTTCTTATATTTGGAAAAGTAGCGAATTGTACGGTAACCTATTTAAATTTATGTCACTAGATGTAAGATATCTGGTATAATTGTTTGTTTTCCCAAAAAAATAAGTAATTTCAGTTAACGCAATCGTAAGATACAAACAAACGGTATTAAACGCAAGGCTCATGCGTGGTGTTTAGAAGTAATACTGGTATGTTGTGAGTACCACCAAGTATTGAGCGTAGGAATCTTATGCCCTGACTTTTTTCAAGCCTTATACATTCTTATGTTTAAGCTCATGATACCTAGTCATAAGCCCAATTTCTGGAGTTATTTTCTTCGCCCCCCCCCCCCCCCCCCCCGCGAGATGAAAATCACTGGATGCGAGCAGCGCAATCATTGTGGTTATCTCTAGGCTCCCCTAGAGATAACCACAATGACTGCGCGGGGCGAAGAAAATAACTCCAGAAATTGGGCTTATGACTTAGGCCTCCGTCCTATGTTCAGTAGTGAACGGCATTCGGGTGATATGATGATGATGATAAAGCAAATGTGAATGAATATTCTTGGCATTGTAGTCAAAATCTGGTTTAGGAAGAGAAGAATCTACTGCTTATAATGGCTTTGCAATGTCTACGGTGATTTGAATAAAAATAAATCTCACTGTATGTATATGAGCATGTATGCACTGGTGGCTTTCCGTGCGAGGTGCGGCGCGTCCTCTTTGCCGCCGTAGTTGTACTCGATGGCCTCTTGTTTACTGCATCGTGACACTACGTCGTCGTCGAACTTGCACCACTGTACCAAATTATAAGCACGTTTTAATATAAGCTATGCAGATCAGTTCCAAAGAATGTGGATTAAGAATGACTATGTATGTAAAAAAATGAAATTCTCCAGACCGATTCATGCCACGGCGGCTAATCTTAATGCAGGCTAGCCAAGTACGCAGGAGATATTTTAGTGCACAAGTGTGTTCGCAAACACAGATGCACTCCCTCTTCCCTAACTCTCATAGTCCGATGGGACGGCAATCCGACACGACAGATGAGAGATCAGGCGCAGGGCCGACGGCTTTACGTGCTTTCCGAGACACGGGGGTGTCACACCACCAACTTCTAACTCCGGGCTGCTACTGAGAAATTTGAAATGGAAAAACCCAATAACACATTTTGCCCGACCCTGGAATCGAACCCAGGACCCCTCGCTCAGCAGCCCAGCGACCACAAGATCAACGGGGCAGTTTGGGGAATGACTATAACAATAAATCAAATGCAGTCCACCCAGTAAGGGCCAGAAAAAAGTATTCGTAAGTAAAATATATTTTAAATTCTCCAAGAAGAAAAACTTTATAATTTATCTTTTGGAATTTGATTCCTTTAGCTATCGATTTTACTGTCACTACCAAAGCCCTTTACTAAGATTAAAGGACGAACACTTTTGTGAAGATCAAAGTAAATAGGTACAGTACTTAGGTGCTTAGATAAATATTCCATAAATGTCTTAGGAGACTCAAAGGCGGTGTGTATTTCCACAGGTATGTATAATAATGTCTTACTGCACCTCCACACGGTAATGCAACCTCGCTTGGCACGGTATACATTAATTTGAATGCAAATACATACAAAATGTACCTACGTAACGTTCACTTAAACACCACATTAGAGCAAAGCATCATATTTATCTACTGAATAATGTGTCTTCAATCTTGTAAGAGAAATTTGAATTCCGTTTTATCATCTTTGTAGATCGTTTAAAATATACATGTATTTTTTGCTAATTGTTGCTCCACACTTTGTATTTCTCTTGAATCGTGGTCGCGTTTACAAACCTACATACACAAACAACCAGGTGTCGTAGGAGCCGACTAAGATACTGGAACCGTCAGATGGCGGTATGTCCATCCAAGATGGCGCAGCAGAAGTAATACAGGGCGGGGATGGGCAGCAGAGGCTAAGCCATAAGATTGCTACCACGCCTGCCCACCGTGGCAGCAGTGGGCGTCCTACGGTTGATATGATGATACACAAACAACTAAACCTCGAACAAGTATCTGTTGGTTCTACAAATATTAGAATCGAACTCGCGACATGCAGCGGCAGCTAATCACCCAGCCGTTCTTCAACCGTATTGTCAATAGCCGACTATTAATAAGCGGAAAGCTCAGGTTTAAATCAGCAATCTGCTCCACCATGTCTTTTCAGACTAGCTAAATATTCACCACGGCATGAAATTGTTCCAGTAGCTAAAGATCTAAATACATGACGTGCGATTGGAGAGGCCTATCCAGCAGCAGACTGGTAGGTTGATGATGAGCTATTTCTATATGATAATTCAAGTTGCCAAAAAGGAGCGTCACCTTTCCATCGCCTTTAGGGTTGATGAAGACCACATAGTGTCCACCGTGGTTGTCTCCCGAGTGCACGAGCACCGCGTGTAGCGTGTAGTGAGCCGGTATCGATGGGATCTCCTGAAGATACGGGTCCAAGTTCACTTCCTCGAAGAACTCGAACCTTTAACAATTTTGGAGATTTTAAATACGTATTTTATGATGGTTTGATGATATTTTTGATTTTTGGTTTATGTCGAATAGTGGACATCTTTTGACTGTTTGATAATAATGATAATTCTTTCATGCCTACGCCGAGTTACCAAAAATCAAAAGGTACCCATAGAAAGAAAGAAAGTGGAAATCAAAAATATTTGACACAGAGCACGTGCACACAAAAGTTAAGTGTATCTAAAAGTTTCTTCGCTTTTAGTTTATTGCGCTTCGTTAAATATAGGCAATATATTTTATCTACAGCATGTAAAAATACCTAAATATACCTATTTATTAATTCACTGTAGTCTTATTAAAATTTGAAATACCAATTTGGGACAATATTTTTAATTTTGACCTAAAACAACGACACTTTTTACACCAATATCAGAGGATGCTATGGTTTTGGGAAGAATATTTGCATAATAGTCTTATTTAAAAACGAAGGCAGGTATTACAGCTACCACGTTTCATATTATAATGTCTAGTATATACAAAATTCAGTACCCGTATGTAGTAAGAAATTTAATTCAAAACAGATTGGACTGGCAGAAAAAAGAAAATATTGTTGGTAATGTTTTAAAAGAAAATGGTGTAACATCGTGAGAAATAGAAAAAATCACGACAAAAATAGCTATAAGCCATTATGATCTTGTAGACGTTACTGAAAAATAAAACGTCATTGTGTTTGTTCGCATACAACTTATACGTGAAGGTGATGTCGCAAGGTGAAGAGTAATATAAAACAATAAAAAAATGAAGATATCAGCCCTAGCAGTTAAGAGATGACCAATCTGAACTGACATGCACCTGCACCATTGATCTAAACGGAGCCAATGATAGAGCAGTACATGTTGCTCAATACCGTTCAGACAAAATTTAGTACGAGTCAATCGACACGAAAAGAAGATAGTAAAACCTGTTCATACAAACCCGTACCTGTCATTAAACTTAACAGACGCGTCGCTCTGCGGGTCGTACTGGAACCTCATGAGGTGTAGATGCAAGACTGGCGGGAACACGTCGAACCTGACTCCCTTCTCCGCCTCTTGAAGACCATGTTCCCCCGCGTCGTACTTGTTCTCACCGTCCAGTAGCTCCGTACTGATGTAGTCTTTGAACGACTCGTAGACTGGGTAACAGGAAGAATGGTAAGGTATGGAGAAAAGAAGTGAAAAATTGGATAATGTAAAATTATCTAGAAAAGTGATTTGGGGGTTGATCCTATTTATTTTACTCCTATTATAAACGCAGAGATTATGTGAGCGTAGATGGCTGGATGGATTTTGGATAAATTTTATCTTGTTTTGGTGTTTCCGTTGCATAATTTAGGACTTTGACTGAATTTAGTATTGGACGAATAAAAGTCGAAAAGCAATTCAAAGGATATAAACTGGACTTGAAAGCATTTGGTATCATTGTCGTAAATGCACATTATTACGTGTACCAAAAATTTAAAACTTGCCCTGGAGCCAATTTTCTTCTGAAACTTCAGCCTCATGTGCTCGTTTTACGCAAATGTTTCTTTACAAGCCCTAATTTAGATGCAGGCGCCTGCTTTAAGATTTATTAGCATCTGTTCGTACACATCGCTTTCAGCTACTCGACATACAAATTATTCATAAACTGTGACGTTATAGCATCTCTTCACTTAACGGTAAATTGGTAACGGAATGGAGGAATAGGTCTGGTAATGGAAATTTATCGAAGCCTTTTAATAAATCGCATTTTCAAGTTGCAAATTGGAACCAATTTATTGGTAACGAAATAGCTTTGGAGAAGTAAGCGGGCATTGATTGTGCCCTATTTCTCCTCGGTTACAAATTCTGAACCGAGCTGCGATTAAAGTCGGGAACGGCCAAGATACTGTGTAAAAAATGTATACAACTTTATGTTTAGGGTTCAGAACTTCAAAAGGAAAAACAGAATCCTTAATTATAATATTTTTTTATCCATCTGTTACAAAGTGATTTAACTCCAGATCTATGCAATGTATGAATTGAAATTTCGGCAAAATTATATATCAAGATCTTATGATAACACACACACACACACATAGGTATGTAACTAGTCTAAAATGATTAATTTTTTATTTGTACGACTTGGTTCTACTTGGACTTGGACTCTGAAAATATTCATTAAGATTTTTGAACCAAGTATACAAGTAAAATGGAAGCTTACTATTATTCTTCCCCTTGACACTGAGCTGTATGTCGTAGAACGTCTCAACGCGAGTGCTGGTACAGTTGACGTTCTTGCACTTTATGAATGACGTCATTTTGCCCTCGAACAGCTTCGGCACGGTCCCTTCCACCACCGTCCCTTTCATTTTGTTTTCTAACTTATCTAGTAATACCTGGCAAGAAAAAATTTAGTTGTAGCCGATTTAATTACAGCTCATCATCACGCCTGCCATGTTGATTTTGGCTGAAATGGATGTTAATCCATAAGGATTGCCGTAAAGCTGCGTTCCAGTAGCATTGTGAGAATTCGCGTTACTTCAACTAAAAAAAACTTTAAAACCTGCCAGTGCCAATATACGCAGGTTCCCCTTATACAACTGAGCATTTTTTTGAGCATTTCGAGTACCGTAACGTTTCTGCGAATGTCCTACTATGTAGAATGTATTACAGTTTAATTTTAGTTTAGTTTTAGTTTATTAGTGTTTAGTTTTTAGTGTTTTTTGTTATTGTAACAGAAACGTTACAATGCTGTGATAGAAGCCCAAAATATTGAAAAAAATGGAAAACATGTCTTTATGCTTATTTTCCTCGAAAGGATTAATTACAAGAGAGATGTGGTTTTATCAGGCAAAGGCTTGAAAACTTTTATATGTAATGCTTTAATAGCATCCCAATTAATAGAAACATTACATACCCACAGCACAGCCAAATAAATGTGACGTCACAACAGTAAATGTTAACAACATACCCGTAAGAATTCCTGTACATCATGCTGCATAAACGAGTCTAACGTCTCCCAACCAAAACTCTTCGTCAGTTTCTTAGTCGCGACAGGTTTGTCGGCGAACTGAAGGTCGTAAAACACGCGCTGAAGGGCGAACGCGACTGATCTGGAACTGTCGTCGCCGACTGTCGGAATCTTGTAGACGGCCTTACGCAGGACGTTTGTGAAGAACAACGTTTGGAGTAACGAGTTCATGTAGCACGTTGCTCCTTGGTTCTTGAGTCCTGAGAAGGAAAACCAAATTTAATGAAAAGAGTGTCCATGGAGTTTCTTGCTCGTTCTTCTCCATAGAGACCTACGTTTTGGAACGAGCAACTAGCTTCAATATTAAACTGTAACTTCTTGACAATTCAAAAGTGCCTGTAAATGGTCTAATTGAAATAAATGCTTTGATTTTGATTCTAGTCTTTGTATTATCTTAGTAAGTTTGTTTTGTTTGGAGGTCTATGTCAACTCGAGAAGACTCATTCGACAAAATAGTTTTAGTAATTTTTTCATTGCTTGGTGTCGAACTATGTGTAAGTAGCAATAATAACATCCTCCCGATAGAATTATGGTAACGGCGGCCAATTTCAATGAAGAGTTGCCATGTGGGATATTATAGTGCACAAGTGTGTGCGCAAACATAGGTGCGCAAGCACACTCCTTATTTCCGATGGGTCCGCAATCCGACATGACCGGGGAGAGATCATGCGCAGAACCAACGAGTTTAAGTGCTTGCTGAGACTCGGGGTGTCACACCACCAACTTCCAAACTTCGGGCTACTACAGAGCAATTCCTAATGGAAAAACCCAATAACACTTTTTTGCCTGACCAACGCGGCAGTAAAAATAGAAGAATACTAACGAATAGACTCGAATATCCGTATTATTCGTCTACTGCCGGATACTACTGCCCATTCTCCGTATAACCCCTTTGTCGACGCGTCCGACACCCACTCGCATTCGATAAAATAACTAGTTCTATTCACTCGCCCATTATATCCGCTCTGATAATTTTCCTTTAACCCTTTGACTGGCGCGTTATGCACTTATGCATAACGAATTGCTATCCACACGGACTTTGGCTATTGGAACATGATATTGATCATCAAATTGCATTCAGTATATTTAGGAATAACTACAATAACACACTAAAGTGATGGCTCAGTGACATCGGTGAAGGAAAAGACCGTAAGGAAACCTGGACTTATAGATTAATACATATAAGATTGAAATTGCCAAACCGCCTTAAGCAAGCATGCTGATCAATGCTTATGCTTTCTCTGTAAGAGAAGAGGGTTTTGCAGTGGGACAAAAATATGCTGGTATTATTTTTCATTACGACGCAAAAGCTGATTGAAATGGCAACGGTTAACGTTTAGGTATACACGCTTTGGGTTCTAAAAAGGTTATAAAAGTTGGTATGCACCCGGCAGTCAACCCTGCAATCAAACTTCTTGACTGTCATGTTTTCACGGCAAGAGCCATTAATGTTGAACTATTACGAGGCCAATCACTAAGATGTCGACTAGCTGTACCCCGCGAATTCATTTGCGTTAAGTTACTTTTTTGGTTAATGCTCCGCCCCCATGTGTCATAACGTGATAGTATATAGCCTATGACCTTTCTAGTTTAATGGATTATATAGCGCAAAAGGATTTTTATATCAGACCAGCAGTTCCAGAGGTTAGCGCGTTCAAACAACAAACTCTTTAGCTTTGATAATATTAGTATAGATGGCAACCTACCAACGAATCCTGTGTGTTTCTTGGAGTCCCATGAGACACCATGCGGTGCTTCAGCGAAGACGTGAGCTTCTATAGTGATCGCATCATCTTTAACGAAACCGTTCTCAGGATCCATTAGATCATCCCAAGAAATGAAGTGCGCGAAACCCCAGTCGTCTTCTTTACTGTAAAAAGCAAGTAGATGCCAAATAGTTCCTTGTTGGTTTGGTATACTAGAAACTTATATTTCTAAAAAAAATTTACATATTTGGAGCGTTTATTAGTCATGCATTCACGGACCAAAGGGTTAGTGATAAAGCATTAGATGATAAGCAAAGAATGACTTAACTGCAAAAATAGGGCATTCGTATACTGGAAATAGAACTAAAAGCAAGCCAAGCCAAGCAAGCAAGTCAAGCCTGGCAAACCTATTTTGGATAATACACCATTAGTTTCCCATTTAATATCTGCTCACAAAACAAATCAGATATTTTTCTGACGTTTACTGCAAACCTCGCTTTGACATTCTTTGCGTTCAAGAGACCCATCGAGACGAAAACCAAAGCCGGCCACTCATCCCAGGACTTACACTTATCACCGAGATCTGTCACCCGAAGCAAAGATTGTTAAATTCAACGTGATGATGTGATCCGACCGATTTCGGCCAAGGCAATTGCTTCATAGTCGTCGTTCGTGTGCTCGCATGTACCTTATGTTCACAAAGAAGATTGGTTATCTTATTTGTGGAGATCCTCGCACATTGCGGGCACATGAGCATACCCATCTATATAATTATAGTTGCCGCAAATTCAACGTAAATTATTCTCAAAGTAGATACCAGTGATACATGTGATGAAGTTTCCGACAAAGCGCATGACCGCCCTCCACCTTGTGAGATAAAAGCTTCAGCTCTCCTAGTCCATAGCACGACCAGCCAGGTGAGTCACAGTCGCCATTGCACTGCAAGAACACACCCAATGCCTTCTGCTGCTGACGTTCTGGCGTCGTGGTATTTCTCAGGAGTATGAGGATCTTCCAAGGCAGGCATCTCACGTAGCAAGGAGGCGATAGTACTTGCTCCTTCAGTTGACTTATGTTCTGAACTGTAAAACGGAACGTCGCTTCTGGTCGGGCGATGTCGTCGTCTTCTTGTACAACTTCCTAAAGACAAAAAATTGCAAGTTGTATTCGAAAGAAAGATAGTTGATAGTAGGAAATTTGGCACCGGTACGTTGAAAGCAGTTACGTTATTATAGGCCTTCAACCGATACCTACAGGTTCTGTAATTTACACGAAAAAAATGTATTTTTCACAGATATTTTAGAAAATTATTCGGTGTACTATAAAAACAACATTTTTGTTGAAAAAATGCTGAAATATGAACTCCTTAAAGATCGTTAAATTAAATATTAAATTCCTTCATCGTTCTGATAGATTAAATTTATATCTATCCTAAATAGATTGTTTTAAATCTACAAAAATTACAATTGCTATGAATTCTATGACAGATCGGCTAACCGGGTTTGCCGCTGGTGTTACAGCTGTTGCGTTATCCGCGCTGCCAGTTTCAATCATTGTTCAGCAGCAAACGTAGTGCTACAAAAAACAAAATCATTTTACTTTTCAAAATCCAAACGGTTTTTTCTTCACATCCATTCACAAAAAGATACATTCTTTAATATTATATAAAAACATAAATATATTTACCTTATTTCAAAATATTATACATAATGGTTGTTATCAAAATATAAAAAACTAATTTTGTATTTTTTTTAGGTCGATGACATACGTCACCTATGATTTTTTAAACGTCACTTTGACTATTCCAAAGTTAAAAAAATGTTATAAATAAAATATAAATGAGCAAAAGAGGTCGTTTGGTGTTTATCCTAACATCTGTCAAGCTAAAAGTTTGTGTATTTATAATGTAAAAGATGCTTAGAATTTACTTCTTTTAAACTGTTTTTTTTTCAATAATGAGAATTTTGGAGTCTGTGTCAAATGATTTATGAAATCGGATTTCAAGGATATCTCTTTCCGTGGCGCGGTAGTTCATTATAATTGAACGGGGCATGGTACCTACTCGATACCGGAAATTAATTAAATCACTGACTCATCTCGCGACGACATTATTCTACGTAGGTTCCTTGATTGACAGTTTGATGCTGGGCTCTTTAATTAAATTGTTGAATAGATTTTTAAGAGGCGCTCATTCTTTTGTTACAAGTTGATGACGGAGTCTCAAAATAATAGCAGCACTAAGCTTTTTACGCCGACTAGGTAAGTAGGAACCTACATTTAACTTAGTACAGTTGCTTGTGTAGGATAAGGTAGCCTTTGTAGATTAGTGTGCTTAAAATGTACCTACTTTTGTGGGAATATTAGGAAATGAAAAATAATGCTCCAAATGTCTACAAAGCAATTTCCATAAGGAAAGATAAGTTTTAGATACTTTTTATTGATTTAACTAACTACATAAATTATAACTTGCCTATATAAAAAGACCCTAGCCCTAGCCATTTCTAGTTGGATTGCTGTTGAAGAATAATACGAGGAAATGGGGCGCAGACTAATTAGTCGCTTTGTTATGCCTAGGCTGCTTTCACTGTTTACGATGACTATTGTAGTTGCTCCACTAACTCGCTATAATATCATTTACCTAAGTAAAATCGCGGTTTGTTCAGGATATCGTTACACGTGGTATATTATGGCCCATTTTTATTAGCCATTATTTTAGTACGCACCACATCAGTTGGTAAAAGTTTTGGTTATTTACGATTACAGTAAATGGATCCGCAACGAAAGTTTTTAACGACATAATAAAATACGTAGTCTATAAAACTTGGTATAATTGAGTTATTTACTACTTTTACATTAGGAGTAAAAATAGCAATATAAACAGACACTGTAATACTATTCGAGAAAAATAAATCGGAGAAGTTTAAATCTTTGGCAGAATGCGTTGAATGTCTTTGTCATAAAAAAGGATCTGTGATTTTGCCGCCATTTTGAAATGACTGCTCAATTTTCCGGAAAAGTTATCGTAAATAAATAAAAACAAAATGCGAATAGATGAACAAAATAAAAGTAATAATAAATAAGTGCTGATTTTTTCGATAAGGATTAACGTAACGCAACGGGGATCCAATCATCCATTGAGCTGCGGCGATTAACTCCATTTGCGTTAATGGAAGGATAATGGAAACAAGCAATCCCCACCGTTATGGTTCATTAGTGAATAATTTGAAATTAGAATCATGATTATAATTCTCATTATCGTAATGAAGTCTACCACGAAAATAAAGGTAGGTGGAACATTTTTTATTTATTTAAAAGTTTCATGCCCGAATATTACAAGGAAGCCTAAAAATTCATGAGTTTTGTTGTGAGTTTTGAAGATAACGCCTAAATCAAGATGGATGACGTTAATTTAACTTAAGTATGTAAAAGTTAGTTGACCACATAGATTATTATGTATCTCTTTTTAGTATTTCATTATCATCATATCAGCGTACGTCCACTGCTGGACATTGGCGTCTCCCAAAGATTTCCAAAAAGGATGGTTGTATTTAGTATAACATTTTATTGTAATTTACTTTAGGCCTTATTATAAAACTACAACCTTCCTAGCGCTTCGGGCAAATTTTACTTCAAAGTTGGTGTAACACTGATGTTTTTCATAATGTATGGGGTCGACGGAACACCATAATGAAAACTTTTACCATTGATCAGTACATTATATTCTAGATCTAGAACCACCAGTGTTAACATTGCTCGTTTGTTATTATAAAAAAATGAGCCGTTCCATTCATTTTGACCGTGTGACACAGTACGCACTTTTGTATAAAACATCTGATTTATTTCTTAATAACCGACGAAATATGTCATGCCTGGGGAGTCTAGAATTATGTAATAAATCCATGGTAAAACATTTAATAAAGATATTTCTTCAGGGTAAAAAAAAAAATATTGTAATCTTGAATGTACTAAAGGTAATTTTAATATGAACCTTATGAATTGTTATTACGCGAATCAGTGTAGTACCACAGATTAAATAATGTAGTACTATCTGTTCTATAGCCAATAATATAATCATGACTCACAAGAGTTATATCAATGCCTGTGTCAACGCTTTCTCAGATAACATTATATTACCAAATACATATCTATCAGATTACTGGTTTATAGATACTAAGTTCTATAGCTAGGTACATTTACGTTGATATTCAATTAACTATAATCAATAGAGATTTGGCCTCGCTTCCTTGGGACTCGGAGTGGGTAGGTATATATCTAAGTAGAAGGTATATAGGTAGCTAGCTTCTGCCTACGACTTTAATCGTGTGTTTTTTTACCTGCTTTATGTTACGTCTTTGGTTACTGCTTCGCTGTGTATTTCTCATGAGTCTATCGTATACAAACAGATTGTATTTGATCCCATTGTAAGATCCAGAGAATACCACATTTAAACAAACACAAAACAAAACCAGATTTATTTTAGTCCTAGCTTTTGCTTACGACTTCGCTCGCGCGTTTTTTTTCACCCACGTTATTGCTCCGCTCCCGTGAGTCGTAGCGTGATGATACGTAGCCTAACCAAACCGACTATCCCAGATTAGCACGTTTAAACAAACACACAAACAAAAAAACTCTTCAGCTTTATTATATTAGTATTGATAATTAGGTAGCTACGTACATATATAATTGTTATGTATTGATTTGTGTTTGAAACCTGCATTCTATGGTTTATTGGCTTTAATTAGTTACGCTATTGTGGTTTTGTATTTGGCTGAGTGATAGAAGCCTTAATTTGTTGAATTGTTTAAAGTTTGTAGTTGATAAAGTTAGTGGGTTGTGAGTAGGGCCTTTCCCAAACCACATATATGTCGGAACTTGAAAACTGTAATTGTCTTCCATAGTATAACTAATAGGTAATGAAGTATATGTAAATTATAGCTTTTGAACACATTTTTTTAAATTCTTGGTCACAAAATGTTGGCCATCTTGTCGGGCCTTAGATAAAATTATATAATTTTTATTTTTATTTTTTTATTTAGCCTTTACTATCCCACTGCTGGGCAAAGGCCTCCCCCAATTCCTTTCATTTGCTCTTTTCCTGAGATGATTGATTTAATTTTAATAATAGAAAAACATACAAATGGCTGTCATCTGTAATGTACGATAGTCAGTAAATGTATGCAGGTAGAGAAGGGGGGCACACCCTCACCTTTTATGAACTGCATTACTTAGATTTATACCAGCCTTTTTTTACTGATGGGAAATCATCAAATGACTTCTCCCGCCCTTAGTGTCAGACTTCTACTGACTAAAACCCATCCATGCTCTTCCATGTGCCCTTTTCGTTCCAGGGTCGTGGTATCTCTTACGAACAACCCGTAGCCCGTAGCTGAGCAAAAACAACACCCACAAATAATAATACCTAATAAAAGAAAACCACTTATCTAGTAATCGGAAAGTAATGGGCAAAACCTTATTCAGCGTACTGAATCCTTTTAAATGACATACCTAATAACCAATAGTTAGGTAACCAATTTAGCACTATAGGATAGGTATAATCTCTGTACGGGAACAGCGAAAACATTTATTAAACTACATAATATCATCACGCCGGTATTCTCCAAAGGGTTAGGCAGAGGTGTACCAATGTACACCCACAGTTTGACGGTATACTTAGGTCCCATGTAATATGGGGCGAGCCTATTGCCATTAACTGGGAACTAATCCTAACTCCGAGCTGCTAACTGAGAATTTAGAAAACCTCAATACCACTTTTTACTCGACCTGGGTATCGAACCCAAGACCTCTAGCGTAGCAGTCGCGAATCACTAGGCTAACGTTAAGTTTAAGTATCTACATAATAATTTATCTCTTTCGCATACGTACGGTAACATTATATGGCGTTACAAAGTACAAGAAAGTATAATATCTAATAAATATTCTATCCACCAAAGTTCCTTATAGCCGCTCAACTGATTGCTAATAGCAAATAAATGTTCAGAAATAAATAACAAAATAATGAATTGACGTTCCCCGGTCAATACAACTAGATACAATAATGGTTTGTGATAAATGAGCCGACTTCGGGAAATTGCCTTGGCGGTATCTCCCGCCCCGGGATTGACGTCTACCCGAACGAAGCAAAAAAATCTTATCCCATCGGATTCCAATCAGACTCGCTCATTTATTGCAATTGGCTGATGGAACAAGAATTCCGCTGAAATACGAAGTAATTTTACCTACTTTGTTGGTGATTTTTTTTCGTTTCCGCTTGATTTTTTTTTGTTGAACATCGATTTGGATAGTTTCGTGTATTTTGTTGTGTAGATACTATTTATTTTATTGGAGTGATTACATGATTTGGTATTTAGTTATAGGCATTATCGCAGTGTCATAGATAACAATGAATGCTCTAATTTTATCTGTAGTTGCATGAGTTTTAAATGCTGCTAGAACTGAGTCACAAACTAAATATTAACTAACTAACTTAATATAAAAAAGAAAAAAAAATAAGCAAAAAAAAAAAAAATGTTACTTAGCTCGTGAGGGATTTGAACCCCCGACCACCTCTATTAAATCATAAATGGGCGCTCTAACCGCTGAGCTAACGAGCCGATAGCAACGTAGTTGAAATTAGCTATGTTATTCCAGTTGGTGATGTCATCAGCACCAACATGGCCGAATTTAAAAAAGATTCTAACTTGCATGAAAACAACAAGCAAAAGTGGACTATATTGTGTAAGTTTTAAGATGGTTTTTGAGTAGTGGAATTTGCAAGGTTACAGCGCGGCACTGTTTGGCGTTACCATTTATTATTCTTATTCATCCGTAGTCTGATCTAGTGTCTAAACAGTTGATACCAAAGCGAAGCAATAATAGCAAAGCTGATGCATTGATGGAATATAATTCTTTTTTTAAAGGCAGTAAAACATAATATGTGTATAGATAGCTACAAGCATTTTCAATCTAATACTTATATGTATAGATAACTACACGCATTTTCATTTACATTTTCAATTAATATTTGAAAAGCTTATTGCTAACATTGTTTAGTCTCCATAAAACGTAACAGATGGCGCTAACGTGCTATCTGCGACCGTTCAAAAATTATTTCCATGACTATTATGGAATATTTCAAGAATTAATATTACAGTTGGTGGCTAGTGTATAATCTATATCTTTGGCATATTTCAATAAAATGATTATTTACTTGTTTACCTACCTTGTAAATAAGATTAAATTTAGAAAAAAGTAAAAAAATATACCTACTTAATAAAAAAGCTTTTTTTTTTTGTTTTTTGGAGAAACCCCTTTCAAAAGCTCAGGGCGCTTGAAGAAACATCAGAAAACAAGAACAAATCACCCTTATTCATATGCCTCCATAATTGTTATATTTGGTACCTATTCTATGCTCAAACAAAATATTTTCACTCCCAACTTCCCGCCTAATGTAACATTGAGATTCATAATTAATTCTAGCTCTCCAAGCCGTTCATATCATGTCATACCGTCGAACAGAACTTCTAGTATCCACTTAGAGCTAATGAAGTTCGACTAAATTTCTAATTGGCTCAGCTCTGCGATACGAAAGTTTAGCTTTCAGCGTTTAATGGTTTGTGACTTTGTCCTCGGATTTACTAGAACTAATTTCGCAGTCCAAAGTTGAATCTCCAGGGTGTTACGTTTAGTTGGACTTTCACTTGTTGATGGAATTATGTTTGTGTGTGTGTGTGTGCGTGGTTTCACGTGCCTGTGTGCCGTGTGGGATTCAATCCGCTGAGTGTCAAAGTTTTTGAGGCTTTGGTTTATGTTAGTACGGTTTGCAGAAAGATTGTCGAATTTACTTTTGTACGAGTTAAATTTGGGATGACAATGGCGGGATGAATTGTGCGTCTTTGTTGAGAATTGGCAAGATGTATTTGTTTATTTATATTTGTTTGCGAGAATATACGTTGTTTACAAAGGACAGATCTTACAACCTAAAGGAAACTGTTTTATGCTTGCAAGCTAGCGTGCACATTATTTTAATTTACGTTATTCATGCATTTATTGACCTTTATTCATCAAATCAACATATAAATTACATTTTATAATATTAATATTAAAATAAAAACATTTAAAATATACAATTATTTTTGCGAAGTGCCCAGACCACGGCCCAGACCGATGGAAGAAATGTAGAAAAGGTCATTGCCCAGTAGTAGGACAGCTCAAGCTAATCATAATAATTCAAACAATTGCTATAAATAGGTAGGTCCCCAGGTACTTAAAGTTGGTTCGGAAGTTGGACGAACGGTTGTATTTTCCTAAAACTAGATAATCGCGTTTGTTATCAACATAGAAATGGATACAGTAACTTGTGATTTCCTCTGAGATATCGGCCATTTTCGGACACGTGCCTCTGTTATCTGATATACTTCGATAATAATTACGTTTATTTTATAAATGTACACAGAATAGTAGTACTTATCGAGTAATTGATATTGCCAATTTCATTAGATCACAGCGAGATAAAAAATAAATATACATTTATTGTAAACCTGAGTTATGTTTTTTTGTATAAAAATACTGTTCATCTCGGGAAAATTACAAGCCTTAGAATAGGGTCCTGGAATAACAATCTAATGCAAATTACTTAGAAAAAGATGTGTAATTTATCTTTCAACCAGCATAGGTACTTCTGAAAAAAAAAACAACAACAGATTACCACAAAAAAACAATACCAAACAATAACAAGAGAACATAAATCAAAAATGCTGTCCCATTTTTATTTGCACCGATAAATTGTCCACGATATCAAGGCTTTATTTGAGGGCACTTACAGCGTAGTCGCCATTGAAACCTAGTTCATTTGTTCTGAATGAGCTCCCCGTTAGTAGGATCTACGTCACGAACACAGTTGTTCACTGAACTAAAGTAATTAGAAGTCGCATTTCACGTAAAATACGTCAGAGAATGCCAATGGTCTTGAGTGCTTTATTGAAAAGTGGACTTTTAGCTTGTGTTCTGAAATCTAAAGTGATTTTAGATGTAATTGCGCCTTCGTAGTGGAGGCTGAAGATGTTTTTGATCTTGTGGCTTTATTTTAAGACTTAACGTAGTTAGCATAGAGCTCTTTGTGATGGAGCTCGTCCGGCGAAGTGCTATCGCCATACCTATTTCCTATTAATCTTTTGCCTATATCTGCTGTAAAGCAGCGTTACTGTGTCCCGGTTTGAAGAGTATGGGTGCTGGTGTAATTGCAGACACATGAGACACTTCAACTTTATGTCTGGGATGGCAACGCATGTGCAAGGTTTCTGGTATTGCATATGTCTATAGGCAGCGGTACGGTAACCACTTAACATCATGTAGGCCGTCGGCTTGATTGCCAAAAAAAACAAAACCATAACAACGATGTTTAATTGCAGCTTTGGTAATTTTTATCAGAACTTTATGTAAGTAGTTAAGTAATTCCATTAGGTGAGTTAATGATATAAATGGCTATAGCCACCTAAACGACGAGATCAATGTGTTGCGATTTGTTTCACGCTGCGCACTCGGGGAGAAATGAAAGCTTTACAGATGTACTCATAACAAATGTGGGACACGTTTACGTAACGCGGAGTGAGGGTTAGTTGCATCGTGTAAAATAGGATGGAATTTATAGAATACAGAGAGAAGTATTTAACACACGCAAACCTAGAAAACTAAGTTATGAAAAGATTTATTTTGTTACGTTTTTATTACGGTTTATCATTTGAAAGTGGTAGTTTCCGTGAATAAAAAACTCCACACTACTTAAGTTTGTCTATTGATTGTTGAACATACATACATACATACATAAACTCACGCCTTTTTCCATTGTTAAACATAAATTACTAAAAATACACTAATTTCAAGATAAGCCTAGCATATACCATATACTACTTTTTGCCTTCAACTTCATTCACGTAAATCGGACGCAGATGAAGACGCGGACTAAAAGTAGCCTACCTATGTCTTTTCTTGGGGTTTTAACTTACCCCGTGCCAAATTTTATCAAAATCGGTGCCGTTATTTAGTAACAGAAATGCAGACAGAGTTACCTTTGCATTAATAATATTACTATGGATTAAACGTATCAAATCTCAAAAATCGTCCTGCACATCGAAGGCAAGACAATGCCACTTCCAGACATAACACCGCCGCGTGAAACAGTACCCCGCGCAAATGGCTGATGGTCGGTAGCCGCGGTATTGCGTTACACAGGCGACAGGGGACGGCCATTTCCTCAAGCCGAGGCGCTAACTCAATCACCACTCCCAGAATTTTTCCCCTCGGATTCCCTCGCAGTGGGCGGACGTGACCGAAGCACGTTGATGACTGCCTAACTAAGTTCACTTCAATTTTATGTACTTTCGTCTTTGTCCACGGGACACGTTTTAGGTAGTCTTGTCGTTTTGTTCTTGAGTGGCAAGTCTAAGTAATATACTATAAATGGTAAACTGTGACTGCTATTGTAATACATTTTAAATATTGAATTAAAGTTGCTTCTATATTTACCTATGATGTTTGCTCACATAAAATAAACAATTGTATTTTTTGACAATTATTATTTATGTAAGTATGGGTATAAAGTGATCTCAGTAATATTATAATAAATATTTGTATAATTATAAAATTTATAATCGAAATATGTTTAATATGAATAAGAATTGTTAAGTTGTAAAGATATTGTTTAATTTGAATATTTCATTACAATTTAACTGTAATGATCTTTGACATTTATGTTGCTGTGTCCCTTACAGGGTCCATAATTGTACCCCTTTTTATTTTATTTTATAGATGGGAAATCATTAAATAACTTCCCCCGCTCTGGGCAGGGCGGGAGGGAGTGTCAGACTTTTACTGACTAAAACCCATTTATGTTCCATCATGTGCACTTTGCGTTCCGGGGGCGCGGTGTCTCTTTCGAACAACCCACAGATAATTGTACCCCTATTATCACACCTTTATTGACATTATGTTATGCAAATAAATGAATGTGAATAAGTTTTCATTGACTGTACTTCTTTGGTATCAAAAATAATGATGATTCTGCTAAGGAATATCTAGTACCAATTAATTTTATTCCGAAGTATATAATTAATCAGAATATCTCTTTATAGTATTTAATTACCAGACGTTCAAAGGAAACCATACATAATTGCTAAATGACATTGTTTTGATAAGATAATAAATTCCATTATATCTTTCGCTGTAATAAAAGATTATGATGTGAAACGGAATTCCTTTGTTTCTTTAAAGGAATTTTAATTGCCAATTTTTTCTTTGTTTTTATTAATTGACTACATGAACAGAATCTTTCTAAATTAATGGAGATTGTACATGAGATATTCAATGCTCAATAGATTTATTGCTTTTTCATAAATACATGCTTAGGTGGTAGATATTATGACGAGCATAGCAATAGATTATGAGAAAGAAAGTTCGGTTTCAGAAAATGTTCAGGAACTTTATAAAAAAAGAAAAAAAAGATGCATCATACAAGGTGTTGATTTGCCTCGTCAAATTCAAGGAGTTAACTAAGCTCGTGATTCTTAACACGAATCAATAATAAAATAAATTGGTATTAAAATTTATATTTTTTGGCGTGATTTTCGAATTCGAACTAGCCATCTTGCTAGAGGGTTTAGGCGCTATGTACACATTGATATAGCCGCGCGACAGCTTTGCCTACCGCATACGCACGCAACTGGGCGATTCTGATTTTTGCAAGAGGAAAAATATTTTAAAAAATTTCTGGAATACTGTTATTTGATAGTTACAACTAAAAAAACAAGTATTTATCAAATTTTGACCAGGTATAGTAATTTTATTTGATTACTTCTTTTTTTTATGACTAACTCCTAAAATTTGTCGAGGATGCAAATAAACAGCTTGTATATCTATAGCTTCTAGCATTCTCCACAATTTTTGCAGATTACAATGGTCGTAGAATGAGGACACTCAGCTAAATGAACCATTGGGCAATAAAACTTTTTTATTGTCGTTCTGTTTTTCAATACACTATGATATGTAGTACATATTCAATGGAAGTTACGCTTTTCGATACAACAAATCATTTTTACTGAAATATTGGAAAAAAACGGACACAATAACAATAATCGGCCAAGTGTGAGTCGGACTCACATACGATGGGCTCCGTTCCACCGTAGCTAGGTACAATACTTAACGTTACCTACATACGAAAAAAGTTTCTTGTATGGAAGAACTTTAACTTTATTTTTATTATTTGTTGTTATGTCGGCCTTAGTAAAACACAGTGTTCTCAAATTACTATTACTGTTTAAAAGATAGACCAAGGTGACAGAGAAACGATACCTACAATAAGATAGACGGACGAACATACAGCAATAGCGTCAAGATGCTACCTTTATGGTACTTGCAGAACTCCAAAAGATAGCTACATTTTTAATACAAAAGCTTCTATTTCACAAAAACACTCAAATAAGTACAACAATATTATAATGAGCCAACTCAATGTTATTGAAAAAGAGAAAAAGAAAACGTTTTTCTTTGAAACAAACTCGTCCTTATACTCAAAGAATGAAATAATGTCTTAATTAAAACGACATTTCAGTTATTATTGTCGCAATGACAAAGTATAAAGGAAGTCAGCTCGGCAAAGGTGTGCAGTTAAAGGCAGCTCGAACATTGCTAATTAGAAGTGGTGCTGCCGGCGCACTGCACAAAGTTACTGCTACCTTTCATACTGTTGCACTTTGCTCAGAAACATTTTTCCGCCGCGACTGAGCGCAATGCCGACGTTTGAGCCTTTTTATTCGAACTAGCTAGTTATGTGTGACATACGGGCGGGGGAAATCGTGAATGTTGTACTGGCTGGCTTTTTATTATCCCGCCATCTTCCAGGGAGTGAAAGTACTGGTGAATACAAACAGCTGCTGTTACAGGACCAACCCCAAAAATATGTAAAAAAAAAAATATGCCGTTCCCTACAAAAATGCACTGCAACACGATGAAAAGAGCCCACTGGTCCCACTAGAGGGCTTTTAAAAAAAGGTTATACACAAATCATTGGTTAGTAGACTAGTGCCACTTTAAAATTGAGATATTTTCTTTTTAATTGTTTTTAAATGAATAGCAGGCCTACCACGAGCTCTTCAATGTAAAAGTATTTGATTACAGAATATTTTCAAATTGAAAAATATGACTGTCCCTAGCATGTAACGTGTACACAACGAGCATAATAATTGTCACCCATTGGTATGAATAAAGTCTAAAGCTGCACAAATATAATAGTCGGTATTTTCAATTAAATAATCGATCGAATTTGTGTTACGTTTTTTTCCGGGAGCTCGTGGCAGGCCCTAAGTTGTACAATGTCGAACGTTTTTATTACCATCCGTTTACTCACCACGAATTTATGGTAAGTACTTATGAACAAAAATTTCAAACCTTATTTCGATAAAAAAGAATTTTAGTATCTACGTTCAATATTTCGTTCGGATATATTTTAATTTTGATGGCCGTCAGGTGTTAGCTCGTATAACTTTATGGCAGTGTGTACGTAGCTTTTCGTACTCTGGCTATAGGTTGCCTTTCACGTTACCTTTTAGCTTTTACATTGTGAAATTGGTGTTGTTCACGTTAATAAACTTTTTCTTTGTGATCCGTTCATTTAGGTATGTTTCTTTGCACGTCATGTATGAAGGTAGTTAGGTACATAGTTTGGTAGTATACTCTTTCATTACGAGTAGTTACTTTGTACGTCAGAGTTCAGTGCTACAGCGAATGTACAATGTATTTCTTTGAAACTCCCGGTAACGTACAATAAAGCGCATGTAAGGCTTAAACCACAATTCGCAAATACGTATGAAAAACCTTTTATTTTTATTAAAACATTTTCATATTTTTATGAACAGCTAAATGTTATGTAGGTACCTAAGTTGTTATATCACGTATACTTTTTCATAACACGTATCGTGTAGCTGAGCATACCATTACCGTAAGTTTTATTATGACTACATCATGAAAACGGCTAAGTCATGAGTGTATACAGCGTTGCCTGAAAATGGAACGTAGTGTGGGTTATTGCATATTGCGATGAAAAATGTTTTCATAAAAATCTCGCCGAGTTCGCTCAGAGCGCTCACTGATCTTTTAATCTCTTAATTACATGAGGGCAGAATACGCGGGGATTTCACCAAAATAACCATGCAAAATGGATGGCCGCCCCCGCCCGCGCTCACCTCGTGAATATGAATTATTCTTTCGTTGCTACAGCTTGGACTCATATTTACATATTATATGAGCGCCTACGACGCTCAGCGTGCCCATTTCACTGGGTTAGCGTTTTTGTTGCGCTACGGCTGGTGGATATTTGGCGGGCGGTAACTTTTTTATACTATTTTTGGCACGATTCGTCATCAATCCCGTTCACACAAGAGAGTATATATCCCGGTGCCATTTCCGCACGTCGCGCCGATTGCGAATCTCCCACAATACGAGGTTTATTGCAAATCCATCGCTGAAGACTTCGGCACTTGGGAGTACGCCGTCAGTTTATCACGGCGGGCTCCTGTCGGCCCCCAGAGCCTCCACACTAACTTTACGACCATCGCTGAGAACGAAGCAGCCCGCAGTAAAATTTCAATATCCGCCAAAATATGGCATTTCATTTAACCTCTCGCTGAAATGCCAAGATGGGACGTAAAAATGTAATGGGTTTCTTTCTAATTATTTATGTTCCTAATAGAATGGGCTTGCTCTCTTTGATATTAAACCTATAAACCAGTGTATTTTTTCTTGCTTGCCTGGCATTCCATGAAAAGCTCTTTTTATAGGCCATGTAATGAAGAAATATTTTTTGAATATCAGAATGAATGAAACAGGTTGGCTAAGTTGAAATTGTTTATTGATTCAATTGGGAATTGACTAGATATTTTAACATTTGATTTAATTTAGTTAATGAGATGGCAGGACGGATGCATAGAAGTGTAAGTGAGCCCTCTGTAGGCACCGTGGGAAATGTGTGAGTATAATTCAAACTAGACATTTAATCCATTTCCTATGACTACTCTAAGAGCATAGCTGGACACAGCGGCATGGACAGGCCACTGAATAACCTTTTGTAGGAGATGAACTAGACAAAGGACTGGCCTTTTTTTGGGTCACTATTGCCAAGCAAGCCAGCTTTTTGGGAACTTGTCTCATACCAAGCGATGTGGTCGAGTTTTACAGATATATGAATACCTCTACCTTTTCAAAATTGTGTGCTTTATAATATTATTTTTAAGGTTTGTATATATTTATTTCTGGTTTTATTTTAGTTGTAAAGTCACTATAAATATTAAAATTAACCATTAGTTTATTGGCGAGGATTTCTGAAAATAAAACTAACCATTAGTGACTTCTTTGGTACAGTAAATCGGGGTGAATAGGGGAGAAATTTAGAAGAGATTTTAACTATGTAGTTTATTGCCAAATATAATTTATTTTTATCAATTATTTCAAGTGTTTAATTGTTGTCTTATGTTTTTGTTGTTATTATTTTCCAGTACTTTTTTGCCGTGACTCCTTACAGTGATACCATCGATCGACCATTATGTGCAATGAGAACTTTTAAGACTTTTTCAGGACGATAGGCACAAATGCGACTGCCGATGGAGCTGAGCATTATTCTCAGAAGTTAGCCAGGATGGAGAATCCCTTTGGGAAGGTTCTGTGGGAGGGGCGAATGAAAAAAATTACGACCTTTATTATAATGACCGCATGGAATGAACGCTTTCAGGTTGGTAAAATTTACATATTGGAAAACTCATATTGGAACTGCGTCGTTAGCCTAGTGGTCCTAAGCACGACTGCTACGCTAGAGGTCCTGGGTTCGATTCCCAGGTCGACCAAAAAGTGTTATTGGGTTTTTCTATGAAATTCTCAGTAGCAGCTCGGAGTTTGGATTTGTGCCCGGTTAATGGCAATAGGCTCGCCCCCTATTACATGGGACCTAAATATACCGGCGAACTGTGGGTGTACATTGGTACACCTCTGCCTAACCCTTTGGGGAATACAGGCGTGATGGTATTTAAATTGGAAAAATGGCTGTGACTATCAACTAGACTCCATATATTAAAGCATTAGAAATATAACGGCATTATCGTGTTTTTTTTGGCTTACAGTCATTACTTTATATTTAGTGACACCACCGTGCCTTAAAAAGCACGTAAAACCGTTGGTCCCGGCTTTCAGTCGTAGATTGTTGACAGTCGATACGGATAGTCAGAAGCCGGAAAGTCTGACAACCAGTCTTACTAAGAGGTATCGTGTTGACCAGAAAATGGGTTGTGAAGGTCAGAAAGGCAGTCACTTCACGTAAAACATTGGTATTTACCTGCATCCGGTTAGATTGGAAGCCAACCCTAACGTAGTTGAGGAAAAGCTAGGCAGATGAAGAGATGATCATCTGCCTAGCTTTTTCTCAACTATTTTTTTTTTTAATTTTCTTATATTTATCTTTAGGAGCTTTATATAATGCAACAACTATAGCGTTGTAACGTTATTTTTCTTATCCTACTATATTATATCCTACTACTATTATAAAGGCGAAAGTTTGTATGTATGGATGTATGGATGGATGTTTGTTACTCTTTCACGCTTAAACGGCTGAATGGATTTGAATGAAACTTTACCACAATATAGCTTATACATCAGAATAACACATAGGCTATAGCTTATACATCAGAATAACACATAGGCTACAATTTTTGACTAGACGGGACGAACCTGAAGTCCACGCGAACGAAGTCGCGGGCAAAAGCTAGTATTGTATAGATTAAAGATAAAGTCCACCAAAGTTTTCACCAACAAAGTAAATGTGTCCTTACTTATCATACAACACTGCTTACTTGTTTCAGACCTTCCTTCTCCTCTCGATTGTGTACAAGTTCATTATGCATCTTCTCATCGCATACTACTTGGACGACCCACACAGGATATGCATAGACTTGTCCTTGGTGTTACTGGAACTATGCTTTCTGCTCGATGTGGTTGTTCATCTTCTTCATATGTTTTGGTCTGTGGTTCGATTACATGTTAGAGTTTATCGGAGGAGCATATTCTTTATGATTTACGATATTATTTCACTCATACCTTTGTCTCAGATTTGTAAGTTTACTATACTATACTATAACTGTAACTGTGTTTAACTTATTGTGCGTGGGGGGGGGGGGGGGGGGGGGGGGGCTGGGTTCGATTTCCAGGTCGGGCAAAAATTGTTATTGGGTTTTTCCATTAGGAATTTCTCAGTAACAGCTCGGAATTTGGAAGTCGGTGGTGTAACACCCCCGTGCTTAGGAAAGCATGTAAAGCCGTTGGTCTTACGCGCACACACTTTTGCACTATATCTTCTGCGTACTTGGCTAATCTGCATTAAGCTTAGCCGCCGTGGTCGGAATCGGACTGGAGAATGCATACTTACTATAATAACATAATAAAGCCGAAGAGTTTTTCTTTGTTTGTTTGTAAAAGCGCTGTTCTGTGAAACTACCAGTAGGATTGCAAAGCTCTTTTTACATATGATAGCAAGATTAATGGGTTCCAAGTTAATAGAATTTACCACTTTAACGAGTAAAACATTCTGTTGGCAGTTAAGAAAAGACCTGGTTTTGAGAATGTTATATTAGTTGGGAGATGGATGGAAATTGGACGCATTTACAGACTGTTTGTCTTCTTTCAAGAAATTAACGAACATGTAAGTTTTGAGTACAATTTTATATTTTATAAAAATGATACGTCACCGAATTCCGCCTGTATCTTGGATGCGTTTACAAACATGTACCTAGATTCAACCAGACCTGGAACGATTATTTCTAGACAGATACAAATGTTGAAAGTTCCGAGTAGAAACCGAACCCGCGCCATGCAACGCAGCGGCGTGTTGTCTATAACAAATATACCTAAGTCTATTTATAATGGTTTTTATTTGATTGACAATTAATAAATTAAACTATTTGAGTTTTACATACCATTACGCCTGTATTCCCCAAAGGGTTAGACAAAGATGTGCCAATGTACACCCACAGTTTGCCGGTATGTTTAAGTCCCATGTAATAGGGGCGAGCCTATTGCCATAAAACGGGCACAAATCCTAACTCCGAGCTGCTACTAAAATTTCATACAAAAACCCAATAACACTTTGGTCGACCTGGGAATCTTGTAAATTTATGACTGACTCCAACCGATTGAGCTGAAATACACATAAAATTTGGGTGACAATATGCATGGTTAGCTGTGTGACGTCATTCTAAATACATCATCGCGGAACACCCAAGATGGCGGACTTGTTATTTTTAATGCACTAATATAATATCGGTATCAAAATAAATGAAAGGGCTGCTGAGATTAACTCGAAATAAAAGCTAGTTTTTAAAAAAGATCCTTACATTTTCTGCTATTTCATTTCCAGATGCGTAAGTCACGCCGTTTATGGTCGTTTAGTGAACAAATCATAACAGCGGCATTGCTCCTTCATCTAAACACTTGTCTGTGGTACTCTTTGAACCGAGCGCCTCCAGTGGAACACTCTTGGTACAATATTGGGTATCCGCCACATGTACACGCTAGGAGCTTGAAATTTAACTGGTATGTCTTTATTATAATTTAATAGAACACAATAATGTAGATACCTATCATCATCATCTTCCTGCCCTTATCCCATGTTACTTGGGGTCGGCGCAACACGTTTTCTTCTTCCATGCCGTTCTGTCAACCGTCATGCTATCACGTACTGACTCCTTTCTCTTTCATATCATTCTTCACACAATCCATCCATTTTTTCTTTGGCCTCCCTCTTCCTCACCATCCATCTGTAGATGTAGATACCTATGTATACCTATTGGTATACATAGGTATCTAGTTTCCAAAACTAGACTGGAAACTGCTGGACCGATTTTAACCATTTTTTCACCAATAGGTAGATATATTATTCCTGATTAAGATAGGCTATGTTACTTTAATTAATTAACGCGGGTAAATAAACCACGCGGACGACGTCGCGGGCAGAAGCTAGTTAAGAATATTAGAGTGGTGTTGTGTACATACTTCTTATGACGAATTTTTATTTACAGTTACAGAACCTGTTGGTACTATTGTACTTGCCGTTTCTTCAATGTCGTATTTGGAGATTCATTTCCTATTGTGAGTTTTTTTATCTATCACTAATATCTTATCTTTCTTTCTTTTATTCAACCTCATGTCTATATGTAGCTCTATAGCAGTTGCGAGGATTCCAAGCAACTCCATTCCTACCGAAATACCTGAAGGGAAAGAAGTACGAAACAGCCATCGCACTATTGTACATAACAATTATAAAATAATGTATAACTTTTATTATCTAAAGAATCAAGCAATATTTGTCTTGGCTTCCTCCTTACAAAAATCCAGTCTATATACAAATACAGTTTTTGAGAGTTTCTTGCTTGTTCTTCTCCATAGAGACCTACTCGTACCTACGTTTTTAACGAGCATCAAGCTTCAAGATTCCGCCTAATTGAGTGACTCCTTGACAATTCAAAAGTGCCTCTAATGGTTTAATTTTATGGCGCGCTTTTACTTTGGCCAGAGGCTAGGCATTGCCATCCAACGTGGCAATACCGGCCGTCTTTTGGGCACATTTCCAGTTCACGACAATGAGGAGAAATATTAATTGAAATAAAAGAATATTTCTTTAGACAAATAAGTAATTATAAAATTGGAATGTATGCTTTAACTTTGATTTCGCTTTATATTACAGAGTGACATGCAAAAGTGGTTGACTTCAATTCTAATGCTTGTTGGCTATGTATTCTTCCGGTACCGCTTCATAGGTACTTTAGCCTGGGAGTTGCTCATCGAGAACACGAGAAGATCCAGCTTTGTTGATAGAGTAAGTTTTAAAATCATTAGTGGGGGATTAACTACCTCGCTAGCCTAGTGGTCCTAAGCACGACTGCTACGCTAGAGGTCCTAGGTTCGATTAACAGGTCGGGCAAAAAGTGTTATTGGTTTTTTCCATTAGGAATTTCTCAGTAGCAGCTCGGAGTTTGGATTTGTGCCCGGTTAATGGCAATAGGCTCGCCCCCTATTACATTGGACCTAAAACATACCGGCGAACTGTGGGTGTACATTGATACAGCTCTGCCTAACCCTTCGGGGAATAGAGGCGTGTATGTATGTATGTATGTTAAATGTTGTGGGGAGGCTAAGGATTATGGGAGAGGGTAAGGAGAGAGGGCAACGGGATAGTATAAGGAGAGAGGGTAAGTAGGGAGGGTAAGAAAGGAGGGTTAGGAGAAAGGGTAAGGAGATAGGATAAGGAGAGATGGTAAGGCGCGTAATGTAACTGCACACATTTTGGATTGACTGATATCCCTTTGCTATAATACCTCCCACAGCGGATATTTCGAAATTTTCTGAAAATTATATTCATCAATCCAAACAATATCTTTATAAATGCACTTCTCCTCTGCTTTTAAAAGCATAGAAACGAAATATTAATAATAAATTAATGTGTGTAATCAGCACCCAATGAAACATATGAAAATTCATCTTTTATTTACAAAAAGCGGCATGAATATTCATTATGAGATTGCGCAGTTTTAAATCCTTATGAATAATTATATTGGTAAACTGATTAATGCATTACCGTATTAATTTAATTTCAGTACCATTACATGATGAACTACCTAAAGTTAAGCAAGGCGCCACCTTGGTTGGTACACCAGTGCAAGAACTATAAACTGAAATTGTGGGAAATGAAAGCTGGGATTCTAAGATCGGACCAACTACAAACACTACCACTGCCATTACAGATGGAACTAATCTTCGACATTAATGTTGGGAATTTCCACAACTCCATACTATTCAGAGAGACTAGTTAGTTTATACCTAGTACTATATTATAGAATGTTACTCACTATTATACATGCGAGAGTTTGTGAGAATGGGTAGATTGGTGTTTGTTACTCTTTCACGCTTAAACGGCTGAACGGATTTGAATGACATTTAGCACTAAGATATGTTCTAGTGTGGAATAAGACATAGGCTACTTTGTATCCCGGAAAATTTACGGTTCCCGTGGGATAATATGTCTTATTTGAAGCGGACGAAGTCGCGGGCAGCGGCTATGATGTTTGTTACTGAATCACGCCAGAACGGCTGATCGGATGTGGATGATATTCGGCACAGAAATAGGTTATAGTCTGGAATAGGTTATAGGATACTTTTTATCTCGGGAGATAATAATTATAAAGTTTAACGCGAATGAAGTCGCGGGCAAAAGCGAGTCTCTTTATAATGGGAACTGCGAAGTTTCCATTGAATTCAATACCTTTGTAAATTCTGACGAAGTTCCTAAAAACGTCGCAGTGGGCGTTTACTTTGGGGCTTTCTGGATAATGATATTGTATTGAAACGAAGTTTTCATTAATTAAGAGCTACCGTGCACATTTTATTAAAGTTTGTTAGTATCCTATTGTCCATGTTTTAAGTGGAACATCTTTGAAGGAGAATCTTTGAGGTTTGTTGAAAATCTCGACGGTTTTAGTTCTACGTAAACTAATATTATACAGCCGTCATTTGTATACGTAGTTTCGTTGAAATTGATTGATGAATATTGGCAAACCATTAGATAAGGTAGGTAAAGCCTATCTTTTTTCTGCTTATCATTCATATCCATCTAAATTCTCCATGCTCCATACTATAATAAATGCGAAAGTGTGTAAGGATGGATGGATGGATGGATGAATATTTGTTACTCCTTGATGTTTAAACGGCTGAACGATATTACCCAACTGAAATTTGGCACAAATCCTAGATATTGATCTCGGTTACTACATAGGATACATTTTATCCTGTTTTTGTACTCCCATGGGATAACTTTGAACTTTGGCTTAATTCTGAAGTCTATGCAGCCAAAGTCACGGGCAGAAGCTAGTCATTCATATTTTGTAAAAACAATTGTATTTCAATTTGCGCTCCTCAACATTTCAGCGGTGTGCTATTCATTAACATGATGATTTTTTCTTTTAGACTTCGTTAAACAATCCTAAGATACTTTACTAATCTAATACTTTTCGAATCGATTGTAAGACTTTTTTTAACCCTAGATAAAAAATTGTTAAATTGAAATACAAGTTAAAATTATAACACCCCTGGGTGTTATAATTTTAACTTGTATTTCAATTTGTAGCTTCGTAGCTCCTAAACAACTGAACCAATTTTGATTCGGTTCTTTTGATTAAAAGGCGACTTGATCGAGTATCTTCTTAGCTATGATTCAAGAAAATCTATTCAGCTGTTTAAAGATTATCTGCTCTTTTCAAGTTGATTAATTAATGTGAGCATCTTCCAAAGGTCTTATCGAGTTTTATTTGCATCAGAGGTGTTTTCATTTTTTTTTTGTTTTCACAGAGGAATCGTTTATGCGTCAAATCTCTCTGCTGATGCGCCACGAGCTCTACTTGGCTGGACAGCATATCTGGAGCCAGGGTGTGGTGAAGAACGGCATGATTTGCATTAAGAGAGGCGTCATCGAAATGCTATCTGATGAAGATGACGAGAGTCCTATGATTGCTTTTAAAGAAGGAACTGTGAGTATTATTCATATTTAAAAGCATATTAAGTAAGTAAAAGTATACTAAGAAAAAAGTGTTTTCTTGGCCATTATTCTTTCAATCGTTTTTTAACAAAGACAAAGTGAGAACAAGCATTGTTTTGGCAATTAGTTAAAGTACGTACTTACGTAATGTATAACTCAGTGGTTAAGGCACCCGCCTCTTATGCACGATGCTTTGGGTTCGCAACCGGGCACGGGCAAGTACCAATATGACTTTTTCTATTTCACTAGGTATATACTTTATAAGTTCATCTTGGATATCATAGACATCAGTGCAGGAAAACATCGTGAGGAAACCCGGAGTTTTAATTAATATAAGTCTGAAATCATCAATCCGCCTTAAGCAAGCGTGGTGATCAATGCTCGTGTCTTCTCTGTATGAGAAGAGTCTTTTGCCCCTTGCATTGGGAAAATAATAGCCTGGTATTATTTAGGTACTTTATTTAGGTTTAGGTGCATTAAATATCTAGTTATAAAGTATATAACTAGATACTTAATCCACATTATAGATAATAATGTGGTTTTGTTATGCTTATTACCGATAATGACCATTATTATTCGTAATTTGAATTGCCTATTTATAGGTTCATAAACGCAGTCATTAAAATGTGCAATAATTGTCTAATTGTGCATGTAATGAAACACGTAGTGGGCACTGGCTGTTACTTCCGATCTCTGCAATGAACATTAAACTCCTGTAAGCCAGCCAATCACAGCAATTGACTATGCGTGACAACTTGGGTTCCTTACCCGAAGCGACTATGGGACGGTACGGGATCGGAATTGGGTAGATGACATCATTAAACAATAATTGCAAGACACAACTTCACAAAAAATAAACTGTTTATTGCCCAGAAAACCCGTTTTTTTTTAAATAACTATGAGATTCGGTTTTTAGTTGCTTTGAAATCAATAAATAGTTAGTGAATTGACAGAATAGGGTAATGAATTTATTTATTTTAAAGTTTTTTTTTAGTTTTATCGATAGGTAATCATCAAATGTCTTCTCCCGCCCTTAGTGTCAGACTTTTACTGACTAAAACCCATCCTCCCACCCATCCCATTCCTTCTTGTGCCCTTTGCGTTCTGGGAGCGCGGTATCTCTTTCGAACAACCCGCAGCATTTATTTTAAAGATAAAGTAGTAATAGATAATAATTTTTATTGATTGATTATTTCACGTATTCATTTTTTCATATGAAAAATCTATATTTTTAAATATTATTACAATAATAAAAACTCTTCAGCTTTACTATATGAGTATCGTGAAAAGGTCGTCGACCGTTAAGTAGGCACGCGTACATTATAACTATTGCATCTATTACTTAACTTAGTCTATCTTGCTTAAGTTCTTTAAAAGTTGTCTCGTAAGTAGGTACCTCGTCCGGCCACTAATGAAGGTAGGTCTTTCACTAAGTTGGTGAGACAAGCGGTAATTCTGTCTTCAGGTACTTGGCGAGTTAAGCCTGTTCTACTCGATTCCGTCCAAAGTTACTGTGAAGGCGGCTACTTATGTTGAGTTACAGGTAAGTACCTATGTACTATATTACTAACTTTTAAGACAGTGATATAAAAAAATTGCCTAAGTAAGGATCTCTGTACACTCACGTCATTGTTTAAATTAGTTGTCCTGTTAACTGCCACGCTGGTCCCGTAGCCAAATACCTGCGCGACAGCGCGTGATTGTGAGGTCTTGAGTTCGATTCCCTGGTTGGTCAAAAGGTTATTTGTGTTTTTCCATTTTCACTGACGTTTTCAGATAAACATATGTGACGCCAACGATATTTTACTCAAAGAAATATTATCATCAAGTTGTTTATGATGATTGCTGTTGTTTCGTCGCTAATCTATCAATATTTAGGTACTTTATTTTTTTCGCGTGGTATATCATCAAATTAATTGGAGTGTTGACTTATACTCACTTAAACCCATCCATGTTTCTTCATGTGCCCTTTGCGTTCCGGGGGCGCGTTATCTCTTTCGAACAACCTGCAGCCCTGGCAGGCATCGCCCCTCCGATTTGCTGACATCTCTTTTTCTTCTCATTCTCATTCTTTATTTCGGCATATTAAGGCAATGTTTAAAATAGCTTTTTATATCAAAAGTTACATCAATCTACAGGTTTTGCGAAGGACCGACTTTATGCGAGCTATTGCAGAACATCCCAGCATGTTTGAACATATACGAAAAACAATTGTGACTAGACTTGAGAGTTCGAGGACTAGACAGGTTAGTAGGTACCTGTGCCAAATACAGCAGAATAAGAAGTAGACAGCTAAAGAATCTTATATTGTTAATATTGGATTCGGCAAGGTTAGCGTTAAAAAGAGGCGTAGGTTGAAAAGAGTGTGCTAAGATGGTTCGGTCATGTTGAGAGGATGAGTGAAAGGCGATTAACAAAAGCAATTTATATGGCAGATGTGAGTGGCAATGCCGGGAGGGGACGCCCTAGAAAGACCTACCTTGACCTTATTGGTGAGGTTCTTCAGAAAGGTCAGGTGTACTCGTAACCGGCGTGCTTGTATGACCAGTTGTATGAATGTGGACGAGGCGAAATGAGTGTGTAAGGATCGTAGCAGGTGGCGATCCGTGGTTTCTGCCTACCCCCATGGGAAAAAGGCGTGAGTTTATGTATGTATGTGTAGCGTTTCCAATTAAAATCTAAGTGGGTTATAATTAAAAATCATAATTTAGCAAATTTATTACGGCCTACATGATTGCCCCGTTGGTGTCGAGGTCGCAAGCGATTATTAAACGTGGGGTCCTGAGTTTGATTCCCATGTCGGACAAATTATTATTGCGTTTGTATTTTATTTAATCGCTCCAGTGTGGGCGAGATTTAAACTAGTTACCCCTATATAAAAGCTGATGAAATACGTGTAATAGTTTCGGCTTTTACATTCTTATAAAGATTAAACTTTTATTCAATTTAAAGGGCAATACAATTATGAAAAAGCCAACTGATTTCGAAATCTGCGCCATTCAATGTTCATTTCGAATGTTCATTTGGAGTTTCAGTTGTAGGTTTTAGTTTCAGCTACGCCAGTTTGTTCACTCCACCCACCCACCTGACTTTCCCTAGAATAATAAAGTTGTTGAAACGTCAACATTTAACTTTATTACAATTTGAAATTAAACGCTTTTACCTTTACACAAAGTATGGCGCTTATAATTATGTTACGTATTAAATCAAAAAAAGCTAAAACAAAAATAGTATTTTTTTGGGTATAAATCCGCAGTCACACATTGATATAGTCAGTTTAAAAGGGGTGTAAATATTCTAAAATACTGTCAAACATAAAAAAAAAACTAAAAAGATTAAAAATTATGGACCGTGTCGTAATTTTATTTCTTTTATATCTATGTTTTTTGGGCCCTCAATGGTAACTATATTTTCGAGCCGTTTGGGTTGAAAACCCTCGGGCCGTGAGGTCCGTGTGCCCATAGCCCTTTTAAGGATCTATCTAGATGGTTGGTTAACACTTCTCGTGACCCAAAGTCTGGCTTTTACTTTGACCAGACGTTAAGCATTGTCAGCCAACGTGGCAATGCCGCCAGTCTTTTGGGCACTTTTCCGGTTGACGGCGATGCGGAGGAATTTATTGATGCCTTATAGTTTTTGTTTCTTTCGTGATATTATTAAGTTCTTTTTTAAATCTAATTTCAAAGTTGTAAATATTTAATAATTAACAATACAAATAAACTTGTCTTTTACAACAACAAACTCCTGAAATTTGACGAGGATGCCAAACAGCACCTTTTATTGGCTATAGTCGTAATACAACCAAATAAAGTACAGAATACGCCGTGAAATAAGTTCTCTTTAACATTTCTCTAGGAAGCAATAGAGAAATACGATAAAGGAGACTCGAGACTAATTCGTACCCGTTACCGGCCAATGAAAGTGCTCAAAGACAAGTTGGCAGGGGTCGAGGAAGAGGATCCCACTTTTGTGGATGACTCTCACATGTATTACCGAGGTAATAGAATTTCAATTTCAATGGCAGAACTTGGTTTTCTTTTTCTTTATGCGGATAGCGAAGTTTGTACGAGTAAGTTTTGAAGTTGTACCTATTGTAATGTTGTATGGTGGATGTTTTTTTTTTAAGATTATTTTTTATGTTAATGTTGTGAGATTTATTTATTATTCATCTACTTATTGAAATATTTTAGCATAACTAGACCGAAAAAATACTCATTAATATAGCTATGTATGTAACTAATTTAACATTTTGAAGAATAGTAATTATTTTATTGTGTAATTTCCATTTTTTTACCGACTTCAAAACAGGACGAGTTAGGAATTCGGTTTTATTTTTTTTAATTTTATGTTCGTTATATTATATAGTAATAATTTTACGATTATTTTTCTATCAGCGTAAAGTTCGGATTACTTAACGATATAAGCTACGCTAACTCATACTCGCTAATGGCATCCTCTAGTATGCCATTAGCGTAGCTTATACCTTAAAAGTTCTATACAATTACTTGTACTCCTATAACGTAAGTTGAGTGTCTAGACGAGAACAATGAACGCAAGCCAAAGTTCACAACGGAGTACTTGGAGCTGTATCAGATGTCCAGCAACGTGACCACGATAGACGCACCTCATATTTGTCTTAGATCTAACTTTCCTTGGATACTAATGCCTGACACCGACTTTGTAAGTAAACACTCTTATTATGGTGTAGAAATTTATTCACACATACAAAATGTAACTGGAATAACGCACCAGTCGACCACCCCAGACTAGAGAATTCAGTTATAATCATTATACTGGCACTCAAATTTTACTTTTATGCGCTTATGACATAGTTTATTTCTAAATTTAGTTATCCTAAATTTAGGCTATAGTGTGGGGCATAGATTTGATGTATATAGATTTATTTTAAATCCAATGTCAATATCGTTTTAAAAGCCTTGACTTAAATTTCACTTTCGTTGGATTTCACTGTTCAACTGAGAGGCGACTATAATTTACGTAGTTTTAATTATTTTAGAAATAGCTGAAATCGATTTAATAGCAGAGCCGATTTTAAGCACACTACTTTCAGGGCGTTTAATATATTACACGTTGTAGACAGTGTTAATTGTTTTACTTATTACTTCTGTTATGTAAAACATAACCTATTTTCAAAAATAATCATCCATTATGCCAATAGTCACTACCAATATTAACCCATTCCATTCCAGACACGCATGTTCAGCATAGGCCACTTCCTGATAGTCCTGTATATATGCTTCATGTGCCCTTACTCGGCACTACAGAACTATCACTCGGACGCCGAGAAAGTTATTACGACTATCGTGGTGGTCGGGTTGCTGCTAAACATCTATATACAACTCACTACTGCTAACAACGAGTCGGTGAGTTTGAGGTTAATTTAATAAGATCAAGAAGAAGTTAGTTTGTAGATGCATCGAGTAGTAAAAGGAGCTCGTGCAAGGAAGTACTACCACCATACCTATCTCTGCCGCAAAGCAGCGTTGCTGTGTTCCGGCTCGAAGGGTATGGGTGTCGGTGTAATTACAGGCACACGAGACGTTTCAATTTTGTGTCTGTTATGGCATTGAATTTGCAAGGTCTCTGGTATTGCAGATAGGCTTGTTTGCCATACAATTATGGCCCAATGGCCCAATGGCACAATGGCCCAATCAAGTAAAACGGTAAAATTAACTAAGGTCAAGGAGTAATAACATAAGGTCTTGTTTTGGTGCGTTTAATTTACTAAGTGACTATATTGACCGGTTTAGTGTCTCCATACATTGGGCGACTACTGGCTGCTTGCAATTGGTGGCCTTGCAATCGGTATCGATAACATACCATCACGCTTGTATTCTCCGAAGAGTTAGCCAAAGGTGTACCAATGTACACCCACAGTTCGCCGGTATATTTATGTCTCATGTACCTAATTGGCGGCGAGCCTATTGCCATCAAATCTGAAACCGATCGGTACTTATCGATACCACTAAGAAATATAATCTTTGTCATACATATTTTATCCCAAACAAGTACATACTCAGACTAAAAGTATTGAGAAACATTATAAAAAAGGGGGGTCTTAAATGTATGAAACATGCGTTCGGGCCAGCTTCTGATACAAAACTAACCAATTATTTTAGTGACCTACCCCGGAAAGATAAATATCAATTGAATAAAAATCTTCCAGTAAAAAGCGAGTTAAAAAAAACACTATTCTCTTATAAACATTGTTTTTTTATCATTCTCGGAATTTGATACCAATTTTAGAATCCCTCAAAATAGGGTGCTTTTAAGCCATATTACTAAAAATAAATTCATAATAATGAATATGAAATAGGTTCACAAACAATCTACGTTGAAAAGGAACATTATCTTTTTCCTTGATTAAGTACTTACTGGCCTTTTGACGTCATGGAATCCTATCCTATTCTACTAATATTATAAATGCGAAAAATTGTAGATGGGTTACTCTTTCATGCTTAAACGGCTGAACGCATCTGAAAGAAATTTAGATTTCACACATACACATACATACATAAACTCACGCCTTTTTCCCATGGGGGTAGGCAGAAACCACAGAACGCCACCTGCTACAATCCTTACATACTACTTTCGCCTCGTCCACGTTCATACACATGGTCATACAAGCACGCCGGTTACGAGTACTGCACACCCGACCTTTCTGAAGAACCTCACCAATAAGGTCAGGGTAGGTCTTTCTAAGGCGTCCCCTCCCGGCGTTGTCACTCACATCTGCCACAAAAATACCTTTTGTTAGTCGCCTTTCACTCATCCTCTCAACATGACCATTTAGATTTCACATAGATAGATATACTCTGGAATAGCACATAGGCTACTTTTTATGCCGGAAAAATGTACGGCGCTCGTAGAATAATATATTGACTTTGACGCGGACAAAGTGGCGGGTGGTAGCTAGTCCATACTTATATTATAAAGAAGTAAAGTTTGTGAGGTTGTAGGGGTAATCTCTAGATCTACCGAACCGATTTTGAATATTCTTTCACCCATAGAAAGCCACGTTCTTTGTGTGTTATCCGCTATATAAAATCACGCTACGGCACACGGGAGCGGAGCAGTAACCAAAGACGTATTGTAAGGTGGCTGAAATAAGCCACGCGGACAAAGCCGCGGGCAGTGCGCTAGTAATATACGTATATAATTATATATAATTATATACGTATATAATTATTGTAAAATATGTGTTATAAAATAGAGTACTTACCTATTTAGTTTATAAGTTCTTTGTTCTGTGGTTTTAGCCTTGGCCGAACATCATAGACGCCCCAGGCCGGTGGCGAACACATAAGTGCTTTTAAGTACACGTGTGTGTTGCTGTGAAAGTCGAAATTCAAGAAGTTTTTTTTTTAATTCCTAATAGTCTATTAAGTGTTAGTGAAGGAAATACGTCTACAGATCGCATTTTCGGAAGGTCTTAGAAAATGTCAAGTCGTGTTTGCGTAATTGAACTTTTGAAGTAACTCCAATAATAGGTAGTTAATAGGGGTTCTCCAATAATAGTTATACAGTATACTACATCTAAAACGTATGCTTGGAATGAATTTAAGATTAATCAGCTTTAAATATCCAAAATCATTAGGCAACTTTGGAAAATGGGAGACATTTTAACGTGTACTGGTTCCTTTTCCCAATTGCTAGGTATCCAGCCTTAGAATAAGTTACAAAACTGTATTAAATCACAAGCAACAAAAAACTAAATCACGAAGACCATTCTATTCACTCTGAAGTCTGACCCTAATACAGAAAACAATAAGAATAAATAAGAAGTTTTAGGTACAGTCAGGTAAATGCTTACGAACCAACCTACCCTATAAACTGTGGCAAATAAAGGCCCATTCGCTATTGTAGTTATTATTGCGGCACACAATGAGCCCTGCTTGATTGGATCGAAGCGTACAAAGGGAGGTTTGGTCGCGTGTACACGGTTAATTCAAATCAATTAATGACGATGCGAGGTTTGATTCACAATTGGTGTAAACTTTGATGTATTGCAAGGGTTTTGCTCTAGTGTAATGGGATGGTTTAGGCTGCTTGCAAACGAGACCACAACCGCACTGTGACCAGATCGTTAATCGTGTGTTTTAAGGGGGATGCGCTAAGGTGGCCTGTGAATGCAAAATTAAATAAAAGCAGACGCCGTGAAATTATAAATTAAACCAAAATAGACGCGACAACCAACATAAACGTATAATAATTAAATTACCTATTTTCTAATTTTATTATTGTTTAAAAGTTCTGTGTTTAGATTAATTGTATAAATAACTTAATTATTATTATAAAAGCATTTGTTTGGATGGATGGATGTATGGATGGATGTTTGTTTGTTACTCTTTCACGCTTAAACGACTTAACGGATCTGAGTAAAATTTGAATTACAATCTGGAATAGCACACAGGATTTTTATTCCGGAAAAATGTACGCTTCCCGTAGGATAATATATTAGCTTTGACGCGGAGGAAGTCGCGGGTGGAAGCTAATAACTAAATAAAAACTTGTATTTTGAGAACAAAAGAATTATGTTTATAAAATCATCAACGTAATTCTTCAGGTCAATGTACCCCGTAAATGCGTCTATTTAATGAAAAATGACGTTTGCGCTCAAATATAACTTAGACGATTAAAGTCTCTAAAAACATTTTCCTTACTGTCGCGTCTAATTTTTCATTACCACACAAACATAATATACCGGCCTGCAAATTGCATTAAGTTAAAGAAATTTTGAATTTTGCAGCCAGCGCATCCCCCTTAATTTAAACTGCGTGAACCCCGCCGGAGTTGCTGCAGGACGAATAGTTATCATCAGACATGGCTAATGTTCGGGCACAGTTTGAACTAAATATACACACATTTCAGATTTTTAAATCCTTATTAATGAGCACAATATCAAAGGAAATACGAAATAGATCAAAAATTAAGAAAATAATACTTTTAGGTGTTGCCAAAAATTCTGAATAGCAGTGAATTGTGTTATTTTGTGTCTATTTAAATTATAAGTAAAACTAACATTGCTAATCGACTTTCGTTGCTGACCCTACCTACATAATTGTGTAATACACCACCAACCAATTAATTGACATGCTTTTTATGAGTTGTCAATACTCGATTTCCCCATTGATTTCTGTGACATATGCAAACTTAAGTTACTTATTTATCAACAGATTTCTTTGCCGGCGAGAAGAAATCTGACAAAAATCGGTAAAAAAACGGTCGTGGGTGGGAGCCTTAATTGAATAACTGTGTATTGATTACAAAGCACCTATGAAAAATATATACAATTAACTGTAAATTAATTGGATTTTTGGAAAGAGCTAAAATAAAATGTTTTTTAGAGAAGTTGAGCCTTGGATTCCTGTTAAAACAATATGTACCTAGATAGTCAACCTTACTATAAAACAAATATTAGTATTAAGGTCGACGGTAATATTAATATAGTTATCCCTAACTAGTTGAGAAGCTTTGTGCAAAATCCGCAAAAGTAATAATCATACCAGCCTAATATTGTCCCAATGTAAGGCAAAGGCCTCTTTTCATACAGAGAAGGCACGAGCATTGATCACCATGCTTGCTCAAGGCGGATTGGCGTTTTCAGACTTAGGTATATTAATTACCTCAAAACAACAAAAGGGATTTATATGACAGATGTGAGTGGCAATGCCGGGAGGGGACGCCCTAGAAAGACCTAACTTGACCTTATTGGTGAGGTTCTTCAGAAAGGTCAGGTGCGCAGTACTCGTAACCGGCGTGCTTGTATGAATGTGGACGAAGCGAAAGGAGTGTGTTAGGATCGTAGCAGGTGGCGGTCCGTGGTTTCTGCCTACCCCCATGGGAAAAAGGCGTGAGTTTATGTATGTGTATGTATTAATTACCTATTAAGATGTTAATTGAAAATGTCACATTAGTACATACTAATGTGACATTTTCAATTAACATCTTACTGTTACTGGTTTGATACTGGCTGGTTACTGGTTTGATACCGAACAAGTACATACTTGTTCGGTATCAAACCAGTAACCTCATGCATGAAAGGCAACCAAACCATTGCGACCATCACAAAATTTCGACGAAAAGTAATTAAAACAAAATTGTTTTTACACCGAGTGCTCTCGATGAAACATAGACCATGTGTTATACTGGTAATTGTGTTTTGAGTGTATGTGTTAAATCAGAATTAGGAGAGTTCGTAACTAATGGTTGTTGTTAGTCATTGCTAAGCCATTATGTTGTAGATGAAGCGTCAATTAATCGATACTGCAAGCTCTAGGAAACATACGTCCGGCAAACAAGCTCTGGTTTTTGTTTTATACAATTTTTAACGCCCGACCATTCTAGGAAACACAGAGGTATTATAAGTTTAATGTACCTAGGTTTGTTTAGAGTATATTGCTGCTTTGCCTAAGCTGGAAAAAAGTGCCTCCCAAAACCAGTTTTATCTCATTGTTTACACATTAAAAAGACCGCGCTATCGCAGTAGGGATACACCTGTAGTCTGATAGTTGTAATGGAGATTTTTTGCTTTGGAGTTTTTTGCTAGTTCATCTCCATAGAGACCTACGTTTTGGAACGAGCAACTAGCTTCAACTTTAACTGTATCTTCTTGACAGTTCAAAAGTGCCTGTAAATGGTCTAATTGAAATAAATGCTTTGACTTTGACTTTTTAATAAATAAATATTTATGTTTAAAACTTTATTTTTACAGAGCGTAAGAAAAGATACTGTAAGAGAAATAGCAGAAATAAAAATGGCATCTTTTGGTTTCTATCTGGATATTGTGTCTGTGTTTCCTGTGTCCATCTTCACTGATACTTTGGACCCTCAAGGCGAGACGATTGCGGGTCAAATAGCCATGCTGTTCCCAGTACTGCAAGTGTGGCATTTGTGGGACTATATTGACAAGTGGGCTGAAAATTTTGAAAGCCATGTTCAGGTGAATGTTTTGACTACTTTTTATTGATTGTTTTGTTAACTAATGGTCAGTCCACACGATACAGACTTACGTAGATTTAAAAGAATTTAGTTGGCGTGAAGTTTTTGACTCATATTTTTCAGTGTGTGTCTGTACGACAAAAGTTTGTACTAAGTTTCTATCGTGTCTAACGGAATAATCAGTTTTGTTTTTTTGATACTGTATTTTATTCTCAGCGATTTCTCAAGACGCTTTCCCAAAAATATGGCATTTGATTGAACCTTTATAACACTTTAATGTAATCGTTGTAATAGCCTAGGTACCTATTTTTTATTTTTTTTTATTTAGCCCGTACTGTCCCACTGCTGGGCAAAGGCCTCCCCCAATTCCTTCCATTTACCTATAGGTTTTTAAAATAAGCAATAAAAAATGGTATAATGTAAGTATTAAAACGATATATAAATAGGTCTTATGCTTTGTTCTTTTCTTTGCCTATACCAAAAAAATAAAAACAAAAAATCGCTTCTAAAATTAGGTCCATCATATGACGGGCCTGTTGGTCTAGTGGTTAGCGGCCCTGACTGCTAAGCCGGAGGTCGTGGGTTCGATTCCCACCCAGGACAAACTTTGTGTGATGAGCATGATTGTTTGTTCTGTGTCTGGGTGTGATTTATCTATAATATGTATGTATTTATAAATTATATAAGTATGTATATCAGTTGTCTGGTTACCATAACACAAGCTCTGCTTAGCTTGGGATCAGATAGCCGTGTGTGAGTTGTCCCAAGATATTTATTTATTTATTTATTTATATTATTATACGGTAGCAACAATCTCTGTACTAACATCTGACACAACATCCAAACTCCTGTTCAAAAATCATACCGAATTTCACGAATATATTCTAAACCTGCATCCTCCACTAGTAAACGTGATTATTCTCCTAGAATAGAGCTTTCATTGGTCTCCAATTTCACGTAGGTTCCAAAGTAAGACGATGCATCATTCGACGTCATATCGTATACTATGCAGAGTTACCTCAACCGCTCTTGTCGGAGAATATTAAATACCGTTCTATTACAATTTGCAGCTTCTGATACTGCTCAAGTTTGTCTTGATATTCGTCATATTTTGCTACTGGTCTGGATGTTTCTTGTACCTTTACGCGTGTCCACGAAAATTATGTCGTGCAGTAAGTATATAGTACTTTATTCCTATTTATTATAATGTCTACCTTTTGTAACAAAGCCAAACGTACAGTAAAATAATTGTCCTTCAACTGCACTATCAATATTCGAATTGTGTGCATCAAAACTTTAAACCCCTGACGAAAAAAGCCCCTGTTTTCGCCGGGGAGTTTTACTACAAGTTTCACGCGAGTATTTTGTGTGTTTGTCGTGGCATCACAGCTCTCAAACAGCTGCACCTAATTTGGTATGTTTTTTTTTTGTATGAACGATGCCTACTTGATCGATAGTCTTTTTCTTCTTATGATTTAAGAAAATCGAGTAACGTGGGGGATACTTTTTATTAAAAAAATATGTTATTATGCTTATGGAATACTTAGTGGGTTATGTAAAAAAAATGACTATCCGGTAGTAATAGTTGCAAATTCGTTATCAGGGATATTAAATATTGTGTTCGACGGCACATACACATAATAAGAACAAACAAAAACAATAAAAAATTGATTTAGAAATATATTTATTTGACGTAACTAGTGAACTCCATACTAAGTCTCCATAAGTGAAAATAATTAAATTCAACAGAACTCCTGGATGTCACAACTGATATACTGGGAGACGAAGGTGTTCATGGCGATTGAGGCCCACCACGAGAGCCCTATGAAGACGTCCTTCTTGTTCGGCACCACCGTGTTCACTGGGACTGGCAGCTCGGAGCTCGCGCCCGGAGACATTGATCTTGTCGTTGTAAGTAAGAAAAAAAAACTACAATTTTCTACAGGTTTTTTAATTTATTTATGTACCTACTAGCTTTTGCCCGTGATATCATCCGCGTAAATGTCGGTTAAGGCAGATTTAGACAAGGTCAGTGACTGGCGCCGAAATCGAGACCAGTCAGCGCTGACCCGAAAAAAACCCCGTATAAATTGATTTCAAGTCATTACAGTGACGGGAAGTCAGCGCTGACTTGTAAATTCGCACATGAATATTCAGAAGTCAGTCTAGGCGCGGGCACTGGCGCCGATAACTGACTTGTGCACTGACCCTGTCTAAATCTGCCTTTATAGCGGACGCTGAAGAAGTCGCGAAATAAAATGTTGACTATGTCCTTTCTTTTCTTTTATATTCTAATAGGCTTATGTGGCAACTCACCTGATCTTAAGTGATGATGCGGCCTAAGGTGAAACACGCTTCCTAGGGTTCAAAGTTACCCCGTACCAAATGTCATCGAAATTGGTACAGTGGTTTATTCGCAAAAGCGTAACTCAACTCAAATAGACAGAGTTAGTTTTGCATTTAAAATATTAGTATGGATTTATTTTACATAAATAAATAAATATACCATCACGCCTGTATTCCAGAAGGGTTAGGCAGAGGTGTACCAATGAACACCCACAGTTCGCCGGTATATTTAGGTCCCATGTCATAGAGGGCGAGCCTATTGCCATTAACCGGGCACAAATCCAAACTCCGAGCTGCTACAGAGAATTTCATAGAAACGCCCAATAACTCTTTTTGCTCGACCTGGGAATCGAATCCAGGACCTCTCGCGTAGCAGTCGTGCTTAGGACCACTAGTCTAACGAGGCAGTCAATTATAATGATTAATTATTATTAGTTATTTTACATATTTTATATAAAGCTGGTTTACACCCTTAATACGTCTTATCTAAAAGTTCAGTTGAAAACCAGCTTCAAACACAAGTGGTCTGTTATTTTTGCTGAACTGGGCCTGTTTGGCGCAGCTGCGGGGCACACAGTAATGTTTTTTCTTTTTTGTTTCTGTATTTTTTTTATTATTTTTGTGTTCTACATGGACTTTGTCAAAATGTTTCTTTCTTCTTTACTAAATATATTTAAAAATCAATGTTTTTATCATCCAGGAATTGCTCTACTCCACGACCTCATCCCACCTACCCCCTTCCACCATCGGACATCTAGACGCACCTTAAATTACCACCTCCACCTTGTTGCCATTCCATCAATTCGCACTAAGCGTTTCCAATCGCCTTTTATAATGCGCTCTGCAAAGGAGGAAAGCTCTCTACCTGCGTCTGTATTTCCGAACGCATTCAATCCTAATCTCTTTAAAGTTAGAGTGAACAGGCTTCTTCTGGGTAAGCTCTCTCTATCATCGACTTTGTCTATGTCACCTCCGACCTTGACTAAAGTCAAGAGCTTATCCATACAAAACAACAACATATAATCACGCCTGTATTCCCCGCCGGTTTAGCAGAGGTGTACTGAAATACAACTACAGTTCGCCGGTATGTTTTAGGTCCCATGTAATAGAGGTCGAGTCTAATACCATTAACCGGGCACAAATCCTAACTCCGAGCTGCTACTGAAAAATACATAGAAAAATCCAATTTCAAGATCGAGCAAAAAGTGTTAAAATTGGGTTACGCTAGAGGTCTTGGGTCCGATTGAACCCAAGACCTCTAGCGTAGCAGTCGCGCTTAGAACCACTAGGCTAACGAGGAAGTCACCTCCACCTCAAACCGTCGACCTTATCCATATCGAATAAAAAAAAAACAAGTCTACTCCCTATTCCATTAAATATAAAAGTTCAGCTATCCAGAAAGTTAGTGTAATCTATCGTAAAAACGCTAACTCTAGCGCTCCACACAAAAACACTTCATATTTTATCCCACGTATGTTTCCCATTACCTCACACACCATAACCATATATTTTTCTCTGAAATTTTGTTCAATGCACAAAAAGTTTTATGTAGTGTTGGGTTCGATTTATTACAGGCCTATATTTTTCATGTGGTTTCAGTCGAGTAAGATTTACTAGATATTGGGAATATTGCTTTATTGTGAAGGTATCCTTAAGAAATTGTAGCCTACAAAGGTGTGTTTCTTTTTGAGTTGCTTACACTACTTTTTTTCATTCTTAATTTATACCTAGACATTTATATCTTTAGGCTTAAAATAAAATGGCAAAGTAGTAAGGTTTGTAATAAAGAATCTAATTAAGAATAATAAACTTATAATATATTCACACCCGGATTACCGCAGATGCGTTTTTATTTTTATGGGTACGTCCATAATTTAAATGTGTCATGAGCTTCGAGTTATGACGGGCGACCCTGTCGGCTAACCCACGCATTTAATTATAAATTCTAAATGGGCGCCCTGAGAGTATCATGATAAGCGACACCACCCTGCCAGCGATATAAAGTGGTGACATTTTTATAGACATGCAAATTTTATATAGCTACCTAAAAACATCAAGGTACCGAATATAAACTACATACTTGTATGGATCGTATGTTATATTAGGACGTTTTACGCGCGTGTTGATACGTGCGCACTTAAAACGAGTTGTCTAGATAGGTACCCTCGGCTTGGGTCCGGAGTGACAACGCAGTCCTCTGCTATTGCAGATGTCTGATGTTTCAGACCGCAGGAAGACGCTGGATGTAGGCCGCTTGCAACCAGCCCTATTGGTACTCTATGGGGGAGGCCTATGTCCATTAGTGGACGTCCTGCGACTGATGTGATGATGATAGGCGTCAGATGGGCCGTAAGCTTGTTAGTCGTCCAATAACATTAAATAACACTTCGTCTATATGGCGAGTTGTCCGAGGCGATCGCGGTGGCGGTAAGTTATCAGTGTGTCATATTTTTTTTTAAATAATGGACGAAAATTTTCTTCTTATTGTCGTGTACCTAATAAATCTATGATAAAAGGTGGCGTATCGATGTTTCCACCATCTATATAATGCCTTATCTATTCAGGTGGTGATACTCTTCGTATTAGGATCTTACCTGAGTTGCTTTTATACAGCAAAAATCTGCAGCAACTACTTGCTATCCACGCACAGAAAGTTAAAATTCAAGGTACGCAAAACTTTTTAATTTCAGTAGCACGGAATCTCATTAAGTAAAAATGTCGATTGCTACAGATAGGTACTGTAAATTCATGTTTAGAACGTAATTAAAAAAGGTTGGATATCGTTCCAATTGTTTCTAGAATTTAGAAGATTTTTCCCTAAAGAATTTTAATGAAAATTACCTGGCTACATAACTTTACTGAAGCAACATTTAAAAAATAAGAGATATTCAATTTTAATCAGTACGGAAAAACAAGAACAATATTGGAATCTTCTAAATCAGTGAACATGAATGATAGAAACGGAATTGATTGTATTTGAACTGTCCAATGATCCGGCTTTTTTGTTGTTGGTGAACTAGTGGGTTGTGAAAATTGGTGATAAAATTATTTTAGCATCTATTTCTGCATTTCATGTATTGATATCCAATCTTTCTTAGTATTCCTAAAATATTGTATCACCCAATTGAACTTTTAAGGATACTTACTTTTTAGTTATCTTATAAACATGGTCATTTATTAAAGCATATGACTGGGGTTGCCAACCCTGGTCATATCTATCCTAGTAATTTCCGTGATATGACGAAATCCTAAACCCAAAATTTATAATAAGTTTTCTTGGGTAACCGTACTTTATACTTCATGAGGGCGCTAAAATACCAACGTGCCTAAAAACATACTTAATTTTACCTAATACGACTTTTCAAAGTTTTATTTAATTATTTTCTAAAACTAACAGTTAAGATTAAGATCAAGCTTACGAAAAATACCTAAAAACGAGTATTATTTTAATATTAATTTCTCTAGCGCACTGTTGAATTTTTAAATCTCGGTTCAGCGCTGAGAGTTGAAAATCCAACAACTGAAATCACGAAGTAATATTAAAATGGTACTGTTTTAAGTCATAATGGTAGCCCCACTGGACTTGGACATAAACCATACTTTATTTTCAGATGTTTGACTTTATTATTTTCCCTAAGAAATATAATTTTTGTTTAAATAAAAGCCGGCAACCCTAGATAGGACCAAACTAGATTTCCACAGTTATTGTGTTCAAAGGCAATAAAAAAGGCCAATTAGTGTTTCCCTCCTATGACATTTTCTTCCATCTTCATTATAATGTGAGAGTTATTTTGTCCTGGACTTTATTTATTACGCTATCCGTCTTTCGTAGGAATCCATGAGGGAGCTGTTTTATTTCCTCTCAGTAAATCACGTTAGCGGGAAAATCAAAGCTCGGGTTAAAAAGTTTTTCGGTGTGCAATGGTGAGCGAATTCTTTGGATATAAATATACTAACGTAATAAAGGTGAAGAGTTATTGTTTCTTTGTTTGTTCAAACGCGCTAATCTCTCTAACTACCAGTCGGATTGCAAAAAACCTTTTGTATATGATAGCCAGATTCATAAGAAAGTATACACTACAATAACATCCTACGAAATTCAAGAGCGGAGCAGTAGTGCGATTCTCTAAAATGCAAACTTGAAAACGAGTCTCACTAAAGTGACCGCGCTCACTTCGATAACGAACCCACTTGACTTTGGTTGTGTTTTCGCTTGCCGTGATGACGTCACCGGCGTGATCGTGTTTCGAGAATACCATTTTGTTATCTCACTTCGGATTTAGCTTTCGAATTACGAAGTGAGGCTTAGAGAATCGCACTGCAGTAAACCAAAGACGCGTGTGAAAAAATCATGTGGATGAAGTCGCGGGCCGAAGCTAGTAACTTATGTGTTGTCTAAAATGAATCAAGTAAGCAGTCTTATTTCATTCTTTATATTTCAGGTATATTATTAATTTATCTTTAATTTATCTTTAATTTATCTTTAATTTATCTTTAAGAACGTACGGTGAAACAAAAAAAAGTTGTTAATGCATTATGATTACACTTTGTGTTGTTATACAGGAAAAGTTTTTAACCAGTTCGTAAATTTTTTTTGGTAGTTCAGTGTCAGTAATAGAACACATTTCCGTGTTTAGTTAAAAAAAAAATAAAAAAAAATTCATCCTTATCCGAGTTTGAAATAAGCAAAACATGGACATAATCTATTCGCCATACTATCAATGAAAACTCGCGGCCGCCGCGCCGCTCGGGCGCATGGCTGGGGTGAGGGGGTGGGAAATGCGCTAGCGCCGAGTGACAATAAAATATGGTTTTTAAGTAAACATGTTTCGTAAGCGATAACTTTTCTTTTTAGTACTAAGACATATCAAAATAAAATATACGTGTTTAATAAAACGTGTTGAAGTTTATTATGGCAAAATTTACGCACTGGTTACATTTTTTTCCTGTATATCTATATATTATTATATAAAAATATAAATATATAAATAAATAAATATCACGTAAGTGTCGTATAACAGGTATTACAACCACGCGGTGTCTACAGAGGAAATATTTCAAGACATGTCAACAAACATCCAGCAAGAAGTACTGTCTATAGAAATGGTCGAAACTTTGCGTACCTGCCCATTATTCCAGGTACTGTCATACCATTTAAGTCTTTATTGCCAGATTAATTCTATAGGTATAACCAACCGTATTTGCTTTACCAATTGTGATAAAAGATCCCTGTAAATTAAAACGTCAATAAGGTTGGAACTATCTAACTGCTAAGTTGGACTAAAAGCAAAAATAGATCTCGACATTTTATGATTTAAGTGATATTCAACCTTACGGTATAAACAATACGAGTTTAACTATACTTATATATTATGTATATATAAGTATAGTTAAACTCGTATTGTTTACCTACTATATTCGTATCTGTTCGAATGTAACTATTCAAAAGAGATTCATCGAATTTTGATCATGTCATGTTGATTAGTGTTTCTGCGAATACCTACCTATCGTTAGATTTTATGTACAAGTCTTGTAAGTTTTGATTTTCTTTGTTTGTAAGCGTTTTTGCCGAAAATAGCTGTAGGCAAGACATGAGGCTCTTTCAATACAACATGTACCTAACAGAAATAACGCAGACCCTTTGAACACCCCAATTAGAAAATTAAGTTAATTTTTTTTATAATACGAGCACTGAAATTTTACTTTTAAGTGCATAAATATATCAATAAGTGTTTATACAAATGTATCGAAATAGACCCGCAATGAAAATGGAGACAGTTTTCTACTTACATAGAATGTATAGGTATGTACAACACACAACAGTATCTCACACGATGCCGGGGCTGCGGGTTGTTCGAAAGAGATACCGCGCCCCCGGAACGCAAAGGGCACATGAAGGAACATAGACGGGTTTCAGTCAGTAAAAGTCTGACACTCCCTCCCGCCCCGCCCAGCGCGGGGGAAGTTATTTGATGATTTCCCGTCTTTAAAAAAAAATCCCACACGATATACTTTACATTAACTTATACTTAAAGAGAAACAAATAAAACAATAGGTATACGTAGAAACAAAACTCATCAGAAATCTTCGCCGTGATTAAAATAGTGAACAAAAGCGAGTTTGTGTTACATAGAGCAGTCAAGACAGATGTAGGGCATTTCCATTTGTTTGTAGATATTGAACCGGGACTTCCTGCAGACTGTGGCCAGTAATACTAGGAAGATGGTGTTACCAGACAATGAGGTAGTACAACATGCTGCCGATATTGGACGGGACATGTATATCTTGCAAAAGGTACTTCTTTAATTTATTTAAAGTTCATGCAACGAAAATAGGGCAAAGGCAGACTAAGACCCACTTTCACTAAAATCACTGAATACTATACAGGAAAAGTTTTTAACCAGTGCGTATTTTTTTTTGGTAGTTCAATGTCAGTATTAGAACACATTTCCGTGTTTAGTTAAAAAAAAAAAAATGTCATCCTTATCCGAGTTTGAAATAAGCAAAACATGGACATCATACTATCAATGAAAACTCGCGGCCGCCGCCCGGGCGCATGGCTGGGGTGAGGGGGTGGGGAATGCGCTAGCGCCGAGTGACAATAAAATATGGTTTTTAAGTAAACATGTTTCGTAAGTGATAACTTTTTTTTTTAGTACTAAGACATATCAAAATAAAATATACGTGTTTAATAAAACGTGTTGAAGTTTATTATGGCAAAATTTACGCACTGGTTAAATTTTTTTCCTGTATAATACGTATTTAAAACATTATTGCATGCCTGGCACATTGTTAGAAGGTGACAGTGACAGAATAATAATTTAAACACATGTAGCGCTAAATATAACCACTAAACTGGTTTTAGTGAATGTGGGTCTTAGTAACGACCGCACTCTTAGGCCGCTTTCACATTTAGGCGACTTTAGCAGCGCGGCTGTCGCGCGACTTTTGCCTCGTCAGAATTTCATAATAAAAAAACAGAAGAGCTGTCGCCCACAGCATCTATTTTTAAAATGAAGTGCGCCATACTGACCTAAACTTTGATCTGTTCTTGTAATGTGAAGAAATGTACTTCTGCCGCGCTACTGTCACGCTGCTAACGTCCTAATGTGAAAACGGCCTCAGTCTTTAATCTGTCTTAATTCGTTTAGGCACTAAATATGTTTAGTGCTTGGGTGAAAGTGTCTAAATGTTAGTAGAATTGCACACCAGGCTTACGATTGTAATATTTTTCTATAGCATATAATTATAAAAAGAACCTTCATACCATCACGCCTGTATACCCCAAAGGGTTAGGCAGAGGTGTATCAATGTACACCTACAGCCGGTATGTTTAAGGGCCCATGTAATAGGAGGCCATCAACAGGGCACAAATCCAAACTCCGAGCTGCTACTGAGAATTTCATGAAAAGAAACACATGATTTCCAGTTTATGGCAAAATACTTAAGAACTATTCAAGTTATCAATGAAGACCTACCTCATTTACCTTGTCGACGGCGCATTCGTGTTCCACGCGCGCCTCAAAGAGATGTCAGTAAACTTAGAAGGGGCCACTGAGGGCCGATGCCTGCCGGGGCTGCGGGTTGTTTGAAAGAGATACCGCGCCCCCGGAACGCAAAGGGCACATGAACGAATATAGACGGGTTTTAGTCAGTAAAAGTCTGACACTCCCTCCCGTCCCTCCCAGGGCGGGGGAAGTTATTTGATGATTTCCCGTCTATAAGAAAAAAGACCTACCTCATTTATCTAGATCGTTAAGGGCCCACTAAAGTAACCAACAACAATTTATTTTCAGGGACACTGCTACATGTTGACTAATCTCGGTAAAAGGCAAATGATCATAGGACCTGGCACCCATTTTGGTGTTATTGAAATGCTTTTTGGTTTGCCAAAGGTAAAACATACAGTGGTGACTTTTCATCATACTAATATTATAAAGGCGAAAGTTTGCGTGTGTGTGAGTGTGTTTGTCTCTTCTTCACGCTCAAACGGCTGAACGGATCTGGATGAAATTTGTCACAGAGGTAGATTGTAGTGTAGAATAACACATAGAATACTTTTTACATACATACCATCACGCCTGTATGCCCCAAAAGGGATAGGCAGAGGCGTACCAATGTACACCCTCACCCATATCCCGGGAAAAATTACGGTTCTCGTGGAATAATATAAGTATTAACTTTCACGCAGGCGAAGTCATGGGCGGAAGCTAGTTCATTTGTGAACATGAACAACTTTTAATAATGAAACCAACTCTGAAATGTTAAATAAAAATCTGCTGTTGCTTACAAAAATACACTATAACACGATTAAAATATATGAACAACTGTTTTTTTTTTTCATATTTCGGAGTTGGTCCTTTGGCAAAAGTTGTTCGTATTCGTGAGTACTTTCACCCCCAGAAAGATGGCAGGTGATTAAAAAGTCAGCCTGTATATGTTTTTTTATAGCTAGGTATTTTATAGTTTACGTAGGAACTCTTCTATACTTAATCATTTATTGCATTCCACAAGGTACATGATTAGGTAAGTAAACATTGTTAATTGAACAATCTCGAACCCCGTCAGGCATTGCAATGTTTAATACAAAACTAAATTCTGTTTTAATATATCTTTATTTATTTAAACTTTATGCACAAAAAAAGTACAAAGGCGGACTTTATGCCTCTCTCTGCTGCTCCTCTGCATCTTTAACCGTAATTATATAATTTCTGAGCTACTCCGTTTGTTTAAATACTGTAAGTATATTCTGATTTCTGCCCCAATAACGTTTTCCAGGAAAGAACATTTTAATTATATTCCAAATGTCACTTGTCTGTATTTATGTTCGAATATTATGTTTGGTTCTCAAAGGTTATCAAAAGCATGAAATAATGATGTAGGTAAAATGTTTAAATCTATACTAGCTTCGCACCACGATTTCATCTGCGTCAAAGTTAGTAAATTATCCCATGAGAACAGTAAATTTTCTGGGATAAAAAGTAACCGTGCTATTCTAGACTATAATATTTCTGTGTCAAATTTCATCTAGATCACTTTTACATAAACAGATAAACTTACGCTATTTTCCAACTTTTCATTTATCATATTCAATTTAATAGAATATATTTTAGCGTAAGTAGTAACCTGGCATCATATTCAAACAAAATTATAATTAACTAGCTTCTGCCCGCGACTTCGTCCGCGTCACAGTTGATGTGTTATCCTACGGGTACCGTACATTTTCCCGGGATAAAAAGTAGCCTATGTGTTATTCCAGACTATAATCTATCTTTGTGCCAAATTTCATCCAGATCCATTCAGCCGTTTAAGCGTGAAAGAGTAACAAACATCCATACATACATCCATACATCCATACATACAAACTTTTGCCTTTATAATAGTAGTAGGATATTCCGTCATAACGTCTAACAAAGGCAGTATTCATGAACAACTCTGTAATGAAAATATAATTTGTCCAGGTATACACGGTGGTGACGTCAACAAACTGCATATTACTGCATGTGGAATACAGTGCCCTGGTGCAATGCTGGGGAACGTTCCCGGACATTAGTCACCCCATTATCAAGGTGATTCATGCATTTAATATCACCGCACAACAACAGATGAGCCGCTTAATAGATATTCACAGAAGGTCAGTTAGATAAAACGAGCGAAAATGCACGCACACACACATACGCTTCACGTATAGCGAGTACTGGTGATCGCGATTTGTATTGGTTTAATTCCTAAACAGCGTAGCGTTACATTGTATGTTGATCGAAATTTAAATACAAGATTTTCAATATAGCTCTAGCTATATTTATTGGAAATAAAATTAAAATTTCTGGAACTCGTCTTCTAATTCTGTGCCTATTGATGTTTGAAATGATTATAATTTAAAAAATGTTATGCGCCCCTACTGACGGTCCTTTGTGTAGCAATTAGACACTTCTGAGTAACAAAATGTGCCTCATATAAATTTTGATCTACATACATTGACAACGACCTGCAATATACAAAAACCGTCAAAAATTTTAAATTTCGAAAGCAACTTGGGCAGATCCTTGTACGCCCGGTGTGTGCGTGCTGCGTGCGCGTATTTTTGTTTGTTGCATGAAACGAATGAACCTTCTGCCTACGACATACCATTTTGTGGATGGGCGAACCTTTGTGTGCCTGAGTCTGTGTCTGATGTATTAGCGGCTGGGTGTGCTTGCGATGTTGTAAATAGCTGTTTGCTGGATTCATTTTAAGTATAACATTTAACTATGGTCTTAGAAAAAAATGCTATGGCTGTTTCGAGTCAAATTCAAAGCGCTTTTGAGCGTCATATACAAAGAAAAAGAATGAAATATATATGTCGTTGAACTAGTTGCCCCATTCAGAAGATAGTTTCATATGGAGAAGATTGGGTAAGAAATTCCATACTTAGAAGAGACTGTTAGTGTGAACAGGCTTTTTCTGGGTAAGCTCACTCCATCGTCGACTTTGTCTTTGTCACCTCTGACCTAGACCAGAGTCAAGAGCTTACCCACTTCGAATAAAAAAAAAACTTACCATTATTTAATATTAGACTTTTAAGTCAGAAGGTAAGTGATTTGTGAAATATCGAAATTAGTGCCGCTTCAGTTATTAAGAAACTGAAAGACTCTTGTTAAATCATTCGTTCATCCATCCCTTACTTAGTGAAGAAATAAGTGGATTATGTGGATCAACTAGCTTCAACTTTCTGTCTGACCAAGTCAGTGAATTAAAAAGTGTCTGTAACTGGAACGAATTCTTTGAGTTTGAGTTTATAATTACCACAATTTCAAATCTATAAAGACGAATGATTTGTTTGTAACGAGTAGGCTCCGAAACTACTGAACCGTTGTAACCATTTTTTTATCAATAGATAGCTACAAAATTCCTGAGTAAAATAGGCTACATAACATCACGCTACGACCCTCGGAGCGGAGCAGTAACGAAAGAAGTAACTCAACGGGGGTGATATAAGCCACGCGGACGCAGTCGCGGGCACTTCGCTAGTTAGGAATAAAGTGGCGACCGTCACTTGTAATCAACGACTATCGCTAGATTTATATCTTTAATCTACCAAAATTCTGATATTTATAGCAAAAATTAAAATTTCACTCAGAGAAATACAATTTGGGTGTAAATTCGTTTAACGTTCTTCATCTCGATTTTCCCCATCGATTACTCGCCCACTCAATTTCCTCTGGCATCTTTTTGTAAGCGTTTATTTTTAGCCAATATTTGAGGATTCGTATTTCTACGTAATAGAAGTACGAACCCTTTTATGTTTGCTAATATAGAACTTTAATTTTAGCGCAGAAATGGCTATTTATGTAATTATAGTCTACTATATAAAAATAAGTCGGGTTTTCCTTCCTGACGCTATAACTCCAGAACGCACGAACCGATTTCTACGGTTTTGCATTCGTTGGAAAGGTCTCGGGCTCCGTGAGGTTTATAACAAGAAGGTAGGTATGTAGATAGGTAGGTAGGTAGGTAGGTATGTAGGTAGGTAGGTAGGTAGGTAGGCATGTAGGTAGGTATGTAGGCAGGTAGGTAGGTAGGTAGGGTAAATAAGTAGGTAGGTAGGGGGGCACTTTCAGGGCAGAACAACGTCTGCCGGGCCCGCTAGTGGGTTATAAAAATAGGCCAAGTGCCCACCAAAATCACTAAACATAATTATATTTAGCGCTAAATGTGTTTGAATTATAATTCTGCCTCTGTCACCTTCTAACAATGTGACAGGGATGCAATGATGTTATAAATACGTTAAGGCACTAAATGTATTTAATGATTTTGGGTCTTAGATTACGTTATCAAAACTTTACATCTCATGTCGCGATGACCCAGTGCCTTATATCTAAGTTTAATATGTGTACCTAAAGCACATGTCATATCCCAATGGGAATAAATTTTCGTAAACAATGGTCAAAACCGACGCAACTAAACAAACAAACATTCCGTTATAGAGTTTTGAAGAACTAAGTGACTACGCGATTTTGTTTTATTTATTTTATTAATATGGAAGACTTTACTGCCATAAATATCAGATTAGTAATAGTAAATTAGACTGACAGCCAATTACTGACTTAACTTCACATAAAATACAGAAAGAACAACCACACATTTTATGGATATTTCAGTGGCCTACAGAAACAAAACAGTATTACAAAAATAAATTACTATGTTGCATGCCAGTTTAGCCATTTAGCAATTTCTTTTGTCAAGTATCAAGTAGTAACTCAATTACAACTTAATAAAACAGGAAAAATGTACTAAAAAATTAAACAATTATTTTTATACTATTTATAGACTTCAATATAGATTTAGACGTTTTCGTTGAGGAAAAAAATATATTTTTTCAAAGTTATGAACGATTTTTCCTGGTGCTAAAATTATGCTGATTTTAAATAGGCTCTAGAGGACTCCGAACTGAGAAGCCTGGCCGTAGATTTCGCAGATGCAAAACCTCTAATCGGTCGGTTGGACGCGAAAACTAATAGAATTGCGGTAAGTCACCAAGTTCTGAAATTGACACGATTTTTTTTATATTATGCGGGGTGAACTAACCCCCCGTGGGTCTGGAGCAGTGGTTCTTAACCAAGGGTGCCATCAGGGGAGCCACTAGGGAGACACTCTGGGCGTCGGGAGCCGTGAGACGATTCCTGGCCACCGAAGATGCGTAACACCGAAGCAATGACGCGTTTTAGGGAATTAATATTGGATGGCAAGATATTTTCAGAACAACGAATATTACGTCAATTTTTCAGGTTTCTGCTAAACAAAAAAGCATGCTTATATGTTGTTTGGGCGTATAAATAAACCCGTGACACAACAAGCCCTTGTAACATTTATGTAGGTTCAAATTATACACGGTGGAAAGGAAATCGTGCACAGATTTTTACCATTAAGTTCATAATTCTGGACTCCTCAAGGATGAATTCGCCCGTCGGTTATTCAAAAAAGTTAACAGTTGTTCCATACACAAATGAAACAATAAACGGACAAAATGTATGGATTGCTTTTTTGTAACCGACGAAAACTGATAGCACTGGAGAGTTTAGGATCATGTAGGTGCCTACTGAATCCGTGGTAAAAGTTAGTATCACGATGATTCCACCGTGTATACGTATAACCATACACAACTTTAGTTACCGCACTAGTTTCAAAAGTAAATAATTTGTTCGCAGCAAGAGATAAAGGAAAGTTTCGTGGTATTTAACACAAGGGAACAGAGAGACCATTACGTGAAGACGTTCAACAAGTTAGGCGTATTGAGGTATGTAAGGTTTTGTGTTACAATTTTATGAGATTAATGAGCTCTATTGTTGTGAGAACAATACTTGTTAAAACAGACGTCGGTACTTGTTTGAACAAGCTTTAATTGGGAACAATTTAGTTTAAGAAGAGGTATGAATATTTCTTAAAGACGAAATGCTTTTAGTGTCTTGACTGGCACGGTAGGGACTAACTATACTTATTCAGCTTAATTTAGCTTTGTGTATAGAAAAGTTCAGGTTTACATTCGTTCAGACGCGGATGGCTGAATAGATGCTTACGAATCTCCATACTGATGGCCATCAGTATGGAGATTGGAGATTCTACTAATTAAAAACGTTCAAAATCTTGTCACAATCTCATCTCAGCGACAATCACTGTCAAAAATGTAGGTAAATTAGAGGATTTTTTCACAGATTGAGATTGCAACCGTTCCTAAAAGTTAGTAGCATTATCCTCCTGGTATTTGCCCGGAGGATGTAAGTTTGTTAAAACTGCGGTTGCAATGATAACAACAAAGAAATCTAAGAACTAGCTAGACATTATACACGCTAGGTATACTAGTTCAGGAAAAAACACATTCTGAACTTGACATAATTATGTAGATTTATAAAAACAAAACTGTACCTACATTATTACGTAAAACTGTTTATCTTTTTGTAATTTTGAAAACATTTTACATTTTTTTTTAATATACCGCTACTAACTAATGCATGTAGTGTGTGTGGTATTTATGCAGAGTATATCATATTAACTTTTGCGTTTAGGTGAGATGGTGACTACATTCTAAACGTTTTTTGTAAGTAGAATAGCCCATCTGTTAAAACTTTACTTACTTTAGCAGTAACATTATTTAAAAATATGATTCATGTGTGCATTCCCTGTCTCTGGTGTCTGATAACCCGTGTGTTGCGCAGACACCTCAGGTATCTTTTCGTGCCGGGATGCATTACTCCCCATGGAATGTTCCTGAAGTTCTGGTGTGCCGTGCGCTTCATATTCGGCGTGTACTACATATTCGCCGTGCCGTACGATATTGCCGTAAGTTTGAATATTTTATTGAGTTACTGTTGTACGGCGTGTGGAAACGTATGTGAGTTAAAGTTTTGTGTAAAGTGTTGAATGTGTTTTATTAGGTTATGGGAAAGTTGGTTCAGGCATTGTGGCTATGCGGCCTTTTTGTCGTATATTCGGAAAGGTTCAACAATGATTATTGAGATGCTTATCGTCAGCGTATGTAGGGATATCGACCTTGGATCATCATCATCATAAATATACCAGCCGTAGGACGTCCACCTGATTTCCAAAAGGACCGGTTGCAAGCGGCCTGCCTCCACCTGGGAAGAAAGAGTTAAATTCACTGACTGTATCGCTAAGCCTTGGCGCACACAAGTCATACATTCACAAAACACCGCGACCGAGTTTTTTTTTAATGTGGCAAGCCCGCCACTGTATTCCCATCCACTGCAACTCCTGAAAGCCAGAACCAAACGTGGTGACCGCCAGAAAAGCTTGACGAGTCCCGGAGAATCGCCGCCCTACTGGGAACTACAATTTTCTTACAGTTTATATGAACTCGCCGCACATGGAAGACTCCAGTGGTCGATTTTCGCTTCGTGTGGTTGCCACCGACACTTTCTACTTTAGTAAAAGTAGCGCTCTTTGACCACAAGTGGCTGTCGCACGCTTCCGCTACTTAATAGTCACTTCTAGCTGTAAGTGGCGAGTTTTGTAGCTGTAGTGCATGGCTCGTGTGTGTATACGTAAATGGTGTGTGATATAGTGTGCACACACTATGAAGGAGGCCTATGTCCAGCAGTGAACGTCCTGCGGCTGATATGATGATAATAATAGTATGCACACTTCAACTTTATTTTAGTTTCACTGACATAATGGTTGACTCCATATTTTAAGGTTGTTTCTCGCGGGCGTTGACTGAAACCACTGCAGAACGCTACCTGCTACGAGCCTTACATACTCCTTTTCATAGGATATAATATAACCACATATTTCTTTCTAATCATGTATGTTCTTTTTTATTCAATTTCAGACAAAACAACACAAACACGGCGGCCCGTACAACTGGACGGATATCGTATTATACACAGACTTGGTCATCATGGCGTATGTTGCTTACTATAATCACAAATCCCTGCTGGTCACACACCCGCTACTGACAGTATCCAGGTATCTGAAGCATGCCTTCTTATTGGACATCATCACCGTCTTCCCTTTTGAAGAAGTTGTAAGTACTCGTTCCATTGACTTCTATTGAAGCCAAAGGTTGATTTAAATAAAAAACGACTTTATTGCTTTCGGTTTTCAGTTTAAAATAGTAAATGACAATACTGATATGGATCTGTATAGATTGAATCGGATGCTTTTGGTGAGTGATAATTCGGGAAATGATTTGCTTTGAAGTTTTGTAGTAGCTTCCTTGCATGTTGTATATACAAGAACACATACACAACAAGACACAAAGCGACAGTTAGATGAGAACTAAGTTACTTACCAAGTTTCCTTTTGACTAAAACTTACATCGTAATCAGAGAATATGCATGTTTTCTTAAGCTATTAAAATTTTGATGAAACGAACAAGACAACGCTGATTAGTTTTTACTTTGCAAACAATAATGGTAACGACAAAGCTCTGATAGAAAATGGATGTTCACACGCCTAGAAATGACTAAAAAACCGGCCAAGTGCGAGTCGGACTCACGCATGAAGGATTCCGTTCCATTTTCTATAAAAACGGCAAAAAACACGTTTGTTGTATGGGATCTCCCTTAAATGTGTATTTTATTCTGTATTTTAATATCTGTTGTTACTAATACATCATCTGTGAAAATTTCAGCTGTCTAACTATTACGGTTCATGAGATACAGCCTGGTGACAGACGGACAGACGGACCGCGAAGTCTCAGTAATAGGGTCCCGTTTTACCCTTTGGGTACGGAACCCTAAGAAAAGGTCTGAACATAAAAAAACGCACAACGATAAATAACACAAAAGACTGTTTCTAATCGTAGTATCTAGATACGCTACAGATCTGCACACAATAGTATTCAATGAACATTTCTTTTTGTTCAGGTGACGAGAGTAACGGGCGCTTTCTCGTACTGGGAGAGCGATATAATGCGAATAAACCCAGCTATAGCCTTACTCAAGTTTCTGCCTATAGCTTTGACAATAGTGAACTTTACGACTGCGTTTATTTTTGTAAACTCATGCGAACCGTTTCTTGCACCTAACTCGCATTACGTAATGGTTAATTGTTCAAAAATTTTGATCGTTTCGACTTCGAAGTATGAGATGAGATGTAAGTGAACATTGTTTATTTATTTAATTGATAATTAATAAATAGGATAGAGTAGTACAATCAGATTTTGAGGACAAAAAAAAATAACGCAGTGACAAAGATATGAATATAAAAATGATTTTTGAATTTTTAAGTGTAAACACGTGACACCCGGCGGTGTTTACACCCGTTACTTCACGCTCGTTCGTAAACTAGATGATTATGATTACCGCGTCCCCACATTGTTACAATTGCGTACATCTAAAGCGGGTTCTACACTCGCTCGCGAACCACGCGAACGTGTTGGTGTCACGCGGCGTTACCCACTTTAAGGCGATTGGCACACTGTCCCACATCACGGAACGTGGTGCTCGGCGACGGATCTTTGTTTATCTGCATTATTGCGCGTGAACGCGTATTCAGTGTGTTGGACTACGCGTGTTTTCTATACAAACACAGATACTTGCAAACAACGTAAGAACACGAACTCACGCGGCACGCTCCGTGATGCGGAGCAGTGTACCAATCGCCTTAAAGGCGCGGGCCTACCGCGGCGTACACGGAGTACACGGAGACTATGTATAGCGTGCTACGGCGCATGGAGAGGCTCACAGATAACTATATAACAGTCAGAGACAGATGGCACAGTACTTAGTAACCTATAAGCGAGCTGTACATAGTCGTGGGTCATATTTAGTAGTGTTCTTAACGGCTATATTTCCTTAACATGCTACATGGAATATGCTATATTGTTATAGCGTGTTAGTTTTGATGCTATGTTATAACGAATGAAGTCGCGGATTGCGGAGACGTTGTCAAGTTAGGTGCGTTATATTTAATCGTATGTATATTCTGCTAATTTATAACATGATCATAATATTGATTGATATATTTAAACGTGCTCGGTTAATAATATAACGTGGTGGGTTAAAAAAGTTCCATAATGGTACATCACTAATATTTTTAAGCGTTTTTATTTTTATGTTGGCTTAAAGGACTTGCATCCAGGCCATAATCAAAAATTAAAAAAAAACACCACTGTGGCACTGTAGGTACTTAGGCACTAAATAAAACACCAACGTGAGTTCGTAATCGTAAAATAACTAAAATTATATTTACACATCAGTCAGTACACATAAACAAACATTATTTACACTTTTTACATAAAAAAATATATACAAAATGCACGCGAAATCTCTATTCAAAACGCCTACGTATGTACGTAACACGACTCACAGACTGAGCTAGCGTCTAACTGATTATTATTTCAATATTTATAACGAACGCAGTGAACGAAGTTCCGACTATTGCATGCGACAACATCCGATTTCAACCGAAGTTAACCGAACAAATAGCGCGCGAGCGAGAGCGATCGACAGCGCCGCGATAGCTCAGTGACCGCGCATTTCGTTATAACATAGCATCGTATGAATAGATTCATAGCATGCGCTGTTCGTTGTGAGTACATAACACGATATATTTATCAGCTATAACGTTATATAACCACCACTGGTCATATTCGTGTACTTCAGTGGAAATATAGATCCACGTCGACAGCGTTGAGCTATGTAACCGCCTATTCGAGCAAGCCACGCATTTATCAATGACGTCAATTCATACATTCGGAGAGACTCTCCGTGGGTTGCAGTACACAAAACCACATACATTTTGTTACAAAGCGAAGCTTAATACACGTGCGCAGCCTCTCCGTGCACCGCGGTAGGCCCGTGCCTTAAAGCTGGTTCTACACTCGCTCGCGAACGTGTTAGCGACACGCGGCGTTTCCCACTTAAAGCGAGGAATACCGCAAGCCGCGAACCATCTACACTCACAGTTCCCGCCGTTCGCGGGGTTTCACGCCGCGAGTGTACAGTTGGCTTTAAATGCTTTATGCTTGTTCCAGATGCAGTTTCAGAGTACGTATACACGTTCTACTGGGTTTACGAGATATTCGTGGGTTAGTACTTCACGTAATTAATACTACGGTTACAGGTACACGTAGTATATGTTTCAAGTTACGTCAACGACTTAGGGTCGTACTAATGGTTTTAATGTATCTCGAATTTACGTGCGGTTGTTTAATTGGAATAAGCTTCTTAGCCATTTGTTGTCAAAGACGACTGATGGAGGTTTTATTTTTGTTTATGGGGAACCCGGTTAAATAATGCTTTTTGAAATGAGAATTCGGGAAAGCAAGGCTTCTTTTTTATGTTATTTGTTGTAGTACGAGTACCTGTCATTGGAGGTGTTTTAAGTGAATTATTCCGATCTGTCACCCTGCCCCTTATGGGGTCAGATCAGAAAAAAAGTATGATCTGCCCCCTGATAGCAACAAACAAGACAGGACAGCCCGAACTTTATCCACTCCTATCTCTCAGTGAACGGGATCGATTTAATCTGATTTTTCCTATCTGTCTCCATAAGGGGACAGATAGGGGGGGTTAAAGAAAGAAGGGGACGAAACAGGGTGGCAGATCGGAATACTTCTTTTAAGTTACAAAATTCTTGTGTAATAGGGTGCTCAATACAACTCAAGGTATTCCATATCTACGTCTTGAATGTAGCTTATTACATGCACCATAAACCTTAGGCACAATCGCGGACAATGTCGGGGAATCACTTTTCACCCTTACCCTTGTAACTTATTGCTAAGGGCGAGAAGGCGCGAGGTTGAAAAGTGGTTAACTGCTGTTGTCCTTGGTTGTACATCTGATTCAAAAGAGTCTCAGAATGTCCGCGTGAATGTCGGTCATCAAGGACGCAGATGATGTCAAAGAAGTTGCCGTAAGATGGCGTAACAAACAGAGTTTTTTTTTTATGCCATTGGATAGCGAACAAGCTCACGGCCAACATAATGTTAAGTGGACACCGCTTCTTATAGACATCAGCTTCTTATGCAATACCAGAGGCCCTGCAAATGCGTTGCCATCCCAGAGACAAAGTTTAAATATCTCATATGCCTGTAATTACACCGGCATCTATACCCTTCAAACCGGAACACAGCAACGCTGCTTTGCGGCAGAAATAGGTAAGTTGCTAATACTTCCCCGAACGAGCTCCTTCAGACAAACTCTTCTACTACTGCAGGGATGGCGAACCAATGGCACGCGTGCCAGTAGTGGCACGCGACAAAATAATTCGGGCACGCCAATATATGACAACTGTATATGTATTTGATCGAAAACAATTTACAACAGCAGAAATCACACTAACCTTTTATTAAAATAAACATAAAATAGTAAATATTACGATTCTTGTACAAACTAGTTGCAAACAAAGAGTGTTAACAGCTTCTAGTTGTATTTTTCTCCATTCAATGACTAAGCCAAGATTCTTTGATGGCACGTCATAGTCACATTATTATTTTTCTATAAAAAATGGCACTATCACCGATAAAGGTTCGCCATCCCTGTACTACTGTGTTACTTTCTTGTTCAGGTTTATAATAAGTGTGTATTCTATGTTATATTACTTATAGGTATGGGCTGCACTCCAATCGGCATGTCTAACTCCGTGGACTTATGGCTGTTGATGGCACTGAAGATAACCGGCTTTATGTACTTTGCCTTCATGTTTGGTTACGTTGCCTCCACGCGGTCGGCCGCCGCGCAGTCTTTGTTAGAACATAATGTAAGTACCACACCTTGCATATATATTCACGTTTGAAATCATTGGTTTTTAATGAATATGGACACACAGCTAAAATGTCTTTTCGCTCCGCTCTCGCCTGTTTTCTTTTTGATTTATGATTTTAAAGCTGATTTTTTAAAATGAAAACACTTACATGATACATCTTTGATAAGCACCAGAACCCATCGAAAATGCTCAAAACTGCCTATTTATACCGCTGTTAACAAGCTATTATTGAAAAAAGGAAAACATTTAATATCCTTCTTATTTAGTTTATAAAATATATTTTATATTGGTTCAATATTAGAGAAGCACTGACAAGAGCCAAACCCCGAATTGTGACATTTTACTTAGTCTATTCAGTCGGATCTGCACCTGTAGCCATGTAACAAACGATAAAGGCAAACGCTGAGTAGGCTTTAATGGATCTTCAACTTTATATGCTTGGTTTTAAGTTGAAGATCTAATGAAGATTGCATAGCGTGGTCGCAAGCTACAGCGATAATTTCTTCTAATACCTAATTTTCAAAAATCTCTCCGCCTGCGTTTCTTCTTAACAACACGCTACGCTAAATCGTAGCGCGTAGATCATATGCTACGAGTTCGTAGCACAGCGTACTATGTGCTACGGCTACGGCTCGCCCACTACTAGACTACTTTATGACTCACTCCAATTTATACGGGGTGTAAAAACACAGCATACAGTCGTTAACTACGCATTCTGTACTTCAAACCATGTAACGTTGAGTGTAAATTATTGCTGGGAAACGTTTTTTTATTTTTGGTCTGCAAAATCACTGTTTATGGTAGATCGAAATGTAACACTAGAGTTTCGCTATAAAATACATATCTAATTTTCTTAAAAAATAAACATTGTAAAAGATAGGAGCCTGACATAGAATTTTCCCACGTACGGTCTATAGTCCGGTCAATTTAGACATTCGAGGTTACATAAAGTCCCAACAAGCTGAATTTCTGTGAAATTGTTCAAAACATAATTATAAACAATGTCTAGAAGTTCCCCATCATTCCCCTGTAAGGAAAAAAAAATATTCAAGGTCAAAGGTCAAAAAAATGAGTTTTTCACGATTTTCAGCAAAACGGTAAGTTTTATCATAAAAGTACCTCAGACAAAAATTGTAGATCATAAAATTATCTATAAAAAATGTATCAGTACTTTTTTCTTTCGAGCCACCGTTTCTGAGATATAACGTTTCAAAAAGTTATAAAAGTTGTTATCGTCATAATATGCACACGTTTCCACGCCACCTATGAGGTAGTGTACTTAGCGCGTTTTTTGAACGTGGTTTCCCCAGTAGGCCTACTCCACGGGTCAGTTGTGATCCTGTTTAATGTAAAACTATTGCATAATAAGGGAAATTTTCAAAGACTGGGAAAGATAAAAGCGATGTAAATTAAAAAAAAGTGTTGAAGTTTATTCGTCTTATTCGTAAGTTTCAAATTCTTGTTCTTCTTCTTGATCTTCTTCTTGTTCTTCTTCTCCTGCTTCTTCTTCATCTCCATTTTGGATGCAAGTAAATTGCGTCAATAGCGATGTATCGCATGCTACTTCGTCGGAGTCAAACGAATCCTCCATTGTTTGTGATTCAATATTAGAGCACGACCGGCCTTGACAATTTGTGTATGCCAAATAACAAGACAGTCCGACTTTTTTGCAACCACATTTAGCACTGCATCCCTTTTTGCAGTTGCAAAAAATAGTGTTCAGCAGTTTTTCCGGCGCATGTGGAAGTAAAGTTTGAACTGGCTCTATATTGTTGACCAACTTCCAAACCCAGTCTATAGGGTCTAGCTGATAACCAAGCCACACTTGAACTTGGTAATATACTCGAAAAAGATGTTGGTGAGCAGCAACTGAGGTTGGAGGAAGACAAGCTAATTGAGCTTGTTTTTTTTTTTAGTATTTTTAACGAAACATGCGTACGTGGCGTACTCATGCATAGTATGACGATAACAACTTTTATAACTTTTTGAAACGTTATATCTCAGAAACGGTGGCTCGAAAGAAAAAAGTATTGATACATTTTTTATAGATAATTTTATGATCTACAATTTTTGTCTGAGGTACTTTTATGATAAAACTTACCGTTTTGCTGAAAATCGCGAAAAACTCATTTTTTTGACCTTTGACCTTGAATATTTTTTTTTCCTTACAGGGGAATGATGGGGAACTTCTAGACATTGTTTATAATTATGTTTTGAACAATTTCACAGAAATTCAGCTTGTTGGGACTTTATGTAACTTCACTCTCATTTTTTGGTCTAAATTGACCGGACTACTAGAACAAAACAATATCGCAATTTTAGGGCAATGTAAGTTTCAGCTTTATTAAGCGTCTTTTTCCGTCTGTTATGTTAAACTGTTATCCTTATCGAACTGCCTTAATAGCCTATTGATTAGGTTAGCCTTAGCGCCCTAAGCTGCTACGCTAGAGATCTTGGATTCGATTCCCAAGTCCAGCAAAATGTAATTGGGTGTTCCTATGAAATTCTCAGTAGCAACTCGGAGTTAGGTTTTGTGCCCTGTTAATAGCAATAGGCTCGCCCGCAATTACATGTGACCTCAACATACCGGCGAACTGTGGGTGTACTTACGTACACCTCTGCCTATCCCTCCGGGAAATGTAGGCGTGTTGGTATGTCTGCACATTATTTTAAGTTGCTTCAAGACAATTAAAATAACGACTCGCTTATTATTCCCGCTTATTTGTTATGATTATTAGAATCGGAACAAAAATTATGAATACCTACGAATATGTACCGAGCTGTTATTGCCCCCGTTATCTCCCTTTGCGGGCAACTTTAGCTGAGGGTTCCCGCCTAGTGGAACATTAACAGGCGGCCGCTATTGTTAGTAGCAAATAAAAAGTTATCGCTTTTAGGATAGCACTTAAAGCCACAGAAATGTTGAGAACATTTCAAGTCATTTGCCCTTTCACCGAACAAGTGAAAATATTATCTTTATTTTATCAATATTTAAAAGAAAGTACCTACTGCCAAGATACGCCAATTAGTTCCCAAAAAACAAAAGAAGGTACTTCAAGAGAAAATTCCTTTCTTATTTTATGTAGGCAACATTTTATTGTCTTCAATATTGATCAAATATCTGTAAAGTTAATAAACTGGATATGAAAGGAAATCAATAGCCTTATTATGAAACAGTTGGTAACAGGAAAAATGGTATCGTATTTATTGAACGGATATTAACAAGAATACTCTCGACCGACTGACTGACTGCCCCGTTGGTCTCGTGGTCGCAAGTGCGACTGCTGTGAAAGGGGTCCCGGGTTCGATTCCCAGGTCGAGCAAAAAGTGTTATTGGGTTTTTCTATGAAATTCTCAGTAGCAGCTCGGAGTTTGGATTTGTGCCCGGTTAATGGCAATAGGCTCGCCCCCTATTACATGGGACCTAAATATACCGGCGAACTGTGGGTGTACATTGGTACACCTCTGCCTAGCCCTTCGGAGAATACAGGCGTGATGGTATATACTCTCGACCGAGTTTCGGTAAAGGCCAATCGACCAAGTACAGAAGAGATGGTATAGTGCACGAACACAGATGCATTACCTTTTCCTTCATTCTCATAGATCACACTACAGACTGGAATGCGATGAAGATAGATTAGCGGGCAATTCTACTATCTTTTCGAACCGATCGCAATTTAATCTCAGTCTCAATCTGTCAAAAATGCCCCTAAAATTATTTTCCTATGTTTTTTGACATTCATTGTTACTGTGATGAGATTGCGACTACATTTTTACTTGGTAGAATTGGCTTTAATTTGAAAGACCAATGACTTTACGTTCTTAAAACAGATAATAAACTAGACCTATACATGTACAGCTATGTCGACTACTAACATGACTAAGTTTGTAAAAAATTTCGCAATATAACAATGAACAAAATCTAATTAACGGCCGAGATAGACCATACTGTTACTCCAGAGTACATCGTATTACGGCTAAAGTTCCGTCATTAAAAATATTACGACTTTGCAGTTCCAGTACAGTAATTATATTAGTTTTAACGAGCTCAGTCCTCGTTTGTTTCATAGGAAAAAACAAAGGATCTAGCCAACTTTCTGTATCAAGAGAACGTGGATCCTATGCTCACTGTGAAAACGTTGAAATACTTTGAATATGTGTGGAAAAGAACCAACGGTAGTAATCCGCAGGTAAGTCTTAGTTATAAATAATAATTAAAGTGTATTTTAGTTTTGTTTTATTTATGTATTTTTATTGCCTCGTTAGCCTAGTTAGTGGTCCTAAGTTAGACTGCTACGCTAGAGGTCTTGGGTTCGAGTCCCAAGTCGAGCATATAGTGTTATTGGGTTTTTCTATAAAATTCTCAGTAGCAGCTCGAAGTTAGAATTTGTGCCAGGTCAATGGCAATAGTTTCGCCCCTTATTAAATAGGATCTAAACATAACGGTGAACTGTGTTCAACAACTGTCATATTCAACATGACTTTTGAACGTACGCACGAATATGATCAACTTTTGTATAGGGAACACTGAAATATCAAAAAAGGTATATCAACTTTTCCATGCATGTAGCAGAGCATTTTGCCGTCTGATCTTTTTGCATATTTTTGGGTAGGTCCCGTAATAAAAGTTGTTTACATTCATGAGTACTTTGACCCCCTGAAAGATCGATAAGAGATTAAAAGTAATTCTGTATAGTTGGAAGTAGTAAGCTTTTATAAAAGTTTCTAGGAAAACCCGGCCAGGCTTCGCCTTGACACAGTCTGAATAAAAATAAAGTGAAAAGAAACTCTCTTCTGTTAAAAAGCAATGTTGTGTTAACATTTCAACTGAATCCAACGACACGACAGTAAATTTTATAATTATTTCTTAATAAAATATTAAGAAATAATTACAAAAATACTGTCGTGTAGTTTAGACAGAGTATGTCCCAGTGTTGCAGAATTTGTTCAGTCCCAGCGGCCCTGGAACGCAAAGGTCATTAGGAGGGACACGGATAGGTTTTAGTGAGTAAGAGTCTGACACTTCCTTCCGCTCGGTCCAGAGCGGAAAATTCATATGACGATGTCCTATCATTAAAAAAAGACAGTGTATCCTAAGGCCTACGCACGTGCCTCGGAAAGCACGTAAAGCCGTTGGTCCCGGCTGTCATTCGTAGATCTTGGACAGTCGTTACGGATAGTCAGAAGCCAAGCAATCTGACAACCAGTCTAACCAAGAGGTATCGTGTTACCCAGTTACTGGGTTGTGGAGGTCAGATAGGCAGTCGCTCCATGTAAAACACTGGTATTCAGCTGCATCCGGTTAGACTGGAAGCCGACCCCAACACAGTTGGGAAAAGGCTATGCAGATGATGATGATCCTAAGGCCTACGCAGACCGGGACAGCATGGAAAGGGATTTCATCGAAAAATCCCTTTCGATGCCACGACATAATTTTAAAATATAGCAATTTATGTCGTATTTCTATATCGATACGTTGGAATGTCCATTGGTAAAAAAAATATCCCTTGCTATGCCGTCAAGGTGTGCGTAGGCCTTTAAAGTGTGTTTGGCACAAAATGTGTGTAATCGCAGTTGTGAATGATGACAGTGTTATACTTCCACCAGTTTGTCTACTATAATAAATAATCTGTTTACGGTGTGGTGTACTGAATGTTGTACAAAATTGTAAACAATGGAAAAAAGCAAGTCCACTGGTCACGTAGTCGTAAAAAATTGTGTGATGCACTTTTTACGGAAAGTACATTAATTCTGGTGAAACGCTGACGGCTGCTGTGGTGAAACGCTTTTTATGTTGTGTTTGTTTCAATTTTGCATTTTTATCACGTTCCCACAGCAGACTAACATAGTTTTGATTCTGATTTTCTGTTCAATGTTCAATGGCAAAGTTTTCAATAATTTTCAACTTAATAGGAACTAAAGAAAATGAACACTCGATTTTTGCTTTAAAATTTCACCATCTACTTTAGTTTTAAAGCTCAGCTAGAATTCTTATATTTTTCTTTAAACATCTTATAATACCGGATGCTGGATCGACTGCAGGGCTTAGTTCTATCAAAACGAACCAACCTACGTATGTACTAACCAGTAATGATAGTTTAATATAAAACTTTTGCTCAAAATAGATTCAAAATCAATGAAAAAGAAACTTCCATTTTTAGAATTATAGAAGCACGAGTTTTGCATGTACATTAAACTGTCACTGCTGCCTAATACAGTTGGCATATTGAATTAGTTTGATGTAATGGAGAGAATGTGGCTTGAATGGATTTGGCAAAACTAAGCTCTATACAACATATTGAATATCTGTCAGTCCCGCGACCGCAGGTGGCATTCAGCGGTGACAGGTGTGGCGAGCGATGTCGCTTCATCATTTTGCGACTAAATTAGATCCCCGGGTCACGATGATATATTATTTAATTAATACTTGAATAATCTACCCAGTCGTGGCCCGTTGTTGTGGCGTTTACAGAGCTTAAGTTTTCGGCTATTCGCTGGCTGTTGTAATAATTAAACGTGGTGTCCAACCTATATCATATTGTAAGCAAGTAACTAGATTGTTATGGAGTTAAATAAACTTTATTATTGCGTGAATAAATTTCAAGTAAATCAGTACAGTCAGTAATGGCACTACATTTACCTTGTAAAACCTTGTTTCAACCTGTTTAAAGTAGCAATCGTAATAGTAAATCTGTGTATATATCAGCGGGTTTGGTCCGCACTTAGTCGTCTATAATGAACCATTGTGCATCAGCTGTCAGTCTGTTTTTTTTTAAATATTGAAATTTATTAAATTACTTCTTCCGAGCGGAATAGTGTCAGACTTTTACTGACTAAAACCCATCTGTGTACGTATTAATGCCTTTTGCGTTCCAACGCCACGGTGACTCTTTCAAACAAATGTCGCAACCGTGGCAGATTCTAACTATACTACATACCTAATTACCTATACATTTTTCAAACAAAATTTTTGTAATGTATATTTATTGTTGCTCTTTCTCTTAGCAAATATGTCGTCGTTTAAACTCAGCCTTAATGGAAGATACCTTAGTGTTCATGTACGAGCGAGCCCTACGCGAAGTGCCTCTGTTCGGGAAGGTGGAGAGGTCCTTCATCAGGGTCATCACGCAACACCTGCACGAAATGTATCTGCTCAGGGGAGACACTGTCATTCAGTGTAGGGATATACAACCCTACATCTACATTATATATCGTGGGAAGGTAAATCTTGAAATTTTATTAAACTTTATTATTAGGTAGGTACTAGCGAACAACCCGTGATTTCATCTGCGTGGCTTATTTCACCCGCCATAAGTTTACGTCTTTGGTTAATGCTCCGCTCCCGTGGGTCGTAGCGTGATGTTATACAGCCTATTCTCCCCCCTACTCTCTCAAATAATGTGGCTATCTATGGTTTTTTTTTAAATCGGTACAGTGAATCCTGAGATTACTTCCTACAACCTCACAAACTTTACCATTTTATAATATTAGTATGTGAATGATGTATAAACTTTTCATGTTTTTTTTAAGCTTTGCCTGCTCTAGGATTTTTTCTTGTTTCGTTGGTGCATTTAGGAATATATAAAGTCACACACAATAGCAACCAATTTGCAGACCATACAAAATATTTGTCCCGAACTTGCGACACGAAACGTAGCAGTCAACGGCTCAGCCACTTCGCCTACCGTATCGTCAAATTAATGTAGTTTACGAAAACTATTCCATTTTATTTTATTTTACTTTGATCTTGTTATTTTTTTACAAGACAGTTATATTTATTCTTTACCTTTAATAAGTTGTACTAGAACTTTGTTTTAATCTAAATATATTTTATAGAAGGATTTTTTTTTATCTTAAAAATATAATAATATTATATTCAGAGACTATTGAGACTTGGTAAGCACCAAGTCTCAAGAAGTCTGAACATTCGAGACTGATAATATTTTATTGTATTCGCCATATTTTTTTATATTTCACTTACAAAACCCTTCATTCCAAGTCAGAGAATCGTGAAAGAGATATAAAGTATCTTATCTATACTAAATAATAAAGCTGAAGATTTTTTTGTTTGTTTGTCTAATCTCTGGAACTGCCAGTCGGATTGGAAAAAATCTTTCTGTAGCTGATGGCCAGATTCGTATGGAATAGTGTCAGAGATGTCAGCAGTTGGAAGGGGCCACTAAGGGCCAATGCCTGCCGGGGCTGCGGGTTATTCGGAAGAGATACCGCGCCCGCGAAACGCAAAGGGCACACGAAGGAACATAGATGGTTTTTAGTCAGTAAAAGTCTGACACTCCCTTCAGTCTCGCCCAGGGCGATTTCCCATCTCTAAAAAGGCCAAGGTCATTTGATGATTTCCCATCTCTAAAAAAAAATAAAAAGGTTATATAACATCACGCTACGATCGACTGGAGCGGAGCAGTAACCAAAGACGTAACTTAACGCGGTTGAAAGAAACCACGCGGTCGAAATCGTAGGCAGAAGCTAGTTAAAATATATTCATAGATATTTTTTTATTAAGTACACAAGTCCATGTCCACAGTCGATCTATCAAGTCAAATATCGTTCGAGGTAAATGATCAGGGACGGTACGTATCCCGGAGACATATTATACTGATTCACTGAACAGGAACAATAGGGAAGGTTTTTTGATTATTCCGCTTTTGCACAACTCACTAAGTTTGTATTGTAAACATGAAGAAGGAAATACATGCGATATAATGTTCGATGGACCCCTGACCCTTTTCCCGTTCGTTGACAATTTTGGATCGGTTCCCATGTAATAAGCTTCAAATAGGACATTTTATAATATCATGTTTCAGTCTTCAGTCTTTAGATATATTATATTGTACACGTATTATTTTACAGGTAGATGTTTTGACGTCGTATAATGAAATGATAACGTGTATGGGTCCAGGTGGAATGTTTGGGAATTTTACAGGTGTAAGTACTACCTTATTATGTTGTTTTAAAAGAACGATTGTTTGATTAGGTGTTGTATTTGTTTTTTTGTAGGATTAAAATAAAAAATAATAAAAAAATAAATATCTTGGGACAACTCACACACGGCTATCTGATCCCAAGCTAAGCAGAGCTTGTGTTATGGTAACCAGACAACTGATATACATACTTATATATAATTTATAAATACATACATATTATAGATAAATCACACCCAGACACAGAACAAACAATCATGCTCATCAGACAAAGTTTGTCCTGGGTGGGAATCGAACCCACGACCTCCGGCTTAGCAGTCAGGGTCGCTAACCACTAGACCAACAGGCCCGTCAAAATGATTGTGCATGATATCGAGATTAATCAATGAGATTGTGCATGATATCGAGATTAATCAATGAACTCGATGTTACTTTGATGCATTGTCATCTTTTATTTATTGTATAGGGAAAACAAACTGTAATGTACTAAGAATATATTTTTAAGTTATTTAAAATTATTCTTTATAATATTGTATTAAGAAATTATTCCTTTTTACTGAGTGACCTACACAAATTTCTAATCACTGCTTTTGGTTAATGATTCCAAAAAAGACACTCAGCTCATAATAAGTACGTCAATTGATTAGTGGTGTCATTTACGCAATTGCGCATAGCAGCCTTAATCATACCAACGACATATATAGTCGTTGAATCATACAAACGACCTGTCAAACACTAGATGTCCGAGTGAATGGTGACGTCACAAAATGAGCGCGCCAAAATGGCGCAAGGCGTTAGTCTTCCGGAAATTATAGTAGTTTTAATTTTTTTTTTCAGCTTATTTAATAAAATTTTGCTGAGTGTTATTTTTTTTTTCTGGTTATATAATTACTTGAAAAAATGTTTTAAAAAATCTTAAAAATATCTTGTAATACTAGTGAGAAAAAGCAAATAAGCTGTACCTAAAGTATTTTCATTACATTTTCAGCAACCAATTTCATGTTCAGAAGTAACGATATACGCGAGTCGAAGTCTCGATTTATTAACTATACCGAGTGTGACGTTCTTCAACTTGGTCAAATATTACCCGAAGATCCAAGAACCTTTGAATAAAGCTTTCGAAATGTCGAGGGATTATATCTTGCCCATCAATATGGAGTTGAACGATGACGACTCTTCGGAAGGTATAGTATCTACTATGTTTGAATACTGTTATTGTCCTATGGGGTGTTAAAAGATATATTTATTTATTTATTAAACTTAATGCAAATAATGTAAAAACACACCGTACAAAGGCGCACGTATATAATATATAACCGTTAACTACACATAGTGCCCATTATACATTATTGCTGGGAATCAACTCGTATGTAACTTAACGTAGCATGCAATGTACATAAAACATTGTTCTTACTGGAGCAATCAAGAGACGGACGAAAACTTTTAATAAGCTTAAATTTTAAGTTTTGGTTAAAACATTTTAAACTATTTTTCGTAAAAAAGTACGTATAGATGTTTAAACTTTGACTTTCAATGTTTCTGTAACCGGTAGGTTCCCAGATATGCTCCAGAATTCAAATAATAATCATCAAAAAATATCGCAATAATAGGAAAATTACGCAACTTTAGGTTAGATTCAGTTCATTTTTTCTTCTCGAATAATTGTAGCTTAAATAATTTTGACAAAATATTGATATCACTATGGCCCCAAAATTTTCCATAAAGTTTGTAAAGAAACATTTCCAATTATAATTTGTAAAATGAACTTATTACTAAGCTACTATTACGAGTTTTCTTTATAAATTATATAAAATGTAGATTGTTAATGTTCAAACTTTGTGTTTGAGATAAAAAGTAAATCTCGAAAGTTGCCGCGTCTATATCGGAAAAGATGAGACACGAAAAAACAAGCTTTTGGATTAATTGTAACTTTATCAGTGGACTGAAGAGATTAATAACTTCTGGCAGCAGCTTTTATCATTATTGCCTTCACTGGGTACATAACGAATTGGCTAGAGATTAAATGAGCTTAGTTGTGGCAGAATGAGCCAACCCATTATCTCTCAATAATTACATTAATTACGTTAATTAAACTTAATCAATATGGTAAATGTGTTACATATCTAATAAGATCAAGTCACTGTACATTCAAAACTAAAGCTTGGAATACGTAGATTTAAAATTATTCAGCGTTTATCTAAAACTAGCTCTGCTTACGACTTCGTTCGCGAGTTTTTTTGAGCCCGCGTTATGTTACGTCTTTGGTCACTGCTTCGCTCCCATAATTCGTGGCGTGATGTTATATAGCCTATAGCCTTCCTCGATAAATGGACTATCGAACACAAAAAGTTTTTTTTAATACGAACTAGCTGTTCCTGAGATTAGCGCGAACAAACAAACAAACTCTTCAGCTTTATAATATTAGTATAGATTAATACAATTTGCAATAACTAATCATTCCAAGACAACTTCTCTTTATTCTACGTCTAAAAACCCGAATAATTTTCAACTATAAAATTAGATTGACACTAGCTTCACCCCGCGACTTCGTTCGAAACAAATTTAATATGTTACCCCACGGGAACCGTTCATTTTACTGGGTTAAAATGTATCCTATGTAGGTACTATTCCACACTACAATCTATCTCATTGCCAAATATCATCCAGATCCGTTCAGCCGTTTAAGAGTGAAAGGGTGACAAACATCCTTCCATCCTTCCACCTATTCATCCATCATCACCAACTTTTGCATTCATGATATTATTGTAGTAGGAAGTAGGATTACAAACAAATACTTCAATTTTATTTATTTGTATAGAGAGGTATTAACTTATTACGTAGGTACTAGCTTTTGCCCGCGTGGATTAATAGTTCCCGTTCCCGGGGGATTTCCGGGATGAAAACTATCCTATGTCTTTTCTCGGGTCCCAGACTTTATCTGTACCAAATTTCATTGAAATCGGTTCAGTGGTTTAGGTGTGAAGAAGAGACAGACAGACAGACGGAGTTACTTTCGCATTTATAATATTAGTAAGGATAACCTTTCAACTTACAGACGACTCGACGTATGATTTGGCATCATTAGAATCAGGTGCTGATTCGAAGAGTGGTTCCAGTAGACTTGAGAGCGCAGGTATGGTATAATGAGCTTTACATTTTCGAGAGTGTGTATTTTTTCTTGGTAATAAAAACAGGAATGGAGAAAATAATGTATTTAAATGATTTCAGAATGTGTTGCTATGTGTTAATGCATATCATGTATTTGCTTTTTAATATTATATTTGTTTTGTTTGTTGATCCGAATGTGAATTAAATGCCTTATGAACCAGAAACTTGACAGCCCATTCGAGCGTCCAGCATTGACACTAGCAATTTCTTACATCTTAACGACGAACTATAAACATATCCCTAAAAATTCACCCATGCTAAAATAACTTAGCTCTGACGGCTTCGATTTTGCACCATAAGAAAACAATCCTTTAAACACAAAAAGATTTACAACAAAACTTTTCAATAAGTCTGCACCATTACGCTACACAAAGGTGTCTTTTAACTCGGATAACAGGCCACCTTGAAACGAAAGGCAGTATTCCCTGCGTTCAAACAGGGTTGTCATCAAACTATCGTGTTCCTAATCCGCAGGGGCGCTACCGACGAGCACGTCACAGTCTAACATCAGCCAAGCAAAATCGTCTTCCAGCGTGTCCACGTATCACAGCTACACTCACGCCTCTAATCTGTTGCGGCCCGGAACGCTCATGTTTCAGGTAAATTGATACCGCTCTAATGAGGCCTTGTGGCTTACGAAGCGGATATTTGTTTGCCTGTGCCTTTGGGATGAATACAGGCCGTGTGCAGATGTGCTTGTAAGTGCCATGATGACTGATTTATGTTCGAGCGTGGAATAGAGGCTCAGTGGAAACTCGCCGCCGGGTTATGCGTAAATCTTGTTTGTTGATTGACGTTTTGATTGAGTATTTTGGCTTTATCGTGATTGTACTGTGATTTAGGCGCTCGCCTCTCTCGTGTGAGGCAGCAGGTTCGATACCGAGCAAGTACCAAAGTGACTTTTTTTTACATTATGTACCTTCTATGTTTATGTTAGACACCACTGATATTGATGAAGGAAGTTGTATTGTAAGTCAGAAATCGGCAATCCATTGTAAGCTAGCATTTTTGTGAGAACAGGCCTTTGCCCTGACCTAAGACAATAATACGTTGGTATTTATTTTAGACTTATACAAGGCGTTGATTTGTAACCTCGTCAAATTCAAGGAGTTAACTATGCTCGTGATTCTTAACACGAATCAATAATAAAATAAATAGGTATTGAATTTTTTTTTTCGTCGTTTTCAAATTCGAGCTAGGCATCTCGCCAGAGGGTTTAGGCGCTATGTACACATTGATATAGCCGCGCGACAACTCTGCCTACCGCATACGCAACTGGGCGATTCAAAATTTTGCAAGAGGAGTATTCTGGAATACTGTTATTTGATAGTTGCAACTAAAAATACAAGTATTTATTAGATCAGGTATCGTAATTATATTTGATTATTTCTATTTTTTTATGACAAGTTCCTAAAGTTTGACGCGGATGCAAATCAACGGCTTGTAGTCCATACTTCAAAATATGTATGGGTATTAGATTTTGTAAACTGACTGAGCCTAAAATCATTTCACGTCGTGACTAGCGTAACAGGTCGTATAACTTTCTTTCTCTTTGATTCTTTGAGCAATATGTAGAGTAAACAAACATTTTATTTGCCTACTTATTTTTGCTAAAACTTGTTGCCAACGGGTTATTTTCCTCTTCTATTTGAAACTTCACTATGTTTACGGTTTGCCTACAAAGTTCTTAACTTCGATTGCCTGAAACGTTTATACTTATTTAACTTATTTATATGATGTTAGTATCAAAGTAAACCATTTGTTTTCCTTAGTCACACAAAAGCGATTCTAAACTTTGAAACTTTTGATGATAGGTAGGATAATTCAACAATTAATTATAATTATTTCTCCGCTATTTTTAACCCCCGACTCAAAAAGAGAGGTGTTATAAGTTTGACATGTCTGTGTGTCTGTCTGTGGCACCGTAGCTCTTAAACGGATGAACTGATTTAAATGCGTTTCTTTTTGGTCGGGGTTTACTTAAAAATATATATATTTTATATCTTGTATTTTCAGGGTTATGGCTACTTCACTTGTGCGGTGGTAACATTACATTACGTGTTGGGGCTGTACGACCTGGTGACCCTCAATGATTGCTTCTTGCTGTTCTGGATACACGCTTTCTTGGATATTTACTTCTATGGAAAAATATATATTACTATGCATCAGGTAAACTTTTGATCGTTTTTGACGGGCCTGTTGGTCTAGTGGTTAGTGGCCCTGACTGCTAAGCCGGAGGTCGTGCGTTCGATTCCCACACAGGACAAACTTTGTGTAATGAGCATAATAATTGTTTGTTCTGTGTCTGGGTGTGATTTATCTATAATATGTATGTATTTATAAATTATATAAGTATGTATATCAGTTGTCTGGTTACCATAACACAAGCTCTGCTTAGCTTGGTATCAGATAGCCGTGTGTGAGATGTCCCAAGATATTTTTTATTTTTTACCCGACTGCACCAGAAAGAGGATTATTAATTTGTTAAAATTGATTTTGTAGTAGTAAAAAAGGGGGCGAAAGGTTCTGTGTGGGAAGACTCTCTATGAGGTGGATCGACGACCTGATAAAGCTTAGGTTAAATCGCTGGATGCGTGCAGCGCAGGACCTGTCACTGTGGCTGTCTTTAGGGGTGGCCTATGTCCAGCAGTGGACTTCGTTTGACTGATATGATGAACAGAGGGGCAATTTCCATTAATTTGAGAATCGCATTAGTTACTTATTCTTAACATTTTTAACAGGATTTTAACATTGATTGCCGTTGAGATAAGTTTGCTTGACACTAAAACTAGAATGTGATTTGAATTTGAACGTCTTTTAATAATCACGATTGGCTTTCAAATCGTGTTTCCTAATCTCGGAGCTGGTAACAACGTTGCTATTTTGTAAAAAAAAGCCATGTCATCAATTCATACGTGTTTTGTTTTTACCCGACTACGGCGAAGCAAATAGGAGGGTTATCAGGGTTGACCGGTATGTATGTATGTATGTATGTAGGTATGTATGTATGTATGGATGTTCATCTGTTCCCTCATAACTTCTAAACCGTCCAACGTAAATTGACAAATGAGGTGTCATTGGAAGCGTCTAAATTGTCCGCTGGTTATAGGTTACGTTATGTTGCTATAAATTGTATGTGGCGCCCTCTAACGCTCATGAAGATGTGAAATAATATTTTTTTTCTTCCAAATATGCTCGTGTTGTTCGTAATATTAATTATGTACTAGTCTAGACTAAAATTTTAATTTAAATATTTAGTAAAGTTTCCATCACTCGTAGGGCTACGTAAGCAAGCACGGTGAGCTCATATTGGACGGACCCAAATGTCGTAACCGATATTTTAAACATAAACTCTGGATGTGGTCTGACATACTGGTTAATTTTCCTTTGGAATTCTTCGCCTTTTTTTGTCCGTAAGTTGTTACTTCTTTAACGTTCCTAATTTTTTCTATGACAATATTTTTTTGAATAATTTAGCGATATGGCTTAATATTACTAATAATACTTGACCATTTCTTCCTTTTAATTCTTGGATAAGTTTTGGTCAAGTTATCAGGTAGATAAATAAATACATAGAGGCAAGTAAAAATTGAATATGTTTTTGTTAAAGTTTTGATTGTTTTTCAGTGACCCCGTAAGGGCTATTCACTACTTACGTGCGACTAAGCTGTTCCGGCTGAAGTATTTGGTGGAATTCTATCGGAGTACATCTCGAGAGCTCACCAACAATCTTACTACCCTACAGGTATTCTTTGCAATATTAATAAAGACATAATTTTTCTCAACAATCTATACTAATATAATAATAAAGCTTAAGAATTGTTTTGTTTGTATGTTTAAACGCGCTAATCTCAGGAACTAACAGTCGGATTCGAGAAAATATTTTTGTTTGTAATAACCAGGTTGATGAGGCTTTATAACAGCACGAGTTATAGCTATAAATAGAGCTACTATTCACGGGAGCTGAGCAGTAACAGTACCTTCCAACCGGTCTTTTTGTAAATCTATGTATGAGGCCTATGTCCAGCAGTGGACGTGCTGCGGCTGATATGGTGATGATGATGAGCAATAACCAAACACAGACAAACAGAACTCTGTTTGACTGTCTTCTTTCGAATTTATAATATTAGTATGTAATTAGTAATGACTAGTATGGATTAATAGAATTTGCATTGAAGCAAAATTTTCTTTACTTGCGCAGGCGGCGATGACGGTTGTAGTGGTAATAGTAATGATCCACACATTCGCATGCGTATGGCTGATTGCAATGATTGGAACATCCCCCATCAGCGTCATACGAACACTCAAGCTACATCTTATAGATGAGTTAATATCTTTGTCATTATTTTGTAGTTGTAGTGCACGATGCATATTTCAGTTTAAATCATCATTTCTATTTTTTTTTTTGGTTTGGAAAATGCTCACGGGTCTTGGCGTCACTGTCTTTGGCGGAGGGGTCTGTCAGATTCCTACTGACCAAAAACCAGCCCGGTGTGCCCTTCCCACACTTACGCCGGGGATCCTGGGAATGTAGACGCCTTCCGCGATCCCCGACTGATCTCAAATTTACCCTGAATCATTTTAGTTTGCGATAACGTTAGTCAGCACATGTAGCTAGATGCATTTTTTGTTTATTACAAATGGTACGTCAAAAGTCAAAAGTCAAAGTCAAAGCATTTATTTCAATTAGACCATTTACAGGCACTTTTGAATTGTCAAGAAGTTACAGCAAGTTGAAGCTAGTTGCTCGTTCCAAAACGTAGATCTCTATGGAGAAGAACGAGCAAGAAACTCCATGGACACTCTTTTTAAAATGGTTTTTACAAAATCATGGTTACAAAATTCTTGTTGCTTCTATACGTGAAAACAATGGACGTGACTAAAAAACAAAAGAAATAATACCTAATAATAAAGAAGTAAACCATGGTATGGTTAAGAGATGACCAATCCCAACTGACAGCGCCCGTTCACGAACATGACGCGTGGCTCTGCACCACTTAGCTCAACCATCTTAAAGGGAACCAAATGATCCAATCCACGCGCCACCAACACAACAAAAACAAAAACATAAACACAAAATAATGGGTTGTATATTAACAAAAATGTTGTAGTCCTATCTTCTAAGTGGAGGAGGAGATGAAACAGTTTGCATTAAATATAAGTGAATCGAAACCTAATAGGTACCTACACAATTTCCATCAACCATCTTTCCTCGTCAACAGAGAAACACCGCTACAACGTTGGGATTACGTCACATCTTTCTACATAGTAGTAGCCCAGCTGGTCAGTACTGGCAGTGACGAGTTCCTCATCGACGAGGCGTTGCCGATGTTGATCCTGGCTATTGTACTTGTGTGTGGTAAAATGTTAGCCGCAATCGTAGTCGCCGCTTCCATACAACTGGCATACTCCACCAAATATGCACTAACGGCTTATGAGAAAGTGACGATGGAACTCATTGATATGCTGAAGAATCAAGGACTTTCGAGTGAGTTTTTAAATTAAAAATTGTTTTTATTTTTATTTTTATTATTTTTATTTAAGTTTGGTTCGTAATGGCTGAGTTAAGGGATCTATGTGGGTTTTAAAATATTTCACATGTGCTGTCTAATTACATCGCTGATATCAGTGGAGAAAAACATCGTAATGATGATCCTAGACTTTTAATTACTTAAGACAAGTCTGAAATTGACAATATGCTTGATATGAGCAAGCGTGGGGATTAATGCTCGTGTTTTATCTGTATATAATAGGCCTTTGCCCAGCATTGGGACATCAATAGGAAATAATAGGAATATAATTATTTTGTGTGTATACAGTACGTTACTGGTATTAGCTATGTATTTCCCTATATAATGCCTAGGCATAGTTTTCTTTCGAAGTTTTGGAATCTGATAAAGTTTCCAGGTAGTCTATGTAGGTATTGTTCTGTTAAGTAACATAGTTACCCTACAACAAAATTGTTACAGGTTACCAATTAAAGAAGTTTTGGAAGTACGTACAGCAACTTTGGGTAACGGAACGCGGACGACAGGTAAACTTAGTAATTAAGTTACTAAAATTATCTATGTTTTTATTTTTATATGCTTAAATTACAACAATCAACAATCATACATTCTACATTTTCCGAAGGGTTAGGCAGAGGTGTACCAATGTAAACCAACAGTTCGCCGGTATGTTAAGGACCCATGAAATAGGGGGTGAGCCTATTGCCATTAATCGGGCAGAAATTCTAACTCCGAGCTGCTACTGAGAATTTCATACAAAAGCCCAATAGCACTTTCTCCGCCGGGGAATTGAACCGAAGGCCTCTTACATAGCAGTCGCGCTTAGGACCACTAGGCTAACGATGCCTTATTTGTATAATCTCTATAATCCCAGTTGCCAGTTCTGCTGTCTCAAACGCCGTACGTGCGGCGCTGTGACCTGATGTCCGCCATGTTCGGCCACCACTTGAGGAGCTGCTACATCTTCGCCGAGACCGGGGAACCCTTCCTACGACAGCTGACGGTTGCACTTGACTATACTATTTTCTTCCCAGGTTAGTTTATTGCAACTCACGTATATATATATATATATTGCTATTCTTCTAAGTAAATGTATATGGAAACAGCTTCCGTATGTTTGCGTCCGTGAATCTAGATAAGTAGTTAATAGATTAACAATTTTTTTTTACACATCATTGCAGTTTAACAGAAAAGTATATTGACTTACTTACTTTTTTATTTACTTCTATTTTTGTTATCAAATAGCCACAGCGAAGCTGGATTTACTTAGTCAATTTTATTTTATTAATTTTAGACTGCTTGTACACACTGCTACAAGGCGTTTTGTTGATCCAAACAAAGACTAAAAGTAAAATATCATACAGTTCAATGCCGTATAAAGTTGTGAACGGCACTTTCAGCTACTTGAGAAAAGGCTTAAGGCGAATTTCAGCAACACAAAAACGCGATAAACATAATTGTGGATAAACACATCTAAACTATCAGTGTTAACGATCAGGTTTGGTCAGATCACGTTCATTTCGATAGATAGATATTTTTTAAGGTTACAAAAAAAGTATTCTTAAAATAGTTCAAAGCTCATAATTTTGTTTTTATTTTCAACCACCCACATTTGCTAGTTATCCCGCGATCGCGGCGCTTGTAACAGCGTCAAAATATCCGAAGTATAACAATATTACATTATTCAAAAATACAAGGTAGGTAAGTAGTTATGCCATAGATATCTAAAATATTAAATTCATCTAATTCTATTGTAAGAATTTTATGAATAGAATTAAGCCAATACAGCCATCTCTATTCTAGCCCCTTTTATGTTTTTTGAATTAACAAAACTTAGGCAAGTAAAAACGGTTAAAGAATCATTTTGAAACGTTTTTAAAACGAGCTGCACTACGCTTAACGTATTCAAACTCACTTTGACAAAGTTTTACGTTTGAAAATCAAAACTAACATCGATTTGTTCCCAATCTAAAATTCTCTATGACGTCACCATTTCGCAGAGAAGAGTGAATGTGGAACTTTGTCAAAGAAAATAGTCGTTCTATCCGTTAATTTCGCGTTTATATGTACTTCTATGGTAATATTGTAAAGAGGTAAAATAGTTTGTTTGTTAGTAAGGTGTCTCTAAATTTACTTTTCTAAAAACAAAAAATATTTCACTAATAAAAGGTTACACTATTGCCAAGTGTCCTTTTATGGTACACTACTTCTACGCGGACGAAGTCGCGGGCAGAAGCTAGTCTTTCATAACAACAGCCTCAATTATTATTTTTTTCAAAAGAGATTTTTTTATAACGTAATACTAGTAAGTCGGATTCCACTTTAGTTAAATTCATAGAGAATTATTAAATAGCAATCTCAGAATATAAAATGTTAAAAAAGGTCAATCAAAATTTGAATAAATGAAAAATTAAGTTTCATATGTTTGTGTGTCCCATTGCGCAGCAATTGTGAACTGTCATTAGCAGTCCTATTCTGTATGTAATATGAATTGAGGATAAGTGCACTTGAAATAGCATCATTAGTGCTATTTTGCAAAACAGCTCACCTCATGCTTACTTAATCTAAATTTACAAATTCTTTATATACTAGCTGTCTTTATTTACAGTCTAGAAAATAATAGGGTATACATATAATAGGTAAACGGAATAGAAGCCTATGGACATGAAATTTTATTAATTTGGTGTTTTAGTATGAAAAATTTATCTTTATTTTTTGTTTAATTTTTATTTAAGTAAAATAATATTTCTGTGGTATAGGCTTCTATTCTGTTCGCCTATTATACCCTATTTTTTCCAGACGGTAAAAAACGTCAGCCGGTATACGTTTATAGAATATCACTGCTATGCACAAATGACTCGTTACCCACATCACCCGTTCTGCAACCATCACGCCTATATTCCCCGAAGGTTAGGCAGAGGTGTACCAATGTACACCCACAGTTCGCCGCAACATTTAGGTCCCATGTAATAGGGGGCGAGCCTATTGCCATTAACCGGGCACAAATCCGAACTTCGAGCTGCTACTGAGAATTTCATAGAAAAACCCAATAACACTTTTTGCTCGACCTGGGAATCGAACCCAGGACCTCAAGGATAGCAGTCGTGCTTAGGACCACTAGGCTAACGAGGCAGTAGTTCTGCAAATACTATTATAGGTAATTAAGACGATTTCAATTTTCAGGGAACTACGTAGTAGTGGCGGGCGACAGTGAAGCAAGGATGTACTGGGTTGCTTCTGGAAGCGTGTCAGTGGTGTCGGTGCGTGCAGACCTCACTGAAATCACGCATGAGCTGCTTGGACCTGGTGACGTGTTTGGCATACTCCAGGGTATGAACAGAGGCATCTCACACTGCTTCTCTTATAGAGCTGAGACCAAGGTAATTAAAGACTTAATAGTATATTCTATTACATTTATTTCACACTAGCTTTTGCCCGCGACTTCGTCCGCGTGGATTAATAGTTCCCGTCCCGGGGGATTTCCGGGATGAAAACTATCCTATGTCCTTTCTCGGGTCCCAAACTATATCTGTACCAAATTTCATTGAAATCGGTTCAGTGGTTTAGGCGTGAAGAAGAGACAGACAGATAGACAGACAGACAGAGTTACTTTCGCATTTATAATATTAGTACGCATTTCCAGTTGATGGCGATGCTGAGGAATTTTTTGGCGCTATGTACTTTCACTTTTATTTTGGCCGCTTCCAACCGGTCTTTATGGAAATCTATGGGGAATGCCGTTGTCCAGCAGTGGACGTCTTGCGGCTGATATGATGATGATGATGTACTTTTAATTGCTGTTTTTTTTTGTCAGAAATTTATTCTACTTAATTATTATACCTACACACATAGAAAAGATAAATGAAAAGATAATATGATGATGATATTGAAGGATTCTAAGTACAATGGCCTTTTTTAAAATACAAATGTTTAGAGCTTGAAGGACACTAAACGTGTTACAATAAAAGTTTTATTGTTAAGCGAACCGAATCAGCTTGCCTAACGAACGAGGTGTTATCCTATGAGATAAAGTTTAAATCTATGCAAAATTGCCAAATCCAAAAAATATATATTTTCGAATTATTGAATTACCAATCACTATCAGGTGAGGAGAGATGACAGCCCACCTCAAGCTTACTTCACCGAAATTCTATGAGTTATATTATTTTTGTAATATAGCACTGCGTCAAAATATACATATTTTGGTTACATACGGGGATCGATATGACAACCTATAGAGCAGCCAATTACTCCACACTGCTCAGCTGCAAAAGAGATGAACGAATAGTGATAAAAAGCTAAGCTATTTTAGCTAAACTTTTTACTTAAATGTCTGTCATCGGTTTCTTGGCTTTTTTCCAATTATGAATGTTCGGAGCCTTTTTATTTCTTTCAGTCAATATAAATTTATTTATTACTAACACGAAAAAAATATCCTATAACAAGCATCCAAAAAATCCCTCGCTGTTTACTCGCTAATCATTGCCATGTATACTGGCAATGCCACTTTGAATGGCAATGGTTTGCCAGTGTCAATGGCAACCAACCTTTTCAACAGTAATGGGGTGTTTTGCTAAAGTAACCTAAAATATTTTTTATTTATATTTAATAATAGTCTTAATGTTTTATTATTTGATAAAATATTTATTTTTTCACAGGTAAGCATTTTAACGCTCAGCTTGGATGCCTGGATCAACATATTACCATTTTTCCCCGAAGCGAAGAAAATTATAATAGACAGGTCGGAAGCTTTATTTACACAGATTACTTAGAATATTAATTTATTGCTTTTATACGAAAAAATGAATGCTATATTCGTTAGGAATTGTGTTTTTGATGTATTATGACCTCTAGTTATTATTTTTAGATTAATAACGTATTGTCGTGGAAGTCATGTACGATTTATTTATTTTGTATGGGTAACGTCATATTTTACCTGCATTTAATGTATCATTTTAAACTTTAAATTCGTTGGTGCCCACAACCTGGCAAAGGCATGTATGTACCTATTACAAAATTCCTAAAACTCCTCGTTGCGTGACTGTACACGTATCATAAAGTTATTGGAGAGCCACACACACACGCGCAATAAGTACATTTAACTATTGTACACTGGCACACATAAAAGCACTTCATTCTAGATTGGAAGCCACTTTTAAGCCGCTTACGACAGTTTCGATATTCGTGCCTTTGAAATGATGAGAGCCCAATGGAATCGAATCGAAACAGTACACGCGGCGGCAGAAGTGAAAATCGGAATATCGGAATATTTTGTTAAAATACCTCGTGCCTCTTTGATGCGCAGAATTATTTTCCCCGAATTCAGTTTTTAAACTGAATTTATTCGCAATATTTATGAAGTACAAAATTGTATTTTATATCAGCGATGTGCAAGGGTGTGTAAAACTGATTACCGATAATTTATGAAGATAATATGATTGATATGCCCGCAGGGGGATGTCCAGACATGGTATATATTATCTATCTGCTGGCGCAAATGCTAACAGATGAATGATTTTGTTGTGCCTAATATTTTTGGGATTTTACGTGTTTTCTCACGGAGACATTATGTATGTTCGTTGTATATAGGTACAATATTGCATTCGAATTTAACGACGATTTGATTACGGGTTTGCGTACGAATAATTATATGTAAGTTTTTCATTGTTAGGTTCTCGTATGTATTTTTATATTGCATTGATTATATAAACAAGAATAAATAACTTTTTATGATAAGTTTACGCTTATTTCATTATTTGGTTAGTTAGTATCTACGCTAGGCGTTAACAGCATCGCAATTCTAACGCTGATTTTTAATAAATATTCATACATAGATTTTTTATAGAAACTGTTGAAGTAAATATATGGAATTATCTGGATATCTCGTGTGATGATAGGAGTTAGTGTGAGTAAATATACCGTGTCGACGGCACGTTCGTGTTCCACGCGCGCCTCAAAGAGATGTCAGCAACTTGGAAGGGGCCACTAAGGGCCAATGCCTGCCGGGGCTGCGGGTTGTTCGAAAGATACCGCGCCCCCGGAAGGCAAAGGGCACATGAAGGAACATACATGGGTTTTAGTCAGTAAAAGTCTGACACTCCCTCCCGTCCCGCCCAGGGCGGGGGAAGTTATTTGATGATTTCCCATCTATAAACAAAAAGTGTGAGTAAATATATATGAGTGGAGGTATCTTAGACTGGATGGCATAAGACGCGGCATTTTATAAACCTGACCACCTGATTTTCTGGCTCAAATTTAGTCCAAAAGGTTGTCAGATTTTCTAAAATTAATGTACCTATAGGTATAATAATTATTTCAGTTTTATAATTAAACATTTGGAACGCTGAACAGGGTTGCAAATTAAAAGCATAAAATAATGAAGCTGTCTAATGAGTTTTGTAATGTAGTGTACCTATTGCCAAACTCATAATATTATTAATGTTAAGTAAACGAGTCTTGTCGCTAGCAATGTTTGCTTTGTACAAATTTGTATACGAGCTGAGCAATAATTACAATATGAAATATGAGGGAGCAAAACCTACATACTGTGTACTGTGTAGCGTTCAAATTACAGATACGCATGCTATTAAAATAATCTTAATTGGTTTATAGTCAACTATACATACACGGTACGTTGGGAGTTCAAAAGGAAGCTTCATGCGTTCTTATTAAAAATTCAATTTCACTCTGTATTTATTGTACCAAAAGTGTCTCCTATTTCAAGGAACGAACATAAATTAGGAGTAACGAAATTCTAGCTGCTTGTTAAGCACAAAATTCCCAATGAACTTTATAACACGCTGCCGTACCCCGGCGCCGCTCGCTGAACTTCCAACAATACCATCTGTATTTGACGCACTCTCCTGACTAATGTTCCGCAGCCTGGAAAGCTAACAAAGCAAGAAATTAAATACAATATGCAACTTCTTATAATTGGTAATAAATGACATAAACGCGACGTTTTCCGTAGTCGATAAGTCGATACAATTGCCTATTAAGAAGTTGAAATTGTTCATTTAATTGGGTTTGCTGAGCGAGTTTTACGACGCAAAGTAAAGCGAGTTTTGTAAATATTAAAATATTTCCGGGAGGCGCGGACCGCGTGTGCCGTTTGGCGTGCGCAATGAAAAATCTGATTTTCATATATTGAGGTGGGTTCCCAAATGGAGGCAATATCGAAGTGCTGATTTGTCGCTCCGCTGGATATTGGTCTGGCGTTGATTCAAATCGGTGCGAATGTGGAGACGAGGTAAATTGGCCCGGTTTAATTCCCGGAACAAGATCAGTAGCTACATCGGATTTATCGGAACCTTATATGAGATAGTAGAAACGTAAAATTTGGTGTATTTTTGTTTAAAATCATGTAAACAAAAGTACACTATAAAAAACACACTAGTATTCATAAAAAAATCCAATGAATTTCATATTAATTTCTCCTTTGTGTGAGTTCCACGAACCTGTTATATTTGCAACACGACAACTGTTTCAAAGTGCAAAGAATTTCATATTACTGTCGTGTTTATCGTTATTTTTTGCGTCATTTGCAACAGCAGATGACATTGAGGCATGTGGAAGATTAATCTGAGAGGTGTCGGGGACAAGGGGGCTCTGCGGGGAGGGGGGCGTTGTTGAGTATGGGGGTAAAAAGGGGTGCAGATGTCCGTGTTATTTAGTTGAGCATTACATCAAGCTCCTGCGACGCGACGCTCCGTTCTTCGCTCAAATTAAATCAACGTTCATTGAAGTGGCTCGTCGCAATCGTTAGTCATTACACTCGTTGGTCACGAAATCACATTGCACATTCTATCCCCTTTTAAAAAAGGATGAAAAGAAAACGATTCTGAGTTATTGTTATAGCTAGTATTAGGTGCCTCGTACCCGACGTTATTACTGCCATTCTACAAAGTTTGAAAAGCTTCGAAAGAAAGGACGATCAAACGTCGCCTTCGTCCCTTGTAAGGTATCAATTTAATCATAAGGAGTTACGAGCTTCTTGGCTATATTTATGTCGCTCCATCTCAAGCAAAATCCATTCGAGATGAAATTAAATTAGGGGTAGATTGAAATAACCTGCCCAAGATGCCAATGGAATACCGGCTTAGCTTGAGAGTTTCGGAACGTTGTGAATTTTGCTCGTTCTTTACAAAAAATATTGATGCCTTTGTAAGCGGTGTTAAGTGAAAACGATGTCAAATTGTCAATAGGGATTTAATAACTGGCTTTCTTTATAGGAGTTTTCATAATCTTCTGTAAAAACCGGAATATTTGTTCACGTTTTGAACTTTTACTTGTAACTTGTGATTCTAATATCATCTTGTGATGAGTGGTGTGGTAGATTGAGTATATAACGATAGCTATTTATCGTCAATTAAATATTTATTTATGAACCTAAAACAATAGTTGACAATTATTTTCATTTGTCCATGATCAAAGCAAACAAGGTTATAATTATAATAAAATTTGATGTCTCTAGAAGGAATATTTGAAGCAATTTCTGGTCATACAATTATTATACAGTGGAAGTCAAATGAAGATGCAAATAAGCCTAACTTGTATCGAGCACGCTCTACGCTACCTTTACGAATACAATGCGCTTTTGTATCTTTTCGTAGACCTATACTTGTTCCTGAATCGCTTTGGAGGTATAGCTATTTTGAATTCAAAACTATTGAAAATAATCCTTTGGTCTAATAACACCGAACGTGAAATTCTTTACTTAATTGCTGTCTTCCTAGATTTCTTCAGTAACAACATACATACATCAACACAACTACTACTAAAATTAATACGTGATTTAGAACTTCCATTTATTTCATGTAAATTAATAAGAATTGGTATTCTCTTAATATTATTTTTGAATTTCAATCTTGTATTAACTTGAGCTTCAAATTTCATTCAGATAAATTCAACAATAACATCGTTGCTGTTCCCTAACAGGGTCTAACGGTACATAGATATGCAAATAAATTGATGTGAATAAAAGAAAATAAAAACAAATACATAAACTACATAGACATGATATCATATAGGTACTTGACCTACTTATGAGTTCTTATTTCAAAATGACCTCTGTGGTCCTCCATGATTGCCCCAACAGATACGTCAAGTCCACTTAAAGCTAAGCGAAGGAGACACCGAGGCCACTTAATTAAGTGCCTGCCGAGGCCGGCCAGGGGGCATCGTGATATTGCACGTAAACCGGGCTCATATAGCTACGATACTTTACTGGGAACAAGCTTTATTATTTTTCTTTTTCTGTCGGAGAATCTTGGCTTGTAAAGCTCTTTTAGGAACGTTTGTAATGAATGTGTAAGCTGTTATACAATTTGTGGGGGTTTTCAGTAGTTTTAAAGCTATTATTGCAGCCGAGGAGCTCGTGGCTAAATAATTACAGCCGCATAGACCGATCTTCCGGGTTAAGCCACGCTTGCCGAGGTTGGTCTGTGGATGGGTGACCATTTACCATAGCGAGTTTCCTCCGTGCCTCGGAAAGCACGTAAAGCCGTTGGTCCCGGCTGTCATTTGTAGATCGTTGACAGTCGTTACTGTTAGTCAGAAGCCAGAAAGTCTGACAACCAGTCTTATCAAGAGTATCGTATTACCCATTACTGGGTTGTGGAGGTCTGATAGGCAGTCGCTCCATGTAAAATACTGATATTCAGCTGCATCCGGTTCGACTGGAAGCCGACCCCAACATAGTTGGGAAAAGGCTAGGCAGATGATGATAAAGCTATTATTGTCCTACTGCAGAGCAACGACCTCTTCTCATACAGAGAAGGTACCAGCATAAATCACAACGCTTACTCAAGGTAGTTTGGGGCCAGACGTGTATTTATTACTAGCCTTCAGCCGTGACTTCGTCTGCGTGACTTATTTCACCCAGGTTTACATTTTTGGTTACTGCTTCGCTCCCGTGTGTCGTAGCGTAGCCCATGTTATTCAGTGATAATGTAGCTTTCTAACGGCAACAGATTTTCTAGTGGTCTTAAGCACGACTGCTACGCTAGAGGTCCTGGGTTCGATTCCCAGGTCGAGTAAAAAGTGTTATTGGGTTTTTCTATGAAATTCTCAGTATCAGCTCGGAGTTTGAATTTGTGCCCGGTTAATGGCAATAGGCTCGCCCCCTATTACATGAGACCTAAATATACCGGCGAACTGTGGGTGTACATTGGTACACCTCTGCCTAACCCTTCGAGGAATACAGGCGTGATGGTATATAAAATATGAATTGAAGAAGTCACTTGCCTGGTTTCGAATCCACAACCTTATGCACTAGTGGCGAGTGCCTTAATCACCGGGCCATCACAACAATCAACCGAATTGCGAGTTAATCTAGGCTTTATTTTTAAACCTACGTTAGGTATCGTTCACGGTATTCATTCTTAAGGGATCAGTAGAGCTTGGAGTGTAGCCAACACGTTGTTATACGGTGTCTATTGATCTCGTGCATCAATAACATTGGCACATGCAAGCTGTACGCGTTGAATTCAGATATGGACATACTACGCATACGTACCTGTTTTAGTGAGATGAAGAGATTATTTATGTTAAAGAATTTAAGAGATGGGGACTTCTATAACTGTTTACCTCCAATTTATTTATAATAAATTACTTATTTATTAATAATATAAATGTTGTAAATTTCAGAATGATAAAACATTTATTTGATGTATGTGTGTGTTGTGTGTTTTGTGTGTTATGTTTGGTATTTATTTTAAAAGAGTAAGTAAATAATGAAGTTGCTTGCCCATTCTTCTCCATACGAAATTCCGTTTTGGAAGGGGTAGCTAGATTAGGTAAATTCTTATTTTTTCAAAAGTGGCAAGTTGGCTTTCAAAAATGCATTTTAATGGTCTAATTGGATTAAATGATTTGACTTTGATACGTAACTCAAAACTAGTACAATATCTCAAAAGATTATGAAAAGGCCTTTGCGTAAACATGAGAAATTATTACATCGGACATACCTAAGTATCACAGTTTGAAGGGAGTGAAGGGTCACGCAAGATCACTCAAAGATAAAAATCGAATCCTTCTCTCGACTGAAAGAAGTCGTTAAAATGACAGAGTTGATACGCCAATTAATCGGTGTCAGAGTCAATGAGGTGTCTTCCCGCCCTGCTACCGGTACACTGAACAACTTTATTACTATGCACTATTTCCTTGCCCAGCCAGGTTCACTTATTTCTAGTCGTTTGATAGCTTATGAACTATGTATCATACTGGTAGGTCTGCATTTCCTCGTAGGTAGGTATTAATTGAGCAACCGTGGTGATCAATGCTCGATTGCACGTGCTTTTTCTGTACAGGAAGAGGCTTTGCCTTGCGGTGAGACAATAATACAAGGCTGGCTTATTTTTATATTTTTTTAAATCAAAGTTCGACAAGTACGTTTAGGGTTTTGTTCTCGTGGGATAACGATCACGCAAAACCCTGTATTGAGTTCTGCGTCACCTGGTCTCGGGGTCTCTATTGAACAATTAAAAACGGGTTTTGGATACCGAATTTATTTCCGCGTTTAAACCCCGTGAGAGAACCGTTCACTTAGACCAGTGCGCAGCAACTGGCCGTACGTCCACGCGTCTCGCTTTCTTGCATTTCTGCTTGCCTTGCACTCTGCCATACATACTTACATGTGTTCCTACACTATTCCCCCCCAAAATTTTATTTCAGGAATACATAGAAAAAAAAATTTTGCTTACATTAAGACTTATCCTTATCTTACTCTAAGTTATGCTAAGACATAATACGGCGACATGTTTAGACTACACATTGCGATAAGCACTGGTACACTGTTATGTATATCATATTACGCATAGCTGGCTGCCGGTGGTTGCTGTGGGACCGCCCGTGACTCGAAACGCACCGGCTGCGTGTTGACTCCGCCTGATACACTGTTGATTTCTTTGTGTATCATTTTCTTCATGCGGTGGCGACATTGACGAATGAACACTAATAACACTATGAACAGCGTTGCGGTTGCCATGACTGCGAAACCGACCTCGTACTTTGTTACCGTTGATTCTACGGCGTTGTTTTGGGCTATGATTACTTCTTCCTTACTATAAGACTTGCCCATTTTTATTATTGTGTTTAAACGTCGATGTGTTATCTGTTAGACAGTGTGTTAAATAAGTGCTAAATAAACTCTTGACTCGTGCTTATTGCAGTGAGTATGACGACAGATAGCTGCTTTAGCAAAGACAAAGTTCAATTGTTTCGACATAACAAAGTTGCTTAATGTAAACATTTGAGCGGTAGTGAGGTTTCTTATTACATTTAAACAAATTGCGTACTGAGTTTGCTTTTACAATCTAAGTGCTGTGCTGCACCTTCAGCACAATTTCTATACTACTGTTGCACCTGGGTGCGGGCGACAATTTTTAGGTGCCGACTTTAAGTTCTTATAAATTACTTAATTGCTAATATTTAAGGGTAGTTGCCGTAACTTCCGCACTGCTATATTAAACGAACACCATGAAGGCCCCCTGTAGCTTCCATTACGGCAACGCCATACAAAATTATATCTACTTGACACCGTTTGTGTCCCTTATTACAAGTTTAATCTTACGGTTGGTCTAATGATGCGACCGCTGCTGCTTTTTTTAAATACAGGCTTATCCAGAATTGGGTTTGGCGGTACCCTTATTGGGCCATTGTCGACAACCGTATCATGTTCTGTTTTATTTATGGAAGTGTGAGGTAGTTCGTCCTGATCGTCTTCGTTTAGCACATATGCGGGTTTTAACCTATCGATGGACACACTGGTTTTTCTGTTTGGTAACTGAATTACAAATACTTTGTTTTTTCTCTCTATTACCTGATAAGGGCCGTCGTACGTGGGTGTCAGCGGTTTACGTATAGCGTCGTTGCGTACAAATACAAAGTTGCATTTTTTTAGGTCGCTATGAGTAAATAGTGTGCGTGAGTCCCGCAAGTCCCGTGATATTGGCTTTAATTTGTATATAGTTTCTCTTAATTTATTTAGAAATTCATGTTCGTTTCCTATTTGTTTATTGCTAGCGTTGTAAAAATCGCCTGGTAAACGAAGTGTTTGGCCATACACGTACTCTGCTGGACTGACGCCGTTATCGCTCCTGCCTGCTGAACGTAATCCTAACAGCACTGTAGACAATTCATTGTACCAGGACGCGTTGTTGATAAGACGAGCTGTTAATGCCGATTTCATGGATCTATGCCAGCGCTCTATCATACCATTACTTTGCGGGTGGTACGGAGTAGTGCGCAGTTTCTTTATACCCATATTATTCATTAGTTGCGCGAATAACGAGCTCTCGAATTGCCTACCTTGATCGCTAGTTAATCTCTCGGGACAGCCGAATCTGCTGATCCATGTGTCGTAAAACACTTTAGCCACGACTTCCGCTGTTATTTCCTTTACAGGTATGGCTTCGGGCCACCGTGTACACCGGTCTATCATCGTGATGAGGTACTTGTGTCCCTCTTGTGACGTTGGTAAGGGGCCTACAATGTCAATGTGCACGTGCTCGAAACGGTCACAGTCTGAAAACTGTTGCAAGTTTGACACCGTGTGTCTGTTTACCTTTGATCGTTGACATGGTAGGCATGTTTTTGCCCATCGTCCGACGTCGCGGTTTTGCCCTGGCCAAAAAAATCTTTGTGCGACTAATTTACGCGTTGTTCGAATCCCTGGGTGGCTGACGTCATGTACTGAATTGTACGCGTTTTTTCTAAAATTTTCGGTTAGATAAGGCCTACACGAGGTAGTTGATGTTTCACAATATATTACTGCGTTGCTATTCGGAATGCGGATTTTTTTAAGACGAATGTTGTCGCTAGGTTCGCGCAACAGTCGTTTTAGCTCCGCGTCGTTATCCTGCTCTATCGCTAATTCCGAGTAGTCAATTGCCGTCGGGCAGTTTATTGTTTCTATACGTGATAAGGCATCCGCTACAGCGTTGTTTTCGCCTTGTATGTATCTGATATCCGTTGTAAACTCGCTAATATATAATAACTGCCGAGTGCGTGTGGGAGTTTCGTTGTTGCTTTGTAACTTGGTAAATGCGTAAATGAGGGGCTTATGATCTGTAAAGATCGTTAGTTGGTTGCCTTCGAATAGGTAGCGAAAGTGTTTGATTGCCATGTAAATTCCTAGCAATTCTCTATCATACGTGGAATACTTTTGTTGAGCTTTTGAAAACTTCTTAGAAAAGTATCCTAACGGCTGCCATTTGTTGTTGACTTTTTGTTGCAGCACCGCTCCGGCGCAGGTGTCGGAGGCATCGGTCATGAGGGATAAGGGTACATTTGCTTTCGGGTGTGCTAACGTTACTGCGTTTTTTAAACCTTGTTTACATTTTTCGAAGGCTTCGAGGGATTGGCTGTCCCATGGAATGGCGGTCTTATCTTTCTTTTTAGCGCCTTTTAAAAATATATTGAGGTTCGCTTGATGCCTCGCGGCATTTGGAATATTTGATCTATAGAAATTTACCATACCTAGAAACCGTCTAAGTTGATCTACTGTTTGTGGGCGCGGATATTCTATGATGGCGTCGACTTTGTGATCTAGTGGTCGAATTCCACCAGTAGAGACTTCGTAGCCCAAGAACTCAATGCTGGACTTTCCGAATTCGCACTTGGACAGGTTTATAGTGATGCCGAACTCCCTAAACCTCTCGAAAACTTGTTTTAGTTGTGCTTTATTTTCTTCTAACGAGTCACTAGCTATTACTACGTCATCGACGTAACTAAATAAAAAATCTAACCCTCGCAATACTGTGTTGTTCATGAAACGTTGGAATGTTTGGCTCGCGTTGCGTAGGCCGAATGTCATTCGCGGGAATTCAAACAAGCCGAAAGGAGTTATGATTGCCGTTTTTTCGATGTCGTCCTTTGCCACTCTAACGCAATGATATGATTTGTTTATATCGAGTTTTGAAAAAAATTTCTTACCTGTCAATACATATGTGAAATCATGGAGCCGTGGTACGGGGTATCGGTCCGGCTTGGTGATGGCGTTTAGACGCCTGTAGTCTCCGCATGGCCGGATGTCCCCATTTTTCTTCGCCACCACATGTAGCGGGCTTGCCCACGCGCTCTTGGACGGTCTGCAGATCCCCATTTCCTGCATTACCCTAAATTCTTCCTTAACCTTATGATACCTGTTCGGAGGAAGCGGCCTGGCACGCGCATGGACGGGTGGTCCCGTAGTCTCGATGTGGTGCAGTACCTCGCTTCTCTCGTTTTCAGCGTCATCGTCCCTGTAAGGCCTGGGTTTCGTGATGTCTGAAAACTCTGATAATAGTTCGCGGAAGGGGTGGTTGTTGTCTACAATGCTGACCGAGGTTTCCGCGCATTTGACCACGTTACCGTTTGTTGATAAGTCGGTTTGTTTGCTTATCAATCTTTGTGCGTTTAAATCTACTAGCAACCTATAATGGCGTAAAAAATCTGCTCCTATGATAGGTTGTCTAACATTGGCCACAATAAAGGTCCATTTATACACGCTCTTACGATTAAAATTTAACTCTAAATTAGCTGTGCCGTATGTTTTTATCTCTGAGCCGTTTGCGGCGTACAATTTGAGATTAGTACTATCGCTTACATTATACCGTTTCCTGTTTACCGGTAAGACAGACACATTGGCACCAGTATCTATTAAAAAACGCATACCCGTGTTGTGGTCCCTGACGCATAGGCGGTGGTTTGCGGCGTCGATGCAGTGTCCCGCCGTTGACTGCATCACTGCTCGTTTCCCGTCTTCCGTTTCCCGGCGTCTGCTTCACTTTTTTCCCAACTACACGGTTGTTCGCATCTTGTGGCCCTTTTTCCGAAGCGGAAGTGGTAGTAACAAACCCAGTCTTCTGGTCTCTTCTTGTCGCGGTGTTGTGGAACATCGTTTCTTCTGTACCGTCGTGGTTGCCTCCTCTGACTCTGTCCACCTTGCTGTATCTCGTCAAATCTCTTATTGAGCTTTGCTATCTCCGCGATGATGGTTTCGTTGCTCGAAGAAGGTGCGCTGTTGGTGACTGCGCTGACTGCGTCGCTTGTTCTAGCTGTTTCTATGATGCTGTCCGCCTGTTTTGCCAATTTGTTTAGGTCGGTAACCTCGCTGATGGTCAGTACGGTGCGTGCCACGGGTGGTAGGTGACTGATCCACATGATGCGCAATGTTTCCTCTGGGAACTTGCCTCTCGATAGATTTTTCATCTTTTGGAGTAAGTGTGACGGCTTTTGGTCCCCGAGATCCATCTCCGTCAGTAGCTTCTGAATTCTCGACGCGTCCGTCTCTTCGAACACGTTCAGTAGCCTCTCCCGGAGTACCGTGTACGGTTTATCTGCTGGCGGTTGTTCAATTAGGTCGGACACGTGTTGTGCGATGTCCTTGTTCAGTTTCCCGATCACCATATTAAATTTTGCTTTCTCACCTCGTTTGGAGTCTGCGGTGAGCGCTTCGAATTGACCGAACCAGATCCTTGGTTGGTCTGTCCAGAATTCCGGTATTTGCGCACGAATGTTGATTAGTGCTAATTCACTGTCCTCTGATTTTACGACGGGTGGAACTGGGGCCTGCATTTTGGTTGTTACGGTATACACTTGCACTTGAGTTCAGAGTTCACGCTGACGTGGCTACTTGCTTATTACGCGTCACGTTTATACGTTTTAACTCGCGTTCGGGGTCACCACTTTAGGGTTTTGTTCTCGTGGGATAACGATCACGCAAAACCCTGTATTGAGTTCTGCGTCACCTGGTCTCGGGGTCTCTATTGAACAATTAAAAACGGGTTTTGGATACCGAATTTATTTCCGCGTTTAAACCCCGTGAGAGAACCGTTCACTTAGACCAGTGCGCAGCAACTGGCCGTACGTCCACGCGTCTCGCTTTCTTGCATTTCTGCTTGCCTTGCACTCTGCCATACATACTTACATGTGTTCCTACATACGCTACTCTATTACGAAGTAAATTATGATTTACGAGTAGGTATGTTGTTTTCAATTTCTAAACCTAATATAAAATATTTAACTTAACCTGCCCTAAAAAACCTAATTTCAAGTTAGTTAAAAAGGCTATAAAGCCCTGCTAACCACACTAAAGGTTTTAGCTATAACTCCCGTGATTAAACTTTAAAATTTATGACAGTTAGTTACTTAGGATTATCCAGAAATGGCCGCGTGTGGCAGTTAGATAGCATTCCGACATTTATGAAAATGTGCTGCGCAGTCGTTTCGCAAGGATACATTATTCAGAGATCGCGCTAACGGCTCGTCTCTCGTACTGTGTACGAGTTTGTCTCAGTTGACTTGGACGTGTCAGATTTGGAGAGACTGGTGCGGGTTGGGCGCGGGTCTTGTACGGAGAATGGCGGGTCTATTAAGTAGTATGTTTATGAAAATTACACTACGACTAGCTCTCTCGTTGTGTGTGAGTTGTTGTTCATATTAATTAAAAATTCTCTACTAATCCCATTAAATTTTACATGAATTTAGGTACCTTGGAATAAAATACTAGGAATTAAAGATTTGTTTCGAATGCATGGTAACTGGTGTAGGCAGTTCATGATTATATCTTTAGATGCATATTATTTTCTTACCAATTAACAAACTCACTAAGACATATTTTTTCTAATTATAATTACCAAAATAGCTTTATTCGTTTTGTGTTTAGTTTTCACTGAAAATACTTAAAACTGTAGTTACTTTAAAACAGAGTTATTCAATATTCTTTAGTACCTATGTACCTGTTTACTGGCGCTAGGGGTAAAACTATGAATTTTTAATGAAGTTACCAACAACGATATGCTAAGTTCCTCATATTTATTCAAATTGCTTTGTTTTTTGTTGTAATTACGCTTTGTACTGGGCACGTAAATCCACGTCGTTGGTGTTAATGGTTCACACAGGATTTGTGAACGTAAAGCTTAGAGTTCCCTTTGTAAACAGAAATCTTAATTTAAAAACGTATTTACTATGCACATTTTTTTATAAATTTATGCTCGAAACTAGGGTTACCACCTTTTTTAAGCAGATTGAGTATCAATATATTTCCACATGGTATGAAATAAAGTTGCTTCCCGTCGTCTTTGCGCTTAGATACTTTAAACTATGCAACGGATTTTAATGCGGTTTTTGTCAATAGATACAGTAATTCAAGAGGAAGGTTTATACGTTAGAACATCATGCTACGACTGACGGGAGCGGAGCAGTAACCAAAGACGTTACGAAACGCGGGTGACACCGCGAGGTAAATAGCTTGTACATCCTAAAGTAAAAATATTGTTGCGTTCGGGGGACCCGTCAGAACGAGCGGGATGATTGCCTGGAGGGGACATAATGCTTTTTCCTTACATGACGATTTCTGCCAGTTAACTCCTACCACAAACCTAAGGAACTTTTCAAAAAGTAAAGTTCAAACAACATCGGAAACTAAAGTATTATTTATTGTGATGTGTGACGGAGCTCCTCGTTCTTTTCCATAGAAACCTACCGTTTGGAACTAACTAACTTTGCTTCAACTTTCTGACTGGCTCCTTAATAATTCAAAGTATCTTGTAAATGGTTTATTTCAAATATGTAGGAAATGGTTTCAAGTTTAAGTTTTAACCCATAGTTTATAACGATGAGTCCCTTCGCAATAAATTGCTTTACTTTTTTGTTACTTGTAATAAGCAATTAAAGTCTATAGAGGAAAAATAAAAAAAACTCATTTATTTTTTTACCCTCATAAAGCATTAAGAATGTTTATCTGTAATAACGTACAATACTTAACTAAATAAATACTATATTTTAAAGTAGGTACCGATGGCAACCCTCTCAGATTTTGCTTACGCGTTCTTAACTTTGGTTTTCTTTTTTCGAAATCACTTTTTTTCATTATTTATAGATGATGCAAGTTAGATAATTATATAGTTATAAGCTCTTGTATCTAGGTATCAACTTTGGTTTTAATCATAACGTGACTAGAAATTGTTCGACACCTATTTGTATAAAAGCGTAGGTAGGTAATTAATTAACATCATGTAACTAATCGGAAGATAAGCCCCGTCGCTTACAACACAATTAACTTTTAAACGGATCTCATTAACTCCATACTTAACATAATTATGAAGACTGGTAACAGAAGAATTTGCTTCGAAATTTTATAACAATGTTAAAAAGAGAATATTGTGAATAATATATTAATCTTATAACGATACGATTTCACGACTAAATCACTGAACTGAACCGATTTTGATGATTGGATAAACTTTTTATTCCGCGACTTCGTCTGCATACGCGTATACAACATTTACTGTTTTTGAATGATAAAACTGTCGAACCTGTCAAATTCAACGTTCAGTGAAATTCACCCTTATTTAAGGGATTTTATATTATATAAATTTCGTTTTTTCAACAGTTTTTCCATACATTAATTGACAGACATCCATTTTACTCCACGGATAAAAGAGTTATAGGTATCAGGATTAAAACTTTGATGAGAGATTAACCCTTCTGGCAATGTTTAAATCTTTTAGAAGAGGAAAAACAGTGATAAGTCGTTAGTGATCTTAAAAAATCCTAAAACTTAAGCCAGAATACAAAGAGTCTTTAACTTAGATTAAAAAAGCCTTTTTACTTCAAACTCAAACCTAAAAATAAACGAAGCAAGTTTTTTCATAAACTAAACCTACAGAAAGGTCACCTAAATCCCAGCTTAGAGGCTCAAGTTTCACTTTCAGAAATTAGCAGTTTGTAGGCAAACCGCTTATTTGTATAATGGTGAACTTACCGCGGGCCGAGCTCAAACGTACAGTTTGTGATGTGTTGTCACCCTTTTCGGACGAAACGCTGAATTATAAATATATCGCTTAGCCGGAATTTGTTAAACCCGTGGCTTAACTACTTTTGGATGGAATAAAAAATATGTTTAGCAAAATGGTTGCGGTGACACGCGTTAGTTAATTATGAGTTTGGAATAGCTTCAGGGTTGTTAAATGATACTCTGAGGGAACGGTGGCTTGTGGTGTGGGCGAGATTTCAGGAGTTATTGTTATGCTCCGCATAGGGTATCTGGTGGAACGTATAGAACACCCCAGTGACAACTTTATGAACTAGTATAGCATACAACATACATACAATCACGCCTGTATTCCCCGAAGGGTTAGGCAGAGGTGTACCAATGTACACCCACAGTTCGCCGGTATGTTTTAGGTTCCCTGTAATAGGGGACGAGCCTATTGCCATAAACCGGGCACAAATTCTAACTTCGAGCTGCTACTGAGAATTTCATAGAAAACCCAATAACACTTTTTGCTCGACCTGGGAATCGAACACAAGACCCCTAGCGTAGCAGTCGCGGTTAGAACTACTAAGCTACTGAGGCAGTTAGTTGAACTAGTATAGGTACCCTTCTATATGAGGCATTTACAAAACCGCATGTCCAATAAATTGAATTAGAGAATTAATTCTTTGCCTTTCCTTGGGCCAATGAATCGGCACTGCCATACGATGTGGCAATGCTGTCAGCCTTATAAGCACTTGTGCCATTAATAACGATGTGAACGAGTTTTTGATGGCCTATGAGTTCCCCCTCCCTTTTTATTATAATGGCGTTGTAGCTAGGCTATTTTCTGCTCCATTGCATCTCGGGTTCTATAGCTGATCTGGTTCTAGATTATGTATGTAAATTAATGTTCGTATTTGTAAACTCACCTACGATACAGAAAAAAATCTATAAAGAGGGGAAAAAACCAAATGAAGATATCAAGTTTACTGAATATAATCTATTACCTACATCACACTTCAATTAAGTAATTAAAAGCTTGCACACTTATTTCGATACTTAAATTTATGATGAGATATTTAAATATTACGCAGAGTATCAGAATACTGTTAAGAGTTTTAATGAAAGTAATGTCATTAACGTAATGCATTTCACGCCGATATAAACAGCGTCGTTTAATCAAGCTGAAATGTTATATTTACCTACATTTTACGTACCCAGTCACAGCAAACAATCCTATAAAATTACAATGATTGAAATACATTTTTTGCAAAACCATCAATTCTATAATGACGCTCAACGAATTTAATTTGCCTGAAATCCATAAAACCACTTGTCATCGGTATTACTTTGGGAGATAAAATCGAAAAAATCCCTTTTACGACTTCCAATAACGAAAGGAGAAATTCGGTGTTATAGGAGCGCGCATGACATAAATCATGTTGGGGCTCGATATTTTATAGGTTTTAATTTTGGCATTTTATGTTGTGATAACATCTGCGGACGTAATGGGCGTGCCAGCCGCGGAGCCTTTACGAGGTCCGGTTTATGACGACCGCGGGGCTCTGATCCCCTTGTTACATTGGAAACTGCGTTACTTTTCAACCAATCCAATACATTATAGATACTTAATTGAATATATTGATGTGTTACGCTGTGTTGTTAGACATTGATTAATAGATTACACGTTAATTACGCTTGAATTAATTAAGCTTGTGTAGTTTCATATAATAGACTAGTGAACTAGCCGCGAATTCGTCCGTGTGGCTTATTTCCAAGTTTTAAGTTACGTCTTTAGTTACTGCTCTGCTGTCGTGTGTCGTAGCGTGATGTTATATAGCCTATGTTAATGAGGGATAATGTGTGATTCTAATGGTGAAATAATTTTAGGAATTGGTCCTGTAGTTTTTGAGTTTATTCGTTACATACAAAAATACAAATCTTTCCTCTTTATAATATTATAAATATAGAATCGATACAGTTGAGTATAAGTATAGATATGGATATGTAAGCCTTAGATAATTTACACTACATAGGTCTGAATATACGTGGAGGTAGCTGTGAAAAATCTTTAGTAGCGGAACTAATAAAATGAGACTGAAACAATCTCAGTGGAAGGCAACATTATTTGCGTTGCGACTGGACAAAATATTTCATCAAAATGCAAAACAGCACAATTTCCAGGCAACGGCGCGCGCGCTGGAGAAAGAACTGAATTAACTGGACGTTGGGAAACAGATAACTCAATTTGCATAACTCGTTCACACGGGGCATCGTCAGATAACCTAATTTGAGCCGACGGGTTAAAACGAGCGGAAAAAGTCGGACAAAATGTTGGTCTTTTCATGTCAATTATTATGTATTAGAGCAAGCTATTGGCTACTATTAGTGGTTCGTTTTTCGGTCTCGTTTAGTAAAGTGCTGGGTTAAACTCCGTTTTATTCGGTTAACTATTTTTGTTTTCTATGCATATAAATGTGGTAAAGTTTACATATGCAGTAGATTTTATTTTGTTTTTGCTTCTTTTACGTAATTTTCCTTCTTTTTCGGAGGCAACGACGGTTTTATGAAGCGGTCAGCGAGTCCATTGGTCCACCTTACCTATTTCAATGTTTACTTGCAACGTAATATAGTAACTAAAATGAATGCATTTATTTCAGTGGCGTAAATCTTTACCTAAAGAGTAAAACTTTGCATTCTACGGAATATAATATTTTCTAATGTCATCTTTCTTTTTGACTTATTGTACCAGCCCGGCATCACACGGGTGCAATTTACTAAAGGTTGTAACTTTCTTTTTCCTTACAAATATTATAAAGAGGTAAGATTTTTTGTTTGTTTGTTTGTAACGAATAGGCTCCGAAACTACTGGATCGATTTTAATCATTTTTCACCAATTGGTACCTATATTATTCCTGAGTAACATAGGCTACATAACATCACGCTACGATCCTCGGGAGCGGAGCTGTAACGAAAGACGTAACTCAACGGGGGTGAAATAACCCTCACGACGAAGTCGCATGTAGTTCGCTAGTTGTTTATATTATTAGGAACTTTGAGGGTGCACGCATATAGTTTTATATCACAATCAATCGGATCAATAGTTTAGGAATGTATTTTTTTTTATACCACTGAAAGTGGCAAACAAGTTAACGGCCTGCCTGATGTTAAGCGGTCACCGCTGCCTATGGACAGACCACTCATAATTTTTTTATTTATGTAGATCAGATCTAGCTGCGCTTTGATTTACATTTCCGCTTAGTCAAAACCAGGTGAGAAAATATATAATGTACACTATTCACAATAGCATTAAGATGCACAGAAATATAAAAAAAACAAAAACATTTTCAGAATTATAACCTACATTAAAACTTACATAACATTTCAAGCAAATCTCATCTCTCTCCTCTTCATCAAAAGGTGTAGATCAGAATACATTGTAGCCTACTGACAGCTACACGTTTCTTATTTTTCATTCAAACACGCCGAGCGAACAGTTACCATTAAAAGGTCCGACGTTTGCCCCCCGAGAGCTCTTTCAGCGCACCGTGTGTATGTGTGGCCGTGCAACTACGAATATCTTTATGCAAATAAATAAAATTGAAGTGTTTAAATTATGGCTTTTTACTGAATACTTACATACAACAACTGCCTCGTTGGCCTAGTGGTTCTGAGTGCGACTGCTACGCTAGAGGTCCTGGTTTCGATTCCCAGGTCGAGCAAAAAGTGTTATTGGGTTTTTCTATGAAATTCTCAGTAGCAGCTCGGAGTTTGGATTTGTGCCCGGTTAATGGCAATAGGCTCGCCCCCTATTACATGGGACCTAAATATACCGGCGAACTGTGGGTGTACATCGGTACACCTCTGCCTAACCCTTCGAGGAATACAGGCGTGATGGTATATTATTATATTACATACAACATACATACAATCACGCCTGTATTCCCCGAAGGGCTAGGCAGAGGTGTACCAATATACACCCACAGTTAGCCGGTATGTATAGATCCCATGTACCTAATAGGGGGCGAGCCTATTGCCATTAACCGGGCACAAATCCTGACTCCGAGCTACTACTGAGAATTTCAAAGAAAAACCCAATAACACTTTTTGCTCGACCTGGGAATCGAACCCAAGACCTCTAGCGTAGCAATCGCACTTATGACCACTAGGCTATCGAGGCAGTGTACTGAATACTTATAAATATTTTTATAGTACTTGTATCTAAGTACTGTGGTCACTCTTGCGAATCTTGCGATATGACCACGGTACCGGGACGTATTTTAATTCATTTATAGGGCTTCAAATCTATCATTTAAAGACACGGCATTTTTGATACGTTTATTTGATCTGACTCGCAGGTGGCCTAAAAGATGCTTTATGTATATTTTTTTTTTCTTTAATCTAGTTTCAATAAAAAATTCGACTGAGTTTTTAGAAGAAAACTATTTGAGCCACAGTACCAAAAAACAAAAATATGTATTTGTCTATCCATCTGGTTATTTTGGGTAATCTCCGAAAGGTCAGACCGATTTTGACGGAATTAAAGTAACATAAGCTGCGTTTATTTTATACAAAAAGATGTAGGGTTCCAAGCAAAAAATAAAACGTAGACAACCGACATTCAGGCGGTCGAAGCCGCGGGCATTAGCTAGTTATCATCATCATCATCATCATCATCATCATTGACGGCCCTGTTGGTCTAGTGGTTAGTGGCCCTGACTGCTAAGCCGGAGGTCGTGGGTTCGATTCCCACCCAGGACAAACTTTGTGTGATGAGCATGATTGTTTGTTCTGTGTCTGGGTGTGATTTATCTATAATATGTATGTATTTATAAATTATATAAGTATGTATATCAGTTGTCTGGTTACCATAACACAAGCTCTGCTTAGCTTGGGATCAGGTAGCCGTGTGTGAGTTGTCCCAAGATATTTATTTATTTATCATCATATCGGCCGCAGGACGTCCACTGCTGGACAGAGGCCTTCCCCATAGATTTTCAAAAAGACCGATTAGTAGCGGCCTGCATCCAGCGTCTTCCTGTGGTGTTAAGCTATAAGTTAGTTATAAATAAAGAAAAATAAAAAAGCTATAATACAAGTTGGAAATAAATATCTCCGTTATCAGAAGGTTATTGCGCTCCGGTAGAAAAAATAATCCCAATGGCAACAAGAACAAGTAACTTTCAGCTTTATTCAGCGTCTTCACTAATACCAATTTCTTACAAAATTCGCAACACGCCCCGTTGGTCTCGTGGTCGCAAATGCGACTGCTGTGCAAGGGGTCCCGGGTTCGATTCCCAGGTCGAGCAAAAAGTGTTATTGGGTTTTTCTATGAAATTCTCAGTAGCGGCTCGGAGTTTGGATTTGTGCCCGGTTAATGGCAATAGGCTCGCCCCCTATTACATGGGACCCAAATATACCGGCGAACTGTGGGTGTACATTGGTACACCTCTGACTAACCCTTCGGGGAATACAGGCGTGATGGTATTCGCAACACGGTCGTTCACCTCCAGTCCAGTTCGCACCTCCTGTACGCAAGTGAGTGTAAACAAGTGTAGGTCGCGTGTGTGAGTGTCTCACACCTGAACATACCGGCTCACTTGTTTGTCGCTCATTCATCCGCGGCTCACTACACATAGCATACAGATAGCGTCATGAGCGGCCAGATTAGTACTTACTTATCTATTGTTGTAATATAAAATTCTCGTGTTACAATGTAAGTTAACATACTCCTCCGAAATGGCTGGCCCGATTTTAATGAAATTTTGTGTACAAATCGGGAAGGTCTGAGAATTGGCCAACATCTATATTTCATAACCATAATTAAATATGGCAAAAGTAATATAATAAAGCTGAAGATTTTTTTGTAAAACAAAATAAAAACCTAACAGAAGTACACACAAGTAACCTTCAACTTTATTCAGCGTCTTCACTAATGCCAATTCTTACAAAATTCGCAACACCTTTAACTAATTTCATCGCGGTCGCTCACCTCCAGTCCACTTCTCACCTCCTGTACGCAAGTGAGTGTAAACAAGTGTAGGTCGCGTGTGTGAGTGTCTCACACCTGAACACACCGGCTCACTTGTTTGTCGCTCATTCATCCGCGACTCAGTACAGATAGCATACAGATAGCGTCATGAGCGGACAGATTGAATTGCTCTTTCATATCGCTGCGGCTTGCGCGTGAGAAGTGATAATCTTTAAGAATGTTGAGTATGTGTGAGATTGGAATTGCTTAGTAGTTACTTATCTATAGGAATATAATAAGGCCGAAGCGTTTTCTTGTTTGTTTGTTTTTGAAGACTCGGTTTGGAAAAAAATATTTTGGCAAATGATAATCAGATTCATATCACGCTTGTATTCCCCGAAAGGTTAGACAGGGTCTACCAATGTACACCCACAGTTTGCCGGTATGTTTAGGTCCAATGTAATAGGGAGCGAGCCTATTGCCATTAACCGGGCACAAATCCTTACACCGAGCTGCTACTAAGAATTTCATAGAAAAATCCAGTAACATTTTGCTCGACCTGGGAGTCGAACCCAAGATCTATAGCGTAGCAGTCGCGCTTAAGACCACTAGGTTAGCGATGCAGTTCATGAATAGGCTATATAACATCACGCTCTGACCGACGGGAACGGAGCAATAACCAGCGACGTACCATCAAAGACGAAGTCGCGGACAGCTAAAGAATAAAAAAAAAATGTGTTTGAGTTTTGTTAAAGAATATCATAAAAAACGAAATCAATAGCTACCTATATTATACTTGTAAAGTACTCGAAATCATTTGATGTTTTTTCTTCAAACGCCTTCGAATTTCAGGCTTCTATAAACGAGTTTCTTATTGCACTTCGACTCGAAACGCGAACAATACTAATTCAGGTAAGTACCTTCCCTCTCAACATCAATTGTCGACTTTTAAATTTTCGCATCCACTCACAAAAGCAAGGAACGAATCATCTAATTAGACATTACTTCTGTTACATTTCTGAAAATCCTTTGTATTGCAGAATTTTATGCGTTCTTTGTTCCAACGGCATTTTTAATAGTGTAGTCTGTGATGGAAATTGGACTTTAGGACTTCGTAAGTAAGGTAGTTTTTGTAGTTTGCTGATGTTGGATTTGAGATGGTGACAATCGCGAAGCGCAGTAGGAGACCGCTCGCTAACGAGCCCCCCGCCCCCTCATTTTCATTTTATCGTCGCGCCGCCCTCGACGGCTAGTATTTACAGTTCTTTTGCACCACCGTCATAAGGTAAGTATCTCATTTTGTAATATCCTAATGAGAAATTTTAAATGTATTTATTTGTACTGCATAATGAAACTGTCTGTAGAATTGTAGATGACTGCTTTGACATGACTGTTTGCTTCGTACATATACGGCAAGTAGGTGTTCGTTGAGTACACGTGGTAAGGCTTTCCGCCCGCATCAGACAATCCGTGACCGATTTTTTTGTCTGTGAGAGTGAAACATATGGATTCTAATATACCAATGCACGCGTCCTACAAAAAGTTTATCTAATCTATGGATTTATTGACCATATACCACCACGCCTGTATTCCCAAAAGGGTTAGGCAGAGGTGTACCAATGTACACCCACAGTTCGCCGGTATATTTACGTCCCATGTAATAGGGGGCGAGCCTATTGCCATTAACCAGGCACAAATCCAAACTCCGAACTGCTACTGAGAATTTCATAGAAAAACCCAATAACACATTTTGCTCGTCCTGGGAATCGAAGCCAGGACCTCTATCGTAGCAGTCGGGCTTAGGACCACGAGACTAGACTAACGAGGCATGGATTTATTGAGTGGTCTGATAATCGGTCCAACAGACAGTCGGACGTTGGCGAAGGCTCTTATACGGAACGTAACAAGACACATCACATAGCCATTAACTGCACATACTGCCCATCACACAAAGTAACATTAGGGCGAACATTATTTCTTATCATTTTTTCACTTTTGCAACTCCTTTTTCTAAACCTTGTTTTTTATACTTTCAAGTACAGCTGCGCTTTTGACATTCCACAGCAAAATAATTAGGTTGTTATTTGACATTACTCTCTGGAAGTAGGTTACAAGTTCAATGAACGAGCTCTCTACTGGTATTTCTTTTAATAAATTGATTACTCTCTTGGGAACTCAAAAATAGCTGTGAATGGAAACTGACAACTCGATATATTATTATGTCCTATCTTTTGTTGGCTATAGGTGCGCGTAAAAATAGATATTGTTTCTTTCAAGGTCGTATATTAATTCAATTTTTTGACAAATTGGTAGAAAAGGACCTACTTATCTTATAAATAAATATTATCCTTTTAATTATGTAAACATCTGAATGTAGCTTGATGTAGTATAAAATGATAAGTTTCTTTACACATATACTTTCTAGAAAACCATTCAGATAATTTCACAAAGTAATTTTATGATAGGCACAAGTAAACCATTTTTATTTTCTTGAAACAAGCTGAATCAGCTCGTTTGGCAGTATGTACAAATGAATGGAAGGAAAGGGCTCGGCACACACCACGCATAGGGGTGAATGCTAACAATGAGCGAGCTAGAAGTGACGAACAAGCGGAACTTTGCTTTGATCTAGTTTGGCGCTATCTATCTAGATATAATTGAAAAGCGTCTAGGCATTTATTTACATACATACCAGCACGCCTGTATTCCCCGAAAGGTTAGGCAGAGGTGTAACCAATGTACGTCCACAGTAATTAGTCGGTATGTTTTTAAGTTTCATATAATGGAGGACGAGTTCATTGTGAGTAACCGGGCACAAAACCTAACTCCGAGCTACTATTGAGGATTTAATTGAAAAACCCAATAACACTTTGCTCGACCTGGGAATAGAACCCATAACCTCTAGCGTAAGAGTCTCGCTCAGGACCACTAGGCAAACAAGACGACGATATTCTGAACTAGATTTTACTTGCGTGTTAGCGTGAATGGCAGTTATCACGATTTTTAGTTTGCGCGGTATCCTAATTATTATCTAAAACAAAAGTGGGTACTGTTGCAAATGTACTTTTAATACAGTGCTTATAATACACAATAGGTGGTACGTAACGATTAAATATTGTTCTTAAAAAGTTATTCACAACACATTATTAAACTGCAGCGCTATAACAGTGTAGGTAGTGAAGAACGCGACTATGGACGGCAGCATGGACATATTGACGTCCAGCGTGCCGAACACGTGCACGTACACGGGGCGCGTGCGCACGCAGCGGAGCAGATCCTTAGCCAGCTTGTAGTATTCCTCATCTGGGAAAGAGGCTAGTGAGTTATATTCCTTATTTAAAAAAAATTAAAGCTTATGTATACGACATTTTAAAACAATAGTTACATTTAATTTTTACTTTCGTAGCTTACGGTTACGGCTAAACGCACGTTTTTAGAAAAGTATCCAAAAATAGCCTTTGAAGAGTTAAAAAATAATCTCAGCGTTGCTAATATCCATTAAATATTTTGGAATCTTTTCAGACTTAACTATAAAGAAAAATTAAAAGGTTGACGGCCAAATTCTTAAACGCAACTCAATTTTGAGACGCCTTTAAGTCTTATGCTATCTCTGTCACTTTAAGGTGTATTGTAGCGACAGAAATATATTTGAAAACGTCTTAAAGTTAAATGTTTTTTTTTTGAGATTGATGGTTGATTAAACGAGTTAGTTGATTACACTTACTTTCAATTGTGTGCACACAAAACTCGCAGAGTTTCTGTTGCAGCTTTAAGGAGCTGTTCTGAATCTTCTGCCCACCGCGAGATATGACAAACAGAGCCATGAGGAACACCGACATTGAGAACAGATTCATAAGCAGCGATGCTAAGTTTTGAGCTCCCTGTGTGAAATAATATTATCATTACAGACACTATAGAGGGGAAAAAAAAGCCATTGGACTTTATAAGGACGTTGGACGAAGTGACGTTTTGCGCCCGCCATGTTGAATTTACTTTATTATCGTCTTAACTACGACACTTGAAATCTTCTACGAAAATGGGGTACGTTGTTTTGTTCTACAAAACAAACATAATAAATCACGCGATTGTAATGCGTGAGGATCGAAACCAAGAGTAAATACTTCATTACAAGTGGCATTCAACGCCATCTTCCTGCCCTTAGGTATCCTGTTATGTTACTTGGGGTCAGAGTAACACGTTTTCTTCATTTTTATGTCATTCTTCACACAATGTATTCATCTTTTCTTTGGCCTCCCTCTTCCTTTGCAAGTGGCATTAAAATTATTATAATAATACTGTAAGTAGGTAGGTAAATATGAATTCATTAGTTACTGCCCACGACTTCGTTCGCGTCAAATTTGTTATATTGTACTACAGGAACAGTACAATTTTCCAGAACTTAACTCAGTGCCAAATTTCATCCAGATCTGTTCAGCCATTAAAGCGTGAAAGAGTAAAAAACAAACTGCGTGTGTGTATGTGTGTGTTTGTTTGTTACGCTTTACATCCATCCATACATCCTCACAATCTTTCGCATTTATAATATAATAGGAAATAGGAAAAGTATGAAAGGATACGTACCTTAACAGTTATTAAAGCGATGTTATACAGCACCATTATGTAATACCCGGTAACTATCAAAAGCATGGTAGTCATCTGTAAACAATCATTTCGATATTTGAATGTAAATTGAAGCATTTTGATTACTCAATGATTAATGTACGTTTATATTCAAAATATTACCTGTATACTAAACATTGAATTGCATAAGTTAGAACTGTTGTTAATATTTTCGTACGCATTCACCCATTTATTCAATATGTCATGGTTGACTACGTTTGAAGAATTTTCAGCGTGTTCCACATTCCCACTATTTTTCCTTATAGCAGACAGTTCGTTATCAATTGATCGCGTGATTGCTTTCAGTTGCTCAGAAATCACGAAAAAAATAGAACCCAATACAAAATATTCAAAAATGTATCGGAAATCGGATACGCTGTAGTTTAATAAAGAAAATGTGGTAAATATAACATTTATAATAATATCGCTGTAATACGCCCGAGCGCAAGTGAATACAGTTATTTCAGTACCACAAAATAACAATAACATGAATGTCAAACATTTTTGTGCTTTCAACATTCTTTGGTTATAGAAATCATCATCAAAAATTCTGTAAAACGCATCGAAATTTTTTAAAAGTTTGTTAAAATTTTCGGCGTAATATAAAGCTGATAGCATTACAAAAATCGAGAAACCAATGGACGAATAGTAATATAACCGTTGTGCGTAAATGTTAACTTGTTCATGTTTAAAGTTGATAACAGCATTAAGAATAAGATTGAATATGGTTATAACTATCCAAGAGACCACAAAAACACGAGTACGTTTTTTGAAACACAAATAATTTCTGAATACAGTTAATACATTTTCTATTAACAAAACATATTTTAAAGGCGTGAGATTCATCGTTATTTAGACGTGAATAAGGTCCTTTATCGACGAGTGGTAAGACACCTAGCAATGGACGTGACTGCTAGTATTGGAACAAACAAGTGACTGTTTAATCAGCCCGGAACAAGTTTTTAATCAAATGAAAGTGCTATCCCGGTCATAGAAAAATAATTTCTAATATTGGATAGTGTTTTCAGCGGAAAGTAATGACGAGTACAAACCACAATAATCTGAAATAAATATTATTGTAACTGAGTTCAGTTAAAAGCTGATGAGTGAGTTATAGTTCTCAGGGACGTAAATTGATGAACATTTGACATACCTTCAATTAACAGGTGATTCTTTAAATTAATCGTTTTTTATATGTTGTTGTTTTATTCCTTGGATTAAGGCAGATACACCTTATTTATTAATTATTAATAAGGTCAGTGTATATATTTTTCTGAAACGGCTGTGTTCTCCGAAGTCTTTCAGGTGTTTCCAGTCCATGTGACGTCACAAATTATATAATAAATAAATAAATAACGGTAAATACGGTACTAACATAAAAAAAAACAATTTACTTAGGCTACTTTCATTTTAGAAAATTTACATACAATCATCATGACACCTGTATTCCCCGAAGGGTTAGGCAGAGGTATACCAATGCACACCCACAGTTTGCCGGTATGTTTAGGATTTTAATAAAATATTTATGGTTACGCGGAAACAAAATTGAAACCAATGAAATAGTGAACGCGAACGAAGTCGCGGGCAACACCTAGTATATTACAGGATAACAATGAAAAGGGTGATAAAAATGATCATAATCTACAACACATTATTAAACTGCAGCGCTATAACAGTGTAGGTAGTGAAGAACGCGACTATGGACGGCAGCATGGACATATTGACGTCCAGCGTGCCGAACACGTGCACGTACACGGGGCGCGTGCGCACGCAGCGGAGCGGATCCTTAGCCAGCTTGTAGTATTCCTCATCTGAGGAAGAAGTTTGCAAATGTTACCTATATTTTGTTTATGATTTTTTTTAAGATATTTGGAACTCTAGCTGGTGCAATAATAGTTTATTCCTGGAAATGAAATATCGTATTTTCTTTTGCAAAACGATAAGGTTTGGGCACATACGAGAAACAATATCGATTATTGCCTTGAAGTATCAAACAATCGTTTCTATATTATATTTTTTAAATACATCATTATTCAGTTTCGCATGTTAATACGTGCACATATAATTGGCGTTTACATTAGGATAATTTAACAAATTAATAAATTACGGCACTTTGTTTTTGTAACAGGCGCAACCACTGTCATTGAGTTTTTAAAAATATATAAAATACTAGCTTTTGCCCGCGACTTCGTCCGCGTGGATTAATAGTTCCCGTTACCGGGGGATTTCCAAGATGAAAACTATCCTATGTCCTTTCTCGGGTCCCAGACTATATCTATACCAAATTTCATCGAAATCGGTTCAGTGGTTTAGGCGTGAAGAAGAGACAGACAGACAGACAGAGTTACTTTCGCATTTATAATATTAGTAAGGATAGACTAAGAAGAAATATAGACTTACTTTCTATAGCGCTATGCACACAGAGCTCGCAGAGTTTCTGTCTCAGATCCATATAGCTGTTCTGGACCTGCTGGCCAGCCCGCGATATCATAAGCAGCGCGTTGCAGAACACCACCATCGAAAACAGGTTTGGAAATAGAGATTTGAACGTCGCATGGCCCTATGTTAGATGGAAACAAAACGAATTAAAAAACGAGTAATGCATATTTATTTTAAATAGGTAAGGATTTTTTTTTATTTGTAGTTCTGTATCATGTTATGTATTTCCTGTAATTGTGACGATACATTTTTGTTGAAGAAACAGTATTTTTTATGTAACACTTTTTCATGTTTAATTTTTTGCATTTTGGAACTGAAATTGCAACTGTTTAGTTTGTAGCTGGATGAAAGTAGCGGTCGGAAACCCGCGTCGGCGCATGAACAGAGCGCACAGTTAATACCTGCTTACCGGGCCACTGTGGCTTGCCGATGGCGGCAAGCCACAGTGGCTAAGGGTCCATCCCTTAAAATAAGTTTCAAAGTAGACATCTTTCGTAAAAAATAACTTTTTTTTTCCAAACCTATATCAAAATAAATACGTATTTATTAGACCCTATAAGTTTATTTGGTCAAAATGTACGCACTGATCAAAAACTTTTCCTGTTTAGTTACAGCACAAAGTTAATTGAATAAGTTTTTAAATAACTGTCACTCATTTAGCAAAGACAGTAACTTGTCGAGTACGAACAAGAATTAACAGTTTTTTTTTTTTTAAAGACGGGAAATCATCAAATTACTTCCCCCGCCCTGGACGGGGCGGGAGGGAGTGTCAGACTTTTACTGACTAAAACCCGTCTATGTTCCTTCATGTGCCCTTTGCGTTCCGGGGGCGCGGTATCTCTTTCGAACAACCCGCAGCCCCGGCAGGCATCGGCCCTCAGTGGCCCCATCCAAGTTTGCTGACATCTCTTTGAGGCGCGCGTTTAACACGAACGCGCCGTCGACACGGTCTGTCGTTATTTAATGAACGTACGGACGGTGAGCTACCCATTGCTCACCGTCCACAGACCAGCGCCTACGGTGGCCGGGAGTCGTCTCTTGGCTCCCGGCGCCCGGAGCGTCTACCGCGGCGGCCGTTGGGACGGGGGATCCTCCTCTCGCTCTCCCGTCCCGCCGCCTCCTTCTCTAGCATTACAGCTTCGCAGAAGGAAGAATTTACAGTACGAGCACCAATTCGCGCTAAGCATTTCCAAACATGTTTTATGATGCGCACTGCAAAGGAGTGAAACTTTCTACTTGCGTCTATACTTCCGAACGCAGTCAACTCTCCATATCTTTAAAGTTAGATAAACAGGCTTCCTCTGGGTAAGCTCAGTACATCGTCGACTTTGTCTTTTTCTCCTCTGACTCATAAAAGAGACAAGAGCTTACCCAACTCGAATAAAAAAATAAAAAAAACCAAAATCGACAAAATCATCATTAAATTTAAAATACGAGTATTTCACTCGAAAATAAAAAAGCAATTTTCACCTACAAAACGATACAACTACGATACTACAATCATATGAAACTGACGTCATCGAGACACTTCTGAATAAATAACAATGCTTTTACCACAAACCACTCCAAAAGTATTAATAATTTCCAATAAGACAGAAGCAACATTTTTTATTTAAGTATGTTATTCTACTACTATATATAATCATACGTACCTGAACATATGTTATAGCTATGGAATACAGCACTAGTATGTAATATAGTGTCACTATCAAAAGCATGATACTCATCTGAAACCAATAAATAATTTAAAAAAAACTGGAACTGGAGCCATTAATAAACAAATAAAAATGGCGGCCAAACAAAGCAGACTATCGTGCCATTTCACTCGCACAGTATAGCGAGCGTGTGAAAGGAAGTGATAGTCGCCGCCTTCTTCAATTCTTTAACATAATGAAGGAAGAAAATTTGTGGAGAATTTCTTCTAAACGATTATGGACATTTATAATAATGTATTATTACCTGTACGCTAAACATTGAATTGCATAAATTAGAACTGTCGTTAATATTTTCGTACGCTTTCATCCATTTATTCAACTTATCTTGATTGATGGCTACACTCGACAAATTTTCTGCGTGTTCCATATGTCTTCGTTTTTCCATCACCGCCAGTTCACTATCTATCGATCGCGTGATTGCTTTAAGTTGTTCAGTAACCACGAACAAGATACAATGCAATATAAAGTATTGAAAGAGATAGCGGAAATCAGACATGCCGTTGAAGTAAATAGATATTGCGGCCATCCATCCTATGTTATCAGGACTTTCAGAAACTCGAATATAAGTATACAAAGAAACTATAGAACTACATAACACAACTACTTTACATGTTAAAACTTTTTGTGCTTTTAACATTTTCCGGTAATAGATGCCATCATAAAAACATTTGTAAAACGCATCGAAATTCAATAAAAGTTCATAAAATCTTTTGGAGTAACATAAAGATGCTATCAATAGATAGATAGAAAAACCTGTGGAGGAATGGAAATATATCAGTTGAGGCAGATTCCTGTCTGGCGCCCTGTTAGCCATTGCAGTGAGTGAAAGAACGAATGCTTCTATCAGTATCCAAAATACTGCAAAAACACGAGTACATTTTTTTAAACACAAATAGTTCCTGAACACTGTTGTCACATTTTCTATGAATAAAAGATATTTAATCGGTGCGAGATTCATTTTTTCAAATAATTTCGATCCAGTTAATTTACTAGTTGTCTAGTACTATGTTTGTAGAATGACACATGAGTGGAAACGTTTACCGATGATAAAATCAGCCGCTATAGTATTTCTTTTTCATTAATTTAATAGCCTAATGAAAGCGATGTTACGGTAAAGTAATTGTTTGCGTAAAACGTCAATAAAGTGTGCTTCAGCTGATGTACAGTCTGTTGTCAACATTATCTGACCCACCCTAAACACAACCAAAATTGGACCCTCTGCCTATGATAATAAGGTTTAATTTCAATTTATCGAGGAATACAGACACGCATAAACCCACCCAACGTTGTCGGAGCCACCGGCATTATATCATTTTGTTAAGCTATTTCAATCATTATCTCGTTGACATTAAAGTTAAAAACCTTTTAAGTCACCTTACATAATTAGAACCCAATCTTGAATTTCGTGGAGTCTTAACAAGTTCTTGTGGCTTGGCGGATTGATGTTGGATTGGCGAGGAACAACATGTGGGTTCGAAAACACAGTCCACCTGTTATCAGTTTCTTTTTTAATTTGATTTCATTTCTACAAAATTGTTTGCATTATTAAAGAACGGCCAATATGATTTACGCCTAATAACTTATCTTGTAAACAGGTGGGTAAATTAAAAAAGTTTAAGTTCACATATATTTGCTTCGTGAGGTAGATAATAAATTCGTCTACTTAAGTGACAAAAGTTACACTACGCCTATTAGCATTGACTGTGCACACACATTTGCAAATCGTTTCGCATAATTCGTTAAGTATTTTTAAGCAATTTGGTGTAAAAAAGCATCATGTCGCAGCTTAATGACAATACCAAACATAAAATCATATTTTTACATGAGCAGAATGTTGGAATTAGAGAGATTGATCGTCGTCTTAATATGTATAGCAGTAAGTGTTTTTTTTTATACCTATTTTATTTAATTGATTGTGATTAATGAACGCGTAGTTGGCTATTTTACTATTACATTCACTCCTTACAAGTTATATAAACGGTTCCAAAAAAGTTTTTTTTTTTGTTTTAGAGAAATACGACTGTAGCTAAGACGTTATGGAGACAAAGTAAATATTCAGCGGATTCGTCCAGGGGCAAAAAACATCAAGTATAGTCCCGAATGCGATTGCCCATTATTGTAACCGCAATAAAACACCATATTTCAGTGGAAACAGTGAGAAGGCATTTACACGCTGCTGGAATAAGGAATTATAAACCGGCACACAAAATAGCATTGACACCTGCTGAAGAGGGGTCCGTTTTGCCCAGGAATATTTAAATTTTAATTGAGAAGAAAATGTTGTGATCTTCACTGATGAAAAAAAAAACATTTAAATCGAACAAAGATGAACGTAACAAGGAACGGTGCGCCATCACTCCGCTACTAATTAATCTAGGATATTTTTAAACACACCATGTAAGTAAATGCTCAATGGATAGATTGTTAAACCATTAAAATGTTGCCAATTACGTGGTGATGTTATTGTCATAAATAGTTTTTTTTCTATTTAAATGACATGTTTATTCACTACGTATAATAGGCAGCTATAAATCTTTAAAGCATTTCACAGATAAAATAAATTTTCTCGATAACAAACTTTCAAGAAAACATGCCTTTTTTAATGTTTATAAATGGGTAGATTTGATTATGGCATCCTCATAATATATTGTATATTAATTTGGAAATATGTGAGCATTTACTTACTTTATTTACCTAAGTGTTTTAATGAAATAATAAACATTTTAAATTTGCAATTGTTTAGTTTTATTTCTATGCGTTGTCCATTAAAGAACTGTAAAAAAAGTATAAAAAAATAATTAAAAAAGAAACACCTGAGCAGAAGCTATATTTAGGTTAAACTTGATTTCGAACGTAAACAACGATTAGTGACCACAAGACTAAAGAATTTAAACCATATATATACTTCAATAAAGTTTATTCTTGCACAGCACAAGCAGCCAACCTTATCCTAGTGCAAATAGATTATTTTGTATTTTATCCCTTCATTATTATTTAATCACTCCATTAAGACATGATAATAAAAAAAACTACCTATAAAATAGACAAAAATAAATTGTAAAGAGAAGTTGTTTTTGCAATTTAGTAAGGCAAGGAAAAATATGTTTGCGCGTTGTCACTGCATACCCTTAGTTAGTAGCATTTGAATACCAGTTTTACAATGAATACAAATATTTATTTTTCAACTACCCACTTAATACAAGTTATGCCAAAATATTACCATTTTAGAAACTTTATATTTGAAGATTATCCGTCTATAGTTCTTTACAATAATACAAGAAATACTTTTAGAATAAATTCTAAATTGAAAGCAAAACAATATCCTCGTCGCGGGATTTGATCTCGCAACTTGTCACTCTCAGTCTTAAGCCGGCTTTTCACTGCGGGATGTAATGTAATATATATTACATCACGAGATATAATTTAATATCGCTCACCATACTATTTAAGAAACCTCTTTACACTAAGCTGTAATATATATTATATCCCAAACTATAAATATTTTTTCGACCGAATGGGCGATAAAGAGGAGATATATATTTTACCTCACGTCCCGGACAACGCACCCCCCTGCCTCGCCCTCACTTTGAACGGAACGGTGCAGACTGTAGAACTGTTTGAACCAAATATATATCTTTCAGTGTGAACAGCAACTGCGGGATGTAATATATATTCCAGGATGTAATATATATTACATCCCGCAGTGAAAAGCCGGCTTTACACACAGACCACGAGACCAGAGTTACTTGACCGAACTCATTAAAATAAGCTATTACACTTATTATATTATAACAAGTTGTTATAAGATTTAACCCAATGCTAACGTGATAAAGATCAAATTTGCGTGTGTGTATTTTTATTGTATTTATTCCTTCTCAGTTCTCGAGCACTTGACTGATAACCTCATATAAATTGAAATTAAACCTTATTATCATAGGCAGAAGGTCCAATTTCGATTGTGTTTAGGGTGGGTCAGATAATGCTGACAACCGACTGTACTAATGATAGGGACAGAATTAGTATAGACAGGACTTAGGTAATAAATTTAGTTTAGCTCCAAAGCCTCTTTAGTTCTGTGGTGCTAAATTAATAGGTAGTAGTTTGCCAGACATTTATGAGACTTTCCAAGGTATGTCGGTTTTCTATAAATATTAATAAAAAATATAAAAATAAATATACCATCACGCCTGTATCCCCCGAAGGGTTAGGCAGGGGTGTACTGATGAACACCCACAGTTCGCCGGTATATTTAGGTCCCATGTAATAGGGGGCGAGCTTATTGCTATTAACCGGGCTCAAATCCAAACTCCGAGCTGCTATTGAGAATTTCATAGAAAAACCCAATAACACGTTTTGGCACGTTTTGGCGACCTGAGAATCGAACCCAGGACCTCTAGCGTAGCAGTCGCACTCAGGACCACTAGGCCAACGGGGCAGTTCAAAATATTAATAATAGCCTATTATTGTCCTACAGCAGAGCTTAAGCCTCTTTCAACTTATTTGTTCCATTTGAAAATATTTTCTGAACTGAAATTAGTTCTTTGAATGGATATCTACCGTTTCCTCGGACTTTGAAATAAGATGTACCTATTACTGACTTGTTCTTTCTGAACACAGTTTTTTTTACTAAACAATTAAACCTCCTAATCAATTCATTTCGAACTCTCATTTTCCATTAAAATATTTTTAATATTATGTATAATCGGGAAAATAATAAGGTGTAAGTAGTGTATAAAATATACTATATTTACATTATCATCAAGTTAATTGATAATACATACAGTTTCCATTAAGTAAATGAACTTATTACTATTATACAGCGATGTAATTTATAATATTAGCAGAAAGATGTTCAGCCACAACCACAATTTAAATTACTAATACAAATAAAAAGCGATAATAATACTATACTATATAAAAATCTTTCACCACTACTATATTATTACACTTAAAACTTACATTCTAATAAATACAATATTACGTACTAATATTCTAAGATGCCGTTGGAGACTTTCAGGAGGTTTCAGGAGGTTGCCATAGAATACATAAATAATCAAATAAAATTAGTACTGTACTGTAATTATTTATGTTGTTTAATTTTGACAGTATTTCAAAATAACCTATTTCAAAGAATAGAATCACCCTTTTGCGTATGCGGTAGGCTGCACACTGAATGAACGCGAACGCACTGTGTATTTTTTATAATAATGTGACGGGCCTGTTGGTCTAGTCTAGTGGCCTTGACTGCTAAGCCGGAGGTCGTGGGTTCGATTCCCACCCAGGACAAACTTTGTGTGATGAGCATGATTGTTTGTTCTGTGTCTGGGTGTGATTTATCTATAATATCTATGTATTTACAAATTATATAAGTATGTATATCAGTTGTCTGGGTACCATAACACAAGCTCTGCTTAGCTTGGGATCAGATAGCCGTGTGTGAGTTGTCCCAAGATATTTATTTATTATTTACAACACATTTTTAAACTGCAGCGCTATAATAGTGTAGGTTGTCCCGGTACAAAAGTTACTGCTACCCTACCTAACCTAGGCACAGGAAATCCTAGGAGGTGATTAAATAAAAGGTAGGTAGTCAGTAAAATGGAACATTTATTAATAGAACCGCTCGGTAGATGAGGGTCGATAAGTTGGGTTAGGGCCTATACAGCGATTAACCTCCTCACTGGTCTGGCACTCCCCTGACGTCACTGTCCGCTGCAGGAGTCGAGTGCTCACGCGTCGATCGCCAGGTCCAAGTGCTGGTGCAGGGTACGCCGGTTGTTCCGCTACTGTCCACCGCGGGGAAGCAGGATTTAAGGTGTACGTGAAACCCTGTAATGCGCAATAAGCGAAAGCATTACACACTGGCCGTAGACGGTGAGCACCCACAGCAACGTTTACTAGGGAAGCACTAATATGTAGATGTGTTGCTGTGGATGTTCACTATCAGATACGGAGATGACATTGATTTCGGTTACTTAGCCGTTAATTTAAACATTTTAAAATATACAATGTAAACTAAATTTTAATATGAAATAATGATATAATCCAAAAATGAGGGTAGAACTACAAGAAGAAAACAAGTAATGAGCGTCTAATGGCAACAAGGATAGGCAAGAACACAAAAGAAAAGATCACCAAGCAAAGCGAAAGAACCCGTTACGGTTTGCTAAGCTACTGGCTAATTTAAATTGTGCAACACTTACCCAATCGGGGTTTAATTCACACACACAGAATATGATGGTAGGAGTAATAGACAGTATAATATTACTGTATTTAAGTAAATTAAGTGTCGAGGGAACGGTAGGGACGCCTTTAACAAAATCTTAATCGCGATCACGATATTATTATGATAGTGCGCGTGGAAAAGATTGACGTGCGCTCGCCTCGACAACCAGAATCGTCCTGCCGGCGGCGACGTGGAAGCGTTCTGTCATATGTACTTTGCCCCCGAGCCGAGAACAAAGGAACTGGTTTCTCGTGGGTGCCTAAAATGTCGCTTGCTTTCATACGTGCGTGGTGATAAACTGTAGCTGGCCAGAAGTCTGATTTGACGCGTTCATTATTAGTTTAATTTTTATTTTAACATTATTTTTTTTATTATTATTATATTATTAAGTATTTTATTATTATCTTTTATTTAGAATTAAGACATGTAACAATTAATGTTACAAGGTAGTGAAGAAAGTAATAACGGATGGCAGCATAGACATGTTGACGTCCAGAGTGCCGAACACGTGCACGTAGAGAGGGCGCGTGCGCACGCAGCGGAGCAGATCCTTAGCCAGCTTGTAGTATTCTTTATCTGAGAAAAATGAAAGAAGAATGCTCTTGTAAAGTTGTAGCAAAAAATATTGTAGTTAACCTTTTAAAATTAGCTGTCTTATAACTGACTTTCCTGGATAGAGAGGAAGAGGGATGCCAAAGAAAAGATGGATGGATCGTGTGAAGAATGATATAATAGAGAAGGGACTCAGTGATATCGTATAGCGCCTACCTCAAGTAATATGTACATGGGAAATCATCAAATGACTTTTCCCGCCCCCTATTGTCAGACTTTTACTGACTAAAACACATCCAAGTTCCTTCTTGCCCTTTGCGTTCTGAGAGTGGTTTCTCTTTCGAACAACCCGCAGCCCCGGCAAGCATCAGCCCCGAGTGGCCCCTCCCATTTGCTGACACGCTAACGCAGTTGGTATGGCCTGTCGTTATTTAACCTACGGATGGTGAGCTACCCATTGCCCACTGCCCACAGGCCCGCGTCTACGGTGGCTGGGAGTCGCCTCGCGGCTCCCGGCGCCCCGAGTGTTTCCCGTAACAGGGGATAAGTGCAGGAAGATGATGATGAATAACTGACTTTCCTGCGTGTGTAAGCAGAGCTCGCAGAGTTTTTGTCGCAGCTCCATTGAGCTGTTCTGAATCTGCTGGCCGGCGTAGGATATCACAAGCAGCATGGAGAGGAACACTGTCAGCGATAGTATATTCACGCACAGCATTGCGAGCGTCAACAAGCCCTGGGACAAACAAACTGACATAAGGGAGAGGCCACAAAAACAAAAAAGAACAAAAATGAAAAAAAAAGACAAAAGTAAAAAAAGAAAGAGAAAAAAGAAATTAAGAAACGAATTGTCATATTTGTGTACGATAAATTCGTAAGATTTTCGATCAGGTCACGTGTCCTGACGCGATTTTAATTTTTTCCCCATTCCAAAAAAAGTGCACAAAGACGCTAAAGAAGTTTAAAAAGAAAGAAAGAGAAAGAGAAAAAGGAAGAAGAAGAAAGAAAGAAGAAAAAGAGAAAGTATAGAGAGATTATTGACTGACTGATAGTAAAGTAACGTACGATAGTGGCACTGCACATTTTTTATGTATTTCATTTCTTATTATTTTTATGTATTATCCTTTATTTATACGTACCTCAAAAGCTACTATAATCATGCTATATATCAATAATATGTAATACAGCGTCATCATCAAAAGCATGATAGTTAACTGAAACCAATCATGACAATATTTATTATAATAATTACTTTCTACCCTTAAACAACACTTTAACATTATATTCATAGTATAGAGGGGCAATTCTAACTTAATAACGATCGCAATCTAATTTAAGTGAGACTTAGATCTGTCAAAAATGCGTTCAGTGTACCATTTTTTTTTTACATTGATTGTCGCTGACCTAAGATTGCGACTAGATTTTGAACATTCTTAATTAGTAGAATAGCCTTGAGGTCCATGCGTCTTCATTATTATTATTAAATAACCGAAAATGTTTTTCTCGTGACCCAAAGGCTGGCTTTTACATTGCCATCCATTGGCATCATTGCCATCCGACGTAGCTATATGCCGCCAGTCTTTTGAGCACTTTTCCGGTTTTTTGATGCCTTATAGATTTAGTTTCCGTTTTAACAGTTTTTACAGTTGCAGGTCATATAACGCACGCAAAACATTGTGCTAATTCACGGTTGCATGTAACAATGCAGAGGTCGTGGGATTTGTATTTAAAATTTAGTTATAAATAGTACCTATTTAACTATTGTTTTTTTAAAAAGATAAATAAAAGTTGAGAGATCAATAATCCCGTAACCAGAAGGTTACCAGATAGCTACTGAACCATTATTCCTGTATTCCCCCAAGGGTTAGGCAGAGGTGTACCAATGTACACCCACAGTTCGCCAGTATATTTTGGTCCCATGCAATAGGGGGCGAGCCTATTGCCACTAACCGGGCACAAATCCAAACTCCGAGCTGCTACTGCGAATACTACTGCTACTGTGAAGCTACTGTACCATTCAAGTAAAATAAAAATTAACACAGTGATAGCTAGATACTTCGGTAATTAGAAACTGCCCCAGGTCGTATCCACAAACAAAAAAGAAAAACACAATGATAGGAAAAAACGCGTGCCAGTTTTATCCCGTTTACAACATTACCTGTATACTAAACATTAAATTGCATACGATAGCACTGTTGTTAATATTTTCGTACGCATTCACCCATTTATTCAACTTGTCATGGTTGACAGCTACACTCGACAAATTCTCTGCGTGTTCCGCATTCCTTTGATTTCCCTTTATCGCTGTCACTTCGCTATCTATTGATCGCGTGATTGCTTTCAGTTGCTCAGTAACCACGTACAAGACACAATGCAAAATAAAATACTGCATGAAGTAGCGAAGGTCACACATAATATTAATGTATTGAAATAAAACGGAGTATAATATGGATCCATTGAAATCGTCACTGTAAAGCACCCGAAAGTAGGTGACAAATATGTTTGTAAAACTGAAAAATAACACCACTAAAGATGTTATAACCCTTTGAGCTTTTAACAATTTTCGATTATATGATTCGTCATCTATAATTTTGTAAAACGCATCAAAGTTTAATAGAAGGCTATAAAAAGTTTTGGAGAAATATAAAGACGCCATCACTATATAGAAGGAGAAACCATCGGTCGTTGTGAAATATATCCGTTGAGCCTGAACTTGAAATTTATTTTTGTACTGAAAATTGATCACAGTACCAAATACGATACTGGATAATTCAAGAAGCACCCAAAAAAGTATAACAACCCGAGTCCTTTTTTTAAAACACAAATAATTTCTAAACACGCATGTCATATTTTCCATGATCAAAAGATACTTAAAAGGCGTGAGATTCATTGTTCCGAACGAGTTTTGAAGAATAGTTCAATTGTGGGATTATGTGTATCCGTCAGTAATAGAACGATAACTGATGATCGATCAACTACGCTGTTTATTTGCCTTATTATAATTTTCTAATGGCAGCGATGTTATGGTAAAGTAATTGCTTGTGTAATATATTATAAAATAGCTTTAATATCTAATATCGTAAAGTGTACTTCAGTTTAAAATAATGATGAGGGCAAAACCACAATAATCGAGACATTGTTAATTATTTTAGCTGAGCTCGGTTGAGAGCTCATCAACTGAGGGTTGTGGTGCAAAATTACGTACATAGTGCGGATTGTACATGAGAACGGAATTTAATGGGTACCTATTCATTTTTAAGCGACTTTAAAAAAAGGAGGAGTTCTCGATTCGTTGCAATTTTTTTATAGGTATTTGTTATCTCGAAACAACCAACTTGGGTATTTCTATGAAGTTCTCAGTAGCAGCTCGCCCCGCAATTTAGTTCAAATTTTAAGCGAAATGCCTTTACATGACAAAAATTAACATAGCTCAATTTTTATTTTGCCTTATATTAGTTTCTCGATACTGAGCATGTACACGAAATTTGTAAATTTGATTTTTAAACACCTTATACAGTAAAATGCCCTTACCTTTTTTCTAAAGCGTGTAGTGAGCGGGTCATAAGCCGCTGTCTTGCACCGCTGCAGCGCTGACGCGGCGCTGTCTTGGCTGTTTGCACAGCACTGCACTGCCTGTCATGCGGTAATGGATATTGAAGTGTTCGACCAAGCTGGATTTTTGTTACTCATAAAAAAATAGAACCATTTCGTTGCCTAGCTAATAGAAAAAAACGGTTATTTTTCAAAATATTGTATTTGTATAAATATCGTGATTTCGGACGTTTTTTTTACACACATACATACATAAACTCACGCCGTTTTACCACGGGGTTAGGCAGAAACCACAGAACGCCACCTGCTACGCTAGCTTCTGGTTTTTGTTACTAGTTTAACAACTTTTCAGTTTGACGTTGAAAGTCTGAAATTTTTATCGATTTGAAAATAAATGCAATGAAAACAATATGTATGCAGTGAACTAAAATTAATATTACTGTGTTGGAAAATATTTAGAAAATCTGTAGCTAGTAGATGAAATAGTGTTTTTTAATTGTATTACCTTATAATTTGAGTTTTATTTTACAAAAGAAGGAGTTCAGAAATTATAAATAGTTTATATGGAGTTATGTTTAACTGCATGAACTCAGAAATTAAAATAATAAGATTTTTTAAAGCTAAGTTTCTGCCTTAATTTTATATTTATATTTTTTTCTTAATTAAAAACATATTTAACAATTCATGTTCATTGCCAATATTGTATTATAACATACATATATGTTTTACCCGGCTCTAAAAAGAAGGAATATATAAGTAAAGTTTCTCTATTAAATCAAGACTACCAAGACCAAGGCACCTCAGTTATCTCATGCACAATTTCTCTCCATAGCAATAAGAGATAAGTTCGGCTTTACAGCCATGCGGGATATAATGTGCAGGCGGGATGAGCACAGATATTAGCGCAATTACACACGCGAGGACGCTCCACACAGCGACGTAGAGGTAAGTCCACATGTATAACTGGTATGACATTGACGTCGGGTATGATGATGACAATTTTTTTTTATTGACGATACTGTTAAGTTAGAACCGCGATATAAATCGTGATCTTGCAAGACTTTATCTGGACAATATTAACAAACAAATCATTTTGTTAAAAAATCATGGCATTTTGCCTTCATCGGGTATGACAATGAAAAGTTAAGGTGGACGACCTAATTAAGACCGCTAGAAGAAGCTGGATGCAGGCCGCTTCCAACCGGTCCTATTGGAAATCTATGGGGGAGACCTATGTCCAGCAGATCCAGAATATTTGTATGCCCTACAAATTGTTGTTTCGGGTCTGGTCGTTTTTTGTATGTGATGTTTTTTTGTTTATAAATAACCAACCCAACCATTTCAACTCTTGAAAGCTAGAATCAATATTGGCTACACCAAAGAAACGAGTGTCTTAAATCCCGCAACGAATTTAATCAGGACAGAACAACGGAGCAATGGAAAATATAATTTCCACTTCAATCAATCTACAACAATAATAACATAAATTGCCATCTTGCAAGACTTTATCTGAACAATATAATATTAACAACCAAACAATGTTGTTAAAAAATAGGGCATTTTCCTTTGCGTTTGCACGTAGTTATTTGTGATTTCAAAATTACACAAACTAAAAAGATTATAAAGAGGAAAGATATTTTTTGTTTGTTTGTAACGAATAGGTTCCAAAACTATAGGACGAATTAAAAAAAAACACCAATAAATATCTATATTTTCCTGAGTAACATAGACTATATAACGTGTTACCAAAATATCTGCCACGGATTTAATGGGAGGTAGTATTGTGTTTAAAGATTACAATAGTGAAGATAAATTATTGATAATGTGTCATTTTTTTTTAATTTGTGACCGCGTTATGCAGATTAGAGTCAATGTTTATTAAATTACTTTATTTTCTCAAATTGAATTAACTGTTCTGGGGTATGAAATTTCTTCACTATTGTAATCTTCAAACACAATACTACCTCCCATTAAATCCGTGGCACATATTTTGGTAACACCTTATATAGCATTATCCTACGACCCACGGGAATGGAGCAGTAACCAAAGACGTAACTTAAAGCGGGTGAAATAATCAACGCGGACTAGTTATAAACATGGGAAACTATACCAAACGCTCCACATTTCCAGGCATTAGTAGTCATGAATAAGTGTGTGTGTACCTTAAGGTCACGTAACTAAGTAGCGGCGGTGTGAGCGGCGCGCCGCAACGCGTCGTGTCATGCTCCGCGTAGCGTGCCGTACTGATGTGTGCAGTCCTTAACTAATTGTGTGCTCGGCGAGCATTTTTATCATTCCTGTGTGTTATTATCTCGTTATATTTCTCGCTCATATGTATAATTTATTTGTTAAATTCTTAGAGTTATTTACCTAAATATGGCTGCCAATTTTTTGAAAAATGATAGCCTATTATGAGCAAGGCACGAGTATGACTGGCAAGAATTGAGCATTTGTAACCATGCTTACTCGATGCTTTATCTCAGACTTATAATAATTATACGCGTAAGTCTAGGCTTCCTAACGTGGTTTTTGTTTCAACATTGTCAATGTTGTCCAAGGTAAACTAAGAAAGTACCTACATATAAATGAATGAAAAGACATTGATAATTGACCGGGTATCGACCCTACTCCCTCATTTATGAAAGGCGGCCGCCCTTAGCACTAGGCCATCACGACAGACTAATGTGGCAAAAAATGAAAAATAAAATTGAGAAAAAAAAAAACCGCGTGTGGTAATTGTAGATAGTAAGTATGTAGCAGCACGATTAAACCTTTTATACTTTCGCCCTTTTTCGCCAGTCAGTAGGTCTAGTAACGTATTACTCCAGCGAGTACCATATAACATTGACCCCTGGGAGCTATCTGTAGTTAATTGTCTCCCCATGGCACCTAACGACAGCTGGTGGCAACTTGAGTAGTTTGGGACCAAATTATCTCATCTATATGCTATGTGTGATCCAAATATTGTGTTATAGCATCAAAAAGGGAACCATTTCACCATTCACCGGTTACGACGTTCGTAGCTTGACGAGCTACGAAGCGTAGCAGTTGCGTAGCCCTCTACGAGCGCGTAGCAGTGTCGGTAATATAATTTTACTTCGGGGAATATTTTCAAGTTTATAGTACTATTTTTAGGGTAAGCACTTATCGTCAGTAAAAGTAAAAGTAGTGAAGTTGTTAACCTTCGTTAAAGGGTAAATGACGCGCACGATTCGGCAATAAACCTTACGTAATGCAGGTAACGACCCAAGAGATACTAACTTACTTGACTGTTGAGAAGTTAAGGGTTCACTGTAAAAGTTACTTTACTCACTTTAAATAACATTCATATTCAACATTTTCATATTAACTGCCTCGGCAGCTTAATGGTCCTAAGCGCGACTGCTACGCTGGGTTCGATTCCCAGTTCGACCAGTGTAATTGGGATTTTCTATGAAATTTTAAGTAGCAGCTCGGAGTTATGATTTGTGTCTAATGAATGGCAAAAGGCTCGCCCCCTATTATATGGGACCTAAAAATACCGGCAAACTGTGGGTGTACATCTGTACACCTCTGCCTAACCCTACGGGGAATACAGGCGTTATAGTATGTATGTCATATTTAATATTTTCATATTCAACTGGCTTGCTAACCACATCAATTTATTCATTTGTTTAACCACCATTAATTTCCGATCCGTTTTTATTTGCGGTGCTGTCGTATTTACATTAGCGAGAATTAATTCTCATAGATTGTTATTTTATCATATTATTATTATTCCGTTACTGTGGGATTGGGATGTAATCACTGTTCAACATCGGGAAGGGTTGTTTTACCCAAATTTATCTTAAATATTATTTTAATATAACTTGAGAATAAAAAATATTTGTTCGCTTTCCATAGTATATGTATATGTAGTTATAATTAATGCCATTGCATGCATTCATTCATGTGTATTCTGTTACAGCATACAAATTATTAATATATATCAGTACTATAATATTATAATAATGTAATAATATAAAGCAGAACAGTTTGTTTGTTTGAACTCATTAATTGCGAGAACTACTAATCCGATTCTGAAAATACTTTCGCTAATAGGAAGGAAGCCAAGTTTTCCCTGAGTACATAAGAGACTTTATTTTATTCCTAAAAAAATTAGGGATCTGTAAAAAAACCACGCGGACGAAAACTAGTCTTCAATAAGCAATTTCTTTCATTTAGGTATTTCGAAATACCTACTAAAATGGTTAAGAAAATGAGCATAGTAGCACAATTCTTTGTACCTCATTTAATTAATACCTACAACACATATTACGTATTCTTATATCCCTTCGTTTAACCAAGAGGTTGCGTAATAAAGTGGTACCCGAAGATAATCTGTGCGTATAACACGCGGTCGGGAACATTAGTACAATATTGACAGAGGCAATCGGGCCCGCACCCAGCCGTGACTGGGACAAAGTGCGGTCCGAAGTGGCGTCCGACCACCGGCCCGGCCCGTCGCCCCACCGACCGACCGGTCCCACTAATGGAGGCAAAGTGGCCGATTACAATTACGACCCACCGAGTGGAAAGTTGAGCTTTCATGATATTAACTCGAAGGTTACGTGTTAAAATCCCACGTTTTAATACTTTCTTCAACTTCTGCATACAAGTTCTAATGGAGAATTTACGAGTTCTCAAGTGGCGATGTCCCCTCTTTATTACCAGAGTGGCGAGTGTACTTTAAATATATCTTAGTTGGAGTGAAATTTATTTCTGTGTACGTGCGCTATAATTTAATTAGTTCCAGTTCTTTGTGACTTTTATGAGTTTATTTCACAGCGAAATGTGTGTCAAATGCATTAAGAATAATTACTTAGGAACTTACTTCTGGCATAAAGAGATAGCCCCCAAGCTCTTCTTAATTAAATTAATGAAGTCTAATTAATTAAAATGCCAACGTTACCGTCCACCAATAACAATTAAAACAAAACAGTGCATTCAAAACTTATGTTTAGGAGATAGGTATATAAAACAAAATATACAAAAAACGCAAATAAAAAAGACGAATTAAATTACGTATCTACTGTAGCGTTAAATGTCCAGAATAACTCTGCCTGCGTCTGTATTTCCGAACGCATTGAATAATCTAATCTGTTCAAAGTTTGTGTATAAGCTTCTTCTGGGTAAGCTCACTGCATCTTATACTTCGTCTATGTCACCTATTACCAAGACTATGTCACGATCATAGTCATATAAAAAAAAAACAAAATACAATTTTGTTTTTTTTTATACTTAGAAAAAAGGAGGAAGAAAAAAGTTTTGGCAGAAGTAAACCCAATTGACAGCTACTGACTATTATAGTGACATTAGGGACCTCCGACCACGTTCACCTGTAAACAACCACGCGCGATTACCTTTCAACCTTTTAACAGATTACAATCCTGCCCAAAGGTTAAGAGCCTTTGATTTCATGACCTCCTAACATCATGACGCAAAGACGCAATCATTTCACGAGTGAACAATTTTCAAATGACTATCTTCCGTAAATGTCGATATGCTTCACTGGCCTGAAAGAAATCTGTAGGTTTGTATATTTTTTTTCTTTTGTATGAAAATTTAAAAAAAGAACGTTATATTTTTTTTGCTTGGTATCAGTGGCTGGTGTATAGATGCCAGTACGTCTAGGTATTTCAAGCTGTCAAATTTTAGCAATTGAATTTGAACGTTGCACTTTTGTAATAAAGTTGAAAAACTATCAAAGTTTCACATATTGGTGTAGCTTGGTATCTGTACCTACATTGATTATTTTTGTTTTACTTAAAATATTAAAAACAAAAGATGTTCCATGTGATATTAAACCATTTTAATAATAAAAAAAAACAACTAATTCTTTTTTTCAAAAACAAAGATTAGGCAAAAACTATGTTATACAAGTAAATTAAATCTGTTTCATAAAAAAAAAACCAACCATATTAATTGTACAAACAAAAGTTGTCACTGATTCAGACAAAACCGGGTGTCGCACTTGTAGCACTAAAAGAATAAGAGTTTTCAACGTCTTTTACTGAATCGTTCGAATGGAAAATCGCTAATGAGGCTGAACGCAACTCAAAGAGGACACACTCGCCGAACAAATTTGCCTATTTCGACTCAATCCGAATATTTCTTTTATTATTAATGCCTTTATTTCGTTATACAAGTTAGCTTTAATTTGTTATACAAAGTTATTTTTGGATAAACATGTCCACAATTGAAAATGTTCCGTTTGACAAAAATAAGAATTGAGATTCGAATTTAAAAATTAATCAAATATTTGCAATCTTTTCTTTCTATTTTTTGTTTTCTTTATAAACGATTATCTTTACATGAAAAAAGAAGATTTGTTTTTGTTTTAGAAACCTTTTTGCAAGACTATAGGTACATACATATTACTATGTATCCCGTAAGTACTACATATGCTTAGTCCCTTCTATACGAAGGCTCTTTTGGTAAATAAATAAATGGAACCACTTTCGGAATTACCGATACCAACAAAAGTAAAACAAAAACACCTATTTCAAAACAAAATCGAAGTCGATATTTTAAAATTATTTAGGCCCGTTTGACCTTTGTAATATTTAAGTGGGCTTTTAAACGCACCCACGAGCGGTGAGCGATCGTATGAGATTTTTTTTTAGGATATTTATCTATAGTATGTCGGATTCGTATGTAGGAAAGTCTCAGCCTGTTTACAACTAGATTCATTAGTTTTAATTTTTTGTGACGTTCAAAAGTGCCTTTTAATGGTCTTATTGAAATAAATGATTTGACTATTGACTATTGACTATATACAGTAAGAGAATTTAGTACAGTGAAGATACAATGAGTTCGCCCTTCTAGTATATAGAGTGTTTGGCGCATGGACCGACACATTTTTTTCAGGGGTTTGGGAGGCCTAGGTTGGCTAGGTTCCCTTTGTCCCAAATGACACGGTTGGTTACATATAATTTAAAAAAATAATAATTAAAAAATGCCCAAAATGTTTCCTATAATTAGAAATAACTTTTTTTTTTGTAGAACCTAACTAATGACCTCCCAAATCCCTGAAAAAATTGTGTCAGTCCATGCGCCAAACACCCTGTATAATAATTGAAACTCAGCAGACGCTCTCTCAAACACTTTCGTTAGCCAATCAACTGATATTAATTTCTCTCCCCCCTCCCCACTTCACTTAAACCAACATAGAGTTACGACGACAATTAGGATATTAAACTGAAGATTAATAACGAATAATTTAAAAAGGTAGACAATGAATAAATGTTCCCTTTTTCTTGATAATTCCTCCGTGCGGAAAATCGCAAAAGGGTTTTAAAGTGCTACGGATAAAGGGGGGGTGGTGCGGATTAAAAGTAGAGAGGGGGGAGGAGCGGGGTAGGTGCGCGCGGGGGAGGGGGACGAGCTCGTTAGCGACAATTTTTCTCAAAGCTCTCGCCAGGGAATTGTCACAATTCCGATTGTGACGAATTACGCCGGGAACAATATGGCGCACTCTTTTTATTTATCAAATGAAATAAAACTTAATGACTATTTCGAGTTGAATGGGATCAATCGAGGATCCTTTTCCTTGTTTTATAATAACTTACAAAAATTTCGAGAATGACAATATTTAGACACTGTTTTCCAATTCCAATTTGCCTCTCCTTTAGCAGAACCATTGTCTCCACGATTGTTAAGTAAAGAAACATTTTAAACGGAGCTCGCACAAGTTGAATGGTATCGCCGTAAGATTAGAAAAGTTCCCCATTCACATCGCAGTTCCAAAGCCTATTTGTAGCCGGGAAAAACTCATTTGTAATCCAATAAATTGGTTGCCGGAATCCATTAAATTAATAGGATCATATCGTGCGAGAAGAATACGTACCTATTTATACCGTAGGTAGGTAATGTATGTGAAATAGTGGGTAACATTTATCGGCTTTGCTTCTTTTAAAAATATATTTTCAGCTTTTTGACTAGTGGTCTTAAGCACGACTGCTACGCTAGAGGTCCTGGGTTCGATTCCCAGGTCGAGCAAAAAGTGGTTATTGGGTTTTTCTATGAAATTCTCAGTAGCAGCTCGGAGTTTGGGTTTGGGCCCGGTTAATGGCAATAGGCTCGCCCCCTATTACATGGGACCTAAATATACCGGCGAACTGCGGGTGTACATCGGTACACCTCTGCCTAAACCTTCGGAGAATACAGGCGTGATGGTATATTTTATAAATTAAAAATATATTTTCAGGGTAGGCTGACGTCATCGGCCGAGTAATCCAGCGTGATTGTATTAAATGGTAATTTATTTTAGTTCGCCTCGAAGGCGTGCCATGCGGCTGTTAATTACAAAACTAATTAAAACTGCCGATTCTGTAATTAATCTCGCCGCCGCCGAGAAGGGGACGTCTGGTAAAAATACCTATGTATACACAAACTGTAGGACATTATCGATGTCCCATTACACAAGTTTTCTGCTTGGCGAATTTGTTTTCCTTAGGGTTTTCTCAGGTTATTCTAGAAATAAGTTAACGGCTGATATATTAGTAGTTAGTATTGGTTATAAGAATTATGTGTCTACCTTTACTGAGGGCGAATTTCACCAAAATGTTATACTTAGTGAAAATATTTTTGTCTATGGTGTAAAATTGAAGACTAACAATTTTTGTATGGAAATAATGTAAAAAAACAATATTTATTTACAGACTTATACTAGGTATAAAAGTTTCATGAAATTTTCCCTAACACATACGTCACAAATTCAAAATAATGTTATGCTTAGTAGTACTTATATTTACATATTCTGATTACATTCGGACAGACCTAAGATTCAACGTAGTTATCCCTACATAGTAGTATTATATAGGTATAAATTACCAACTTAACACATCATGCCATTCTGAAACTTAAATGCTAAATGTGAACATTGCTACAAGTGCTGACTTCATCAAAAAGTGAGTAGTTGTACCAATGTTTCTGACCACCCCGAATGGGATTATGGTCGTGAGCGTATGTGTATATAGATAAAAGTAGTATTTCATGTCCATCCAATTTAATTTCTAAACCGTAAGCAAGCACTTGCGTTATTCAAACAATAATATACCTATTATATAAAAGCTCTTCACTAATACGACGCAATAGGGTTTTTAATATAATAAAATACAGAGTGGAGAATAAAAGGTATAAAAGAGGACAAATTGATTGAGAGTTGCTAGTACGAACGACACCGCACTGCCGACAGGGCTGTCAAATTAATGAAACATATTTTCCTGGAATTCTAAATCGAGCGATCGAATCATAGACATGCATACTGTATTAAGAAAGTGTATCTGTCGCAGTAAGATAGATAAAGCCGTAATATAGTTATATCCCTAGGGATATAATTATATACCGTAACATAGTTATACGGAAGTGATTCATTACTATCTCACTAGGAATATAGTTATAAAACGGTCCAAGTTTAGCCACCTATTCCGAATTTCTGCGGGTTGTTCGAAAGAGATACCGCGCCCCCGGAACGCAAAGGGCACATGAAGGAACATAGACGGGTTTTAGTCAGTAAAAGTCTGACACTCCCTCCCGCCCCGCCCAGGGCGGGGGAAGTTTTTTGATGATTTCCCGTCTATAAAAAAAAAAAAAAACCTATTCCGAATTTGCACGCCATTATATGGCAGGATATGCTGTGACACTATTATTTAAATTAAGACCACATTTCTGATGTATTTACCATATTCTGACAAATAAATGATTATGATTATGAGCAGCCTGGATTTTTTATGTAACTTTCCAGTGGTCAGAATTCAAATTTGGAATAATGATGATAGCAAAATGGCGGCTAGTATATCAGCTTTAAAAACTGTTAAAAAAAATATGTTTGATTAATAATTATTTTACATGGTTTAATTCTCTCTACGCATAAAATAGTGGCTCGATTTAGGCTTCCGGGTTTCTAAATCCTACTATTATTAACGCGAAAGTTTGTGAGGATGGTTGGATGGATGGATGGATAGATGTTTGTTAACTCACGTTTAAAAGTCTGAATGGAATAAGCTGAAATTCGTAAATCAGAAATAAAGGTTACATGAAAAAACGTGAAATCCCTCTCTTATTTTAAAGTGAAAATGACCCTTATTTCTATTGCCTATTAAAGCACTTATTTATTTTATTTGAGAGAACATTCTAATTATTTCTGACAGCCCTATGAGTTGTGGAGCGTTGGTTGCAGATCTAATTACAGCGTCATCTCGGCGCTCTGACTCCAGATATGAGAACCAAGATCGGGTCTGTAACACTCTATCTATATGACTCATCTGTGGCCGTCTCATACTAATGCGTATGCGAATAGCAATCTTGTTTAAAGCAGGCTTAGATAATTAATTGATTGCAATCTTGTATTCACTTGAAGTCATGTTTTTTTTTTGCGTTTTGGGATATACAGATGTTCGGTCAGATGTCGGTTATCGCGGAAGCAGTCGAACTCGCGACATAAAAAGTAGCCCCTGTCTTTTGTTGGGGTTCAAACTTACCCGTACTAAATTTCATTAAAATCGGTTTAGTAGATTATTAGTAAAAGCGTAACAGACAGACAAAGTTACTATCGCATTTATAATATGATTACAGATAATAATTGAACCAAAACTCTAAAAACAGTTTCAAATACAAAGTTTATGTTTTAGCGCAATAAATATTCAGGCATGCTTTTCCGGTTACTAAAAACAAACACGTTACAGTTTTAATCACCCCACATCATTAATTAATGTAACCTCAAAGCAACAAAACAAAAGCCAACACGATAAAATTACCTCACCCTGTACAAACACGCGAGCACCCTGTACACACGCGGGTGACCGGAGAACAAATCCCCTAAGTATTGAGATCGTGTCAAGCTGATTTATACACACACATACATACATACATGCATACATGCACTCACGCATTTTTCCCATGGGGGTAGGCAGACACCACAGAACGCCACCTGCTATGATCCTTATATACTCCTTTCGCCTCATCCACATTCATACATCCAGATGTATACATGTGGATGAGGCGAAGGGAGTACAAGCACGACGGTTACGAGTACTGCGCACCTGACCTTTCTGAAGAACCTCATCAATAAGGTCAGGGTAGGTCTTTCTAAGGCGTCCCCTCCCGCCATTGCCACTCACATCTAAATCAGACGAAAAAGGTTCTAGGAAAACCGAATTTTGCAAAACATGAATGGGGCTTTTCACCGCCAGAGTATTAAAAATATGAAAGCAAAGCAGACCAAAAGCCGACCACTACACCTCTAGCATTTCATGAAAGTAGTTCAAAGAAATATAATTTTAATAAAATTTCAAAATCTTCCACATTTTTCTGTGCAAAATAAAGTATATTCGAATGGTACGGACTTGGAAACTGTTCAAACTTTATGAAAATACTATGAATAAAGAGTGAAAATAATGTTTCTTTTTTATATATTTTTTTTCAGTCTTTCGATGACTTACAAGCTAATTTCCCTCCTGATGTTAGGTGATCACCGCTGTCTATAGATATCTGCAATACCTATGGCTTTGTATGTTGCCATTCCAGAAACAAAGCTGAACTGTCGTCGTCCGGAGAAGTACTACTACCATAACTATTCCAGAAAGAAAGAAAAACCGTTGTTCCGGGTCTGATTTTTTTGCGTATGTGAGTTCAATATTAATAAACGCGCAGTATACAAATAAAATTCCTAGTGTTTAAAAAAAAATATCTACTAGAAAAGTCATGAGCTTCGAGTCATCGGGTAACATTGAAAATACGAACGCGTGTTGATGAAATCTAATATAGCTGTTACAACAATGAAAGTAGCACAAAAGTAGGAGTTCCTTCGAAACTTCGTCACTGTGGAGTTACTCTGTCGTTCACTGAAACTGATTACTGAAACAAATACTTTTCTGGCGTAACTTCTCCTATTTCATAAATATTGAGGGCATTTTCTTTATGTGTATTTTTTTTCGGCTGTACGTTTGTCTGTCACTAAACTCCTCTGAAAGGGCTGAGCCGATTTAATTCATACACATAGTTACACATATTAAAGTTGATTTTAAGTTATTTTGTTATAATCAAATCAAAACAAATCACTTATTTAAATAAACTATGTTTGAATTGTGTAGAAGTCAGTCAGTCAGAAAGATAAAGCTATATGGTCGGTCCGAACAGTAGTTTATATGGAGAAGAATAACTCAGAAACTCCACTATTTTAAAATTAATAAAATATAAAATAAACTAAGTTATATCATTCATGTTAAATATACGGGTATAATTTGAATACAATGTATCAAGTCGTCCACATTAAAAGGATAGTAATTATGTATCATTTTCATATGGACCTAAATCAAATAAATTATTTTTTGGTTTTCTGTGTTCGAAATACACTGGAGCAAGTCGTTACAAATCTGCTACGACTATGTTTACCGACAAATGAATCCAAAAGGTCACACGAAATCATTTCCTAATACAATTAATTGCGAATGTAACAAGTTCGCGCAATTTCCAGAATAGTTTAATTACATTTCACAAAGTCTGGGTATTACAGGCTTAGTCCCCTATTAATTTTGTTACAAAACAAAGATTGATTACGCCGGATGTCTTCATTATTTCAGACTTGTTATAATCCCGACCTAAATTCTTAATTATTTCTCCAAGACCTTGTTTTAACTGTATAATATTTATTGAAGCAGAACTTGTAAGATTTTAACTTTACCAAAGTTATGAATTGAAATGACAAATTCGAATTAATCATATTCGCTCAATAATCGTGGCAACAACGATTACGGCTTTTGTGAGTTAACTTTGAAAGAATTTTATTTAAATAAGTCGCATATTATTTTATTAAAATCTATTTATTATCTTTGAAATACATAATTTGAATACAATTTTATTTTATTAAAATGTATTACTATAAAATGCGCATAAAAGTTGTTAAGTTGGTACACTGTTCTAAGTAGATAATAAATGGAATACCCACATTTTATGGATTTTTCAGTATATTTTTAACTCGAACACCGTTTGTATGGTGCTTCATAGTTTTGTTCACTAGTAGTCAGTTGTTCCGAGACTGCTGATTGTAACCAGCTAGTTTTCTTGCTTATTTCGGTTACGCATCATCCGTGGTGATGGTGAACACAATGATTCCGCGATAGGAATAAAGTGAATATAAACCTTAATAACAAAAAAAAATGAAACAAACTTTATGGCATCAAAATATTCCTCCAAAAAGTGAAAAGTGCCCAAAAGACTGGCGGCATTGCCACGTTGGATGGCAAAGTGAAATTAGTGATAAAGTGAAATTGTCGGTTGATGCTTGCAGGGTGGGGAAACTTCAGGCGGTCGTCACGTGGCTGTGTGATGCAGGGGACATAGGATAAGAAGGTAAGTTTTTCTTATTTTATTATTCTGTTTTATTGCTACTACTTAAACAGCAGTGGGTCAATACAGGCTCAATAAATTAAATTAAAATAACTAGCATTTCCGCGCGATTTCGTCCACATGGAGGTCTATAAAGCATATCATATTTATTTATTTGCATACCATAATGTGTATAAAGATGTTACATAAGGCAGTTACTGTTAAATCCGATGGTGCTCGTTAATACTGAAGTTTTCTGTACTTAAATGAAAAATTAAGTCTAATATTAAATTATGTAGTACTTATTACGTAGTTATTTCGGCTCAATTTTATACCCTTACCAGACCCTTATATCCAATATATTATATACCTAGAGAAGATAATACCTTAAGTAACTATTCATCGAACAAGATAAGCTGATTAGATGTAGGATTATAGATTATCTACGTATGAATAGGTAGGTATCGGAATATTTCTCATAATTCGTCTCGCTTATACAAAGAACATTGGACATCTCCTTTTTTAATAACTACTAATAAATTTCATCGCTGGAGGGTCTAGAATTATGTACAGAATTCCAGGTAAAATTTTGTGCTAATGTGTCTCTTTCACAATGTATTATCTAAGCTGAAGAGCTTGTTTGTTTGTTTAAACGAGCAAATCTCAGGCAATCATAGGCCTGATTTGAAAAAGTCGAAAAAAATATAGGTAAAGAACATCACTCTACGAACCACTGTGGTAGTCAAAGACGACTTAACGTGGATAAAACCGCAGGATATAAACAAGTAAACAATAAAATCATGTCTGCTAATCCCATCAACGTATACAAGCGTAAAGATAAACATGTCAACCACTGCTTCTACCATTATAACCATATCTCACAAATGTAAGCCCTCGAGATCGGTGTAAGTTTCCAAACCTGTGATTAATAGCTCTCAAGACAGGATAATCCGCTATTATATACCTTTACAAAGCCAACCGTATCGCCTTACAAACTACCGCAAAATGTACACCGAATTTATAACAAAACTCTTTACATTTTATGTATACGCGTATTTAGATAATTAAAAGATGATCCCGGTAACGGCAATTTGATGAAAAGATTTGAATTGCGAGTGGGTATATAATCCAGCTTTGTGTCCGAACATTAATACAAGCGACCTCAATTACTTATCTCTTATCCACCACTCAATTTGATGACTTTCCATTACCAGCATCGTAATCCTTCACCAAATCCTCGTACGCATTTAAATGGTAGAAGATTTTCAGAGACTCAACGAAACAGTAATATGACATTTTATGTAAATACTAAATTGGAATAATTCCGTGTGTATGATAAGGTAATGGACTCAGTGGGTGCCGTATTTGGGATGTGTTATCAAATCGACCCAAAAGTTCGGCTGGGTCTGCCCCGTCCTGCCCCGTCTGATAATACCTACTTCGAGGGACCGTTTTCCATCAGACCGGATTTTGGGAATAAAATTAGCATACAAACGTGTTATATACGGTAATGTACTGAACCGTTTCGGAACTACGTCAACTTTGCCAAGCTTTTATTCGTAGGTTACCTATAGTTTTTGTTTGCTTAGCTACCTTACATATTTAATGGAAATCTGAAATATCAAGATAAGTTTATCTAAGTGTGGATGAGGATGTAAAATAACTGTTCTTTACTCTATATTTTCAATAAAATATATAAAATACAGCAAAAAAAAAACTACATAGTCCTTGTCGTGCACCTGTTTTACAAAAAAAAAATTCATCTTAAATTAATATAATAATCTATACTAATATTAAAAGGAGGAAGAGGCCTGATTATTTTTTGCTAGAACCCGGGACCACTTGCTCAGAATAGAATAGAATAGAATAGAATAGAATAGAATATAGAGCTGCCCCGTTGGGCTCGTGGTCGCAAGTGCGACTGCTGTGCAAGGGGTCCCGGGTTCGATTCCCAGGTAGAAATCTCTAAATTATTTTACTGATAGAAAGCTACCCTATTAGCTAGTGCCGTAGGCTTCGTTTGATGGTAAACTTGACTTCCACGCTAATGAAGTCGCTTGAAGAAGCTATTATGAAATACTTTATGTATTTACTACTTGCGTTTAGAGTAAGGAATTTAATAAAAATTGCCTGTCACTTCACAATATGTTGATTAATAAATATTAAGCAATAACCCAGAAAAACTTACGTAACACACACGAACTACACTCAATACTACAATAAAAGTTAGTCGGGCATTTTCCCCAGCAAATATTCCCGTAGTGCGTGCGAGTGCGGGCAAATGTGGGCAAGTGTGGGCAATTTACTTACATTTTTGTGTGGCCGCCATATGTTGCAAGTGGGCCGCCGCTCTTAATTGCCAGTGTCGGAACCCTTCTGCGGATTGTAGATTGCGCTGCGGTGAAATAATTCACAGACGAACTTCTGTGTGAATTAGATCTGCCTATGTGCTGTGTATTGACTCAGTGCCGACGAGTGTGGGAAGTAGTGGAGTGTAGTTACCTACTGTTGCGCTTTGAGTTTTCTACTACAGACTTACGTCATTATTTGAGTGTAGCATTTGTTTTTGCTGTACTCGTATAGTGAGACCTGATTTGTTTAGTAACTTAGGGTGTAAAGGTACTCGTAGTTATGAGAATTTATCGATTTGGCTAGACCGCACATTTTGTCGAGTTATGCGAAAATTAATGTCCACTAATTTGTTGCGTATATAATAATATTAGTTTATTAGTATCATAAAATACAATGACGCCTTGTCAGATTTCTAGTAATTAAAAATAAATAGTTTTATATGTGCTGACATAAAGATAAATAAGATGGGTAGGGTAGTTTGATCAATTTCAATGTCCCTGTTATTATTATTGATTCGAAAGAAAAAAAAAACCAACAAAATGTAATTACTTTACATTCTACTCTTACTCTAAGATTTCCTCTCGTGTTCGTTCGCCTCCAATCTCAGTGATGTTGCGGTCGACGTCGCGCGACGGGCGCTCCCACGCTTATAGACTACGACTTTAAAACTTACTGACATTTTATGCACAGCCTTCCTTCGAACTTATTACAATAATTATAGGAATATTCATCGTGGAGGGGATATTTGACGCAAGAGAAACCTTTAACTATGTATTTTGTACATAATTCTAGACCTAAAGTAGAACTAAAATAATTTGAAGGTTAAAAAATCTGCTGTTCCATTTTCGACCGTGTAGGTAACCGGCTAAGTTTTTTTTTTAATAAAAGATGAAAAATGTGTTTTCCTAGGAGGTCTAATATTGAATTCATGGTAAGAATTTTCTTTACGATGTCTCTTATTCGATGTAAATTTCATTGTGAGTTTGCTTGTAAACTTGATTCGTTCCTAAGCTTACAATTAATGTAATTTAATTTGGTCTATATTTATGTTAAATATGTGGAGAATGTTGTGGTATCTTATTGTTTTTTTTTATACATACCTCATTGATAAGTGTATTTAATGTCATAACACTTTCTTCCCAAAAAAAAAATGCCGCGTTTACATTTATTTGAATAATTCTTACAATGTTTAAAGTGTAAACAATTAATAGTGGGTAAAATAAATGTACCAACTTTGCCCAATATTCTTCACAAACCGTCTCCTTATTACTATCGGACCCGTATTATGTTAGTTTAATTATGACATCGTGTGATATACTAGAGATAGTAATCGCATCTCAGTAAGTAACCCAGTTTGGATCACCCTCACCGCTCATTGCTTGTAAGCGGATTACTTACTAATTGATCCCATCGGTTGGGATGAACACTGACTGCCTTGATCCCAGATTAATTGTTATTTTATAGTTATAATTTGATTATGTTATATACTGATGGTAGTTTCGTCCTAGTAGTAAATTTTGGATGAAGAAAAGATGTATGTTTGTAAATGTGCTCCAGACTGATTTCGGTCACGGCGCCTAATCTCAATGGAGACTAGCCAAGTGCGCAGGAGATATTTCAGTGCACAAATCTGTGCGCAAACACAGGTGCACTCCCTTTTCCCTATTTTTCATAGTACGATAGCACGGCAATCCGACACGATCAGGAATAGATCAGGCGCAAAAACAACGGCTTTACGTTATTTCCGAGGCACTAGGATATCACACTACCAACTTTCAACCTCTTGGCGGCTACTGAGAAATTTGTAATGGCAAAACCCAATAACACTTTTCGCTCGACCTGGGAATCGTACCCAGGACCCTACGCTCAACAGTCGACGAGCTTGCGAGCACGAGACGAAAACGGGGCGGTCAAGTAAGAATAAGTGTAACCTAACTTAATTATTATTTACTATTTTTCTGTATTGTTTTTTCTAATTTATTTCATTTGCAAATATGTAATGAGCTCATGCCTTCTGTGTAAGAGAAGAGGCGTTTGCCCTGTAGTAGGACAATGCTAGGCTGGTATGCTGGTAATATTATATACCATGAAATAAAAATGACATCCTGCGGAGATTGGCTAACTAGCTCTTTGACGGGCGTTGCACCCGGGGGGTCGCGCAACAATACATAATTAGTTGCCTCATTAGTGAAGTCTTTGATAAGATATTTTTTTTTATCTCACATATTCTTTATGTTCAGAATTAATCCAGTTATTATGTAAAACTACAATCTACCAATATTGTATTGGTAGATCGCCTATGTAGGTATACGTAAATGCCTATTTCATACTACTTTGCCAAATTATTTCGAAAATACTTATTTTGTAGTATGCATGTCTGTGATAGTGGCGTGCACCTGTCCATGATACTTTTTTTTTTTTTAAAGACGGGAAATCATCAAATAACTTCCCCCGCCCTGGGCGGGGCGGGAGGGAGTGTCAGACTTTTACTGACTAAAACCCGTCTATGTTCCTTCATGTGCCCTTTGCGTTCCGGGGGCGCGGTATCTCTTTCGAACAACCCGCAGCCCCGGCAGGCATCGGCCCTCAGTGGCCCCATCCTAGTTTGCTGACATCTCTTTGAGGCGCGCGTGGAACACGAACGCACCGTCGAGATGAATTGAAATTTAATGAACGTACGGACGGTGAGGTACCCATTGCTTACCGTCCACAGACCCGCGTCTACGGTGGCCGGGAGTCGTCTCTTGGCTCCCGACGCCCGGAGCGTCTACCGCGGCGGCCGCTGGGACGGGGGATTCTCCTCTCCCTCTCCCGTCCAGCCGCCTCCTTCTCTAGCATTACAGCTTCGCAGAAGGAGGCGACTGCTTCCCATTCCCTCTCGCTCCGGACCATGGCCTGAACCAAGATTCTCCGATTTTGTTTTTTTTTTTGTAATAGGTAATCTCTGAAAGTCCTTAGGGCCACTTTCACTAATTAGAAACATTCAAAATCTAGTGGCAATCTCATCTCAACGACATTAAATATAAAAAAATGGGGGTAAATTAGAGGTATTTTTGACAAAATTAGATTGCGATCATTCCTAAAACTTAATAGAGTTGCCCCCTGGTCTGATTATAATAGATATTTCACTGAGAGAAAGCTATATGTGCTATTGCTAAGAGTCATTTGATACCGGATTACCACCCGAACGAAGTCGCGGGCAAACCCTGCTTCATTTTGTTTTACTTGGATAACAAAAACCTACAGCCTTTTTAATAAATTCTGTTGTAAATAGTGCAAGGGCTACTTGCAGGGACACGATCCCAATTTGTTACCATTTTTACAATGAGCCCTTCCCAAGGACCCAGTCATAACCTGTTGGATTTTAAGATTACTATCTTCTGCAAAGAGGACAGTTTCGTGGAGACTTTTCCTTGTGATATTATATTACTTACTAGCGAACCGCCCGCAACTTCGTCCGCGTGGCTTATTTCACCTGCATTAAGTTACTGCTCGTAAAGTAACTCGTTGGGAAAACGACATAATAAAAATTGCTGGTAAAAACTGGATAACAAGTGCCAAAGATAGAGACAAGTGGAAAAGTCTGGAGGAGGCCTTCACCCTCACTTAAGAGGGGTTCTTGCATGCCTGCATGTATTTTAAAACATTTTAGAATTTTAAAATAAATATTACACATTTTCTGAATGTAAAAACAATTAAACAAAAAAAAAAACATAAAATATAATACAATAACCGTCTAAGAAACTTAAATAATATACTATTTTATTTTATATTTTAAACGTATTAATACACATTATTTTATATACAAAATTGTAAACTATTATAAAGCTTTAATAATAATTTATTTAGAAATTTTAATTGATAATGTTTATAATAACGAATAGACGGAATATTAATTTAATGCTAAATAATACTTGTTTGAATGTTTTTGTAAATCTACTTTTCGAAATATGCATGAAATAAAAGGCTTTTTTATTTTATTTATTTATTTATTTATAAGTTACTGCTCCACTCCCGTGTGTCGTAGCGTGATGTTATATAGCCAATGTCACTACCAGATAATTTAGCTATCAATTGGTGAGAAAATGGTTAAAATCGGTTCATTAGATCCAGAGATTACCCCCTATGCCTATACCTCACAAACTTTACCTCTTTATAACATTCTTGTAGATTTAGTAACCAGCCAATAATTCTTAGCATAGAAAAAGTGAGGTATTATTTCCAAATGTCATCATCATCATCATCTCAGCCATAGGACGTCCACTGCTGAACATAGACCTCCCCTTTAGATGTCCACATATACCGGTCGGAAGCGACCTGCATCCAGCGTCTTCCGGCGACCTTTATTAGGTCGTCTGTCCATCTTGTTGGTGGACGTCCTACGCTGCGCTTGCTAGTCCGTGGTCTCCACTCTAGCACTTTTCGACCCCATCGGCCATCTGCTCTGCGAGCAATATGGCCTGCCCATTGCCACTTCAGCTTGCTAATCCGGTGGGCTATGTCGGTGACTTTAGTTCGTCTACGGATCCAAATGTATGGGGTAGCTTTTCTTCACGATTTCGGGTTTGGTAATGTAGTAGCAATTAATAGTAGTAATGTTGTTCATTTTCATGAGTACCTATAGACTTATCTTTATTTCTATACTGCCTTATAATAATCTGCCCCGTTGGTCTCGTGGTGGCTAGCGCGACTGTTGAGCGCGGGATCCTGACTTCAATTCCCAGGTCGGGCAAAAAGTGTTATTGTGGGTTTTTCCATTAGGAATTTCTCAGTAACAGCCCGGAGTATCGAAGTAGGTGGTGTGTAATCTTTACCCGGTTTATCGAGTTGCCGCCCTATCGGACTATTATGAAGCTACGTTATTCCTGAGCGCTATTAATATATTTTTGTGTTTAGCGTATTCTTTACTCTAAACACTGAATTTTCTTACGGATCTCTAGTCTAGTTAGAAATTTCTAGTGTAGGTAGTAGTTTAGTGTAGTTAAATTTCTAGAAATTTCGGTCCAATATAATAAAAATTAGAAACAGACAATTTCAAATGAAAATTAAGATTTACTTATGATAACTTAAGCTTTTCCATTACCCTAAAAGGAATCTAAGTAGCCATTTTTAATCAATTCAAAGGTCCTCTCCTGGAAATTGGTTTTCATAATAAAACTTGCGTGTGGAAAGGAAAATAAGTAAGTACATACATTTAATGTGTCACATTATCCTTTTATTGAAAACGGGAAATAAGGAAGAATAAAGAAAAACATCGTAATATAAATAGACAATATTATTGTATAAATTTTTGTATACATATTAATATGTATAACCGAATTAACTATATTATTACACTGACTAGATATTTTTCACTAAACAATTTGGCAGTTTCGTTTCTCAACTTCCTGAATCTTGTGAGCAACCTGAGAACAAAGAACAAACTGTATTAGTTTAGAGTAATGACATTCTCACAATGAAATATGTATCTTTTTGTGTAGTAAATAAAGTTAGATTTTGAGTAGCTCTATCAAAATGTGCGGGCAGCGTTGCGTCGCGTCGCGTCTTGGTGTGTACTGACCTTAAGCATCTATTAAGGTGAAAAACAGATGCCAATGCACGTAAAGCTATTGGTCCCGGTTGCCATTCGTAGATCTTTGACAGTTGTTACGGATAGTCAAAAGTCAAGAAGTCTGACAACCAGTCTTACCAAAAGGTATCGTGTTGCCCAGTAACTCGGTTGTGGAGGTCAGATAGGCAGTCGTACCATGTAAAACACTGGTATTCAGACCTTTTTTTGTCATTGGAAAGCAAACTAGCCGACGGCCCGCCTGATGTTAGGAGGTTACCGCTGCCTAAAGAAATCTGCAATACCTATTCGACTATTCGACCCCAACATATTATTATCTATTAAGGTCAAACATTGCGCCTATAGTTAAAACAGAATGGGTGTAATTGTTATTGTGTGTATGGTCTGTTGTGTGTGTGTAAGAACTTCCTCACCGTGGTCCGGGCAATAATGTCGTCGGCGTCTCCGTCGCCGTTGAGCGTCGCATGCGTCCACGCATGTCTCTTCTGCATAAAAGAAACATATGTGTAAGGTAATTTCACGTGTCATAATAATATTGATGAATTTATGATCATAGGATCTCAACTGAATATTATGGAGTTATTTGTTTCAAGATTAAGGCCGTAGGAAACACACTGCGTATTTTAAACGCAATGTCGGCGCGCTTTTTAGGAACGCGCGTCTATAGCGCGTTTTTTATTCCACATTGCAGCTTGTTTTTCTCTGACTCTCGTGAGTAGGTATCGCATTTGTATCAACGCAAACGTGCGTCGAGGGCTCGTTTAAAATACGCAGTGTGCTTACGTCCTCTTAATTGTCGTCGGCGTTAACTTACTAGAACCAAAGTTTTTTTTTTTAAATTGTCCCTAAGAGTCATGGGTGTGTTTCATTCAAGTAGTTATAAAACAAATATTTTGTTTCCAGGCCTCACCGTCGCAGCAGGCGGGCAGCTGCGGCGGCGCGGCGTCGTCGTCGTGTCGCGCGAGTGCCCGCAGCTGCAGCGTGTACGCGCGTGCGCCGCCTCCTGTTACAGCGCCCGCTCCGCCCGCGAACGTCGCGTACGGACTTATCTCGTACACATCTGTTACAGGTACGTTTCATGTGTTAAATTTTTTTATAAAGGCTCGTGCCGACCGTATGCATAGGTAGACGTCCATTTGTTTTTTTTTTTAATGGGACAAGCCCGCCACTCTTTTCCCAAACCACTGCAACTTCTGTAAGCCAGAATCAAAAGTGGCATGCAGTGGCAACAGTGGCAGGTAGACGTGCATGTACCACTGAGTTGTAATGTATGGAACTGTATGTTTCGTACGTGCACGTCTACGCATACGCATCGGGTCTGCACGAGCCTTTATAGATCAAGCAAGTCACTGTTATTGACTTCCATAGTAAAAACATGTGTAAATACGTAGTACGTTACATTTAATTAGAATGAAAAAAAAAACTAACTAAATAATAATTAAATTACAAACCATGTACAGTTAAAATAAAAAAGTAGGTCATAGGGCGTCAAAAAACTCATCCGCATCGCCGTCAATGGGGCATGTGCCCAGAAGGCTGGCAGCATTGCCACGTTGTATGGCAATGCTGATTCTTTGGCCAAAGAATAGGCCAGCCCTCTGGTCACGTGAAGAATCGACCAGTCGCTTCGCTTCGTAGTACGTTATGTACAGTCAATATACATTTTTATTGTATGCGTTATTACTTTTTAAGCTTATAACACACTTAAGAGAGTTATTTTAAAAAAAATATTGCTCAGCACAATCTCAACATTTTTTTAAAGTAATCGCAAGTAAGCTGCGTGTATGCCAAATAGCTTTGTTGACTGTACGTAGTACGTAAAAAGTGATTTTACGTCATTCGTTATCTCTTAAGCATGACTATATTACAATTGGGTAGAGGCCACCACTAACCAACAATTCTAAGACACAATGCCAGTAAAAAACACTTTATTTTAGCCCTGAAAACCCAATGAATTTTTAAATAACTATAAAAATCAATTTCAATTTGCTTTGAAATCAATAAATAGTTAGTGAATTGAGATGACAAAAAAGTGACGTCATAGTTTAGTATTGTCATACAAAATCTATGGGGAATGGCGTTTTAACAACTTATAAAAAGTACGTCAATTGTTTAGTGGTGTAATCTACCCAATTAGATACGTACCTAGTATTATAAAATAAATTTTCTCGTGAAATAACGATTTCAACTTTGAGAAAATATCTATTTCAAAACAGTTTAGTTCAGAAAATATTATTTTCGTAACACAATACATTGTCTATCAAAACTTTAGGAGATCGCTCTAGAATTTTGCGTCATTGTAGATAATATATTACGCTTAGGATTTAACATTTTAGACGTTCCAGATTAACGTAACAATAGTCGTACTTTATTATATTTATTTTAGCTTACACGAACAATACTTGACGGGTAAACTGAAATTTAATTTATTTTTATTAAAATTGATTATAGCCGCTTTAAGATTAAAATTTATTGCGGCAACATAATTCTTCAAAACATTATACCATAAGACAAGTTAGGGTGTGTGTGTGTGTGAGGGTGTGTGTGTGTGTGTTATGCTACGCGGCTACGAAGGGCTACGACAGCTACTCGCTCGTAGCAAGCGTTGCGGTACGTTGTTCAAGACCTCTGTAAATTTGACGGAATCTTTTTTTAATTTGAAAAATATAATTTGAGATTTTAGGTAATAACGAATGTACACAAAAGATTAATATTTAATTATCAGAGGATTTTAGACATTAATATATTCACAAAGGCTTCATTTTTGATTGCCCATTTTTATCAGAAGTTAATTATTAGTGTAAGCTTTTCTACTTTACAAAGGCGAACAATGTGATATTATTTGAGCCCACTTTCTAAGCTTCAAGGGATCTTTTATGAAATTGGAACCGGAGTATTAAATATTAAATCCCCCAGAGTAAGTGTCCTGAAAGCCTGTAAAAGGTTTTTGACGCATAAAAATTCTTAGCAGCTCTTATTCTAAGAGTTTTAAAGAAAATTGATAATGAAGAGCTATGTGAAACTATTTGATCATTATTAAAAGCTTCTAAGTTTAAATTAATTTGAGTTTCTTTACATGCTGAATTTTAATTATGAGCAAAAAAAAATTAATAAAATTTAACCTGAAATATTTTACGAAAGGCAAGACTTGCTCCGGGCGACAATATTATTTTCATTCCATTTACTATCAGATCGTCCCGTCCCGGAAATTTCTCACAACGGGATTCTGTTTGGAGCGCACGTGGAACATAAACAATGGAACGAAACAAAATAAAACTACACTTACTACTTCCGAAATAGATTTTTAAACAAACAAATAAGTCTGACACGATTGATTCAAATAGGTATATGAGAATTGTTTCGAAAGGAAAAAGTTCAGTGACTGCTCTAACTTAACTTTTTTGTTTACGAAAAGAGTGTGTGTGTAGGAGGTGACTTTGATGCTGACTTATATACAAGCTGTTGATTTGCATTCTCGTCAAATTCAAGGAGTTAACTATGCTCGTGATTCTTAACACGAATCAATAATAAAATATATATTTTTTAAAATTTATATTTTTTGACGTGATTTTCTAATCCGAACTAGCCATCTCGCCAGAGAGTTTAGGCGCTATGTACACATTGATATAGCCGCGCGACAACTCTGCCTACCGCATACGCAACTGGGCGATTCTGAATTTTGCAAGAGGAGTATTCTGGAATACTGTTATTTGATAGTTGCGACTAAAAAAACAAGTATTTATTTGATACTAGCTTCTGCCCGCGACTTCGTCCGCGTCACAGTTGATGTGTTATCCTACGGGTACCGTACATTTTCCCGGGATAAAAAGTAGCCTATGTGTTATTCCAGACTATAATCTATCTTTGTGCCAAATTTCATCCAGATCCATTCAGCCGTTTAAGCGTGAAAGAGTAACAAACATCCATCCATACATCCATACATCCATACATACAAACTTTCGCCTTTATAATAGTAGTAGGATTTATATGATGATTAGAAGTCAATTTTATTAAAAATAGAATCTCCTCACTAAATTTGCTTAGACATTATCCCCTTAGATGAATATAAAAACAGATTGATATTAAAAACAATCCCATAGCATTTTGGTTTAATTTTATACGGAGAAGCATACCCATAGATTTAAATTTAGCCTCGAAACTAAAAATAAACTGTATCCTCGCAACGAATATTACTAATTTAAAAATAACCGACTTTTACAATTGTTCCGCGCGCCCGTTCTTGGAATCACGGCCGTCAGTATACAGGATAAGTTTTTAACCAGTGCGTAATTTTTTTTTGGTAGTTCAGTGTCAGTAATAGAACACATTTCGGTGTTTAGTTAAAAAAAAAAAATTAAAAAAATTTCATTCTTATCCGAGTTTGAAATAAGCAAAACATCCAGGACATAATCTATTCGCCATACTATCAATGAAAACTCGCGGCCGCCGCCGCCGCCCGGGCGCATGGCTGGGGTGAGGGGGTGGGGAATGCGCTAGCGCCGAGTGACAATGAAATATGGTTTTTAAGTAAACATGTTTCGTAAGCGATAACTTTTTTTTTTAGTACTAAGACATATCAAAATAAAATATACGTGTTTAATAAAACGTGTTGAAGTTTATTATGGCAAAATTTACGCACTGGTTAAAATTTTTTCCTGTATATAAGTACGAATTCCAATTACGTATTACGCTAAATTATTAAAATAGCTTTCATTTTGAATAAAATGTCCATTGTTACAAATTTTTGCAAATCCGTCTTTTCAGTATTTAAATCTCAATAACTCATAGATATTATAAATTACCGAAAATAATATTATAGTATACACGCTTACTTTTACATTGTTCTGTAACCGAGAGCCATAAGCTCTAACATAGTAACAGAAACTATTGGCACTAATATTTTCAATAAATAACAAAAATAAAAATAACACGACATTTTATTTGGTGAAATAGTGAGAACTTGAAGTAACGCTTTCTTACAGTCAATTCATATTTGTATGTAAACCTTATCGACTACACATGAGAAACGGTCGCCTTTGAAAAACCCATTCATCGATCAGACAGAAGCCCTGCTTGACAAAAAAAAAGTGATAAATTTCTAAATTCATTGAGACGTCTTTAAAAAAAATAACGCCAATAGTAACCATTACTCGACCGGAGTTCCTGTGTTTCGGCTCCAGAACGTTGTAAAAGTAATCGTATATTGGTACTGCATTTTAATTACGTATCACGCTACATGATTAAAATAACTTTCATTTTGAATACAATATCTATTGTTATTTTTTTTTCCGGTATTATAATCAAAATAACTCACAACAGATATTATAAATTACCGAAATATTACGTATATAATTAGGTTGCTGACCAATTGTAGGCCAATGGGTGAAAAAATGGCGTTTACCTGGCGGGTCCGGTGGTAGTTTAGTTGCTTGATGTTGTGGCGCTCTGTATGTCCCACAACTGGGCTTCTCGGCGCTCGTCGACACGCGAGCTACGGCTCCGTCAGTCCTGGTTGAGGAAACCACAAAATTATCAGGACTAAAGGTCATCGTTTATTGACACAGCAATGACCCGGCAGACATCGCTAGGAAAAATCCAATTGTTAGCTACCAGGGGGCCGCCCACAAGCTGTCACCTTTTAAATTTTGTTATTATAAAAATATTTTCTACTTTAATTGGCAAATTATTTACTATGTCAGAGCCGTGCTGTTATAATGAGCGACGAACTTTGTCAGATTTTTATTACAACGGTAACACATAGTGCCGAAATTACGCTACGTAATTTTCACAGAAAACACAAGCACGCAGAATTTCCGTCGCGTAATCTGGCGGGTGCTTTTTTGTGATTTTCGCTACGCTAACAGAGATGAATGGGCGTGCATATTTATGATGACACAATATTAGCATTTTAAATTAAAAATTGTACAGACGAATCGCCTCCCCAAGTGTTAATAAATGTGCGGCGCTAAATAAAATTGTACTCAGAATCCCCGAAGTTATAAAGTTTGCAAAGACAAAACTATTACTGTGTTTATTTCAGGGTATCGTACCCGTAAGGTGCCAAATGGTACCCTATTACTAAGACTTCATTGTCTGTCCGTCTTTCTACCTGTCTTTTACAGGGCTGTGTGGAACTCTTTAGAATCTTAAGACGACAACGAAATTTCCACAAGCGTGTATAACAATTAAATATTGGTCTATGGTACGGGACATCACATTACAAGTCCGACTTGCACATTTTTACGGTACTGAATGTACGTATATATGTCTCTAATTGTGTCTACAATATTTTTTTACATACGATAAGTATGTGTACGTATATATTGCTAACTCATTAAATGGGAATATTCAACCTTTTAGTTCACAACCCATATGATTTCAGTTCCCACTATCGAAATTATTACCAATAGAATTATTGACGACATTTAAACAAACGGTATCTAGGTCACGTTTAGTTCCAATTCAACCATTTATGAATATAGCCGGTGAATATTCATACAATGTAGAGTCTGAATTTATTACAAGTCGATCGTAAAACACGTTTACAGCCGCGCCTGTTGACTTACTAACTACTGTGGATTATTTTATGGCTCGTATATTTTCAGTGTTGCCATTGTTTTGCTAAGTTTTGATAATTACTGTGCAGTTCCGTGCAACAAGGAGGACCATTAACTCCTGTGTTCGTAGCGCGTTCCTCAAAACATGTTGTAAAATGTTTTGTTTTGTTTTTCAAGTTAACGAGTGTTATGGCGAAGTTATACGTGTTTTAAAAAGAAAATGGATAAACAGTTCTTTTTTAGAGTTCCGTAATAAATGATAAAAATAAAGAAAGGTAAAAAAACGTGCTTTTTTTAGTAGTCTTAAATATTTGTACGGTGTTACTCTTCATTTGCAAGTCCAGCTCAAACTTGGCCTGTTTCTGTAAAGTTCCTAACAAAGGTTTAATGGAAAACATTATTTAAATATAATGCGTAAAGTAGGTCCACAGATCAATCAATCAAAACTCTATTGATAGAATTGACTCGTAATAGGCAGCGTTCCAACAAAGTTTTAAAGCATAGTGAAAAAGTTCTTTTCACGATATCAAAACAATTTAGAGCGACAACTGACAAGTGGTTTGTTTTGTTTGTTTGTTTTTTTTTTTTTTTTTTTACAACTCACACACGGCTATCTGATCCCAAGCTAAGCAGAGCTTGTGTTATGGTAACCAGACAACTGATATACATACTTATATAATTTTAGAAATACATACATATTATAGATAAATCACACCCAGACACAGAACAAACAATCATGCTCATCACACAAAGTTTGTCCTGGGTTGGTTGGTTTGGCTGGTTTGTTATTATCTATACCGCCACCTTAAAGAGGGACATAAAAAAAGCAAATTATTCGTTTTACATAACAGCATTGTAATGTTATTTTTACTGCAAAAATTTATTTAACAAAAAATGGCATATTTCCGATATTTTCGATCTGGTCGGTTTTTTTGACAGTCGCTAGTCGGTCAGTTTTTTTACCAGTTGATTTTTTATTTCGAATTACTATATCTTGCCGCTGGGTGTAGCCAGGCGGGACGTTGAACCCACACGCACACAGTGATATAGGCGTGTACTTACCGCATACGCTACGGGACGGACCTGTTCATACGTGTATGTTGTTAAAAGAGGTGTATTCTGAAATACTGTTAAACGTCAACCACAAAAAAAACTAGTATTTATTAATTATTGATCGAAAGACGTAATTTTATTTGATTATTTATGATTTTTAAGACAGTTTCCTGAAATTTGCGACTTCTGAAGACGCAAAATTGCACCTTTCAGAGTTACAAAACGGTAAAATAAAACATGTACTTCCACCGGTCACATCACATGTCCAATTTGTCGCTCACATCCCGAAAATACGCGAACAAGAGAACCGATGCCGCATTAATAATTTCCACGTAAAACGTGACGTTGAACGAATCACGCGCGTCAAAGGAACGTTCAGACGTCATGTCACACGTCGACTCGTAAGACTGGGACTGAAAAGGGTCGATGGAGCGACACCGCTTATGTCAGCACTTTGTCACGCACAGATCGCAAACGTTAACGATCCTCTTTTATTTTTACTAATAATATTTTTTTCGAACTCCGCTTAATGATTTGCGTTGATTGCGATATTTTTTCGCGTTTGATGGCTGTCGGTCTGTCAATATTAAGTTAGGTTAAAAATAATTTTATTAGGTTTGGATTCATCAAATTAAAATAATTATTTACCTAAAATGTATTAGGTCTGTACTTTGCCCGTAATATATTTCTGCATATTTCGCCAATCGATGTTGGCGTGCAAATATTCGCAAATAACATGGATACATAGAAATTACAAAAAGGATACACGTGTATTTTACATCAAACACGCATTACTTATAAATAGTCAAGAAAGTAGATAGCAACAAAGTACTTGCATAGCTAGTTTATATTAAAAGACAAATAATATATTTAATAAATAGCATATAAGTAATGTTATTTTTTCATTGTTATTTTTCAAATTTTATGTTTTGTATGAATTATTATTTGTATTGCTAGTGCAAACTATAAGTATAAGTTGGTTACCTATAATTATAAAACAATAATATAAAATATAAAACACGCCTTACCTTTTCCTCCTCAGTAATATGGCTAGTATAGTAAGTGCAGCAAGTGACAGCGCAGCACAGAGTGCCAGTAGCAGCGCTAGTTCGCCGGCGGTGGCCGGGAAAGGCGCGTCCACCTCCTCCGCAAGATGGCCGTCCGCCGCTTGCGTCGCGAACTCGTACACCTCGCGCGTCCAACCGGCCTCGTTGGACGCACGAGCCGCTACCCGGTAGCGAGAACCCGGCGAAAGGCCTAGGGATCGGAAAATATGATTTTTATCCTACACTTATCACCAGAGGTCGGAATTAAGTAAAGTTATTTATGTACATACTTACACTGATTTCATACAACGAAAGAACAAAGTGGATATGCCTCAAATCCCGAGATTAAATTTATAGAGCACAGTGATTTATTAAATAAAAAAGTTATTACTTTTACACAATTTAAACCATCCGTCATCGGATGTCCGAAGTTGCAAAATTCCTATGCCCATACGCAGTGGCGTGCACAGAGTTTATAGACAGGGTAGGCAAAAAAGGTACCTACCAAAAACACCTACTACATGTTGGTTTTGGTTCGTCGCCTTGTCGATTAAATAATGATGTATATGATTTGCCACCTCAAATATTTATAGATTGGCTGATATTAATCATCTCGTATACGTATCTGTATTTTATAGGGTAGACAATGTCTATTTGTCTGTATGAACTGCACGCCACTGCCCATACGCACGATGTTGCCACATTTGTAGTTCGCACAAAATAGCTTGTGAGAACAAAAGAAAACTAGCGGAAATGCGGAGCACTCCCCGGCAAATCCCCGAGCAAATCCCGAGAAGATCCATATTAATATCAACTTTTCGATGCAAATACATAAATTACTGTACCTAATTCCGACCTATGCTTATCACTATAAGTGGTTTTTGCTTCATAGTAAACAGTCTGCATAAATATATAAGGTGTAAAAAATCAAAAATTTCAACTAAAAATATAGGTAACATAAAATTACGAGATTACACTTATTTTTTTAATTTTCCTGTTACCTTCACAGGGCCCAAGATAGTGTCCAGCAAAATAAGTCTATCTACAATTCTACACAGTAATTCAGTCAGTACAGCTCGGAAACTTTAATAAAGCGAAGTTTTAACGATCACAAGTTTTGATTAATGGTAAGTATATTTTCATTTCAGTTTCATTCAAGATTAGGTCTCTAAACTTTTTTCTCATCTCGAGCTTAATAAACTAGATAAGCAACATTTTACAAACTTACCTCCCAAAATAACTTCGCCGCCAACAGGTACGTCTCTGGCACCTGCCACCCCAGACCCTGCCCACTCCAGCTTCAAGGCCACGGGACCACATCCCCCATCACTCCATGCACTAGTATCAAACCTTGCATGTGTCGCATTAGCCCTAATCCACCTTGCATCAGGAGGGGCTGTAGGTGGACCCCCTGAGGTCCTAACAGCCAATTCGGACCCCGGAGCTCCCCCGGCGGAACCATACGCTCGGTATGCGGAACCACAACGAAGCCCGGTCAGTGTTACCGGACCGGGAGTGGCCAATTGTAATCGCCATTCACCCTAAAATGGATTCGAAATGTAAGGTACGGAATCGGCACGTTCTATGGAATAAAATTAGGTATGAATTGAAAGAGCTTTAAGATGTAAAGTAGGGTTGATTTATGTACGTTTGGATCTTGTAAAGTAAAACAAGATGGGAGTTTTTAGTAAAAAAAACTTGTTTTTGACATAATTGGTCTAATCGAAGTTAAATAACATGCTACGTACCTCTGGTGAAGCTAGTCTCCAATGTAAGCTATAAGTCTTAGGGATGGCATGTCCGGGTGATCTCGGCGCCGGCCGAAGCTCAAGTTCTAGTTCCCTCGACCTTGCCTCCAGTAGAGCCAGCCCTGGGGGCGCAGGAGGTCGTAGTACTATCACGCGCCATGTTGCAGAGTCTGACCCGTGGGGGTTCTCTGCTACGCATGTGTAGTTGTCAGCGTGGGATAACTCTAAACCTGTTGGAACATCATTTGGTACTGTATGGTTCAGAGATAGTTAGATGTGAGTTGACGAAAACCACAGACTCCACATTAATTTAGTTTATTCGTAAGATACACGTAGGGATGCGTTGGATGCTAATCCGCGGTTTTAGCGCTACGGCAGCTATTGGTCAACTGAAGTAATATAAATTGTAAATGTATTTAAATGACCGCGAAAAGTAGGTCGCGGTGTAAGCACATTGGCTGTACGTGAACCGTACATGCTCCCAAGGGAAAAAGTGGGATGAGCATCCATTACAAAGTTAAAAATACGTAAATAGTTAAATATAAATAGTAAACAATAAGTATAAATGTAAACCACTCAATTCAGTTCGTCAAAGTGAAATACTTTCTTGGGCAGTCTTGCTTCGCTGTAAACGGGCTCTGCTGATGTCGAATTACGTATTTCTTGTAACTCGATGTCTCCTCCAAAGTTATCCCTTCCTCTAGGTGTCACTCCTGTTTTAACGCCTTTCTTCGTTTTACATCTTCGTTTTATGACGATGTAGAGGGCGAGCCCAGCGATTCCTCCCAATAACAGAGAAGTAACCGAGTAGAGATAAATGTCATGACTTGACATGTCTGGCGCCTTCGGCAATACTTCCATTTTTTTTCTGGAACTCCACCTGCTGGCCTATTTTTCTTATTTCTGTTGCAGTTGGCGTTTCTTGTTCTATTATATTTAAATATGAATTTTTCCACGCGAGGTCAAATATACTGTTAATTGACGAATTGATAGTAGGTACTTCTAAATCCGGTTCCATATTCAAACTACTTCCCAGTTGGTTGTGTGTAAATATTGTGGCGTCCTTTTTCTGTAGTAAGCATTTCGATTTCAAGGAAATCACTCCAGTGCCGTCAATGACCGCTGGCGTAACTTGATCGCTACATATGACGCGCATCAGCTGTTTGCTACACAATGTAAATAACCACATGTTCGTTTTATGAAGTTTCGTCCAGGTTTCTTTACATGTTACGTCATTGAGGACGCATGATAATGCCTCTTGTTGGTTGAAAACTTGGGCCTCACATGGGGCGTCTTTATCATGCATGTTGTAGACAGGTTGCCTTGAGAAACAGATGAATTCATCTTCTCCGTACGATGTGCATTGGCGCATGTCTTGATCTTCCATTGTGATGTAAGTATTTTTGACAAGGTTAATTGCGATAAAGCTCGAGCTTGGTTGTATAAGTTTTAAGTGTCCTTGTCTATGGAACGGTATTGGTATTACTCGATATATCTTGTAGTCTTCGTCGCTCAGCAATGGAATGTGTATTTCAAACAGCATAAAGTTATTTGTGATACGTGCCTTGACATGGATGAGGTCATAAATGTTTTTTAAATCCCTCTGGATGTCTTTTACAGGTAACGACAATCCCTGTGGCAACCTTCCGGATATTATGTTAAGTTGTTCGATCAGTTGGTTGGCTGGAAAAAGATGCGTATCTAAATGTCCTCTGTAAATGTTGGCGAGGGCATTTATCAGCGTTTCCAATATTCGATTTAAATCACTTAAAATTAGAGTTGACGTCACAGCAGCGGAATTTATGTCAATCATTGTGTAAAGCATATGCGCTTTGTTCGCTATTTTTGTGATGTCGCTGCAAGTTTGATTCATGTAGGCGCGTAATGTTTTAAATTGTTTATCCATAAATGCCGTGTTTCTTTTTATAATGTTGTTTTCTGCCTCTACAATTAATGTTTGATTTTTCATAAGTTGTAGGAGGTAGTCATCATTTGATTGTAAATTCTGTATGTCTCTTTCGTACTTTTCGGCAAAGTCTGCATCGAGCACTCCGAAAAGAGTTCTTGCTAATTTCCCAACTCCATCAAAGTAACCTCGTTTTGATCTTGAATGTTGAGAGAGCAGCATTGAGTTGTAGTCGGCTAGGTGACTCAGTTCATGACGTAGATGAGCGACAGTTGTTTCGCAAGGCGTGTACTCGTGTGATATTCTTTGGCATAGTTTGTCTATTTGGTTCACATATTCATTGATCCGCTCAGTTGCTTGCCAGTATGACGTTAGGTTGTAGTAGACCAGTAAGGTCCATTCGTCATGAATAAGTTGAATCTTTCCAGCTTCATCGAAGTAAATTGGATGTTTGTTCGATATTGGTGTGACCTTTAAGGTATTCGTCATTGGCGCTGATTGTACAGCTCCTGTTATTGCTAGTATAGATAGGAGAAGAAGTGACAGCCAATAGTTCTTGTTTTTTGTTGTGCCTCCCCGGTTTTTAGATTCAGGTGTAGTAGGTGCCATTTTCTCTTCCTTTTCGTTGATTTCTGGTTCTTCAAGTGTCAGCGGTAATGGTGAAAGCTTCGTTATCGGTCGTTTAAGTGACCCTTTCCTAGTTTTTAAGGTAACCACTCTTACTCGACCATCGGTGCCTGGATGAAGTTCCTGGACTCTTCCTAGAGCCCAGCGGCCAGGAGGTAAGTGTTCATCTTTCACTAATACTAGACTTCCTTGTTTCAGGTTTTCTTTTGGGTGCTGCCATTTGCTTCGGATTTGCAGTTGATGCAAATATTCATTCGACCAGCGTTTCCAGATGTGCACGTTCATTTGTTCAACCAGCCTCCATCTGTTTCTCAGGTCGTGTTCCGCCAATTTTTGCTCTTCTTGTGGTAGAGACAGTAAGGGGCCGCCAATGAGGAAGTGACCAGGGGTTAGATATTCGAGGTCTTCGACATCCTCCGTTAGTGGGCACAACGGGCGAGAGTTGAGACAGGCTTCAATTTGATTAAGTAAAGTAGTGAATTGTTCAAAAGTTAGCTTCTGTTCCCCCAGTACTCGGTGTAGATGATATTTCATGGCTTTGACGGCAGCCTCCCACAGGCCTCCAGCTGTCGGCCAAAGTGGGGCATTGAAGTGCCACTCAATTTTTAGGTGGCTCATCTCATCGAAGAATTCCGAAGTTTTAAACGTTTTGTATTGTTCGAATTCCTGTTGAAGTAGTTTTGCTGCGCCCACAAAATTAGTTCCGTTGTCGGAGAATACGTGTCGGGGTGTACCTCTACGGGCACACATTCTTTTGAAGGCGGCGAGGAACGTTTGTGTAGTTAGGTCCGATACCAATTCCAAATGCACAGCTTTGGTCACCATGCATATGAAAATTGCTATGTAAGCCTTGCAAGTTTTGACTCCTCTTCCTTTGTTAATTTTCACATCAACATGACCGGTGTAGTCTATGCCCGTGTTTGTGAACGGTCTTGCTGGAGTTACGCGCTCCTTTGGCAAGTCTGCCATCAGTTGGACGTTTCGGTTTGGTTTGAAACGATGACATCGAACGCATTTCTGTAGCTCCTTCTTGACTGTTCGGTTACCTCCAATGACCCAAAACTTCTGACGTATCTGGGCCAAAGTGAGACGGGCGCCTCCGTGGAGAGTGTCACGATGAGCCTCTTGAATAATGAGCTCCGTTAATCTTCCTGTAGCCGGAAGAATAATAGGATGTTTAGCTTCGGGAGATAAGGTTGAGTAACCTAGTCGCCCCTTCACACGCAGTATTCCTCTGTCGTCGAGAAATGGGGTTAACTTGAGCAGGTTACTTTTTGTTGTTATTGGTCGATTTTTCTTTAAACATTCAATTTCGTCGCCATAGTGTTCATACTGAACGTTCTTGATGACCAATTCTGTTGCACCCATAATGTCTTGTGGTGACAAACACATAACCATCTTTTTGTTCCCACAGTCGGCTAAGTGATTAGTCGCGTATAGTGTCTTTTTTTTCTTATGAATGTTGCTTATTCGTAGAATCCATCCAAGCACTCGTATTACCCGCTTGTAGTTACTGTTATTATTCAGTAATTTTTCAATTATTTCACACTTCTTGTATGTGACTGCGCAGCAGTTTCTTTCTTGCAACTCTGTGTTTGTTGTGTAGGTCAAGTCTTGATGGATATTAGGCATGTTTGTTATTAACCATTCTGGTCCCTTCCACCAAAGTTTAAAATCAAGGAGCTGACCTGGTGTGAGCCCTCTAGTTGCGCAGTCAGCAGGATTTTCTTCTGACTTCACATAGCTCCAGCTGTTTGCAGAAATAATGCTGTTTATTTGTTGCACTCTGTTTGCTACATATTTCTCCCATCGTTTTGAATCACCCTGTAACCAAGCTAAGACGACCTTGGAGTCGCTCCAGCATCTTAAATGTAGGTTTTTGTTGCAGAGAGTATTTCGGACCTTTTCTAACAGTTTGGCTAGTAAAACGGCCCCACAAAGTTCCATTCTAGGTACTGTTATCTTTTTGCTGATTGGTGCAACCTTTGTTTTTGCCGTAATTAGCGTAGTTTTGTATTCGCCGGCTTGATTTTTCACTCGGCTGTAAATGACGCACGCGTAGGCTTTTTCGCTTGCGTCGCAAAACCCGTGAATCTCTAGGTTGTTTTCTTCACATTGTAACCATCGTGGTATGGAAAGTTTGTTAAGCAAAGGGATATCTTTTCTCATAGTTTCCCATTCAATAGTGAGGTTGCCGGGTAAGCGTTCATCCCAGTTGATTTTGCTTAACCAGATTTTTTGGAACAGAAGTTTGGTTTTTACTGTAAGTGGCGATAGTAGTCCAAGTGGGTCGTACAGTTTGCTTATCTCGCTAAGTAGTATGCGCTTTGTAAGTTTTTTCTTAATTGGTAGATCCCATTGATAAGTGAAGCTATCGTTTTCTTGGTTCCACCTCATGCCCAACATTTTTGAGTTTGTTGTTTGTTCTGGGCTGAAGTCAATGTTTGTATTGCTGCTCTTTTGATCTTCCCGCAAGTTTTCCAGAACAATCGGTTCGTTCGTTTTCCATTTCCTCAAGTTAAATCCTCCTCTTTTCAGCAACTCAATCAGCTGTGTGACCAGTGTTTTAGATGCGTCGATGGTATCCTGCCCGTAAACCAAATCATCCATGTAGAAATAGTTTTTTAGAACGTTTCCAGCTTCCGGATAGGTATCTTTTTCATCTTCTGCAAGTTTATGTAGAGTGCGCATTGCTAGATAAGGTGCACTTTTTGTTCCGTAAGTTACTGTACACAATTGCCAATCTTGTAGAGGTTCGTCAGGGGAAGATCTCCAGATAATAGTTTGCAAATGGTGTTGTTTTTCGTTCAGCCAGATGAACCGATAAAGTTTTTCTACATCTGCAGTAAAGACGTATCTGTACGTTCTCCAGTTTATTAGTAGTGTCAGCATATCCTTTTGTAAGTTCGGACCGCAGTACATGTGATCGTTGAGACTGCTCTGTCCTTTTACCTTGAATGAAGCGTTGAATACTACTCTCAGTTTCGTTGTGGTAGACTCAGCTCTTAAAACGCCATGGTGAGGTAGGAAGACTTGACCCCTACTTTCTCCTGTGGCGGGTTTCATGTGACCCATTGCGATGTATTCGTTCATGAAACGCTTGTACTCGTAACTGAGTTCTTTGTTTGTCAGCATTTTTCTTTCAAGTTGTAGGAATTGTGCTAATGCTTGTGACTTTGCATTTTTCAAATTTGTTTCGAAGTTAGTTTTCATAGGCATTTGCACCACATATTGCCCGTTGCCTAATCTTGTGGTAGTTGCGTTGTAATATTCCTCACAGTGCTGTTCCTCATTAGTCGATGTTGACGCGTCTGGAATTTCTTCAGTTTCCCAAAATCTTGCCATGTTTTCGAAATCATTGAGTGTCACTAAGCAGTTGAATGTCTTTACATTCCCGCATAGAATCCAGCCCACTCTGGTTTGTTGTGCTACTGGGTATCTATTATCGCTTCTCACGACTCCGTTTAGGATAAGTTCTGAGTAGATGTCTGCGCCCAATAGCAGATCAATCGGGCCTGACTGATTGAACTGTGGGTCTGCTAATTTTAAGTTCTTCAAATAGTCCCAGTTGCTGACTGAAAATGATGCGGTAGGTAAGTTACTTATAAGTTTCTTCATAATTAATGCATCAAGGTTGAATTGATAGTCTGAGTGTATTGACTGGCATTCCAAGTTTATTGCCCCTTTGCAGTTGCCGCTAAGTGAACCGACACCTGATACTACAGCGCTCATTTTTCGTCGCTGTAACCTGAGGCGTTGTGCCGCGTTCTCCGTTATTAGGCTCACTTGGGAGCCTTGGTCAAGTAGACCTCTCAAGTTGATGTAGTTTCCATCTATTGTCTTGACTTTCAGAAGTACGGTTGTTAACAGTACTTCTTTTTCCTCGTTAGTTATGTTGTTGACCCCATATGAAGTTGAAGGGGTCGACGATGGGATTTCTACCCTTGCAGCTTGATTGTTGCTAGATAATTCCGTTTCTGCCTCATGCATCAGTGTGTGATGTGCCTTATGACACAATTTACACGTTTTTCGTGACTTGCATTGTTTTTCTCCGTGGCTGAAAAGGCAGTTTTTGCAAATCTGCAAGTTGCGAACTGTGTCAATCCGTTTGTGTGTTGTCATAGCCAAGAATTGTTCGCAATTCATCAAAACGTGATTAGTTTTGCATATTGGGCATGTTTTTGCTGTCGTGAAGAAGGCTTTAGGTGAGTTTTGTGACTTGTTAAAGTACGATGACCCCTGCGTTCTATTTTTGTAATTGTTATTATTTCGGTTCTCTGATCCCTTATGTGGCTGCTTTTCCGATTTCCATGGTTTGTTTGACGACGATAATTTTTGGCTATTCCCCTGCAGAGTTTCCAGTGACATGAATTTTGATTCTAAAAACTCGGCGAACTCTTCCAGGTCGGGAAATTCCCTGGGATGCTTGATCTCCTTTATGTATTCGTTATACGTAACGCTATCCAGTTTTTGAATCAAAAGGTGAACCACGATTGGATCCCAATTGGTGGTGTCTAGCCCAATGTTCCTGAGCCCGTTCAAGCACTCCCTCATGACGTCGTGAAGCTTCCGTATATTTGTAGCGGTTGCTTGCTGAATACTAGGTTGATTCAGGAGCGTGTTCATGTAAGATGTAAATATCAGCCGTTTATTGTCATAGCGGTGGGTCAGCATCTCCCAGCAAGATGAATAATTTTCGGCACTTATGCCAAGATGCTGGACCAGTTTCTCCGCCTCACCCTTCAGTTTTGTTTTCAAGTGTTGCATTTTTTGAGCCTTCGAAAGTGTCGGATTGTTGTGTACACTTTCGAGGTAGAGGTCTCTAAAAGACAGCCACTGGTTATAGTTACCATGAAAATCAGGTATCTCAATTTTTGGCGTGGATTTCTCGTAATGCGCATTGTTCCAAATGTTGCGTTGTAGTTTTCTTTTGAGGTCGTCGTAAAGGTTCTCAGCCGCATTATATTTTTGTTGATAAATTGAGTCCTCGTCTTGTAGTATGTATTCCAGCTCCCAATTTGCCTTTTCGATGTGCTCCCATTTAGTTTTCAGGATGTTTAGGTTGTCCTCTAATTCCCATTTTTCCGTCGGGGCCGCCAACGCATTGTTTATCTTTTCGACAGTGCGTTCGAACACTCTAAAGTTGCAGTATTGTTGACGCAAAAGATCCTGTTGCTTTTCCGTTGAGTCGCTCGTTCCCCGAGGAGGTATGTGGAATTTGATATCGTCGAAAGTAAACTTCGATTTTTCCTCACCTTGCTTTGGCGTAGCAGGTGGTTGCTCCGTTTTACTGGTAGATGCAGACGGCAGTTCCGACTTTCTCTTCAACATGTCCTGCAGCACTTCTTCATACATCCTCTTCGTACTGCTGAAAATGTCGTCGGTGAAGTATTCAAGGTCTGTTGCTCCAGACTCTTCCAGTAGCTGATGGTTGTGGACAAACTTCTCCCAGTTGTTGTTCAGTCGAGAAAGACGCTCCTCCAGGTACGCCAAGTTCTTCCTGGTAGGACTGTCCTTCTTATAGTTAGTACAAACAAGCTTCAAGTCTCTAAAGATAGTTTCTTGACGGTTGATTAGTTCCGGTACGCTCTGAACCATTGTTGTTCGTTATTGGCTTGACCGTTGGCGGAGTAGAGTTGTATCACCGCAGGTACTAGTTCACCAAAGTTGCGAAGTTTCCGCAAGTTTTGGATATTAAGTGCGTCGCCACCCCACTAACACGATCGAAGAACGTTTACGAAGTTGGTGGAGATGATATGCACCCGTATATCCGGCTCGAAGGACCACTTTTATGTATGGTTCAGAGATAGTTAGATGTGAGTTGACGAAAACCACAGACTCCACATTAATTTAGTTTATTCGTAAGATACACGTAGGGATGCGTTGGATGCTAATCCGCGGTTTTAGCGCTACGGCAGCTATTGGTCAACTGAAGTAATATAAATTGTAAATGTATTTAAATGACCGCGAAAAGTAGGTCGCGGTGTAAGCACATTGGCTGTACGTGAACCGTACAGGTACAATACAATTTAAACTTAATGGTGGTTCGGAATTTAGCTGCGAGTACAGGTAATAATTAATAACGTAGGCTCCATTTAATTATTTCTAGATATGAATAAATTATATTATTGAAGTACCTAATTGAATGAAGCCTAAATTATTATTTACTTGAATGAACCTGCGCGAACTTAGACTTGCAGCTAACTTCCGAGCCGCCATTAAGTTTGAATCGTAATATACCACTATTTAGTTGGAGTAAATTTATGGAAAGATCTTCCTTAATTTTCTCACATATCTCTCCTGTTTTCAGTGTTGCAGTTACCTCGTATTAGCAGAGCATCTCCGTCAAGATGAAAAGGTGGTCGAGGATGAAGCGGAGTTCCGCCTCGCAGCCAGCGCTTGGCAGGAGGAGGTGCGCCTCCGACCACGCAGCGTAAGGACAATGACCCGCCCGCCGCGCCCAGCGCCACGCCGCCGAATGACGAGATGCGACCCGGTGCTATATGGAGATAGACAGATGAGTAGATTCAACAGAGATCAAGCTTTTTAAATTTAACGCTTGCTTTGACATTTCATATGATCACATGTAACATTGCAATTACCGAATAAAATATACTGTACCTTTTGGCCTTTGAATAGTTCAAGCCATGTTAATAAGTGTCTGATGTCAAAGTTTAAGATGATGTCCGAAAGCTTTGTTTTTTAGGGTACACTGTGACATTCAGTTACAGTTATCTCCTAAAGTATGTATTAAAAGGTATCGTGTATGATAGTCATTTTCGTACCCATTAAATTACGTGACAGTAAATTGTATCACATATGTGTCTACATGCTTTTACCCATAACTAATCATCTCCGTACTTTTCTCATGACTGTACACCCCGAATGGCAATGATTGTCGGTTGTAAGGAAGCTACCGAGGAATAAATAATTGCGTAAACGTACGCTAAGAAAAAGTATGAACTATGAAAAGCAAAATAATTCAAAGTAAGTGAGTCAAACATGGTATAGAGAAATTGTAGACTTCTCTGAAATGAAAACTTGACACGGGAGCATTGGAATATTCCAAGCTAATAAGTTTCTTATTTCCTTTGTTTTACGAAGAAAGAAACCTAATAAAGAACGGAAAATGTTCGTCCTTTTCTGAAGTGGACTTCCTGTAGCTGATATGATCATGATGAAGAGCTAATCGTACTTACCCAGGGAACTGGTCTGGCATGCGACAGCGGGTGACGGCGGCCCGTCACCAGCGGCAGTGGCAGCGCGAACCCAAGCCTCGTACGTCCTTCCCGCACGAAGACCACGCATCGTGCGCATACACTCCGTTACAGTGCCCTCGATTTCAGCGCAAGCATTCACGCGGGTAACATTGGGCTCTTGTGACCTAAGGTAAGAATAAGATTGATAAGTTCCAGCCGGACTGTTGCGTAAAAATCACTCTCCGTGAATTTAGGTGAAGTTAGCGTGAGGTGAGCTGTCATACCTACTACGTGAAGCTAGATTGAGAACTCACCTCAAGCTCACTTTGCTTAAATACACTGAAAAAGAAGAATAAAAATAATCATACAATAGCGCTTGAATCAGCACTTTGCTTAATACATCAGAAAGATTCTTTTTTTTAATGCCATGGGATGGCAAACAAGCCCGCCTAATGTTAAGGGGTCACCGCTACATATACACATGTGCAATATCAGAGGCCTTGCAAATGTGTTGCCATCCCAGACACAAATTGGAAATGTTTCATATGCCTCTAATTACACTAGCACCCATACCCTCACATATCCCCCATATTCTGACACATTTCTGAATTTCTGCTCACAGCTTTAATCCGATGTGTTCACAACATCAGTACGTCTTCAATACCACTCTGAAATACCTCTTATACGAGACGAAAGGTTATAAATCTTTCGAGGAAGGCTAAAACCAAACTACAGTCCCGTCCAACCGAAACAACACAACACGAGTTAGTTAGCAGAAAAAACTAGCCGGAGTAAAACAGTTAGACACGGTTCAATTGAAGCGGTATTTAACTTTGATTGTTGAACAACTTTGCTTATTTCCTCTACCATGTGGGATTCTATTTCAATTATTTATTAACTTGTGCTTACAGCCGGTAAACTATGTAATTGCTTTTAAATTGCTGGATGTTATAGATTTTGGGTGAAGAATGGTTTTTAAATTATCATTAGATCATAATTGTTACGTGTGTTAGTGTTACGTCAATCCATTAATAGATATGACGTAACTAGACCCAATCCTTTTGTGCCTATTGGCCTAGTTATGTACTGCCTCCTGCTTACTATGTAGGCAAATGGAAATAATGTTTTTGCATACTCTTCCGTTGTTCTTTTCTGATTAATTTTGTTGCGGAATTCAAGATAGTTGAATCGTTTTACTAAGACTTGTCGAGTTTTATTGCCTTGGCGCTTTTCTGGTTAATTCTAGCTTACAAGAGATGCAGTGGTTGAGAATAGTGTGGCGGGTTTATCTAAAACCGAAACCGCTCTGTTTGTTTTGTTTAATTAGTGCTCTTATAAATTGAGTAATTTTGATTCTGGTACATAATGTATCTTAATTAATTGCCTCGGTAGCCTAGTAGTCCTAAGCGCGACTGCTACGCTTAAGGTCTTGGGTTCGATTCCCAGGCCAAGCAAAAAGTGTTATTGAGTTTTTGTATAGAATTCTCAGTAGCAGCTCGGAGTTAAGATTTGTGCCCGGTTAATGGCAATATGCTTGCCCCTATTACATGGTACCTAAATCATACTGGTGAACTGTGGGTACACCTCTGCCTAACCCTTCGGGGAATACAGGCATGATGGTACATAGTAAGGTATGTTATGTATCTTGAATTTATAGAAAACTAATTGCAACATAAGACATAGCATATATCTAAGGTGCTTGATACACGTATGCCTCACCTACATATTTGCCTCACTGCAACGCAATATCCCTTTCGCTTTGTCACTCATCTCTGTGAGCCCGTCGTACCGTATAATCTCATTAACGCTCTGTTCTGCGGAGCTCCGTCCTATCTACGTGGGACCATCGATCTACTCTGATTTGTTACCGGTCAATGGTAGATTAGATTGGTATTGCAGATTGTATCAATGTCCGTAATGACAATTTGAATTTGAATTTATATTAAGATTCGGAGCATAATATTTGCAGTGTTTAAGATTTAAAAAAAGAAGTTCAAAAACTAAAACCCGACAATAGAAAATTCACGTTTTTAAAAGTATGAATGTAGACATGTATATGTTAATGTTTAATTAATACTTATTATTATTGATGTTCAGATGAAAGCCGTAGTCGTATGACACCAATTAAGTTACGACTATGGTTCCTGCTCCGTTCCCATGAGTCGTCGATTTATAACTATGTTACTCAGGAATAATTTAGCTATCTATCTATTGATGAAAAATTGTTAGTAGCAGCCCGGAGTTTGGAAGTTGGTGGTGTGACACCCCCGTGCCTCGGACAACACGTAAAACCGTTGGTCCTGCGCCTGATCTCTCTCCGGTCGTGTCGGATTGCCGTCCCATCGGGCTATGAGAGTTAGGGAAGAGGGAGTGCACCTGTGTTTGCGCACACACTTGTGCACTATAATATCTCCTGCGTACGTGGCTAGTCTGCATTAAGGCCGCCATGGCCGGAATCGGCCTGGAGAATTACATTTTTTTTTTTTTACATTAATAGATGTATAGCAGTATGACTCACCCGGACAGATCCTTGACATACAGCGTGTAGTGAGTCAGTTTCCCGTTGGGTTCGGGCGGAGGGAGCCACGAGGCCCTCAGCGAGCGCTCACCTAGAGCTATCAGTTTCATGCCGCCCGGAGCGCTGGGTACTGATCAAAACAAAGCAATGTTAACACTAGCGGCAGATTGGCATACAATACAATAAGGGGTAAAAGAGATATCGTAACCAAAATATATATATTCGGCTAATAATAATCAAAATCTGCTTTCCATGCATATTGACCGTGTGGGTGTTTTATACAAAAGGCTATAAGGACTGAGAAAAATAAATTAAACGAAAGTGTTAGTGTTTGGGGGTCTATATGGGGGTATATGTACTGAAAATACTTTAAAAGTTGTCAACGCAATAAAAGCTTTCAGTATTCAAATCCAAATCGCGTAAATGCTAAAAGAAAAACAAAAAGCATTTAATATTACCATCAATATTTGTAGCCTTTAGGTACTTACCGTCTTCATCAGTCCTGCAAACCTGCGGAGCCGATAGAGGGCCGTCGCCCGCGGCGTTGTGCGCCCGCACTCTAATTTCGTATTCGGCATATGGTGTTAACCGGGATACTGTTGTTTCCTCTCCCTAATGAAACGTCATATAAAAACATTCCAGAATATTATACTCGAAAAACGTATTTTATTTTTTTGGGATTTTTGGTACCCACCCTACGTATCAAAATTACGCATTGTTTGGATATTTCCAAAATAATTCATTGTATATTTTGTCTTTAATAATAATCATTACATCCTTGTTTCGGAGTACCCAAACATTATTATTCATATCAAAAGTTTCGATAAATATTTTCATAATCAACAGTGTCCTTGACTTTTATTGCGTATTGAAGTAGGCAATGAGGGCAAGAAGAGGAAAACAAATCAATGTTACCTGTATTCGTAGATACGCGTCTTGTGTGGGAAGCATAGGATCGGCGTCGCGGCGCGTGTATTGTAACGTGTAGTGTGTTATAAGACCTCCTCTGCTGTCTACCCCGGGTGGTCGCCAAGATACCCGGAGCGATGTTGAACCGCTTGATATGCAGGCCACTCCTTCTGGACTGCCTGTAGGTGCTGTTTAGAAAAGGTTATTTTAATGGAGAACCTTGTGCGTTGGCTTGTTAGCACAGATGAAAAAACTCGTGTAATTTTCAGATCCGAATATAGTCGTTTTAAAAAACAACGTTGAACAAAAGTTAGGAATCCGCTTGTCTGGTTAGGATTACTTTTTTTTCATTCACACTTTTACTGTTAAAAGTTGTCGGTGATACGTAATGCCAGCAGGTTCTCAAACAAAAACAAACACAAAATTAAAGGTGACAATTTAGAAAGGGTGCGTATAATGTCGTGATTGTTTGTTGATAAATTAAGTCAACCACAGAGGCTTACGCTCGCTTGACAATCTGTCACATTAATTTTTCGTTCGAGAAACCGAGGGTTAACTTTTTACACGTGGTCGTATAATAAGGATAAATTCAAATGTATTATGCAAGGGCAAACACCTACGCTTTTTATTTTAGCAGCATTAATGATCCGACTTCCGTAAATAACACTAATGAGATCTTCTCAAGGATAAACTTCTCAAAGGTCTGTTACAAAAATGTGCCTTATCTTAATGTTGTTTGTATTAATTTAAAGCTTAATAATTCAAACAGCTTCTTCATCTCTTCCAAACCGTTGCAAAGCAATTTCTTAATAACAATCTTCTAAGATTAATTACAGAAAAGGTTGTTGAGCGCACATGTGACTTATAAAGAGCATTAATTAAGTCTTTACAAGCGGATACCGTTTAATTTTGAGCAAGAAAAACACGTTTAAAATTATGTATCGAAGTGAAGTTTATCGTATAATGTAAAAAACATCGCTATTTTATACGAGGAAGATACTTTGTAACAGCTACCGGTAAAAAGTTGAGCGAAATTCTCCGATAAATGAAAAAGAATGCTCGTCCGTAAACCTTTCTGATCGATTGCAGCAGATGGACCACCGGACAGACGGACAATTGAAACTGTATTTCTTTTTGCATCCCAGACAGTACCAACTTTAAAAAAGAATAGAAATTTCTATTTTTTGCATGAAGGAATAAAAATGAAACAAACGCAGAATACAAAAGTGCCATCAATTTGTACTGAATCGTTTGACCTAGATCGAGAAGGCCACAGTCCAATTAAGCCATTTTGCATTTTGATGGGAAAATTTACGATCGTCGCTTCACGTCGATAGCGCTCAGTTATTTACTACTACGACAAAACTTGCCTTGTCGAAGTTTCAACTCCGATACACTTCTGCGGCTGACTGTTCAGAACATTAAGGAAATCGATCTCTTTCATTTTCCAAGTTTTACGATTTTAAAGCGCTTTTGAAAGTGATTATCGGGAACAGGAATAATCTTCGGGAAGTTTGTGGGTGGCTTTGTTCATTATGCTTCTTTGCATAATTTTGTTCTGACAAATTAGGCGAATTATTTATTTCCCGTCGACCCGTCGTCTAATGAAGCAATAATTCTTGTTCTTCTCTTTTATAGAAGCTGTCGGCGTGCTTTATGAATCCAGGTTTCTTTATAGTAAACAGGAGATATTCTAATGTGCAAAGATAGAAATACTCTAAGTTTATCAGATTTCCTTTTGCCCGCGACTTTGTCCTCATGGCAGCCAGAGAGTCTTGTAGTAAAATCTGTTTTTAGATGACGACTCATCCTATAAACTACCTACCTACCTGCCCAACAGCTCGTGTTCAGTCAATAAATGAACACATGAGTGAACTTTCTTGTTTAATTTTCTTATTCATCCCAAACATTTTTGTATAATAAAATATAGCCTGTAGCACTTTAGGATAACATAGCCTATTAGCGAAAGAATTTTCATAATCGAACCAGTAATTCCGGAGTTAATTGCGTTCAAACAAAAACCAACTCTACAGCTTTACAATATTTGTTGAGTAAAAGTGGGATAAGCGCCTCAGGAGTAGATGCCCCGATTATAATTACTCTAGTTTCGCGGATGAATCGCGTGCTATTTTTTCATGTATCGAAAGACTTTCCAACTGCTACTAAGTGAACCGTGTCTCATGTCTCTGTGCGATCGCATGAAACAAGGTGCGATTAAAAGTTTTTCGGGATAGATGCCTTGTTTCTCAGCATGTCGTCTATCCTAAACGTGATTTATATGAACTAGGCAACTATTCCATATATGGGTTAGATGTCCCAAAAAGTAGAGGTCCGCAAAAATTGCTAATACGCTGAAAATATCGAAGATAATAAATACTTTTATTGTCAAGAATTTGTAGAAAAAGCCAAACCAAAGTACTTGCTATATTTTGATTTTTGTAATGGCAGAAATCTGAAGAAGCCGACCCCAACGCAGTTGGGAAAAGGCTAAGCAGATGATGATGTACTAGCAGAAATCTATTTATCCCACTTTTACCCTAAAGATATAGATGTAAATTAGTTCACACAAATTATAAGAATTGTTATTTTATTTTATTTTAATTACTACTATGTTGCTGTGCTCTAACAGGGTCCATAACTGTACTTTAGCTTTTAGCCTTATGTAACATCTTTATACACATTATGGTATGCAAATAAATGAATATTAAAATGAAAGTGAACTCACGTGATTCAAGCGTGTGTCGATAATGCGGCGGCGACAGTGGTCCGGTCCCGGCTGCATTGTACGCCCTCACAGTGATTCCATATCGCGTAGCAGCCTTCAGCCCTCTTAACGTGGTGCTGGTGGCATCAGCACTGGCCCCACTTTCTGAACCCGGGCTGTCGCTCAAGGTACCCTTACCCTCTTCGGATACTTCCCACCAGCGAATGGTGTAACCGAGTAAGGTGCCGTGCCATGTTTCCCGCGGTGGTGGCTAAAATGAATGAAAAATGTAAAAAAAAATGTAAATTGAATTATAATTAGGTAATTCGTTTGTAAATAATGAATTAATTTAATAATGTAAATTTGGGAAATTGGATTGCGAAACGTTACCATGGATTCAGTAGATTATTCTTAACCCTCCAGCTTTTATATTAATTCTCAGTTAAAAAATAAGGTCCGAATATTTGGATAGTGTTGCACTTTGTAAAGAAAACCCGTTTTTTTTTTAATGTCTGGCGATAAATTACGTCTTTACGATCTAGAGTCATGTACTGATTTTCCTAGCACATCATTACTTAAATTGATGTATCGCATCACAAGTCTTAAGTAATCAAATTAACAATTCCAATATGACTCGATCATAACTTGCAAACCTTCTAAAACATGGTAATGTTTTCGGGAAAAAACGATAAAAAATGACGAATCCCATCAGCATATATTTTGCACCTCCTTAAATAAGGATGTATGCCGTGAAAAAAAAGCTGAGTATAAGGCCCTACCTGCCAAGTGATATGAAGTTCTCGCGCCCTAAGTGCCCGCACGGTAATGTCACGAGGTGCTCCTCCGGGCGCTAGCAGAAAAAAAACCACTGTTAAAAGCGACACCCACAAAAAACTTCACCACATTCACTACACCATTATCAAAGAACAACCAACTTTATTCTCCATAAAATAGAGTCGGGAATCGCTTGAGATACACACACGTTTTTATCCTGTGAACAAAGTAGAAGCACATTCTCATACATCCACACGCATTTACGAAGCTTCCTGCGGAAATTGCACAGCACTGTTTTTTAATGGACGGGAAAGCCTCAAGTTGCTCTCACTTGGGACGACCTTCAGGAATATATTAATGATATATATCCGCACGGCGTGTGTACTTTGTGAGCTGTGAGCAAATGCCAATGAGAAATGTGTTCAACATTCTTCGGGATGGGTGAATGTTAAGCAAGTGTGTTTAATTAACTTTAACAGCCGTTTGATTGTTTTTTGGCACTAGAATTTAAATTTCTCTTAAACTAGAAATTTACAACAAAACTATAAACAATCGAACAGTAGTTAGTTTTGCCAGGGTCTACTCTAAAACCTAAGTTTGGTTACTATATCAAACTTAGGTTCTGGACTAGACGCTGACCTTTTCTTGTTCAAAGAGAACAAGTATTTCGTTAATGAAATCTGATGACGTCACAGTAACATTTAAATATTTACATTAATTTTTAGACAATGTAACAAAAGAATATTTTCGGAGTATATCAGTAATCGGAAAGGTGTGCGGTAAACTCGTAACCAACGTGCTTTTATGAGATGTATGAACGTGGACGAGGCGAAAAGAGTATGCAAGGATCGTAGCAGGTGGCGTTCCGTGGTTTGTATCTACCCCCAGGGGACAAAAGGCGTGAATTTATGTATGTATGTGCAGTAATAAACATGTCTTACCTTCTTCTCGTGTAGTGAAATGCAGCGGCGTGGTGTAAGGCGAGGCGCCGACATCGTTGAATGCGGCCATGCGCAACGCGTATCTAGTGTCGGGAGAGAGACCCGCCACAGACGCGCCCGCACGACCCGGCCCTTCAGACCTAGGTACAATATTTTATGTTATATATATCAACTTGTGGCTATGTAAGAGTGACATACAGGCGTTGCGGCTACGCTGCGTCGTCGTCGCAACACAATGAATTCAACGCAGTCAATGCCACAGGAACGCTGCATCAACGGACCTATATGCTATTAAATACTGCGCTGCCGCCTTCCTCGCCTCGTCTCCCTCCTATCCTTGTGCGTTGCATCGCCGTCCGTCATTTTAACGCATTATATGGCATGTCGTTCAGATTAATATGTAGAACGACAGAGTATCAATCACCGCTCAGTCGACGCAGCGCCAACGCAACACCCGTGTGTAACAGCCAAGACCAGTCCAAGGTGAAGCAATGCTGGCAGCGGTTGCCTCGTGGATGGGTGTGTATCTACTTCGTACCGAGATTCCTTTCCTGCCTCAGGTAGATACGAGAGCTGCCCTTCTAACACTTGTGATATCAAAGTCATTGCATGACATGCAATGACATGCAATGTTGCATGCATGCGTTGTCATGATAAGAGTCAATACTGAAAGGTATGGTACAGTCATGCCCTACAGAGAGACCTACGAAGAGGGCTCAAGTAATGTAGGCCGCTAACTGTACTACCTCGGACGAGCTCATTTACAAAGCCCCTTACAACGCAAGCATCCACTACTTACCTATAAACATGGTTACTAGCATTCTTTCGCGCTACTAATGAGCAACTTGTTCGTTTTTTTTTTAAATCTAATTAACCGTCTATACAAGCCCGACCTTTGCTCAAAAATTTGGCTTTATTGAATTTAATCTACAATTCTAAAGCCAATGTTTAACTTTGAGTTTTCTACTTTTATTAGAAAATTTGTGATTCCAAATTAAAACTAATACGTTGTACTAATAAAGGTTACGTCAACATCGTAATAAAAACTGGAAATTAACTTTGTAAAATTTATGAAAACAATTGGTCGGGCTCGATTTTTCTAGAGTAACTAACTACCCAAGTTATACAAAGGGTTATAAAATTTCAGTCCTCCCTGTTGACTTGAAAGCTATTAAACTTTAAATCTAAAGCAACTGCTACACGGGGTACTTGTTTTAGAAAAAGGACTCGATTTTTCACATTTTCCCAGAAAACATAGATATGACTATGTTTTCTGGGAAAATGTAAGAAGGTACCAACTTTTGAAATAACTTAACATTTGTAATGAAATAATCTTAACAGCAAGCTCGACTTTCTATTATTTATCCTCCTTGTATAAAGTCGGATTCGTAAATGTCAGTAAATGTATCAATCCACTCGAGTTGATGTAAACTTAGTCCGAAACTTGGTAGACTAAGTTAATTACTGAGTTCTAAACTAAAGTAGCTATCAAATGGTAATAAACTTACCCTTACACGTCACGATGTCTCTGAATAGATAATTCGTGACTACACCGTTTGGAGATATCACTTGTAACTACTTCAAAACAACTATGAAATCTATTTGTAAATTGGAGGGTTTGTACAGTATCAATAGGGGCCGTGGGTAATAAAAACAAATGAAGTAACTATGCATCTATTTTAACTGTCTTTACCGACATAGCTAGACCACGCGACAACCGCGCGTTTTCGTTTGAGCGAATAAGAATATGAAATACTCATTTAAATAAGAAACAATACGTATCCGCGCGGTTTCTGCCGTGTCTGAACGAGCATTTAGATATCACATAATCAATGAACTGTCAAAAATATTTTATAGTAAGTAATAATAAAACAATATATTTTCTAGTTTTATGTCATATTAGAAATGCCAATCTTTATGGCAAATGAAAACTGAAAGAATTTGAAAAAGTAGATTTTCGGTCTAGAAAAACATACACCTACATCGCAAAATCCTATTTCAGCTAACAGCCCGTAACTACACATTTATAAAACAAGACAGGTTCATGAATAACAAAGTAAAAACTTACGCGACATGCAGTAGATCAGAATTAGCCAACGTGATGTTGAGGACATCTTGCGTGTCCCAGTTGTCAAGCTGAGCGGGTAGCGGGGCGTCGAGCGGGGCGTGCGACAAATCGCGCGTCAAGGCGCGGTACTGCAGCGAGTAGTGCGACACGAGCGCTCCCCTCGCGACGCGCCATGTGACGCGGGCCTTACGCGACCATACCTCAGACACACGCACCTCTTCTGGCACGCTTGGACGCTCTGTAGAAAAAGGGTTTTTAGGAACGTCTATTCTAATATTATTTATAAATAAAGATTTATTATAAACATTATACAAGAGGTAAAATTGTTTTGTAAGAGGTAATTTTTGGAAGTACTGATCCGATTACTAAAATTATTTCACTGACAGAAATCTACACTAATTGCCATAGCACTTTAGTCAAGTGTACCCACTTGACTTTCACGCCTACTAAGTTGCAGTAGCTAGTGCTGGAAAATTACAAGATCTTCAAAAATTTAACGTAACCTCTAATAATTTTTACTCACTGTTATAATGACTCTTTATTGAAAAGTCACTCATGTTAATGATTTGAGTAGGTACTAGAAAAGTTTGTATTAACGTCTACAACAAATACAGTATAATATGGCGTAAAGTAAACTCGTATTTTGTTGATAACAAGACTAGGACCTTTTTTACCTATACTAATTAAAACCCAAACAAGACATGGGATAATAAAGCGCAGTAATAAATTGTACATTCCATTAAAAATTATAAAGTGCTTGGTCGCACTGTTCTCTCGGAAAGCAAAAATTTTAAACTTGCTATATTTTATTTACGCTATGTATAACCATAACCGAAACATCACATGTCATAAATTACACGTTTGTTGTAAGGGTAGATGAAAGTAATAAAAAACGAAAAGACAGTAGATCCATTTCATACAATTTTATATACATGGCAAGGTCGGACTAGTCACCAATAACTTAATTTAATTTCTTTCTTAATTTAATCTTGCGTTACTTGTTTTCATTGATAAGCATTAAAGTATTATAGTATAGAAATTATATTACTCCAAATTTTTTTTTTAAATGAGTTTAATTTACAGCTCTTAACTCTAGGTCAGAGGTGACAAAGACAAAATCGACAATGGATCAATGGATGATCAATGAATGGACAATTATTTTATTTTTATTTATTTATTTATTTATTTATTTATTTATTACTCATACAAATTTTTACAAAGTAGGAAGTGTCTCCCAAAACCGATGGATATACATTTATATTTGTTTTATAATATAGTTCTAATATGTTACTTAAAGCATCGTTTTGGTTCTTTACTGTCAAGTTGTTATAATTTATCTGTAGGTAAATAAATAAATATTAATTTCCTCAACTATGTTGGAGTCGAGTTCTACTTTATACCTGAAACTGGATTGTCTAACCAACTGACAATCAAATGATACTTCTGCGCCGTTTACCGTATTCAGTGTAACAGTACAGCGGGGCCACGTATTCAGTATTATCGCGGGCGCACATTACGCTTTATGGCCCTCGACGAGTACATGACGCCCGCTGGACTGCACAGAACAACGGCACGGAAACAACCACTACATAGGTGGTATTGTGTAACTTAATATTGTTTACATGTTAAATATAGCGGAGGAAGTGCGATCTGTAGTTACTGTTGTAGACTTTTGAACACCACGCAAAAGGGGACTCCGTTACCCCTTCTCGTAATGACATACTGATTCATGGTGATTGTTTGACAATTGATAACTCCGTTTCGAAGACAGTGAAAGATTCAGACATTGCTCAAAAGCTGTGAGTATTAGCATAACGGAATAACATAATCCTTCTTTGCAGTTGGGTGAAAAGAAGATCTCCTATCAATAAAATAGAAAATCATGAGATGCATTTCATTGCACAGAAATCAACATAAACATTCACTAACAAAATAGCGCACAAGTACAATGTTTGGCATAACTATTATTTTAAGTTATCGTGGATATATTTTGTATACAGGGTTTTTTTTTTTTATAAAATGAGTTGGATTTTAATATTTGTTTTCTTGCTCAAATACCCGTCCCCACCTACATGATTCCCTATTCGTATATTTACCCTTAGCAACTACATACTGGCACAAAACCTATCCAAATTTAGATTTAACACAAAACAAATGTGGCAGTCTAGTTTCGTACCTACATAGGGGCGTTAGCATTTTCCGGGTTCTACTTTATCCTCATTTTTGACGTTGAAGCCTCGTATTCAGTAGGGGATAAATGTACCGCGACACGTGTCGCTAGAGATGCCGGCCGAAGTCAGGCGACGTTAGGGGACGTCGACAGACGTCAGACATCTTGTCATACGTCCTTTTACCTCCAAATTTATTTAGTCTCAAAGTTCACTAATTTAAATCGTGCTGTGTTTGACGTTTACAGTTATATTATAGCAAAAGGTGTAATTGACAGACAATAGCCCACTTACTACAGTGTCCCTACACCTGCACTTAAGAGGACATTTACAACGCTCTTGATACCCCGATAAACGTGACCACCTACTGGGCCCAAAAATTGTAAAATTATCATCTAATCAAAAGCAGAAGAATAGGTGAAGTTTACAGAAAGCTAAAATAATGAGGCGTTTCATTATTCGTAGATTATCTCAATATGCTATTGCTGGATTTAGGCCGCTTCCAACCGATCCTATAGGAAACCGATCCTATAGGAAATCTATGAGGGAGACCTATGTCTAACAGTGGCCGTCCTGCCGCTGATATGATGATGATGATCTCAATAATAATGAGCTTTTGTATGAAATTCTGTCCGCGTGACAGTGAAGTATACACCATAAAACATTGTGTACGACATTCGAAAATATTATATCTTTCTACTATTAAAATATTACAAAAATAGTCGGACCAGTACCTACAGGCCTTTTACAAACAAACAAACATAGGTACCTCTTTACAATATTATTTTATCTTAAAAAGTAAGGAAACTTACCTTTAACGAACAGTCGGTAGACCAGCTCATCACTTCCATACAGGTTTCGCGCCAGACATCTGTATTCACCGGCATGTTCTGGACCTGCGTGAGGTATCGTCACTTCTGACGTCATCGCTCCAGCACTCGTCTCCCTGTTCTCAACTCCACCGGAGCCACTAATACGAAAAAGTTTGGTTGAATCCTATATCTGAGATACTACCACCGTTTGTTGTTTCAAACCACCTACCTAACAATCGTCTAATAAATAATAATAACCAGTTTATTATTGTGCAGCACTGCAACTGCAGGACAAAAACCTCTTATCATACATAGTAAGCACTATAATATAAAGAAGGCACAAGTATTCGTCACGAAGCTTGCTCAAAGCGGATTCTCGATTTCAGAATTACATTGAAATAAAAGCCTCACAATGTTTTCCTTCACTGAAAGTACACAATATGAAAAAGTCACTTTGTTACTTGCCCGGATTCGAACCTACCTGAACATTTGGGCCACAATAACGCATTACAGTCATCTACAAAAATTCAATTATATATTCTTTGCAGTTTGAGATACATGATATTGAATATTAATATACAAAATATTGAATATTTTCCGAGACAAGTATTGAAACAGATTTATAAATTGATCGGGACGCGTTATCAGAATTTAATATCAGAACAGGAAATTAAATTGTCAAGTCTACCCGCAAAATGATAAAGTTGTGAAATTGTCATAATTTTAATCAATCAAATAAATAGCAACTTTTGATTGAAAATGTACATAAAGAAGATAGCGAAATTAATTCCTATCAATCTCGAGAAACTCTTCTGGGTATGGCATCTTCACCAATAACATTTGCAAACAAAAGATCCTTAGGAAACCCGAAGCCAACCATTTATTTCTTTTTAAAAATAAAAATGTTGCAACGCACTAGAAGTTTTTCCTGTATCGTAGGTGTGTTTACAAACATAAACTCACATACACAAAAAGCCAGACGCGGAACAATTTATTATCTGTAGGGCATACAAATATTCATACAATCGAACCTACGGCATGCAGCGCTCTAAACGTCAAAGAACAGCCGAAGAGTAAGAAAAATATAAGTGAATAAGTAAATCTTACTGTAACGACAAGGGTCTAGAGTCGTGTGTCCAATGCACATGGATCTCCGGCTCCCCCCTGACCGTGCACGATAGTCTGGCAGTGGTCCCTCTCACCACCCACCGAGTCTCACCACTACCACTTCTGCTCAGTCTTGGAGGTTCTGTTGTAGGGTAACACTTAAATGTAGAACTTATAGAATGGAACATATTAGTCTTATCGATTTTGTTCACCAAATCGATATTGAAATCGATTAAAAGCGATTGTTAGTGCTCCAAATGCGTTACAAACATGATGAAATGGTATTGAAATAAACTTGTTTTAATCCAACGATTTATTTTATCTCTCAAACAGAGGGAGCTGTGAACTCTTTGCATTTATTTCTAACAGCATAATAATAAATTAACAACCTAACATAAGAATACTAGGAATTATTTAGAAAATACAAAAAAGGAAACAAAAACGCATTATCATGGAGCGTATACCGTATACATAATGGTTGTTAGAGATACAATCACATTTTATCACGGCAGCTTAACCTTCCTCGTTCCTATAACCATACTCTTAAACTTAAGGTTAAACAGCAAACTCACCTCTAACATCGAGATAAAACGAGTGATGCAAGAAGGAATGCTGCACGCGCGCCGTACAGCGGTACCAGCCCTCGTGTTCGGGACTGGCGGCTCTCAGCCACACAGTACCGTCAATCAGTATGGACCCACCGCTAGTGTCTGTAGCCTCTGACTGGCCCCATAACACATGGCGCCAGTTGTCCCCATCTGTAGGTACATGTAAATGGGTAGGGTCAGCGTCAGAGAAAAGGAACCCCCTTTGGTATCATATCAAACGTTGGTATTTGGTAATTGGTATCAAACATTATTGGACATCAAACCGTATAAACCGTAGTCTTGGGGGTTTCTTTTCTCTGACGCTAACTGTACACGTTTTTTTTTCAAGGTTGGGAAATCATCACGTGACTTCTTCCGTCCTGGGTGGAGCGTAAGGGAGTGTCAGACTCTTACTGACTAAAGCCCATCCGTGTCCCTCCTTATGCCCTTTGCGTTCCAGAGTCACGGTAACTCTTTTAAACAAATCCGCAACCATAAATGGGTACCTACTTTTTGTTTTGGATAAGAATCTAGTCATTTTGTTGGCAGAAAAAACTTTTTCTTCACACAGTTAAATAATAGCAAACATGATAAAAATATTGTGAAAAATTGTACATTGTTTGAGCTTAGTGGTTTGTTTTGCTATTGTTACCCTATATATCATCAAATTATAATTATGTTAGGTACAGGTATTGTAATTTTAAATCCCTTCTTCCCTATTAATATTCAAAATGCGAAAGTAACTCTGTTTGTCTGTTACACTTTCACGCCTAAACACTTACTCCGCGAATTCGTCTGTGTTCGCGATAACCAACATTTACGTATTTGAATTGCGGGTAAAAGCTAGTTATTCATTTAAAATAAATTGTGCCATAATGTGCCCTAGAAAGGTGTATGAAGCTTATCTACCGGTAACATTTTGTAAACAACATGAAAATGCAATAGACATAGGTTTCTAAACTTCTATATGTGTCAAATCAAAGTCAAAGTCAAAGTCAAATCATTTATTTCAATTAGGCCATTAAAAGGCACTTTTGAACGTCATTACATAAAAAATCATTAATATTGAATCTAGTTGCCCATTCCAAAGGTAGTTTCGTATGGAGAAGAACGGGCAAGAAACTCCATACATACTCTTTTAAATAACAATGTATTACAATAAGTTGTATAGTTACATTCATTCCATAAAAAGATATATAAATGTCAAAACGATCTATCAAAAATAAAAAGTCACTCAAAGTACTACAATACGTACTCAGTGCTACAAATTAGAGATGAAAGCTAAATTAATTATAATATTTAACGCCAATATTGTGATCGTAGATGATTACTTCTAACATTTCAAAGACAACGAATCAGTGTGTGAGTCAAACTCAAATGTAGAATTAATGTCGAGGAGAAAAACAATTATTGGTCAAAACAAATTAGTTTTATGATTAAATAAGCAACCAGTTGATTTTGTCAAGACTTGAAATTGTCCTATGGAGCAAGACCAGCATGATTCCAAGCATTATTATCTTGAATATAATCCTCTAACTTGTAGTATGCTTGTTTACAAAGTGTGCTTTTAATACAATTTTTAAATTTTCTTTCATTTAATTTTAATATATCACTAGGTATTTTATTGTAACATTTAACACAGTACCCCATGAAAGATAAGTGCACTTTGGACAATCTAAAAAATGGTTGAGCTAATTTGTCCTTATTTCTAGTATTAAAATTATGTCTATCACTTATTTTATCAAAAAGATGTAAATTTTTTCTTACATACATAATATTTTCGTAAATGTATTGACAAGGCACTGTCATAATATTAATCTTTTTAAATAGTTCCCTAAGAGATTCGCAGCGACGGAGATTATAAATGGCTCTGACAGCTCTCTTTTGTAAAATAAATATGGATTCAATGTCAGCAGCCCGACCCCACAGTAGAATGCCATACGACATAATGCTGTGAAAGTAGCTAAAATAGACCAGACGCGCAGTATCGACATCTGTTAACTGTCTAATCTTCCTAACAGCAAAAGCTGCTGAGCTTAGCCGCCCTGCAAGAGATGTTATATGTGGTCCCCATTGTAATTTTTCATCTAGCGTGATTCCTAAGAAAACCGTTTTATTAACAAAAGCCAGTTTTTCGCCATTCAGTATGAGGTCACATGCGGTATTTTTAACATTTGGTAAAGAAAATCTAATACATTTGGTTTTCTTTTCATTTAGTACCAAATTGTTTACCGTGAACCAATTTTGAACCTGAAGAATTGAGTTATTAACTTCGTCAAGACTTCTAGAACGTCTGTCTATCTTAAAAATTAATGACGTATCATCTGCAAATAACACCATATTAGGTTGCTTTTGCAGTAATTGTGGCAAATCATTTATATATGCTAAAAAGAGAAATGGACCCAAAATCGAACCTTGAGGAACGCCCATTGTCATTTCAGACCCCAATGAGTTCACGCCGTTCACCTGAACTTTAACCTGTCTGTTTTCCAGGTATGATCTTATTAAATCAAGAGATGTGTTTCTAATCCCATAGTGCTCCAGTTTCAATAATAGTGTCTCATGGTCCACACAATCGAACGCTTTGGAGAGGTCGCAAAAGATTCCAATGGCATCTTGTGCTTCCTCCCAGGCATTAAAAATGTTTTTAATTAAGGAGACACCGGCGTCAGTTGTACAACGCCCTTTGGTGAAACCGTACTGTTGGTCATGAAAGATGGAATTTTTATTAAAGTGACGTAACATTTGATTGAGTAATAGCTTTTCAAACACCTTACTGAAAACTGGCAGTATTGAAACAGGTCTATAGTTGTTAAGTTCCTTACTTTCACCGGATTTAAATAATGGAACTACTTTACTGAGTTTCATGAGATCCGGAAAGACTCCCTGATCTACGCTTATATTAAAAATGAAAGCTAAATAAGGCGCAATAGTTTCTATTATAGATGTACAGACTTTTACTGACATTCCCCAAAGATCTTCTGTTGATTTCATTTTAAGATCTTTAAAAGTTTTAATAACAGCCTGGGGATTCGTATGTTGAAATCTAAACTCCAAGGGGCATGCCTTTACATTATTTCTAAGAAGGGCAACGGAAAGTGCAGGAGATGAATTTAATGATTCCGTTGTGACTAGGGGAATATTAACAAAAAAGTTTTCAAATGCCTGAGCTACTTCTACATCAGAGTTTACAATCCCATGTGAAGTCTCCAAACTAAATTTATTATTACACTGTTTCTTCCTACCTGTTTCATTATTTATTATTTGCCAGGTAGTCTTAATCTTATCATCAGATGATTTTATTTTATTAGTAATATAAAGAGATTTGGCTACTTTACAAACACTTTTGAAAGTTTTCGAGTATTTTGCAACATACTGATGAAAGCTTGTATTAATTGAATGTTGCTTTAGACCATATAGTTCAAATAATTTCCCCCTACTTTTACGAATGCCAGGAGTCGCCCAATCACTGAATAAAAACTTTGTATAAATATTTTTAGTCTTAATTGGGAACGTGTTATTAAAAATCACATTATTATCCACAGAGCTTTTTTTAGGGTACGTCGTATCCCCCTTCAACCACAGTAATCCACTAAAGTTACCTCCGACATTTTATTTCTATTAAAAGTAATCAAAACGCAATATTGGATATGCCAATACCCGAAATTCCGCTACCACAGAAATTCGATTACTGGGCTCCTACGTAATTCAGTATTCCGTATTCATGAAATTACAAATAATGGCGCGGTAAGCTCTTCTGTAACACAATGACGTCATGTGCGAATGTGACGATAAAAAGAGAATTATTCCTGACCACAAAGAATTCATAGTGGAATACGTTAGCGGATTGCTGAATAGGTTTAATAGTTATTTGTTCGGAGTGCTTATTACTCTCGGGTTCTATGTATTCATAGAATTTACTGAAGAAAGTTAAATTCAGTATTCAGCTGTTTTTTTTAGCAAATTCACTGAATTTTTACCCGACTACGGCGAACGTATATCAGAATTATAATAACCTTACCTGTAGAGTACTCCCATGAAATCCGTGGCGTGGGTTGTCCCTTGGCCGAGCAAGGTAGAAGTAGTGCCGCGCCCGCCGACACCGAAGTGTTCTGCGCTCGCCACACCCATGTCGGCGATTCTGTGCGGAGAGACTGCTTTATATGTTACGCTGGCCCTCTTAAAAATATAGAAGAAAGAAGAAGAAAGGTATAGAACTGCACCAAAGTCATGGACTATGAATTAAATCGGGTTTTTGAGGAATTTTCTATAGTTTTTCAACCGTTTTTCTGGTCTGCAGCCATATTTTTATGCGCATTTGCAAGAGAAACAAAAGACAGAACCGTAATGTGTTGTGTATGGAAATAACATGTGCTAATAAATACACACGCATATAGAGATCACAATAGAGATGTTATTTCAACAGCGCTGTTGTATCAAATGATAACGTTAGTTCCGAAATAAATGTACTCGAAATCTAATGTCGGAAAATATGTCCCCTTAAACCTAATTTAAGACTGTTTTTAGTCTCGGCTGCTTTTCTATCAAAACAATGATATTACATATCCAGTCAAAGATATTTAAAAATACCAGATCGCACCACGAGTGGTTCAAGCAAAGAATACCTAGCAGTCAAAGGTATTTAAAAATACCAGATCGCACCACGAGTGGTTCAAGCAAAGAATACCTAGAAAGATTTAAAGACGGTCTTTGACCAGCAAAGCACATTACAAAAAAACTTTTCCCAGTATTAATTATGGGTAGTTTTCATTCTGATCTTTACAACGAATGCGTCTATTAAATTAAGTTAATTCGAGAACTATTGTAAACTAAGGCACGTACCCTACCTACCTACGTTACAAACAAGCCAGAGTAAACTTAGAGGTAAGACAATAAATACCTTTGACAATCAGTGAAGCGCTATGGCTAACAGTTCCAAAGTCGTTTGTAGCTCTGCAAGTGTACTCGCCGCTGTGAGCCGAAGTTAGGTCGTGAATGATAAGCAGAGAAAAAAAGTCCATGTTTTTCTGTTCGACCTGATGACAAACCAATGCACTTTTAATCTTACTTGCGAAGATATAAAGAGTTTTTTAATCGTTGCTAACTTATGATTAAGTCTCCTAAGTAATCATTAACATCATTAAAAGTATATTGTAGGTACTTACTTTTAATGTTGAAGGTATTGGCAAATTATCCTTATGCCACGTGAACTGTATCGGCTTATCCCCAGAAATCAAACTACAGGTAGCTTGAGTGCTGCCTCCCACTTCAAGCTCTTCAGGAAATTGGAACGGAGCTATTTTCGGTGGCTCTGTTGACAAGAACCTGAATGTTTAAACATTGCCAGTAAATGGAGAATCCCGGGTAAATAAGCAAAGCCCTTACTATGAACGTCAAGTCGCACGGTTCTTCTTGCAAGTTCTCCACTTTCAGCCCTCACTTCACAAGTATATGTTCCTGCTGCTGTACTTCTTACTGAATTCAGTCTTAAAACTCCTCGTTCGTCACTTGATTCCAATATGCTTTCTACTACCGAGCCATCTTCTCGCTTCCATACTACTTCTCTGAAAATTACCGCCAATTAACTTTGCACTAGTACATTTTTTTATAGAGGATGGAAAATCTGGTACAGTTTTGCTTTTCTACTTACTTAATGGGATATCCCGAATATGGGCAGTGTATTGTAACATCCGTGTCAGTCTTTACATGTAACGCTGGTAAATATCTGATATTTGGGGGACCTGCATACAAAAACGTAACGTTTTATTTTCCCGTCAAAATTTGGACAAATAACTTCCTTCCGACTTTTGAGGAAGTATGCTTACCATAAACATTCAGTCTTGCTTGATGAGCATGAGATCCTTGTGAATTTGTGGCATTACAGCCGTATCTGCCACCTTCATCCGCAGTCCTAATAGTCACGCTAAGGGTAGATACTATAGTTCCTTCTTCACTTCCTGGGACTGCTTCTGCTCTTGTATTAACGCTGTACCTGTTAAGAGTAACATTAGAAAAAGACCTTACTTTAATAATACTTGTGTAATATCCATTGTTTAGTTCTAAGTTGATGATTGTATTTGTTATGGGGGTGACATTATCACTAAGTTATCACTTAAAATTGTCAACCCCTTAAAATAAATAAAGATTTTAAAAAACTTTACTAAAGAGCTGCTAATTATGTGTAGTTTAGGCTGTAAACTCCGCCTTTTCCTTGTTGACTAATATTTATGCAAAGGCTAACTTTTTTTTATAACTTATGCGAGAGACGTGACCAGAAAATCTTGCAATTTTAAAACAGAATGTTTTTTAATATTTGGTTATATACTACGGTCTTACTTGTCAGGTGCAGCCGGCAGTGGTCTGTCATCCAAAGTCCACAGTATACGAGGCGATGGCACACCCGTAGCTGCACATCTAATGACTATACTTTGTCCTATTCTGGTGACCGCTCCACTGAACGTTGACACCAGCCGTGGTGGCCTGTCTGGAAACCGGATTGAAGATAAACGGTTGCACAGATGCTGGAGTTACAAAATGGCATGTCACAGTAAATAGCCCAGACATTTGACGACTGGAAAAAATGCTTTAAAAATCTCAAATTTTTGGGTGCGGATAAATTACAGATTAAATTAGTAGGTACATCTAGTACAATCTATGCTTTATTTTTAGACGGTGTGTGAGCAAGGTGAAGCTACAAGCAGTGAAATGTCGGTGCACCCATGATCATTTAAGACTGGAAGAAAAAATCTGGGATCATTAGTGCTTTCGGCCTGGGCTACTTTCCACAACATAAATAATATGCTATTGTTACCAGCAATAACTAACTCGGCACCAGCAACAGCGGAGTCAGAATGGTCGTGTGCGGTGCACTGGTAGAGGCCTGAGTGGTGCGACCGCACGGGGCCGAGTGAGAGGCGGGACTGCGGCGCGTGCAGAGGCCGACCCTCGTGCTGCCAGCTCAGGGTGACACCACCGCCTCGGCCACCCAGCACTGAGCAGTTCATATGACCCGAACCTCCTGTGCCTATCATCTATAATAGGGATCAATTGGTGAAGACGGGATGGAGAGCAGCTAAACAAAATACGGATGATTCTCCTCTTTGCCGTCATCCAGAACCCACAAAACCAAAGTCTAAGTTCCTATAAATTATCGAACAGTGTTTTGTTTATTCTGAGCTATCGTGTTTGGTGTACTGGTATAGGCTTGCATTGTGCTAAATATGGCAATGAGAAACCAGTCTAGTGACAATTGCGTGAACATAAATAAGAATTCCATAACTTACCAAAGGATTCGGTGCCACTGTGACAGACAACGGTTCATAAACGACGAGTTTTATAAGTACTCTTGAAGGTGACTCCGGATTGGACGAGCAGGCGTATCGTGAGGCGTGGTGGGCCCTCGCAGATGAAATGACAAGCGAACCACCACGAACCGTCCCTTCTGCTGATACTGCTGCCCATGTACCGGATGCTTCCTGCCGCTGCCAACTGATGATTAAATTTTGTCACATATAATCTAACCCAAAAATCGAAAATCGGAAGAATATTAAGTCTCAAAAAGTGTGCTTGTTCTTATGACCTGTTTATGTCCTAGGATAATTTACCCACTTCACCACATAAAAATAAACAGATTTTACAAAAGAATATCTACAATATAAGTAACCGAGTACATATTCTAAGCTCAATAATATTAACCAAATCACCAGAAAAGGAACTATAAAGATCTACGATCGCTTACCTTACAGCGTGTCCCGTAATATGTCGAAGTATGCACGGTAGAACAACGGTATCCCCCGCACGAGCTTCCACTGAATTCAATTCTATATTTTCCAGCCAGCTACTGTCTACACGAGAAAAAAAAAACATACCAACATTTAACAGATGAAAATGAAAAAACACATTCTAGAAAGGTCATTGTTTTGCACAAAACTGGCGACGATATGAAACATTTAAACTTCAAAGTAAATTCAAATATTTGTTTCAATCCAGTGCTAAATATCCTTGTGAAAATATAATATTATAAGCCGCCATGCAAATTCGTCTTTGACCAGCAAACCTCCCAATTTCTGCAAATTTTCAAGACATTCTAAATGCATAGAGCTTTATTAAACTGACCGTCGGTAGTGAGTTTCAAAGGCGGACTTGGAGTGTCGAGTGCTACGCATGAATATTCCGCCTGAATGTCCGCTTGAGTCAGGTCTAGTCCGAGTAGGAGTCCACTGGCTCCAGACACCCAACGATGCTCTAAAACAAAATTAAATTTTGTAGATTTGTTATTTGTTAGAAGTAGGTACCTATTTTTCTTTTTTGTATTTTTTTTTTATTTGAGATAGTTCTGCTCTTGACTCTAGTTTAGGTCATTAGTCATAGTCACAGCCATTGCACGAGGTCAGTAACCGCGGGCAAAAATGACGCACCTAGGGTCAGCAATTATTATGACGACAGAACCCTTAAGAAACACCTACCGTTTTTACTTAATAGTTTGCCCGAGGTTATCAGATAAACATAAATAATTTTAAGAAAGAAAAAGTATCTGTTAAAAAACATTTAGTAATCTTTTTACTAATTTTAGTCATATAATTATTGTTATAATGTTTATGTAGTAGAATGAGACTGTCTGATCCCCAAGTCAAACCGTCTAGACGATTTTGGGAGATCATATTTCTATTTGTAAGTTTTTTAAGTTTCGTTGATTAATAAATATATAAAAAAAGAAGCTTGTTCACTCTGAGTTTGAATAGATTTGGATTGAAGAATGCCTTTGGAAATACAAATAAATAGGTAACTGTATAAGTAATCCATCAAGTGCATACAGACGAACACATGAATTTAAATCCACAAGACATAAAAAAACAAACGTAACGTAATTTTGATACATTTTTCAGTGTGATGGCGTATTTTCGATTCAAAAATCGACCAAATCAGGGTCAAATCATTTTAAATAGCGCGGGCCGAATTAGGCCTAAAAATTGATGATGTGTCAAATCGGTCGGTGAACATCGGTGATATTTTTGAATAGCACAAAGCAACTTTCTTGAAATATATCAAACTGTGGGTACTCGCCTTTATTTTCTAACTAATATGTACTACACGGTTGACACTGTTGGCGCAGTGGCTAACCGATTAGTGGCTTCGGTCGATTCCCGCGCCGAACAATTTTTGCCTACAGATATTTTATTTAGGATCTCCAACAAAAGATATACACAAATCATGACATAAAAACAAAAGTATTATGTAGGTGTACTCCTTCAATTATAGGAGACCACAGCAAACCATATTTTGTTCCAGGTCTGGGTGTCTGTGTATGTCAGTCTATATTTTTGTAAATGCACCCGCGGTATAGGAGAAATTCTGGAGCAACATTTAGTTTTTAAAGAAAGAAATAGTGAAAATTTTGTTTTATCTTACCACCGCTCAAATATCCAGAAGACAACGGTAGTCCATCTTGCAGCCACGTGATGTCCACTAAGCCGACTTGAGGTGACAGCTCACATCGCAGCACCACGGAGCCACCGATCTTCGCCGGAATCAGCTGGCGAGCCGTGTGGGACAGAACATTGTCTTCAACTACGAAAACAAGCCATCGTCATAATCATATTTCATTCGGCAGCACCTAAACAAACCAAATATGATACAAACATATCTAATTCAGTAATCCCTTGCGTATCAAACAAAGCGGTGAAGTTTGTTTGTTTCGTCAAAATAAAATAACTCTTGTGCCTCTTTACGAAACGTAAACTTATCTAAACAAAAACACAGCGTAGGACTACCTACTACGAAACTTTTTAACTCAAACGTGGTAACGGTATGAACACAAAAACGGACCTCGCATTCACAATACTTTTACATTTGGAATATTAAAAATATTCTTTTATTTATGTCCAGATTGTGGTCGGCTTTAAATCAGACAAAAATGGAGCAAAACTTTTTAATTCCCATTCCTCAGTATTTTGTCTACTATATTGCACTTATTTATCTAGGGGAAAAAGAAATAGGATATTTCATTTAATTCGCTTTGAAGGCATTATAAAAGTTCGCTTTCTTTTTAATAATGCGTAACTTGAGACTTTCATAACTTGTCAAAAGAAATAACGAAACAAAAATGAGATGGAATAATAAATAAAGGAATAATTGCGTCCGACGTGGCTTTGTTTGTGAAGCCATCTTAGGCTTGACTCCGTCAATTTCAAGCTATATTTAGGTTTTGCCTTTTGTGTTATACTTTTACGCCTTCTTTTTGTGTTCAGCAAAAAAACAAATTGAATTACCAAACAACATTATACGCAACACCCTTTTGTAAAACTTTGATTTGTATGATAAATAAACGAACTGGTTATAACATAATGGCCACTAAAGATATAAAAATTTTGGAAATTCGTAATAATCTCGTCATATCAATAAGACATGATGAAGCACAGTTACTCCGAGATAAACTTATCATTGAAATGAAAAACATTATGAAACTGAAACAAGGTAAGTAAACATCACAATATCAAAGTGTCGAATACTTTCTTGGAAACTCATTTGAATGAGAATAAGCTTCTACTGCGCCCCCATTTGTTGCCTTTCAATTTTCTCTTTGTATTCAGCTTCATTGTAGGGGAAAATATTAAAATATGGTAAGTAAAATCTGTAACTTGAGAGCTAGTTCATGAGTTTGAAAGGGATGTTCTTACAACCACTTATGATAGACGATTGTGGAACTCGTTAACGTGGCTGGCTTGTTCCACATTAAGGGGGATGCGCTAAGGTTGCCCGGGACGTTTGATAATTCTTATTATTTTTTTTTGCAATTTTCACATTCTTCTTCTTTTCGTGTCGATGATAATGTTATAGTTTTTGGGCCTTAGGTGGCCACGTTTATCGCGGAATCAGTAAAGTTGTTAATGTTCTCTAAAGTGCAGGTGTAGGGTCACTTTGGGTACCGCGGCGCTGGAACGCAAAGGGCATTAGGAGGAACACGGGTGGGTTTTAGACAGTAAGAGTCTGCCACTCCCTTCTGCTCCGCTCAGGGCGGAAGAAATCATTTGATGATTTCCCATCCTTAAAAAAAGGACACTTTGGAGACTTTGATGATTTCATTAAAGGCACATTAATTACTTGTAACACTGAGTTGGAGAGTTTAAGTTAATGATTATAATTATGTAAATACTTATTATGTTAGAATCGCGTCCATTTTTTTTTTGTTTCTTTGAAAATCTTATATTTCCTCTACCCTAGCTCTCTCGCCTTAACTCCACTGCGTTCATATTGTATCGGGTGCTCCATAACGAAGTTCACCGAGTTAACGAGCGCACTCGAGCATTTGTTTGCGGAATTGTCTTAACTGACAGTCTCAATTGATTAATGTGCCTCTAAATATTATGACGAGAAACAAATCGAATTTGGTTCATTATTCTTTGGAGTGTACATCACTCATATGTCAGACTTATATTCGTCATAATAAGTCGTAAATCAATATAACCATTACTTTGTGTAGAAAAGCTTATACAGCGTGTTATGGAAAGGGTATATCCATATAAACGTGGTGAAGAGTATATTCGGTACCGAATCTCTACACAAAATTTCAGCTCAAAAGCAATAACTTTGAAAATGCTTAATATATATAAATATTTTTATTTCGGCTGTTTATTAAGTTTAAATCAAAGCAAACGAGTTAGGAGAAAACAACTCTTGTTTCTTTGTGTGTATTTTATTGACACCGATCAGCTGACTTGGTGCAGTGATGAGTAGAATTCAACTAGAGACATTTGATTTTTTACTTAAATGTTTCTTAACTTTATAATTTTGCGAGTAAGGGTATTAAAAAAGAAATTGCTATGTGTTTAGTAAACACCAAAAGAATTCGTACCTTTGATGATATGTTAATACACTTCAAACAAAATACTGTCTAAGTATACTTTACTTGTTATAGTGAATACAACATAAAGTATGAAGGCTAGGTTTACAGAAACAAAATTATTTTCAATAACAAACCGTCGGCTTCGTTATAACAAGGTTATTTTTCCGAGATGAGGGACATAATGTCGCTCAATCTTTAATTAAAACTTTCCTCGTCGTAGAAAAAGTAATTGAAGTGAAAAATATTCATCTTTTCGAATACCTAACATTAAGGTCTGAAAGCAACTGGAATATAAAGTTGGTGTTATGAATAGTTAATTAGTATTGAGTTGGTAATGTTGGTATAGTAGATATACCAAGTTGGTTCATAGTTTCGTTAAATAAACTGAAGCTTAGTTGATATTTCAGTAGTAATAACCATATTTAATGGTTACGAGGTATCTCCGCATTAATTTACAATGGCGGAATAATTCGATTCGAGCTATGAATTGATCACCGTTCATTTCCCACTTCGAGATGACCTCTTAAGTAATAACTAGGGTGGGTAGTGCTTACTGGTTGTATAGTATATACTGATAGGTATTATAAAGAGATTAAGTTTCTTTTTTGTTGATGTCTAGATGTACAGGTCCAATTTCATAAATTCTTTCACTGTTAGAAAGCTGCACTAATTGCCGAGTGTCATAGCCTATGACACTATGTCGATGACTTAAACACGGACGAAGTTAAAGGCAGAAGCTAGTTTAAAACATGGCTGCGGTCAATAACCTTATAATATTTTCCATAATAACGTTACGTTTTTAAACATTTAAGTCAAACATGCCAAGAAAGTTCGGCTACAATATTTTTAAATTACAATTAACTTTATATCTTCTTCATTAAATGTAATTGACTAAAGTTGGTTTAAATAAAGAGATAATTACTAATACTTAATTAAAATTGTTGATAAATAACCCACTTTTGTTTGTAACGTCTCTGGAAAGTGCCTCCAACTTTCCGAAATTCCGCTTTCTTAATGAATGTTGCGAAACTAAGTTTGTAGATTATTTTTCTTTGGTCCTCTGGGGTGTTGAGGTAAGATTTAAACAAGACTTACAGAGAATAAAGGTGTCTCTCAGTGCTTATCTATTAACCTAATCGTAATTTCTGGCTTGTTTCAGCTCTCCTGGTGGATACTACGGAAACAAAGAGAAAGTTACGTTGCTGCGAACTCACTCTAATGTCATTTTTAATCCCTTAATTAAAAGTTTTTCTGTGTAAAAAAAACCCAGGAGCGGTGGGCTGTTTTTCATTTTATTTCATATTTCCCTCGCTGTAACGGAAAGTTAATTGGTCCAACTCGACTCGAAGTTGTAATTTGTTTTGCCCTCTTACCGTACATCTGTTTATTACACAAGTCTGTTGTTTACAGTTTTTATAATTTCCATTATGGCCTCGGCGTAATTGAGATAGGAGCTATATTTATAGATAGGTACTGGTCTGGAAGCGATAATCAAAATAATAAATATTTTGGGCTCGCAATTATTTATTCATTACAAATTTTGCTTTACGAGGTCAAACCCCTGAATAAATCTCTTTGTTTGAATAAATAACATTTGTTAGGGCTGAAACCGGCTAATTTCGTATTATAATTATGGTAATAAAGAAACAGAAGTAGTTGCAAAAGGGTTATATTTGTAATCAGTTCAGATCTGAACAATGTGGGGCAAACATTTATTATATGAATGGGTTTGCCTAACACGTTTGGTATTTATAGGGTTCCGTAAGTTCAATCTGATTAATGTGTTACTTGATTTAGAAAATAATGGAGATTGTCGTTTGCTATATTCCTGCTACCTGTGACTGCCATTTTTGTACGTTTCAGCTTTCGTATATTTGTGTCCGTATAACTCGTAAAGCAGTCTTAAAATCGACTTGAAACTTTTTATATAACATTGGCATTTTAACAGATGAACTAAACAGATGTATTTATAAGTTTTTTATCAGTCTAAGCGTGCTCGAGTTTGGTTAATATGTTATAGTAAAGTATCAATATAAAACTTACCAGGTTGTAACATGACAGGTCTGGAGAGTACTGTGCCTGCCCGGTTTGATGCCCGACACCTCAGCATAGCACCAGCGCCACTGCCTGCATCCATCAGCGACCGTCTCGCACCAACTACCAGTCTGCCATCGCTTAGCACGTGTCTGGTGGAATAAATAAATATTCATTACCTCGGAAACCACGTAAAGCTGTTGGTCCCGGCTGTCATTCTTCGATCTTTGACAGTCGTTACGGATAGTCAGAAGCCAAGAAGTCTGACAACCAGTTTACCCAAGAGGTATTGTGTTTCCCAGTATTGTATTCAGCTGCATCTGGTTAGACTGGAAGGTGACCGCAACTTAGTTGGGATAAGGCTAAGTAGATTGTAATGATAATCTAGTATTATTAAACAGATCAGTTTTTCAATCAAAGAAAACCTACTCAGTAGAAGAAAAAAATTGGCACTTTATTTGAGCTAAATGGTGCTGATCCACGCGTCATCTTCGTGAATGGCGCTGTCACTTGAGATAGGTCAGGTCTTTATTTGAAGAAAATATGCACGAAAAGACTTTCTACTTTCTTTGAAATATTCTATTGGGTTTTATGCGATTTTACTGTATTCTTTACATAATAATGTAACATAGTGATAAAATATTATTATAAGTAACGAACCCAATAAATATGAGAGTGCAAATTTTAATTCTGTTTCAGATAAAACGATTAGCTAAAGCGCGATTCTTGTTAGGAACGTTTATTAATTAAAAAACGAAAGTAAATGTGATTGCTCCTGCAAGGAGTTGACTGAAGGAAATGAAAGACAGGGGCACTCAGAGACGCTTTAATTAAAAAAATATTAAAGTATCTGCTAAAGATTTGACGTTATTTTTAATCAAGAAGTGGAAAATCGTCTATGCAATATGTTGAGAATTAAACAAAATCACACGATACATAAGGCAGATTTCCAACCGGTCCTTTTGGAAATCTATGAGGGAGGCCTATGTCCAGCAGTGGACGTCCTACGGCCGACATGATACATAAGCAAAACATGAGTAACAATACGTAATAATCATTAACATAAACAGTACTAGAACACGTAATTTAAAACATTGTAGTACCTAAAACCTATTTTAATATGTTTCATATTAACATGATATCATACAAAATTATGTTTGTCTAACATAATAACGAACACAGCATGTCGTTCAAATTATGCACGATCAATGATGATGTATTTGGTAATGCACGATATGAATATAATCATTGGAAAGCTACATACAAATTCAAACATTATGTATACGTCAGGATGATTGACATTCGATTAAATGGTTCCTCAATATGGAAAGAAGATAGAAAACGATTTGGAATATAATGTTATTTGAACAAAATTAGTAGCTCATCTCAAATACCATGGAGGCGCTGGTCCTCGCGCGCCTACACGAGTGGCGCGCGGAGGCACTGGGCCGGGGGGAAACTCCGCTGCCACGGCAAATTGCCGCCCAGCGGACGGAACTCCGGCTCGATCTCATGGCGACATGGAGAGAACGACTGTCGCAACCTCGTGCAGGGCACGCCTCGATTGAGGCGGTAAGTCCCCTCTTTGAGGAGTGGCTAGAGCGGCGCCACGGCGCCCTCACCTACCGCCTGACGCAGGTCCTCACCGGACACGGATGTTTCGGGAGGTTCCTGCACCTCATCGGGCGGGAGGAAACGCCCGGGTGTCACCATTGTGAGGATCGCCCCGAGGACACGGTGGAGCATACTTTGGCGGTGTGCCCTGCTTGGGCTGAGCACCGCCGAGTCCTCGAGGCGGCCTTCGGCGGCGGCGCCCTCTCGCGTCCGGCACTGGTTCAGGCCATGGTCCGGAGCGAGGGGGAATGGGAAGCAGTCGCCTCCTTCTGCGAAGCTGTAATGCTAGAGAAGGAGGCGGCGGGACGGGAGAGGGAAAGGAGGGTCCCCCGTCCCAGCGGCCGCCGCGGTAGACGATCCGGGCGTCGGGAGCCACGAGACGACTCCCGGTCACCGTAGACGCGGGTCTGTGGACGGTGAGCAATGGGTAGCTCACCGTCCGTACGTTCACTAGCGACAGACCGTGTCGACGGCGCGTTCGTGTTCCACGTGCGCCTCAAAGAGATGTCAGCAAAATTGGATGGGGCCACTGAGGGCCGATGCCTGCCGGGGCTGCGGGTTGTTCGAAAGAGATACCGCGCCCCCGGAACGCAAAGGGCACATGAAGGAACATAGACGGGTTTTAGTCAATAAAAGTCTGACACTCCCTCCCGCCCCGCCCAGGGCGGGGGAAGTTATTTGATGATTTCCCGCCTATAAAAAAAAAAAAAAAAAAAAAAAAAAACTCACATACCAGGGCCTTTTTTATGATAAGTACCTACCAGGTAATCGTTTACCTCGTCCTGTGCAGAATAAAGCCAACATTTTGTTAAATTAATACAAATAGATAATACTTATTCATTTTGTTTAACCTTTTGGGATTAATGCAATGTTAAATCTATACAGTCTTAGAGCTCTTTTGAAGGAGCTCGTCCAGGGAAGTACTACCACCAAATCTATTTATACCGCAATCGCAAAGCAGTGTTGCTGTGTTCCGGCTTGAAAGGTATGGGTGCCGGTTATCGGCACATGAGACATTTCAACTTTATCTCAGGGATGCGATGCATTTGTATTGTAGATGTATATAGGCAGCGGTGACCACTTAACATCTGGTGGGCCGTCGATTTCTTTGCCATCCAATAATACAAAGAAAAAAGTTATTATTTATTGCTTAATTTTAACGAAAATATAACAATGACATTCTTACTTTTTGTGCCATTCAGGTTAAATACAAGTAAAATATTTTAAATTCAACATCACCACCAAACACCTTACCTAAGCAAACCTTACTTACCTACGTTCTTAAAAAAAACTTGAACGAATTACTGTCATCATAAGATTTCATTTCCATTCATTTGTCACGATGTAACAGCCTCGTTTACGACGCGTCAGAACTTTAACCGGGGCCGTATCGGTTCGGTACAGCCGACTCCGATGTAACTTTTCTCGTATAAAAGTACGTTATGACGGTAATCGCCTACCATAAAGATGTAGATACAGCTACTTCTTTGAGCACGAACTTTTTTAAGTTCATGCATCACGTTGTCGTTAATTTTGAACCTATTGTATACCTGTATATGTTGTATATCTGTTATATATAACTGCTACTTTTTAATCTGACATTAAATCTATACTAATAATAAAGCTAAAGAGTTTTTTTTTTAACAAGCAAATTTCAGAAACTACTAATCGGATTGAATAAAAAATTGTATATAAAAGCCAGATTCATGAGAAATACTATAGGCTATATGACATCATGCTATGACCCACGGGGGCGGAGCAGTAACCAAATACGTAACATAACGCTGGTGAAACAAAGCACACGGCGAAGACAGTCGCGTTCAGAAGCTAGTAATCTATAATAACAATCATGTACGGGTATTATCGTGATAAATTAAAATAGATTTTTCTTTGAAAGCAAAAGTCCTTTTATTTAATTTATTTGTTTGCTTCTAAGAATGGCGTTCGCTAGCAAACAAAAGATTCACAATACAATTACAGTTTCCTGGAAGAACAAAAATAAGATAGAACAGCGGGAAAAAATCTCTGTAACTAGTTGTTGCACGGTGTTTCACTCGCATCCGGGAAGTACTTTATTTAACTAGAAAATGCATCCTTTATGGTGTAAACAAACAAAAAACTCTTCAGCTTGATTACATTGGTACATATACGTATAGAATTATCCTTCGAAGAACCTTGTCCGGGAAAGTACAACCACCATACCTAATTCTGCCGCAAAACGGCGTTACTATGTTCTCGTTTGAAGGGTATGGGTGCCATTAAAATTACAGGGCCATGAAATTTCAGCTTTGTCTCTGAGTGGCAACGCATCTGCAAAGCATCTGGTACTGCAGATGTCTGGAGGCGGCGGTGACTACTGGACATCAGGTAAGCCGTCGCGTGTCGGCTTATTTGCCATCCAATAACACGGCAAAAAAAAAGTTTGTTGTATAGGAGCCCCCCTTAAATATTTATTTTAATTCTATTTAATAATTATTTTTTAAAGTGAATATATAACTAAATATTCTCTGAATATTTTAAGCGTCTACCTGTTGCCATTATCAATATCGAGCAAAAACAAGCAAAAAAAAAAACACGTTTGTTGTATGGGAGCCCTCATAAATCATTATTTTATTCCGGTTTTTAGTAATAGGGTCCCGTTTTACCCTTTGGGTACGGAACCCTAAAAATACACCAAAAACTATAATTCAACATCAACATAGTCTCCTGCGCTTTGTAATAATGTCTTTAAATACACTAGGTTCGTCAGTATTCTTAGCCGGTGTCCCGTAACTTCATTTACTGGAGTTGCAAACTTCATACTAACTTAATTTGTGACTCGTTGTAACGATAGGCCGTAAAGCCGGGGGTAATGTACGAGAACAAATTACTTTACCGGGTCACAGTCGCGACTCAATCATATTCATTAAAGTTAAGCAAGTATTTCATCTGTCATTTTGGTTTTATAGAAAGAGAAAGAAATAAGCAAAAAGAGAAGTAGAAAGAAGATCGATTTAATAGAGAAGGCTTATTTTGTTTATAACAACAGTATTGTTTATTAATCCTTCTTTGCTTCGTTTCATAATCAAACATCATTATACGCCTTGTCTTTTACCAAATAGGTTGCATTCGACATACAGTCTGACCTGATGCAGCTGAATACCAGTGTTTTACAAGGTCAGATAGGCAGTCCCTCTGCCTATCTGAATTCCACAACCCAGTAACTGGGTAACACAAAACCCATTAGTGAGGCTGCTTTACAAGGTTTCGGGCTTCTGATTATCTGTAACAACTGTCAAACATCTATAAATGACAGCTTTACGTTCGAGTGTGGATGTGTTACACCACCAGCTTTCAAGCTCTGAACTAAGAAAATTATTTATGGAAAATCCCAGTAGCACTTTGCCTGACCTGGGAATCAAACAAATAACCCTACGCTCAACAGTCACGCTTATGGTCACCAGACAACGGACATCTCTTCAATCTTACAATCAAGCAATATGATTTATATTTTTGAACAGCAAAGCAAGTTATTATTACAAGTAAAAATAAAAATCCTTTAAGAGGAAAACCAGACACGATAAATTCTCTTGCATTATAAATAACTGCCACTCCTACAATTCCGCTAATTTGTTCCTGGTTTCATCTAACAGGAAATTGTAAACTGGATTTTTATATAATTTTCTCCACTGTCATAATAATTTTAACTTTACAAGGAAGAAATCGCAATTGATTTGACAGATTTTATATAAAAGTTATAAGTTAAAGTTTACTTTTAAAAGAAGTGACCGCATTGGTCAAAAAAAAAATAATAATCGTTTGGGGCTTTGTTGGGGCACACGCCCTTAGGTTTACCGTGAAACGTCTATGTCTATCTTAGTTTTAAAGATTGACGTATTCCGTTACAGTCTTCTTTTCTGATTTGGTACCTACACGTTAAAATATGAATTCTCAATTCGAATATTTCTAAAACAAAATATACATGCCAGATTTCTTTTTTGCGGCAACGTAACAACGTATTTATTTGCGAATTTAATTTTGTACGAAGTATTCCTATTTATGAAAATAAAATTTCTTAACCAGTCTTTACAAACAATACAAAATAATAATAATTGACTTATACACGAGTTCAAATAACAAGCTTGTTCTCTTTTGCTTATCTAATAGTATCAAAACAAAAAAGGAATTTCTTGGAAATAAGAATGAATACATAGAATTGGGCACGATATTAACGGAAAATTGTCTCAGTTACTACCTAATTTATTTTGCTATTTACAATAAATAAATAGGTACGGCAAAAACGTTGCGGAATGTACGATATACAGGGTGTTTGGCAGAACATTGAACATACGAAAATGGTGGATAGGTGGGGTCATCTGCTACTTACTCAAGTTTAATTTATTTGGCCCTGGCCCCTGGAAATTATTTAATTATTTTTATCCGTTCTTCTAGTTTCACCAGTTTCTTAACTTTAAAGTGTATTTTTTTTATGAAAATTACTCTTTAAAGTTAAGAAAGTGGTGAAACTAGAACAAAGCAAAATATTAAAAAAAAAACAAGTTGTCCAGGGCCAAATAAATTAGGGCGGAGTAAGTAGCAGATGACCACACCTATTTACCATCTGGCCTGTGGTGGGTGGCCCTGACCACCTGGATATTTTTTCTTAAGAAACTGGTGAAACTAGAAGAAAGCAAAAAAAAAAAAAAAAAAATATTGAAGCGTCCAGGGCCAAATAAATTAGAGCTGAGTAAGTAGCAGATGTCCCCACCTATCCACCATTTTCGTATGTTCAACGTTCTGCCAAACATCCTGTATGATCGTAACTATGAAGCCTCCCATTATATTCAATATTTCGCCGCCATCACGCCGTCTCCACCGTGACAGGTTATCTTCAGACGTCCCGATATTCGATCATTGCCAATTTTACGCTGACATACACATCCTATACAACTTTGTCTACCTACATATTGGTATGGAAATCTAATTTTCTACTCCAATGTTTTGGTTATTCTGAAGTAGTTCTGTTCAAACAGCAAAGTTATAAAGACATGGGCTAAGTACGTAGTATTTGTTGTGGCTTTTTTAATGTGTTTTATGGAAGGGGGTGATGTAGTAATATAATTTTAGGTATAAGTAATCTCTTCGAAAATTATATGTCACAATATTTGTATGTACACACTCAATAAATGGCCCCAAAATGATCACTAGCACTTAGTGACGTACCGATAAAGGGATAACGTATCGTGAGGTGCTTGAAGAGTGAAGAGGTATTCCACGACTAACATGACAATCCCAGAAGTAGGGTCAAAACCTCTATCATTATTTTGGATTTCGCGTCGTATTTAACGAAAAACAAAATATGATACCACGCAAAATATATGAGCTGACCATTCGTATTTCCCGACAACTTTCATTTCGTAATTTTAAGTCTGGTTAGCGTGAACAGTTGAACACGCTACTATGAGATATCTTCACGAATAAACCTTAAAGTAAGTTCACAGGTGAGATGTCCAAAGTTTCCAACTCGACGCGAGTAAACAACGCCTTGTTACTACTTACTGCTGACACGAGTTGGACGTGATACGTAACTAACCCAAACTACGTTTATTTTGCCGAACAGAATATAGAAAACGACCCCTATGTCTTCGTCGAGAACTGTACAAGGTTTCGCTCAGTTATACGCTACTTGGCGACGCGACGCGGTAACTTGCTACTCCTGCTCAGTATGCAAAAACTTTATCCCGACATTGTCATATAAAAAACTCTATTATTCTTATAGATTTCAATGTGGCCGAAGAAGGCTTGATGCCTCGTGAATAACGCTAGATATATCCCCTCGGTTGTCAAGGGACCAAACATAATCACGTCGATAATGGAATGTCGAATCACGTTAAACGAGATCCCTCTTGTCTAGCCACTATCAGAAGTGTAACAATAGATTCCATTAGCGTTCAAACAATTGGGACTGCCACCCAAAGTATTAACTGATACTTTATACTAAACCGCCCTCTGGCAAATGTTTAACCGAGCTTAAAATGAGTTCATTCATCCAGGGAGATGGCGGGGAGTATTTTTCCAAGATTTCTTTTAAACAAATAGTCTTGCTACGATTTAAGAATGTATTACTTGGAAAAAGTACGCTTGGTGTCGTTGAAAAAATAGCGTGTGAACGTGCCTTGGCCATTTATCGCTGCTCGCAAGCTATAAGTCAACTGTCACTATAATCGTTTGTTTCATGCTCACTTTGCCGTCGCCGGGAGTGGAGTGTATGGCAATTGAGAGTTACTTGCACGTTACGCCCAACAAGCGTCTTGTTACGTTTCTAAGGAATAAGTGCCCTGCGTAATATTTTACTTGCGGAGATGGGAATTGTTTTAAGGATTAAATCAGTTTCACGAGCGCTCGTACTTTTTTTGTTTTATTACTTCTGTCTTATTGTTTGAGGTGAATTGTACTTATCTTCTCAATTTCTATTCTAGTCTTCTCTACTATCTTTTGTTCGTTTTTAAAAAAATCTCCAATAATTCCACTTTTACTGAATTTTCTGGAGCAAAATTATGAGAATTGATTTTTTATTATGTATTACAAGTAGCCATAACTTTGTTATGACCTCAAAATATAACGGACAACACTATTCGACTTGGAGAAGGAGCATTATGTCTTCCTTTAGATGGTAAAGTTGCATATGCCCTCACAATAGGTTAAACTTGGAACATATTGCAAAGTCCGTCGTTGTATTCAATACTTTGTCGCTACTTTCGCTGAGCTCCTTACACGGGCAAACTTTACTTGCCTCTGAGCTGTCGTAATGTAACACATAGCACAAGATGTTTCCAACAATTGTCGGAATAGGAACTTCGTCACTCTGGATCTCTAACCACTATCAACTTAGGCGTTAGCAATTTCAGCATCGATGCAAATTGCAAATACTCTATCTATACTCAAATTTAACAAAAAAAATGTAAGTACCTAAGTAATCTATTTATAAAGATGATTAAAAACTATCTACTGTTTCATACAAAAGTGCAACACCTACACGAACCTACGAATTATTTTTTTGCTGGAGAGTCTAGAAACATCTACTGAATGCATGGTAAGTTTTAGTTACGATGTCTCTTCCACCCCGTATGTTAAATAAATAATACGGCTGAAACTTTCTTAGGCATTTTTTGTCTTGGAAATAACTTTTAAACTACCAGCAAAATGTCACAATACCAATCAGAGAACAAACTCACATATTTATTTTTGATATGCCCATTTATTTTCAAACTCCTACGAAGTTATGACTCAAATTCTCATGTTAGTAAAACGTAGGTTAGAAACATTTGTAAATAAAAATAAATCAGGAGAGTAACAAGATTAGTTACTTGTGTTATTTCAATTACCTAGTACCGTCTGCATTTTCCCGCACAAACATCAACATTCTCATGTGGGGAATTTGGTAGAGCGTTAAGTTAGGGAACACTGAAGACTTTAGTAATTGCGCCTTGGAAGTGTATCGGAGATCGGCAAAGTTTTCAACTCAACACATAGGTAGGAGTCTCTCACACGTCCTCGCCTCACAACTTACCCCTAACGGACTGTGATCGGAAACTCAGCCAATTTATTACTGGCACCCCGCAGGGAAACTACGGATTAGTTACCCTACACATCATTTTGTGGCTGTGTTGTTACTCGCCGGTGATAAAGTAGCGTTCACATAAAACATTAATTGAGTATTGGATTAGTTTTATTTGCTACTTAACTACTTTCGTAGATGGACATAAAATCAGTGTAAGATACATTGTAATGTGTCAACCTTTAACAATATCGCTATTAATATTTACAGATTAGCCCAAGAAGTCAGACAGAGATTAATATTAAAGAATTTAATCTCAAAAGTGAGGAATGATTAATGAGTCATTAAGAGAACAATCGATTACTATAGTTACAATCAATTACAATCGCTGTTGTCTTACTGCACTTTCAAAATAACTTTAAAGTATTAAGTAAAATGTTAAGGAACTCTCACTACGAAGTTTTAAATGCCTTTTCAGTAAAGTTTTCGAAGTCGCCGGGACACTTACACAAGGCCTTATTAAAAATACAAAACTCGTCGACTCGCTTGCCGTTAGTCATTAGACACTGTGGAAGCAAAAACTTTGGGACACCCGGTGCTTGCTTAATGTAGATACATTTTTCTTGTGAAATTTCAGCCGAGATTAATTGACACAACTTTGTCATAAGCTTTTAGGGATGGATGTTTTATTTTGCGGAAGCAACGCTGTTCACTTAGCTACTTATAATTAATGAAAAACAACAGTTGGTGGGCAGGAATGTACCTAAACATTGATAAGGTTTTTAAATCTGTGGGCGAATTGCGTCTTATTTACTCGGTCTACCCGCCTCTCATGCGCGAGATTGTGGGTTTGCAAATGATCATGACTATGTACCAATGTGGGTTCTTCAATTTCGTATTAACTTTCTAAGTATATCTTGGACATGACGGGAAATTGTCGTGAGGAAATCTGGACTTGTAACTAGGTAAACATTCATATTTATTTAGTAGAAAGCTGTTATTTTGAAATTACAAAAAGACACTTCAATTTTATTTATTTGTATATCTATATTTGAATCTGTACCTCTATCTGTACCTAACTCCAACTCATTTTGTTTACAATATTACTCGTAAAGCTTTGAAGAGGCAGTTCGGTAACAGCTTTCGATATTCAATGCAACATCTTCCTCTAACTGCTAAGTTCGCTAAACTAGCGAGTTTCCTAATTAATATCCAATAAATTCAAGACAAATATTCAACTAGTACGCGTGTTTCTAAGCGTAGCGAAGGCATTCGCCTGGGGTGCTCGCAGTAAATATTAACTTGCTCACTCCCGTATCGCTTTCTTGTAAAATATAGGTGAAGTTAGAGTAGTTTATTTAATGGAGCCGTCGCCGACTCTTGCCTGTACTCCACTAACACCCAATCCCGAAGCAATCTAAAGACCGATCAGCCGATCAGTCGTTCTAACTCGTCCCGAGAACATTCGAGTGCGCCGTAAAACTTGATACAAAATAGCGTTTAATAATGCGATGTGGTGTAAATATTTAAGTAAGCTTATTGTGTTTACTATGTATTTGCCGGCCATTTTTTAGATTTAAGTATATGTAGAAGAAGAGTAAGAAGTAGGTTTAAATGCAACAGTGGCACAGAAAATATATAACGCAAGCTAGGATTCATTTCGTAATCCTTACATGTGGTTCTAAGTATCTAATCTTATTGATATAATTACAAGCACATAGGCTACTTTTTTTCCTGGAAATTGCACTGTTCCCTTGGGATAATATATCAACTTTAACGCGGACAAAGTCGCGCGTAAAAACTAGCTAGAAATAACGAACAAAGTGACTGGAAATGCATTTCCTAGGTTTAATCATTTATATGTTATTTATTATGTAATTATAAACGTTCTTAATTGCACCATTTAGGCAGCATGCAATTTATATTATTTTATCGGTAATGTCATTAATGTTTCCAAAATATCATCTAACACGACTCGATAATTGGGAATTAGAGTCGAACAATTTTAATGGGCAGCCATTCCGTACGTCATAAGGTCTAAAATAGCGTGTTAAAAACGTAACAGTACGATGTGCAGCGAATTGGTGAATCGGAGAATTGCCCAGTATGAATACAAAAGCACAATTTTATTGAAATTGATTTATAAGCTTTCGATTGTGAGTGGGCTGGTAATAGGAAATTCACTAACCGGAAAGCCAATTCTACTAATTAAAAACGTGAAAATCCAATCACAATTTCAAAGAATTGAAGATTAATTAGAGGCATTTTTGACAGATTGAGAATGAGATTTGATTGCTATCGTTCCTAAAAGTTGGTAGAATTGCCAATACAGGCCATAAAAAAATACCGTCACCCTCTTAGACAATACTAGACTACAAAACATGGAAATAACACGAAAATGGTACTTGGTTGCAAATAATTATCCTTATTATAAACAAGGATCAAGATTATTCAACTCAGAATTTCATATCAGTACAGAATTACAACCTTACATTTTTTGTAGCGAATGCCTATTCTGCCGTCCTAAGAAAGAAGGGCACAACTAACATTTTGCAAATATTGAGAAAATCAAGTTTGAAATTTTTTTTAGTTTTTATTGAAAATTTCACCACTAAACTATGTTTTTCGGAATTTTGTGAATGGCAATACATGCATTTATATAGTACATATAAGACCATGATCATTTTTAATTTTTAATTTTAATGCATATAATAGATAATTAGCTTAATTTATTTCATCGTAACATAAAAAATAAGTTCAAAACAATAATATTACGTTTAAAAGGCACAAACAACCAAATGCGCCTTTTTAATGTAACATTTTGAGGAAAATTTTATAATGTTACAATGGAAAGAAACATTTTATTCAGTTGTGCCTTTTCACTGTATTATTATTCGTATAGATGTATACAGTAAAATATTAGAAATTACTTCTATTTGAATAAAACAAGGTAATTAGCTTTGGAAGTCGGCGGCTTTGGTTCTGTGTGTTGTTTTGTATTGCCGCCGACTTCCAAAGCTAAAGTTATTAACCGGCTTCAAAAAAAGGAGGTTATCAATTCGACCCGTATATATGTAATATTTTCAAAACTGTCCAGTTTTCGTATATGTTAATCTACATCAGCGTCTGAACAAATGTGCCAAATTTCAAGAGTGTATGTATGTATGTATGTATGTATGTTTTTATGTTTGTGTTCGCATATCTCCGTAACTACAAGTCCGATTTAAGTAATTATTTTTTGTTGTTGTACTAGGTATTGTCCAACTTAGGGAATACTGGAAGTTTTATCAAAATCGGTTAGTAAGTAGTTTTTGAGACAGGGAATTTTAACCGACATTTTATTTTATTATGTTTGTTCGCGGATAACTTCTTTGTTTATGAACTAGTTTTGATGATTTTTTTTTGTTGGAAAGGGTACACTTTCCAAATGGTCCCATTTAAATTTCATATAGATATGATGATGGATTCCGGAGACAGACAACGGAACTCTTCAAAAAAATACAGCAAATCGACTGCGATTGCTGCTATCGCATAAATATGCATTGTTTACGCAATCACACAACATAACATCACGCCTGTACACTCAAAAGGGTTACACAGATGTATACAGTAGTATTTGACAATTTCTCATCCAAGTAAACGAAATCGCATATTCTGCTTTCTTATGACTTTTTAGTGGTGTCTCGTTGATTTACATAACATGACAGTTTCTTCATGGATTTGGTTGACAGGAAGTTTATACTAAAAAGCGAGAAATAAAAAACTTTTTTACAAAAAAAGACAACCGCCTTCAAAAACTAAAGAGAACCGTATGTATGTAATATTTCCAGTACTGCCCACTGGAAATATTACTTACATACGGTTCGAATTGACAACCTCCTTTTTTTTGAAGTCGGTTAAAAATAATCTTACCATAGCGCGGCACTGACATACGTGGGTTCGTCATGACGCCGACGCCAAACAGTTGTGCCTGACACGCCAGGCACAAGTGGCGTAATCTCACTCATACCTCGCTCCCCTCACTTCATTTCTCTGTAGAGATGTTAAGTAGTAAAGGCATAACCGCCAGTGTGCCAATTTTTTTTACAAAATATTAAGGAGTAGGGTAAGTAGTAAAGGCATAACCGCCAGTGTGCCTATTTTTATACAAAATATTAAGGAGTAGGGTAAATAGTAAAGACACAATCGCCAGTTGTGACTTTCTTTCTACATTTCTTGCTAAGGTGTTGGTTTAAAAAAAATAGCACAATTGCCACATAAGCCCTTTATATTTAACGTGCGCCAATTATGCCTTTTCAACTAAATATTTTAAAGACATAAATGTGAAATAGAAGACATATATCACAATGTGACCTTTTTCTTTACAATATCTTAAAAAATGGTGCAGTTGTGCCCTTTATGCTTATGCTATCTCTGTTTGTTTTATTGTTAAAAATACACAAAAAATTAGGCAGATAGGCCTTTTTTTCCTGATTCCGAATATGTATATAACTCGATTTTGATAAAAATGTTAGTTGTGCCCTTCTTTCTTACGACGGCAGTATTATTTCCTAAAGAAATAAAACAGTCAAATCTTACCTTAATCCTGGTATAGTAGTTAGCAGTTGTCCTTCAGCGGTGACCCAATGCACGTCCGGAGGCGGGTGTCCAGTCGCCCGGCACAAGGCGTGTGCGCCGCGCGTGGCCGGCCACAGAACGCGCGCGGGCGGCTCTGTGACGAACCGTGGCCGCTTGTCGCTTGCGCCCACAGCTTCTAACACTGCCACGGTGATGAGGATCCATGGCAGCGTGTACTCTGCTAAAGATAATATTAGAATAGATTTTTATTTTATTTCTACAATTTATACTTTAAAGTTAAATTAATCCACAGATATAATTTTCTATTTAATTTGTTGAACACTGCTGCTTAAACCAAGTTTATTTTTCAAAACTTTTGAAGACACGTCACCAGGGGCCCTAAGCAGTTGTTTATATGATTAAGTTTTAATATAATATTTAATAACACACAACTAATTACGGCGGAAAAGTTCCGAACAAAAACCGCCTGAAGTCCGAAACAAAAGACGGTCGGCAAGGTCTCAAACTATTACAATAACCTACCGTTTTAGACAAGTAATAATCCATAAAGCTAGGTCCAAACTAAGCAATAAACGTTCACAAAATAACAAACTCTTATTACAATTAATTAACTAACTTCAAACGATAAATCATAATTACAAAGCTGCCATAAATACGAACACAGTTAAGGGAATGTTTTGCTCAAAAAGTTAGTTTTAATTTCCTTTGGATCGTTTTAACATTCTGCATCTACGCTCGAAGTCGGAGGCATAATCCATCAAAAGCCAGAACGAATCAACTACCGGATCGAACGCTGAGTTGCGTTTTTAAAACTTTATGAAACGCTTTGTATAAAATTCTAGGAGTCAGCACTTTTTGACTGTAGTAAATTAAACTGGCCTTTTGGTCGGTAGTAGAGCTAGGAGTAAGGCTATATAGTTCGATTTTACAAGCTGTATCAGCTCCGTAGGAATAATTTGTATAAAAAAAATAAGATTCCGTAACCAAAGGGTGGCAAGTGTCTAACGCCTTAGGGTCGGTACATATCTGATGGTAAATGCGTCATCGCTATACGCTCGATGCACTAACGCATCATCGGTTGTGTGAAAGGTCGAATGTTTTATTATATATTTGTCTGTTCTGGCGTTACGCGACGAATAATACGCGACGCATTTTCCGTCAGATGTGTACCGTCCCTAAAGATTCCGTTGATTATCCGTTACAAGGCAAAATCTTTGACTTTTGAACCGTAACGAAACTTGAAATTTTCACCGGCTTTTCGACAACAAGTACAAGAAAATGTATTGAAATAAACTTTTTATATATATAAAAAAATATATACCATCACGCCTGTATTCCCCGAAGGGTTAGGCAGAGGTGTACTAATGTACACCCACAGTTCGCCGGTATATTTAGGTATATTTATATTTTTTTAAACTTTTTATGTTTTGTAAAATAGCAAATTAAAGAGTACAAAAGTTCCCATATGACAAATGTGTTTTATTTTTAATATGTGAATCTGACTCGCACTTGGCCAGTTTTCTGAAGTGATTTGAAGTTTGGAATTCCTTATCCAGTAACAGTGAAACTACAAACGAATGGAATGTGAAAGATAAAATTACTAAAACAGGGATAAGTACTTAACGGCTGTTAGAGTTCTATGGAAAAAAGACCCTGAATAAAATGGAATAAGGGCTTAAATGGCATCAAACGACACTTCACAGAAACACGTGCCGGAGCCACATTACCTTTCCCTTTTAAAATATGCTAACGTAAATATTATGTTAATTTTCTACTTTTTCAAGATCTAGCGCCGCGCCGGTGTCGTTCATAGTCGGTCATAACATAAATCAGACCGCGTGAACGTCTATCATGGCTGACGGTTTATTTACTGGCGGTGTGCGACCAACTTGCCGCGAACATTGCTCAGCTTTTACATTGAGATTTTTAGTTTACACTTTTAGGTATTATGGTGAAATGCAAACTAAGTTTTGTTTAAGTTTGGAAAATAGATTTATATTATTATATTAGAACAAAACAATTCAAAGTTATAATCAAAAGCTACATAGTTCATACGAAAAATTCTGAGTATTTTATTGACATTACATTTGACGGAACGACTGACAAGGACGCGGACGGTTTGATATTATATTTGAAACTGTTGCGCTCTATATTAGAATTTTTTGGAATGCTAACTAATAATTCATAGTTCTGTGTATTTGAATGTAAATTGCATGTGCATATAGATATTCAACACAATGTATATTGTTTATGAATAAATTAAATAAAATGAATATAATTTATTTTGCGTATTTGCGTACTGCAAACAAATATGTATAGCCATGCTACCTAGAGAAAAGTAAACGTAGTACCTTGGTATTTTTTTATATTTTATTTATGTGTTTTTTTTTTCGTTTTATGTATTTTCGGTTTTCGTGATTTAAACTTTTATTAACTTATTTAATACTGGCTTTTGTCGGCTATTTTGTCCGCGTGGAAGACAAATATACTATACAAAATATCCTAAAACACTTTAAGTATTGCTTTTAATCAATGAAAACTTTTTAGTTTTTTTTCTTTATTTGTAAGAAGTAATCTTTCAGAGAATACCTCATAAAAACCAATCAAACTTTACCTCTTCATAATACCTATAAGTTATTGAAGTATAGATTATTCCGGTCTAATGTTACACTATTTATTTCATAAGTCTCTAAACTTTATAAGACGTAAACTCGTATACTAAAACTTAGTCAGAAAATTAAAATAAAAACGCGTAGGTAAATCAGGTAAATAGATTAAAAATAATAATAAAATAAAATAAAGTTTATTTGGAATAACTTAATTTAACACAATTATTTTACAAGAAAAAACGAAGATAGCCACAAAAGTAAAATACTGTGGCGCAGCTATCAACGCCCAATTCCAAACACATACAATCATAGAAAATAGATCTTAAGATTAAAGTGCACTAAAGGACACTGACAGTGAGGAGGTTTAATACTTAAGTTAGATTCTGCCTAGTACAAGCAGTCTACGATACCGATGTCAATGACCTATGCTGTTGTTTTTTCTGCACAGTTTAAACTTAAGGTTCTAATAAACGCCGTCTCCAGAAAAAAACATCACTAATAAATTCTAATTCTAATCACCGCTAAGTGTAAATAAATTTTCCTAAGCAAGCAACAAATTAAATTCTCTGTACATTACAGTTTGTAGGTAGGCAGGAAGAATTAATGACTGCCACCGACAAACAAACAACGCAACAGTAGTAGTAGTTACAAACGCGTTCTCATCGAAACGCTAAAAAGGATTTTGTAGGTAGAAACTTTTATGTACATCGTACCCACAAGATAAAAGTCAAATAGAAAATTCCTTTTTCAAAAAAATGTAAGGCAAACTAAAAACTAATGTTAAGTGGAGTAACCCCAGAGAGTTTACGGTTGTCCTGAAAGCTTCCAAATTATGTAAAACTGTTGCAAAGTAAGGAGCGAAAAGTTTTAGCACTCCTGAGATTTACGCCTGCAGGCATTTTAATAATTTTGTAAATATATTTAAGGGCAGTATCGTTTTTTTAATCTCAATTTCGATCTACAACACTAGTTAGTGTTACGTAATTATAGTTATTTCATGAATTATGTTATCTGTAGTCTACAGAGTTAAATATATTGTTCTTGCAAAACAAAATTAATCATTACAATTCATCTTAAAAGCAATATTATTATAGTTTAAACAAACCTTTCATTATTTCCGCAATCACTGTACACCACTGTCCAAACTACCCATCTAAGTCATGATTTTAACACACTCATAAAAATCCACATGCCTTATTGCAAATCGCACTGCAGTTCCAAAGTCATTTTATTTTTAACACAATTTTTTTTCAAGCATTTTCCGAAAATCGTTCGAAGTTTTCCCTCCAAAAGTGGTAAAGGAATGAACACGTGTTGCTCGGGCAGCGTTCGCACGCGGACTGGGCGCTAGCGGCTTGAATCCCACCCTCGAGAACTCGACTGCTCCCAACCCAACTGATACGCTTCTCTACCCAACTTAATAGCGACTCAAGTTTGATTTTATGTGCGAATTGGAACACCCTCGCGGTCAATCAGTTGAATAATCATACTGAATAGTTCGAAATACGTACTTAGTAGTAAATTTGTCATCCTCAACTCATCAAATCTATTGATTCAAATCACAGCAGCTCACGATTTTCAAAATTGATTGGAAGGATTAATATTAAATTAGTATTCCGTCCAAAACAGTCGTAAAATTATAATATTGAACTAAAATATTAGTTGATTAAGCAAAATGTAATTATTGGAAAGGTCATAAAAGTCGGAAAAACAAGGTCATAAATAAAATGGGTTGATTTATTGATTGCAGATTTTGCTAGTAACACAATTAAATTGTGATGACATCGCATTGCTCTGGGGAATTGGCGTGCGCAATCAACATGTCGTTTACTAGTAGTGTAGTGGACAAATGAATGCTGAATTTCAGCATCGAAAAATAATCATATTTTAATGATTCTGTTCGTATTTGCACTACAATAAGGTTATTAATCGTTTGGTCGTGTGAAATTACAACAAATGTGTTTTTTTCTGAAATATTATCACCACCACTAAAAACCAAAAGCTAGTTAAAATAATATTTCAGTTACGAGTATAAACAAAAACCGGATTTGTCTTTATTCGAAATAAATTGGTCAATAATTACAAGCAATTTTGATTGAATAATCGTATTACAGACTCGACTTTCTCAAATATTGCTTTCAATTAATAAAGTAAGGGGATACCTACCGCAAATTTTACCAGCAAAATTGCTTCGATTTTTTACTGATATTACCAGTAGTTACTGTGGTCACTCTTTCGATATGACCACGGTACCGGGACGTACTTTATTTCACTTATGGGGTTCCAACTATATTATCAACTAAACACACGGCACAATACTTTTATTTGAGTTCATCATGATGTATCTGATTCGATGGCGGCCAAAGAAGTACCATATTATATAAAAAAAATATTCTTTTCTATTACATTCCAATTTCAAAAAGGAATTCGAATGAGTGTTTGGAAGAAAACTAATTCGGCCAGGTTCTTGCGGTGAACAACCTTCATAGTACGTACTCTATTCGTTACAACATAAAGGAAATATTTTCCACGGCCATTTTGAAAGCCATTCATGGTTTGTCTTATTTCAGTTCGCCATTGAAATGGAAACATTTAATTGCAAACGGGCAGCGGGCACAGTTGCATTCAAATCGGCTCATACCGGTTATTACTGGTTCAAACCGCTTTCGGGTTGCAATGCGATTGTAAATGTGGATATACGTATAAGAAAATTGTGTGATTCGTGCTAAAATTTCTAATGGCTTTTGACTATTATTTTTTTGTTTATAATGTCGCATATGTAAAACATGGTATAAAATTGATTTATTTTCTATATTATTTATAAAGAAAATGTCGATATTTGATTAACTCAAGTATAGAGATGAAATTACTAATATTGAAGCAAAAATAATGTTTGGTTAATAAGTCCCTTTATAACCTAACCAAATAACAAAAGATATTTAAAAATTCTCCTAAGAAGGTAGATACTAAAAAGGTGGAAGCCCTGACGTAATGAATCTCAACACAAGAAGACATACATTTTAATTAAAAAAATAAACACCAAGGTGACCAAATTAAGTGCCCACAACTTTTCTTAATAAACAATTTAATTACAATATTCAAATGAGTCCGAAATAAACGGGACCTATTAAAGCCTTTGCTAAAATAGATTAATTCTATTAAAAGTGTTTGAGCACGATGATCGCCGCTGTCGCCCGTCGCGCATTAATTTATTGGACCCAAGTTAAACGAAAGATTACCTGTTTAATGCTTGGAAAGTCTCTTATTTTCATTCATGTGCTATTTAGGGCTTTGCATTTTTAGTAGATGAAGCTAGATTGAGAGGGAGTTTCTCATCGAAAGGATTTGGTAACTATAGTTACAACGTAGAGGTTATAAATCTATAAGTACTAATATTATAAAGAGGAAACATTTTTTGTTCGTTTATTCGAAAGCTCCAAAGTTACTCGATTTTATCCATTTTTTCGATAGCTACATCATTCTTGAGAAACATAATTAAGCGAAATAACATCACCTACCCTTCAGCGACCGATCTACGACCTATGGGAGCGAAGAGGTTAATAAGCCAAGCGGAGGAAGTCGCGGGAAGCAGCTAGTTAAATATGTATATAGAATAGAGGTTATAAACTTTAAAATTATTAAAAGAACATTTTTCTTTACCTGAATGTAGATGAAGTCAAAACTTTTTGCTTGATTTTTTTCCGGCTCAGCACAAAATTCTTTTGTGAACACTCATCTTCGATATTCAACATTTATTTTATGTTGTACTTGCAAAACTTGCGTAACGTGCGTAAACTTTTAATGAAACTTTTACCTTGTACAACAGATTAAAAAGCAACCATAGACAAATAATTTACAAAATTAGAATCTTTTTTTTTTTTCTTTTAAAACTTATTCTTATTTGCCAAGGTTATTTAAATACTGCTTTGTAAATTTTGCTTTATTAAACAAATTCCCTGTAGGTACAAAACATTTATTTTGTTATTCTAATTATTAGGTACCCGTGTAATTTATTTAGGTTTGGCAACTAATTTAAAGTCACCGAAAAATTTGAAGCTATACGAAAATAAAATAGACATTCTTTTTTTGAAAAAAAATGTTTTCATGCCTTACCTACTAACTTGCAATGAGGTCCGATGACTATAAGTTCTTTTTTCAAAAAAGAGGTTGCATGTTCTTAAGTCTATATTTCTTTTTCTTTTTTGCTTTGAAATAATATTTACTTCAAAACAAAAGGTCCCCTAAATAAGTAAGTTATTTATATTCATTTATTTGTATATCATAAAGTGTATATTATTGAGTCACAGAATTTACACGGAGCGGAACTTACACGAAAAGTTTTCATCATATTGGCCTTCCAAAAATAGCCAGGTTAAATCCGGCCGCTATCAATCCGTTCCCTGCCCCATCTAATAAGTAAGCATTACGAGGTCCTTCAAGATTATCGATTCCTCATTCAATCCATCGGCGGAGCCCCGATTTGCTACAGAATGGCGAACAAAGTTGAAAAGCAGAACATTAATTCTACTAATGCGTTTTCCGTATTCACAGATATTACATTTCACCTATTATATCACCGAATATTCCTAAAGAATCCCTTTCATATTTACATTTTGCCTGTGATTGAAAACATTTATTTTCGCGTTTTGCATGAGATACGAAACACATGTTTACAAAAAATATGATGAATGGATGAGCGAATAATGTTTGATATGAAAACTGTTTGAAAAACTGCTTTGTGACTAGATACAAAGTAAATACGGTGTTATAATAAAATAAACCTTAGGGCGTTATAAGCAAAGTAGCTTTTACCTGTGACTTCGTTCATAGACAAACTTTAACCGCCGTTTGATTTGTCAAGGAGGTGTTTCAAAAAGTGTTATTCCTTAGAACAGCGCCGAGAGAGAGAACTGTTTGTTGTCAGAAGTTTCGGCTTTGCATTGTCTCCCAATCGATCACTCGCGGAACCATTTAATATATCTAAAAGCAATTCAAGTACAAAACAAAGGCAAATACCTAAAATATCAAATGACAAACGAAGCAATATCATTAAACGACGCGTACTTGTAGCAACTGACATCAAAGCTATCAATCTATTGAAACTAATGAAGGAAGCTGCGGGAATTACCGCCAGACTTGAATGATGCATTCATACGATATAGAACTAAGAAGCATAAAGGTACCATTTCAAAGGTGACGGCAGACGTAGACGGCACCGACAGTGCCGGCCTGACCGCGGCGACACTACTAAATAACTGGACTGCTGTAAGAGGTAGCATTATTTATCTACGAAAGTATTGTCATTGAAATACATAGAAACCCGTTGTGTCGCGACTTCTGCCCAAGTTTATCACAATTCTGCGGGCTTATGTCAATTACCTTACATCTTCTACTGACCACTTTAGCGCCCTATTTAATCACTCAGAGACCCTAACTTTGACGAAAGAGCATGTTTGCGTAAATGAACACTATTTTATGCAATATAACCTTGTCCATTAAAGCCAATTGGGTAGATGACACCACTAACCAATAATTCCAAGACTCAGCTTCACTAAAAAAACACTTTATTTTAGCTCCGAAAACCCGATAAATTAAATAATCATAAAATTCGATGTTTAGTTGCTTTGAAATCAATAAATAGTTAGTGAATTGAGATGACAAAAAAATTACGTCATAGTTTAGTATTGTCATATAAAATCTATGGGGGAATCGCGTTATGACAGGTCATAAAAAGTACGTCAATTGATTAGTGGTGTCATCTACCCAATTATTACACTTTCAGGCTTCATACGAAGACAAAAATATCTAGGTTACCGGAGCTTCAATTTAGAGGCAATATTCTCGGAATTTCAAGCGCTCTCCGCACAGTGTATCCTCTGTGAGCTGAGTCAGCGAACTTTGCTACATAACCCTCACGATCGCTACCTCAGAATTTACTTTCAATGCGGGCGCGAAAGATTCTCATTGGCAGCGTGAGTGGTTCAAATTATTTTGCCTTATCACTAACTTATTTTATCTGATGGGTAGATTTTTTTGGGAGAATTGGAAGGGATATGCTAATATTGTAACAGTATGCGTTCAATCGGTTTCAAATGGGGAAATAAGTTATTATCGGATTTTTAGATTGCACCGGTATTAAAGATTGATCAGACGGAAATTGTAAGAATGGTAAAAAAGGGAAAACTCATCATCGATTATGAAAGAGCCATTACATAAAGTAGATGAGTAACAGCAGTTTACTGTTCGATGCACTGTGAGCAGTAACCATCAGTTAAGCGTATTTTAAGTTGATAAGAAAAGTCATGGCATGATCTAGGTTCATATGGCATAGGGTGACAAACCAATCCTACCAGAAAGCCAATTCCCGTTATTGAAAGCATTCAAAATCTAGTCGCAATCTTACGTCAAAAACTTAAAGGCATTTTTGACGAATTGAGACTGAGATTAGAATGCGAACATTCTTTAAATCACGAGGATCGCCCCTCTGAGCAACCAGAAAAGGAATGTGCTTTAGGAGTCAGCGTTATCTAATAAAGAGCTGTTACAACAACGAGAGTACCGCCTTGCTAAGTAGTTTCTTAGAATATTTACCTCTGTGGGGTTACTCTGTGGCGTGACATTCGTACTAATTTGAAAGTACGAAGACTTCCGACGCGCATACTTTTTTATATAAAAAGAGGTGAGTAGTGAACAGAAGCTACAAAGAATTGGGTAGATGACTCCACTAATCAATTGACGTACTTTTTATGAGCTGTCAAAACGCCATTCCGCCATAGGTTTAGTATGACAATACTAAACTATGACGTCACTTTTTTGTCATCCCAATTCACTATTTATTGATTTCAAAGCAACAAAAAATCATTTTTTATAGTTGTTTAAAAATTCATCCGGTTTTCAGGGCTGTATTAATGTTTGTAATAACGTGATTTTTTATTGAAGTTTTGTCTTGGAATTATTGGTTAGTGGTGTCATCTACCCAATTAGCCAGTACACAAATATGCTCAAACAACGAGCCAAAATTCACTATAATAGTACAAATATGTACAAACAGGTCCCTATATACATATTAATGATTCCAGCATTTGCGTGTGCAATACTGTTTAGATAGTTAGGCACAATTTAGCAGGACGTGATGATTCGAACGTATTTCGCCAGTTTTAGTATGGCACACGCCGACGCTACGGCCCAGTTATGCAGTTAATGCCTAATGAATAGGAACATTCGCAAACGGTGTTATTCATCCGGGAATAACATAATGAGGGTCTATTACGATTGCATGTTGTGAATAGCAAATATTCCTATGTTTTGGATGAATACAGAAAACTGCTCTCATTTCAAATTGATGTTATTTTTTAGTACTTTTTGCTCTAGTGCAATATCTGTCATAAATTTTTGTAACAATTTTTCGGATATTATCCCTGACCTGGTTCATAGAACAGTAAACATGTGCGCCGTCTCGTGTTTAGTGGTCGCCCAACATCTTACGTCACAAATTCTCTAAGCCACAGAAAATTGTAGGTAAGTTGTTATCCAAAAACACGACGATATAGTTATTATTATTATTATTAGAGGTACCAGTAACTAAACAAATTACAGCAAAAAAAGACTCCATGTTCATGGCTCCCTCTCTACCACAAGATGTAATAAAGATAATTTCAACACTGAAAAATACTAACAGTGTGGGCTATGATGAGATTTGTACCAAAATAATCAAAGAAGTTCGTTATGAAATATGTGGTCCATTAAATCGTGTGATTAACCTAAGCATTAGTGAAGGCACGTATCCAGATGCCCTTAAAACTTCCATCATTAAACCTATGTACAAAAAGCAGGACAAAGAGCAAATGGAAAACTACAGGCCCATCGCGCTGATACCGGTATTTGCAAAAGTATTTGAAAAATATTATTATAAAGAGTTAAACACGTACTTGGAAATGAATAATATATTATGCGATGAGCAAAAGGGTTTTAGGAATAATAAAAACATCAATATGGCTGTGTACGACTTCCTACATGTGGTATTGGAAAATATGGATAAAAGAATGCCAGTGTCATCAATATTTTGCGATATGACACAGGCCTTTGACTACATCCAACACAATATCCTTTTCAAGAAACTTGATGCCTACGGGATAAGAGGTAATATCCTAAAACTCTTTGAATCATATCTGAGTGATCGTAAGCAAATGACACAAATTAGTAACATTAACGCGAAAAATGTAGAACAAATATTTTTATCAGAAGAACGTAGAGTAATCTATGGAGTTCCACAGGGAAGCGTATTAGGGCCGCTTCTCTTTATTCTCTATATTAATGATTTCCCTAGAGCTACGATATACCCCATGACCCTTTTCGCAGACGATAGTACAGTCACTGTAACATGTAAGTACCGAGACACGTTCGAAAATGACATAAACAATGCTCTAATTACTATTATTCAATGGTTAAATAATAACAATTTAAAAATAAATTTAAATAAGACATTAATTATGAATTTTAATCAACGTTTGACATCTAAAAATCTTGACATTAATTATAATAATATAAAAATCGACGCAGTAAACACGACGAAGTTCCTAGGTCTAACAATAGATAGTGCCCTCAATTGGAAGGCCCACATAGAGACGCTAAGCAAAAGATTGAGTAGCAGTTCATATGCTTTATATACTCTATCTCGAAACCTCAGTAGTGATGCACTCCTTACTGCTTATTACGGACTCGTTGAATCGGTTCTCAGATATGGGGTAATTTTCTGGGGCAACTCTACTGACAGGGAAGTAATTTTTAAAGCTCAGAAAAGGTGCCTGAGGTCAATGTTTCATTTAAAAATAACAGATAGCTGTAAACCATATTTTAAACAATATAAAATACTGACTCTGCCATCTTTATATATCCTAGAAACAGTGTTATTTGTTAGATCAAACCCTCACCTATTTCCATGTGTTGCGGATACGTTCCCTAGAAACAGACGTGATAACAGCAGACTATGTTCGAAATCGGCTAGCACGGCACTTGTGCGCAAGAGTGTCATATGCATGGCGCCTGCCATATATAATAAACTTCCTAAGGGTTGGAAAGAACTGAGGAATGCTGAATTTAAATCAAAAATTAAATCCATCCTAACTGACAAAGTGTATTATAGTGTTAATGACTTTCTACAAGATAACTTATGAAAATATTGTGACAAATTATTTATAGATCAATCATCAATTCTCATTATATTTCAATTTTTATTATATTCAATATTTAATTCAAATTTCAATAATTTTTAAGCACGATTAATTTCGCAATTGATTTGCACGTCATTGTTCATGACAAACATGTTCGAATTTATTTTTATGTTAACACCCTGCATGCAATTGTATGTACACACATGTTTATGCAAATAAAATTATTATTATTATTATATTAAAAAATACTTCCCTTAAATCTTTTATCTGTAATACAATCCCAAGTTCACGACGTTCCTTTAAAGCCTACTAAATTTCAACCTCGTTAAAACTTCAACGCGGCAAGATGCTATCAAAATTTCAAAAAGTCCCTTCCTTCATATAGCTATTCCAAAAAAAAATAACAATAAAGTGGAATGACCAAAAGTCCATTAAAGTTTATTATTTAACAGTCAAGTTGGTCGTCGGGGCGCTAAGTGCAGGTTTATGCAAAAGTTTCGCGCCAAAACTGTAGTATCGTTACTCTTAACTTTGTAAGCAGCTGTGAGCGGCTACTGTATACTTGAACGACATAATTTACTCGCGGAAAATAAACTTCGGAATAAAATATTGATCTTAATTTTTTACAGTTTTCTTTTTTAAAGTAAATTTAGTATTCTTTTGTTTTCTGGTCGTGAACAAGCTTTTGCTCTACAGTAGTAACTAATGTATGAAAACTTTTCTATCGGAATCAAAGATGAACTTTCAACATCAAACTTTTAACCTAATGGTTCGATATTTATTTTCAAAGCATAAAAATCAAACCACATGAAGGTCTTATCAATCACTTAAAAATGTTTATAGACTAAACTTGACTTAAACATATTAATGAAAACGGCTTAAACACATATACAAAAAACATAAAGGAACCAATAGCAGTTAAGTAGTGCAGATTGCAAGCTAATTAGCTACTATGCGCCGTAATGACCCAATTCACTCCGGCGACTTTTATAGCTTCTGCGGCGGGTTGAGAGAAAGGCAGCGCCTTTTATTTTTTATTTAATTCTTAATTAAACGGAGACCTTATAGCTGTTAGGTAACTTTTTATGCTGTAGTAAAAATACGGTACCTACCTTCAAGAAAAAAACGTCTGCAGGAATATTTTCGTCAGCGAAATTTTAAAAGTCAATGAAGCCTTTGTTTCTTTACTCCATTGTATTGTCGTTCTATTCTTAAGACTTCTTGTGCCTCTAACATTTATTTTCTTCTTACCTTTACGTAACTTCGGCTTCGTAGTTTAACTGTGTGCATTGAAATGAGGAGATCCGCTAGAGAGCCTAGATGCAGAAGGTGTGGCGGCGTATGTACCAGAAAGCACAAAGCACGTGTGGGTTCCTTACAAGGTAGATGATAGGTAGGTGGTTAGATGATCTGTATAATTCCCCTCGGTGTATTTAGGTAGTGAGCTAAGTTGTGCTGCCTTTCCTATTATGGGATGATAGCCCACCTCAAACTCATTTCACCTTTATTCACCGAGAGACATGTTTACAGAATAGATCGGCTAATACTCGGGATTGAAAGCTCACCTCAAAATCATTTCACTTTTATGCACCAAGGGTTTTTTACAGAATAAAACTGGTGGTCGCAGTAATCCGCTGATTGTGAGAAGCATGGTCCAGTCGACTTGGCGGCAATGAGTCCAGCAGTAGTATGGGCTAAGTAAACCAGAACCTACTCAACATATACAAGGTGTTAAAAAAACATCTTTACAAACCTGTGCTTGCTCTGTATCGAAAAAGGAATATAAGGGAAAAAAGCATTTATGGACTATGTTAATTTTTCACATGTAAAGGCATTTTGGGTCAAGTTGATTTTTAACACCTTATTAATTTTAAAGTTAGTCGTTTTTAAACTAACCTCTCTGTATTCGATATACATAAAAATATGGATACACAAAACAAACAACTAAACCTCATAGCAACATCGTGTATTGTCGATATCTAAACCAAATCCAGTAACACCCGTGTATCCAAGTTGGAACGAACAGCCAACACTAACGAGAACTCGTATATTTTCATTTACTTCGGTACTGTATTCCAAAATTCGCAGGTAAGGACCGGCTTCTATCGATAATTGGCTTTTCTCTGCTTTGTGTTCTGACTGGGGTGTACTTGCGATGCTGAATGTCTGTAACAATTGTTGTGGACAAATGACTAACTAGACACCCATATTGTGGTATGGTATTGTGTTTTTTTTTAGGAATTTCAAGTTGGTTTGAATATTTTTGGTACTTCTTTCGCTTCTTTTCGAGTCAATAGTTTTAGATCGTTTTTTTTTTCTTAGACTTGTTGAGCCCAATTGGTGTTGATGTTTATCACAGCATCGTTTTTAAAGCCCACCACACTACAGGTGTAGGGAGACTTCGGGCATTGTAGTAAGAAGCCAGTTTTTTGCCAGGTTTGGTACAAGTTTTAGTTTGGAGTTTGAGGAAGATTTTGTACAATGACTTAAGAACTACCTCTTTATGCTCTGCCATGGTTGGGGAAATTATTCAAAAGAGTCATCGCGGCCCTAGAACGCAAGGGGTATTGGAAAGAACACGGATAAATTTTAGTCGGTAAGAGTCTAATACTCCCTTCCGGTCCGTCCATAAAAAAACAAGTCATTTGATGATTTCCCTTCCTACAAAAAAACCTACTTACAAAGCCGCTAAAAAAAACAAAAGACAAACGACATGATTATTATACCTAATGTCACAATCAAAAGCTATCCCGAACCGGCAACTGTGTCACCAAGACGTAAGTACGACGAACGTCCCGCAAAACTCAATTATCTTGGCAAAAAACTTTATCCATCAGGCAGACTATTTTATGGGTAAGTACGTCCCTAATAGAATATCGGCAAAAATATTGCCTTGTCCAAGTTACTATAACAAGCTAAAATCAATTAATTCCCCTATACAAAACTCTCACGTACGTAAGTTATTGTGACATGAACTAAGTTCCTTTCTCTGTAATATTTCGTGTCGGAACTATGAACGGTCGTCACTAAATTCGCTGCGACTTGCCTAAACTTAGTTCTTTCAATGTGGAAGCAGTTTACCAAGTTTCTGCCTGCAATCAAGTTCTATGTTATATAGTATATATTGTGATACATATGAGCTAAGTTTGTCATTTTGGAGAGACTGGATTACAGTCCAAGTCGTAGGCAAGGGAGTAATGGACTTTTCTAGTGAAAAAGAAAATCATAGACTTCACTTAGGCGAACATTGCGTGCATCACAGAGCGTGGCGTGGGAGTGCGTGTTCTTATGTATGCAATTATCTGCGTTTGTATAGAAAACACGCGTAGTCCAACACGCTGAAAACGCGTTCACGCGCAGTGTTGCAGATCACCAAAGCTTCGTCGCCGTGCACCACGCTCCGTGATGCGGGGCAGTGTGCCAATCGCCTAAGATGTCGCATAGGTAGGTATGTTTGTACACAAGAAATAATTTTTTGTTAACATAGGTAAATAAATAATTTAGTTATTTTTTTTTTCTATTTGTCACTTCATTTACTTATTCACAAAAGAAAATTAGCATTGTAACAATGAAAACGCTTTGTGAAATTTTAAGGAAAAATCCCATAACCGCACTAGTGCATGCATGCAAAATACACTGCATTATGGCCCAAAAAGCGGTGGAATAAGAACCAGCGAGAAAGTGTTTTGAAAACTAAGTAACAATCTAGCAACTTTGTAACACAACACATTACTAAGTCGAAGGTAGTTTCAACTTAATGCCCTCCAGGTAAGGTCTAGACGAGACTGATCTTACTTTTAGAGAAAAACACTTCGCTACTTAGTAGCCGTATCGATGGCAATCCTTTTACCTCGCAACTAAGTACTTTGAGTACTTAATAATGTCGTCGTAGTGAGCATAAATCTTCCCCAGGTCTGCGTTAGAGCACGTAGCTAATAACAGTATGCACGGAACACACTAATGCATTTAGTTCTAAAAAAGTTCTGCAAAATCCACTCAAGACAGTTACTTTTCATGGGTTTTGCTTTACTTTTATGTGATGGAAAATCGCACTAGTGCTTTATCTAATATCATTATAATATAGAGTTTGTTATAAGATGTAATGTCTAGAAGTACTGATGAAATTACAACGATACTTTGGCAAAAAAAGTGGTATAATAGTCTTTAAGGTATTTATGTTACGAGCCTTTGTTGCCTGAAATAAATAGTATTATTTTAATATTATTATTAAATATTTGCGCAGTGGCTGAACGATAGGTGTCGCGGGTTCGATTTCCTCACGGAACAAATATTTGTTTAAATGTATGTATTATATGCACCGACGATATGAAAGAAATTTCTAGTGTCAGGCACAGTGTTTGTATAACTTTTTTTTAACTTCTTTGGATGGCAAACCGACTGCCCATACCTGATGTTAAGCGATCACCTCTGTCTATAGACATCTGCAATACCAGAGGCCTTACAAATGCATTGCCATTCCAGAAATAAAGTTGAAATGTCTCATGTGCCTGTAATTTTAGGTGCACCCAAACCCTCCAAACACCACAACTCTAGAAATACGTATGGTGGCAGTAGCTCCCCGGACGAGCTCCTTCACAAAGAGCTCTACTACTACTAAGTACACATACAACTGCAAACACAGTCTCAAACACCACCAAAATATAACTAATATTCGAAACTACAAACTTGATGATGTCTAAATTCCATCTAAATCTTCGACCAACAGCAACAGAATTCAGTGCCAGTTCACGGGCACTTCTCGACAGGCCAGTACAACTGTCGGCAACTTGCACGGTCGCACACTCGCCCAACTTTACCTGCGACTGTCAAAGGGCGACGCTAAGAGGCCGGGTAACATTGTACCAGGGATATTAATATTATTCGAGATTCTGTAGTTATGCAACAGACGTACCATCACGCCTGTATTCTCCAAAAGCTTAGGCAGAAGTGTACTGATGTGCACCTACAGTTCGCCGGTATGTTTAGGTCCCATGTAATACGGGGCCAGCCTATTGCGATTTGCTAGGAACTAATCCTAACTCCGATCTGCTACTGAAAATTCCATAGAAAAACCCAGTAACCAAACCCTTCGAACCCTTTGTGTGCGTGTTCAACTCGTACTTTGCCGGTTTTTTTTTATATTTATTTATCAAGTACAAAACCAATAGCCATAGGTACATAACAGAAGAGTTGAGTATGTTACTTTAACCCAACTACAGGTTTTCTCTTCAAAAAACTCCATCACACTATTTCCAACTACAGCAAATCCCCTTATAAACCTGAATCAAGAGAAGAATCTAGAACATAAAATGTGTATAAAGTCAGGCCATAAGTACTTTACGTTATGCATAAGTTAGATCAACAAGAAAGTTCCCGCCACTAGGAGTCAGTCGTCTATTTTAATATTCATACAAGTATTAAGGTACTAAATTCTACATCATAAGAAACCACCTGAAGGAATTTACCGCATTATATACCGACTAGTATTAATACATACATAAACTCACGCCTTTTATCCATAGTAGGCAGAAACCACAGAACGCCACCAGCTACGATCCTAACGTACTCCTTTCGCCTCATTCACGTTCATACATCTGGTCATACAAGCACAAGTCGAGTAGTTGTCGTGATGGCCCAGTGGTTAAGGCGCCCGCCTACCATGCACGAGGTTGTGGGTTCGCAACCGGGCACGGGCAAGTACCAATGTGACTTTTTCCTAATTCATATGTACTTTCTAAGTTTATCTTGGACATCACTGACATCGGTAACCATGTCAGAGGCCCTTGAGGCGGTTTAGAAACTCTGACACTAGGGTGTGTGGGGTCGTTAGACCTTACTGCCCACACGATAAGAAGAAGCACAAAAACGAAGAACCTCACCAAAAAGTCAGGATAAGTCCTTCCAGGGCATCACCTCCCGGCGTTGCCACTCACATATTATTATGCCATATAAATTCCTTTTGTTATTAATACATAAGACTGTTTATTCAAGATCAGTAACTAAGTTTTAGGATCGATCGCATTATCTATCTCAATCTGTCAAAACTGCCTTTAATTTCCCTTTTTTTTTAATTGAGATTGCGGCTTAACGTTTATTTGCTAAAATTGGCCTCCGGAATGATGAGAAATCACAGGTCCAATAAATAGTATTTCGCCCGTGTCGTTCTAACTGTTTTAGTCCTCGTCGCGAGCCAAGATACCAAAATTAAATCAAAAATCCTTCTCAATCAAATTACACACTTTCAAAGGGTCCTCCATCGCATTCCCTAGTGTTGAAGAGGGAGCAAAACGAACCTTATCTTAAAATATTTGCACGCATCTTCCTCCACGTGACTGTCGATAATCGCAGATGCCGATAAAGTCGCGAATTAAAAAGTAGCGTATGTCCTTTCTTGGGGTTTAAGCTTAGCGTGTACCAAATTTCATTAAAATCGGTTTAGTACTTTAGCTGTGCAAGTGTAACAAACAAATAAACTAATTTCGCATTTATAACATTAAATATTGATTCAAAATTTAGTTTTTTATGTTTCGAATTTAATTTAAATATTTTGAGTATTTTCACAAATAACATGTAATGATGTAAACACGTAAACAGTAAACAAAGAATCCGTATTTTCCAAACACAAAAGTGTTAGTAAAATGTAATCTCCGTCACAAATAGAGCGACGCCTCGACATTTCCAAGACGAAGTTTGTTCAGACAACATTTTATACAACGTTTACTTTATAAAATCTATTAAGCCGTTCGCCATCAAGTGTTGGAACTGAACGTTATATTCATGCCGGTACTAATTCCTTAAGGCCTGAAGTGCGATTCTCTAAAATGCAAACTCGAAAACGAGTCTCACTAAAGTGATCGCGCTCACTTCGATAACGAACCAACTTGTTATTGGGTTAGTATTCGTTCGCCGTGGTGACGCCACCGGCGGCGGCGGCGGCGTGATCGTGCTTAACAGAATATCATTTTGTAATCTCACTGCGGATTCAGCTTTCGAATTACGAAGTGAGGCTTAGAGAATCACACTGCTGGACGTCGATTCTGTAAAATTCAGACATGAACTCGCATCTCACGTCGCTATTCACCCTCACTTCAAAATGACATTGATTTATTTGACACTTTGAATTGCGAAGTGTGCGTCGAAGTGACGGTGGAATTACCGTTTAGAATGCCACTTCGTGATCTCATACTTTATCTGTTAAAATTTCCCCGTAAATTTAGTTCAACTCGCTGATACGCTCGCAAGAGTGGCGCTAGTGTAAATTCGAATTATCAACCGAGTTTTTAGAATGCCAATCAAGAAAATCACAGCGGATTCAGATTCGAAGTTTAGAACGAGGTCTTACAGAATCACACAGCAGGTCCTTCGTCTCACTAAATCTATCGGCTTTCGGCTTTAGTAAAACAAAGAGCCACCGGCCATCTCTAAACGTCCTCGTTCTAGAAACGTATCGGGATACTATTTAGAACCAGTGTGACTTAACAGGCGATTACTGGGCTGGAATTAATTGCTATTCGTTTTTCGAGTTTTTTATTCTGTTCCGTGTCTTTCGACTTTGTGAAGTACTCTAGTGTCTATGGGTAAATTGAATGTAAGGCAGGTGACAGTCGTTTAATAGCCAGCAGCATTTCCTTTGACATTCTTTTGATGTCGGTATGTACAATGCTTTATTTCATTCCGTAATTTATTTTTAAAGCTTCCAATTAATGTAAATAAAGACTGGACAATTTTAATGTTGTTATCTCGTGTTTTAAATAATAAATGTTCTGTAACTATGATTTTGCCGCGACTTTCCCCACGTAAGTGTCGGTTATCGCGGTTGTGGCCTGTTAGCCTAGTGGTCCTAAGCGCGACTGCTACTCTAGGGGTCTTGGGTCTACTTCCAGGTCGAGCAAATGTTATTGAGTTTTACTATGAAATTCTCAGCAGCAACTCGGAGTTGTGCCTGGTTAACAGCAATATAGGCTCGCCATATAGGCTGCCCATGTATTAGGGCATGGGACCTAAACATGCCGGCGAACTGTGGATGTACATTGGTACAGCTCTGCCAAACCCTTCGGGGAATACAGGCGTAATGGTATGTTATGAGTTAATAAGTTACTTAGATTTTGAATGAGTATTACATTGTCTCACACATTCCACCTCGTAGTCATCTATCAGTCGCAAGTAGTGGAGCGTGTAATCAATGGTTTATCGCTAAGCTGCTCTCAAGCTAAAGCTTGTATTACGTGACTCCGTAGTTTCCCTACTCGGTTAATAGATATGTAGGATGCCTGCCCCGGTAGCTTTGTGGTCGCAAGTGCGACTGTTCAGTGTGGTGTCCTGGGTTTGAGTCACATTTCGAGCAAAAAGTGTTATTGGGTATTTTCATTACGAATTTCTGCCCTGATTTCTATCTGTTTGTGTCGGATTGCCGCATCCCATCGGATTATGAGAGTTAGGAAAATGGGAGTGCATCTGTATTTGCGCATCTCCTACGTTCATCAATTGGTTAGTCTCCATTGAGATTAGCCGCCGTTACCGAAAGTGGTCCGGCGAATATAACTTATTGTATACAATGTAGAAAATCTTCCCGAGTAACTGAGAGTTGTTTTTGCGATATATTAATTTAATTTCATCTTATGTAGAATTAGTTTCGATAATATTTGCGCCTTTAGGAAACCATTCGCTTTTCGTTGAAGTTATAAGTATCGTGAAGATCATAAAAAAAAACAAACGATTGTTATAATAGACGGCAAAAAACGCCACACCTTCAAAAAAAAAACGCTAAACTCACACACACAACAAAAATTTTACAAAGTAAGGGTTGTACATTATTCCCGTATTAGATAAATCTGTGCTCGATACGTAAACCCGTAATATCGGCCGGTACGGCACACGGCTTACATCCGTTATAGTAGAGTATGCCTAAGGCATTAAGTCTGCCCTTGTACTTTTTATTGTATAAAGTTTAAATAAAAGTGTTATTGGGTTTTTCTATGAAATTCTCAGTAGCAGCTCGGAGTTTGGATTTGTGCCCAGTTAATGGCAATAGGCTCGCCCCCTATTACATGGGACCTAAATATACCGGCGAACTGTGGGTGTACATTGGTACACCTCTGCCTAACCCTTCGGGGAATGCAGGCATGATGGTATATTTATATTTATTTTTTTATATTTAAATAAATAATTATTTAATGAATAGGTACCTATATAAATATATATCGACGCCCCCAAGGAATAAACCGGTAATCGCAAAAATCCAATTTTACAGGAGAAATGTTTTAGTGTTTTTGGGGTATATCTTTTCAACAGAAGATAATTATGATATATTATCATCATAATTATGACGGGGAAGCTAATTTTTACCTGAACAGTTTGGAGTATAAACTATAACTATTACTACTATAATTAGTTATTCACCAAAATACATATTACCGATAATTGTTTCATACTTTTTTTAGGGTATTGATATCTTACAAGTATGACTTATGAACATTATTTTAGTAATGTTCACATACCGAATTATTCTTGTAAATTTCTTAAAAATCATATACATAATATTGCTTTACTGGATTATTAAACGTGTTTTTTCATTACAGAAAGCGATTGTAACTGACCCGATTGTAACTGTAACGTTGCGTTACCGAAATTGTCTTCCTGAAAATTCACCACAATAAACCTGTAATCGCGTTAACCAGAAATTTTGCTGAAATATTTTACCGTATTACTACTTTACCAAAAATGTAGTCAAAGAATTTAATATGTAATAAAGTATTGCGTTATTTTTCTAGTAAATAAAAATTGAAAAAAATCCAAATAATAAAAGTGTTACAAGGAAAATTGACGTTAATTATAGTAGAAAAAATCTGGAAAAAATTGCAAAGGTGTATCCCAACCCACAGATGTTGAATTTGACATAACAATAAAAGGTCCATAATAGTACAATACAGGTTTATTCCTTGGGGGCATCGATATATAAATAAATATACCATCATGCCTGTATTCCCCGAAGGGTTAGGCAGAGGTGTACCAATGTACACCCACAGTTCGCCGGTATATTTTAGGTCCCATGTAATAGGGGGCGAGCCTATTGCCATTAACCGGGCACAAATCCAGACTCCGAGCTGCTACTAAGAATTTCGTAGAAAAACCCAATAACACTTTTTGCGCGACCTGGGAATCGAACCCAGGACCTCTAGCGTAGCAGTCGTGCTCAGGACCACTAGACCAACGAGGCAGTCAATATGAGAATAGGTACCTATAATGTAGAAAACCAAGTAACTGAGAGGCGAGTTGATTATTTTATTTACATATTATTCATGAGCACGATATAGCGGTAACAAACGTTTTAAAAGACGGTAAAAAAGCCACACACACAACAAAAATGTAACAAAGTAAGTGTTGTACATTATTCCCGTATTAGGTAAATCTGTGCTCGATACGTAAACCCGTAATATCGGCCGGTACGGCACACGGCTTACATCCGGCACAGATAAGCGGCACTTGTATCCGTCTCGGCGCCACTCAAGCCTGTTGTACCCGATTATACCCGCCGATCCCCCTGAATCTGTCTACTTTATTGACGCTATACTTTGAACGGTCACACGGTAAATCTACACAATGTAGCTTTTAAGGTGAAAGAACCGGAAAGTTTTCCCGTTTGATTTTTCTTATTTAAAGTTGTAATGGAGGAAGGGATTGTCCTTTTTGTGAGCAAATCATACGTGTGCTTTTAAACAGGTTCTTATTTTTTTATATAGGTCTTATTCTTGTTAGTTTTGTTGTTTGTTGAAGGGGTGTTAACGGGAGCCTATTACTAAGCCTCCGCTGTCTGTCCGTATGTTTATCAGCGGGCAAAATTTCATGAATCGTTTTCAATAAGATTTTCATATAATTTATATTTCTATTGCCTCTGTAGCAGCAAAATATAATAACATAAATAAAGATAAAAGTTGAAGGAATCCCCATGATAAGATGACATGTTTTTTATGTGTAGTGGTAAATATTGTACAATGGTACAGAACCCCTGTGTTGACCGGTTTTCAAAGAGTCATAAACAAAACACAACATGATTCCAACATTTTATCTCCTTTTAACTTACACATTCGACCAAATAAACAATACATTATTGCTGTAGGTACTTCAGTCGTGTAGTTTAAATCTCCAACACTGGCTACAATTACACGGTCGAGCGGTCCCGCTCAATGGCGCAAACACACCACAAAGATCAGACTGTAAGGAGTACGGAAATGTCTGTTTACATCACATGAACCGGGGGCATGCTAGTTAGGACGAGCGCGCACACGATTGTTCTACCATGAGAGATTTGCGTTTACATTTAAATTTGCATTTATGCTATGCTGCGATAAAACGAAAATTCACTGAATTTTAAAGTATCCCTTAATGATGACTGGATTAATGGCTAGCTCACCTCGTTATTCACTTAAATTCACTAAGAGTAATCTATTTCCGGGCATAAATCATACATACTTACATACATACCAGCATGCCTGTATTTCCCGAAGGGTTAAGCAAAAGACCCTTTTAATTGAAATAAATGATATGACTTTGAGTTTGACATTAGGACACACGCGACTTGTTTAAAAAAGTCACCCGATTCTTATCTGCATTTGAAGTAAAAACTATTCAGTGTGCGCCTATCCTGAAGGAGTACAGACAAAGGGCTAGTTCACAATAGAGGCGCGACGCGAGAGCGCATCGCAGATGACAGAGCCGCGATAATAGAGCTCCCTGTTTAGCGAGTGCGTCCGGACCGGCCGGAAATGGCGCAGCCCTTCAGACAACCTTCATTTCCTGAGTAGTCCTTTTGCTAGGGCCCGAGGGACGTGATGTTAATCTCTGTTTTTCCTGTCATAATTTTTCGTTCTGACTGTACTTATTAGCTTTTTGCAAGTTGTAAAAGGCTGGTTGGCTTTTGTCTTTTTTTTTCCAGTGAAATTTGACAAAGGAATATTTACCCTTGAAAATCAAAAATATTTCCTAGCTGCGAAGGAAATGAAGCAGACTATTTTTTTTGTTGTTGTAAATATTTGCAACATTTTTTTACTCTTCTGTGCTATCTGCCGCGCCATGGAATTTCACTTTTTAAATTAAGGTAATTCTGCAAAAACGAGCTACAATAACAATTCGTAATCTCACACACGCTCAAAAACCATGGGCATGAAAGTAAATTTAATAAGCGATAGTTATCCTAAGTCATTACAATTCATTCGAAAACTATTTAGACGGGCGTGGTTCTGAACGAAACGCATTTCTTAATCATATCAAGGGTCAAGGATAGGAACAACCTTAACACGATCATATAAACCTTACCCATTAAAACCAGAACACTCATCCCAACACTATGAAGAACATCGAATAGTTTTTGTTGCTCACAACAATAAAGCTGGCAACAGTTGCTGTAGCAAGACAACAGGATCGCAAGTGTCGTTGTCACGCGAGCCGCTCAAATGAACAGTGAACATTGAACAACTGCTAACAATCCGTGTCGAAGTACTGGACACTAGACAGTTTATCGACGAAAATAGCTGCTTTATTTGCTATTGGTAGTGGCAGACAATGGCAGTTTATTTATTGAACGGATTTTATGTAGTTGAAGAAAAAATATTAGATTGAGTTTAAAAATCTTAAGTATTAAGAAATCAAAATTGTAGCTTCAAATGAAAGATTGATTTCATGTTGGGGTCGATTTGACCCTACTCGAGTAATTAAGGGTTAGTCTCATATGTAAGGGATTTAAATAAGCAAAGTTGGTTTTGATAGGACACTTACATCAGTTTTAAAATGTTGTTGTTTCAGACTACTTTATTGTTTTGTATTATCCATTAAGTTTTGCAACTAAACTGGCATTCATAATCCTAGACTTACGCTGAACATTAGGAACAACAGATTCTAATAACCCTAATATTTAAATTCGATTTATTACCATTTTACCCACCATATCTTTGTTTTTGACTGCAAATAGGCACTATCCACCTGGTAAATAATTTAAAACAATGAAGGCATAATTTATGTCAAACTAGCTTTTTCCCGCAACTTCTTCCGTAAATGTCGATTATATTTAAAAGAATGTAAGAAACGTCGCGCCTTCTATTATCATAGGAACGTTATTGTTGTTTTCCTCGGGAATAGTTTTTTTTTTTCGGAAAATGAAATGGAAATGTATATGTTCATTCAAAATTTCAGGACGATCGGTTCAGTGGTTCAGGTGTGAAAAGCTAACAAACAAACAAACAAACTAACTTACTTTCGCATTTATAATACGAATATTAGTAAAAATGATCTGCCAGATATTTTAACCAGTATTTACCACAAGTTATATAGTTATGTATTATTATATTGAATTTCAGTTTTTTTTTTTTATCTTAATATTGATTAATTTTGAAGTCACGATGTTTCTTATTTGCACCTACCACAATTTGTCTCTGCATCACCTTAAGGTTGACTGGTAGAGAATGCCATTGGCATTAAGTCCGCCGCTGTACATTTTGTGTGCATAAAGTGTTAAATAAATAAATAAATAAATAAAAGTTAACAAACCAGATTCTAATTAACATTCGTACATTATTCTCAATCTTTCAACACAAACTTAAGTAGTGTTATTCAAGTTTGCCGAGGTTTAAGAGCGAAGTTCTGTTCACGTAATTGTGTTATTCACATCACACACCGCTCCGCGTCCGCACCGCTCCCTCTTGTCGGTTATCCGGAAAGACTCCTCAACGCTGACTAACATACCTACTCGGTAAAAAGGTTAAAAGGCAGAAAAACGTTATTGGGTTCTATATGTAGTAACGATACTTTTACTATTGGATCTTTTAAGAGCTTTGGGCTTTTTATGTACAACTTTAGTTTTATGGATTTAGCTTTAGGCACTTATTTTATTCTAGAGTCGATGAGATTGCCTAGTGTCAACTAGTTTTGAACATGTTTAATTTTTCTTATTTTAAACTTTTATAACATTAAATCTTGATTTGTAATAATACTCTAAATTAGAACTATCTCGTCCTTCGCAACAACACAAATGAAGATGTTTCAAAATTTAGTTTTTTTTTTTTTTTGCAATTTGTTTTTTCCAGTCTTTGCTTTGTTGAAATTTCGACAAACTTTTAATGTATTGTCTTAACGTCAAATTATATATTGTTCATAATTATGTATACTAATATTATAAAGCTGAAAAGTTTGTATGTTGTGTATGTAAGATACTATAGGAAACATCACGCTACGACACACGGGATTAGCGCAGGATAACTGCTCTTCTCCCGTCAATCTTGCCGTGATGTAGTATTTTTAAATAAGATGTTACTTAACGGGAATAAAAACTCGGGTTATTTGCTACTGTAGTATAAAAACACCTCGAATAAACAAAAATAGAAGAAGATTCCCGAGACCACATTATTTTCTATAAATATAACAGAAAGGGATTACAGGGCCCATAACTTGTATAAACATGGCGCGGATATACAAGGCAGGCCGATATTTATGAAAATGGAATATCTAAGGTATTACAAATCATGGATCTTGTCTTCACCGCTGTAAATTAATATATACGAGGGAGATACACCTTTGAAATAATGTTCATACATAGAGTAATTTTTTCAAAGCCAAATTAAACTTAAAAGTTTATATTGTACAGACTTTCGAATCTGAAATCATATCATCACGCCTGTATTCCCCGAAGGGTTAGGCAGAGGTGTACCAATGTACACCCACAGTTCGCCGGTATATTTATGTCCCATGTAATAGGGGGCGAGCCTATTGCCATTAACCGGGCACAATTCCAAACTCCGAGCTGCTACTGAGAATTTCATAGAAAAACCCAATAACACTTTTTGCTCGACCCGGGAATCGAACCCAGGACCTCTAGCGTAGCAGTCGCGCTCAGGACCACTAAGCCAACGAGGCAACGAGGCTGAAATCATGGAAATTTATGAACAGATTTTAATAAAACTTGGTGTTTAGGCATATGAAAGATATATAAGTCTAAACCCAAAGAGTCAGTTGAGAACGTTCTTGAAAAAGAGTTTTAAACTAATGTAGAGTGATTTTAAGTTTTCTATAAATAACTTTGGCTTAGAGAGGTTTATGGAAGTTTGGCTAGAGAATACAACGTATAAGGATGAGTGGAGGGCCTTTGCCCAGCAGTGGGATAAATGGAAAAACAAAAATAGCCTTAGAATCGCTCTATATCATTGTTCAGTTGAATGAATTCCCAAAATTTTGGACTTTACTTTTATGATTATACTGAGAGGCGTATAAGCTCTGAAACATGAAATAAAAACTTTCCAATGTTTTGCAAAATTTGATCTTTTCACACAGAAATCTTTGCAAAAGCACCGACCTATAAGTACCATTTTTTTTTTCATGGACATTCTCTCTGTAATTTTTCCATTTAAAAAACTTATCCTGTACACTAAGAATCTACTGTTACTCATACTAAACTCAAATACATATAACTCATACCTATGTACGTAGATATAGCACTTTATATGGTTGGTAGGCGATAAAGTGGAACTTCGGAATAAAGACTAACGCTAGTTGTGGAGCTTATTCAAATTTAACCTAGTTCATCGCACATAGCTGCGAGCGTTAGGTGCTGGTAGACTAAAACGAGGAGATTTTAGCCTTCTATATTAAAACCATTATCTATGTTAGGTTGCCTGTTATAATATTCTACTCATTTTAATATGAAGGGTACGTTTTAATTAAAAGTATTTTGAATCTTATTTGAATCATCATTAAAATCATTTACCATTTGCCACTGACATAATCATTATATCACTAGGGCCATGGAGTTCGAGTGCTCACCACGTTTTTCGGGACATCGCCAAGCGGCTGGTCGACTCTCTGCGTGATAAGAAGACTGGTCTACTCTTTGGCCTGCAATCAACATTACCGTACAACGCGACGATGAGTTTTTAAAGCCCAAAGTACCTCCCCTCTTAAAAAGTTCTGCATATATTTAATTAACGATAATGAATTAATTAAGAATTTAACGAAAATACAAATAATAACATTCGTTTTGACGTGATTGTTGAAAACACGTTTCGTGTAAATAAATACGAGTAGGTACATGCAACCTTCTCTTCTCTTGCAACAAAAAGAGCACGCCGGCTCTAGCCGCTACATGACGAACTACAGCGCGCCTCCACGCAGTAGCAATCTGTCATCATTATAAACTTTTACAACATTACCGCTGTACTGTGTTGCCACGTCTCATATTATATTATTAGATTTACATGAAGCTGAAACTTCACTTGTTTCGTAACCAAAGAACGCGACAGCAACATAACGCAATATTTAAATGTAACTCATCATATAAATATGTTAATGTCTCGAGTAACATTATACAACTTTTCAGGAAACCCAAATTCATGAAACCGATACGAAGGGAGACAATTATTGTATCGTAACTTCATCTTCAGACAAAAATAAATTGACGGCGACGAAGTTAGCATAATCAAAATAAACGGCCTCTTTCAATTCGTTGAACATCAAAATGGTTAGATGAGTACGTTAGTACTTTTGTTGAATGCGGTATGAATATAAAATAGCGGTGGGTATTCAGAATAAGGGCGCAGGTGGACAGCGCGCTAAAAGCCGATCCATGTAGCGCGCTGTGTGCCCCGGCGCGTATCAAGCATTTATCATTGAGTTTACATGCGGCATACATTACGGTTAACTAAGCACCTTAGTTTCGCCCTGTAGAAAAAATGGTGTCCAACACGGTTTGGATTTTATTGTGAGTTTTTATGGGTGAGTGGACTGGGAGTTTTATTTCATATTCTCGAGATATTTCATAAAGTTTATACTTCCTGCTATATACTGGGTGAAATTCTATGTACTGCGCATCTTTTAAGGGGTGAAAATATTAAGGGAAACGACCAAGATTTTACTATGGGACCAATCCTAAAAATAAAAGCTGTTATGTACATTTTAATCGTATTATAATGCATGTTTATAAGGAACACCAGATTTATTTTTCACATTTCAGAAATGATCTCATAATAAAAGTTATTTGTATTCATGAGTATTTTCGGCCCCTGAGAGATGCGCAGTGAATAAAAACTCAGCCTGTATTATGTCATAGAAAGTGACAAATAAAATACTCGCGACGGTGATCAGCCGTAAACTAATAAATCACTCAGGAAGATCTCGAGACTTATCTGTCACTTGTTTAGTTGACAGTTGCCTCGTGGAGGGACCGACTACAAAAGAGCGAACAGGACTATACATACAGTCATACAGTCCCTTGCCATTATTATAATTGACTGCCTAGTGTGGTCGAGAGCGCGACTGCTGATCGTTGCATTCTGGATATGATTCTCAGTTCGGGAAAAGTGTTATTGGGGTTTTCTGTTAGAATTTGGAAGGTGGTGGTGTGATTCCTCGTGCATCGCTGCAGGACAGAGAGAGTACGCCAGTGATTGGGCACACAATAGTGCACTATAATACCTCCTGCGTACTTGGCAAGTCTACTGAAATACCGCCGTGATGTGACCAATGTTCGTCATATTATATCTTTTATACTATTGCGACGAAAACTAGTTCAAATAAGTATTGTCTTTTATCCAGTTGCGGGGGTTAACAAATACACTTTTATTCAAGTGTTAGTCATGGAACGTGGCGAATGCTTAGCGCTCCATGCATCCCGGCTGAAATTCAAATGGAATTCGTTGGAAATTCAACCTCGCAATATGGAGTGCAGTGCTAGATGCTAAACCTCCAGTGGCAGGGTTACAGTTTTGTTGTTCTCAATTCCCCTGTACTAAGGAAAAACCTTGAATTCGAAGGTTTTAAATTAAAATGGTTTTATTTATCTTTTTTTTTGTGGCAAACCCCAATGGAGTCTAAGTAAAATATGCTATTTTACTTAGACTCCATTGTCCGTCCATCTGTTACAAGACCGTATCTTTTGAACCGTAATACATATGTAGATCTATAATTTAAATTTTCATAGAGTATGGATAGCTACTATGTCCGCTATAACATTTAAACGCTATAACATTTAAACGCTATAACTTTAAAAGAAACTCCCAAAAAGTCAACCTCAAAAAGAGTGCACTTTAAACATTCATCACCTAAAAACCTCCAAGCACTTCAAAACAGAACGAAATGAATAATTCTCAACAGAACACCTTCTATTGAAGATTCACAATTCGATAGAAAACCGACAGACCACTGGTGGGAATTGAATACACTCAAATGAAACTGCAAATGCCGTTTTCAATATCTTCCCCGGAAATAACATTTGGAGTAGGGTTTCAATTTAATAAAGCACGTCGAAGGAGCGTTGTCGGGCGTCTTGACTAGTAGTTACAACAACAGTTCTCGGAGCTGTGCCACGCCTCACAAACGAGCAATAAGTGCAAGTGCTGCAAATTACTTTGAAAACGGTTTATTTGAAACGGTTTCGTGTTGTGTGGTTCCGTTTATGTTGAAAATGTAATGGTTTTTCTGGTTCTATATCTTTGTACTAATTTATGTCACACTAATACATATAATATGACAGGATAAGATTCATCGTTTTTAATCTCAAAAAATCTTGCACTATAAAAGAAAGCTACAGCATTGTCGAGTGTACTTTACCGCGGACGAAGTCGCGTGTATATGAAAGTTCTTAATATTGTGATAAATTCATTCTTTTCCGTAATTTTCCCGAAGTTTGTTAGTTATTATAACTATATTTGGCCTGCTTTAGTCCCAAAGTTCTAACCACAATTCTAATTTCCGAGTTGCAAGCTGCAGCTTACAATTTTCTGATAAACTATCCCAATGACATTGTGTCCAAACAAGGACATAAACCACGACCTTTACCGCTAGGTGTTTATAACCATTAGAGCATGTGAAATAAGTATTTTTTTTAAAGTTTGGTGACACTTTAAGAATTTTAGGGAGACCGTTTTCCATACTGATAATCTGAAAAGAAAAGATTTTTTTTGTTTGGTTGTACCGAATAAACTCGGAAGATACTGGACCGACTCCAACCATTTTTTCACCAAAATATAACAAAATTATCAGGAAGTAGATTACGTAACTTCACGTTACGACACACGAGAGCGGAGCAGTAACAAATGACGTAACTTAACGCGCGCGGGTGAAAATATCCACGCGAACCACGTCACACGCAGAAGTTAGTATTTAAGGGGCTATCCTAACATAGAACACCAAATATACAATTTTTTATATTGCCGCATACTCTGGCGTATTGGTACAATTACAAGTCTGAAAAAAAAATGTTCATTCTCCAGAGACATTACATTTGCTTACCATAGGGCCTTAATAAAAACCTAAAACAATACCTAAACCCGCATCCTACTTAGTACCAAGACCCGATGTGTATTCAAAATCCGCGCGCCGACTATTTTCCAGAACGCAATCTTGCATTGAAAGAGTTATTCCGTAGCTCCATACAGAGCTGGCACAAAGAGGCTTTTATCGCGGACGGTCGCTGAGTGCCCGTGCCGACCGCAAACAAAATCCGACACACGATGAATACCACTAAGTAGGTTAGATGTGATATAATCTTCAGATTTACGATACTGAAGAAGTAAGTGCGACGCGAAAGTGTTTTTGATGCGGGAATGTGATTTAGAATGTTGGCTTATTGTGTTTGTGTTAGTTACGATGAGGGGAGAATATGAAATAAAAGAAATTGTGGGTCACAAATTATGGTATTATTATTCAACAAATCAAATCAAATCAAATCAAATCAAAGCATTTATTTCAATTAGACCATTTACAGGCACTTTTGAATTGTCAAGAAGTTACAGTTTAATATTGAAGCTAGTTGCTCGTTCCAAAACGTAGGTCTCTATGGAGAATAACGAGCAAGAAACTCCATGGACACTCTTTTCATTCAATTTGGTTTTTACAAAAACTTGGTTACAATATTCTTGTTGCTTCTATATGTGAAAACAATGAAGTGAAACAATGAAATATAAAAAATAACAAAATTATAATAAAGATGTAAGCCATGGCAGTCAAGAGATGACCAATCTCAACTGACAGCACCCGTTCACGAATATGACGCGTGCATCAGCACCATTTAGCTCAACCATCTTGAAGGGAACCAAACGACCCAACCCACGCGCCACCGTCAGCGAGACATTAAAGTGAGCATGACGAAACTCTCAACTGCCATGCTCAGTGTCCAACACATAGTAACTTAACAAATAAATGGCTCCATGGTACTCACATTTACAAAATTGAAATAAATTATGTTAAATTATATAATACTAAGGTTTTTAGTGAACCTATTCAACTTGCGACTTGCCCGTGAGTTCGTTCATGTGGCTTATTTTACTCGCGTTAAGTTACTGCTCCATTCTCGTGTGTCGTAGCATGATGTAAAGAACCCTATGTTACTCAGGAATAATGTAGCTATCTATTGATTAAAAAATGGTTAAAACCGGTCGTGTAATTTCAGAGCTTATTCGGTACAAACAAAGAAACAAAAATATCTTTCCTCTCTATAATATTAGTAAAGAAGTTGAAGTTAGCTAAAGAAAATCTGTCTATTCAGTAGAATCAGCAACTTATTGAAACAAAGAAAAATCGAAGTTATGTAAAATTTTAAAAAAAATAACGCGTATTGTACCAAATAAATTAACATAAACGGTAACAATAACAGCTGCACAATTCCTTTACCCAAACGCTATCACAGTAAATTGAAGCTTAATAAAGGATAATGAAAGCAACATTTTAACTGCGCTATTGTGCAGAAAAAGTTTTACAAAATGTTCAAAATACGTATAAAATATGTGCAGAATAGTCTCTTGTACGAGAATATCCCATTGCGCTGGCGGTTGAACGTGAAAGAGGTTTTTTATCGGGGCGAGGGCGTGGAGCGCAAGTGGCGAGAAGCACAGATAAAATCTAGCTTTGCTATCCGAGTAAACACGTGAGTAAAACGTGCCTTAGAAAGAACCCAGTGGCTAATACCTACCCTTTCGCTGGTGGATTTACAGTTAGCGTACGTTACGCCACTTTTGTAACTAACCCTGTTAATTAAAATGTACGGTTTTATACGCAAAGATGGTAAGAGACTACTTTTTAAGTCTCTAGTATTTTTAAGTTAAGTTTGCGTTCATAATTTTTAACTACACTTTCAAAATGATGCTTTCTTGCAGACTCTATACCTAAACTAATCTACATCTACACTAATATTAAAAAGAGAAAAGATTTGTATTTATGTATGTAAAGAATAAACATAAAAACTACTGGACCGATTTCAAAAATTCTTTTGCCGTTATAAAGCTACATTATCTCTGAGTAACATAGCCTATATAACATCACGCTACGACACACGAGAGCGGAGCAGTAACTAAAGAAGTAACTTAACCCGGTTAAAAATATCCAGAAGATAGTTATTTTTAGAATAGTTTTATACCGTTCTAAAAGTATTGAAACACACCTCAACAGTAAATAACAAATCGTCGTGCGGCAAGGATTACAAAAGATTAAGTTAAGATAGATAAGACTTCCACGTCGGCAACGCGGGGGACTCAGACAATGCATTTCCCGCCACCCAATAATCCGTCGTACAAAGAAATGAACGTGACAATACATTTGAACAACTCCTGTGTGTCACACGGTTCCGTACGTGTCGCGGTAACCGCAGCCTGTATCAAAGGGACAGTTCACACCGAGACGCGAGGCTGAACACATATGTTAATAGAGCTACTCAAAATATAACTTTATTTGCTACACGAAAAGATACACATTCCATTGCGACAACTTCATTGTGAGTAGGTGCAAAATATTTTTTTTTTATCGCTCTTAACTCTAGTCTTGGTCAAAGGTGAGATAGACAAAGTCTACGATGGAGTGAGCTTACCCAAAAGAAGCCTTCACTCTAATTTTGAAGAGATTAGGGTTACATGCGTTCGGAAATACAGACGCAGGTAGAGAGTTCCATTCTTTGCAGTGCGCATTATAAAAGATGTTTGAAAAAGTGCGAATCGATGGAATGGCAACGTATTATGAATTCAAACAATGAAATGAGAATCTTTTCTTGTAGTAAATAAAGTTATTATTTGTGTAGCCGTGCAGCGTCGCGTTGCGTCTCGGTGTGAAGTGACCCAAAATCGTAACGTGGTGTCGTAAACGCACGTACTCGTGCGATAAATTCGATCGTAGAAAGGCAGGATTGAGGAGTTCATGGCGTACTGTAGCGTATATTATACTTTTATTAGTACACAGTTAAGTTCAAGGCTACTTCTCCGTGTATGAGGAGACGTAGTACGTTTAACTCGGGAAGAAGGAAGGAATTGAGATGACACCTAGCTATAACGTACTAGAAATGTCATAATGTTTTGTTAAGTCGAGAAAAAAAAAACATTTTCAAGCGATGCAAAAGGATTGGTGTTGGTTTAGGTTTCTGTATTGCATGTGACTTAAAATATACAAAAATAAATAGCGAGATTTAACTTTTGATAACGAAATACATTGTCAAAAATATTTGTATTATAAACCTTTTTATCTTAAAAGACTTCAAAAACTTAAAAGTTAAAAATCAGTTTAGCTTTGGAAGTCGACGGCTTTGATTCTGTTTGTTGGCATTTAAAAAAACGTACAGCCGAAATGGAAAGCTGAAGCTGAAGTTGATTAAAATAAAAGGATGCCTCTCACCCAAGCAATTTCCGCTATATCATGCGTTCATTTACAAACATAATTTAAACTCTCATAAAAAAACAACCATTACATCGACAAAGAAAAAATACTATAATTCTTTTTCTCCACAATAATGTGCAACATCCCTTCAGTTTCATTATCACAAAACTCATTACACAGTACAAACTTTGTATTCACTTCATTTCAGTGTAAGGAACAAAGAAACCGGTTATATCCGGTAAAAGTCGTGAACCGGTGAAAGTCAAGACATTCGACGTAAACCGTAACTCTTGACAAGTTAACCCACGTCGTTCCCGTACAAGTTACAACTTACTTCACTCAACAGATACGTCGGTAATGAGAGGGTCTATTACGGCTTTCGTACATGGAGAGGCCAAACTGAACTGACGAACTTGCGTCAGGCCGAAGGGCTTGACGGTTGCGTGAATGTATATGAATTAGTAAGAATGTTTAGTTGTAAAAGTTTGTTTTGGTGATCTCTTGGGCAGTTAAAAATGATAAAAGCTTAATATTCACCCTCCTTATGCCAAATATGTTTTAGGCCTAGGTATGACCGTAGCCAACAAACCGGTCAAACCCAGACTCCAGGCATCTACAGATAAATTCCTTATGGAAAACCCACACCGCTTCCAGCAGTCACGGTCGCAAACAAGATTGGACGATAATGATGACATAGCATTCAACACTTGAGAGCAAATGAGTCACGTCACGTCAGTTAAAAATATTGATTAACTCAAGACTTTACCTGACTTTACAGAATAAATATACAAGAACAAGGGACTTAATTTGTTAAAACGATTTGAATGCCTTATTTTTTTTTTATCTGTTAAAGTTGATAAGTTTCTACAGAAAAGTACAACAGGATTTAAAATAAGAGAAACTCTATAAACACAATAGTGTTTACAGAGTTTCTCAATCTATGTCTATCACCCGTGCGAAAAATAAACGATAAAATATTAAAATTTGGTGAATGTACACAACTGAGTGTCTTTTTTTTTAAGGCGGGAAATCATCAAATAATTTCCCCCGCCCTGGGCGGGGCGGGAGAGAGTGTCAGACTTTTACTGACTAAAACCCGTCTATGTTCCTTCATGTGCCCTTTGCGTTCCGGGGGCGCGGTATCTCTTTCGAACAACCAGAAGCCCCGGCAGGCATCAGCCCTCAGTGGCCCCTTCCAACTGAGAGTGTACGGTAGCCCTTACAGAAACGTTTATACTTTAGCCTAAGTAGAAGCTATTTGCTACAAGTACAGACAGTAAAATCTGACCTTTCGATCTAGATTATTTAGCCAAAGGGCTCTCGTTATACTTGTTGTTTCGTAAGCCGCTGTTACGAACTATGATGTTCAACAAACAAAGGAAGGTTCAATAGAATTTTCTTTTGAAATAGATAACAAACTAACAAGATGAAATTAAATGAGCACGTTTGTTATGTTTTTTTATAACAACCATTATTCATACTTTAGAGATTCTATTATATCGATACCAGAAGTATCAATTAACGTAAGGGACATTTTGGCGAAAATGAGTTATATACATCATTGGATTCAGAATTTTCTGCTCTATCGATTGGTATTATTAAAAAAATTCTATCGTTAAAAAAAATTACCTTACGTTAAAAAAATTTGGCCTGCGTAAAACGATTTATGAAAAAAAAATGATGTAACGGACGTTTACATTTTTTTTTCTCAGAAAAATAAAGTAAGTCATAGTGTTAATAATTTACAACCTCAGTCGATTTAAATAGCATGTCCCTTACTTTAATTCATGATTAGAGTTTTTTAAGAATTATTTCTAAAGGTGATGGCTAAATGACAGCCCCCGGGCCAGATACATTCTGGAATGTATATGAATCTTACATAGCCTCATAATATTTAAAAAATCATTCATGAATTATGTAGTGTTTAATATTTTCCTAGCACTTTCGTGAACTATTAAACATAATAAAGTATCTAAAATAAAAACTTTTTCATCACAAACATTCGCTTATAAATATACAACCTCATTTTCGTTTTTAGTTTTATTTTTTGTCAGTTGAAGAAAATTATATACTGTCACACACCGTTTTTTCCTTTTTAGGCAATATTATTCTACCATTATATTATTCCCAAAAAGTATCTGAATCTTTTTTACATGAAATACTAATATTTAGCCATTCAGCATTACATTGTACCTAGTACCATATTTATACATGGTACCTGGCACATGGGGCAGTGGTCTATACTTCCATTTAGCCATCTCCTTTCATTTAAATCTGTGATAGCTAAGCTGAAACTAACATTAATCATGCAAAGAACCTATTTCCATGGTGTTAAAATACCATAATTTTAGTAGATAATCTATAGTTACATCAAATTGCAACACTGTAAAAGTCCTTTACAATAGGATTACGTATAATTTTCTATTTCTCTTGCTGCTTACACTATGCTTGACGGTTTACACATAAAATATTAGTAACGTAAGGCACAACTAAACATATTTTTTTAATGTAAAGGACATGCTATATTTTAATCCGCTGGGTATTCCTAAATCTTTCGTTTAGAGCATGAAAGAAGAGGAAATTCTAAGAAACTTTGCTCTAGACACAATTAAAATTGGAGCAGACAGTAAAAAGTTATACCCAGATTTAAAAAAATAAAATCGTTTTTTGGCTCTCCTGAAAAACCGTGTTTTGTCCCTTACATTAATTGATACTTCTGGTATCGATATTTATAACTAGCTTTTGCCCGCGACTTCGTCCGCGTGGATTAATAGTTTCTGTTCCCGGGGGATTTCCGGGATGAAAACTATCCTATGTCCTTTCTCGGGTCCCAGACTATATCTGTACCAAATTTCATTGAAATCGGTTCAGTGGTTTAGGCGTGAAGAAGAGACAGACAGACAGACAGAGTTACTTTCGCATTTAGTAAGGATAATACTCGTATCAGCCTATTACTGTCCCACTGCAGGGCAAATGCCTCTCTCATATAAAAAAGGCACGAGAAATACACTAGACGACACAGTTGGCGCAGTGGCAGTAGCTGAGCGGTTGGCTGCTGCACTGCGGTGGGTTCGATTCCCGCACGGAGCAAATATTTTTATGGCCTACAGATAGTTGTTTCGAGTCTGGCTGTTTTTGTATGCGATTTAATATGATTGTTAACGCACCCACGATATAGGAGAAATTGTTCATCACCCTTGCAATTGAAGATTTCAGACTGACGCTGACCACACACGTCAAACATTCGACGACCGATTTTTTTGTCGGTGGGAATGGAAAATATAAATTTTAATATACCAACACACATATCCTACAAATGTCGGTCCTCGAAACTATGGTTTTATTGAACGGTCCGATAATCGATCCTATGAAAGTCGAACTTATATTAATTATAAGTCTACGTCTTCTCACGAAGTTAACTGTATTTACGATGCTCACATAATTTTATGACAGAGATTAAAATATAATTTAATATATCTATGGTGGTTATAAATCTGTGTGGCAGGTGTCTCTTCCACATTACTGATGTCTTCAACGAGAATATATCCCCGGCTTCCGCGTACATTCTGATGTAAATTGAAACATTCGTCAAATAATCAGATTACTTAAACCTGCTTATGGAAATACCCTAATTTCGAAATTGTATCAAGGTTTCCACCTTATAAAACGTAATGTCTTTTACAATTTATACACGAAAAATGTTATAATCTCGTTTATTGTTTGCAAATAATAACGTAAATTGTGTTATGGTAACCATGGCAACAGAGAGTAAATAAAATATTTAGGTTTAATATGATTTATCATGGAAAAGACCAATTTTGTTATAAATGTACTATTATAATACATTCAATTTGAGATGCCCTACATGATAAATACGACAACTTTTTCGTACAAAACGATTTCAATGTGAAGCATGCTCAACAACAGGGGCACGTACTAAGTTAACCTTCCCTCGTAGCTGAATAGCTACGCCGTAGCTGATATCTACGCCGTAGCCGGCGTAGCGCGCCTGTTTAGCCCTGTCGTTTAAGATAAGGCTAAATTCAAAATTTCGCTGCGAAGATAAGCTAATGAGAATAATTTTTGGACTGCCTCACTAGCATATTAAGCTGTTTGTGTATTAAACTGTGTTATTTTGTACAGATGTACATTTTTACTGTGCGATTTAAGAAAATATAAGGTCTTCGTCAGAGGTTTAAAGAAAAAGCACTTTTGTGATTTTACACTCAAATAAAACAATCTAGATTATTTCCTTGTCATTTAATTTAGAAAATAATGTTGATGTTTTTAATTTATACATCTACTTTGTCCCAAAAACATTGTTTATGCATTACTAAGTTTTTTATTAAAATATACCTACCCTTTGTTCCGCCGCAATACTTTTCAGCGGCAGAACAGTAAATCCTTATAATCCGCGAGGAGCGTCAACATTTCGGTGCAAATACACAAAGCCAACTCTTGTGTGCTTTATCTAAATTTTTTCTCCTTCAAAATCTTGGTCTTAGGAAATACCGGCGAGATTTAACAGGATCATGAATAATCTTCTTTAACATTAAATATTACTTACTTTAGCCACGCCCCTGACTTCTCTATACATTAATTATTATCTTAAGTTAAATTGCGAGTTGCCTGGACTGTGTAGGTGGGTTGTGGCTGTGCCATCTCGCGTGGCCAGTCGCATCGGTGATCCACGATTAAATGGGTTTTTTATTTTTGTTTTGTTTTGTTTAATGTCAGTGCCATTATACTAATCGTAAGTTTTACTACTAGTCATTTTATTTTTAATCATGTATACTTAGAAAAGCTTTTTTTTTTTTTTAAAGACGGGAAATCATCAAATAACTTCCCCCGCCCTGGGCGGGGCGGGAGGGAGTATCAGACTTTTACTGACTAAAACCCGTCTATGTTCCTTCATGTGCCCTTTGCGTTCCGGGGGCGCGGTATCTCTTTCGAACAACCCGCAGCCCCGGCAGGCATCGGCCCTCAGTGGCCCCATCCACTTAGGTAAGCTATGTCTTTGATATAAAATTATAAATGGATTAATAAAAAATCTGTACAAACGATTGTCTAATAAGTTAGTAAACACCGTCAATAAATTGACATTATTTTTATGAGCTGTCAAAACGCAATCCCCTCATAAATTTTATATGCCAATAGCACACTATGACGTCTCTTATTTTTCCTGTCCTGAAAATCGAACCTAGGATCCCATGCTTAGCAGTAGCGTTTGTGACAGCAGGGCAACAGGGCAGTCAAGTATAAATAGACGGTGATTATGTGAATCACGTGCATACGCTGTGAGAGACGGCCCACACGGTAGAACTACCTTACCAACTAATATACTGAGAGGGGGAGGCGGGATGCGATGAATTGGCGGGGGCGGTAAGTGCCGCTTCTTTACGTAGCAACCGTAATTATTATTCTTTACATTTACTATATCTACCCAATCGACCATAGTTTGTTTTACTTTTCAAGCATTTCAGGCCTCTTTAACCCGAAGGATTGGACAGTCAATATCATCTGCTTAGCCTTTTCCCAACCATGTTGGAGTCGGCTTCCAGTCTAGCCGGTTGCAGCTGAATACTAGTGTTTTACATCGAGCAACTGCCATTCTGACCTCCACAATCCAGTTACTGGGCAACACGATTCGTCTTGTTTTGGTTAGGACCGTACCAATACTAATATAAAAACAAAAAAAAATACAGGCAAATAAATATTGTAAGAAATCAAAGACAACTCTAAAGTTTTATACCCAACTGCGTCAGGAGGGTTATGTTAACAGAAAAGTGTCAATCGACCTACTTTTAAGAATTTCCTGGTACCTTAAGAGGGAATTCTAAGATGTAATCCTCCTTTCACTGGAAGCGACAATTTGAAATCCATGCAACGCGTCGAGTGTCGACGCAGAATCTAATAACCAACTTAACGTGTGTCAGCCGTTTGTCATCTCAGACGGGTTATTAAGGTCAACTGGGGCGCGACTGGTTTATTGCAATACCCACTACTTCTACCTGTCTTTTTTTTTATAGATGGGAAATCATCAAATAACTTCCTCCGCCCTGAGCGGGGCGGGAGGGAGGAGGGTGTCAGACTTTTGCTGACTAAAACCCATCTATGTTCCTTCATGTGCCCTTTGCGTTTCGGGGGCGCGGTATCTCTTTCGAACAACCCGCAGCACTTCTACTTGTCTATGTTTTTACTTTTTTAGGCAATGTAAATCAACTTTTTTTGTTTAGGTAGTATTATTTCAACTGGTCCTTTTGGAAATCTATAGGGGAGGCCTATGTCCAGCAATAGACGTCCTGCGGCTGATATGATGATGATGAAAACGATTGTTTGCTTTCGTTAGTATTGTAGTCGTAAACTCTACATTGGTCTTGGGTTTGATTGATTGACGAAGGTCGAATAAAGTGCTATTAGGTTTTTCATTACTAGTTTCTCATTAGCACCTCGGAGTTTGGAAGCTGGTGGTGTAATACGCGTCTCAGAAAATACCTAAAGCAGTTGGTCCCGCGTCTGATCTCACCTCGGTCATGTCAGCTAGACTATGCGAGTGTAGTCTCCAATAAAATTGACCTTTACGACCGTAATTCTTTTGGGAGTACCTAATATTTATAATGTGTGATAATTTTGTTTTAGGTGTAACCGTTAACAAAATTAACAAAGGAAATTATAGCTACAATGTAACACCAGAGCGCTATTAGGTGGTTGTTTTTACAACATTCTGCGCTATTAACTAACCTATTAGAATAACTATAATAGCGTTATTATTAATTACGTTATATGCGCTAAAGAATTAAAATACCATATCATTAATAATAACGCTAACAGCTATTCTAAATGTTAATAGTTATTCCCCAAGCTAGGTATGATTATCTAGTTCTAAAATACAACAAAAATATTCCAAAGCTATTTTAGTTTAAAATACAAGCTTTTTAGGCCTCTGAGTCCATTGGGCCAATTATGCTAATAGATAAGACGTGGCAATAAGATGAGAAGTCGACAGCGTCGCGGTATCAAAGACTCCCCGAGCTCCAATAGGAATAGTGTTTTATTTTTGTAGAATTTCTTTATGGGGACCGTCCCGATTGTCGTTGTAAACTAGCTTGGATGTAAGTGCTCTTATCCTATCTTTAGAATATTATATGCTACTAATATTATAAATACGAAAGATTGTGCGAATGGATGAATGGATGTTTGTTACTTTGGTATTCCTCTGCCTAACCCTTCGCGGAATACACCCGTGATGGTATGTGTTGTCATGAAACTAACGGGTTATATCTACGGTAAATAGGTCCAACATATTCCGACGATAATGGAACACCACATCATTAAAATATAACGACCCGACATAAGTGAAAATATCCCATTAATACGTCTGCGGGCCACAAAACTCGCGTAAACACTGTTGACAGTGAAATCGATCCTTAATATAGTCTCAAAACGCTAACCATGCAAAATTAAAGACGCGTTTATTATCATAATGTGGTCCGTAAAAAGCTTTTGCTCGTTGTAACGGCAAAATCACTTTCCCTGTGAATTTTTATAGCATTTTATTGTTTATGCCCGTTCCCCCAGCCTATTACAGCACTTTGCGTGTGAATTATTTGGCAACTTGCTTGCTTATACCACCCATTACACGATTTATGTACTAGCCCAACAGAACACACACCAAATAATACAATGCCCGTTAAAAAATCGTGCCCCGCATGTTTATAGTACTTTGCGAACTCAGAACGTACTTTGTTGAGTGTTTTTGTGTTCGATAGCTAGATGATTATTAATATTTTATTAACTAAAGTTTGAGACGGGCTGTTTAGGAGTTTATGACTGTAGGCGCCGATATGACACGGTTGGCGTAGTGTCTGAGTTTTTGGCTGCTACGCTGCGTGTCGCGAGTTCGATTCTCGTACGGACCAAATATGAGTATGACCTACAGATAGTTATTCCGTGTCTGGTTGCAGGTTGCGAATTTAAGTTAATATGATTGTAAACTCACCCACAAATCAGGAGAAACTCCTAGTGTAGGGCAATAATTTATTAAAGCAAAAAGAAGTAAGACATACATACATTTAACATACCATCGCGCCTGTATTCCCCGCAGGGCTAGGCAGAGGTGTACCACTGTATATCCACGGTTCGTCGGTATATTTAGGTCCGATTTAATAGCGGGCGAGCCTATTGTCATTAACCGGGCAGAAATCCTAACTCCAATCTGCTACTGAGAATTTCATAGAAAAACCCAATAACACTTTGCTCCACCTGGAAAAAATAATGACTGTTATTTGTTTGTTTGTGTGTTTCGCCGCAGCACCCATATAAGGCAGACGACGAGGCGTCTAAGGTCTTGAAAACGCGCTTGTCACCTAAATTCCAAAATTCAACACTGCTTTATAATATCCTCTCTAGTTTCCTAAAGCTTAATATATTAACCACATACCTTATACTGAAGGAGATTTTGAATCCTCTTAGCGCTCCCACTATAATACCGTCGCAATTTCTTCTAATTATAACATAATGTGGCGTAGCGAGACCACTCTTGATATCTACTACAGCCCCTGCAGGAAAACACACAAATTCATATTAAGTAAACTAGTATTTTCTTCTTTATATCCTTGGGTTACAGGTCAAAGTTGATTGCGCAACTTTATCACATGATACAGCTATTAATGTGGACGCGCGTACCTTTTTTTATGATAATAATATTCAAGTAGGAAAATTAAGCTGACAAAGCGACATATACTCGTATGTATTATGCTAAGAGGTAATTACACTTAATTGAGCACTCTACGTATTCCTCTTATCTAAGCAAATAGAATGATAATAAAAGTTTGCGATGATTATGAGTGTTTTATTCTTATTATTTACAGAATATGAGAGAACACGGTGAGGGTGTATTTTATTGAGTAAAAAGAAACTAACATGAGTAAGTAAAGTACTGAGAGACGTTTTTCAAAAAACAATCTATATTTATTTTTATGATAATAATTTTAAAAGAATTAATGCCCTATATAACTAACTATCTTACTGCAAGGCAAAGGCTTCTTCTCATACAAAGAAGACACAAGCATTGATCACCATGGTAGCTCAAGGCGGATTGGTGATTTCAGACTTATATTAATTATAAGTCAAGGTTTTCTCAAGATGTCTTCCTTTACCTGAAGCGAGTGTTAGTCTCTTGTACACAAATTTAAAAAAATACTTCAAATTAAAAAACATTTCAATTTTGTTAATTATTCTTAAGTAGGTATCGTCCCTAAGTGCGGCAGTTAAGTCATTAAATAATTACATTACGTTCAATTCAAAATTGAATTCGCAGTATTCCGCAGTAAGTCTAAAGTGCCCGTAAATGGTATTCCAATTGAAACATTTATTGGTAACTTGGTAAGTGGGTAAGCCCCCCCCCCCCCTCCTCTCCCCCCAAGGGCGCATTCAGTACTGCGCCGTGGGCATTGCCGATCTATACTTAAGTGTATTTCCGATTAAACATGAAGATAGCTAGTTAATTCAATAATTTAGTTTAAATTTTGATATTGATATACCACACACACCATCATGCCTGTATTCCCCGAAGGGTTAGGCAGAGGCATACCAATGTCCACCCACAGCTCACCAGTACGTTTAGGTCCCATGTTATAGGGGGCGAGCCTATTGCCATTAACGGGCACCTACCCTAACTCTGAGCTGATATTGAGAATTTCATGGAAAAACCAAATCACACTTTTTGCTCGTTTTTTATGGTGATGGTGTTGGTGGTTTTTATGGTGTATTGATACATCAATACACGATAATAATTGTTTTGAACAAAAGATTAATGCCGAATAATGAAATCCAAACTATTAGGTCAAAGTTAAATAATTTACTTCAATGAGACCATTAAAAGACAGGTTGGAACGTCATTTACAAGAAAAATGAATTTGCCCATTCCATTAGTTTCATAATAGGCGAATGGAAAAGAAACTCTTTGAAACTCCATAAGACAGCACAACTATATTGTTTGCTTATAAACACATTTAACAATATCAGGTTATTTATAGAGGTTTATGATCTAGACGCCCCCGCAAATAAGACGGTTCTTGAATACAACGAGCAGCAGAAGAACTTAAAGCTATTGTACATATTATTGAGTTTCTTGCTTGGTGTTCTCCTTATAGATCTACATATTGGAACAAGCAACTATTTTCAACTTTCTGTCTAACTTATTGACAATTTAAAAGTGTATGTGAATGGTATATTTAAAACAAATGCTTTGACTTGAATTTAAATTCAGTTATCAACATATACATATACAGGAAAAAAAATTAACCAGTGCGTAAATTTTGCCATAATAAACTTCAACACGTTTTATTAAACACGTATATTTTATTTTGATATGTCTTAGTACTAAAAAAAAAAGTTATCGCTTACGAAACATGTATACTTAAAAACCATATTTTATTGTCACTCGGCGCTAGCGCATTCCCCACCCCCTCACCCCAGCCATGCGCCCGGGCGGCGGCCAAGAGTTGTCATTGATAGTATGGCGAATAGATTATGTCCATGTTTTGCTTATTTCAAACTCGGATAAGGATGTTTTTTTTTTATTTTTTTTTTAACTAAACACGGAAATGTTTTATATTACTGACACTGAACTACCAAAAAAAAATTACGCACTGGTTAAAAACTTATCCTGTATAACATATTATAAGGAACAAGGATTATGAGAGGAAATATTTGTATTTTTGTATGTAACGAATAAACTTAAAAACTACTGGACCGACTTCAAAAATTTTTTGCTGTTTGAAAGATAAATCATCACTATATATGCTATATAACCTCACGCAACGACCCACGGGAGAGGAGCAGTAACCAAAGAAGTAGGTAACTTAATATGGAAGTCACAGATAGTTCTCTAGTTTTGTATATAATTAATGAATTCGGTAGGTCGTCAAACTCCTCTCCAAATACAAACAGCAAATAAAGAAACAGTACTACAACATTTAATCAAGCTATAAACAACGTATTGCTCCATCAAAGCAACACCGTATTGAATATTCGTCGTTCATTAATATTAAACCTAGCCTACTGTTCTCTTTGTGCTGTGGTCAATGGGCAATAGCGTGGCCTCGTCGTGTGCGAATGCATTTAATATGACACAATTATGCGGCGCACAATGACGCGGCCAGCTTGTTCGCATAACGACCAACACAATGCACAGTTAGCTAGAAAAATTAAATACAGGGCTGCCAGATTGTATAATTGGATACAAAATCTGTATAATCGGACGGTGTATTGTATCCATGATCATTTCGTATAATACGATACAAAAACATACAGCATGAAATGGAACGTGAGTTCACCTCTTGTTTTTTTCGAAATTGGCCTCTCATCTGTATGGGATGAGCAGAGATGCAGATAAAGTATTCCCAACGTGACAACTATGATACAGTGGAGTGTCGTGTGAACTCGTGTGGCCATATTTCCTGATTGTTCTCTGTTCCGGACTGCTTGAATGGGTTGGTTGAGATTTCGTTCTGTAGTTTGTGTAGGATTTTTCTTTCATAGTTGTCAATCTTTGCTTGAGATTACAAGACTATTCAGTCAGAGATTATAAAGCTAATAAATAAAACGAATCAGCATTAAAGCACAGATAAATATGTTTGTTTTATGAAATTATGAAAAAAAATAAGATTTATAGAATGGTTTTGTATAATGCGATCAAATTTTGTATAATTGCAGATACTGAAAGGTATAGCCGCGATTTATTTGCTGGCAGCCCTGATTAAATAAGCTTGTGTATAACAACATATTAGAGTAGGTAATGGTGATTTAGTTTTAAATTATAAGCGTTTATGTGTCACGACATTTGACACAGAAGGTAAAGTAAAAATCCAAGTAAAAATCGTATTAAAAACATATTATGAACAATCGCTAAGACATGGGGGTAAAGAAGTTAGAATAAAACTTTTTTTTTAAAGAGTTTAGCAATGATGTGGAGCGATTTTATGCAATCTATAGCAGACTTGAATCGCTCTACATTGGCTATTTACTAATCTTCTTTCGAATTAAGGCAATTTAGGATTAAGCCTGAAAAACAGTCCGATCAGTGCCCTTCTTTTCCCAGCGTACCTTGAACGGGTTGCCCCCTACCTACTTATAATATTAGTGTAAGTATGGATGGATAAGTAAGATTTATCCTTCCACACTATACAATTATAAATGATAAAGTAACTCTGTCTGTTTGTTGCTTATCTCATCACGCCAAAACCACTGAACCTATCTTAATATCTAACAAAGAGACGATTTGGTATTTAAATAAGAACATACTCCTTTTTATATCCCGCAAAATCCGACCGAGATAAACCGCAACACCTACTTTAAATCCTTCAAAAGAAAACGTCTTGCGACATAAATTGCATATCGACAACATAATAATGTATCTCAGTGCACAGTTCATGCGGGGGTTTCAGACATTCTGTGCATAAGTAGGAGACAACCGCACATGACCCGCTCCTCGCAGTTTAAGCCTTATGTAGGGCGACAAGGATTATGACAATATTAATCATTTAAATTGTGATTAAATCTTTATTTGTTTCTTATGAGAGCGTATTTTTATTGGTGCCTTTCTATCTAATTGTATGTATGTATAGTTATGGAGTCGCTTGGCCATCACTAATAAAGGCAAATTAGCACATAACTATAAGTAATTAAATAAACCATCTTAAAGCAACAATTTGCAACAAAAACAGTAAAAAAGCAAAAAGCAACTCAAAAAATAGGTATATCGTGTTTGTTAATGACAAAAAAAACAACATTCCTAAAACAACTGTAAATCCAAATCCAATCAAAACAGAACCGTAAATGCCTACTTAACATAACATTAAAGCAAGACGATGTATGCACAACATCAGTAATAAAGGGTTCAATGCAAATTCCGTCAGCAGACATAGCCGACCTACATGGACGGATCACAGGCTTTAGTTAGAGAGTTCGCGGTAATCCGTTTTCCATTATCGCTAGCGGCATGACCCGCTCTCCACACAAATCCGATTCCTGATGGACGCTCAGACCCCACCATTGTGAATATGTAGCCTTTAGAACGACGTCAAATAGGTTATTAACTTGCAAAGCAGCCGGGTCCGTGTGAAAATGTGTATCTCTAGCTAGTATCTAGTGTAATCGAGGTGCAGTGATGTGATTGGTTGATGACAATCGGCTCGTATATGGATTACGGAGATCTATGTTCCTATGTGTCGACAGTAAATTTGTTAGTAGATGAGAAAGGTTTAAATCAATAGGTATACATTTAGACCTATATAAAGGTCACTAATTTATTCTATGACTTACTGACTTATCAACTGAAATCTTAAAACGTACCTGCAATCTATCAGGCGGTCTGTGGGCGGTGAGCAATGGATAGCTCACCGTCCGTACGTTATTAACTAACGACAGACCGTGTCGACGGCGCGGCGCGTCCATGTTCCGCGCATAGAGGTGTCAGCACCTAGAAGGGGCCACTAAGGGCCAAATGCCTGCCAGGGCTGCGGGTTGTTCGAAAGAGATACCGCGCCCCCGGAACGCAAAGGGCACATGAAGGAACATAGATGGTTTTTAGTCAGTAAAAGTCTGACACTCCCTCCCGCCCCGCCCAGGACGGGGGGGGGTCATTTGATGATTTTACCATCTTAAAAAAAACCTGCAATCTATGACGCTGTTTGTCAGGTGGGTAGATGGCTGGTTTATGGGTAGAAGACGTCAGCTAAGAATGGATTCCGCGAATTTAAAAGATAGTAACGAACATATTGAAAAGGTAATTTAAGCTTCAGTGTATTTAAAAATAAGGTTTACTTATGTGTTTCTAGATAAAAAAGTATTCAAGCAGACAATTTTTAGCTATTAAAAAATAAACTTCCTCTTGGTAAAGATGAGAAGTACAGTCCGTGCCACGAAAGATGAGACAGTTTAGGGAGCTTGCGCAGGTACTAAGTGTACGAAATAGTTATCCATAATTTGTATATCTATTCAGGGATTTTTCGATGACATTGGAATTAAACAACATACAAAAATTCTTCACAATATTTTTTACAAAATAATAAAGTTGGAGGTCAAGTCTCATCTTTCGTGGCACGGACTGCACAGTCCAGTATCATAAGATAAACATAAATATTAAAGAAAAAAACAAACAAGTTTTAAAAATATGAAATCTTGTAAATATTGAATCATATAAACTAGGTCAGCGGCATAAAAGACAAAGCTTGCACCCTGCTACACTGTTGCACTGTTTATATTTAAAAAGGTGTTGTTAGCACAGCTGAATTGGCTGGGAGCTCTTGATGAAAGCAAACATTCCGACACGGCATGCGACATAATCCGATTTCCAATTATTATTATACAAACGAGGCGCCCCCTGACGGACATATTGGATAGGCATCACATATGCATACAAGTACATACCTGCATAGCCGTAGCTACTAAGTTGCACGAGGTTTAAGCTGATACAAGACAAACATGAGGATATGAGCAAAGACTTTTTGTTTATCATCACAGAATACGCGTCCTTAGTTGCCCGTCGTGAGCAACTACGTGCACCATTCAAGATGTAAACGAAGCCAATGATAGAGCTATACAGGTTGCTTATTACTGGTCGGAGAACATTTAATACGAGTCAATAGACACGAAAAGAAGAAGATCATGATAGAAAAGAAAGCTTAAAATGTATAATTCTGTATATAAAATATTTAAAAAAAAACATTTATTTTAAAGGCGCAGGTATAGAGCTTCATTCCTTTTTTCTATGCATACGAAGCTACTTTTTGTAAGAGGAATAATATTATTTTATTGTATATGACGTTCAAAAGTGTCTTTTGATGGTATAATTACAGTAAATTATTTGATTTTGACTTGGGTGAACTTTATTCAACAAAATTTTATCCATGACAATAATATTAGTTCGGTTCAGTTCCTCAATAATTAAAAACTTAACAAGACAAAGTACAGACAATCCCAACACATCACGTGTACGCGCATAAATAATGCTACTTGTAACACGGTATTTTATTTACGACGGCATGTGGACAGTGAAACGAGCGAGCTCAATGGAAGGGAAATCAGTTGGGTATCCCACTCATCGATCGCGCCCAATGGTCCGGAACATGTACGTATTGTTCTATTTCCACTTACAAACCACGATGCATGTTGCCTTACTGAACCGAATTTAGAGGAGAATATTCGATTGTATTTTTTTCTCATCCATTGTGGAGTGACCAGAATGGATAAGGTAAAGAAAGAATGAACATATTAAAAGAAGTTTAAAAGAAGCGCCAGAAACAGAAAATTTGAAAAAGAACCCCTTGTCTTGGTATGGGCATGTAAAGAAGAGGGATGAGACGCATGTGACCAAAAGAGTTATGAATGTGGATGGATGGAGAGGAAGAGGGAGGTCAAAGGAAAGATGGATGGATTTGTTGAAGAATGATATAAAAGAGAAGGGAGCCAGTGATATCATGACGGCTGACAGGACGGCATGGAAGAAGAAAACGACCGTGTTGTGCCGACCCCAAGTAACTTGGGATAAGGGCGGGTAGATGAAAATGATTCTATTCTATTTTTTGCTAGCATTAGCCTACTTCAAAGGGCGATTGCTGATTGGATCATGAATTAGATTGTTATAAAGTGTTATTGGGATTTTCCATCAGTAATTTCAATTTTCAGTAGCTACGCAGAATTTTGTGTAAAACGTGCGATTGCTAGAAATAGTCGTTTAAATTGTACTAAATGAAAATTAAAACTGTAGGTCGAGTACGAGAGCGCCAATATAAAAAAAAGTATTCGATTTGAGTCAATTATCGAATTGGAAATACGATTATCGTATTTCGCTAGTCGTATAAAATTTTACGAAAATTAATTTTATACGACTAGCACAGTCATCTGATAATAATTGGGCTAGTCGTGTAATTCCTTTTTTATTTCTTTCAAAATATTTATAAAACCTTTAAACTAAAGGTATGTAGGTATTTCCAATTTTAAAGTCGATCGAATTTACGGTACGTTACGAGCCCGGGCGCTCCTGTTAAGCTCTCAGTGTTAAATATCACATATTATGTAGCATTAGAATCAATTTCGATATTTTGTTTTAGATGTTATTTGTCAAAAGAAGATTAATATATGTACATATAACTCTAATAAAACATATTGGAATCAAAAAGTTCCTTACAAACACAAGTATTATAATTTACGAATAATTAACCAAAACACAAAACTTACAAATAATAATTAAACTACAAACTGTACAATTTATAAAAAACAAAAGAAAGAAAACGCTCAGCATCTAAAATTTTCAAATAGGTGAAACAAAAGAAATCTCAATTCAAATTCGAATCTCAATTTAAAAATCGAATGAAACTGAAATATGAACCCGTTTTACGAAATGAAATAGCAATAAACACTAATCCGATCGACTGCTAAGCAAACTGAACAAAGTAAGACTAGCACTTCAACGAAGATTAAAAATTTTACGCTTTCCAATATTTACGATCCATTTACAGTTTATTGGTATCTGGAGCAGTAAACTGTGCTGTTGTTGATATCTCTTCAATTAAAGGAGATTTTCATTTTGAGAGGTTCAATTTTGGGGATCGCGCAAGGCACGTACGTTCCCGGGATCCGTTCGGGTAGTTTCTAGTCAGTAAGAGTCTGACAGACCCCTAAGGCGGAGGACATGCACGAGGATTTTCCACACGGGCAACAAAAAAAAAATGGGTGTTACGTATCGCCGCGTGTTGGGGCGTATATAAGCGTGTTCCCGCGTATGCATTGCTTGAAAGGAGCGCGGTGTAAGCTCAACCATAATGATAGGAACCGATGTTTTTTTTTCTCGCTTACATAAATATTTACGTAGGTAAGTAGGTATTTGAGTGGAGTAGAGATTAGCTTAAAACAATTTGGCCACAGAATTACTCCTTAGTGGCTAAATCCAAGACCAAAGATGAACTAATTACACCCACTAATCTATACTTAATTGTTATATTTATGCGAATGTAACAGACTCTATCTGTCTGTCTGTTAGGCTTTCACGCTCACGCACAAAATCGTCAAAATCTGACAGACACAAAAACGTTCAATTTAGTTTGTAAAGGTACCTACATACATATGCATCAAAAAGAACATGCACTATAGTATAACATAGAATGCTTTAACACCGGAAAATTAAAACTTTACAGGCGGGCCGAGCTTCGAGCAAGCTCGAAATATGTAGATAGATAGATGATTGACACATTTTTTGTAGAATCGATCGAACGTTTCGGTACCAGACTGTTGTTTGTAAAAACTGACGTAGGCATAGAGTCAGTACAGAGGTCAAGTGTGAGTGGCCCATTTAAAAACTGCGCTTGAAAAGTTGCAAACAAAGTGGGAGTACCTACAGTCTAGATGATAGCATTCTTTTTTTAAATAAATTTCCAATCTATTTCATCCTATAGTTCGCGTATTAAGGGAGTGGACACCATTGCCCAAATTCTTAAACGTTGAGCTTTAGAAAACAATTAAAAAAAAACGACTTAATACCCGATTAATTTTCAATGAACTGCGATTTTCTATTCATTTTAATGAATAATAACTAGCAGTTAGTCAAAAAGTTGGCCAATAGATAACGTCATAGCATTGCCATACAAAATCTCTAGAAGAACCGCGTTTTGACAGCTCATAAAAAGTATGTCAAATGATTGGTAGTGTCTAGCCCGTATTCAACTGCCGAATATGACAAAATGCGGCGAAACCGTATTCAATCACCGCAATCTTTCGCACCTCAGCTTAAAATGCCTACTCAATCAATTTGACAAGGATTTAAAATGTAATATTTTAAAAGAGAATGCGGTATTTTATTGATTAACTTGCTACTGCTCGCGTCTTCATCCGCGTGGATACTTTCACCAACGTTAACGTTACGTATTTTGTTTCTGCTCTCCTCCCGTGTGTCGGAGCGTGATTTTATATAACCCATGTTACCTCCTGATAATTTAGCTATTTCAGGTAAAAAAAATGGTTCAAATCGGTTCAGTAGTTTCGGAGCTTATTCGGTTCAAACAAACAAACAAGAAAATCTTTCCCTTTTATATATTATTAGTATTATACTATTAGTATAGAGGTATAGATCTTATCTTTTGTTGCAGCTCCGATCCCGTGTGTCGTAGCGTAATGTTATATAGCCTATATTACGTCCTGACAATTTAGCTATCAATTCGTGAAAAAATGGTTAAAATCGGTTCAGCAATTTTGGAGCGGTACAAACAAACAAACAAATAATCCTTCCTCATATAGAGATAATCCTAAGAACGTCGAGCAAAGTGAAGAAGTAATGAAACCTGTGATGTCTGTCGTCGTTACTCGCGTTTGATTAACTGTTGTATAAAGCTGTGTAGCTGCAAAATAGAATATTACGCTCATTTCCCTTGTGTAGTCAGCAGAGATATCATTGAGTGCTATTCAGCGAGTTGGATTATTATTGGTATTCACTGTCGCATTGCTGTTTGCGTCGTAAGAAACGAACTGTTAATGAAAATCTTTAAGATTCTCTATGAAAATACATTGTCCCAAGCTTAAAGGACTTAAATAAACTTTAGCAACAAACGTTTTGAGTCATTTTGTTAACAAAGTTTAGCACACTTTAACATAATCTCTATTTTTAATTGAGACTTTTCCCTCAATTTTCTCCCTAGGAATTTGTCCTATATCGAAGGAGCTTTAACAAAGATATAAACTAACATACACCAACAGCCAGACCCAGAAGCCATACAAATATTCACACAGTGTGTGGGAAACGAACCTGCGACATGCAGTGCTGCAGTCAACCGCTCAGCCACTGTACTAGCCGTGTAATCAAATCAAAATCTATAACTGAGTAAAATATGGCAAACCGTACGTAATCGTATAACACTAACAATATTAATAAAATCAAACCAACACAGCAAAAACGCAAACTTCACCAATCAAACCCTGATCACTGCAACATAGCACACGTTGCGAGACCGCGTCATTATTTTAATGAACACGCGACGTGCGTCGGCATCGCAGATCGACCACAGGCGTGTCACAGCTGTCATCGAACAATGTAACGCCAGTGATTATGCAGCACAAAGCGCGCCCAGCGGTACAAAAGCGGCGACCAACAAAGTACCGCGCCTATCCCGCAATTATCTAAATGCTCTCTCCAAAGGTGTTGGCATAGACAAGGACACAGATATGACATGAAATGGAGCTGTATTATTGTCTTTGGTTGTTGTGCTATGAGATTATAAACTGTTTTAGTCTATAGTATTTCTCCCGCTTTGACATTGACATTTCTTCGCGCTAAAAGCTCAGGCTTAAATAAATTAGATCTTATGATAATTGTTACTAACGCTTAAATATGGATTCTGTCTGAAATAAATGGATACCGTTATTATTAAAGAACTCTGTTTCAAAAACATAATCATAAAACTTACTTGACTGCCAGTGTCAATTTAAAAAAGTGATTGTTTAAATTTAGAATCCTCCGTGCCTCGTGAATAAGACGTTCGTAGTCTGAAGCCTGTTATTCTCATTCAGGCGTGTCCGTTTACAACAAGATGGAGGTAGTATTCTATACTTTAGTAAAGCGGAAAAGTTTGTTTGTTTCTTTAAATGCGCTAATCTTTGAAACTACCAGACAGATTGAAAAAATCTTTTAGTATACGATAACCAGATTCATGAGGAATAGTATAGGATATGGGTAGACGCTACGACTCACGGGAGCGGAGCAGTAGCCCAGTATTATATTGTATAATCTATGCAGTAGCCAAAGACGTAACTTAACGCGGGCAAAAAAAAGCAATGCGAACGAAGTCGCGGCAGAAGCTAGTGTCGTATATATCACATACCTAAATACATGTCACATTCATAGTACAGTGCATAGTAATTATATTTGAAATACATTTTTATTTTTATATAAAACTAAATTCCACCAATTTCAGTTTGACGGATTATGTGACGCTCGTATTCATCATATTCTATACGTAATCCTATACAATACTCAAATGAGTTATATTATGTACTACAATTTGTATTGGAACATTGATGTAAATAATAAATTTTATTATCCCACTGAATATTTCATGCGACAGGAACAATGTATTTTGTTTGTTTACAATAAATTGAAGCTCTACAGGTTTTAAAATGTACACAACGGTAACATTAACTGCGTGAATTTTAATGCTATTAGCGACCAGTTCTCCTGCCATTTTTTATGGGTTTTTCCTCTCTTTGTCAACTCATAACATTGTAATAGGCATGTTTCTGAGAGATAAAAGTCCCCTATGTGTAGACTACGTGATAAAAGTAAGATTAATAACGATAAGCAAAACAATAAATTGTGTTCAAATAATAATAGGCCTCTTCTCTGACAGAGAAGGCTTGATGATGAGGATTGATCACCACTCTTGCTCAAGGCCGATTGGCGATTTCAGACTTACCTATATAAAAGTCTAGATTTCCTCACGATATTTTCCTCCACCGATGTCAAAGATTTCCAAAATAAACTTTACATTCAAAAAGCATTACAGGTGTTTTCCATTTTTCATTGCCCACTTCCCGTGAAAACGAAACAGAATTAAAATCCACAAAAAAGCTTTCATCTTTTGTCGTATAAAACAAAGTTATAACTTAATTCCTTATTCTATACTTCTGAGTTCTTAAAACAATACGGAGTCATTAAGAGCGGAGTGTCCTAACTACAAGCTCGGTAGTCCCGGTACAAGTCCTGGCGGAATTATTCAGACGCCCTTTTAAAATGTGCTTTTAGCCACCTCGTGTAATGCGATGTCGTTTGCGCAAATTGTAATGGCCGCTAGGAAAAGTATTAAAATTTATTACGACATCTTTGTGAATTTGAGAAAGGCGCGCTAATGAGATGCGAAATTATGGACTTATTGTCTGTTCGTGAAATAGAAATAATTTATGCTATTAAGTATTTCGGTGTGACGGTTTTTGAATTGCGTTCTTTTTTCTTTTTCTTTTTGACGTTTGGTTTTGAACCGACTGAGGATTTTTGGTTTTTATGGCAAGATTCTTTTCACTGTCCTTAATTAAGTGCGATTGCAATTAAAGATACTTTACGTTACTGAATATTCTCTGTTCGATTGAGCCTCCCCAGCGTTTTCAGCTGCTTACGAATTAATAAAGACACGTACAACTATAGTTATAATTATAGGTACACAGCAAAGCCGAGTCTCCGAGATCCCGGCGGATTATGCAGGAATTTAGCAGATTAAACCTTCATTACTGTTGTTCGGTAACTTGCCAGGAATGCCGGCCGAGCTCAAAGCGAGATTTATACCGGCTCCATCTGGATTCCGCGATCAAAACATTCGAATACCCGCATAATTTGCTGAATACGAGTGTTTTATGTAAATACAGTAACGCCGGATCACTGACGCGACGATATTTTAAATGAAAATGTCACCTCTGTTACTCCGTAAGAAGCCGGAGGATTCCGTGCGCCTTCTGGATATCTGTGAACGTCGCATTTGTAATTTACAATGTAAATAAGCATCATACGTAAGCTTTCGTATGTTCTGTCTGTAGGCACTTGTTATAAATATTTGAGGATGCTCACACCTAAGTGTACCTACGTTTGTACGTACGTTGTACTTACCTGTAGTGGGTTTAGGTAGGCAGCCATTAGTATCCAGCTGTATTATCCGATGCGACGGTTGTAGCCTGTTACACATTGTACATTGTGCAATACATTACGGTAGATACCTCGTATAGGCTGCTGATACAGTGCCAATATTAATATCCCAGTATCGTACCTATTCATACTGTCGCGAAAAATTCCAACATGTTCGTTAAAAATTGTATATTCAGGCTTCGGCAACCCGAATATTGGTCAAAGCCAAAAAAATGTAGCCAAAATTTAAACACGCCGCTACGATCCATATTCATGGTACGAATCCAATCAAAAATTCATTATTAAAACAAATCATGCGTTCCGTTGATTTAATCCTAAATAAACAATCAAAATCTCGGTCCAATACGTCTTTGTGATTGGTTTTAAATCCGTTGAAAGTTTCAAGGTATTCCAAATCTTTATTTGCTTTCGAGGCGAGCGGTTGGCGGGTATCTCGCTAATGGTGGGGTAAACGAAAATGCTGAAAAATGGAGCTATTTCCAGTGCTCAGTGGATGATCAGACATCGGTAATACTCAGCTATTGGCAGACAATGGGAAACTGCAGACTATTTACTGTTAGCTATTATTTTTATGGCCATGAGATGACGAAGAGTAAAATGGTTCTGAATTAAGTTAATTTTAAATTTTATTATCAAAACGGGATTCTGAGTATTATCAACTTAGAGTTAGTAATCCACAAAGCTTTACAACACAAATTGTTAATGCACGGTCTTGTAGGAATCTAAGCTGTGCACCAGCATATCGTAATACACAATTAGACAGGGTCGCGTCTGGCCGAGGAAACGACGGCGAGGCGCGTTAGAAGACTTCTTCAGAAATTAGCAAAGTATGGCAGAACATGGAAGAAATTTGAAAATTAGCTAGCTTATTAATATTAAATATTGCTAAAGTAAACCTGTCTAATTGCCACGGACATGTACCATGCTCATTGTTATTTGACCTATCGCTCAAAAAGTAATAAAGGATACATTAAACCTATAAACAACAGAGTTCACTGCGATACACCATTATAACTTTCCGACTAAAAGCTAACGCGTAGAATATTAAACACGAATGTCATGTGAATATTTACTGAACAGTTATTATTTATCACAGGCTGTTATGTTGAAAAACTGTATAGTGTTGGCAACGCTTTATTTACGGTGAAGCGAGCGAAGAATCCGCTGTAAGCCGCTATGGGAGGCCCACTGAGTTAAACTCAAACGAAGTGACAATATCCTACTAATATTATAAATGAGAAAGTTTGTGAGGATGGATGGATGGGTAGATGAATGGATGGACTGATGGATGGATAGATGGATAGATGCATGGATGGATGGATGGATGGGTGGATGGATGGATGTTTGTTACTGTTTCACGCTTAAACGACTGAACGGATCCGGATGAAATTTGGCACTGAGATAGATTGTAGTGTAGAATAACACATAGGATACTTTTTATCCCGCAAAATGTACGGGTCACGTGAGATAATATATAAAATTTCACGTGGAAGAAGTCGCGGGCAAAAGCTAGTATCAATATTTATAAATGACATTTGGGATCTTATTGATATTTTGTATTTCCGCGACGATACTTTTGTACTGTCTGATATTTTGGCGTTCACTTAGGTAGTTTGTTTTTTTAGTGGCCTATGTACCTATTTTATGCGCGGTTGAGCTTGCCCTTCCCCGTCAGACAAACGACGACCGATTTTTTGTCGGAGAGAATGAAACATATAATGAACTAGCTTTTGCCCGCGACTTCGTCCGCGTGGATTAATAGTTCCCGTTCCCGGGGGATTTCCGGGATGAAAACTATCCTATGTCCTTTCTCGGGTCCCAGACTATATCTGTACCAAATTTCATTAAAATCGGTTCAGTGGTTTAGGCGTGATGAAGAGACAGACAGACAGAGTTACTTTCGCATTTATAATATTAGTACGGATTCTAATATACCAACGCACACTTTCTACAAAAAGTCGGCCCCACGAAATTATGAATTTATTGAACGGTCCTCTACAAATACTCGGTCCTACACATCGCGACTAAAACTGTTACCATGGACTCAATACATAGATTCATTTAAAAATCAGTAGATTCACAAGGACTAAAATTTTGTCATTTATTAAAAAAATATTCCGTTTAAGCATTTATTTCCCGTTGAATGTTATTTAAAAAGTATCAATGTAAATATCTCAAAATAACATCGTTATTTTATGAATACAAAATTAATCGTTTAAATTCCTAATATTTTTTGCGTACCGTCATTAATCCGGACTGTTACCAGGGCTCCAAGCTTTTCCAATTTTCCCGGCTCATACATGGATACCAACATAATTTATTTTTAATATTCCCATTAATATCGTACAAATTCCATTAATTAATTGAAACAAAGTGGCGGCAATGTATTCGCCACGTCGCTTATCTGCGGTCAATACAAATTCAGATCTTTCTGATCAATATTCGATGACCGGAATAATATGTGGCGCAGTTTTAAAACGTTAATTAGGTACTTAGCAATGTTTTAAAGGTATTAACGTTTTTATATAGTTTTTCATTAAACAATGTCATAACAATAAATCAGTCTAGGTGCAGTTTTAACATAGATATAAGAAGAAAATGAGAAGAAACTTCAAAACATCGCATCAAACTTAAACAATAAGCACGCTCATCAAAAGCTTTAATCTGCGCTCAAAAACTTTTAACACCATTCAGTGTCTCTAGATCCCGGGCGTCTACTATATGAATTTCAAATGAACCTCTTGAGCCAACTGCAAGCGCTTCAGAATCACACGCTCAGCTATTCATGCATTCCTGGTAAATTAACTATCAGTACTTATGACTGTAGTACCAGCAAAGTGTCGCGATTAACTACTGAATATTGCCAACGTTTCATCAAACTTGCATCGCTGTTGGCAAACATTGAGTTCGGTTGATAGTGAAGCTAGTACGTGTGTAGGGTAATAAGGAGTTTAGCGTAAAAGAAGCAGCAGTTTTTACTAATTTAGTGTGATTAAGGGAACTTTTTCTTCTTTTCATATTAATTATATTAGTATAGACATCTGTCTATACTTACTACGTATAATTTATTAAAGTTAAAGAGTTTTTTTGTTTGTTTGTATCTCTGCAACTACCAGTCGGGTTGGACTAAATATTTTAGTTAATTATAGCTAGATTCATTAAGAATAGTATAATGTAGGCTATATAACGTCACGCTACGACATACGGGAGCCGAGCACTTGCTAGTAATAATTTATACGGCTACGTTTATTGCTGCGTCAGAGGCATTGTACAGGTCGTCAAGGATGCAGGTGAATAGCCAGTCCAGTATAATTAAAGGAGCTGACTAATTACCAGACTATATATTCATTCGTTGCCATATTTGTGTTGAACTAGAACTTTTTTAATTGCGTATTTTGTAGACAATTGATACTTTTTTTTTACCATGGTACGTCATCAAAATAAATATATAAACAAATAAATAAATAAATAAAATGGCTTTTTTCCGCTGGGCGGAGCGGAACGGAGTGTCAGACTCTTACTGACTAAAACCCATCCTAATGCCCTTTGCGTTCCAGAGCCGCTGTGACTCTTTAGAACAAATCCCGCAACCCTTACAAGGACAATTGATACTTAACGTGTAAACAAGCTTGTATCAATGTGCGTACGTGCGTAAACGCCTTAATAAAACACCCACATAAACGCTCTCAGGTAAACAGCCAGTACCAGTTTTATACATCTGGTTTCTACTTACATTGTTTTACAGGCACCCAAGTGCCTTTTAACTGGCGAAAAAAAATAGCAACATGAATCATGTCACATAAAACATTTTCCAGACGCAAACTGTGTAAAAAGATAACTAATTAGTGCTAGTAATTGCCAACATACAACAGGAGCTTCTAGACATTAACCATGTTCTTGATTAATCTTCCTTATGTGAGTTGCACGATGGTGGAATTTCATTATTGTTCCACATACACATTTTTCATAGTTTTTTTTTTGTTTGTCACTACAGCTTTATTCAAAATGTATTGCTCCGCATGTCGTATTTTTAAATCAATTTGAATTTGTGCATATAACCTCTCTAAGGATCTATCTAAACCAACGAGCAGAACAACCAAATCTAAACGGTTGGTTGACTAACTATTCCAGCGTTAAGCGACTGACGCAAAATGCGCGGCGTATTTTACGTCTGATTTATTCGTCCATCCTAAAAGGTCAGAACTTCTTCTATGTACTTGTATATGAAATGAAACCTTCAGAAATTTAAACTTCATAACCACTTATTTCGAATTTTCTCTGAGGATTCTCTCAGCAGTAACCAGCCCGAAAATTAAGACCATACGGGTAATCTATCCGCAATACGGACAGTAAATCATGCAGTAAGCGACAAAGCTGTACGGAAGGTGGCCATGCGTGCCCCATCGCGACGGCGACTGGGCGCCCAACCAGGCTGTTTGCGAACAACGCGCCGATTAATCGATTCAATCGTCCGAATGATTCGAATGCATCGCTCGCTGGCTGCATGGCCCGTCCACTGGTTTGCCTTTGCCTACCCAAAAGAACAAAAAAAAATAACAAATTCTTTTTTTAATTTGCCGCATAACTGTCAGGAATTTGGGATTATGAATGTCAAGATCGTGACGTCAAGGTAAATGTTGAGTAAGCCATTAACAAGGTCCATTTTAAGGCCGTAATAATTTTCCGAATAATAAAATAAAAGTCAGTAAAGTTGGCGCTGTCGCGTTGAAAGAGTCCAGAGTTATTTACGTTTGTACCTGCGTCATACTAATGTAACACTTGATGTTTATCAGGACTTTTTTTACTAATTAAAAACGTATAAAATCAAATCGCAATCTGACAAAACTTTAGAGACAAAGATCTGATTAAGACTAAGATTAGATTGCGATCGCTTTTAAAAGTTTGTAGAATTGTCCCCCTAATCATCATCCTAAAACATTCATACACAAATCACATACATAAGTTCAATTAATAGCAATTGAATAATTTTATAACTTTTTTTTTCATATTATCAAAAACATCGACCTACGTGTGTATTTTTTTTATTTTAAAAAACGTAAACACAATAAAAACGACCGTACCATGCCACGGGCGACTAGTAAATAAATAAAGTGTCACGCATAATTGCTGGTATTGCCATTCACATTAATACATCGATTACGGCGCGTGCATAAATCGTGGTAGGGGCCCGCATCGCCGCTGGCAACCCAGGGCTGCCACTGAGGGCCCTTATGTCCCTTTGTACAACCCTTGTACTACATGCGCCGCAATTTGCCACATTCTCCAGAGGTGTACGGTAAAGGGTACTGTTTCTTAAAAGACTAATTTTTCACTCCAGTTTTTACTTTGACGAACCAGATGGAAGGCTATTTAGAAAAAGAAAGGAGGTAAAGCTATATTTAGCAGCTGTATTCCTTACATGGAACATTCTTTTTTTGAATGTAACATTCAAAAAAAGAATGTTCTGCTAATGTTATAGATGTGAAAGTTTGTGAAGTTGTTTAGATGTTTGTTACTCAATCACGCGTAAACCGTCGATCAGGTTTAGATGAAAATTGGCACATACATAAACCATTTCCTAGAATACTTTTTATCCCGGTAATGTGTTCCTTTGGGATAATAGTTCAACTTTAATGTTATTTCAACAAAAATGTAGTTCTAAATTTCATCTTGGAAAGTTACTTTTTAAGCTCGGCGAAGCCGCGAGCATAACTTATTTTTAATAATACTGTCCAATTAAGAGCAAACTCATCAAGAGCACTCAGCGCTTTAAAAATAAAAAATAAATTGGATGAGCTGAAATGATCCTTCGTGGAATACGAACAGTACTATCGATTGTTTAAAAACAATATCTGATTGCATTGTTATAGCACGAATATACGAGCACAAAAGCTCTGCAGTGAAGTGGTACAGTGGTGCACACAATACATTCGAACGCTAGCTCGAGTACCCGTGTCGCGATTCTTGTAATATCGAGTAGCAATTAACCGGCCGACGATCTGTCAGTATGTTTATTTTATTCCACTACAATTTAATTACAAATAAATGTGTTGCATTTTCCTTAAAAAGTCCGTTGAGCGCAATTATACGAACTAAATGAGAGTGGTCGGAGTAATGTTCGCATTTTGTCACCAAATGGTTACTGCCTTAATTACATCAGGAAGTAATTTAATGATGGACGGTAATGGCTAAATAAAACGTGGATAGCTTGTTAATTGGAGACTCAATTTCATTATACTTAGACTTACCTACTTAAATATTATATAGGTACAATTTGCACGAAGTTGCATGTTAGATGCATAAGTACCAATGTAACTTTTTCAATTCATATGTACTTTCTAGTTTAGAAAGATTATTTATCTTGGATTTGGCTGATATGACATCGGTGAAGGAAAACATCGTGAGGAAACCTGAACTTATAATTAATATAAGCCTGGAACTACCAACCCACCTTGAGCATTTGTGGTGATCAATGCCCGTGCCTTCTCTGTATAAGAAGACACCCCTACAGTGAGAAAAGAATAGCCTAGTATTATCTCTTTATTATTATTTAATATAATTTCGCCTCCATTTCATTTTAATAAGAGCCAAATAATGGTACCTATTCCATTGAGTTTAAGTGGAGATTACAAAGAACGTCATTAATAATGGCTCTTCATTTTCGGAAGAGAATATCAGTCTCTCTGTTTTATTACAACAGCTGTGGTATTAGGTATAAAGATACTTGATTCCTAAAAGAAAGTCATTTACTTGGGAACATGTTTTAGTTTACCTAATGCTACATTAATCAGGTATAACATCGAGTACATCGTAAATTATGAATGGATCATTAATTTATTGGAATAATTAGTTGTTTAATTTTTTGTAGGTATTTTATTTTGTTAAATAACTGTGCTCCTTCAAATGTTATTTTTTTTTTCTGAGAGGCTTACTGGTAAAAATTTATCAACTTAATTATTAATTGAATAACCATTACTGGAAGTGGTTGCATTCTCCTCGAACCCTGCTTTGTGCATCCTCTCTTACTGTAGCGTACAATACTCGATTGCAGTGCAGTTGCAGCGTGCCTTATCTATATCAAGAGGTCGCGTCGCGGCGGGGATTGCTTCGAGTCTACTAACTAAAGGAGACGTAATAATGAAACACAAATTCCTTGCTCTAAGAATGGCAACGGTTTTCCCATTCATGTTTATTTGATAATAAATAATTCCCTATTGTAATTTCCTATTGTTGCCTATTGTTGTCCCAGGGAATGTCCAAGCATATCAATGCTTGCCAATCACCAATGCGCCTTGAACAAACGTGATGACGAAACGAATGAAACGTGAACACATCACGCTTGCTTAAGGGGACTTGGCAATTTCAGAATAATTTTAATAATAAGTCCAGGTTTCTCTACGATGATTTCCTTCACCGAGGTCCAATGTAAACGTAGAAACTACCTCGGTTTAAAGACATTTATTTCTCAAAGAACAAATTACAGTTCACTTAAAGAGAAACGTAACTAAATTAACAATAAGTTGTAGTTTACATTATGACGTTCAAGCCATCCAAAAAAGAGAAATACTGCACACTATAGTTTCATTAATAACATAATATAACAAGTATGTGTTTAGGACTAAATAAAATACAAAACAGTTCAAGCCAAACTTATGTGTCTACCTATGTGTCTACCTATTAATTGAAAATTTCACATTGGCACTTGCCTCTTCGGCCTTGCCTGTCAAGCATGAGAGGCAGGCGCCGTAACCACCGAGCATATTTATTTGTGGGAGTAAAATAAAATAGTGAGTTATTTAAATATTAAATAGCGTACAATATGGGAGTACGTCACTCGCGGCGGCACGGGCGCGTGAATGAACATGTATGAGCTCTAAAAGCGCCCTTATTGCAATTTCCACTTTTCCTAATAACCCCCCACATGTGGCTCGCGCTGCACGTTACACGTAATTTTGCATATTTTCGCGGTTAAGTACCCTTGTATAGTAATTTATGTGCATTAGTTATGAGCCTCAAAGAATCGCGGAAATGCTGAATGGCTGTAAAATGCTCTACAATGAAAATGACGCACTCAGCGTCGGAGTAAATTCACTGCCTTCAAGTAGGAAGCACTTATTCGTATTTGTAGTCATTTTTCAGTTTATTTTTAAAGAATATTAAATAAATTTCATCCGTGTTCTCTTTACAAAAGCGGATGCAAATCGCCAGTCGGATCAATATGTAGAAACACGTACAAAAGGTTGAACTTTTACCATGGGGCACATGATTCCAAACCCCCAGCAAACTGCGTAAACTTTTACGATAGAGAGTTAACATATTTCGTCGGTTATTAAAAAAAATATGCTGTTCCATGCAAAAGTGCAGCACCTATACGGTCAATGGAATAGGTAGCTTTTTTTTTAATAACCCATGGAATATGTTAACCCTCGGTCGTAAAAGTTTTAGTTCCGGCGTCCCTTCTACCCCGTATATCATTTAATACCAACGTAAGGGGAAACTGCATATATACGTATAAAAAATTATAACACTGTCCCTCCCACTTGAAATCTTTTGTCGCCAAACAAGCTGTCAAGGGCGTGTCTAAACAGAATTTAATACGCTGCTAACAATCGAGTATTGTGACATGTAGTGACTATAGCCGAGAGTAGTCGAGAGGGAGAGACAAAGCACTTGATTCGAGCACGCTCGACGCGTGAGACCACGAGGGTGCTCGAACAGTCTTACTAATGGCCACTCGCGGAAACCGATCGATTCTGCATTTTGTTACTCCGACACGTCGATCCGATTATAAAACATTAAAGCCGATTATTTATAGATACTTTTCATGTAAGCTGTTTACGCAATCGGGTTTCAGTTCGTTTGTTTGTTTGTTGGTTTGTTCCAGTTACAAAATTTCACATTGTATATTTATTCACACTCGTTCCTTTTTGTTTTATTCGATTTCCCAATTTTTTTTTATTTACTATTCCGTTGTCACTGAAACGTAAATCCTTTGAGCGCTCCGTTCATTTTTGTGACAAATCATTTCAGCCGCAGCGCAGCAATGTAAAGAGTAAAAACCTCAAAATATTTTGCAACCAATTTAAAATGTTGTTACTCAGTATTTTCACGGTGTATGAACAGTAATGAGGTTGACACGCTATAAGCCGTATTCCCGAATTTTTGATAAAATATGTCGGTTTCAAGTTTGAAGTTAAACAAAAACGTAGGTACTTTGAAGTGATGAATGTACAAGTCGCCTGAGTTTGACGGGACGATCCATCTTTATGGCAGAGTTTTTTGAAGTACCTAATCATCTCTCAAGAAGTTCGGTGGCATACGAAACATGTTGCCGAACACAAAACAAGTATCATTCCTAAAAAGACAAGTTTACGTATAAAAATTGCAGAGTCTTTACCCAAACTAAGACGTTTCCTAATAGTAAACTTTACCGACTATCGCACTAATATTTAACAGCAAACATTTCTTATTTAAACTCAGATTAGCGGTACATGTGTAGATATAAAATGAAGGAGTTATTATGATAATTTGAAGCTCACACGAGGCGCCTCGGCGAGGCGTCAACACAAAGCGAGCTCGCTACAAAAGGCAGGTCACAGAGAGTTGCAGAGCGCCAGCAATCAACTAAAATGGAAGTCGACTACAATTATTCAAACAACTTTATATACGACTTTTGTCTCGATTTAAGGGTAAACTGTTTGTTACTTTTTCTAAGGATTGTTGGGATATAAATTGTACAAGTATTCTAATGCTATCACGCTCATATTTAACGAAGGTTTAGGCAGAATGTTAGGTCTACTTTCGTATTATTAAAAATGGTTACAACTTTTAACTTTTTCCATCAATCAATTAGCTCAGCTTAACGCATTCCATTCCTGGACATTACATAATTAGTTGCACTGTCATAAAAATAGACAAGACTGTAAATAGGTGGATAGCCACCTCCTATCTTCCTTTAGTTTCCTCATTAGTTTGTACGGAGACATTATCAAAGCATGTATAGGTAATAGTTAGTCCTTCGTGGAAGGAGCGCCGTCTCTGCTTCGTAAAGACACATCCAATTAAACTTCTTGCCAAGAAATTGGGCCAACCTAAAATTCAAGTTAACAATAACTTTAGCATTGTGTGACTTTAGCAGTAAGGGAAGGTCAACTATCATTATTGAGATAACATTCCATGTTACAGAATTACTATGAAGCTAGTTAAAGGTCCAATTGAAATGCGTCATTGTTGCAGCTTCGGAAAACGTAATAATTGTTCATTATTGGAGGTTATTAAACAAACTGGCTGGCAGTGGCGCAGCGGCGGAAACGGAAGCGTGCGATGCAGCGCTTCGGCCGGAATCGGACACGTTCCGGAGCGTTATCCGCACGAGCACTTCCGGTCACTCGACTATCACTAGTTACCGCCATGCCGCTGCGATCCGCGCCCATTGTCCAGTACACTGCTTAAATTTTTCACTGAAAATTGTTGCCGGTTATTTTAAAATGTATATCTATATGCACACGCGTTCAACGGCAAAATATTAAATATTTACGCAAACCAAATATTGCGATAGAACGCGCCGGGTATGAGAGATTTTTTGACACGGTTTAAAGTTTTAACAATGGCCAAATTACGTACGATTTGTTTTTGAATTTTTATAACGTTGCTAGTTTAATTTGAACTAGGGGAAAAAAATAAATGGAACAAACAATACGTAACTTAAATTCTCATACAAGCCACACCTACTAATATTACCTATAAATGCAAAAGTAACTATGTCTGTCTGTCTGTCTGCTTTGTCCGTAAAACCAATTTTGATGAAATTTGTTAAGGTGTAAGTTTGACCTCCTAGAAAGGACATAGGCTACTTTTATTCTGTGACTTCGTCTGCGTCCGCGATAGCCGACATTTTCGCGGACGAAGTCGCGGGCAAAAGCTAGTATTGCTATATAAGCTGAGATCAGATTAGGTATAATTATACCTAACATAATCTCACACTTGAATAATAGATTTGAACTTTCAACCTGACTTATTGAACCACACTGTACCCTATACCTATTCATCATCATGAAACACTTTTAATAAGGTTATTTTACTAAGCAAACTAATTAGTACTTAATTATCACTTAGTAAAGTTTAGTTCAGTTTACCAAGTGATAAAATCAAATTCTAGCAAATTCTAACTGCGAGTCCCTGATTCAGCGCTTTTTCTATCTTTACTTTTTCCATAAATTTACCTTACGTTCCTCGGGACGGTTTTGCACTTTTTATGAAAAGCACACTTTTTCGATCATGGTATTTTCTTTGAACTGAAAATCAAAATCTACGTAACTCGGTGTAACTATCGTTGAATTTCTGAACAGAGCTAGAGTTAGTTTGTTCTTCTTTTTCTTGATTGCGTTACGTCCTCATTAAGAGCTTTGTTTCGAATGTAATTATTTCAATCTCTACAAGCTGTTGATTTGCATTCTCGTCAAATTCAAGGAGTTAACTATGCTCGTGATTCTTAACACGAATCAATAATAAAATAAATTAGTTTAAAAAAAAAAATGACCTGATTTTCCAATTCGAACTAGCCATCTCACCAGAGGGCGTTATGCACGCATTGATATAGCCGCGCGACAACTCTGCCTACCGCATACGCAACTGGGCGATGCTGATTTTTGCAAGAGGAGTATTCTGGAATACTGTTTTTTGATAGTTGCAACTAAAAAAACAAGCATTTATTAACTATTGGCCAGGTATCGTAATTATATTTGATTACTTCTTTTTTTCTATGACAAGCTCCTAAAATTTGACGAGGATGCAAATCAACAGCTTGTATATACTTCACTGTCCCGTTGGCGTCGTGGTGGCAAGCGCGACTGATGACTGATTCCCAGGTCGGGCAAAAAATATTTTTGGGTTTTTACATAAGGAATTTCTCAGTAGGAGAACGGAGAATGTAAGTTGGTGGTGCGACACCCCCGTTCTTCGGAAAGCACGTAAAGCCGTTGGTTTCTTGTTTGACAGTAGTTACAATAATTATACCAAAATAATTTCATTAACTATAACGTTACCAAAACATGAAAATATTTCCAAGAGTCTACCGCAAGCCGCATTAACCCATAATTAGGGTCTGAACTATTATTATGTGAATATAAATCTGAAACAGAACGCAAAGAGGTAAATTTTAATGAACCTCAATAATTCTGGTGCGAAAATGCAGCGAGCGAGGCAGCCGTGACATGAAACTGCGAGCTACGAAATATACAACATAAAATATTATACGTTTTTATGAATAAGTTAGGTACTTCTGACGATATTCACACAGCAGACGACGTGTAGACTTCAAAATAAGACCAGTCTTAAATAAGCTCATAGGAACAAAAACGGGATAAAATGTATACTATGTGTATGTCTTTGTGTGTGAAACCGCTAATGTTTTGTTTTTATGTACCAAGTGGCAAACAAGACACCTGACAAACAAACAAACATCCAGATTTTCACATCTGTAAGGTAATTCTCCAGACCGACTCCGGCCACGGCGGCTAATCTTCTTGCAGGAGATATTATAGTGCACAAGTGTGTGCGCAAACACAAGTGCACTCCCTCTTCCCTAACTCTCATAGCCCGATGGGACGGCAATCCGACACGACCTCGCGAGATCAGGCGCAGGACCAACGGCTTTACGTGCTTTCCGAGGCACGGGGGTGTCACACCACCAACTTCCAAACTCCGGGATGCTACTGACAAATTCCTAATGGAAAAACCCAATAACACTTTTTTGCCCGACCTGGGAATCGAACCCGGGACCCCTTGCTCAGCAGTCGCGCTTACGACCACGAGACCAACGGGGCAGTCAACACACACACATTCACTCACATTCATTTCACATCTACTACTATTAAAAACGCATAAGTATGGATCGATGAACTACAATGAATGGATGTTTGTAGCTCTTGGACGGCTGAATGGAAATTATGAAATGCTAATTCGTAGAAAAACCCGACATAAAGTTGGAACTTTGAGTTTCTTTATCTCTGAAACCAGTAGGTCCCTACTCCCCAGGAATGATACAGAACAATACTGATATTTGTAAAGCTTTCAGATGGTTATTCTGGTAGGGCTGTTTTTATAGTAGATAATGTAAAAAGTTTCAAAAAGCACTTAAGATTTCATACAAGGTAATATTTTTTTTAAATCGGTTCAAGCGTCTTCGATTAATCGGGGAACATACATTCACAAAATAAAATATCCCGACGAACTAAGAACTTTTTTTTAAGTGGAAGAAAGAAAAACTCCAATACGCGTGCTCACACAAGTCGGACTATTGATGTTCTTTTGTTTATTGGAGAGAATAGAACATATGGATTCCTATACTAGGTTACTTTTCATTCACCTGCCTATAAACAACGTTCATAATGGAACCAACTCTGAAATATGAAAAAATAATCAGCGGTGCCCTACACAAATGCACTAGAACATGATCAAATGCCCGTAACAGCGGTTTTTTTTTCTTTTTCTGGTTGATCCTTTAGCAAAAGTTGTTCGTATTCAATCCTGAAATATGGCAGGTGAATAAAAAGTAACATCGTATTCCAATTCAGATGTCGGTCCGGCAAAAAATCGGTCGCGCGCGGGCACACTAATAACAAAATATGTCACCAGTCAATCATTATGGTGGGTCCACACGACACAGACTTAACACAGACTCAAAGTCAAAGTCAAAGTCAAAGCATTTATTTTAATTAGACCATTTACAGGCACTTTCGAATGTCAAGAAGTTACAGTTTAGAATTGAAGCTAGTTGCTCGTTCCAATACGTAGGTCTCTATGGAGAAGAACGAGCAAGAAACTCCATGGACACTCTTTTCTTTCAATTTGGTTTTTACAAAATCTTGGTTACAATATTCTTGTTGCTTCTATATGTGAAAACAATGAAGGTGAATGTATAAAAAGATACAAAATTATAATAAAGATGAAAGCCATGGCAGTTAAGAGGTGACCAATCCCAACTGACAGCACCCGTTCACGAGCATGACGCGTGCATCAGCACCATTTAGCTCAACCATCTTGAAGGGAACCGAACGATCCAATGCACGCGCCACCATCAGCGAGACATTAAAGCGAGCATGTCAACGCTCTCCACCGCCATGCTCAGTGTCCAACACGTATTTAGTAACTTAACTTCTGTAGAATTTTGTCTGTACAACAAATCAGTACAGACAAATGTCGGTGTATCAGAAAAGTCGGAAGTCTGCGTATATGTCTGTACGATTGTCGGAGCAAAACTCATGATAATTGAATTACTTAATTTATTCATTAAAATCGAAGTCTGAACTGATGAAGAGTCTGCACAGACATTTGGTAAAGACCTCTGAGTAAAAATTTTTACTCAGACTTTATAGTCTGTGCAAATATCTGTACAGACAAAAGTCTGTATCGTGTGGACCCACCATTAGTCTATAAAATTGCCCATTTTTTCTATCTACCTCCTCTACATACTTCGTAGCTCAACGACTGGCGCGGCTCTGACCCCCCAATTTGCCGATACGCATGCTTGCACTCCGCGCAGCATCATTCGCTGATATAATTGTTACCTCCGAAATTCACGCCGTATATTAACATGCTACTAACTACTATGCATGTTGAATTCATTAAAATTGCACTGGGAAATTCACTGATATTTATTTTTAAAGGAACTTTTAAAATAAGTAAAGAATACGTTATTTTTGTGAGAGTAAAAATATCTTGTTATTAAGTAGTACATACCTACATACATAAACTCACGTCTTTTTCCCATAGGGATAGACAGAAACCACAGTACTACAGTCTATATTGGCAAATCAAAAATAACACTAGTTTACAAAATTTAACTTTTTGTCTGTTGCCGCGAATTCTATGGTTGATAATGTTCACTTAAGACTTGTTTTTGTCAAATCAACCCTTAAAATATTTTGATCAGCTCGAGTTACTTTGCTTTAGATTTTTATCATTTACGCGTATATATTAATCGATAACAGGGGATTTTACTGTGTTAAGATTAGTATCTGAAGCTAGTGTAATGTATGTATGTGTAGTTGGCGGGTGAGGCGTTTTCTCTCAATAGTTAACGCACCGTTAATAAAAGAAGAATCTCCACCCGTTTCTAGACTTTTAACAAACCATGGCAAAAACTGTAAGCCTCAGTGCTGAAAAATGTATCCTATGCCATTGAAGTGCATTTATAACCCGTACGCGGAAGGCATAAGGTATAATTTTGGAAGTCCATCAACATTATTCAGAAAATATTCAGTCTCTTTTTTAGAGAACTATACTGACGGCGCTCTCCCTACAAAAGTTGAATCATATTTTAGTCAATACGTAACTAAACTCGATGAATTTTAGAATAAAGGCACTAATATCTAGGTCTGTGGTTAGACCGTTTTCTATCAAATAACTAAAGTTCTAAATTATACGTAACTCAATAACTCATAATGGAAAATACGACTTTTAAGCCCAGTTTCACCACAATCATTAAATACATTTAGTGCCTAAACGTACTTAGAACATTGCATCTCTGTCAAGTTGCTAGAAGGTGACAGAGACAGAATGATAATTGAAATACATTTAGCGCTTAACATGTTTAGTGATTTGTGGTAAAAGTGAGCCACAGTGGGTTACCGTATTTCATTTATTTTCAGCTCCGGACCAAACTAGGCAAATCCGGACAGTCCCGGACGTACGTTTGATAAATGTAGATCAAACTTCAAGAGTAAATAGACTTTATATTTCTTTCATCCCCATCATTTCCACCCCCAAGATACAGGCGCTGCCTAGTTTTATTTTATAACACTTTTTTAATTTAATTTGTTACATAGCGATAATAATATTAAGTACTTTCATGTTTATTCTGTGTTGTAACAATGGACCAATAAATTATTCTTATTCTTATCCTGCAAATGAACTATAAACATTTGCGATTTCATTCTTTCTCATACTTCTTCTTTTGCTGTTACATTTTAAAGCGGATCCTAGCATCATCCTCACGCTGTGATGATACAAAAGAAGCTGCTGCTTTCCGCCTCATCTTCTTTTTCTTCTTCTCTTCATATACAGTACTACTTACTATAATTGCATCCGACCCGTACATAGTTACTGGACAGCAAAAATCCAAATTCAAATAGATATATAGCCCAAACTTCAAGGGTAAACAGTCTTTATATTTCTTTCATCCCCATCATCCTGCAGATGAACTACAAACATAATATTTCACAGTAATGCCCCCAGCTCATCCCGGACGTGGCGGCGATAACGCAACGGATCGCGGCACTTCCGGCTCGCGCGCGACACCTTCCTCTACTTCCGGCGCGTTATCTATGGTCACGCCACCCTCCACTGGCTCTGAATTATCCGTGTATCCTGTATGGTGTGCTATTGGATGATATAACGGTTTAGGAAGTTGCTGTTATCCAATATTGTGTTTCCTATTCAATTTCTCTGGCTTTATGGGTAGGTCCATCTTTCAGTACTGTTCTCATAATAGCCAGCGTTGCGGAATTGGTTTGAAAGAGTCACCGCGGCTTTGGAGCGCAATGGGCATTAGGAGGAACTAAGGTGGGTTTTAGTCAGTAAGAGTCTGACACTCCATTCCACTCCGCCCAGACTGGAAGAAGTCATTTGATGATTTCCAATACTTAAAAAAAAGGAAAAGTGGCTTAATTTATGTCTTTGTTGAACTTATATGACACTGCAGTTATAAACAAAGTATTATTGGCATTTTTTTGCCATTGCAAATAAAAGTAAAACTGTGTAATTATGGCATTGTAATGATTTTTTAATCGGATATACCTGTATATATTCGATGTTAAGGCTTTTTTTAATTTCAACCGGTAGTGCTTTATTGTGCTTATCGTATATATAAGTCAGTTAAAATGCTATAAGATAGTTGTATTTTCAGTTCAAATTTCGACTCGAATTTGAAGCGTGCACCAGCTTCAAAATTTGAACTAAGGCTTTGAGAAATTCCCCACGAAAAAAAATGCTTACCGAAATGGCACCGCTGTTTTAACCATTTTCTACTATTCACCAAACTCCCAGCTTACGTTACCTCTATTCACCAACATCAATCACTACTTTTCTGCACAAAAACACCGCCACAGTTCTTTATAATGCTTCAATGAAGAGTGATATGCATGAAACATCGTCTATTTGCGCTGAATGGCGTGCATCGAATATTCCTTTCGTTCTTTTTTGGTGCTCAAATGCATTGAATATCAGATATTGAGATAGAGTGGAAAATGCTTTTAGTATCACAGTCTCAGGTACACGTACGTACCAACTATACTTTACAACTTTTCATATTCTCAACCAGTATAAAACTTTTTAGACCATCCATAATACTGTTGATATTTTATGTATTACACTTTTTGTGGCGTGTAGCGTTCCGAAATTCCATGCTAAAATAGTTTGTTAATTTGTTTTAAGCAACCTCTCGTTGGCAAGGTTAACGTTCAGCTGCGGGTTGTTCGAAAGAGATACCGCTCCCCCGGAACGCAAAGAGCACAAGAATGAACACGGATGCGTTTTAGTCAGTAAAAGTCTGACACTGCCTCCCACCCCGCCCAGGGCGGGAGAAGTCATTTGACGAATTCCTATCGGTAAAAGAAAAAGCTAAGCGTTCACTCGCCAGTCTATGATCCCTATGATCTTTGAAAGGACAGGCAGAGTTGTAGGTAGATAGGTAGGCAGATTTCGCAGAAAACTAAAGTTATTTATACATCCCATCATTGTGATATTTTTTCAGTTCTGGTCTAGAAATGTTTAAGATCAAAACACGTTTATGTCTTTTTACAAAAACTAGTTTTAAATATAATACCTAAACTTGAAACACCCCTACGACCCTACTAATGTATGCATAAATACAAAGTTTTACATATGGTGCCTACATTGCGCGCTACAACAAAAATATAATGAATATTTCAACCTGTATTTAAATAGATACCATGAAAAAGAGGGCGAGTCTATATTAATCCAGATTCCGGTCGCTACTAAGAAATACCCAATTACACTTTACCCGACCCGAGGATTGAATCGATGATCAGGGCTTTTTTCCGACCAATAGACGGCTAAAATGAAAATGGTTTATCTATGCTAATATTTTTTTATAATATAAAGCTGAAGAGTTTGTTTCTTTGGTGGAACGCGCTAATCTCAGGAACTGCTGGTTCGAATTGAAAAAAATCTGTTTGTATTGGATACTCCATTTATCGAGGAAGGCTGTAAGCTACGTAATATCACGCCACGAGCCAAAGAAGCGGAGCAGTAACCAAAGACGTAAGTTAACACGGGTGAAAGAAAACATGCGAATGAAGTCGCGCGTAGAAACTAGTAATCAGTATCATCAATCAGTAGTACAAGTATACCAGTATTTAAAAAAGCCCTAAGGAATCATTTATTAGACACATAAGTTTGGCTTGAACTGTTTTGTATTTTATTTAGTCCTAAACACATACTTGTTATATTATGTTATTAATGAAACTATAGTGTGCAGTTTTTCTCTTTTTTGGATGGCTTGAACGTCATAATGTAAACTACAACTTATTGTTAATTTAGTTAAGTTTATCTTTAAGTGAACTATTATTTGTTCTTTGTGAAAATAAATGTCTTTAAACCGAATCATATAAAAGTAAATGTACTGAACCAAACACTGCTCTTAAGCTTATAGTTACGTATAAACTTATGCGTGTTGAAAGCAAGATAATCTTAATGGAGTATTAATTACGAGGTAAGTAATTAATTCATTAGAGTAATCCGAAGGCATTGATTTGAGTGCGCCTCGCTGTGCGAACAATCACGGTGATTCGATCGACGGCCATACTATACCACAATAGGCTGACCTGGATTGAGCGCTATTTGATAACAGCATCAATCAGCTGATTAATAATTAACTCTTTACTTAATTAGGTAATTGGTGGATTGTTTACACCTATATTTAGTTTTCGACAGATGATAATCTATCTTCTTGTTGACGATGCTCGAGACTATAGGTAGTCTTAAGATTAAAATCTGCACTTTCCAGGATCTGCACAAGGCAAATAATATCGAAATGATCATATAAATATGTAAAATAAAATATGAACTGCCTCGTTGGCCTAGTAGTCCAAAACGCGACTGCTACGCTAGAGGTCTTGGATACGATTCCCAGGTCGAGCAAAAAGTGTTATTGGGTTTTTCTATCAGCTCGGAATTTGGATTTGTGCCCAGTTGATGGCAATAGGCTCGCCCCTATTACATGGGACCTAAAAACATACCGGCGAACTGTGGGTGTCATTGGTACACCTCTGCTTAACCCTTCGGGGAATAAAGGCGTGATGGTATGTAAGTATGTATGTATGATGATAAAATTTCATTTAAAAATTAAGATAAATATTTTAGGGAAATTTTAGATACAGAATGAACATAATAATGTTAGGTAAATAAATAAACGGTACGTAATCCTCAGTTAGGTCGAGTGATAAGGCGTAGCAATTGTAGTACAATAAACCTTGTTGATCTGGCAATTAAAGATAAGGAATGACTGATAAGAAATTCTTATCAATTTATCACTCTGTTGAAACTATTAATAATGTTGACACCTATCTATCTAGTCCGTCGTAAATCGTTAAGGAATATAAAAAAATAACCTAGTCGCAATCTCAATCTCTGCGACAATCAATATACAAAATTAATGTTATTAGGCATTTTTGACAGATTGATACTGAGATGAGATTGCGACTTTTTCCTCAAAGAATAGCCCTCTGTCTTTTTCAAAATATAGTCTTAGTTTTAATATAGCCTTGTTTTTAAATTTCTTATTACATAATTGTTTTCTTCCCACGTCTCGTTAAACGACACATTTATGCACTAAAACTTCCACTTAATAAATAGAATTTCGACTTTTGTTAACACCGGAACCCAAGTCGTCGTGCCCGTCATACACCATATCTGGCGGTCATAACCTCTCATTTAAATGTTTCAACAGGATGTGATATGACTTGAAAATGAGCTAACCCGAGTGACACCATGATGACTATTAAGTGACTTAAGCTCGATTCTCCTGCAACACAGAAAACCTTTGTATCGGCTTTCTGTGCCAGTGTTACGCTGAAAAACTTTAACGAGAAACTCGACGGACACGAATACGCTTTTAGGGCCAATAGCTGCTCCAATGCATCCGACCGATGTGGCTAGAATACAGCGAACATACCACGGTTTACTTTTAAACTTTAACCACCAAGTTTGAGTTAATAACGTTCTTTTAAACGTCGATGTTGGAAGCTGGATTTGACAATTGGGTTTATTTCTACTGAAACAACAAATGTAAAAATTTCTTCCATTACTAGATATACTAAAGTATGTAATAAAGCTGAAGAATTTTTTTGTTTGTTTGTTTGAACGCGCTAATCTTTGGAACTGCCAGTCGGATTGTAAACAATCGTTTTTGTATATGACAAGTACTACAGGCTGTATAACATCGAGCTATGGCCCACGGGAGCTGAGCAATAACCAAGACGTAACTAAACGCGGTGGAAACCGCGGTGTATAGCTAATTAATAATATCAAATATTGCAATGATTAATGATATTTAACGCTGGTTAATTTATAAGTTTGGGATGCATATTGAAGTGTTATTACTGCATAGTAAGATAATACAATTGACATATTGAAATCGTTTGATTTATTTAATATTGGGAGTTCGTGGCTTGCCTCATTTTGACACTACGTTCTATTATAGTACAAAATGTGCATAATAATATTATATTTTACGCACTATATCCTACATTATGAACAAACGTACTCTAAATACTATTCTGTTATCAAATCCCTTCACTTTTTGCTACTTCTTAAGAGTATTGTAATAATCTGCTTGTTTTGGAGCCGTAGTTATTATCCAGGCTGAAATAACATACAGTAACACGAATTTACATATTATGTGTTATGTTTACTTTCACGGTTGTGCTTATAGCCTTAGTTTCACTCAAAATAAAATAGTCACGCAAGGTAAATCCCTAGCTTCTCCCTACCGAACACGGCTTTAAATAAATTGTCTTCACTCAACGTTTCTCCGTAAACAACCCACCTATACCTACTCAATACTCAATAAATCTTTATTGCTTTTCTATATTTACGTATATTCTTAGGTGGTAAATAGTAAATGAGATCATTATGTCGGGCACAGCAACATAGGGTTAGAAGAGAAGAAAGCCATTAAGTTTTTAGAGAAAAAGGTTATTTACCTAATTTAATATCAACGTAAGTACCAGTAACAGTAAAATAAATATTGAAAAGTTGTAAGAATTCAACAGGGAACAAACAGTTCGTTTGCAGCTCACTCGCAAGCAATTCTTCAGGCGTCAGTTTTCAGCGCGCTTTGTGACAAAGGCAGTAACAGCGACAGCCATTTTGTGAAGGGTCCGTATTGCAGCGCTGCAGCGCTGTACGATTCCCACGATTATGTTTGTGTTTGAAAAAAGAATGTTTTGTACGCGGTCGCAATTAACTTTCGTGTTCATCTGGGTGTGAGAGAAAAATGTTGTTCTCGATGTCGCTTGGGGAATGGGGTCTGTGCCCCGGCGACATTTTGGTCTGACCGACAAATACTTTATGTTGGCTTAGTGTAACTACGATAGATGTTAGTGTACTAAAAGATTTAGAGTGCTCTTTGTGAAGAAGCTTGTCTGGGAAAGTACTACCACCGTACGTATTCTGCCGCAAAGCAGCGTTGCTATGTGTCCCGGAGCCGGTGTAAAAAATCAGTAATCACATTTGCAAGACCTCTAGTAGGTATTGCAGATGTATATAGGCAGTGGTGAACACTTATCGTTAGGTGGGCCGTCCGCTTATGTGCCATCCAATGTCACAGAAAAAAAATAGACTTACATATTTATAGTTTATTTTAGGAGATAACTTTCTTACGGCTCTAACAGATATTTAAATAGGTCATATCGAATGTCCCTTTAAAAAAGTGATCCTTACAAAACCCAAAAGTCCTTTTTCAAGTCAAGAAAACATCATCCTCCGTCACTTAGCCGGCCATCTCATGAACACTAACCTAAATATCTGCCATATCTACATATTTGAAGACGGTGTTTTCCGGAGTATTTCCCCTGGTACCCTGGTACTGCGGAAACGCCCTGCGCGGCTGAGACGGGCCTAATGGCCTCTATTCAGCCACCGACAAGTGACACTTGGGAGCACCGAGTATTGTTACCGCCCGGGGTCGTTCCTACGCACCGAGTGTCAAGCCTCTCGGCAGCTAAACGCGGGATTGTAAACAAAACTTACAAAACACGGTTTTAGATATGGATTTATTTTTAGACACGAAAATTTAAAGACGGGCGGTGTAAAACGTCAGGTGTGAGTGTCTGTGATAATGTTTCTGACGGTTTTTTTACGGGGATATGATTCCCCCATCATATGACTTCTCCCGCCCTAGTGTCAGACTTTTACTGAGTAAAACCCATCCATGTTCCTTCTTGTGCTCTTTCGGACAACAAGAAGGTGTTTCTGACGGTACAAAAATGTCTAAATAGATGTACCTATATAAATTCAACTTACCTATATGATGTAACAATCTTAACCTAACCAACATTTTGATTCTAAAAACTGCAATCCATGAGTTTTCTTATTCGTTCTTCTTTATAGTAACCAGCGTCTACCTACCCTTTGAAACGGGCAACTGGCTACAATTTTCTGATTGACTTACTCCCTGACAAAATTCAACTGTCCGGATAACGGGTGGGACACAGTAACGAGAATGTTACCATAGATTCAGTTTCAAGACCCACAGGGATAAAGATTATCAGACTAAAAACAAAAGTGAACACCTGCACGGTGAAATTGTATTTATTTAATTAACTTAACATTATCTAACAGGTTGACCTCAAAACAGGAAAACAATAGGAAACATTATGTTTCCTAGAAAAGCAACAATTAAAACTAGACTTATCTACTAAACAGCTAATACTAAAAATACAGACCAAAAGTAAAAAATATTAAACTCTAATAAAAATTTGACTACAATTGTATAAAAATAATCTAAACTAACATAATGTCTAATTTGACACACACAACACATCTACCTATATTATTACAAATAACGGCTTTTTTTTAACCGCAGATTTTTTTCCAACTCTGTGGTGTGTTGAGTAGTAGGTATACCCACTATACTCCACCCGTATAGTTCGAGTTCAAAATACGATATTATATCTAAATAACACATAGCTAAACTACTAACAAACACACAGGTGTCAACGCTAAGCCTGGCATCTTACAACCACATATACGTATACCTAATAAGTGCAAAACCTACGATAATAATGTATTCAGAACGTAGATACAAATTGAAACAATTGGATTCGTTCGTGCCTGAAATATTATGTAGAATTGGCAAGTTCGCGAGAGATCGCGTGTAGTTCCCGACTATTCGTGAAACAATGCAAGAAAATTATTTACCTGTTTTGGAAGCAACGTGTAAAGAAACTGACTAAATTGGCGCCTTTTATAGAAACACATCCCGGGAATTGCATCTTGTTAGTATAGCAAAAAGTAATAAAATTAAAAATATTAGTAACCCCCAACAGAAGAATATAGATCCCTACCGCAGCTAACAAAAGAGCTGACGCACAGGCACACAGACACGTCAAACTTATAACACCCCATTTTTTTATTTGGGACCTAAATAGATGCATGCCAAAGTGTTCCTTTCAAAGCAATATAATTAGACGGACGACCAATTTAATAAAAAAAACATTTAAGATGCTTATTGTGGTATTATGATATCATGATGTCATTGACTATGGATTACGGTTAAAAGCACAGAACAGAAAATACAGGTTAAAAGTAAAGCAAGCCAACTTCTGATAAAACCCTTAAACACATTACGCAAATCTAACAAAAAAACCTCAACCGTATAATAAAGTTAAGTGCCTAAAACTAACCGAACTCTATACGAAAAACATTACGTGGACTTGAGAAAGATTGCCTCATTCCGTTCCATACAATTTCTTTAATACAATACCTACTTATTTGTGTAATACTACTTCAAAAAACCGCAAGAATTCTTGAATATTTTCACCCGGCACTCACCGAAACCCTCGTGGGAACATAAAAGGGAGGGCTGGCTCTTTTTACTACAGTGCGCGGCAACCTTTGGCAGTTCATAGCTATACATTTTCAAGTCTGGTTTTAGATAAAGAGCCAGGTATATTATTACCTCCTCTGATATTATGATTAAGGGATTTTTTATACTTTCTTTCGTACTCACTTGAGAGAAAATCTTTGATATGATGTTTAAGTTAGCAGCTAGGTTTGTTAAAGATAAGTTTTATAGATGGTAGCCTTTTGATCTTAAACTCAAATATTTAATTTATTACTAACGTACTTAGCCAAGTAAAAGATTTATGAGAAGACTAGCTACTGCCAGCGACTTCATCCGCTTCAAATTTTATATATTAGCCCACAGGAACCGTACATTTTTCGCACATTTGCACCGCCATGAACGAGAATTTAGTGCGACAACCGTGTGTAAAACACTATAGAATCCTGTGTAGTTTTAATTACCTACGCTGAAACTATTCAGGCAAATCGTCAGTGAAGTTCTAACAGTACGTAAGTCAAAAATGGCTACTTGACAGGAGAGTGAAAAAACTGTATGAAATTAATGTACCTTATACTTAAGACCAATACGAAGGCGTTACTTGACAAATAATATATATTATTGGTCAGGATATGGTATTTTGATTGGTCGATGCGATGCGGGCCATTAAGTTTTATCCAATGTCATTAAAATCTCAAAACACTCATAAAATGACTTACGCACTGTTAGAACTTCACTGACGAAATATCAATCGTATATGCAAAGCTATAAACATTATCAACTTTTAACATCGAGATATCAAATTGAAAATGTAAAATTCCGTAGTAGGTACTCGAATAAAATTCAATGAATATGACGATGGCTTTTTCTTTTTTAAGGAAATGATTTATTGCCAATTTTCCTCTTTTTCAGGAAGTTGCTTTCAGAATGAGAAAGAAGTACTAGTACGCTGCATTTTTACAGGCTCCAATGGATTGCTCCGAAAAATCGTTCGTGTTTCGCACAAACTTCAGTAATAAAAGCGACGGTCCACTTGCATTCAGAAAGGAAGTGGGGGATGGGGGAGGTGGAAAAGTGAAAAATAAAAAGTGGCATAACCGGGGAGTGTTCGACCGCACCGCGCAGACGAGCCAGAATTTAAATTAACCACTTCATATTCCGGTCTGTATGCGATGAAATATTTATACGAGCGCACGGCACACACATCACCTCGCCGTATTAAAATAACAACGCAATGTCTGACAATGAACCTGAACCGTAACTTTTTTACAGAATTAGGTAGATTGATATTGTTTTGGTTCACCCCCTGTGGTTGCGGAGTCAACGCTGAATATATCTCGTCTTCTCTACAAAAATATTTTTTCAACTGCTTTTTTTATTACCTTATTTCATCATGACTTCAATGCATACGTTAGGTGTTAGACTGCTAAGGACTGCACATGGCTGGTCCCTTTGCATACAAAATAATTGACACGTGGGCCCAACGCATAACACACCATCACGCCTGTTTCAAGCGAAAGGTTAGGCAGAGGTGTACCAACGTAAACACACACATTTCTCCGATATGTTCCATGTAATAAGGGGTCAGCCTATTGCCATTAACCGGGCACAAATCCTAATTCTTAACTGCTACTGGCAATTTCATAGAAAAACCCAATAACACTTTGCTCGACCTGGGAATTGAACCCAAGAACTCCAGCGTAGCAGTCGCGTTTAGGACCACTAAGCTAACGAGACAGTTACCCAACGCATATTGTAGGTAAATGTATAGTTGTATTGTATTACACATACCTACATAAAATAATGTAGAAAACCATTGATTCGGACGCAACAACAATCCCTGACAAATAGCTCGGTCCTCAATTTTACTGAAATTAGAACAATCACGCTAATTTCAATAGCTCACCATGAATAGGTAGATACCGCCTCGTAAATGCGATCGCTCGAACACAATGCTTTGTGCAAATATTATGAAACTACGGGTATTATATTTGCAAATAACTCTACATGCAATCACGTCATAACTTTAAACACGGTAAAACCGTCTATGGAATAATTTTGTTTATATTATGTTGGTTAAGTCGGAGAAAAAAAACAAAACGAACTAAACTAAACTGCCTCGCTAGCCTAAAACTGTCTGTAGGTATGTGAAGATTGGCAGTTAGTCGTAAATCTTTGCCTGTCGTTCGACAGGCAGAAAGCCTGAATGTGCCAGAAAGCCTGGTGGGTTACACTATAGGTGTAGGAAGCTAAAAAGAAGGAAGTATTTAGGTAACACTGCCTCGTTAGCCTAGGCTAGCAGTCCTCAGGACTACTAGTAGTCTTGAGGGCGACTGCTACGCTAGAAGTCTTGGGTTCGATTCCCAGGTAAAGCAAAAAGTGTTAATGGGTTTTTCTATGAAATTGTCAATAGCAGCTCGGAGTTAGGATTTGTGCCCGGTTAATGGCATTAAGCTCGCCCCCCATTACACAGTACACCTCTGCCTAACCCTTCGGGGAATATAGGCGTGATGGTATGTAATAAAATTCCTATATTGATATTTTCTAAATACACGATTTCGTCTGTGCACTATGACGACTTAGACTTACCACAAATTAGAGCACTTAGTGCCTTTTATGGGAAATTACTTAGGAACATCCGCGCGGGGAATAACAAAGATATTATTATTTATTTTTATACTGCAGACTCATGAGTCAAGTGAAGTTACTAATTAACATGTTTGAGCGAGGTAACTATATTATATGGAAGACCACAAGTATTCTATCAGTCGTTTAGGAAAAACACAATAACATGGATATCAATGTAAGTATTTTTGTGAACTATTTTTATGATCTAAAAACGATATGAAGATAAGTGTTATTGTAATGTGATGTCTAAAATTAATAATTTATTATACATTTTCACGCACAATGAGCTTGTAATTAACTATAACGTTATCGGCAACAAATTAAAATATTAAAATCCAATAAACGTATGAGCAATGTTATGCAATAATCTATTAACTCGTGAAATTAAGATTGATTGTCACGGCCGCATTGGGATAATGGAATCATCACTCATCACTTGTTATATTTGCTTTCAGAATTTCGGATTCACTATTCTCGTCCTATTTCTGATAGGAATACAAGAAATTCGTTCCACAAAAGAGGAACAAACAACACAACAGCTGGACGAAAAATCGAATCCATTAGCGAATCTAATACTAAACGAAAATGAAATTGGAGATGTCAGCGGCAATGGCGAGCACACAAAGGAGACTTCATCGAGAGTGAAACGACAATTCTATTATGATCCATATTACTATCCATACTATCGCAGGCGAGGCAAGTAACTTTACATTTTAATCAATTAACTGTTACCAAAATTAGTACCTAATAGTTAGCTATCGTATTAAAAAATATATTAAATGCATAGTTAGATTTAATAATTGCCAAGACGAATAGTTTATTTTAAAACCTTTTTTTACCGATGGGAAATCATCAAATGACTTCTTCCGCCCTGGGCGGGGCGGGAGGGACTGTCAGACGAAAACCTATCCATGTTCCTTCTTGTGCCCTTTGCGTTCCGGGGGCGCGGTGTAGGTATATATGACTGACAATAGGTAGGTATTCTACTTACCTAATGACCAACAATGGCCTATGGCCAATATATTCAATAAGTCATCTGTTATAATAATGATATTCTGCACTAAGCTCCTTATTTATCGGTACCTCTACATATATTGGTCTCTACCAGTACCAGTTAATTATTATAATGTACTAAAGTAGTATATTATTATTAATATTTCAGTGCCCGTAGCAGTACCAATAATAATTGGCGGAGGCGGATTTGGTGGCTTTGGCCGTGGTTTTGGCCGTGGCTTTGGAGGCCGTGGTTTTGGAGGCCGGGGATTCGGAGGCCGCGGATTTGGAGGCCGAGGATTCGGCGGCAGAGGCTTCGGTGGCAGAGGGTTTGGTGGAGGCCGCGGAGGTTTTGGAGGTGGTCGTGGAGGGCGAGGATAAGCAAGTTATGGTTAGAGTTGTGTTTAGTTATTTATATTAGTTACTAAGTTTTTTTAAGATTTATAAAAAATAAATTATGTTTACAAAAATCTCTTTACATTTTTTTATTCACTATTTTATATCTATTACATATTTCAGGCTTAATCCTAATTTCTTCAATATTTATGTTATTTATTTAAGAACAGAATAGGTATTACAGACTCACGAAGTAGGTACCTAAGTAGTAGGTATCTACAATCTTCGTGATTGCTGGTGTTGACAAAAAAGAACTTGTAATGGTTTCAAAGTGACACTTGTTTTGATGTGATTATTTACAGAACGAGACCGTCCTGAGATAAAATACTGATTAAAAAGCTCTAGCTTTGATTTCTCTAGCTCTAAAACCACTGTCCAAATAAATTTGTAACACTATAATTATTTCTTATTGTAAATAAATCACAACAAGAGACATCAATCAATACAAACAGACAAACATTCTACTACTATTAATTACCACACTTTAAATCCGGTATTATCCGGTACTTATCTGTGGTAATGATTGTCATTGTCAGTTTAGATCGTTTAGATGTCAACTTAAATCAGCTGTCATCATCTGTCAAGCAGAGTAATGTCACTGTGTCGAGCGAGTCGCTTTTGATTGTCAATTTGTCAGTCAGTAGAACTACTGTACTCGGTAGTATAGTATTTGTGATGCAAGGTCGTTAGTAGTTTTTGTGAACCTAATTAATATTTTGTCCGAAACGGCCAAACTGAGAAGCCATAAAAGGACTACTTCTAGTACGCTCATGTGCTTAATATTACATCAAGTTTATAGTAGTTTTCTATTTTTAACATCACAATGGATGGTACTTACGACGAGATCATCTCCGATAACCCTTTCTTCGTTGAATTAAAGACTGAATACGTTAATTTATTTCAACATTGTATCACACAATCTTGGGTAATATGTGTGCCTCGGATTGGAAGTTTAAGTACTCGCGTGTTTAGTGTCGAAGACTTTTGTGCTCATTTACTTGTACCAAGTGACGAGTTGCCGGAGACACACTACAGCACGCTCACTGAAAAACAAGTGACAGTTTCCAATAAGGTGATAACACTGGAAGTGACCAAAGGCCTGCCCCTACAAAGCCATATTCTGTTCGAAGAAACATTTTACACAGAAGACTTCATCAAATACAAAGTGTGGTGCATAGAGACACCACTCGAACCTACTGCCAATTTCAATGATAACACAATATCTAAAGAGTATCTCACTTCTATCAATGACTGCATAGACTTGCTCTGGACCCAAGCTGCTGGCCGTCAAGTGTTGGATCAAATTGAACACAGTGTGCAGTTGTTTTTAAAGAGCCACCCCACACTACCTGTTGCAGTGGGACCTCTGCGAGACACAGTAAGTGAACTGTATACACAGTGCCTTCAAATTGCCTTACAAAACAGAAGACTCAGAGACAAGTCAAAGTCTTGCAAACAAGTATTGGAAAACATCAAGTTGGCTGTAGAGTGTTATATGCAGCACTTACTGTTTGATGCTTTGTTCAAGCCAATATGCACCAGCTGTGCCTATGAAGACTCCCACCTAAATAAAAAGATTAGGAACATGAGTGACATTCAACTAAGGGATCTGGACATCAAAAAGGAACTATACCATGCAGTGCCTAAGGCTAAACAAATCCTTTCTAAAATAGACACATACAACACTGTGTTAGAAAAAGTTTTGTGTGTGAAACAGGCCTTAAATGCCATCAACAGGAAGGATGAAAGCAACAACATTGTTTTACTAACAGCAGATGACCTATTACCCGTTTTTGTGTTCCTAGTCATCAAGTCTGGCCTCCCAAACTGGTACAGTCAACTAATGTACATGAAGGAGTTCCGCTTCAGCAGTGTGGGTAGGGGTGATGCTGATGAAAGTGCCTTCCTCATTACTACTCTAGAAGCTGTCATAGAACACATACAGTCTGGTGCACTCACTGGATCTCCAGATCCCGAGTCCTATTATTATGAAAGCAATCTTACCGAAGAAAATTTAAACGGCAATAGGGAACGAAAGAACAGTTTAACAGAATCTATTTCTACAAGTGATACCAATGGTAAGGAAGAAACTTTAGAACACATTTTTGAACTGATCAAAGCTAATCACTGTGAACAAGTGCAAGCAATATTGCAGAAAAATCAAAAACACCTTCAAACTATGCATCAAAATGAAAATAATGTTCTGAAAATAACTATGGATAATAATTTGTCTGATGACGATGAAGATGATGACAGTGATACAGAAATATATCATAAGCTCTGCCATCCTTTGTGTAACTGCAAAAAATGTTGTTGCAAAATATCTAGGAATCTTTTGAAAACATCTCCTACAGTGACTTCTAGAGATAGCCATGGTCTGACAGCATTGCATGTAGCTTGCATCCACGGGAAGGCCAACATAGTTGAATCTCTCATTGAAATGGGTGCAGAGGTAAATGCAACAGACCTCAATGAATGCACTCCACTGCACTATGCATCATCAAGGGGTCACCAAAATGCCTTACTGTTGTTACTACATTCTGGTGCTAACATAAACATTGCCAATATTGACAAGAACACGCCACTTCATATGTCTGTAAATAATGGCCACTTAAACTGTGTCAAAGCACTTATATACTTTGCAGAGCACAGTAGACGGAAGATTAGAATAAATTGTGTGAATGAGAGTGGTAACACACCATTACATCTGGCCTCTAAGTGGGGTTATGAAGGAATTGCTAGACTGTTAATAGAAAATGGAGCGGAGCCATCTTTGCAAAATCGATATAATAAGACAGCATTTGATTATGCACACAATTTGAAGATAATGCAAGTACTTAAATCTTGCACTCCCAGTTTGTATGAATACATACACATAACAAGTTCTGATGTCAAAGCTCTGAACTGCAAACCTGACAATCCTGTTACTCATAAGTTACAAAAACTGAATATGAAAATCAATGAAAATAATAATGTAACAAAAGCAGTGGAGAACCTAAAATTGATTGACAGAATATTGAAAGCTATATCATATGGGGATGTGAAGCTGGCCTGCTTCTACATGAACATCAACTATGCTGCTTATATGGACTTGAAAGACAAGGCAGAATCTTCACAACAGAGTACTCCGTGCCACCCATTGTGTGAATGTTCCATCTGTAAAAAGAACATGGGATCATATTCTTCAGACTTTGACATTAATTTCACAGACACAAATGGTTTCACTGCCTTACATTATGCAGCTAGATACGGTTTAGACGAGATGTGTAAAATATTGATACTTAACAAAGCAAATGTGAATTGCATTAATAAGAAAAATCAAACACCACTACATTTAGCTGCTTTAAATAATAAAACTCACGTTATTCGTTTACTGTTGGACAGTGGCGCGAATATAAATGCTATTGATATGGCAGGGAACACGCCATTGCATGATGTCTGTGCAATGGGCAACATAGGGGCTGCAAAAATGTTGCTTGGTTACAACCCTGACATGTCAATGTTAAACGGAGCAGATAAAACTGCCCTGACACTAGCTAAGGAAAAGGTTCATCTGACAATCATAGATTTAATAGATAAGTATACAAATGAAATGTAGTAATAAGAAATGGATTTTGAACTAGAATAGGACTTAATATGAATTTTAAAGGGATGTATTTAATAGCTTTAATTTTGTTCCAATTTATGTTAAATCACTATCCAATTTTGCATTTTTTAATACATGTAAACCGAGTCATAGCTATTGAAGTGGTTTTGTGTAAGTCACAATATTATGATTTTGTGTTCATTATTTTGATAACTACTTATGTCATTTATGTGTAGGTAAACATTATAGGTGATGCATTCTGTCACCATGGGAAAGTTGCATGAGCTTATTTATATTATGTATTGTAATTCTACCAGTTTTATATCAATACCTTGGTTTGGAGTAGTGCTCCATCTTGATAACTTGTTTCTGGGTTACTAATCAAAAACCTGTTGCTATGTCCTACTAAGGGTCAAACGTAAGCAAAGCAGCCATAATACTTGAGCAGTTGTTATGTAATAATTAATAATGAACTTAATATACACCCCAAATAAAGTTGAAAATTGATAATCTTGCATGCAATTACGCAATTTTCAACTCTAATTCTCTTGCATTTTATTTCATTATAAGTAGCAATGAAATAGCTCAAGCATTTTGCTGCTCTCTGCGCTGACCGTAACGCTATGTTCTTAGGCGGAATATTCATTATTATTTTTGATATTACTCAATTTAAAAATGTAAATTATGAGACAGTGTTAGATAAGATGCAAGTCTTGTTGAAAAAGAATATTTTATTATTTGCTATGTCTATTAGTATATTGTTTGTGTACCTACTTGCAGGTTTTTCTATTATTATTTTCCTGCCATCACAAACTAGGGTCTCAACTTTCTGTGCCATTTTCTGCTCAATCTATCCACAATTACATTCTACAGGACTCCTCTAAGACTGATTATTAACAATAGTATTTTAAGTTTTTACTAAAAACCATTGTTATTTTATTTTTAAGTTTTGACTGACAATAAACTTTTATAGTGAAGTATTCCTTATTTTTATTTACTAAATAAAAAAAACATTTGATTATCAGGTTTGAAGGTATAGAGAACATCTTTATTTGATATTTCCATAATTTATACAATAGTGAACAATTTGAGCATCTATTTAATCACATATAGGATTAATTTCGAATAATATATAAATGAAAAAAAAAAACAAATAAAATATCACTTGGTAAAATTCTTTGTATTTTCTACGTATAAAATGCCAATCTCAATATATATTTAGGTCATTAGTTTCACTTACAAATTAACTTATAACTATTTGTTGCGATCAACGCTCATTACATTAATTTAAGTACCTAACTTACTATTTACAAATTACAGGAACATTATTCATACATTCCGTGAGTGATTCATTATGCGTCATAATTATGCCCTTAGAGACAGGACTACACGGCGCTGATTAAAATGTTTCCAGCTGTGCGATTCTCTAAAATGCAAGCTCGAAAATGAGTCCCACTTCGATAACGAACCAACTTGCCATTGGCTTAGTATTCGTTCGCCGTGGTGACGTCACTACGGCGAACGAATATACACCAATGACAAGTTGGTTCGTTATCGAAGTGGGACTCGTTTTCGAGCTTATATTTTAGAGAATCGCACAGCTGTTCACTTACGAGCGAGTGCGAACTGTGTTTTCCCGGATCTAAGTCCACGTGTATGGCGTTACAGACAGACAGAATTAATTTTGCATGTAATATTAGTATAGATATGAATATCGCGTAAAGGCGATAAAAAATCGCCCACTCTTAGGCCAGTCTTTAATCAAATTAATAAAATACCACCTTCCCACCAAAGCTCAAACCTTTCAGCCAGTTATTAAATTTGAGCTTTACTCCGACGATCGCACAGTTCATAATACAAAATCGTCAATTAAACTATACTTAAGTCAAGTTTTTGTACGTGAAGACCTTTTTGTAGTTGGGGAAAAGCAATAACCCGCTTAAAGGTATAAGGTTACACTAAAGTTAGAACCGGATTGGAATGTGACGGTAACCTTTGAACATGCGTCTCAAGGTTAACAAGTCATCGTTAGTTTATTGACCTTTACAAAGTAGGTAGACACGAGCATGTAGGTACCTACTACGTAAATAAGCATTTTTTTTCGGATGGGAAATCATCAAATGACTTCTCCCGCCCTTAGTGTCAGAATTTTACTGACTAAAACCCATCCATGTTCATTCTTGAGCCCTTTGCGTTCCGGGGCCGCGGTATCTCTTTCGAACAACCCGCAGCCACGTAAATAAGCCTAAAACCACACTGCGGATTGTGGCCTCACGCAGTAACCGCAATACCGCTAAGATGCACGCATTTTGGTATAAAACCAGTCCGTCCCAGCGCTTGTATAAGGGCATTTTTATTTTAAATGGCGCAGGTTAAAATAAATAGGCTTCAAAAACTACTACAACTATACACTACAACTAGTTACTAACAGGACGTGACGGATATAGATCGTTTTTAAAACTAAATTTAAATACTTAAACAATATTATCAGAAAGCTGTAAAATTGTACTTTTATGCTTTCAGCAGTGTATAAGTTATGTATACCTAAAAAAGAAAAAATGACAAACTTTATATTCATGAAAAAAACGTTACTAACTACAACAGTTCTTTTTTAACCATTTATTGTGCTGCAAAACTTACTGCACTAGCTGGACACCTAGTGCGACTAACTTCAAAATAACATTTCAAACTTTGAAATTTGTACCCAGAGTTACCGTTAAAACCGAATTTTGATGATAAATGTGTGTATTTCATAGTAAAAACCGCGTGACTATCCGGACATGTCCGGTAGTCGCGAATTCGTGGGACAAGCTTTTTATTAAATTATTATATATTTTCTTCACTAACTGAGATGAAATGCTTAGTTTAAAGGATAAATTAACTATCTAACAATACAATGAAAGTGTCGCTACGTTAGCTGTCGTACAAAAAATAACGAAAAAATTGAATGCAATGATGCAAACTGTCATGGGGACATCATGATTTTACACGATTCCGCAACATTATTAATTTAAATAAAATTAAATACGTGCTCTATAAGGAACTAATAAATTAAATCCACATATTTATAAAAATACCTACAGGGTACAATAGATTTTTCTTAAAAAAATTGTTTGCAAATATTTTTTTCATCATATTTTAGTCATGGGACAACCGAAAAACAGCCTGCGCCATTTAAAATGAAAATGCCCATAAACTTTCTTCGCATTGCAAAATCCTGCGATTAGAAATCGCCCCACCGCTGTGAGGCCTACCGCTAATCCGTACTAATATAATCAAGCTGAAGAGATTTCTTTTTTTTTCTTTGTTGGGTTAAACGCGCTAATCTCAGGAACTACCAGTTAGAAAAAAAAACATCTCTTTTAGTGCATGATAACCAGATTTATGTGGCTATATATAACGTCACGCTATTCCTATCTCCGGGGGCGAAACAGTAACCAAAGACGTAAAGCGAGTGGAAAAAAAACGGATGATTTCCCGGGCAGAAGCTAGTTAAGAATATAATTTGTGAACGTACTGCGAAATATCACTTTTCTATTCACAACTTTCATTTTTAACCTAGTGAAGAAAATAGATCCTGTTTGAATATTTTATTCCTAGTATTATACTTAATTGTTATATTTCTGACGTAAATATCTGGTTGCTCTAGTCGCACACTTGACACACATTATTTTTAACCAGACTTACAGACCTTGGTATTAGCATCTAAACAGGTTTTAAAATTTATATTAGGTGGTATTTATTTGGTTTTTTACACCTGGGCTCGTAACTAACGTAAAAGAAGATAGGCTCTATCTTTTTTATAATAATATCAACTATAATAAAGAATAATAGTTGATATTATTAGGCTTTTGGACGACTAACTGCTCAATCAACGCTGTAATAAGCATTTTCCCTACAAGTTATTATAAATTCGATTACCGCATACAAATATTTATATCACTAACGTAGAAAACGGTTCTTGAAGACATGGTTAGCGCAGTGACTAAGAGGTTAGCTTCGCTGCAAGTCCCGGGTTCGGTCCCCAAACGTAACAAATACTTATATGGCTTACAGATAGTTGCTCCGGGTCTGACTGTTTGTGTATGTCAGTGTTGTTTGTAAACGCAGAGTTCGATAACACATCTGCGGTTTTAACGTTTGTCAGTCGCATTTATTAAATTAACTAAGCACGATTCTGAAAAGGTCCTAACTATTATTATTTACAGGACTAACACATTGCGGTTTAAAAAAAGAACTGTCACACAGGTACGTGACAGAGACAATTTTCTACAAAGCCGAACTATTTTATAAACTTTTTATTTACAGACTGGCAAGTAGGTTCTGCACGATCGAACATTATTAACATTTAAAATTAGAACCGCAGATATTTTTCCTGTGGTCCTAATAAGTCGCATAATGAACCAATCACGATATTAAAAGGTTCCTAATTCTATATTGTGATTTATATCTATTAATATTTGCACGTTTAACACATTTACACTAAATTTACGTAACAATCATAGCACCAAAAACGAAACATATTTTGTCGTAAATAAATATTAGGTACATTCATATCTTATTCTCTTGTGACAGTTTGAATTAACAATATTAATGTAGAAAGGGTTATAAATAGATATCTGCTTGTGTACCTATAAATAAATATAGATGTTTTGTTCAACATGCATCAATAGAACGTCAAAATTATTAGGTAGATAATTATTATGATTAGTTTTAAAGTAAAAAAAAAACTGGGGTTACCTACATTCGACAGGTTCTAGATGTATAGTATTTAGTGAGCATTAGAATAGCATTAGAATAACAACAATGTGTTTACGATTTTTTACTCAGCACTAAGCAACATAGGGTCGATTTTTCAACTGTCGGATAACTCATAAATAACAGAAGAATAACTGTGACCATTTGACAGATTTCGCATAGAAATAAATGTCAAAGTATCATTTTTATTCCACCGATAAAAGTTTTCTATTATTCAAAATTTAACCCTTAACAATCCATTAACCTTTAACCCTTTTGAGAATGTTAGATTATCAGATGTGCAAGAAACAATCACCAAAACCTTTCAACCGTATGTTTAGAAACGATACAACTACATTCATTTAATATAACATTTAACATTATGTTAAGATATTAATATTTGTAAGCTACAAGTCTAGGTCGCTTGCTCATGACCTGTTTATACTTGACACATCAGAACCAATACAAATGTGTGCGTATACTACTAATTTAGACGACCTACTGAGTATATCAGGAATGTGACATTTATAGTGAACGGTCAGTTATCAATTAAATTACAATATTTAAAAGCATCTGTGATTTTACGCATATTTATGTATAATCGTGATGACGTATTGCTCTGCCATTTACGTTCGAGTTTGATTGAAAATGACACTTAGAACTTAGTTTTGGAAATATTCGAAAACTGTTATATCGGATAATACATGGGCAGAATAACTTTCATCTGATTTAGGCATCGAATAAACTAAAAAGCGTGTCACAGTTTTGCCCTTTTCTTTTTTTAAAGGATGGGAAATCATTAACATAATGTCTCCCTCCACTCCGGGTGGAACGGAATCCCTTCCGTTCCAACCAGAGTAAGTTAGAGTCTGACACGGGAATGTCAGACTCTGAGAGATCACTGACCAAAACCCATCCGTGTGCCTCCTAAAGCCCTCTGCGTTCCAGGGCCATGGTGACTCTTTCAAACAAATTCCTCAACATCATAGTTTTGACCTATGACACAAGCATTACATTGACAACATAAACTTTATTGGCTTAACTGGTTTAAAAATTAATGTGCATTCAATTAGTTATACCTACTTAAATATTTTGAGCGTCTAATATTCCTATATTGACCTTCCGAGTGATCATTAAAACTAGTATTTTAAGTTTTTAGTTTAGATTAGATTTTGCGTAAATGTGGCATCGAAATACTTTTGAAAAGTACAGTATGTAGCTTTTCTTTTGGTCCCAAACTCTATATTCTTTCGCACTTTTAATATTAACTATTACACACTAAATATTAACTAAATAATTAGAGATCTCTTACAAAGTACTATCATTTCATTTTGTCGTATATATTAACTATACTACTTAACTTAAAATATATTAATAAATCCATTTTTAATAAATAACATAATCATCACAAAATCGATAATTTTGTGCATTTTAAATTAAATTCTAATCACTACAACCTGACCAGAAAAACAACAATTACCTATCTAAAATTACCAAATAGCAATTATCAAGATTTAATCTTCAATGATTTACAGATAACGAATTACGCTTAAAAAATAGTCAATAATTTTTTAATTAAGCAATAAAAATTATAAAAAAAGACATAATTTTAATTAATACTCATATCCACTGCTGGGAATTGACATGGTATGTCATTTTCCTAAATAACCACTATGACTAAAGATTGGTATAAACCTGTGATTTTCATAGCCCCATGCCAATTACACTGGGCGCTTCGTGGTCATACCGTTAAAATATACCTATAGATATACCCTATCTTCTAAATGTACAAATAAAATACCTGTCAGAACGTGTCATGTGCGTCATTTTGAGTTTCGTATGAAACGCATCGAAGCGCGTACTATTCGGCGGCCATCTTGTGTCTCAAGGCGGCAGCTTTTTATCGTAGTTGGGGTCCATCTATAGATATAAATCAATGATTTATCAGAATTAAACTACATGTACTTGTCACAATTTGAAATTAGAACACGCCCGAGCGATTTTTTGACAGCTCTAAACGTAACGTTTTCATATGAAAACGGTACCTATTGTAGAAAGTTCAACATAGATACAACTATCTTACCCAAATCTACTCCCTGTGACTTCTGGTCAAGTAAAAACATTTTCCCTTAAAACTACACTTCACTGTTGAGGCAATGTCCAAACTGGGATCTCTTCCCGTTTCTTTTCCTTCTTTTTGTAGTGGTGCCTATCCCGAAGTCTGACGTCATCCTGCCTCATTCGCTCTTGTGCGTCGCTTCTCCAATCATTTCGCTTTCTTGGCGACCCTTCTTTTTTATACCTGGGCTGTTCTTGATTTTCGTCGTAGAACACTCTACTTTTGACAAAAAGCCCGTTCTTGTCGGGATCGCACATTTCAACTGGTATTTCATCCTCGATGTCCCCTTTTTCGTCAAGTTCGGGAACGTCATCTCTGCTGAAGGTGAAGGAGTGCGGGTAGTACGCTTGGAGGATGTCCTCGTGTCGGAACGCTTGCATCTGGAGCCAGACGTGTGGTAATAGGAGGGGGAACCTCCGTAGCCAGTACGTTACGAACCCGTCAGGTAACTTGCCTAAGCTATCTCGGACGTCCGTTTCTAGTTCTCTGTAGTGATGTTTCTGTGAAAAAATATAATTTTTTTTTTAAAGCCATTAAGCCTGTATTTCCCCTAAGGATTAGGCAGAGGTGTACACAATGTACCACCCACAGATCACCGCTATGTTTAGGTCCCATGTAATAGGAGGCGAGCGTGTTGCCAGGGCACTAATCCTAACTCCGAGCTGCTACTGAGAATTCCAAAAACCCAATAACACCCAATTTTGCTGGACCTGGAACTCGACCCGAAGACCTCTAGCGTAGCAATCGTGCAGTTTTTTTAAGCTTTACTCAGTTTTAGCTTATCTTAACGCTCATCATATCTTGAAGTTCATTATCATCCTACATACCTTATTCCGTATAGCTCTGAGCAGATGCGCGGCGCGGTCGCCCCTGTAGGTGCGTCGCGCGCGCAGGTCGCTGGCGACGGCGACGCACACGCGTGCGCGCCAGTCCCCGCGCACGACACGCTTCGCACCCCGCTCTAACGCAGCTTCGGAACCACCGCCGCCGCTTTCTACTTGATCACTTACGTCCTGAACAATTTTAATGAGATTTTAAGTCTAGAGACAAACTGCAATCAATCTTTTATTTAGTAAAACATAGGTATGGTTACAGTCCAGATGGTATTTTGACTAAAATATGTTCACTATGCTTTACCAATATATGTCGTACAAAATCAACGTAAACAAGCAATTAAAATTAAGGTGGCATGTCAATAGATCACATTAAAAAATAAATAAATAATTGAATTTAAATTTATGTCAGGTAGGTAAATACACTACGTCGAAAAGTACGCGCCCCTCTACATGAGTTTGTGGGTTCGCAACCAGCCACGGGCAAATATCAATGTGACTTTTTCTATTTAATATGTATTTTCTAAGTTTATCTAGGACATAGGTGAAGGGAAACGTCGTGAGGAAAGAAGGACTTGTAATTAGTATAAATCTGTATTTCACTCGTTGAAAGTCCTATACAAAATGGGACGGCTGAAATACCAACTCATTTTTACGCCTAGATCGATAGTTACGCTTATCATAAAGCGGAACGTATGTATTGTTGGTGATACATATTTCTGTTATGGCGCCAAAAGCTTTGATATGTCGATAAATAAACTACTAATTAATCAATTACATAACTCAATTAATTAAATAATAATAATAGCCCATAAAATTCAAAAGCGATTGGTACAACGTTACAGCGATAAGAGAGGTTAATGACCCTTTAATGAGTAGTAGGTATTAAGTACACGTGTACTGATACACTTGATCAAGATACATGTTTTATTATACTCTCAAGGCTTCGCCGCTATTTCGTTCCTTCAAGGTCAAAGTTAAATTATTTCTATTATTTCATTTAAAAGAACTTATGAACGGTATTTACAAGAAAACATTATGTAGTCTTTTGATCTAGTTTATTATGACCATACGTATCCCAATTCTAGGCTAAGCTGAAGAGTTTGATTGTTTATTATTTGTTTTTTTTTTGGCATGGCATGGGGCTGCCACACCACCAACTTCCAAACTCCGGGCTGCTACTGAGAAATTCGTAATGGAAAAGCCAATAACACTTTTTGCCCGACGTGGGAATCATAATCATAACCAATTTATAAAAATATCAAATCTACAAAATATACAACTTCTAAATCATTTGTTTATTTTATTTATTGAGGGATAATAAACAGCTACAATATACATGTGACATGTTGAAAAAAAAAACATATGGCGTGTTGATAATATTGTGGCAATATTATGTGTTAGCGTTCTATTTTGCTGCGCTTGACCCGATTCGTCAATTTACAGATAGTAATAAATTCCAATGTTACATAATTATGCGCAGACGCATATTTGAGTACGCATGCCCACTATCGTGCTATTTTTAGACATTGTTCGTTATCTTGTGTGAGAAATAGTGGGAATGATTCAACTGTGTTATAAATTAATATTATAATTGTGTGCCGCACGCAGCTGCATAGTAACTCTGCAGGAATGTGAGGGATGTAAAATATTAAATTAATAAGGTTATATTGATTTATTTTCATTAGTGTTGGTTATGGATGTAGGTTTGTTTGTGATGGGCTCGAGCTGTATTAACGTATTGTAGCTTTAATTTTAGAGCTTACTGTCAATGTGGACATTGGAACATGCAAATGAGTGCGCGGGGTGTAAAAACACACATCACATCACATCCCATAACCATTAACTACGCAAACTGTCCATCAAACTAAATATCAATTATCAAAACTAAATATTGAAAGGAAACAAGTTTTATTTTAGGTGTAAAAAATCTTGTGCGTCCAATCGTGCAAGATATAATTTCTTCACCCTTGCACATAATGACATACGTTTCAACTCTATTTTTACTGTCTTTTAGTTCATTACCAATTAATCAATAAAATCTGCTAAAGCATATTGCTGCTCAATTTGTACTGTCGCTACATACCTGTAAGAAGTTGAGTATGCTCTGCTTGCCCCAGAACATGGGGTACTTAAGTACTGTCTCACACGGCGGCCGCGCGTGTGGTCGCGCCGATATCATTGCGCGGATGAGAATCTTTGTTATTAGCACCTCTTCCTCAGGTAACACTTTGCTGTGGACAAAACAGACGGAACTTAATATTAGGTAAAGATAAAAAAAAGATATATACCATCACGCCTGTATTCCCCGAATGGTTAGGCAGAGGTGTACCAATGTACACCCACAGTTCGCCGGTATATTTAGGTCCTTGTAATAGGGGGCGAGCCTATTGCCATTAACCGGGCACAAATCCAAACTCCGAGCTACTACTGAGAATAAAAATAGAAGAGCGTTCATGTGAACTGGTGCAGTAAGAGTCCAGCGATCTTTTTACGTGTCGCCCATATTATCTATGACTTTTTTTCTACTGTTAGGGCCAATGGACGATGCACTGCATCTTCGCTCTACTAATTTCATAGCAAAAGAAATTCATGTAGTCGTTAAAAAGTAAACAAGTTTGAGGTTAACCTGACTATGGTACGAATCACTTATGTATACCAAAATGGAAGTGTTTGTCTACGAGAACACTGAATAAAAGGTTTATAAAAAAATTGGCTAGCGCCTTTTATTCAATCAAAATAGCAGACACAATTATGAACAAGCCAAAAGGCGGTGTGATTAGTATAGCATAAGGTTTCAAATCGAATTGAAACTATAACATACATAGAAGATTCACGACTACTTACTCAAGTTGTTCCAAATTGTACTCCCCAGTGAGTATATTCGCCTGTCTTCTTAACATATCTCCGAACGGATGCTGCCCCTTCGACAACACGTAGTAAAACACGCAGCCCAGCGAGAATAAGTCCACCGATGTAGTCTGTAACGAAATGTAGTCTTAGCAAAGCATATTTGACTTATAAACGCATAGATTTAAGGTTCAATTTGTACTGACTGACTTACTCTTGGAAGATATAACAATTATGATACTCGTATTACTCGAAAAGACTCGAGACAAACGGCTGCCGCAGTGTATTTGTATAACTGCCGCATTCATTTGTTATACCGGGTGTAAATATATACTTAACGCATCCGAAAATTATATGTTCTTCCTATCAATGCGTTATTTTTTTTTTTGTTTTAGTACATATAATTTTTTTATACACACATACAGAAGAATTATACATAAATATACATACCGTCCTCTCCCCATTAATCATCTCAGGGGCGATCCAACCATCAGTACCGGTAACTCCGGACCGCCTGGAGAAGCTCATACGTCCGAGGTTCAGCTTCTTCGACAGACCGAAGTCCGAGATCATGGCTCGCACCTCACCGGCGCCCGTCGGCATAGACAGAAGTACGTTATGAGGCTTAATGTCCCTGTGAACTGGGAAGATGGAATTTTTTGTCAGTATATTAGTCCAGGGCAATAGGCTCGCCCCCTATTACATGGGACCTAAACATAACGGCGAACAGCGGGTGTACGTTGGTACACCTCTGCCTAACCCTTCGGGGAATACAGGCGTAATGGTATGTTATGTTCTGTTATACGACCTGGTAAAGCTCGCGGGGAATCGCTGGATGCAAGCAGCGTAGGACCAATTGTTGCTTTCTTTAGCGGAATGCCTATGTCCAACAGTGGACGTTAGTAGGCGGATATGATGATGATGATGTACATAATCATGATGATGATTATACGGAAATGGTGATGATTATAATGATGATGATGGTAGTAGTAGTTTATTTTCACGAAAAAGCACGGAGTGCATACTTCAAAGTCAAATTTAAAACATCGAAGCCCTCAGTGTAGCATCTTCGACGGAGACACCATAGCTTGCAGAATGTTAAGAAAATGAAGGGATTAACTCCTTATTTAAAATGCATTTTCACACGCTGCTACCATACTTACCTCATTAGCTTCAACATTGCATAGGTACCTGAAGATGACTACACACGAACCGTGTGACAAATTACTAAGCTTGTTACGCATTAAGCGGCGTCATTTTCTCACGTTAATATTTGAAGGTAACTAAGACCTGTAAGGCTTTTCTGTACCAATCTCTCTCGGTGCAGTGTTTTAAGGTGAGTTGTCAATTCTTAGCATCATAGCTCATCTCATACTCACTTCACCGACAGATTGTTTTACAGAATAGACTGGCAGGAGTATCATGACTGCAGATGACAAATTTTTAATGAGACGTGGACATACGCTTGACAAAGTTATTCTTGATGACATACTGGCACAGGTATTATACATACTTGACAAATACATAAATAGTGGTACCAACTGAAGGTGCTGTAATTGTATCTTACATACCGACATGGTGCACGTTTTAACCCAAACAAGGATGTCATAAGCAGTCTAGAGACTAAACGTATGCTGTTAAAAAAACAAAGCATATTAGTGACTATTTATATAGACTGTAAGAACATAATCGAATAACCACAAATCAATCGACAGGTGAAATTAAGATGAGTGCTTACCACGGACTTTCCGTAAATAGGCCATTAATGTCACTTCGAGAATTGGACACTCGTAACGAAGCTTCGAAGACCACTGCAAGTCATCGGTCTAGCGTTCAGAAGCTCAAAAGTTCAACAAGTTTCTGTCTCTGTCACCTTCTAACAATTTGATAGGGATGCAATGATGTTCTAAATACGTTTACGCACTAAATGTATTTAGTAATTCTGGTGAAAGTGGCCCTTAGTCTTTTTAAACTTAAATTATATTTAACAATATTTTCTTAAAGCACATCTTTAAATAATTATAATATCATTAAACCATTACACTATGTACTTAAAACAATATCGCCCCCTTATCAAAATAACAGACGCTGTACCTTATGTAAACTACGTTGATTCGATGGCATGGGATTAAACTACCATTTGACCCCAACATAGTTGAGCAAAGGCTGTGCGAATGACTTACAAACTACTTTTAAAAAAACGCAGAGAAAAATAAAAATTGTAAAACATCTTACTCGCTCCATAGATTAAAAGTATATCAAATATAAAAATCCTCACCAATATCCATGGAATGTAAATGAGAGAGTCCCAGAGTCGCTTGCCGCAGTACTTCTACGGCGTCTATAGTGCACTCGAAATTCAGCTTCTTCTCTACGTAGTCTTGTAACGTCGCAGAGCATAGTTCTAACGCTATGTAGCTGAAAAGGAAAAAAGAAATATATAAAAAATTGACAAATAACTGCTTGAAATTTAGGCACTGTGAATAAATACCCAGGGAAATCTAATAGGCAAACTAGGTGAGCGATCCCAAAAAAGGTTTTGCAATATGAATAGACATCATGAACAATCGCGGACAATGGCGGGTAACCACTTTTCACCCTTACGCCCTAAGAAATAAGGTGGAAAAGCGGTCTACCGCTATCGGCATCGGCTATAAAGTACTGGTACTCCTGTTAACACATCATAGTTAGTTCGTGCAAAATGTCTATCATAAAAGCTTTGTAGCTTTTATGATAGACATTTTGCATACATACTCTAAGTGATACGTACCGGAACTGTTTATCCCTTTCTGTGCAGTAGTACCGCACGACGTGCGCATGCGCGTCTGACTCGCGTAGTAGCGCCACCTCGCGGTCGGCGAACGTAAAGCATTCCGGCAGCAAACGCTTCACAGCCACGGCGCGCTTGTCGAATGTGCCTCTGAAAATTTAAAGAGGATTTTTTGTAATTGTAGATTGATCACTAGGCTATCTCCTTACAATGTAAAAATGCCTAAGGCATTGCCACAAATCCTCAAGCAAAACAACTCTAAATATTTCTACTAATATATTTGACAAAAATAGCCACAAACGGATTTTTCGTCAAGTTAATAGAGAAGAAAGTTCTTTTAAAACATAACGTAAACTATATTTTATTTTAACAATAATTACTCAATGAACTAAACTATAAATTAGTGCCACACACAAATTATAAATGTAATTAAAATAAATGACTTTTTTATTTAATTTATGTACTTTCAATGTTTATTTCGGACATCACTATTTCACTAATATCGGTGACCTAGACTTGATTAATATTAATCTGAAACGCCAATCAGTCTTGAGCAAGCGTAGTAATCAATGCTCACGGGACAACAAAAGGCTAGTATAATTAATCTATAAAAGTTAAATAAACTACATTACTCACTTATAAACAAAAGTGCCTTCACACCCCTTGCCAAGCACCTCATCAGTATTGAAGGTGATTCTTCCAATCCTTGCTTCTCCCCCTCCGACCTCTACCAGTTGAGCGGTAACTTCACCATTAGACGATGTGGAAGCGTTCGACGTTCGAGAACCGCCTTGTGACAGCTGTTGGAACTCACGAGCCTGTAAACAAGATATTACGGGATGAATTTTGGGATTTCGAACCGTTTTTTCTTTCAGGGTATTTTTTAAAGATAAAGTGGTTGGCTCGAGTCAGTAAAGAAGATTATTATCATGGGATGGATTTTGGGTTTTTAAACTTTTGTTTTCTTTGCAGGTTATGGTAGCAACCATGGTTTGTATGGTATTTTGGAAAGATGGTGCGGTTAGCTTATTAACTTTTACTCATTAGCATTTTTACTGTACTTCATTCACTAACCCATCCACGCTATAAGATAAGACAGCGGGCCGGCCGCGAGCTGTCACTTTTTTTTATTTTGCTATTATAAAATTTATTTTAACATAAACGATCTAAGGCCCTAACTTGAATGGCAAGTGAACTGCAATGAGATGATGACTGTTACAATGACAGGTGTAGTGAGAACACGAAAATCCTGGTTGTCCTTAGTTTTCTCGAAAGAATAAGTTATATAATATGTGTGACCTCTTATCAATTATTTGCGTTTTCATTCAACACTTGAGTTTTGACTTCAACGAAATCAAGTTGTCAAAAAACTGACCTACCTAATATAAACAATAGAGATTACAGATTCCGTATGCTTTTTTTCCAATGCACAACCACAAGGTCGTTTGACCGCGACATTTCTCCACCGTTTTTATCATGCCTACCTACTTAACCTCGTGACATAATGGTAATACCAGCAACTGTGATAAGGAGTTACAAAGTAGCTATACCTACTATAAACCATATTTTTACGTTTTTCTTCGTGTTTTTAATCAACAGAAAACAATCAATTTCATTTCGATTACATGATATTTTCAATTAAGATGTTTTCTTTTCTTTAAGTCAGTTGTTTTTAAACTGATTTCGAATATTTATGGTAAAAATTATATGGCATACTTGAAAATCGACCTTGAGTTTCTTATTAAAATACGGACAGTTGTTACACCACCTTAACAAATTAAAATTGAATTCTTAAAGTTAAACGTAAACACAATGAAATTTTAAGCTGTACATGTCCAATACAACTGATCTCGCATTATATAGGCTTTTCTTACAATTAGAGGTCAGTTTTATACTGGGAAGATGGCTTGATATGTATGTCGTATATACAGGAAAAAACAGTATACAACTTGCTCTACTAAGTCAACACATCCCAATTGTACAAACAAGCTTCAATATTAAACTGTAACTTCTTGACAATTCAAAAGTGCCTGTAAATGGTCTAATTGAAATAAATGCTTTGAGTTTGAGTTTCAAGCTGAGAAAATTTTCATTTACCCATCATCAGTGGAATGGTATGAATTTTAAACAAAATGGTGAATTATTATCCATAATCTATGCTATGTAATATAATAAAGCTACAGAGTTTGGTGTTTGTATGGTTAAACGCGTTAATCTCTGGTAATAAACATTTTTTTTTCTGGTACTACCAGTCGTATTTGGAAAAAATATTTTTGTATAAGATAGTCAGATTCATGAGGAATAGGATAGGCTTTATATCATCACGCTATGACCGACGAGAGCGGAGCAGTAACCAAAGATGTAACTTAACGCGGGAGAAAAAATCGATGCGAAGAAAGTCGCGGGCAGAACCTAGTATATAAATATGAGTAATGACATCCAACCGCATGGCCTATATTGTAATACTATACAATAATGCGAAATAAAATGGTATCAGTAAAAAAATACATAGGTAAATCAAAATTACAAATTTACATGCAATGTTTTTTTCATTGTTTACTACAAAACATTACTATAACAATCTAATATATTCTTTTAACAATCAGTTACACGTTTTTCACTAATGAAATGCATGTAGTTTGTTGTTACATAAAGTAAAACATAATCTTAAAACATTTCAACACGATAGTAAATAACATTAATCAATCAATCAATCAATCAATCAATTAATCAATCAAACCAATACAAGGTTTGTTACTTTCATATCATCACGCCTGTATTCGTTGCCTGTGTTAGGTAGAGGTGCACCAATTTACACCCACAGTTCGCCGGTATATTTAGGTCCCATGTAATAGGGGACGAGCCTATTGCCATTAACCGGACACGAATCCTAACTCCGAGCTGCTACTGAGAATTTCATAGAACAATTTTTGCTCCTGGAAACCGCACCCAAGACCACTAGCGTAGCAGTCGTGCTTAGTACCCCTAGGCTAACAAGGCAGTTACTTTCAGTTAAATATTAACTGTTATATGCTTATATGTGACAAGGAACGTCACAAAAGTGCTACGTTAATTCTAATAGCATGCAGCTATGTATGATAAGAAAAATAAATGCAATACATAAAATGAAAATCACGTTTGTAACGGCGTGTCGGCACCAACAAGGCGGCCGCGTGGCGATAACACCGCGCGTATTATTCTTCAGGTATTACATTACGTAGTAATCTGCCTCGTTAGCCTAGTGTTCCTAAGCGCAACTGCTAAGCTTACAGGTGGGCGATTCGATTTCCAGGTCAAGCAAATTGATATTGGGGTTTTCTATGAATTTCTCAGTAGCAGGTCGGAGCTAGGATTGTGCCCAGTCAATGGCAATAGGCTCACCCCCTATTAGATGGGTCCTACAAATATACCGGCAAACTGTGGGTGTACATTGGTACCCTCTGCCTAGTGCCTAACGCTTCGGAGAATACAGGCGTGATAGCATGTATGTATGTTTCAGGGCAAAAATTAAGTGTTTTTTAATTGTGTCTTGGAATTATGATAAGTGGTGTTAAATCTGGAATAGCTTACCTGATAACGAAGATACCAAAACATGGTGATCACCAACCCCACCAAAATTATCAGCGCGACTTTTAACACTTGGTTCTCTTGCTGATGAAACCACAGATATGCTCTCTTATACCATAGGTCAGGTCTGAAGTCATACCCTTCAAACAAGTCCTCTGTCTGCACAGACACTGAAATGGAATTCGACTTCAAATTCGTCTCATTCTCGCCATCTTTCTCGCTTTCAGAATGAACTTCCCCATTGATCAGTTTGATGGCACTATTCTGCGAGTTGTGCACATTTAAGAAGTTCGAATTTGGTAACTGAGGCATCCATGTCGTGGTCAGTTCGGGGACTTTGTAATGTCCCAGTAAAAGATACGGCGCTGATACGTGCAGGTTCAAATCTTTGAGTTTGTAGTGCACGTTCTTGAAGGGCTCGTATTGGGGCGTGTCTGAGTTGGCCTCGGTTTCGGACGGGCCTTCGAGAAGCAATGGCTGTGTGTGGCCGGTCGATATTGTGATTGTATTTTTGTCCACAAGTGATGATAACGCGTAGAGGCCGTGGTTGTGCTCGCCGACGTACAACGTGGGACTGAAAAGAAATAGTATTCTATAGAAATAATTTAAGGATCGGAAAAATCGTCAAATTTAAACCTCGAAAAATATATGGCTGAAGGTTATGCTGCTTTTTTTATGCCATTGGATGGCAAACAAGCCCACGGCCCACTTGATGTAAAGTGGTAACCTATAGACATCTGCAATACCAGAGGCCTTGCAAATGCGTTGCCATCCTAAACACAAAGTTGAAATGTCTCATGTGCCTGTAATTACACCGGCAACATACCCTGTAAACCGGAACACAGCACCGCTGCTTTGCGGCAGATATAGGTATGCTGTAGTATTTTCCCGGTCAAGCTCCTTCACAAACAGCTCTACTACTACTATTTACTACTAGAGGTTATAACTTCACACCGCATTTATGAATAATGGAGCTAAGTTGGAAAGTAACCTTTTTTTTTATAGTCGGGAAATCATCAAATAACTTCCCCCGCCCTGGGCGGGGTGGGAGGAAGTCAGACTTTTACTACTAAAACCCGTCTATGTTCCTGCATGTGCCCTTTGCGTTCCGGGGGCGCGGTATCTCTTTCGAACAACCCGCAGCCCCGGCAGGCATCGGCCCTCAGTGGCCCTATCCAATTTTGCTGACATCTCTTTGAGGCGCGCGTGGAACACGAACGCGCCGTCGACACGGCCTGTCGTTGTTTAGTGAACGTACGGACGGTGAGCTACCCATTGCTCACCGTCCACAGAACCGCGCCTACGGTGGCCGGGAGTCGTCTCGCGGCTCCCGACGCCCGGAGCGTCTACCGCGGCGGCCGCTGGGACGGGGGACCCTCCTTTCTCTCTCCCGTCCCGCCGCCTCCTTTGGAAAGTAACCCTAACCACTAACGTTATAATGTGCGTGCCTGTCATAAATAATATATTTACATTACATAGCAAATAACATGTTACGGCTGAAAATGACGCTCAATTTGCATGCACCATTAATTTAGAAAATAATTGGAAGATTTCTTTACCGCCATTAATAGATAAAACAAATTTCAGAAAAATAACTGCTAAACATAAATAAACTATTATTATATTCGGTACCTAAAATTATTGCTAGATTTTATTTATTATTTTACTGTACTCTTCCCCGAGTATAACCAGTAGACAAGCGGCATAATAAACAAAAAATAAAAAACAGCAATAAAAATAAATAACAATAAAATATAACTATATAGCTGTAAGTAGAAGGTTTATCCGCTATTCAGTAATTTCTTTTTTTTTAATAGTACTTTGCCTGTACGCTTCTCTAATGTCCATAGAATTTATGTAGTATATTCTGTGTTTTATAAGTGAAGACCTGTAATTGGCTGCTAGTTTAGTTTACTGTAACCAGTCTGTTTTTTTTTAGCTGTAGGTGTTCCACATTAATTTAATAAATCAATAAATAACATATCACATTATAGGTACATCATAATATATTATATCAATAATAATATAACTGTTAAACACAATATTTTTTTGTAAGTTTAACACAATAACATAACTGAAACAAATCAACCGCGGAAGTAAAGTCAGCGATGCATGGAAATTAATAAGTTTCAATGAAATTGTTGCGTAGCCTTACAACGAGAGTAACGATTATTTGATTATGAATCTTATTGCTATAAGCATTAGAGTTGACAATTGCACGACACGTTAGTTGCCATGAAAAACAAGTGCCTTCATAAAAACATACTTACTCGTAGTACATTCGTAAATGACTTTTACGAAAGTACTAGTTCTATAATCTTTATGTCAGACACCGTCATCGTCAGTTACTGTTATCACCTGAGTACAATATTAGATTATTCACTACTGAAATACATTTGCTATCGACGTTTACGGTATTATTAGAATGGTAACGCATTTTACCTCAAGTCCGTAGTACTCGAAACCATCAAACGCGATTGTATGAAATTGAAGTACAAACATTTATTTACAGTAGGTCTCCGGAACAACAGTTTTGATACTTAACAAAGAATGTTTCGAATAAGGTCTTGTCCTGTCTTCATTGTTTTTAAAGGCACGGTTGGCGCCGTGGCTGATAGATTGACTGCTACGCTGCGCATCGCAGTTTCAATTCCCGCACGGAATAAATATTTGTATAACCTACAGATAGTTGTTACGGTTACGGGTAACTGTTTGTATATTTGTGTATAGAAAAAATACCTAGAGTGAGGCAACGTTTTTCGTCAAAAATAAGAAAAGAAAAATAATAGAAGCAACAAGAATAATATACATCAATTTTTTTTTTTACTTTTTTAACAAGTGTGTCCGTGCAGTTTCTTGCTCGTTCTTCTCCATAAAAACCTACCCACGTTTTGGAACGTACAACTAGCTTCAACTTCGTGACTGACTGACAGATTCCTTGACAACTGAAAACTTTCATTTTTTTTATTTTTATATAAGCGTTCCCGTCAGAGGTAAAACCCAAGTAATATCTGAAGTCAAGTTACGAACGTTTCATTTTATCACTTAAAAGCGGTGTTTATCGATTCGATTATCATTATGGAGAACATAAACCGAGCTACATAGCGACGATCAATGGCATCATGTTGCACGCCTGACACGCAACGTTACTATAATGCGCTTATCATTTTTTGATAATAGAAAACACTGAACAAAAACTGCTGTTAACTATGGGCACTCCCTCCTAACCTTACCATGGCCCTTAAAACTCTTGTCATTCGGCGCGAAACATGACATAAATATTCCAAAGATGGAAAAAGAGGAGTTCATTGGGTTAGAACTCGCTAATAACCAGAACTACTGGTCTGATTCTAAAAATTGATTTGGAAAAAAAAGCTACGTTATCCAGAGACAGAGACACCTCTGAGATTTGGTACACCTCTGCCTAACCCTTCGGGGAATACAGGCGTGATGGTGTATGGTATGGTTGGCTACGTTATCCCTGAATGAAATAGTTTATATCTTTATCTAAAAAAAATAAGGATTCGTCAGAAATTCACACGAACGAAACCGAGGGCAAAAGCAAGTAACAAAAAATACTTACTACAACTCAATATTCGAATTCTTAATCCCCTGTCCATTGCTCAAAGTCGTAGCATCTTCCATGATATGGTCCAGTGTGTCATCTCCAATAGAATTGAAAGGGACAGTGATAAGTCCGTCTCTGTCTAACAAGTAGGCGGCGACGACTGGCGTCTCAAAGTTGTGAGACCACACGAGGTCTCCCGTCTTGCGGTCGAAAGACATCACCCGGCCGTTGGAGGTCGAAGTGAAGTGGATTATGCCTGTGTATGGAGAGAAGAATTTTTGAAGGTTGAAAAGGATAAATAATATGAATAAAAAGTACCGACATGTTAAATATTAAAAGTTCGGACGAGATGGACTTATGATTCGGAAAAAATTGAATAGTACCTATAAGTTTTTTTAATGTCATCATTTAGACAAGTATGTACCTACGGAGTCGTCCTTATTCCAACTTATTATTATCCCAGTGCCTCTGCAGTGCAGTGCTTCTATGTATAGGAAGAGAGCTAGGGAGCAAAGACCTCTTCCTATACATAGAAGACACGAGTATTGATCACCACGCTTGCTCGAAGTGGATTGGCGAACCAGACCTATACTCATGATAAATCTAGATTTTCTCACGATGTTTTTCTTCACCGACAAAAAATTCATAAAACATCCATTTAGACTAAAATTTAGGCTGTAAATGAATCGCTTTTGGGACAACGCAAGGTGCGTTGAGTGTTTTCATACAAAGTTTTTCAGTAATACAATAAAATCTTACCATAATCATTGAGCATCTCTTTCCCCATAGCGAGAGAAGTATAATCAAAGAACGTCACATTCCACTTAGAATTCTGATTCTTAGAATCGTGCATCAGTATATTGTACTCAGTTCTCGCTACGTAGATACCTCTCTTTTTGTCCGGCACACACGTATTGTCATCAGACTTCTTGAAAATCTTCGATTTGTCGAAACCTATAACAGAAGGAGAAATGTAAACTCGGCATAGTATAACAATCACGAATTGTTATCAAATGGTTTATTGTCGATTGGTATGTACGCCCACTATTTGATGCTGGCCATTAATTATGTGATATCGATCACGTAAACAGTCATTTGGAATTTATGAAATAGGTAGGTACTAGCGAACTGCCTGGGACTTCGTCCGCATGGCTTATTTCATCCGCCATATGGTACGTCTTTGGTTAGGTAATGCTCCGCTCTCGTGTGTAGAAGCGTGATGTTATGTAGACTATGTTACTCAGGAATAATGTAGCTATCTATTGGTGCAAACAAATGTTAAAATCGCTGCAGTTTCTGAGCCTATTCGTTACAAACAAAAAATCTTACCTCTTTATAATATTAGTATACATAGACGTATAGATTGGTATAGAAGATTTTTTAAAATTATACGTTACATTAAAAGTCGTGAAATTATTTTATTTAAAGAATAAATTGATGAATAATCTTGCAACATAATTACATACAGTATGCCCTTCCGCGATAATAAAGGAATAAAATACATATTAATAAGTAGTTACTTTGTCTCATCAGATTACAGGCAAAAAGTTGTATATTCAATCTGTCAGTTTATTTTCCTGATGAGGTAGTCATAAATGGCCCGTGGTGTTGTCACAATGCAGGGCAAGTGCCATTTTTCTTACGCAGAGTTCATTGATCACCACGCTTACTCAAGGCGTCCAAGAATAACACAGAAAGCTCATAATATGATTTTAAAAAGTCACATCATTGGTACTTGCGCGGTATCGAAAGCGCAACCTCATGCATGAGAGGCGGGCAAATACACCGGGCCATCACGAATAACGTGGCATCTATACTAATCTATATAATATTATAAAGAGGAAATATTTTTTGTTTGTTTGTACTATGCAGACAACGAAACTACAACAACTACAACAAACTACAACAAACGAACGATTTTAACCATTTTTCACCAACCGATAGCTACATTATTTCTGAGTAACATAGGCAATAAAACTTCACGCTATGACACACGGGGGCGTAGCAGTAAGCCAAGACGTAACTTAACGCAGGTGAAATAAGGAACGCGGATGAAGACGCGGGCGGGTGTCTAGTCGAAAATATAATGATATAAAAATTCGCAGCCACATTTCATACAATAATGCTATTATTGCAGTATCATTTTGTCGTCATAGGAAAATGACATCTTATCTGTCATTTGAATCGATAACTATTTTAGATTACCGGCCGGTGAAATAAACAAACCAATACGTTTTATGGTCTATTATAGTACGTCACAACATTATGACGATTATCTGCAGTAATGTATTCATTCATTATCGATTAGCGTTTCACTCAATTCTCATCTATTGATGAGAATTGAGTGACTAACTCACTCAATTCTCATCAATAGATGAGAATTGAGTGAAACGCTAATCGATATATATTGAATGGATCCTTAGTTCTATCATACATAACATAATGTCAATGTAGCAAGGGTCTAAGGCGCTGACTGTCCTAATAATCCGCAATCAAACATACTGATGTCGAAAAGGTGGTCTATTCTACGCGCGTCTTAATTGTTTGTTATCTAATCGCGGTGGTCGCATCGCGTTGTATTGAGAAATCGACTAAGAGGAAATTAAACACAGTCTCATGCTTTTTTTTATATTTCAAAGAGCAGTGTACGATAACAAAGCCTGCATGTAGGTGCTGTATTACAAAACAAATATTTCGTGGCCGAATGAAGTTTAGCGACGAAATCAATACTGCATAACTCAATGCTCATTTCAAGAGTACCTTTTGAATATTAAAAGTAATGACTGGTCGGATATTCGGATTTCACCAAAAAGTTAATAATAATATACCATCACGCCTGTATTCCCCGAAGGGTTAGGCAGAGGTGTACCAATGTACACCCACAGTTCGCCGGTATATTTAGGTCCCATGTAATAGGGGGCGAGCCTATTGCCATTAACCGGGCACAAATCCAAACTCCGAGCCAACCACCAGCTCACCAAAAAGTTATGTATATTTTAACCATTCCATTTAACTAAGTATGTCACTAGCTGTTACTTTCGAACGATTGAATTTCGAACCATCCGTTAATTGTACTCGACTACTTGCATACTCTTTTTACAGTTCAACGCGTTCAGTCAATGACTTTAGAAAGGCCCTCTTTCGGGCCGAATTTTAATTTCGTAATTAATAGACTCCAGACTTAGACGATTTCGGTCACGGTGGCCAATATTAATGGAGACTAACCGAATACACAGGAGATATTATAGTGCACAAGTGGGTGTGCGAACAAAGGTGCAAGCCCTCTTCCCTATCTCTTAAAGTCCGATGGGACGGCAATCTGACACAACTGGAGAAAGCTCAGTCGCAATACCACTTGTTGCCCCACTTGGGAATCGAACCCAGGACCCCACGCTCAACAGTCGCACTTGCAACCAACACACCCACGTGGCAGTAAAACTGTCAAACCCCGAACTCCGAGTATAATTAACGACCTTCCACACCACATGCTTCAAAAGTTTCCGATAACATATCGAATTACTGCAATTTTATCTATAAATGATAAAAATATAGTACGCCATGTACGAGTACCCTGGGCCATTATGTTCAGCCTGCATGCCGCACCGTAATTACCGTACGTCGATAAGCCTACACATCTATGAAACCGTAGCATTATTATATTTATTTGTTAGGTACGGAAATACGGACGAGGTCAATTGAAATGTTGTTATTTTAACTTTTACATTTTTTTTTGTTCAATATGTTAATGACAGAACTGAGATTACCGTTTCTGAATCGAAGGGGAAAATGTCACCTAGCATTGTCCAACAGGCTAGTACCTGCCTACCAGGTTGAGGTACCCATAATTGGCAGTACCTGAGTTTGATAACTCGAGCGACGCCTGATCGAGCTTATGTTGAGCTACTCAAGAACTGTCTTGAGTAGCTCAACATAAGCTCGATCAGGCGTCGTTACTGGGACTGCCCAGTAACCGTGAAATCTATGCTAATATTATAAAGCTAAAGAGTTTATTTGTTTGTGTTTGTTTGCTTTTCAAATTTTATTCATTTATTTATTTATTTATTACTCATACAAATTTTCACAAAGTAGGAAGTGTCTCCCAAAACCGTCTAGACGGTTTGACTGGGGGATCGTACAGTCTCACTCTCCTTAATTATATATTCTATGTATATATCTACGTATATATATCTACATCCACACACACACATATATATGTATATACATACACACATATATCTACATACAAGTATATACCCATATCTTTCTTACGAACAGCTAAAATATCACAATCTTTTAACAATTTTAGTTTAACTATTAATATAACAATTTTTACTCTTAACTTACTTTGTACTCTAAATTTTTGTTAGCAGATGCTATTTAAGCATCTTTTTAAATTTTAACAAGTTTGGCTCCTGTCTGATAACCTCGGGCAAACTATTTAGTAAATAGGGTAGGCGCTTCCTGAGTGTTCTGTCGCCATAATAATTGATGACCCTAGGTACTTCATACCTACCCGCGGTTACTGACCTTGTGCTGTGACTGTGAAATCTCTACAGATTCTGAATTTTGTAATTCTGATCCGGGTCAGATTTTGAAAATTCTTTCGCTAATATGAAGCTACTTTATTCCCGAGTATCATTAGGCCATTACTTTTTTATTAAATCACGCGGACATAGAACAGCTATAGAATACAAGTTGAGACATACCTGAGACTTGTTCTCTAGACCCAGTCAAAGGATCCAACATGAACCATGTATCACTCTTCTTCCCAGTATACAGGATACCGTCAGTTGAGCGACACGGCGCGTTTGCGACCAGCTCCGGTATGGTGAAGGGCAACTTCTTCAGCATCTGCTGGTCGCCTCTGGGCCCATACATGTAGAGGAACCCATGTCGAGGATCCGGGAGAAACTGGGGCATCAGGTCTGCTTGCTGGTTGGGCACTTTTACTACCGGTTCTATGAGAGAAAAAGATTGTATGATGAAAGAGTAAAACACATCTGTAATTGGCATAGTCTGTCTAAGATATTAAATTCTGATTAAGACCGCAGGAAGACGATGGATGCAGGTCGCTTTCAATCGGTCTTTTTGGTAATCTATGGGGGAGGCCTATGTCCAGCAGTGGACGTCCTGCGGCTGATATGATAATGATGATGATGATTAAATTCTGTACTTTTACGATGTATTTTCACAACCCTTTTTTTGTTGATTTCTTCCGCTCTGGGCTGAGCGGAAGGGTGTGTCAGACTCTTACTGACTATAACCCATCCATGTTCCATCTAATACCCTTTGCGTTCTAGGGCGGTAGTATTTCACAACCCTGTTATCATTATGATTAGTTCAAACCTAAAATTCAAATTAATTGCACGGCATATTATAAGCAAGTGCTTAAGATTTGCTAGGATGAGTCATAATCATAAACTTGAATCAGAGTAAATAGGTACGGTAGTTACGACTTTGATTCTAAGTAAAGAGAGTAGAAAGTCTATAATCACGTAAACACTGTTATTCAGAGTTAGCGTCAACATTTAAGATCGTTTCGAGAAATTTAGTGCTTCGTTGACGCAATCCAGAAACGTAAATACTTAATAATATGTCGTAACTGGTAATAAACATTGAAAGGTTTATTTATAACCTTTTGTATTCGTGACACAATGTAAGATTATACAATACAAAGATACATCAACATAAGACCCATGTAGTTACCTATAGCTAATCACGACAAGTAATCATATCAAGCAAATATACAAGCGTTCATTTGCATTCTAGTCAAATTCAAGGAGTTAACTATGCTCGTGATTCTTAACACCAATCAATAGTAAAATAATTTGGTTTATTTTATGTTATTTTCAAATTCGAACTAGCCATCTCGCCAGAGGGTTTAGGCGCTATGCACACATTGATATAGCCGCGCGACAACTCTGCCTACCTACCGCATACGCAACTGGGCGATTCTGAATTTTGCAAGAGTACTCCTCTTGCAAAATTCAGAATCGCCCAGTTCTGGAATACTGTTAATTGATAGTTGCAACTAAAAAAACAAGTATTTATTAGATATTGACTAGGTATCGTAATTATATTTGATTACTTCTATTTTTTTATGACAAGCTCCTAAAATTTGACGAGGATGCAAATCAACACCTTGTATAAAGGTAAGGTTGGTGCAGTGACTGACAGACTGGCTGCTGCGCTATATGTTATGGGTTCGGAACAAATATTTGTATGGCCTACAGTTGTTCTGGGTGTGTCTGTTCGTGTACTATCTGAGTTTAAACACACCCACAATAGGTACGGAGAAATTTCGAAGTGATAGAAATTTGAAAAATGTACACCATAGAGTTAGACAGTCATCCTTAAAATATTGGAGACACACACATAAGTTTTTAAACAGACAAAAAGAGTTTACGGACTAGCCAATAACGAATTCCCAAAGAAGGAAAATATTTTTTTGAATGTTTTTACTTTATAATGCTGACATGAATTATGTTTATTTCGAGATGGTTCAAATACTTTTATTTTCAGCATAACGGCAAAACCCACTCATAATAAGATACTTATGGCATTTACTAAACACAGAATTAATACATGAACTAGCCTACAATCACCACACCAAAAAATCACCTCACAAATTAAGTTAAAAATAAAACAATACCTAATGAATATACTATTTACTCTAGATACTTCTACACAATAACATATGCATGCATTATATAAAACAGATAATAATTACTATCCACAAACACAAACTGATAATTTGTTTAATCTACGCAGTCTGGTGCACAGTAGGTGATAAAATTTCTTATCTATCTATGACCTATTAATACACATATTCGAACTTTTTAATCTACTTAATCACTAACCGACCACCTTGCAATAACTTACAGTAATTAAAATTAAATATGGAATATGTATAAGAGATGATAACTTGTTGATAATGAATTAAAAATATTATGTACCAACTGTATGCTTACGAAAATATAGTATGTGAAGAAGTACTTGAAAACTGTGTCAAGTTACATTTTCTAAATAATGGAACTTTTTAAAATACTATCTCAATGGACCATCTGTAAGTTCAATAAAACAAAGAGGTAAAATAAAATTAAAAAGTATTTTGCTAACTTTGAGTAGGTACTAATCTCTCTAGGGTTTGTTAGTTTGTCTATGTAAGTTTATGTTTTTAAATGTAGTTACAGTACACAAGGACAAATTCCTAGTGTGGGGCAATGTTTTATACAAAATGAAATAATAATTTAACATTTGAACTCTTCACACTTTTAAAGTAATATAATGTACCTCATAGCATGTATATGTTTCACACTTTGGCTCCATGCAGTTGTTGCCTTTATTTCCCCAATTAGCTCCCAGATTAGTCAAATACCAATTCTCAGTTTATTATTAAAATTCTTTTTTTATCCTTTATTTTAAAATGGCTATAAAGCTTATTAGACTTGACTAAATTAAGTCAACTGAATTCAGTTGAACTAATTTAGCCAAGTGTAATAGGTGTTTAACACATAATCGGTTATGAGTATGATTTGTATATAATTATATATACAAATATACTTTGGCTAAGCTCCATTTGTTGTCTAATAGCCAAATAAAAATACACCCTAATTGAAGGACCAAGTGTCTAAGTTACTTTTATATGACAGCACAGCTAGATGCGTGGTAATGAAGTTATATAAAAAATAGGATGATTGATTAAAGAAAACTTCCCCATCTTATCTAGCAACTTGGTACATACTAAGCGTATTAAGAATTAATCAATACCAAATATTGGAAAACCCATTTAACACTTCATAACAATTACTTAGACTGATAAAATCAATGGTGATAAAACAGTTTGTAATGCACATGCTTTTAACAAGTTAAGAATCCATTGTCCGAGTTAAGAATTTGAAAATATGTACTTTAATTCAAGTTATATTAAAGCATTCCTTGAATATTTACATGGTTTTTTTTTAGATTAGTCTGAAAGAGAACCATTATCAATAATTATCTTGAGTTTTATTATCTTAATCTAATCCTATTAGCAAGGTTTTAAAATTATTTTGGAAAACATATTTAATGTTTAGTGGATTTATTTTTTATAAAATAGTATTTGTTTTGTCTTAAACATACACAAAATAATTGTAATGACATAACATCACCCCTGCTTACACCAAACGCCAGAAGGTGCGCTTATTATTGCACCCACATTTCCTAAGCTATGTACAAGACCTATCTAATAGTGGTGCCCCCTATTACTCATAGCTATCAACGAAGCACAAGTCCAGACTCTGACACACATTCAACATTAAATTCAAATATTACAATTATTAATCAGGTTTTAATCAGATAATGGATCTGACGCAATAAATTCAGATAACATAAAATATGATGAATGTAAACATGCAGTTTAAAAGCGAAGTGAATTAACTTGGAGTGCTTTTAATTCCAAAAGTAGGTAATTGGGCTATTAACTAAATTTCTAAATTTAACTTCACCATTTCAATAGCAACATTACTTAAATAAACATTAAGTCAACCCGCAAAGATAATACAAAATCTTGAAAGACTTATTAGAGGAATAAAGGAAACAAAACTATGAATATGATTAAATAAGTACTGAATACACTTGTTGCTTTGATAATAATAGCTATAGCTCACCATCTTTTAGTTTCCATATAATATTGCCCGCCAGAGGCTCGACGGCGACCATGCCGCCTCCTAACGTGGCAAACAACAGAGGCCGGTCATCAAAAGCACGAGACAACTCCGTAGTTTCCTACAACAGCAACAACAAAGCTCAACACACAACTATCAACCTTGTATTTACTTCATAACTCTATCATTAATAAATGCGGCGCAATCGGTACAATTGCAATCTCACCTTTCCACCACCGTCCACAACAGAGCCTACGCCGTACGGACCAAACAAGAACAATATAACAAATAAGTACTCCATGTTTCTCACTAAACTTGATGGCCTTTGTATGTAATCATATGTGTAATTTCCATTATTTTTGATGTTATAAACGCAAAAACCAAAACACTACAAAAGAATCCTCGCGAATGTTATTTTTGAGTTGACAGGAGGTCGACTGGTGTCACTCATACAGATAATACTAAATCATTTTAGAGCAGTGCTTAGTCGATTATAAATTTTTCGTTGATTTTGTTATTTGTAATTCGTAACTGTAACAAATAATGCAAAAAGATATATTGCAAAGCAAACAGATAATTGTTTCAAAAGTATAAATCATAATTAATCAGCATACCTAGTATCCTACTCGAAAAGAAGAAAAAGACGAGAAAAATAATTAATTAATTAAATTTAAAACTAAGTGCAACCTGATGCATAATAATAATATCTAAGCTAAGCCATTAATTGCTGACAGTGGCAAGCTTGTTTAGACATCGCATCATTACTTTCATAAGCAGTGGTGCCATTCACATTCAATACATATCCGACATTATTTCCATTGATTGCCTCAACGAATAATAATTATATTGGAAGAAGTACTTACTGCTTTACGAACTAGTAGTATTGGTTACAGAATATAAAATAGTGCATAATATATCAGTTTTTCAGATCTTTCACTTTTATTTTATCAGATTGCTGGTTTATGTAAATAAAATGACAATGAAAATCTAGATATAACAAGAAAATAATTTTAAATACAGGTCAAAAATCTATGAAAGCTTAGTAAAAAAATTTGATGTGGCTACAGGTAGACGTGCTAGTAGATTTTGAGTCATTCGCTTTCGTGGTTTATTGTTTAGTGGTTAATTTATTTTGATGGTTTGTTAAAATTCTCCGTTATACCAAATGACCTCACTAGTACTCATATTTATGCCTAATCGACTAAACCGATTTGATTAAACAATTTATGTCATTTAAAACTTGACATACCTACATGGGACTGTTCATGAGTTGACAGTTGTTGACTGACAAGAAAATCTTATTTTTGATTCAGCGAGTAAAGCAACTTTTATTCAAATTATTTAAGGAAAATAGACTCAGTTAATTTATGATTTTTCTAATAGGAGTTAGTTGTGACATAAATTCATAAAATAATGGTTCTATGTAAATAATTGTTATCACTAATTTGTAAAATGGAGATTTCTGGAGTGGGTATGTGTCGAATATATTTGCCAACAGCTTTAATTAAATAATTTTAGCATACGGTTATATTCTTAGAATAGGAAACGTGTTTATTTAAATAAACTTATACCTCAGCGTGCACGCGGACCGGTTGTTTATCAGTATAGATAAAATGTGCAAGTTTCGGTATCTATTGAATGTTGTTCCTCTGACAACAAAGACGATAACACAAACAATCAGCCACAAATTGATCGCCACTTCACCGCACCAATCGTGTTTCATTATAGTTCTTAGCTTTCTGCGTTCTTGTCTTTGTGTTTTATTTTTAGAGTATGTTTTATACAATCTTAATTTAGTTAGGCTGATTATAGAATGGGTAAATAAAATTATAAAAATGTGATGGTTTGTAAAGTGGCAGTGGTGTAACAGTATTTGTGTTTCTAGGTAAATCACCAAATGCAGCACTATCATTTAGGTACAATGCCAATAATGAGGAGTTGGAGGAGTTGTTCCATGTGTGTGAAGACGACCCACCTACCCCACAGTGTGACCCTCCCAGCCCCCCTGTAGAGAATGCTAGCCCCAAACGAGGAGAGAGGTCATCCTCCATCATAGATAAATATTTTAAATCAATTCGCTCTGAAAAGCTTTTGGAAAAGCCTGAAGATGCCAAACCTAGTGAAAGTAAACTGGAAGAGACAAAGTCTGCTCCTAAAGAGGTGACATCATCACCTATGAAGGACTACTTGAACCGCTTGGGCAAGCGGAGTACTCCGGACATGACTCCTGAGGTGAGGGAGGGGAGCAACGAAACATGGAAGATATTCCATGATTTCAAGTTTAAAATTGCTCAAGCAGTTGAAGACATGAAAACTCGTTCTGTTGAAGGTGAGAAACATTTTATTAATTTATACTATATAACCTCTTTGTAATAGTTAAAGTCAAATCATTTATTTCAATTACACCATTAAAAGACACTTTTGAATGTCATTTATTTATAGTTTTTTTTTTTATAATATTGAATCTAGTTGCCCTTTCCAAAAGTGGTTTTGTGTGAAGTAAATTGAGTAAGAAACTCCATACTTACTTGTTTTAAAAATTCTTTCACAAATCAGTTTTATGAATGTCAAAACAATGTATCATTAATAAAAGTCATTCAAAGTACTAAAATATGTACCAAGTGCTACAAATTAAGAACTGAAAGCTAAATTAATTGTAATCTATACTATAAAATTACGAAGAGGCCAAGTTTGAGGTTGTAGAGAATAATCTCTGGACAACTGTACTTGTTTTTGAAAATTCATTTACCCATAGAAAGCCACATTATTTTTGAGTGTCAAATGCTGTATAAAGTCATGCTATGGCACATGGTAGCCAAGCAGTAACTGAAGATTTTACTTAACTCGGGTGAAAATATCCATGCGGACAAAGTCCAGGCAGAAGCTAGTATCTAATACCAATATTGTAGTTATAGATGATTACTTCATTTATACTTTTGAAAATTTATGTTAACTTAGACTATGATATGTGTGAACAAGTGTACACCATGTGCAGCAATTCTCTTTGTTCTTAACATTGCAAGGTTACTCAAAAGTCAGAGAATAGTTTATACTCTTTAGTTCATTCAACCGTTATTTTTGATGAGTAAGCCTAAAAGTGAATGTATTCTGTTAATTAATGCTGAAGGCCAATTCTCATAATTAAATACCTTAGAAATCTTGTCACAATCTTATCTCACTAACAATCAATGTCAAAAACTTGAATAAAATTTAGTTAACCTTTTGAACGCCAATGGCATGAATAGATGTCATGCGCAAGCGTGCCCTGTGCGCCACTGACATCTATAGATGCCAAGAAACAGATCACAGAGAAAAACAAAATAAACACATTAAATCATTACTTTCACGTGTTTTATTGTTGTATCTTAAGAACTGAATACCCAGTTATTACATAATTGTACACAGTGAACAAAATTGCAATATAGTTATTCTAATATTTGATTGATAAAAACAACTTAAATATCGGCTAAAAAAGCATGTTCTCTCGCGCCAATAGCATGTATACATGCCTACTAGTGATGTAGTGTAATTCAAGTAATATTAAAACTTCAGCTAAATGACTCGCTTATTTTTTGTAATAACTATTAAAAAGTATATATATAACCTTAGTCTCTGAGAAAAAAGGTAAATATACTATATTTTAAACTGAAAAATTCTTGGGTATAATAGCATATTTACTATATTTTCAATATTATCGACATTCCCTTTTCGCCAATCATGCGCATCCCTAGCATACTACCGATATGCAATCCCAGTAAATATGTTCCTTGTGCAATCCCTTCTGCGCCATTGACATGTATAGATGTCGGACTCGTGACGTCGTAAGCGCGTGCCGTGTTTTTAAATGCGGGGAAGTTGCAAAAAATATTTTATCGAGTACCTACATTATAATTGCAAAAATGGCGAGTGAAGAGGTTTATAGTACAGAAGAACTATTGCGCATTCTAGAAGGCACTGAAGATGATGAGTTAGTGAGCATAATGTTTTATAGGTACAATTGTTGATTTTTATATATTTTTAAGTTTCACGTAACCTTTTTCAATTACAAGGCTGTTAATGAGCATAATAAATAAATACGATTGTTGATTTTTTTATATTTTTAAGTTTCATGTAACCTTTTTCAATTACAAGGCTGTTAATGAGCATAATAAATAAATACGATTGTTGATTTTTTTATATTTTTAAGTTTCATGTGACATTTTACAAATACAAGGCAACTATTTTAAGAATATGAAAGTGTATAAATAATATCACTAAAATCTGTACCTATTTAGCAGTTTTCAAATTTGATTACCTAATACATAAATGAACTCGATAAGTTACATTATTCAGCTACATCCCTAATCATAAACGAGAGATTAAAAAAAAATGGATAGTTGCCCGCGCCATTGGCATGTATACATGCAAATGGCGCGTAACTGATAGATAATAGTGCTGTAACTTGCTGCAATTTTATATGTATTTTTGTGTCTCAAAAGGTTGATATTTTATTGATAGTTGCTATTAATGTGGTCTTAAGTTTATTACAGTGGGAGATTAGGTTAAATAAAGATTCTTTTTATGTTATAAGCAGTTTATTCAAAAAAAATTCAGACGAAAATTATTACTCACTTTGGTTTATCGATAACATTTTGGAATCCCTAATATTTTCAGGGTTATTTCGTTGAATTTGTGGCTTGGCGTGGAGGGCACAGCGAAGCGTTTATGCTCTGGCGGTCAAAAGGTTAAATTAGAGGTATTTTTGACAGATTACGCCTGAGACAACCATATTGGTATGGTTGGTATCCCTAAATTTAAGGGAAAAATCCCTAAATTTTCCCCTTAAATTTAGGGATAACTGAGATTTAAAGGGAGATTTTTTAACGGTTACATTATTTTGGCATGACTGGTCCGAGAATGCATTGTGTAAATTCATAAAAATACAAGAATTTCCCCTCTGATCTTTCCTACATAATATTTATAAATAATAATGTTTTGTTTATAAGTACAAGACACATTCATCATTGCTATGAATTAGCTGAACTCAATTACAGATAGAGACATATAAAAACCGGTTCCAACCTCTGTCCAAGCCCAATTGATCCAGTATTTTAAACTTTATTCTGATGAAGGTTAAGTTCAAATTAAATAGTCTGAAGTTTTTCAGTATTTTTTGTACTAAGAACTCTATTATTTATTAATGATTTTTGTGTCTCAACCACATGATAAAAGTTATAATAGCTCAACTAATGGAAAATTACCAAATATGTACATTATAATAGAATAGAATAAATATTGTCAGAATGTAGGCACATAAAATCAGTTATTATTTTACTTTAAATAGCATCCATTTTGATTTATTTTTGTGCATATTGGTACTTTGTATGTTATAGTATTTGTTTAATTTAATCAGATACCAAGGAGAGAACCATCCCAAGAGAAAACTCAACATCGGATTCAGAAGAAAATTCAGCAATCAAGGACTTGGATCAGCAGAGTGTGGGAGACACAGACAACCAGGTGAGTTGTCCATATCCCTGTACACAATGGTCGACCAACAGTGTCCATCTTCTAAGGAATTACACTTAATTTTTATCCTTAACTAGAATACAAAGAGTCTATTATGAGCTGGTAATAGAGTATCCGGGACAGTTGACTGACTGGTGTGTATAGTATCTACAGTGTATTTTTCCTTACATGTATTATTTTGTAAACAACGATAGTGCAAAAATTGCGAGCTTCCATATCAATCACACTTTTTAAGTTAGTTATGGAACTTCTTGATTTTGGTAAAAAAAAACTTATGGCATGAATTAGAATTGTTCTAATTGATTTAAGTGTTAGTGGAATTCTTTATGAAGAAGTTCGTCTGTGGAAATACTACCACCATACCTATTTCTGCCGCGGAGCAGTGTTGCTGTGTTCTGGTTTAAAGGGTATGTGATGCTGGTGTAACTACAGGCACATATTAAGACATTTCAACTTTGTCTCTGGTATGGCAACGCATTTGCAAGGCCTCTGGTATTGCAAATGTGTATAGGCAGCAGTGACCACTTAATATTAAGTGGGCCGTCGGCCTATCCTTATCTCTTTTTTATTTAATTAAATAATAAATAAAAAAGAGCACATGATTTTTGTTTACGAAATAAGACAAGTAATAAAAAAAATAAGTTTACATTCACATTCATTACACTATGACAAGTAATATCTAAAGAATAATATTGATGACACTGCCGTAGCCCACCGCGATCGATGATGAAGAACATGTAAGTGATAAATGAAGTTACCTGCATTCAAGCATTGTCAGTGTCTGTATATTGTTTAGGTATCTAATATGAATAACTAGGTACATCTTCCCTAAGAGCGGTTACGCACTGCATCAGATTCGAATTCGTGAAAATACGGATATTAAAAAGTCGGTCCGAATTCGAATATTGCTTTTTGCATTGAATCCGATCCGGATTCGTGAAAGTACGGATCTAAAGTCTAAAAGATTCAGACTGAATTCGGATATTGCTTACGCACTAATCCGATTTTGGATCCAAATATAAGTAATTCAGTTGCCACCTTTGGCATAATTTGCCGATTTGAATCCCAGGTTCGAAAACGAAAGCTTTCATGCAAACAGTACTATTCCGATAACTTAGCAAGGTTGCTAGTAACGACAATTTCTAGTGTCCTTTTATAAATCTAAAGTATGTAATGCAAAATAGTATTTGTTGATGCGAATAAATACTTATTATTAGTAAGTATGGCTACTTCTGTCTGTCAAAATTTCTTCCAAATTGAAGAATCACGGATTTTTCACGTAAACTACCAACCAAATAGTTGTATAACTTCTATGGAACACATTTTCACGGGTTCGGATCAGATGCAGTCGTAACCGCTCTAAGTGTGCACTGCATCCAGCGCATTTTTCTCGAATGAATGCTACTGCTAATAACACATATTATTATATTTTACGCTATGTCCGTTAGTAGCTTAACCATGTGGTGCTTAGTTATGGCATAAAGCCTGAACTGTATTCATAATGTATGGTATTTTTGTGTGATGCTATGACCAATAAATTTTATATAATAATAATCTCGATAAGTCTATAAATTGCACTCTATTTACTATAAAATGTCTGCCTCGCTTTGCCCCTAATTGCTCAGGATAATCTGTTAAATGAATAAGCTAACACTTCTGTATACCAACTATTGACATAAATTCCTCTTACGTACAGTTTGTCTAAAGTATGGCTAAACTTCAGAACTTTGAGTAGTTGCATTTCACGATGATCTTTCATTGCAATTTGAACTTTAAACAGAAGCTCTAAAAGTACTAGTCACCTTGAAATGCAACAACTATGTGACACGTTTATTTGTTTATTATTATGTCATACTCTTTCTATTAGGTATCTTCCCTAGACAGCAGTATACAGAACTTATCGGAAATGACGCAACCGCTGACGGCTAAGGCCACTGAACGGGACTCAAGTTTACCTGTTGATAACACGGATTCCAGTGATGATACACACAAGAATTTAGGTGAGTGGGAATTGGGCTTGTTACTAAGCATCAAGCCATTACCATACATACGGGTCTGGGTAATCTTCCTCATAGTAAAATACGTCTATATGCAAAAAGAAATCAAGTAACGATGTTTATCGGGGATAAACTCTGGAACTACTTAACCATTTTTTATGCAATTTAGCGTACAATGCGTAATTTGGTAAAACTTAAAAGTTTTTATCTCGATTATTGACCTCAAATTTTTTATATTGCTTAGAAACGCGTGGGCGAGTCAGTTTATAGGCCATAAAAATGAAAGTCCTTAATTAATACATATCTCACAATTTCTTATTGCCAAAAACTGCTAAAGTTTTTATCGAAAAAACTTGGAAGGAACTCCACTCCATCCTCCATCACATATTAAATTGATAAATGTTCTCTATTTTAAACATCACCATATTTTTAGAGGTCTTCAATGAATCGGCTGAAATAAGAAAAGAACTTCTTAGCGACAACAGCTTGCTAGAAGTAGAATCGGGAATCGAAGCTTTAGAAGATACCATAGACGGTTTCGGAGACATCCAAAACGAGGATCGCCAGTTTACAAGCGAAAAGCCCTACGACGGAAGCCCCATGGATACAGACCCTAATGAACCCCCACCTACCTGCGTGAACTTCGGCTCGCCCCCAAGCAAGAGTAACGTGGTTGACCAGAAATTTCAGACCAAACCTAAACATTTCTGCAACTGCTCCATGTACTTCTTCACATTCCTCATCTTCATAAGCTACTTTCTGTTTCCAAATTCAAATGTTTGGAACGGTTTTGTTTTTGGTCTATGGTTCTTTTGTTTTACGAGCAGTTTGAAGAACTGGCTGTTAGATACATATTTTTCGGAATTGGAACCTAAGAGCTCAAGCCTTCTTCAACTTAAGCGAAGTAGCGCTTTGCCCGCTTCTTATACAATACCTTCTGTGAAAGAACATACGCCTATAAAAAAATACGAGGTAAGTAAATGGTTACATCTATAAATAACCAATACATATAGTACAGACGCCAGCACATCAAGCTACGCGAATTCGAATTCAAATTTTCGCAATCAACTTTGAACCATATGCTACAGCGATAAAGTTGAAAATCTATTAAAGAAATTTGACAGATTGTAGTAGCTTGATGTGCTGGCGTCTGTACAAATAATTATAAAAAAGTGTCCGTGTGTAATATCATAATACCAGCTTTTTACTAAATACATACGAATGCACCTCTGCCTAACCCTTCGGGGAATACAGGCGTGATGGTTGGATGATACATACGAATGTTTACAAGGATAAGCTTAAACAAAAATAATTGTTTTAGTTTTTTGGCTGTCTGTTTGACCCGCCTAATCCCAGAAATAGCTGTATCTATTTTGTGGGGACATTTGCTGGCAAAAATAGCTGAAGTTATAAATAGTAACTTTTATTATAGAACAAGAAGTAGGGTTACAAACAAAAAGAATTAAACCCCGCAGAAAATCTTCACTCACGTAGTTCAAGTTTTTAGCCTCGTTACCGATTTAAAACCAAACCGATCATCATATCAGCTGCTGGACATAGGCCTCCCCCATAGATTTCCAATAGGACTGGTTGGAAGCGGCCTGCATCCAGTGTCTTCCAGCGGTCTTTATCAGGTCGTCCGTCCACCAAACCAAACTCTTCTTTTTAATTTTAGGGTTTTTTTTACCGATGAGAAATCATCAAATGACTTCGGGAGGGAGTGTCAGACTTTTACTGACTAAAACCCATCCATGTTCCTTCTTGTGCCATTTTAATTTTTAATTTAATTTTAGGGTTGGATCAACCACTACAGATATCCAGATTACGATGCCAACACGTACCACATTAACAAGACGACAACAGCTTTTATGAAGCTCGAAGGTGAGTCACATCATTCACTTATCACTTTAAAAATTCTTATCACACAGTAATAAATCACTTTTTGTAAACATTTATAAACGAGTAGTCTTCATTAAGAATGTTTGTTCACGGTTTGGAAGTTTGTAATTCTGTTATCTTTCACCTTTCTTTATCATAGTATTTTTTTCCGGCGAACGCTTCTGTTATGGAATGAGCTCTCAAGCTTCCCAAGGGACTACAGTATGGAGTTCTTCTAGATGGGATGAATAAGATTTTTGACAGTGAGCAACACGCGTGTGATGCCTTGTTGCAGGCGTCCATAGGCTAAGGCAACCGCTCACCATCAGGCGGACCGTATGCATGATCACCACCACAGAGGTATAAGAAAAAAAAAATGCGAACTGCCTCGTTAGCCTAGTGGTCCTAAGCGCGACTGCTACGCCAGAGATCTTGGGTTCGACTCCCAGGTCGAGCAGTGTTATTAGGTTTTTCTATGAAATTCCCAGTAGTAGCTCGGAGTTAGGATTTGTGCCCGGTTAATGGCAATAGGCTCGCCCCCTATTATATGGGGCCTAAACATACGGGCGAACTGCGGGTGACATTGGTACATCTCTGCCTAACCCTTTGGGGATACAGGCGTGAGGCGGATGTAGTAGATATAAAAACTCATGTTTTATTTTGTAGGATGCAACCTGAGGATATCGTACACTTCGACCAAGATACCAAAGAGGGCGCTGTGGGACGAGAAAATAGATAAGGTGGCGTTTTACCAACACAGGCTGTACAATTTGACCGGAGCTAGAATCATATTGAAGCCCAAAGGATTAGTTAAACGGAGGCAAGTACTACTGCTTAATAGAAAAAAAAACCGAACAAGTGCGAGTCGGACTCGCGCATGAAGAGTTCCTTATCATTATCTATAAAAACGGCAAAAAAAACACGTTTGTTGTATGGGGGCCTCCCTTAAATATTCATTTTATTCTGTTTGTTAGTATTTGTTATTATAGCGGCAACAGAAATACATCATCTGTGAAAATTTTCAACTGTCTAGCTATCACGGTTCATGAGATACGGCCTGGTGACAGACGGACAGACAGACAGACAGAAAGACGGACAGCGAAGTCTCAGTAATAGGGTCCCGTTTTACTCTTTGGGTACGGAATCCTAAAAACGATGTTGTTCGGGTGTTTTTGTTCGTGATAACTGTTGGACTGGTGACGTAATATTTGTTTACGCATTTGTACGCCGAGATTAGATGCGTTTTTTTTATCACTGGCGACAGTCGTCTACTACAGGGGTAGCCAACTTGATTAGGCCCAAGATTTACTGTTTACTGCGTAGACTCTGTGTGTACTAGCAATTACATAATCAGTGTAAAGTAAAACGATTAAGTTACGTAACTTAATCGTTTTTTATATAATTAACATACATACCTAGTTACATCAAATAACTGAGAAAATTAAACAAATATAGGTACTCAAAAGTAGTATTTTTATAATATAATTAATCTTATTTATCTTGGACATAACTGACATCGGAAACCATGTCAGAGGCCCTTGAGGCGGTTTAGAAACTGACATTAGGGTGTGTGGGGTCGTTAGACGTTGCTGCCCACACGATAAAGTTGTTGTTTAAATTTTGTTGTTTCCCTTTTAATTAATTTCTTTCTTTCTACATTTATATTAGTTTGAGTGTTGCATTTGGGATCGACTCGACTAACCCACCACAGATTGGTTGATCACCCCTGGTCTTGTGTGTTACAGCTTTTATCTTAAAAGGAAAAGCATAAACATTAAACAATAATATGCCTTCATAATTATTTATAGGAATTTCCATATTATCAGCGCGACCGTTATTTAAGGATAATTTATTCCACCTTTCAGTCGCCTAGTGCTTTATTATCGAAACGATATTTGACTTCATTATAATAAATGTCGCATTCGATTACCCGTTGTGATCGCGTCGGGGAAAATATGGTAATTATATTAGTTCCTCTTGAACAAATATTTTAATAATAGGAGCCTAATATTATATTTAGGGAACACTGACTTATATTGCGCCAGTATTGGAATACTTTTGCTTTGTAGTAATAAAATTGTCAACTGCATTTTTTTTTTTCATAAATATATCAGCGAATAGACATGCGGTCTATGGAATAGAAAGTGATAACATAACTAGACTGCACCACCCCAATAGATTTGCGATTCATTTTCTTTTTTGACAAAACATTGAAATAGTATGCATGGCGACGTTAGCAAGCTATACACTTCCAGTGTAAGCTGACGCTTAGGTTGTGGAATGCGTTCCCTGCTAAGGTTTTCCCAAGCGACATGGGGCATGGGGTTCTTCAAGAAAGGAGTTTTAAGGTTTTTACGGGGTCGGCAACACACGAGTGATGCCTCTAGTGTTGCAAGTTTCAATAGGCAGCGGTGACCGCTTAACATTAGGCGAGCCGCTAGCGTGTTTGCCACATTCAGTGGAATAAAAAAAAAACCTCTCATTGTTTAGAAAGCAATGCTAGGTGTGCTTATACGGGAGATGTATAGCTCGATAGTGTCGTCGTAAGTAAATGTCGCCTTAATTTTGGTGTTGACGTCAAAAATGTGACATTCTAAAACGAAAACAACACTAGAGGCTTTTTTACGACTAATTTCTAATTACCATTTTGAGGTCGACCTCAGCCAATCAGTGAACTATGATAGGCTTAATAGAAAAAAGATTTAGCAGTCACGTGTCACTAGGGTTGCCATCACAAACATAGCCGTAGCCGAGCGAAAATTAAAAAAAAAACTCCGGGCATTTGTTTTTTTTTCGGGACTCCAGAGAAAAATATTTTTAAATAAAAATGAAAACATTGTTAATATTTTAATGTTTTATAATCTTAAATTATTGCTAATCTTTCAACTAAGTAATCGGAATTCCCCTGACACAAATTATTACGGATTTCATCCGTACATTTTTTTAAAGTCCTTTCAGGTGCCCTATAGTCTAGGACAAATCCTAGGACTCCCAGACAGATGGCAGCCCTACATATAACTAATAGTCTACAAGGAAAACGTGTTCTATTTACTTTTTATCGTTTATAAACGATGTAGGTGCAATGACGTATCTAATATAAAGTAATTTGCGTCGATAAAGGTCACTAACAAAGCGCTGATAAGCTGTTGGCATAGTTCGAAGGGCCTTCGTCATGCGCACGAGTGCAATTGACGAACAATTGGGTTAATGAACGCGCGGCGTGGCGCATGCGTTGTCTGATCATATTTAGGCCTCTTAAACCGGTTTTAATTTGGTCTATTCGTGCGAACCCAGAGCAAGAAGTCTATGCTTTATTATGAATCCGGCGTTTGTCACCGGACCGGTGTCCGGTGCATGCATACACATTTATTATAAGCCATACACCACCGCGAATCCGGTGAAAATACGGTCCGTTATCCGGTGAAAAAAAAAACATATGTATACAAGCGGCCTAATGTATTTTTTTATTTTTTCATTGTTATTTTTTCCTTTGCAACTTGGAGCCTGGATTTGTACCTGGTTGAGGGTAATAGACCTTTATCACATGACTTATCATAACTGCTGAAATTAAGGGTGTACTCATCTCTGAGATTGTAGATCTATTGCTACGAGTACATTTATATTCAAATATACAGTTCACGTACATAATGCAATTTTTTTAATTCTTAATAAGTATAATTACTGGTGTAGTGACGTAAATAATATTGGCTATCTTTTAAAGCAATCATATTATGACGTTGATTATACTTACATTTAATTTTAACATACGATATATCTAAAGAACTTTTGAAGTCGTAATAATTGAAGCTTATTTCAATTTTTTCTTTTAATATAGCAAAGAATAATTCTGCCGAGTGACACCAAAAAATCTATCTCGTATTCATTACGAAAACCGGATTTAGTATTAATAAAACTTTACGCTAATTCGAGATTATGCAATAATAAAATTAGCATACAAATGTTATAAAAAAATCTTAAAACTAATGGGAAAAAGTATATTTTTACTTTCGCATATAAATATCTATAGAAAAACGAGACTTTAGGCCACATTATACGAGTATCACGAATTGGTATAATTAAACCATCCGTGTAATAAAAAATGTGAAACAAGATTCAATTGTCTGGTTTCGTCAGACTAGGTACAAAAATCCATTGCCTGTCTACATCTGCCTCGTTAGCCTAGTGGTTCTAAGCGCGTCTGCTACGTTAGAGGTCTTGGGTTCGATTCCCAGGTCGAGCAAAAAGTGTTATTGGGCTTTTTTGTGTAAGTAATTCTCAGTAGCAGCTTCGGAGTTAGGATTAGTGCCCGGTTAATGGTAATAGTCTCGCCCCCTATTACATTGTACCTAAAAATACCGGCGAACTGTGGGTATATTGGTACACCTCTGCCTAACCCTTCGGGGAATACAGGCGTGATGGTCACAAACACTAGGTACGAAAATGTTATGTAAAAGAGTGGATGGTGGTTCGATGTTGCAGTACATAGTTACATACGGACTTCCTCTTATGTGATAAAATTAATTAATACTAATATTGGGCACAAGTTCCTGTTATGATGTAGTGTTGTGTAAGAGATAAGATTAAAACTAAATTGCAGTCCAGTGTGTTTGGGGAAGGATAGTATATTTTTTGTTGTACTCTTCATACTTGTTATAATCAATATTCGGCTTTATTTATATCGTACTTAGGTCTTAAATAAAAAAATATATAGAATTGCTAACTTTATCAATAAATGTAGAGAGCTGGAATTCCGCGAACGGCCGACAAAAATTTCACCTTATGGCAATACCCTGCTTTTTTACCTGCGTTACGTCATTGATTACTGCTCCGCTTCTGAGTGCCGTAGCGTAATGTATTATAGCCTATTTCCTTTCTTGATACACGCGCTATATAGCGCAAAAAGATACTTTTAAAACGGACCAGAAGTCCCAGAGATTAGCTCGGTCAAACAAACAAACTCTTCAGCTTTAAATTGGGTAGATGATACCACTCACAAATAATTCCAAGACACAACTTCACTAAAAAAACACTTTATTTTAGCCCTGAAAACCCGATAAATTTTTGAATAACTATTATCATCAATTTTTAGTTGCTTTGAAATCAATAAATAGTTACTGACTTGAGTCGACAAAAAAGTGACGTCATAGTTGAGTATTGTCATACAAAATCTATGGGGATTTGCGTTTTGACAGCTCATAAAAAGTACGTCAATTGATTAGTGGTGTCATCTACCCAATTATTATTAGTGTAGATTACAATGATTTGACAACCGAAACATGTTTTTATACCTACACACACTATAATTTATCACGTCTATATTACTATTTGTTTCTTTGAAATAGCGGCTTAGTAAGCCAAGTTTTATCATCTGGCGTTTACAATCATTAAAAAAATCCCCGACTGGAATGCACTGTATAATACTTAGTCATCATAGTACATGTCAAAGGTCACCTTTATAATAATAATATGAAGTGTCAATATCGTAAAACAATAGACAAGCGTGAAGCTAGTTAAAGAATCAGAGTACATGTCAAAGTAATTGTATGTCGGTCTGTCTGTTACGCTTTCACGACTAAACGACTTAACCAATTTTGATGAAATTTGGACGACGTCCCAGGCAAAAGCTAGTTTGCAATCTAGTATTTGATAAAGACCAGCTTCGTAAAAAGGGTATTTTAATGTATTGAATCTTGTAATAAAATCCTCGTAAAAGAGTTTCGGGAATTCCACCGAACTCTTTTATAGGATTTCTGGTGTCAATAGTACTAAACGTACTCCAACCTGTGTTTGCCACCAAGTTATATCTACTAATTTATAATAAAGAGGAAAAATTGATTTGTTTATTTGTTTGTACTGAATAAGCTCCGAAACTACTACACCGATTTTTTGAAAATTTGTTTACCAATAGATAGTTACATTATTCCTGTGTAAAATAAGCTGTATAACATAACGCTACGACTAACGGGAGCGGCACAGTAACCAAAGACGCAACTTAACGCAGGTGAAAGAAACCACGCGGACGAAGTTGCGGGCAGTTTGCTAGTTTTGTACCTATATATTATGAAATATAGAAGATTTGCGACCTATATCTATGGCAACAATCTTACTTATTCACTTAACTAGGTACTAGTGTCCCCAATTACCTTTCCAACACTATAAAGTTTCTTGTTCTGTGGGAAGCAAGCCATTATTTCGTAATGATTTTAACATTATGATAAGAATAGTAGAAACCTCATATACAACTACAGTCGTTTCATAATCGCAGTATTATAACTACCTACTTTGTATACTTTTAGTATTACAAAGCGTTATAAAGTTATATAAAGTTATTTGTTTGAACGTGCAAACCTCAGAAACTGCTAGTCCGTTTTGAAAAAATCCCTTTGCGTTTTGTAGACCTATTAACGTGGAAAGTTATAGGCCATATAACATTACCACGACGCACAGGAGCGGAGCAGTAACTAAAGACCAAACAGCCCCCCTAGCCAAGTCACAAACGATAATCGTAAACGCTCGGTAGGTACCAATAGATTTTCAACTTAATACCCAAGAGCCTTAAGTTGAAAATCTATTAAAGATATCTAAGCGTTAGCGACTGGAACGAACGAAAACGCTATGCAATCTTCATTAGATCTTCAACTTAAAACCAAGCATATAGAGTTGAAGATCTATTAAAGCCTACTCAGCGTTTGCGTTTATCGTTTGTGACTTGGCTAGGGGGGCTGGGGTGAAACCGCGGGGTATAGCTCGAGGATATTTCTTGTTTTTTTTAACTAGTTTGTAATTTCCTACTGCTGGGCAAGCGCCTCTTTCGAGTACGTACATGTATTTTATTTTGTATGTAGTGTATAATAAATAAATTAATATTATAAAGAGGAAAGATTTATATTTTTGGATTTTTGTATGTAACGTACAAACTTAATAACTAATGAACCTATTTCAAAAAATCTTTTGTCGTTTGAAAGCTACATTGTCACTGAGTAATATAGGCTATAAAACATCACGCTACCACCGATGGAAGCGGAGCAGTACCCAAAAACGTAACTAAACGCGGGTGAAATAAGCCAAGTAATAAATAAATATATATAGGAAAGTATATGTTTCGAACTTACTGCCAGCCTTCGAACAAGTACAGTCAAGGTCTTGACAACAATGCGTTCATTACTAGCGTACCTATATTGCATTGCGTATGCATTCCACGCTTCGGATTATCTTATTATATTTACTACTACTTATTCATTTTAACACTTCGATGCCTACAGGTCTAAAAAGAACTCATGAACATTTCAAGATAGTTGTTTCTTAATCTCTACATAGTATAAAACAAAATCACCTATCATTGTCTGTCTTTCTGTATGCTTAGATCCTTTAAACTAATTAACTTTTTCATGGGATACCTTTCCTTTATTATTGATCGGATGAACAAACTGGTTACTGAAGAATGTGCCCTTACTACCTATTCGAATTAGAATTATTGTTATTTTGAATAAACTACATTTATTACTGCCCCGTTGGTCTCGTGGTCACAAGCGCAACTGCCGAGCAAGGGGTCCCGGGTTCGATTCCCAGGTCGGGCAAAAAGTGTTATTGGGTTTTTCCATTAGGAATTTCTCAGTAGCAGCCCGGAGTTTGGATTTGTGCCCGGTTAATGGCAATAGGCTCGCCCCCTATTACATGGGACCTAAATATACCGGCGAACTGTGGGTGTACCTAAATTGGTGCACCTCTGCCTAACCCTTCGGGAATACAGGCGTGATGGTATATACATTTATTACCTGCGTCTGTATTTCCGAACGCATTCAACCGTAATTTACTCAAAGTTAGAGTGAACAGGCTTCTATTGGGTAAGCTCACTTTACAGCGACTTTGTCTTTGTCACCTCTGCCCTAGATTACAGTCGAGAGCAAACCCAACCTAAATAAAAAAAAATCTCACATAAAAATATAAAACAAAAACATGTAAAATAAAGAAAAAAAGAAATAAAAACAAACTACATTTTAAAATTACATTTTTGAGTAAAAACTGAACTGTAATTGGACAGCGAAAAAAGGGTTTTATTATTATTATTTTTATACCGCAATACCTACACGTGATGCTATTTTTTGATTTGTAGACAATGGAGCAAGAAATATCCGATGTGCATAATACTAGACGGCAATCAGAAGATTCAGGTGTTGGAGAAAGAAAGTTCTGCGGCGGAGAAGAAATCAAACGAGACTCCTTCTGACAAGAAGAGAGAACAACAACAACATGAGATGGAAACTGAGACCAATACCAGTCCCGAGAAGAGAAGGAAGTTTGTGTGGAGAAGACGGGACAAGAGGTTGGTTCAAAAAGATTGACGTGTTCTTAAATTAAAATAGTGTTAACTGTTCAATACAATTCCAATTTCAAATATTTTTTTGATATTTTCTAGACAATCTTTGGATCTTCTAACCAGAGAAAGAATGAAGTGCGAATGGTATTTTTTTTCAATTCGTTATTTTCATTTGTTTCATTTACTTGTCGCAATTAGAGATAGATGGCACCACTAATCAATTCACATCCTTTTTACGAGCTGTCAAAACGCGATCCGCCCTTAGATTTTGTATGACAATACTAAACTGTGACGTCACTTTTTTGACGTCTCGAATTCACTTACCATTTTTTGTTTTCGAGACAACTAACAGTCTTATTGAATAGTTATTTAAAAAATAATGGGGTTTTCAGGGGTAAAACAAAGTTTATGTTTAGAGAAGTTGTGTCTTCAAATTATAGTTTAATGATGTCTAATACCCAACTATACAGGGTGACTGGAAATTGCTCGTATTCCTCTCGGGAGAAGAAACTTAAAGTAGCTTTTCTCGAAAATGGCGGATTTTCGACCCCCAAGTGATAGGGGTTAAATCATTCTAAATTATAGTCATAGTTTCTTCTCCCGAGAGGAATACGAGCAATTTCCAGTCACCCTGTATAGTATGGAAGATCCAGCCATAATCTTATTATTGTTGTTGTTTGTTATAGTAATTCATATTCTGACGGGGAAACAGGCAAGGAAGGTCTTCGACATAGACTCGTTAGAAAAATGCACAGAGGTGAGTCGGTATTTTAATATATTTCCTAGAGTAGTGTCAACTGTTTGCTTTATCTTGTGCAATCCAGGTAATATTTGAAATGTGACTCATGTCAACGCAAACATTGGTTTCTATTACACCGTGAATAGTAGCATTGATAGGTTAATACCCACTAAAGTTGAGTACATAAACTCGCCTTTTTTTCCCACGAGCGTCTCGGGAATTACATAATGCTAAAATTACATACTCCTTTTGCTTTATCTACATTCTGTTACATTCATACATGTGAAGGTCAATTCTGGTAATGAAAGATGTTCAAAATCTAATCGAAATCACATCTCTGCGAGAATTAACGTCAAAAAATGTAGGTGTGTACGTAAATTAGAGGCCTTTCTGACAGATTGACACAGAGAATAGATTGCGATCGTTCCTAAAAGTTAATAGGGGTGTAGCTGGTTTAAAACGTACAGTCGAACAGACTTTTTGGTATGCAAGCAAAATATACTATAATCCGTACTAATATTATAAATGCGAAAGTAACTCTGTCTGTCTGTCTGTCTCTCTGTCTGTCTGTCTCTTCTTCACGCCCAAACCACTGAACCGATTTCAATGAAATTTGGTACAGATATAGTCTGGGATCCGAGAAAGGACATGGGATAGTTTTCATCCCGGAAATCCCCCGGGAACGGGAACCATTAATCCACGCGGACGAAGTCGCGGGCAAAAGCTAGTATATTATAAATTTATACTTACCCTTTTATAAAAAAAAGCACATGATATTATTTCCACGCATAATCCACCTAGGCAGCACAATATCCATATTTTGAGAGAAACACGTTGAGTCATAATAGAAGTCTTATTGTTATATATCTATTATGCTGTCTATAAGCGTTCATTGTACCGGAACCAGTTAAAAATAATTATATAATTTGTATTTTTTATGTCCATGCGTACAAACCAGCTGATGGTAAGTAATCACCGTTGCCTATAAACATTTGTACTATATGAATGGCTAAAATATATGATTGTGATGTCTCTGTAAGTGCCTGCCGGCACTCATACCCTTTACCCACTTATATTGTTAAGTGGTCACCGCTACCTATAGACATCTGCAATACCAGACGCCTTGCAAATGCGTTGCTATCCCAGAGACAAAATTGAAATGTCTCATGTGCCTGTAATCACCCTTCTATTCAATCTCAATCTTCTTCAGACAAGAAGACAGACAACGTGTCCACAACTACTGAACCACTGGAAACACAAAGCCAGAGTGCAGTACGGTCTGAGAGAGTGATGTTGTCTGATGACTCCTTCTATGAAAACGAGGTGGACATGACCTCCAAGTCTGCGACCAGCACTAAAGATGACAACGACGACGAAATCGATGACAACGAACTATCCAGGATTAAGGACCTTTTGGAGGAGACGGTAAGGTTTAATTTGTATTGTTATAGAGCCCAATTTTGGATTCTAATTTAATAAAAAAATATGGTAAAATATAACATACAATCACGTCTGTATTCCCCGAAGTTTTAGGCAGAGGTGTACCACTGTACACCCACAGTTCGCCGCTAATTATTTATTTTGCTTTAATTAAAACGGTAACAGTTGGTACCAATTACAATAATTAAAGACAAAACTTGAATATATAAAAGAAAAAGAAAACACAAATAAAAATTTAAAACAAAAGAAAAAGAAAACACAAATAAAAATTTAAAACAAAACAATATAAGGTCATTCCCTTTCATAAATTCTTCTCACAGTACTTCTGACATACCAATAAAATGTTCGCCCATTCATCCGCAAACAGATCGATTGCTGTTTAGGTTCGTGTAATGTCATAAAATACGGTAGGTATTTTATTTGATTATTAGATTGTTAAATTAACGTTAATTAATACATAATGTATCAAAATACTTGTACGTTCCTTCGGGTACGTGCATCTGTACTGGGATCCTGGAACCATAAGATCCTGGGATCCTTAAAAAACGTTGTAACTTTGACCTTTAATACGTCTGTAATCAGAAGGTTCCCAGGAATAAAACAAATAAACAAACATATCCTAATGATGAGAACATCAACTTTTAGCGTTTTAAGTGTCTTTTTACACTTCTTATAAATTGTACACTAGTAAATAAAATGGTAAATAGTAAACTGCCCCGTTGGTCTCGTGGGCGCAAGTGCGACTGCTGTGCAGGGGGTCCCGGGTTCGATTCCCGGGTCGAGCAAAAAATGTTATTGGGTTTTTCTATGAAATTCTCAATAGCAGCTCGGAGTTTGGATTTGTGCCCGGTTAATGGCAATAGGCTCGCCCCCTATTACATGGGACCTAAATTTACCGGCGAACTGTGGGTGTACTTACATTGGTACACCTCTGCCTAACCCTTCGGGGAATACAGGCGTGATGGCTATAAATATTATAAATATTTCTTAGAACTTTGTACCTAGTTATATCATTTCGTTCACAATAAGTAAAAAAACTTCTATGGCTTTGGTTTTTACACAAACTTGTTACAAAAACCATGTAATTGTATCTTTTATTCGGAACTTCCTCATGTATTTTCCTTTGACGCGTGGTCATCGCGTAACCTTGAACCTATCAGAACGCTTATCGTACAAATCTGAAAGTATGTTGGTTTATCAATCACGCCTTAACGTTTGACCCGACCATCTCTCCAAAAACAGTACCATTTTAATATTACTTTGTAATTAGTTGGTACCTAATAATAAACATTAGATATCAGTGGATTATTGTTATTTTTAAACACAACGTTATCTAACTACTACCTACAACGGAATTTATAATCTTCAGTTATCTTACATAGTTAGTAAAGATAATAAAGGTATTCTATTTTTTTTTTTTAAAGGGAAGTTTGGATTCTCGTTTTCAAAACTAAAGAGACGGTTTCGCATTGGGTGTGCAAGACAAATAATTGTGTATTTTACCGAAAGTTAGGATGATTTCATTTTGTAGAGTATTTGGAAGTCTATAACAATGTAAAAGACTGTCTTACAAGTCTGAAATAAGCATTAAAATAAAACAAACGGTTTTTATTATAAAATGGCTTTTAAATTTGTGGTTTTTATTCTCTTTATCGACTTAAATTTCCTCCCTGTTGTAGGACACATGACCTACACCATATCTTAAAACGGTAGATACAGTTTTAATATTACTTTGTAATTTCAGCTGTTGTATTTTCAACTCTTGGCACTGAGCCGAGTGTTGAAAATCCAACGGTGGATAAGACAAAGCATTATTTAAATAATACAGTTTTAAGAGATAGTGAAAGGTCCCCAGCAATTTCAACCCTTACCCCTAAGGGTAGCTTTACACCAAAACGCGACGCTGCGCGCACCTTTTAATACAGCGACTCAAAATATAACTTTATTTACTACAGGAAAAGATACACATTTCATTGTTTGAATTCACAATACGTTGCACATTCTCACCATCTATATGTAGTAACTCACCGTCAAATTCTGTATTGAAACTCTCTTGTCCTCTAGGAAGCAGAGATAGCTGCAGACGGCACGACCGAAGGGGAGTGGAGCGTACACGTGAAGTATTCCAAAGACAAGAACTCACATCTGTACCTGTTCGGGCGAACTGGGAGAGACAAACACGAATGGTAAGACATGTATTTTATTTTATTTATGAAAGGCACCTAGTACATAATTACTATAATAATAACATAAGGTAATGAATAATCTTCAATACTATGTTAATATATCACTTATAGGCATGCACAGTATGTTTATTAAAAGGTAGACAAATACATCATTCATGTATAATCAAGACATGTATCGAAGTACCCAAGCTACCTGACATCAACCGGGCTTATAAAAAGCTTCTAAAGCGATGTTAAACGAATCGTTTCGTGATTCTGAAATTCTCTTGACAACTAACACAACATAACAGAGTCGAGCTGACCAATCCTTCTCTAGGGTACACTAAATTAGCTCTTAGCAACCAGTGCCAAAGCTACTTTTGAAATGAAGTAAGATTTTGTAGTGAATTAGGAAACTTGGGGCCCAATAAAGATTTGTATCCTGTACAAAATTTGCCGATCTATTTTGGTTCCCATCACAGAAAAAAAACGGCTTTATGCAATCCTTGGCTATTTAAAATATGCATAACGTTCTCGCAGTTTACTCTCCGGATAAAAAATAAAATACGTCTATAAGCTTGACCTACTGTTGCCTCTTTGCTTTGGGCTTGTTCGCACGGATTTGAACTCTGGATGTTAAGCTGTGGGTTGAAAATCGAATGCGCGGTAAAAAATCTCCGCGCTGTTGTTGTATTTTAGATCTTTGTGAAGGAGCTCGTCTTGTCTTGTCTTCTAGTTGTCAGCCAGTTTCAATTGCTTCAATATTTTCCTTATTGTTTCCGAAATATTATCAGTATCAAGCACCGATTAAACTAGCGATAAGGACCCCTTATCACCTAATCGACAAACTAGTTGCAGAAGATAATAATAAGAACATAATTTAATAGTATTTTACAAACATTGATGTTCTTATGATTTGATATAATTAATTGGATGACGCGTTTATACAATAGTTGATTCATCCTCGTTTAATTATTGCACCACTTTATCTTGTTACTTACTAGCGCATGCGAATATAAACTCTAATAATGCATACACACATTATAATATGGCGTGTTCCGTAAAACCTTTACATTTGACGTGACGCCTTTGACTCAACACACGAGAATAATTTAAATCTGCTAATAGTCATTGGGTAAATTAGATACGCAAGAGATGACGTCACAATCTGTCACAACACATCACACTTTTAAAATGTGAACCTAGATTTAGTGTTTGAGGCCTTATAGCGTCACACGATATTTCACATGACGTCTATCATACGTCACCGTTAGTCATTTTAAGCAGACAATGATAATTCACACAAGCACTTTTAACGTAAAATTACTTTATTTTATTTTTGTAAGTAGGTAACAAACGGCGGTACATTAAATATGTTACGGACTTTTGTACTACATTATTGTATAAGAAATTACCCTGTTAAACTAGAGCAAGTATAAAATATGTATGCAAACGGACAGACTACAAAGAAATGTGTCAATTTAAAAGATAAAGAATGGTTTAGTTTTTTTAAAATATATATCCTTACTGTATTTTGTTTCGTGTAGTACAAATATCAAACACACATCATCTTCCTGCCCATACCCATGTTACTTGGGGTCGGCGCAACACGTTCTTCCATTCCATCATGTCAACCGTCATGATATCACTGACTCTCTTGTCTTACATATCATTCTTCACACAATCCATTCATCTTTTTATTGTCTTCCCTCTTCCTCTCGATCTAAATATCAAACCAACGACTAACCTAAAAATAAAATATTACAAATAATCCATTTTCCTTTACTTCTTAGGTACCGTCGCATTGTAATAGCGATAGCAGACGCTAACGCAAGTTCACAGGAGAATTCAGCGGCGGACGACAAGACGGCCAGCGACTCCGCACCGGAGAACAAGGATAACATCGAAATGGCTATCTACAAGCTTACTGAGAAGGAGACGGTCGCCTTCGCTAAAACCCCTGTGAGTATTAAACCTGAAAGTAAATACAGATACCAACCAAACAAACAAGGCAAACTAAAACTCCGAAAGAAAAAATATCTGTTGGCAACTTAAAACAATGCAAACTAAAACTTACAGGAAACTTTTTGAATACTGTGAAACCTGGATTACTGGAACATTAAGAGACCTGTAAATTTGTCTCACTTAGGCTATCCGCCCACCTCAGACAATCGGTGACCGATTTTTTTGTCGGAGAGAATGGAACATAATATGAATTTAATACACCGACGCATGTACACGTCCTACTAGAGTCGATCCCACGAAACTTTGGATCTATTGAATGGCCCGATAATCGGTCCTACATAAAGTCGGACTTAAAAAGGTATTTCACTTATGGGTAAGTGAAATGCCCTTTTAAGGGTGTCTCGGATATACAGGTATATCCTACTTCCTACTACTATTATAAAGGCGAAAGTTTGTAATCCTACTACTATTATAAAGGCGAAAGTTTGTAAGTATGGATGTATGGATGTTTGTTACTCTTTCACGCTTAAACGGCTGAATGGATCTGGATGAAATTTGGCACAAAGATAGATTATAGTCTGGAATAACACATAGGCTACTTTTTATCCCGGGAAAATGTACGGTACCCGTAGGATAACACATCAACTGTGACGCGGACGAAGTCGCGGGCAGAAGCTAGTTTAAATATATGTCTTACTAGCTTCTGCCCGCGACTTCGTCCGCGTCACAGTTGATGTGTTATCCTACGGGTACCGTACATTTTCCCGGGATAAAAAGTAGCCTATGTGTTATTCCAGACTATAATCTATCTTTGTGCCAAAGAACAATGGCGAAATCATAGCTGAAATTTATTGGAGCGTCTAAAAGTAATTAATATACGAAGGCAGTTCTAATATTTTTCTACGTTTTTTCAAAGTATCACATTAACTAGTTAAAGCCGGATAAAATAGATATTTGAAATGAAAAGTTATTTTTCTGCCAAGTGACAGCAAGTACACCATTTTTGTATTAAAATCAGTTCCTTTTTGTTTGTTATTATAATTAAATGGAGTAAATGAATTAACAATATTGTTTATTTCTAAAGGAAGTATTTTTTGCTGGGAAGTAAAAATATTGTAGTGTAAAAAATAATTCAATTAATGACGGGCAAAAAGACTAGTATCCCAAACAAAAAAACTTGGTTTGACTTTGACAATGGTCATGGACTCATGTCACAGACGCTTGCGCTTGTGCTTCGTGTGTATTTTTGTTCTCGATTGTTTTCCGTTTTCTTTAATTTTTACTTGACCCGGACTGCTTATGGGCCAGATGGGCCAGACAGCAAAATATTTCAGCACTTGCAGAATTTCTGGATGAAATAATTATAATAGAGGATGACAAAGAATAAATATTACTTAATATTAAAAAAAAAAACTTGTTTTGTTGATTCTTATGAACATACTCAACATATTCCAGGCACATTCTAGGATTTTATAAATTCTAATTTATCTGAATGTTAGCAAGTATTTATAAAATCCCAGAATACTATTATAATCCTATTGCTTCAATACCTAAAAAAATGCTGACGGTGACTGGCAGCCTCAGTCCTATAAATTGTACACAGTCATGTAGTAAGTATACCTAAAGCAAGGACTACCAAAGAGTATTTATACCTTTTACAAGGCATTGCATGCTAAAATAACTGGGTAAGGAAAATACTAATGCAATTATTGCCCTTTTAACTTTCTCGAATTGAAATTACCATGGACATAACCTACAAAAGTTCACGACTGAATTTCTATTAATTCCGGCTTTCTCGAACAAAAATTCTTGCACCAACTAATTCAGAAATTGACGCCGAGTTTAACAAGATATTTTTCATTTAAAGACGCAAGAGTTTAATATCAGCTAAATTAATGTATGAGTGGCTGCCATTGTTCTTTCATCCAGATCCATTCAGCCGTTTAAGCGTGAAAGAGTAACAAACATCCATACATCCATACATACAAACTTTCGCCTTTATAATAGTAGTAGGATTTACAGACAGTGTCATTAATAGGGGTGAGTATAGAGGATTTTTCATTTACAGAGGTGTGATTATTAAATAAAATCAGAGTTAGAGAAGTAATGAATAGACGTTGTATCAGTTACAGAGGTAGAACCTGTAAAGTACAAAGAAAACACAAAATACACTCGCTGTCTCTATTGTACAATATAAGTATGTGAACAAAATATATTTTTTTTATTTCAGGGCAAAGTAATAGACTCGTTGGCCGATGGCGGTGGTGTAACGATCACATCAATAGCGCAGCCCATACCGGTAGAAACGGACTACGAGAAGTCTTTCTGGCCATACCTACTCAAAATCATGCAGGTATTATGTACTTTATTTTTTATTGCGTATGATTTAATTTAGTTTGACACGGCTGCGATAAACTTCAAGGATTAGTTGCATAGTAACGCACCTCCGATAACCAGTGCGGTACTGATACTGGCCGTCACCAAAGTCGGTTTGGAGCATATTATTATTGTTAATAAAAAATAAATAGTTTTACGATAGTTTGTATTGTATATGTAAATACAATACAAACTATGGTAAAACTATTTCTTTTAATACAATACGTATGGAGTTACTTGCCCATTCTTCCCCATACGAAACTATCTTTTGGAACGGGCAACTAGATTCAATTATATTTTTCTTTTAATAAATAACATTCATAACTTCCTTTTTATAGTCTAATTGAAATACTCAATTTGACTTTAGCTTTTTGCCGACAAGGCGTTTGCGAACTGTAGGTAAATGGAAAAAAAATAACTAATAATAATAATAATTGATGGATGTATAATGGTGAATGGAATGGTGGGTTCGGCAAATTTGAAATATGCCGTAGCCTCTTTTTTTATTTCTTTGAGGCGCGCGTGGAACACAAAGCGCCGATGACCTGGGCCTACGGTGGTCGGGAATCGCTCTGCGACTCCCAACGCCCGAGGCGTATGCCTTAGTTCCTACAAATTTGCTCAGTTCATAGTCACACAATTAGATGGTTTATAAGTTAGGCTAATTATTGTCATGCAACGTGAAACAGAGTCACGATATGACGGAAAACGCTACTTTGGAGAAGGGGGTGATGTGTCAATTAGAGCCGACGCCACGCGACAGATACAGAAGCAAAAAGAAGAGAAAAGAAGTTCGTCACATTTTTGTTTGTTTTATTTAGATTATTTTTTTATCATTGTTGTTGGATTAACCGCACGGAAGTAATGGTTGGAACTACGGTATTAATACGGTAGTCGTAGTTGTTGAACTCTTTGTGAAGGGGCTCGTCCGGGGAAGTAAGCTTTCTGGCAGAGATAGGTATTAGGTATGGTGGTAGACCATACCTATTTCTGCCGCAAAGCAGCATAGCTGTGTTCCGGTTTGCAACGCATTTGCAAGGCCTCTGGTATTGCGGAGCAGCGGTGACCACTTAACAGTAGGTGTAACGTCGGCTTGCTTGCCATCCAAAAAAAAACTGGATACGTTATCGACCAATCGTACATATTTCGTTCAAAGTACATTTTATTAGTTACTGAAGTACGTGTAGTCTAGCGTATGCGTATCTTAGATATTAGAAAATATATGTATTAGCTTTTTTATTTTGTTTTTAAAATCCAATATTTGAAATCTTTTCACTATGGATCGCAGGGTCGTTTCGTTTGAACTCAATAGAAGAATACGGGGGTTTCAAAGACTAGTCATATAGCCATTAACTACACATACTGCCCATCAAGCTATAAAATATTGCTGAGAAACGGCTTTTATTTTTGTGTGTTTTTGGGTACGATTTCCACCAAACGGGCCGCGTCGGAGCGCATTTCACACTGTGATAAAGAAAATTCAGGCTTTTACATTATTGTTAAAGTTTCAGATTAAAGTTCATGTTTTCATGGAGTTTATACTGCTTGACACGGCATACTGGGGGGGGGGGGAACTAAGTTTCTACTACATTACTATATCTACGTAGCGCGCAATGTAACAAGTTTCCCAGGTATGATCAAAATGAAATAAATGATCGAGAGACAGCCGACTGCCGACTTTGACAGTTTTCAGTGTTTTGATAATCGGGTCGATTATCGGTCGTGGGGGCAGACCCTTATCCTATCGTTCTTTCCAGTTTTTTTTTAACCTAATAAATAATTAATTGTACTTTTCTTCCACTACAGAACAAACCGTCACCCGTGGATTGCTCTTGCCGAATGCTTCCTTCGGAGGTCACGTGGGTCAACACGATGTTGGCACGAGTCATGTTCGACCTCATGAGAGACTCCGACATAATAGGCCGACTACAGGGGAGGATACAAAGGAAACTCCAGACTCTCAAGGTAAAGTGGCCCTTTTTGTGTTGGGAGTAGGTTAATTTTACGTTGACATGGTGAAGTTGAAGGCCTTTTATGTGTCACGATAGAGTTATAAAGGTTTCAGATCCGTTCAGCCGACATCCACATAATCGACATTTTACAGGAAAATAAATAAATAAAAATAGCGGCCATTTTGAGAGTTATACACCGAAAAACATGAAATTTTCCATAATACATTAAAATAAACTTGTTAATTCATTCCTTAAGTATTTTGAAAACTGTAATATTTTAATAGAGACTTGTAAAACTATAGGGTTGATTATAGGCTCATATTTGTGAAAAAAAAATCATTTTCGCAAAAATGCAGATCTCGTCTCCAAAATCTATTCTGTATACGGGGTCACAAAGGACAGGTACCTTAACCATTATAGTTACAGGAATACGTTCTTAGGGACACCATCCATTCTAAACTGTTTTGACAGATTTTGGAAAAAATGCACAGCCATCGAAAAAAATGCTAAAATACAAAAAAAAAAAATATGCCAATCGATCCTACTACATGTAGGGATCAAAAACTCTAATTATTATTTTGTGTTCAATAGCTCCCCTCGTTCATGTCCCCTCTCCTGGTGACGGAGCTGTCGCTGGCCGGCGCCTGCCCGCTGGTGGAGCGGGTGCAGGTGCCGACGTGGGACTCGCGCGGCGTGTGGCTGGACGCCGACATCCGGTACGAGGGCGGCGCCTACATCGCCATACAGACGCAGATCAACCTCATCAAGCTTAAGGAGAAGAGTGAGTACTCATTTTTGAAGTGAAAACTTCTTTAGCGGCGTTGTGCACTTTTTTTGGAATGGGTTAAAAAATGTTAAACTCGCGTCAGGACACGTGACCTGATCGAAAATCTTACGAGTTTATCGTACACAAATATGACAATTCGCATCGCATATTTTTTTTTTATAACGTGGTCAGGTTTCAGTAATCGTGGTTCACCCAGACAGGAAGAAGACCTTGAAATCGTAGGCGGCAATGTACTCGTATGTATTCTCCAAACCTAATCTGAATGCAGACTAGACAAGTAGCAGGAGATATTATAGTGCACAAGTGTGTTCGTAAACACAAGTGCACTCCCTCTTCCCTATCTCTCATAGTTCGATGGCTCGGTAATCAGCCACAACCGAGGAGAGATCAGGCGCAGGATCAACGGTGTTATGTGCTTTCCGAGACACAGGAACTTACAAACTACAGGCTGTTACTGAGAAATTCCTAATGGAAAAACCCAATAACACTGCCCGACCTGGGAATCAAACCCAGTAACTCCACGCTGGGCATCTTTTTTTATATTATGTAACATATTATAATTTCCATTGCTGAGAAAATACCACCGTTCCCTCATTCCACTTGTCTCTGTCAACTATGTTCTGGGGTATAATTAACAAAGATAATATTTTACAGATTTGACACTAGAGGATCGCTTAATGACGGGCAGCGACCATGGGTTGGACAGTGAAACACAGTCATCTAATGCCGGGTACTCTGACCTAACACTACGCAGGGTAAGACTGCTTTTACTTTATCTAAAGCTAAAGGCTACAGCTAAAGTAGCAGATATTCTGGGGCGAGAGTAAAGTTCAAAGTCATTAATCGAAATTAAACTTTAACTCTATTGGTGTAAGGATGCGTTTGGTTTGTACTACATGAGTGTGAATTCTTTATGACGTTAGGGGCTCACAGCCGCTTGTTGAAACAGTATAGTAAAACAGACACTTATTAACCTTCTGTCTCCTTACTTTAATTAAAGATAAACAAAAGTGAAACTTATTTATATTTTTTTACGGTTTGTTATTGTACTACTATACACCATCATCAACGCATCAATAGAGCCTCTAGACGTTCTGTTGCTAATTAAAGAAGTATTTCGTGTTGTAGATGAAAAAGCCAGCGATATACGATTCAGACGCCGAAGATTCCGCTGAGTCGAGCAGCGACGACGAGAGTCCGCCTGTACAGCCTGTAGATAGCAACGAGGTTTTAGTTGGCTCTGAGACTGGGTACGTATTCATTTACTAGCGGACTATCCGCGACTTCGTCCGCGTAGCATATTTCACCCGGGTTAAGTTACGTCTTTGGTTACTGCTCCGCGTCCGTGGGTCGTAGCGTGATGTTATATGGCCTATGTTACTCAGTGATAATGTAGCTTTCTAGTGGCAAACATTTTTAAAATCAGTCCAGTAGTTTTTAGTTTAATATTAATAATAACCAAATAATAATATACCATCACGCCTGTATTTCCCGAAGGGTTAGGCAGAGGTGTACCAATGTACACCCACAGTTCGCCGGAATATTTAGGTCCCATGTAATAGGGGGCGAGCCTATTGCCATTAACCGGGCACAAATCCAAACTCCGAGCTGCTACTGAGAATTTCATAGAAAAACCCAATAACACTTTTTGCTCGACCTGGTAATCGAACCCGGGACCCCTTGCACAGCAGTCGCACTTGCGACCACGAGACCAACGGGGCAGTTAATATTACAATCCAAAAATATAAATCTTTCCTATTTACATTAAAATGTAGATATTATTTTAGTTTTATTAGTAGTAAAGCTCTTTTTAAAGGAGCTCGTCTGGGGAATTACTACCACCATATCTATTGTCGCCGCAAAGCAGCGTTGCTGTATCAGTTCTAGTATGAAGGGTGAAAAAAAAAGCCGACAACCGTCAGGCAATTTTAAACCATTTCAATGGAGATTAAGGGGTTTCCACCCTGTTTCTCATACCTCAAAGTTCATTTTCGCTAGGAAAGTATGAATACGAATTCTAGATATAATTTATTTGATAAAAAACCCCACGGCAATCTCACCGTCTCAGGATTATTTCGCTATAAATGTCCATTCTATACGAACCCAAAGTCTGAAGTTTAGGTAAATAGCATCCGATTATAATATCCCTGCTCATAAAACAATGTAATTGTTCATTTCAGATCTTTACAAAATGCCCCCGAAGGAACTTCTTCTAAAAAAAAGTTCTTACGCATCGTGGACAAGATAGTCACTAACAAATACTTTCAACAAGTGAGTATGCTGTTAACTATTTAACTTAAACCATATATCATCATCATCATCATCATCTGCCAAGCCTTTTTCCCAACTATGTTGGGGTCGGCTTCCAGTCGAACCGGATGCAGCTGAATATCAGTATTTTACATGGAGTGACTGCCTATCAGACCTCCACAACCCAGTAATGGGTAATACGATACTCTTGGTAAGACTGGTTGTCAGACTTTCGGGCTTCTGACTAACAGTAACGACTGTCAAAGATCTACAAATGACAGCCGGGACCAACGGCTTTACGTGCTTTCCGAGGCACGGAGGAAACTCGCTATGATAAATGGTCACCCATCCACAGACCAACCTCGGCAAGCGTGGCTTAACCCGGAAGATCGGTCTATGCGGCTGTAATTATTTAGCCACGAGCTCCTCAACTTAAACCATATATAATAATATAAATATGATTTAACACCAAAAAAAAAACTTCTCATGCACAAAGTTGTGGGTTCGCAATTTGGCACGGGCAAGTACCAATGTGACTTTTTCTAATTCATGTGTACTTTCTAAGTTTATCTTGCACATCACTGACATCGGTAACAATGTCAGAGGTCCTTGTGGCGGCTTAGAAACCCTGACACTAGGGTGTGTGGGGTTCGAGGCGGCCATCGGCGGCGGCGCCCTCTCGCGTCCGGCACTGGTTCAGGCCATGGTCCGGAGCGAGAGGGAATGGGAAGCAGTCGCCTCCTTCTGCGAAGCTGTAATGCTAGAGAAGGAGGCGGCGGGACGGGAGAGGGAAAGGACAATCCCCCGTCCCAGCGGCCGCCGCGGTAGACGCTCCGGGCGTCGGGAGCCGCGAGACGACTCCCGGCCACCGTAGACGCGTGTCTGTGGACGGTGAGCAATGGGTAGCTCACCGTCCGTACGTTCACTAGCGACAGACCGTGTCGACGGCGCGTTCGTGTTCCACGCGCGCCTCAAAGAGATGTCAGCAAACTTGGATGGGGGCACTGAGGGCCGATGCCTGCCGGGGCTGCGGGTTGTTCGAAAGAGATACCGCGCCCACGTAACGCAAAGGACACATGAAGGAACATAGACGGGTTTTAGTCAGTAAAAGTCTAACACTCCCTTCCGCCCCGCCCAGGGCGGGGGAAGTTATTTGATGATTTCCCGTCTATAAAAAAAAAAAAAAAAAAAATGGTGTGTGGGGTCATTAGACCTTTACTTTGGACGTCTCTGACATCGGTGAAGGAAAACATCGTAAGGAAACCTGGACAATAAATATAAATCTAAAATCGCCTATGGGCATTTTCATTTTAAATGGCGCAGGCTGTTTTTCGGTTGTCCCATGACTAAAATATGATGAAAAAAATATTTGCAAACAATTTTTTTAAGAAAAATCTATTGTACCCTGTAGGTATTTTTATAAATATGTGGATTTAATTTATTAGTTCCTTATAGAGCACGTATTTAATTTTATTTAAATTAATAATGTTGCGGAATCGTGTAAAATCATGATGTCCCCATGACAGTTTGCATCATTGCATTCAATTTTTTCGTTATTTTTTGTACGACAGCTAACGTAGCGACACTTTCATTTTATTGTTAGATAGTTAATTTATCATTTAAACTAAGCATTTCATCTCAGTTAGTGAAGAAAAAATATAATAATTTAATAAAAAGCTTGTCCCACGAATTCGCGACTACCGGACATGTCCGGATAGTCACGCGGTTTTTACTATGAAATACACACATTTATCATCAAAATTCGGTTTTAACGGTAACTCTGGGTACAAATTTCAAAGTATGAAATGTTATTTTGAAGTTAGTCGCGCTAGGTGTCCAGCTAGTGCAGTAAGTTTTGCAGCACAATAAATGGTTAAAAAAGAACTGTTGTAGTTAGTAACGTTTTTTTCATGAATATAAAGTTTGTCATTTTTTCTTTTTTAGGTATACATAACTTATACACTGCTGAAAGCATAAAAGTACAATTTTACAGCTTTCTGATAATATTGTTTGAGTATTTAAATTTAGTTTTAAAAACGATCTATATCCGTCACGTCCTGTTAGTAACTAGTTTTAGTGTGTAATTGTAGTAGTTTTTGAAGCCTATTTATTTTAACCTGCGCCATTTAAAATGAAAATGCCCCTATCCGCCTTGAGCATGCTCGGTGATCAGTGCTCGTGCATTCTGTGTACGAGAAGAGGCCTTTGCCCTGCAGTGGGACAATAATATGCTGGTGTTTTAATATATAAAGGCATAACGTCGATCTTACCGGAATAGGCTATGGCTTGCGTGAGTTTGCGGGCGAGGAGATGATAAAACATGAAAGTCGTAATTGAACAATAAGAGAAGAACAACGTTCCACCAGACACGTGAGCGCGAGCGCAATCAGCTACTTCACCATCACTGTTATCACAAACACGATATTCCAATAATCATATCCACTAATCAATACCATCTAAACTTATTCTTCGATCAATCAATCTGAACTTAAGTTTTGGCGGGCCGCCTTCTCAGTGCCTGGGGTTACGTTCAGTTGACAGCTGTCAATTCGTTCTTTATTCAACTATGTAACATAAGGTTTCGTCAAAGAAGGTCTGTCGACGAGCCGACATATATATTTTTATAGCTTGAATATTCATCCTGATGTGATGGTTTGCAGTAAATGATATTCATAAACGCGTTTGATAAAAAAAGCTTTAGACATTTTGGCTTATTCTTGTTTTTTCGCTCAGGTAACTGACTACAAGTACGTGAAACGTGCAATGGAAGGTCTATCGAACACGGATATAAAGTTGCATCTAGAAGTACACGCTCTGGAGGGTAGACTAGCGTTCAACTTACCGCCACCCCCGCACGACAGGATATGGCTCGGGTAAGACACCATCCAGTAAAACTTGATTAAATCTGTGTTATGGTCAGCGTAAACTGAATGGAACCAACCCGTGTTTTATATGGAGCGACTGCCTATCTGACTTCCACAACCCAGTTTCAACACGATATATCTTGGAAAGACGGCTTGTCAGACTTCCCGGCTTCTGACTATCCGTAACGACTGTCTATCTACAAGTGAGAGCCGGGACCAGCGGCTTTACGTGCTTTCCGAAGCACTGGAGAGTTTGGAAGTTAGTGGTATCACACCAACTTCCAAACTCCGGGCTGCTGTTACTGAGAAATTCCTAAAGGAAAAAAAAATATAATACTTTTTGCCCGACCTGAATCGAACCCCACGCTCATCGATCATGTTCGCCTCTACGAGGCCATCGGCGCAGTTGGTAACATGCAAGATAGTACATGCGAGTTAATCTTTTTACCCCTTCTGTCTTCAGATTCCGCACGAACCCACAACTAATACTGAAAGCCCGTCCGGCGGTAGGAGCTCGCGCGGTGCGTTTCGCTCACATCTCCAACTGGATCGAACAGAAACTCAGCAAAGAGTTCGAGAAGGTTCTAGTGCTGCCCAACATGGAGGACTTTATTATAGACGTCATGACACCTACGCCAATTAAGTTCCAGTGAAATTGTACGTACTAATTTGAGTCTTATGTCTGTAACTTAGAGTTTGTTTTTGCGGCGACACAGTGTGAGTATGCATTTTGCACGGCTATTTTGTTTGTTTAGCTGCTAAATGTGATTTAAAACTGCATTTAGTAATCGCTATGAAATATGTATGATGTCTCTACGGTATTTGTGGTTTACCTGAAAAATTATTAAGATGAAAGATTATTGAATTATTTAAAAAAATATTTATGTGGATATTTTGGTAGTAGACACCATTAAACAATAATTCCTAGACACAATTGACCCACACACCCTGAAAACCCGATGAATTTTAAAATAACTATAAAATTCGATTATTTGTTGCTTTTAAATCAATTACATTGAGATGACAGAATAGTGACGTCAACTATTGCCATACAAAATCAAAATCAATCAATCAATCAATTATCATTTCGTCAAAAATCTCCAAAATTCTTGTTAAAAGTTTCTTCTGTAATTCCAGCCGTGGAAGCCAGTTGCCGTGAAAAATACAAACAAAGAACCGCTATAAGAATAAAAAAAGGTTTAAAGGAATAAAAATCTTATGAAAGCCATAAAACGGTGACCCTAAACATTAACAAAATATTCTTGCCTTACGAACGTGACACAGAAAAAATGGATTATGGACTGAAACTGACGTCACCAACAAAATTGTCGAGAGCACTTGAAAGACGAAGTCAAAACAACAAAATAAGAGCTAAAATACGTAATGTTTAAAACAACAATTACGTTTGTGCAATGATTAATGATAATGATAAAAAAATAGATTTATATAAAATAACACTACGTAAAGTGTAAGTTCTAAAAGTTAAACACTAAATTAGAATTAGCATTTAAAAAGATAGATTTATTGTGTAAACTATATTCTTTTCTGATGTTGAAAATTTTCCCCTTTGTATTATATACACGTTAAACGTTATGAAAATATTATCGAAATTTGCCTAAAGTTAGGGTCTATTTATGTGCAAAATTTGCTCTTCTTTAGTATTCTGTCCTGAGCTGATTAGATGCGGTCACAGTTATGAAATGTAATTTTAGAACATCCCTCACATAGTAATATTATATACATGGTGTAAAAAGACACGTCACATATTCCTTTACCGCTCCTAAAGCCCATCAAACTAAGTATATAACAAAATGATTCCTGGGTCATTTTTGTATGAACTGGAATGTTTATGGTAATGCATGCTAAACTTTGAGCTAACTGGTGCATGTAACAGTACGGGGCAAGCATTTAAAGTTTAGTCGTAACATTTCTAACTTGTTTTCATAAAAAACTTAAGTAAAAGTTACTACCTTCAATATCTCCAAAAAAGAAATGCAATGATGGGAACTCCTAGCAACTTTCCGCTTTCTGAAGTGTCTTTTTACACCCGTTATAGTTTCTCAAAATCACTGGTATTAAAATAATGAAAGGATTAATTCCCTTGTGACGCACTGTTCACTCATTGCTACTAGTGTCACATCGAATACAAGGACTATACGTTTGTATATGAATAAGAATATGTTGTAGGTATATTATGTTGATTTCAATGTTTTTGTTCACGATGTTTGTATTTAATTGTATTATTTATTTAGTAACTGTGATGTAACGCCTAGTTAGACCGTAGCTTGTCTTATAATTTTACTAGATTTTTTATTTTTATAAATTGAATTTAATATTTCGTTTTATCGAATGCTTTTAACTAAATATTTGTTTGTTTCACGAATATTGTATTCATTTGAGGAAGAAATGAGTTTTTTTATCACCCATCATCACTCGAACGAGCTTCCTCGCGTTACAAATAAATGTTTTCGACAATAATTCCGTCTTAACCTGTTATTCGTAATTGCAATATCAAATTTTATAAATAACAAGACTTTGAAAAAGTATAAAGAATTGTAGATCTATAGAAATTAAATTAATATTTTGAAGAATATTGACCTAATCGGTATAATGATGTAGTTGTTAACGATCATATTTTTCTAGTAGTAACAGACTTTCTAATGTGTTTTCTATCGGCTTTATCATCAAACGTAATCTTTATCTACATCTTGGTTTCAACATTTTTTTGTAAATTGGTCGCACAACTAAATCGTAAATTGGCTTGCACGTTACATAATCTTTCTTTTATCTATCTGTACTATAGGCGAATAAATTGCATTTTCACTTTAAACTTTGTAGTACCTGATGTCTGTCCATCAAAATTGAACAAAGGAAACAGAAAATCTTAAAATATATATCTCTATTTTATCTGTTTATCCTTTTCATATGTTTGGTGGGCAGACATCGGAAATATTTGATTACTTGTATTTATATGAATGTGATTATTAAATAGAAGCGCGTGATACATGGAGAGAAAGTTTCGAACTACGAAGGCTGATAGTACTTTGCTCATTGATTGGCGAAAATCGGTAACGGTGGTGTGTATGCTAACTTGTACGAATTTAATGAAGATTGGAATGAGCGAGTCGGCTTTTGGATAAAATTACTGAGTATAATATAAAATTTGATACCTATTACTAAAAATACGCATAGCCTACTATATCTAATACTCCGTAATTTGATTCATGACATTTAGTACTGCATTAATTCACTTTTATATTGCTACTATTATAAATATATTCACGTAAAATGCCAAATAAAGTCGTTGTAATAATTATAGACACTTGTTGTTTTTTACAACTTCTTTTGCATACTTAATGTATTACGTAAATGTAAAAATCTTATGAATGTTTGGATCAATATTGTTGCCTACATCCACTGTTGACTGTTTTAGTGGTATTCATTCTAAACTTATACTATATTGATGTTTTAACACATAGTGATCTTAAATGTTGGTGTAAGTTTTAAGTTATTGTTCCACAACTTGTTGATACTCAATTTCTTCAACATGTAGTACACGACGACGTATATACTGACAAGGCATTGAATACATATCAGTTATCACATTTGTTAACTACGTATAGTACGATTTAAACTTTATGGCGGCTCTGAAGTTAGCTGCGAATGCAGGTTCACGCATAGTTTATTCGAGTTAATAATAATTGAGGCTCCATTGAATGATTTCTAGATATATATTTATGCTGTAGACGTAATAAAATGGAGCCTAAATTATTATTGACTTGAGTAACTTGCGCAAATCTACACTCACAGCTAACTTCCGAACCGCCATTAAAGTTAAAGTAAGTTTGGACCGTATTATACCTGTATATCGTTTCTCGTGAGCAGTCGAACGTTACTTGCAATTAGATTCACATGGAAATAGTATTCAGTAGTTAGGTACGGCAAACGGGTTGTAGTGACAAAAATATTTCAACTAAAATTAATTGTTACATTTATCGTCGATGAGACTTTCCAAACTGTTGATCCGCTCCGGTGTTGGAATGTACTTGTTTAAGACGGTTCGCAAACAACCGATGTGTTCATAAATCCTGAATACGAGGAACTTATATGCAAAGACTTAACTTGTTCAACTCGGTAACTGTAAAATAGTATTTCTTATAATTAATTCGTTACACATTATATTGACGATCCGATCCATATTTTATTTTTATTTATTTCAATATGTATATTATTTCGTTGTTTCTTTTCTAGTTAACATTTTTATTTAACACTTGAATGTAAAGGAATTATTTTGTTTTGTTTTATTTAAAGCTGCGATCACCTAGTGGTTGGTATTTTTTCACAAAGTGTACCAAATACGATTAAATGTCTATGTATATAGTCTATCAAATTATAAAGTGTTTATGTGATATTATATATAGTTAAGAGTTAAACCGTGCCGAGTAGTTTTTCTATGTGGTATCAGTTGTGATTTTTTCAATAAACGAATTGCTATATTTCATGTTTATTTTTCTTAATACTTACCTAACTAACTAACTTAACTTACTTAACTGTATTGTCGGCCTAGAGGTGCTAAGCGCGACTGCTACGCTAGAAGTCTTGAGTTCGATCTCCAGGTCGGGCAAAAATTGTTACTTATTGGGTTTTTCTATTATTCTAATTCTCAGTAGCAGCTCGGAGTTTGGAATTGGGCCTGATTAATGGTAATAGGCTCGCCCCATATTACATGGGACCTAAAAACATACCGGCGATTTATGTGTGTACATACATTGGTACACCTCTGCCTAACCCTTTGGGGAATACAGGCGTGATGGTATGGTGATGATGATACTTACCTATGACACATTTTAAGTTCCTCATATTATCAGAATCGTATGTGTTATCGTATGACTCGTTATCGCCCACCCACGGCTACGGAATATATTACAAGTAATAACGCTTTCGTAAGAAGAGAGTACCATTATTTAAATGTTAATTACTGAAACTTAATACACAAGATATCACGCCTCCCAAAAGTACCCCTTAGTCTCAGAGTATGCATTTAATTCAATTGAAATTGCTATTAATTGGATAGACAATTTTACTACCTTGAAATTAACTATCGTTTCATTTTAGAAAATGGTGTCTCATAAAAGTTTAATTGAAAATAAATTAGGTTTGATTATACTTTATTTCATAAACTTTCGGCTAATACTTAATAGTCTCCTTTGAAACATGAATAAAAGAGATGTTATAAGGTTTTTTTTTGTAAAGTGCAGTATTATTATATTTATGCACCATCGAGGACTTACAGAGGATCTTCAACTTTTTTGTATGGCAAAATTGTTTAATATGTAGAAAGGGGTACCTACAGTAACAAAATAAAAAACAAAAAAATATTTTAAACTATTTTATTCAACAGTTTTTCTTTTTTACATTATATGTGTATATTTATAAACACTATGTATTGTCAATAGCTATATTCTCGTATATACATTAGGCATTTTCATAACATACTCGTTGTAAACTATATCACATATCGACAACTATACTTAGAATTTTGTACAAAATATATTACTAAGTGTTCACACGGACTGACTGGTAGGTTCAGGCGATGATATAAAAAGAAAATAAAAAGATCTCTCTATGGAAGCACTAAAGAAGACATGTTTATGGCAGCACCATAATATCTACATAGGTGACCTTATTTGGAGTCCAAAGAATAATATCAGAACAGACAGAGCAAGACTTGTTCGACATCGAATATAGAAGAAATAGAAAAATCTTGAACGAATTTGAAACAATTCCAGCTTGTTACAATAATCTTTTGTTCATCCAAGAGCCAACTATTTCACTTTTTATTCCAAACAGGCATAATAATAAAAAAATATTCTGTTCTAAATCACACTTAAACTGCAATATATTACGTTATATATACTAATAATTATGGTGCTTAACTAATATGGCTTTCATTATCCCACTTAATCATAATATGTACAGAGTTGAGATCAACCTTACGTCTAAATGAAGATCTTACATATTTTGGCACTCTGGACCACATTTTCTTTAAAAATCTACAAATATAATATCATTTACAGTAAATATAAACATTTGATACAAAATAAAGATTAGATTTTTTGTACAATATTGCATTAATACGCAAGCTGATTTTATGGCAAGCAGTAACATAACTTAAAAATAAAACTCTTGAAATAGGATCTGAACCAACAATGTATCACTGTTGAATTAAAAATAATATGTCTACGAAATAACCAGCTGCGTTTTACACTTTTGAGGCGGTTTTCTACACACAGAGTTCATCATTGACAACCAATCTCTCACAAGTGTCTAAAAGCCATCACTGATTTTAACCAATCACAGCACAGCATTAGGCAATGCTCAAAATGTCAATCCACCTTCAGGGTAACACCAGATCACACTTCTAATGCTGCAGCAAGCAGTGTGCCGTACCATCAGCGTTGCGCTTGTTGACCAGTTCAATCCAGTCGTCTATCCTCGGTGCGCAGACTAGGGAGTACCTGCCGAGGCGTCTCCTGGCCATGACGAGGAACTCTCCCGCGCCGGCGGCCGCCCCACACACCGACGACACGTGTACGTGTGCGTGGAGGCTGCGCGCTTTCCGCCGCTTGTAGTCACGGTGTGTGGAGCGTTCTAGTGTGTTGTCCACGTCATACCTGAAATAATGGGGATTTGTTAGAAAGGTCAATTTAACACGCTAATTCAATTTATCAAATCTCAAGTCAAGTTATCTGGTTGATTGTTTTCATTTAGTTTAATCATAGCACAAAGTCAAAATCAAACCATTTATTTCAATTAGACCATAAAGAGGCACTTTTAACGTCAATAACATGAAAAATTAAATTGAATCTTGTTGCCACGCACCCCAGAACTACACGCGACCCTAGATCAGTATCGCTATGGCAATATCTTCCTGATGACATTTTAAAATATAGTATTATAGAGTAGACACCATCTAGACTTAAAATTAACGCCTTCCACTGTTTCGAACACATTTCAATTATTGGTGCTACAACTTTCGTTCTAATTGAAATAAATGCTTTGACTATTGATTTAAAACAAAAAAATCGTGGTAATTTTTAGGCAAGAAGGTCTTTTCAGTGTCTACGTCTTATGACAATTTAATATACTCCCTATTACAGTGCGTCAAGCAGGTAACATCTCAGTCCCCAATTTACATGTTCAAGAGATGTAAGAAAGATAAACTTTATAATAACTTTTTACTGCAGCAAGAGTTTATGAGCGTGCAAGGTGGACAACAGGTTCTAGATAATATCATAAAACAACATGTAACTAGGTACCGACTTGGTTTTCCTAAAATTATGTACTATCTGATCAATTTGAATGTGTAAACCTAGGTATTGTTAAAAGACCCTTTTTTATTTTATTTTTTTGGATGGGAAATCATCAAATGACTTCTCCCACCCTGGGCGGGAGAGAGTGTCAGATTTTTACTGACTAAAGCCATCCATGTTCCCTTTTGTGCCCTATGCGTTCCGGGGGCGCGGTATCTCTTTCGAACAACTCGCAGCCCCGACAATCACAAGTACCTTTTTTTTATACACGGGAAATCATCAAATAACTTCCCCCGTCCTGGGCGGGGCGGGAGGGAGTGTCAGACTTTTACTGACTAAAACCCGTCTATGTTCCTTCATGTGCCCTTTGCGGTCCGGGGGCGCGGTATCTCTTTCGAACAACCCGCAGCCCCGGCAATCACAAGTCCCTGGCTTGTAGTTCTAGCAATACGTTGGTCATACACGATTTCGTAATCACTACCTAATGGATTACGTAACCGGGCATTCGCAATTATCTACGCGGGGGACTTCAATTACATGCTATCTACTTTTTAAATGCTTCACTCTTTAACGATGTGGCTTATAGGTATGATCTTTGAATAGCTAGCGTAATTTAGCTAAATAAATAATAATACGGTATGACGAAGTCATAGATTAACTATCCCGTGACGATGTTGTCCGTTTTTTGTAGCTACCGCAAAATTATTTATATCATGATAACTGATTGGGCCTGGCTGTTATTCAGGAGTCCGTCGACAGCCAGCCCTAATGGTATTTAGACTCGCTAAAGATTATAAGCAGTGACTTTTTTATGGTTTAAGCTGTATTTACACCGAGACAGATCCCGCGCGAGGGATACAGAATGCATCAGATAAAAAAACGATTATGACTTGAAACGTCATAGAAGAATAGCCAGAGAACACAACGCATAGGGATAAGTGGAACTAACTGGGGGAACCTTTACTGGGCAGTGGGACAATACCTACAGGATGGATGATTATAAAAACTTTGAATATTGTGGGTATTACTTTAGCTAGATTCGCCTCAATCTGTTTGAAGTTATTCAGAAATGCTCAGTAATAACAGTCCTGTAAAGTTTCTTTTCCAACACCAACAATTCCTTACCTATAGTAATCGTCATCTTCAGCCAGGTCCGCCGGCTTGTCCTTAGGCTCCGCTTCCGACGTGGCTCGGATGAGCTTGGTCAGTCGGAGCGTCAGCTGCGTCGTGTCCAGGTCTTGGCGAGCCTCGCTCATCACGATCACGCCTCGGGATACTGAAATAGACAAGGGTAAGTTGTAACAAAGAGTAGGAATTTAAAAGAAAGAAAACTTCTAGTAGTAGTAGAGCTTTTTGTGAAGAAGCTCGTCTGGGGAAGTACTACCACCATATTTCAGCCATAAAGCAGCGTTGCATTGTTCCGGTTTAAAGGATATGGGTGCCGGTGTAATTACAGGCACACGAGACATTTTAATTTTGTCTCGGATGGCAACGCATTTCCAAAGCCTCTGGTATTAAAGATATCTAATAGGCAGCGGTGACCACTTAACATAAGGTGAGCCCGGCGCACATAGGGTTATTTGACCAAAAAAAGCGGACAATATTCAACAAGATCAAAGTACAGTATCTTCGCAAATTGGATGTACTTGAGGGTACCTAGATAAATTAAGAACCTAAAAATAACCACATTAAAAATTTAAAAAAAAATTGTGTATCATTATTTTGCCTATCAATTGAACGGTTGCAAACTGGTCACGTAACAATCATTGAGTTTAACGATTTTTTATCGCGCAATTTTGGTTGTTATTAACTAAACAAAGTCTTGTGAAGTAATATTTATGATGGATATTATTGAAGCAGGTATTCATTATTCGTTTTATTTTATTTGTTTTGATGTAGTATTAGTTTGCATAAAGATATGAACAATTCTTTAGACTGCATAAAAACGTAGTAAGATTTTACAACAAACATATACATAATAGTGTTTTTGTTATGTCTCAGGGCGTCTCACGGCATTTCTTGTTTTTTTTATAACAAGATAAACTATTCTACTATTGAAAACATAGAAATTTAGGTGCCTAAATCTGCCTATCATATTTTTTTCGTATTATTTTGTTAATACTATTTTTACAAAACAAAGTTATATTATTCACTTGATATTGAAAACTTGACAATACACGAGTTTTTCTTTAGCAGGTAGTTCTGGAAATAATGTTATTACGCGGGAATACTTATTTAAATTGATGAAAAAAAGTACAGAAGTAGAATTTGGAAAGGAATTGGACTCTGTGGAGAAAGATATTGTAAGTAAGCCGACTTTCCCCGAGGAACAAAAACAACAGTTTCTGCACAAATTTTCTGCCATTAAGTCAGAAATGAAGACCAGATGGGTTGCTGCGAGTAGGACAGAAAAGGTTTTCTTGAAAAAAAATCACCGTTGGCTTCAAGGTACCGTAGAAATACCTACGGGATCAAGTAGAAATTCGGGTCGTCCATCGAAAATATTTAGTGATTTGGCAATACAAGTCGTAGATTCTTTGAAAAACCGCAAGTGTCTTCAGAAATCACTGGAATTGGTGTAAGATTGATTGAGAGATTTTCTGTTATACTAGAAGTAATATCAAGTGGCCTTAAAATCAATATTGAAAAATTCTCATGTTTTTGTAACGAGACAGCAAAGCTGTACGTTGAGTTATATCCTTGGCATCCGATGTCACCCACGGTGCATAACATACTTGCACACGGACCACTTGTGGTTCAACATGCCTTATTACCTATTGGAACTCTTTCGGAAGAAGCAGCTGATGAAGCAAGAAATAAACACTTTCGCCAATATCGACTCAATTATGCACGAAAGTTTTCTCGAGAGCAGTGCAACCAAGACGTTCTGAATAGGTTGCTTCTTACATCTGACCCGTTTATAAGCAGTAGGTATTAGGCCAAAACGCCCAAAGAAGTCGAAACCCTTCAGTACCGCGGTTAGAGAAATGCTAATGCCAAGTGAAGTTGAAGTCTCAACTGAAGACGAAGGTTCGATGGATTCTGGCGATGAAACTGAAGCAAGTAGTGATTCTTTCAGTTAGGATTAATTGATTGATTCATCCATGTCACAACATTTGCTAATATTATGTTAATTTTTTTTTTCACGACTTTTTTTTAACTAAAATAATATCATAAAATAAGTAATAATACATTCTACATAGTGATTTTTGATCAATAAACAGGATAAGAGCATAAAATAATATTGTCCGCTTTTTTTGGTCAAATACCCCTATGTGCGGCGGCTTGATTGTTTTAAAAAAATTAGGAGGTTAAACATGAGCGACGAGTTTTATAATTAATTTATTGCTTATCAAATATCATATATATTATTATATCACTACCCAGCTTGTTATTCAAATATTATATAGTAAGTAGATGCTATAAATTCAGACCAAAGAATCAAGGCTTCTATTTTGTTGTGTTTTATGCTAAAATTCGTTAATACAGGTTTAGTCATCATAATAAACGTCCAAAACGAAGCTCTTCGAGGAAAATATCCCACAATAATAATATTTCGCATCAATACATAATAATAAAATATGTAAATGTGCATTCCTTGTAACTCAAACCGAATTATTATCAAGTCTTGCATTTAGATTGTTTTGTTTGAAACCCGAGTTTTTGTTAATTATAGTAATTGCTACGGCACAAACAAATTAGAAGTTATAAAGTTTAATGACTGAGCTATCTCTAGAGCGTGTTTCGAGAACACAATTGAGTCAGCGACGATTCGAGTTTTCCTTTTAAATAAAGCGCGCCTTTAAATGTTCAACTGTTGTCACGGCGCCATTCTTTCACGTTTTGTATACCATATAATTTTATTATGAGATCAATTTAATACAAGCGTTTCATCCTTTTATTTTCTGTCCTTTATTAACTAAAGACAAATAATAATAACTAACATGACATAGGTACGCAGGTTGGTATCTAATGGAAAATCACGTCAATTAAAATGTTAAAAGCTTCAGGTTGTAAGGTACTTAGTAAAAAACAAAAGCCGGTAGATGTCCCCCACTTATCTCAGCCGAGAGACCAGTGTTAAAACTGTAGCACAGTGTAGCCGACTAGGTACCGTCGCGACACCAGATTTATTGTCCAGATATTAATCACTGTGTCCCCATTGTCCGCGTTTTTAGTCCGCTCAGTGACTAAGCGCAAAATATAGTCGTATTTTTTTCTACACTCAGCTTTTGTTTGAGCAAGATAAGTGAATAGTCCAAGTCTTTGGTAAACGGTCATCAACCCGAACCCGACAGCCGATAATTACATAGAAGGTTCACTAACGAGCCATCATGACTATCCCAGTACCGCGGTATGTTATCAAGACAACTGTTAATTTAATTGTAAGCCAGTGTTAATATCAGAAATATACGCCCGAACTACGAACGTAGTTTATTCCAAACTTCGTGTGTCGGGACCATTAATTTATTTCTTGTTTCGAATAAACAATTCCCCATTCTCTGATAACTAATGATTCATAAGTTATTTATTCTAATACAAACAGAAACAATCGGATAATAATTTCCCATTTCTTGACAATTTAACAATAGCTTGTCATTTTATTTGACAAAGAACCCTAACACGTACGATGGCTCGGTCCGAAAATATATACTTTTTTGTGTTGAATGACAAACAAAAAATCAATGATACGTGATGGAGGCGGCTAATAACGTGGGTGCGCGGGCGGCGCGCCAGGGTGCATGCGCCGCAGTGACATAACTCCTCAACTATTATAATTTATCAAACCAGAAAAAACTATTAACATGAACTCCCTGCCGCGTCGCGTGCCGTACGCCCATACTAGTCTATCCGGTATACACTTGTCAAGCACCGCCGGTGTCGTTACGGACGTAAATTGAATCTAAGCAGCTCATCCCGGCTCGCTCACTATATAAGCAAAAGCTTCCGTAAGTCATGACCGGTATGAAATGCAATCTAATCGCTACAGAGCTCCGACTAGCACTTAGCGGCGATATAAAAGGCTCGACAAACTATGCGCAAACCTTTTTCGGTTGCATACATTTGCGTAAAAATTCAACATTGTTTGAAATTTAAAAATAACGAGTCTTATAAATAAACGGTCTCCGTGTAAATACTTCGTGGTATTTAAGTAAAGAAAAATGATAAAATTATTTTCAAGTATAACAACGTTTAATATAATTCGAGGCGCGAGGAATCTCGATGATGGCGACAAATTACTGTGCGGTCGTCAGCGCGGGTTTATTAACATTCAGCGGGCGAAGGCTCCTGGTTTCGTGATTACTTATTATTGCGGTGTAGGAACAGCTAGAGGAGTAATGAGATTATCGTGTGAGGTCTTACCGAGTTCGCTGGTGCAGAAGGCGAGCTCTAGTTCCGACTCGCTGCAAGGTCTGCAGTCTGCCGTGGCGGGGTCGTAGTGTCTCCGGACCAAGGGTCTTGCTTCGTATTTAAAGATCGCCTTTCTCTTCTGAGGGCCGTCTTCTGGCTCAGCCTCGACGTACAGCGCAGCACGGCCGTGCCTGCTTCGAAAGCATCGTAGTTCCCTTGGGTCACCATCATTAGGCGCATACAGGGGAACTAAGCGCCGTGCGCCCTCCACAAAGAGACGCGCTGGAAACCGCTCGGCGACTTCTGTAAAGAATGCATTACTTAGTAGGCGACTACAATAAAATGATTTTTAAAAGAGTTTTACTCTGGTATTAAAAAAGGGTCCACACAACCGACAATTTACAGAGCGCTTGCCATCTGTGATCATCCCTAACTCCATTAATTATGTGTACCAACATTTTATCTTATTTTTTTAAGTACTCTATTCGTATTTCTCTTCATGTTATTTTATATAAGTAACACCATTACCACCTTACTAAAGAAACGGTAGCTTTGGTATTCATTATGATGGAACTCCGTTCGCAGATCACTTAAAATCACTAGATTTTGGTTGCAAAAAAGCAAGTTGCAAAGTTTTCGTCACTTCACAGACCTTCAACAAATAACTACTAAAGATGCTTCACAAAAATTACCAACCTGTATCATTAAGTCGCAGAGAACGGAATAGATCAGGCGGGTCTGGCCGCCTTATGACCCTCACGCAGACCTTGAAGTCTCTCTCATCAGCAGGCAGGGGAGGTCGGAACAGCAGCCGTAAAGCACCGCGAGGGTACACCCAGGAGATGGTCCCTTCTCGACAGCGGAGGTACACGGGGGTCACGCCTCGCTCCGTGGTCGTTGTCAGCCCACTGGAAACAAAAGAAACGTGAATTTATATCCAAAAAAGTCTTCAATATAGTCATATTGTACCTATAAAAAATGTAGACTCGCATACCGTAGCTAAGTAATTAATAATGTAGAATATTTATTTATAGCACAATCAGAAAGTTGTCTTAATCATATTTAGGCAATTTGATTGGAACGCGGCTACCGTGGTCATTAATTGAACAGAGAGTTCATTACGTATTCCGTGTCCAACGCGACACTGCCGACCGGCTCCATTTATTCCAGCCAATAAAAAATATTAAAAACACACTCAAATTGCTACCGCTTCGAGCCACTACGCTTTTACGAGCCATTTCTGTATCAACCGTTGTTTCTTATTGTTCCAAGATTATACGCTACATGCAACTTATAACAGTCATTTATAGTGTCATCGCCCAATCTTCGGTTTATCTCGGTTATTAGTCGTATTCACTCAATTTTTATGCGATAATGGAATGAGTAAATAAATATCTGGTTTGTCCTGCAAGTTTGATGCCAAAGTATAGTGCGAAATTGCACTCGGAACTTGCTCTGCTAAACTGCAACGCCATAAACCGGTCCGCAGCTCTATTTAATTAAATCAACGCGAAATCCAGATGAAAGTTCTAAGCAGGGAGTGGTAGATTAAGGCACGCGATCAAGGTGTCATTTCTCGTCGGTATCTCGAAGTGCTCCCATAAACAAGCCTGCAGCGGACAATGGTATCTGCGATCAGGCACGTGGGCTCGATTCTGGAGTAGCGCCCACGCCGCCGGCCCACGGCGACTCAGCCACACGCCATAAAGCTAAAATATACGAGTTATACGACACACCACACTATAAAAGATGCCACGTAAAGATTTTACATGGCGTCGCTTTATGTCAGAGTGCATTGTCTGTGTGGCCCGTGCGCGTTATGTGTCCGTCTACTTGTCAACACTCGAGCCTTGTCTCGTCGTGTTTGCATGGCTTCTCATTTGCAATCAGTTCTCTTATTCTGATGCTGAGTTCATCATGGAAATTCCAGTTGGATGTGTTACTGTCCTCATACCTACGTACCTATTAGTTACTTTTTAGAGTCTAAAAACGTTTGACAACATCAAAGCTTTGTCTGCAAGAGCAGCTTTTATCCTCTGCTTTCATCATAATACTTTTTCAAGCCATAAATCACCCACTGCTGGGTATTGGCCTCCTTTCTTTTCTGCCGTAAACCTTTTGTGTCTCTAGAAGTCTGACAAGAGGAGGTCTATTGTTGAACAGCCCTTAAAACCAACCTTTTTACTGGTCAAAGGTGTAAAAAGGTCTTTGCTCAGTATACATCTCACTCCTACGCACAATATAAATGTATCCCGTGTGTCCCAACGCGTACATTAATCAAGCGATGCTCGATCTCGTCTGACAACGCATCGATTTTCTTTTATTACTGACGCAGTCATGGTGATGGGGAATTCTGTCGCGTCATATCCTACTTTCACGTCAGAGGGAGACTTCCTTAATCCCCGCTAATGGGCTAATGTTGAAAAATATGTGTTGTAAATTACTAAGTAATAGCAACAAGTGGGAATGTGGGGCTCATGTGGCCACCCCTGCTTGTCGCGACGAACACGTGGAAGGTAGTGCCACCCCTGTTTACGGGGTTAACAACCTTTTAACACAAAAAGGGTTTACTACCTGAACTTTAACTTTAAGCTTTGATGTGATTACTTCGTCTTGCTTGATTACTTAACACGTTAAGTGCTGGAATATTAGCGAACTTTACGCAAATGCTGATTAAATGCCCACTAACCCAGTGCGGCAAACGCACCCGCGCGTTCAAAAAATGTTTCGTGTGGTGCTAAAAACGCACGGGTGCGTTTGAAGAAAGTTTACCCAGTGCGGCTTGACGCATGGGTGCGGCGATTACTACTTTGTCCAAGTGCGGCACGACGCTTATGTGATTTTGACATTTTCGAGTTTTATGACAGTCATAAAACAATTACGAAACAATAGAACGCACAGGTGCGGCGTGCCGCACTCGATGAAAGTTTTGTAAATTGTATGGACGCACATACGCGCCGGCAGCACCTGGTGAAAGTCAGAAAAACGCGCATGCGCGTCGTCAGCACTGAATGAGTTAATATCATTTGATCTGCCAAGCAATTTGTGTAAATAGATTTAAATGGCCATCTGTAATTAAAATCATTAAGCTTGTAGGTGTATTGATTCATAGCAATATTTAAATTGAATGTTATTATACTTTGTAATTACAATTAAAGTTGCTACAGTGATTTACGCAGACATTTGGGTGTTTTAAGACTTCGTTGAGTTTCAGTAAATAGTAATACTTACGCAGTACATTCTAGTCTATCGAGCGGACATGTTAAAAATTGCACCATTAAATTGCTGACTAGGCTACAAGTCTGTTCTAATGTAAAAACTACCGAGTGTTGGAGCCACACGTTGCCTTCGTTATCGGCGCGCGCTAAGACAAACACACAAAAACAATCCTTATAAAAACCGCATACATTTTTTCTAAGTTCCAATTCCAAACAGAAACATAAAAAAATCTGTGCCGAGGGGTGTTAACTGCAACGAGCGGACCGTAGCAGTTTACTTTTGAAACTAATGGAACATAATCAAATGTTTATTATGACACAAATATTTGGAATAAATAAACGAACTGTGATTTGTAGAATGCAGTGAACATAAAAAGACAACTTAGATATTTTTGCTATGTAATAAAAGATTCCATTCCATACTGGAAATCAATATTCAAACATGATACATATTCATAAAGTGCTGTATTTTGTTATGAGTGCACAAAACAACGACAAAGAGCATACAGTAACCGTGATCCATTGGTCCATTAAGCAGCGAAGTGTACAAAAAGATGACTGTCGGCAGATTCAAATTGAGGCAATCCCGGGCCATTACCAGGCAAATGACGCGGCCGCCGATACCGGCCTAAAAGCTGCTAATGTACCTTAACGTCACCCTACCATACTACACCCTTCTCCGTCACACAATATAGTTCTATATCTATCCATCTCGTTCACAAAAGTCTAAAGAATTACGGATAAAATGGAGTCACGCGCGCTGTCCAATTAGTGTTTAAATTATTTTATTCTCTGGCACAAGACACGAGTGATGTGTGGGTGCTATCATTGCAATATGAAAATTTAATCTTTAGAAACAGTTGAAATGATTCGAGGTCAATTAAATTTGATTTTTATATCAATTAAAATTATTGATATTTATAGATGTAGGTAGGTATGTAGTAGATAGATAATAATTTGATCGTCGAAAAACCGGTATTTCGTAGTTTATGTGTCTTTTTTCATCATATGAAGAGGCTTTCTAGTTGCCATGTATTAGCAATGTTTAACAACTTTTAATAAAAGTTATGTTCACAGCGTTTTTATAGTTCTACATAAAAGATTATTACCAAGTAATAAACTTAAAATTTTTACGCATTCGTGTTAATATGCCAAATCAAGAAATACGTTACAAATTACCATTCCATTAGGATAAAAAAACTCAACAATCGGACAGGTTATGTAAATCGACAGTTTATGGCTAGGTATTAAAATATCTAAACATATTGTCTTTTTCCAAATAATATAAAAATTGACAGTTTATTTTTGTAACGGTGCGAGGTCCAATTTAAGTTTTCTATACAATTTTTATGATCCTAAAACTTTGGTCGTGTTATGGCTTTGTGAAAGTTCGTTAGTGCACGATAACAGGTCCCATAAAGCGTTATCGCGACATTACAAGAGCCTCGACAGAATAATAAAATAAATGTGTGTTTTCTACGAAGAGTTTTATTTATTCTCGCCCAAACCTGGCTCGAGATAACAATGTCGCGTGCGTTCAACCTCCGTTTGTTGTAGGGCTGTACTCGCATAGCTTCTCCTACACTTTCGAATAAGTATTAGTTGAAGGATTATTTGATAAAAATATGATGTTGCTGGGTCTTTCCAATCCAATTTAAGGCTTCATAAACTTAGTAATAGGTACAGACTACAGAGTACAAAATAATTCCATTTACAATCTTACTAGAATTTATTTGTTGAGCTAGTATCTAGTACCTAAAGCATGGTGATTATTTATTATAAGTAGATAAATATGAAAGTGTTACACTTAGTTCTAACAGCCCTAGACCGCGCCCGCGCAGCCTGCCTGCCCACGCGCCTCGTATTGTTATCCGTATACAAATTGTATACAAGACCAACATAAATTCCGTTATTGTACTATTCCTATTTAAATGTTTCTTTATAAAAGTTCCGCGGTCTACCGCAATTTAAATGAAGTAGAAAATTGAAAAGCTGCAATAGGCAAAAGCTTTGATTTATTTTTTAGCGTCCCCCATAAAAATATTTGCACCAAATAACACAGACATTATAAAAGCTATAATCTAAAACTCAATATTCGATGCACTAACATAAAACGAGTTTTACTGCCGGCTCTTACAATATGGTAATATGCCAGGCATTGTGTCGCTATCGAGTTGCTCTTGTCAAGTCCACACTCACATACACAGCGACAAAGATTTATAAGCTTTTAAGCTCACCCACACATGCGCAGTTTAAAGTCTTATAAGAATTGAATGCTCTCGCGCACAAAGGCAGGCGGTAGTGGAGGTTTTTTAGTTTGTAGGTCATAGTCGAGCGTACGGCGATTGTAGGAACAGCTAAATAAGCAAAGCAGTTCCGTGATCTAGTTGTCTAACCACATTGTGACTTGCCTAATAGATAGCGGGTGTGCCATGTTGGCTCGGTATTGTATTCAAATGAAGTAAGAGACAACTTAGAATAAACAATACAAGAAAAATGAAAACTAATCAATCATAATTTGGTGCATATAGGTAATGTTTGTCTTTGGTCATGAAGAAGATGTAGACAACATTCAATCACGCCTGTATTCCCCAAAGGGTTAAGCAGAAGTGTATCAATGGACACCTACGGTTCTCGTTTAGGTTTTTCCTGTTTAGGTCCCATGTAATAGGGGACGAGCCTATTTCCATTAGCCGGCCATAAATCCTAACTCCGAGCTGCTACTAAGAATTTCGTAGAAAAACCCAATAACACTTTTTGCTCGACTTGGGAATCGAACCCAAGACCTCTATCTTAGCAGTCACGCTTAGGACCTCTAGGCTTACAAGGCAGTTACAGATGTAGAAGCCTGCAACAACGATGCGTAGAAAGAAAATGTATAAGGATACTGATAATATTGATTATTAACAGGAATGTATTTAGGCGTATGATCGGAATATCAATGTTTTATAATACAAATGGTATTCTTAAGGTACCGTCTTTGTCACAATGCCCACCTGTTAAAACAATAAGGTATATTGTCATTTCCTCTTCAACATTGTTATCCTGTGCCACTGTATTTTATTACCTGCGATGACTAATCACACATGGTAATATTATCAAAATAGGATTCATTACAGTGAGTGTCAAGACATGTACGGAGGATTTCCGTGAAACAATGGCTGGCTGGACAATGGTGGGGGCGGACGCCGCGGGCGACGACGCAGCACGTGCGTGCCATTGTATTCATACTCGATACCGACGATACACTCGATACAGTGCCCAGGGACCAGCTCTATTGATCATCGAGAGAAACTCGCCTCGCCTTCGGCTACGCACGATTAAAATGAGAACGCAACATTTTTATACGGCCCGCGACAATCGTTACAATCTCATCGAATCAATTTTGAAATTTTATTATAAGCTGTCGTTATTTCGCTACGTGAAACTTTTGCGCAGCAATTTTTTCAATTGCTATTTACTAAATTACTACTTGCATCTGTAGACTCACAACGAGAATTGCCAGGAAACAATCACAATAATGACGTGCCAGCCACGATCTAGTGTAAAATAGTGTAATTGACGTGGGCAGACCTAGGAAATTGTCTGATGCGCAATGTCGAATATGCTAGCATTATACGTTGATCAAAAACATTTGTACACTTTAGATTGTTGGTTGAGTATTATAATAGGATCATTAGGTTGGTATTGAGCTAGCCTTGGATTGCTCAGTGAGTTGACCTCCGTGGCCGAGCGTGCGTGGTGAGTGGTCTTGTCCCATGTGCTGATTCGTCCTGATTGTATAATAGAGCAGAACTCGTGCGGGGCGCGTGGGCGCCCCTCTGTCAGCTGCTAAGAAATACGGAGGTAATTGCTATTCTGCACCTTCTAAATCAATTGATGGCGATAAACATAATTGAAATGGATACGTCGCGACTTTGTGTAGCAATGGAAGAATAGTGTCTGTTCACGGTATTCGGAAATATAGCTCGATAACTATTATTTGATACTTGAATTATTTTTGACTGCTTCGTTAGCCTTGTGGTACTGACCGCGACTGTTACGCTAGAGGTCTTGGGTTCAATTCCCAGGTCGAGCAAAAAGTTTTATTAGGTTTTTTTATGAAATTCTCAGTAGCAGCTCGGAGTTAGGATTTGTATCCGATTAGTGGCAATACGCTCGCCCACTAACATACTGGCGAACTGTGGGTGTACATTGGCACACCTCTGCCTAACCCTTCAGGGAATACTGGCGTGATGGTAGGTAATGTTAAGTAATTATCATTTCTGTAGGAAACTGGTACTTGCGCTGATGGAGTAGATAATTCAAATTAATTCTTAAAATAGCCGTTACACGTGTTATTACAAGACTTGCAAAAGAACCCCCAGAAAACAACAACTAATTACACCGAGCACCTACCTCATTTACCTAAGTACCCGTCATTACATACGATTAGCAAACATTCTCCCGCCATACTAGGTGTAAAGTCACCTCATCCAATCGGTGGCTCTAACTGGCTCTATAAACAGGTACGACACGACATACAGCGTGTTCCAACCAGAGTAAATAGTAAGTACAGTCAACAAAGCTACTTGGTATACAGGCAAAATTATTCATCTTTCTACTAATAATAATACCAGCCCATAACTGTCCCACTGCAGGGCAAAGGCCTCTTCTCATAAAGAGAAGGCACGAGCATTAATCACCACGCTTGCTCAAGGCGAATTGATAATTTCAGAATTGAATTATAAAGTCCATGTTTCCACACGATGTTTTCCTTCACCTTAAACTTAGAAAGCATATATGAATTAGAAAAAGTTACATTGGTACTTGCCCGTGCCCGGTTGCGAACCCACAACCTCGTGCATGAGACGCCTTAACCACTGGGCCCTCACGACATTTTTACCACACTGCCAATTTTATTTTTTATGGTATGCGTAATTACTTTTTAAGCTTATGACACATTTAAGACAGTTATTTAAAAGAATTGACTGGTCAGCACACTGACAACATTGTTCAAAAGTAATCACAAGTAAGCTGCCTGTATACCGAATAGCTTTGTTGACTGTACATGGAGTTACTTTGAAGCGTGACCACTTATTAGGTACTGTGTATTTGACATGTGCTAGCAATTGCAACTGGTGTTATGTTATGTACCTACCGCTTTATTTGTGACATAATTACAAGTACATAGGAATAAATTATGCACAGTTAGCATCGTCATAAAATATTTAGAAGTCATGCATTTTTGATGACGACAGTATTTTGCTAGTGAACGGTAGTTGATAAACTGATATAAGTACATGCTACTTGGAGGTAATTCTACTATTTTTTAAGAAACAATCGCTAACTAATCTAAGTTTCTCTGATTTACCTAAATTATTTTGACATTGATTGCCGCTAAGATGAGATTGTCACAAAATTTTGAAGGTTTTTAATTAGCAGAATTGCCTTTCTAATAGGTGCTACTTTCGCACACGAATGCATTTAAATGACCAATGTTCGCGAATGACCCTACCTAATCTAAGTAAATCAACCTTATTAGGTATGCAGAAAAAATCTTACATGTTGCAGTTGCAAGCCGCTGGACCACAAAAACTGATCATGTATAAATTGCCTCACATCTATGGAAGAATGTAAATTAAAGTTTATAATATCACACTCCGATTTAAGAACATTTGCAAAAAACTTGGCAATTAATAACATGGCGTGTCCGTTCCAAATTATATTAGGATTAGGACAAGTGTCGCCAACATCGTGTAAGGTGGCATTTAAAATGTTTTTTGTCTAAAATACGTGAGTGTCAGTTGAGGTTTGGCCATGAATTAGGCTGAGTGCGCATGTGCGGCGCCACCGACGTCACCGTCGCCATAGCCGGCGCCCGCGCACCACATGTGAACACATGCTGACAAACATTGTAAATAATCTGTTTTATTCAAAACATGCTGACCTCTGCTCCCGTCAGCATAAATACTAGATACCATTAATGAACATAGGTTCCAACTCAACCTAATTTTTATACATCTGCATTGCATGACATCATAAAACATGTTATATCTGCTGGTATTATAAACTAAGCATGAAATTAAATCGCAAATACCTACGTTTTTAATGAACGTCCTTACTCGACATTAATGTATAAGAATGCTGTATAATTTTATAACTAGGTAAATAAAATAACAAAAATGCAATTTAAAAGACAAAACACGCGAGCTCAGTAAAACACAGCTCCAATTACATGTAATTTGGAAAGCATGCAATTATGCGGACCCTGAGGGGCGACATTTCTCATTCTTTGTGCGTGTCTAGATGCGGTCCTAGCGCTCATTTAAATAATATAATATTAAATATTCAGTGTTTCGTATCCACGAAACAATTTATCATGTTTGATTGGTCATGATTGTATCTGCGTTTACTTCATGAATATTTTTTGACATTAGGAATTGATTTAAAATAAAGATCGTGTAGCAACCACCATCGCTGTTTTGACGTTTTAATGGAAGTCTGAAATTGATAGAGCCTTTCAATCTTTATTCAGACATCACTTATCGAACAACTAATAGAATACATTGCTAGGTAATTTAAATATTCACTTTTAATTAAGTACATGTAATCTTAAAAACTTCTTACGAGATAACAGGCCAGTTCAGTACAATATCTAATATCTCAAATCTTCAAACTATTCCAAATATAACACAAGATTAAATCGATAGACTGATAACATTGTATGTAAATAAACGTCAAAAACGTCGTGTTGCATGAATACTTGGCATGAGAAAACATATTGATAAACAGATAGGGATTTTCGACACGATCGAATACTTTCACATGAGCGTGCGAATCGTGGGAATTGATTAGCGGTGATCTATATAAAATAAACTATCCCAATATTATGGCTAGCTCGTCATAAAAGTTCTGATAAGGATTGATTACCTGTGAAGTGTAAATAGTGCTGGGATCACACACGTATCGTTGATAGCTGAATTAATGCTGTTTGGGACTTAAAGCTTCTATAATAAGATCTATTATACAGATAAGAAGTTTGTGGCTTTTAGATATAGTATAGCTTTTCGTAGAGTTAGGAATATGTTACAGAAGGACCATTACTCAAGTACCATTACTAGCTCATTTTAAAATTGGAACTCATACCTAAAGCACTAAGAACAATTTTCCGAAATCAATCAAATCCACCTGACATAATATAGTTCCCACAAGGTGGGTGCTTCAATCTCTATCTCGCACGTGATCAGTCGCTTGCGCAGATAAGCGCAGTTCACACGGCTTTATCTGACAACTGACAGCTGTGACAGTTGTCACCCTGACGTTTCGGACGGTCAGTCAACACGTCTTGCTGTCAGTCTGTCAATTAAGAGACGCCATATATCACGAGAACTGAGCGAAAGCATCCTCCAAAGAATTTAAAAAAAAATGGTTTTCAATATTAGAAATAACGCTTCTAATATATCACACTGTAGTTTAAGAAATTAGTTTTATTGTTATAGTATTTTATGGTAGTCTGGGTACTACAATCAATGTCAATATAAAAAGATTCGAGAAAAGTTTGACTACAATGAATGAATGAAGATTACTGGCAGCAACAAAAATATATAATTTATTTCGAGAATTACAGTCTTGGCGACAAAATTACATGTACACAAATGTGCCATAGCCAAAGAAACATTAATCTTATGGTGGTTTATTACACGAATTGGAAATTCGGTCAGAGATTTATAGCGAGTTCAAAGTAAAGGGTACAATGCGACAACAAAGCTTTGGTGTGTGTTGTCCACATGTTTGTCTCATCCGATTACTTTGAGTTAAGCGGTCATAACTCATAGAGTTATGTGTTACGTTACGCCCAGCATTATGTGTTTTTTACACGTCTATAAATAAACATCATACTTTTAATTTTAATACCTTATGCTTTTAGTATTGTAACTAACGTTTTATGAATCCTTATGATAAAACTTCTTATAAAAACCAAACAATAAAAGTTGCCCAACGATTACATTAAAATTGGCTTTTTTAATACGTAAATATTTCATCCAACAAAAAAATTGACGTGTGTTAATATCATAAAACATCGATTAGAATAATCAATCTATCAATTCATAATGATTCCAACAGTTGATATACAAGACAGTAAAACTTCTAATAGATTAATATATTACCCGTAATTACTTACATCACAGTAATTACGATAGTGATTTTGTACAGTTTTAAAAACAACTTTCGATGTATCGATGTATCGATTGGTGTTAACTCGTCGAGTGTTATCGAGTAATAAAACATGTATCGAGTAAACGGAACTCTAGTTACGAAATAATTTGAATTGATTGTCGACTGGTTCTTATGTAAATGTTAGAAAGCTCCATATTTATGGGCGAACACTTAAACTAGTTCAGTTATTGCATATCGTTGCAAATCTAGAAACTGCTAGCGGTTCCGATTGTGGACCTATAAAATATGTTGGTTTATCTATATGTATGTATGTATTAATGTATAATTACAGCCGCCTGGGCTAGTGAGATATTTGGTAAATAAGCTAGTTAATACAGCAATGTTATAATTCAAGTTAAAATTATCGTTCTAGGAAATAAGTTAGAAAATGCTAACTGATTTGAAGCGGACAATTGATAAATGTAACTTGATCGTACGAAAAATGTACAAAAAAAATCAATATAGAAAAACAAACAATTGAAACAGTGATTGAGATTTAATTTTAAAAAAAAAACATATTTTGGAGACGAAGCTCTCAGTACTAAGACTTCCGGTTACTTCAGTCTGAAAATCTGCCCAAAAAAAACGACAATCTACTTTACTTGAAAACAAATACTTTCCCATCGATATTATCTTAAAACGGTCATATGAAAACTTGTTCTCGCGATAATATTTTAATAGATTAGGAAGCTCGCAAGCCCGCATGTTTTGGGGCAGGATTCTCACGCGCGGACGCCCGTGGAATACGCAAAGAGTCGTGTGAAAGACTCGTGCGGTTTGCGAACTGAATACTAAAATACTAACAAACTCACTTACAATTTCATTGCCCTATTTATTTTGTTTGTTGCACTTTCTAACGTTTTAATATTTAATTTGACGTTAGGCTGAAGGATTTAAGGATTTTGCGTAATACAACTTTCTTTTATAGGAACTTTCACAAACGTAACTTGCGCACGCGCGTCATCTTTAATTACTACAAGCATTTTATAGTAATTATGTCTTTGTCTGTTAATTATTAAAACTAGCATTGTAGCAATTATATTTTTGAAAAGAAAGTTCGTGATTAAAAAGAAAATTTTCAGCCCCTACAAAAGACATCAACGACTCGATATGTTGCGTTGTATTAAAATGCGGGAAATTACACATTACGTCGTACATTATACAAATTTAGATTAGTACCGAATCATTATATAATTATAACAGTTTTATCTAAATTGATGATAGAAAAAAATAGAGATCACGTGCGTGAAGAAAGTTTCGAATCCAAACTTAGGTCGAGACAAAAAGTAGCCGCGCTTAACACGCAAGCAACGAGACTTAAATTACAAGTAATAAAAAGAAAAGTGGACACTTCCAGTTAGTTGATTAACGATTGAACTTGTTTCATAGATCACCAAGTTGTGGTCGTGAACAAAAACGTTGTCCCGTGTCCAAAGTGTTTCGTTTTCAATAAGTGCTATGTAATGCGGTGGTGCGGTGTGGTCGCGCGTTCCGTGGTCAGGCACAATGCGACGGAATGTGCCGAGACAGAATGTTCGACCGCCTGGAAGGGAAGCCGCACGCTCTGGCTTCATTACGTTAACTTTTTCTACATCTACATTTTTTGCTATCACCCCTCGATTGAGTAAAGGGCGGGACTTCAGGGTGAAAAAAGAAACAATGTGATTATAGTGTACACAACATTGAAAGATAAAGAAATGCATTAAAATTAGTGACTAACAGAACACTTAGAACAATCGAGTATAATAAGTCCAGCACATAAACAAAGGCACAATAGCGCGGCTCAAGCTAAGTACCTACTCCACTACGTAACCGTCCCAGCGACTGGCTTGACAACTACAGAGCACCAACAATAGTAGGCTTTACATAGCCGCTGGCAAACCCGTACAGCGGCTCTAGCTATACAGAACACCATAATATTTTCCGCATTGGTATTGCGTGCCCCGTGCCCGGCGGCAGCAAGCAATTTATAGCCAGTGGAACTACGTACATGCTTGTTATTATTTAACGGTGGACCCGAGCCAAGACAGAACGCCCCCGGCTATTGCCAATGCGATCCTGCTAAACTTGTAAGTATTATTTTATGGCTAAGAATACGAATGCGCCGCGCCGGCACACTTTTGTGCAGGTAACGGCCAAGAATTGCTTTATCCAATTAAAAAGGACGTTTGCAATTACCAACTCCTGCACTCAGATTGCTACATTTAATTGGCCCAAATAACATCAAGATGTGTAGGTACTGCTGCAGCCATACCTATGTAGGTAAATGAACACCAAATTCTGACATCTCACCATATACGTCATTCAAATTGCGCCGCCATCCTCCTATATACGGCGTGGATATTTTTTATCAGTCGGTGATTTGAATAAAGTCATAGCGGTGTCCGGTATCGTATGCAATACCTTACAGAGCCACGTGCTTGGATATGGTGTAACGACAGCAATGACGAACGCGTATGGCTTGCCAAACAGGTCAAATCTCCATTAAAGAGTAATCATAATACTTGGCAGGCCTTATAGAGCGCGCGGCGTCGAGTGCGCGTGCGCGAGCGAGAGACCGCCAGGATATCTGACTCCTCCAGTTGACCGGCCTTGTGGCACGCGCCGCTCCGCCACTCGTATTATTCCATTTGATTTACCGATCTCATTAAAGTACGTCTACATGTCTAACTATTCTAACTACCCACACCACTTTATAGAGTATCCAATATCTACAAAATCAGGCCGGAGACGATAATATCGACAGCCAGTCGGAACAAGGAGAAGGGAAAGGGACAATGTCGTAACCTGAATAGATTGGACCGTTTATTTAAATTCACGGTATTGTCGCAACGGCTACACTACACACTTTTACAACGTCTAGAAACAGAGAACATAAATTACTTGCTGGCGCACAATCTTAAAAGTACTTAGTTAGATGTAGTGGTTCGTTTGGTGTCATATTTCTGTTATTTGCCGATGTAATTACCACTAATGACCGCTAGCGGCCGCCTCACTCAGAATTAATTGATAGCTATAAATAAGGAGATAATTTGGACATCTATCCGAATATATATTGCCGAACATTTTCATTTTCTTAATTTGTTTAACAAATGCTTGGAAACGAACCTAAAGTCACGTGCAATAAACCCAAAGCGCAGGTAACACTAAACGGTTATAAAGCTATAAAAGGTTGATTAGCCGAAAAACGTTCGCCTATAGCACTTAAAGGTTTTGAATAATATAAATATGAATATTATGAGGAGTGTTCTAGGCCGGTATGTGTAGCTGTCGCTATGCAAATGAGTTACATTGAAACAGAATGTCCGCTTAGTCAGAACTAGGACCCAATTAGTGCGGTACCAAAGGCCGACTTCGTAAATTAAGCAAGATGACGACTCGTTCGCCAGCACAGATATTCGCATCCTTTTCTTGCAACTACACAATGTCTTATTAATTGTGATTTATGTCCCAAGGCGGCTCTGATTTGATGATCAAAGAATGTCACAAATGTCTGCGTTCTTGGCTTTTGACGTTTTTAATCTAATAAGACCTTATTTATACACAAACACCCGAATATGTATCGTCCTCATTGATTTTATCGACATCCGAGTAAGAGCTTACGTTTCTTTGATCCCTTTTTAAAATTCAAACGATTTGATTTTATAAGAGCATCGAAGCTCGCGTTCATATGGCTCGATATACTTACTTATTATGAAATACGGTATCTTGTCCATACTCTTCAGACGGTACAATTCCAATAGTTATTTTATTGGAATCGGGTCGGAAAGGAAAATATTATGATTTAGACATAACGCCGAAGTACCGAGTAGCGGCGGCCCCGGAGTGTTCAGCAAACAATATCTCATTTCATACGATCTTGATTCAACAATGTCTCGAGCGTAGTTTAACGAACTCCAACCAGTAATAAAACGTTTTACTAGATTACAATTTACAGAAAGAAGATAAAAACTGAATATTGCACCGCGAATCAAATTAGAAACCTCCGATGATTCGATTAGAAATAATGATTTTATCTCGCTCTATAACTTAGATTATATCTAAATTGCTAGCGGTTTTACTAGTTATTTATTTAATAGCTGTAAACGTACAATTTGATAATTATAATTTGAGAAGTTTCCAATAATAAATGGAGAGATACTCGTAACTTTGGTATTGGCCGCATATTTGTTGCGTGGTGGGCACTGGCGGCTCATTTTCTGTGCGTTGGCACGTACGTGGAGTTGTTTAGAAGCCACTAAACCCCGACACAATGGTGAACCACAAACAGGGCTTTGTGCCTTTGTCCGGGGTGCTCGAGCAAATAAAATATTTTGACCGCGCGCCACCTCACCCGTCCACATCCTACGCAAACATTCCTCGGACTGCTTTATTTTCATATCTATTGTCCAAGAATATCACTGTTGTTTTTGTGCAAAGCTTGACATTTTATTTCAACTTATTTATTGTCCCTAATATGCTCGGTACGATATCAGTACCGTTGCATCCCGAATCTACTGGATATTTCCAATATTGAACAGGATGTACACCCGATAATTCCAACAATGTCCAGTACATAGCGAGCGACACACAATGTGTTCGCTTTCTAAACATCTCAGAAGTGACACCTCACCCTTGACAGCAGTACATGGCTACTTGGAGTGGTGTTGTCGGCGTGTGCGCGTGCTCGCCGCTCATATAGCCACGTGAGCTATGTGGCTCAGTGGTCACCTCTCGCGGCATGTTTACATAACTCGTTAGACGCCAGGCCGTACCGCCTACGCCGGACCAGCTATTGGATATATCTAAATATTAACTGTAAACACTCGATAATGTTCTATTGTTGTGTCACGCAGGTGCACTATCGCGCTGCCATCATTATAATAATGATAGCAGAGCTTGAACGTCTTACTTACGCCTGATACTTCGCAAGGTCTCAATTTTATCGTTCTACAAGAAAATTATTATTGGAGCACCTGAGCATCTATTTAGTTCTACGAACTTTCCTGGTCCTGAAACACGTTTTGTTACACAAAAGCGCTTCGTTATTGACTAGTCAATAGTAGTCAAGTCAGATTTTGATTAACCACTTTGATCCGCCTTTTATTTAGCAACAGACAAGTGCACGCTTGTACGCATTAAGTACAGACAGTGACAAGAAAGCGTATACGTGTACCTCATCTTCGCTTCAGTCTCGATAAATTGTCCCATCAATCATCAAGAATTGCAATAGCGATACTCGGGTATGTCAAATGAATGCGACTTTTTTTGTCGCCGATTGTCGGCGAGGACCCGTGACGAAACGACACGTAATGCAATTTTGATTAACTTGACAACAAAACCGCTGGCAATTACATCCGCAATGATGGAGACATTACTTGTCGCTGATATTATAAAGGGCCATTACGATAATAACTGTCGTCAAGTAAACTCTGGTGAACATGATCTTAATAATAAAAGTTACGATTATTTTTATTTAAAACATTTTGCTAACGAGTTCATTATAATACTGAGTCAATCTGTAGTAAATTGTTCATAATTTAAATTGGTTCTCCAAAATGGTGGCCGATGCCAAAGTAAGCAACTTGATATTAAAGTTTGACTCATGTTTTATAAACAGCAGTAGATATCTGATTCGTTAGCAGTTAATTTGAATGGAAATGTACAAATTATTGTCATTTCTTATAATGATGTTTTGGTAACACGCAAAACGGTCGTTACGTAGCCGCGTCGTCAGCGCAAGCGCAACGTAAACTTTCACTCGAACAATAGCGGCCGCTCACGATTATCACGACCCCGAGTCACGCAGGACGCAGCATCGACACTCTTTGTGATACCAACATCTGATTGATGACTAGTTGAAAGGTCACTTTGGTACACATCGATCTCTATATTTAGCTGGCATTCACATAGTAAAGATTTACATAGGAGAAGGTTAATGTGTGTGCTGAACCATCATTACATTTTGTTTCATTTTTTCAATTGTTCAACGTCCATAATCACTGGTAGTACATACTTTGATACACAGCATCAGGTCTGATTGATGGCTTGATGAAAGGTCAGTCTTACTCACCGTCGATCTCTCCATTTAACCCACATTTGCATCAATTTGCATGATACGTTGCGTTGCGCCGTCATAATAACGCGTTTTTCTAACTTCGGCGTCTTTGGTTGAACTGTTTGTTGTCTTCTGTTCACAAATCACATCTTCGACGTGGGTTAGCTGATGCCTGATACCTATGCTTAGAGTCCATTACACTAGATCTACGACAAGTCTACTATACCTCCTTTTTGGCTTTTTCCCAAAAGGCTACATCCAAATGCATTAAGTTAACAGTCCAATTTTAATTAATTAACTCCTTAAAGTCGTGGTCTGCTTTTACAGCTATTGCTACCCCTTCCCTTAAACGCCATATGAAAGACTAAATAATAGTAGTAACACATACCCCTTACGTTAAAATTCTTTTCCAAGAAGTTTACCGAACGTGTTAAAGTCCCTACAAATTTATGCCGCCGCAGGATTCTAGAGGTGTAAAAACGCAGCGATGACCACCTCAAATAAAAATAATAAATTCCTTTACATAATGAATACATGATATGTAAAGGTAAGGCGCGAACTTTAGGGGTAGATACACACAAGGCGTGAACGCTAACGCGCGACCCAAACAAGGAGGTGTGAAAAGCCCCGGTGATCGTGGCGTTCTTATTGTGGTAGCTGCTAAGCCGCTTACCGGACCAGTCCCATAAATCCAAGCGCTTGTCCCTGACTATACAATCTTACTGGCACTGGTACCCGTGTACTCACTGCTGTCGTGCCCGATTTGATAAGCGCCTAAGCCAATGTCGTCGCATTCATAACGCTATATCTGACTAAGCGCATCTCTATGCATATATATTTATTAATCTTTATTATTATTATATGGTTATGTATGCGCATTATAAACATCACATAAAATGCGCAGACAACGACGTATGCTATAGTTCTTTCTCTCAAACTGAATATAAGACTCTTAACACTTTTGGAAAAGAACGTGTCAAAATCCGTCGCATCGCTCCGTCCCGTTCATAGTATCGTGTGTCGTTTCGCGTGTTCTGGTATTAAGTTACACCTACTTTTCAAGCGTAGCCTAAGCGCATTCGGGTGGAATTAAGTGAGTTAACATGCAATCATAAAAGGAAGTGAAGGCATCTCTGCGGATGCAAGAGACCTAATAAAACGGTTCGAATAGCCCATACAATGCCGAATTGAATGTAGGAATATAGCGAGACAATCTTTTCATGACGCCGCAAACGCGAAACACGATTGTCACCGATACAAAGTTAATACACCTTATTAAGCGAACTAAAGCCAATTTAGTCCATTATCGGACAAAATCTTAACGGACGTCGGCATAAGCTCAGTGGTTGGCCATTGTTGTGTCGCCTCGGCTATGGACCTCAAGTCGTTGTGTAAACAAAACGAGTTGTTATATGAGAGCTGGGCTTCACTTTATGGCATTCCAGTCTCAATTTAAAACGCGGCGTCGTATACCAGCTCTTAATTCTTCCTTATATCCTTGGAACTATAATAAAACAACAGTAGTAATACTTAGTGAGCTTCTGCATACATTTTGAATACCCGACCGATCCTTATAAACGTCCTTTCCGCCATTTAAAAGGTAAAGATAAAGTAAAAACAAGAAGATATAATCGCATTATACGCTGAGGCATTTGGAAGAGGGACCGCGACGTTTGGCAGTTTTTGTGACACCGAATTTTCATTGTCTTTCGGCAAGTTATCTCATTTAATTATAAGCTCGGAACGGTCGATAGATAGGGAGCGATCCACCGAAGAAAATTGTTGCATGGTTTTTAGGAGTCGAGATTGCGAAGAGCTATAAATGGCGCAGCAGGCCCTGCGGCAGTTGCCATTTGCAATCGGTTATGGAACGACCGCGAACCTCTTTTTACATTATAATCGGTTGGTCCCCGCTTACTTGTTTTTTTGCTCAGAACCGATGATGGACCTAAATGGCCGTGAATGCAAAAATGAAGTAAACATGATATGACATGACGCCAAAATCTGCCGTTGTGTCCGAGCAATTTTTTCTTTTAAGGAAATTTGTCGCAACGCATCATTGGTGTCCGCTTCCTTCCTGTGGGTGGTATAGCCTACGTTGTCCATGCGCGACACATGTATTATGAAGTGACAGATGACAGGGCTCTCAAGTCTCGTCTGGAGCTTGCTTGGCTGGACCCATGCATCGTCTCGCATGATCAGAATTGAATTACGTCAAAACCGGCCCGTGCCTTCATTAACGAGGCATTAACATCAATTATTTTGCATGCAACAGCTTCACTAAAAGCTCAGATTTCAACATGGCCCACTTACTAACACACGTACACATTTGTGTTGATTTTTAAAAATACCATTAATATGAAAGGTAGAGGTGAACAAATATAATTTATTCTTAGCGTGATTTTTATGTGGCAAGGCATATATCATAGGAATATCTTTCGGAAATACATTCAAATGAAATATTGTAATTTGACAGCGGTCGACGAAATTGTAGCGCATTAATATGCAGCTCGTGCGGCAAGGGCCTGCGCCCGCGCACCGTCACTAATAATGGACCAGACGCATCTAATGCATTATTCAAAAGGTCCTGTGTTGATCCCGAATTCGAATATTTTTAGCAAATCTAACGTGTTCTCGCATCGATAGTTCTTCGAAGGTGCCATTTGGACCAAAAATATAGCTTTTACTTCTAGTTTTATTTGACACCGTTCCGTTTTATATTTTTCTGTTTATTGGTTAAAAACCCGTGAATGATCTAATAAATCATATATTGAGATAACGCAACATTTACTATTGTGTAAATTGTACGGCACGTAGGTGTGTATTAGGTTGAGTGAGGCCTTAGTAAAGGGTCATAAAAAAGATATTGATCAAACGCTACCGCGATACATATCTCCGCTTACATTACAGTTATCACCTGTATAATTATCTTAGAAACAGAACAACTCCGAGAACGAAATGAAGGAGTAAACAGTAGCGACACAATGAGAGGCTTCATTGACCCATCGACACAATGCCGACCTACAATTCGCCGTTAATTAGTTCTGTTCCATTCAAAGAAGCCGTGTTCGATGTAAACGAAACAATTAGCTTTTATACTGGGGAATTACCATCTTATTAGATACGGCGAACGTTCTTATTTGATAGAGGCGCTTCTCGAAAATCTCGAAGGTGGAAAATTTAAGCAAATTGCACTTTTAAATAAAGTAGTCAAGTAACTACTTTAGCGTGACTAAGACTCAATTGAAGTGGGTCACAATCATTACAACAATCAAGGCTAAAAACTTTTAAACGTTAGATATTATTCATTTCTGAGAATGTTCTCGAACTTTACGACAAAAAGATAAGTGGGCACATGGTACAAGCATTGGATTACCCTTCAGCGACCAGCTAACGTGCACCCATTATCTCTGTGATTGGAGCTTGAGAGCGTAATAAAAATTCTCTGTAAGTAGAGTTACATGCAGATATAGTTAAAGATGATAGTAGTAATGGGAATCCTTCAAGTATCTTGGGAATGAATTACAATATCGAGTATCGTTAGGCGCTGGTCCACTTGAAGAACAGTCGAAGCTTTTCACGTCATTCATACATTCTGATTTAAAATAATTTGGTGCTCCCAATAAGAGCAGATACTCTCAGCTATTTTACGATCATTTATTTGACTAGACACAGTATCAACGAGCTCAATAGATGCCTAAGGCGAGCGTCTCGAACGGAACACGTGTCGCTGATTGCCCTCAATTGGCGAGCGAATAAAAACAATCGTCGCTTAAAAATAACCGTGATTTCATCCAGCAACATGTGATGCTTGTTTTCTTTCGGTGTAACGAACATATTCCCGCAAGTTCCCATGGCCATCCCATGTGAAATGTCCTGGTTGGGCGGTCCCAGCCATGGATGGCTGTGAATCACTAATGATAATGAACCTCTTTGGAATATGGAACGGGAACTTCTTCCTGGAACAGGCGGAATCGTAAAATGGCGTAACGCGTACGCGCTTCACCATATGGATAGCGTGAGAGCCCGAGGCATCGCAATCCACCATACGCCATCTGATGTTTTTATCGTGGCTGACCATTACGCAAATATTGAGATAGTGACATCCGTAGCGGTTGGCTACGTTCAATAAATGGGTCAAATTCAGGAAGTAAAACCGCAAACATAATTTTCCCATAAATAACAATGTATATTTTTGTTACCTACTGATATCGCGACAGTAAATACTGTAATTGTCTATAGCTATAACGATATTATGAAATTCTTATTATGTATTAATAAGCTATCTTTACGTATCTCGGAACCATAGTGTTCCGGGCCTTTGAAAGGCGTACTTTTTACTTGTTATTATTGTTTTATCAAATTATGTTATATTTGAAACATAAACTTCCTTTACTGTTCCCTGTAAAGCACAATGAGTGCTTTCATTATTATACTGTACCGTTTCGCAAATTGAATAAATTCACACCAAGCTCTTTTCAAGTCACATAATAGGTACCACCATTATCCACTAACAAAAAAATCTTCAAACATATTATTAATGTCTGGGTTTTTCTTATGTCATTAAGTAAACGTTCTCACACTCCATCGCACATTTGCTGGTTAGGTCTCTAAGATAGCTCTTCAATTCAGATGTGTCTAAGAATAATTAAAATTTTTATTTACCGCTTTTGTTTAATCTTTATTCTTAAAACTGCTTTTGTTTAGTGACTCATTTACATTGAAATTATATTTACAAGGAACGGTTGAGTGGCTGTGAGGAGATTGATGAGATAATAGGAATTTGGAAGCAATATTTGTATGCCATTTTTTATATTGTGGGCACTTAACTATAACATAGTTGCAGTGGCTATTGTTTGAAGTCAGCTCAGATATTGTGTCGAAAGGCGCCAGTCAGAAAAAAAAACTACTTACAACCATTTAAGCCTTATCTTCGTCTCATTGTTGAAGTTTTTTTTTTCTCCCCAGAACACCTGATAAAAATGTTTTCCAAACCTTTTAAACACTTGTTCACCCCTGGAATCTGATAAAGAGTACCCACCGTAACCGGCGGCTATTATACATTTCGGAATTCTCATTAGGCATGACTTTGACAAATGGTGTAACATTACGTGTTCGTGTGTACATTTTGCGTATGTCACTTCTTCCTTACTCACAAAGTTTTGTTTTTCGTGGCGTTCCGTTCAGTTCAGTCATTACGCACATCCGTTGTAAAGATGCACTTGCATGGGGCAATTTAATTAGCCAATTATAATTCAGTACACATTATGACGTCAGTAGGGGGGTCAATCTGTTATCGTCTAGCTAAGTTCCGAGAACCATTAAGTTTGTTCTGCAATGCAGCTGCGATTAACCTCGGTAGTCTTTGAATTAGGAACCCAGAAAACCGGATAGCGTTACCTACAGGAAATTCAATATTCATCCCCATTGTCAAACTTGAATTAACATAGATATAAATAGTCCATACAGATTGATACGGAGGGTTCACAACAATCGGCGTTGAGCATTTACCAATCAGCCGGATTGGAGCATATCGTGCGAACGCGTTATAATAGGAGGATATTATAATAAACAGATCCCGGGCCCCTCCGTTCACTCCTCCCTCCCTAATAAATATTAATGTATGAACTTGAATGCTCCTCAATGTTCACAGTGATGCTGGTACATTGACACTCAATTTGCTTTTTGCCTGCATTGATAGCTTCTTCGCGGCTAATCTTTGTGCTTACTTTCTCGCACGTAGATATTATCGCGTATCTTCGTTTCTCTTTTTATTTATTTATCGTGTTTGAAACCTATGTTAACGCTTCGTCGTGTCGTAAAATCACAGTTTTAATAGTAATGTAAATGTTTACAGCAACATGTTATTTCTAAAGCGTTTCAGATTTATTCATCTGGGATAAAGTATCGTTAGCTGATCGTTTGTTTATTAGAAAAATAAACACTATCTGATGGGAACTTCACCTACTAACTAGGTTATTGTGGAACTTTCTCATAATAATGAACTTTTAACAAAATATTTATGTGTTACCTTAGTTGTTGTAGGTACCATTTTCTCTAGCAAGCAACAAAGTACTTAACACATTGTGTGGGTATTGTCGCGGTAATGTTTTGTGTTGATTTATCAACATCTATCATAATTGTGCATATACTCGTTATAGTAAGTTAAACTTTCAGTCAAATAATATAGGGTACCTATTTCTGATTATTGATGTAACTATTGCAATATCAATTTTGTTTAATTCGGATAATTGCACAATTTTATCGCATTACCATGTATCGGAAATTCTATCTACTGGTCTCTCTAAATCAATAAAGTAAATACGTCAATAGGGAGCCACCCTTTAGCCGGAAGGGTCATGTACAATACAAGTTAGGGTTGACGAGAACAGTTTCCACTTCGGTTTCCCACGCCACCCCTGCAAGGAAACCCCACTTGTTGATTTTTGTTCCGAAATCGAGCCCCCATTTGACATCATTTCCGGGCCCCATTAACAATAACAATTATTTTGTTTTAATGTCCTAACGTGTTGACATCGGAACATCGATTATGAATGTACATATGAGTGGGGAGACTTAATGAGCTCGTGCTCTCACTGGATAGTATCGTGCGTGATCAATCATTGCTCGAAGATTCAAGACGAACTTTTATCTTTATCTCCTTTTAATAGGGTGTACAGTGTATTGTAATTGTGGTAATTATACGGCGTACCTTATACGGATTTGACCTAATACAAAAGAAGTTGCTCAAAAAGTTATCTGGAAATTGAAGCTTAAGGCTAATAATTAAAATTCAAAGTGTTCTACTTGATGTTCTTGACTAATTGTTAGTCTACAGCAGCTTCATAAAATATTGTTTTTGAGATAACATCAAAATATACGGTCAAATTATAACACGCACTACCTCCAGGCGGCTCCAATAATGTGGGTAGTTATGATAAAAATGTCGTAGATACTCTCGTGGTATTCGTCGAATGATTCATTTGAATAACATCAAGAGGTTGTTAATAACATCAGGACACGCGATCGCAAATGCTATGGAAAGAGGTTGAAGTGAAATTGCCCCCAGACAAGATGTTTCGCCCCGGGACTGGATTCTGATTGGGATGAATTCCGCGCTAATTTGCCATACTTATTGGATTTCTGCTTTTTTTGGGTCTAAATATAAAGATAAGCCGTCTTAGTTCTTATTTATTTAAGTTGCAGATAGGTGCTTCGTTTTATAAAGGGGTATGAAATAGATGGTGTCACATTTTAAATAGATACTTTCAAGCGAAGGACTGCGGTAGGTTGTCATATTATGTATGTAAATTCATATTATTGTAGAACAAAATTGCAACAATTTTGGTTTTAATAGTGGATTTATAACAAACCACGTAACCGAGGGATAAATTGACATTTTAAAAGCTATAGTTGCCAAAATAGGATTGTTTTATTGTAGACACAGTGCGTTTTTTTTATATTAAGTATAGCAAAATAGCAACATAAAAAAAAATATGTCCAGAAAACCTCGTAAATGACAACTCCGTTTTTTTAAAAAAACAATCCTCGTATGAGTTGTATGTTCCTCGGTAACGTCTTTCACAATGGCACGAATGTGGAAGTGCATGAGATTGTGTGCAGACCGTTCGCTGTTTTTAGTTTTTAGGCAGAAAATAGAACATTTTCAGTTAAATGGTAAGTCTATATCAAATCTAATTGAATGGATTTCGAAAAAAAATAAACGTAATGATGATTAAAGCATTGATTGGTACAATAAATAGAATATAACGTTTTCGAGTTATAAGTATAGGTACCTATTTATTGTTCTAAGAATGTTGATTAAGTGGGTATTATTCATATTGAGCGGTAGGTAACGGTCATTAGGTAGGTACTTACTTGATTTTTTATGAAAAATACGTTTTATTAGGTAAATTATGTTTTTGTATTAATAATAATGTAATATAGGTAAGTACTGTTTTCGTGATTCATCAATGCAATTTCAAAGACATCATATTTTATTATGAATAAAAACATACATGTTTTAAAGTAGCAAATGAGTAGGTAACACTATGCAAATTAGTACCCACATTAATTAGTTAAGTTATAACCGGTTTGTGTACCTATTGTAGGTAGTTACCAATAGCAATAGTAACCATGTAGTAACCGTAGGATAATGGTTACATAGTTGCAACTATAAATATTTCTCTATAGTTTCACTAGAAGTTCTTAAACACCTACTTATCTATAGTTTTCTGATGTACCTACAGAAAACTACACAAATATTACAAAAAAAAAACAACAATTATAAACACGATAACTACCTACTTACCATGTACAAAATTTACCTACAAGCAAAATTCAAATAACAACAATAAGCAATTATAACTAATCACTAGATTGATACTATATTCAAATTGGTGAATAAAAAGTATGCCAAACAATAGAGCTTTCGACATCAGCATACCTGCCACTCCAGTCGCACTGATCGCCCATCATCCCCGCCTCCGCTCTGCACAAAACTCCCAAAAATACAGTCCAAAATAACCGCCACGTCTCCATTTTATCAAAAAATATATTACAATATCAGTATAAAGTATCACTACTCCAATCACATCACTTTAAAACAATCCTTTTATGTCAGTTCCATAGTTATTCGATTATCTAAAAAAAGTAAACAAACTTGCGCCGCGATTACGACAAGCGACAATACTTCACCGACTCAGAAACTCGACTAAAGCACCGATAGAGACAGAACTTCTTTGACGCTCTTTTACTGACGCGAGTAAAAGAGATGGATATAATAACACTTCAGAAGAGTAAGACAGCAATAGGTTATCTCTTTCTCTGATATCACATCAACTATTATTCGAAAGGGAACTTTACGCTGTAGCATTAAAGTTTAAAATTCATTTCGAATATAACTAAAAGCTTTTACAAAGCTTTTTGAATTGGCGGGAAAGGTTTACCGTATTATTACGAGGTTAACTTTTGGAGTAACCGAGTAACTTTGGCCGTGTGGTATTATTTTACACATTCATTTTATACTGTTTATATAATACAGTAAAACATAAATGTGTACCGAGGTTTAGATAATACAGACAAAAATTAAAATTATTAACATTCTCTGATTGCAAACTTTGAAAGTATCTTTGATGCAGTTGGCCTAGACTTCGAAGCACCAACTTTCTTTCATTTTTATATACCATACCTACCTATTTAAAAAAAAGGAAGAAAGTATCTGCATCGAAGGCATTTTTATGTTATTTTAGTAATAATGTTAAGTTTCCTATGATTTATGAATAATACGAAAGAAATGGATCAGTCATAAGTATCTAATTAAGTGCCATTAATCATCATCACAGGTAGTTCCGAAAGTATTGTAGAAGTTAGGTACCTACATCCTACATTTAGCAACCTTTAAATAAAATACATTTAAAGATATAGATCATAATTTTGAAAGTTATAATTAGGTACAGACCTGCCCTTTTATGGTCATGAGTTGGCACATCCTCTATTTTTTTAAACGAACCTTCTAAATTCTGCACATCGAGATAACTTACTTAATAACTAACAAGCAATTAATGGCTACATAATAATACATAGTTTTTAACCCCCGACGCAAAAAGAGGGGTGTTATAAGTTTCACGTGTCTGTCTGTCTGTCTGTCTGTCTGTCTGTCTGTCTGTCTGTCTGTGGCATCATAGCTCCCGAACGGATGAAGCGATTTCAATTTAGTTTTTTTTGTATGAAAGGTGACTTACGTACGAGTGTTCTTAGACATGTTTGATGAAAATCGGTTGAGCCGTTTAAAAGTTATGGGTGTGAAAGAGGGGAAGAAAAATTAAAAATGATTTGTCATGTGGGTTATTAAATTATTAGGAACCTATGTACTTACAGCTTAACAAAATCAACATTAAATAAGTATGTACCTATAAAAAGTATAAAATAAAAATTAAATTAAAAATTTAAAAAACCCCCGACACAAAATCCTAAGTTTCCTTTAAAAAGTAAAAAAATAAAATACGTCACGTTGGGGGACCGCTTGGGACGGTCGTACCCTAAATGCAACATCGGTCCCCCAACGCGACGTATTTTATTTTTTTACTTTTTAAAGGAAACTTAGGATTTTGTGTCGGGGGTTTTTTAAATTTTTAATTTAATTTTTTGTTAGTAATGTCTACGTCTACTAAATCTCTGGGCAAATCCTTATCTAAAACGAGAATCACACTTTTTAGCGGGTTGTTTGGCGGTGGAGACCCAAGCGTGAAATATTATTATGATTTTCAAGAAAGTGAAAGATTTAAGAATAAGAATATGATTAATTTATTAGTCCATTGTTACAAGACAAATTAAGCTTAAAAGTATATTAAGTAGTTAATATTATGGTATGCTATTGTATGTTATGTACGGCGCGGCGGTCCCCAAACTAGGCAGGGCCTGTATCTTTGGCGCCAGAGAAGCGTTGACACAAAAATTTGAGACCGAACAGAGTAAAACAAAACAAAATAAAATGAAAATTAATATTTTATAGAAAAAGAGTGGAAGAATAGAATAATAAAACAAATTAAAGTTGTTTTAAACAATGTTAAGGTGTGCAATAGTGTGGGGAATACGTGTAGTGAGTTGTGGACCCACCACAATGATGGTAATATGAAGTGCGTGTTTATAATGGTGAGATGAGATGCAAGAGTGAAGGTGAAATGGTGTATGAGTGTAATAGTGAAAATGGGAACTTACGTGTGGACATGTACGAAAAATATTTTTTGTTAATTTAGCAATGCCTCGCCTTCATTGTCTAACAGGAAAATCCAACTATTGTGGTTAGTTGGTATGAATGGAAGGTGGGATCTTTGATACCACAGTACTTGTTTGTTTTATTGTAGATATGTGTGTGTAAGTTAGAGGGACATCATCTGGCCAAAAATCTGTTAACATTGGGAAGAGGGACACGTAGAATACGTTTTGAGAGTAGGTTATGGTGCCTAGTCAGGTCTATTTTTATGGATTTGTGAACATGCAGTGTGGCACTGGGGATAAATAGCTGGCGTACTCGGAGGATGGGAAACTCATCGAATAGCAGATCTGTTGGGAACCTAAAAGGCTTTTTAAGCATCACTTTGATAACGGCTTCCCAGCTCCGCCCCTGACGGAGATTCCGGTACTGGAGTACCGATTGATAGAGACATAGATCTATTGTTCGGAGAATTTGAATCGGTATGCAGTCACGTAGTTTTTCATAATATTGATTAGTCTCCTGACACGGCCCGCAAGCAAGTGGATGTGAGATTTAAATAATAAGTGTTCGTCTAAGGGAGGAAACGTGATCTATTGGTGCATTGGTCTGCATTTCGGCATTGTGGATAGGTGCGTTAAGTATGTCGTTCATATAGAAAGTGAAGACAGTCGGACCGAGAGTACTGCCCTTAGGAATACCGAAGTTGATCGGTAATAAGCCACTAGAGTAGTCATCTACTTTAACTGGTTGATGGCGATTTGATAAATAGCTTTGCAACCAAATAAGCGTTTTTCCACGTGTTCCTGTTCCCTCAAACTAGACAGGTGGAGATCTTCCAAAATTGTGTCAAATGCCTTGACTAAATCTAAAAATATTGTCATGACGTGTGTTCACCCCTTTCGGCGTAAGAGGCTACGGAGTTGTTTAATAGTATTGCCTCCGTAAAACCAAATTGTTTTTCAGATATTTATTGTCTTATATTGGGGTTTGGTCATACGGTCTCTTTTATACTTTTTATGGTATCTGGTTCACGGCACGTCGTCCGTGCTTGAGGGCGCGCGTGCGTTGTTTGCGAACAGATAAACTAAATCAATAGGAGATGTTTGTTCGGCTGGTAGATAGCCGCATTGTCACCATTCACTTGTGCTTGTTTAGGCCGATGAATCGACCCCCTTATCTTACTTCGACGCAAAAATGAATAAGTATTTACCAGCGATGAAGCACGGTTAATAGGAACAAATCCTAACATACTTTTAACAAAAAGTTAATTAAATGAGAAACCTATTACCCGAAATATTAAAAAAGAAATTATGGTCCTAAATTAGGAATATGTGATGTACAACTAAGTACCTTTACCTACGTAATAAATAAGCAACTGCTAGATATTTAGCTATGTTTAATAAAAAGAAAGATAACACTAATATTCAAATTTATAAATTTTTACCGTCTTGTTGAGTAACTGTTTAATTAAAGATACATAGACAAAGGCTATTGTAAAAGCATCGAATAGCATTGTTCTATATTTCAGTGTTATAAACACTTGCTCAGTGTTAGTATTAAATTTGACAACGTCTACTAGTGTATAAAAGGAAGTAGTACCGGGGTGCACTTAGTCTAACAAGTTTAGATTTAGATTATAACAGTTGTAGTCATTATGATCAAGTGGACTGTCCTTGTGTTAGGCTTTAGTGTCGTCTTGTGTTATCATCATTTTTCGGTATCACCTAATTGCCTGTGGCACAATAATACTTGTGAGTAACATTTATTTATTTATCTATTATTCAGAAAGTTTACAAAGTTAGACATTCATATAAAAAGATCTAAAGTGTATTTTTTAATCTCAGAGACTAAAATCCTAACTTTCTTTTAAAAAAATAAAGTTGCCCCATACTAGGAAAAAAATAAAGTTGCCCCACACTAGGAAGTGACATTTTCAAATAAAAATAATGTGCTTTCGGCGCTTTCGGCACATAAACATAACTATTTTCAAGTTTGATGTAGCCAAACACTTTATTTCCAATCTCGTTTCAGTGATCATTTTTTATCAAAACATGTGGGTATATTTGAGGCATTTTTGAAACATTGAAACTAAGATTAAATTGCGATCGTTCTTTTAAAATAGTAGAATTTTAGTTTTTTTTTTTAGAATTTTGTCTAGGGGACACGTGTCAAGCAAGAAGATCTACCCACCGCCTCTTAAGTTGATGAAGGTTTTTAATAATGATTATTAATGTTGTCTTAAATGTTGTCGTCTAGGTGTGGAAAGTTGTCCTGAATGGATGATTCAAAGGAAGAGTAACTGCTCCCTGTCATTTTGGCTAGCTCAAAAAACATGTGACCATCCAGAGCAGATGCTAGTGGGAACTGTCTGTGGATTCTCAAGGTGTGACTGTCCCGATCCAATGGTGCTGGATACGGATACCGGCTTTTGCTATGATGTTGACAACTGCCCGACAAAACATGCTTTGTCATAAATCAATATAATTGTAATGTTTACTTATGAATTAAAAATAAAAGATATAAATAAACATTTACTTACATCTCCTGTAGCTATAATATCCTGTTAACCTTATAAGTTATGGGGCAGATAATAATTACAAATTCTGGTTTATTTTTAATTTATGTTAATGTCCACTCAACATAAATTAAAAATAAATAAGAGGTTGCCTGTCCAATTAGCTATCATTATTGATTAGAGTAGGAAGACTTATGGCATTTGCAGGTCCCTGTATGGGAAGAAAACATTCTTCGTTAGACTGAGTCCCACTTGAAACTTATTACTCAAACTCTTAGTTTCTGAACTTGAAAGTAAATGTCAATCAAACATTGTACTGTCACTGCCATTCTTCTGTCATTGTGATCATTGTATTATGTCATTGTGTGAAAACATCGCCATTGAATACTATTGTAATCGTAAAACTTTGATTCAATGGCTTTGATTTTTAGAATTGCTGTTTATTTTGTATATAATTAAATCAAAATGTTGCGTTTCTGTACACGAATTACGCCTATCTATAGTAGAGTTTTAATGCCAACTCTCAAACACAAACAGATAACCTCGAAATTGAATTCCATCTACAGTTATCCTAGTGTAATAAGCAGGAATTATGCAATAAAATTGAAAGATGATGATAAAAAGTTGGAGAATATATATTACGGCCCACTTACACCCCAGATAAAAAGTGTGAAAGTGTTTTCTCTGAGTTCTAGTGCGGCCGGATTACTAGCACAACCAATAATCATAAGAGAGGCTGCAGCAATAGGCAGTACTTCACTAATCGTAGCGCTTTGCTCAGTAGTTGGTTTTTTCACATTCGTCACGCCAATATTACTCCATATGATATCTAAGAAATATGTGACAGAAATACACTATGACCCTGCATCATCAACATACACTGCTACCACAATCAATTTCTTTTTGGCGAAAAAAAAGGTATGTGTTTATAGTCTCGACTGTTAAGTCCTAGGTACTGGAAATACTTTTCTTATTAATTTTTTATTATTCAAAGTTTTTTTAAAGTAAATAACTGTCTAGAATATAGAATTATTTTTTACACAATTAGAGAGCTAATGTATAGCTCCTTTTTAACAATAGCGTAAATCAGCCCAAAGAACTCAATACTCAAAAGTATTTATTTATAGGCATGAAACCATTTATAGGCATTTTTGAAATGCCAAGAAGTTGGCCAGTCAGAGAGTTAAAAAAAGTATTGGGCACTGCTGGACGTCTACATTATCAAGATAAATAGATCATTTTGTGTCATAAAACTGACAAGTCTATTAATTTTCAGCTTGACTTCAAAGTGGAAGATGTTGAGGTGCCCGAGATTCCTGGTGCGTTTACCACAATGAAAGCTAAAGGCACACCTCTCTTTGTGGAAGCACGACACTTCTCTGATCCCATGCATTATGCCAAAATGATGGGCTACGACAAACCTATGGACTTTAAACTTGGTAGCGAAAACAGTAGCACTACTAGTAAATAGGTTATTATTAGTTTATGTTTGTTAATTATTTTATAGTTGAGCTACAGTAAATAGTTGTCAAGTTTAATGATTTGTTTCACTGTTATATTATGTGAGGTGGGAGGGAAGATGGGGTTGAATAATCAGACAAAGCGGCTTTGGTTGGTGATCACCCCACTCCCAGCATTGCCGCAGGAGACTCTCCGGCCACCGTAGACGCGTGTGGACGGTTTGCAACGGGTAGCTTACCATCTACCGTGTCGATGGCGCGTTCGTGTTCCATGCGCGCCTCATAGAGATGTTGGCAAATTCAAAAATGGGAAAGGGCACTAAGAGGAACATGGGTGGGTTTTAGACAGTAAAAGTCCAACACTCCTTCCCATCCCGCCCAGAGCGGGGGAAGTCATTTGATGATTTCCCACCCGGAAAAAAAATCCCAGCATCTGCAGCAAAATGGGAAAAAAATTGCCGATTTATGTATTTATAGAACTCGTTCCTTAAATGCTCCCATTGAGTCTTTTGATCCTTACATGAAATAAGTTCGATTGGTATTAAAAAAAAAACCTATTTTAGCATTTTTTTGCTGCTTGTAATTTTTTACCAAAATCTATAGATACAGTTCAGAATATCTTAAAAAGTTATGGATGGTCTCCAATTAATAACGTATTCCTGTAACTATAATTGTTAGGGTACCTGCCTTTAGTGACCCAAAATGAAATTCAGCAGTTAAATGAGCTCTATTGATATCTAGAGTGTACTTCATACACTATACTCTGTTATTGCTGAGAATGTATTAAGTTGGTGGTATGGATAAAACTTTCACCAAAAATAATAAATGATCCTGTTGAAAAGCAATATTAAATAAAAAAAAAACAGATTTGTTATTAAAATATTTTATTTTCAATAGTATTCCATAAATTGCTTATTAGAACAGTCAACTGTTATTTTAGAACAAGAAAATAAGACTAGGATAGTAACATCAGCAGTGAAATACTATTTATTTTAAATAGGCGTCCAGACACTTCGGAATGTTAAATAAAAGCATTAAAATAAAATAACATAATCATTATATAAAATTATACTGATATCTACAAACTAAATTAAAATAAACAAAAGATAAAGGAATGTTTCACTTAACATGTACAAAATTTGATTTTAAAATTCCATCATTTCATTTAATAAACCTCAAGTTTTGTGACTAGAAGTCCTTATACAATATTTTAATATATATTACTTTCTATACAAAAATATTTTTACACTTTACACTCACTGTATTGAGTAGAGCACCACACTTCGTTCATACTTCAATGTAAATAATTTTCTATGCAGTAAGAGTAATAGGGAGTATGCATGATTAATTCTCATTCATGTAATGAACAGTTTAGTAAAACTGTTTTTCGAATAACTATGAAATTAGAAAAGATATAAGCCATCGAAGATTTGTTTCTATCTCTTTCTAGCGAAATTTTACACGAAGTTTATATGGCCCTAGTGTTATGTGGCGTCACAGTCCATGTCGAATCTCTGGCTAATCGGTGCCCAATTAATAGTTTTACGTATTTATATCGACCGTATTTCTTGGCCAATTTTCATTTCAGTTTTTGTCATCTCTACTATGGTATTTTTATATTTTGTTAATAAATGCGATTAACAAAATTCATGCATATTCCCTATTGATGAAATCAAATTAAATAATGACTTTTTGAAGTATTTATTTATAATAAGCGCACCTACAGCACTGTCATTTACTATTCAAATTAGCTAACATTTATTAACCATCATAAAATCGACATTTCAGTAACCATACAATTATTAGGTACCTATGCTATGCATGACATTGACATAATGAAATATTAGAGAAATACAAGAAGAAAAAGAAAAACAAAACAAATCAAATGGAACTAATACAAGGTGTTAAAAAATCAAATTTCGTATACCTACTTGTTTAGAATAGAACAATTCAAATAAGGAGAAAAAAAATTGAGCTATATTAATTTTCTACTTGTAAAGGCATTTTGGTTAAAAATTTAAATAAATTGCTTTTACATATGAAAAATTAATATATTTCAAAAGATTTTTTTCCCTTATGGTACTTTTTACCCGACTGCGACAGAAGGAGGGTTATGTTTTTCGAGGGTATGTTTGTATGTATGTATGTAAGTATGTATGTATGTATAATTGTTTGGCACGCTCTGCAGGCTGAACGGCTCGATGGATTTTAGCTTGAGAGGTGTCGTTAGATTCGTATTTACTGTGAGAGTGACACTGGGCATATAAAAAAATAAAAAACAAAAAGGCGGATTTTTGGCGCCAAATTCAAATGTTTGGCTCGCTCTGCAGGCTGAACGGCTCGATGGATTTTAGCTTGAGAGGTGTCGGTAGATTCGTATTTACTGTAAGAGTGATACTGGGTATATTAATTTCTTTTTTAAAACACTAAAAAAATAAAAAATAAAAAACGGTAATTTAAAAAACTAAAAAACCCGACTGCTATTCTTTAAAAATCCCTAAAACAAGATAAATTGTAGCAGTCGGGACCCATTCGGGACCATCTGCAATGTAATATAGGTATGTGCTCTCAATTCACTAATCCTCCATTTCTAGAATGGGTCCCGACTGCTACAATTTATCTTGTTTTAGGGATTTTTAAAGAATAGCAGTCGGGTTTTTTAGTTTTTTAAATTACCGTTTTTTTTCGATACTAAGTCAGTACACGATAGTAGAGTTGATTTTTTAACACCTTATATAGACTCGCACTCGCTCGCACCCGCTTCAAGCTGATTTTAAATGGAACGATGCGTGTGTGGATACAAAACAACAGCATTATTCCTTGTAGCATTCAATATGTCAGTTTTGTTAATAATCATTATCATTTTTATTTTTCTCACTTAAAGCTTGCTGTATTTTGCTTACAAACTATACTACTGATGTGTTATATTTTATGAGTGACGAAAAATGTACTAAATTAATAGTCAGCGCACACTACAGATTTAGTTGGCCGGTAGTTAAATTTTTATCAATGGCTGTGTATTTTCTCTCGATTTTAAGTAGGTAAATACGCTCACTTTGATAAAGCATTACACCAATCAAGTCTCTAGTCTGCTCTGGGACTTATTGTACGAAGATAATCTTAACTCAATATCAATTCGGAAATTATCATAACTGACACAATCAAGTTGGAAGTATATCGTCATTCTCATTAAGTATTATTTTCATTTGAAACACCTTTACAAAAATAATATTAACATCTAATAAAAGCAATATTGAGTTTTTAAATCCGATGTAGGTAATTTAGTTTCCTAAAACAAAATAAAGTAATAATACTTACCTCTTACGTAAAGATTTTTATAATAGGGAAATGTGTTTCCAATACTTTTCAAGAAAAGTCAATATCAATATTTACCAATTCATTTAAAATTCGTTTTTACATTAGGACTAAGTATGACTGACATTTATAATATCGTCGAAGATTAAAACATGCCTATCGACAATAGCTTCTGACAACGAACAACTAACGTTATCATAATGTCGTTAAGTTCAAATTTTAAAATATTTTTCCTTATTAATAAGCTTTACTCTTATTTACACTGTTTCCAAGGCTGCCTATGGCGTGCCCTAACATTTACACGTGCCGAAATGTTTTATAGCTTTAGAAATGTAGGTATAGGAATTACTCTATTCTAAAATGTTGATGATTTTTACTACAGTGCAGTTTTTTATTCGAGATGTACTCATAAAGACAAAGGATTATCGGTCGAGAAAGAATATCGGTTTCCAAATTCAAATCCAATAAAAATAAGTCAGAAACTCACATTAGAGATCCGCAAGGGCCACCAGCATCTCTTCGAACAATAGAGGCTTTATTCGTATTCCAAGTTTACTGACAGGCGGTTGACCGTTTTATGCCCGATTCCTCAAACTTACCGACCGGTAAATATAACCATTGCAACAAACAAATGCTTTCGTATTTTCGCTGTTATTGAAGTTTATTTTGCAGCATATCGGCAAGTTTATATCTCCATAATATTTGTAAACATTTCTTACATTCAAAAGTGTCGCCAGAATTTTCACAAACGACCAGTCAAAGGAATGGCGACTGGTAAGTTAAACTTTCCGTTTTGCATATAGGAATCGAGCATTAGAGTAGACCCTATTTCTAAAACCACTTAACTCAGCTTGTACTACCGCTCAATCATAGTGCAGCGCGTTATCAGCGAGCGCATGCGTAGTGGGTGAGTTCTTATCATCGGCGTCCAGCGCGAGTGCGCGCGCGCGTGCCCGTGCTCCCCACTCCACGCGCACGAAGCACGCCGTGCCCAGTGTGGCGAGGATGCCTAAGATCGTCAGCTGCACTGACAGGAGGGCCTTCGATGAGTAGAAGAAGCACGCCGCTGCCGCTAGTGACTGGAAATAATATTAATATTGTTGAAATATTTAAGAGGAACTAATTGAAATATGGCGCAGTCATGACAGATGCAAGACACGTAAGTGTAAAAGAGATATCTTCTTTATATATAAAAAATCATCCTCCGTTCGTTAGTGTCGTCAAAATTCGGAAATCAGTGGATTGGCTTGAAAATTTACTCAACATAGCATTGTAACTGAGTAGTGTTTTGATACATTATTATTTTTCATCAGAGTTGGCAATAGCCAAGCGTAGCTGTTTTCAGGTACTTTACCAAAAAACTTACTTAAAGGCATTTTTAACTTTTGTCCTTTCTTCAATTTTATACGCCAAAGCGAAAAATAATAAAATGCAATAATATATTTAACATAATATAAATAACAGCGGTAGATAAAAATGCTGATTGTAGGTAATAATAATTATTGCGAGACCAAGATCAGCTTTGTTCTGGTTAATGCATTCGTCGTGCATTGTAAAAACGTTCATTATCTCGTATTCATTATGCGCTAAAGTAAAAACATGTAATTATTAGCGGCAAATTACATGTTTTTACTACTAATTTAGGTACTAACGACCAATATCAAGAACACAAATTATTTTACCGATAAGGTCTTCTACTTTATGCGATTGGAATAATAACAGTTTCGTTATACCTAATTAAAATTATGTATAGGTACCTTAGACGTACATCCTCGCACAAAGAAGGTTATCTCTTGTGTCAAAGACAAAGCAAATAATTTTTTTCCTCAATAATTCATTCAGATAAATGACCTTTTGTATAGTCAATCGTATATCAAGATTTATGAACTAGTACATGAAACATATATTGCATTGTGATTTTCTTTTAAATCGACGGAATCCACAACAAATTAAAACTATTAAGTTTTTACTTTTCTAAAAATCGAATCGTATCGTATTATGTAAACATACCATAGCATCACGCCTCTATTCCACGAAGGGTTAGGCAGAGGTGTACTAATGTCCAGTTTAGGTCCCATGTCATAGGGGGCGAGCCTATTGCCAATACCATTTCATATAAAAATTCGATAACACTTTGCTCGACCTGGGAATCGAACCCAAGACCTCTAGCATAGCAGTCGCGCTTAGGATCACTAGGCTTACGAGGCAGTTTGAGGTATTATCTAAACAGTCTTAAAAAATACCGCATACAAAAGCAGTCAGTTCTTTTTATAAAACCGCTAAGTACTTTTCACAGTTAACCGTTTGTTTTTAATTTTAAAAGTAAACAAAAACGTCAAACACATCCAAAGTACTCACCTGAGTAAACTTAAACAGTGCGAACGCCGAAGTACTGTTATCAGCATAATTGCCTCCCAGTATAGAGTATATTTGAGTATTGAAGCACGCATCTCCGAATCCTAATAGGAAACTGCAGAACATTGCCAGTTCTGGGGACGGCGTGATGTAGGAGACCTCGTTGGTGTCCCCGAATGGCGCCACGGTCGGCAAGTTGATGAAGATGAGGAAGAAACTGCCCAGGTGGATGAAGTAGCCCATGATCACGATCGGGTCGCGGCCCCAACGAGTTGTCTTTGATCCCAGGATACCGAATAATGCACCTCCTGGAAGAATATGAGGATTGTTTTAATAAAGGGGTCATTATTAATCGTTGTGTATTTATACTAATATTATAAAGGTGAAGAGTTTATTTGAACGCGCTCATCTCGGAACTACTGTTCCAATTTTGATAATTTCTTCGCTAATACAAGGAAGCTATGCTATCCCTAAGTGCCAATGTAGAGGTTATATTTCTTTTTTCTTTTAGTTAAAGGTTCGTAAGAAAATTCTCTTCGCAGAAGAAGTTTCGAGCAAATTAATACTAGTCATGAATAAAGGCTTTTTATAAAATGGAACGTCATCTTATACCTAACTCAGATATTTTTGTATATAATGTGTACATATGTGTAGCTTTTTATGTTCTGATTAAATAAAAATATTTCGCTGTTGTTTGCTAGGCACAATTAACTAAACACTTACCGCAGCCCATAAAGTTATTTAAATCAAGGCAAACACAAAGTCGGAATAGACGTAAACAAAGAGTTGTAATAAACCTTACTGCATTTGACATAAAGTTTAAATTACCTTGCATAATAGTGAATGCTTGCATGATAGTAAATAATACATATCTGATCGTCATTGGCTCATGTACATGGTTTAAAAGTTGATTACACAATTTTCCAACTTATGAATAGATAGACAAAGTCCTATATCCTATTGTCTATTTGATATTTATCAGATTACTTATACATATTGCCCAATACAAATATTGTTAACGATAACTAGTACTTATAATTTTATCTTAAGATTAATAATTAAAAGGGATTCCAGAACATTAAATTGCATTGATCAGATAAAATTATTCGATCTATTTTTAATCAGCTTTTGCGGTGAGCAATAAAAATTGCCCAACTGCTAAGGAATGAACAATTAGTTAAATATTTACAACTAGTTGGAATTTAGGTGGAATCAGCAACAAAGGAATTTTAATTGAGATTACTTATGACTGCTTCTTGTAAGAAGCCTTTCATACATGGCTTGTAAGCGAAGCCCAGATATTTGCTGTATGTTATGGGTGTTAAAAGACACATAGCTGTTACCTACTCATATTGCCCATCAAGCTAACAAACATTGACTAAAAATTATTGCTGGGAAATTATTTTTATTTTTGATATTGGAACTTTGACCATCGAAATTCCCGTAACCAGACGGTTCTCAGTTATAATCCAGGACAAAAAATTAACTATTAATTAATTATTGATGGAAAAAACTTAACTTTTGGCTTTGTTAAGTGTCTACTATTACCTGACTTGTCTAACTATTTCTTAATTTTTCAGTCTATTATCCTTACTTCTACTTAACATCAAAGGTAATGTATTGTATATTGCTTATCTACGAGTACCTATTGAATATATAATTAAAAAAATAAATAGAATATGTCAAATGTAGAATCTGTCAAATGTAGAATCTGTCAAATGTAGAATCTGTCAAATGTAGAATCTGTCAATAGTAGACTATGATGTCAATAGTAGACTATGATGTCAAAAGTAGAATCTGTCAAATGTAGACTAAACGATTAAATTGACCTATAATTGAAGCATCAATGTAAGTTAACATAATAATAAAAAGGTTAGATAATAGTAAGTTAGTACTGTGTACTGTTTACATGATTCACGCGACAAAACAATGTCTACAAACTAGAAACAACCTTTGTATACTCAAGGTATGTTGTACCCAAGTGTGACATTTCACGGGCAATTACTTATTCTAATTTAAACCTTATTTCAATCCCTATAAAAGTCAAATTGACATTGACATTTGAAGTCACAACTCACCGAGCACTTCTCCCATACCAATGAAGACTCCGGACAGGCCCACCAGTTGTTTAGCATTCTCGCCCATTGATAATGTGAAGCCGATGCTAGGGCTGTACACACCACTGAAGAATGATAGCTCCACGCCTGGAATGTAGCAAATATTTCGTTGACATTATAGGCCTGAAATTCATGTATATTCTCCCATAATTTCGGTCATGGAGACTAAACTTAACTTCCTATAGAGAAACCCGAAACACGTTGTCCGACCTGGGAATCGAACCCAGGACCCGATGCTTAGCACTCGCGCTTGCAACCACGAGGCCAACGGGGGCAGTCAACGCAGCAGAGAGAGCAGTTCCATTTCTAGACAAAGGCCTCTTTTAACAAACTACTGATTTACTGAATTGACTTGGAGGACCAAGTCAATTCAGTAAATCAGTAGTTTGAGGCTTAACACATACATACGAGTATATACAAATACCATCGTCCATCAAGCCTGTATTTCCCGAAGGATTAGGCAGTGGCGTAACCCATACTTCACCGGTACATTTTTAAGCCCCATAATATAATAAGGGGCGAGCATATTGCCATTAACCTGGCACAAATCCTAACGCCGAGTTTTCATAGAAAAACCCAAAAACATTTCTCGACCTGGGAATCAAACCCAAAACCTCTAGCGTAGCAGTCGCGCTTAGGACCACTAGGCTAACGAGGCAGTCAGGCCTCGAAGTCAGTTCGGGGTCGAAAAAACTACAAATATTTTTTTTAAAGTGAGAAAATTTAAAATTAGAATCTTAACATTAGACACGACATTCTCGAGGGCCTTAAATTATTTCTCTATGCTATTTTAAAGTTTAACGTGAGCCATAAATATCAGGCTTCGTCAATTTCATTAGTATTCAGGTAGCATCATGTAACTGGCAGTCAATGACCCCAGATTCTTGGAATAACCACCCAAGGAGACATTGTACTATAGGCCTAAGTTTTATGAGTAAGTTGTTTTTTTTTTTAATTTCACATCGTTGCCTCAAACATTTCTCATAACAATCTAGTTAGGTATTTGCCTCATAATGAAATGTTTTTATAAAATAAATATACCAACATGCCTGTATTCCTCGAAGGGTTAGGCAGAGGTGTACCAATGTACACCCACAGTTCGCCGGTATATTTAGGTCCCATGTAATAGGGGGCGAGCCTATTGCTATTAACCGGGCACTAATCCAAACTCCGAGGTGCTACTGAGAATTTCATAGAAAAAACCTAATAACACTTTTTGCTTGGCCCGGGAATCGAACCCAGAACCTCTAGCGTAGCAGTCGCGCTCAGGACCACTGGGCCAACGAGGCAGTCAAAAATCAGCAGTCGGAAATGTTTTTACTAAAAATATTTTGATGACAGAAGATAATGGAATTAAGAAATAATTGATCGGATCGTTAAGTAATTTACATTAAGAACCGCACTGATCGAGAACGCAATTATAATTCGCCTACCATTCGGTAATAGATTTAAGATAGTGCAACTGTGCAGGGTACTGTTTTAAGCCTCTATAAAAGAATGTTCTCAGTTTTAGCATAGGTATCCTCACTTGGTAGATTTTGCGATATTAATAAGCAAATCTCCATTAGAGATTAATCAACCCTTGAACTGTGTGTCAATATTTGTTATTATTTCTGTTATCATCTACTAGGTACGATGTATGTATCAAGTAACTTACCGGTATAAATGAAAGTAACGCTCAGTAACAGCATATCCCTGGTACAGAACAACTTCAAAGCACCTTTGAACGCATCCATAGGGCTCTCCTGAACTTCATGGGTTACTATTTCTCCCTGAAAACATTAAAAATCCGTCAGCCCAGTGGTCAATAAAAAGTCGAATATTGTCCTTTATTTTTACCCTTCCGCATTGTAAGTTGTAACCGTCAGACGTGTAATGCAAGGGGCAATGCTCTACCAAAATCAGGGCTTTACCTTGCCTTGATAATGTCGATGTATGGAGCTCCGAATGATTACAATTTAAAGCCCTGTGACCATCGGCCCTACCATCCACTTAACTTCCCGTTAGCCCTCAATTTAACTGCCTCATAAACATCCTACGCTAAAGTAAAGAAAACGCGATCAAGGGAGTTGCAACCTGCTGTTCTCGATTTCTCCTTGCGACAGTAATATTTTGTATTTGAATTAATATCCGATAATACCAAAAACATCCAAGGCAGATCAATAAAATCTTATTTAAGAGCTATCCGGCCGTGGTTTAGTTGTAAAACATGCATTATTTCAAAGCAAAAGGGTGCGGTTTACCTTGGCATCTTCGATGTTGGGCATGCGCTTAGCTGGTCGGAGGAGCATGAGGAAAACTAAGCCGACGGCACAGACTCCCGTCAACGCACCGAACACCACATTTCTCGTCTCTACATCAATTTGGCTCTTGCCTTGGAATTTGATAAATACGAAAAGATTGCCGAAAAACATGCTGCAAAGAGAAAGCAATCAATTTAGATTGGCGTGCTGAAACATTTTAAAATAGAAGTCATTGACTTTGAATAATATCTTTACGTTAATTGACCAATTTAGATGCTAACAAAATCCATATTTTATAAAACATTTTCTAATCTACCTCAGTATATTAAAACAAAAATAATTGGTAGATATAATCTTTGGAATTCGAACTTCAAGTTCTACCAGAACAATCAGAATGATGAGGATTTCACTTATAAACCGATATCAACAAAATAAAGGCATCTTAAAAATACCAGAAAAGTGACCAACCTGCACTGCAACATAGCCCAAAAGACGCCCGAGTTCCTGGATATGGTGTCTGCATCGCTGTTGAGCGTGAGGTAGTTGCCCTGGCCGGTCCATATCGCCGCTGCGCCTGCGCCGATCAGTACGCTCGCCACGTACAGCAGCCACGTGCGAGGGAACAAGAAAGTCACTATGAAGAACCTGCAAGAGTAGCGCTAGTTAATGATACATTCTAGAACTTTCGCTTTCTATGGCATATGATCCTGAGTCCTATTGTAACAATTTGACACATACAATGCCTCTACGTTGTAGGAATAAGAGCGGTTTTCCTTGTTTTTTTTTTGTGTTAGTTTCGATAGGGGTCACGTCTAGCCGTGAATGAGAATCAGTAATTGATGGAGGTGATAAATCAAAGTGCTGGGCCAATTCGATATTTGAAAACAATGGTTTAGCGGGCATGTAAGATAGCCATATACGTATAAAGTTTATAATGTATTTCTAAACTTTAACCTAGAACAAAAACCTCATCTATACTTTCTTCTTATCGGTACGGGTTCTTAAAGAACAGCTCATGCCGTGATAATATTATCAGCCAATCAGTAATATGACCTACCAATTGTAGAGCATAAAATATACAATTAAGTGGTATCCCATCACCAGCACTCCATTAAGTCTTCGACTAAAGAATTAAAAAGGGATCTGTGTAAATAGCAGTTTCAAAGATACATGAAATTCATAATCCTCGAAATTGGATCGGGAGAAATGTACCTACCTACCTCGACAATAAAGCTACGTTTCAAAATTATATAATAACAAATTACAATCTATCTCCGAAATCATTTCAATTTCAATACCATTTCTAAGAACAGCTCCGATTCATTGACAGACTAAGTTAATCCCATTTCACGAGCATTACGAGTTCCAAACCGTGGAACGAAAAAGTGAAACGAGACGAAGGCTTTTAAATTCGATACAAAACAAGACTGTGAACTTTAAAAGTGATGCTGTCCAGTGGACCACTAACACACTATCAAGTAAATGCAATGTTGTTTGTTGCGCAATAGCAGTGTTTACGAGTTACAACATCGCTGTACATTATGTATAGTTCAACTGCCCACTGTAGTATAAAACAAGTATTGGTCGGTTATGCAACCCGCTGAATTACTTAGTTTGGATGACCGCTAACACGCTAGCCTCGGACCTAGACGGGTAAGATAAATCGAGTTTGTCTATGTTTGAATAATAATGGTTTGAGTTTACTTTGGCAGAAATTATTGAGGAAAACAATTTAACTGTTTAGAATACGAGTATTAGTTACTGAGGTTGAGAATAGTGCTATGTTACGCATAACGCTAGATGTAATATCAAATTAAATTTACGATCAGAATGATTCGGCTACTATATTAAGTAGCATACGAAAGCTACATAAATCATGATTAGAAAGGAAAAATGATAAAAGTATAAAGAGGACTGTTTGGAAGATCACAAAAGTATTAAGGATACTATGGCAGTGATGTAGTAACAACTTGATCAAGAGCTCTTATCCAGAAGCTGTCAGAAAATACAAGAAACTACTTAATGCAATTAGCTGTAACTACAAATGCAGATTCATGTGCGTTGCAAAACTGAATAAGATGACGCGGTTAATAGCAGTTCCTTTGTCTGAAAACTAACAATCTTGCTAGCTATCAACATCAATCTAGCTAATCTAGGATTACTTCCATACCCCACCACATCTCTGTACAAAATCCCATTCAATTCGGTAAGCCGTTACGGTCTGATTGAGTAACGGACACACCTCCAAACTTTCGCATTCATATTATCAGTTGTATGGGTGGTCAAGGCTACATTCATACACAATCAGAATACTTACCTAGAATAACAAAGGCATCGATGCTTTTTTTCTATATCTAGAAGGTATATTGTAGATACAATTTTTTGTTCCCCACTTATCAAAGACCGGAACAAAAACATAGATCACTATCTTCTAATAGTGCGCATGTCGTCAAATCGTGAAGGAAAATGGAAAGGATATTACGACATAACAGGTAGGTCCGTAGCTATGACAATTTACACCGTGTTACAAGTTAGACGCATTTTTGTAAGTATGTCGCAACAGTTTTATACGGCAGTGCAGGAAAATTGTTGTTGTACTGCTATGAAAGATATAAAATTACTCTCGTTTATCTAGCTATTATATTGTTCATGTCAATTACACACATGCACAAGTACACGTGCCATGTAGGCATTCACTTACAATTACTTTGAAAACTTCTGCTTATTGTATGATTGATATGTATTGAATTGATTAAATAACATTAAAACAAAACATGTTACATAGGAACCAGTCAATCAAATATAATTAAGCACTGTTAGCTGTAGTAGTAGTTTCCAAGCGGATATGGCCGTCGAGATCGGCCATGATGACAGAGGTGATGTGTCGATTTGATGACGTTTACGGGGCAGAAATCACACAAGAGATATAAGGAAGTAGGAAAGAGGTTAGAGAGTTGCTGGGAAGAAGTCTTGGAACAGTAGTGAGACACAAAATGTTTACTAATATAATAATAATAAAGCTTAAACGCGCCATCTCAGGAACTACTAGCCGAATTGGAAAAAATCTTTTTCTATAAATCTATAATGATAGCCAGATTCATTGAAAATAGTATAGGCTATATGACCAAACAAACACGTAACTTGATCCGAGTAAAAAAACCACGAGTTGCAGGCAGTAGGTAGCTAGTAGGCTAATAAAAAACAAAATACTGTGATATGATAATGCCGCGTTTTCCGCTCCTATCATAGTTGGAAATGCAACCTAAATAATTATGTGAAGTAACGTTTCATACGGGTAATAGATAATAGAAATAGAAACCTACATCCATTATCTATTAACTTCATATCACTGTCCACAATACAAGCAGGTATTTTGATGCCAACTCGTGTCTTCACGTAATCATCACAATAGATCCTCAGCTTAAAAAACGTGTAAAAAATGTTAGACAACTACAGGAAAATGGCGTCCGGTATTTCCCAAGTAAGCAAAAGAAACAAGTTTCTTTTTTACAACAAACAACTTATCTACGGCATCTACTATTTTAGAAAAAACCGGTTTATAATTAGCTCAATGTGCATTCAAAACTAGACTAGGTCAACTGGGTAAATTTTTGGTGCAGTAGTAGTGATGCAATTAAATCTTTAGGAGAATGTGCGGTCGTAGGACAGGCCGCACATGGTGAAGGGGCCCGTCAATGACGGTCCAATACCAGTCGGGGGCACAGACCATGCGTCGAATGAAGGCATGGCTCAGGGCCGGTATGGTATGGTAGGAGGAGGAACCATGGGGTCCGGTATGAGTCTGCTAAAGCCCTCTGTTCTTTCCAGACGGAAGGTATATCCATAAAGATTTCCACAAGAACAAAAAGAAAAAAAAAATATCCTTTAAATCTCTTACATTCGTACAGGTTGCTTAAAATAATCTCATTAGTAATTACACGCCTACTTTGGGACAGCTCAGCAACAAAACATTTAGAAGTCATTTCAGACAATTTAACGCGCTTGTTAAAACTTTCAGGTTTTTAGTAAAAAATGTTAATTGGACTAACATTTTTAATAGCATAATTATATTTAACAATGCCTTGCAATCTAGAAATGTAAAATGCAAAAACAAAACCACAATAATACGATTATTAGGAAGACTTGAACGCAAAAAGAGTGACGTGACTTGGAATACAATTTCTTTTTGTTTATTATAGTCTATCGTTGCTATTATTGCGTTGTTGCTATAAATAATAGACCTATATTGTTAAAATAAATGAAAGGAACTATGCAACAAAGCCAGCGGGTGACCTTGAGGGGGCGTGTGCTAGGCTAGTGAAGGTTTGTAAGCGAAAACATTTCGATATGCCAACTAAGGAATGCGTGTGCGATCACGATTGGAAACACCGATCAGTTTTATAGTACGACTAAAATTTTGATAGATTTAGATTTTAAACAATAGAAGTACCCAGTTTTGGACAACCAAAATTTTGTCATAGGTCCTTCATAACTTAATCTATTTTTTCAGGTGAAAACGAAACTGTCTCGATCACGGGGATAAACGATATGACTCGGTTTGATAGTAGACATCCGAATCGGAATGACAACAGGGTAAATCCCTTATCAATACACCTTGTCATTCGGTATCAACAGCCTGTCAAGATAATTTCTTTGCCACGGGGTCAACGTTCAAGAAAGGCCATAGATACTTCACAAACGAAAGTACCGCACACGAGAAAATGGCCATTGTTAAGAGACGCCCACTACTGCTCAATGCGTAATTGCCTAGTACGTAGGTACTCGTAGTACAAATAGTTTATCAAACATTATACAACGCGATACATAGAATTCAGCATAATGATGTACACAAACAACACATTGTATTTGTACTCAATAGTTTATTGTCCTTAGTGACAGATACTACGCTACCTCGTCTTCAAGGCATCAGACGCTTTGGAATTTATTATTGAAGTGTGATTCCCTCACAAATGTCTCCTTTATTATTTGAAACGCATCATAAATATATCTACATATAAGCCTACATAGGGACCCAAGTTAAAAGCGTCATGCTGTCAGGTTATCTTACTAAACGGTTAACGCTAATAAAAATCGTAGTGTTATCATGTAGAACTGCGTGATAGAAAATAGGAAAACATCTAGATCAGATGAACTTGTGTGCTGAAAGTGCTGAAACAGTTGAAAGAGTTCAACGCCTTAAGCTAAAAGCACGAAGTCAATGTACAGGGTAAGATACTTAACCAGAAAGTCAACTCCCGTGTTTAATTTAAAAAAAAAAAACAATATCTAGTCGCAATGTCAGCAGCGACAATCAACTTAGGTTTATTGGCAGATTGAGAATGGAAATGTATGTGGAGGTCGAACAAGCCCGCAAATTACATTAAACGATGACATAAGAACGTTCACCAAACGGTCAAAAGTTCTATATGACTTCTAAATAGTTTGGTAATTAGATCGCGAGCACCAAAGCAAAACAAAGACTTATTACTTAATATGCACAACACCGCTTGGACGTAACGGATCGCAGTGGCGCAAACTACTAACAGTTATGTTAGTTTCACGGTAGGAAAATGCCACGTAATATACAGTACTTTTACCATTGGACATTAAAAATATCAATTTCACTAGAAATAAAACTACTTTCGATATCTTTAAAGTTTAAACACAAGTATTCGACATCAAAATGTAGACGGAATTAGCTGAAATTTTGCACACACACATAGATATTCATCTAGCTTAACACATGTCACATAGGATATTTTTAATCAAGATTTTGTGTTTCTGTGAGATAATTTAAATCAACTTTGACACGCACAAATAAGCGGGCAGAAGCTAATTTTCTATACATATCTTTAATATTTTTACTCACAACAACACAACACAAAAACCTAAGTTCCTTTAAAAAGTAAAAAAATAACAAAAAAAATACGTCACGTTGGGGGACCGATGTTGCATTTAGGATACGATCGTCCCGAGCGGTCCCCCAACGTGACGTATTTTTTTTGTTATTTTTTTACTTTTTAAAGGAACTTAGGTTTTTGTGTTGGGGGTTTTTTAAATTTTTAATTTAATTTTTTATTTTATACTTTTTATAGGTACCTACTTATTATAATGTCGATTTTGTTAAGTTTGAGACCCCACTCGAGTATATTTATAGACATTCGGTTTTTCTTCCCTACTTTCACCCCCACAACTTTTAAACGGCTCAACCGATTTTCATCAAACATATCTAAGAACACTCGTACATAGGTCACCTTTAATACAAAAAAAACTAAATTGAAATCGCTTCATCCGTTCGGCAGCTATGATGCCACAGACAGACAGACAGACAGACAGACAGACAGACAGACAGACAGACACGTCAAACTTATAACACCCCTCTTTTTGCGTCGGGGGTTAAAAATATCACCCGCTGATGTCTCGGTGAAATTATAAAGCGAACGCGTTAACTGCGCGGCCGCAAGATGTTCGTCCAAGTGTGATAATAATGGATGTCACAAGATGCCAACAAACAAATAGACGGTGAAAGTTCTCTTGGATTTTGTGAGAATTTTGACTTCAAATGTGAAAATATTTAAATGAACGAGATATAAATCATTATTTTTAATAAACTAAATCTCCTAGAGCTAAATGGAAATAATATCTCTGAAGTTCTATGAAATTCTCAGTAGCAACTCGGAGTTAGCATTCGTGCCCGGTTAATGACAATAGGCTCGCCTCTATTACATGGGACCCAAACATACTAGCGGACAGTACCTAAGTGTAAATTGGTACACCTCCGGCCTCCGCCTAACCCCTCGGGGAATACCGGCGTGATGGTATGCGAAAATACCATTGTTTTTCTGGTCTGACAAAAACGGAATTATTAACTAAAAGAGCCGTAAGTGTAAGAGATATAACTTATGTAACCCATTATCGTCACATAACCCCTGACATTCGCAGAAAAATGGTAATAAGTTATATCAAATCGGTATTGTTTACCGTTCTTTTATAAACCACAACTGCTAATTCCGTTTGCATGTTTCTTCCTTTCAAAACTATTATCAACACCTACCTAATAAGATAGCTGTAGAAAGCAGTATCAAGACTAAGCAAATTTTAAGATTGGATATTCTATAAAACCGGTCTCTTAATTAGGAAATATTTTCCAAAACTGTTTCCCAATTCAAAAACAATAATGGTCGATCACTACCATTCTCATCGGTATGTATAATCGTGGGCATGGCGGTTAACCATTTTCCACCTTTACACTCTTAGTAATAAGGTTGAAAAGTGATCAACAATCGCCATAAAGCCATGTATGATCCACAAACCTCAATAGTGTGTCTACGGCCTACAAATTGACAGATGATGGACATCATACCATTAGCTTTTTGCACTTAGCTCAAAACGTTGTATAACGTTACATTCGCACAACGTCACTTATATAATACCTAACTCTAGTTATCTAAGTTGTATATTTCTTAACGGGGAGCTATGTATGTACCATATCATTTAATCTACATAATACATAGTTTCTTATTTCCAACTTTTCCGGGAGGCTGGAAACTCAGGTATTCATTCGGAGAAAGTTTTTTACTGTAGTTTAACTTTCTCGTTGAAGACCTAATAATGATTGAATAGTATTTATTTTAAAAGCAATATGTTTATTACAAACAGTTTTATTGTAAGTATACGTATCTATTGCTATTTATTTGGAATAGTTTTATAGCGGGCACTATAATTATTTAGTAGTAATTACTTACGTAATCAATGCCTGTGAAACTAGGTACATTTCTTTCAATTTACAGTTAACGATACTTGCGATAGAATATGGGCCACAGGTGCCCTAAAACGCAAAGAGCATAAAGGAGGAATACGGATGGGTTTTAGTCAGTAAGAGTCTGACACTCCCTTCTGCTCCGCCCAGAGTGGAAAAAGTCACATGTCAATTTCCCATCCTTAAAAAAAAAGTACCTACTGGGTTTTACTACCGGATAAGTATTTTAACGAAGATAAAATTCTCTACTCACAAATAAGTAAGTCCTCCAATAAACATGGCTCCACGTGGACCAGTAATGGTGATGATGGACGGTGCCATCCAGTTACAAATGGCCAGCGTGGCGTAGATGATGGCCAGAGACGTGTAGCCATCGCCTGTGAATTCCGGGTCATCGTGCGATATGCTGTCCAACACTGTTTTCTGCGAACAAAGAATATGGTTTAAACAAAGGTGGCATTTTTTTTAGGAATGTTCGATAATATTTCAAGGTGTTGATGGTAACTATACTTTCATAGTCTGGTAGTGCATTAAGAAGTCGAAAAATATGACAAATGTTTATGTGTGTGTACAAGGATAAATTCGATGATTAGAATGGGGTAATAAGTTGCCAAATTGTAGTCAAGTTATCCTTTAACTTAAAAAAAATAACTTGAGTCAATTCAAATTGCTGTGGTTAGGTAAATCGTAAGAAATAGGAAAAGTTTTATCCTTACTTAATAGATAGAACAAAATCTTACCTAAAACTAGGAAGGTAGAATAATTAATCTAATTAAGAATGTAGCAGTATAAAATTTCTCTAGACTAAGCTTTATGTTAATTGTATGAGCTTCATCTCACATTTCCGAAACTTTTATAATTTTAATTCAGTGCATCTAATTATCATAATTTATTTTAATATCAGTCAATTGACAATTTCTAGAATTAATTATATTGTAAACTAACGCTCACGAAGATTTATCTAAGATTGGACCTTGAAACAGATTCGCATACACATTGTCAAAAGATCAAGTACGATCGCAGTACTTGACATTGTGAGATGTCGCGCTTGCTTATTCAACAAGTTGATAAACCACATAATATAATATTTTTAAATAAATTTCTGCAGGTTTACTTTATTTTTACGAGGAAGATAACTGCTGTTTGTTGTTACAATCTTATCTGAAGTCACCCAGCGTTTTCTCTTATTGCAATGTAATTCACATAATTTTGGTATTTTATGATTATATCCTTGGTGTTCCCAAAATGTTACAGCCTCCTAAATTGGAACTGCTTTCGAAACCAGAATGCGTGGGATGTTCGCTGAAACAGTATGGAATTATCGCCCCAACGAAACTTAAAAACATCTCCAGGTCCGGTGCATATTTTTTAAGCGTATATCAATGTGATAAAGCACTAAAATGTCGCAACGCATGGAGGCGACAATACTTTCGATTTCGAAATCTCCATTTTTAGTATCAATAAACCAAATCCAATATTCATCTGCATTTGGATATACAAGGATGTCAATAAAATATTACCCAAACACCTCTTTATAAGGAGTGACTGCGATTTTGTTAACTGTGTCGAAAACAACAATATACATTTCACTGCTTGTGAAGAGACACAAGCATATCCTTGTAAGTAGTTTATTATGAGTGGAAAAGTCCATAAAGACCATTATTACAATATTTATGTAGGCAACTACTTACGTAGATATTTTTCTGCGAAATGTCAAACTGAATGTAGAACGCTGCTCTTAGGTTCAAGATTTTTTTATTATTTTTAAATAATAAAATCAATTTTGTTCAAGAATCATATAACTACTGAAAAGTATACATAATAAATAAAGGTACTGTCTTTTATTAACATAACGGAAGTATGCACTTAGTGGAATTCGGGTACTTACTCTGAAAAAGTGCATTGATTGGAACATTGGGAGGTCCGAAAGGGATCCTAACTGAATAATCCATAAAGTAATCTCACGTCTCCACCTATCGTAAGTTTTAACCGTAAAACGGTAAACGCCCCAGAATGTAACAGGATCCCTATTGGGACACTGATTTCGGATACTACAGTATCGTCCCAAAAACTTTACATAAGGAGGTCGTTGAACGCCGTCCATGTAAAGCAAGTACACAAAGAATTGCGCGATAATTTATTTATACAACACACCCACTTACTTGATACCAACTTACTAAGATAAATTGGTTATATTACGTGGGTATTTCTGCGTAGATTACCACAACAACAAACATACGCTATCCCATTTCACTCACCACGAATTCAATTTACTTGTGAGAGGTTGCGCTTTCCTTTGCTGCAGAACCGAACACTAAATCGCAAACAATCTATTAAACCTGAAAAAGCCTCCGATGAAAAATGAAAATATACATTTTCCGAAATAATGCATCTTATCTGACAATCGCATCTCACTGTGCGTCACTTTCGACCTCCTAATAATTATCTGAAAACGACACATCATTGAAAAGACCCTTGAAAATAAATATCTTACCAGTAAATCTATCTGACCTAAATCGAGTACAAACAAATCCTTGAATTTATCGAGTACAGACAAACAACACAATGATAAATTTCCACTTGTACTAACTGCTCGTAAGTCAAATGAGACTAATTAATAAACACTATGTTTATCCTTAAAATAAGATAGAAATATGTACACTGTGTCAATGAGTTACGTCAGCCATAATAATATCATTAATTCAGCTAACAAAAATAGGCCAGCTAAAGACCGAAGATCAATAAATGTAAGTAAAGAGTTCTGTAGAGACCAAAACGTCTAGGAGAGTAACTGCTCCATTAACTCGACGATAACATGAGTATTTTGCACATGGCGATGCCTAAAATAGGTCCCTAACCATTTCAGAATTACAAAATCAAGGATTGACAAAGGGCAATGAAGTAAAGGGTACTGGGTATTATTCCCGATATGTTCCAAAACATGAATTGCTGACGTGATGTGGACGATAGACCAGCTAGGCTGAAGTGGGATTGGTTGGGCCAGAATGCATTCGGATAGTTTTTTTTTAGATGGGCCAGATTCTTTACTCAGTGTGTACTAACTGCCAGAAAATGGGTGTTGTTCTCTCCAAAGGAGGCTTAAGAAACGCTGGCGTGAATCCTTAGAGACCTTCATGAGAGATTGATCAAATAAGGCAGCACCAAGCCAAGAGTGGAAACATCGTCGCGGATAGGAATACCCTTATAAGCCTAAGGAGATTACATGTAATAAATAAAATGTTTTGCGTTTTAACAATCGTCAATTTTTGGCCACTTTTATCACTTTGTGACGTCAATCATTTTAACAAGCAGCTGAGCACTTAGTGGTTCTGAATTATTAAATGATCGCCACTCCCAGGGAATACTCCATTAGTTTAATTTACCATCGTAAAATCAAGCTAAAATATATCAAAGAAATGAATACGACTTTTATTTCAGACACTAAAAATAGGATTACCTACTTGGAATATTGAAAACAGAAAAATTTACTACAGCTGTGTGAAATGCAACCAGAAAATTCATACCGATATGTTTGGACATTGAGCTCAAAAATAGTTGGGTTAGCCTCATGTAGATTTAGATTGACTGATTGATTGTTTTGATCCCTTAAATATTGTTTGTCCTAGATTTCATAGTAAAAAACAGTAACCATAAAATTGCTGTTTTTACTTCTTAAAAAGATATTATGGTTACCTAAACCCCTTTTTATTAAAGGTAAACCTAATAAATAGATACCAATAAAAAGGGAGAGTATTTATTTTATGGATATTAAGTACATATTAACAATATAAACAACGAAGCAGTTGACTGCCCCTCTTCCGGCCTACGCAAGCGACATTCGTCCATCAACCCAGTTTCATGATTGATTAATAAAAATGTATAAGTGACATAACAAAACAACGGGTCAAGGTACGTAGGTCAATATCCTACTATACAAGCTCTTCAGCACACTGATTCAAACATCAAAGAAGCAACTACGTTGAAATTATCAGCTCGCTAATTCCACTGAAGCGTTACTATGAAAATAATTGTCTCTGTGCAAATGTGCAACGGTGCAATACCCGTGACAAGTATTTACGTAATTATTTCAAAATTGCATACTTTCTACGGAATTAGCTTACGGTAGTAGACGCTAAGTATTGACTTGATTCGGGTGAATGAGTAGGTGTAGATCCAAAAAAGGGCGTGAAAGGAGCTTTTGTATCGACAGCGCGCTGCTTTACCTTTCCTTTCAAGAAAAGTTGGATGGATTGTGTGAAGAATGATATGAAAGAGGAGGGAGTCAGTGATATCATGACGGTTGACAGGACGGGATGGAAGAAGAAAACGTATTACGCCGATCCCAACTAACATGGGATAAGGAAGATGATGATGCTACTTTGCCTTTCATACAAATGTAGTTTATTCATATTTTGGTCAATAAGTAATTAAACTCGATGGAATGTTGTGTCTGTGGTTACTCAGTTTTTCGCCAATTAACTTAAGGGCAAAATAATATACGGTAACTCAAAATTATGACCTATGACTTTTTGAGTAAAAATGGAAAACTGACGAACTTAGCCATTAAATGTAATTACATACTTATATGAGCTTTTAATTACCTACTTATGATAATTATACCCGATGACAAAACTACGTTTTATATGGATGTCAGATGAATATGGATGTCGGATACTGTCATGATGGAAGAAAACAACTGCACTGACACCAAAACTAATTGGAATAACGACAGGAAGATGATAATATAATAAGTGTATTCATTTATAGATGATTCGAAAACATTCAATAATTCTGATGGCAATTCGTTGCTTCAATTTTGTAAACAACGTAGATAGGTAACGTACTTAGTTTAAGATCAATATCTATTGTTTATCAGATATCGGTGATGTTTTCAAAATTCTAGGGATTACATGCACTCTCAATACTACAAAATAAATATAGGTAAAGTACACTATTGAAAACGTAAGAATCACATGATTGGCAACATTCATGATAATATGGTATCTACAGACTCTAATATCTAGGCTACGGGGTGGTTGTGCAAAGGCGTCCCCACAACCAAGAGTTATTTTCTCCTTTTTTTTTTATATACGGGAAATCATCAAATAACTTCCCCCGCCCTGGGCGGGGCGGGAGGGAGTGTCAGACTTTTACTGAGTAAAACCCGTCTATGTTCCTTCATGTGCCCTTTGCGTTCCGGGGGCGCGGTATCTCTTTCGAACAACCCGCAGCCCCGGCAGGCATCGGCCCTCAGTGGCCCCATCCAAGTTTGCTGACATCTCTTTGAGGCGCGCGTGGAACACGAACGCGCCGTCGACACGGTCTGTCGTTATTCAGTGAACGTACGGACGGTGAGCTACCCATTGCTTACCGTCCACAGACCCGCGCCTACGGTGGCCGGGAGTCGTCTCGCGGCTCCCGACGCCCGGAGCGTCTACCGCGGCGGCCGCTGGGACGGGGGACCCTCCTTTCCCTCTCCCGTCCCGCCGCCTCCTTCTCTAGCATTACAGCTTCGCAGAAGGAGGCGACTGCTTCCACATTCCCTCTCGCTCCGGACCATGGCCTGAACCAGTGCCGGACGCGAGAGGGCGCCGCCGCCGATGGCCGCCTCGAGGACTCGGCGGTGCTCCGCCCAAGCAGGGCACACCGCCAAAGTATGCTCCACCGTGTCCTCGGGGCGATCCTCACAATGGTGACACCCGGGCGTTTCCTCCCGCCCGATGAGGTGCTGGAACCTCCCGAAACAACCATGTCCGGTGAGGACCTGCGTCAGGCGGTAGGTGAGGGCGCCGTAGCGCCGCTCAAGCCACTCCTCAAAGAGGGGACTTACCGCCTCAATCAAGGCGTGCCCTGCACGAGGTTGCGACAGTCGCTCTCTCCATGTTGCCATGAGATCGAGCCGGAGGTCCGTCCGCTGGATTATTTTCTCCTGGGGCGATAATTTCGCAGGTGAATTAGAAATAGATATTTTTTTCATTATATTTCCGATTCCTATTACAATGTTCGAACAACTTTTTTAAATGATATGTTTTGTTAATCAAAGTTTTGTCTATTAGGGTTAATGCTCCTGCACCTTTGACATTTTAATGAAAGTGCATTGATGCCTGTACTGTATAAATCCAGGAGACGGGAATTCATCGATATGAATTTTTGAAAAATTTGCATTGAACACGTCGGAGTTGAAATTATTCCCCTTTAAATGGTCATCAGAAAAATTCGAACCTATCTATCTGTTCGGCATCACTGTACCTACAGCAGCAGAATTGCTTCAGGATATTACGTGTCTATTAACGAAATACATTCGCAGGATGAACAAAATAGATTGTAACGTAGATTGCATTTCCCGTATCGCGACACGTTGACACCGATAGAAAGCGTTAATCAGCAAACGCCTCTATGACATTTTAGATTGGGGAGGGCGCTAGGGGTAATTGCACAATACCATTTGCGAATCTCGAACGTTAATCTTAATTGACAATGTTGCGTAAACCAAACATAAAAGGTATCTTATTACAAAGATACATAAAGTGGTTAATGTCACGTCATTCCTTATTAACGTCAAAGATATCAATGTTATGCTCCTACAGGCCGTAAATAAAATTAAATAATGTGCTTTTATCTGTTACTCAATGTGTCATGACATAACAGCTATGTATGGTAGTGTAGCAGAGAGCATCCGTTTGCATATTTTATGTTTACATTGTAGGGCCGACTACATGATTAAGGTTTTTATTGATTTTCAATTTGTGGTGTTTATTGCAGATCTTGCTTTAGGGAAATCTTAACGCGTAGTGTGCTAGGTGAATAGGGTCAAGTGCATGGCTTTTTTTCCGTATGGGAAATTATCATATAGCTTCTCCCGCCCTGGGCGGGGCGGGAGGTAATGTCATACTTTTACTGACTTAAACCCACTCATGTTCCTTCTAAACTCATGTTTCTTCACTTTGCGTTCCGTGGCGCGGTATCTCTTTCGAACAACCCGCAGCCCCGGCAGGCACCGGCCCTAAGTGGCGCCTCCGAATGATTTGCTGGCATGTCTTTGAAAGTGCTAGCCATGCACTTTTGCATTGGTATCGGGGTCAGTCAGTCACCCGAACAGAGACAGGCCTGCGAGCCTGTTCTGAAGACAGTGCGGCCGATTGTTGACGGCAGCACCGGGAGACGGAGCCCGCTTTGTGGTGGTGGCGGGCCAATACTTGCCGGGGTACGGAAGAATGCTCAAAGCGATACCCGTGCCCCGGACACTGGTAGTTGAAGGAACACCGTGGGGTTTTAGTCGGTACGAGTCCGATACACCCACAGAACAATAAAAACACACATATTGTTCTGTGGATACACCCCTCTGCCTTCCCCGAGGCAGAGGCAGTCCATAAGGTTATCCACACAACAAAAAAAATACTAGATTAGGTAGAGCTTACAACACACCAAGAACTCCATTCCAATTCCGATTGATACAACGACCAGATTTTATTAATACGCCTTTTTTATTTTTATCTCTGTCGACTTTTGCCGCACCTAAATATGTTCCAACACCTCCAACACAGAACTTTTCCCGTAGGAGGATACACAGTACCCGCATAACGGTTTCCAAACAAATGTCTAGTGTGGCGACATAAAACATTAGTAGTCATTATAGAGACCAACACAAAGCGGTGATCGATACGACCGTCACGCCCCCCACACCTACGTCAAGTTCACCAAGAACATTGGTATTCATCGTGGTATTGTTTTGGCAGTTCGTCGTCAGCGGGGCCGTCAGATTACTACCGTTTTTATTTTTTATACCTCGCAGTTCAACCACACAGCACACTCATATTCATAGCAAATTCATCGTTATTTACGTAACTGCGCGTAGGATTTGATTACTACTACGTAGATATAAACAGTCTAAACTTACTTAGGTACGTAGTATTGCGCTACGTTATTGGCCATAACATTTCTGCTATGTTGATAAATCGCTTTTACCCGGAAAATAATAAAACCGAGGGGAATTCCATGGTCGGATTAACAATATCGAGGCGCCTAAGTAGTGCATGATTCGAATAGTATCGATGCTCTTTTACACTTTTTAACTTCCAAAATATATTTTTTCTAGTAAATCACAATTTTGTTAATAATTAAGTACCTACCCTGATTTTTTTACTATGGAAGGCATGCCATTACCATTTTCTAATTACAAAAACAAATGTAAGGCATAAAATACTTTTTGTGTCTTTTTCGAATTATTGTCTTTTGTATTTGAACCTGGAGCATATATTTTTTTACTTTTGACCTTTTATTATTATATAGATATTATAATATCTTCCTACTTGTTAGCGTTAGTAATAAATCAACACATTGCATAGACAGGTTCAATTGTTTTTTTATGACTTTGTACAACTTCAATAATTAGCCTCACAAAACTGACACAACACATCTTCACACTTATAAAATTACTTGTGTTCACTGGACCGCATCTCATAATAAATATCTAATCTAATATTAAAATATTTCAAGTAAACAATGCCAATGTATGTACCCACATGTTTATTAGCATAATGAATTTTATGTCCTTTTGGAAATCTATGGGGGGCCTATGTCCAGCAGTGGATGTCCTGCAACTGATATGATGATTATCATTATTAAATTAAAGTAATGAAATAAATAAAAAAGCGAAAAATAAGTCTGCATAGTCTGCATTGGATAGTATAAAAAATAATAAAATGATTAGAACCATTATTTACTTGTAATAGGTATTTTAGATTCCAACATATGTACCAGAATTAAATTAATTCTTATCACATACGGAACAATTTAATTTGTTGTAGGATGTGAATAAGTTTCTACATTTAATAGACTCATTTTATGTGACAACACACTGATAACTGTGTAATTTATTCAGCGTTATCAACTTAGAACATATGCTTTACAAATAAAATAAGTAAAAATAAAGAAAATATTATTTGTTATATGTAAACAAAACTTGAATACTATTATTATAAAGAGGTAAAATGGACGTAGTTATGCAAAAAGGATCCAACCCTCAAAGTGTAGATACGCAACAAAAAGGATCCTTTTTGCGTATTGAGAGTTGGATCCTTTTTGCGTATCTACACTTTGAGGGTTGGATCCTTTTTGCATAACTACGTCCATAATAATCTCTGCAAGTACTGGTCTGATTTCAAATATTCTTTCACTGATATAAAGCTACACTATTACTGAGTCTCATACAGATTAATTTTATAGTATAAGTACTTGAATTCCATGTGGATGAAATTACAGACAGAAACTATTCCTAAATATTCTTGAAATAATGATAAATGGTATTTGATTTATGTTGAATAGGTCAATAGTTTACCGGTCGTCATTACAAGGCCATTGCATGATATTTGTATTGATGCTGACACCTGCGGAATGTGATCCTTTCTACAACAACAATGATTTTTTTTTACCCAGAAAATGATGAGCTGTGCTCAACTATAATCATGGGGTACTTAGTGTTAAAACTATTTATATTTACTATTCTAATAAAATATGTTTAATAATAAAATTATTTTATGTGTAACTTGAAATCTTAAGTATATAATATTTTTGTTTTTTTTTTAAATAGGCAGCTATCACTTTTTTTTAAATACTATGTATACATATTTTATGTATTTATTTAACTACTACTTAATTACTTTTGTCAAGCATACATTTTATTTTTAAAGATGCCATATAATCGTATTTCATTAAAAAAGAAGTAAAGATAAAATCAATAAAATTATACAAATAAATCTTATAAGTATTAGATACAAAAACTTACCTCTATATTTCCCATAGTTTGAAATGCAGTGAAAACAAACATAAATCCAAATCCAAGGATTATAACGTTTACAAATTTTCGATTCATTTTGATAATGATTTTATGAAACTAAAAATTAAAAAAATATTATTTACGAACTACAGGCGATACGTAGATAGTTAAAACAACACGGGAGTCACGCAACAGTCAACAGCCCAACATATAAAAGAGAACTGAGTTGTTGACGTAGTTTTTCAATGATATTACACGCAACTCCGAACTCCCTCCACCAGACACTAAGCGAGCAATAAAAGCAAAGAAATTGTTTTCTTACATGTAAATAAATATACACAACACGAAACCTGCTTTATCTGTCTGTCAAACTGACAGCAAAGTAGTTACTCATAATGTCAAAGTCACAATTCGAGTGACATTTTTAATCTATAGTCTATAGTCTATTATTATGTATTATATAGAGGAATGTTAATTTGGTTGTTTGTTTGTTTGTATCAAATAAACTCCCAAATTGCCTTTTCACCAATAAATAGCTACATTATTTCTGAACAACAGACAAATTTTTAAACATCACGCTACAACCCACGGAAGCGGAGATCGGCAAGCGGAAATCGGCTCTATTTTTACCCGACTACGGCGAAGCAAAAATGAGGTTATGAGGTTGACCGATATGTATGTATGTATGTATGTAGGTAGGTATGTATGTCTGTATGGATGTTCATCTGTTCCCTCATAACTTCTAAACCATCTAACGTAAATATTGACAAATGAGGTGTCATTGGAAGCGTATAAATTGTCCGCTGGTTATAGGCTACGTTATGTTGCAATAAATTGTATGTGGCGCCCTCTAGGGCTCATGAAGATGTGAAATAATATATTTTTTTCTTCCAAATATGGTCGTGTTGCATATCAAATTAAAGGGCTTAATTATTGTATTTTTTAATTTACATTTATAAAGCCTCGTTTCGAGTAATTTTTTTTTATGGAAAGACAACAATACTCATACGTTTCGCATAGCGAATATAATATATGTTTTATATAATATGGTCACGGAAACTAATATGGTGTCAATTATATAAAGATTGTGTTTTTTAAAAACATGCTATAAAACAAAATAAAGTACGATGGCAGCAGTAGTATAGGGATAGCAAGATGTAATCGCTGGAAGTACAGTTTATTTTTTAGGTTGGGATGTCATCAATGACTTCTTCAGCTCTGAGCAGGGCGAAAGGGAGCGTCAGAATAACTGGCTAAAACCAATTTCGCAACCCTGGCTGGAACTACTGAGTACTGAGCAATCACAAAAAACGACGATTTCCTATATAATGTAAATTCATGATTTTAATTACGTGTCAAAGTGACGGCACGGTTGGTGCAGTGGCTGAGCGATAAGCTGCTCCGCTGTGTATAAAGGGGACGATTACCGCACGAAAAAAAAAATTGGCCTAAACAGGCCTACAGATAGTTGTTTCGGATCTGGCTATTGTGTATGTGACTTATATTGTGGTTTATATTATGCAGAAATTCCTAGAACGGGGTACAACCATACTAACTACTTTTTTCGATTTTAACGCAGACGAAGCCGCTAACAGTAGCTAGTTTATTCATAAACTCAGTAGGTTTTTTTTTATAACGACTAAGACTTAGTCTTTATAGTCGATTTTATTAAAAAAAATACCTTTTTTTTCTTTTTGCATGAACATCTTCCATCATTTCACTGGTAAGTCCTACATTTTAATTTAATTTTAATTTAAAAAAAAAAAATGAACACATATCTTAGCATAGCTTATACTATTACATATTTCGCAAGGCATCTGTGTCTGAACTAGATAAATTAATATCTGTATCTCAGACATCAGCGCTCTTCCCTAAAAGTATACCTTTAAAAGCTTAACTAATGTTCTCTATTTTGATTAAGTACATATTTTGTTTCTTATTGATCTGGCAAATTAAAATTAAAATAATCATGCAGAAAAAAAAGAAAAAAGTGGAATTAAAATAAAATAACAGTGGAGTGGGGACCTCCTTTTGTATTGAGTGAAGATGAGTGAGTGTGTGTAGGAGGGTGTGTATTTGAAACTTATTTTGTAACAACTAGGAGGTTTTCAGTTTCGTCATAGGTCAGCTTATGAAGGTATTCAGTCACTTTATTCTTACAACTTCTACTATTTAAGGTAAGTATATCGAGGCTCTTATCAATCCGGCCGTAAAGGTACGGACCTAAGAAACAGAAATATTTATTAACGAAAGAGTGTTTAAGCATGGATCTGTCGGTACCGAATATAGGTTTCCGTCGCCTGGATGGGAAATGTAGTTTTTCAAAGTGTACTCTCCCGTGCTGGATCAGAACTGTGTGCAGTACGAATAATTGGCGGACAGAGAGCACCTCACAGGCTTGGAACAACTGATAAGTTGGGAACAAATACGGACGGAAGGTGCTTACTTTGAGAATAGCTCTCTGTGCTACTTCAAGTGGCTTTAGTATGGTTTTTGATGCACCACCCCAGACCGAAATACAGTATGATAAAGTTGATTGACCAAGTGCCAAATATACCTGCTTCATTAGTTTGGGGTCCGCAACATGGCGTAGGTTTTTGAAAACGTATATCAGTTTTCTAGCTCTAGCTGTGACTAAGTCTATATGGGGTTTAAAAGAGAGATTGTTGTCTATTGTTATTCCTAAATATTTTACGAAATTTGTCTTGATCAAAGCCGGGCATTTGCAGGTTTCACCGTTGCAGCAGTTGTGGGCAATTAAAGAGAGTGTTGTGGGAGGTAAATTAGTGTTTCGCATTGAAAACGTTATGTACTGAGTTTTCTCAGCGTTTAGTGTCAGCTTGTTACTCCTCAACCAGTGGCTCACAATATCAAAGCCACGTTGAGCGTCCACATAGACCCGTTCCCAAGTATCAGCCGAAAAAAGCAGAACAGTGTCATCTGCGTATGAAATTACTTTTCCACCCATAGATGTTAGACCACAGAGTTCGTTTAAGTACACAAGGAAAAGACTGGGCCCCAATATACTGCCCTGTGGTACACCAAAAGTGAGAGGCAAGTCACTGCTAACAAGTTTGTCGATTTTGACACATTGACAGCGACCCGAGAGGTAATCCTTGAACAATTTTAGCTGTTTACCTCTCACACCCAAAATTTCCAATTTATTGAGGAGCAGTGGCACAGAGACCGTGTCAAAGGCCTTTGCTAGGTCCAAGAATATCCCAATAGTTTTTTTACCGGAATCAACATTTCTAACCACGTAATCTACAAGCTCGTGGACAGCATCACAAGTTGACTTGCCAGTTCTGAAACCAAACTGATTGTTTGAGAGTAGATTATTCGTTTCCAAGTACTTGACCAATCTACTATTGATGATGCGTTCCAAGAGCTTGGAGATCGCCGGGAGTATGGAAATGGGCCTGTAATTTGTGACACGATCTCTATCGCCAGATTTATGGATTGGAAGGACGACAGATTTCTTCAAAACAGTGGGAAATATTCCTTCGTTTAAACACATATTAAAAATGTGAGCCAGAACAGGGACGAGAACGTTTCTGTTTTTTTTCAGAAGTTGGTTTGATATACCGTCCCATCCAGTACTACAGACATTTTTAAGATCCAATATCAGGCGCTCTACCTCTGACTCGTCTGTCTCCAGAATTACAAAAGAGTTTAATGAACCTGTGGATTGAGGAATTGAAGCAACGGAGTGTCGAGGATTTTGGCAACTGTTAGTCTTGCTGGCTAAATTTTTGCCCACCGTGACAAAGAATTCATTTACCTCTTCAATTGATTGTGCTGGACAAGAAGTATCAATTAGTTCTAAAGCCTGATTTTTTATTTTAGTTGAATTAGTAATATTTTTTATTGCATCCCATATTTTCTTGTTATTTTTACCCGCCTGGTCTAGCATTTTTTTATTATAAGCTATTTTAATTTTTTTCAACAAAGTGTTACAGAAGTTTCTATATCTGCTATACGTTAATTTAAGAGCATCATTTGCTGGTGACTGTTTCACTTGTTGGTGGAGAGCGTCCCTATGTCGCATACAACGTACTAGTCCTGGTGTTATCCACGGTTTGATGATTTTATTTCGTCTTGATAATTTTGTCAAAACAGAGTTACAAATTATAGCACGTTGAATGGAATTTGTGAAGTATTTCATGGCAATATTAGCATCGTTTGAGGCATAAATTGGTTCCCAGTTTATGCTGGCCAAGTCATTTTTTAGTCTCTCCGTATTTATTTTATTTATGGTGATATGAGCAAACGTTCTTTTTGGTTTAGAATTAAGACATAGTAGCACTGGCTCGTGATCTGTTATCGTAGATTGCAAGACTAAAGTAAGAGCTGGAAACTTTGTTTTCAATATCACGTGATCAAGACATGCCTTGCCATGTCTTGTAGGCAGTGTATGTGCTGGTAGGAGGCCATGGTATGAGCACAAATTAAGGTACTCCATTTGGAGTCTAGAAACCTGACCGGGGTAGATGTCTATGTTAATATCTCCTACAATGGTAAGATTTTTGAAAGTGGATAGCTCAGTTAAGATAATATCGAGGGTGTTGAGGAAATTCTCTATGTTTTTATGTGATGGAGATCTATAAATAGCCAAGATTGCCATTTCAGTACCAATTTTTATAATGAGACAGTTACAGTCTAGACAAGGTGGTTCTTCAATAGCCACATTCAGAGTGGTTTTAACGTACACCGATACACCGTCATTTTGATTACTGTTTTGTTTTGATGAATATGGGCAATAACCTTCCAACCTTGGCACAGTAGGGCAGCACGATAACCAGCACTCCGTCAAAACCAGTATATCACATTCAAAACCAAGCCTATCCAACATTACCACGAAACTATCAAAATTTCGCGAAATACTACGTATATTTTGATTTATGATAGTGAGACAGTCAGCGGGATGCGCTATGAGCTGCTTACAATCCTCAACACAACAAGACCGAGATTCTGAAACAGATATATTATCTATTTCCTTAGCTAAATCATCCATTTGTGAAGGTATGTAATAGCACATGACCAATTTTTTTTTAGGGGAACAGATATTTAATTGATGAGCAATATACGTGTAGCAGATATAACTCAGGGCGGTATAATTGAGAACGTATACTCCTAGGTAATAGAGATACATATTCCCTGTATTTTTTGTCTGTTGAATATGGTTAGCAGATAGTCTAGTAAAAGTATTAAGTTTGTGTCTGTATAAAGCATTCGATGACGAAAACCTCAGAATGATATTTGAATAGTGTAAAAAGAGTAAATCGATTAAACAACAAAACAATTTTAGAATAAGAGTTACAATTAAAATAACTAGCAACTCAAAAATAGAAATTAAGGGAGAAAAAAGAAAATTAACATTAAACGGAGTTACATCAAAAATATATCTTTTTATCAATAGTCATACTGAGTTGACTTTCAGTTTAGTGAGATCAGTCTCCTCATCAATACGGACGTGTGCCATTCCTTCCTTTTTCCGTAAATAAATCTTGCCATAAGATGTCCAGCAATACTTGTAGTCATTCGAACTGGCAAAATCTCTCGCGAGGAAGAAAAGTCGCCTTCCCTTAGAGGTAAGACATTCCGAAATATAAATTGGTTTATGTGTAGTTTCACTTGTTTCTTGGGCGAATAAGCTGGTATTTAATTTATCGGTTTTCTCCTGTTGTGTGAGTTTCTTGAGATTACTAATTAGGTTTTCCTTGATGATAACTGAAGTAAATTCGACGACAATGGGTTTAGTGACGCCCGGTTTAGCAAACGGACGATATATATTTATATATTTTATCTGTGAGTTTGCATATATTTTAGTGCACCATGTTAGTGAGAGGAAAAGACAAATCTATACTAATATTATAAAGCTGAAGAGTTTGTTTGTTTGTTTGTTCGCGCTAATCTCAGGAACTACCGGTCCGATTCGAAAAAATATTTTTTTGTTGGATAGCCCATTTATCGAGGAAGGTTATAGACTATATAACATCACGCTACGACTTACGGGAGCGAAGCAGTATTCAAAAACGTAGCTTAAGGCGGATGAATAAAGCCACCCGAACGAAGTCGCGGGCAGAAGCTAGTAGTGTAATATGGTGCCTCTAGTTTTCTGACCACCACTTGCCACAAGCTTACCACGCATCGAATGGTGTGTTTAATTTTATTATTTAGCTCTTGGAACTATACTTCATTATAAGAATTCTTTTCGACCGACGGTGATGTGGACTGTGACGCCAAGAAACGTTTAGTTCGATTGCATTGACGTGACATCCATCGCGTTTTGTTAGCGTGTATAGATTATAAGAAACAAACAAACTTTATTGGAGAAGTTTTAGTTTTGTTATCTGTGCTTATTTTATTTTTCTGATTCATCGAGTGTATTTTAGTGCTGAGTCTGTAAACGTAAAATTACAAATAAATAAGTTAATTTTAGTGTTTCAAGTGAATAATGGAAATGTAGTGCCTTAATGGAAGTTTTGTGTACTTAATTTTCATATAAATCGAGTGCAACATTCTTTGATGAGGATGATCTCATTGACGTTCTGACATTACGTTCGTTTTAGCGAAATCTTGATCGTTTTATTATTTTGCTATTGGGTCCAATGACCTTGTAACTTAAAAATAATTTCATCGAAATTGATTAGTGACAATGAAGAAGCAGTTCTATAGGGTTAAGCAACTCGCCGACCAAACGTTTTCAAGGTATACCAAGTACTTTACATTATCTTAGCTATCAGATAAGATTTACTTCTTTGTGGGTTTGGTTCGTTATGACTATAATCTCTATACCAGTATCAGTAGCATTAGAACCTATGTAGCAGCTAGTATCATGAGAAAAAAGTAATAATACACTTTTGATCAATTTATTTGTTTTTAATGTAGGACCTTAGAATTATATCAACATTTGTTTATAATATTGAATATTGCAGGTCAGGAAAACCGGGAGGATTATCAGATGAGTTACAAACAGCAGACAGGAAAGTAGAACACCTCAGAAATGCCTTACAGTTGGTTAGCAAACGGCTGTCAACAGGAGCAGGGAGTACACAGGGCCAAGACCCTGCAGCTAGAGAGAAAAGACTAAAGAAACTGCCTGAATACCTCCTTGGTTTGTCTATGTGTGAAGCCAGCAACTTTGATGATGATGATAGCATTTTAAAATACATTTTATTTGAATGTGGTAAGTTTAAAATTTTACCTTACCTATCTCCAGTATAAGGAAAAATCTGACTTTAACCAGAATATTTTGTGTTTAAAAATCATTTTAACTCTTTTCTTTTTTTAGGTAAAACCGAAAAATTTCTGGCAAACGAGATAGCGGAGCATGAACTGAAGGTAGAACAGTTAGTTTGTGCTCCATTAACCACTATTAGTGATCAAGATCTTCCAGCCATTATGAAAGCTAAGAAACAGCTCAGCAGGCTTATGAGCGAGAAGGACAGTGCCGCCAGCCGATATCATGTGAGTTATATCTTGTTGTGATCTCACTTATCAAAAGTTATCTAAACATTGAATATTAAGATCAATTCTTACCATACGTAGGTACCTTTTACCTTATCTAGTTCTAACAGATATGTGTGTCACATAAACAAAACCTTTAAACCATGTTATGATATTTAAGAGTGTATCAATGTCAAAATAATCTGATAATTTCAGATAACTCATTCTTACTGTGTATTTAGTCATTAGGATTATATAGATTCCTATTGGCTAACAGGCTAACATAGTAAACAGACAAATACTAAGTTACAGATAAGTAAAATAACTAGAACCTGTTGATATTTTCAACCAGCCAACTTATCACAAGTGCCAATAGTTATGCAACTAGTGGTATAAAAGTGAAATATGCAAAACATTAAGTTGACTTATGTCATAAATCTTCACTTTGCATGTGAAAACATTTTTCTATGTCATAACTTTCTACTTCATAGTAGGAAATGTTATAGACTTGTTTTGATTGCTGCCTATTGGTACTTGTGACGTTAAAAACCTGCTAATTCTCAGTCTAATTTGAATAAATAATTTTTGTGTTTATTTTCCTTAATAATACTTTTGTACACACTAAATTGGTTTAACCAAGGTTTTCAAACATACTTACATAAACTCGCGCCTTTTCTCCTGGGTAGGCAGAAACCACAGAACGCCACCTGCCACAATCCTTACATACTCTTTTGCCTCATCCACATTCATACAACCAGTCATACAAGCACACCTAAGTTGTCAGTTGTTTATTTTGATTAGATATAACATTTGGATTAATAATATCATTGTAAATAGACAAGATAAGATTGCATATAAAACTACAATTTATTGAATCCGTCTTCAGCATTTAGAACGCCAAAAAGAAGAGAATCCAACCAAATTAAATGCTGCAAGAGAAGAATTGGAAGATGTTGGGATACGGGTGGAGGCGGCAAGGGATGCTCTGGCTGCAGACATGTTCGCACTTGTTGCAAAAGAAGCGCAATTGGCACACACATTACTACAGTATGTGAAGCTGCAGAGAGCGTACCATGAGTCAGCACTACATTCCCTACAAGATACTGTCCCAGAATTAGAACGATTCATTAGTAAGTATATTGAACTGTTAAATAGTAGCACTAATCGTTGTTAGCACAACTGTCAATCTCAATTTGTGATTTGAACTCAGTCTCCATTATAAAACTTCGTTATTTGTAAACAATTTTGGTGTGTGTGTAATATCTACCAAACTCATTAATATGACTTAGGTATTAGAACAATATTAATTATCTTGAGTCTACTTAATTTGTTTTCTTTGTATACATAAATAATGTGCTTTTAAAATACAATTATTACAAAGGAAAAATAGTTTCTTTCAATACAAGAATTGTTTATTTATTTATCTAATTAGTAAGAAAGTGATTACTGACTCTTGTCTATTGGTTAATCATTTATTATAATACTCGTTAGTCTTTGTTTAATCTTCAGATGTAATGTAGCAAATTGTTTTATCAACATTCTCTTATAATTATTCAATAATCATTTACATACAATGATACGGACGTAGGCGCTTCGTTAGGAATAATCTAGAGGGGAAATATTAAAAATTATCCTGGAATACCTAATGTTAAACATTGGTGGTTATGTGATATCAATTTGATTGTAGTTTTATTTATATGCTGTAACAGGATGTTTTGATATATTGCATTATGTGAACTTATTTTATATGGGTTTTAAATAATACTGATGTTATGCATCCAAGTAAGATTTATTTTAAAAGTACGCAAAGGTTTTTTCTGATACAATTAAGCACTATGATAACTTATTGTATGCGGTACTTTTAGTCTGTCGTATGCATGATGCGTTTTATTGACAAGGATAAAATATACGTCGAGGTCTGTTCCCCGTCTGTGCTGGCCTTATTAAGACAAATATATTCAACCGTGCGCCTTAAAAAAATCGAAGCCATGACATCAAATCAAACATAAAGTGAGCCAAGCATTTGAATGTCTCCAAATCTTCATTCAATAAAATTATGTATGCTTCCTTTGAATCAGTCTAATGTACACATCCGTCGTAGACGTGCACATCAACATATTACTTCCGCCGATGGACTGGCTGGACTATACCAATTTAGCGATGTACATTCACGAGCATATACATGTAAACACTTAGCAACATTCTAAAGCAATTTCCTCCCAAAGGGTTGATTAAAATGTAGTGTAGTGTTACGAATATGATATCCTGGATCCCATACTCTTATGAAATCGGTCTTAAATCAACGTTGCAATCATAATCATGTTAAAATTTCATGCTCGTGACTGTACTCAGACAGGTGTAACTGTATTTTAGTATCGAGTTTCATATTTAAAAGAGTTACAAGATACCTTGTTTCTTCAAAGTTTTGAGACTAGAACAATGGTGAATGAATAATTATGGTACAATAAAGGGTGTAAAAAGATACTTGGCGAAGCTGATAGTTACATGTTCTTTCAATCATAGCGGTTACGGCGATTTTGACAGTCAAAGTTTCCGCATTTTTTCATGCTTTTTTGCAAAAACCAGTTTTAAATGTCATAACTAAACTTGAGACACTCCCGCGACCCCTGTACACTAGAAATCATAATGTTTAACGTGCCTTACTATGCGCACTATAAATAGTTATTTTCCACACCCAAAATAAAAGTTGTTTCCGAGCAATAACTTTCGCTCAACGTTACTTAGTTTGATGGCAGAAGCGTAGCGTGGCTTGGCGGGGCCCCGTATAAACATTGGTTTGGGGGCCCTTAGGAAGGTAAAGATTTCTCACAATAAAAAAAAAATGCATAAAATTAAAAGAAATATTTTTTAAATCATAATTATATACTCGTATCTGTCACTTTTACCAAAAAAAAAAAAACAAATTAAATAGGTATATCTACACCCTCCTTACCTTTTTTTCGGCAAACTGATTTATTCAATTACTCGGGCCCGGCAGACGTTGTCCTGCCCTGAAAGTCGGTACAAAAACCCAGTTCCAGCCTACTCTACCCCACCTACCTACCTACTTACCCTACCCCTACATACCTACCCTACCTACCTACATATCTACGTACCCTACCCCTACATATCTACCCTACCTAACTACCTACCTACCTACCCTACTCCTACATACCTACCCTACCTACCTACCTACCTACCCTACCTACCTACTTACCTACCCTACCCCTACATACCTACCCTACCTACCTACCTACCTACCCTACATACCTACCCTACCTACCTACCTACCTACCTACCCTACCCCTACATACCTACCCTACCTACCTACCTACCCTACCCACCAACGGGATAAAAAGTATCACATGATGTCTTCAGAAAAAAATTAAGTTGTGGCTTAAAGGCCTCAGCATCCAGGCCATAAGCTCAAAAAAAAAAAAGGTGTTACACTATTTGACAGGATTGGACAACAAATGTTTGACATGTAATAAACAAATCAGCATCTATTGAAATGATTAATTATTTATTACACATATCGAGTTTTCCTTGTTTTTAAGATGTATTCTGCTATTCGGGACGGAAACAAATCCAACAAATCAAAAACCATGGCAATCGGTCCAGCCGTTCTCGAGTTATAAGTGTTGTAACAAACACGACTTTCTTTTATATATATAGATTTATAGCTGATGATGACTTTAGTTTTCTAAAGTTACTGCCTCTATGGATAATAACCGCGATAACCGATGTAGGGTGTTGCCAACTTTTGAACGCACGCTTTGCGCGGGCAAAAAAGAATTGCTTGTTTTGACTTTTGTCATTTGTGAAATAACAAAAAATTTGGGAAATTTTTATTAATTTTTGCTTATGCACATTGGGGGCCCCCGTAGCCCTGGGGCCCCGTATAATTGATACGGCAGATACGGCGGTAGCTACGCCCCTGTTTGATGGGCAGTGGGTGTGTAGTTAATGGCTGTGTCTTTTTACAGCCCGTATAATAGTCGGTATAATACAATACTACAGGTACAATAATGGCATTGAAACATTCAATGCCATTATTCTAAGTTTATTTGTATAGGGAAAATGTAAAATAAAAACCACAATGGATAGTCAAATAATTGTTTACTGAAAATCAAATAAAACGCAACACATCGTATAATCAACTCAAATAATTGATCAATAATTTTATTTAGTAGGTACCTATATGCCTAGAAACGGAATCATAATTTATAACGAGTAAGTGTTAATCAAATTGGCGATAACAAAACAAAATATGTTATACAGTACGGCAGACGTATCTTAGCGGTCCTGAAGTTAGCCAATTAGCTGCGCAGTAGACAATCTTGTTCGTAAAAGATCCATTGCACAGCGACACGGCTAACTTCAGACTCGTTAAGACACGTCGGCCGAAATGAGATTCCTCCAACAAAAACCCTGAAAAAAAAAGGGATTTAAATTAGTAACCTAATAAATCACAACTCCATAATATACAAATATTTCCTGACAGTTGTTCTTTTTCCTTTTCAAATAGGTTATGTAAAAGACCATCCTTATATACGAATTCAATTGATCTTTACACTGGTCATGTCAAGTATTTCACTTTAATTGTTTGACAAAGTGTTCCACTACGCAGAGCCTTCCAAATTACTCTTCATTTAATTTATTTTTTGGCCAGTCTAAGCTCAACGTTGCCCGCACACGTCCGACAATTGGTGTAATTTTTTTGTAGAACATATGAATTCTAATATGCGCACGCGCATCTACGCACACGTCCTACAAAAAGTCGGTCCCACGAAACTATGAATCCATTGAATTGGTCCGATAATCAGTCCTACAGAAAGTCGGACGTTTGCCCTAAGAAACAAGCGACGAATTAATCTTTAGTAGCCCACTGTGTGTGCCTGTGACTCTGGCCCATCTATCCCAAATTAAATATATAAAAAAAAAAAAAAATACTGTCGAATTGATAACCTCCTCCTTTTTTTGAAGTCGGTTAAAAATAGTAATAGTAACAAAAACCTTTTGTTTCAGACGACAGTGCCGTGAAGCCGGTGTTCGGTTATCCTCTAGAAGAGCACCTGAGGGTGACTGGACGCACTATAGCGTTCCCGATAGAGCTGTGTGTGTGCACCTTACACGAACTGGCGCTGAATGAGGAGGGACTATTCAGGATTGCAGGCGGTGAGTAATAGGAAAATTGAAATTATATCCTGTCCTGTCTTGTACGTACAGTTAGCAACACAATTCCGGTAAACGCATTCGGTAATATGCGGAATAAAATCGTTACAAAATTGCAATAGCTACCTACCACTTTTTTTTTCGGATGGGAAATCATCTAATGTCTTTTCCAGCCCTGGGCGGCGCGGGAGGGAGTGTCAGACTTTTACTTACTAAAACCCATCCATGATCCATCTTGTGCCCTTTGCGTTCCGCGAGCACGGTATCTCTTTCGAACAACCCGCAGCCCCGGAGCTACCTACCACTAAAGTGCTTTTATAGTTTAGGTTGGCCTCTGACCTAGAGTCAAGAGCAAACCCATTTCAAATAATAAAAAAATGGTTGACGTAAATACTCGTCATCATTAATAATCTATGTCATTTTCAAGTTCTTAATTACTGTACTGTATTTCTGTTCTCGCACATGGTACAAATAACAATAGGTAGAGGCACCCTTGGATATTTACCATACATTGGAATGATAACATTTTTTCACCTAATGACTATGAACATATACAAATACTAATGATCCATAATGCTTGTTTTTAGTCTGATGCTCTCGATGGACATGTTATTTTTACGTGACTGTACACTTATCTATTTGGCGAATTACTTCATGACTCATACAATTTATGAATACATATTTTATTTATACTTCGTTAAACAAAATGCAAGAACCATTAATATGAGTTGACATTTGACATGACATTATACAGTAGGCCAAATTGAATAGGCGAATTAATTAACGCTCTGAGTTAATATATCTCAATGGCCGAGTTTGTGATGTGTAACCTTGACAGGGCGAATCATAATCAGCAGTCAAGAATCGTGAGTCAAAATTGGGGACTGAGATATTAGTAACTCCCCGCGGTATATATTACTTATATCTCGTCGATGCTCCGCTCCCGCGAGTCGTAGCGTGATGATAACAACATCGTACGGTCCTCGATAAACGGGCTTATAATAACGCATAAAAATATTTTGAAACAGCCCTTTAGTTCCTGAGATTAGCGCGTCGAAACAAACAAATTCTTGAGTTTTATAATAAGAGTATAATATAGATTTCGGGCGCTAACTAACGATAATTTAATTTACCGCTCATTTTATTTTAGGACATACCAAAATATATATAGTTCTATGATTCTTTATTGTCGCATGCAAAACATTTCGATATTACATGTCACAATTCAAGCGTGATCGATGCTGTAGTTCATTGATTCTGTAATTTTATTTGCAATATAACTGTCACGCTCTCATAACAGATGTCTATTATTAGAACACGGATTGCTACAATGATGTTTATCAAAACATTGCCGGTAATAACCGACGTCCATCTCTTCCAGGTACGTCGAAAGTACGCAGAATGAAACTATCTCTAAACGCAGGCCTGTTCACTGTCCCGCTGCCCAGGGACTACAGGGACATGCATGTGGTAGCCTCGGTCCTCAAGTCATACCTCCGAGAACTGCCCGAGCCTCTTCTGACGTACCGCCTCTACGAGAACTTTGTGAACGCGTCCCGGCAGCCCTCGGAACAAACTCGACTGAACGCTATCTGGGAAGCCATACACTTATTGCCCGAGGCTAACTTCCAAAATCTTAGGTATCTTATCAAATTTTTGTCTACTTTGACACAGAACCAAAGTACAAACAAAATGACGCCTTCGAACCTCGCCATCGTGATCGCACCCAACCTGCTGTGGGCGGCGGACGACAGCACCTTCGACATGAACATCACCACCGCCGTCAACTGCATCGTGGAGCTGCTCATAAAGCACGCCGACTGGTTCTATAAAGACGACGTCAATTTCTTCATTTCCTTCACCAAAGAGGATCTACTTCCAGATCAATGCGAGTATGGGTTCTCGCCTAACTTCGTCCACGGCTACAACCAAACCGCCGCGCTCAGTCAGGAACCAGCGAACGGCGACTACAGCAGCATGAGCAAGTCTATGTTCGACTACAACCACCAAAGTCTGAGTAAGTTAACGGACGGAGGCCGCCACTCCAGGAGCAACAGTCACGACACTAGTTTAATATTGCTTGACAATGATATCAAAAAGGCTCAGTCCAACAGCTCATTGTCTGATCAATCTAGTCCCCCACATGGAAGTCCAAAGCCAATCATGAGGCGAAAAAACAAACCGTTAGCCCCAGTGCCACCTAACTTTACTCCAGACAAAAATAAGAAAGTAGAGCCACAGCCCCAACCACAGTCCCTGCCCCAGCAACAACCCCCGCCCCAGCCAGCGCCGGAAGTAGTGAGTGCAGCGAAGGCTGACATCGACAAGCCTGCTAAGCCGCCGAGACCTGTAATATCCGCAGACACCGGCAAAGTAATCAGCGGCGTACAAACTATCAACCGCTCCACCTACAGACAGAACCGGGCTATGAAGGAGGAGGCGGCGCGCTCCGGCAGTCGCGAGAACCTCGCGGACACGCGGCGGCAGAGCCTCGAGTTCGACAAGGACAAATTCGACATGCTGAAAGCACCCGACGGTAAAGAGACCACACTAGTCGTCAAGAATGTAACCGCACAGACGGGCGTTGTGGGCAGGATGAAAGTGGTCGGCGACGCGTACAGTGGTCCTGCGTCACTAGGAGCCGAGCGACCATTCTCTGCCGCGGAGAAGGCGACGCCTATCCGCATGCAGCCGGGCGCCAAGCCGGCGGGGCAGCCGCCGCCCCGGCCCGTGGCGGCACCACGCACCATCGTGCCGGCGCTCGCGGACGACGGCGACGTGACGCTGCGCCACAAGCCCGCCGTGCCCGAGCGCCCCGCCACGCTGCGCCCGCAGAGCTTCAGGGCTCCGCGCTCCTCGCTTACAGACGCGCCGGACCTTGCGCCGACTGTGCTGGAGCGTACCCATATTTACACCGTCGACAAACAACACCCTACGGTCATCCAAGTAGGAGCGAGCGCTGCCACTGAGAAAGAGGGCGAGGAAGTACCGCGCGCGACCGTGCAGCGCACGCACAGCTCTGGTGGTCGAGACGGGGACCTGGAGGAGCCGCGGAGCCTGTGCGTGGCGAGTCGACAGCTCTCGCAGTCGGAGGGCGACATCACGGAGTGCCCGTCTCCGCGGCCGCAGCCGGCGCGACCGCCGCGCCCCCTGGTGCCCGCGCCGCCGCCGCCGGTCGCGGCGCCGGCTCCTGCCGCGGTCGCGCCTCCGGTGGTGCCGCCGGTTTCAGCCCCGGTGGCCCCGCTTGCTGCACCTGCCCAGCCCGCGCCGCAGTCTGCCCAGGCGGTACAGCCACAAAGAGAGAGTACGGATCTTTAGCAGTCGCCGTTCAGCCCCGTGCCCATGCCGAGGTTGAAGCGACGACGCTAGCTCACCGCCTCGACCTCGGCAGGGCACGACGACATTGTGCCACGATCGTGGTCTTTTACACTAATTCTAGTTCCCGCTATCGTGAATTTATCGTGAATTATGAAGTCGCAACGAGACTGATGTTCGCTATTATTTTCTGCTTGACCGGGTTACGGTCGCGTAGAAAAAGGTATTTGAGAATCGTTTTTCTTTGCATCAAATGAGTATTATGTATTTATTTTTGTAAAAGTGTAGCATTAATAATAAGATAACAAGTGATAATTTGAATAATATAATCTATTACCAAAATAGAAATTACAGCTTTTGCGTAATACGTACATAGGTCAGACGAGTAATGATTGACCCCAGGAATGTTATTCCAAAAAGACATATCGGTTAGATTGTCTATGTAGCTTTTTTATGCAATCTAATTTTACTAAAATAATGGAATGTTGTATTATAAACTAGTTTGTACAATGAATGAATGTTGCAATTAATACTTGTGATATTAGAAAAATATAATCATCACTCCCGGTCGATGGCCGCAAGCGGGAGCATGCACAAATGTTATTGTAACGAACAGCCATATTTTGCGATATTTGTGATGGTGTATTTCCATTGACCAGCAGACATTTGGCCAACGCCAGCAAGTTATTTTATTTGCTAGCCATTGAGACGCATTTTCGACTATTTGGCTGCTAAACAAAGACTTTATTTTTCGTAATCAGAGTAAATTAATTGTATTTATAAAGATCTGGCGTTGACCAACTGAACGTACCGAATGGCAGTACACCGTCGTGACTTGTCAATGCATTAGATTTAGTAATCAACGCAATGCTGTTTCAATGACTATTTTAGCTGTAAGTATGTTATGTAGTGTTTACAATCTTATGTGATATGCATTTTATTATAATATACTTCAAGTATACCAGCTTCTGTTGTAAGTATTAATAAAATAGCCCAAACATTACTTGCGTAAATCATTTTGTCCCAAGCCTTTCGAGACCACTTTTTTTTTAAATTTAATATTACGCTTGAAAGCTCAAAAAGTCAATAGAAGAATGCAAGCTCTTGAAGAGTTCTGGAACACCTCAAGATTTTGAGCAGTACCGAGAACCATATTTTCTGAATACTTTTGAATTTTAGGCATCCATAAAAGTAGTGTCAGATGTATTACATTCAAAACGCTGTCTGCGAGACAGAGAATTAAAAAAATATTATGCCATTCTTTAGTAATAATGGAGGGAATAATATTCAAAATGAAACAACAACTTCAATAAATAAATATCTGTATGTAATTACGTCTGCCATTTCACAATATAGTAGTTACGTTTGCCGACCCTGAGTAAAGATAGTAAGTTGGGCAGTATGTGCGCAGACTGGGTGATTACTTCGTCAATCTTCTTCATTTTCTGGTGGTTTATATAGAATCCGCCGGCTTGTATGATCCTCATTGCGTCATCTGGTGAGGGAATAATGTTTGTAAAAAGGTATACGTAAATACCGTAAGCTTATTAGGCCATCAACTAACGTTCACATACATGCCATCACGCTTGTATTCCCCGGAGGGTTAGGCAGAGGTATCAATGTACAGCCACAGTTCGCCGGTATGTTTTTAGGTCCCATGTAATAGGGGGCGACCCTATTGCCATTAACCGGGCACAAATTCAAACTCCGAGCTGCTACTGAGAATTTCATAGAAAAACCCAATTACACTGCTCGACCTGGGAAACGAACCCAAGACCTCTAGCGTAGCAGTCGCGCTTAGGACCACTAGGCCAACGAGGCAGCAAACTAACGTTCATTTTTTCCGGAATCTAAAATCTGTACGAATCAAACGGCAGTCGATTTGCGGAGCGGACAAGAATGACAGTATTAAAATACGATAACTTAACGCGTTTGTACAAGTTTACTTTCCAGCAAGTTTTAATTTCAACTTGCTATCATTGTGTGTCTTGAAGCCAAGGGAATGAAACCAGGATTATGGTTTAATAGTGGCTTCAAGAGTTTTATTTTACCCCGTCGTGTTTCCGTACAGATTATACAACAGGACCAGCCGGAAAGAATGAACGGCAGTGGATAGCCCGCTATTGTATGTCTATGTCTACCTCGACTTTGCAGTTTATGTCACTCATTATAGAGTCTAAAATTCAATGTCATTGATCAACGTTACTTACTTTCAGTGGGGAAACATTTAGCCTTCAATCCAAGTTCTAAGACGGTGATACCGGGTGACAGAAGCAGGTTGGTCACGGTCGCATTCTCGAATATTTGCTCCAACTCTGTACTGCTGAGTGCGACGAGAGACTTCACGTCTTTGCTGTATATCGCCTCTGTTGCCTTCATAGCTCGCTCTAATCCCTCCTCTGGAAATTAAGGTTTTGCAAGAAAACTCGCTTCGTTTATCACAATCCTTTATTTGAAGTTATTAGAATAGGACAAACTTCATAAGTTGGATACCCTTACATACATACATAACTTCACGCCTTTGTCCTATAGGGGTTGGCAGAAACCACAGAAAGCCACCTGGTACGATCCTTACATACTCCTTTCGCGACATCCACGTTTATACGTTGGGGTATGGTCAGCAAAAAAAGTAGATTAACATTTCAGATTTTTTAAATCCTTCTTATTGAGCACAATTTCAAAGAAAATGCGAATTGGATCTAAAATTAAGATAACATTAATTCTTAGGTACTGCCAAAAAATCTGAATAGTAGTGAATTGTGTTATTTCGTGTCTATTGCAATGATACGTAAAAAAAACATTGATATTCGACTTTTGTTGCTGACCATGCCCTTCTCCTACAAAATAACTTCACAGTTTTATTCTTTACATTTAATATTACAGCCATCCATACATAGAAAATCTAAGAAGCTTCTACAAAGCGTTTGTTAAAGTACTTACTGCCATGTACTAGGGTTGTAAGCTGGTCAGCCAAGCAAGTCTGTGGATATCTCTGTTCCGGATGCTCTTTATGTTTAAACATAATGTCCTGTATTTCTCCTAAACTATAGAAAGTGAACAACTTTAATAGTTTCTCCACTTCAGAGTCTTTAGTCCTAATAAAGAACTGGTATAGGCCATAAGGGCTAGTTTTCTTTGCATCTAGCCATATGGCATTGCCAGCTGATTTGCCGAATTTGTCGCCTTCTTCGGTCGTGACTAGAGGAAGTGTTAGGCCTGAAAGTAAGCGAGAAATCAATATTAATTCGTATGTATGGAACATTATTACATGGGACCTAAACATACCGGCGAACTGTGGATGTACATTGGTATACCTCTGCCTAACCCTTCGGGGAATACAGGCGTGATGATATGTTTATGTATGGAACATTTAATGTTTAATGTAGGTAGAACTACCCTCCAAGCTCTATACAGAACGCCGCGGTAGACGCTCCGGGCGTCGGGAGCCACGAGACGACTCCCGGCCACCGTAGACGCGGGTCTGTGGACTGTGAGCAATGGGTAGCTCACCGTCCGTGCGTTTACTAACGACAGACCGTGTCGACGGCGCGTTCGTGTTCCACGCGCGCCTCAAAGTGATGTCAACAAACTTGGAAGGGGCCACTGAGGGCCGATGCCTGCCGGGGCTGCGGGTTGTTCGAAAGAGATACCGCGCCCCCGGAACGCAAAGAGCACATGAAGGAACATAGACGGGTTTTAGTCAGTAAAAGTCTGACACTCCCTCTCGTCCCGCCCAGGGCGGGGGAAGTGATTTGATGACTTCCCGTATATATAAAAAAAAAACGATGGTTAAACTCATATTTATTGGGATGACAATTTCATTATGTTACTAGCTTCTGCCTGGGACTCCGTACGGCTAGTTTTTTTCAGACGTTTTAGTTACGTGTTTTCTCTCTAAAAAATATTTTCAGCTTTATTATATTAAGTAATAGGTAATCAATGGAGACTCACCATAAACACTTTTCTTTGAAGTTCTGCTAATTAATTCATGTCCTGCACTTATATTGCCCATTTGATCACTGCCACCTATCTGAAACAGCCATAACACACATTTGAAATATATTTATGTATATACAAGAATATGTTGCCATGTAGAGCTATAAATAGGTTTTACCTGAAACCTGCAATTATATTCCTTCAATAAATGTTGCCAGTCATATGATTGGAATATTTGGTATGCAAATTCAGTGAAACTCATTCCTATTTCTGAATTTATTCTACTTTGCACACTCTGTTTCAGTAGCATCGTGCCCATACGGAAATTTCTTCCGATCTCACTCACAAACTGTATAGAGTTTATATTTCTGTACCATGCTTCATTATTTACTACCCTGAAAATTTATAAAAATAATTTTAATATTATTTATCTTAACCAAGCAATATGTGACTCTAATCATCATGTGCATAAGGTTTAAATTACAATGATTATCGTAAATTTTATGATAGTGAAATTTTATATTTAAGATTTGATGAAAACTTTTCTTATTATTCATGTAATTCTATATAACCCTTATTATAAATTCTTCTCTCTATAATTACTTGATAGGTTTAAGTTTACTTTCGTCGTTCGTCCAGATATACTTCTTATGGTTTTCAAATACTGTCTCGAGATTGCTTTGGATACATTTAATATTATCTTGTATAATGTCACTTTGCAAGGCCACACGGTCTGTGCTCCTTCCACTTGGGTCACCGATGTACCCTGTAGCTCCTCCTAACTGAAACAAATGGGAGTGTTTATCAATAAAAATTCAGTGTTTCAAGTTTTTTTTGGATGGTTACTTATTATGGTATTATTACAATCTTTACAAAACAAAATCGCTTCCGTTGTTACATACAATGTTAGCGATTAGTTCTTTTAAACTATGCAACGGATTTTAATGCAGTTTTCAGCAATAGATAGAGTGATTCAAGAGGAAGGTTTATAATTATGTATGTACAGAACTGAGACAGAACTGGGTGACAATCGAGGTATAGAGCTAAGGAAAAAAATGAAAATACCAGCTTATTGTCACTCTACTGTCAGGTAAAGACCACTTCTTATACAGAGAAGGCACATGCATGGTGATCAATACTTGTCCCTTCACAGTGGATTGGCAGCATTATTGTATTCAACAATATTCTTTTGCTTAGAGGCCATACTCCAAAGATGATGAAAATAAGAATTTCTTTTACTTATTTATACTTTAGTACTTTATAGTACATTGACTATTAGAAAAATGCTGAAGCTATGCATGACAGAGACAACAAGAATACTTTACCAGAGCAACAACATAGTGTCCACCTCGCTGCCAATGTAAGAGATTTATTATAACAAGCAGATTCCCAACATGAAGACTGTTAGCGGTGGGGTCGAAGCCAGCGTACACACACTGTGGGGCTTTGTTCAGCAAGTCCAATATTTCAGATCTAGAACAGAATGCATTATTTATTTAGCAAAGCAATTTCAATTTATTATTTAACCCTTTCAGTGCCCAGCACCCGGCTCCCGAGTCCAACGATAATTCGTTCGACTCGGGAGCCGGGTGCTGGGCACTGAAAGGGTAAACAGAATCACAGACAGTGATTCTGTTTACCCTTTGTGCAGAGCGTGCATGGAGGCAGAAGAAACGGTGGCGCACGTGCTCCTCGAATGCACCGGCGTCGCCCAAACCCGCAAAGAAACCCTTGGTACACCAAAATCCCTTGCGGACGCCCTGAGAAGACCGGGAAGACTGATCTGCTTTTGGAGGGAGGTGGGCTGGTTGGAATAGCCCCCACCACGGCTCACGCACAATGGTCCATTGTAGGACTAAGTGCGGAAACCAAACCCCCTAACATAAGAGTTAACAGAGTTACTTGGACAGGAGAGAACAATTTCAGTTCTCTCCTATCCAAGTAACTCTGTCCGTTTGTCTGTTATGCTTTCAAGACTAAACCACTGAATAGATTTTGATGAAATTTGGTAAGTATGGGTTAAATTTGAACCCCAAGAAAGGACACTTTTTATCGGCATCTATAATAACGTCATCTATAATATATACGTCTGTTATAATAACCGACAATTTCGCGGAACAGAAGGAAACTACATAGTACCGTTCAGAAAAAACATTTCTACATAGTCTTAGGCAAGACGAGAGAGAAAATAAATTCCCGCTAGATTGCCCACGGTTACTTTTTATTTCTTAAAAATGAGAAATATAAATTAGTACTTATTATTTAACATCTTACCCGGCTGTATTAGGAAATATGTCTTGGTACATCCCTCTTTCGCTAAGTTTTAAAATATTTCTGCCGGCACTAGCATAAGTCCGCTTATATGAATGTAGCCAAGCAGGTTTAGACACACACATTATTTGTTTTAATAACTTCATGGCAGAAAAATAATATTATTTGAGGAATATAACCTCAATCTAACAAGTTTATACAAAATTGACCTTCTAATATTTTTTTTATATTGTGAATTGTAGCTTTCGTAACACAGCTTACAACTTTATATGCGAAAGTTTTTATTTTTGCAAATAAATCTTAGAAATTCCTTGCCGCATAGGTACTCATTCACACACTATTACCAGAATGAAGCGAAAGTGTCAGTGCAGGCAAAATAAAGATTACTACGAGGGCAACAAAGCTCATATTTGATTACCAGTAACATTGACATGAACCGTTTCGTTTAGAAACGCTACTTTATGGAAGTAGATAAAACTATGAGTTGCCTTTTTATTGTATTTGTTTGCACATGGTCTGTCAGTATTTTTTTCTATCTATTTAATTTTACAACAAGTAAGTGTTTATAATTATTGAATAACATACCTAAAGGAAGACGCTGGATGCAGGCCACTTCCAACCGGTCCTTTTGTAAATGTATGGGGAAGCCTATGTCCAGTTGTGAACGTCTAGCAACTAATATGATGATGATGTTGATGATACCCCAAGGGCTTTGAAAATGTGGCATTCTCATAAACTTCTAAAATGCGTAGTCAAGACTTATGGAGTAGAGTATCGAACACGGAAACTGCTCATTTTTCTGCTACTGCTTTACGTACCTATGTAATACAATACAGATGGTGAGCGCGCTAAAAAGATTAAGACCTTCACTTCCTACCACTGCGAAACGCCATTGGAAGAATTGTAATGTAAAAAATGTAAAGAGAAAAGGAACTCAGGTACACTAAAGGTGGAACGAAAAAGTAATCAAAATATGCCACTGTTTAATTTATTTATAATAGTCTATATTTAGTAGTACTTACACATTTTATGGTGTTTTCTTATCTATACAATTAATTTCTTACGTGTACCAATTTATCCGGACGTATAGGGCGCATCCACAACAGGCGATAATAACAGCAGGGTTTATTTTGTTAGTATTTCCATTCATGCTTCAGCAGGGTGCAAAATCTTACTAGCAATAGCTGATACTCATACCGAACCAGCAACAGTACAAGTACCCAAGCTTCCTGCTCTCATCTAACTGACGCGCGTCCACGTTTTGACTCACAGAGAGCCTAATCATCTCAAACGGCTGGCAAAACGCCTAGTGTGGATGTAACATCTCCGATTTCTTATCTCCTACTTTATTGCTCTATTATCGAGTTGGATAAATTGGTACATACATCCATCTAAAAGTCCTTCACAAAAGCTATAACTACCTATCAACAAAACATGTTAAGAAAAAATATAGACTCATAATATATTTATAACTCTCTATAAAATGTAAAGAGTTTCTTATTCTAATAAACATTGCAGAATCAACAAGCACTGCTTATTAGGCAACTTACTGACGTTTATTATTTTGTTATACAAAAGATCTATACTTCGTATTTTATATTTGGAACCAAATAAGCTTGTTTGAAACAAATATAGGTCATTTCTTCAGTCTATCCCAGACAGATATTTTTCACTTAAATGTTTGGGATTTTTTATCTAATTTACGACGTAGAATGGACATAATTAGGTATTCTAATTTCGTTTTGACGAGCGTAGCCACGAATAAGTGTGATACATTCTTACTACGAAACATCGGTACACGCGTATTATAAATTGGATCAGAGCCTTTTGAGACGTTACCCTAATTAATTATAGCCCTATTAGCATTGTCTATTACGATTTACTATATTCTTATTTTTTTTCGTATCCCTATCACAAATTACGGTTCAGAAAAAAGTGAAAAGGTAAAATTACAAAAATATTCATATTTATGTATCAAAGTAAGTATGAGGTGTAGATGACATACAATTGAGAAAATGTCCGTTTATCCTGAATTTCATGTTTCCATTATATAAACGGCATTCGTCAAATTGTGAGGAAGAACGTAGATTACTGGCAAATATGTGTGTGTGTGATGAGTAAAAAACTTAAAATAAGAACGGTTAGGTACACTTCGCGAGTCATCATGAATGAATATACATTTAATACTTAACACGCCTAAAATTAATTACCTCCACATTGTACAACAAAAAACTTCCTATTACTATGATACAATTTATAACTTTCTTTTTTATAATGTGCCCTTGTGAGTGTCCTTTTATCTTTTTGGTACGGAACACCATTTTAAAAATACAGAAAATAAAAAATTAAAATGCAACATAATATTAAAAACCAAAATGCATTAAATTAAACCAAGAAAAATAATTTCAACATGAATCCAGCCACATAAACTTCTTTAAATTCGCATTGATAAATAATAATGGATAATTACATATCCATTACTTGCTCAAGTAAACATTTGATTTTGATTAAAATTAAACAATAATACAAGCAACTTAAAAGAAATAAAATACAAAAAATAATACACAAAACAAGGAATTACATAACCATTCCATATAAGAGTTTTATAATCACTGACAAAGGTTTCATATAATACTTTAGAGAATATTTCAGTACATTTAAAAGACAATATAATTTTGTTTATGGCAATTTTGTACGTATCCATAGAATTTCCCTACACAGAATAATACAGTAAAATTCAGTGACTATAAAACTCAAACCGGAACATAATACTTATTTAATACTTAACATTAAAACATGGAAAGCAACATCAGGTATGACTAATCTTCGAGGGTGACGTTTTTGAACAGATACGACATGGACTCCTTGTTGTGAATGCGTCTGATTGCCTCACTAAGGAGGACTGATATGTCTATGGTCTTGATCTTGTTGCACTGCATCTTCTGTAGTTCGTGGGGCACGGTGTTGGTGACCACGACCTCGTCGATCGGCGAGTCTTCGATAAGTCGGGGTGCGTCAGATGAAAGCAATCCGTGGGTAGCGAGGACGTATATTTTGTACGCTCCGCATTCCTTTAGCACTTCTGCCGCGGCGACGAATGATTGGACGTCGTCTATCATGTCATCCTGTAATATAAAATAAGTGCTCTATTAGCGGTCATGGTCGAGACTTGGGTTACGTTGATTGATTGATTATAGTGTGATAAAATAAGGTCTCATGGCCATGGCTCTTTGGTTCCATCGTGGATGATCACTAAAAGTTGTGATAGTTAAAGTTTTTAATTATTTTATTTCAACACGAACTTTAGCCCGCGATTTCGTGTGCGCGAGTTTCAGATTCCAATTTTTTTTATCGTAAAACATAGGTCAGGGAAAATGTTCAGAGTCAAATCAGCAGTTCCGGAGATTAGCGGTTCAAACAAACAATCTTTTAGCGTTATAATATTAATACAGATATTTGTTTGTTTGGTTAAATTTCGATTTTGTATGTAGGCAGTCTAGATACTTACCACCATGATGGCTATTCTGCCACCAACGTCACCAACAACGTTGATTGGCGGTTTTTCCTTTGCCGGGTGAACTGGAACACCGACAGACACGTCCATGGTGCGTGACCGACTAGAATAGGATAAATTCATCATTACTTTTTATAATCTTTCTTTTTGGAGGCTTTTCTGCACTATACTAGCATCATAGTATCGCACATATTGAAGTAGAAATAATCGCACGCCGGGTGCAGCCACAACCAGCATGCTACCATTTGCACCAACATGACATAATAATAAAAATAAAATGCAATTTGCTAGCAGGTGAGGTCAATGTAATTACTTGTTGTGTCATCCATCATCCTACTATATCATCCTACTATTTGCTGTTACAATTATTAGATAAACACTTAGAAGATAAGCAATTTCAAATACGGTTATCAGACTTTAATCAAAATGTGCAAACACTACTTAAAATATGTATCATAATTATCTGAGTACACTCTGTACCTTATCAGTCAAAGTAACAGTTTATTCATACAAGTTAGTAGTATGATTTATAAGGAACAATAGGCCTTTAATGCATGGACTTTTAGTTCATATGTACTTTCTAGTAATTTTGAACATCACTGAAAAACCCTGGATTTATATACCCCGCGATGTCACCAGCATGCAGTTACGTCTTTGGATACTGCTCAGCTCCTGTTGGTTGTAGAGTGGTGTTCTATATGTATAAACCTTCCTTTTGAATCACCGTATTTACCAATAAAACCGGATTAAAATCCGTTGAGGAGTTTAAAAGATCGCGGGACGCGTTTTTTTTTAATACTATGTAGAGATATAAGACTGAGTTCGCATACCCACCTTGAGCGAGTGTTGTGATGAATGCCTTCTTTGTATGTGGCCTTTGTCCAGCAGTGGGGACAATAATATTATAGCCCGGTATTATTATGATCGGCATTATACAATTATGTACTTACTTTGGCAAGCATGGTGGTGAGTAGCGTCCATCAACTTCATCACTTTCAGCTTCTTTCTGTTCCCCATGAATCACAGCAATGGCCAATCTTAAGCGCTCAGCGTACGAAGTAGCTTTCTTAGCAGACCCTGGGTTACGGGCCACTATCACGGAGTTACGATAATCTGGAATCTAAATTGACATTATTTGATTACTTGTGAAGGAAGCGGGTGGGAAAGTGCCAGGACTGCCAGGTTAGGTTGATTAAACTGACAACACGGTTGGCGCAGTGGCCGAGCGGTCGACTGCTGCGCTGCGTGTCGCGGCTTCGATTCCCGCACGGAACAAATATTTGTATCACCTACAGATAGTTGTTCTGGGTCCGGCGGTTTGTGTATGTGAGTTTATATGTTTGTAAAACACACCCACGATACAGGAAAAATTCCTACTGTGGGGTAGGTAACGTTTTTTATTAAGAAGAAACATGGATGGAAAATAACACCTTTCCTGTTTTCTAGGTGTATTTGGATGTATGCCAAGAGATACATTAAAAGGAGTTGAGGTGGAAAATTTGAATTTTCTGCCTGTAATTTATATGAACTGTGTAAGCTTTGCCAAAAATGTGAGACTCAATTTACAAGGCAATAAGAATTTACTATAATACAAGTCCCTGACTTTGTCCATGTAAATGTTAGTTTTACGCGTTTATTTTTTGCGATGTCCTATCTAAATTAGTTCTTAAAACATTAGCTATCGGCCAGTGACAGTCCCGTCAAAACCGGTCCCGCCGTTTTGGAGATTAGCAGAACAAGCAGACACACAAAAATAAATTAAAAAATGTTTTTTTTTTTGTATAAGTTCTGTGTAAACATTAACATGCATTTAGTTAAAAGCTCTTACATTGACATTATTAACAGACCATTCAATTTTATTAATGCATTTAGATATCACTGACATGTCTTCAATTTAAATATCTTTGGAAAATTAAATACCTGCTCTCTTGTACAGCTTACAAATTAAAATAAACAACAAACTAAAAATCAACTTACACTTTCTTGAATATACTGCAGTAGGAAAGGTGATGCTCTTAAATTATCAACTGGACATTCATAGAAACCCTGAATTTCTTTCTGATGCAGATCCATTGTGATGATATGTGTCAAGCCAGACTTGCACATCATTTTAGCAAGGAGTTTTGTTACAATGCAGCCACGCTTCCTCATTTTACATTGCTTGCTATACGGTAGGTACGGAATCACTCCCACAATAGACCTTGCAGAGGAAGTCTTACAAGCGTAAGCCATTATCAGTAGTTCCATTATGTTGTTGTTTACATCTCTGTAAAAATGTTTTGGTTATTTGTTTGTTATGGTAGAAGAAGGAGTTTCAAGGTTTAAGAATCATTGATACAAAACCTTCTAAAAATGATTAACAAATTAATATTTTTATGACACCAAAAAATACAGATTTCATTTATTCATTTTTAAACAGATAAATCTTTTTAAGACATGTTTGTAGCATTGTTTTGTTGTTAGCATAAAAATATACATAACACATCATTGTTATGAACAATCAACACAGTTATACTTCTGATATTATTACATTGTACAAAAATAAAACAATGCTACTGTGACAGTTAACAAAGAACATTATGGGATTCCATCAGGCTGATTACTGAGAACCAGTCAGATATGTAACAACACTCTTATTAGCACTCAAATATGTGCATATTTATGAGCCAATCATTTTAATGCTTCAACATTTAAACTGGTAGCCATGTCTTGGAAGTATATTTGTGATATTGGAATGTGACCAGTACTGTGACCTGAGAACACAATACACATTTGTAACCAAATATTAATTTACACAATGGTGAAATTAATTCATTATTATGCCAGTCATTGTCTGAAAGGTGAAAGAGTATATAATTTCTGAAAGTATGCTTAAGAGAAAGAAATGAAAGAATGTTGAATGGTTTTAGTAAAATAAGATTACAATAATTGATGCTTAAGTAAGGCTAGTGTGGTGTAATTGGTGGCATGGTGGTTGCTGCTGCAACCTGAATGCTATATGCTTCATTATTATGTTTAATCTTGAGAGGCTGGCAGTCACCAAGAATGCATCCAATGCCTCACTACTTAACTCAGAAAAATAATATTTTTTTATTCCTGATAAAGGGCCCCGTGTTCAAGCTAGGAAGTACCTATGCATATCTTCTGAACTACATATTCTTTAAAATTACATTTAAAATTTGTTCATTTCCATTTTTAAATGCTTAGTGTTTTAATACCATTGCCAGATCAATTAGATCCTTTTTATTGGCAATACTCACTTAGTTCCAGTTTGAACGATGTAAATATTCTTTCCACGAATAGAGTCTGCAATCTCAACAATAGTCTCCCTGTTGGTTTTGTGGTAAACTGAACATCCTCCCTTCCTCACACCCAGACGACTGTAAGGAAACATTATTCTTATTGCTGCAGATAGATATTATAGTAAGCTAGCTCTAATTCAATTTATATAGAAACCCATACACTATAAATTTTGAATGAGGTCAAACTACTTAACCTCTGCAAGTGTCAAACACTAGGTCAATATTGAAAACCTTGAAATGGACATGGGGGTGAGGAGCACAAACTTACTGAGCGATTAATTCTGCTAGTTCAGGGTGCGAGTTGCCGCTAATGATCACTATGTCTGACGTGTTAGTACCCTCCATATTGCTCTTACGAGATCTATTAGTGAAACCCACCAGCCTGCAAAAAAGTCATGCACGTTTTCTTATTTGTCGGCCAACCGACCGCCACATGTAAATATATAAAATTTTGGAAAGGGACGGCACGTTGGATCAACAAGAAAAACAATAAACCTGGTTTTGTTGAGTAACATAATAACCTGATGGCAGATTTGTATGTATTACCGCAAACGAAAAATAAAACTTCAACTAAATATACCAAGAACTTCCCTACACTTTTCAAAACATATGTGGGGGATATTATAATGTGCTACAACGAGTAAAAATAATTATAATTACGGAATACGGAATCAATCACCGAATCACCGATTAGGAGTCACCACAGATAAAAATGGAACGTTTGAAGTTTCAATTTAAATTGAATGAATGTATTTGATCAAGCGTATGTCAACCCGAATTGAATGAAATAAAATGATTGTTTACGTTTTATTCATATCACTTGTTTTGAAGTTTTATAGTTTGATTTGATTTCACTCCAGTAGAATAGCACTGCCTCTTTGTTTGACTTGCACTTCGTAGAAATTCTACAAGTCTGTTGTTCGTCTCGATTTATACTTTTTCACCGCACGTGATCAGACTCGGACAGTAGACAGTCGAGCTGTCGAGTAGTGTCGAGCACAGACGTACTAGTCTGTATCAGTCGAGTGCAAACACAGAGGTTTAGCTCTATGGGCGCAATTGAGTAGAATTAAAAGAGTCATCGACATTATTGGCAACCCCATTGAACAAATGTCATAACAAACAAATGTGCAGTGTTTTCGATTTGAGGTTATGTTATTGTAAGAAACAGAAATATTATTAAAAATGGGTCTTACAAAGCAGTATTTACGTTACGCTCCAAGTGGGACTTTCAATGTGATAGCTAGTGCTGACTGCAATAGCGCACATGTGTCTTTAAAGGGCGTAAGCGGCCGATATATGGCTATTGGTGCTTGCGAACATGTTGTGATCTGGGATATGAGACTGGGCGAAAAGGTAACTTTGGAAGACAAGCTATACAATCATACATACATTTGACCTTAAGATTATGCAACGGTTTTCGAACAAAAAGTAATCAGAACAGCTTTTGCACCTTCGAAATTTTTCGTTGAAAACCCGATATGTTATGGTATTTATTTTACAGGCTCAAGTGCTTCCAGGAGAAAACGTAGTAGTGTCACAAATAGCAGCTAGTCCTAGCGGCAACCATATAGCGGTTGGCTATGTAGACGGAAACATAAATGTATTTGAATTAGTCAACAATGAAATAGTTTGTGTGTTTGCTGGGCACAAATCTGCCGTGACATGCTTGCAGTATGATGAACAAGGACATCGGTTGGTGTCAGGTGCTAAGGTGAGTTGTGTGAATCAATAAGGAAGACATACATACTGTTTTTTTCCTTTTAATATTATTTTTCAGTTAAAATAATTACAATTTTCAAGAAAATTCATTTAGGCAAGGCGCAAACGTGGACACTTTTGTGTCATGTGTCAGATAGAAGCTACCGATGAATATTTTATTACTATAGAACCAGTATGAAAACATCCACTCCCAGCGCATATGTAAACAATTTTTGTGTCCAGTTGCTTCCACTTAACACATACTCATGACGATCAAAAAGTGTTCGGTGTTGGTAACTGGAAACTAAAAGTGTCTACATTTGCGCAGCTCCTTAACAGTACCTCAATCCTGTCCTATGCAATTTTATCTATTTGTCAATGTTATAATTAAATACACCTGCATACCAATGTTCAATGTAAATGCTGTTGGTGCACTTTATAGAATAAATAAATAAATTCCTTAGTACTAAAACAAGTTATTTTTTTCTTGCAGGATACAGAGGTGATTCTATGGGATGTGGTCTCAGAAACTGGTAAAGCTCGCTTCAGTGGCCACAAGGGGGTTATAACCAGTGTTCTGTTTGTGAATGGCAAGAACTGCGTCATCAGCTCCTCTAAAGACACATTTGTTAAGTTCTGGGACATCGAGACAAAGCACTGCTTTAAGACTTTAGGAGGACATCAAATGGAAGTATGATACTTGTTTTAAGAAACTATGAGATTTATATTACATACATTCACCCGCCCACACTCCATACAAACACACACACACCCTTTCCCACTCCCACCCACACACACCCCCATACAACCCCTATTTCCTACCAAAATAAAAACTTATTTACTTTAACATTATATAATCCAAACATATAAAATATTTTTATTTGCATACTAAAGTTTAAGTATCATAAACCATTTGAAAAAAGAAATCTATGCTACTATGCTAATAATTTTTTTGTCCAACTTTAGGTAACACTTGGCAACGGTATCCCCCTAGATTTACATACTTTTCTATGACTCGTTAACTTCTCTGGCAACACCTAATTTAAGTGACTGACTGGTCTAATATTTCTAAGGTATGGTCTGCAGTACTTCTAAAAGAGGAGAGATACCTGGTGACGGGCAGCATGGACCAAGAGTTGAGAGTGTGGAAACTGAACTGGACGGCTGATGTTAAAGATGAGGAGAAACTATCCAGACAACTTGAAATAGTCAAGCTTGAAGAAAGTGACAATCTTGAAGACTCATCTGTAAGTTTGTTTTTTTATTTCTTAATAAAAGCTTATACTATCATATACAGGGTTTACTCTAATGCAAAAGTTAAAAACTTAAATTGATGGTGGTGATGTCCAAGACAAACTTAGAAAGTACATATAAATTGAAAACAGCAAGTTATTTAATACAAGACAGTTTTTAAGCCAAAATCAGATTATAGTTGATTGCTTTACCCTGACCATTACATACTCTGATATAAACTATTTTATTACCAAACCAATTATTAATTACAAGGGTGGCGTGGCCAGATCCACTGTGATAATTATACCAAAGTCAAAGTCAAAAATTTATGAACACAAATTTGAAATTGTTCTAGATATTACAATGTCACCAAGTGGGCACCCTAGTGAGAGGTGGTCGAGGCCGCGTGGTAGGTCTCTCGACAGACCCGGGACAGAGCGTGTTGGCGTGCCACGGAACTGACGCACTGCTGGAACTGTTCTCGTTCTGCTCTGATGAAGAGGCCAAGATGAGGATGGACAAACGAATAAAGAAGCAAAGGAAGAAATTGGCGTGAGTATCTGTTTTTACCCGACTGCGACAGAAGGAGGGTTATGTTTTTCGAGGGTATGTTTGTATGTATGTATGTAAGTTTGTATGTATAATTGTTTGGCACGCTCTGCAGGCTGAACAGCTCTATGGATTTTAGCTTGAGAGGTGTCGTTAGATTCGTATTTACTGTGAGAGTGACACTGGGTATATAAAAAAAAAAAAAAAATGGCGGATTTTTAGCGCCAAATTCAAATGTTTGGCTCGCTCTGCAGGCTGAACGGCTCGATGGATTTTAGCTTGAGAGCTGTCGGTAGATTCGTATTTACTGTAAGAGTGATACTGGGTATATTAATTTCTTTTTTAAAACACTGAAAAAATAAAAAATAAAAAACGGTAATTTAAAAAACTAAAAAACCCGACTGCTATTCTTTAAAAATCCCTAAAACAAGATAAATTGTAGCAGTCGGGACTCATTCGGGACCATATATTAGACTCATTCGTAATATAGGTATGTGCTCTCAATTCACTAATCCTCCATTTCTAGAATGGGTCCCGACTGCTACAATTTATCTTGTTTTAGGGATTTTTAAAGAATAGCAGTCGGGTTTTTTAGTTTTTTAAATTACCGTTTTCTTTGTTTAATTTTATTTATGCGAGATGTGTTTATCATCTGGCAGTCCTCTGGTACCACTTCAACAGATTTGCTTGATTTTGTACCAAATCAGTACATTCGCAAAACTACCCTTCCACTAGTTCCCAGTGTTGGTCTAATTTATACCAACTATCAAAAAACAATATTTATAAGATACAATTGAAGCATACATTTACTAAATGACAAAATCAAAAAATATATGTATTAACCCTGACCCCCTAACTGAATTTTGATAACGGCGGCAAACCTCAACACCACCTACTTCCAAACTCCGAGCTTCTACTCAAAAATTTCATATGGGAAAACCCAATGACACTGTGCCTAGCCTGGCAATTGAATCCAAGATCCCACCCCCAGCAGTCCCGCTTGCAACCACGAGACCAACAATACACTCAATGACAAAATACACTATGGTGTCGATTCTGTTATGCACAAGCTAAACTTAATTTAAACTATTTCTATCCTTTTCTCTCCAATAAAACAAGAAAAGGACAGACATGATTAAGACTTGTCAATTTTAGTTGATCTAAAACCTCTATACAATTATAGTTGACATGTCAGAACGCATTGATTAAAAACACGGAAAAGTTCAAGGCATAACTAATTTGATATCTTTAACTTAGTTCTAAGGTATTACCGTCCTTTTCTTTAGCTGTATGTTAGTAAGAGATGTCAATTCTTTAATTTTAGTTTAGTTTGTGAACAAGGGAATCTGCACCTATATCTAATCCACATTCTACCATCACACATTTGTATTACAGAAAACTAAAAGAAACAGGTGAAGCAGACGCCGACACAACGGAAGTGCCCGAGCTACTCACGTTAACTGACGAGGTGAAGCGTTTGTCCTCCATCAAGTTGGAGGCTAAGTTGAAGTCTACCACCCTACTGCTGGGTACCACGGGGGAGCTGCGTGTTGGCGTGACTCTCGCTAATAATACTGTTGAACTGCATAGCTTGAGGATTGCTGAAGGACAGGAAGGTTAGTACTTTGAATTGTGCTTGTTTTATGTACCTGCTGAATATGCATATTTTTATAATAGGATATTTCTTTAACTAAACTCTTAGGCTCAATTTCGCCTAAATCATACACATTTAGTACATATTTAGCGCTAAATGTGTTTAAATTATCATTGTGTCTCTGTCACCTACTAACAATGTGACAGGGTTGCAATGATGTTCTAAATACGTTTAGGCAGTAAATGTAGTTAGTGATTTTGGTGAAAGTGGGGCTTAGAGCTACAGTTTCGAGTTACTAGTACATTACTGTAGGGAAGACTCCATGAAACTCGATTTGTTCCGGCTTCCATTCTGATGTTGGGGACAACTGCTACCCTACCGACACTGAAAATTGGCATCTATTAATTAACTACTAAAATTAATAACTTATTCTACCGTTTCTCTCTTACAAATGTTGATTAATTGAGCCTACAAATTTTTGCTTCGGCTTCCCCTCTTACTGATTGACTGATTGAACCCTCGCCACTGGTACACAGCTACCTCGTGAACATACCGCCTCTGCAATCTGTTATTACCTTGTAGATTTATAGCGAAATATTTTTTAATGAAAGATTCTATTTTCTTTTACAGTTCAGTGTCTAAAACAAATAACACAACCGGGCCATCAAAAGGAGCCGCGATGTGTAGCTATCAGTTCAGACAATTTAGCTATTATATCGGCGTCCGCTGATTCTGTCAAACTATGGAGCAGGTAAGTTGCTACAGAAGAAATAACTTTATTACAATGGCGTAAGGTTTAAACTGCAACCAAGCATTAATGTCTTTTGAATGAGTTTAATATAACTTATTGAGATTTATCTGTTTAAATAACTGGAACAAATAAATGATAGAATAATTTAGTTGGTGGTTTAGAAGTATTGGGGAACAGATGAACATAAATATACATACACACATACATCATACATACCGGTCAAAATCATTACCGTCCTTTTTTGTCGCCGTAGTCGGGTAAAGAGAAAGAAGACAATTTAATAAGACGAGCATTAAGTACTTTCTACATAGTCATCATCCATATAAAATGATTTTAACAATTTTCTGTTTGAGTCAATAAACTTATTTCTCTCTTGCTTTATTTTACTTTAAATTGTATTTCGCACTCAGATCAACACAAATCTGTCTCCGTACGATCCCGGTGCCCTCGGGTCGTCCGTGCTGCATTTGTTTCGCGCCCGGCGACAGGCACGCGCTAGTGGGCTGTGTCGACGGCTCCTTACTGCTGATAGATGTAGGCGCCGGGAGAGTACTGGAGCAAGTACCTGCGCATACTGCCGAGTGCTCCACTGTCGGACTTACTCCTGATATGGTAAGCTTTATAAATCCTTAGCAAGTATAGTAGTAGCTCTGTGTGAAGGAACTCGTCCGCAGAAGTACTACCATAGTAAAATAGTAATAGAGAATATAAGGGTCGTTCTACACATAAGCGGGTCAGCACATTCGGTTCGGCATTTTCAATACAGTATTAAGCATACCGAACCGAATATTAATAAATGACAGAGATTAGTAAACAATGAAGAAATAAACACTATATTTGCACATATGTAAGATTATAATTATGGCATGGCATTATAAGATATGATAGAAGAGTCTTTTTTTCATGATTGATGGGCCTAACTCTTTAATTTCTTACAGCGAGGTTGCTTTTCCGGTGGCGGCGATAAGACAGTCAAACTATGGCAGTTTGAACTCATAGAAGACCCGACTGGAGAATCCAAAGCAAAGGTAACAAAGAAACCAATCTCTTTGACGTGTAACTAAACCTAATATAATTATTTAATAATTGTATTAATAAACTGCCACTGCCTCGTTGGCCTAGTGATTCTAAGCGCGATTGCTACGCTAGAGGTCTTGGGTTCGATTCCCTAATCGAGCAAAAAGTGTTATTGGGTTTTGTATTAAATTCTCAGTAGCAGCTCGGAGTTAAGATTTGTGCCCGGATAATGGCAATAGGCTCGCACCCTGTTACATGGGACCTAAAGCTAAACATACCGGTGAACTGTGATTGTACATTGATACACCTTTGCCTAACCCTTCGGGGAACACAGGCGTGATGGTACGAAAATAATAAATTTATCATTTTTTAGGTCCTCTCACTCTTGCATACAAGAACGCTGGAACTGGAAGAGACGGTGTGCGCAGTTAAAATAAGTCCAAACAACAAGTTTATTGCTGTGGCCTTGTTAGATTCAACTGTCAAGATATTCTTTCTTGATACTTTTAAGGTACACGGATTTTCAACCTTAATTTTCTGTATATAAGAACTACAATATAAACTTCTTTACAAGATTAACTTATATAATCTTACTAGCCTGTTATTGTCCCACTACACGAAAAACGCCTTTTCTCTAATTAGAAGAGGCCTTTTTAATGCCCGTGCCTCCTTTTAATAAAGCAGGCACGAGCACTGACCACCACGTTTGCTCAAGGTGGATTGACAATTCTAGACAGATACTAATTCCAAGTCCAAGTTTTCTTACGATGACTTCTTGAAAGTACATATAATTATAAAACTATCATTGGTACCACGGACTAGCAAGCGCAGCGTAGGACGTCCACCAACAAGATGGACAGACGACCTAATAAAGGTCGCCGGAAGACGCTGGATGCAGGTCGCTTCCAACCGGTATATGTGGAGATCTAAAGGGGAGGCCTATGTTCAGCAGTGGACGTCCTATGGCTGAGATGATGATGATGATGACCATTGGTACTTGCTTGTTATCGAACCCATAAACTTATTCATGAGGAGAGGCAGGCGCCATATCCTTTATTTCTTTTTTACTCTTTATTGTGATAAAAACGATTTACTTTAAAGATTTCCTTTCTCCTCACAGTTCTATCTATCCCTCTACGGTCATAAACTCCCCGTTCTCTGCTTGGACATCAGCTACGACTCCACGATCATAGCGACCGGCTCCGCAGACCGCAACGTCAAGATATGGGGCATGGACTTCGGAGATTGTCACAAGTCTATATTCGCGCACAACGACTCTGTGACGTCACTACAGTTTGTGCCCTCCACGCATTACTTCTTCACGGCGTCCAAAGATGGGAAGGTGAAGCAGTGGGACGCTGATAGTTATGATAATATTATTACTTTACATGTAAGTTGATAAATTTATTGCGGTTTTTAGCTCTTACTTCTCTTGTATTCATGTAACCCGTTATTTTCAGCTTTATTCATATAATTAAGTTTTTATTTGACACCATAAACACTTTCAAAAAAGAAGGCTGAAATAATCATCAATTTTACTAAGCAAATCGCGCAGTCAGTCAGTTTATAAAACATCCGACACTGCTCTTGCGCATATTATATTTCATAAATTGAGCTATTAGTTGATCGCAATCTCTTTTTCTTTTTGAGTAGGTGCTTCAAGTTACACTTACTTTTTGTTTTTGATAAAGTACTTGAGCCCGCTTTATATGTTATCTTTGAAAAATATCCACTTTAGATGAACCGGCCCGTAACCCGTGTCATTTGGCTTTGACAAAACCAAAACACCGTCCACATTTGTAACCATTTTGTATGGGAGTACGAGACGGATAAATGACGGTAACATTTGTTCACGTCACAAATACCGTCCACACTATCGGCACAGACACCCGACTTTGTCAAGGTCACGTTGTTCGGTTCGGGAAAATGTCACTAATGTGGACGCATCTTTAGGGATAATGTGTGTGTTTCCAGGGCCACGCCGGCGAGTGTTGGAGCCTATCGGTGGGCGCGGGCGGGCTGCACGCGGCGTCGTGCGGCGCGGACCGAGCACTGCGCCTGTACGCACGCACGGACGAGCCGCTCGTGCTCGGTGACACGGACGAGCAGGACGAGGGGCTCGCCACCGGGGAAACACATGTATGTGCAACTGTTGTTTGTGTGTGTGAGGCTATGGTTTTGTAAACGTACCCATAAAGCAGAGTAGGGCGAAGTTTAAAAAAAAATCTCTGTCAATGTAACAAGGTTAACTTTTGGGAGCCTGACCCCTTGAAAGCGATGCGAATCAGATGCCCTGTGAACTTCCTTTTTTATTTTTTGTGAACGATACTTTTCTTATAATTTTAATATTATTAAAAGCTTTGTGTTTTGTTTATTAGTTATGGATTTTGATTGAAATTGTCAAAAAAAAAGAGCTTAATAAAGAAGACTAGCTTATCATGACCAGATTGCGCAAAAAGACCGTACCATGTAATTATTACTGTTAAAAATTGTCTAGTTGCCACCACACAAACTCACCGATTTCATTATGGCATTATTTACAGGCGCCAGTCCCAGGATTGCCCGGTCTTACTATGCCAACAAAGAAAACAATAGGAGCGGAAAAAGCTGTAAGTATATTTTTTATACATGTGACATTCACTCGCCACATGAATTAACCTTTTAACTGCCACGTCAAAAAGGCAAAAAACGTGCTCTCAGCGCTAAGCTACGAATTCATCCTTTAATACCTATAAAATAGTAGGGAGTTGGGAGTTATTTACGGATAAAAGTCTGTCATGGGATCATGACCGAGGTGTGCTTAACACATTTTGGTTGATCATCTATACATGACTCCACAGTCATCTATAGATGACAAACCAAAATGTGCCTGGTCTAAAGGTTAAATAAAGCACAATACACGGTATTTTCCTTCAGTAGCGGCCAAACTTCTGCTCAGTTCGGTTGCCAGATCACATAACTATAACATTTACTTAGATCACGTCACAATACCAGTTTATAAAATGTTTAACTACCATCACCATCCATCACGCCTGTATTCCCCGAAGGGTTAGGCAGAGGTGTTCCAATGTACACCCACAGTTCGCCGGTATATTTAGGTCCCATGTAATAGGGGGCGAGCCTATTGCCAGTAACCGGGCACAAATCCAAACTCCGAGCTGCTACTGAGAATTTCATAGAAAAACCCAATAACACTTGTTGCCCGACCTGGGAATCGAACCCGGGACCCCTTGCTCAGCAGTCGCGCTTGCGACCACGCGACCAACGGGGCAGTAATGTTTAACTAACCCGAATATTTTATGATGCTATGTTTTAGGCGGACTCCATAATGGAATGCTTATCTGTGGGCGCGGAGTACAAGCGCGAGTTGGCGGAAGCACGCGGCCAATTCGTTCAGCCACCTCTTCTGATGGCTGCGTACAACTGCACCACGCCTGAACACTTTCTTGTCGAAACTGTCAAGAGGATACGATCCAGGTATGTTTGGAGCAAATAAATGAGCCTTTATTACTGCCATATTTGCTTTTAAGGGTTGGTTCCTGCTGTAACAGGAAACAAAAAAAAAATGGACACCTGCCTTATTTGTCGGGCGGTATCTCTTCTTTATAAATGAACTAAACTAACTAATAAATTACTCATTACCTGGAAAAAATTTGCAGTAGCTGTCTGATTTAAAAAAAAAAACACTTCTGTTGAAATGTTGTGTAAAAAAATTTCAAATTAATCCATCAACTAATTTCTGAGTATTGCGGACATACCCACAGAACCTTTTTTTTATGCGCACATGATCCGCGAAGCTCATTGAGGTATCAAACAGCCCTATATCACAAAAAACAAGCTCGATAAAGTTTTGTCATGGCGCTGAAATCTTTTCGGACAAACTACAAACGTATATCTATCTTCACTTCAACTATAAAACCAACATATTATTCCTCTAATTTCAGTGACCTAGAAGAAGCGCTGCTCCTCATCCCATTTAGCGTAGCCTGCGACATGGTGAAGATGCTGCCCAAGCTGTTAGACCGCGGCGACAACACGGAGCTGTTCTGTCGGCTCGCCATATTCCTGCTCAAGATACACCACGCCCCGCTCGTCGCCAACCAGGCGCTGCTGAAGCACATGATACAGATACAAGCCAAAGCGAGTATGAGGCTCAATGAGTTGCGAGTGAGTTTTGTATATTTTTTTTGTATTAATAACCTTGTTTGTTGTTGTTTACGGTTGCTGCGCTAGAGATCTTGGGTTCGGTTCCCAGGTCGAGCATGTGTTATTGGGTTTTTCTATGAAATTCTCAGTAGCAGCGCGGAGTTGGGATTTGTGCCCGGTTAATGGCAATGGGCTCGCCCCCTATAACATTGGACCTAAAAACTTTCGGCCAACTGTGGGTGTACATCGGTACACTTTTGCCTAACCCTTCCTTTCTCAAGCGTAGCAGTTGCGCTTACGACCACTAGGCTACCAAAGCAGTTAGGTACTTATAATTATTTTATAAATTTCCCAGGACATGGTAGGTTACAACGTGCACGCCCTACAATGGCTACGTCGCGACGCCGAGGCGGCCGACAGCGAGCAGTTGTTCCGCGAAGCGTTCACAGAGAACCGCAAGAGAGACAAGCGGAGACGCGCCCGACAAGCGGTCAAACGACCTATTGTCACCGTTACTTAGGATAAGGAACAATAAATAAATGTTAAGACAGTTTGTCTGTTTATTTGAAAGCGCTAACCTCGGAAAGTGCTGGACGGGATTTTATGGACCACGTAGAACAGTCTTACTAAGAGGTATTGAGTTGCTGCTACAGTAACTGGGGGGGTGTGGAGGTCAGATTGGCAGTTGCTTCATGTAAGAACTGTTATTCAGCTGCATCCAGTTATATTGGAAGCCGCCCCCAACATAGTTGGGAAAACGCTCTAGACTAGAACTATGTCAATAGACTTAATTATTATGAGTGTCTCTTGAAAAAGGATTTTTTGTACTCGCACAAAAACAGACTCAGAGGGTTATAGACATAACAAGGAAGTAAATTAAAAAGTAAAACATAATAATAGCTGCTATAATTTATTTGTAAAAAAATATTCTACTCACTACATAGCCAATATATCAGTTAAAACTTTAATAATTTAAGTATCCATCCCTGCGTAAGTCACATTATTTATCATCTATACAACAATAACTAATGTTTCACAATGAGTATTCCGGCCACGTGTTCATACTAAACAATCTCAAACGGATAATTTATGCTGAAACTTACTATAAATACGTACAGTTATGTAATTTGACAACAACAATAACAAATGGTCCTTCAAGCCTTCTATATTGGAAATTATTGCTTTACATTATAGTATATAATAATATAAATACGTCTTTACGAGGAAAATTGTTTGCAGACTAATCTTAATATCTGCTTATAGTTAGACGAGTTCAAATTTGACGTTAAAGACGAGCTTATCATTTCAATGGCGTGCTACTGGACGAGTGAGCTCACAGCATCTAGGTAAATACAACAATTTCTTAATTAACACTACGGCTATTATAATTAGTTTGGATTATAAGGCTACGGCGACCATGCTGGTCTATTGCTTTCGTCAAATTTATTGCTATCATAACATTAATCGAACTAGTTCGAAGTATATCACAACAGTCCGTGAGCTCACCCGCGCAGCGCACACAATATATAATTGACAATATTCATTCTATATTATTCAGAATTTACTGTTCAGTTTTACATACAATGTTCATCACCACTTATCACAATGTTATTGCTTTTCGGATACACACATCTACATTCTCCAACAAAATATATCACAATGAATAAAAATACTTTTACACTATCATTTTTCGAATAACTCGAGTGAAATAGAACGTGAGAGAGAATACAAAAAACAGAAGACATTATGAGAGTTCTTGTCAGTCTTTAATCTTCGAAAAATGATGTTACATACAATGTCGAATGGAATTCCTAAGATATGAATACGAAGCCCATATTCCAGCATAAATTATAATAATACACAACAGTATTGGTACTGTCTGCATCTCTGTCAGACGTGATAATAAAAACAAAATCACAAACACATGCTTGTTAGAGCGTAAGCACACACAACACAACCGGTTTGTTAGTAACTAAATGACGATATACATTGTTCATCAACTCTTAATACCGATATATCCATAAGTTAACCTAACATAATAAATAACCAAATTGGAAGATCTATCATAGCTGTATTCTGCTGTACGTATCGAGTGAGACACAGAGGAATACGAAACGGATTGGTCTTGCAGCAAGGAGACAACGATGTTCCAGTGAGAATATCTAACCAAACATTCCACTACCACCGACAACTATCATTAACAATTTAAATTCGGAAGTCAATCTAGATAAAAACCTATAAAAAAAGAAATACAAAAATAATAAACCTAACACAAATGTACAGCGTAGAGTTCAATAAAATAATACTGTATCACTACTGCAACTAGCAATATTAGTGGAGATTTAGAACTGTTATAACGAATCATGTACGTGGATTACTTCAATACTCCTACGTGCGCTAATTTATAATACCACGAATCCCCTTCGCGACGTATTCATAAACAACTGGTTTGCATTGCCGCAATAACCACTTCCACATTCGAGGGAAGCCTTTCGTCTTATAAAATAGCGTCTATAGGATCGTGTATTTTTTCCTATTTAAGAACGAATCAAAATGGTTTATTAACAATTACAATCAAATTCGAAAAATAACCAACATAAAAATCCACTTCAATGTTCACTGACTTAAATCATTAATTACTTCAGGCTCCAATTTAAATAAAAATATTCGAGATAAAATTCGGTCAAAGATACACTCTTAGAAAAATAAACACACCCTAGTTACTAGCTATATCAAGTTCCAAAATAATCATGGATAGATCTTTCGAGTTTTAATTTAATATCATCATAAAGAGAGCTAAAGTTACTTAGAGAGCGAAACAGCTTTAGAATTTACGTAAGTTACAGTTCCATCATAAAAGCTAATGAAACATTATTGTCAAGGTAGACTGCTACTCCGAAATAAACGTAAGCAATACTAAACGGTACACACTACACCGACAACTATACAGTGATCCCAATAAGAATGAATAAATAATCTCAATTTTTAAAGCTTTTAAAATACAATAAGCTTGACGTAACGTTGAAGGTTAGCTGCAACAGAATCACACGATCTGGTGTCTCAGCTTCGTTACAGCTGAGGTTTGTCTAGCTAAGTATTATCACAATGTCTCATAGACTGCTGTATTTTACTGGCCCGTGGGGTTTCGATAATTAAACGAACTAACACTAAATTAAGTAGAGACGTCAAGTAAAGGACGGTGACAGAGTTCACAGCTAAATAAGTCGAATGGAAGCAATAACAAAACAGCCCAGTTCAAGGTACAGATAACGTAAATGCTTTCTGCTATAATATACACATAACACTGACCAACATGAGGTGAATCCGGTAGATTTTAACTCAATATAATGCCACAACGTTTCTGCTAAATGGTTTGTTCTAATGCTTAACGACCAAAAATGCCCAATAATATAAATGGATTGAAAAATTAATTCTTAAAATAAATCTTTTACCTATGATGTACTATATCTATTTTAATAATGCCAAAGTTACAGGTTTGTATTAGTAATGTATAAAGGCAACATCATGTAAATATAATGTTAATGAGAAAAGAATACTATTTGTTACAGATTCGTAAACAAGTATGTTCTAAAATTTCTTTAGTTTAAGAATTTAATCATTTTCAAGCGGATAATGCAAAAAAGCATGGTAAACCAAATTTTTCTTCTTATAATTTCAAAATAAACTTTATATTACTTATAATTTAATTTACCAACCCTACGGTATTCATGTTTTCTGGACTTCTAATATTTCCAGAATCACATTTGCTTGTCATTATTGCTTCTTCTCATTTCGTTACCTTAACTAAGAAAAATACTCGACAGAAATAAAAAAAAATACTTACATTGTAAATACTGACCGAAATGGGAAATAAATTAGACACTTATAATTTACTGAATTTAAGCATTATAAACTAGTACGTGAACAATAAAATTTACAATATGACCTATAACTAAAAGAATACTTGCGTCCTGCAATAGGTAACCGTAAATATAATTTCAATAATATCAAAGAGAGCATTCTAAGGCAAGGCTTACTATAATTAAACCCGATATCATAGTGTCATTATCTTTTTGAGATTTATAATAACAGATCGAAATTCGCCTGTGCGAAATTTTAACGAATAAACCCGAATAGTTTTCATACAGCTGTCCGAACTAATCTCATGTGTGGATCATTCCGAGCAGCCATATCACAAATTGCACGATGCTTACACATGCATGACCAACAATCATACATATCACATGTTAAGAAAATATGTACACACGGAAAGTATTCTTTCGCATAACGTTCACTGTGGTACCATTTTCTTTCCTATACATTAAATAGGCACTAATACAATGAATGTAATATTGTTTCCCGCGACCAAATAACCAAGTTGTAATGCGTAATGCCCTGGTTTTTGTATATTGTAGACCGCCTTTCTAGATGGTTCGGTTAGAATATCAAACATAAGAATGTCGATCGCGAAAGTCAGTGACATGACTCTAGAAACTCGTCAATACTAAACGAATTCTAGTAACAACCATACCTATAATTCTTTATCACGATCGACAATCTTTTGCCCAGTTTTAAAACCCCCTAGTAACTGTTCAATTCAACCGGTCGTTCAATATATTATTCGGAAAACCAAAACCATCAATAAAGTGCTAAGTGAGAATCTTCTGTGAAAAATGTATGATCTCCTATAAAAATAATTCACATTTCTTTATAGTACTATGACGACCGGACGAAAGGAATGAACCATTCAATATATATTTTCCCCTCTATTGTCATCAACTGGCCTGAACTATCACTAAATAGATATTTAGTACTATTATAATACCAAGAATGTTATTGCATGTATACCTTAAGTCTATAAATTTTTATTGCTTTCCGACTGAGTGCTACAGCGACTGTTTTACAAAAGTGTTGTATGCGTTCTCCTTTTGTGAAACAGCCGTGGAAGCACTCTGTATATATAAGAAGATAAGCTATCTATAAGAAATATACACGCAATGCTCTGTAAGGGAATAATGTGTAGTGTTGAGGGTGTGATCGCGTGGTGTCTGCGTCGTGGGTGGCGAGAGTTGCGTGGCTATCACAGAGAGCAGTCAGTGAGATTCTTCAGCGGCGGCTACGTGGCTGGCTACGAGGTTCAGCGGCGCCTCGTCGTACTCAGGAGCGTTCAGACCCACCTGCGGTAGTAACACCTGTTTAGTGGTCTATAACTAGTCTCTTCCTTGTCCTCATTCTTGTCCGTGTCGACACAGAAAAGAAAGAGGACTTCCAGAAATTTGAAAGGTTAGAATATAATATATTTTTCAATAGTTCACAATTTTCAGTAGTAAGTGTCGTAATGGCCCAGTGGTTAAGGCGCTCGCCTCTCGTGCACGAGGTTATGGGTTTGCAACCAGGCACAGACCAATGTGACGACTTTTTCTAATTCACATGTACTTTCTGAGTTAATCTTGGACATCACTGACATGGTAACCATGTCAGAAGCCCTTGAGGCGGTTTAGAAACTCTGACACTAGGATGTGTGAGGTCGTTAAACCTTACTGCCTTCACGATAAAGAGTAGAAAACATTCGTGGCGAGGTTTAGAGATCCTCTGGTATTAGTGCAAAAGTTGCCTGCAGGAGAAGTCATGAAGGTAGTGTCAGGTACCTGTTCGCGGTGCGGGCGCACGGCGCGCGTGTTGTGCGCGTGCAGCGCGGCCAGCAGGTGCGGCTGCAGCTGGCGCCGCAGCGCCGCCAGCACCGCCTCCTCCGCGCCCTCGCCCCCGCTGCCCGCGCCGTCGCCCGCCTCGCCCCCGCCCCCAGCCCCGCCGCCCCCGCCCCCGCCCACACTGCGCCGAGATTCTGCAACAATAGCGATGCTTTTACACACTGTCAACATAAAGGCCAATCCGGTCCAATCTTAGTGGCGGCTCGGACGTTAGCTGCGAATGCTGTTTCGCGCAGGTTTATTAGAGTTCATAATAATTTGACTCCATTTAATGATTTCTAGATACATATATGTATATGCTATAAAAGTAATTAAATAGACCCTAAAATTTAGGGTCTATTAGTCAATAATAATTTAGGGCCTAAAATATTATTGACTTGAATAAACTTGCGCGAACCTACCATAAAGTTTAATTTCCTCTACGACTTCAACATTTTCAATGCTCTAACCATTTCGAAATCAACCTTATTTCCACTACTATAAAGTTGACATTTGTATACACGAACTGGAAATAAGGATAAGACAAAATTTCACGAAAAAAATCATACTCACTGCTCTTAGTGTGCTTGCCGTCATGCCTGGGTCTGCGACGGCGCGTGTGTATAGTGTCGCGTCTCATGGCCGTCGGTCGCGGGACTCCGTGCAGCTTGAAGTACAGCCCGCACGCGTTGCACACCATCTCGCCGCGGGCGTCGCGCCGCCATATTGTCGTAGTGTGCGTGCCACAGTTACTGCAGGACAGTTCGACGCGCGGCCCCGACCGCGCTGACCCCGCCCCGCCTGGTGTTGATGACGCTTCTGGTGGTTCCTGCTGCATACACAAATTATGTCTCGTTAACTATATCAAGACTTACGAGTATTAAGATTGCGATGGAACTGTGATGGTAAATTGAAATATAAGATTAGCCCCTCGTTCACTAGGCAAGCTGATTCAGTTCGCTTAACAATAAAACTTCTTATCGTTACCTACGTATACATCTTACCCTAAAAATATTTTTTTTTTACGTTTTATGCCCAATACAGTGTACAACTCTTTACAATTATAGTGAAATAACGAAGCTTATTATAAGCAAGCATTGAAATAACAATAGCGTTGTAACGTTATTTTTCTATTGTTATATTTATACCAGAAGACGATGACCATATATTATTATAGTAAAAATTGGGAAGGCGACTTAGCTTTGAAGAAATGGCACTTTGATATCAATCTATCACATATTATGTAGATAGCAAATAACTTACATTCTCAGACGCTGCTTGTGGCCACTGCGTGTTGGTGGCGGGCGGGTCGACGGCCATGAGAGGCTGCGCTCGCGCAGGGAAGCTTTGTTTTCTCCGCGCCGTGCCCGCCACGCTCGACCCGCGCCCCGAACTGTGCCATTCACCGTTCTGTTGACAATAACATAAGTAATTATATATACCATCACGCTTGTATTCCCCGAAGGGTTAGGCAGAGGTGTACTAATGTACACCCACATTTCTCCGGTAAATTTAGGTCCCATGTAATAGGGGGCGAGACTGTTGCCAAACTCCGAGCTGCTACTGAGAGTTTTATAGAAAAACCCAGTAACACACACATAAGTAATTGTTAGGTATAAAATGTTTCGGGGTTGCGGGTTGTATGAAAGAGATACCGCGCCCCCGGAACGCAAAGGGCACAAAAGGAACACGGATGGGTTTTAGTCAGTAAAAGTGTAACACTCCCACCCGCCCCGCCCAGGGCGGGAGAAGTCATTTGATGATTTCCCATCCGAAAAGAAAGGTATAAAATGTTTAGTGTACATTACAATCCTATGATCGACATTTTTTTTACAATATTTGTTAGAAGCTCAAAGCCGGAAAGCTGGAAGCCAAACCCAACATAGTTGGGAAAAGGCTAAGCAGATGATGATGTAAGAAGCTTACAATCTTCTGGCAGTAGACGTTTGATGATGTAGGATATATTACGTAACATACCCAGGTAAGTACCGGAGGTAATTTATCTTGTACACTACTATGACGTCATTCACATATATACGAGAGTATAGAAGAACTAACTTTTCCTACTCTTTACAAAATTAACAAATTGTCACAAAGACACATAATAATTCATCTTATAGAATACTAGCGAACTATGTACCCGCGACTTCGCCCGCGTGGCTTATTTCACCCGCGTTAAGTTACGTCTTTGGTTACTGCTCCGCTCCCCAGGGTCATAGCGTGATGTTATATAGCCTATGACGCTCACAAATAACGTGGTCTAACGGTAAAAGAATTTTCTAAATCGGTTCAGTAGATCCAGAGATTACCCCCTACAACTTCACAAACAACCTCTTTATAATATTAGTATTAGTACAGATCTACATTGTTCTAGCCAAACACAATGATAGATAAGTTTACTTCTCACAACCGCACATATTATACGTTATCTCAGTTTGAAAATCTAGCATCGATACCGCTTATATATGTAGGTATGTGAGATAACAATAAGCACATATCTTAAACGAGACAAGGAAAATGTAGTGAAGATGAACATTACCATAACATTAAAGAAGTTATTTCATGCTGTCATAAGATTCAAACTAATATTAGAAACGTAGAGCAATTTCAGGTTTAGTAGTGAACAGTTCAGCATACTAGTCCCAGCTAAAATATAAAAGAAGTGAATTGTTTAACTGGCAGTGCGTTTAAACGGACTAAATTTTGCTTGAAAAGTTCTGAACTGTTACAGTATTTTTTCGGAGATTATTTTCCTTTGTTGTCGGACCTACTTTTAATAACAAAGCAAATCCGCTATCGAATCTATATGGTGCGATGCAGTACGATATCTATATAGGTTTATAATAAATATACAATCAAGTTATAAATGGCAAGTAGTTGTTTTGGTACTTTAAATTCCTAGTGTATAAAAACGAACTAGGAAAACAGAAAAATACGTTTCTAATCACCTGTTCTATTTACGTTGACGTCATAATATAAGATTCATTGATTGACTTTACTACTCAAGAACTGGTTCTACAGGAATTAAGTTTTGGCATTTAAACCAAGTAATTAGCCAAAAAAAAAAGCCATAAAACTTGTTGTATTTACGACGGCTTGCAATGATAAGAACGACATTGATGTCGATCAGAGGCAGTTATTATTATTATAGTAATAATTAAAACACATTTGTGGTGTTGACATACAACATTGAACTGCTGGTAATTTTGCAGTAGGTACTTGGAATTCTGCCCAACCACAAGAGGATAGCATGAAGGTCAGTATCATTATTATTATTTCATACAATTGACTTCATCTTAGCATTTTTTTACTAGGTGATTAGTAAGTGTCTACCCTGATATTAAAATTTTTCATAGACATACTTATTAATCAAAATAAAAAATTTGGCAGCTTTTAGTGCACTCGGTTTATACTTTATGGTTGTCTATTCTCTCTAGACAAATTTTCAACGACGAAACTAATGTTCAGTTACGTTGAGCACCACGCTAAGGACAAATGTTCTATGACTTCTATGCTTCAAATAAAATTTGGCCAAATCTTATTAAAAAAAAACTGGAATAATTTAGATACTATTCTCTGAAATATTATATGCTCTATTATGTAGTTATCAGTGATGTGGGGACAATTTTTGTAAGAGGAAAGGCGTACCTAGCTTAAATTGCTAAATACTATGACATACAAATATTTACAGTCAAATCATTTGCACAAATCCCCCCACAATCATTTCCGTGATGATTTTTAATGATGGTATATTTAAAATACCTAGTAGTAAACAGGAGATACTACTGACTGCCATTTTTCAATGATGGCAGAGTAGCTATTATTCTAAGGGGAAGCCGGTAGAAATCAAGATGTATGGTATCCTCGCCATTGGTAGGCCATTAGAAAATAAGGTAACTTTTACCGTGCCAAGGATTCTATGAACATTTACCTACATTCATATCACCTATTCAAAACAACAATAGTATATTGTTGTGCATTGATTACTCGTATAAATTTTGATAGCCCATTATTTGATTGACTCATTAAGAATATTTTATTATCGCATCACAACGTAGTTAGCATTTAAGGAAATCTTTTATCACAAACAAGTACATACATTGTTCATAAAACACGGTTATCAAACATAATTCTGTTATCAGTGTATCGAGAGTAATTAAATAATGCAAATGTAATTATTTGAACTCGATGTTATTTGTAATACAAACTGCATTATGCAGGTATTTGTGGGGTTATCCAATGGTGGCCCAGTGGTTGAGGACCCGTCTCTCATGTATGAGATTGTGGGATTTTCAATTCATAATAAGTTAGTCTTGGAGATCACTAACATCTTTTAAGGAAAACATTTTGAGAGCTAGGGAAGAGGGAGTGCACCTGTTACCGCACACACTTGTGCACTATAACAATCTCATGCGTACCTGGCTAGTCTGCATTTAGATACTAAGCCGCCGTGGTCGGTATCGCTTTGGAGAATACATTTCATTATTGTGTGGTAGGTAATTATGTGAAGCAAAGTTCGCAGTAATTCGAAAAAAAAAACCGTTCCTCGTACTTTTCTGGTACACGTGCAGTGTGACTTAACGAGTGATTCCCCGCTATTCCAACAACCTGATACTAAACAATCCTTATCTAATCAGAAACAGTACCTATATTACAATAGCATGTCGAAGTAATTAAGAAACGCTCCAATAGTAGTCGTCCTGTCTAAAACTAGACATTACTCATAGAGTGGACGACGAAGCGGATCATATGGTCGTAGATAACATGCGCATGAGCAGATAGCTCCTTCAAGCGCGGACCTTGGCAATACGCCAAAAAAGCTGGACAGATAAGACAACACAAATATTGGACTGAACTTTATTTAACCTATATGTTTTGTACTATTCCTATTTTATTCTTGTGTTTAAAAAATAACTGACAGCTGTTTTATAATATTTTATTTTATTAATTCACATACATACATACATACATACATACACACACACACACACATACATAAACTCACGCCTTTTACCCATGGAGACAGAAACCACAGAACATCAACATACTCTTTTTGCCTCCTCCACGTTCATACTGGTCATACAAGCACACCGATTACGAGTACTACGCACCCGACCTTTCTAAAGAACCTCACCAACAAGTCTAGGGTCTTTAACTAATACTAGGCATAAAATAATCTTCACTATTCACATGTAAATAACTGGGTATATTGGTAATTGTAAAATGTCATAATGGCTTAGCGCCTCTCATACATGAAATTGTGAGTTCAAATCCGGACAACTGCCAATGTGACTTTTAAAATAAATATGTACTTTCTAACCTAATCTTGTATATCACTGACATCGGCGAAGGAAAACATCGTAAGAAAACAAATCCGCCTTTGTCTAATCTTGCCTTACCTGTATCAGGAGAGGTCTTTGCCCTGCAGACAACAATTGGCTTATATTGCTTTTTTTATATTATTATTGGTGATTACAGTAATTACTAACTGGAACCACCAATCCAATTGCCAACCGTGGTCATGCTTATTTTACATTCATACTTATGTTCATAGGTTTCAGAGTGTAAAATATGACTTGTAAATAACCATGCAAACTCCAAAAACGAAGTAAACAACATAGTACATCCTCCTTACTTCCTACTAATGTTATACATCAAAAAGTTTGTGAGGATGGACGGATGTTTGTAACTCTTTCACGCTTAAACGGCTGAACCGATCTGGGTGAAATTTAGTACTGATATAGATTATAGTCTGGAATAACACATAGGTTACTTTTTAACCCGTAAAAATGTACGGTTCCCGTGGAACAATACTAACCAATTTTGACGCGGATGAAGTCGCGGGTAGAAGCTAGTTTATTATATATTTAATCATGATACTAGTCCGTTTACAACATTGATACGAAATAGATATTGTTTCATTACGTACCGTGCATGACTAGTGATAATAAAACTAAACTCAAATGCGGAACACGTATGCGAACATAATTTCCTTATTCGTTTAACACAATAGAATTTTATAGCAAGTCTTCAACCATAAACAGTTAAAAGTAAAAGGCAGTAAGTTGTTATAACGAATACATAAGTAATGTCTGTCTCGTGCTGCCAAAAGGAGCCATCCCACATTTACTTAGGTACTAATTAAATTAATAGCGTCATTTTAACGTGCCAAATAATGTAAATTATGATGCAGCAATAACAGTTCAATGTAAAATCCAAACTCATGGATTACATTAAAAATAAAGTTACAATTACTTCCAAAAATAGGAGAAGTTTTGATGTGGGTTGTTCGGTTTTGGCAGAACTAACCCCAATTTTAATTGACTTGCGTACACAAGATTTAATGTAGAATTACAGTTCTACACAAAAAAAAACCACTAAACTACTAAAGCTTTGTGTATAAATAAAGAGATCAAGTAATCCATATCAACTCAACATAATTATGTATTTAACAACATTTTTTGCAATCATCGCCTACTAAGTTTTTCATACACAGGAAAATAATTATCTTTCAACTGCTTTTCCATATCAACATTTCGTAGAAATATGAGTAATGTAAATAAGTAGTTATCTATTGTTCGTACCGTTATCTACCTTTGAGACGTAAGGAAGTACTAACTCTACTGAAACTGCAACAAACACAAAATATAAAATGCATACGACGTAGTTTTTCAAAGGAATCATGTCGTGGATTTTGGACTAAAGAAAACCTGCATTCAAATTTGAAAAAATACTTTTACACAACCCGGATATCGAACCCAGTTCTTCATTATTTTAGTAACAGTTCTGCAACCTCTGTAATAAGTACGCACAAAACTACCCATAAAAATAAAAGATTGATGTACTTATGCATTGCTTTTAATGCAGTTTTTCTAAACTCAAAAATTGACTCCTCTTAACGGATCACACATTTACCGAATGCAACTGACCGCAGGTTGAAAACTTCTAGTTAAGGCTAGGGTTTAAATGTAACAATAACGATTGAATTTAATCAATGCTAATAATATACTAATACTAATATAATATTGTAAAGAGGAAAGATTTGAATTTTTGGATGTAATAACGAATAAACTTAAAATAACTGGACCGATTTAAAAAAAAAAAAATCCGTTTGAAAGTTACATTATAACTGAGTAACATCCTTACTAATATCCTTATCCTTACTAATATTATAAATGCGAAAGTAACTCTGTCTGTCTGTCTGTCTCTTCTTCACGCCTAAACCACTGAACCGATTTCAATGAAATTTGGTACAGATATAGTCTGGGACCCGAGAAAGGACATAGGATAGTTTTCATCCCGGAAATACCCCGGGAACGGGAACTATTAATCCACGCGGACGAAGTCGCGGGCAAAAGCTAGTATGCTATATAACATCACGCTACGGCCCACGGGAGCGGAGCAGCAACCAAAAACGTAACTTAACTCGGGTAAAATAAGTCACGCTCACGAAGTCGCAGGTAGTTCTCTCATAAAGGTAGATACATTGATAACACTAATCTATTTACATAACTTTGCTTTAATCGAATGCCTTAGTGAGAGTTGGAGTATACACTAGATTTAACACTTGTATGACTGATCTCCACGCTCACACCACACATTTTTGAACATATGCAGTCAAAAGTTTATTTTTTTGATGAATAGGAAATCATTAAATGACTTCGTCCGCTCTGGGCGGAGCGGAATGGAGTGCCAGACTATTACTGACTAAAACCCATCCGCATTTTTCCTAATGCCCGTTTTATTCCAAAAATGCCATTTGCATTATGTACGCCTTTTTACGGTGTATTTTGTACATAAAGTCTTAATAAATAAATAATAAATAGGCATGTACTAACCGGTGACACAGCTCCGTTGTTCGGTTGCTGCATGGTGCTCGAGAGCGGGGAGGCGGGCGTCCTTAGTGGCGACACTGTCATGCCGAGCTGCTTGCTGTTGATTAATCGTCGTAGTAACTGTGTTGCTTCGCCACTGCGACCTGGACAAATAAGACAGAATTGGTTGAAAGAGACATCTTCTTCTTCTTATCGTGTGGGCAGTAAGGTCTAACGACCCCACACAGGTCAGAGTTTCTAAACCGCCTCAAGGGCCTCTGACGTGGTTACCGATGTCAGTGATGTCCAAGATAAACTTAGAAAGTACATATGAATAAAGACACATAAGAGACACCGAAAATATAATAATAATAATTCCCTGAATCTGCCTCCTAGTACCTACTATCTCTATACTAATTCTATAAAGAGGTAAAGTTTGCGAGGTTGTACGGGATAATCTCTGGATCTACCGAACCGATTTAGAAAATTCTTTTACCCATAGAAAGCCACGATAGTTGTGAGTGTCATAGGCATATAACATGACGATCAATAGATAGAGTAATTCAAGAGTAAAGTTTATAGCCGGGGCTGCGGGTTGTTGCCGGGGCTGCGGGTTGTTCGAAAGAGATACCGCGCCCCCGGAACGCAAAGGGCACACGAAGGAACATAGATGGTTTTTAGTCAGTAAAAGTCTGACACTCCCTCCCGCCCCGCCCAGGACGGGAGGGGTCATTTGATGATTTTACCATCTCTAAAAAAAAAAAAAAAAAAGAGTAAAGTTTATACGTATATACATTACGGTGCAACGCATGGGAGCGGAGCAGTAACCAAAGATGTAACTTAACGCGGGTGAAATTAGTCGCGGGTAATTCGCTAGTACTAAATACGAGCAAACAGGTGAGGAAGTTCCTGCAATACGAATCAGACAACTCACACTAACCTATCCTCTCAAACATGGCCCTTATCTCTCATTTCAAAACTCCGCTGCTCCTTTTCTACTTCTAAAATATTCACTGGGGGAGATGCCTGTCAGGCTCTTATTGACTTCAAAATAACCAAACAACGTGACTTCCGCGTACTTTCCTTCTATAATAGCATTAATTTTAATATAATGTTAATTAATAATTTGAATAGAATATTGTTCGTTGAATTTTTTTTACATTATTTGTATAAATATTTTAAATTTCTTTTTTGTGTGGAATTTTTTGAAGTTCAGAGGAGCGCTTCACGGCGCACCTATGTACTTTCTACGGTGCCTAGGTTGGGAAGCTCTCATAATATGAAGATTTGTTACATAAGGCACATGCGAGCTCATCAACGGCAACTACAGCGGAGCTGAAGCAATCGCCTTAACCGAAATCGGTCGGACAAAATCATCATCATTATCATCAACATCAGACCCCTTTACCCAAAACTTTCAATAATACACACAAAGTATTTATATGGAACTGCGCAAGAAGTCCTTTGTTGTTATTAATTCATTATTAGATAAAAACCAATAAAATAATGCACATAATTCAATTTATTGTCAGCGCAATAGATTGATGTAATCATGTTATTGATAGGTTGGTCCCTAGCAGCGGGAGACCCAGTACATGCAAAATTAAACCTTCTTAACATTGAAAGAGAGTTGAAATTTGCATTATCTGATGTAATTTCTACGGTTTATTCCCAACACTTGCCACTTAAATATTCTGAATTTATAATGTGAACAGTAAAGTAAAAGTGACAAGGTTCAATGTCAGATGCAAAAGTGAAAAACATAGTCGACTTTATTTTCACATAATATAATACAACTCGTTAAATCAATACGATTCATATACAAGTTGAGTTTTGGAGATGGAAAATGGTTCAAGAAGTTGAATCTGGAATTGTACTAAAACGTATGTTTTGGTTCGAATAACAGTGCCCGATACGATCTTTTTTCAAAAATGTTGGTGATGCTCGGTAGGTAAAAATCTGGTAATACACATGTTAGGCGGAAAAGAAATGGCTTTTACGTTCAATTCTTTTTGATTGTTTTAATGAATCGCCACTTGTAGATACCGCTTTAAACACAAACTCGCTATCGCAAATCCTGCAACCTGTCAATCATCGTTATCTTTATGTATGTGTGTGTGAGCTCACCGTTTTGCCTGTGTAAAGCCTGCCACAGCGACTCTTTGTCTTGTTCGTGTTCCATCGGGGGCTGCGGCGAAGACTGGGTTGATCTTGCCGACTGTGTCTCTTCAGGGTCGTCCTGTAATGTACAAAAGGTTTATGAAGCTTGAAATTGTATATATTTGTTCTGAAGAGATGAACATAAGAATTCTGGCTTACGGTTCAATGCTGTCAAAATTTGGTTCTGATAAAAATAGACCCGATCGAGGGCGTTGACACCCTATTTCTCAAATAGTGCCCAGTGTAATAAGAAGCGAGCCTATACCCACAACCCGGGCACAAATCTGAAGTCCAAGTCGCTACTAGAAATATCCTAAAGAGAAATCCCAATAACACTTCGACTTAAAACCCCACACAACGAAGCATTAAGAAATCTATTATTATGATCCTGTCTAACACAGGAATTGAACCAGTTACAAACAGGTTGATGGTATCAGTAAAATGTTTGTAGGTCACACAGGTTGCAAAAATATCACTCAATGTCGCTGGATGCAATGACGTCATCCCAACCTCGTTTGTTATCTCTCATTTTCTATTGTGGACGACAGAATACCTAGTTGACCTTCCTTCGTTACATGCCACTGAAATTACTACTCTACAAATTGTGTAAGGATCTTACCTGCGACATCTGAGATATATCCATCTGTAGCCTGTCCGGGTCTGAGCCACTACTGCTTCTACTGCAATCTTCATACACCGATGAATTTTCCTTCGACGCTTTCATTTTGGTCCGTCCAAAAACATGTTGCTTGTACTCATCGACAAAGTTCGTCTTATGTGTGAGTGCACCGTGAAAGTATGTGTTCGTGTGGTCTTGCTGGTCGTTCTGTTCGTTGGGCTCGTTTTTTACTGAACTGTAAAGTGAGAGGTCCATCTCTTTGTTGTCATGGTCTTCGTTGCTGGTCGGGCTGGCGGCGTGCTGCGGCGCGCCGTACGCGCTGTACTGCTCGTCCGCGTACTCGTGCGGGTAGCTGTCGCCGCCGCTCGTCGCGTGGCTCCTGTCTATAACACCCGCGTAGTTCGGAGGGTACTTCTGAGATTCTTCGTTTTCCCGCTGAGCGACCGCCACAGCCTTGCTTATAATATCGATGACGGTGTTGCAGTGCATCACCTCTCTCGCTCTGTCCGAGGGCGGTAAACTTTGCACACTGTTGTACATTATATGAGGCTCGTCTTCCTGTTTGACCGCATATTTACTTGGGTCGTAATTTTTTATCTGTAGTAGTGTGACCGCCGCCTGCCGGCTCTCCAGGTTTTTCATCTCCTCAGTCGAATCCGGGGAGCCGATCTCGGCATATTTGTGTTTCAACTCTTGTTCGTACTCGCTATCGCTCAGTGGTTTGATAATTTCTTCCAATTTCGCCGCCGTTATATTCAGGATTTCCTTAAAATAAAAGACAATGTTTGAACATCAAACGGCGCTTCGTACTTATTAGTAGGACGATAGCACAAACAAACATCGACCAATGAGACGCACGCTCATTTCATGTCACTCGTGATATCAGGCGGCTCCTAACTGATAAGATAAAACGTATTGTGATCCGAAGGTATTCTCCAGTACCCTTTCTAATTTTGAAGAAAATGTATTTCCCAACGATATGCAAAGTGAGTGACCGTAGTGACCGAGATAGAAAACAGAGACGATCGGTGTTTGTGTACCTAAAAGATTATATAAGTAATGGTGTTTCTTTGTTGTAGGTGTTAATGATATTATGCGTCCTAGTTTCGTCGAGCCGCGCACAAGAGGCCGACGCGGAAAATGTACCATGTGATATTACCATACAAGATTCTTCCAATCTGACATTAAACTGTTCGCGCCGGAACATTGACGAGATTCCCAAAAATTGGCCGGAGAGGATAAACAGCGTAGACAAAGGTAACAACACCGGTACGCAGGGAGAGTAAGGCGGACAATTTATCATCGTAGATAAATGTATGAGTATGACGCAAACTAAACAAATAACTGCAATTCAATCAGGTTTATAATCAACGTTAACTAAAAATAACTATCGGTTGATGATCAACATCTGATCAAGTTTTAGTGTGATAATAAATTATTCGTAATATAAATTCGGAGAGTCGTGCCTACGTTACGTACGGTACGTACCTTCGTTTATGGATGCAGTGAAGCTTACCGTGGGTGGAGTGGATTAGGTTTTATGATAATACTTAGTTTTATGAATATTGATGAAGTGTTAACAGGACTATAAACCGTTATTAACGTGATGTATGCAAAGTACTTCCACTAGATTTTGGTGTAATTTTTATTTGTAGTAATAGAGAATAGAAAGCAGGTGAGGTAATAGTAGTTTCGTACGTTCCAGATGGGCATGTGTTGATAACGTTTTTCAACAATACACTATCTACCGTGTCGCAACTGCCGATGGTGCCCGGCAAGAGGGTCGCGATCAGCTTCAAGTCAAACGAGATTGTTGATATCGAAGATGACTCTTTCTGTAACGTCGAGGGATTGGTGTACTTGGATCTGAGCAACAATTTAATCTCTGGTAAATATATTTTTATTATCATTTGCCTTTACAGGTAGTCAGGTAGGCACACAATATTCGAGCCAGATGTGAGATAAGTGCCCTGTTTGGTTAACAAACAAGTTGACGGATCAAGTTGTTTGTTTGTTATATGAAAAGTGCGCAACATAGTACCTGACGACCAGTATTCTAAAAACTAATAATAACTGGGCATGAAGATTGACCAGTTGACCACCCCAACCGTGAAGCTATCAACGCTAACGTATGTATGGATGCGAGATACGTAATACGTGATTATTGATCAGAAAAGACTAATCTGGGTCAGATATTTATATTCACAAGAAAAGCAAACACAAGTTGATCACAAAACAGACGTGATGTTCGATGTTCTACATACAACTTAAATGCTTAGTAGCATTGATTACTGCAATCAGTCAGCTGACATTAGAATATGGATCCTGTTGAAGACGTGTGTTTAGCGTATCCGCTTGCATCGGTTTAGGTCAAAACCCTTGCAAAATCAAGTTGGAATACTTAAACTTTATTTTCTATGTTATACATACTTTCTTAAATATTCAAACTTTATCCAAGTTTAAATATTTAAGAAAGTATGTTTATCCCCACTTTCACATAGAATTTAATAAGCATTTTTTTTTATGATATTATCTGGCTTAAATATAACATGCCTGAGATACCTAACGTCTTCAAAAATACAAAAAAAAAACACTGAATAAAGTTGATCCAACAGATGATCTAAATCTTAAACAAATAAATTCTTACAAATCCATAAACAACATTAGTGAAGTGTAGAAGTTTCCATTACGTCTATGATTTCAAACTTTCCATTCTAAAGGTGAATGAATTCTGCTAAATGTACCTTCAAACGTGGCGTGATATACATAATACATCTAGATTGGAAACCCATTCATAAATTTCATTTTTTTTTGCGTTTTTGATCTATTCGTAATTGAAATGATTTGGCATATTGGCATATTTAAAATACAGTGAATTAATGGCGCAAATGTATGAATTCAGTTAGCGCAATCATTTTGCTAATGTAGTAAACAATTTATTATCTTTCACGTTCTACACAATCTACACAGATATGAGCGTTCACTCGACATCTTTCATAATATTAGTCACCGTCAGCGGTACATTTATTTATATGGTTTCGCCGAAGAGCGCTACGTTGCAACACTTTGATTCACAAAAATGTCGTAAACACCATCTAACAATAGCCTTGACTTGACTAAGACCACAGGGTTTAGTCAATATTTTTAAGTACATAATAAGTTGTCAGTTCAAGATGATACACCAACACAACTGGAGTACAACAAGAGCAACAAGAGATTACATTTTGGCAGGTTGCCGTGTTCGGGACAAAGCAGTTACAAAGCTATAATAGCAGATTTATGTTAGTTGTCCCATTTTTATCAGATTCTAACAACAAAGATACCCTTCACAATGTTTTAGCTCAAACATGAATATTTCTAGATAATTATCATGATGACTAACTAAGATTGGATCTTAATGGTATAAATGAAGCAATACCTACAAGATTACTAAGAGAATAAAGCAAATTCTCATCTATTGTTAAGAATATAGATTATACATACACCTATCGCATTCAGATCCACAAGTAATTAACAACAAAGTCTAAACGGAACATACCTACCTTAGGTGCAAAGAAGGACGACAAAAAAATCATTAGCGATACAAGAACAACAGAACTAATCCTCGAGCAAGCGACAGTTCAATCAAAGGCCCGGTTCAATGATCCGTAATTATAGTTTTGTGAGACAATTTACTAATTTAGATTTCCTTATATTGAACCGACAAATCGAATTTTAAATTAGGACACGCCTTGAGGACAAGACATCACAAACAAGTTTCTGATAGTGCTGATAATATCATACCATAGATGTATAGAAACTATACGTAGGACATTTATGATAAAGGATTTTATCTCTTATCATCGCGAAGTATGTACAATAAGAAGTCGCATAGTCTTTACGCAAAACACTTCTATCTAATCAGCATAAATACATAAACATGAAGAAAGTGTGTGTACATATAGAGGTGATCTCTGAAAATATTCTGTCCATTTGGTAGCTCGTTAGAAAGTAAACTCAAACAATGACGAGCGCATGATAAACTATTAATATAAGAAGTACGATGTAACGCAATTAATTCTCATTACTATTAGTCAATAATTAATCAAACAAAAGACACTGAGTATGACTCTCTAGATAGTTGAATGTAAGTACTAAACACAACATTCACTTAAGAACATAGATATAGATTGTGCAAATTGTATGGTGTTTATTATTATTACTTAGGCTTCAACTAGTCAGTATTCATCTTTTATTCAATCTTTCTTTATTTATCGTGCGGGCAATCAGTATTTCCTGCCTAAAAACTTTGAGAAGTATTTACTTCACTGATTGGCATCGTACGTCCAAAATTAAGCAAAATATCGAATGTTCCTCCAGTTAATTATTGTCTTTCTATTTTCTGATCTAGGGTACGTTCTTAGCCAAAGTATTTTCTCCATTATTCATCCTTAGATAGAGATGAAGTATTTATCTAAACTAATAAATAGTGAATAAAATGCAACCACAATTCTGGCACAGTGAAAACTATGAATCACTAGGAAAGTGGGCGGACGGAATAAGCCGTATGCAACTTCAGAATGAATACAAAGCAGGAAGTTATATTGACGCAAAAACTACAATGCATTACGTTTAGTAGGTACTATAACAGCTTTTCTAAAAACATAAACAGAAATAAGTACTGTGTAGTTGTAGTCATTCTCTTGTCTTTGAGTGTATTCTTTTTTTTTATATTTCTATTAGCCGTTATCTTAGTCCCCAACTCGTATAGCTATCCACATTAACACTCATAACATGTTCTTCATTACACCGCATCGTCTCTCATCATCATCACTCATTTTGGATGAATGAGGAACATGCCACGATTAAAAAGGTATGACTAACATAAAAAATATCAATTTTTCCAGGCGATGTGTTACGGAGCGAGATATTCCAAGGTAGCTATATAGACGGGACATACGCCAACATCGCCCTGGAGACGCTGAACCTGGGCCACAACGACATCCACTCGCTGGACCGCTACCTGTTCAAGTACACGCCGAACTTGACGCGACTGTACCTCAACAACAACCCTATCGAGATCCTCGATCATGTGACTATCCTTGCGTTGGCCAGCGCTACTAATTTACAGGTAAGAGAAGATATTTTGTGGACGATTTCTTTGTTTTCGCGGATTTCTCCTTTCCGGTTCAAGGAGTCCTGGAAAGCTCAAAAGCAACCGATTTGAGCTGTCCAGTTCCGTTCTTTTACAAAATCTCTGGCATAACAAGGGGAAAAGTTATCGTAGTTTATTTAAACTTTACAATTTCAAGGGAAACCAAGGTTGCGCAAAGTGATGTATGCGTTGCTGTTCATCTAACTGACATAATTCTTTAATCGCCACTTACGAAACCCAAAAAATGGGGTGACCTACATTTATTTAGGGATCACTATCACTAACATCAATCGCTACAAAAACAAAGTTCACGAACGCGTGTATTTAGTACTCCGTGGATTAGTAGATTTAGTATACCGAATCAAAAAAATGCCTTAGTAAGCCACACCTGCAAATAAACTTTAGGATATAGAAAACCTACATCATGTTCAGATAATTATTTAATGTGACTGTTAATTAATTCGCAAGTTACCTGATAAAAAACGAGGTTATCAAACTCTGCCTTTTTTATTCAAGCAATAAAATTCTGATTTACGATGGGACTAGTTCTCCAAGTATTGTGTCAACCTCAGCTAAGACGTCATGAGAATATTAAGAAGTCTATTAGGTACTAGAAAGGACAAAGTCAAGAATAACGAGTATTAGTCACGTCATACAAGATACTCTCGCCATCATTAATTAAAATATATGAAAGATTAATGACCGAGATTGCATACAACAATGATCATTACCAATTAAGATTTAGATTCCAATATAATGCGAAACGTGCTACCATTGAAAGCAACTAAATTCCAGATGTCTTTAGTAGCATTACGAAGACCTTTGAGAAGAGAACTTTCTATTGATAGTCGGGGACTCCCGCTGCGTTAACCTTGTCCTATAAATAATGTATTTTTTTCCAATTTCAGGTATTGGACTTGGCCAAGACCGACATCGACAGCATACCCCTAGACGCGTTCAAAGGGCTGGCGAAGTTACAACAAATCGACTTGTCGGACAACCGGTTCGTGACTGTGCCGGAAAGTCTCAGCCTCGTCGGAGACTCTCTGAAATACCTCACGTTCAACAACAATCCCATCGTGGAACTCAATGATGACAGCTTCGTAGGTAAATAGCTCAATACACATATTATTTCATTATTCCTACGGAGAATATATTAATGACTAGCTTTTGCCCGCGACTTCGTCCGCGTGGATTAATAGTTCCCGTTCCCGGGGGATTTCCGGGATAAAAACTATCCTATATCCTTTCTCGAGTCCCAGACTATATCTGCACCAAATTTCATTGAAATCGGTTCAGTGGTTTTCAGTGGTGGCGTGAAGAAGAGAGAGACAGACAGACAGACAGACAGAGTTACTTTCGCATATAATATTAGTACGGATTAAGTAGTTATTTATATGTAGATATTTTATATTGAATAGTACGTATAGTATTAAAAGATATATATCTAATTTATATGTAGAAACTGGACAAATAATATACTTAAATGTACCAGACATGATGATGAGGTGAGTCATAGTATACATTACAAAATAACATTCTAGCAGAACCTGTTGTTATCATCTCACGGGAAATACCGAAATCAAAGATTTTTACGACGCTGTTTATCTTTACTACTGCCAAATCAATCGCCATGATTTCACTCCAATCTCGCACTCAAGTGCTTTTATAACACTAGCCTATTAATTTAGCACGAATTGGACCCGATGTTTGGCAACGATGTTAATCTGGAGCATTATGAAGTCTCTAACTATCAAAGTATCTATTTCAAGAATAACTATTTACTCCATTATAAAGAAGTAGGTACACATTACTCTATTAAAATTCCAGATACTCTTGATAAACAATCCGTGGAAAAAACGCCTTAGATGTTTATCTATATGTGGAATAGTATGTACCCACCTATTCGTTAATACGGAAGTAGTACATAATAATAATAGAATCAGTTTTTTTGCAGGCTTAACGAACTTGATCGAATTGGAAGTCGGCGAGAACGATTATTTGGACGAAGTGAAACGCAGCACGTTCTCCCCACTCAAGAACTTGAGGGTACTTCACCTTTGTCACAACCGAAATCTGAGATACATCAGCCATAATGCGTTCCGCGGATTGAAAGACAAGTGGACCTTGAAGGAAGTGAGTAACGCATAACCCAACTAACTTTAGATAGTAGCATCAACACGAGCGGAAAAACCCTTCTAGTTCACGTATGCGTAATTCGGCGCGGCTATTATCAAAGCGGAAATAATTTATTCTGATATTTTTCGCTAACAAAATCCAGTATGCTGGAGTCATGTCTCTTATGTATTTTCTCATAATGATTAATGTTACTCAGTAGGATGACGACACCCGTTTATTATTTTGACTCGATTGAAATCTTGTCATGAACTCATGACTGATATTTTATTATAAGCTCATGGCAACTAGTATATCAGAACAAATGCACTTATTATACACAACATTTTGATAAGTGTATTAACACCACATTATAGATTGCATGCAATCCAATTTGCCCCAGTTTTTGAGTGCTTACATGACAATCCCAGATTGAGGTCAGCTTACTAATCATTTTAGTATTATGTTTTGATACACAATCAATCAGTACATCGCCACATTTATCCTAAAATTGGAGCAGAATTTATTGTCACTATTTAATTGTTGCAATTACAATTATACAGTATAGGTACTAACTAAATTGTCAATTTGTCATGTATAAGATATGAAAAAACAACATTCCCACACCATACCTACAAGTTGATAAGGCAAAAAGATAAGCTACTATGGGAATTCCCAAAACATAACTTTTTGTTTTTCAACAAAGATAAAACTGACATTAATCTACTTTTGTATTCAAGTATTTTTATACAAGTCTCTACATTTAACACACATTATCAGTAACATTTTAAGTGGTTTTCCTACTTTAGCAGATAAAATATTGTAGCAAGCCTCTAAAGAAATAATGTAAAAACTATTCAAATTCAAGGCAAATTGCCAGAGAGTTTAACACTAAACATCTAAAATGTAGCATGTCGCCTTATCAGTTAATAATATTCTCCAATTCTATAGTACATTCTTGCTTGTTGTTCAAGATTGTGTTATGTTGAACAGGTGTACCTTGATAACAACTACTTAAGTGAGCTCTCAACTGACCTGATGCCATGGAACAAATTAGAAATATTGGGAATGACCGGAAACAACTGGCTGTGCAACTGTGAACTAGCCAATATTGTTACTAAACAGGAAGCAGGCACTAAGTTCCAGATAGGAGAGATACCTTAGTAAGTATTCATTCAAAAAAGACACATAATTACATAATTATAAGAGACAATTTGTGAAATGTTAGATCCTTCTAAGAATGTCTAGATAATCCTGCTGAGGTTAGAAGCCAGTGTGTGCCATAATTGGATCATCCCCACTACCATTAATTGGAGTGTTCAATGAGGTTTTCATTCAATAAGTGGATATTATTTTATTGCTCTGGTGGCTGATTTAATAAGAACTCAGAAGAGTCAACTTAATTTATGAGTTGACCTAACATAAAATGATTACTAACCTGGGTCATACAGTTTATGACCTAATAATTTTTCATTATCATTTTTTTGTAGTTAAAAATTAACTTCATTGAACTTACTGAATTAATTAATACTTAATAAAAATAGATATTAAAAACAATCTGGTATTTACGAGTTTCAATATCAATCATTACAAAAATAAACAGATTATTAATAACACTATTGATTACTAAGTATTACCTCATTCAATATCTAATGATCTTGATGACATAAACAAACTATTTTAAGTTGTATTACACACTAGACATTCTGACTTCTGAGTAATAACACATGTATAGTGTTTTATCATTATGTTTTGAATTACAGCTGTGCAGCACCTATGAGGCTCAGTGGTGCATATGTAACAAACATTACATTATCCTACTGCCCCAGTTTGGACAGCGCATCTGCCCCCAACAGCTCCAGAGGTTTCAGCCTGGCTAATTTGAAGCCAAAACATGTTCTTTATAGCATCCTAGCAGTAGCAATGGTAGCTTGTTTAGGCATCCTGATAGGCCTACTCTTCAATGCAATGAAGTCTTGCTACAATAACAAGATCAGGAGTCAGCCAATTCGCTACATCAACATAAACTCAGATACCAGTTATGCATGAATATTACTAATACTTATTTGTATACATTGTATTATATTTCAATAGAATTTAACTTTCAACATACCTTTAGATAGTAAAAAAAAAACATGTAAATAGAAATTATATGAAATATTTTTTGGAAATTAATTAATAAATTTAAAAACCTTGTTTGTACTGTTTTCTTCTGCAAATAGAAAATAGAAGTATAGTAACTCACCTCTTTTGGACCAGATAGTGAATTTGCATACTGCACAAACTGTTCCAAAAGTCTCTCAGACTTGTGTGATAGTTCTCTGAAGGTGTGAAATTCATCAAGTTTATGTGCACAGCCCCCACACACAACTTGTGGCAGTAAGTCTTCAGGGGACACCTAAAAATATTATTAACAACTTTAGACATGTACCTATGTTAGTTTCACAACACCACAGTCATTAGGAGAGTTGATGTGGCCAGTGACCTTTTGCAAGTGTAATCATAGATGATGAGTCATTGCTGGCAATCTGATAACAAACACATTAAAGGAACCCACAAGTTGTTTCATACACCAAGAAAGATGCACACTGTGACAAAAATGGGAAGATGCAGTCCCCCTGTAGATTGATTGCCTTAAAATACAAATCTAAATTTAGATAATATTGAAATCTCAAAATAGCAGAGCATAGCATAATGTGGATAAGCACTGTAAAGAGAGCATTGGTTTGAGTAGTGTATTTGTGGAGGAGTCGTGGCGAGGGCGCGAGGGCCAGCGCAGGAGCGGGGCGGGCGTGAGGCGAGCGCGAGGTGGTCTCCGCCGTCCGCGCTCCTTTGTTATCAGCGACGCGGCCGCTGATACAGCGCGCCTGCCACACGCTCGCATATCACTTCCACGAATGACATTAGTCATACGGCCGAGCAATCGACGCGTGGGCCGTAATATGATATCACAATGCGAAAATACCCAACACCCGCGAGAAAGTTAATGGCGCTTATCAGCATCCACAATCTCATACGCTTACGCTAAACTTTCACACGAGAAAACTCCTCCTTCTTAGTCATTACTGCGAGAATTAATCCAAAATTATTACCATTATTGACAAATTTGCCATTATCATCTCGGAAAGCCGTGATTTATCCTTATCACGGTCGAAAATTGGAAGTTTAACATCACTGCAATTATCGCCACAGAATGATAAACAAAGGCGACACACTGAATGGAACTTCGGCGGCAAATTACACATATTTAGAAATTAAAACAGAGAAAGGTATTCACAACGAAAGAAAACATTTAGAAATAAATCAAGTAACTTAATTAAAAATTAAAAGGTTTTGTTGAAAATATAACTCAGCATGCGATGATGTAGAATACATCACATCGCGATTGTCAACCAAACGAACGAACAAGCTACACACACATTGAAAATGTCTATTGTTTACGAAGCGATGAACGCGTCGTATGTGTGAACTACGAAAGTTTGTTCTAGTTTACGCACTGATAAAATGATAACATTATCAAAATGATTTCTATTATCAATATTATTAAAAATGATATCATTGTTGTTTAAAATTTATGAATGAATACTTGATAAGCCATGTACGAACTTAGAAATATTAAAAAATACTAATAATTAGAGAGTCTAGTCTTCAATTAAAAAAATTTGAATGTGGAAAATTGAAATCATTTACTGAAATCAATGGAATTGGTTTAATAAGCATACAACGACAATAAGTAATTAAATATTTAGTGAATACTTAGATGAGAATAACTAATCTTAGAATAAAATTAATTTGCATCTCATTATAAACGTTCATAAAAACAAACATGTCTAAGTCGAGAATATCAACCGGATACCGAAACCATATGAAAAATGAAATTAAAAAGATCTGTGCAAATCTGTCAATGTCATGGAATGTCGTTTTAATGTCAGTTCTGTCACTGAAAATAATGACAGATTCATAATCATAATTTTACTATCATTGTTCCCTGTAGACTGTGAATGGGAATCCCTGTTTGTTTTTATCATTCCATTGATAAAATGGTATTGTAAATCGCAAAGACAAATTAATATTATTATTTGATTATGAAAACCGCTAGCAGGTGCAAAAGTGCTCTCTATAGAAATATAATTTTGATTTAACTATTGTGTGAATAAGTCATAAAGGCCAACTATTTAGGAGGAATTATTTAGTTTAGTGCATGATTATGACAAAATGAGCCACCAGAGTCAGTCGTCAACCTCGATTGCTGATGCAACTGCTAGTTCTGCAAGTTATATAGAAACTACATCAGACACAGCTCAATTAATAAGCACTGAAGATGCCAGCACTTCTAATTACACGCAACTTAACAAATCTACAAATTTCGAGGTATGTAGAACATTACAATTTTAAAACGCAACGGAATATACTTTACTGTGTCTGCTATATTCATATTGTTGCTATTTTTTATCTCTGCAGGCAGTTACCTAATAAGAGTGTGTATTAGGTGTCATACATTTGTTGATATTACTCACTGGCTTGTGACCTCTTTGTGTAATCTAGTTTATAATTACTAACACAGCCACAGTAACATATAAATGCTAAATGTGAATTTAGGTGATAGGTTTATAGAACTTTGATCTAAGTGGACCCTCTTGGACACTGTGATATGGGAAATTGATGAAAACTAGATGATTAATTTATTCAATGTGTGCAGGATTCGGATGATGATGAATTTCATGGTAGCCATGGAATTAGAAGGAGGCAACCACAACAGAAAATTGAACCTGGCTCTATGAATATTCTTTCAGCTAAATATGAAGTAAGTTTTGAATAAAGAATAATAAAATGTTATTTACATTCACATAAAAATTATACAACTTACTAATAATGTTTTAAATGAGTTTGCTATGTTTACTAACCTTCTTTTTTATTTCAGAGTTTAGACTATGACACATGTGAGAACCACCTTCTCCTTGATGAGGAACGGAAAAGAGGATATGCTTTCATTTTCTGGAAAGATATAGCCAGATGGTTCATAATACTGCTTATAGGAATAGTAACGGCTCTCATAGCGTTTTTTATAGACATATGTATTGAAGAATTCTCTAAAATCAAATATAGGGAGCTAAAGAAATGTATCCTTTTGCAAGAATTTAAACTAATTGAATATTCATTACTTTAATTTTCCACTGTATACTCAGATGTACAGTTTCTGATATCAGCCTATAATGCCATACAGATCTCAACTCAATGCCTGCTGCCAAAAAAACGATTATTATTATTTTATTAGAAACTGCCACATTTGCCTAGTGGTGCTAAACCGCGGCTGCTAGGCTAAAGGTCTTGGGTTCGATTTCCAGCTCGAGCAAAGTGTTATAGGCTTTTCTATAAAATTCTCTGTAGCTGCTCGGAGTAAGGATTTGTGGACTGTTAATGGCAATAGGCTCACCTCCTATTAAATGGGACCTAAATCATACTGGCAGACTTTGGGTGTACATTGGTACATTGTAACCCTTCTGGGAATACAGGCATGATGTTATGTTATGTTTATCAGTCACATTCATATTATTATCCTATTTGAAACTCAATATTTTCCCTTGGTACATTTGAATCATACTGCTCTTCTTAATAACCCTGATTGAATGACTAATACTAATTTAAACCGTTGAATCTTACATTAACCATATTATAAACTAGCTGTTCCCCGCGGTTTCACCCTCGCTGCTCAGCACCTGTTGGTCGTAGCGTGATGTTACATAGCCTATAGCCTTCCTCAAGAAATGGACTATCCAACACTAAAAGAATTTTACAATTCCAACCAGTAGTCCCTGAGATTAGCGCGTTCAAACAAACAAACTCTTTAGCTTTATAATATTAGTATAGATAGGTACAAAATGTGATTTCCATGACTAATTTCAAAAACAGCTGTGGACAAATATGTTTTACAAGACAAGTTATACATTCCTTACTTGCTGTGGGTGTTATCAAACATTTGTATTGTTTTCATTGGATCCATGCTGGTTGCGTATGTTGAGGTAAGTGATAATGATTGTGTTTGTTTAGTTCAAAGTTCAATTTACAACACATGCTGATGGGAAGTAGTATTACCCCATTAATTTTTATCAACTTAATGCGGCTGTTGTATCACTGCGACCATAGCTGATCTATTGTGATCGCCGCTTTTATGCCACCAAACCTAGCAGCTGTGATGAACTTCACTATCAGCTTTGGGGCAATCTCCATTATTTCATTTGGGCTTAATAGGTGTTTGCCCAGACGATTGTTGCACTTGTCAATTAGTGCTCCGCATTCCCCCAGAAGCTGAAGTAGTGTTTCATCAGCCTCCTTACAGGGTTTGCAGTTTCGCCTATCAGTTAGAGTATTTCCCCAAAGTTGTGTTTTTAAATGTTAACCTACTTACAATGTTTTTGAAACTAAACCTTATGTAGAGTGGATAATGTTTCTAATCCTAAAACATATTTCAGCCAGTAGCAGCGGGCAGTGGTATTCCACAGGTGAAATGTTACTTGAATGGCGTTAAAGTGCCGCGAGTAGTGAGGATCAAGACTCTTGTAGTGAAGGCTATTGGTGTTATCACCGCTGTTGTCGGAGGACTGGCAGGAGGCAAGGTGAGCTAGTGTAATGATATTGTAAGACCAATCTTAATGTTCCTTTGTTTAGTTGACATTGAAATTAGGTTTATTATTGTTTAAAATTAGACAAATTAGTTGAATAGCTGTACTACATCTAGAAACTTATAGTCTTTGGTAAAAAGTATTTTAATGTTTATCACGTACTAGCTTCTGCTCGCAACTTTATCCGCGTTGTTTTATTTGACCCGCATTATCACAGCTCTGATCCAGTGTGTCATGGCGTGATGTTATATGGCCTTATTTTTACCGATGGGAAAACGTCAAATGACTTCTCCCGCCCTGGGCTGGGCGGGAAGGAGTGTCAGACTTTTACTGACTAAAACCTATCCATGTTTCTTCTTGTACCCTTCGCGTTCCGGGGGCGCGGTATCTTTTTTGAACAACCCGCAGGTTGAAAATTTTTAATTGTCATAGGCTATATACCTACCTATTAAAATTAAAATTTTCAATAAGTATTTTCAAAATCGGTTTAGTAGATCCAGAGATTAACCCCTGCAACCTCACAAACCTTACCTCTTTATAATTTTAGTACAGATATAGATTACTCTTTCCTGTTTAGGAAGGACCTATGATCCACAGCGGAGCAGTGGTCGCAGCCGGCATATCCCAGGGGAAGAGCACGACCTTCAACAAAGACTTCAAGATATTCCAGTACTTCCGCGAAGATCATGAGAAACGTGACTTTGTGTCGGCAGGCGCGGCCGCCGGTGTGTCCGCTGCTTTCGGCGCTCCCATAGGTGACACTTAAACTATATTTTTTTTATTTAATCTTTATTTTAAAGGAGGTTTGAACACAGTTCATGTCAGCCACATCATAAACTAGTTGGGCCGGGCCCACCCTAGAATGGTCTTGTGCCCACCCCAGGCTGTAGGGCTCACCTTCCGCGTGACCGCATTGCATCGCAGCGGCCATGGCATCTTAGGGGCCAGGCCCCCCCCCCTGAAAACTAACTCTAGATACGCCAATGCTCCGAGCTGCTTTCGAGAATTACATAGAAAAACCCAATAACATTTGCTCGATCTGGGAATTAAACCCAAGACCTCTAGCGGAGCAGATGCACTTAGAACCACTAGGCTACCGAAACAGTTCACACTAATCGATGTTTCTATTTAATATAGTTGCATAACATCTCGCTTTCCTTTCAGGTGGAGTCCTATTCTCATTAGAAGAAGGCACTAGTTTCTGGAACCAGGCACTAACATGGCGAACGTTCTTTGGTACCGTTGTCTCGACGTTCACATTGAACTGTGCTCTATCTGCCTATCACGGACGAGCGGGAGAACTTAGCTTTCCAGGTACTCGCTGTGAAAGATGTATTTGGTATAAAGAAAGTCCTAAAATTAAAATAACTCCTATCACTGTCTTTATGAGTTTAGAAGTGCTGTTCTATAAAAATACCACTGTGAATTTAGGTGAAAATGCTTAAGGTGAGCGGTCCAATCCCTATGACCAACAGGTGGGTTCATAGCTCACCTCGAGCTTACATTAGCGGTAAGTCAATACTTGGTAGATAATTGGTACGCCCCGGGCGTCGGGAGCCGCAGAGCAATTCCCGGCCACCGTAGGCGCCAGAACCAGGCCCAGGTCGGCAACGCGTTGTGTCCCACACGCGCCTCTAAGAAATGTCAGCAATTTAGCATAATAGACGGGGCTACTAGGGCCAGTGCTTCCAATCTTCTATGGTCTAGTGAGATACTAGTGTTCATCTTTTATTCTAGGTCTCCTGAACTTGGGGAAGATGGAACCGTTTCCATTTCAATTCTATGAGCTGCCTGTGTTCATGATTTTCGGCGTTATCGGTGGCTTACTCGGCGCTCTCTGGAACTACATCAACTATAGACTAGCTGTTTTTAGGATAAGGTAAAGATTTCTTTAAAATTTACATTTTAAGCTTTATTTGGGCTATGGGAGAACATCAAGCCATCAACAATATGGATTATATCTTGGCTTGTATTTTTATATGATGCTATTTCATTACCATCGTCATCATAATATCAGCCGAACCTCCACTAAAGATAGCCCGGTCCTACGATGCCATTGAAGTCTTTAAAAACCTTTACAATTATTATAACAGCTTGTAAAAGTCTATAAAAGTCATGACACAATAATATGAACGGTGCCTTGATCAGGCTTTCCATTTATGAAGAGAAAAGGGAAGAAAGAAAGAAGAAAGAGTCAGTGATAGCATGACGGTTATCAAGACGGCAACAAGAAAAGGGTGTTGCGCCGACCCCAAGTAACATGGGATAAAGGCAGGAAGAAGATGATGATATCTTGATCAGGCTTTTATAAACCAAGAGTACCTAAATTTGTGTTATCTATTTACCAGGTACATAGGAACTCCTTGGCTGCGCGTAGTGGAGGCCTGCCTAGTGGCGGCCTCGAGCGCGACGTGCGGCTTCCTCATGATGTTCTTACTGAACGACTGTCGGCCTCTCGGTGAGGACCCCACTAAAGTACCTTTACAGGTAAGTTAGGTGACTTCTTTGTCTTTATCGTGAGGGCAGTAAGGTATAACGACTCCACACACTCTAGTGTCAGAGTTTCTAAACCGCCTCAAGGGTCGCTGACATGGTTACCGATATCAGTGATGTCCAAGATAAACTTAGAAAGTACATATGAATTAGAAAAAGTCACATTGGTACTTGCCCGTGTGCGGTTGCGAACCCACAACCTCGGTGACCTACCTAAGTTACCATAAGCTCGGCTTCATCGTTCTTTTGTCTTTTGTTGGAAATGTAATCGGAGTCTCATCAACCATCCGACTAACACATACCTTACTTCTGCTGGTTCGAGAGTATATAATTTAGAACCGCAATGATGAACACTACTCCGAATGTACGATTTCCACCTACCGGCCCCGTAAATCGTATATAAAACGGGGAAGGAAAACATCGTGAAGAAACCTTGAAATATTCAACAACATTTTAAAGTGAAAATGGCCTACTCCCCTTTTACAGAGTGGCCGCCTGACACCAAGAACTAACAACTAATACACATAAGCTAATTATATCCTGATTTCCTCAGCTATTCTGCGCGGACGGCGAATACAATGCTCTGGCAGCCATCTGGTTCCAAACACCCGAAGCGTCGGTCCGTTCGTTCCTCCACGACCCGATTGGGTCTTACAAGCCGTGGTCGATATTCACGTTTGTCGTGTGCTACTTTCTACTGTCTACGTGGACGTTTGGTCTCTCAGTGTCCAGTGGACTGTTCATACCGAATCTATTGACAGGCGCCGCCTGGGGGCGGTTGTTAGCCATCGCTATACAGTGTATGCTGCCTTCTAATGTAAGTACTTTGATTGTATCTTTTCTGTTTTGTATGTGTAGGAGCGCATTCACTAGGGCGCTTTTTATTTTTCCGCGACGGCGAGCGAGAGATTCTCGATCGCTGCTTCGATCAGAGACTTTAGAATTTATATTTTATGCCTCACGTACTTTTCTATATCGATAGTAAAACTAGAGACTAAGTCTAATGTTTCTGAAGATGGAGCGACTCGTAAGAGAAACGCACGCGGTTTCGCATCGAAAAAATTCGCGCTGGTGTGAACGCAGCCTAAGGGGACAGTATGATCATTTTGAACGTCAAACCTTGCAATAAAACAATACAGGCTTGTTATATAAGATAATATTATAGAAATTAAATTTATAAAATCGTCAAAGAATTAATCTGCGTGGAAGTCAAATACACATCCGTTCTAAACTGACGTATACTACCTAGCTAAAAGCCGAGTGTCTATTGTACAAAACAACTTTCGTTTTAACCAAGAAACGCTAATTGCGCGTGATTGATTGCATTGCAGCTTTTTTAGTAAATAGAACAGTGGTGTTCATAATACTTGTCTTTCTAAACAGTCAATCAACCCAGCGAAGTACGCGCTAGTCGGTGCGGCGGCGCAACTCGGTGGTGTAGTGCGCATGACCATATCACTGACTGTCATCATCATAGAGACAACAGGACAGATCTCCAATGCGTTGCCTATCATCATCACCTTGGTAGTAGCTAAGTGGACCGGAGATTTCTTCAATGAGGTATGTTAATACTGCTCAAAAGAAGTAAAAATGTCTCTTCCATTTTCAAATCATTGTTTTAAATATATTATTATATAATATAATAAATAAATATAGTACTCGTATTAAACCGCATTACAGTTGATACTTGGGTAACTTGTTTTTGGCAAAAGCGATCTTCCTTCGGCAAGGCTTGAACCGTCTGTTGTCTGCATGGTACGTCTGGCTAGCTAGACGGACTATGATAACAATGTCATCAAGTCGATGTCATCGCCTTTCAGATTAAAACCTCCATTAGCTGAAAGCTTGGATAGTAACTCGCTGGCAAATAATATACTAATGATGTACTGTTATTATCTTAGCTATAATTAGGTACTTGTTAATCTTCCCAGGGTATCTACGACATCCACATACAGTTAGCAGCGGTGCCCCTCCTACCTTGGGAGCCTCCACCACTAGCGCACAACATCTATGCGTCAGAAGTGATGTCACATCCGGTCTTCACTCTACGGACCGTTGAGAACGTCGGCCATATTGTGGAGCTGCTCAAACTTGTGTCGTATAACGGATTTCCTGTTGTTGACCCGCCTTTGGCTGACGATGTAAGTATTTTGTTTTGATTTAACAAGCGATAAAAATAGCTACATGAAATAAGTACGTTTGGCACAGTGACTGGGCAATTGGCTTCTGCGCTGCGTTTTGCAGGTTCGATTCCCGCACGGTACAAATATTTGTAAGCCTACAGTTAGTGTAAGTATGTAAGTTTATATGTGTGGAAACGCGCCCCAGATACAGGAAAAAAATGCGTCTGTTCACTACACCGTACCATGTCATGAAAGAGCTAAGAACGAATCAGGCAAAATACAAAGTGATCTAAAGTACCCTACCATAAATTAGTAACTCGACGATTGTACCAAAGTATCTACCTACGCAACCGCCCAGCTGCTCGTCCTGTAAATTATGAATATTCGTGACCTCGAGTGTGGCTTTTTAGATAAGATAAAAAGCAATTTATAATTAATTAGCACATTAAACGCATTAAAAAACAATAAGTGCCTACTTTTAAAAAATTACATGCATTGTTTTTACTATCAATTTTTTATATTTTAATTTCTTTAATTGTAAACAAATTAAAGTTCTTTTTAGCCTTTAGCTTGGCATTTCCATCTATCTATCTATTCTTAATATTATAAAGAGGTAAAGTTTGTGAGGTTGTAGGGGGTAATCTCTGGATCTACTGAACCGGTTTTGATTTATTTACCCATAGAAAAACACGTTTGTTAGTGTCATAGACTATATAAAGCTGGGTACTCACTTAGCAGTGTAGCACGTAACGTATCAGATACGGTATCAAGTGAGTACGTAGGCACGAGCCCGCTGCTAGCCGCTCGCGCGTGGAGCGCTGTAAGCTCGCAGTGACCCGCCGAGTAGCGGTTTCACTGCGAACACAAAGGCGGCTAGGAAGCTCGTAGCTAGATACGCGGAGGACCGTGGACGAGCCGTACCCGCTTGCAGGTTGATACCGTATCTGATACGTTGCGTGCTACACTGCTAAGTGAGTACCCAGTCTAACATTACGCCCCGTTTAGCGGGAGCGGAGCTGTAACCAAACACGTAATGTAAAGCAAGTGACACAAGCCACGCGGACGAAGTCACGGGCAGTTTGCTAGTATTTTATATTTGTGCTTCCCATAATTTATAACTAAAGGTCACAAAAATATCCCGTTTACTCTGTTACCATTTTACCTGTGCATTTTACTAAAGTTTTTTTTACAATATAATAAAAATCTCAATTTCGTACTTTGTTTCAGGTGGAAGTGACAACTTACAAGCGTCTTCGAGGCATGATACTGCGTTCACAATTGATAGTATTATTACAGAACAAGATATACAATGAAAACGCGAATACTACGTGGTCCAACTTCAACGTGGATATGAACATGTTCAGAAAGGAGTACCCTCGGTATCCGTCTGTTGATGCGGTAAGAAATTATTCCATGGTCATGCCAAAAAAAAGCATTACGTGTTCTACTACAACCCGTTTATCGTGGAAGGTTATTGGCCTTATAACATCACGCTACGGCACACGCGTGCAGAGCAGTAACAAAAAAAATCGGGGGTGAAACCACGGGGTATACTTAGTGATATAATATAAGAGACTTTTGTGAATGTTTACGGTACTACTCTGACGTTTTTTTCGAAATTGTCCGACTAATTTCGAACTAGAATTGAGTCGCTATTCATAAGCAAAAGGGATCAGCATGACGTCTACACATCGAGGAATTCCGAAATGCTAAGGCACCGACACTCACGGCGTGGCATCAAAGCACCGCCACACCCGTTTTAAACCTTATTTCAATTTGTTTAGCTGCCATCCTGTGACCCAAGTGGCTCGCGGGTGGCTTGCCGCGGGATGAATAAAGTAACTTGAATTCTAAACTCATTGAAATAGGGATGAAAAGGACTTGATCAGAAATAAAAGCCTTTACCATGTCGTGCCATGCGGTGACGTTAGTCAGCTGCTGCTTTTAGGCACTCAGTCTATACAAATGTTTAACCTTGTTGTTTTTTTTCGTTCGTAGCTAGAAATAGCTGACTGGGAGAAGACTTGCACTATAGATCTGCGTCCGTTTATGAATCCCTCGCCGTATACTCTGCCGCATCGAGCGTCTCTGCCTCGCTTGTTTAAACTATTCCGAGCGCTTGGATTGCGTCACCTGCCTATAGTCAATGATGTTAATGAGGTAACTAAACTGACACTGTAGTGATTCATTTGCTTGGTACTTGAAGCTTGTAGGCTTTATCGAACAACCGCGCATTTACAAACCTAAAGCTTGACTCACACAGGAGAACCCGACGCGGGATATAGTAGGCACGTATATAGCATTATAAGGCTCTCCGCCCACGACCGATTATTATCGGACCCGATTTATGACTGATTTCTTATCCTCGACAAAAAAATCTGACAAAAATCGGCCGATAATCGGTCGAAAAAAACGGTCAAGTTCGGAGACGCTAAAGATTGTATGTCTCATCTCACATCCTGTGTGAGACTTGACTTTGCTTAAAACATCATACATTTACTTATTGTCTAAGTAGTTTGCAAAGTTCTATAATATTTTTTTTTACACAGGTGGTTGGCATGGTAACCCGCAAAGATATTGCGAGGTATCGAGTTTGGCGACACCGCGGGCACATGGGAATGGAGGAGCTAATACTATCTAGTGAAATATAACAAATTCGTATTGAATGTCCGACCAAAAGTAAAACAGTTTTGGCAATGAAACCTCTTCGGCCAACATCACGAAGCGAATATAAAGAATGGATGCACATAAAAATGGGACAGTGCCTGTCTGCCACAGATGTTTAATTCCAAGTTCGAAATAGTAAGTCTGGTAAAGCTAACCTGCATCATTTCTTGGATAAAAGAAAGGGTCAAATGCAGCCGAAACACAGTACATTGGTTGGACATTCATACTTTGAATTAGAAGTAATTTTAGCAAAATTGAATTTCACAGTTATTATATTTTGTTATGATTTTTATTTTATTTGGCTTGGAGCCTAAGCAGAACAGCTTTACTGTTGTAATAAGTGTAAGTATATGATTAAACCAAATATATTTCAGGTCAACGAAAAAGTGATGACCGGTGGGTTTTTTTAGTGTCTAAGTAATTTGATGTCACTGTACATAGAACATTATCACATATTTATGTGTAGATGTACGTTTGATTTGCTGCATAATAACTGTATTGTCACTTTATAAGTGTACCTATTAAAAGTCTCGATAGATAACAGTAGGATAAGTGTTAGACTGTCAAATTAAATGAATATTGATTATGAAGAAACTAAAGTTTTTTATCTAATCAGAATCAACTTTTGTGGACTGAATGAAAATAGTTGATAGATTTTGAGATATTATTCTTATGATAGTCGTGTGAAAGGGATGAAAAAAATAATGTTTACATTTTCTACTAATCAATGTGATATTTTGTTAAGATATTTTAGATCTTGTAATCAGCAGGCATAAAAAAATGATGCAATTATTATGAAAATTGTTATGATTTATCATTTATGACACTATTGTGATAATTCTAAATCTAAGATTCTATGAATGTGTTATCAATAAAATTTTATAAAACATAAATAATTTATTTCTACTTTTTACATGTCTCTTACCTATATTGTAATTAATTAAAACAATAACATAACAGCTATAACACTGAAAAGTCTTTCTTCAAGGCGGCGACGTTCCTAATATGCGAATGTAACTTTTTCTTTCTTGGTGGTAAACTCTAGTTGTTTTCAAACAACTCCCAGCCGATTCCAGACCACAAGTTGAAGAACAGAATAACTGGCAATATAACCAATAGTATCAATAAATAGTTGACAAATTCATCCATTGTATTATTTCCTCGCAGTAGCTGTATTCTAATTATTTATTGAGTAAATTGGATAACAAAAGCAGTTACGGTTTGACAACATAACCTATAAATTGTAAATAAAGTTTAATTGACATTGACAGTAAAATGTCAGATGATAAAAATATGCCATTGAGCTTTACCAGAGCTGGAGTAATAAAATTCTGCTCCATTAATTATAACAATATCTTTCCGTTAAAGATGACTAATCATTATTTACTTTAGAAAAGGAAAAACTAGCGGTCGGAGGCATAGTGGCCGCAGGCTGACCGATAACTTGATAATAAATTGACACCGCCGTGTCTCGGAAAGCACGTAAAGCCGTTAGCCACCTGCGCCTGATCGCTCTCCGGTCGTGTCGAATTGCCGTCCCATCGGACTATGAGAGTTAGGAAAGAGGGAGTGCACCTGTTTGCGCACATACGCACATACTTGTGCACTATAATATCTCCTGCTCACTTGACTACTTTGCATTAAGATTAGCCGCCCCGTAGCCGGAATCGGTCTGGAGAATTACATTTTTACAATTGACACATATAACTAAGTAATTAAAATAAATATAAGTTAACGTTAAAGTCCTTTATTAACTAAATCGTCCATTATTACATATAATGCATAACATTACGTTAGTAATTAAAAATAGAAATCGATAATAATAACAGTCCATAACCTCACACAAAACACATTCAAACTATGGCAAAATTAGTAATTAACATTGTCACACTGTCACACATTTGAAAATATGAAGTAGATACCTTTTAAATTCTAAATATAAACGTCATAAGATAAATAGTTCCGAATTTATTAGGGTTACATAGTAGTATTTTTACACATTTTTTCATAGGCAACTACTTTTTTTACCATAGGTGAAACGCAAATATCAAACCCTTTTTTTAGTTGGTTAAAAACAAGAAAGATTTTGTAGACGTTCAGGGGCAAAATGTCCAATTCTCAAAATGTCCAACGGTGTCAAAATGTCCAAATACCCAAAATGTCCAATGGTCAAAATGTCCAATTCTCAAAATGTCCAATGGTCAAAATGTCCAACTCCCAAAATGTCCAATCTTTGAGAATGTAGCAAATTTGTTCAATAACTCATCAAAACGCTTTTTTATACTTATGACAAATAATAAATACAAAATACTGAAAGAATCAAAATATGTTTTATTTGTAAATAACAAATTAAGACCAGAGAAGACCACAACATACCTGAAATCACTATTTTTGTTATCAATTCTTTCAGTATTTCGTATTTATTATTTGTCATAAGTATTAAAAAAGCGTTTTGAAAAGCGTTTTGATGAGTTATTGAATAAATTTGCTACATTCTCAAAGATTGGACATTTTGGGAGTTGGACATTTTGACCATTGGACATTTTGAGAATTGGACATTTTGAGTAATTGGACATTTTGACACCGTTGGACATTTTGAGAATTGGACATTTTGCCCCTGAACGTTTGTAGAGACACCATGATTTCATAGACATGTGTTAGATGAAACAAATAATCAAAAACTAAAGTTAATTGTGTTCCATGACACTAAAAAACTAAATAGATTAACATAATATCAGTGCTAGAATATATTAAAAATGATCTTAATTAACTTAGAACTCAATACACAAAAACAAAACAAGTAATAATCACAACTTATAAGTATGAAATAGGCAACTGATGGCTTGCTGTGCGTCCTCAAAATATCGTGGTTTATCAATCCTGGCAATACCATAGTCTGGCTCTAAAGCTGGCAACACAACACTGTGTCCTGAGCTACACAAGCTCAAGTTGAATGATTGGTTGTTCGTATGGGAGATAAATTTGGATGGCTGTGGTGTATGGAACTTGCTTCTCATAATGTTTGTCGTCATTCTCTTAGTTCTGTCGACGTTACCTTTTATTGTAACTAGCATCCTGTGGTTTTCCGGCTGGTTTAGAAGCTCTGTTAAGTCCTGTAAACAAAAAAAAATACTATATAGAGCTGATATTAGCAATAAACGAATACTTATTCTTAAAGTTTTTTTTTTATATACAAAATGCAAACATATTACATATAAGTATTTACAGATATATTTATGATCCATACTAATATCATTAATACAAAAGTAACTGCCTGTTTGTCTGTTAAGCTTTCACGACTAAACCACTGAACCGATTTTGATGAAATTGGTACTTTTTATTCCGCGACATGCTGCGTCCGCAATAAACCGACGTTTTCGCGGACGCAGTCGCGAGCAAAAGGTAGCAACAAATAAATCAAAGAATTTCATTTAAAAAACAGTGCAAGGCGTTTGGGGTTGTGGGATAACGCGCTACGTATTGTGCAAAAGGCACTAGGCAGTATAATATAGACTAAGTCTTACCTTCTTGACTGGTTCATATTTAGCAAACAGCCATAGATATGTTGCCATGATACAGAACAATTGTGTTTCGCTGTTGCTGAACCTCCACATGAATTTCAGGATAGGCGGTATACGATCCCTCTGCAATCAAAAAACATCATCTTCATAACGACACATGGTTGCCGCAGCGGCTGAGCGATTGGCTGCAGTGCTGCGCGTCGTTCCCAAACGGAACAAATGTTTATATGACTTACAGATGGTTGTCCTAACTGTGTGTATATGTGAGTATATATCTTTGTGAACACACCCACAATTCAGGAGAAATAAGGCAAAGTAAAAAAAATATAACTAAAAAACCAGATGTAAGAGCTAGTGAAGTGGGTCATTAGGGCCTGCTCAGATGTAAAGGTACTCAATTTTTTACGATACTGGGAGGAGGTTTCATTGGCTACTAGCTCTGGTCTACCTTGTCGACCATTTATAAGCTCATGCGGTTTCAAAATACGCCCATTTTTTTAAAGCTTTCTGTTTTACACTGAACTACCTTTGTACCCTGCGTTCAGTTACGTCTTTGGTTACTGCTACGCTGCTGTTGATCGTAGCGTTGTTGTTCTATACGTATAAATTTTACTCTTGAATAACTCTTATCTTTTGATGAAAACCGCAATAAAATAAATTGCGGAATATAAAAAATCTAAGCGTACAGACGGCGGGAAGCGACTTTTAAACTATGTAGAGACTAATACCACACTGCCATCTTACCAAGTATATCTTCGGCCCGGTGATCCTATACCTAGTAAGGTTGACGAGCACGGCGGCGGCAGATTTGAGCACTTCTATGCTAGAAATGGATCTGTTCGTCACCGACATGTAGGTGTACACACGGTGGACAATGGCCGACGCATTGTCGTTGTACAACATCGGGAATACTTCCGTCAGTAATTCTGGAATAAATGGGACATGTTCACTTTTGTTTCCTTTGTCATTTAATTACTCACACATTATTATATTTAAAGACAAATAAAAAGATATATAAAGAGTTGAGAACAGTATATTTTAAATTTAAGAAAAGCCGAATCGTCTTCATCATATCACCCGCAGGACGTCTCTCGCTATCTATTAGATAAATTTTAAAACATATATATAGAATAGAATATACAGATATATAGAATTTGTATGAATGTTATGGTAAAAAATACCATTAGTCTATGCAGGCATTTTTAACAGCACAAGAAATAGAATTATTGGTTATTTATTACATTTTTTACCTATCAAAACCTATACAAAAATGTCAACACTTACCAAGAGATCTAAAAGCCTTGATAACAGTCTCGATACCGCTGATATTTCGAAGGACTTCCATAGCTTCCTCGTTGCGTTCCTTCATAGACTCCTGGCTGGACTTGAGTCCACCATCTCTCCATCTGCGTCTGATCGCCGCCACGCGCTTGTCATGGGCTATATTCACTCGGGCTATATGGCCGCGGAATAGTGCCTGGTAATTAATTAAGAATTATGTATTTTCAATACGTTGATACAGGTTGTTGCCACAGTAAATTGAACCTTAACAGCAAAATAGTTGAAGTCGAAAAGAGAAAAATATTTACCTGTATTTTGGAAGCTGCCCAGTAGATCCTCAGCTGTTCCTTCGTCCTCAAAATCTGTTCCCTCTTTATCTGTATTTGTTTCCTCACCAAGTATCCTCTAATGATAGCCTGGACTTTAACAATAATCCTCCTTTTTTGTACAAACTCACAATGAATCAGTCTTGTAAGTAATTTTCCTCTCCATAATTTCTGTATAAATCTCACTTGCTCCATATATTTGAGGTACCGCGATCGAACCAGGTAGCTCCTTACATATTTCTGCAGACATATTGCTGCTTGTGTTCTTTGAGCAGTCATAATGTCCCTCTGTTTTTTAAGCCTATAAGCAGCCTGTATTGTGACTACAGCCGACCGTAATCTGAAGAAACGTCTTCTCTCAATGAAAGTCCTTACATAGCTCTGTATTTTAACTATAGCGATTTTAGTCTGAATGTATCTTTGCCTTTCGGTTACAGTTAACCTGTACGAGCGATAGAAACTCTGTATGCACAATGTAGCATCTCTGATAGCTTTAAATCTCTTCCGAACTATAAGCATTCTGACGACAGATTGTGTTAGTATTACGCTCTTTTTCAGTGTCAAAAATTCTTGGCGGCATACATCACGTTTTTTCGAAGCGATATACCAATTCTGTATTTTGCTAGCCGCTTCATTTTCTCTTATAATGCGAGCTATTTTATTTGAGCGGTACCTACTCTGTACTAGCAGAGCTGCTTTTCTTAGCGTCTGATATTCCTTATAGATTCTTCTGGTCTCTCTAATCAATCTTAAGCGACTTTGAATAAGGATTGTTGCTGATTTGATTCTATTGTATTCGATTCTTTGGCGTTTGCCGCATGAATACGCTTTGAATGTTCTTTGAATCGTGACACAAGCTTTGACTATATTTGTGTATGCTTGCCTTTCTTTTAACATAAGGCAATGTGCTCTATACTTCCTTTGAATAGCGATAGCTGCTGATCTCATTTCTAAATATGTTTTCCTGTACTTTCTCATAGCTAGTAAAGCCCTGTACCTTCTTTGTAAAACGATAGTCGACCGTTTTAATTTAAGATACTCTTCCCTTTGCCTTTTGCCATCAACATAAGCTCTATAAAACCTCTGGATTGCAATACATTGTTTCAACACCGTGGTATATCTTGTTCTTTCTGATATCATTAGTTTATGTGCTCTGTATCTATTCTGAATGATGGACGTGGCTTTTCGCAACTGTAAATACGATTGTCTGTCCTTTCGCATCGCGAGCAAGGCTTTATACTTTCGCTGTAAGAGAATAATTAATTGCCTGATTCTTAAATATTTTTCTCTTTCGGCTCTCATAGCACAAATACTTCTATATCTTTTTTGTATACATAATGCAGCTTCCCGAAGCCGGCAATATTCTTGTCGGACCTTCCGTGTTTCTTTATAACGTTTATAATGATCCCCAATGAGTACTGCTGCATTTTTCATATCCAAATATGTTGCTCTTTGTTTCTTGGTTTCTAAATGCGATTTGTAGTATCTCTGGATAGTTATTGTGGACGTTCTAATTGTAATGTATTGTTGTCTAACGATTTTCATTTCGATATAAGATCTATAGTATTTTTGAATGCAGATAGTTGCTGTCCTGATCTGAATGTATTCTTGCCTTTGTTTCCTACCAATTATATATGCTCTAAAGATTTTCTGAATAGTCACGCAAGCTTGCTTCGATTGCTGATATTGCTGTTGCACATCTTTCCTAACCCTGCAACTTCTGAACCAGTTCTGTATGTTCAAAGCAGCTCGTTTTTGTTGTAGGTATTCCTCTCTTTGTCTTCTACCTAACACAAAAGCTCTATAGGCATTCTGAATGGTTGTGCAGGACGATTTAACTTTAAGGTAATTTGCCTTTTGTAAACGCATTTTAATTAGAGCAATAAATCTATGTTGAATGACCAAAGTCGCTTGACGAAGCTTCGTATATTCTTCTCGGTGTTTTCTCATCAAGATTTGAGCTCTATACCTTCTTTGGATGTTTATAATTGATTTTTTTAGTTCTAGATATTCTGACCTCTCTTTACGCATTAGCACTAAGTTTCTGTAGGACTTTTGTAGAACCACAGCGGCATTCCGTATCTGCATATAAGCGTTCCTTTGGGACTTGGCCAGTAAATAAGACCGATAGTACTGCTGAATAAGGATCGTTGATTGGCGTAGCGTTAGATATTCTTGTCTCAACTTCTTCATAAGCAAATACGACTTGATATATGTTTGGAGTACTATAGTTGCATTTTTTACTTGTAAAAAGTTTTTTTTTTCTTTCTTCATTAATTGGTGAGCTCTGATCTTCCTCTGTAGGGAAATTAATAGCTCTTTTTGTCTCAAGTATCCTTGTTGACATTTGTTACGCCTACATAATGCCTGTATTTTTATAACACTCTCTTTGAGGTTTAGATACTTTTGACGATCGGTCCTCATTTGAAGCAGCGCTTTAAAACGTGCTTCAATTGTTTTAACGGCGCTCTTGAGTTTCAAGAAATATCTTCGTTGTTGTAGCATACGATAACAACTTTGTATAAGAACAGCACTTCTGCGCTTCGCAGCAAAATCCTGCATTTCCTTTTTCATTAACAATTTGTTTCTATATCGCTGTTGAATACATATGACAGCTTGCTTGTATCGAACGTATTCTTTCCTGACGAGAAATCGTCGAACTAAACTTTGTATAGTAACAATCCTCTTGATCTGTATCGTGTATTGCCTGATACACAACCACCGTCTGATTTGGCATTGTATATGAATAGCTGCTTTACGTCTCAATTCTTCTCTTTCTGATCTCAATTTCTCGAGAGTTGCTTTAGCTTCTCTCATCATCTTAACAGATCTGTACCAGGTTTCGATCTTAAGAACGCTCTGTTTCCATCTAATAAGACGTGTCCTATGTATCCACATTCTACAATACTTTTGTACTATTATAGTAGCAGTTGTTATTTGTTGCATCTTCCATTCGACCAGGCGGTTGTACTGAATACGGCGCCACCAACATTGGATCACACTCGCTGCATTAATTCGTTCCTGGAGTAACCTCTCTTCCTCGCGCCTCTTCTCCACGATAACTTCGTACTTCTTCCTCCACCATGTCTGTATAACATTAGCAGCTTTTTCGAATAGCGGAGCGCGGAATACGTGGATGATCTGCCAGAGTAGAGACAGTGTCTTTTCTCTGTGACCGTCAGCAATGTCGTTGGGCGTGATTTCGCCAACAATTACGTAATTTGCCTCCTTCAAAGCATTCAACGCTACATGCACGTTATGAATCTTTTGTAGGCGTGAAATAGCGGGCGTCCGAAGTTGATTCAATAAGCCATCCTTCATCAAAATTATCTCCATGACCTTCGTCAGTCTTACACCATCCCTGATGTCCAAAGCGATGTTGTGCACTGCATACTTATATTCGTCTAAATAAGATTGTTTGTGGCTCACGACATACCCCAGCGGCCTGAGATGTTTCGTGATGTCACCTATACCCGCGATAAGTTCCCTCGTGAATCTTATGATCATTTCCCTGCTTTCTTTGCAGACTGCGTTCCTGCAGAATAGACATGGATCATGCGATATAAGCTTCCTTTGCTTTGCTTGATCCAAAAAGAAAACAAGCATGAAAAACTTCTTTAGGGTGAATTTCTTGATTGCCTCCATGTAAGCTGGTAGTAACATGTTCGGCGCATTTGACTTGGAGTGTTTGTTCTTGAGGAAAGGGTTTTTGAACATCCTTTGAATAATGAACGTAGTAAGGCCTTCTATGTCACTATTTGAGTGCAAGGGTAAAACAATACCGTAGATGGCTTCAAGACCAATTCGGAGCCACAGGGGATTGTACGACAACAATAACTCCATGATAATCTTTTGTAGTCCAACGTCCAAGTGAAGATTTCGATCGGCCCTGATAGCAATCAGCTTCTTATCAATTTGGGCGGTCAACTTCTGAAAAACTATGGCGATTTCAGGACTCATCAGTAAGGCTCTTGCGGACCTTCGGAGACTTTCCAGTCTGTGACTGTTGTGGTAGGCACTGGACACTTGCTCCTTTGTAGGTGCAAGTGGGACTTCCTTATTCCTATTATCAATCCACACCTTGCCAACATCTATTTTCTGTTCGACGTTACTGTCAAGATCAGCAGGCGGAGTCAGGATACAATTCAGCCATCTTTTAAATTCCGTTTCAAACTTTTCCACAGCTTCTTCATCATAAAAATATGTAGACGATAGAAATGGATCGACTGTCGCAGACTGAGAATACACATTTCCGATTTGATTAACCGACATGTTCTGAACAATACTTTTGTTACTTTCAAACGTCGTGTTCGATATTTTACTACAAATAGATTCTTTACCCTTCATTGATGCTCTATTCTTCACAGTTTTCTTAACATGAGAAACAGGTATCTTCCAAAGATCCGGTTCCGCCCTAACAGCCTTTTTAGACCATGATTGCAATTGGCTAGTCGAAGAGACAGAAGAAAATCTTTCATTGGCTTTATCAAAAGTGCGATTCATGGTGAACGTAGACATATGCTTATCAGTTCTGTCGAATGTTTGAGTATCAGAGACCTGCATGCTCTCTTCAGGAATGGACTGAAGGGGTGGCGTTATAGATCTCGGAGGGGGGGACCGCGTATCTACCCGCAAGTCGTTCTGCCATACGTTATGCTCATAGGTATTCACAAAATTTCTTTGATCATAAGCTTCTCTTTGGTGTTGGTACTCTCTGAAGAGAGCTTGTCTACACATCTTCGGTTGGTCCTTCAGGAAGAACAGCGGCGGTCTCATTTCGCTCATTTGATTGAAATTAGGCTCCATGGGAGTGTTCGGCGATTCCTTGGTATAAGTATCAGAGCTCAATTTAAGATTCTCGTCAAATATTTCATGAGTGTCATTGTTTAATTTCGGAAAAGTTTTCCTTTCAGTTGAAAACCTTTGTGGGAAGAACGATAGATCGCTGATGCGAGAGAACTCTGTGTTGATGGAGAAATTGGGACTGTTCAATTCTTTAGGCGATGACGTGTTTGGATGTTTCTTACCTAAAACTGTAGGCGTTTCTACGTAATTGTCGACTTGCGTGTGGTGATTGACCGTCAACCACTTATTAGGCGGTTGAGTAGACGTTACACTGATTATGGAATGCGTCTGGTTTTCTTTATTATAATTTTTATTCTCTAAACTGTCGTCTAAGTCGTCACTTTCAGAATTCATACTCAGGATAATTTTAGGTCCCTTTTCAAGTTTATCAGTTTTAACTGTTTTTAATGGAGTAAACGTGAGATTATCAAACATTTCAGTGCCTGATACGTCATAGGTTTGTTTATTGCAAGGCTTTAGTACATTGTTAGGTACATTTAATCTGGTGCTGCTTGCATAGGACTTGTCATAAGTTTGTTGCAAGAAGTCAGGCTTGCGCATATTAGAGAATATTTCAGAAGTATCAAAGTTAAAATCAATGTTACTTGGTGAATCGAACGGGCACCTATCTCGGCGGGAGTCCATAGAGTAATCATTGATGGAAGTATTTTCTTTGTTGTACCCTTGAGTATACTTCTGTTGGGACTGAATAACATTGTATGTCTTTTTAATCTTCGTTGTATTATAAATGGTCTCAGATTTCTTTTTGTATAAAGATACAGGCGATTTCTTATTTGGTTTTTTCTTTATTTTACCTGGTGATATTTTGAAGCCCTTAGCTTGGCCACCTTTCCCTTTTATGTTCTGAAACAAGTCGAATTATTGCTATAAGATTATGGGTTCTTTGTCTTCATACCTGAAAACCCTCCAAGAGGCAGTTAAAATTTATAGCTCATTAAGTTATGTCTTTGGTTACTGCTCTACACCCATTGGTCATAATGTGATGTCCTATACATATAAACCTTCCTTTTGAATCAGGTTATCTATTAATGAAAATTTCATTAAAATCTGCTGCAAAGTTTAATAGATCTAAGCGCAAACGGTGGGAAGTAACTTGGTTTTATACTATGTAGTAAAGATAAAAAAATTGTCATGTTCTTCTACTTTATTTGCGATCTCAATGACAGTGTTCAGTTGTATGGTTACATTACAGGCTGATAATAATTCTTGCCCTATGGATGTGTGATTTCTAAGTGAATGTAGCCTGTTCATAGCTCTCTATAATAACATGAATAATACAATCACCAATCAGTTTGCTAAACTAATTATTTTGTGAATACATCATAACTACTAAGAAAGGTCTACAGCATAGCCATTTAATATCTAGGTCCAGAATGGTTACTAACTTGAGTGAAATCTAACATGACCATTTTTATTTTTCAGAATGGGGGGGGGGGGGAGGCATGGTCAAAGGTATGGCGACAGTAAAGTCAAAAAATACATAAAAAAAAGGATGCATACAATCAAACAGAACCTCTGTTTGATTGTATGCATCCTTTTTTTTAAGTTGGTTCAAAATAAACCCATTGAAAATATTTATTAAAATGAAAACTATTTTTAACAGGAAATTATGCAAACATACAATACGCATAAAATTTGTTTTGAGTTTTTTTTTTTGTCTTTATCACAAAATTCCCTGTTGCAAAAAACTGAAGTTTATGTCAATCCTTAGAGAAAAAAAAATAGCTCAATTCCACATACCGGTGCATTACCCTAGGATGCCAAGACGGAGCCGAAATAAAGAGACATTCCTGTTCACTACAGGATGTATGGTCACATTAGCCAAACTGTAAAATATACAAAGTAAAAACAAAATATTACCATAACAGACTTGAGGACAACGATGACATCATATCGGCCTCTGTTCTCATTAGTAAAGCGTATTGTCTCCCTGATGCCAGTTGGTTGTGTTGGTGTCCACATCATGGTCAAGCAGTAGCATGTCTCCGGTTCTACCATCAGCCATTCTCCCGGCAAATGTATCACTAAGCCAGGGGGTAGAGATTTTCCAAGAGTTATCTGGAGAAAATGAAAGTTAAAGAATTTAGTAGGTAAGTGTTGGTTTTGACTTATATTGCGAGTGCCATATAAATTACATGCAGCATAAACAGCTGTATTTTTTTTTTGTGCTCACTTAGAGGATTGTTTTTTAGAGCTTGTAAGGGACTGTAATTTTAAACTTGATATTAATTTTAACTTGATACCTTCATGCGTTCCTGAGAATACCAGTTTTTACAGTATGACAGACAGACGGATAATAAACTGTGGGTCGTCTTAGGGTCAGAATAGGAGAAGCACCAAGATAATTACTGTCATATCATAATATAATCAAGAGTACAAGAACAAATCATAATAATAACACATGACCTAATAATAGTAGTAGTAATTGATTCTATTCAATATTTAAGCATTCTAGGGTCAGTGGGTCATCTTAGGGGTAGTAGCAGCTAATTAAGTATAAAATGTGGCTGTCACATACTTGTTGCACTTGTTTTGATGGGTTGAACACCTCCAAGTTCCTCTCGCAAGATGCACCGATCAGGACATTGTCAAATACCACTTGCGGAGGCCTAGAAAACGGAGCCAATACCAGACGAGGACATTCTTCTTTAGGAGACTCTTGCACGACGGACTCCGTACGACGAGCTCTTCGTATATGCTCAGGCGTATTTTCAATCTAAAATAATGAAATTAAATCAGCTAGTAATGCGACAGAATCACAGGTCACACCGTGCAATGAAAATATTTTTAACATTTAGCACAATAAACTTTTACGTACTTGGAAATACATTATTGGAACGTCTTTATCACTGTTCACTGTGTAAACCACCAGTTTCACTTTACTTAATCACATATTTTAGTTAAAAAATCTGAACTTGGATAACAAACGAACTTTGATTGAAATGAAATTCAAACAGTTTCAAACTTCAAACCGTTCACCGTTTCTACCATAGAGGGTGACCAAATGATTAAATACCGAAATTGATCATAGACAATTTAACGGTTTTTATTTTTACAATACTACTACAAGGCCATCCTTGAGATACTATTCATAAATCAATACGTGTCGTGGACAGACGTCTTTATTTGTCAGATTTATTTATTTGTATGGCAACTATTTAATCTAGTTGTCATTTCAGCACTACGAAATTTTCGTCCTTCCTTTTCTCAATCTTACGTAGGTATATACAGTATTTATTCCTCAAATTTTACCTTTAATCACGAAAAATCTCGTCCCCTTATTAGCACCGTGTATAATTTTCCAGAACCCAGCTCGAAACAATGGCTGACTCGAATTCAAACGAGAATACTTGCGTAGTGTGTTTCAAGAACGTTTTATACTATTCGATTGGCGAATGTGACCATCCCGTATGTTTCGAGTGTTCCACCCGAATGCGGGTGCTCTGCCTGCAGAATGAGTGTCCTATCTGCAGGCAAGGCCTTTCAAGGGTAAGTTAGAGCAATGTGTTTGACGACAAATGTTATGTTTCTTACATCCTCTGAGCACAGACTATCATTGTGCAACATTGTGTATTAAAAACACATTCAGCGAATCTCCTGCATTATTTCACAATAGGCGAATGCTCCTACTAGTGTAATTATTTCCACAACAGCACATTTCTATGTTGATAAACTTTTAATACATGCTTCGATGAAATTATGTGTGTAACATTTTTAAAGTATGACTTTATTATCATCATGTATTTTTTTTATTTACCACGTTTTGTATTAATTTGGTGACTATGTCAGTTGAAAATAAATTCATAAATGTAAATACTCCCACCATATTTAGCAACAGCACTGTTGCATCATAGAACCGTATAGATATTAAGTATAATTAAATTATAATTACTGGATGCTGATTCAACTGAATCTGAAATCATAATATTGCACCATACTTACATTTTTACCTTATCTTAATTAAGCGCTTCAAGATCTTGAGTTATTTCTCATGTTACTTATGTCTTAGCTTCTGTAAAGTTTTACATGGAAGGTATTACTTTGGCCTACGTCTTGTAAACAACATTATCAGAGCAGGGATAGGGAAGTTGAAGACAGAAGCTAGTCATGGCTTGTTTTAATTAATGTTTCTAATTTTATTAATGTTCCCACTGTTGCCCATTTTCCCAATTGAAAAATTGTCATACTAAATTGTCATGCATTTGTAAGCTGCTGTGGTTGGTAGTTGATAATACAGTCAACCAAGTTTGCCTTGATTTTTATTCAACAAACCAGGGCTACTCAGTTCCGCAGGAGTTCATTTGGGTCATTTAATTTTTAACTTGCAACTCTAAGTAAAATAATATTCCACAGGTTGTTTTTACGGACACCGTCCAACCGTATAAGGAGCTTCGCAACAGGGCTTTTAGCGACCGCCTCTTTGAAAGGCAATTTAAGATTGGGTTCTGTAGTGAGGATATCAAGCAGGCCTACGAACTACTGCTGGAGAACCGCTGCAAGATCTGCGACAAGATTCCACCATTTCGTACTTTTACTATGCTGAGTGATCATATGAGGAAAATCCATGAAAGATACTACTGTGACCTCTGCGTTAAGCATTTAAGAGTAAGTTTTATTATATTTATTTTTATTCCACAATATTTACAACTGCATACTGTGGTGAATTGATGGTTTTCTAATACTATTAAATAATTTAGTTCATTTGCGCAAACGCAAAGATTAATAAAGCTAATGATATAGTTATATCCCTATAGGTTTATTTATTTAATTATTTATGTCCACACAGTAAATTGTATAAAGAAACAACTTGATAAACATACATAAAACATTTGGTAATCTTGTGAACAGCATAGGGAAACAGTCAATAAAATATTATTAATAGTAATATTAAAACCTATATGACATAAGAGCAATATTAATTTGCGTAATTACAAACTAAGATAATTAGTAACTGCTTGCATTACTTGCACACTTAATAGGTATAAAAGAAAAGGTATAACTTTATCTAACCACATTCTCAGAAAAAATATTAGTCTGACCGCATTTAATTCCAGTCTCTTTAATTTAATTACATATATTTAATTCAATTATGAATTAATTATAACAGAGTAGGTACTTCTGTTACAATTTATTACAATAAAGCTAGCTTTTTCTCTCGACTTCGTCTGCATAAATGTCGATTATTGCAAACGCACTCGAAGTCGCGGAATAAAAAGAAGCTTAGGTCCTTTTTTGCGGGACAAACTTCCCCCATACTAAATCATCAAAATAAGTTCAGCCGTTTAGTTGTGAAAGCCTAACAGACAGACTGACTGACAGGCAGAGTTAATTTCGCATTCATATGATTATAATGAGTGTTTGGAATAATCTTTGCTAAATACCTATTTCAACAATGTTTATACCAAACATGGTTCAAGAAATACAACTAACTATAAAACTAATTACTTGTTATGAATGTGAAAACTAAACTGTGATTGTAGCCATCATGAATTACGTAATAAAAACTGTCTCAATACCTACATTTTTGAGGGAATCAGTGACGTAATTTACATTTAAATATACCGTGCACAGAATTATAATTTTATCAACCCAATTAACTAGACAATGGACACTTGACTAATTGTTTATAATTTTTATTATTATAACATTTATGACTGAATAGTATATTATGTTATCAGGTGTAATGTAAACAGAAGTTAATGGCATGAATGGAAGCAATTAAGTGCAAATTGATAATGCTAACGTCGCTAATTTAATGTTATGTAATTCGCAGATATTCACTATGGAAAGAAAGTGTTATACTCGTCAAGAATTGGCTCATCATCGACGGAGAGGAGATGTGGACGATACATCACACAGGTAAACAACAGAATTCTATAGTATAATCTTCCTATATAGGATCATAGCAGGTGACGTTCTGTGGTTTCTGCCTACTCCCATGGGAAAAAGGCGTGAGGTTATGTATGTATTTAAATCGATACTAATATAATAAAGAGGTAAAGTTTGTTTGTTTATTTAAAGGTATCTCTGGAAATTCGAAAAAACATATGAGTGAGATGTGTATTGTAGTGTGTGTGTGGCTATGTCTCATTGTGAACTTGCTTTCACGCGGACAAACTCGGGGGCAGAGGCTAGTAATAAAAAATAAATCCATTACACATTATTTCGCGGTATATTAAAAACTGATTTGCTATCGGAATTGCACAAACGCGCGCGATGCCATAAAAAGAAAATAAAAAGCAAATAAGATTTTCTTCAGATAGTAACTACGATAGTAAGTTTTTTAGTTTTATGCTAACTCAGGATTTCTAGTGAGGATAGTTCTTAGTTAGAAGCTTAAGTAAGATAGAGACTATAAATTATAATATCTATACTAGCTTCCGTCCTGGATTCTTCGTAGACTTCAGAATTAAGGCAGAGTCCAAAATTATCCAAAACGGGATGAAAATAATCCTATGTGTAAAGCTAGATCAATCTTTATTTGCCGAATTTCAACTAATTCCGTTCAACCGTGAAAGAGTAACCTACATCCATCCATCCATCCATCCATACTCAAAAACTCTCGCGTTTATAATAGTAGTAGGATTACGCAAAACATAATCGATTCTCGTTCGATGAACCGGTCCAGTTGCTAAGTACCATACCGTGTCGACGGCGCGTTCGTGTTCCACGCGCGCCTCAAAGAGATGTCAACAAACATTCGGAGGGGCCACTAAGGGCCGATGCCTGCCGGGGCTGCGGGTCGAAACAGATACCGCGCCCCCGGAACGCAAAGGGCACAAGAAGGAACATGGATGGGTTTTAGTCAGTAAAAGTCTAACACTAAGGGCGGAGGAAGTCATTTGACGATTTCCCATCTTTAAAAAAAAAACGTCGCTAATTACCACACTGGATTGATCTGAAAGGCCGACAAAATCGATCGACCATAATCTATAGGCGCATTTATTTACCGCATAATACCTCACGAGTATTTTTATCTATCAAATAGATACGTATTTAGCGTATAAGGTGACACGCTTCTCTTATCAAAGCAATTAATAATAAAAGCTTTGTTACCTAAGTGCAATGTCTACGTGCCTTTTATCAGTTGAATTTGCATATTATCTAATTGGTATGACTGTTATAATTATCATATACTAGCGAATTGCCCGCTACTTTGTCTGGGTACCTTATTTCAACCGCGCTATGTCTTAGGTTACAGCTCCGCTCATGTGGGTCTTAGCGTAATGGTATATAGCCTATGTTACTCAAGAATAATGTGGCTACCTATCGGTGAAAAAAATATTGAAATCGGTCCAGTAGTTTTGGAGCCTATTTGATACAACAAACAAACAAAAAGATCGTTCCTCTTTATAGTATTAGTATGGACTGTGACGTATTTAAAATAGCGTTTATCAATTGGGTCTAGTTCTAAAGATGACCTAACTCACAATCTCTTAATAGTTAAAATTATTACGTCAAGACTAATTCAGTGTGCTGCTAATGCGTCATTAATTCACTACTCAGCAACAACAGTTCAATGTATGTCCTAAACGCAGGCTCACAAAAGATTTTAAATATATCAATTTTATTTTATTACTTCGAATACGGTAGAAATTTTGACGGGTTTTGGGTTGTTTTTGGGGATCTATATCTGTTATGTCACATTATGTTTGCCATAACATATGCTTCACATTATTACTTTTTTAATTAAAAATAATATAATTATTTTTATTCAGATAGTCTATAGCGTTAGCAACAAAATGTTCTTTTCTGTGTTAGTAAATTCCAATTGTACATTTCATGACCCAACTATAACCTCCCACAAGTCTTCACAAATTGAAGTCATACTTGTCTGTATTAACCCTTAGGATGTAGGAATAATAAGTGCGAATATAAGTTATTCAGTCAGTTTGGACTGTGCAAAAATTCCGCTTTTGGCCATATCATATTTCTAATCCCTATCTATATAACTCGGATAAAAACATGGCATACGCATTTATTTTTATGTTAGGATTTGCGTTATAATGTGTTTACTACGTTGTCACTTCCCAGTTACATATAGTGATGTAATTCGCACAAATAACCGTATCCCAATATCGAAATTAACGCTATTGTTATGTTTTAAGAGCTATTAGAACTGAAACCGGTATTAATGTGGAATTCATTTTCATGTTTTTCTTCGGTACAATATTTTCTAAACATAGGTATTACGATATGCAGAACATGAAACTGCAATGTTACATTCATTTCAACTTTGTCTCTGGGATGGCAACGCATTTGCGAGGCATCTGGTATTGCAGCGGTGTTCACAGATAAACCGGCCTGTATGCCTTCCAATGACATAAAAAAAAAAAACAATCCATTCTTACACATTAAAATTGTACTCTTCCAACAGATAAACTCCTAAGCTCCTATTACATGAGACTTACTGGTATTACATGAGGCTTAAACGCATCTGGAGATATGAGCGTACCATACTACCCTCCTGGCTTTCAACGAACACAGCTAATACAGGCATGATATAACACGTATTATGTTTCGTAACAGGGGCCACCCTCTCTGTGAATTCTGCGAGGAGCGTTTCATGGACGCGGACGAGTTGTACCGGCACTTGCGTAAGGAGCACTTGTACTGCCACCTGTGCGACGCCGATGGGCGCAACCTGTACTACGCGTCGCACTCTGCCCTCGCGCATCACTTCCGCACCGACCACTATCTGTGCGAGGAGGGCGAGTGCGCCGGACAACACTTGACTGCTGTGTTTAGAAGCGAAATTGATCTTAAAGGTACGCTGTTTTCATTAAAATGTTGTCTAAAGCTGCTTTCTTTAAATGTGCGAACTACAATAAACTATAATTATCATGCATGAGGGTTCAAATCCAGGCAAGTACAACACAATTCATATGTACTTTCTAAGTTTATCTTGGACATCACTGACATGAAGTTCTTATCTGTCGAATTGGGGTGACCTGTAATGATGGGAAAAGAAAGCTATTATAAATAAAAATGAGTATTAGCTATTATACATTGGCTATTACATCAGTTAAATGTAAATCATTAGACCTTACTGCCCACACGATACAGAAGAAGAAGAGTACAAGTTCCACTACAATCAATACTATCAATAATCTTACAATCTTACTATCAATAATCTTTCAATCTTACAATCTTTTATTAATAGAAAGCTACATTATTGCCGAGTACTATAGACTATGTTTTATCATACACTTGACTTTCGCATGAACTTGCGGCCATAAGTTATAGAGAGTAAAAATTGTAATGGCTATCGGCAGCGCACAAGGCGACGGTGCACGGTCGCAACATGCCGCGCGGCGCGGCGCGGCAGGCGCGCACGCTCGAGCTGCAGTTCAACATCACGCCGCATCCCGTGCAGAGGACGCCCAGGTATTGTGGAGTAACACACTCCGTTGCCTAGGCAACAGCGTGCATCAAAACTTATTGGCCAAATGTTGCTAGTATAGTGCAAAAATGATCGTTGTTTGCCTGTATACATACTTTTGTGTTGTTATTCTGCAATAACGGTCATAGTAAATGTGTTGCAAAATACATGATTAAATTCATGTCAAAAAAGAAATAAAAGTACTATGAGACATCATGTAAAGATGAGTTCACTATAATTGGATTTAGCGGCCACATAGTACATTAGGTGTTCGTCATCATCATAATTGTCATCGACAGCGAACAGCCACCAAACGCAGTACCTACATCATCAGTACACTATCTGAAGTACCCACATCTGTTGCAAAACGGAGAGATTGCCACAAAATGGAGTTACCCCATAGTCGTATCGCTGGGTGAATGCGATGGACACTGCAGGACATGAACTTCGCACCACAGACGCTGCCACCATCATCTACCGATGCGGATTGTGAGGATAATAACATGATTATGCTTGATACTTAACACTATGAAGGACACTAAACGCCCATTGATAGGCGTCATAACAATAAAACTTCTATTGTGTCTCGTTTAGTGTTCTTGAAAGTGTCAAAAAAATAAACGTCATATTTTTCCTAAAAGCAAAAGTCAAAAGACTGATTATTAAAATATATTTTTTTAGTCAGCTCTCATGTTACTACGTCGCTAATTAATAAAAAAATATAAATAAGTGATTGTGTCCATTATTTCAGGGATAGGGACAACCGTGACCGGAATCGCGAGGAGCCGGTGCCGGTGCCGCTGCCGCCGCCGACGATGTCGCAGGCGAACATCGACACCGGCAGCGTGGAGCAGTTCCCGCGTCTGTCCGCCACGCCCGCCGCGCCCGGACTGGTCATGTCCGCGCCGCATCGCGCGTACAAAGGTACTGAACTCACTATAATCTATACATCTGTAACTAGACACATAAACAAAATTGAAGTGTCTGTTTGTAATTTCAAATAAACAGCTTTGTACTAATATGAAAGTATATACGGTACTTACATTAAAAAAACTGTTTTTTAAATTATTGTCTGTATGCCTGTTGGTTTGTTTCGTCTAATCTCTGAAACGGCTTGACCGATTTTGGAGGGACTTTTACTCGCAGATAGCTAACGAGTAACTTCGGCTTGACTTTTAATTTAAAAATTTTGTTTATTTTAATAAAATATTAATTTAATAAAAACGCGTAACCGTCTCTTTGGTTACGCGGTAACATAATTGAAACATAATTAAATAGTAAACGCGAACGAAACCGCGGGCAACAGCTAGTCAAATGCTACGTATATGCTGCGTCTGTATTCCCGAACGCATTCAACCTTAATCTGTAAAAGTTAAAGTGAACAGGCTACTGCCTGACGTTACAATTTTGTTACGTTTTGGTTTTAGTCAGCTATTTCTAAGCATGCCTGTCCTCATATATACCAATACATAGTGTTGTTGTCCAGGCGTGGGCGGGCTCCTGCGCAACGACAAGAACTTCCCAGCGCTGGACGGCGCGGCGGGCCCGTCGCGAGCCCCACGACCCGCTGCGCCCGCGCCCACTACCGTCGCCGCTACTATCGTCAGGAACAGTACGTATGAACATTTTGAATCTCATTTTAAACATTCCTGTTTTTTATTTCAGACTAAGCAAGCATGTAGTTTTATACATTATTTCAATGTATATCACTTTACCACAAATAATAGCTTTTGACGGTTTTTATGAGATTCGGAACTCTCAATAACATGCATTGACATATCATTTAAAATGAGTTAAGGTCCGTTTCCGTGTACATTCCATGAAAATTGAGGCTACTGAACTCCATCAATATTCCGTTCCTTACAACCTTCTTCTTTGTTTACTAGGAAATTTAAAAAAAGGAACTCATCATTATGAACAACGTTTACTAAAGAACCGACACGGAAATCGCTTAAAAAGAACAGCTGATCCATATGAAAAAAGTATAGATCAGCTAATTTTTAGTCAACAAATAGATTACCCTACTTTGAGCTGCACGTTCCTGGTCAATATACTCCTGAACTTGCTAAGATCATCACTAAAGTCCACGTCACGAGAAGCTGTAAATTTTATAAATAAAGAACTTCTACCAAGTTACGTAGCAACAATTCAATCAACAACAAATAATCTCAAATTCAATCAACTGGTGTAGATTTTGTTATTTCTGATCAGTTAAAATTTTTTGTCTTTATAAGTACGTACCTATAAGGTTGTGAACCACTAAATGCAAATTTACAAAATTTATAGCTTCTCGTGACGGGGACATTACATTATTACCTAACCTAACAATATAACTATTTGTGTTTCCAGCCAAGCCCAGCGTATCTATTCAGCTGCACAGCCAGCCGGCTAGCGCCAGCAACTTCCGTCTGACGCAGACGAGTGGGCATCGCATCTCAGTGCCGCCACAGCAGCATAAGAAGCCGCCGCTCATGACCAACGATGACGACTTCCCATCGCTGGGCATCGCGAAAGACGACCATCCCAGCATCGGGGCTGGGACCGTTCAGGCGCCTAAGGTTGGTTTGTTTTTTTGGTATTAAATAGTTTGGTAATGGAATCTAGTAGTAGTATACTTCGAGTAATGAAAAACACAATTTCTGTTTATTATTGTGTTTTATTAGTTTATTTATTTATTTAATTAATTAATTAATATGGAAGACTTACAGCAAAAAAAACCAGGCTGGCAGTAAACTAAGCGTTCGTTTGTCTTTTTCGTCTTTTCATTTACGAAAGCAGTGAAAAATTTTTCTTTCGGTTCCAGGTCACTTTAATCAACAGCCAAGAGATGCAAGCTCTGAAGAGCAACCACGTCCAAACTCACCACAAGAAGGCCTCTCTTAACTCCGAGGCGTTCCCCGCTCTGTCATCTACATCCACACCGGTGGCCCCGCCGCAATGGATCACCGTCTCCAAGTCCAAAGAGAAGCAGAAGCCGAGCAAGCCCGACCCTCCCCCGACACCCCGGGAACCGTCCTTCAACCCCGTGGCTGACTTCCCCGGCCTACCAATCAACTTTACCAAGTCGAAGTCCAAAAAGCAACCCCAACCTGCACCCACACTTCCACAACCCGTAGACAACACAAAACTAACCAAGAAGGAAAAGAAGAAACAAAACAGTAAGAAGGAGAACCTACTCGACACGTACAACGTGAACGGGACCAACGATAAGAAGCTACTGAAGGAGTCGTATGCCTCCGTCAATGCTAATAATAATAATAACCAAACTGTGGAAGACAAGAAGGTCAAGACTGTGGACACTGCTCTCAACGCTGAGACCAACAGGAACGGAGGCAACGGAGACTTCAGTCTAGCCGCTAAAGACTACCCTCCGCTAAACTCTCGGAGTGACAGCAGTTTGCCGGCTAAGAAGATGGTGAACGGCAGCGTGCCGCCCGGGTTCAAGTCCCGGCCGGCGTGCGACGGCATGACGTTCACGAACTCGTCGGGGCAGACGTTCCCCGCGCCGCTGCACAGCTACATCCCGCCGCCGAACTTCGAGCACAGGAACCGGGCGCTAGTGAAGAAGTTCGAAGTGGCACTAGGCGGCACCGCGGCGCTCGAGGAGTTCCAGGTGGCGTCGCGAGCCTTCCGCGACAGTTCCATCAGTGCGGAGCAGTTCCACCAGCACTGTCGGAAAGCACTGGGCGCGGAGTTCGACGCCGTGTTCCCGGAGCTGGTGGCACTGCTGCCCGACATCGCCAAGCAGCAGGAGCTCACGGTGGGCCGCGAGCTGTGCGACACGTGCGACACGTGCGGCCAGCTGCTGGCGCCGCGCGACCGGGCCGCGCACGACGCGCAGCACTGGCCGGCGCTCGCACCACCGGCCGGACACCACCTCAAATAGACCTTACCCACTGTGCTGACTACTCTATGATAATCTGACAGTGAGTGAGAACACTTAATGCCATACGGACTTGTTTACTATCAGCCGATGCCTACTTCATTTTTTTTTTGCGTTTGCGCACGCCACTCTTAGCTACTGATATTGACAGTAATAACTACTAGGGAGTCAACGTTGACATTAATAATATTTAGAAAAATTTTGTACCTATGTTTTGTAAATAAATAGTTATTTCATAGCTGATCGTTCCATGTATCGTAGTTGATGATTGTAAGCACAGCGACGCATCGTCGGTGTTCTCTGTGCGAGCACGTACTTCGCTAGCCTGAGTATTCCTTCAACTGTGCATTGTTATGTGATCATATTAAATCCACAGTAGCGCAATTACTACACTGAAATGTGATTTTGTAAAATGTAAATGTTAAGATGTAAAATATATTGTTTCAAAGTTTTATTATATTTTTGTACTTCTAACGCAGAATGATTTCTTTAGTTATTGTGTAAAATATTTTTGTTGAATATTGTTAGTCGTTTTATTGCTATCCTTTTTGCTAAATAACTAATTGATAACAGTCCATTTTCATAACTTTAAATACATTTGTGTATGTAATACATTTATGTACATTGTATAGATGATACAATGCATACAAATTTTATAATGATAAATGTACATACTCTTATACATAATTATATATTCGAGTGTAAAACTTTGTTTGAAATAACCATACTTACATTCCTAACTTTTGTTCCTCTGATGAAGAATATGACAATCTGTTTTCTAAAAAGTACCGACTTTATCTCATCTAACTAGCGATTGAATTATGCCAGCGAAAACAATATCACCCGAATAAACGAAAAATAGACAAATTCCATGGTTTTTTAAAGTTTGTGGTCACTTATCGACCAATATTAGATAAAAGATGACACCGAAACACAATAATCTCGACAGTTTCAAGTAGTGTTGTTCCAACTAAGAAGATTATGTAAGATAAAAGATCGATAAAAAGGATAAAAAGGAATGGATAACAGATGCCTATAAATATAAACACTCGTCGAGGGTGGTCTCTTAGTAAAAAATATCAATACTATGAAGATACCTGTGTTATTACTGTGGTAAGGTTATATTTATATATCTATTTTTGCATTTTTACCCGACTGCACTGAAACGGTTTTTCAGTGATTATCGTTACTACGTCGAAGTCTGATTCCATTCTAATCTGAGGGAACTGAATGCCAGTATTTTACATGAAGCGACGGCCTATCTGACCTTCATAATCCAATTACTGGGTAACACGAAAGATACACCTTGGTAAGACTGGTCTGCGAGTGTATTTCTGCAATCTATTACTGAAGTCCCATAGTACATGGTGACATTTACCGTCTGTCCGTCAGGCGTGGACGGTACGGGAGCGGCACAGCGGTCTTGACATGTCGGCTATAGGAAAAAAAGACAATTGTCCGACACCCGCACTATAGTGCTGCAACAATCCCGTAAAGTAAATGCATAAATTAAAAAGGCCCTTACAAACGATAACAACTACAGTATGCATGCGCTGCGACAGATTTGCATTGCATCGTGTAAGAACTTTAGATATAGATATATTTATAATAATTAAACGTGAATACCATGTTCTGTGGTTTCTGCCTACCCCCATGGCAGAAAGGCGTGAGTTTATGTTTGTATCTATGTATGTGAATACTATGTTGTAGTTCTGCAGTAGCACTGACATGGGGAGTCGCGGTAAAGCAGGGTAGAAAATTTCCGGATGACTTCATCTTCGGAACCAGTACAGCAGCTTATCAAATTGAGGGAGCATGGGATGAAGATGGTATTATTAGAAAATTGATTTGAAAATCATTCTGACTTTATTCCTATCATATTTGATATTAAAATTCTTCCACGACTCATTTTAGGTAGAACTGAGAGCATCTGGGATTATTTAACTCACACCAATCCAGCTGCTATCGAAGACCAGAGCACTGGAGACATAGCATGCGACTCGTACCACAAGCACGAGCGAGACGTGGAGATGATGAGAGAACTCGGCATCGACGCCTACCGCTTCTCCTTATCCTGGTCCAGAATACTGCCCAACGGCTTCGCAGACCACGTCAACGAAGCTGGCATCAAGTACTACAACACAATCATCGATGAAGTCCTAAAACACAACATTGTACCCATGGTGACTCTATACCATTGGGACTTGCCGCAAAAACTTCAAGAAATGGGCGGATTCCTAAACCCACTCAGTATAGAATGGTTTGAAGACTACGCCCGAGTGGTTTTCGAGCACTTTGGTGACAGAGTCAAAACTTTCATAACCTTCAATGAAGCTGGACAAATCTGCTTCGAAGGTTACGGTTCTGTTACAAAAGCTCCCATGTTGAACATCACGGGTATCGCAGAATATGTCTGTGCTAAAAATATTGCGCTTGCGCATGCTAGAGCGTATCATGTGTATAATGACGAGTTCAGGCCTAAGCAGGGTGGTGTGTGTGGGTACACCATTGCTGTAGATTCTGCTGCGCCTCTCACCGATTCTGAAGAAGATGCATACGCTGTGGAATTGTTTAGGCAATCGCAGGTTGGTTTATAACACCGTATATACAAAGCGGTAATTTGAGTTGGCAAGTACCTAGTACTTGCTATGGTTTCTTTCATGTAGCTGTAATGGTTACAATATAGGTATACATGGTTCCTATTTTATCAAAAACAAATCTGGTTCCCACTTTTGTCTCAACCCTGGTCAAAGAACGGTCTTCCAGTTTTACAGAATCAATTCAATTGTTCCTTTTTAAATCCATCAATAGTCAATTTATTTCTCCTTTTCAGTGGGCAATATACACAGATCCAATATTTTCAAAAGAGGGAGGATTCCCGAAAGATCTTTTAGAGCTTGTAGCCAAGAAGAGCGCAGCTCAAGGCTACCCTAGATCTAGGTTATCAGACTTTACTGAAGAAGAGAAGGCTTACATTAGGGGGACGAGCGATTTCTTCGGCATCAACCATTATTCTGGAGCCCTGACATCTGGGTCCCTGTTTACTTCACAGTATGCCATACCGTCTTCTAAAGATGATATAGAGGTCGCACAGATGGTGCCAGATGATTGGCCACAATCTGCTTCCAGTTGGTTGCAAGTAAGTATATGTTTGTAGAAGTATATCCTACTAATATTATATATGCGAAAGGTTGTGAGGATGGATATATGGATGTTTTTACTCTTTAACACTTAAATGGCTGAACAGATGTGGATGAAAATTAGCACAGATAGACTGTAGTGGAGGATACTTTTCATCCCGAAAAAATATACGGTTCCCGTGGGATAATATATCAAATTTGACACGGATGAAGTCGCGCTACTAACATCATAACTGCAATCCCAAAGGGGTAGGCAGTATGTGAAATGCTCCTACACATTGCGCCTGTTATGTTGACACGATCTTTAATCAGGCACAAATTGAGACTCTGAATAGGACTGATAGGTACTTAGGACCCCAGGCTCAGCAAATGCAGAGCAAAAAAAAAAAAACAAATCCGGAAACGAAAAAACGGGAATCCGTTTTTGGCTACAAACTTACATAGGAACCTACCTAGCAATTTAGCAAACGAAACTATTCATTTTTGTCTCCGTGCGCTTTGCTTGTTCGTACTTATCAATCTTATCGGCATAACGTTTTACGCTATCATAATCGAAATACATATTTATCAGTCAAGTCTAAATAACTTAGTACTCACAACTAACAAATACTTTTGGTTATACAATTAGTTTGGGATGAAAGCTGAAATTGATTTTTACAACCTGTTTTTTTACATCGTACAACATACTTCGTCAACTGAAGGGAATTAATTTGACCATATCAAAGAAGTAACGGCATGAATTATTTTTCAGTTATCATTTTTTATACAAAATAATTCAACCATAATATGACAACGTCGCAATTTCGTAGCTTTAAATTTGAGTATGAAAACCAATGAAAACTGACATCTTCGAAACTATGCATTTTTGGATCACATATTCTAGGACTTTTTGTAACAGTTTTATTTATAGAATATTACCTTTAATTTTCGGGATATTAAAAGAAACGGGTGGTATAAAATGTAGATATTTTTCTCATTGTCCCCAGCAAATGCCCAACAGTATGTATATCACACTGAAAAGCATACAAGATAGGTACGGCGACGTGCCCATCTATATCACAGAGAACGGTTGGTCCACGCACGAGGGCATCGAAGATGACGGCCGCGTCGCTTACTACAGGGCCGCGTTGGAAAGCGCATTAGATGCCATGGACGACGGGGTCAATCTCAAGGGATACTTCGCATGGAGTTTAATGGACAACTTTGAGTGGTTGGCTGGATATACGTAAGTTTAAAATAAAGTCTTCATTGAATGCTGATACTGAAGTCTTAACCCGTGGCACGATAGTATATATAGACACAATAGTTAAACAATACCCTTATGATCAAGGTTTGATCATACGACGTTTGAAGGGTTAATTGAAAAACTGAAACTTTTGTTGTTTGATTAAAACCAGTTTTAATGAAACAACAAAAGTTTGAATTGTGAACGTGGATGGATAAGATATATGCTTGAATGTAGCTAATATATAAACCAAAGAAAAAAATTATAGACTGAGCATGACCCCAAATAAAATGGGCTACGAACAGTACGAAGCTATTTCTTAATTACAACCTATACTATTATAGATTTATTTTTACAGGGAACGTTTCGGCTTATACGAAGTGAACTTCACAGACCCCGACCGGACTCGCACACCGAGGAAATCAGCTTTCGTCTACAAACAAATTATTAAGACGCGGATGATCGACCATGAATACGAACCAGAGAGCTACGTCATGACTATAGATGAGGGACACTGAGACTTCTTAACAAAATAAATACAGACTTATTTATAGATGTATATAATTTGAACCTTTAAAACAAATTCTGGTACATAATAAAACCCATGAAAATGTGTATATAATTGCATGTTCACTTGTCACTTTTGCCCCATCCCAAGAAACCTTTGACCAGTCCAGTGAGGCCTGCGCCTTGCTTCTTGTTGTCGGCGGCGCCGGTCTTATCGTCCAAGTTCGGAAACTCGACGAAGTTGCAAGCCAGGTCGAAGAACAACGGCTTGCAAGGAATGGCTTCCATAGGCGGAGGCATCTTGTAGATGTTAGGGTTCTTAGTGAGGACCTGAGTATCCTCGCGGTACTCATCCAAGCGGTCCACCAACGGCTTCTTGTCCTTATAAGACTTGCCACTTGACGAGTACTTCGTGTCCTCATCCTGGTCTTCATCGTCTTCGAGAACGGAGTCAGCATGCACTTCGAATTTGCAGCTCTCAATATCCTTCTTCAATAATTGCAACTTTGCCACCAGTTGTTTGTCGTCAAGCTTCTTCCCCAACGACTCGATAGAGTAGTTACTGCACCGTTCTAACATGGCGAGGGCCTCCCTGAAGCGCCGCAGTCCGGTCAGTACTTGCGCGATGTAATAGCAACGGAACGCGCGGTACGCCTTCGTCAGAGTCTCTATTTCCTGCTGGTAAGCGGCGTCGGTTTCGAAGCCAGGCAGTTGCTGCAGTTCGGTGAAGTTCTGCAGAATGATCTCGTAGAGCCTGGTCAGGTCCTGAGGACGGACCTTCTTGCCGTCGATCTGTATGTTGTTCTTGCGAGCTTCCTCGGCTTGTTGCACGAGCAAGTTGTTCCTATCCACGGTGCGCATCAGACGCACGTACATTAAGTAAGACAACAAGTAGTTGATGCCAGACATCTGGGTTTCAGAAGCCGACTTCAGCTTCGGGTCACTTTTGATTTCATCCTTGATGGCTGAAATAGCATCTTTGCAATCCATGAGAATGTTTTCGAGGATGTCAATCTTGGCTTGTATGGTCTCTGCTTTGGCGACGGACTTCTCTAGATCTTGCAGTGCGATGAGGAACAACCGCACTTTTTCGGGTCTCACAGATACTTTACGACCGCGCCATTCTACTTCATGCATCACGCCAGAGCGCGACTCTCTGAAATAATTTGACATGTCAGTGAGTGTCGAAAATGGAGACAAAAACCGTAGGGGTATGTCCAGGCCGATGCCGGCAGCGGCTAATCTTAAAGTAGAGTAGCCAAGTACGCAGGAAATATGATAGTGCACAAGTGTGTGCGCAAACACAGATGCACTCCCTCTTCCCTAATTCTCCGGCGAGATATCAGGCGCAGGACCAACGGCTTTACGTGCTATCCGAGACACGGGGGTATCACACATGCATCAACTGCCAAACTTTGGGCTGTTACTGAGAAATTCCTGATGGAAAAACCCAATAACACTGCCCGTCCTGAGAATCGAACCCAAGACCCCTCGCTCAACAGTCGTGCTTGCCACCACGAGACCAACAGGTCAGTTAAAACAGTAGGTATAACTACTGGGAACGCTCATTCGTTATTTTTTGGTACTACGTGGGGAGAAATTCCTCTAAAACCGAACCGTACGGGATCATTTGGGTTCTAAGGGCCCCCTCGCTACTTCAAAATATGTATAGAAGAACAGACTTAGCTTGCGCCATGAGCGAGTCCAAGTTCTCGATGAGTCCCTGTCCTCGCATGGCCACGAGGTCGCCGGCCGCGGACTCGTCGCCGATGTTGTACGCGCAGTAACGCAGGCTAGGCTTCAGCTCTTCAGCCTGTCGACAAGATTTTAGACAATTTAGATTTTAATAAACGCAAAACGAAATTTAACACGGTGTTTATATGGCCGACGTAACTATTGTCGTCATTGGTCATGTCGGATCTCTCTGTCTAATCGGTGCGTAATTAATAGTTTTAAATGCTTATATCGGCCGTATTTCTGGGCCAATTTTAACTTCACATTTTGTCAACTAATACGGTATTTTCATGGATTGTTAACAAAAGCGAATAAAAAAATTCATGCTTATTTCCCTATTGATGTTTGTGCCAACTACCCAATAGTCTGTTATATTTATATTATTATTTTCTTTTACTTATAGTGTATTTTCTCAGTAAGTGATTATTGTAATCTTTTGAGAAATAAATATGTTAAACCGTAGTAGTCACATACCTTTTGCTTATAAACCATGCGCTCATCCTCGGGCAGCGCCGCACACAGTTTCTCGAGCACGATCTGCGCGCGATGCAGCGCCTCCGCGGCGGGGCGCCACTGCTGCAGCTCCACCAGCAGCGCGCCGCTCAGCCACGCCGCGTACGCGCCCGCCTCCAGCTGCGTGCGCGCGTCGCACACTCCGCTTTGCTAATAATGTCATAAGATTCATTTTTAAATGTACTGTGGTGATATATTCTGCCGTGCAGACCCTAAAACGCAGTCAAATATGTTTCTGTATTTTTTTTTTGTTGAATATTGTACCTTAATGAACATGTTATAAGGAACATGGTTATCTACAATAAAAAAATGTACTGTGTTTTAGGGTCTGCACGGCAGTATTGGCGAGGCAGAGGTTGAATGTTCCAATAATTCTTGAGTAATGCTTATCTATACTTAATATTATAAAGCTGAAGAGTTTGTTTGGTTGAACGGGCTAATCTGGGAAGCATGGGTGAAAATTTTAAAAAAATTGTGTTGGATAGTCCATTTATCGAGGAAGGCTTTAGGCTACATAACATCACGCCACGAGACATAGGAGCGGAGCAGTAACCAAACACGTAACTTATGGCAGTTCTCTGATAATGTTACAAAGTTCAATAAATCGTTCTCGCACAAAAAATGCGCAATGTGCATAAAATGCAGTAAACTAGGCTATTTTAAACTGACAAGAAAGAAATTATACATATCGTTCTTGGTCTGTAAAATAAAAATTATCCACTCCAAATTATACAGTATTTACCTCGCACAATTGCAACAGCGTCTGCGCGTGTGCATAGGCCTTCTTCAACCTCGCAACCAAATGGAACTTCTTCCTTGGCTCGGTGTTAGCCTCCTGTCGTAACTGCATGGCGTGTGCCCATGCCCTTTCGGACTGCAGCAGTGGCACGCATAGAAGACGGCTCTCGGCAGACGTGGCCGTCAGGTGGACAGTCGTGACGTCACGACGGCGGTAGTGCCGCCTGTCGCCCTGGGAATGACAATAATATGACAGTGATGCTTATAGTTCTTAGTGTGATCATGGATAGATGTGCCAAGCAACAGTCTTTAGGCTTCCATGCCTAAAAGAGTGTCAAATGGGCGTATTGGGGAGCATACAGTGTATGTACGTCCATCACCAAGCTGCATATTTTTAACTTTTAAAATAATATGAATATAACTAGTATAACTACTACGAACAGCAGGTGTTGCGTCTTGGTTTAGATTCCTGCAAGGAAAAAATATTTATATGACATACGGTAGTTGTTCCCAATCTGGTTGTTCATATGGGCACAAGTTTGTAAACTCACTCGTGATACAAGAAAAAATCCTAGTGGGACAATACTTTTAGAACACTTGAATAAAATATTTTTCTACCAACCTGCGGTATTTTGAGCACTTTGCGCAGCCTTCTAAGGCGTCTTGAACAATATCCTCTGTAGCGCTGGTAGTCACCATGGCGAAGACCATGTTGTTGTTGAGCATCCTTCGTGATACGGAAAACTAATTCACTAGTTAAGGAATATTATAATGGTGCAAGTATGTTCTTTTTTAAATAAGAGAATGAGAGTGACAGTTATAATTTTCTTTTTGGATGGCAAATGCATTTTAGATATGATGAGCTGACAAGGGCAGACAATAAAAAAAAAGTAAAATGACATGCTGTTCTAAATAACACAAAATTTTAACTAGACAGCATTTTGATTTAGGCTGTTTAGTAGTAGTAGAGATCTTTGTGAAGGAGCTTGTTCTGGCAAGTACTACCACCATACGTATTCCTGCTGCAAGGCAGTGTTTCTGTGTTCTGGTTCAAAGGGTGTGGGTGCCTGTGTAATTACAGGCACATGAGACATCTCAACATTGTCTCTGAGATGGCAACACACACATAGGTAGTGGTGACCCTTTAACACCGGGTGGGCCATCAGCTTATTTGCCATTTAATGTCAGAAAAAAGGTTGGAAAAATAATTTTAATAAATTTTAAAAATTGCAGTGCTCTTCAAACGAACTGAACTTCAAGTAAAACTACTACTCTTAGTATGAAGTTTGGTAACATATTGCATGACTAGGCTAACTCATAAGATCATAATTGGTAAAGGTGAAGAGCATAAACAAGAATTAAATTAGGTCAACCACTGTAACATGCCTTGTTTATGATAAACTTAAATAATTCATTAAATTAAACTGCTAGAGTAAGTACCTAAGCTGAAAGAGTTAAAGCTGTAAGTAAATGATATTTTCATCTAAAAGACAAGAACATTATGATTTTGGTAGCATATTATAGTGCCTCATTGTAATAGTTTCAGATCAGGCTAGTTATATCCGAAATAATTACAGGAACCAACAAATAAACTCAAAGGATACTTTCTAATGTTAAAAGTCTCGGAGATTTGACTTCTTCTTTTTCAGTTTCTTCGGAAGATAAAGGTTTGGCATCTCCGGAATCGCCCTCCAACACCACCATTGTGACTTGCTGAGAATTTAATTAGTCAGTTTTATGTTAGATTACTGTAATATTTCCTTTCGAATTAATTATAGCGAAAAACTGACAAGACATTAGACTAGACGACAGCTCTCAGACAACACGACACATGTTATAAATGTTCGGGTTATCATAATATTACAATATAAACATTAAATGCATAGTTTTCTCACTCAAGTACAGTACGGCCGACGTATCTTGGCGAATCTGAAGTTAGCCGTTTGTCTGCGCAATGAATATTTTAGGAACAAAATTGTCTACTGCGCAGCTAATCGCCTAACTTCAGACTCGCCAAGATACGTCGGCCGTACTGTAATAAAAAGTTAAGTGCTTGAGAAGGTAGCAATGTGATATAAATGCTAAGGATTCGAATCAAACCAAAATAGTTTTTTTCGTAGCTGGAACGAATACGTGATTCGTCACTTGATAGTTTAAAATTGACACTTGCCTGTCAAAGTGTCAACACATTTTTTTTTTAAGATTTTGGAACATAGCTTATTGGCATCTATTTGTATGGTAAGAAAAAAAAACGGATAAAAGTTGTTTTATAATAATGTGATATTGGCTGGCTGTATATTGACATCCAGCATGCCTTTATTATATTTTTTGGGGTGAGAGACAGAAAAAGAAGACTCATGCTGAGTCCGCCAAGCATGTCTTATTTATCCAACTTCCATTTTAATAATATATTCACACGCTGTTTATACGAGTGTATAGTTTTTATTCTAATAATTTAATGTATTAGTTATGGATTTCCATGTAATGTGTACCAGACAGCTGTGAATCATATCAAAGTTTTCTGAGTGTAACGGAAAATAACATATCTTGAAACGTTTCAGGTTACGAGATGTCAAGATTTTTAACTGTTTCTATTGCTTTCAAAGTGCCGTGACGGTCTGACAGCAGGATAGCAAATAGAATTTTTGCCTTATGTGATAGAGACGCCAATACTCAAATGCGAAATAAATGACACTGTGACACGGTAGAAACCAAACATTTAAGCAAATTGTTTTCCTTCCTCTTGTCTTTTTCACTTGCTGTTAGAGGTTAGTGTTTTAGATATTGATAATAATTCGTAAAATATCTAAGAAATCTTACCGAATTTTGTAGTGTAAAACCTCATTCAAGAAAACCGAGTGTTAATTGTTATAATAGAATTAATATTTTCTTTTACAGAACGCATAATTCGACAAAATGGCAAAGTCAAAGAATCATACAAATCATAACCAAAGTGAGTATTTTTAAATGTATCATATTTATTAACCCTTGTGATCTACATGAATTATAAATCGTAAGATTTATACTGTTTATTATCGCTAACGTACAGTACCATCTATACCTAGGCATACGATGCAGTGTTGACTTTTTGGTTAAGTTTACATGTTGTAAATACAACGATATTTTGTTTTATTTCAGACCGCAAAGCCCACAGAAATGGCATCAAAAAGCCAAGGAACCAGAGGCACGAATCCACCCTTGGCGTAAGTGAGATTTTTATTGCAAATACGTGTGTAAATGTACGAGTTTCCAAGAATACTACATATACACAGCATCTTTTTAATAACACTTCGCCCCTAAGATGATGCACCTATCACCGATAGTCATAGAATCTAGGTGTTAGTTTTGTATATTGTGAAGTATTATGAAATCACAATTTCATTAATCTCAATAATAACCATGTATTACTAAATATGTAAGTACCACAAGAGTTGTAAATTAGAAAGAGTTGGTCTCTGTATCGCAGTTAGTATTTTAGTGCTTATTATTATACTAATTTATTAAATGTAGTTAATTTTCAGTGGTTCATAATTTTGTTATCCAAAGCATAAAAACAACTATTTACCTCGGTGAGAATGCAAATGTTCCATGCTAGTGTATATTATCATTCGTTGATTACAGTACCTAACCCTTTATTAGTGGCTATACCTTATTCCTACTAACTGTAAAGAACAGAATTCCCAATTTGTAGCAATTCCCTTAATACTAACCAAAACTGGTAAAATGCCTTGGTAACCCAGAGGTTTTCATATGCAAAATATGTGACAAGACATGGAGTAATGGACACCAGCCTCTTTTACAATACAATACCTACTCATAAATATGACTGCGAAGGCAAGAAGCTTTATAATTTGACACAGTTCATCATTACGCCAAAGCTTAAAAATGCTGTCACTTACATCGGTAACCATGTCAGAGGCCCTTGAGGCAGTTTAGAAACTCTGTTACTAGGGTGTACTGTAAAAAAATAAGAAGAAAATGCCATGTAAATACAATGTTAAAAAAATCTTTTCAGATGGACCCTAAGTTCCTGAGGAACCAAAGGTTCTGTAAAAAAGGTAACCTGAAACCCGCAAAGCAGCTTGCCCGCGCCGCAGAAAGGAAAGCCACGCGAGAGGCCAAGGCCAAGAAATGAACATCTAGCTGTAAGGAAATAAAAATATAAAAAAAATCTTTGAGTTGTTTGAATTAGAAACCTTTATGACACCATTTCCACAGCAAAAGGATAGCTTTCCACTAGAGTTGTATGAGGAAGAGAGCATATTCTGCCTAGCCTTTTCCCAACTATGTTGGGGTCGGCTTCCAGTCGAACCGGATGCAGCTGAATATCAGTATTTTACATAGAGCGACTGCCTATCAGACCTCCACAACCCAGTAATGGGTAATACAATACTCTTGGTAAGACTGGTTGTCAGACTTTCTGGCTTCTGACTAACAGTAACGACTGTCAAAGATCTACAAATGACAGCCGGGACCAACGGCTTTACGTGCTTTCCGAGGCACAGAGGAAACTCGCTATGGTAAATGGTCACCCATCCACAGACCAACCTCGGCAAGCGTGGTGCACCTGGAAGATCGGTCTATGCGGCTGTAATTATTTAGCCACGAGCTCCTCCACAAGGAAGAGGAGCAGTGAGTGCAAAATAAACCTTAGGGTTAGTTCATACCACGGAGTAAAGAAAAAATTCTTTACTCCGTGGTTCATACCGAAACGCGACGTTGCCTGCACCTTTTAATAAAGCTACTCAAAATACAACTTTTTTCCTACCCGAAAAGATACACATTTCATTGTGAGAAGGTGCAATATATTCTGAATTCAAACAATGAAATGTATATCTTTTCGTTATACCTTGTTAAACATAGCTTGATCTCTGCGACAGCTGTCAGTAAAATCACGCTCATGAAGTCCTGAATTTCATTACAGGACAGTCAGTACCGGTTAATGTCATACTTTATGGGCATGCCGACCTAATTAGTGATGGGGGATGAATCATCGTGACCACAGACTATAAACTATCGATGTTTTAATATAAAACTTAATTCATCTTTTAATTTTCTTTGTATTTTAATATCATAACATTAATTTATTTTGTGCATAAGTATGTACAAATGCAAACAATGTTATGATATTATGATCAAACTGATTCTGATATAGATTTGGGGTGTACTCCTTTAAGAGAATAAATGTATTTTACAGTAACATATTCGTTTAATTTAGTAACGTTTGTAATTAAAATAAACCCAATTATATTTTACATTAACATCGACAATAGTAAGAAACGTCGATAATTTCTATCGACATTTTTTTATATTTTAACAACCCTAGGCATGTCAGTTTGACATATGTCGCAGAGATCAAGCTATATTTAACAAGGTATAGTACATAAACTTATATTTTGAATAGCTGTAATGAATGGTGCGCGCAGCGTCGCATCGCGTCACATCTCGGTGTGAACTGACCCTTAATTGAATGGATTTAATGAATATACCTTTACGCAGCAGACTTTATTGGCGGATCTTATCTTTACTCAAGCTTTGCAGTTCTTGTGGAAAGCTAGCTTTATTCAGTTCAATTTTAAATGTTAACTGGACAAATGACGGACTACTATTGCCATTAACCGGGCGCAAATCCCATCTCCGAGCTGCTCCTGCTACTGAGAATTTCATAGAAAAACCCAATCATTGGGTTTTTCTATGAAATTCTCAGTAAAAGAAAAGGTAAAGGAAAAAGTGACATTGGGTCCCAATGTCACTTTTTCCTTTACCTGGGAATCGAACCCAGGACCTCTAGCGTAGCAGTCGTGCTTGGGACCACTAGGCTAACGAGGCAGTTCGGGCGGGAGTATGATAGTGGTCTCTGCCAAAATCAGTGGCCGTTTTGCCGAAATTGCATTGTTCACGCGAATACCAAAATGTAGGTACGTCATGCTCCCCAGACACCCCATCATCTATTTTGCTGTTTATACATTTATATAACTATTGTACGCAATGTGTCCCGAATTAGTACAAACTTAAAAAAATAAGTACCCTGTACAATAACTAAGACCAGTAGCACCCAGTAGTAACTGATTAACAGGTACAGGCAACTGAATAATGACTTGCTGCAGAGCATCTCGCCAGCAACCTCAAGAAAATTTTACTTACACGCACACTTATTTGGCAAACAAGTGTTTTATGAAAATTGTGCCCTTATTTTTACCACTCCATGTGCTAGCTATAAATACATACCTACAACGTTTATTTTAGATTCGATTATAAGCGCCTGATAAAAATAAATAGCAAAGGGTAATTCAATCTCTTTCCGTATCATTTATCACACAGGAACCAATTGCGGACCAAAAACTTCTATCTTTACTCCGTGGGCAATCCCATCTGTCGTCGGGCTTTGCCATATCTCGTCTCTTCTTGGTATTACAAAAGGTTTGGGAAAGCCTGCTTATAGTGCTTATGTATTGTTCAACATGTAGGGTTAAATCATCAGAGTCACATACAACGTGCGTTTGGCACATATAATGAAAACAACTCGATCGACGTTAGATAAAGCGCAGCGCAACGATTAGCGTGACCTTGATATGGCTGGCATTGCATTGTTAATTAGGTATTATTGTGTCAATTTAATAAAGCTGAAAAAATTGTTGTTTAAACGCGAAGTACCAGTAGGCTTAGAAAAATCATTTTGTAGATATATGATTGATTCGTAAGGTATAGTGAGGCAAGGCTGCACGACCGCAGGCCCGCGGGCCATAACATAATGTGGCCCGTGGATGGATTTCAATGGCCCGTGTAACTATCAACATCTGATCTGACGCCTAACATAAGAAAACTATTACAACAGAAACATTGTCAGAAATCACATTGTTCGCATCTATTGATACAATCAATTTGATATCTAACAATGCTTAAATATGTCGCTTGATGCTCTGTGTTTTATCTTTTTGAAGTGAAAACTTCTTTAGCAGCGTTGAGCATTTTTTTTGGAATGGGTAAAAAATGTTAAACTCGCGTCAGGACACGTGACCCTGATCGAAAATTGGTAAGCGGCGTTGTGCACTTGTTTTGGAATGGGTAAAAAAATTATCGTCATGTCATATTTGTGTACGTCTAGCTTACAAGCATTACGCTACAACCCACAGGACCGGAACAGTAACCAAAGACGTAATTTAACGCGGGCGGAACAAACCACGCGAACGTAATCGCGGGTAGGAGCGGGTAATTAAATATAGGTATAAAAGACAAAAAAAAATCTTATAAAAAAAAATCGGTGTCAAAGGCACCGATGACATTAACTTGAGTGAATACATATACAGACAGAGCGCGACAGCGGTCGCCTGACGATAATAAAACAATGAATCGTCATAATCGTGCGTCATAAAGCGCGTGGTATTAGGTAGTACCTATATATAAAAAGTTGTTTATAGTTTTTGCCTCGTTAGCCTACTAGTCATAAGTGCGACTGCTACACTATATAGGTGTTAGGTAGGATTCGGTTCCCAGGTCGAACAAAAAAATTTATTCGGTTTTTCTATAAAATTCTTAGGTTAGCAGTTAGGACTTGTGGCCCGGTGTAACGGCAGTATCGAGCAACCGTCCCTATTATATGCATGGAGGACCTACACAATACCGGCGAAGTGTGGGTGTAGTTTGGTACACCTCTGCCTATAACCACTCGAGGAATACACATGCGTGATGGTTGACGTTTTATTAGTCTTACAAAAAAAAATAAGTACTTTGGTTTGGCGGGAATTGCATTTAGAAATAACGTGATTGGAAAAAGAAGTAATGAATAAATCATATTAGGTGTCTTCTAAGAAAAGGTAAAGATAAATTAAGGTGAATGCTCCGACCAACCCGCGAAATTTAAATTTTCTTACGTTTTTGCAATATGCAAGTCAGTATTAGGTTTAATGTTGATTAAAGTATGATTCGCGGGCGTAAGAAGTATGTATTTTCAAAATTATAACCAAGACATTTGACATGTCATTTAACATGAAGCTTGAATTATGGAGTCATTTTACTGATTTTAATGGTGGTGCAAAATCCAGCCCGCAATCCTGATGACAAGAGTCCAAAAATCCTGAAATCTCAAGCCGGCTTTTCACTGCGGGATGTAATATATATTACATCCTGGAATATATATTACATCCCGCAGTTGCTGTTCACACTGAAAGATATATATTTGGTTCAAACAGTTCTACAGTCTGCACCGTTCCATTCAAAGTGAGGGCGAGGCAGGGGGGGTGCGTTGTCCGGGACGTGAGGTAAAATATATATCTCCTCTTTATCGCCCATTCGGTCGAAAAAATATTTATAGTTTGGGATATAATATATATTACAGCTTAGTGTAAAGAGGTTCCTTAAATAGTATGGTGAGCGATATTAAATTATATCTCGTGATGTAATATATATTACATTACATCCCGCAGTGAAAAGCCGGCTTCAGGACAAATCCTGAGATATGGTAACCCTACTCCCGTCGGGCTTTGCCATGTCTCTAGTCTCTTCTTCGTATTATGAAATGGTTGAGTAAGCCTGCTGCTATACGACGTTGCCATTGGGCTGAGGACGAACCTCTGAGCCGGTTGACACTCGCGCGAACATAATTTATTGTAGGTACGCCACACGAAGCGGTGAACAACTGCTGCGGTACTATATAGAAGTGTAGATATAGCATAGCGTACTCCTATAATAAGTTGGTACAACATCCGTTGTACTCACACACTGCACCCGCCATAGCGAGGTTAAATATATTTTATCATGAAAAGGTTGAGTGAGCTTGATTCTGTTGTTCACGGTTTAAATCAACGTGCATCTGGCTCGTAGTTCGGTAAAAGATAACTCTCATAGACTAATACTGTGCCATTGGGCTCAGACTCAGCCCATGAGCCTGTTGGCTCGACCTCTGAAAAGCCTAATGGCTTCCGAGCGAACATATTGTACGCCAACACACTCAGGTGACGAACAAATGCTGTGGAACTAGAGTAGATCGACATCCTTCTTATTAGGCATAACCAGCTCCTGTCTGTTGGCTCTAATTCAGAGCCTGTTGGCTCTCGCTGTATCATACCGAACGCCACATCACGGCGTTCGATCGCTGCGTGGATGGCGTACATTGAAACCATGTTTTAAATATCCTTTTATACTATTAGAAATATCGCCGGTATTTGTAGAGAAAAATGATAGTCAGGTTTGTTCAAATAATACTCCCTTATATTGAATGCACAATGATATCATTAATAACTTATTGGGTAAATATTCCGTATTATGAATACATTAAAGTTAGGGCATCATACGTTAACTTCAACTACACAGGTTGAGTGGGCCTGCTTCTGTTGTTCAACATGTTGGGCTCAAATCATCAGTCACATTCAATGTGCGTTTGGCACATACACTCGACTTCAAACAAATCGCAGGGTTTTGTTGCAAGAAATATTTCTAACATCTTTTATTTATGTTTCAAACCATTATAAAAAAGGTCTATGTGTCGATCGAAAGGTTATGATACAAACATCATCATTTTGTTTAGCAGTTTTTTTGTAACCAGTATGAGAAATACATATAGTCATGTATTATTATATTTTATTTCAGTTTTATTTTTTATATTTTTTTATATTAATATTGATTAATTTTAAAGTCATTTTTCTTATTTGCACCTACCACAATTTGTCTCTGCATCACCCTAAGGTTGACTGGTAGAGAATGCCATTGGCATTAAGTCCGCCGCTGTACATTTTGTGTGCATAAAGTGTTAAATAAATAAATAAATAAATATAGATTCGCTAATAAAGGATAAATAACGATACGTGAACAGTCATGTTTAAAAACGCCTCAAAATCTACATTGAACAATATTTTTATACCTTTTAGCCAGCAAGAATGTGGAATTAGGGACAACTTGTTTTCAAAATGAAATCGTAGTTAATTTCAAAGAAGTTAAAATTAATATCCAATGAATCGAACCGAAATCAAAACGCTGAGGACAGACAGACACTAAAAAAAAGGACAGGCTTAAATATCCCGTTATACTATTATAATGTAAGATCGCAGGTGGAGAAATATTATAGTCACGATTATCCAAACAATAGTTCCTTTATTTCAAGTACACATGATTACATTTGGCTTATTGTTGGTACAACTGGTACAACTCCCGTTGACTTCAACTCACACTGCACTCGCCATGGCGACTAATGGCGAGGGAAAAATAAATTTTATCGTGAAAAGGTTGAGTAAGCTTGTTGGTTGTTCAGGGTTTAGATCAACGTGCATCTGGCTCGTAGTTCGGTAAAAGATAACTCTCACTGATGAATACCTCGACATTGGGCTCAACCTCTGAGGCGTTTGGCTCAACTTCTGAGCTTGTTGGCTCTAATTCAGAGCCTGTTGGCTCTAATTCAGAGCCTGTTGGCTCTCGCTGTATCATACCGAACGCCACATCACGGCGTTCGATCGCTGCGAGGATGGCGTACATTGAAACCATGTTGTAGCGAGCGAACATATTGTACGCCAACACTCAGGTGACGAACAAATGCTGTGGTACTAGAGTAGATCGACATCCTCCTTATTAGGTATAACCAGCTCCTGTCTGTTGGCTCTAATTCAGAGCCTGTTGACTCTCGCTGTATCATACCGAACGCCACATCACGGCGTTCGATCGCTGCGTGGATGGCGTACATTGAAACCATGTTTTAAGTATTCCCTTATACTATTACAAAATATTATGATGTAAGATCGTAAGTATTTGTAGGGAAAAATGATAGTCACGATTGTCCAAATAATATTTCCTTATATTGAATGCACAATGATATCATTAATAACTTATTGGGTAAATATTCCGTATTATGAATACATTAAAGTTAGGGCATCATACGTTAACTTCAACTACACAGGTTGAGTGGGCCTGCTTCTGTTGTTCAACATGTTGGGCTCAAATCATCAGTCACATACAATGTGCGTTTGGCACATACACTCGACTTCAAACAAATCGCAGGGTTTGTTGCATGAAATTTTATGTTTCAAACCATTATGAAAAGGTCTACTAGGTGTCGGTCGAAAGGTTATGATATAAACATCATCATTTTGTTTAGCAGTTTTTTGTAACCAGTATGAGAAATACATACCTATAGATTCGGTAATACAGGATAAATAACGATACATGAACAGTCATGTTTGAAAACGCCTCAAAATCTACATTGAACAATATTTTTACACCTTTTAGCCAGCAAGACTGTGTACTTCGGGACAACTTGTTTTCAAAATGATATCGTAGATAATTTCAAAGAAGTTAAAATTAATATCCAATGAATCGAACCGAAATCGAAACGCTGAGGACAGACAGACACTAAAAAAAAGGACAGACATTAAAAGCCATGGTTTAAATATCCCCTTATACTATTATAATGTAAGGTCGAAGGTGGAGAAAAATTATAGTCACTTTAATCCAAACAATAATTCCTTTATTTCAAGTACATATGATTACATTTGGTTTATTATCCGTACTCCTACGTTGGTACAACTCCCGTTGACATCAACTCACACACTGCACTCGCCATGGCGAGGGAGAAAACAATTTTATCGTGAAAAGGTTGAGTAACCTTGTTTTTTGTTCAGGGTTTAGATCAACGTGCATCTGGCTCATAGTTCGGTAAAAGATAACTCTCACTGATGAATACCTCGACATTCGGCTCAACCTCTGAGGCGTTTGGCTCAACTTCTGAGCTTCTTGGCTCAACTTCTGAGCTTGCTGGCTCAACTTCTGAGCTTGTTGGCTCTAATTCAGAGCTTGTTAGCTCTCGCTGTATCATACCGAACGCCACATCACGGCGTTCGATCGCTGCGAGGATGGCGTAAATTGAAACCATGTTGTAAAAATCCCCTTATACTATTACAAAAACTGTGAAATGAGGTCGTAGGTATTTGTAGAGAAAAATGATAGTCACGATTGTCCAAATGATACTTTCTTTATTTTCAAAACACATTATTATATTGGGTAAATTTTCCGTATTCTTACGTCGGGACATCATACGTTAACTTTAACTGCACAGGTTGAGTGAGCCTGCTTCTGTTGTTCAACAGGTGGGTTTAATCTTACGGAAGAAATTAGGTCTCAAGGTTAATGAACTCATATATGCAGTAAGATAGCGGCCGGATGATATGAATTGATAATAAAAATGACGTAATTTTGATAAAGTGCAACGCAACGATAAGCGCGACCTTAACTTGGCCGGCATTGCATTGTTAATTAGGTTAGTATTATATCACTACATAGTATAAAACGGTCCCTTCCCGTCTGTCTGTCCCCATGTATGCTTAGATCTTTAAAACTCATAAAATAAACATCATTCGAATCAATTTTATTTTGTTTAAGTTACCAGTATGAGAAAAATATACAGATTAGCTAATAAAGGATAAATAACCATGATTAACCCTAATTTTAAAAATGATTTATAAAACGATACATGTACAGTGTCATGTTTGAAAACGCCTCAAAATCTACATTGAACAATAATTTTGTTCCTCTTTTAGCCAGCAAAGTGGACTTGGGATCAAATGGAGTTTTGCGAGCGTCCATTATTTTTTCTAAAATGAAATGGTAGTTTATTTCAAAGTAGTCAAAATAAATATCCAATGAATACTAATTTAAATTTAAATTGTATACTCCGAGACTAAGCGACATTTTTGGGAGATGCGAGTTTTTGATGTTGTGTGATGAAAACAACATGAAAACCTCTACTACTAATACGTTGACTTTGGGCTTAGGATGAACCTCTGAGCCGGTTGACCGTCGCGGTAACATTCTACGCCCAACGACTTAAGTGTGAACAAACGCTGAGGTAGTTCAAGTTCAAGTTCTTTATTTAGGTAGGTACTAGTGTACATTAAAAGTCATGTTTTAAATATCCCCTTATACTATTATTATATTGTAATGTTAGGTCGAAGGTGGAGAAAAATGATAGTCGCGATTGTCCAAACAATAGTTCCTTTATTTTAGATACACATGATTACATTTTGTTTATTATCCGTACTCCTACGTTGGTACAACTCCCGTTGACATCAACTCACACACTGCACCCGCCATGGCGAGGGAAAAATAAATTTTATCGTGAAAAGGTTGAGTAAGCTTATTTGTTGTTCAGGGTTTAGATCAACGTGCATCTGGCTCGTAGTTCGGTAAAAGATAACTGTCACTGATGAATACCTCGACATTGGGCTCAACCTCTGAGGCGTTTGGCTCAACTTCTGAGCTTGTTGGCTCTAATTCAGAGCCTGTTGGCTCTCGCTGTATCATACCGAACGCCACATCACGGCGTACGATCGCTGCGAGGATGGCGTAAATTGAAACCATGTTGTAAAAATCCCCTTATACTATTACAAAAACTGTGAAATGAGGCCGTAGGTATTTGTAGAGAAAAATGATAGTCACGATTGTCCAAATAATACTTTCTTTATTTTGAATACACATTATTACATTGGGTAAATTTTCCGTTTTCTTACGTCGCGACGTAAGAAAACGGAAAATTTACCCAATGTAATGACTTCAACTGCACAGGTTGAGTGAGCTTAGCTTCTGATGTTTCAATAGGTAGTTTAATCTTACTTAAAAAATTTGGTCTCACGATTGATGAACTCATATGTGCAGCAAGATAGCGACCGGACAAAAACGAGTGATGATAAAAATTACGTCATTTAGATAAAACTTAGCGCAGCGATAAGCGCGACCTAAGCTTGGCCAGCAATGCATTATTAAGTAGTAGTAGTTAGTATTAGTTGTAGTAGTTAGCAATATATTTATATATTAAGCTGAAGATTTTTTGTTCTTTAAATGCTCTAATATCTGGAACTACCAGTCGGCTTGGAAAAAAATATTTTGTATAAAATGTAGGTTATATTTCTAAGATTTACGTGCCTGAACTAGGTAAAACCTGTGTCTCAGGCGAGAAGAGCTAAAATAGTCTTAAAAATTAAATAAATAATCTTATTGTGATAGAGTTCTTATGTTACGTAATATAGTGTAAAGGTGTAAAAAAGCAATAGTAGAAAAATTATAATTATGCTAAGTAATCAGTTGAGATAGGTACGTATGTTATTATGACCGTATTAACCGAGTTCTTCTGCACTGCTTGTTGTGCACTTTCGTTTAGGTAGGTACAACATTCAATACGGCGGATTAGCGGAATCGTAAAATTGGGTCAAAGACGAAATTGCATAATTATGACTTCATCGTAATTAACGCCGCTCCTAGGCACCTCCGTAATCAATAGAGTTTATGTATCTTTTCTCAGCCATTATTTTCGCGGGACAATCAGCTGCACTGGTCTTATGGTTGCCCGGTTTATTAAAGTGCAAGCAAGTAGCGCATTTGGGTTCCTCAGCCGTCTTTGTGCACTCTTTAATGGAGTGACCCTGATCACCACAGTGGCCACAGGTATAGGTGGTCTCCCTGCATGACTTGGCCGCATGTCCGTACTGCTGACACTTATAACACCGTGTGACTAGAGTAAAATCTCTTACAGGGCACGACGACCAATTTACAAATACCCTCTCTTTACAAATCAGGGCTTTGCGTATATCTGCCGATACTTCTAGTATATAGTTACAGGTCTCAGCGTCCTTCTTACCTGACTTATGACTTAACTTAATTAAAGTCAAAAAGGACTCGAGGCTGCAATCCTGAAGTTTGTCGGCTAGATTTTGGTTGAACAAACAAGTAAAAACTTCCTTCTCTTGCATGGTTGAGGGCACTCCAATCACTACTACCCTAGGCTTTCTTTTTTGCGGCTCGTCGACGGTAAGGCCTGAATTTGATGACTGCATCGATTTTTTCACCTTCTCTATATCGTCTTTTTTTAATAATATGATATAGGTATTTGTACGGTATTATAGGAGTGCCCTCGGGAGTGGAACAGTAACCAAAGACGTAATTAAACGCGGCTGAAAAATACCACTCGAACGTAATCGCGGGTAGCAGCGGGTAGTTAAATAAATCTATTAAAGAAGAAGGTGTAATTAAAAAAAATAGTCTTAAAAGAAAATCGGTGTCAAAGGCACCGATGACATTAACTTGAATGAATTTATACACGGCGACTTTTAAAGCGTTGCAAAGCCGCGGCAGATCGATTTGCCCTCAGTAGTACTAATGGATTATAGAGTCAAACTTAAAAAATAAACATATTTTTATTTTAAAATATTAAAAAAAATAATCTTTAACTCGAAAGCGTGAGTTACAATAGTTACACACGGTAGACACACACAGACGTAACATAGGTACATTCAAAAACCGCCGACAAAGCCGACAAAGGAAAAACAAAATCATACATTTTCAGAGAAAAATAAGCTCTCGCGTTTGGTGATACGGTATAAACTAGAAGCCACGCGGTGCCTACAAAGGAAAAAGCGAACAATAAAATGTTCAGAGAAAAATAAGCCTTCGTGCCTCGTGATACGGTATAAACTAGAGCGCGTTGCTTGCACTCTCGCCATTCGCAACAAAAGATAAGAAGAACGGCGGCGAGCCGCGCCGGCGCCGGCGCCGCGCCGCGCTTTGTTGCGCCGCGCACTCGTCGCTCAGTTGCCTCGCGAACCTTGTACTTGTAAGTTCAAGTAAACAAAAATGGACAGAAACTACAATTTCGGTAATTTAGAGTACGTCGCCATGGTGCACCTGTACGGTAGGGCGGATTACAATGAGTCTACTGCTCGACGACTTTACTCCGACTTTCTGACTCCATTGGACTCCTTCTTGTGGTCGGAACTAAAACGCCTGGTATATCGCGATGAATACGAAACTCGGGACGCGTTAGTGACTGCGATAGTGAACGCTTTCGATGTGATTAGAAGTGACAGAGACACATTATTAAAACTAAAACCAAATTCACTAAAACGTGCTCGTTTGTGTGTGGAACGTAGTGGCTTACGCTTCGAACAATTACTGCAGCACCGGGAAGTGTAGGTAAGTACTTTGTAAATAGTAAACATTAATAATAGGTTAGGTAATTGAAATCATTGTAAATAAGTTCATTCCAATTTTTTAAATACGCCTAAAATACTTTACTATCTTCTTATCACGAAATTATTTTCTTTAAGATAACAAACAGTTATTTTGATTTCTTGTTCAGTAGGTTGTAGGTAAAAAAGTATTTTGACGGTCCTAAACCAGTAAAAGGATGAAGGGAAAATTGGTTTAACTTCTTGAGTGTTGTGTTCCAATTAAATTAACTAAAAATCAGCAAATCAGCTGTTGATACGCGCAAGGGTATCGACCTTGCGCGCGCGCCGCGCCGCCGCCGCGCTGCCGTTTATGAAGGGAAAATTGGTTTAACTTCTTGAGTGTTGTGTTCCATTAAATTAACTAAAAATCAGCAAATCAGCTGTTGATACGCGCAAGGGTATCGGCCTTGCGCGCACGCCGCCGCGCTGCCGTTTATGACGGGAAAATTGGTTTAACTTCTTGAGTGTTGTGTTCCATTAAATTAACTAAAAATCAGCAAATCAGCTGTTGATACGCGCAAGGGTGTCGACCCTGCGCGCGCGCCGCCGCGCCGCGCGCCGTTTGCCGCTCGAGTCTCGACCGCTACGCAAGGTACCTATTTGAAGTGGTTACTATTGGATTGAGGTAGCTTTCGAGTTTAGTTTTTCACAATTGCAAATCTGCCATTTTTATATTTACATAAAAAAGATATTTATTAATAGATTCTACTACCAAAACAAAATCATTTCGCTGCAGCTTTGCAACGCTTTAAAATTCACCGTGTATACAGACAGAGCGCGATAGCGGTCGGCTGGCGATAACATATGAATAACTCGTCATAATCGTGCGTCATAAGCGCATATTATTAGATAACTAGTCGTTTATAGATAACTACCTCTCGATAGCCTAGTGGTCGTATACCACGCTACAACCCATGGGAGCGGAACAGTAACCAAAGACGTAATTAAATGCGGCTTAATAAACCACGCGAACATAATTGCGGACAGAGCGGGTAACTAATTAAATGTAGCTAGTAGCAAAATTTATTTACTGTAAAAGATGCGAGTGCAATAAAAGATAATCAATGAGTGAATTCATACACATGCGGAGCGCACCCGGCCGCGGTCGCCAGATAACAATGACTCGTCATAATTATGCGTCATAAGACCGCATGTTAATAAATAATATGTATAAAATAACAATCTGTGTCATTCCTGACGCGAGTTTAACATTTTTTACCCATTCCAAAAAAAGTGCACAACGCCGCTAAAGAAAAAATGATGTTTTTTTCACTTTAAAAATGATAGTCCAAACCATAGTTGGCACAACATCCGTTGACATAAACACTCCAGTCCGCTGTGGCGAAGTAAAAATGTATTTTATCGTGAAAAGGTTGAGTAAACTTGCTCGTTGCTCAGGGTTAAAATCAACGTGCATCTGGCTCGTTGTTCGGTTAAAGATAAATCTCATAGACTAATACTAGGACTCTGAATACTAGGACGTTGACCTCGACCTTTGAAAAGCCTAATAACTCTCGAGCGAACATTTTGTACGCCAAAACACTTAGATGATGAACAAATGCTGTAGTACTAGAGTAGATCGACATCCTCCTTATTGGGTATAACCAGCTCCTGTCTGTTGGATCTAATTCAGAGCCTGTTGGCTCTCGCTGTATCATACCGAACGCCACATCACGGCGTTCGATCGCTGCGTGGATGGCGTACATTGGAACCATGTTTTAAATAGGTATCCTTTTATACTATTACAAATATCGTCGGTATTTGTAGAGAAAAATGATAGTCAGGTTTGTTCAAATAATACTCCCTTATTTTGAATGCACAATGATATCATTAATAACTTATTGGGTAAATATTCCGTATTATGAATACATTAACGTTAGGGCATCATACATAAACTTCAACTTACACAGGTTGAGTGAGCCTGCTTCTGTTGTTCAACATGTTGGGCTCAAATCATCAGCCTCATGCAATGTGCGTTTGGCACATACATTTGGCTTCATAGGCATCGCACATTTTGTTGCAAGGAATATTTCTAAGATCTTATATTTATGTTTGAAACCATTTTAAAGAGATCTAAGTATTAGGTTTCAGTCGAAAGGTTATGAAATAAACATTATTCGAATCATCAATTTTATTTTGTTTAGGTACACCAATATGAGAAAAACAGACAGATTAGCAACATAAAAAGGGTTTATAAAACGATACAATAACAGAGTCATGTATGAAAACGCCTCAAAATCTACATTGAACAATAGTCGTTTAGCCAGCAAAGAAGTGGACTGTGGGACTACTGGTTTTCAACGTCAGTTAATTTGCGAGCGACCATTATTGTTTTCAAAATGAAATTCAATACAAATAAATGTATAATCCGAGACTAAGCAACATTTTTGGTAAGTGCAAGGTTTTTGACATTGAGTGATGAAAACAACGTGAAAGCCTCTACTACTAATACGTGGCCATTCGGCTGAGGATGAACCTCGAGCCGGTTGACACTCGCGCTAACATTCTACGCCCAACGCTACTGCGGTAGGTACTAAGTGTATGTGAAAAGTCCATGTTTAAATATCCCCTTATACTATTATAGTATTGCAATGTAAGGTCGAAGGTGGAGAAAAGTGATGGTCGCGATTGTCCAAACAAAAGTTCCTTTATTTTAGACTAGCTTCTGCCCGCGACTTCGTCCGCGTCACAGTTGATGTGTTATCCTACGGGTACCGTACATTTTCCCGGGATAAAAAGTAGCCTATGTGTTATTCCAGATTATAATCTATCTTTGTGCCAAATTTCATCCAGATCCATTCAGCCGTTTAAGCGTGAAAGAGTAACAAACATCCATACATACATCCATACATCCATACATACAAACTTTCGCCTTTATAATAGTAGTAGGATATACACCATGATTACATAAGGTTTATTATCCGTACTCCTACGTTGGTACAACATCCGTTGACATCAACTCACACACTGCACCCGCCGTGGCGAGGGATAAAACAATTTTATCATAAAAAGGTTGAGTAAGCTTGTTTGTTGTTCAGGGTTTAGATCAACGTGCTTCTGGCTCGTAGTTCGGTAAAAGATAACTCTCACTGATGAATACCTCGACATTGGGCTCAACCTCTGAGGCGTTTGGCTCAACTTCTGAGCTTGTTGGCTCTAATTCAGAGCCTGTTGGCTCTAATTCAGAGCCTGTTGACTCTCGCTGTATCATACCGAACGCCACATCACGGCGTTCGATCGCTGCGAGGATGGCGTAAATTGAAACCATGTTGTAAAAATCCCCTTATACTATTACAAAAACTGTGAAATGAGGTCGTAGGTATTTGTAGAGAAAAATGATAGTCACGATTGTCCAAATGATACTTTCTTTATTTTGAAAACACATTATTATATTGGGTAAATTTTTCGTATTCTTACGTCGGTACATCATACGTTAACTTTAACTGCACAGGTTGAGTGAGCCTGCTTCTGTTGTTTAACAGTTGGGTTTAATCTTCCGTAAAAAAATTTGGTCTCAAGGTTAATGCACGGTTAATCAGTAAGAAAGTGACCGGACGAAAACGAGTGATGATAAAAATGACGACATTTAGATAAAGCGTAGCGCAATGATAAGCGCGACCTTGGCGTGGCCGGCATTGCATTGTTAATTATGATAGTAAATTATATTTATTTAATTAAGCTGGAAATTTTTTGTTCTTTAAATGCGCTAATCTCTGGAACTACCAGTCGGCTTGAAAAACAATATTTTGTATATGATAGATTCGTGAGGTATAGTATATGGTACATATAGGTTTACAAACATCACGCTACCTACAACCCACGGGAGCGGAACAGTAACCAAAGACATAATTTAACGCGGCTGTAAAAAACCACGCGAACGTAATCACGGCTAGGAGCGGGTAATTAAATGCAAGTAACTTAGTTAATATTGATAACTGTAAGTACAAGACGCGAGTGTAATTAAAAGTTTTATAAAAAAAATCGGTGGCAAAGGTACCGATGACATTACCTTCAGTGAATTCATACACAGATAGAGCGCGACAGCGGTCGGTTGACGATAACATATCAATAACTCGTTATAATCGCGTATTAATAGATAGTAGTAGTTTATAGATAAAGATGCCTCGTTAGCCCAGTGGTCATACACCACTCTTCCACCCACGGGAGCGGTAGTTAATATTGATAACTATAAGACGCGAGTGTAATAAAAATTAAAATAAAAAAATATCGGTGCCACAGGTACCGATGACATTAACTTCAGTGAAATCATATACCGATAGAGCGCGACAGCGGTCGGCTGACTACAACACATTTATAACCCGTCATAATCGTGCGTCATAGTCGCGTATATAGATAGTAGTAGTTTAAGTTTATAGCCTGCTCCACACTACTCGCGAAGTTGCCTCGACGAAGTACTCGTCGAAGTTGATCGAAGTCCGAAGTATGTGACTACACACTCGTGCAACCTCGCGAGGAGCTCAGTCGCCCGGCGCCCGTACGATAGGCATCATGGATAACGTTCAAGTGGCAATAAGAGACTCTTTCTTTTTCTTTAAATCTGCTGTGGGTATTTTAAGGATTTCCTGGATACGCAACCAAGCATCGTTGACTTTTTTTTTGTCTTTATGACCTCTCTCATTTGGGTCCCAAATAACTGGCTCTGATTGCAGTGTTTCGAGGAACAAGAGAATTTGTTCTTGTGTCCACTGTATATCACTCATCGTTGTCATTATAAAGTACAAAGTGTAATTTCTTAAATATTTTATGGAATTAATCTTCAATTTACGGAACGACGAATGCTACATGCGCTGTTGAATTCTCGATGCGAACTGAAGTGAGCCGAGTAGTGTAGTAAGACGCTTCGTGTTCGCAACTTCGGGACACTTCGAGTCCTTTGACTCGGGCGCAAAAACCGACAACGACTGGAAGTCGCCCGAAGCGAGCCGAGGTTGCACGAGGCGAGGTGAAGTGCCCTTCTACACTGACGTATTCGTTCAACTTCCACCAACTTCGCGAGTAGTGTGGAGCAGGCTTATAAAGTTGCCTCGTTAGCGTAGTGATCATATACCACTCTACAACCCACGGCAACGGAGCAGGAGCAGGTGAAACAAACCACGCAAAAGTAAAAGTAAAAGCGGGTAATTAAATATAGTTACTATACTAGATAATGTTGAAAACTGTACAAGACGAGGGTGTAATTAAAAATTAGTGTTATCAAAAAAAAAATCGGTGTCAAAGGCACCGATGACATTAACTAGTGAATTCATATATACATAAAGGGCGGCAGCGGTCGGTTGACGATAAAAAAATCAATGACTCGTCATAATCGTGCGTCATAAGCGCGTCTTGTAATCGTGTTTGATATAGTACCTTATTAGTAGTTTATAGTTATCTGCCTCGTTAGCCTGATGGTACTAACTGTTACGCTAAGAAGGTCTTCTAGGGTTCGGTTCCCACACAGTCCCAGATCTAACAAAAAATGTTATTGGGTTTGTTTTTGAAATTCTCAGTAGCAGCTTGGATTTGTGCCCGGTTTAATGGCATTATGGGCGGGGCAGAGTATGCACGAGCCATCCCTAATACATACCGGCGAACTGTGGGGTGTACATCGGTACACCTCTGCCTAACCACTCGGGGGATACAGGCGTGAAGGTATATTTTATTAGATAGAATAAAAAAAAACAGTGTCAGTACTTTAGTTACGCGGGAATTGTTATAATTCACAAAATACGCGAACGCGATCAAAAATAAAAAGATATTAAAATAATCATGTTTGGAGTCTAATAAAAGGTAAAGGTATTAATTGCGATTGCATTGCCATTGGGCTGAGTGTTGATGTCTGTTGGTAATGGAACGTGTGTTTGGCACATACTGCGGTAAAAGCGACACGAAAGTCTCAAGAGAGTCTCAACTAATACTTTAATTGCCAACAAACTTAATCAAGTATTATGACTTTTTTACTTTGTTCTAAATGACGTTCAAAAATACTATTAAAAAAATACTTCGTTAGAAAGGCAAAAATGCGTTTACTTTTGGCACAAGACGTTTGCATTTTAAAGCGGAATTTTCACATTGGGACCAATTGCGACAATCCCACCCGTCGGGCTTTGCCATGTCTAGTCTCTTTCTTCGTATTATCCAAGGGTTGAGTAAGCCTGCTACGTTGCCATTAGACTGAGGATGAACCTCTGAGCTGGTTGACTGGCTGGGTTTAAAAATCAACGTGCATCTGGCTCATAGTTCGGTAAAAGATAACTCTCATAGACTAACACTGTGCCATTGGGCTCAGACTCAGCCCATGAGCCTGTTGGCTCGAACTCTGAAGAGCCTAATGGCTTCCGAGCGAACATATTGTACGCCAACACACTCAGGTGACGAACAAATGCTGTGATACTAGAGTAGATCGATATCCTCCTTACTAGGTATAACCAGCTCCTGTCTGTTGGCTCTAATTCAGAGCCTGCTGGCTGTCGCTGTATCATACCGAACGCCACATCACGGCGTTCGATCGCTGCGTGGATGGCGTACATTGAAACCATGTTTTAAGTATCCCCTTATACTATTACAAAATATTATGATGTAAGATGGGTAGGTATTTGTAGGGAAAAATGATAGTCACGATTATCCAAATAATATTCCCTTATATTGAATGCACAATGATATCATTAATAACTTATTGGGCAAATATTCCGTATTATGAATACATGAACGTTACGACATCATACGTTAACTTCAACTACACAGGTTGAGTGGGCCTGCTTCTGTTGTTCAACATGTTGGGCTCAAATCATCAGTCACATACAATGTGCGTTTGGCACATACACTCGACTTCAAACAAATCGCAGGGTTTGTTGCAAGAAATATTTCTAACATCTTTTATTTGTTCCAAACCATTATGAAAAGGTCTACTAGGTGTCGATCGAAAGGTACAAAAATCATCATTTTGTTTAGCTGTTTTTTTGTTACCAGTATGATTCTATGATTCGCTAATAAAGGATAAATAACGATACATGAACAGTCATGTTTGAAAACGCCTCAAAATCTACATTGAACAATATTTTTATACCTTTTAGCCAGCAAAAATAAGAATGTGGATTTCGGGAGAACTTGTTTTCAAAATGAAATCGTAGTTAATTTCAAAGAAGTTAAAATGAATATCCAATGAATCGAACCAAATTCGAAACGCTTTTTTTTTTTTTTTTTTTTTTTATAGACGGGAAATCATCAAATAACTTCCCCCGCCCTGGGCGGGGCGGGAGGGAGTGTCAGACTTTTACTGACTAAAACCCGTCTATGTTCCTTCATGTGCCCTTTGCGTTCCGGGGGCGCGGTATCTCTTTCGAACAACCCGCAGCCCCGGCAGGCATCGGCCCTCAGTGGCCCCATCCAATTTGCTGACATCTCTTTGAGGCGCGCGTGGAGCACGAACGCGCCGTCGACACGGTAAATTCGAAACGCTGAGGACAGACATTAAAAGCCATGGTTTAAATATCCCCTTATACTATTATAATGTAAGGTCGAAGGTGGAGAAAAATTATAGTCACGATTATCCAAACAATAATTCCTTTATTTCAAGTACACATGATTACATTTGGTTTATTATCCGTACTCCTACGTTGGTACAACTCCCGTTGACATCAACTCACACACTGCACTCGCCATGGCGAGGGAGAAAACAATTTTATCGTGAAAAGGTTGAGTAAGCTTGTTTTTTGTTCAGGGTTTAGATCAACGTGCTTCTGGCTCGTAGTTCGGTAAAAGATAACTCTCACTGATGAATACCTCGACATTGGGCTCAACCTCTGAGGCGTTTGGCTCAACTTCTGAGCTTGTTGGCTCAACTTCTGAGCTTGTTGGCTCTAATTCAGAGCCTGTTGGCTCTCGCTGTATCATACCGAATGCCACATCACGTTCGATCGCTGCGAGGATGGCGTAAATTGAAACCATGTTGTAAAAATCCCCTTATACTATTACAAAAACTGTGAAATGAGGTCGTAGGTACTTGTAGAGAAAAATGATAGTCACGATTGTCCAAATAATACTTTCTTTATTTTGAAAACACATTATTATATTGGGCAAATTTTCCGTATTCTTACGTCGGGACATCATACGTTAACTTTAACTGCACAGGTTGAGTGAGCCTGCTTCTGTTATTCAACAGTTGGGTTTATTCTTACGTAAAAAAATTAGGTCTTAATGAACTCATATATGCAGGGAGATAGCGACCAGACGAAAACGAGGGATGATAAAAATGACATCACTGAGATAAAGCGCAGCGCAAAGATAAGCGTGACCTCGATTTGGCCGGCAATGCATTAACTAGTCGTTAGTATTAGTGTAGTACGGAACAGTAACCAAAGACGTAATTTCATGCGGCTGCAATAAACCACGCGAACGTAATATTGCGGGCAGAAGCGGGTCATTAAATGTAGCTAGTAGCATCATTTTATTACTGTAAAAGATGAGAGCGCTATTAAAGATAATCTAAAAAAAAAATATTGAGTGAATTCATACACATGCAGAGCGCACCCGGTCGCAACAAACAATAAGGACTCGTCATAAGCGTGCGTCAAAACTTAAGACTTTTTTACTTTGTTCTAAATGACGTTCAAAAATACTATTAAAAAAATACTTCGTTAGAAAGGCAAAAATGCGTTTACTTTTGGCACGAGAGGTTTGCATTTTAAAGCGGAATTTTCACATTGGGACCAATTGCGACAATCCCACCCGTCGGGCTTTGCCATGTCTAGTCTCTTTCTTCGTATTATCCAAGGGTTGAGTAAGCCTGCTACGTTGCCATTAGACTGAGGATGAACCGCTGAGCTGGTTGACTGGCTGGGTTTAAAAATCAACGTGCATCTGGCTCATAGTTCGGTAAAAGATAACTCTCATAGACTAACACTGTGCCATTGGGCTCAGACTCAGCCCATGAGCCTGTTGGCTCGAACTCTGAAGGGCCTAATGGCTTCCGAGCGAACATATTGTACGCCAACACACTCAGGTGACGAACAAATGCTGTGATACTAGAGTAGATCGATATCCTCCTTACTAGGTATAACCAGCTCCTGTCTGTTGGCTCTAATTCAGAGCCTGCTGGCTGTCGCTGTATCATACCGAACGCCACATCACGGCGTTCGATCGCTGCGTGGATGGCGTACATTGAAACCATGTTTTAAGTATCCCCTTATACTATTACAAAATATTATGATGTAAGATCGGTAGGTATTTGTAGGGAAAAATGATAGTCACGATTATCCAAATAATATTCCCTTATATTGAATGCACAATGATATCATTAATAACTTATTGGGCAAATATTCCGTATTATGAATACATGAACGTTACGACATCATACGTTAACTTCAACTACACAGGTTGAGTGGGCCTGCTTCTGTTGTTCAACATGTTGGGCTCAAATCATCAGTCACATACAATGTGCGTTTGGCACATACACTCGACTTCAAACAAATCGCAGGGTTTGTTGCAAGAAATATTTCTAACATCTTTTATTTGTTCCAAACCATTATGAAAAGGTCTACTAGGTGTCGATCGAAAGGTACAAAAATCATCATTTTGTTTAGCTGTTTTTTTGTTACCAGTATGATTCTATGATTCGCTAATAAAGGATAAATAACGATACATGAACAGTCATGTTTGAAAACGCCTCAAAATCTACATTGAACAATATTTTTATACCTTTTAGCCAGCAAAAATAAGAATGTGGATTTCGGGAGAACTTGTTTTCAAAATGAAATCGTAGTTAATTTCAAAGAAGTTAAAATGAATATCCAATGAATCGAACCGAATTCGAAACGCTGAGGACAGACATTAAAAGCCATGGTTTAAATATCCCCTTATACTATTATAATGTAAGGTCGAAGGTGGAGAAAAATTATAGTCACGATTATCCAAACAATAATTCCTTTATTTCAAGTACACATGATTACATTTGGTTTATTATCCGTACTCCTACGTTGGTACAACTCCCGTTGACATCAACTCACACACTGCACTCGCCATGGCGAGGGAGAAAACAATTTTATCGTGAAAAGGTTGAGTAAGCTTGTTTTTTGTTCAGGGTTTAGATCAACGTGCGTCTGGCTCGTAGTTCGGTAAAAGATAACTCTCACTGATGAATACCTCGACATTGGGCTCAACCTCTGAGGCGTTTCGCTCAACTTCTGAGCTTGTTGGCTCAACTTCTGAGCTTGTTGGCTCTAATTCAGAGCCTGTTGGCTCTCGCTGTATCATACCGAATGCCACATCACGGCGTTCGATCGCTGCGAGGATGGCGTAAATTGAAACCATGTTGTAAAAATCCCCTTATACTATTACAAAAACTGTGAAATGAGGTCGTAGGTACTTGTAGAGAAAAATGATAGTCACGATTGTCCAAATAATACTTTCTTTATTTTGAAAACACATTATTATATTGGGCAAATTTTCCGTATTCTTACGTCGGGACATCATACGTTAGCTTTAACTGCACAGGTTGAGTGAGCCTGCTTCTGTTATTCAACAGTTGGGTTTATTCTTACGTAAAAAAATTAGGTCTTAATGAACTCATATATGCAGGGAGATAGCGACCAGACGAAAACGAGGGATGATAAAAATGACGTCACTGAGATAAAGCGCAGCGCAAAGATAAGCGTGACCTCGATTTGGCCGGCAATGCATTAACTAGTCGTTAGTATTAGTGTAGTACGGAACAGTAACCAAAGACGTAATTTCATGCGGCTGCAATAAACCACGCGAACGTAATATTGCGGGCAGAAGCGGGTCATTAAATGTAGCTAGTAGCATCATTTTATTACTGTAAAAGATGAGAGCGCTATTAAAGATAATCTAAAAAAAAATTATTGAGTGAATTCATACACATGCAGAGCGCACCCGGTCGCAACAAACAATAAGGACTCGTCATAAGCGTGCGTCATAACTTAAGACTTTTTTACTTTGTTCTAAATGACGTTCAAAAATACTATTAAAAAAATACTTCGTTAGAAAGGCAAAAATGCGTTTACTTTTGGCACGAGAGGTTTGCATTTTAAAGCGGAATTTTCACATTGGGACCAATTGCGACAATCCCACCCGTCGGGCTTTGCCATGTCTAGTCTCTTTCTTCGTATTATGCAAGGGTTGAGTAAGCCTGCTACGTTAGACTGAGGATGAATCTCTGAGCTGGATGACACTCGCGCGAACATACATATTGTAGGTACGTCACACGAAGTGGGTGAACAATCGCTGCGGTACTAGTAGTGTAGATGGCGTAGCGTACTCCAACGTTCGTACCTCATCCGTTGACATCAACTCACACACTGCACCCGCCATGGCGAGGTAAATTACATTTTTATGGGGTTTAAATCAACATGCATTTGGCTCGTAGTTCAGTAAGAGATAACTCTCATAGACTAATACTGTGCCATTGGGCTCAGGTTCAGGCCATGAGCCTGTTGGCTCGACTTCTGAAGAGCTTAATGGCTTCCGAGCGAACATATTATACGCCAACACACTCAGGTGACGAACAAATGCTGTGGTACTAGAGTAGATCGACATCCTCCTTATTAGGTATAACCAGCTCCTGTCTGTTGGCTCTAATTCAGAGCCTGTTGGCTGTCGCTGTATCATACCGAACGCCACATCACGGCGTTCGATCGCTGCGTAGATGGCGTACATTGAAACCATGTTTTAAGTATCCCCTTATACTATTACAAAATATCATGATGTAAGATCGTAGTTGTTTGTAGGGAAAAATGATAGTCATGATTGTCCATATAATATTCCCTTATATTGAATGCACAATGATATCATTAATAACTTATTGGGTAAATATTCCGTATTATGAATACATGAACGTTAGGGCATCATACGTAAACTTCAACTTACACAGGTTGAGTGGGCCAGTGGGCCTGCTTCTGTTGTTCAACATGTTGGGCCCAAATCATCAGTCACATGCAATGTGCGTTTGGCACATACACTCGACTTCAAACAAGTCGCAGGGTTTGTTGCAATAAATATTTCTAACATCTTTTATTTATGTTTCAAACCATTACTAAGAGATCTATTCGGGTTCACTCGAACGGTTATGAAATAAACATCATTCGAATCATCATTTTTATTTTGTTGAGGTTACCAGTATGAGAAAAACATACAGATTAGCTAATAAAGGAAAAATAACCATTATCAACCCGTTTTAAAAATGAGTTATAAAACTAGTAGCGCATCCGTATCTATTTTCCTAGCAATTTGAAAAAGAAAAAGAACAGGCTGCATAAAAACAATTATTGTGTTGTCGGATTGGAGAGTACACAAGGAGGAGAGCGCGTATACCAGAATTAGTTTTACAAAGGCTGGTTGCAAATAAACACCTGGCGCGGACATTACGCCCATGAACTGTACTAGGAACCAGGTAACACAAACTTTTCACCAGGTCAGTACAATCGAACTTGTTGCGGCATATACTGAAAAGATAAGCCTCAAAAAATGTGCGTCTAGACTGTAGTGCCAGCATGTCATTCTTTTTAAGAAGTGACTGGTAAGATGCTTTTTTTACGAAAGCATCTATATTGCATAGCACGAAGGTATTTTCGTTGGACTAATTCTATACTTTCCTAATATTTTGAGGGTTCTATATGAATACTGCATATTCCAATTGCGCCCTGATAATGGATTTATATAAATGTAGAAGGGCGCTTGAATTCCATAGACGCTCGCATTACAAAACCAAACATCTGGAACTTATGTCTTATGTGGTCTTATTGACAATGCTTTCAACATGATTGACCAGGTGTAGTTTCGAGTCCAGTCGTACACCAAAGTCACGAAGACAAGTAACTTGATTTATAATGCTACTAGCAAGTCGGTATATAAAAGAGACATTTTTTTTTCTTTTAGTAGACGTTTTACTATTGCACTTAGGTAGGCTAAGATATAGCTTGTTAGAAAAACAATGGTTGGTAACACGGTCAAGATCTTGTTGGAATTGTATACAATCAGAACTATTAGAGATTATATTATAGACTTAAATCGTCTGCATACAAGAGGAACCTAGAATATTAGAACAGTATTTTATTTAATTTATAAATAGAATAAATAACAATGAGCCTAAAATTGATCCTTGAGGTACTCCGGAAGTAACCTGGATGCAACCGGACTCTCGAAGGACTCCGGACCAACGAAGGAGGTCCCCTCTAATACCGTTATGGGATTTTATCGGGAAGCAACATGTGATCAACTTTATCGAACGCCTTTTGAAAATCTGTATAAACAGCATCGATTTGATGTCTATCATCAATATTTTCAAAAAGGTAAGTTGTACCTAAATATAAGAAGATTACTGACGCAAGATCTCTCTTTAACAAAGCCATGTTGTTCATTTATTATATTACGACGGATAATCGGGTAGATCTCCATGTGAAGTAGTTTCTCAAATAGTTTAGAAAATGCCGATAGAATAGAAACTGATAGATACATCTCTAAATCATTCAAAGATCCCCTTTTGTGCACCGGTAGGTACTATGTTTGCGCGTTTCCACACATCAGGAAAAACTCCACAAGAAATGCATTTATTGAATATTACAAATAATATTACATCACGTACTGTATTTTTATTTAATGATTCTTCTATTAGTGTTTATTTATCAAGTATCGATATAGCTTAACCTTTATCTTAAAACTGTACCTACCGATATATTTTTTAAGTATTTTAACTTCTTACCGTAACCGCTTTCAGTCCTTGCATAAACAATTTTTTTCTTCTTTTAAATAAACATAACTTACTCAAAATAATGTCAAGATTTTCATATAAACTCAAATAATTATATTCATAAACACAAAATATAATAACACGATGAGTTGCCAATTCAATTCCACAAATTTCAAAAACGCCTGACACGGAGTGCTTAGCAATATCTGGCAGTTCTGTATATAGATGCCCAGTTCTAAGTCGAACACAAGTCCCTTCGCAATTTGTTTAGCGACGCAAAAGCGTCGGGACTGGAAGGTTCTTTGAAATATCGATTGATTTGATTTGATTTGTAGACGCCCGTATCTACTTTGATGCCATCCGGTATAACCAGCTCCAGTCTGTTGGCTCTAATTCAGAGCCTGTTGGCTCTCGCTGTACGAGTATTATACCGAACCACACATCACGGCGTTCGATCGTTGCGTGGATAGCGTACATTGAAACCATGTTGTAAAAATCCCCTTATACTATTACAAAAAATGTGATGTAAGGTCTCAGGTATTTGTAGACAAAATGATAGTCACGATTGTCCAAATAATAGTCTCTTTATTTTGAATACACATTATTATATTGGGTAAATTTTCCGTATTCATACGATTGGGACATCATACGTAGACTTCAACTACACAGGTTTATTTATTTATTGAATGCTGATGCTGGTTTTATTCCTCAAAATTGACCTCATAATCATCCCTATATACAAGTCTGTATTAAATTTATTTCACTTTTCAACATACATAACTAATGAGGAAATTAAAAAAAAAAATTGAGTATGCATTATAAAAAACTTCATGTTCAACTATTTTTTTACTAAATGTGGTCTCTATAAAATATAGATTATGTAACACCGTACCCGGTACCATACGGATGGCATCCGGTATGGTACCGGGTACGGTGTAGTGGGCAGACTCCTAATGGGCGGCGCTAGCTGACGTCACGTCGCGTCACGGCACAAAAAGGATTTTATTTCTGATCAAGTTCTTTTTATTTGAAGTTTTAATGAGTTTAGGTTGTTTGCGAGTTTGTAAAGGCACTTTTAATACTAGGGGAATTCTCAAGAATAAAGCAAATAATAAAAAAGAAACTAATATCTAGGTTTTTGTAATCATATAGGTATCTTTGTTAAGCATCCGTGAGGGGAGATCCTCCCCTTAAAAGCCTATGTGCCTTGTCCCTTTACTAGGATAGAATTTGAAACTTCAAGAAAACAGGTTACTTTTCATAATTCTTTAATTAATTTCTATGCTATATTTTTCATAATTCTTTAATTTCTATGCTAAAACATTTTAAAACAAATATATACTTATCAATTCAAATGAAACAGGACAACAATAATGTGCTTAAAACTAAATATTCTACGTAAATTGTGATACATGAATTAAAAATAAATCTTTGACCCGTGCCTGTTTTGACCAATACTGGGCGACACCTAAATTAGTTCAACCAATCGAGACTTCAGCATGCAAATTTTTTATTTAAAATTTAAACCAACCTTAAAATCATGATCGAATCGCAATAAAACATTTGCGCACACTGTTGTAATTTATAAATGATTCCAAATGCACATAATACTGTATGCGGCGAGCTGACATTTTTATTATGGCCTCTTAAACATTGGTCTCCAGAAGAATCACTTATTAACTGCCAATCTTTAACATTTTTAGGGCTTCGTAAACGCGAATGATAGTCATAACGCACATCGCTTACGCTATAATATAATGGGCCAACTCGGGTCTAACACCCTACAATGACTTGACCTGCCTATAAGTACAAGTTAAAAAATACGTATATAAAATTCTTACAGACTAATACAATTAAAAAAGCACGTTAGCTACACTTTTTAAGGGTTTATTCCGAGGTATTCCTCGTAGCGCTCCCGTTTTGAAGCGCGCCCATCTAAGCGCTACTGTTTTGTTCCTCGAAGCGCTCCTAAAAGGAGCGCTTAGAGGAAGGATTAAAAATATTAAAATTTATTTCCTCGTAGCGCTCCCATGATTAACTTTCGGATAGAGATGGGACTATACTAACTGAAATAATCGGTAATAAGTAGAACACATTGTTATAATATACAACTAGCGGCCCGTCCCGGCTTCGCACGGGTTTGTTTTTTTTTTTTTTTTGTTTTATTGTAAATCCTTTAGTCCACCAAATAGATGAATACTTATAATCAGCCGACATAACCTATTCATATATTTGTATTGTTTAGAAAGCTTATGATTTCTTTCTATTATGTTTCCCATAAATCAAAAAGATATTATTCTCTCAATTACGTATTTTTTTAGAAAAAACGTTACCCCACACTAGGACTATTTTTACACGTGGGAGCGCTTCGACGAACAAAACAGTAGCGCTTAGAACGCGCTTCAAAACGGGAGCGCTACGAGGAATACCTCGATAATCCTGGTGTGGGGTAACGTGTTTTTCTAAAAAAAAAAAAAAAAAAAAAAAATACGTAATTGAGAGAATAATATCTTTTTGATTTATGGGAAACATAATAGAAAGAAATCATAAGCTTTCTAAACAATAAAAATATATCAATAGGTTATGTCGGCAGATTATAAGTATTCATCTATTTGGTGGACTAAAGGATTTACAATAAAAGAAAAAAAAAAAAAAAAACAAACCCTTGCGAAGCCGGGACGGGCCGCTAGTTGTATATTATAACAATGTGTTCTACTTATTACCTACTTATTATCGATTATTTCAGTTAGTATAGTCCCATCTCTATCCGAAAGTTAATCATGGGAGCGCTACGAGGAAATAAATTTTAATATTTTTAATCCTTCCTCTAAGCGCTCCTTTTAGGAGCGCTTCGAGGAACAAAACAGTAGCGCTTAGATGGGCGCGCTTTAAAACGGGAGCGCTACGAGGAATACCTCTTTATTCCGGGTCGTCCCTACCCCGTAGTCTACACAGGGCACGAGCGGGGAAAAAAAGTTTCGTTCCTCCCCAGTGGTGACGATTAAAACATTTTAACAATCCGTGAAATTTCTTATTGAATTCCACATTATTGCATTTTGACTCTCGGTCTATAGCAAAACGAGTGGAAATTAAAAAGTTCCAATTGTCACCACTGGGGAGGAACGAAACTATTTTTTCCGGCTCTTGCCCAGTGGGGACTACGGGGTGGGGACGAGCGGGAATAAACCTTTTTAAGTAACTTTATTGATCGTTAGTGATTTGTCTTGATAAGAGACAAAACTTATTTTTCGCGCACCACAGAGCCTTCATAATAGGCTTAGTACGTTAGTCAAATACTTACGTGTGCACTTATATTATGACAAATATAGGTGCACTAGTGATCAAATGAGGCTCATAATTTATGAGTCTCATTCGATTGAAACACCTGAAGTGTCCTTAGTAGAAGTTTTTCTACTTTTGACACAACTGTGTTCACGTTGCCATAAAGCAGAATCTCTGCTTTATGGCCACGACGTGATCACACGACATACTGCATATTGCCGTCCTCGCAATCAATTGACTGAATTTTAAAATATTTAAGGTTGCTTAGCACGCCACATGCCATGAGACGAAATGGAAGTTCTGCAAGCATCCTGACGGGGTCATAAGGAATATGCAATGCATGTTTTTTTTTTAATTTAAATATTCAATCCTTATTAATGTAAGAAATAGTTTGATAACACAATTTCTCAAATAACTATAAAATTCTAAAAGATATTAAGCCCTCGAAGATTTATTTCTATCTCTTTCTAGCAAAACGTAATTTAACGCGGAGTTTATGTGGCCCTCGTAACCAATGACGTCATTGGTCATATCGGCGCGTAATTAATAGTTTTAATACATAAGTCGGCCGTATTCCGGGGCCGATTTTAATTTTGATTCAATTTTTTGTCATCTCTTCTACGGCATTTTCAATAAAAATATTCATGCATATTCCCCGTTACATAACCCGTCAAAGATGCTTTACAAAGAGGTGGAAACTCAATTGTGAATTTGTGAGCATGTTAACTTCAATTGCAATGTTATCTTCGCGATCGGGTAGGTACTTTTCTGATGGACTATTTTCATGTCTTATGGATCCCTGCAGAATGCTCGCAACTTGCTAAACATTTTATTACTAGTAGGGTTGCCATTCGTACTTTATAATAAACTAGTGTACGTTATTTCGGGTACACGTAGTTTAAAATGGCAATAAATTACGCGGAAATATTTAATTTTATCTGAAACAGGACATATATTATACCTTGTTTTCAAATTATGTATTTTTTTTGTTGCCTGGTAAAGTAAATATACTCAATTTGCTTAACAAAAAAATGGCAACCATAATTACTAGCCCAGGAAAGTAGGTGAACGCGAAGCCGTGAGTGGTTGCACTCACCCCTCGTGTTTTCCTAATACTCCTAAACTACCGCAATCTCTTGTAGAGCGGACACGGCAGCATATCTAGGTAATTCACACATCGTAACGTATTTTAAAATATTGTACTTAGCATTATTATTATGAAGCCTTATGTGTTGCGCGTAATCATGAGAATTGAACTCCAATGAAGACGTCCTCAACATAACAAGTCAATCTAGTTACTTAGGTACATAAAATGTATAAAATCTAGAAAATAAAAGAAATATCCCATTTTTGGTACTAATGGAATATGGTTTCGCAATTTGTTAAATTACGACTGTGCTTTATTTTTAGCCTTAGGGTTGGCTCCAGCTCCATTCTGTTTGTTTTTGCCTTCCGGGTTTTTAGGTCCCTTCGGCCCAGGACCTTTAGGGCCCGGCCCTTGGTTTGGCTTGTTATCATTTTTGCCATTGTCATTGTCATTTTTGTTCTTGGGTGGTGGTGGGATTCTCTTAATAAAGAATCTGAACGACAATTTCTTGTCTTTGATGTAGTTACCCAACACTTCCAGAGGCAGAACAGCACATTTCCCTTCACGGAAGATCTCTTCAGGCTTAATAGCATCATTACAGCAATGTTCTGTGAACACGACTTTCCTTCTAGAATTCTGCTTGCTCGCGACGTGTATCTCGTATATATGATCATGTGCAGCTTTCTTGCTGCCAATGTGCTGAATAGTCCAGTACATCATATTTTGAAGAGTATCTATCTTCACAGTCATGATGAACAGGAGTTTGCTTTGAGCTATCAAATAAAAATGACGATCATCATTTTTGACATTGACGTTGGTAAGTTCCACTTCTTCATCAGTGGCGACGTTGCAGTGGGACGCATGACGCTCCTTGAAATGTTCCATCATGTCCTTCAGCTTGCCTGTAAACAAAGTAAAAGTACGTTAATACCTATCATTTCATTTTGCTATCCTGTGGATAATGATTGCACATTAGGTTCAAATAAATAATTACCTGTCCAGGAACATTTTCCGAATACTACGCCGAGCGGGCAGTCCATTTCTCTAAAGGTACATTCTTTGAGATGGTCCTCCAAGTCCACTGCCATCAGGGTGTAGACGCATCCGAAAGACTTATTGGGACACGGCACTTTTGCCTGAAAATATGAAGCGTGAAATAAATAACGTAGCTGAGCTGTGGTTCTTTTATGGAATAGGCAATAACGGCTCTGCTACTGTACATTTGACATCGCTTTGTAGCACGCTTCAACATATTTGTTGAGATTGTTGAGAAGAATAAAGGGCCATTTTATTCCTCATTCAAACCCCACTCTTATGGCTCTGATTAGCAGCACGACCAGTCTACAAACACTACACATGAACTACGACAGTAGTGTTTAATAGGCTCACTGTAGGAGCTATGATGCTGAAAAAGGGTTCTTTTTAATTATAGATATTTTTCGTACGGACAGCATTGTTAGTTGTAAGTAGTAGTTAGTTGCCTTGCCCATTTTGTTCTAAGATTAAATTACCTTTGCAACAATTTCTTCCAACTGCCAGTTCCTCATCTGGGTGACGCTTTGACGACAGATTGGGCATATCGGCGGCACCAGGTTTTTGGTGCAGGTGTTGCACAGACTGTGCCCGGACTGACACTGGAATATTGGTGCGCTCATAGTCTCCAAACAGACTGGACATTCTGGCAGATCAATCGCCACTGCTGCGGCCCTGTTATAAAACATTATTGTTATAAAAATGTACGTACCTACTACTTACTTATAAAAAAAAATCTAAATGACAAAACCCAGAAATGTATATACCATCACCATCACGCCTGTATTCCCCGAAGGGTTAGGCAGAGGTGTACCAATGTACACCCACAGTTCGCCGGTATATTTAGCCAGAAATGTAACACGTGCAAAAGCATGTCCCTTTATCTGTTATAGTCTGTGGTCGGGAATCTAACCTGATTAAATAGGTAACAAAAAAAATGTTTTATTTCCGCATTAATTGTACAAAAAGCACTGCTGTGCATTTGAACTACCGTGTGTCGCGGTACATTTCTGTTGCACAATTTTATTGTGAATTGCATATACATTTTTCGAACTCGCGTAGTACACTCTTGCAGTGTGATAATCGCCTTATATTATCACAGGAATTTCAATGCATCCAATAGGAATTTCCGCGATTACAATATGTCGATAAGCTCGATGCTAATACGGGGCAGCTGGCTTTTACCAATAGCTCGGACCTTTGATATTGAGATTTTTGTCGGACGCTCCGGAGTAAAATATTTGTACAATATAAAAATAAAAACATTACTCCTGCGCAAATGTCGGGGATCTACAGTTTCTATATAGGATTCACAGTACTCACTTTTTATTCGCCTTTGCCGTCGCCATTTTTGATTACGGGTGTATATCTGTAAACAAAAGTAATAATAAATTGTTATTTTTTATAACAAAGTAGGTATTCGTACTGCTGCCTCTGTGCATGATGTCATACCCTTTAAATAGAATACACAGTTGTATGCAAGCTTCTATGTAGGTAGGTATAAGATAATATTGTAAATACATAGGTACCTACACATATTATCTATCACAGAACATTAAATAAATGACACGTTTGTGCAATAGCACGGATTTTTCAATTGCAATTTCAATGGGACCTACCTACCTACCTAAATATATATTTTTTCCTTTTTATTTACTGCAAAAGTAACAATTTTTGAACTTTGAGAATATTTCAGTGAATTACAATTGTGTTTCCTTTATCTTAAGCCACTTCACTAAGTCGGATGATAGCAGCAAAAAGAGATATTTATTTCTAAGATATTATTTTCAAATTTGAATTTCATTTTTACAAAAATAAAAATTGCCCCATACTAGGAATTTCTTCAGTGTCGTGGGTTTTTTTTTTTTATAGACGGGAAATCATCAAATTACTTCCCCCGCCCTGGGCGGGGCGGGAGGGAGTGTCAGACTTTTACTGACTAAAACCCGTCTATGTTCCTTTCATGTGCCCTTTGCGTTCCGGGGGCGCGGTATCTCTTTCGAACAACCCGCAGCCTCAGTGTCGTGGGTGCGTTTACAAACATGTCTATAAACTAAACTCACATACACAAACAGCCAGACCGAAAGCAACAATCTGTACCCCATGCAAATATATGATTTGTGCTGGGATCGAACCAGCGGCACACATTGCAGCAGCCAATTGGTCAGCCACTGCTCCTACCATTGTGTCGTTGTCGACAAAAAGATTTAAGTTACAAATATTTAAATGTGTCTGGAAACACATTTAAAAATGGGTAACGTGTCCTTAAATTAGGTAGTTCTTATGCAAGGTACATCGCATTCACGTGTAATTCTGTACCTATACGAATATTGATTTTAAAATGGTATGGAGTTTGCTGCCCATTATTTAATATTCCCTATACGAAACTGGATTCAATTTTCCGTGTATGACTTTCAAAAGTGCCTTTTATTGGCCTCATCTTCCTGCCCTTATCCCATGTTACTGAAGGTCGGTGGCACAAGTTTCTTCTTCCTTTCCGCTCTAATTGACTTTGACAAATTCATAAAAAACTCGATTAAATAAAACATTCACACAAAGCGATCGATCATCATCAATTAATACAATTAATAATGGCCTTACTCATTAAGCTTTTGATAATAGTAGTGGTTAGGTACAAGTGTACAACGATCTACACATAATGCGTTCCCTTATTCTGCGTACCCTCTAACCTTTGTTGTTTGATAAAAAATACATTTAATATAGTAAAGATAACCTAACTGAGAATCTTTGTTAGTACAAATAGCTACCCTGGGGGCCTATCCTGATCTCTTAAAACAGTGCCTATTATTTTAATATAAGTTTGCCTTGCACACTATTGTATTTTCAATGCTCGGGTTAGCTCCGAGAGTTCAAATTCCAACAACTGAAATTACAAAGTAATATTAAAATGGCACTGTTAAGAGATGGTGGCAGGATAGGGATGTTTTTTTTTTATTCCGTGACAAATGTGAACAGAGTCGGATAATTTATCAATATATAATATAACATATAACCTATGTATATGTATGTGTATGTATGCATATGTTGTGTAACATCTCGCTATGACCCACGGGAGCGAGCGGATGATTAACCAAAGACATAACTTATGGCTGGTGAAATAATCCACGCGAACGAAGTCGTCAGCAGTTCGCTAGTTAATAATATAAGCAAACCTAGAACAATGGTAATATAAACCTAATCATTCTTATGACATTTCCTGTAAGTACCTATATTTCAAGGAAGCGAGACATAAATAAAGCTTAAATAAATAATCAAACGGCTAAGTAGGTACCTAGGTAGGTACACTTTAAATGAGCTCCTTTGTTAGAAGGTACTTGCGTAGGTTACGTACGAATACGATAGCTGTAAAGTGAGTGATACCTAGGTAGGTATTTTCTTTGTAAACATTTAAGTCTTCTTCTCAGAATACCTAATAGTTATGTTGTCGGAGCATGGGTACCTTCTACTTTTTGAAGGCGGTTTTTTTTTGTAAAAGTTTTTTGGGTTTTACAAACACACAAACGGACAAATGAAAACGTGCCCAACACGCCACAATCATCTATAGACGATAAGAAAACTGCATTTTTTATAAAACTGCATGTGTCGGCTATACACGACTACGTATTTCAAAAGGTTAAACATTATTTTAAAAATTGGTCTTTTATACATACACACATTATTGTTATTATTTACAAAGTGTTATTGGGTTTTTCTATGAAATTCTCAGTAGCAGCTCGGAGTTCGGAATGTGCCCGGCTAATGGCAATAGTCTCGCCCCCTATTACATGGGACCTAAATATACCGGCGAACTGTGGGTGTACATTGGTACGCCTCTGTCTAACCCTTCGGGGAATACAGGCGTGATAGTTACATACACACATACATACCATCACGCCTGTATTCCCCGAAGGCTTAGGCAGAGGCGTTTCAATCAATGTACACCTACAGTTCGCCGGTTTGTTTTTTTAGGTCCTATGTAATAGGGGGCGAGCCGAGCCTATTGCCATAAATCGGGCACAAATCCAAAGTCCGAGCTGCTATTGAGAATTATGGATGGAGTTATGGATTTCGGATTTTTTATTGGACTTTTATGTAAGTGGTGGTACCTTTAAGGCTTGTTACGCACTAAACGCAACGCATCTTGTACCTTGTAGGTACCTACCACTTACAGCGGTACTTTATGCAGTTGCAATATAAAACACTTATATAATATATGTATAGGTACCTACAACGATTTCCAATATTGTATAGGGTTAAAAATAGAACTCAATAAGAAGTATGCCTACACAGGTAGATACGAGTACTTACATAATAATTATGAAGGAAATTTGTACCAACAACTTAAAATACCTATTCAAGTTGGGACGTTTCCGTATCGGAGTTGATCGCCATTGTTCATTGGCGTACAATTTATTATCTCCAATAACCAATAACGCGCCGAATTGGTATAAAAAGGCAAATACTGATAACGATTGAAAAAAACAAGGATAAAGAGGTTAGACTATAAAAAACCTTGACGAGGTTCACAACAAAAAGATTTAACTTTACTTACAGGATGTGGCAGCACAATTAATGGCTTACTACACTACACCCAATGCGTTTACGTTTCATCATTTGCTTGATAAAGAACGGATGCATAATGAACTAAAGAACAATAATCTTTTATGTACGTATCTGACGATTATCGGTCAATTACTTTTAGAAGGACAATAAACAATAAAGAAAATTACACCGGTACGCCATTTTGGCAAAATGTAAGCGTGCTCTTTTTAAGAATATCATCATATTCTTTTAAAACTAGGAAAGATAATCAGAAAAAGTTAGTGAAAGTTTTACCTTGAGGATTTTCGGTGAGAAGATAGCGGGAATCCGAAGAGATGCGCGGTTCTGCACGATACGTACAAGCGTCTACGAGTTCTGTGACATTCGACTCGCCCGGCACTCGTTTAAATATAAATGCACATAGTGAAGTGACGTGGAGACTGGAGTCACATACTGTCGGCGCATATCGTGTATCAAGTTTATGCTTAAGAGTTTAGACCTTAAACACTAGAACATAAAGTTATTTTTACTAAAGCCAGCCCCTGCAATTTGGGTAATCCTGTAGATTCGTTTGCAATGTTGCCATGTAAAAAAAACTAATTAGTTCCAAGAAATTCATAAAGTATGCAGTTTTTTTTTTGAGGTTACTAATGTGAATATTACTTTTACTAGTTGTCTTTGGTTAACTCACTGTAAGTATAGGTAGGTACTTAGAGCGTTTTAATACTCTAACTGCCATACTCAGAGACGTTTAACGGTTACTTAAGTCGCTCCTTAGTAAAGATTTCCAAGCGAAATCTTTACTAAGGAGCGACTTAAGTAACCGTTAAACGTCTCTGAGTATGGCAGTAAGAGGTAGGTATATCTTTGATATTTTAAGGGAACAAATAATGATCGCCAAAAAATATTCGATCCTTTCCTCCAAAAATAAAAACAAAAAAAACGAAACATGTAGCAAAAAAAAGAAAATCTAAAATTACAATGGCTGAATGCTGATGATGGTTGCTATTTTAATTATGATAATTATATTTTTATTTGCCCTTCAAATTGTAATTAAATCTTTAATTTAGACTCTTAAAAGGTTCAGACATCATAAATTAAACATTTTACAACATCATGGTCAAACTTTAAAAGTTCATTTACTGTTTGAGTAAACAATGATTTATGTAAAGAGTAATTATTAACTAATATAGGATAACGAGATGGATAAATATTTGGATGGATAACGAGATGTTAAATATTTGGATAACAGTTTAAATTAAAATGTAGTTATCATTTTGGTGGTCATTTACCATTTTTAAGTTAAAAATGATTAGTTTATTAAAGTCATTTGCTTTAGTAGAATATCAAGATATTATTTTAAAATTATATTTTGACATTAAAATAGGCTTAAAATTTTTGTTTTCGTTAACTAATTTATAACAATATAAAAAAATTTTTTAATTATATACATATATCTGGTGTTAAGTTAAATATAAGCCACATTTTATAACATATATTTAAACATAAGTCTAAATATAGCCTATAAATAAAATTATAGGGTATTCATTTTTACAGATTTTTAGAGGGCTGCATATCGTTTATCTACGCATCGCAGTATTTATTAATTCTGTTGATTGTACTTGTAACAATCATTGCCGTTTTTTGGGCCAAAGAATTTGAGAATTTGAGTTTTTTGGATTTCAGCATTGCTATACAACGTGGCAATGTTACCAGCCTTTTGGGCACTTGTCCCATTGACAGCGAGCGAATGAGATATTTGGCGCCGTATGAGGTTCCCCTTTTTTAATTTTACGTAGTTTGTTTGTAATTTAATTATTATTTTTAAATATTTCAATAAAATAAAAAATTGTTATTTGTAACAACAATGTAAAGGTTAATTCTTTCCACTGGCAGCACCTTTTTTGTCGTTTTGTGATTTGCGTCAAATTGCGTCATGTGACAGTGACAGTCCGCTGACAGTCGTAAAATTGAATGTGTCAGTTGAATGAATTTGTTTTGTTTTGGTTAAAGTGAATAATACCTTCTCTATAAATTAGTTTTATTCTTTCTCTCTACGAGTTATTCAATTGAAAAGATTGTTTTTATATTGGAAATACGTTATTTTTCATGGTTGAATAAACTTTCAGCTTTCATCTACATATTTTGACTTTGTTATAACAATAATAACCTACCAACTAATAATAAACGAGGACGATAAGATGTTCGTCGAAACCGCCAAAGAGGCTGAAGAAAATGAATTTATTTTCGCACGCTTGAAAACTTCCTTGGGAGCCTTATTAGACATTGTGAATAATCATAATTATGTAAAAGTTCAAGTTACTAAGGATACTTCTTATTTCGGGTTTATGCACTCGGTAGACCCAGTCACTAGCAGGTATATAATAAATAGAAATTTCTATATCATTCAAATTTACCAATTGTTCTACTAACATTACAGATTTCAAGGGCGAGAGTAGCTTCTCTGTGTTAAAAACTACATGCCAAAAGTGCTTATTAACAATCAAATGAATCTGTAGTTTAGCTTCGTAATTGATACAGATGTCATCATCTGCCTAGCCTTTTCCCAACTATGTTGGGGTCGGCTTCCAGTCGAACCGGATGCAGCTGAATATCAGTATTTTACATGGAGCGACTGCCTATCAGACCTCCACAACCCAGTAATGGGTAATACGATACTCTTGGTAAGACTGGTTGTCAGACTTTCTGGCTTCTGACTAACAGTAACGACTGTCAAAGATCTACAAATGACAGCCGGGACCAACGGCTTTACGTGCTTTCCGAGGCACGGAGGAAACTCGCTAGTGTAAATGGTCACCCATCCACAGACCAACCTCGGCAAGCGTGGCTTAACCCGGAAGATCGGTCAATGCGGCTGTAATTATTTAGCCACGAGCTCCACAAATTGATACAGATGTATGGAGGGATATATATTTCTAAATCATTCAAACATGCTTTGTGAACTTCATAAAATTGTGTACGGGTAATTATTTAATGATTGCTTTCTGTTACAGTGTTATCCTGTCGGTACCTCAAGGAGATGCATACAAAACAGTCCTTATACCTGGCCAGACAATCAAAAACTTTTCAATAGAAGAAACACCCCCCAATATAAAACCGCCACAAAAGAAAGAAACCCAAACAGAATCAACAGAAGATATATTAAAAAGAAAATCCAATCTTATATCATGGTTCAAAACAAATTTGCTGCCAGTAACGGAATTGAATAATAAAATAATAATAGGAAATGTTACTCTTTTGTCGCCATATAAGATTTCAGATATAAGTACAGATAATCCTATAGTTGCTACGCAGATAAAAAATGTAATTGAAAAAATGCCAGAAGATTATGAAGCAAAATTGCATAAAATTTGAAGACTGAAATAAATATAGTGTTTAAGTTTATGTATTTGTTTTATTGCGGTTTATGTAATGTTGGAACTGCAGAGTAAATATTAGAGCCTAGGACATTTTAATAATGCCAGAAAATATTATAGAATTAGCCTCTTCTACAAGGTTATTTGATAATTAAACTTTCAATAAAATATAGTATAGAAATTATAATATGTACCCACTAGGATACATAAAAAAAAAAAATTTACTTGCTTGTTGCAACATTCCACATTCAAAAATTCAGGAAACACTTTTCTATTTGGGTACTTACCGAAGTTTAAATTAGCGACATTAGCTATGTACTTTTTTATCATTGGTGAAAATTGCAAAGGTGGTGCAAGTATGGAGATCACTTTATAGAGTGACTAACCTTCTTGGTGTATGGAATGGGGGTAGATATTAAAAATGTCTCTTAATGCAGTATTTTTATAAAACCCACTGCACATAAAAAATACCCATTGTAGGTGCCCATCTTATTTTAATATAATTTAGATTTTTTGTTGTAGTTTTCTACTTTCCCATCTCTCTATGACTGTGGTTGATAGTTTAGTCATATGTCAACATTTATTAGTACCTATTGTAGATCGAGCGCATTTAGACATTCTACGTTGTGATTCAGTATTTCAGTCTCTGTTGAATAGCGTTCCCGCCTACTCGCACACTCATGTCATATTTACCTACCGTACCGGCCGTCGTCGGCGGCGGCGCAACCCTGACAGTTGATTGTTCAGAATAGATAGGCGGCCGTTGTAGTGCTTAGCATATAATTGAGATAAGAAATTGTTTTACTTGTTTTGCAATAGCGACATTTAGAAATAACAGTTTTAATAATTTTCAAGTTTATAAAAACTACAAAATGACCGAAAATCCAGACAGAAAAGTGCAATACTTGGCGGGTGTATGCGGTGAGTAAACAATATTATTTTATAGCGCGAAATTTTGAAATAAAACAGTGTTCTAAAATTAATTTTAAAACTTCAGCTGCGTTCGCGTTTACATTTACTGGGGCAACTCTGGCATGGTCGTCGCCGGCAATTCCAAAGTTCAAAAATGGTGAAGCGAATGTTGTTATCACTGATGTAAGTATTTATTAGCAATCGAACAGATCAGATAAACAGTTGCATAGCTATACCTAAGCCTGTTCTTCCATACGAATTCGTCTTATTATGAATTCTCAGTACCTAATTCATTTTATATTAAGAAGGTATGTTATAAACATAAAATTAATATTATTACAAAGTAGGACGCCAATCAATAGTATTTCAAACATGATTTAAGTACAAACGTATAACAATTAAATACCTCGGATGTTGATTATTACTTATCAAAACAATCGTTCACAAAGATTATATCACACATCGACTACCAATTAACTAACTAGACTATTGGGTACCTACGTAAGTAATCACTCGATTTGTTATAAATATTTATAGTAGGTGCATAAAGGTTAATGGACCCAATAACATAATTACGTGACTCATAATTAAAACGGATCCATTTCTATGTAGGAAGGTTCAGCTTATGCCTTTGCCGAGCATTTGTTTAGAATCTCGTAAGATATTCACAAAAACATGGTATGTAGGTACCTAACAAGAGAAACAAAAATATTGGCTTCCCATGATTCGAATAATATAATTATGTTTATTGTTTGCCATAAAGGGCCTACTACTACTAACATAACACACATTACATACCATCACGCCTAAGCTGTATTCCTCAAAGGGTTATGCAGAGGCGTACCGGTGTACACTCACAGTTAGCCGGTATGTTTAGATCCCATGAAATAGCGGGCGAGCCTATTGCCATTAATCGGGCACAAATCCTGAGCTGCTATTGAAAATCTCATACAAAAACCCAACAGCCCAAGACTTCTAGCTTAGCAGTCGCGCTTAGGACTAGACTAACGAGGTAGTCACGGGCCAACCTCAGTAAGTAATGAGTCGTATATATGAACAGACGCAGACGTCGTGGGTGGTGTCCCTGCACTCAGCAGGGGCGCTCCTCGGCTGTTACTTCGGGCAGGTGTTGAACGAGAAGGCCGGACGTCGTCGCACGTTTTTCGGTTCAGCCGTGCCGGCGCTGTTAGGTGCGGTACGTTCTATCATCATGAGACCACTTGTACAAATTTATCTCACCGATATCAAGATTCGGGGCCCCCCATACTTAAGCCAGCCATACACGGGCAGCTTGAAGCAGTCAGGATCAACTGTTGCAAGCCGCGACTGCATAGTATACCTACTACAGCCTTCTACGTACGTACATACACGAAACAGCTCGACCATTGCAACTGCTTCGGGTGGTTGGCGGCACGGTGAATTTTCATCGTGCGATCAAGCAGACTCTGACTGCAAGAGCGGTCCGTGTATGTTTATAACTGACTAACCTCGTGGGGCAGGTTCTTTTGGCTAAGGGCATTTCGAATAATGAACTTGAAGGAAGAGAGGAAGTAGCCCTATCTGGCAGTACCGCCCCTTTGGACTGAGTGAGAGAGTAAGAGAAGGTGGAGTGCACCTGTGTTTGCGCACTTTAATATGTCCTGCTATTCTGTTTGCCTAGGCTTCATAGATATATGCCGCCTCCGCTGTGACCGAAATTCGGGTTGGAGAAAAATATTTACCTTAGTTTCTTATCATCACAGTTACTGTTGTATTGAAATGAATTAGTATATTTATTATTAGCGCCTTGTTATCTTCATACATTGTAGGTAAAATTCACGCCAGCTAAATAAACAATCTTTATAAAATATCTTAGCGTATTGTCTTGAATACGTAGGTAATGAACATTTCTCTTCCAGGTTATTCTCCTGAATACGAGCTTACCTGTGCTGATGTATGTGGCCAGGTTTCTGATGGGGCTTGCGACTGGTATCATTGCTGTGGTGAGACGATTGTATACTTACTTCTTCATGGGGCCTTCTTTATCTAGTGTAAATAGAGCCTAATTTATAAGAGAACAGTGATTTTAAACTGTGATAAAGAGATAGGTACCTAGTTCCTGTAAAGTTTGTTCTGAAGAAGAATGTATACCTAATGGTGCCTCCATTAGGTATACTTCTTGTTTTGGTTCTCAACCGGTATACAACAAAAACTTTCGTTTTAGTTGAAATAAAATCAGTAAAGCGATCAGTTTAAGCGATAACCATAAAAATAACGAATGCTTTGAATGCCATCCAAATCTTCAGGTTCCTATCATTTTATTTCAGGTAACTATGATATACGTAACAGAAATAGCCGACAAAGAGATCCGAGGCGCGTTAGGGATGACAGTCCAAGTTATGAACAACTTCGGCAGTCTGGTGGTCTACAGCATTGGGCCGTTTGTCTCCTACACGACCCTGAACTGGATAATAATGATCATACCTATATGCTACGTGTTATTGTGTTCGTGGATACCAGAATCTCCTTATTATCATCTGAAAGATGGGAGAATAGAGGCTGCGAAGAAAGAGTTCATGAGACTTAATAAGAATCAGGACGAAAGGGTGAGTATACCGTGTGGTACCTATGATGTTACGCGAGAAAAGGATTTATTCTATCGGGAAGGCGGATAGTACTGTAGAGGTGGAGGGATCCAGTAATTATAGCCAGATGTATGAACGAAGCGAAAGGAGTAGGTATGTAGGGGTCGTAGTATGTGGCTTTCTGTGTTTTCTGCCTTCTCCCATGGGAAAAAGGCGTGAGTTTATGTATGCATCAAACACGTACGGTATATTTTGAACTGCGAAAATAGAATCAATACTTATTTTATTCCAAAGTTATTGTATAAAATTATAGAGTTCAACATTTTTTTGACAGTCAAGGTCTGTCATTTTCTGCTTAATTTTTTAGTGGCGTTTATCTCATAGCATAAAGTTCCAAAATGAGTTTGTATTAGCTCATCCAGCCAGAGCCTCCGAACCACGGAGTAAGGAATTTCCTTACTCCGTGCTCCGAACCTACATCTTTGTAACTCCAAGTTTTATCTGCATTTTTACCTCTTGCTAGCAGAAGATCAAACTATGAGATTAAGAGGATTTAACGAAACATTTGAATAATCCTCATAATTTGCATGTTATTCAGTTTTTTGTTGATAATCTTGCGCAATCAGTATGAGAGATTAACTGCAATCAACAGTTGTTAAAACATGTCCTCTCCATAGGCCCAAGGCTGTCGGAAAAAAATTCCTTTTCATTTTCAGATTCATATTTTTTATATCACAACATGCATACATACCATCACGCCTGTACTCCTCGAAGGGTTAGGCAGAGGTGTACTTATGTACACATCTTTAGGTCATAGGTATGTAATAGGGCGCGAGCCTATTGCCATTAACCGGGCACAAATCCTAACTCCAAGCTGTAACTAAGAATTTCATAGAAAAACCCAATAACACTTACACACCATTTTCTATATCAATGTTTATATTTTAGGTGATAGAAGACCAGATGAAGATCATGAGAGCTCATGTAAGAGAGAGCATGGAAAACAAAACGACTCTTAAAGAACTGCTCACGAACATGAGATATAGGAAAGCTGTATACATAGTGACAGGTAAATTTGTAAGTACCCATTAAGTCCACAATCAATTGAATTATGGTGAGGGTCTAACTCAGTGTTGCCAGATTTTTTTTGTGGCATCTCGGGACTTTGAAACTTTTTTAGTAAAAAAAAGCGGGATTCTTTCATCGAAATCGGAACAAAAATAACGTGTAAAATAAGAAGTTTTTACAATTTAAATTTTTGTCTGTAGTGTGATTAACCTTTTGAACGCTAGTCGTGTATAGCCGACAAATGCAGTTTAATAAAAATGCAGTTTTCTATAGACGATTTAGGCGTGTTGAGCACGTTTTCATTTCGGCTATACACGACTGTGGCATTCATAAGGTTAAATTACGTACGCTACGCAACTCGCTACTTACTTGCTCACTCATTTCTAAGCACTAAAACAATTACGATAGATACCTATTCATTATTCCATCGTACGTAATCATGCGTTTTCGCGATAGAAATTGTATCCTGTGAATAACGCAGTGGATTACATAATTATTATTTTTAAGTCTCACTGTTTGTATATCTTTATTATGTAATTGTTAGTTGTTCCAAATAAAATAAAATAAAAAATATAGAAATTTTATGAACAAATGGGAATAAGAAAAGAAATAAAAGTGTCGCTGTGAACGCACACAAAATCGGGACGTCTGGCAACCCTGGTCTAAGTTCTTACCATATCGTAAATGATGATCTGGAATTTGTATTCTTCCTTCTCCTCCATTCGTATTCTCATACATGAATACAAAGAAACTTAGCTAACGAATCCCAAACTTACAAAATTATTCTTTCTATCATTCCGATTTTTTTTCTGGAGCAACCTTCTGGTTACCAAGATATTGAAGGTTCATCTTTTTTATTACAAACTAGCTTTTGCCCGCGACTTCGTCCGCGTGGATTAATAGTTCCCGTTCCCGGGGGATTTCCGGGATGAAAACTATCCTATGTCCTTTCTCGGGTCCCAGACTATATCTGTACCAATTTTCTTTGAAATCGGTTCAGTGGTTTAGGCGTGAAGAAGAGACAGACAGACAGACAGAGTTACTTTCGCATTTATACCTAATATTAGTACGGATGTAAAGTTTACAAGTTATAATGAATCTTTTAACACCCCCACAGCACCTGTACTGTGACATGCACCCACAAGCACTAACTTTTGCGTGCATTTTTGCGCGCTGACGAAGTTTTTTCCCTGCAATAATTTTTGCTCAAAGTTACTTGCTGTCTCGGCCATGTGATGTGTCTTCTGACACCCCATATAATCAAGAAAAGTATGGCACTAGGTGTTGCTAGCCTATACGAACACTAAACCTTTTCACTGACCCTTTATCTTATACCAGGCGATAACCCGATTACTCGATAGGTGAGTGCCGATGAGATCAGCATCAATAAAGGAGTACATAAACATAATATATTGAATTTCTCAATAGGTAGTGAAGTATTTTGTCATTTCCTTTTTGCTCTTGCTTTCTTAATTATTTAATTTACCTGTTGACAATTCTACAGAACTTTTAATACGTTGCGGAATTGTTGCTTGAACGTCATAGGACAATAGAACCAAACAAAGGTACTTAGTTAAATATAAATAAATTGTATGTGCTGAATTAATTAAATAATAATATTTCTGCTTATTATGTAATGCACACGTCAATACAAAGGTACACCCAACCTTGCTATTATTTACTTACGTAACTTATCTGTGTTGACTTAGGCAGTTTCGGATAGGTACAGACAACGATAGACAGTCGGTTTTGAATGACGAATTTTTATCAGTTTTATCTAAATAACGAAGAAAAGGTCTACTTACAAAAACTGATAGTCTGATACTGTTATCAGGAAGTTTGAAATGCTATTCGTACTTTCACGTGCTGTCTGTTCTTGAATTGTTTATTTGTGGCCAGTATCAGCACAATGTTTGAATTAAAAAGAGTAGTACACGAAACCTGTCTTCGCGACTACTTATCCACTACGCTACCTTATAAATATTCATTTAGGAATAAACAAGTTATTTTTTTAATTATTTCGTTGCAACAAATAATCTTGTTCCAGGTTTGAAACTGTTGCAGTACATGACTGGTATTCTCGTGATACAGTCGTATTTGGAGCCGATATTCAGACAAAGCAACTTTGTATCCGGCCCTATCGCTAGTATTGTGTACGGATTTGTGCAGTTAGCAGCAGGTAATTGTAGACAAATTATTTAGATCGAGGTTGAGGCATATATCTGCCAAAGCGCGGCGTTCAATGACAAACAAATATCAACATTGTAGACGTTGGAATATAGTAGAAAATAAATAAACTACGCTGCGTTTCGTCAGGGCTGCGTCGGCTTTAATTACATTAGTTAACATTTTGGATATTTTATTTACCTATATTACTTAATTTCCAGGAATTGGAGCAACATTCCTATCTAGATGGTTCGGACGAAGAATACTCTTGTTCATATCCTGCCTCGGAGTATCGCTCGCGATGACTCTGGTTGGCCTGTATTTCTTCCTTCAAGATACTATACAAGTGAACAACGAAGTTTCGCAAGCCATCTCATGGATGCCTCTTGTTGGCATTTTGGGTTTTAACGTGTTATATGCCGTTGGCGTAGGGAACCTGCCTTATGTACTTCAAGCGGAATTGTTCCCGGTTAACGTGAAAGGAGTAGCTTCAAGTACAGCCACTATGCTTGCCTGCATCTTAAGTTTTTTAGTAACTAAATGTTACCAACAAGTGAAGGATGCTTGCGGCCATTACATGGTATTCTGGTCGTTCGCGGTTGTGGGCTACGTGGGTCTGTTCTTCATATACTTCTTTGTCCCAGAAACGAAAGGCAAAACTTTAGAAGAGGTACAGAATAATATTCAAGAACAGCGCCCCGAGGAAGAGGCGCTGAACATCGGAAAAGTAGAAAAAGCATAGAGTAATATTATAAGCTGCCATTCATTTTAGTATTTCGAGTAAGAATAACACGCCAAAAGAGGCATTTCGGAAATATTTTTAAGGTCTATTGTGAAGTTAGCATTTAATAAGCATATTATTTTTGAAATGTTTGTATAAGTAACGTCAAAGCTTTACAGTACAAAATTAGTATTACGATAATAAGATATTTGATGTTTAAAAACAAGTATAGACAATATTTAGATAGCTATCAAGTCTTCCAAAGTGTTAGTCAGGGTTACCTAGTTATAAACTATATTTATATGAAAAGACTACCAATCGAATAAGGCCAAAAGAAAAACCAAAATGTGACTATAAAATTGTATTCGGCTGAATAAAAATATGAAATACATACTGATTACCTGAAACCTTATATTATTATGGCAACCCTATACAGATTGCCACGCAATCGGAAGATGTAAGAGGCTACTGCAGAATACCAGCTATACAATAATAAGACCTTGGGAGTACAAGAGATGACCTTAAAGTACACACTTGAACTTGGAGTACAAGGGGTTAGCTTGAAGTGCAAGTAATGTGTTTAAAGTACAATGTGTGTGTTGTAGTTGTCTAAATCCTCTTGGTGTTCCCGTAGGAGTAGAGAGGTGCGAATGGAGTGTCGGCTTGCTCGTCGCCGCTTTCCTCGGACGCGTCCGATTCGAAGGTGTTGTCCGGGATGTCGTACAGCCGGATCAGAGGCTTGTTGGGGTCCTTCATGATTAGGTATTTACCTAAAAACAACAAGTTTAGTTAAGAGAATGAATTTTCAACCAAGATTTGTTCTTAACAAGTTGCATAGAAGACTAATAAGGTTTTACCGTACCAATTCAATAGCGGATAGCTCCGATGCCACATGCAACGTAGGTGTCTTGGCACGTTTCTTTTCTGCCTTGTTTTTTTGCCAGCAAAGATTTTTTTTTACTTTAACTTATTTATTACATCCTACAGCTACCATTAGTCTCCAAATTCGGCAGTATAGTAGCTAATTGTAATATCTTACATACATACATCTATCCATCCATCACGCCAATATTCCCCGAAGGGTAAGGCAGAGGAGTACCAATGTACACCCACAGGTCGACGGTATGTTTTGGGTCCCATGTAATAGGGGGCGAGCCTTTTGCCATTACCCGGGCACAAATCCAAACTCCGAGATATCTTATATGCCAATTATTTACCGCTGCTCGATGGCAGTAAAAACGTATGGCACTGGTACATGGTACTTTGCAGATAACCAGAAACTTGTACTAAGCTCAACTACTAAAACACTGTTAAATTTGCTACTCACCATCCTTCTGCTTCATGCAGATATCGATGATGCACCGTAGAATACCCCACGCGTTGTCCATAGACAAGTTGATTTGCGCGGCAAACTCGTGCGGCTTGAACTGCTGAGTCCCCAAGATCACGTGACGTGAATTGTCACGCACTTGAGCACGAGATACGTAACCGAACTTGATCTGATCGGAGCCAGCTAGCAGAGCCTGGGGACAGAAACAAATAAATAAATAAATAATAAATAAATAAATATGCGCCGAATTTGCCCGCAAATTCGGCGGCAGACTCTGTAATTGGTTCTTGCCGTAAAATTCTTAGCCGATGTCTCCTTGTGATAACCGATATTCCCGCGAACGAAGTCGCAGGCATAAGCTAGTCTTATAAAAATAAATAACATAACACCTGCAGCATCATACCTGCACGGTCCACTTGGCAAGTTTGCAGGAGTTGTTCCTCAGTTCGTTGGCGAGTACCGCACCGCGCTGGGTGTCCAGTTTCTGGCGCCACTCCACGCCGTTGGCCAGCTTCGAGTCCCACTCGTTCAGAGCCTTGATGCTCAGGAACTGGGTCTCGTTTTGAGGGCCTTGCATGACCGCGTCGTGCTCGCATCGGGCGACTAGCGTCTGGAATCAAAGATTATTAAATTAATCTCGGATTTCTTCAGTGATATATGTATTACAGAAATCAAGATATTGAAAGGTGAAATTCTATATATCGTTTTTATGTCAAATTTCCCCATATATTTTTTTATGGCAATACCAAACTGTGACGTCACTTTTTTGCCAATTTATTAAATATTTATACTCTAGTACTTAAAAATCTAATTTGACACTTAATAATTGACATTTGAGATTTATCCTAATATAACTTAGAATACTACAAATGAGTTTTCCAGTACATGGCATGTTTATATTTTCCGTGAATAGAAATGATTGATTGTTCTAGTACCATACTGGCAAGATTCTAATAGATTTGTTCTATTGCAGTGCGATGCATGCTCGAGCTCGGACGTGTTTCCACTGTGCACGGAACGAATTTTATTCGCGTATTGCGCGGCTATAGCCGCTGCCCGTATTCACTATGAGTTCCAAACAACTCATAGTCAACGAATTGCTGGCATTCCTAGTCCATGCTATTGACTACATGGACGAGGTGAGCATCCTGCAGATTTGCCGGTCCCATTTCAAGGAAGACGACATCAGCAGTGGGAAACTGCTACTGTTCCAGTCACTTGGAAAGTTGGACCAGATGCCGTCTCGCCGCAGGGAGGGAACTGAGAAGAGCGTTCAGGATATCGTTGATATGCTGAAGAAGACAGACCCGGACGACGTGCCAGATTTCGTGGCGAAGGAGCTGAGTAAACTGCCCCCCGTCACGTTTGATCACGTCGACGTTACACGGCTGTTGAAGGACATCACTACCTTGAAAGTAGAGGTGACCAAGATGCAGTCCAGATTAGAAGCTTCAGAAAGAACCAATACTGAGCTACGTGCTGAAATTGCGTTGTTGCGCAACGTTGGTTCTGTAATTGGGTCACCAGAGGCCTCAAAGGTGAACACGCGTCGAGAGTCGCGGAATGCATCGATCGGCAATTCTGAATCGGTGAACATAAATGCGTCACCAGCTGCCGATAATGCTGACCAAGCGCCGCCCGCCGCCGCCGTCGCCCGCAACTGTACACCGGCTGCGAGAACGTCACACGTAGGTGCATCGACCCCTAAACGTGCCTACGCCGCTGTTGTCACGACTGGCAAATCAGATGCGTCTAAGACCAAGCGTCTAGCCAAAATAGGGGAAAACCAAAAAAAGGGTACACAACCTACCCCGACTGCGGTCCGTAAGTCTCTTCCAAGTATGGGCCAAGTAGATGAAGAGGGTTTCATGAAAGTGGAAAAGAAGAAGAAGAAGAAGCCCTGCTCTCGTAACCAGTGTGGTACTGCTCTGAGTGGACCCAACATGCTGCTGCGTCCTGCTATCCCTTCCACACTGCTGTACATTTCGCGTTTACATCACACCACGAAGACGGAGGAAGTCGTGGAGTATGTACGCGTGAAGACCAATTGGACTCTGAGGGTCGAAAGGTTGGAATCAAGCCACAGCGTCAGCTTTAAGTCGTTTGTGGTACGAGTTCCAACTCACCACCTACAGACCTTCTTGAAAGAGGACTTTTGGCCGAAGGGTGTCATGTATCGACGTTTCCGAGGTCGGTTACACGACACCACGCAGCGAAACACGACGCCGACCACAATACGTGTTAGTTAAAGTTTATATGTTTTTGCTTGTTTTATAAATATGTATGATAGTCTTTAAGGTATTTATGTTATGGGCCTTTGTTGCCTGAAATAAAAGGTATTATTATTATTATTATTAATAAATAGTTGTACAGGTATTACTCACCACACCATTATTGAGGTTCCACTTGCGGTAGCGGTACCCCACGGAGGCCACCTCGCCCTCTTCCTCCTCGGAGACGAACGGGTTCTGTTCCGGGAACTTGTACTTGGTTTCATTGCTGCCGTTCTTCAATACCTGAATTATTAGGGGACATGATGTTAGATGATCGGTCAACAATTTCAATGTAATGTTGGCTCATTAGAAATAGACTTTGTACATGGGTTAACTAAGCTAAAACCAGAATAATTATTAAAGAAAAAAACAAACTTTATTTGTTGAACATACATGGGGAGGTTTCTGAAGGCCCCATATAAAGAACGTCCAATCGTAAGATCGACCAATAAGGGACAGCCTTCAAACAATTGACATTTAACCCATGTCATTTCACAATTTGATGATTTCACTTCGATAGATTATAATCTATCGAAAGATAATGAATTAAAATTGTGAGCAGTAAGTATGTTACGGTTGATAATCTTTCGACAGTTTGCAAACTCAGATGAATCATAATCTAAAGGGATTTACAATTTTACGGTGACGTATCATTAGCAAAAAGGGATTTGTACGCTAACCTGCTGGCTAAAGTTGTGGTTGATGAAGGTAGCTTCTAGCGCGAGGTTGCGCGGCGAGTTAATGGAGTTGCCGTCATCCGTGGGAGGCTCCACAGACGTCTCGTTCACAGTCAGCAAGTCGAACTCCGTGTTGTCGCGCTTGTCGAAGAATAGCTTGTCACCTTTACAAATAATAACGATACTAGAATTTTTGCTTTCTATAACCATCCTCTGTATAATCAGATTGTAACCATAAACTTTAAGGAGCATCAATAGACAAGTAATAATGTATTCTCAAAGTCAAAATCAAAGCATTTATTTCAATTAGACCATTTACAGGCACTTTTGAATGGTCAAGGAGTTAGCTCTAAAGAAAGTTGAAGCTTGCTCATTCCAATACATAGGTCTCTATGGAGAAGAATGAGCAAGAATCTCCAGACGGATTCTGATCATGGCGGCTAATCTTAATGCAAACTAGCCAAGTACTCAGGAGATATTATAGTGCACAAACACAGGTGTATTCCCTCATCCCTAACTCTCGTAGTCCGATGGGACGACCATCTGACCCCACCAGGGAGAGATTAGGCGCAGAACCAACGGCCTTACGTGCTTTGGGGGTGTCACACCATTAACTTCCAAACTCTGGACTGTTACTGAGAAATTCCTAATGTAAAAACCCAAAAATAATCTTGCTCGACCTGGGAATAGAACCCAGGACCCCCACAAGACTAACAGGGCACAAGATTAAAGGTAAGGTAGTGTAATACAAATAGAGAGATAGGCCCCACTGCTAGATATATTGGGTGGTCCCAACTGCACCTATCAATAATTCTCTTTCCCTATCATTTAGATTTTGAACGCGCTTAATCCATACATTATTCTGTTGTGCAGTCTTGAGACTAGAGTTGTTGTTGTTAAGTCCAGACTTCTATGCAAATGTGCACCATAGTTCACCACTTAACTTATTTTTACTTTACAACTTTCTATCCAGTAACATCAAAAACAAAAAAGCACACATACCAATCTTCTCAATAACAATATCCCAGGAGTAGTTGGAGCGGGTGCAGCACATGATGGTCGCCAAGATGGCGTCGGTCGCATACACCGTGCCGACCGTCTTACTCAGCCGTCGGATCACCGGATCGTCAGTAGTAGTCACCTGAGAACGTTATTGAAATTAGTAATTAGGTAACTGCCTGGTACTGCCTCGTGAGCCTAGGCTCTTAGCGCGACTGCTACGCTACAGGTATTGGGCCCGATTCCCAGGTCCAGCAAAGTGTTATTGGAATTTTCTATAAAATTCTCAGTAACAGCTTACGAGGTAAGATATGTGCTGTTTATGGCAATAGGCTTCTTATCCCCTATTACATGGGACCTACACATACCGGCGAACTACGGGTGTATATTGGTACACCTCTGCCTTACCTTTCGAGGAATACAGGCGTGTTGGTATGTGTATATGATTTAAAAAATTCTTTAATGAATACTACATTATCCCTGATTTCCATAGGCTATATTAGCATCACACAACCCATGGGAAGGAGCATTAACAATACGTAACTCAACGCGAGTGAAATAAGTCACGCGGACGAAGTCGCAGGTAGATAACATAAGTACACAATAAATGTATCTAAAATTATAAACATCTTACATAAAAACTATTACATATTTTGATGAAGTCTCTAAATGAAATAACTTACCGTATGGAAGATACGGTCAATACGCTGCAAAGCTTTCTCATGTTTCACATTGACACGGTCATAACCTTTGTCATAGTACTCCAGTGTACCACAGCACACAATGTCTTCACCTGTTGGAACGAAACCGGTTTATAGCAGATATTCATAGCAATTAATTAGGAATAGCATGTTTTGTGGAGTACAGTCGGTTGTCAGCATTATCTGACCCACCCTAAACACAATCGAAATTGGACCTTCTGCCTATGATAATAAGGTTTAATTTCAATTTATATGAGGTTATCAGTCAAGTGCTCGAGAACTGAGAAGGAATAAATACAATAAAAATACACACACGCAAATTTGATCTTTATCACGTTAGCATTGAGTTAAATCTTATAACAACTTGTTATAATATAATAAGTGTAATAGCTTATTTTAATGAGTTCGGTCAAGTAACTCTGGTCTCGTGGTCTGTGTGTAAGACTGAGAGTGACAAGTTGCGAGATCAAATCCCGCGACGAAGATATTGTTTTGCTTTCAATTTAGAATTTATTCTAAAAGTATTTCTTGTATTATTGTAAAGAACTATAGACGGATAATCTTCAAATATAAAGTTTCTAAAATGGTAATATTTTGGCATAACTTGTATTAAGTGGGTAGTTGAAAAATAAATATTTGTATTTATTGTAAAACTGGTATTCAAATGCTACTAACTAAGGGTATGCAGTGACAACGCGCAAACATATTTTTCCTTGCCTTACTAAATTGCAAAAACAACTTCTCTTTACAATTTATTTTTGTCTATTTTATAGGTAGTTTTTTTATTATCATGTCTTAATGGAGTGATTAAATAATAATGAAGGGATAAAATACAAAATAATCTATTTGCACTAGGATAAGGTTGGCTGCTTGTGCTGTGCAAGAATAAACTTTATTAAAGTATATATATGGTTTAAATTCTTTAGTCTTGTGGTCACTAACTAAAAAGTGGTTGTTTACGTTCGAAATCAAGTTTAACCTAAATATAGCTTCTGCTCAGGTGTTTCTTTTTTAATTATTTTATTATACTTTTTTTACAGTTCTTTAAAGGACAACGCATAGAAATAAAACTAAACAATTGCAAATTTAAAATGTTTATTATTTCATTAAAACACTTAGGTAAATAAAGTAAGTAAATGCTCACATATTTCCAAATTAATATACAATATATTATGAGGATGCCATAATCAAATCTAACCATTTATAAACATTAAAAAAGGCATGTTTTCTTGAAAGTTTGTTATCGAGAAAATTTATTTTATCTGTGAAATGCTTTAAAGATTTATAGCTGCCTATTATACGTAGTGAATAAACATGTCATTTAAATAGAAAAAAAAACTATTTATGACAATAACATCACCACGTAATTGGCAACATTTTAATGGTTTAACAATCTATCCATTGAGCATTTACTTACATGGTGTGTTTAAAAATATCCTAGATTAATTAGTAGCGGAGTGATGGCGCACCGTTCCTTGTTACGTTCATCTTTGTTCGATTTAAATGTTTTTTTTTTCATCAGTGAAGATCACAACATTTTCTTCTCAATTAAAATTTAAATATTCCTGGGCAAAACGGACCCCTCTTCACCAGGTGTCAAAGCTATTTTCTGTGCCGGTTTATAATTCCTTATTCCAGCAGCATGTAAATGCCTTCTCACTGTTTCCACTGAAATATGGTGTTTTATTGCGGTTACACTAATGGGCAATCGCATTCGGGACTATACTTGATGTTTTTTGCCCCTGGACGAATCCGCTGAATATTTACTTTGTCTCCATAACGTCTTAGCTGCAGTCGTATTTCTCTAAAACAAAAAAAAAACATTTTTGGAACCGTTTATGTAACTTGTAAGGAGTGAATGCAATAGTAAAATAGCCAACTACGCGTTCATTAATCACAATCAATTAAATAAAATAGGTATAAAAAAAAACACTTACTGCTATATTAAGACGACGACCAATCTCTCTAATTCCAACATTCTGCTCATGTAAAAATATGATTTTATGTTTGGTATAGTCATTAAGCTGCGACATGATGCTTTTTTACACCAAATTGCTTAAAAATACTTAACGAGTTATGCGAAACGATTTACAAATGTGTGTGCACAGTCAATGCTAATAGGCGTAGTGTAACTTTTGTCACTTAAGTAGACGAATTTATTATCTACCTCACGAAGCAAATATATGTGAACTTAAACTTTTTTAATTTACCCACCTGTTTACAAGATAAGTTATTAGGCGTAAATCATATTGGCCGTTCTTTAATAATACAAACAATTTTGTAGAAATGAAATCAAATTAAAAAAGAAACTGATAACAGGTGGACTGTGTTTTCGAACCCACATGTTGTTCCTCGCCAATCCAACATCAAACCGCCAAGCCACAAGAACTTGTTAAGACTCCACGAAATTCAAGATTGGGTTCTAATTATGTAAGGTGACTTAAAAGGTTTTTAACTTTAATGTCAACGAGATAATGATTAAAATAGCTTAACAAAATGATAATTATAATGCCGGTGGCTCCAACAACGTTGGGTGGGTTTATGCGTGTCTGTATTCATCGATAAATTGAAATTAAACCTTATTTTCATAGGCAGAGGGTCCAATTTTGGTTGTGTTTAGGGTGGGTCAGATAATGTTGACAACAGACTGTACTAAAAGTATTTAATCAACAGAAATAAACTGATGACAATTAACAATATTACTTAATTGAGTTTGCAAATAAATAATGTTACAGTTGCTATTGCCATTCAAAATCTATTGGGTACATTATTATTAATTTCGTTATTGACGTCACTGACATTGGTAACCATGTCAGAGGCCCTTGAGGCGGTTTAGAAACTCTGACACTAGGTTGTGTGGGGTTGTAAGAATCCACTGCCCACGTGATAAAGAAGATCGATTGAGGAATTGCATTTCTAAAGTATGTCAAATGACTGGTGTTGTGAGCCAATCAATTAGACTAACAAACAAAAATTATACTAAATAATTTACAAACACATACATACATAAACTCACGCCTTTTTCCCATGGAACAAAATCATAATTATATTCAAAAATAAATTCATAATTTATTATTTTTATTATATTCATAATTTATTTTAGGATATAATTATGCTAAACCTAAATACTTTAATGCCAATATTATAATGGCTTTGGTTTGTACTAGTTTTGAATTGCCTTAGTCCTTAGACACTTTCAATGGCCATTGTTAGAAGTATGTTTATTAGTTATTGATTGTTATACTGCGGCCAAAAGTAAAACACCAGTCTAGGCCTTAAAATTTGTAAAATAAGGTGTAAATCATATTCATACCTTCTTTAATACCAGGCAGAGACAACTTAGCAAGACGAGGGAAGTCCATATCCTCGATAGTGACCCATGTGGGTCTCACAGTGACAGATGCATCACGAATCTTCATTGGAGCGCCTCTCTGACCCCATCTCTTGCCAAGCTTACGATCCCGTTGCTGAAAAGCAATATCAAATTAATAGTAATACTATGTTGACTGTTGTCTTGAAGAAATCAAATGATGCTCAGCTTTTGCAAGCATTTAAAACTTGTACCTACTTGTACTTGTAACTTGTATTCTAGTTACTTTGTTAATAGATTGGGTAGTTCAGGGATGGCAAACCAATGGCATGCGTGCCAGTGGTGGTTAAGAGAAATCACACTCACTTTTTATTCAAACCAACATAGAAATATGATTAAAATCCACGCTCAAACGAGTTGCAAGTAAAGACTTAATATGAGCATCTAGATTTATTTTTCTCCATTAAATGGCTCAGTCTAGATTCTTTGATGGCATGTCATATTCAAATTATTATTTTCTTACTTAAAAAGGCATGAACACCGATAAAGGCTTGCCGTCATTGGTGTAGTTTATAATGTAGCATAAATGGTATTCTATCATGAAATATATATTCTAAAGTTCTAAGATACTTTTTGTTATGTATTACATTTCTCATGTAGTTGTTGCCCTTGTTGAGGGTAGTCATGCCGCCCGGCGTGCGAGCGCCCCGGGCGCCGCGGCCTCTCTGCCCGCGGGCACGGCCGCGCTGGTACGGGGGCTTCTGCACCCTCGTAGTGTCCACCAGGTGGAAAGTACTCTCGTCTTCGTCATGGAAGTACGCGTACGACGAACCAGCGCCGAACTGAGACGCATACTTATCTGGAAATTAGTTGACAGTTCTTTATTACAGGTGTTTCAATAAATATTTTGGCAGAAACACGAATAAACCCAGTGAAGTTGTAGGAAACAGTGATAATAGTAGGGGTTTTGAGTGTTTAAAATACATGAAATTAAAATATGTGTGCAAACTAATTCGTAATGTCTTTCTATGCACTATGGTACAATGCAACATTGGGAATCAAGCTGGTGCAAAAAACGTCATCATAACCTCAAAGAGTCGTAACGTTGAGTGAAATAAATTGTGACTAATAATGACAGCACATTACAGGAATAAACATACTTTGATACTTCTTGTCTTGAACCATAGTCCAATCACTAATTTTCCCCAAGCGATCGCCTTTACTGAAAGGTTGGTAAGGCATGTCCCGAAACTGCTCCGGCATTTCGGCTGGGCCCCATCCTGTTGGATTATCTTGAATAATTGGAGCTACAAATCGTATAGGCTCTTCAGCCGGTAGCACATGCTCCGACATTGTAACTATTCAGCAGAATTCTTTCTTTTATCGATAATTCAACATGAAGATACACCAATGCCACACGACACTTTCGAAATGACTTTTTTTTTATTTAAATGACAATAAATGACGCGAAATAGATACGAGTCTTTTAGCTCTCTAGAATTATAATGTTGCTATTTCAGAAAATGTGTATTATGTAAAAGTTTAATGAATGCCGTTTTTTTATATACCTTTGGATTTTGGATGCAAATAAGCTCACGGCCCACCTTGATGTTAATCCATATTAAGCCGTTATGCCCTTTGTGCCTGTTTATACCTATATTTTTTATCTCTATGTTCCTTGAAGTCTTTTTAGTCACAGTTCAACATATTCCTATTAGCTTACATTTCCTACATTACTAGTTGTAAAAAAAAAAAAATTCGGAGACTAGCATCTCTCTTACGTGAAAGCGATAAGATATCCCACGAAATCCAATTTTTTTGAGGCTGAAACTAATATTTGTTATAGTAGAAATTATAATATTAAAATAAAAGATATTAACGGGAAAATATAATAGTTTCATGAAATTATGCCAAGCAGTAGCAGTTTTAGCCTTTTAGCAGTAGGTACTAAATTAAACAATGTTAACCTAATAAAAAGATAAGAACCTATCGCATTGGGCCGCTTACAAAGTACCTACACGGTTCTAGGAAAGACCACGCTTCAATTTATTAGAAAACAATGTGTCATTATTTTATTGAATAAAGGAACATTCAGTAATTTAAAATGTTCTTGGTATTTAGGCGTCTGCGTCTATCAATGACTATGGATTGGATTCCCCAACCATGGGGAGGCCAAGGTTTTATAGATGAATAACCAACGATTTTTTTTTAATTCTTAGGTATTTCGGTTTTAGGTAATGGTTTGCCTAATTACGACCAAAAACCGAAACCTATCAATTTCTGTCGTAAAATATTAGATAATTTGCGTAATTAAAATTCTTGTCACATTATTAGGATCATTAAACTTTTGATTTACCGAAACAGACAGATTTTTTTTTAAGAATGTTCTATTTGGCAAGTACCTACCTAGGATTTTCTAACTTAAGTAACTTAAGGTGAATGCTCCGACCAGCCCGCGAAATTTAAAAATTTTCTTACGTTTTTTTCAATTTGCAAATTGGATAAAACGTAAGAAAATTTAAATTTCGCGGGCTGGGCGGAGCATTCACCTTAATGGGGGTGATAGTAATAACTAATATTATATCATATTATTACTATCACCAGCATTAAGTTGTCTTTGGTTACTGCTCCGCACCTATTGGTCGCAGCAGCTAATCACTGCCTGCTAAGCCGGAGGTCATGGGTTCGATTCCCACCCAGGACAAACTTTGTGTGATGATCATGATTGTTTGTTCTGTGTCTGGGTGTGATTTATCTATAATATGTATGTATTTATAAATTATATAAGTATGTATATCAGTTGTCTGGTTACCATAACACAAGCTCTGCTTAGCTTGGGATCAGATAGCCGTGTGTGAGTTGTCCCGTGATATTTATTTATTTATTTATTTTATTTAATCTTATAAAGTATAAAGCCTTCCTTGATAAATGGAGTATCCAACACAAAAAAATATTTTCAATTCGAACTAGTAGTTCCTGAGATAAACGCGTTCAATCAAAGCAACGAACAAACTCTTCAGCTTTATACTATTATTATAGATTATATTTAGGTTTTGTGTAATATATTTTATTCATATTTTATTCTTAACCTATGCTTGTACTTGTATGACCAGATGTATGAACGTGGAGGCGAAAGGACCTTCATAAGGATCGTATCAGGTGGCGTTCCGTAGTATCTGCCTACCCCCATGGGGAAAGGGCGTGAGTTTATTATGTATGTACATTTATTTATTTCCATCATACATTTATCTTAATAATTACATATTTTAATTATAGATTACGTTTAACCCTGCAGTGGTCGCGTCTTAAAAAGTCTCGTGAGTGGTCGCGCGGCTACATAATTATGTAGTCCAATTTCTTTTGTCGTTTTTTAAATGAAATTCAATTGTATTATTTTTTTCTTATTAAAATATGACAAATTAACTCTTCCTAAATAAAATTAAAACAAAAAACAAAAATAATTTTTCAATGGTCTGGTTAAAATCAGCTATGAAAAAAAAGTACGTAAAAAGAAATGTCACTTTAAAAAACAATGGATTACATATGTAGTCCGCGCGACCACTGCAGGGTTAATTTACCTGCTTAGCTAAATGATTATAATTAATTATCCAAACAGGTAGGGACATTGGAGATTGCTTAAATGGCACAAGATAGCGGTGAACCCCGCAACTTTGTATACAAAGTAACTAGGGACTTTTCAAGGGTTTCTCTCCACGTAATAACAAAAAGTCCCGCCATACAGATTCGTTTTAGGATACGTCGTATAAAACTGAACCGAAATTGAATATGGAATTAGTGTGTCGTGGCCCTTTGTCTGGTAAAGTGGTAACCAACACGTTTTCAACTCGGTCGGTACGTATACATTGTGATATAAAGGTTTAAGTGATAAAATACTCTTAGTAGTGTTGTTATCGTTTCTCAAGTGGCTTAGTGACGGAGTTAAGGGTAGAAGTTCGGTACAAAATTAATTTTAATTCTACTAGCTTAAGCCCGCGAATTCGTTTGCGTGAGTGTCACTTATCTGCGGGGGTTTCACTTTTTTGTGTAATTTACATTTTTTTTTCTTAAACCATAAGCTTTAGTTGTCTATGCCAGTGAAAGTCAAAATTGGTTCAGCTGTTTTACAGATTAGCTCGAACGAACAGGCCGACAAATTTTTTCAAGATTGGTTTTCCTTATTCTTATGCAGCTAATAATTGTTTTGTCATTACAAACCGACACATTTAATTTATTTGTATAGATGGTCCGATATTTGAATCTTCTCCTGCACTGCAAAAATGCCATGGAACAAAATTTAAAAAAAAAATCCTAGGGAGGCAAACGGTGAAAAGTGTATTTTCATAGTTAGTAGCTAGGTCAGTGTGTATACTTAATTATATCGTCTCAGGTATTGAAGGTAATCACAATTTTGAGCAGGTAGATTATATTATTATTAGGTAGAGTAGATACAAGGTATCCTGTTAGGGATGTGGATTTTTTTTTTAAGATTCACTGCGACTCTAGATCGCAAAGAGCATTAGGATAAAAAGGAACACGGATGGGTTTTAGTCAGTAAGAGTCTGACACTGCCCTTCGCCCGGAGTAGAAGAAATCATTCTATGATTTCCCATCCTTAAAAAACACATAGCTATAAGCCAATGCTATAATTAGCTATTGTAGGTACAGACCTACTTACCAATACCTTCACCTAAGAATAGGGCTGCCATCTCAAACCTGCCCCCCAGGACCGAAAGCGTAAGTTCCCCGGATTTTGGAGTTTTCACCCCGGACATTTCAATACTTTTTTCATTCACTTACATCTTGATTAAAATATATTTTACTCCGAATTTGATTTTAAGCCTCTTTTGTTGCATGAAATAGTGTGTTTAATCGTTCTTGTGACGACAAGTGAGCAGCGCGTGCAGTGAAATACCTAACCCATAGCTTTTACATAAATTATGGGAACGGGATCTGATCGAAAACCCGGACTACAATTTAAACCCCGCCCGGACGCTCCCCGGACGTATTCCAAACTAGGACATATCCGGGGAAACCCGGACGGGTGGCAGCCCTACCTAAGAATGTTTAAACAACTATCACAATTTTGTGTAAGTGCCAAAACCAATTGAATTATCCAAACATATGGCGAGCAAGTGTTCTTCGTCAGGCTCCATTGTCATGATAATATAAACAAAAGACGGTCAGATCGCGGCAACAGGCATGGTCGAAAATCTTAAGTGTCGATGAACAGTGAGGAGAGCTTGCAAGCGGGATGCTGTATGTGCTGCTATATGCTGCTATGTGTTTTACGAATGGAAAAAATACTATTTTACATTTTTATTAACGGCTGGCGCGCCCATCTCCTTTGTTTCACACTGTTTGTCCGCCAGACGCAGCAGTCAGCTGTTTAGTTCAGTCTGGCTAGATTTTGTAAGCAAGTCGGTCTCGAATTCAGTTTGTTTACTCAGTAGTAAGTACACGATTCGTGAGTACGGTCGTGCTAAATTTAAATAGGAAAATGATTTTACGAACGCTTTGATGAAATGTTTACATTCATGATTATGAAATAAACATTGTTTTCAAACGCTAAGACTCGTTGTGCCGGTGAAATAGTGATCTTACTTCTTTGTTTTTGTAAATAAAACTATATTGTAAACAGTGTTAATAAAGAGCTTATTATTTGACAAAACAAATTGATGTGACGAACGTAAGTATTGGTGGATCATTAGGTATTTGGTTTGCAAGATAACAGCTCCAGTAAACAGTATATTCTAACTAAAAGATTACAATAAAAAATCTAATACTTATTTCTAAGCTAAATACTTCTATTCCTAAACAATTTAATTTACAGGAATAAAATTGTTCAATACCTATCTAACTACATGCAAATAGTTTAACAGAAATCTATTCAGTATTAGCGAATCATTCTCGGTCGATCAAAACATAACCTAACACTTTAACATTTAACTCTACATTCCTACAATACATTTTATGTGACATTGTGAAATAATAATCTTCAGTCACAACATTTAAAATGAATTAATGTAACTCTGAAAACACATTGAGTTAACCCTCAAACGATATCACAAAAGGCCTATCGACACCAAAACAACTTAATACTTCCGCGTTCCATTCCTATTAATCTCACTTCACTCTCTCATGAAGGTAACCAAAATGTATTATAGGTAATAATAACAGAGTTGTCACTTAAATAAATATATTTAGGTACCTATAAAGTTAAATATTTTTTCAACTGTTATGTGTTTTAACAGCTGGATCTTTTTATGTCAAAATATAGACAAAAAACGGCGCGTTCCAGTACCTCGCTAGTTTATCCAAGTGAGGTTTGAGCGCGAAGATTCAAAATCGTCATGTTATTAACATTCTTAGGATTATGTCGCGATAAGTGATTAGGTATCATTTATTTTTAGTAGGTACTAGATGCATGCACCTAAGCAACTAAGATATAATTGATTAGTATGTAGATTTAAAAGCGCTACTTGAATTTTATCACGATACCCTAATAATTATGTATTTTTATTATTTGTCTAGAAAATGGAGAACGGAAATAGAAGAAAGCTTTATTTGGTGACACTATCAGGTTAGTTATGTAATTTTCTTCTTAATTTAATTTATAGTATTTTATTCTTAATTTAATAAAAAGTCACATGAAAATGAAAAATAAAAAAATAATTTTCGCCACAGCGAACGGTGGACAGCATATTCTATTTCTATGTTGTTAAATTGACAACACAGAGGAGGTCGCGGGAGAATCAAACGGGTTGGGTTTTACCGGGACTATTAATAAACTCCCGGACACAATACAATTTGGAAAAACCCGGTGGTATGAATATGAACCTAGACTCTGGGGCAAACTGGAGCGATACATAAGGCGATCCATTAGGTATCAGTTAAATAATAGTAAGCACCGGGTCATAGGCGAAGACTTTTATCAATCCGTCCCCCCGCCACGAAATAATCAAAATAATTAATATTACTTCTCTTATTCTCAAAGCAAGTCATGACGTAGGTACTTACGGTAAGGTATAGGCGTGTATCTTTCATGATTTCATAATTCTCGGTTGCAGTGTCGATAGCTATGGTGACGCTGGGGGTTTTATCTGCCTGGCCCACGCTGGTGCTGCCCAAGTTTAAGAAGAACGAGACCAAAGTCGATATTGATGAGGTGAGTCAGCGTTGCCTATTACTTGTTCTACTTATAGGGTGGCACAGTTCGCGGCATCAAAATGAAAATATTGGAAGCCTCTTTTCATGACCTTTCCAAAATACCCTCATGTATATTCTGCGAATTTATACAGGGTTAGGGAGAGAGAATTTTGGTAAGACATACTTAAATATGGCCGGCACCCTGTATGATACCGACTGTGAATGTTTCAAATAAAGTACCGTTCGATTTTTGTAATTTCCATTTCCACCAATATTATTAGGTCATACTGGATGCAGGCCGCTTCCAACCGGTCTTTTTGGAAATCTATGGGGGAGGCCTATGTCCAGCAGTGGACGTCCTGCGGCTGATATGATGATGATGATGATACTAAGGTAGGTATATAATCCACGGGAGACGCTCCGGGCGTCGCGTCGGGAGCCGCGAGACGACACCCGGCCACCGTAGACGCGAGCCTGTGGACGGTGGGCAATGGGCAGCTCATCGTCCTTACGTTAACAAACAGACAGACAGACAATTCTACGCGCGCCTCACTAGATATCAGCAAATCATTCGGAAGGGGCACTTAGGGCCGGTGCCTGCCGGGGCTGCGGGTTGTTCGAAAGAGATACCGCGCCCTCGGAACGCAAAGGGCACATGAAGGAACGTGGATGGGTTTTAATCATTAAAAGTCTGGCACTAAGACTAGAGCGTGAAAAGTCATTTCATGATTTTTCATTTTGACGACACGGTTGGCGCAGTGGCCGAGCGTTCAAAGGAGCAAATATTTGTACGATCTACAGGTAGTTGTTCCGGGTCTGGTCGTTTGTGTATGTCAGTTTATGTGTTTGTAAACGCACCCACGATACAGGAGAAATTCCTAGTGTGGGGCAACGTTTTTTTAAAAAAAAAAAAAAAATCCCATCCGAAAAAAAAGTTAAATACTCGTAGATATACAGGATAAGTTTTTAACCAGTGCGTAAATTTTTTTTGGTAGTTCAGTGTCAGTAATAGAACACATTTCCGTGTTTAGTTAAAAAAAAAAAATAAAAAAAATTTCATCCTTATCCGAGTTTGAAATAAGCAAAACATCCAGGACATAATCTATTCGCCATCCTATCAATGAAAACTCGCGGCCGCCGCCGCCGCCCGGGCGCATGGCTGGGGTGAGGGGGTGGGGAATGCGCTAGCGCCGAGTGACAATGAAATATGGTTTTTAAGTAAACATGTTTCGTAAGCGATAACTTTTTTTTTTAGTACTAAGACATATCAAAATAAAATATACGTGTTTAATAAAACGTGTTGAAGTTTATTATGGCAAAATTTACGCACTGGTTAAAAAATTTTCCTGTATAATATTATGAAAGTTCGAAGTCACGAGCAGAAGCTAGTACCAAGATAAGACTATAGGTAAGGAGTTGGAGTAATAAACCTGCATACAATAATATAAACTTATCAGTCCTTATTTAAAACAGTCGTGATTTAAGCCCTATGTTATTTTGTTATTGTTAAAAGTACTCTGAGTGACCGCAATAACGCATAACGGATATGACGCATGTGGCTTAGACTGTTATTGCCATAGGTTTGAATGTTAATATTACGTGGTATTATCTAAATATATATAACTCAAAGGTGACTGACTGACTGACATAGTGATCTATCAACGCACAGCTCAAACCACTGGACGGATCAGGCTGAAATTTGACATGCAGGTAGATGTTTTGACGTAGGCATCCGCCAAGAAAGGATTTTGATCAATTCTACCCCCAAGGGGATAAAATAGGGGATGAAAGATAATAAATACATCTTAACGCGAGCGAAGCCGCGGGCAAAAGCTAGTAAAAAATAGTAGCTTCGGCCCGCGACTTCATCCGCGTGATTTTTTTCACCAGCGTTATGTTACGACTTTGGTTACTACCCTTCTCCCGGTTGTAGCGTGATGTTATAAGTAACATAGACTACTAATACTACTCAGTATTCTTCATGAATTTAGCTATCATGTGCTAATTTTCTTTTCCCCAATCTGTCTGGTAATTTCAGAGATTAGCAGCGCGTTTAAACAAACATAGACTCTTTAGCGTTATTATACCAATTAGTATAATACATACCATCACGCCTGTATTCCCCGAAGGGTTAGGCATAGGTGTACCAATGTACACCCACAGTTCGGCGGTATGTTCAGGTCCCATGGGGACGAGCCTATTGCCATTAACCGGACAAAAATCCTAACCCTGAGCTGCTGCTAAAAATTTCATAGAAAAATCTAATAACACTTTTTGCTCGACATGTGAATCGAACCCAAGGCCTCTAGCGTAGCATTCGTGTTTAGGACGACTAGGCTAACGAGGCAGTTAAGAGGCAATTAGTATAATATAGATTAAATTATTAATGTGATCCCAGAACAATAAGGCAAGTACCTATTAAGCGAAGAGAATTTGCATTTGCCTGCTCGACGATTATTCCAGGCGGTCAGCACTAAAATTATCCATTTATTTACATTGTAATTAAATATTATGATGATCTATTTGTTAGGTATTATTATATTACATCATTTTTACTCATAACAACAAATAATAACAATTAAATTATTATAGTTTTACTAAAACTTTATTAAAATATAATATGTTAATATAATTAAATTAAATTATAAATAAAAGTAGAATCAGCAGGAAAATATTGTTATTTTAATGACGGCTCTGCTGATTGTATTTATAGTTTAGAATATGATATAATATTAACAGCCTTCAAAATAAATAAATAAAAACTAAGAAGTGAAAACTTACTTTAGTTTTGGAAGTCGGGCTTTGCTTCTGTTTGTTGTTTTGCATTGCCACCGACTTCCAAAACAAGGTATTTGTGAAGTTTGTAGTTTTTGAAGGCGGTTGTTTCTTTTTTGTAAATAATATTTTTTCTAATTGATTAAAAGATGTGAGCATCTTCCATAGGTCTGGGTGGTTAAGTTTTGTACCGAGGCCTTACAAAAATTTGTAATTTATATTCTACAACCGTTTTGTTATGCTAAAGAGGTTATTAAGACGAGAAACGTAAACGGATGACGAAACTACGTGACATCGGTGCAAACATAAATATTATATGAATTCCTATAGACACCATTGTGATTGTGGCAGTCCATTATCAGTACCTAGTTATCGGTAAGCGATGAGTCATCTCAGATCCTGGAAAACGCACCCACTTTGCCGATAGCAAATAGGCAAAAGAAATCATGAAAAAATAAACGCGTTCGAAGAAATCGAGGTAATATATTTGTAAAGAGAAATATTTGTAAAGAGAATCACACCATTACGCCTGTATTCCCCGAAGGGTTAAGCAGTGGTGCACCAATGTACACTCTACACCCACAGTTCGCCGGTTGTAAAGAGAGATATTTATTCTAATAGTTTACTTGACTTTATCCTAATATCTCTAAGAGAGATATTTATTCTAATAGTTTACTTGACTTTATCCTAATATCTCTAAGAGAGATATTTATTCTAATAGTTTACTTGACTTTATCCTTGGGAATTAATCATAAACTATCTTATTACGGGTATAAAAGAACAGTTATCGAAGCCAGTAGCTACGTGTTCTTTCCATTCCTGGGAACGTTCTGGTTATGAAGATATTGAAGATCAAAGTTCCGATTAGAAGTTTTTTTTAAATAAAATTTTAAAATGAAAATCAGTTTAAAATTTTAGCTACAACTAATCTTTAAATATCCTTAGAACCCCTGTATAATGCACTCGTAAACACATGTTTTGCGTGTGTTACATTGCGCTCTACCATAAACAGTGTTTTTTTCACACCTGAAATAAAAATCTGACGACTAAACTCTGGGATCATAAAAAACGTAGAAACTTAATTTAAAAGAGTGTTTGTGGCGTCTCGTTTTTTACTTTTTCCATAGAGATCCTCCTTACGTTTTGAAACAAGCAACTAGCTCCAATTTACGGACTAGGTGACTGACCAATTCTTCGACCATTTAAAAGTGCCTGTAAATGGTTTGATAGAAATCAATGCTTTTGACTTTGGCTTCAAATACTGAATCCACATGGAGATCACCTTTTTCTTTGCTTTACAGTATGAGACGCCGACGATGCTCGCTCTAATCCCAGTGGGATTTGCAGCAGGTTCTCTCGCTACTGGCTATATTGCAGACCGGTTCGGCAGACGAACCACAATACTGGCGAGTGCATTGCCTATCACAATTGGGTCGGTGAGTAGCTATGAATCCTGTCAGGGTTGCGGAATATTTTCGAAACAGTCACCGTGGCCCTGGAACGCCAAGGGCATTGGGTGGAACACGGATGGGTTTTAGTCAGAGCGGAAGAAGTCATTTGATGATATCCCAACCTAAAAAAGAAGTTGTTGTGAATCAGCGGAGTACTTACATGGGTATAGTAGAGGAAAGCTAACAGATATAGTAAGGTTTATAAGTTTCCTTTTCTGTATATAACACCATCTATCATAAACCCAAAAGACAACAAAACAAACATTGTGGTTTAAAAAAGCTTTTATTTGATAGTGTATTTAAAATATCTGTAGTACGACCATACCTATTGAAAACCATTAGTAGACTGTTTGACCTCCTGATTGTGTCATGTTTCAATGGCAGCAAAGAAGCTGCTGTTCCGAACTTCTGAGGGGAAGCCAGGAGGAACCGAGTTGTATAGAGTCCTTGCTACCTGGTTGGCAGAGATTTCATCATACGCATGCCAAGATTTCGTCAGTTTGGTTAAGAGGAGGTACTCAAAACCTGAAACTGAACTTTAAAAGGCTTGGAAATCAAATCCATTGCCACACACGTAAAGGTTAGGTGAATTATATTTGCATGATTAGCACTGCAATTTATGGATCGATTCAAATAAACTATCAGCTTGTTGAGTCATTGACACAGTCAATCGTCTGCTATATTTTTCAATTGACATAATGGTCAACCAAATAAGGAAGGCAAAAATTTAATTGAAGTGTCCGAACTAAGGGGCACGCCTTAGTTAATTCTCAGAAGTAATTTTATTTGTGAGCAAAATATTATACATTATGAGCTGACATGACACTGACATGTATAAAGCCTGATATAAAAATAGCATTTTTATATCAGGCATCAGGATTGATAGTCAAAGTCAAATAGCTGACGTTTTCTATCTATAAAGTAAGTACCAGCTTTTCAGCTTCAAAGGTTAAGTCGTTTTTGAGATTTCATGTTTAGTCAGTAAATGACCTTTTGATTTCAAATGTAGGTACTTACACCTCTAGGTACAAGGAAAATTTACGTCGGACACCAAAACATAAAATCGCTATTCCATTAAAAAAAAGCACACCTAAACGTTACAATGGAAAATCTTTGTTTTATTAAATAATCGACCAAAACTCTAGCAAAGGGCAATCCTGCTGTCGAGTTAAGTTTTGTTTTTTCAATTTGTATTTTTTTTTTCAGTTAATTGTTTCGTTTGCTGTTAAAGCATGGCTGGTGTGTATAACTTCGTTTTCCTGGAGTTGCGGCACTGGCATGGTCAGCACGGTACGTATTCTCTACTTTATACCTTATCACGATAATATTAGGGTTGGTTTCACTTCTATCCGGGGGACCTGTACGGGCTCGTACCAGAACATCGTTTCATAGCGACGCGGATTGGTTCGTACGCGACCCGGTCCGGGTTGAGCCCATATAGCGACCCCTGCATCATACTACTGAATAGATTCTGTATCAACGTTCCATAAGGGTCTTCCGTATACGGTCGGCCCGTACGGCTGTAAAACCAGCCTTAGCCGTTAAGTACGTCTATTGTTCATTAAATCTAAGAGTAACTTTGAGCATCAATTATTGCAGGGAAACGACCTTCTTTTGTAGTCTGAAAAATCACTATTTTTGATAGCGTGGCGTGTGTCTGATCTAAAGTCAATTGATATTCATTTATTTTAAAGCATAGCTATAGTTCCTAATTTATCACAATTCTGTTAGCAAAATTGTATTACATTATATGCATCGTTAATAATATCCTTATATGTTTTTCAGGTTGTCAACTACTATTTCTCAGAAGTAGCAGACAAAGATGTGAGGGGTACATTGTCACTTATTACTGGATTTATGTTTAAATTCGGAAGCCTTGTCGCTATGACCGCGGGACCCTTCTTAGCTTACGAGACCCTGAACTTCGTGATGCTTGCCCTACCTTTGATGTTCTTCGTCGCCTGTTGGTGGATACCGGAGACGCCATACTTTTGTCTGAAAAATGACAACGTGGAAGAAGCTAGAAGATCACTTCGGACATTGAGAGGATACAAAGATGAAAAGGTAATTTATCTTTGGTGGTGGGGCATGGTCTATCTTAAAATTACCCGCGACACCTAACGTTGTTTAACGATAAAATAAAGGCAGTTATAATCTCAGCCTATTATTGTTCCACTACAGGGCAAAGGTCTTTCCTTATACAAAGAAGCCACGAGGTACGATTTATAAGTCCACATGATGTTTTCCTTCACCGAGGACATGACGTCCAAGATGACCTTAAAAAGTAATTATATTAAATGAAAAAGTCACATTGTCATTTGCCCGATATGGAACTCGCCACCTCATAAATGAGAAGCCTTCACCACTGGGTCACCAGGACATAAACGCACATTACTGCCAACAAGCCCCCATAGTTGTTCCATACTCAATTGAGATGAAATATTCAATTCCAGTTCGAGTTTAAATACAGTTTTACGATCGAGCATTGCCGAAGATACCCGAAGTCTGATAAAAATTAATAACAATTATATTATGTGTGTGTTTCTTTCAGGTTTTGGAGGACGAACTGCTATCTTTGCAAGCAAATGTCAAAAATGAAATGAAACACTCCAGTACAGTAAAGGAGTTGTTCTGTAGACCACAGTACAGAAGAGCTATTATAATAGCTACTGGTAAGACGATATTTACTACATTTATATATGTATACCTGTCACAAAGAATGTAGTTACTTAAGGTTGCTGTGTAATAGTTTATATGATACGAGTACTAATAGGTTGGTGTATTCGATAATACTAGATATCCGACCCGCAAATTCGTTCGCATTGCTTATTTCACCCGCGTTGCTTATTTTACTTCTCCTCTCCTGTGTGTCGTAGCGTGATGTTATATAGCCTTTATTGCTCAGAAATAAAGTAGGTATCTATTAGTGAAAAAATGGTTAAAATCGATCCAGTAGTTTCGGAGCCTATTAGGTACAAACAAACAAACACTTTTCTTATTTTTTTCTGTTTAATTGTCCACATAAATAGCGACACAAGAAACAGAATAATAAGATGTCAACCTTCGTGATTCCAGGACTGAAGTTAACGCAGATGATGACTGGTACAGTGGTGATAAGGCAATATCTGGGCTGGATCATCGACGAGACCAAGTTGAAGATGGAGTTATCGATAGTGCTCATCATTTATGGCGCAATTACCTTTGTTGTTAGTAAGTAAACCATAATAGCCTGTTTGTTTAAAAGACGCGTGAGGCTGTGTCGTGGTACAAAGTCGTTGATTTAACGTGAAACGTCTATATATCATATACAAATAAACTTAATCTGAGTAGTAGCTACTTTGCTCTATCCAACGGCATATAAATTAATTGTGTACGACACGTAGTTACGAATCTTCGGTTTTAGCAAATTACCCCTTTACTGTTTTGAAAGACGTTTCAGGTCAAAAGAAAAAAAATGTGTTTTGGAATTATAGTTCTCTCCATTGTGTTTTCAATCATAAAATCGCAGTATCGAGTCTCCATAAAGTATCCTACTTTGTCCGTATTTATTTAAAGTTTAAATTTGTTTGCAGGTATGATGTCTTCGGTGTTAGTAGACCGAGTGAATCGTCGGCCTCTCCTCGTTTTCTCCTACATAGGCACAGGCGCCTCTCTCGGCGCCGTCGGCCTCTACTTCTTTCTCCAAGAGGTCATCAAAGTCAGCCCTGATATCTTAGCTATCCTCAGCTTTATACCATTCCTCGGAATCATTCTCGCCAACGTCATCTCTACTTTGGGTTTCAGCTCCCTCATCTTCATCATACCCCCTGAAATATTTCCTATGAACGTGAAAGCCATTGCCATGACCTGTTTAAGCCTCTTTGGTTCTGCTTTAGCTTTCACTATAGCTCTTGGGTACCAAAGAGTGAAAGATTTATGTGGTTTGACGGCTATATTTTGGATTTTCGCTGCATTTGCTTTTGGTGGCAGCGCATTCTGTTACTTCTTGGTCATAGAAACGAAAGGTAAAGATCTGAGAGACATTCAGGCAGAGTTGCAAGGTGATGGCTATGAGTCTGTTGCGGTTTTTGATAAAGTAGGGAAAGTTCTTAAGAGTAACGATGAAAGTAAAGAAGGCACTGAAATGGAGGAACTTAAAAAGGAAGCAAATTAACAGGAATGCTTTAATTTTTTTATCTCCGTAATTATTAAGACAGATATGACTTTCAAACATTTAAGATGTTTGAAATTTCCACCTTCGATATCTTAACTCCCTATGAAATATTACTGAAGGGCATCACTTTATATTTTGTTATGTCTCAAGTTTTCATGTGGAAAATTAACCATAAGTATACAAATTAAGACTGTCATAGATTTAGTTTATAATCTCAAACCAATAAATCTCCATGTTCATTCATCTTTTTGTAAGAACTTTTTGTGTCTTTACAAACACAATAACCCGAAAATTTGTCTCGATGAAATAATGTATACCTTGGTACCAACCTCTGCATTGTAAATAAAGAATAAATGTGCTTCTGTGTCTGATTTCCATTTATTCTTTTGTTTTTAAACAAAAGAGAGGTGGAGATCACGAACAGAAGAACATAATTCTTATTATTTTATGAATTGGGTAGATGACACCATTATACAATAATTCTAAGACAACTTCACACAAGAAAAACACTTTATTTTAGTCCCGAAAACCCGATGAACTTTTAAAAAACTATAAATTGAGATTTTTTGTTGCTTTAAAATCAATAAATAGTTAGTGAATTGAGCTGACAAAAAAGTGACGTCATACTTGAGTATTGTCATACAAAATCTATGGGGGAATGGCGTTTTGACAGCTCATAAAAAGTACGTCAATTGATTAGTGGTGTCATCTACCCAATTATTTAGATTACTATCGATCTGCCCGCGAATTCGTCACTTATGTCACCCGCGTCAAGTTACGTCATTGGTTACTGCTCCGCTGCCGTGCGTCGTAGCGTAATGTTATACATAACCTATGACATTCACAAATAACGTGCCTTTCTAAGGGTAAAAGAATTTTCAAAATCCGTTCATTCGATCCAGAGATTACTCCCTATAACCTCACAAACTTACAAACTTTACCTCTTTATAATATTAGTATAGATTTCATTTATATTGGTGCCGATTCTGTTATGCACAAGCTAAATTTAATTTAGACTATTTCTATCTTTTTCTCTCCAATCAAACAAGAAAGGGACGGACGTGAATTAGACTTGTCAATTTTAGTTGATCTAAAACCTCTATACAATTATAGTTGGCATGTCAGAACGCGTCGATTAAAAACACGGAAAAGTTCAAGGCAAAACTAATTTGACATCTCTAACCTAGTTCTAAGGTATTACCGTCCTTTTCTTTTGCTGTATGTTAGTAAGAGATTTCAATTCTCTAATTTTAGTTTAGTTTGTGAACAAGGGAATCGGCACCATTGTCTGTTTATATTAATTAAGGTTCATTGTTGTATAGCATTAAACATTCTAGAATTCCGCGTAATTTTACGTTTGCGTATATACCTAAATACCAAATGTCGATCAATACGTAAAAGTACTTATTTACTTAAGTGCATAATAAGTTTTAAGTATAAGTTAAGCTTGATCTTTTTATTTGTTTAAAAAATATTGTTTTAAATGAAATAACGAATTTCAGTGAAACGTGTTTAGAGTCTAAGTTTGTAAAGAGAAAGTGGGTTTTCGTAAGAAATATTTAACTTGTGTATGTCTTACGAACCCAGTTTAACAACCTCCAAAACTCAAAGCAATTTTAGCTTCCATTTTTTTTTATTCCTGGCATTTGAAGTAGAAATCATTTTATTTGTAATACAGGGTGACTCATGAATATAAATAACTTGTTCACGATACTACGTCGACTGCTCTGTTACAGAAGCGAATAAATAAAATACGTGGACTATTAACAATCTGGAGCAATACTGAATACATGCCATGCACAGACAAACTTTTATAACGGAAACGAATATGAAATATGAAAAATAAATCAGCTGTTCCCTACAAAAATGCACTAACAACACGATCAAAATGTTCGGAATAGCGGATTTCTTTTTTCATATTTCTGGGTTGGTCCTTTAGCAAAGTTCTTCGTATAGAAGTACTTTCACCCCCCGAAATATGGCAGGTGAATGAAAAGTTACCTTGTATAAAGTATTACAATTGGAAGGTTTTAACACGCTTTTATTTAAACTATTTTTACAATGTGCCTATATTTGATAGTAAATAATAATGAGGATTAAGGTGCTAAATAAAATGTATTCGAAATATGAAAAATGAAAATGTATTTAAATATTTCTATATATCTATGATGTGTATCTATGTTACTCAGCGGCCATTTTATTCCCAAAGGATTTTTGTAGTTTTTTCACGTGATTCTATATCTAGATAGAGCTATAAGCTTACATTGATAATAGCTGCTACCGTAACAGCTAGATGGCGTTGTATTGAATGATGATACTGTAAAAGAGGCTAAAATATCATGTGGTTTTAAGGCTTTTCAGTTTATGTGTTTGGTGTCTGACTGCTGTGGCGCTAAAAAGGTAAAGGTCTCAGGCTGCACACAGATGGTGGTGTTTTGTCATACATATAGCCTATAGAACATCCTGACGTTCCCAATACCTGATTCGTTAATATACGCCCAATAGTATAGAACAAAATATATGCACACAGATGAATATAAAACAATACATATATTCTGCTAAAATCTAAACCCTCCTATGGCTTTGCCGTCACAACTGTCCATGTGCTGACCGACACCCGTAGTGCTCCAATGCGACAGTAGTTCGGATTAAATTGAAAAGCCAATACCAAACGCTTAAATTGAAAAAACCCTTATTTATTTATTCAATAGTACTTACTGTCACATCAAAATGTCGTGACCCACTGGGCCACAGTGTAAGACTCAATGTGACTTTTTAAATTCATATGTACTTTCTAAGTTTATCTTGGACATCATTGACGTCGCCGCGTCGGTGAAGTAAAACATCGTGAGGAAACCTGGATTGGTGTGTAATTACCAGCACCATAATTAGCCTTTTATGCGTCCAGTGCGAGATTCTATAACAGCGCTCTTAAAAAAAATCTGGTCCTGGTCTTGTTTGGTAATTTCTGCGTCCCTCCAGGGTTTGCACCCTGTGCCTGGGTACCGCTGGCACCGCCCTAGTTATGGCACTGGTAATTACTAAAAGTCTGAAATCGCCGATCCGCCTTGACCAAGCGTGGTGATTAATCCTCGTGCCTTCTATGTATGAGGTGGGACAGTACTGCCCCTGTAGCCATGTAACAAACGATAAACGCAAACGCTGAGTAGGCTTTAATAGATCTTCAACTTTATGTGTTTGGTTTTAAGTGTAAGATCTAATGAAGATTGCATAGCGTTTTCGTTCTTTCCAGTCGCTAACGCTTAGAAATCTTTAATAGATTTTTAACTTAAGGCTCTGGGATATAAAGTTGAAAGTCTATTGGTACCTACCGAGCGTTTACGATTATCGTTTGTGACTTGGCTAGAGGGCCTGTACAGTTACTGTCACATCACTTACATTTCACATAAGTTTTCGTAAGCAGAGTTCGAAAGATTTATGATTAAAAAAAAATGTTGACCCGTTTATTATACATGAAGACATGTATTGATATAATTATGTTTCTCCATGTATATGATACATTTAACAATGGAGGGTTATTCAAAAATGTAATATGAATTGTGACTTACATAAAGCAGATCATGTGGTACAGACAGTAAGACTGTCTGTTAAGACTGTGTCTGCTAGCCTTTAGACATATTTACTGACTTTTAGGCCGGTTATCTGTCAACGACACTGTGTTAAGGTGAAAATCCACTGTAGCGGAGAGGAGGGAAGCGAAGTAAAATTAACCAATAGGGTCAATATTTTCCAGCGTTGCGGAATTCGTTCGAAAGAGTCATCGTGGCCTTGGAACGCAAAGGGCATTAAGAGGAACGCTGATGGGTTTTACTCATTAGGAGTCTGACACTCCCTTCTGCTCTGCCCAAAACGGAAGTCATTTGATGATTTCCCTTTTCTTGTCACTATTTTAACGGGTCTGATCCGCTCAAGAGTCATAAAGGTGACCCTATTAGTTAAATCTTTCTCCTCTTCGCTCCTCTACGCTCCAGCAGAGTGTTACCCATTGGCGTATCTAGAGTTATTTTTTAGGGGGGGCCTGGCCCCTAAGATGCCATGGCAGATGAGATGCAATGCGGTCAGGCGGAAGGTGAGCCCTACAGCCTGGGGTGGGCACAAGACCATTCTCCCCCTATATACGCCTATGGTGTTACCCTAAAGAAGCTGAAAACAATCCAACATCAAGGTCCGCAAAAACTGTGTTCTGCGAGTACCTGTATTGTATTCAAAATGAGGTGATCTTATTAGCATATTTTTGTTAGTTCCGTCGCACAACACTAATAGCTGATCGGCTGGGGTATCTTGTCAATACAACTCGGTGTCAACCGGTGTTACATTTTATAAAAGCTTTTATACTGTTTTGTGAATAAAATAAAGAATATTGACTTGAGCTTGTATATTTTTTCTCCTCTAATCTACCGTGATATGAAGTCATCACTCACCCATACCTACCCTACAAATTTTGAGAAGGAAGCCGACGGTTTCTTTAGCCAAAGTCAAAAGTCAAAGTCAATGTTCTGACTTTGACTTTTAAAAGCCATTAAAGCGTAATTTCAATCTTTATTCTTTATCATGTGGGCAGTAAAGAATAGGTAGTGACCCACACACTCTAGTGTCACAGTTTCTAAACCGCCATGTCAGAGGCCCTTGATTTATTTTAATTAGGCCCTTAAAAGGAACTTGTGTATACGTAATTTACCAGAAAAATAAAAAATGGAATCTTCATACAATGGTTATGGTTGGAACAAATTAAAATAATTAAAGACACTATACTAAAAAAAAACAATAAAAATAATGAGTAAACTATTGTGTTCGCTGCCTAAAAACATGATGTAACAGTTTTTACGTAGATTTCGTACGTTCGAAGTTATCTTATTCCGAGGCAGTAGGCCTATAGGCGCTGATATACTCAGCAAATATGAATTATAAAACGGCTAACATGTATCAAACGCAGACGTATTGCGATTAGAAAAAAAAAACGACGTGTTTAGAAGAAGTTATCATTAAATATAAAAAAATACGGTCAAAAGTGCATGTTTGAGTACTTACCTAATAATTAAAAATGTATTATTATTAATCTAAAGTAATTTTTAATGAATTTAAAAGTTTTTATTTAAATTCCAATAAGGTTTATAAAAATGGGTCAAAATAGCAGGCAGTATTTGGCGGCGTTTGCCGGTAAGTTTCATCAATTTTCTTTTTTTTTTCTTCGGAAATTCCTCTTAGTCTACCTCTGCCTAGAAAAGGCGGGTAGGTGTGTCAGACTCCCCAGAACACCACGGTGTTCTTCCAACTACCTTTGGCCAGGGCACAGGAGTCGCCTAGAGAGAATTTTTCCACACCTATATTAGCTTCACAGAGCTACACCTATTACACGGCATCACCTACATTTTAACTTAACTATTGTCACAAGTAGCATTCTGTAATCTCGCACAAATCGACTGCCGCAACTTGGCCGCAACGAACACTATCGAAACTGCAAATCACATATTTCACAGGAGAGTAATTCAAAGTTTTAAATCGAAGTACAAGAGTCGAGTAACATGCTCTGTATCGATTTTTATCTATTAAAAACTTCTTCAATGATGACTGTTTAATTTTTATTTTTAATTTATCCGACAGAGACTTCAATTATCTCTTCAATAATGTAAGAGAACAAAAATTGTTTTTTTGCAGTTTCGATAGTGTTCGTTGCGGCAGTCGAAATTAAGGTGAGAGCTGCCAATACCTAGCATAATAAGCAGCAAATCAGAGATTATCAAAACGGGAAATACATTACATGTACCTACGTATCTAAAATAATAACCTTGAGATAACAATTGTGATAAAATATTGTAGATTATGCATTTGAACCCAAACGCAACGTCATCAATAGTACGACGAACTGAAGCTAAAAGATTGCAACAAAAAATTGTACCCATATATATATAAACACTTATCCATATATATACTCATATGTGCATATCTATATATATAAAAGAAAGTCGTGTTTGTTACAACACTTATAACTCGAGAACGGCTGGACCCATTGCCATGGTTTTTGATTTGTTGGATTTGTTTCCGTCCCGAATAGCAGAATACATCTTAAAAACAATGAAAACTCGATATGTGTAATAAATAATTAATCATTTCAATAGATGCTGATTTGTTTATTACATGTCAAACATTTGTTGTCCAATCCTGTCAAATAGTGTAACAACTATTTTTTTTTTTTGGAGCTTATGGCCTGCTTGCTGAGCCCTTTAAGCCACAACTTTATTTTTTTCTGAAGACATCATGTGTGCGTTCAGAAATTTATTTTTTGTAAAATGTCTACAAAGTTCAGGTACTGTTAGGCAGGTAGGGTAGGTATGTAGGGGTAGGGTAGGTAGGTAAGTATGTAGGTATGTAGGGGTAGGGTAGGTAGGTAGGGTAGGGTAGGTATGTAGGGGTAGGATAGGAAGGTAAGTAGGTAGGTAGGGTAGGTATGTAGGGGTAGGGTAGGTAGGTAGGTAGGGTAGGTATGTAGGGGTAGGGTAGGAAGGTAAGTAGGTATGTAGGGGTAGGGTAGGTAGATAGGTAGGTAGAGTAAGTATGTGGGTAGGTAGGTTGATGGAGTAGTTAGGTGGGGTAGGGTAGGCAAGAACTGGACTTTCAGGGCAGGACAACGTCTGCCGGGCCCGGGGTTATAGGTATATACGTGCAAATCATTACATTAATTCCAACTTGCAAACCCCGAGATCATACTGAAAAATTCTTAGTGAAAAAAACCCAATAACACTTCCACTTGGGTGCGATTCCTAGGTCGGGTAAAATAACACTTGTAGCCCGACCTGGAAATCGAACCTAGGACCCCACGTGGGACAGTCGTGCTCATAGATAATATAGTTATAGTCGTGCTTGCCGCCACGATACCAACGGGATAGTTAATTACGAATATTTTTTACGCCCGCGTGAATGTCGAAAAATATTACCATGTTCTTACAGGGTTGATGAAGTTAAAATTAATGTACAGACACCAGCACATCAAGCTACTACAATCTGTCAAGTTTCTTTAATAGATTTTCAACTTTATCGCTGTAGCATATGGTTCAAAGTTGATTGCGAAAATTTGACAGTTTCGGGAGTCTGTACACACAGTGTCTGTACCTACCTAGTATTATGGAGGTAAACGGTAAATGTAGTATAACGAACGATACGATAATGAACGATAGTATGTAGTAGTAACGGAGTACTATACAGGGTGGAAATTTATTATGCTACCTGGAGGGAAAGTACTCTAAATACTGAAGATAGCAAATTTTACTTAAAGGAAACATTCCTTTATTTTTAAAAAGAAACTAAACTGCATTTAAATAATTTTGAAAATTCCGTTGCCTCACCTGGAAATCGAACCGACTAAAATCCGAAAAAATAGCATCCTGTACTTTTATGGCACTAATCGATAGGGTCAATCATAGGGATCAAATCTCTGCAAACATGGTAAATTAAATTAAACAAAAACCATGAAATTTTAACCTAAACTTATTTTATTCGGACTAAAAAAACGAACAAATTAACTAAGTAGTTGCTGGAAATGAGCTTCACTTTCATGGATACCCAAAATAATACTTTTTAAAAAAAACTCATTTTGAGTGAGTTTTGGTAGCAAACAATTTTCAATATTCACCAGAACACCCTACTAAAAGTTATTCACAATGAATTCCTTAAAAGAATAAATTTGTGCATCCAAGGAAATGGAGCTCATTTCAAGCATGCAATTAGTCAATTCTCGATTTTTTCGTCCGAATAAAATAAGTTTTGGTTAAAATTTCATGGCTTTTTTTAAATTTAATTTATCATGTTTGCAGAGATTTGATCCTTATGATTGACCCTATCGATTAGTGCCATAAAAGTACAAGATGCTATTTTTTCGGATTTTAGTCGGTTCGATTCCCGGGTGTGGCAACGGAATTTTCAAAATTATTTAAATGCAGTTCTGTTTCTTTTTAAAAATAAAGGAATGTTTCGTTCTAGTAAAATTTGCTATCTTCAGTATTTAGAGTACTTTCCCTCCAGGTAGCATAATAAATTTCCACCCTGTATTACGTAGTATTTTTATCTTACTTCCTAAACCGTACGACCAAATTATATGCTGTAGGTAAAAGACTTCTTTTTATCTATTTTTATTTTCTTTGCTTCTGATGTTGAAGCAATTTATTTTTAAGTAAACTAGTTTTTGACCGCGACTTCATCCGTGTCAAATTTGATATGTTCTCCTACACTACAATATATCTTAATGCCAAATTTCATCCAGATCCATTAGTAGGAAGTAGAATTAATACGTTGTACCTAAACAATCCGCGGGAGACGCTCCGGGCGTTAGGAGCCGCGAAACGACTCCCGGCCACCGTAGATGCGGGGCTGCGGGTTGTTCGAAAGAGATACCGCGCCCCCGGAACGCAAAGGGCACAAGAAGGAACATGGATAGGTTTTAGTCAGTAAAAGTCTGACACTCCCTCCCGCCCCGCTCAGGGCGGGGTAAGTCATTTGATGATTTCCCATTTTGAAATTTTTTTAAAAAATAGTACCTAAACAATACGCCTAAAAATTAATTATAAACTTCATTCATAAAAAACGTCATTGTCTGTGCATTGAGTTTATTTGTTTTAAACCATAAGGTCAGCGCACGCTAATCAGCAAATTTTTCTCTGACTCAATTTACTATACTATATTTACTATTGCATTTAACACTTAGCAATAAAGATGTTTTTATCAGTGAAAGTATTTGTTTAAATTGGGCCAGTACTTCCCGAGATTACTCTTACAAACAAACTCTTTCTCTGTATAATATTAGCATAGACAGTACCTATAGATTACAACTAACTAAACAATAAAAAGATTTTTTATCATAATTCTCAGAAGTCAGTGAACTTTACCAGTAGTTCTTATGTTGCAGTGTCATTAGCGACAATGACGACAAGCATGGCCTACTTCTGGACTGCTCCCATATTGCCAAAGTTTCACAATCATGAAATCAGCTTCGATATCACAAATGTGAGTATGATGAGATGGAGTGATATTCATGACAGGATACGCGTCTCGGCTCTACAAGATGACTTTTAATCGATTGCGCATCTTTCTGGCAATGAACTTAATACTCAATCATTTATTTTTGTTGAATTTAGGTTATATTTTAATGGGTTAGTATGTGCGTATAACATCGACTTGGGAGAGTCTGTAGGATGTTGTAATTAATGTTATAAATAAATAAAATGTGCATGCTTGTTGGTTGTATTGCTTGGTGGTAAGTAAACATTTAACCGCGGGCCCTGTCGGGTTCAGCAAAGGCAATTGAAGGGGTGAAGAAGACTAACTCTAACTTATTGTAAAAATAATATATGAAAGAGAAATATGTTAGTTTTATAGTTTTCTCGTCAAAGATTGTTTAATGCTATATGCAATAGTAACATTTACTTAGTAATAATTTTATATTTATTGTATATTTTAGAGTTGGTGCCGTAGTAAAAGTTGATCGAAATTATGACAATTTCAGTCTCCAAAAGATGCGCTGTGAAGTAAAAGTCAACCTGTATTTCACAATTCGGAAATATACCATAAGACTTATTATACTAATTAAAAACGTTCAAAATCTAGTCGCAAACTCATCAAAGCGACCAGTAATGTAAAAAAACTGTTACAGCATCTAAAAATGCATATAACTTTTCACAGATTGGGATCGAGATTTGATTGCGATCTTTTCTAGAAGTTATAAGAATTGCCACCCCAATAATTATCTTTGTTTATTTGCAGAGCGAAATATCGTGGGTGGTAGCAATAATATCACCAGGCGTGGTTACTGGAAGCGTAATCGCCAGTATTGTCTCTGACAAGTTCGGGAGGCGAATCACTATCCTAGCAAGTGCTATTCCTTTCATTGTTGGGACGGTGAGTAGTATATACTTTTACCTAGTAGTGTGGGTGTGCTTCCTATAAAATATTTTTTGTAATTTAACTACTCAACATGTTAATCGAGACTTGTTATGGATGCTCTACTTGTTTCTTACTTCTTATTATTCTACCTTCCATCTTTATGACTTGAAACATGTTCAAGATTCAGGTATACTCGTACATCTAGTTTAGGAATCTCCGACTTTTAAATTGATGTAATTTAATAAGTACATACATACATAAAATTACGCCTGTATTCCCCGAAGGGTTAGGCAGAGGTGTACCAATCTACACCCACAGTTCGCCGGTATGTTTTTAGGTCCCATGTAATAGGGGGCGAGCCTATTGCCAGTACGCATTTAATAATTACATGCTTTGTTATTTAATGATTGTTTATAAGTTTTGTGTTACTGTATCTAAATACGCATAATAATAAAAGATCGAATGTCAAAAAAACAAATTATATGTTATTTTAGCCCTATAAAATATTTTTTTGTAGCTATGAAAATAAATTTATGCTTATCTTACTGGAGCTACGATTAAAGGGGAATAGAACTTACATCACTACTTATACGTCCAACAAAAACAAGGTGTTTTTTTTCAAATACCTAAAGTTGTTTATTCCCAAACACGTTATTTACTTTCAGGTGTTCGTGCTATGTGCAACAAACGCTTGGGTGCTGTATATAGGCAGATTCTCGTGGGGAGGTGGATCGGGCATGATTACAACGGTAAATTAGCTATTCTATCACACTTCGTATGAAATATTTGTAGGTTTCTCTACATTACTGGAAAACTTTGAACAAATTTCAGGAACTTGTCGTAAAAGACATAAATAATCAAATAATTACCAATAACTGCCGCGTTGGCCCAGTGGCCCCAAGCGCGAGTGCTGCGCCAGGGGTCTTGGGTTCGATTCCCACGTCGAGCAAAATGTTATTAGGTTTTTCAATAAAAAATCTAGAAACTCTGACACTAGGGTGTGTGGGGTCGTTAGACCTTACTGCCCACACGATTAGAAGAAGAATAAAAATTCTCAGTAGAAGCTCGGAGTTACGATATGTGCCCGATTAATGGCAATAAGCTCGGCAGTATTTTAGAATACACCTCTTTCAGAGAACAGAATTGCACCATTGCATAAGGGGTAGGCAGTGTAGCGCGTTCCTGTTAAGAACCACCAGCAGCTACCATAGTAGACGAGGATATAAAACTGCTCCTTGAATAATACAAATATGTTTTTTTTTAAATTTTCAGGTATCAAGCGTGTATCTATCCGAGATAGCGGACAAAGAAATAAGAGGTACCTTAACAGCTGGTACCAGGTTCATGTTTAGTTTCGGAGCTTTATTAGTTCTGGCTATAGGAGCCTTCGTCACCTATGAAGTGCTAAGCTATATGTTAATAGTGTTCCCAATGTGCTACTTCATAGCATGCTGGAGGATCCCTGAAACTCCTTACTATCTGCTTAAAGAAGGGAAAGTGGACGCTGCGAGGAAAGTCCTGTTGAGCCTTTTCGGCAGAAATAATGAAAAGGTGTGTATTTTTATCTAAATCTATACTAATATTACAAAGAGGTGAAGTTTGTGAGCTTGTAGGGGGTAATCTCTAGATCTACTGTACCGATTTTGAAAATCCTTTTACCCATAAGTAACTCATTCTTTGATGTGTGACTTTATTCTGTAATGTTTTGTATATTTCTTTATTTTTATTTTTTTGTTTCTATGTTTAATTCTCGCGCTGTTTATGCCGTTTTGTTTATTTTATACTAAAGTTTATATAAGTGGAAACTTGTAATTGGCTTTCTTCTGCGCATTACTTCTGACAAATTTATGTATTAGCTGTAAGTTTTCTTAAAATCAATAAAATAAAAATAAAATAAAATAAATAAAAAGCCACGTTAGTTGTGACTGTCATAGGCTATATATCATCATGCTACGACCCACAAGAACGGAGCAGTAACGTAACACTGGTGAAATAGCCACACGTTTGAAGTCGCGGGCAGTTCGCTAGTTTTTATATAAATTAATGAGTATAATTTTTTTTAATTTAATTTTCTAATTTATGTCTTGCAGATGGTAGAAGAAAAGTTATCATTAATGAGGTCCGATGTGAGAAAGGAAATGCTCCGATCTAGTTCTGCAAAAGAGCTGTTAACTGGCCAGCAGTATAGGAAAGCAGTTATTATAACCACTGGTGGGTTTGATTCAGAAAAATATAAATATCTCATCGATAATTGCAATGCAGGTCACATCTGTCGCATGAAAATTGACTTCTAGGCAATAGTCTCTACGCAATGGGTGCCTGATAATGGTTATACCTTCGAAGCAGAACGCTGCTTTGCGGTAGACATAGGTACTGATATAGTACTTCACCGGACGAGCTCTTTCACAAAGAGCCACAATGAACATGTACCAATATGACCTAGTTAACAAAAAAAATCTCAACCAAGAAATAACCGATGTTTGGAAAGATGCTCATTCGAAAACGAACTTAGGATAGTTCAAGTGTATCTTATTCATATTTATTAATAGCTATTTTTTAGCTGTTGCTGTGTTGTTGTTTTTTTGTTGTTGCTGTTGTTTTTTTAGCTGTTTTTTATGCTTTCAGGACTAAAAATAACGCAGATATTTGCAGGCAGTATACCCATCCAGCAGTACTTAGGGCGTATAATCCAACAGAGCAACTGCGGCTTACAAGTTTCCACAGCTCTCATTGTTTTTGGGGCAGTACGGTTTGCAGTTGGTAAGTACAAACTTTCTAGTGATCAACATGCATTGGGTTACTTTGGTGGAACTAAAGCAGGGAACAACTCCTTGGTCTTTAGCGAGAGTTAACTTATTTTCATGAATGCAAATAAGAGTACCCCTACCAGCCACTCGTGGCCGTCTCTTGTGCATAAGATTGTGGGTGGTTCGATACTGTGCAAGTATCAATATAACTATTTCTTGTACATCACTGAAATTGGTAAAGGAAAACATCGAAAGGAAACGTGGAATTTGTAATGAATATAAGCATTGGGTCAGTAATAGCCTGGTATTATTATTTTATTTTCATTACGTATCTCGGGACCATAGGGTCTCGGAGCTAGGAGCAGAAGTCAACTACAGAGGCCCCTTAGACAACTTCAAAATGAAATTAAACATAAATGTTATTATTAAATGAGAGTACAATATAATTTTAGATTAATCATCTAAAAAAAGGAAAGGGTTCATGTAAACCTTTGTATATCAAAGGTTTACATGAATTAATTCTGAATTTATTTCCAGGGATGGCAGCACCAGTGATAGTCGACAAGGTGGGCCGTCGTCCATTGCTCATTTACTCCTACTTAGGCTCTTCAGTGATGCTGGGCATTGTCGGAGCATACTTCTTCCTTCAAAGAGTTGTTGGAATCGATGATGAGTCCTCGAATCCTTTCCGATATGTTGTATTCCTTGGAACAGTTACTTCTATAATCATATCTAGCATAGGATATGATACTTTAATCTTTATTATTCCATCAGAAATTTTCCCTTTAAATGTCAGATCTGTTGCTATGACTGTGTTAAATATTTTCACAGCATTTATTACTTTTATAGTAGTGAAGGGATACCAACTAATGGAGGATTGGACGGGATTATACGGAGTTTTCTGGTTTTATACGATTATGGCTTTTAGTGGAGCAGTATTTACATATTTCGTTGTGCCTGAAACTAAAGGCAAAAGCTTGAGGGAAATACAAATTGAATTGCAAGGTAATATTTATGATGATACTGATGATAATTATTTGAAAGCAGATGTAACTGCTGATGATGTTAAGGAAAATAGAGAATTAAAGGAACTTACGTGATTCCTGGGATTTCGATCAGTTTAACGAATTAGATCAAAATAAAATGATCTCGATCTGATATTTTACTCTTTGTATAACTAAAATTTATTTGTGCATTGTTATAAGTGTATTTATCGCCAACATGAAACACGCTGTTCATGATCACACTGTATAAAATGAAACAATTTAGAAAATAACACTTTTAATACACATTCTTATTGCTGTAATTTTTACCATTACCATCATGAACGCACTCTTGCAAATATTTTTTGGTCAATTTATGAAAAGAGGACATAGGGTGGAACCTAAATAGTAGTATCAGGTGGGATTACAGCTTACCTCAAACTCACTTTACCTACATGCACCTAGGAAGACCAACCGGTACATATTTTGTTAGAGCATTAGCCGATCTTTTAAATTTTGGTAACATAATTCATTAGCATCGTCATCATAGACTTGTGATATTTGTTACATCACCCATAAGATTAGAACTTTATTGATGAAATTTATTAAATCATCGAGTGTGGAACGTAAGATAAAGTCAAAGTCAAATCATTTATTCCAAATAGACCATTATAAGGCACTTTCGGACGTTAATTAACTAAAACTATTGAATCTAGTTGTTGATAAAATCACGCTTGTACGATATGACTACATACAGAAAGCAGAGTTCATAGAAATCACTATTCCTAGACAGCACGTTTCGCCGAAAACATTATTAATAGAAAACATTGCTCGTAGGTATCTCGGTCCATGGAAAGCACGCTTGACAAAGATCTCATAGATAGCATATCCAAACTCCGAGCTGCTACTGAGAATTTCATAGAAAAACCCAATAACACTTTTTGCTCGACCTGGGATTCGGACCCAGGACCTCTAGCGTAGCAGTCGTGTTTAGGACCACTAGGCTAATGAGGCAGTTAAAAAAAAATAGGATAAAAATGACCAAGGAGAGAATACTTCTATGAAACTATATAATAAAATATGCGTCTTACAGTTATATTCCACTCTGTATAGTTAGGTATTAAGTTATTCAATCTTAGGGTGGCTTTATGGTTATTAATATGAGATCCCGTGTTTGTCCGTAATGTGTATAATGGTTAGCTAAACGTACGAGGAAATGAACCAAAGTTATATACACATTAGAGGAGATAAATGATCTTCATATTGTACCCATTATCTTATCTAACGTTTTCAATGTTAGTGTCTGAATTCTATTGGTTTTTATACCTACTTACATCTCGTTTTATCTTTTACAAGAAATATTTTTTTAATGCTATAGGGCTGGGCCCTACATACGTATAACTTAGGCCTTCAAATGATGACCGTTTACCTACGTCAATTTATGTACATATTTTTTTTTTTATTGACACTTAACTTTTTGTGTTCGGACAGTACACGCATGCCTTTTTTATCATTTTTTTTTGTGATATCATGTTTCATTAGCATCCGAAGCACGGAAGAGGATACTAGTGTACATTTTTATCAGTTCTTCCAAAAATTGTAGTCGTCATGTTTTTGATAAAATAAGATAGGATTTTTTGGCAATATCTTTAACGCAGCATAATGCCAGATGCTTGGTTTAGCCAGATTTTAATAATGCGTTGACTGTTTATAATAATATTTTTAATTTGAGTGAATTGTGAGTTCAATTGTGAGATGGCGGAAGGCAGACAAGCTCAGTATTTAGTGGCAGCTGCTGGTGAGTTTTATTGTTTAATTAATTTATCTATTATGGGACTCCAACAACAAAATCACGAAAACATTCATAGAGACAAAAATTCTTTAGATAATACTATCATGACCCTGCCACTTATAGGTGTGCACAGCTTTTTACATTATGTGACAATAGACAATGGTGAAAGTCTTACACGAAGCATTGTAAGATAATTAAACTAAATTAAATTATTCAACTAAAGTAACAAAACACGTGATCAAATCAAATCAAATCGTATGAACATTTTTTTCTTACTTATTATCTATCAATTACTTATCAATAATCAATATCCAATATCCATCTTCTTTTTTTCGAATCGATTTTATGTAACTCCTTTGTATTTTAATTATTTTATCGTACTTGGCCCCTGTATGGCCACGTTTATTGTAGCATCAGTGGCATTTTTTATATCCTCCAGTAAAGGTGCAGGTGTGGGGACAACTTGGGTACTCCAAATACTATACTTATGTCCATGTGTGTGATGTGGTGGTCAGGCCTCCCACATAAGGTGAAATGCTTCCGAAATGAAGGTCACGGACAGCAACTGAATGTAAGCAGCGCTTAAGCGGTCGCTGTACCAATGCTTGGGGAAGGCGCATGAACAACAGTGCATGTCTATAATGCTGTTACTGCTTCCACTGTTTCAGTGTCCCTGGCTGCTATAGTCGCAGGATTCTCACTTGCCTGGAGCACTCCTGTTATACCGAAGTTCCACAACAATGAGACTGGCATCAATATTACAGATGTAAGATTATTTAGAAGTAGGTACTTAGATTTGTAAACTTACTTCAGTCGTGACTGTCCTTAACGGGTGGGATACTCAACTTCAGAAACCAAAACATCAACAATCAAAATATTAACACCATGTTACTAAGAGTTAAATTTTTCAGTGAATCAGAATGACATTTGCTTAAAACATTAAACGGTTCAAAAGGTCAACACTCCAGATAAGCAATTAATGTGAATAACATCGATTTATATCGATAAATAGTTAGCAAAATATAAGTGTACTTTAGACTCAGTTTTGCATAGCATGACTATGATGACATATGATGAAAGTCCATCAATATGGGTGTTGTAAAAAGATCAGTATTTTCTCTTTTCTCTGCTAAAAGAAAAACTGTTATCACCAATAGCTAGTGCATATAAGATTTATATGAAATGGTGACTGAGAGGCCAACATCTAATAGAGAAAGTTAGGAATAAAATGTCAAAATATCTTTCCAGAAAGAAATATCATGGGTGGCTGCTATGTCATCACCTGGCTTCATGACTGGCAGTCTGGTAACAAGGTTCATTTCAGACCGCTTCGGAAGACGAGCTGTAATCTTAAGCAGTGCTCTGCCCATCGTCATTGGAACTGTAAGATTTTTTTTATCATCTCTTCGAAAATATATTTTGGTTGGGATGAACATGTGATCTATTCTGAACCAACGATGTTTTTTTAAATAAACAAGTTTGCTTTCGAGTTCAGTGCAGTTTTTGCCGTTAACTGTAAAATTTTGATAAGCCATTTAAATTCGAACTTTAGAAGTCTGCCAGCCAGCCTAGCATTTAATAGAATTTCTTCTTTCCAGATTATGATTTTAAGCACTACGACAGCGTGGTGGCTTTATATAACGCGGTTCTTATGGGGCGCCGGCATCGGCATGATAGGAACTGTAAGTAATTGAACTTTTTCCTTTTCATCATCGTCAAATTATCTGACCCATAAAAAGTCTCCACATGAATTAGTAACCAGAAAACTAATTCCATTGAATTTATTGCATAATCGTAAGTGTGGTTAGATCACTAACTTAAATTGTGTTTATCTTAAATTTCAATCGTTTCAGGCAGCTGTCATATACTTAGCAGAGATATCAGACAAAGAGATAAGAGGTAAAGTCATATCTACCGTTCGCTACATGCAAAGTTTTGGCAGCTTCCTCATCATGTCTGTCGGGCCCTTCATCTCGTACCATGCCATCAGCTACATGTTACTGGTCCTGCCAATTTGTTACTTCATCGCCTGCTGTTTTATACCAGAAAGTCCGTATTACCTCTTGAAAGAAGGGAAGATAAACGCAGCGAGAGCAGCACTGATTAGGTTAAGCGGGAATAAGGATGATAAGGTGAGAAAGTACATGATAATTATTAAAGATTACAAAAGGCTGCCTCGGTAGCATAGTGGTCTTAAGCGCGACTGATACATTAGAGGTCTTGGGTTCGATTCCCAGGTCGAGCAAAAAGTGTTATTGGGTTTTTCTATAAAATTCCCAGTAGTAGCTCGGAGTTAGGATTTTTTGCCCGGTTAATGACAATAGGCTCACTCCCTATTACATGGGACCTAAAATATACCGGCGGACTGTGGGTGTGCATTGGTACACCTCTGCCTAACCTTTCTTGGAATACAGATGGGATTGTTTATCAAAAGTCAAAATGCTTGATCCTTGGTGCCCAAAGATAATTTTAGGTTAAAAAACAAAAAAAAAACTAAATAACATGATTGTTGCAGGTAATAGAAACTCGGTTATCAGCGATGAGGGTGGATGTAAAGAATGAGACGCACCGATCAGGTTCTATAAAAGAGCTGTTTACTGGGAAGCGATACCGCAAGGCACTGATCATTACTCTAGGTTAGTACCTACTACCTACACAGGAGTAAGGCCGCTATCCCACTGGCTTTTTATGAGAGTTGGCGTTTCTACAACGCCTGCACAACGACAACGCTGACGCTTGACGTCGATGTCAAGTCTTTACTGGCAAGCGTTCGCACTGCTACTGCGCAACGTCAACGCGACGTTATCATAGCGTACATGCTGTCGGACAAACACGGGTACGGACAGACAGAGATGGCGTGATTGTACCTGTTGCCAAATAACGCAACGTTAACGTCGCGTTGACGACGCATAGTCGCAGTGCGAAGCATTGCCACTAGAGACTCACGGCGACGTCAACGTTGCTACTGCGCAGCGTTGTGCTTGCGTAGACGTTGGACAAACGCGAACGCTCAAAAAACGCCAGTGGAATAGCGGCCTAATAGCGAATCGGTTTAGCATTTCCTACGTTTCGTTTAACACTACAAATATTCTTCAACAGGTTTGAAAATTACTCAAATGATGTCTGGATCAATAGCCATCCAACAATACTTCGGACGGATTATTCAAGAGAGTGAAACCAACGTCAATATTTCCACTGTGTTGATAATATTTGGGGGAGTCAAATTCATTGTTGGTGAGTTTTATAATGTAATAAAAAAGGCTTTTAATTATAATGTGCTTCAGAATTATCATAAACCATAAAAAGTAACTTTTAATTATACATTAATGGCACGTAGCATCCATCAATATAAAGATTCCTTTCTTTGCAGGTATACTTTCATCAGTGATAGTGGATAAGGTTGGACGTCGCCCTCTGCTCGTCTTCTCATTCCTTAGCTCCTGCTTAACCCTCACCGTTGTTGGAGCGTACTTCTTGATACAACCAACTTCCTCCCCTTACTATAGCTATATCCCTTTCATTGGCATCATCTTCTCAAGCATGTTAGCAATTCTAGGTTACGATTCGTTAGTCTTAATTATCACGGCAGAAATATTCCCCCTTAACGTGAAATCGGTGGCTATGACTCTTCAAAATATTTTGGGAGGATTCCTAACTTTCCTATCAGTGAAAGGGTATCAGGAAGTGAAGGATGTAGCTGGTCTAGCCGGAGTGTTCTGGTTCTACGCCGGTTCGTTACTAAGTGGTGCTATTTTTACATACTTTATGGTGCCAGAAACAAAGGGTAAAAGTTTGAGGGAGATCCAGGTTGAGTTGCAGGGTGCTACGTATGAAGAAGGCGATGAGAAGTTAAATAATGTGATCGTGAACGAAGAAGCTGAAGTTACAGAGTTGAAAGAGTTAAAACGTGATTATACTTGATCTCCTAAACAAAGATACGAATACGAATGTTGCTTGGCAATGAAATTAAATTGGGAAATAGTAGTCAGCAATTGGGCATGTTACCGAACCTTAAGTACAAATTGACAATGTAAACCTAGGAATAGTTAGAGACACTTAATTTATTTTAAAATATCATATAATAAGGTTCAAAATAAGATTAAAAAAAAAAAAATGTTATCGAAGAAAAAATAAAAAGTGGATGGGTCAGAAGCTTTATTTTTTTTTTTACGAGAAGAAAGTTGTTCTGTAACGATCTTTTTCAGTGGAGTGAGTTTGAGGTGAGCTCTCGTCCCAATGAATACGTCAAGGTCACTTTACCTTAATTTACCTAAGGAGTTTATTTTTTCCGAATACCTGGCCACATGTGATAGTTGTGATACTATTCACCGACTATAAAAAATGATCAACAATAATGTCGACTTATGAGTGGTTCTGTGAATTTTTTCATCCCACAATCAATATAAATATTTCAACGACCTTCATAGTTTGGAATAGCTCGTGAGTTCAGATTTTTATACCATACAAAATGTAGGACAAACTGAGCGGTATACCCGAATCGCAAAACGTTACAATTGCACAAAATCTCATACTCATAGAACGTCCTGTTGGTTCCCGTTTTTCCTATGCAGATTGGCTAGCTCACAGGCAGCGTGTACAACTGGACATATCTGAATTAAAAACACAATTGCGTCACAATCCTATCATCAGAAAAATAATTGACCTGGTCGATACTTACCATACCGCGTCCTTTCGTCCGCGTGATTGAGCCGAAACCAAAATGAATTATACGATACCACAAGTGTGCGTAACCCTTCGCACGTCCAGAATTGATGACCTAATTACCTTACCGAATTATTCGATTACGGTTTCGCTTGTAAAATGTACGGCGCGTAATTTTTACGAACCCATTTATCGAATTAGGTTTTGTAGGGAGACAGATTCGATTAATGCGTATGAGATCGAGTTTGATGTAAGGGATATTGATGATGAGGCAAGGAAGGGTTGACAGTCTTCCACACTTGATCGACAGCTTGTTAATTGCTATTTTGTTGGATGTGTAAACACCGATGTGTAGCGGCTTAAAGTTTATTTATTTGGGAAGTGTAAAGATTAACTAGAGGTTCGTGGTTGATGTCGTAATCTTGGATTGGTATTGATCCATGTAAGTGTTTGTGAAGTGAATATCCATTTGCATGAATGTATTGCATTAATGTTCTAAAGTGTGAAATGAGCATAAATCATAATATACTTCTTTAGCATTTATACCATAAATATAGGAACAAATATAGACAGACATCTGTGATTGTTGATTTTAATACTTACCTCACTTTATTTTAATATCTACGTTAAACCCGATTTCGAAAAAAAAAATATGAATCGAAATTTTATTTTTGTCTTTGATGGGCCCTCGTTTGACACACACATCATTATAATTATAGTATCGTTTGTGCACTGCATCCGATTCGAATCCGAATTTGAGAAACGGGTTTCATCCTAACTGGAAATATTCAAAATTCATATTTGGACGTAGTTCAGATCTAGCGCGTCACTCTACTAAATACCAGAGTGCTACTAAAAATTCCTAATGAAAAAACAAAATAACCCGAACGACTTGGGAGAGTCTATCCCAAAACTTATCAGCACTCGCGCTCGTGACGATTAGATCAACAGGGCGAATCAAAACTCTAATAATCTCTCTCTCCCAAGTTACAACTGTTGTTAAACATGTCAATTCAACTAAAAGAACTTGTAAAATTAAATTTACACCATCTCATAAAGCACCTAACAAAACCATCTTCGACACACAAATAATGCCAGCTGTCGGTCCTCGAAGTACTAGCGAGTGGTGTGCCGTGTCCCACAAATATTTATCGATAGTTTAACCGCAAACGTACACCGCTTAGCATTACTGTCACGTCCCGTCGCATTGGGAATGCTATATTGTGCGAAACAATGCTTACTGTACCTAGAATTGTGTAATGGGTAGCATGAATAGAACTATTATGTGCCTAGAACGGTTTTTTGGTGATACTGTGACATGAAGATGTTTTGAATTAATTTGAATATAAAAGACAGGTTTATTAGTAGCAGTAGAGTTGTTTGTGAAGGAGCTTGTAAGGGGAAGTACTACCACTATACCCATTTCTGCCACCAAGCAGCGTTGCTATGTTCCGGTTTGAAGGGTCAGGGTGCTGGTGTAATTACATGCACATGAGACATTTCAAGTTGGTTTCTGAGATGGCGAAGCATTTGCAAGGCATCTGCTATGATGCAGATGTTTATAGACAGCTGTGATAACTTAACATCAGTTGGGCCGTCGGCGTCGGGTCGTTTGTCATCCGATTAATAAAAAACAAAAAAACAGGTGTTAAAATCTGACATGTGAATTTATTTATTTATTTACTCAAAACAGAGTACATACAATAAATCGCAAAGGTAACACAGAATATTAAAATTAGTATCCAGAACAGCTACAAAAACCTATCAAAACAGCAGCACCTTATCATCTCATCTAGCAATTCAAGATAAACCGAACGAAGATGGACATCTTCCCCCTACTTTATTTCCCTCGTGCCCACTGATGTGTTTTTTCGCAACGATAGAGAATATATATTTCCTTTTGTTGTTTTGAGAATGAATGCTCGATAGGTATGCGAGATACGGTGCTTTGACAAATCACAGTGAGCCTTCGGCGAACGCAAACGTCTGTAGTCATTGAAACCGTTTACTATACGATGTGTACAATTGAGCTGATGTGTACTTGGACACCCTCCAATATTCATCTTCCTAGACACTGGGGGTCTAGTTAGAGGAATTAGGGTCGGTTCATATCTGACGGAAAATGCGTCGAGCGTATCGTCGCTCTTAGGTAGATGCGCTAACGCATCATCGGTTAGGTGTGAAAGGTTGAATGTTTTATTATGTATTTGACTGTTTTGGCGCCACGCGACCGATAACACGCGGCGCATTTTCCGTCAGATATGAACCGACCCTAATTCCTCTAACTAGACCCCCTTAAAGAGGGTGTTCCAGTTAATGGAAAAAGAATAGAAAAAAATATCCTTCAAGTATAAGTCAAACACGTACACGAAAGGGTTCTGTCTGTAGAACCGTAAAATATTTCACTACATTACGAAAAACACTTTTCTTCTATTTTTTAACTTTTTTGTTGTTATTGCGGCCATTGTTGTACACACTCTGTGAAAATTTCAAGTGTCTACTTATTACTGTTCAAAAGATACAGTCCTGCATTGTATTTATCGTGAAATAAAGGAGTTTATTAAAAGCTATAATTGATATAACGAAAGCGTTGTGTAATGATTAATGATATTTGTGCAATGTTCTGATGATTGAAGTCTTCATAGTATGAAACAAAGTAGCTTCCCGCCGTCTGTAAGATTTTTCTAAGCTACGCAACGGATTTTAATGCAGTTTTCATCAATAGACAGAGTGATTCAAGAAAAAGGATATACATAGAACATCGTGCTACGACGAGCGGAGCTGTACCTAAAAATATAACTAAACGTGGGTGGCACCGCGGGGTATATATACCTACGTAGCTAGTCTATACTTCTATACTAATATTATAAAGAGGTAACATTTGTTTGTAAGTTTGTAAGTTTGTATGTAGGGGGTAATCTCTGGAAGTAATGAACCAATTATAAAAATTGTTTCACTGTTAGAAAGCTACATTATTCGTGAGTGCTATAGGCTATATAACATCACGCTACGACCAATTGGAGCGGAGCATCAATGAAAAATATGGCAAAAACGGGGAAAAAATATTCTTTTTTAGGGCTTTTGTTGCGTGCGCTGCGTAAACGGTTAAAGTTACGCAAAAATAATGCATGAGAGAATTGTTCCTGTTAAAATATTCTAAAAAAAAGTCCGCGGTAGTACATGCCTAACTTTAAAGGTTGACTCAGTATAGCCATTTTTATGGGCAGACAATTTGTTTTAAAATAATGCATTATTTGCGAAGGTGTTTTTATAAACATAGTATTAATCCTTATCAACATAAATACGTTATTCATCACAAGTGTTTAATTTTGAACAAAATTGCCCTTTACATCATTTAATTTCAATAAATATCTTAGGAGATATCACAGTTTTAAAATAACTTCGCAGCAAAATAATGACTCTGCGTGACATTCCGTAGCCTTTACCTCAGTTGCCTCAGAATAACAGATTATAGGCTACAAAACATCGCGCTTTGAGCCACGGGAACGGAAAAGTAACTAAAATCCTAACGTAACGCGGGTGATACCGCGGGACACAAGAGGGTAATCTCTGGATCTACTGAATCGATTTAAAAAAATATTTTACCCATAGAAAATACGTTATATGTAAGTGTTATAGGGTATTTTACATCTCGCTATGACACACGGGAGCGGTAACCCGAGACGTATCCTAGAGGGTGAAATAAGCCACGCGAACGAAGTCGCGGGCAACAGCTAGTCTAATATAAATCTCTTAATTTCTCAACAACAACAACCAAGTTGTTCACAAGTTACAATTATGATACATTTCTGCCACCGGCGATATTTCCCAACTTTCTCATACTTGTTAAATTGTTTGTATTTAGTAGGTAGTACACGAAATATTGTTAAGTTAATCGTCGACTCCAATATATAAATCATAAATTATTGCTTCGAGCGCTACTTATGTCTAATTAAAATAAATTAGAGGTTCTTCAGAAAGGTCAGGTGCGCAGTACTCGTAACCGGCGTGCTTGTATGACCATATGTATGAATGTGGACGAGGCGAAAGGTGTGTGTAAGGATCGTAGCAGGTGGCGGTCCGTGGTTTCTGCCTACCCCCATGGGAAAAAGGCGTGAGTTTATGTATGTATGTAAAAAAAAATATTTGACTTTGATTTTGATGGAACACAAGTCAACGGCCCACCTGATGTTTAGTGGTGACCGTTGTCAATAGACATCTGCAATACCAGCAGAGGCCTTGCAAATGCGATGTCATCTTAGAGACAAAATTTAAATGTCTCATGTGCCTGAAATTACACCGGCACCCGTACCTTTCAAACCGAAACACAGCCACGCTGCTTTACGGCAGAAATAGGTAAGTATTTGAAAAACGTTAATTGTTTCACGGACCCCTAATCTATGATTATTGACTTGTCCCCTTAACATAGACATACTTTGGTCCAACAACACGGAAAGTTGATAGTAATATTTTTCTTCGATATTATTATTTGTCGCAAATCCAATTATCGTGAGCAGATATACGTTTTGGTGCTTAGACGTCTTAGTAGGAGTGTGCAAGCAAACTCGAGGAAATCAATAATGCTTAGGACTGCTGGAAGATTGGCAACTTGGTTGGGAGTAGAGTTGTGTTATTTAGAAAAAGAAATACGGTAGGTTTACTTTTGAAGGGTATCTAAATAAAATGAGAGTTTTTTTTTGCTGGCGTTTTTGTTAATTTCTGGGAGACGTGACGGTTCCTAAATACACTTTAGTTTTTTTTGAGGATGAGATGTCATCATATGACTTCTTCCGCCCTGGGTGGAGCAGAAGGGAGTGTCAGACTCTTACAAACTAGCACCCAACCAATCGTATGAATGTCGGCTTCCTCTCATATATGCGCTAGGAATATTTTTTCATTATTTTCTATTTATTTAACTTTAACATAAAACGGCTGTTGGCCAATTACATTAGCTAAAGACATAAAAATAACCCCCCCTCCTCATGAACCCACTCCTTGCTTATATACTATCAGTACTATGTGTACATGTCCATAGAGTGGATATTTCAAATGGTGGATTTTATGCCAATTTAACACCGCTTGTAGATTCGAAGTGTGTTTGAATCGAAATATTTCACATAATAATCTGTTAGTCGTGTACCAAAACATGTCTACTTAAATATACCGAGCTCTGTTGTCTAATATTAAATCTTATTGTCAAACGATTATTGTTCCATTTTCGATCTCACTTTAGTGGTCCGAAATCTAATTAGCCCAAATTTTCTCCATATTGCTTGTAGTATGTAGATTTCAACGTTGGTTGATGAGACTAAGTAAACGCAATATCTTGCCTAATTGAATTCAATCCGCGTCTCGCTGGGACTGTCAAAATAATTCGATTACCTTCTAATTTACGTAGAAATTGGGTGTTATAATGATCAATATTTGAATGTTGGTGCTTTCGCTTCAAATTAAAATTAAATGACAATTTTTCGATCGATGTTGTAAGACCACAAATTATTGCAAAGAGTTACCTGCTTGAAAAAAAAAACTGTTAGAGTTTAAGTCTTTGTATTACACTTACTGAATATTTTTTTTTAAGGTACAATACCCACTTACTATAATTGAAGTGTGCCTCAAAATAATTATGAATTGCCAAGCAAAAGTCAATAATAAATGTTAAATGATTAAATCACTTTTCCAACATACCAACTTCTTGTCCGGAAAAAGTACACTGAAACAAAATAAAGAAAACAAAAGATAAACGCAATCCATTCGCACTTCGCAGACAAAAATAAAAGGAACAAGATAAAGCAACGATTGAACAGAAAATCTTTTCCGTCAGTTTTATAGGGTGTCCTCTCTTTTCTCACAATTACACAATGTTGCAAATGAAAATAAATCTGAGAAGTTTTAAACTCAATCCGTAATGAATCTGCGTAAATCTGTTCCTTTGAGAAAGGCCTTCTATTTCTTATCGCACCTCTTGAAGGGAAAAAATCCTGGATTCAAAGGATCCTTTAGATTCTTTCATAATGAGGTGATAATGAAGTCTGAAATATTTAGGCTATTTTCGTAAAAGGTAGTTTTTGTATGAAAAATTACGTAAGACATGGCTTGGCTGTAAAGATTTTTGTGGTAACCGAAGAATGAGGAAATGTGTGAGTAATTAAGTTATTAATATGTTCTTATTAAATTATACGATTAGGTACTTAGATGGAGTAATTAGGAAAATGATAATATTAGACTATTTCAATACACATTCATAAGTAATCTCGTAAGTGTATTTTACGAGACTTTTTAAAATGACCGATGCCTGATCGTTTCAAATTAGGTATTGTTTCTTTTTCATAAACGATGCCTTATCGACTGTCCTGCTTTTAGTGCACTTGTACCTACTGTCTTGCACTTTGGAACACGTATACGGGGTCACTGCTAAGTCTGAGAAAGATGTGTTTAAATTTAGAGGGGCAATTCTCGTTATATTAACAAAGATCGCTATTCTAATCTTGGTTTCAAATTATCAAAAATATCTCTAATTTGTCTACATTTTGATATTGATTGTTGCTGAGCTAAAATTGCGATCAGATTTTGAATGTTTTTGGTTAAGAGAATTGACCTTCTGATCTACAACCAATACGCAAGTAGGTATCTAAATATGGAAAATCATGGATCCAACGACACGACGGAAAAGACAGTGAACAGAAAACCAGGTAAAGAATAAAACATGAACACAACAAAATCATAGGATTTGTAACAAAAATAAAGAGTTGAAGAACAGTGAAGCGAAGCTCGTATGCTAGGACGGTGCAATTGCCTATTCAAGCATTCAGAAACTTGTTCTGTGTATGAACTTATTTCGTTTTTATTGTGTTCGTATGAAGTTCTGGATGGCTGGGACACAGACGGCGGGGATTTAGGCATCAAAAGTTAACAGAACTGCGACGACTGTGGACGTTTGGTGTAAGCTTTATTTTTATTTGTGCAATGTTTTTTGTTTTTTTGGTTTTATGGAATGTACTACCTGCCAGTAGTAGTCTTTAGTTTTAAGAGCGCGTATACAGAAAGTGGGCAACGTCGCAAACAGCTGTCAAACACAGCTGTTGTAACCGTTTTAGGTGCAAAAAGGCATTTGTAAAGTTTCCAAATACTTTTTTACATCTAAAACGAAATATTCGGTGTTACGATACTAATTATTGCATTTCATAATCAATATTCTAGTTCATTAGTTAGCCATATTTCTTATTTTCATACAGTCATATTGACAAATTAGTCTAAACAGCGAAATATTTGACAGTTATTTGCGACGTTGCCCGCTTTCTGTATACACGCTCTTAATTAATTTTTGTGCATATTTATAAAGAGGATTTTTTTTTTGTAACGAATGTGCTCCGAAACTACTGGGCCTATTTAAACTATTTTTTCACCAGTAGATAGCTAGATTATTCCTGAGTAATATAGGCTATATAAATAAACACGGGTGAGGAGCAGTAACCAAAAACGTAACTTAATGTGGTTGAAATAAGTCACGCAGGCGAAGTCGCGGGTAAATTGCTAGTTTATTATATAAATTGTACAACAGCAAACTTACAATTTTCAGACATTATCTGCTAGATTTCGTCACGGATATAAAAAAAAAACAATAAGAATTTAAGAAATCCTAATTAAAGAGAAAATTATTAATTCTGTCACTATCCGACTGAACACGGGGAGGTTTGAAATATTCTTGTCTCAGAAACTAATTACAAAAGATAATTTAATTCCAAAATAATTTGAGCTATCAAGTAGTTCCACGTACAACATCTGCATTTATGGTAGAGTTGAGAAGATGAATTAATTACCTCGCAAATGCACTTTCCGCGGCGAGAAGCCACTTAGTAAAATAGCTACAGAAGATCGACTTTGTACGAAGAACGAAAACGCACACACATGTAGACACGCTTCACATACAAGAGCATTTTTTTTTTTTATACACGGGAAATTATCAAATAACTTCCCCCGCCCTGGGCGGGGCGGGAGGGAGTGTCAGACTTTTACTGACTAAAACCCGTCTATGTTCCTTCATGTGCCCTTTGCGTTCCGGTGGCGCGGTATCTCTTTCGAACAACCCGCAGCCCCGGCAGGCATCGGCCCTCAGTGGCCCCATCCAAGTTTGCTGACATCTCTTTGAGGCGCGCGTGGAACACGAACGCGCCGTCGACACGGTCTGTCGTTATTCAGTGAACGTACGGACGGTGAGCTACCCATTGCTCACCGTCCACAGACAGACCCGCGCCTACGGTGGCCGGGAGTCGTCTCGCGGCTCCCGACGCCCGGAGCGTCTACCGCGGCGGCCGCTGGGACGGGGGACCCTCTTTTCCCTCTCCCGTCCCGCCGCCTCCTTCTCTAGCATTACAGCTTCGCAGAAGGAGGCGACTGCTTCCCATTCCCTCTCGCTACGGACCATGGCCTGAACCAGTGCCGGACGCGAGAGGGCATACAAGAGCACTTGCTACTGTTATTCATTCGAGACCTACGTTTTAGTTGTGGTTTAAAGTTGAGCTTCTGTATCTAGTTGCTTTCTTCGTGAAGAGCTAAGTTTTCATCTATTTATTAATGTCATAATAACAATCCCCCACTCGGGCGGTGAAATGGTCTCGCTTTAATGCTATTCATTTCTCGTACAAAAGATGCGAAACATCTCGTAAATGCGTTGCACAGATTAATTGCTTGATACAGAGACTGTTCGAGTAAAAATATTGATGCTGTGATGTTAGAACGCTTAATTAAACTTACATAAAGAATGTTTTAACATTTTTGAAATAATATTGCATTTTGTTTTATTAGATTTTCGTTTTCATCATTTTTTTTTAAACTTAGAAGCCTACTGTTCGTTGATCGACTGATTCATCTATTTTACATTATGTGCGATGTTACAACTACCATATTGACTCTTTATTCATGGTGAAAATTATGTATGTCAAATTTTGACACCAAAAATAAATAAATAATGCCAAGGTTTTATTGTCTCACTGCAGGGCAAAGGCTTCTTCTCATTCAGAGAAGGTGAATGCTTCCTCAAGGTGGATTAGCGATTTCAGACTAATGTTCATTATTAGTCCAGGTTTTCTCATAAAGTTTTTCTTCACCGATGTCAGAGATGCAGAAGGTAAACTTAGAGAGTACCATATAAATTAAAAAAGTCACATTGGTATTTACCTGATACAGAAACCGTAACCTCGTGCATGAGAGGCGGGAGCCTTAACCATTGGGCCATCACGACTTCACTTACGACTACGATAAATTGACGTGGTATGTCAATCTGCTTAAATTTCAAGTTCTCTGAAAGTATTTGCTTTTGATTCTATTTTTGCGCCAAGAGGCTTGGTTTTACATTTAGTTAGAATTTTCTGGAATTTTCGCAATTTTACGTCGCCTATTATGCAAAACAGAATGTAATTTACTGTGCAAATACACAAACAACGGTCAACCGTACCTCATAGTAGATAACCAAAAGCGTTGTAAAAAGCCATTCGCATAAACTTTAAAAGCGCTTAAAGCCGCTGGAATACAAACGTACCTCGGTACTTTTTATGACGGAAAAAACGCAGTTAAGCTGCACAGGAACGGACGAATGTAATAACGATGCCTTTCACAGAGTGATTGGGAAAATAGCATTACTTGAGTTGCAGAGAGCTCAAAGAGAATTTAGTCATATGCGATACTTTTACGAGTACTCTCTGGTACTCGCTATGTACTGAGTAAATAACAGCGCTGCCTCCGAGGTCGTCGCTTTTGAATTTTTGAAATTTGCATTCGTAGTTCTATTTTCAAATGGGGACCGATTTATTTTTTTATGAGTGAATGATTTTGTGTTTGGAACAGCGATTGAGTGGAAACATGTTCATCGTAGTTTTGTTTTTTCATGCCAGTATTCTGTATTTTTTTGTTCGAACTATTTATCTTAGAACTTTACATAGCTATTTATTTGTAAGGTTAATGTGAATCTATTTAGACTAATACTAATATAATAAAGCTAAAGAAGAATAAGAAGATTTTTGTTTGTCTGTAAGTATATACGCGCTGATCTCTGGAACTACCTATCAATCGGATTGAAAAAACTTTGTATATGTCGCAAAGCCTCTATACCTATGTATAACAGGACGCTACAACCCAAGTGAGTGCGGAGCAGTAAATAAATAGGTACGTAACTTAATGCGAGTGAAAGAAAAACACTCGGACGAAGTCGCGGACAAACGCTAGCGCTAGTTATTTAATAAAATGAGTACTTGATATTAATTGAGTTCTTAATTTTTCAGATTTTTATGACACACAGTTTATATTTGGGTCATAAAATTCTGCAACAAATAAATAAATGAGTGAATTTCAACAGGTCCTATAAAATCTTCATTTCCGTGTTTTTTTTCATCTTAAGATATTTTTATAAAAAAAAACGCTTTTGTTAAAGTTTTTGATAATGTATATATTCTTGCTTAATGTCTGGCACATAACTTAAAAAACTAACGACATATCAGGATTAAAAATTTCGTGCCACGGCGATGAAACATGCGTGCACGGCAATGAAACAAGCGTCCACGGCAATGAAAGAACTGTGCCATGGCAATGAAAGAATCAATCCACGGAAATTAAAAAATATTTTATTTAATGAGATAGACAGATAGATAGAATAAAAATGATTGTTTATAAGACGAGGTCTTGATTCCAACACTTGTATGAGAGTAAAATTTGGGTAGGAGATATTACAAAAAATTATGAGAGTACAATAAGTAAACATAGACTGTTGTATTACACTCGCAACACTACTTACAAACTTTAATACTACAGTCTTTCTTTTCTTATACATACTCCTATTCTTTCTTTTGTAATATCTATCCAAATCTTACTTCCATTCGCTCTCGGAGACAGGCATGATCAGATATATTTTTACACTTGACAAAACAAAACAGCTTCTTCAGAAAACATAATTATATTGTGATCTGTAGCAAGTAAGATGCATTTTCAAAATAACAAGTACCTACTAAAAACACAATCATCTAAAATCAAATCAAATCAAATGTTTATTTGCTAGAGATATATTACATCATCTAGCTATACTCTTAAAACCTTTCAGGTTACATAATTATCTTTTATTAACCTAAGAACACAGTGTGAGTATATGGCACTATGGCACTACAAATTCAGCCTTTCAAGTTTAACTTACAGCTAACTTACACTAATCTTTATACATAAGTAAATCACATTTAGGAACTTTTTTGGCAGTCTTAATTATTTATTATAAAATTAAGCGAAATTATATTTAATCAGATAAGGAGGTACTCAAAAATTAAAATTTGATCATCATCAGTATCAGTATCAATTAGAGTAAAGAAAATAGTTTTTTTTCTAGGTTTATTAGTTGAATATAGACAAACTATCATCTGAATCACTACTTAAGTCTATATCTGGTTTTTTTGATGTTTTTGTATCGTTTTCCTCAAAAGTACCAGAATTTTCCAACTCTTTTAAAACTTCAGAGCCAACATTACATAAGTATGAGCACGATGGTACACTGGTAGCACCACTACAGTTTAAGTTTTTAAAATCATAAGTTTCTAAAATTATACTATCAAACTGAGGTACAGCTGCTGGCTGGATAGTTTTTGGTGTAGAAGTTGAGGATTTAGGAACTAATAGAAGTTTATCAGTTAATTTGACTGGACGCATTTTACGGAGAGAAGTTTTAGGTGTAGTTTTAGTGCAGTTTGATGAATGTTCAAGAGGAGTTGATATCTGGGGTTTAGTTAAAAAGTCATAAAATCCTAAGTGATTACCATGAGGGCATTCTTTGACATTGTTAAGACATTCAATATTTGTGCAAGATAAACGACGCATTGCTAAACGGTGGCCTGATTCTGCAGTCCACACAACTTGATGGACTTTTAAAGTACCTGGGAAAGGTTTCAAATTGTCAGGTAGTAACCAGTCCTTTTCAGTGATCTGATAATCTTCCACGAGTTCTATTTTAACGCCCTTGACAGAGGACTTCAAAGCATTCACAAACGCATCAAGATCAGGAATGTCACTCTGTAATGCAACGTATTGGTCAGCAGTTCTCTTTAAAAGTCCACCAACGCCATCTGGAGCACCTTTGCCGTGACCGCATTCACAATAATTCCAAACTACTTTGTTAATTGAAGAAATGTAGATCGAAAGTTGAGACATTATATAAAATATTTTTTTGTTACGATATTGTCCAGAAGGAGAATCAGAAACTATGTAAATATTTTGAACCCAAGGTACTGTTTTTTCTATTTCAGTCAAAATTGGAATCAGATGTGCCCACACTGCAGCAGCATCGTGTCGTAAAGATGTACTTATAGTACAAAAACATTGGGTTTTTGTCGTGTGACCTTCAATATTGAAATAAAGAACTGCAGTGTGTAGAGTAAACTGCTTTCTACTACCACCAAAGTGTACAGACTGAATTTCAGAATTATATTTTGCACTGTAATTTTCGCTAAAATCCATATGTATTAGACAGTCATTCTCTGTCAAATTTTGCTTAATTTCTTTAATTGCATCGGTCTGATTACGAATGTTGGCACAATGATTAAGGAATGGCTGAAGATTAGTTTCAAATTGCTTTATGAGTATTAACGGTTCTACGTGGTGTCGCACTTTTTCAACGTTGATAGCAGTTTTCTCAATACCATTTTTTGTGTAAGAGTTTTTCTGTTTTTCCCAGGCCCAATATAAAACTTTATCCGAGTTATCAATTTCTTGGTACATTACATGTCTGTTTTTACAGGTAGTGCACTTTCTTTGAAGACATTCCAGGTTATACATGTCGCAACATATGCTCTTAATAACCTCAGTTGTCGAATTTTCTTTTATGATATGATTCTTTTTTAGAGATTCAATTAGCAGATTCATGTTTTCGTGTTTTTCACACAGGCAAGTGTTGCGCATATTTATTTTTGGTTGCATCACCCAAAAAGGTTTCAAACGTGAAAACGTTACGTAGCTCATAGGTGGATAACCGGACTCTATGTATTTTCTGTGTAAATTTTTTATTGTATCTGTCATTAAACGTTTCTGTTTCTTTGTTCCATTTCTTGTTATCGTGTCGTTTTTGCCTGGACACATGCTGGAATTTTCGTCGTCTTCATAAAATTTGAGTACAATTTGGCGGAGTCGAGTTTGTTTTGGGTTACTTTTGTCGCTCTTATGATTCAAATCTATCGCTGGCTGTGTGTTTTCTTTTCCTTGATTGGTAACTCTATTTTTATCTCTCTGAATAAGAAGTCTTTCGAACCGTTTTTTATATAAATTCCTCTCGCGGGCAACTTGATCCATTTTTTTTTGTAATCGCATGAGCTGGGAGTGTTTAGATTTTTGGTATCTACGGAATTTTTGTTGCACATCACGTTGAAAATTTAATGTTGCAATAGAAGAATCTGATGCTGGACTATCAGGGCGTGATGTAGAATCTATGCTACTGATGTTTGGCGCTAGTTGCAGTGATCCTGGGGGTGACTGTTGTGGACTACTTGTGGCCGGAAAATTAGAGCTACTTGCTATTAGTGTGTCAATCCGCAAATTTTCACAGCGACGTCGGTTTGATTCAAGACGCGAGCTACGTCTTGTTAGAGGGGTCATCGGCATGTTATCGTTATGAGTTATTTGAGATAACCCAAAAGACGTTTCATAAGGCTCTATCGACGTTTCATTTGGTTCCATCCTTGGTGTTTCAGTATTTTCTACATCAGAAAACACACTTGGACGTGTTTTCTTACGAAGAATTGCTGTCTTTTTTTTGTAAGAAGCAAGTGCACTCACCAAGTTTTTCTTACGAAGATTCCGAAGCTTTTGCGAAGTCATTGCACTTCGAGGAACAACTACTCCTGCAGCCTTCTTTTTAAGATATCGTTCTCTTTCTTTTCTTAGATACTCCTCTTTTAATACAGGGTCGCTTCTTAATTTTTGACGTCGCTTTTGTTCAGCCAATCTTTTCCTCTCCTTTCTTTCCTCTTCAGATAATTTTGGTTTAGGCATCTTGGCATCCTAAAAATAAACAATTCATTATTAAAATCAGACTGTATTATGTGAGGGTGCTTGCGTGTGTGTGAGCGTATATTCGAGCATATATATGTATATAAGAGTGATGTGAGAGATGATGAGATGCGCGTTATTTCAATGCCTTAGTGTCTATTTTAGCTTATCGCCCCAACACGGGAGACGAGCTGCGTTCGCAAAATATGTGCGACCCGTGCTTACTAGGTAGTAGTGCAATACAAACAACCGATGTTTTTGGCGCGCATTTTTGATCGTGCAAGTATTAAGTTTTTGTAGTGTTTTGCTTGCTGTTTATAATTCTTCTAAAACTGTTTGCGATCTTGGACGCTTTTTTAATTTGGAATGTTTTGGATATGGGACGCTTATTACCTAATACCTAGTCTAACGTTCGTGCTTGTTAATTGTTTTAAAACTAACAATTAGAGATAAATAATTATAGATGTTGCATTTATATTATTTTTTATTTATACGTAGTGGTTTATGTATAATAATGTCTTTGGAATGCGTATTTGCTCTGTCTGTGAGTGATCCGCGCTATGCTCTATTGTATTGTAATGCTTACCGAGAGCGAAGACCGATTAGAGCTATTAGAACTAGTAGAATGAACTAGTTCACTGTCCGAAATGAACTAGTACGGAGCGATCTTAAAAATGACCGAGCAGGCACAAGACTACATTGCGGCATTGTGAAACGTGTTTACGTTGGTTGTGTTTCAAGCGAACTAAACAAAATAAGATGTCATGTCTCAAGAGCGATGTTATTTACCGAGACGTAATTTTTTGCGCCGACCCGATATTTAGTTGGTATTGTTGATCGAAGACTGACAGTAATCGGTATTACCAGTATTACAGGTGTAACAAAAGATGTTTTCTTTTCCTAATCATACCATGGCGATGAAAACACAAGTCACGGAAATGAAATACCTGGCCACGGCAATGAAATACCTGGCCACGGCAATGAAACTAAATTGTTTTACAAGGCATGGCAATGAAATTTTTTCATTGCCGTGTCTTTTTTTTCATTACCATAGCAAATTTTGGCCACGAAAACCATGGCAATGAAAGCACGGCGATGAAAATCAAGGCAAAAAATATAAATAACAAAAAAACTATGAACTATTCAAACAAATAAACACTTCACAAATTAACATATGACAAATGGTGTTCTATCGAATGCTTACTCATGAAGACAAACTTATTTAAATATAAGTTATACCTATCCACGGCGATGAAAGAAAAAATGTCCAGTCACATAAAAATTGAATACTTACATTTATGGCGCGAAAACGCAGGCACGTGTGTACGTCCTTCCACGTTGAGCACTTAGGCACCACTAATATGCAACGTTTAGCATACCGGGAAGGGGGACGCAAGTCGTAGGTAAAACAATATCCTTGAATATGATTAGGACACGGCGATGAACGATAGTTCTGGGACAAATGATTTTTTATTAACCATTCGTTGTTTTGTTTAAATATTTGAATAAATGTATTCCGTAACAATACATTAACTATTCATGTACCAAATAAAACTAGGTTTTAATATAAATAACCAATAGATTTTTATCAATGAGGAATAATACACAACAAGGTGAAGTGTGGACAAACACGGCAATGAAAGATTTCGAGGTTTAATTAATATTTTTGGAGTATTCATTAATCCAATAAAATAAAATATTTAGTGCTACACATAGATTACTATTTCACCTAACCGAAAAAAAATATGAGAACATTATAACTATGTTTTTTAGTACCGATTTCATTGATGCCACGCAATTTTTGATCCCGGGAAATTCACCCAAATAAATGAATTTAAATAATGACTCCTCCTTCTCTTAACAGAACGTTGAAAACGGTCAGAGAAACAATAAAGCTGCCTCGTCCTTATTCCCAATTCCATTTAGATAACAACACAAGAAAAAAGACGCAATAACTCACATGTAGATAAATCAAAAAACAAAAGTGCTTCGCTACTACTTCCAGCATGGAATACGTAATACGCCATTGTCTTCGAGTTCCAATCCGTCACGTCACTCAGAATAAGTCTTTGGTGAAATGTGAGTGATGTTTGGTGCACTTCAAGTTGGTAAGTCAAGCGAAAAGGCGATTGTGTGGCAGAGGCGATAAAATATCGTATCGTATATGACATAGAATGCAAAAGAGATTTTTTTGGCAGAATATTTAGAGCTCATTTTTGTTTTATAGATTGGTATTTTTTTTGTACTATCGCGTAGGATGTTTTTTTTTCTTTGGGTTTAAAATGTCCAACGGTTGGATACACTTTATAAAAAAAAAACATTTAAAAATATTAAAAATTAGATATAGACTTTTTGCAACTGTTTGGCATTTTGGGAATTGGACAATCTAAACATAGAGGATTTTTTTTTTACTGCCTTAATCAATTCTTTGGCCAGCCTTTGAGTCACGGGAAGTGTCAACCAACCGTTTAGATAAATTAATGCTAATTAGCCGGTTTAATGATGATGTAAATTAGGAACAGTGGTCGAAGTGATTGATGATTACCATAGTATTGATATAACTGTACCTCTGTTATGTCAATCTGCCCTGTTAGTCTCGTGGTCGCAAGCGCGACTGCTGGGCGAGAGGCCCTGGGTTCGATTGCCAGGTCGGGCAAATAGTGTTATTGGGTTTTTCCATTAGGCATTTCTCAGTAGCAGCCCGGAGTTTGGAAGTTGGTGGTGTAACACCCCCGTGCCTCGGACAGCACGTAAAACCGTTGGTCCTGCGCCTGATCTCTCTCCGGTCGTGTCGGATTTCGGTCCCTTCGGACTATGAGAGTTAGGGAAGAGGGAGTGCACCTGTGTTTGTGCACACACTTATGTACTATAATATCTCCAGCGTACGTGGCTAGTCTGCATTAAAATTTGCCGCCGTGGCCGGAATCGGTCTGGAGAACTACATTTACTATAGTAATCATTCAGATTGATAGACACACAGTAGAATTCTGTCTCTTCTACATTAGAGATGGCGAGACCTCAGTATTCCCAACGACAAGTTCCCTTGTGACCCCACATACCGTCTATCCAGGGACGAATGTACTGAAAATCTAATGTTTATAAAGCAAAACTAAACCTTACTCGTCATGAGCATAGAGTCTATTTTTCTTTATTTTGCTTCTACCATCTGCGTTAGTGACTTTGATTCGATTAACGTAGCTTAGTCTAAGATCCCAGTGTCGCCAGGCTTACGTTATTTGAGTATGACTGAAATTTTAGGAATACATAGAAGAATATTTAGTTGGAAAGGTATGCGTAATTGCTAGTTTCAAGTCTGGGCCATTTTTAGGTACAATAGGTACTTTTTTCTCTTATGTTATGACTGTATATGTTTTACAGGATATTGATGTAGGCTAATATTCTTTACTACCAATCACTTTCCGTTCGCGTCTGATAAAATACATACATACACACATAAACTCATGCCTTTTTCCCATGGGGGTAGGCAGAAACCACAAAACGCCACCTGCTACGATCCTTACATACTCCTTTCGCTTCGGGTCATACAAAACGCTGGTTATGAGTTATGCGCACCTGACCTTTCTGAAGAACCTCACCAATAAGGTCAGGATAGGTCTTTTTAGGGCGTCCCCTCCCGGCGTTGCCACTCACATATATACCATCACGCCTGTATTCCCCGAAGGGCTAGGCAGAGGTGTACCAATGTACACCCACAGTTCGCCGGTATATTTAGGTCCCATGTAATAGGGGGCGAGCCTATTGCCATTAATCGGGCACAAATCCAAAATCCGAGCTGCTACTGAGAATTTCATAGAAAAACCCAATACTTTTTGCTCGACCTGGGAATCGAACCCAGGACCTCTAGCGTAGCAGTCGCGCTTAGGACCACTAGGCCGTCGAGGCAGTTACCACTCACATCTGCCGCAAAATTAGCAAATTGATACGTAAGTATATATTTTATACATTCACAATAGATACAAATACAAACATTCTAAGATAAAATTCTCAGTAGCAGCTCGAAGTTAGGATTTGTGTGGCAATCGACTCGCCCCCTATTACATGGGACCTAAATCATACGCGCGAACTTTGGGTGTAAATTGGTACACCTCTGTCTATCCTTTCGGGGAATACAAGCGTCATGGTATGTATGCTAAGATGACGTAGGTCTGGCGACGATGGGTTCTCAGTCCATAGGCCGTCTACCTACGTATGATATATAACGAAGCGGCGGTGTCATCAGGTATAGTTTTTCACAAGCAAGAATAACGTAAACCGAGCAACCTCTACTTTTATTTTAGTTTAGACTTTTTTATTTATACTGAGTCTTGCTAGCCTTATGGGAAAACTAACTGACAGTAAGGAGTATAGGTAGTTTAAATGTTCAAAATCTAGTCGCAATATGATCTCCTCGACAATCAATCTGAAAAGAAAGATAAAATTAGAGTAATTTTTATCAAGTTTAACTAAATCGACCTAAAGATGATGGTCCAGTGGTTAAGGCACCTGCTTTTCATGTATGAGGTAGCGGGTTCGATACTGGATTGGTATTAATGAGACTTTTTTACCTGCCCTGACTGCTAAGCCGGAGGTCGTGGGTTCGATTCCCACCCAGGACAAACTTTGTGTGATGAGCATGATTGTTTGTTCTGTGTCTGGGTGTGATTTTATCTATAATATGTAGGTATGTATTTATAAATTATATAAGTAGTATATCAGTTGTCTGGTTACCATAACACAAGCTCTGCTTAGCTTGGGATCAGATAGCCGTGTGTGAGTTGTCCCAAGATATTTATTTATTATTTATTTATTTTTCAATTCATACGTAATTATTAATTAACGCAATTTATACTTGCTCAGTTTATCTTAAACATTTCTGACAATGCTGAAAAAAAGCGAGGAAAGCTGGACTTATAGTTAACTAGCTAACTGCCCGCAACTTCGGCCGCGTGGCTTATTTCAACTGTCTCACGTCTCTGGTTACTGCTCTGCTCCCGTGAGTCGTAACGTGATGTTGTATAGCCTATGGCATTGAGAAATAACGTGTCTTTCTGTATGTAAAAGAAATTTCTAAATCAGTTCAGTAGATCCAGATTAGCCTCTACAACCTTACAAACTCATAAGCTTTACCTTTTTATAATATTAAGTCTAGAAATTAACAGAAATCTGAAATCCTAATGATTGTTAATGATTTCTAATTAACATCCCCAAATGCGACAGAAACACAAAACAAATACAAATAGATCTATCTCTTCAAAAAATATTTACGCTATTTCCATTAAGACGTTTTATATTTGATGTAAATCGGTCGGCAACATTAAAAATTAGATTGGTTGTATCTAACTGACGTCTCTCGCCTTAATCTCGGGCTTGCGAAGCTCGGTAAACAGTAATCTTTGCCGACGCGCTTTGGTTCATAGAGTTTGTAAATGTGTAGAACGGTTGAGGTCATGTTTTCTGCCTATTAGATGATGACAATATGGGTCGATGTAATAGAAGTTCTTACCATACAACGTTGAAAATATGATCACATTTGAAAGAATCAGGTGGCATCAATTAATTAATACATAGTTGATTAGATGCAAGCTAACCAGAAATAATTCTTGGACAACAAGCTTGCTCTCATGTAAATATTTGACGACATCATTTAAATAGGCAAACAAAAAAAAATACAATCCATTATTATCCTTTACTAAATCTCTTTTTACTAAAGAAAAGAGTCACAAACATAGTGATATAATAAAAACCTCACAAATCCGCTTCTGAAACACTAAAGGCAGTATATCCAATTACAATCTTTGATTTATACAAGGTGTTATCGTACCATCACCATCATGCCTGTATTCCCCGAAGGGATAGGCAGAGGTGTATCAAAGAGACAGAGGAGAGACAGAGGTGTGGGTGTTATCGTATTAGCTGAAAAATTGAGATCAGATCCATTGAGTACAATGATGATGAATAAAGATTGTAATTGTATATACTTTTTTTTTTTCGCAGAAGGAGGCGACTGCTTCCCATTCCCCCTCGCTCCGGACCATGGTCTGAACCAGTGCCGGACGCGAGAGGGCGCCGCGCCGCCGCAATTGTATATACTGCCTTTAGTTACATGACAGCAAGCTTGTTATCCAAGAATTATTTCTGGTTAGCTTGTATCTCATCAAATATGTATTACAGGGTTTTATGGTAAAAAATGTGCAATGATGAGTACATCATTGTACATTTTTTACCACAAGACCCTGTTTTCGAGTTTTCAATTAATGCAATTACAGCTTGTATATCAATATCATCATAATCATATCAGCCAACCGACGTCAACTACTGGACATAGGCGTCCCCTAAAGATAGCCACAATGACCGGTTCAGTGACCTTTACCAGGGCGTTGGTCCAACTCATGTGGGGCCTTCCTACATTGCACCTTCCGGTGCGTAGAGCCTTACGACCTCGGTATCAATCTAGTCAACCCAAAACTAGATCTCAGTACACGCCCTATCAGCTGGTCTTAGGCATAAAACAAGCGTAAAGCAATGCCGCGTCTGTCTCATCATTTCATCAAAGCAAATGGAACTCTATCCAGACTTATTTCCGGGGGCGCTCGTTTGGAATAAACAAACAGGCGACCTACCAAATATAGAGGACGAGTCTTGATTTTTTCCTTATTGAGAGTTCGCACTAATCGATGTCGTGATCAAATATACGTGCCTATTTTATGAATAAATATTAGCGATCGGCGATCATCTTTATATTTGTGTTATGTTTTTGTTTGGATTGGGTTCCTTGGATGGGCTTTTCTCATTAACTTTTCTCAAGGCTAAGAACTATCGTTAAGTTTATCTGTAGGCTGATAAGTTGTTCGCTATATAGTTTTCTTTTTTATTTGAGATGGGTAAGGTCTTCACTACAGTCTTGGGCAGAGGTAACAAAGACAAAGTCTACGATGCAGTGAGCTTATCCAGAAGAAGCCTGTTCACTTTAACTTTGTAGATATTAGCGAACAATGCGTTCGGAAATACAGACGCAGGTAGAGAGTTCCACTCCTTTGCAGTGCGCATTATAAAAGATGATTTAAAACGCTTAGTGCTAATCGATGGAATGGCAACAAGGTTAATTGTGAAATATTTTGCTTTTGTTATAATGCAAATGACGGGGTATGTCTGTCGGATGCCCGCTAAACTTGCGGGAGCAAGAGTGGAGTCCTGACATACTTAGACGGGGTCGCTGCAGATCGAGGGGAAGATGGGGTAGTTTCCTCAAGAACTGCCCCCCTAGCCAAGTCACAAACGATAATCGTAAACGCTCGGTAGGTACCAATAGATTTTCAACTTAATACCCAAGAGCCTTAAGATGAAAATCTATTAAAGATTTCTAAGCGTTAGCGACTGGAACGAACGAAAACGCTATGCAATCTTCATTAGATCTTCAACTTAAAACCAAGTACATAAAGTTGAAGATCTATTAAAGCCTACTCAGCGTTTGCGTTTATCGTTTGTGACTTGGCTAGGGGGGCTGGCAAGCGGAGGTACAACACAGCGCGAAGTAAAAGAACCCCATTATTTCCATTTCCCTCTGTGTTGTACCTCCTTGAAGGCCTTTGCCCAGGAGTCTGACAAGTCAAGTCAAGAGTAGTAAAAAGTTTTTTTTTATGGCCTACTATTAGTTGTTCCGGGTCGGTATGTTTGTACCTAATGACATATAATAATTCGATCGTGGTATGTGGGTATGTAAGATCAATTCAATCAATTTAATTTGGCTATTATAAATCCCACATAATTTTGATAGACGTGGATTTAAATACGTTTACTTCTGTAATCAAATGGTTTATTATCGAGTTAGTAGCACAAAAATGTACCTACTAACATAAAAGAATAACGTCTAATAATGCTTCAAGAAAAATTGTTTAAATCCTCAACTAGAGCTCAAATTTTTCCAATAAACGTTTTATTGGAAATATTTGATCGACGATTTCGTGGAAGTGTCAAAGTTATTCCTAACCTGTGTAACATATTTAAGGGTAATGTCGCCGGTATTGTGACCTACCGTAAGCTTTTGATATAATGTTGACAGTTGAAGAACGATGTTCTCATTCAGGATTCACAAATAAACGGGTACATATTCAAAACATGCTTTTATTTTACTACACTAGGATTTTTTCCTATATCGTGGTGCGTTTACAAACATATATACTCACATACACAAACAGCCAGAACTGGGTGTAGGCATCGATCCCGAGACACGCAGCGCAGTAGTCGGTCACTCAGCCACTGCGCCAACAGCGCCTTCTAACTCAACGTCAACTTGTGAGTATAAACTGCCAGTCAAGCATACTTGCTATGTTAGTACTTACTGACCATAACTGCCTATGCTAAAAACGTCAATTGTTAAAAAAAAGCTTTAGTTTCAGCTATCACCAAATATAAAAACAAAAAATAAAACTAGCCTATTATTGTCCCACAGCTGGACAAACGCCTCTTCTCACCAAGAGATGGCATGAGTATTTATCCCCACGATTGCTCAATACGGAGGTATACCAGGATTTTTTCTAATAGAAACTTTATTCTTTAAAGCATAAAGTTCAATAAACAAACCACATGTCATTAATACAACAATATTACATTTAAATTGTCCACATATGATTAAGCCCACAGTGCTAATCCAGGGCATTGAATAAACACTATAGCTTAGTTAGAACATTGTCCGATCCACGTGGCTAATCTTCAATTAGTTAGGACGTCGATTAGAAGGCAGTGTAGGTACTGTTGAACAAACTATTTAGTATACAGGCAAAATTATTCGTCTTTCTACTACACTGCCTATATTATTGTAACTTTTTGAGCTTATGGCATACTTAAGAGAGTAATGTATGTAAAGGTAAAAGAATTGTCTGTTAAGCACACTCACAATACTGTTTTAAAGTAATTGGGTAGTAGACACCATTATGCAAAAATTCCAAGACACAACTACACTCAAAAAGCACTTTATTTAAGCCCTGAAAACCAGATGAGTTTTTTAATAACTATAAAATTCGAGTTTTAATTGCCTAGATATCAATAAACAGTTAGTTAATTGAATTGACATGCCAAAAAAGTGATGTCATAGTTTAGTATTATCATACAAAATCTATGAGGGGAATAGCGTTTTGACAGCTCGTAAAAAGTCAGCAATTAATTAATAGTGTCATCTACCCAATTGCAAGTAAGCTGCCTTTATACTAAATAGTTTGTTTGCCTGTACATAAACTGTGTAATTATCCACGCATTAAAGGAACAGGAAATGATGGGATATAGCTTAGTAACTAAGGCGACCCTAATGAGGAGATTTAGGTTTGAACAAAGGAGGTTGGAACGCAATGATGTTTTTGTGGGAAATAGTTGTATTATGTACGAACGTGCACACACATTTACTTGTGCGATAATAATATTACTAATAAATAATCCGGAATACGAAATGATGTATAACAAAACAATTGGCCGTTCCGAGATAATACGAAAGTTATTTTATTTGACGACACGGTTGGCGTTGTGGCTGTGTGATTGGGTGCTGCGCTGCGTGGCGCGAGTTCGATTCCCGCACGGAACAAATATTTGTATGGCCTACGGATAATTTAGAGGGTCTGGCTGTTCGTATATGAGTGATTTACATTTGTGAATGTACCCACGACACAGGAAAAAATGAAAGATTCGGGCAAAAAAAAGTTGGTGCAACGTTGTAATGTTTTTCAAAATCTTGTTTTCCTATTTAAGAACGGTTTTATCGTCACCTCCTTAGTTGCCCGTTGTGCACATCCACCTGCACCATCCAAGACTATATGAGGCCAATGATAACGCTATAAAGGTTACTCAATACTATTCGAACAAAATGGCTCGAAAAGAAAGAAGAAGACGGCTTTATCATTATACTCGTATGATAGGAAAAAAATACCGTTAGCGTTTACGTTAAACCTTGATATTTTTTTTCTTTATATTTTCAACGTTATCGCACGCAAAATCATACCTGTCTTCCCGTGACACACATTTTACTTATTCCAAAAACTCGTGCCTATCCCTTAACAAAATGTTATCAATAGATATTTATTATGAAAGGTTACAGCTTCCCTGCACTTAATGTAAAGGGAGCTTTCCTAGAAATGTATGTATTAGCTCCAGGATATCGAAATGTATTCAATCGAGATGATGTGCCAGATGTAGCATGACGTATGTGTAAATAATAGACAGATATAATAATAATATTCGTGGCGTACACAGAGATATATTGATATACAGGCTGTGTTCAAGTTAAAATATTAAACTATTTTTATTAACATTGCTTCCGAATCTTTGGTTTTTGATGTGGGATGTCAAAACTACCCCGTTGGTCTCCTGGTCCTAAGCGCGACTGATGATCGTGGGGTTCTGGGTTCGATTCTCAGGTCGGGCAAAGAGTGTTATTAGGTTTTTCCATTAGAAATTTCTCAGTAGCAGCCTGGAGTTTTCAAGGTGGTGGTGTGATATCCGTGTCTAGGAAAGCACGTAAAGCCATCGGTTCCGGCTGTCATTTATAGATCTTTGACAGTCGTTACGGATAGTCAGGAGCCAGAAAGTCTGACAACCAGTCTTACCAAGAGTCAGTCGCTGCATGTAAAACACTGGATAGACTGGAAAGCCGACCCCAACATGGTTAAGAAAAGCTAAGCAGATAATGATTTTAGAATGTCAAAAATTACTTACAACTTATGCAGGTATTAAGCTGATAACACACATTTCTATCATGAATCGGTACTTCTCACAATCGTGCTATTTTACAATAGGAATCCTGTACGTATAAAAAGTATATTCAAATATAATCTCCCTCATTATTAGATAATCTGATGTTTTATATTTATCCTGTTAAACCTTGGCAGTTAACCTCGATTTGTACAACATTATTCTTATAAAAAAGTAAGGGTTTTGTTAATAAAACAAAATACAGGTTGACTCCATTGATTTGTATATCAATGGTTGACTCTTAATTAATCGGAAATCTTTCAAGGAGTGAGAATCCTCACGAATATGAACAGCTTTTACTATTCAACCAACTCCAAAATGTGATTATGTCAATGTGTCTATACGAAATATCCCTACCGCAGCTAACAAAAGAGCTGATAACCTTGAAACGTCTGAATCGATTTTGATAAAACATATCTTAGAACCACCGCTAGGAAAACTGCTTTTAAATAATAAAAATCGCATTCAAATCGGTTCACCCGTTTAAGAACTACGGTGACACAGACACGTCACACTTATAACACCCCTCTTTTGGAGTCGGGGGTTAAAAAGAGTGATACAATACGATCAAAATATATGGATTAAGTGATTTCTTTTCAACATTTCAGCATTGATCCTATAGTAAAAGTTGTTCATATTCGTGAGTACTTTCACCCCCATAAAGATTGCCCATGCAATATAAGTCACCCAATATTTGCGATGGAGAATAAAATCACACCCTATGTACACTTGTAGCAATTTATTTTTCCGCTTGGTTACATAATACCCGATGTGTATATGGTTTCTAAATAGAGAGCGCTAGATTTATTTGGTATAAACTTGTTTATCACATTAGGTACATTTATCCTAGGACATTGACGTTTCTGGCTAGGGCATTGCTAAGCGATTTTAGTCCTTAATCCAGTGAGTATATTACTTACTTTATGTTTGTAAGAATTTAGGTCAAGGAGTTAATCCTACTGCTATTATAAACGTGAATTTTTGTGAGCATAGATGGATGGATGTTTGTTACTCTTTCACGATTAAACGGCTGAACGGACTTAGCTGAAATTTGACACGGAACAATTTTATTCCGTTTTTGTGTTTCCTTGGGATAATTTAGGACTGTAGCATAATTTCGACTGTTACCTAATATTTTCACTGCCATTTTTTTTTCTCTAGCGTACTTTCTCTCACTGCTGGTCAAAGGCATCCCCTTATTCCTCTTTTCCCGTGCCACTTCGAACCAGCCTTCGTGGTACTCTTCAGATCATCACACCACCTCTGGACGGTTTTCGGTAACACCATCCTCCATCTATCAGCTAGCTATCAGCTCCCCTTTGCACTGTCACGAATAAAATAATAAAATACTTACACCATCGCAAAACAACCGCTAACATAATTAGTACTAAAGCATTTTGCTGTTTTAAACATAAGTTTAAAACAAAAGACGCTCGCTGTGATGGAACTCTCTCTAAAAACCGCTGCGACATTTAAGAAGCAGTTACGGTAGCAAGTTCTGGAAGTCGCACCTGGCATAGTACATTAAGTACTTCACATTTATTATCATTCCATTGAAACTTTTGATGCAGGGGATGCAGCCGGTTGCGGTTTGGATTTTACTGAGTTACTACTGTCTAACGGAGATTCATTCAAATGTATATTTAACTTGCTTCTATGTATTACTGCCCCAGTAGGCTGCTGGAAATGTTACCTAGTGAAATGGTGAAATATAGATGCCACCGACATTCAGTGCCGCAGACGATGGCTCAATTGCAGCCATTTCTTAGCGGACGATGGATTGCCCCAAAAAAAATATTCAATGACACTCGGTAATAATATTGGTTTCAATTAGTGATAAAATGTTTGTAATTGGACCACTCATTTCAGAGATTGTAACTTGTATCTTTATACAAGAATTAGAGTTTGTTTATCTGTATAAACAAACTCTAATTCTTTATAATATTAGTAAAGATATAGATGATTTGAATAATAAAATCGAGTCATATCAAAAGAACTTGCTCATACAACCTACTTCTTAGGATGCAAAAATTACCTAACTTAGCAGTAATTAAAATACTCCTTTCAAGAAGAATCTCTTTAATTTTGTAACATGATACAAAAACAACTATAATAAACGGAATTTTATATCAAGTTGTATCTTGTTAACGTCTAGGGGGCGCCACTAATGAGAATTTAAATATTTCAGAGGAAGCGGGTAGGAGGAAAAATCCTCTAATTCTTAAAGAGAGCTTTAGCTAGGTAGTGTAAGTTCTGAAAATAATTACATTTCCTTATTTACTTTCTTGTTGATCTATCTAAGATTATTTTTTCCTAGATTATTTTTTAACGGTCGGCTTTTCGGTGCTGAGATTTACTAAGTCTCATGTTTTTTTTTCTAGCTTTACAGAAAACGTCTTTCAAATAAACACGCAATTGAGCTTACTTTTGCCAAATGGAGCTAACCAACATTCTTTTAAAAATGTAATTAAATTAGTTTGATACTGATTCAATATTCCAAATGAATTATATTACTATCCAGCAAAAACAGTAAAATGTAATGTAATCAAACTCATTACAGTTCGATAAATTGGAGAAGTTTTGACGTTGTTCTTTTTTGGCAGAACTACTATTTCAAATTCTTCTCTAATTGTTTTCTTTGATGAAGAAGGTCAATATAATTGCACTAATAAAAAATAAAAAAAAATCTGACCACAATCTCATCTCAGCCACAATCAATGTCCAAAAATGTAAGCAGTAGTAAATTAGTAGCATTTTTAATAGATTAATTAAGCTGCGATCGTTCCAAAAAGTTAGTCGAATTAACCCATTTTCAGCTACACACAGCAATACGCCTTGTCTACCTACTTTCCTTTCCTTTCCGTTTTCATAACATTTTTAATAACAGCAGCCTTCGGGCCGACGTTAGCACGAACAATATAAACAGTACAATAGTACACTTTCATTGCAGCACTTCGCAGGCGGAGGTAACGGGATGTAACAATAACAGGCATACATGTACCGAAAGGTAACGCGTTTTGTTACTGTAAGAGGCGCGCCAGACTATGCGTTGCGGCGTTGCAGCGTCACACGTTAGTCGCGTTTGGTTCCCCACAAACTTTACGCTTTAAGCAAGACGAACGTCTCTGTTCCTTGTTTATACTATAAGCTGCGTGCCTTTGCATTAGCTAATTCTACTAATTAAAAACGTCCAAAATGTAGTCGTAATGTAATCCATGCGACAATAAATGTGAAAAAAAATTGATTTTGACAGATTGAGACGGATATTAGATTGCGATCGTTCTTTAAACTTACAGGCCTCAATGACAAATGTGACAGGTTTAAGTCTAGTATTACATAGTCTGTTCACTACAATGAATCAGAAAAAGAATATAACAATAACAAAATAATTTACTTTTAAATTATTGTAGTTTTATAAAAGGAATTTAATGTGGCGTTTTGAAAATGCAAACTCCGAACCACCGGCAAAATCGTTGCGGCGCGGCACCACAACGCATTGTGTGGCCCAACTCTAACGTTTTTGAGAATTAAGCTAAGCCACAAGGGAAAATGATGGCTATTTAAAGTCGCTCAGAAAATTCGCATAGAAGATAAGCCAGTAATTGCGGACGATCTTGTGGGAATGTCGGAAAAATTCCGCCGACGCCGAATTTTTATCAATACCTATCTGTCTTTGAAAGTAAAATAGTAGTATTTGAATTCTTTTGGTACCGTGGAGGTGGGTCATTATGGTTTATCGTGCGAGGTCTCGGTGGAATTAGTGGTAATGGTTATTTTCTTTGTATGTTTCAGGCATTCTGGAATTTCAAAACATTTTCAGTGCTCGGCAATAAACGCTGTAGGTAAGTCTTTTACACAGTGTAAGTATTGAAGTATTGAAATTACGTGTTTGTGTTATTTATTGTGTGTAGAATGTGGAAAAAAATCCTTCGTTCCGACCTGAAAAGGGGTCATTGTACCTACTTATCATTATGAACGAGATTTTTATTGTAAAAATCAAATCGCTTCTCAAATGTATTTACTTTTTTGTTAGTCATGCGAACACAATTCAATGCAATAATGCATTGATCTGTTGATTGTTTTCATAATACCATATAATGACCCCTTTTCGGGTTGGCCGGAGATTTTTTACCACATTGTACTTACAGGTTGTTTTTACAGGAAAAGTTTTTAATATGTGTGGAAATTATTTTTTGATAGTTTAGTTTAAGTAATAAAACACATAACCATTATTTTTTCAATACTTTTTTATAAAATATAAATAAATATACCATCACGCCTGTATTCCCCGAAGGGTTAGGCAGAGGTGTACCAATGTACACTCACAGTTCGCCGGTATATTTAGGTCCCATGTCCACGTCCCATAGGGGGCGAGCCTATTGCCATTAACCGGGCACAAATTCAAACTCCGAGCTGCTACTGAGAATTTCATAGAAAAACCCAATAACACTTTTTGCTCGAACTGGGAATCGAACCCGGGACCCCCTGCACAGCAGTCGCACTTGCGACCACGAGACCAACGGGGCAGTTTACTACTATAAAATACTTTTTATGTTTTATTTTTTGCATTTTGAACTTAAATTACAACTGTTTAGTACATAGTGATGATATTAGCGGTCAGTAAACCGATCCGAGCGCACAATTAATGCCTACTTACCGCGCCTTTGTCACTCATAAAATAAGTTTCAAAGTAGACATCTTTAGTAAACAATAATGAAACTTTTCGCAATGAAAAATAACTTTTCCTGTATCATTCGTACGAGAAAAAATTATAATTATCTATATGTATATTAAACAGACAAAACTAAATATTGTAATAATTCCTTTTTTCGATGACACACTCCTTCCTGCCTACCCCTTCAGGCTTACAAGCGTAGTAATATGTTACCCGACTTTTCCTAACTAGAACACAGTGGTGTGCCACAATATACCTCGGGACACTCTTATCATTAGTCACCTTTGACGTCCAATTAGTGAGTTGTCATTCCCACACACTAATTACTTAATACCAATTGTACTACTGTCCTTATATATGTCTTGGGTACGTCGGACATTTCAATAAGACTTGAGGTTGGTTAAGAAGGTCAACTTGGGGATGATTTATGTAAAAGTGTGAGGGAGCTGACTCGTTAGCCTAGTGGTTCTAAGCGCGACTGCTACGTTAGAGGTTTTGGCTTCGATTCCCAGGTCGAGCAAAAAGTGTTATCGAGTTTTTCTAGGAAATTCTCAGTAGCAGCTCGTAGTTAGGATTTGTGCCCGATTAATGGTACTTTTTGCTCGACCTGGAGATTATTCTCATCTCATAATAATGTTTTTTATTTAATAACAAATGGTGCTATTACCTGGAAAGGTAAGGTATTTATTTATTTACAAAATCAGAGTTGAAAAACATAATTTGTAACAGAGGTGTTCGTGGTATGAATTAGACGTGTTTCTCACGCCTTCAGTAGTGTTGCTAATTACGGTTCTAGGAAATTAAATTGTCCTACTAATATTATAAATGTGAAAGTTTATGAGGAAGGAAGGTTGTTTATTATTCAATCACGCCACAATGCATGCAAAATAAATACAAAAGTTCTGTAACTGATAGAAAGCTACACTATTTATTTATTTACTAGCTGTTGCCCGCGGCTTCGCTCACGTCAGCCTTAGTGTTACTTATACTTAACCAATTAAGGATTGAATACTATGTCATCATAATCTTCCAACTAAGTCAAATGGTTTCTAAGGTTAATAATAGTTACAACTGTGGGTTTTAGAAATTAGTCAGTAGACGCCCGGAGTCTGATTTTTTGTCCCGTTGGTAATGAGCTTGCGCCATGCCTGGGATTAAAACATATTTGTGGGGAGGGTATATGATATGGCTTTACTTTTCCTTTCGAAAATACTGTGATGTGGTGTCGAAAATTTACTTGTTTCTCTTTCTCTAACCGTTGAAAAGCATTTTTAATAGGTTCTGCTTTAACACTCACATTGTAGCTTCGATCTGTCTAGTATCAAAACAGTAGAAATGAATCTTGTAATCAGAGCAACTGCCAACTAAATCTGATGTTCGTGTTATAACCAAGTTAATAATAATTATATGGTTAGGAAAAAGTATGGGCACAAAACAGTAAGCATATGACTTATTAAAAGGCTAAGCAGTTTTACCTCTCAAATTACCTTTCATCTATTGCAGAATGATGGTAATAGATAACCTTCATTTTCATTTTGAAGTTCATTTTTAAGTAGGTATGCAAAATATAGTCTGTTGACAGTACCCTACCTATTAGAAGAAATTCTGCATGCGATGCATGATTAATGATTGATGCATGATTCTACATGTATCGTGAAAGCTTGAAGTCTGAGAGACATTTTTTATATACGTATAGGTTTAATTAATTTTGGTACACTTCCTGTTGTAGCTAATTTATTTCTGTTTAGCTATTGGAATAGAAGTATGCTTTTTTGGTAGCGTAGCGCAGCCCAGACAGTAAAGTATTGCACACATAACGTTTGCAGATAAATCCAGGGGCGTAGCTACCGCCGTATTTGCCGTATCAATTATACGGGGCCCCCGGGCCATGGGGGCCCCCACTCAGACATCTCACTATTGTCCATAGAGGCAGAAACTTTAGAGAAACTAAAATCATCATCAGCCATAAATGATTTAATAAATCAGTTTGCCGAAAAAAAGGCAAGGAGAGTGAATATTTAAAATTCGATTTTTATTTGTAAAATGGGTAAATTATGTGATAAATAAATATTTCTTCTCACAATATTTTTTTTCTTTTGTGAAAAATCTTTACCTCCACATAAGGGCCTCCAAAAAAAATTTTATACGGGGCCCCGACAAGGCACGCTACGCCACTGGATAAATCGTACGACACTTGTATGAAGTGTCAATGACGCAGGTATTCTCCGGACATGTTGACATGAGATGTCAACATGTCCGGAGAATACCTGCGTCAGAGCATCATGGTACTCTTTAAATAGTCTTAAGTTAACTTGGTAACTCTTTAAATAGTCTGAGGCGCCGTTTTTTACTTACGAAAAATATTCTTAGCGTAGCTAAAATTTGTGGAACCAGTAGAATTCTGTTCCGGTCATTTCTCTTCAGTCGAACCATGCATATTTTTTAAATTATGTAAGGGAAAAAACTAAACCCGTCTAAACCTGTTTTATTATAATATTGAAATCATACTGCATCAAAACAAAAACCTATTAAAATAATAACAAAAAGTAACAATTGATTGGAATTGAACCCACACAAAATATTTTACATGGTTTTCATAAAACAGCGAAACTATTCACTTTATTTACGTAACAATGAACTAAAAATAACCATTCCTATACATGTCATATTTGAACTGCCCCGTTGGTCTCGTGGTGGTAAGCAAGACTGTTGATCGTGGGGTAACGGGTTTTTCCATTACGAATTTCTCAGTAACAGCCCGGAGTTTGGACGTTGGTGGTGTGACACCCCCGTGCCTCGGAAAGCACGTAAAGCCATTGGTCCAGCGCCTGATCTCTCCCCGATTGTGTCGGATTGCCAACACGTCGGACTATGAGAGTTAAGGAAGAGGGAGCGTTTGCTCACACACTTGTGCATTTTAATAGGTATCTCCTGCATACTTGGATAGTCTGCTTTAAGATTAGCCGTCGTGGCCAGAATCGGTCTTGTATTGAATTCTATTACACAATTAACTGCTTAACTCCTTGTGGCTATGACTTGATGATTTTTATTTCATAGGATAAATATTATGTTAAAAATCTTCAATATTTTATGTATTTTATAACAGTCCCGTGGTAAAATCTTTACAGACAATAAACATAATGCAATAATGCTTACCTACCTCACTCCATTATTTGTTACAAATACCCAAATAGCCTCACTATTTTTTACAAAACCCACCACCCAAAGAGAGAAGTAGATTGTGGGAAGCAAGACATCCGCCACCTCATAACTATTTGAAGCTGCCAGAGTACCTGCTTCCCGGTAGTGAACTCAGTGATGTATCTGGAAGGTACTGTACATGTCTCAACTGGTGTAAATTATTGTTAGGGGAATCATCGATGCGAAAATAATTCAATCGCGTTATAATACAGCCATGTGTTGCTCGACATTTAAAGACTATTTTGTCAAAATTTAATTTAAAGAGTCAAACAGACAGTTTTTTTTAACAATACTTATATTTTCCGCTCTACTTTTTTGATTTTGATAAATGAATAATTTTGACTTCAATATTGTTTATATGAAACTATAATTTTATTATTTATTTATTTATTACTCATACAAATTTTTTATTCTTAAAGTAGGAATTGTCTCCCAAAACCGTCTAGACGGTTTGACTGGGGGATCGTACAGTCTCACTCTCCTTAGTTATATATTCTATGTATATCTACGTATATATATCTACATCCACACACACACACAATTGTATAGGCATTATTTTTTGCAGAAGTAATAAAATATATTTGAAAAATAAGAAAGCAAAATGTTATGGCGCAAGAATGCCTACTTCAATTTTATTAAAGTTTGGAAATGTTCTAGCATTAAAAATGTATTTAAAAAATCACAAAAAGTAAAACAGTTATTGGGGTTCGAACTCAAACCCAGCGACTTGTAAAGCGGTCACCGAACCATTAGACTACATGCTTCGATAGGAAACAAACTAAAATAGCCGTTCTAGTCTGTCACGATTAACTGCTTAGCTCCTTGAAGGTATAGCGTTATGATAATTATTTCAGTAGTATAAGCCCCAGCTACCTAAAGTATTCTTATATTTAGTCTCGTATTTTTATAAACGCGATGTAATCTGTAGGAGAACAAAAGATAATGCAACATTGCTCAGCCCCCAAAGCAGATAGCGTGATAATTTATAGCCTACGGTCAAATTTGGTCTATGTGGAATATATGTACAAAAATTGAACAGAATCTGTCCGGCCGTATTTACGTGATGCTCTAACAAACAAACAGACAAACAGACAAACAGACAAAAATTCTAAAAATTATATTTTCGGCATTAGAATCATTCCCCGACCTCGTAGCAATCACTTTTTCTCAAAAATATTAAATGTACAGTTTTGACATCGCTACAATTTTATTATATGTATAGATGTAAGATATATATTATGTTACAATAAATTAACGAATAATATTAAAGTAGATAGAGTAAATTAGGTAAACAATGAGACTTTTATTAGAGTGTGTACATACATACTTTATTTCACAATTTCTAGTAGTTTTTCCGTGTCTGCATAATTGTGTTTTGCCAGGTATTCCTGAACTAGTAGATTACACCTATTATAACTTAAACTATAAATCTTTAGTACTCTGTTAAACTGGTTATATAAGTAGGGTCCCAAAAATAAGTAAAAACGATTAGCAAAAGCATGTTTCGTCCGAAGGTTAGCACAAACCAAATCTTTTCTCCTCCTATCTGAGGGTACTGGGTTAAAATAAAGTTCAGTGTGTTGTAATAGGATTACGTTCAAAACAAACAATTGACGTACTGTTAGCACCTTGCATGCTATATAAAGCTGATGTGTAGGAAATCTGAACGGACGAAAAGTAGCAACCTTTAAAACTGCTCGTTGGGCGCGTTCTAGGGGCAGCAAAATTGATTTAGCGACACCACCCCAGGATGTTATGCAGTAGGTAATAATAGATTGACACAAAGCCAAATAAACCTGTCTAATTATTCGAAAGTTGGCAATGTGACGTAAGTTTTTAAAAATGTAGATTAGTTTACGCACTCTGGTGCATAATAAATCGATGTGTTTGCGGAAGTTCAGATTTGAGTCAATCGTAATACCTAGATATTTGATATAGTCTGTTTTCGCTAAAGTGGGGCAAGTGCATGCAATGTCAGCATAATGTAAATTACAATTGTTATGCGCTTGAATGCTTAGATTAGTAAAAGTTGGATTAGTGTTTCTCATTGTAAATAATAGGTATTTTGTTTTGTCTATATTTAGTGTTAAGAGATTTTTATAAAGCCAATTAGACACAGTATTAAAACCTTTCTGTGCAACATCATAGGCGTCGGCTGTCGATTTAGCTGCGAACAAATGTTGCAGTATTACTTCTACGTGGATGAAACCGCGGGGAGAAGTTAGTTAAAAGTAAATAAAAATAAAAATTGAAGATATGTTGGGTAGGTATATTACTATTTAAAAGATGAATGTAGTAATTTTCATACAATAATTGTACATTATTTATTACTACAATGATTCATTTTTTTTGTATCAATTTTCATAAATTCAACGTCCATAACGCCTGTATTCCCAAGGGTTAGGCAGAGGTGTACCTACCACTGTACACCCTCAGTTCGCCGGTATATTTAAGTCCCATGTAATAGGGGGCGAGCCTATTGCCATTAACTGGGCACAAACCCAAATCGAACCCAGGACCTCTAGCGTAGCAGTCGTACTTAGGACCACTAGGCTAACGAGGCAGTTCATAAATTCACATTACTTGTGTTTTCACAAATACACATAATAAAAATGATGAATGATAGTGAACTGTCAATCCATACTAATAAGTCTGTCTGTATGTCTGTCTGTTACGCATTCACGACTCGTGGACGAAGCCGCAGTCACAAGCTAGTGTCCAATAAATTACAGTTTATGCAAGCCAATACATTATATCGAGCGTTATGATTGCTTTGTAAACAGTTGACGATCAATTGCATATTGTGTGGCTACCAATAATTGAGTTATAATATCTATATAGGTACCTATAATGACGTTTGTTAATATGACTTAGTAATTGCTATCAACTACAGCGAAGCTGAAGCAATCGCCTTGCCTGAAATCGGCCGGATCACATCATCTTCATCAATTTCTATCTATAGTAATATGTAAAGTGGCAAGATTTTTTGTTTGTTTGTTTTTACCGAATAAGATACGATTCATTAAAATTTTAAGGAATTGTCAGTCTTATTACATAAGACATACATACATACCATCACGCCTGTTTTTCCCGAAGGGTTAAGCAGAGGTGTGCACACTGTTTGCCGGAATGTTTAGGTTTACATAAGATATAGTTAAACATAACAAATATGTATATATGCGTGTGTGTTAAACGTATTGTAGTGTGTGTAATTTTTTCTTCTGAGTTGCCATCTCCAAAACAAAATCTCCTCATTTTATTTTATTTATCAGTTCGATATTCTTTTTTTTTTCACGGGCCGTACCCTTTGCTTAATGAATTGGGTTTTGTATTTCTTTGAATGGTTATTAAAATAAAAGATTAATATCGAAAACGTTTCTGTTACTGATTGTTGTAACGAATAATTAAACTTTTGAAAAAGAAAATTTGTTTTTAAAACATAAAGCAAAACTTGTAGCAAACGAGGTCCGAGCCGTTCTAAAGATTGGACGATGTTTGTCGATAGTAATTGACTGTGTGGTCACTAGACTATTTGCTTAGTCTAGTGTCGATCTAGTCTATGGACCATCCTCTCAATTATTGAAAGAGGGTTTTCAAATAATCTAAGATCTTTGCCTTATAGGTTTGTATGGTAAAAAAAACTGAAATGTTGATAGGATTTGTCGCAAATATTTTTAAAGTCGTCGAATGTGCAGTGCTTACATAAAACACGTTCAGGTTAGTACAAATACGCTGCAAGTGATACTGCCGGTCTATTTTTACCAAACATTGCGTGTTAGTTGATATGGATTTATACCTTCTGATTGTAATTATGATATTGCCACTGCTTGGCAGAAGCCTCTTCTCGTACAGAGAAGACTCACGATGTTTTTCTTCACCGATGTCAGTGATGGGTCAGTGGGTAGTCTTAGAGGATGTCTAATATAAACATAGAAAGTACATTACTATACACATAAAAAAGTCACCTTGATTTTTGCCTGGTATCAAACCCGCTATCTACAGCATGAGAAGCAGGCGTCGTAACAGTTTACGAAACAGTCATACAGTATTACAATAAATGGTAAGACTGTTTTTCGATGACATCTAAATATTTTAGTTTTCATTATAAACTTTTAGCATTTATTAATGGACATTTCGTAGCATGGCAACCCAGCACCCACCATAGGTGTTTCTCCCAAAATCACCTGAGGCGAATTTAATATTTCACTATAAGCCGGTAGCGGACGTCAAACGGCGCGTAAATTTTGCGCCCCGTGTGTAAACGGCCTTTAGTTTTATGTGTGCACGTTCCCTACACTATACCGAATAGGGTGTTTTTGAGAAAGCTTGTAAAGAATACCACCTGACTACCACCACTTGTAAATAATACCAGAAGCCTTGCAAATGCGTTGCAATCGCAGAGGCAAAGTTCTGCGGGTTGTTCGAAAGAGATGCCGCGCCCCCGGAACGCAAAGGGCACATGAAGGAACATAGACGGGTTTTAGTCAGTAAAAGTCTGACACTCCCTCCCGCCCCGCCCAGGGCGGGGGAAGTTATTAGATGATTTCCCGTCTTTAAAAAAAAAAAAGAGGCAAAGTTAAAATGTCTCATGTGCCTGTAATTACAACAGCATCCATACCCTTCAAACCGGAAAACAGGAACGCTGTTTTGCGCCAAAAAAAAAACGAAAAACGTTCATGTTTCACGGACTGGACGATGGACGACGGATAATCTTAATGATTATTGACTTGTCCCACTTACAAGACCACATGCCACCCACAATACCCGCTTACAATGGGTATGCTGGTAGTACTTCTTCGGAAGAGGTCTTTTACAAAGAGCTCTACTACTACCTGACCTGGGAATCGAAACCAGGAGTTGTGCTCAGCAGTCACGTTTTTTACTACAAGACCAAAGGCGCAGTTGACTCCCAGTTAGTTGTTAGTTAATCCAAAATGCGACTGTAACGTACATGATAGCTTGCTTTGTAAGCCGAGGAAGATGCACAGAGATATTATTTGTGCCGGTGCACCTGCGACACAATCGGATTGTCAAGTTAGTTGCATCTATTTCATGGTCTGCAGGTCAGCTCAGAGAATAGGGCTGACCTATGTCGAGTTTTGAGTTAACGATATTTGAGGTTACCGGTTATCGATAATTTTTTTGGAGGTGTTTATTATTATTATTCTGTTGTGAATAAGTTTAAAAGTTGAAATGTAGACCAACTAAACTTATTTTTTTCCCATTTTAAAATGAGTAAGTAAGCTAAATAAGAATAAGTAAGTATTATGAATACTACCTTTTGGAATGGGAAACTAGATTCACATTTTTTTTTCTTTCTTGTAAATGACGTTTTTGTAAGTGTCTTTTAATTAGATAATTGAAATAACTGATTTGACTTTAACTTTTGACTTTGTTTGAATTACAAGTTGATAATGTTTGGTTGGAGTACGCAAAAATGCGCTATCGCAGTATAGTTGCAGAAGAGCCGGCAACAACAGATTTTAATTCAAACCTGATTCAACTTAAAACTGTATCAAATAAAATAAAGACAGCAAAAAAGAAAAAAAAAACGCTCCAAAAATAAACTAACCTTTCGTTTATACAGTTCCTCTAAAAACAATCAAAAATTTGTGTTGGTCATCCCTAGCGCAGGGGTGCAGAGCTTAAAGTGACAGCCCTTGTTGACGCGTACACAAAACCTGCCATGCATGGCTCACGATAGCCGTGACTCAAAGGCTATGGTATATGATTGTCAACTGCATTGTTCACTCTGCAAACTTCCCATGGGAAAAGAAAATTTGCATTTTATCTGTAAATATTTTTACATACCCACATAAACTCACGCACATACCAACACGTCTGTATTCCCTGAAGGGTTAGGCAGAGCTGTACCAATGTACACTACCGGTATGTTTAGGTCCCACGTATTATAGGGCGAGCCTATTGGCATTAACCGGGCACATTTCCTAATTCCGAGCTGCTACTGATAATTTTAACTAAACTCACGACTTTTTGCCATATGCATAGTGGTAAGCAGAAACCACAGAACGCCACCTTCTACGATCGTTACATACTCCTTGCGCCTCATTCACGTTCATACATCTGGTCATACAAGAACGCCGGTTACGAGTAGGTATATATTTCTAGGTAAATATTTTTGTCAAAGAAAAATCGTTTCAACGTGCCAATAGAGGTCAATGCCCTTACCATAAACTCTTTGATGGAAAATGAACGAAAAATTAATTATCGTTTTTCATTTGTAAAAATATCAAATATTTGTTTCCGATTTTAAATGAAGAATGCTTGTAGGTCATTGACCGCTATTACCACGATAATACGATTTTAATTTATATTTATACAAATTGCTGTTTTGTTAGTTATACAAACACCACCATATCAATTGTTAAACATAGGTAGGATAGGTACAGGTGTTATCCTTAATAATGAGTGTTATGTCTAGCCGTCATCGGCGTACAAAATTATTTTTAATTATAAAAACATGCTCTCCATGCCTTCCCAAAAATATTATCAACGAGACAATTGAAAATGTTTGTAGTCCATTTTTCCTCAGTTTTGGAACCTTGGGGACCTATATAGTGTCCGACCGAAAGTTCGGTTTCGGTTTCGGTTTCGGTCGAGTTTCGGCAAAAATAGCGGGTTTCGGTTAAGTTTCGGTTTCGGCGTCAGACCTGCCGAAACTACGACCGAAACCGAAACTGCATTCGGGAGTTCTCTAGGCGACGAAGATTGCCGCGTCCACGTGCCTAATCCTGTCATGACAGGCTTGTGTTTGCAGATCGTTTCGTTTGTTGTAAGTTTCGTGTGATTTATTTTGAATTCGGTAAGTTTTATTACGTGATATAGCATAAGAGTAGGTAGTAAACATTAAAAACCGGACAGGTGACGGAGTTCGTTCGCCCACCGAGGTTTCCGTACAAATTTTTAGGTAGGTGCACGTAGGTGGGTGCATGTTATAAATAGTTCAGGAATCGAGCCTCGCAGTTATTTTGTCGAACGTTTTTTTCATTCTTCATCGTAAGTAAATCGAAAGCATTCAAAATTTGTTTAAGCTTGTACCAATGACGCCCTTTTATAAGATACCACCCGAGTCACGGAAAAGTCGCTTACAAATTTAAGACCCCATTCCTTATACAACATTATAATTAGTATATGCGAAACCTGAATATAGTTTGTTCAGAATAAGTAACTGAATCGATTCCAATAATTTTTATACCATGTTATATTTTCTTCCAAAAATTTGCAAGTGTGATGGAAAATGTTATCACCAGTTAATTACAATACAATCGCCGTGCGGTTAGGTTCCTACTGTCTAATTATTATCAATGAGCGCAAGACGCGCTGCAAGATGCGCTGCGCCGCGCGGTGAGCATGTTTTTGTACGGACAACCAGGTAACATAACAAGCTTATAACTTTGTGATTTTTCATGGTACAGTTTTGAAATTTTGTACACAGATTCTTTACATAAAAATACTAGACAGGTGTTTCGGGTTTCGCATATACTAATTATAATGTTGTATAAAGGCCCTGTTTTTTATGATTTAACTAGCTTTTGCCCGCGACTTCGTCCACGTGGATTAATAGTTCCCGTTCCCGGGGGATTTCCGGGATGAAAACTATCCTATGTCCTTACTCGGGTCCCAGACTATATCTGTACCAAATTTCATTGAAATCGGTTCAGTGGTTTAGGCGTGAAGAAGAGACAGACAGACAGACAGAGTTACTTTCGCATTTATAATATTAGTACGGATTACAAATGTACAGTTTTCAGACTTTTCACTGTTCTAGTTTATAACGATATTACTTGCCAAGTTCTAGGTCAACGGGAAGTACCCTATTAATTTTGATTCCCTTGATACTATCGAAATATAATTTTTTTTGCGGCATAAACGGCCGTCTCTAACTAATTCAGAGGTTTGATTTTTTCACAGCTTCAACGGATTGTAGACCTATGTTCGTATATGGTTTTATTTTCAACTCGATACCTCCACGCGTTTCCGAGATAATGTCACTGACAGACAGACGGACGGACAACAAAGTGATCCTAAAAGACTTCAGAAATTTCCTTTTGAGGTACGGAACAATACAAAATATGTTATATACAAAAAACTTATACACAGATCATAGTAGAATCAAGTTTAACATAGGGATCTATATATTTTTTGGTTAATTTAACTCATTCGCTAATGCTATACCAAAACAAACATTAGTTAGGTACTTGGTACTTGATTGGTACTGTTATTTTTTTGTAACTTAAATAGGTGTCTGTATTTTGAAATTATTATTTAATTTCTGTTTTTCGGTTTTAAACCTTACTTATAAAATACCCCCAAACTAAAATCGAATGCAAAATTAACGTGATCCTTGAAAGGAAGTTTCGGTTTCGGTTTCGGTTTCGGCCGAAACTGAGACCGTTGCCGAAATTCGTTTTCGGTTTCGGTTTCGGTCGTAAAAACCAGTTTCGGTCGGACACTAGACCTATGCAACGGAATGTCACGCATGTCTATTGACTGAATTGATTCTTGTGTCAGAGAACAAACAATCAACATAAATACATGATACGAGGTTTGATGATAAACAAGCTTAATCAAGTAATCAGGATTTCAGGAACAGACATTTTATACTTACGCATAATACCAAACCAACGAAAGTTTTTTTTTTTTTATAATAGTCAAGTAAGTTTTTTTCGAGGGAGTAAAGTAAAAGACAAATTATTTATTAAAATAATTATTTATTCACAAAAAGGAGAAATGTTGAAACTAGTAAAGAAGAATGGGAATAAAACTCCATAAAAAAAAAATGTTAAAAAAATGTACACAGAACATGTTTTTACTTTTAATTTTGTAAACTGTAGTGAAAAATATATTTACGCTCACAATTTGTAATTAGCAGTGAGCCTATTATAATCAGAAACTGGTGTCATCAGAAATACTATAAAAAATTCCTTACTGAAAAATTCCGTTTAAAAAGCCTCACATCACAGAAAACCAACAACAATTTTATTATGCATTTAACAAATCTTACGAATCAAAATCTTACAAATTTTTGATCAGGTGACGTGTCCTGACGCGAGTTTAACATTTTTTACCCATTCCAAAACAAGTGCACAACGCCGCTTACGAATTTTCGATCAGGGTCACGTGTCCTGACGCGAGTTTAACATTTTTTACCCATTCCAAAAAAAGTGCACAACGCCGCTAAAGAAGTTTTCACTTCAAAAAGCTCAACTATGGGACTCCATCTACATATCTTTAGCAAGTTAATTCATTCCGAATATCTAATTTTATCTGCTAGATAAAGATGGAAGTTACCTGGCTACACTTTACTTCATAGTAAAGTATAGTGACATTCTACAGAATATCAATTCCACCACAAACTTCCTCCAAGGAAGCCGTAAAGAACATTTCTTTTCTAATTTAATATGTACTTACTGAGAAACTTGATAGTTATATTACCATCATATATTAAACGTTGACTGCCTCGATAGCCTAGTGGTCCTAAGGCACGACTGCTACGCTAGAGGTCCTGGGTTCGACTCACAGGACGAGCAAAAAGTGTTATTGTGTTTTTCTATGAAATTCTCAGTAGCAGCTCGTAGTTTGGATTTGTGTCCGGTTAATGGCAATACGCTTGTCCCCTATTACACGGTACCTAAATATACCGGCGAACTGTGGGTGTAAATTGGTACACCTCTGCCTATCCCTTCGCGGAATAGAGGTGTGATGGTATATTTAATTAAACGTTGATATTACATGCTAGGTGTTTCCAGGGGCGTCGCCTGTGTGAAAGTCCGACATTATCTCGCGGAAACGTATAAAATATTCCATGTCCTAATCCAGATTATGATCTACTGGTGTGCCAAATTATGATTAAATATTAAACAAAAAGATTTTCACATCTACACAAAAAAAAAAACAGTTTGAAATATCTGAATAACAGCTTTTGCATTTTTATAAATGAAAAACTTAAAAAAAAAAAATTTGCCTGTCTGTTTATTCCAGTTTATCTCTTAAACGGCTGGATCAATTTTGACGAGTCTTTCACTGGCAATTAGTTAAAGTTATAAGGAGTAACTTAGGCTTAGTACTTTTATTTTAAAAAAGAATCAGGAATACGCAGATAGGTAACCGAAATTGACGCGAACGAAGTCGCGGGAACAAGCTAGTTTTGTAATATGAAGCTAGATTGCCTCGAGTTAAAAGTTACAAGTATAAGTTATGTGTTCCGGGTACAGATAGTGGGGAATAAAGTAGGAATAGTGGTCGTACTATATGGCCTTTATATTAGTTAGGGTATTAGCAGAAATATACGGTTAAAGTGTTTAAACTTTTCTTGTTACTCTAGTGTTTTGATTAAAGTTAGCGGGCATGTTCTAAATTTAAAGAGCCATGACATAACGACTTTGTTAACAAAAAATGGTTGTTCCGTGCATGCTATTACAATACATTAAAACTGTAATAAAACCCTTGTTAGCCTAGTGGTCCTAAGCGCGACTGGTATGCTAGGTCGAGCAATGTGTTATTGGATTTTTCTATGACATTGTCAGTAGCAGCTTGGAGTTAGCATTTGTGCCCGGTTGATGGCAATAGGCTCGCCCCCTATTACATGGGACCTAAACCTACCGGCGAACTTTGGGTGTACATAATATATACATTGGTACACTTCTGTCTAACTCTTCGGCGAATACAGGCGTATAGCAACCGATACAATCAATTTTCCAAAGCAAGAAGGTCTATTTTCCTATAACAACAATTTAATAGCCATTAAAATACCACCTAACCATTATTATTCTCAACAACAACAGCAACTAACCGTTCTTATTATTAATAATAATCCATACGGGATTACTGAACATCTTCATTTGAATTGAAAATTTCCCCCAAACCACAGAATATGCGCAACAAAGCGATTATTGGGGTAACAGGCATATTATCATAATGTGGTTTTTTGTTTATAACAGCTTCGTTCGTGATAGTAATCTTTCGGTTTGGTTAAATCGATATTAAGTATCACACCGCCAGCCACGCTTGTACTCCCCAAAGGGTTAGGCAGATGTGTACCAATGTACCATCCACACACACATCCACAGTTCGCCGGTATATTTAGATCCCATGTAATAGGTGGCGAGCATAAATGTCTAGGAACCACAACTAGGAAACCTGTATTGAAATTAAAAAAAAACCGCAATCAAATCGGTTCACCCGTTGAAGAGCTACAGTGCCACAGACAGACACGTCAAACTTATAACACCCCTAAGTCGGGTTTTAAAAAACAAGCCTACTTCCAGCTTTTGAGTACGGAACCTAAAAAAAATACTCTATCGAAAAACTACAACTCAATCACCTAACTCCACTTTTACAGGGTAAAAGCTCCAGTTGCTAGCACAGATATAAAAAATGCCCACTCATTACCCTTTGGAGTGACGTAAGCGTCGGGCCGTCTGATAAAGAGTGCGCTTCGACGAGACGTCGAGCACTCTCCATTTGTTTGGACGCAATCGAGTAGCTCTCGTCATGGACGTCAACTGGGATGGCATTACCTACATTTTGAAGTTGTCTGTTGTATAGAAAAGTAAATATATGATGTTTTAAGTTTTATTTTTTAAATATAATTAAACTAAATACACATACTATCACGCCTGTATTCCCCGAAGGGTTAGGCAGAGATGTACTAATGTATTTCCGTAGTTTTTTAGGTCCAACGTGATAGGGGGCGAGCCTATTCCCATGAACCTGGTATTAATCTTAATGATACATTAATAAAATTATATTAAAAAATACCTATTATATATGGGAGATTAGCCAGATAAGGCAACGCATAGAATCTGCCTTTCACTCAAGCAATGGGGGACACCAGTGCCCAGCAGTGGGACAATACAATTTGAAAAATAAAGTCTAATCTATATTTAACAGTACTTTAGATAGCAACAAGTGGCTCTCAGGGTAACTTTACAAGAGGCCATTATTGTTTCTAAAATGAATATTTTAAAGTATTTAAATGACTGTCCAATTTCAATTGAATTTAAGCATACGCTGAGATGAAGCAACATTTTTGGTGGTGCTATTTTTTGACGATGGTCTTTCGACATTGCGAAAATTTCTATTGATGGATGATTTATTTTAAATTAGGTTTATTTATAAACGAAACAAAGTAATATATTGTATAACTATATAAAGTTAGGTATATATAACATCATTTTGACAAATAAATGAAGAAAATACATTTTCCCCAAAAGTTAACATCAGCCGTCTCTCTGCCAACCAATTACAGACCTTAAACATAGCTGGTCAAGGGATTTACCGCCCTTAATTCTCAAAGGATCAAAAAAAGGTTCATAATTACACACACATACATAAAACACACCTGACATCTAGCGTGTCCAGCAATTTTCTAGTTCTGCCGGCTAATGATAAGTAAAGGAGAGAATTGTGATTTCAAAACCCGTGTACATAGGACGGTACAATATCTATGTGGAGTCTTGTTCCACTTAACGTTTGTTTAGCCAACATTTGGTACATCGTGTGGGTGTAATATACGTCCTAAACTAACAATCAAGTGTGCATAACTAAGGAAATGCCGCCAACACGACAGTATAACGTGTTTTGTTATTGTGGCCGCAATGACGGAAATATGTGTGCTTGGAAAGGCTTTTGCAAAGGATACAAATTGAGGAACAGATAAGGTTGCCTGTTTTAAAGTAGCCTATGAGTTTTGGGATTCATTTCTGTGTCTGTGACTCTGTGTTCGTATGTAAAAAAGGCCACTGGTTTTGTTCCACCGTATATTATTTAACACAAACAAAAATACGTTTCTTGTATAGGAATCCAGGAGTCCCTTTAAGTTTATTGTTTGTTGTTATGATAACCATAGTAATCGTCATCTTCATTATCTTGTCAGCAGTCGTTGGCTGTCGACCTCCTCTGCTGGACATAAGCCTCGCCTATGGATAGTCACAATGACCTGTCCTGTGATAGCCTAACTGTATTTATTATATATTTATATATATACCATCACGCCTGTATTCCCCAAAGGGTTAGGCAGAGGTGTACCAATGTACACCCACAGTTCGCCGGTACATTTAGGTCCCGTGTAATAGGGGGCGAGCCTATTGCCATTAACCGGGCACAAATCCAAACTCCGAGCTGCTACTGAGAATTTCATAGAAAAACCCAATAACACTTTTTGCTCGACCTGGGAATCGAACCCGGGAGCCCCTTGCACAGCAGTCGCACTTGCGACCACGAGACCAACGGGGCAGTTAATTAATAACGGGGCAGTATTTATTAATAAATTACTATTTATTTATTCAGCTTTATTACAGACGGATGGATGGACGGGCATCGGGGTATTAGTGATAGGGTTCCGATTGGCACTCTTTGTATAAGGCATTCTAAAAAAGCTTGGGTACTAGAGTTTAGGTATTATTATTATTGCGAATCAACATACAAATACATATAGTACCTAAGTAAAAAAAGTTTCACTCAAAGGTGAAAGACCATTTTCTTCAAAAAGAAGAAAATGGCCGCGTTAACACCATTTCATTTCAAACTAAAATAATCACTCACGAAACAAAATTCTTTTACCACACAAAAATATAATATCTAGGCACTCATGTGTTCGAAGGCGACGAACGCCGGCGCCATGACAGCAGGAAATTAATTCTAATGCTCGAGTTACTTGCTCACGCGTCGCGGTTTTGACAATTTGACACCGCTCGCTCTTTGACATTCGACTGCAGTACACGGCGTCAGATGTAGTATTGGAGGAAATTAGTAGTTCACAGTTTTAGATTTCAATTATCTGTATGTATTTCGTAACTGTTTCGATACTCTAGATTCTTTCTTAGATTGTTTTAAATTGGTGGCGACGTATTCAATTTTAGGCAGAATCAATGAACTTGTACATTTGATGTGGTTTATCTGTACGAGTATTTCAGGTATCTATTTATTCCTGTAGACATCCATATCTATACATTTTGTTTTACCTAAATTTCTTAAGCGTTGACTAATGAATTACTATACTATACTAGCTTTTGCCTGCGATTTCGTTAGCGTAAATATCGGTTATCGCGGACGCAAACAATGTCGTAGAATAAAATGTAGCTTATGTCCTTTTTTGGGGTTCAAACTTATCCCGTAACAAATCATATTAATATTGGTTCAGTGGTTTAGTCGTGAACTTTCTTTGTCAAATACCAATTATTAGAGAGTTGTAAGAGATTGTTGAAATTTAAGTATTATTAGACATTATTTAGTTTTGCTTGGTCAAATGACTAAATTAGATGTTTTTGTAAGTTATTCGTTGTAATAATTATTAGCAAACCAGAAACGTATTAACTACAGCTTTATTATGGGCCTTAAATTATAACTTTGGGTGAAATTCGCCGCTTTTCGGCCGCGTATAAGTCACCTGATTAATTTAGATGGTCGTTCTTGCCCGAGTTTGTGACTACATCCCCAATTTAATCCTGCAGCTTGGGACCTGAGCTCATTGGATTAGCGGAAATTCAGTAAGAAAACGCCCTTTCTAATTACGCTTCTCTTCCAAATATTTATTGTGTTGCTATGTTTTTTTTCCTGGAAATTCTAAATAAAATACTACGGTCTTGTCTTGATACTTTTTTTTTTTTTATTTTTATAGATCGGAAATCATCAAATAACTTCCCCCGCCCTGGGCGGGGCGGGAGGGTGTGTCAGACTTTTACTGACTAAAACCCGTCTATGTTCCTTCATGTGCCCTTTGCGTTCCGGGGGCGCGGTATCTCTTTCGAACAACCCGCAGTTGTCTTGATATTGACAGCATGAATTGTCAATGATGGTGTGTTGATACTTCCTACTAAATCCTATTATCACACTAATATTAAAAATGCGAAAATTTGTGAGGATGGATGGATAGATATTTGTTACTCTTCCACGCTTAAACTGCTGAACGCATCTGGTTGAAATTTAGCACTGAGACAGATTGTGTTGAGAGCTTAAGGGCCTCCGGCTATGTCCGACTTTATGTAGGACCGATTGTCGGACCGATTCAATAGACATTGTATCGTGGGATCGTTTGTAGGACGTTGATATATTAGAATTCATATGTCCATTCTCTCCGACAAATAAATCGGTCACCGATTGACTGACGTTAGCGGACATCGTCAATCCGCTGTTCAAGCTCTGGTAAGAATAGCTAACTAAGTTTTTGGTTAAGACAAAGACGAGTTCAATACCCCGTTATCTACAGACACGTACCCCGTACCACACAATTTATATTCGTATAATTAATCCATAATTACTTCCTTTGGTGTTCGTCTAGAGTAACGAATCAAAACGAAAATCATTAAGTTCGTTTGCAATTCAAATGATTCTTTGTGAACTTAGTTCGAACAATCGTTAATTAAATTAGCAAGAATTCAAAGAACTTCAGCAATGTTTTGGCGAGTGACGATAATTTGTGCGAATGGCAATGTTTCGTTTTATTTATCGTTATTGCGTTGTTGGCGCTATTTTTCGACTTTGTGGTAGGTATTTTTTTTGTTCGTATTCCTGTTTTTTTGAGCTATATTATTGTTATTTCTTTTTCTTTTATTTGGTGCTTAAAGAAAAAGTAAATTGCGGGTAAGAAAGCTTATTTAGTCCCGAAGTTTTTATTATTTATTTCTATTTGTAACTTTAATTAGGTAATGTAGTTTATAGACTTTCATAATATATTTGACGTCGATAATAATATTAAAACAAGAACGTTTGCATTATAATCTCAGTCTTAGATCCACTTTCACCACAATCACTAAATACATTTAGTGCTTAAACATATTTAAAACATCATTGCTTTCCTGTCACATTGTTAGAAGGTGACAGAGACAGAATGATAATTTAAACACATTTAGCGCTAAATTTGTTTACAGATTTTGGTGAAATTGGGCCAAAATCTATCGAAAATACTTTTGACAAGTTTTTGTCATTGATTTTCATTGAAGTGAGATGCGACTACAATTTAATTACAAGCAATTCCCATTACCTTAAAAACTACATGGAAATACCTTCTACACCACAAACTCTCCCCAAGTCAGTTTAAAGAACTTTAATAAACGTAGCCCGTTTACTCTTTAAACAAAGTTCAGCGGTTCACATACGAACTGTCACTACAAATGTTAACCTAACGCGGCATAACTTCTCAAAGGGGTTCCGTACTCGGTCAACTATGAATATCATGACGCCAGTCTGTTCTGTTTAACTGTAGTTAAGGTGGAGACAAAGAGACGGTTACCTGTCGTCGTTAGCGTATGTGTTTAAGTGTTTAACTAGGTGGCGGAGTTTAGAACATTGATTGGTGCCACCCGACCGTGCCAATTTGCTGTGTGGGGCGACGGGCTCTGATATATGGTAGTTAATTTGTGGGGACTGTGTAGAAGGTTGAATTATATTATATTTTGTATCTATTATACCGAAGAAACCGAGTATTTATACTAGTGTATAAGTACTCGGTTTCTTAATTTATTTTATAGGCACAGTCTATCTTCTTTGCCGGGGCTGCGGGTTGTTCGAAAGAGATACCGCGCCCCCGGAACGCAAAGGGCACATGAAGGAACATAGACGGGTTTTAGTCAGTAAAAGTCTGACACTCCCTCCCGCCCCGCCCAGGGCGGGGGAAGTTATTTCATGATTTCCCGACTTAAAAAAAAAAGTCTATCTTCTTATATAGAGATGGTACGAGCATTTGTCAGCACGTTTGATCAAGGCGGATTGGCGATTTGAAACTAATTTATACTAATACTAATCTATATATATAAAAGAAAGTCGTGTTAGTTACACTATTTATAACTCAAGAACGCCTGAACCGATTTGGCTAAAAATTGATGGGGAGGTAGCTTAAACCCGGAGGCGGACACAGGATTTTTTAGGTACGTAGATAGGTAGGTAGGAAAATCATGGCTCATGCATCACTGGCTCATCACGACATACAAAAGACATTGACTTATACAAACAAATCGTCTCCTCTTCTTCAATTGCAAGGTGTTTACTGGCGCATTTATAGACACAACTTGCAAACTCTTCCGCGATAACAAGTGAGGAACTAGTTCGCTGCTGGAATGCTGCTCAACCGACTGGAATTCTTGGTTTTATCTATTTGTCGAAGTTGGACAAAGTCGAACTGTCCTAGGTAAACATTCGTTGCCAACTTGTGCTTCATCTAGACAGGGGTGCACACTCAGTTGCACATTTGACTTGAGTGTAGAATACAGGGTGTCTAACTAACATACCATCACGCCGGTATTCCCCGAAGGGTTAGGCAGAGATATACCAATGCACCCATAGTTTGCCGGTATGTTTAGGTCTTATGTAATAGAGGGCGAGCCTATTGCCATTAACCGGCCATATATTCTTATTCCGAACTGCTACTGAATTAAAAAAAAAAAAAAAAAACACTTTTCGCTCGACCTGGGAATGGAACCCAAGACCTCTAGCGTAGCAGTCGCGCTTAGAACCGGTTAGGTATTGAGTATCTAACTCTCAATGTACTTATTCAGGATAGGGGCAAGTGCGATTTCCAGGTTGGAGTAATTGTTTTTTGGGTTTTTCCATCGGGAAATTCTGAGTAGCAGCCCGGTGTTTGGAAGTCGGTAGTGTGACGTCCCCATGCCTCAAAAAGCACGAAAAGCTCAACAGCTCCGTGCTTTTTTAAGGCATGAACAGGATAGGACCAACATCCTGTGCTTAATTTCACCCAGGTTGTGTCGGATTGAAGTTGTATCAGACTATGACAGTGCGAGGGAGTGCATTTGTGTTGTAGACACACTTTGGCACTATAATTAATCTCTATTGAGATAAGCCGCAGTGGCCGAAATTCGGTAGGGAGAATATTGTTAGGTAAGTAATAATATTTATAGTCGTCTTTCTAACGTTACATCATACCGTCTAATTAACAAACAGTACCCGACCGTTTACAATATTTGTGCAAAATTTACTCATTAACACTTTTATATAAACACTAATTATGACAAAAATAAACATTTTCGACTAAACTAATACTGTTTTGCAAATGTGTGACGTAGTTACATGCAAATAAGGTTCAAAAAGGCTTATTTAATGAAACTCTCGTACATCACAGAATATTATTATGTTAAAAGGGAATGCCATATTTACTTAGTCAGTGCTCATAGCCTTTTATTAAGTTGTTGCAGGTTTAATATTAAAGTCCTCAAATTGTTTATGAGGATTATATTTTGCTTTAATGGGTTTAAAAGCTTATAGGGTTGGAAAAACAGAACCCCGTCTTATACTAAGAGTTTGGTAACTGTAATATTATATCGATGTCTTTTGAACTGTTTTTGAATTGAATTAATTTATGGACTGGATATTGCAGAATTACCCCAATAGCTTTCTAAACTTTGAGACCTATGGAATTGAAAAATACCGAAGGGTTCCGTTCCGTATAATAATTAACACTACATTCAAAAAACTTTTTCTTATATTGGAACCCATTTTTTTATTATTATAGTGGTTACATAATACGCATTGTGTAAAAAAAATCATGCATCTTCTCGGTTCAAAAGACACAGCTCCTTGACAAACCGACGGACAGACAAAAACAATTATACATACAAACATACATACATACAAACATACCCTCGAAAAACATAACCCTCCTTCTGTCGCAGTCGGGTAAAAAGCGGAGCTAAGTAATAGTGTAATTACATAGAAATATGTCGTGATAGCTCAATGGCTAAGGCGCCCGCCTCTCATGCATGAGTTTGTGGGTTCGCAACTGGACACGGCCAAGTACCAATGTAACTTTTTCTAATTCATATCTACTTTCTAAGTTTATCTTGGACATCTACAAACATCATCACGATCATCATCCGATGTCATCATCTCTGACATCGGTAACCATGTACACTAGGGTGTATGGGGTCGTTAGACCTTACTACCCACACGATAAAGAAGAAAGACCTTTAGTACCCAACTCTAAAAAGAGCCACATAATTCTCCAGTCTCTATAAACCAAACAAAGTTAAATCAGTTAAACGAAACGAACATCGGCGTTCAATATTAATAAATTGTAACCAATGGAGCAGGGTTTCATGAATACCAAGCGGCGCCATTACATGGGGGACGATCCTAAGTAAACATGTACCATCGCAATAACACACAGTATTGGTTCAATGACGATTCGCTTGTTAATTCAATACAAAACCGACCCTTTTTTATATTGTTGGTGATGCTTTAATTGATTCCCAGAGTTGTGCAGAAAGGGGGGGGGGGGTCAATGCCCCTTGTGGGGGGCGACACTTGCGAACAATGACTGGGACAATGTTTTGGGTTACATTATACGGTGACCGTCACTTTGTGATGATCAAGCATGATTTTCCAGTTTTTTCGTGCTAATGAGTAGCATATAACCCACCTAATGTATGGTCACTACCGACTTTAATATTAATAATGAAACCAAATAATTACTGTCCCACTGCAGGGCAAAGGCCTCTTCTGACGTCGAAAAGGCACAAGCAAGAGTGGTAATCAATATTGCCACTCTTGCTCAAGGTGAATTAGTGATTCAGACTTACCTTTAGTAATTATAAGTTCGGTTGTGTTTTCCTTCACCGATGTCAGTCATCAGACCTCTTGAATATCTTCAAGAGGAGTGGAGAGGCTATAACACAGTCGATGCTGCTTAGCCTTAGCGGCAGAAATCTGTTGGAGATGCCCAAAGCCTTGAGAAAGATATCGATCCTTTTAATTCATGATGCTGTAGTATCCTTTCACCCACGTCTGTTGATAAAGTACTTTATTCTTAGCAAGGGCCGTACGACAAATAACAATTTTACTATAATTAACTTAACCTCAATTTAGTAGGGAGATTCTGTAATAGATGACTATAAGAGTCTTCTCGAGAAACGCTGGATGCAGGCCGCTTCCAACCGGTCTTTTTGGAAATCTATGGGGGAGGCCTATGTCCAGCAGTGGACGTCCTGCGGCTGATATGATAATGATGATGAAGAAGAGCCTTCTGCTACATAGGCAATATTTATAATGATTTATTTCATAACTAGCTTTTATACACGTCAATTTTTTTATGGATCCTTAATTTTCTGCCAGTCTTTTGATGTTAAATTTTAAAATTGATGATAAAGTTTAAATAAAGAAAATATATTTAATTTCGTGGTTAGTTCATTTTTTTTCGATAAAGAGTCCAGATTCGACTAGTTTTCTTTCTCCTTAATGGAACAAAAATTCTCTATCCAAATCTAAAACACAAACACGATAGAGGGTTTAAAAAAATATTTGCTTACTCATATTCTGACCTGATTTAAAAGTAATATGTTTAACCTAGCTACTTAAGTTATTTAACCAGTCGTCTCTTTATTTTTCAGGTATTTTTATAAACTACAAGTTTTCGCTGTTGTGCAAAATCCAGACTGAATTCTAAAGTATTTTCATTTTGTGTGTCGTAAAATTATATCATGCAGAATTTTATAATTGAGTTTAACAAAAACCTTGCAGTTTATTTTATGCTTTTAACTTCTTTTACCGGAGATTCTGGGGGGAAATATTTCTTTGGGTTAAAACAATCCTTACGATGACTAATATTTTCGTTCTATTTTCTAGATTCGCAAGATTTAGAAACTTCTGTTACTTATATGAATCAAAATTGATATGAAACTTGTGATCACCACATTTTTCAAATCTTTAACGGCTTTTTGGGTAGAATCAGTCTTTCCGCTTGTAATGATTTTGAATTGGATAGAACTTCCCATACTCTTATACTTCTTGTATTGGAAATGCAATTGCATTTTTTTTTAACGACGGGCTATCTCCATTTCCTTATAAAATGGGATCTTGCACATGTGAGTACCTGTGTTGTGAACAGTCGGTTTAAGGTCTACGAAGTGTCAAACTTGCAAGATAAAAGTACCAGGGGTAACAACAATTCACCAGCCAGCTATCATGGTTGGAAGAGAGAGGATCAGAACTAGTAAAAGAAGATTGTGAAAAATGTTAATAATAATTATGTAAATTACTTGAAATAAATTAAAATTTTGTTCTTCAATAAGTGCCCAATTGTTTCATCTTTACTTTTTAAGGAACAGAATCCTTCAAAACATCAAAATAATTTTGGGTTTAATGTACTGTTAGATTAAGGACCTATTAAAAAGTCTTAGGACATTATATGCAGTTCAAAGTGCAGTTAAACTGAGTTGAATCTTGGAAAAAGTAATTCAATGCAGTCAGCTAACAAAATGAACGCCGAAGCAATAAAATTTTCTTTCTCATTTTCTTTTATTGATTTCATAAAAGTTTTTGCATTTTCTTGTTTTAAATGTTATGATGAGTGCGACAATAATATGTTTAGGTATTTATCGGCAAAGTCAATTTTGTATGTTTCTTGCAAATTAATTCGTAATATATAGGTACTAATTAGTTATTACTGTGGGTGTACATTGGTACACCTCTGCCTAACCCTTCGGGGAATACAGGCGTGATGGTATATATATATTAATTAGCCAATCCCAAGTAATCAAACTTATCGAAGATTGATCTCCAAACGTTAAAAAAGTTAGCTACTAACAAAACCTCTTCATTCTGCATCCAAAAACGACCAGAAACAACAAAACAAACCAATGTATCTCCAAATTACCGACACGAAACAAAATATCCAGAGAATTACATATAAATAATGCAAAAACAGCACGGTTTGCTTGTAAATCCTCTCTAATCGGTCCCGCAAGAGCTCTGACCCAAATACCGCGGTACCTTTGGCTATTTTCACATGATTACAGCGCCGAAGATTATGTACGGTGATGTTTCGGGTCCATAGCTGACTCAGGAACTACTGGTCCTAAGTAAACGGACTGGTTAGCAGTAAATATTTTAACAATAGAGAATATCGCCGACGCTGCCTAATCCCTGCAAACATTGAATGACAAACGTTTGTTTGGAGCAAAAGTTAATTTTTGCTTCGTTTGTTTTGTGATGTGGTCCGCAGATTTGGTACAGTGGCTATTATCTATTGTGGCGCTAGTTGATGAGGTAGCTTTGTTTTAGTAACAGGTAAGCATAATAAATTAGAATTTAATAGAGCAGTGTGTGTTTTGTGGTGTTGTTTTTTTAGTAAATTAACTACTAGTAGCAGCTAATAATGCAGAATACCGGGCAACTGCCAATGTGGCTTTTTCAATTCATATGTACTTTCTAAGTTTATCTTGGACATATCTGGCATCGGCGAAGGAAAACATCGTGAGGAAAGATGGACTTAATGAATATAAATCTGAAATCGCCAATTCATTGAGCAAAGGTGGTGATCAATGCTCGTGCCTTCTCCGTATGAGAAGAAGCCTTTACTCTGCAGTGGGGCAATAGTCTGGTATTATTTATTTATTTTCAATAAATTTGATAAACCGTTTATTATTTTCAAAAATTTCATAGATTATTTGGGCATTTCTTCATTATATCTTGGTATCGAATATTAGCTAACCGTATGCCGTAAATAACTCCAGTATCGTATATTTTCGAGCGAAATAATCATGAGGATTATACATTTTCAACAACGTAAAATCCATTTTCTGTGTCAAATAAATGAAATCTATTATATATTTTTATTTGTTTTTAAACTGTAACGCTTTTCATGTGTGTCATAGTACGTAACTTTATTATTCGACATTTGTGTTTTGTTTCACTTTATAAACCCAATTCTACAAATTAAAAGGGCCTCTTCTCATACAGAGAAGTTACGACCATTCATTACCACGGTTGCCCAATGTGGATTAGCGTTTTCAGTTGATAAACTAGAAGTAAAGGTTTCCTTACGATGTTTTTTGCTTTTTCAATGTCAGTGATGTCTAAGATAATACCTACTTACAAAGATATACCTATAAATTGAAAAAATCACATTGGTACTTGCCTGAATTTGAACCCACACCTTCACGGATGGCAGGCGGGGAGCTTAACCGCTTGGCCATCACTATTTTCTCTCTAAGAAATAAGCTCGCAATTCAACCTCAGTCGATACTCAGTCAGGTAAAACACACCACCCTACTCAAGAAAGTTCTCGGACCAAGTAATTTCCAACAAAACATGACCCTTAGAATATGCTGAAATAAAGTTTAGACCACGGACGCGGTCAGTCGCGACCACACGTAACGTAAGCGATACGTGTTCGGCTAAACCTCTGTGGGATGCCGCAAATCTCTGAAGCTTACTCCCCATCCACTCGCCGAATGTGATATTAAATAGCATTTAGTAACATATTGCGCTTATACTTTAATTTTGATACTTTTTTTATTAATTTTATATTTTTTTTGTACGTTTGGTGATTGGTTTTAAAATGATGGGCAGTTTTATTATCTTTGCCTTTATTTTATATTATGCCCGTGATTTCGTTCGCGTGAATGTCGGTTTTTCGTTTTCTGTAACACCAGCGAAAGCCATGTCAAAATTGGTCCAGCCGTTTTGGAGATTAGCCGGAATAACCAGAAATACAGAAAAGAGACGAAGTATTGAAAGGACCTTGTATCACTTTGCTTCAATAACTTTTGAGGCTAAGTCGAAATTCTATCCATACTACTACATATTTAAATCAAAGTAGTAAGTATGCGAATTAAAACTATTTTTTTTTCATGGCATTTACTTTTTAGTAAATAAAGCTTTTTTAAAAAATATTGTTTGAATAAATAAAGTATCAAAACACTTACAAAAATCACCTAATATCAAAACGTAGCCATCATGGTCGTACAGAGGTCAAAGTTATGCCTCCTGCCGCGGTCATTCGAGATCACACAGTAAACGATACACGATGATTATCGCACGTCTTTGGGTCACCCTTAAGGGACGCCGCTGATCTCGGAAGCTTTGCCTCGAGTGATAGGATGCCAGTGACCTTTGCCGCCAATGTTGATAATATAATTGCATTTAAAAGTTTTGAACTGCCTCGTTAGCTTAGTGGTTTTAAGCACGACTGCTACGCTAGAGGTCTTGGTTTCGATTCCCATGTCGAGCAAGAAGTGTAATAACACGTTTGTCACATTTCGCACAATTCCCATTTCGCAGGTATGTTTAGATCCCATGTAATAGGAGGCGAGCTTATTGCCATTAACCGGTCACAAATTCTAACTCCGAGCCGCTACTGAGAATTGAACCCAAGACCTCTAGCGTAGCAGTCGCGCTAACGAGGTAGTTGTTCAAAAACAACAACACATAACCAAAACAATTTATTATCAAACACACGTCCCTAAAAAGGGCTCAACTCACAACTTTCAATACTGTTCAACTTTATTCTGGGACAAGGTTCGTGTGTCCTCGTTTATCTAATCCAGATTAATCTTCGGTGTTACTCGATCTCTTTTAAGAATGGCGACCGCAAACTTGTTGTTGGTAGAGCGTGGTGGGAATACACATTGTCTGTTGCCCTCTTCGACCTAGCACGAATGTTATTTAGAATAGTTGGCCTAGCACGAGCGGTGTAACTTAAATACTCGTATATTCGATTTTTGAACCCTATAACATTTTAGTGCGATGTACGACAAGCATAATAATTTGAGCATACTTATTACATTATTATGCTTTTTTGCCTTTACATTTATAATACCAGCCTATTATTGTAACATTGCAGCACAATGGGTAAAAGGTATCTACTCATAGAAAATGCATTACCATTGATCACAACCCTTGTTTAATTTGTGTTGGCGATTACAGATTTACAGTATTATTATAAGCACAGGTTTCGTTACGACGTTTTCTTTCACCGATGTCAATACAATATATTTAGAAAGTACCTCCATATGAAATTGGAAAAGCAACATTGGTACTACCCCCTCCACACTCCAAATAGTGTCATGATGGCCCACGCCTCTCATGCACGAGGTTGCGGGTTCGCAATCGGGCACGGGTAAGTAACAATGTGACTTTTTCTAATTCATCTGTACGGTCTAAGTTTATCTTGGACATCCGTCATATCGGTAACCATGTCAGAGGCCCTTGAGGCGGTTTAGAAACTCTGACACTAGGGTGTGAGGGGTCGTTAGACCTTACTGCCCACACGATAAAGAAGAAGACTCCAAATAAATATTATGTGCAAAACGAGTATAGCCATTATACAAATCGATTCAATATACGTTGAGTTGAATACGCGCGCTCGTGTCCGGCTCTATAGAATACGATGTGCCTTTTAGTTACTTTTTACGTTGCGGTTGCACTACGCAAATAGTTGTGGCTTTTGCTAGCGCGCCATATATTATTTTTGGACACGTTTGTGTTAAAGTTCTACGCGAAATGCGGTTTTTGTTTTAAACATTTTTGAGTGTAAGAGTACGATGTATATATTTTTTTAATTAATTCACTAATACTATAGTGTGTTTTTTAATCTCGTAGACTAAATTGACAGTTTCATACGTCAAATATGAAACGAATGTGCTATGGGCCCGTGAACATAAAGCACACTATTTTCAAGTTTGACGTAAGAAAACGTAAAGTGTGTTTTTTAATCTCGTAGACTGATTGTCTACGAGATTAAAAAACACACTTTACGTTTTTTGATGCCCTATGAGCTTTATTTTCTATTTAAATTGCAAATACTTTGTATTTTAATTATTGTTTATAAGTTTTGTGTTACTGTATCTAATGGAGTGAAAAGAAAAAACTATTCATTCATGACTTCTTGTTATGAATTTTCACATGCATATATTATTGAACTTAGAGAGAGCTCAACCCCTGTTGAGCTCTCTCTAAGTTCTGATATCCCTACCGATATCCCTACTGATATCCCTATATCAGTGATTAAATGAGTACATTCTTAATAAATTTGCGATTATGTAATAGATATACGAGTATATTAAACAAAAACCTACTGTCCTATATTTAGCATATGTTGGAGCTCCTGCAGCCTGTGACACAGGATTATCCTAGTACAGGCATCTAACATTATTTTACCTACATTGTTAATTTTAGACTTATTGTGTATTTTACCTTTCTGAATAAAAAAATATTTATTTATTTATTTATTCTGACGATCATTAAAATAACATAAAAATCTTGATCCCTGAAAAATTAATTGGTATGGCGGCAGAACTAGGAAAACATGGCGTGACGCCTTGGATGACTTTTTCAGGAATTGGCGAGATGACGCATTGTCAAGAGAAGCGCATAAGTAACACCATAAATAACATCAGTCTATTACTTTCCCGCTTACTGAGCAAAGGCCTCTTCTCATACAGACTTATTTCAATTATAAGTCCAGGTTTCCTCACTAAGTTTTCCTGTTACCGATATCAGTGATGTCCAAGATAAACTTAGAAAATTTTGTGAAGTCAAACTGCCCGGTATTGAACCCGCAAGTTCACACACGAGGGCACAATAACCAGAGAGCCATCACGACAAAAATAAAACAAACAAAACCAAGTTAAAATTTAGACATCAAAGCACTCCTCCGCATCGCTGTTATTTAGAACAACTTTACTTAAACATTAATTATTGTATCAAAAAGACACAGAAATGTCAACGACCAATTTATTTATAGTCGTACTTTATCAAGGAGGTCTAAGATCTTAGAGTTTTGTATTCCTATCACGTTCGCTTCGATATTGACTCAGGTCTGTCTCCGTGAGTTCAGACGAAGCGCCGCATGAATTATGTTTAACATAATGAAACAGTTGATTCAGATAAAACATTGTTGTGTTAAGAAATAAGACGAATCTATATTCTGTGAGTGTGAACTTAGAATTCATAATTATAAATTCACACATCTTCTTCGTTTAATCTTTTGGCATTGTGTACGTATAAGTTTTAGTTTGATTGAAATAAATGTTACGCGCGCGCGCGTGTGTGCGCGCGTGGTTTGTGTTATGTGCGTGTTGTGTTATGTTTGTTATGTGCTATGCTAGAGGTCCTGGGTTCGATTCCCAGGTCGAGCAAAAAGTGTTATTGGGTTTTTCTCTGAAATTCTCAGTAGCAGCTCGGAGTTTGGATTTGTGCCCGGTTAATGGCAATAGGCTCGCCACCTATTACATGGGACCTAAATATACCGGCGAACTGTGGGTGTACATCGGTACACCTCTGCCTAACCCTTCGGGGAATACAGGCGTGATGGTATATATTTTTTTTTATATTTTTTTTTTTGAAATAAATGTTTTGACTTTTCTCGGTGATGTCGTGATGACCCAAGGGTTAAAACGCCCGCCTTTCATGCATGAGGCTGCGGGTTCTAAAAGTGTCAATGTAACTTTTTAAATTTTATCAGTGAATCTTGAACATCACTGATATTGATGAGAAAACATCGTGAGCTGGATTTAAAAAACAGTATAAGTCAGAAAACGCCTCGTACCTTCTTTATATGAAAACAGATCTTTGGCCAGCAGTGAGACAGTAATATGCTGGTTGTATTGGTACATATTATTTTAACCCTCACCTGAACGTAATTCCGAAGAAATATCGTAACACCGTTGCGCTTCAACGTATTCGTTCCCTGATTTCTCATTGACGTTCTTGTGCAAATAAATCATATGAATATTCTATTACATCAATAAAAATTATGATTCCAATAGAAAAATAACCCTTTTTCACATAAAAACGGTCAGTCAACAATAAAGTCATTCATAAAAATAATAGAAAAACATTACTCATCATTACCATGATAAACCACAAAGGGGAAGCAAATAAAAATAGGGAAGTAAAGGAAAAAAATATAAAACGAAAATAAAGAGAAAAGGGCACTGAGGAAACTTGAAAAATTCTCTGTTCATTTGTCTTTTACCCCGCTCTCCATGATGGCCATGATCGATGTCAAAGCGGAAAAAACATTCATGATTTTGCGTAGAGCTTTGGTCGGCAGGTAAATAATCCTAATCCCACTAGTCAGGTCAAATGGAAATGTTATGCTTAACGCTTCACTGATATTTGTCACGCCCCTCGTATATAAAGGAATTGATGTTGGTGAAAAATGTGCAGAATAAGCGATCACGTATATATTTTTTTTTGTATACGACTGATTATGGTAAATAAGCTAACGGCCTGTCTTATGTTAAGTGGTTACAATACCAATATAAGAAAAAAAAAATAGAAATAAAGAAAGAAAGAAAGAAAGAAAGAAAGAAAGAAAGAAAGAAAGAAAGAAAGAAATAGTTAATTAATGCAATTCATTAAGAATTAAATAAATAATGAATGAAAGAAAAGAAGGAATAAGGAAAGAAAGGAAGAAAGAAAGAAACATAAATATGAAGGAAAAAAGAATGGCAGAAGGATAATATAATAATTGAAATACAAAAAGACATATTATTGGCTGGATAGTTTCTATCTAGAATAGACATTAGGCGTATGCTAATTACGCGACGTAAAAGAGTAAAAAAAACGTTTTTAAACTGACTATTATATAGATATAATAAGAAGCAATAGTCCATAATAAAATGGTATCGAGAAACATAAATTGCCCGACGGTTATCGCGTAGCGCGTACGTGACTTTACCCTATCTTTCTAGTCTATGAATAAAGTAGCTGAAACAACAACAACACTAAAATTTGTAGTGAGATTAGTGATTCATAGGGTTCAGTGACAGCTGAAGGAGACAACCCCTTTTTGTGACTATTGCACCATAAACAATAGTAAGCTGTGACGTCAGTTATTTGCTAAATAAATAAATTAACTATTTATTGATATCTGATATCTAATAATAAAAAAAAGTAGTAATTTTTTTGCTATTAGTCGTTTTTTAAATTGCCTCGTTGGCCTAGTGGTCCTGAACGCGACTGCTACGCTAGAGGTCTTGGGTTCGATTCCCAGGTCGAGCAAAAAGTGTTATTGGGGTTTTTTATGAAATTCTCAGTAGCAGCTCGGAGTTTGGATGTGTGCCTGGTTAACGGCAATAGGCTCGCCCCCTATTACATGGGACGTAAAAACATACTGGCAAACGGTGGGTGTTCATTGGAACACCTCTGCCTAACCTTTCGGGGAATACAGGCGTGATGGTATGTATGTAGTCATTTTTTTGGCCAACCTATCCCGTGACAAATTACATCAAAATCGGTTCAGTGGTTTAGTCCTGACAAAGACATAGTTACTTTCGCATTTGTAATAATATTCATATGGATAGTGCCAACTACTCAATTGCATATAGATAGATACATAATGGGTGTAAAAACACAATGAGCGCAAAACACATGATTATTTTAACATACTAGAACATTTGTACAAACAATACTGGATATTGCGATAAATGAAAAAACCTGTACCTTATGAATAAATTGAGCCAGTACAAGACTTGAAGTATTTCCAGAGCTGTTACAAAAATATTCTCAAAAGTATGACTTACCTTTCTTCATAAAACCAAAAATAAAAACGTTATTTTAGGGTTTTCTTCAACAAAGAGTTGTAGTACTTCATGCTTTTATAAGGAAAAAAATAAAAATCCAAACAATAATAGAACGGTATAAAAGTAATTCGTTACCTTTCTCTGTGAAGGTGGAAGTTAGAAATTATTCATTGTACTTCATTACCGTCAAGTTACAAGAATTCAAAGAAAAACTCAAACAATCTTTACAAAATTTATTTTCGTATCAAAACGTTTCCCCTTTTTCAAAGTACGTACACTTACATAATTGTAATTACGTAATTAACTCTGTTTTGCAAAATCTTTTAAAAATAACTTTGTTTATTTTGGTTCCTTCGTAATTGGGTTTCACGTTTTTTTAAAAACATTAACGTTGATTAGTAAAATTTTAAAATAAATTAGCTTGCCTATGCACTGCACTTTAGTTTATCATTAAGGTGACAACAAAATATAAAAAAATAATAATGGTACGTACACTACAAATCTATGGTGTCTATAACAATTCTAATTCAAATTCATTTATTTTAGGGACACTTGATCTAAAGGTTAGTTAGTATACAAGACTTAGAAGTTATTATTAGTAATCATATATATAAATAAAAAATCGATTTCTATAACAAAATACACAAAAAAAGAATAACAATGTCGCAAATACATTTTTACCAATTTTCACTGATTTACATGATTTTCAATAAAATAAAATACGTAATATTTTATTTTATTAAAAATCATTATATTCAGTCAGTTTTTTAGTTATATTGTTGGTTGCAATAACTTTTTTATTGTATAAAAACGAACTTTAAACTGTTCTACTGAACAGTAGTCTTTTTGCTGAATTGACATTGTTAATCACCATCGAAATATTCTTAAAAGTCCTTGTATTTTTCTTTTATGAATTCTGCTCCCCTCTCTGCTATCATTATACTCGGTGCGTTTATATTGCCACTAGTAATATCTGGCATTACACTAGCATCTACCACTCTTAAGTACGATACCCCATGGACGTTTAACCTACTATCCACCACTGATGTCTTCGAATCTGATCCCATCTTACAAGTACCTACTAGATGGCTCATTGAGGTCACCATGTTAGTACTAATACATTCCCAGTATTTAAGACTATCTAGCTCAAGAGTATCACAAGCAGGCCAGTTTATTCTTCCCAAAAATCCTTTCATATTTTTGAAAAATGTGGTTGTAGCTACTTTTGACGCCATCTTGAGTCCTTGAATTGTCGCTTTTAGATCTCTCGGGTCGCTAAAGTAGTTCGTAAATATAAGCGGAGCATCTTCATGGTTATTTGTACTTAAGGATACATTGCCTCTTGAATATGGGTGCAAAAGGCTCAAAGCAAAGAAATAAAGGGAATGGTTTGTGTTCAATGTTACTATGGAGTCCACAACGGAGTCTTTGTATCTGTACTGTGTCTTCAAAAACTGTTTCAAGTCAAGTGAGTCCTTCGGTATTATTGAGAGATAAAGTTGGAATTCCGGATAGGATAAAATTTTCTTTGTAGAGTAGAATGCTGTTATGTCTGTGAAGGTACTGCTTTCGGCTAAGCTTCCCGTGCGATCCAGAATATAATTCATGACATCACGATGTCTCTCTTTCGTTGTTTTATCCTCTGGTTCATCACCATATATTGTTATGGGCACAACGAGATGATCTTGTAGATTCTGTCCTACCATTGGAGAGTCAACTAAACATGTAATATTCTTAGAACGAAGATGTTCTTCTGGGCCTATGCCTGACAACATTAAGAGTTGCGGAGTGTTCACTGCCCCAGCGGTTAAAATAACTTCATGTGTTGAGTAAAAACTGAATGTTTTTCCACCTTTTTCTACTTCAACACCAAAAGCTAATTTCGAATCTTCCGTTATCAATATCTTTTTCACGAAAGCGTTTTTTAGTATATTCATGTTCCATTTGTTCTTGATTGGTTGAAGGTATCCTGTGTTAGTGCTTTGTCTCACTCCATCAGCCGCTGTCGCTGTTACAATACCAGAACCCATAAGGCCAGCGACGTTCAAATCAGGAACATATTTGAATCCAATTTCATGCCACGACTTCAAGACACCGTTAGTAAGATCCCTGTAAGTGCTATTGAACCTGTTTAGAACTAGTGGTCCGTCCTTGCCATAATACTCAGCAATGGTGGGATCTTTAAGCATTTTCTTATTCTGAAGACTTTCAGCTTTCTTGAAGCATCGACGTACATCATCAGTACCCCAGTCCACGTTGCCTGCATTGAACCATTTTTGGAAATCTTGGTCGTGTCCTCGAATATAGTGCATATCGTTGAGGCTGCTACTCCCTCCGAACATTTTGCCCCTCGACAGTTTTACGGAGCCGTTAGCTATCCCCTTATCTATCGCTCCATTGTTCGTTGATATAGATTTCCAGTCGAATTCACTGTCCACCATAGTGTTGCCTAGGCCTGGTATCTGAAATTTAGGAGAAGAGAGTGTAAGTTACAATATAGGTTAAAAGCTTTAAATATGTCATAGGAAGTGCGTTTATGACCGAGTATTTTCAAATTAAGAATTTCTGTAGGATTTATTGTCTTACTTTAAATATGTCAACTAGCAACTAAAATTCCAATAAATCAATTGACTCAACTGTTCTGTACACTGGCAAATAAAATGTTCTGTATGTGTTGTTGTTGTGTTAAATGTTGTTAATTTATTGTAATAAAAGTAACGAGCAAAATGGAATCACAATCTCATTTCAGCGACAATCAACGTCGCGAAACGTAGGTAAATTACAGCCATTTTTGATAGATTGAGGCTGTGATCAGAATGCGATCGTTCATAAATGTTAGAAGAATTGCCCCCCTAATATTGAACTAGCTACGCCCTAATCGGTACTTACATGTGATTCAACAGGCGAGTCGCCCCCAGCCTCTACGACCAATATTTTCCACCCCTTAACTTCACTAAGTCGTTTCGCGACCACACTGCCTGCTGTTCCGCCACCGACTAGTATAAAGTCAAAACTTTGGAAATCTGAAAAAAAGAACCATTTCAGTACTACTATAATTTGGAAACACATATGTACGCTATGGATTCTCGAACCTTTTCTAGTACCCTTCACTTAATCAGGAACACTTATCCTCTTGCTAGGAGACGGGCGTTGGCAGTTGCGCCACAGTTTTTAACTTTTGCAACTGCCATCGTTTATATCTGTTTAATACTGTATTGTTTTCTGTTCCCTATAAACGAATTTTATTATTTATTATTATTATGGATTGATGTCATCTGGAGCTGAACTGTTAGTCACTTCCATGACAGTCATTTTATGTATTGATGTATTACCGTACCTATAAACTAAAAGAGCTCCTCATATATACAAGCAATGGCTTGTAATAAAAAATTAAAAAAAATGCTTGTCTTGTAATTAAAAAATCTTTTTCTTTTCGATTTTTAACCGACTTCAAAAAAGGAGGAGGTTCTCAATTCGTCTGTATGTATAATATTTTTTTTTTTTTTTTTTTTTTTTTTATGTATGTTCACCGATATCTTCGTCAATTACAGACGGATTTCAAAAAAGTTTTTTTTGTTGGATAGAGTTCACTTCTGAGGTGGTCCCATTTTCACCAGTCCAGGATCTGATGATGGAATCCAGGAGAAATCGAGGGCAACCACCGAAAATTGTATGCTCGTATGGTGTTTTTGTTACGTAATCATGTCTTACTCAGGTATATGCTTCAGGGTGTCAACATCTGATGCTGCTGTCCTGATGATGATGCTACAGTACTCCTTAACGGTAGTAGTTTTTGCGATAGGGACTTTTTATTATATTATGTTTGTTCGCGGATAATTTCGTCGTTTATGAACCGATTTTGATTATTCTTTTTTTGTTGGAAAGGGTAAACTTCTCAAATGGTCCCATTTAAATTTCATATAGATCTGATGATGGATTACGGAGACAGACAACGGAACTCTTCAAAAAATTACAGCAAATCAACCGCGATTGCTGCTATCGCATAAATATGCATTGTTTACGCAATTACACAACATAACATCGCGCCTGTACACTCAAAAGAGTTACACAGATGTATACTTACAGTAATATTTAAAAAAATCCCATCTAAGTAAACGAAATCTCGTATTCTTTTTCTTATGACTTTTTTTACCGGTGTCATGTTAATTTACATGTCATGACAGTTCCTTCATGAATTTGGATAAAAAAATTGATACTAAAAAGCGAAAAATAAAAAACTTTTTTACAAAAAAAGACAACCGCCTTCAAAAACTAAAAAGAGAAAAATAACTTTAGCTTTGGAAGTCGGCGGCAATACAAAACAACAAACAGAACCAAAGCCGCCGACTTCCAAAGCTAAAGTTATTTTTCTCTTTTTAGTTTTTGAAGGCGGTTGTCTTTTTTTTTGGAACGCGGTACGATGTGTAGAAGCATAAACAGCCTATGACTTTAAATGACGGTGGGGGTGGAAAACCAGTGACACGGCCGGTGTCGCAGTGCACAGGAGTCTTTAAATCACCAACAGTCTAAAACATAATGTAGGTAGTACATACTTGCAACGTTAGATTCCGGGATGGTCTCATGGCTGAGGAGACACTGTGCTGCCGCGAAGTACTGCAGCGTGGCAGCGAACAACTGGGGCCCGGCCCCCGTCGTGGGCACCAGGCATGATGCATTGTTTACACTTAAGATTAAAGTATATAGGTATGATTATAACAATTAAATCGATTGTTGTTTATTATCTAAGATATTTACGTTTTTTAAAGAAGTATGTATTGGGTTTCTTGCCCGTTCTCCTCCATTACGTTTTGAATTTGGGCAACTAGATTCAATACTTTTATTTTTTTAATTAATTGACGTTCAAAAGTGCCACTTACTGGTCCAATTGAAATACATGATTTAACTTTGACTTGCACTATATGCATAGGGGGCAATTCTACTCACTATTACCATTAGGAACTTTCGTATTCTAATCACAAACTCAATCTGTCAAAAATATCTCACTTATAGTTTTGATATTGCTTGTGACTCAGATGAGATTGCGACTAGATTTTAAACGTTTTTCATTGCTATAATTGGCCTTCAGAACTTGTCATTTAATGATACAAATGTGGGAAATGTAGTCTCTATAATTGTCTTGTATAATACGACAAAGCCAGGCAAGGCCGCTACTGTAATACATAATTAAAGAAACAAACAAAAAATTCAAAGTAATGGCTTTTAATATTATCATTCACCAAATAATAGAACTGGCTAGATACAAAAAACGTAATTTCTATGAGAGAACATTATAAAGAACCTCGTTTTTATAATATAGTTAAATAAAAGCAATAATAACTCACCAAAACATTGTTCACAGTAGCAACCTACTTGAAGGGGTTACGAACAACGAATGAAACGTAATGAATTGATTGCAAACTTAGTTTTAAAATAAACATTTTTATTTCAAGTTAAACCTATTCCCATAAAAGGCGGCACAGAAGTACGATTTTTACTTCTTAATTTATTTCACAACACAATAATTATTAAGTTATTTAATCAGTTTGAAGAATTAACAGGAATACCTACTAGTGATGTACGAAAATAGCAGTTCTTATTAAATTTACTTAAAACTGTTTAAAAGTTTTGTAATATTTTTGTTAAAGTTAATAAACATAGAACTGGTGTTTTGTCGATGCAAGAGGATTGTTATTGTTGTGCTATTAAAAGTGACTGTCCAACCTTCGGTGCTAAACGAGTTTTCAATATTATGGTGTACTAGCATTGGTCTGCGACTTCGTTCGCGTGAATAACCGGCGTTCATCGGAGTAAACTTGATCTCCAAAAAAGGATAAATTATACTTTTGATACCGAAGATGCACTCCAAGTCGCGAATTAATAAGTAGCCTATGTCCTTTTTCGTGGATTAAGTTTATTCCGTTCCAAATTTTATCAAAATCTGTTCAGTGGTTTAGCAGTGAAAGCATAACAGACAGACAGACACGGATACTTACACTATTAAAAGTATGTATATTTATTCGAAGCGCAACCGGTGATCAAGCCCTCGGTGCAAAGCACAGCGTTTGTATTTTCTCGACTATTAAACTTTGTTATCAAAGATGGACGCTCAAAGAAGTTTTTAGTGAAACTTTGCTCTTTGTAACACTACACAACAGTGTATTTTTCATTGTTATCAGAAAATGCTCGGCACTACCTGCGTTGAGCAGCAACATTATGATCGAGTAGTTTTCGTTGATTACTTCATAATGAACTGAAAGGCTACAGAAATAAAGTTGGAAATCGTGTGTTGATTAACCGGAAGGCAATTTTACTAGCTTCTAGAAGCGAATGCAATCAATTAGTGTTAAATATTGGTAAACTAATTTAACAATATTTTTTGACATTGAATTAAGTATATTTTTAATATTTTTAATTAGGATATTAAACCCTGATAGCTTTTTCTTGTGAAAATATATCTTGCAAGCAATTTTCAATTCTATTTTATGTGTTTTAGATCCTTATCATTATGAAAACTGATCGAACATATGAGAAGCGCTTGCTCTTACGGGATTAAACGCCAAACTACGTGTATTCGATGTATGTCAAATTATAACCTCCTCCTTTTTTGAAGTCGGTTAAAAATAGACTTAAAATCTGCTAAAACAGTCTCATAGTGCGAAACGAATCTTAAATAAATATCGACTTACAAGGCTGTAAGTCAATGAATAATAATTATTTCAATATGTAAGTAGGTATATACATAAATGCACAATAATATTATTGCTGTAATAAATTGTTTCATTGTAGCGACAGGTGTGTACACAAACTTGATCGGTAGCAACAAGTCATATATAACATACAATCACGCTTGTATTCCCCGAAGGGATAGGCATAGGTGTACCAAGAACACCCACAGTTTGCCGGTATATTTAGGTCCCATGTTATAGGGGGCGAGCCTATTGCCATTAAACGGGCAGAAATCCTTACTCCTTGCTATTGAGAATTTTATAGAAAAACCCAATAACACTTTTTGTCTAACCCAATAACACTTGTCCATATTATTATTGTCCTACGTCAGAGTAAAGATATCTTCTCATATCAAGAAGGCATGAGTATTGATCACCAGCTTGCTAAAGACGGATTGCCAATTTTGGACTTGTTCGATCGACTTGACGATGTTTTCCTTCAACAACGGCAGCGATGTTCAAGATAAACTTAGAAAGGGCATAATATTATGACAAAGATAAAGTTGTATTGATACTTGCCCGGCATCGATCCCGCAACCTCATAAATAAGACGCTGTATAGAAGCCACTGAGCCATCAAGGCGAAATCCTAAATAAAACCTGAAAAATAACTGAAATAATTTGACTTACAAAACCAACAAAGAAATAAATGCCAACATTCATTAATTAATGCCATTTTTATTTGTTTTTTGAAAGCAAATTACATCCAAAGATATATTTCAAGGTAATTTTCCTACTTATATTTCCTGAACATCAATCAATTCTTCCACGAAAATCCAGGAAGAAAAATTGTTTTCGCCATAAAACGAAGATAATAAAGGGGTTAAAAGTTATTACGGGAAAGACAAAAGGTTGAATAATGAACGAAACAAAGGCGACGTAGGCTAGCTGTAAATATGATTATGCGAGCCGGCCTACCTTTGTACCATGGAAAATGAAGAGATGGAGTGCTCACATCATCTTTTTAAATGGTGCAACACGTTGACGACTATAACCTGTTGTCGAAGTTTGGTTATTACATAGTTTAAAAAAAACTTTTTTGTCATTTTACTTCAGATCTGATTATTTGAAATCCCTGAGCTGGTTATTAACTGAATTACAGAGGCCAGTGCATTCCCTTTAGTTTAAGGTGCAGGTAATAGAATAACTTAAACCGTGTCTAATAAAGTATTCCATGGCCATTGTTCAAATCACTTATCACACTCATCATCACCATCACCATCATCACCTTGTGTTGGTTAACAATTATTAGTAGCGGTAGTGCCTATATCTAACAAAGGCTTTTCTTTGTGACTAATAAAAACCAACATTTACACTGTTTTTGGGTAGATCGTGACCAACTGTAATTTTGTTAATTTATTTAATGTCACTGTTTATCGTGTAAATATGTTGATCAAGGTTTAGATTACTATTTAGTCTGTAACATTGTCATAAATTCCCATATAAATACAATTTTTTTAAAGATGGGAAATCAAGTGACTTCTCCCGCTCTAAGTGTCAGACTTTTACTGACTGAAACCCATCCATGTTCTTTCTTATGCCTTTTGCGTTCCGTGCGTGGTATCTCTTTCAAACAACCTGCAGCCCCGGCATATAAATAACATAAGGTAGCACTCCATGTGTTCCTATTCCATGTCCCCTACCGATAAATTACGACCGCCTGCTACCAAAGGTATAAAAGGTGTTTGTAATTATTAAATTCATTTCAAATTGTACTGCGCTATCACTTTATGGGGGTATGGTTTAACTAAATTAAAATAATATAAAGTACCTTCATGTGCTTTGAACCTTATGGATGTAGGCTTACACGTAGTAACGATTACTGAGGGTTACTTTATGGTAAGAATAATAATTACAGAATATTTTTTTACGGGAATATAGTCCTTCTAATTACTGTTGATGGGTTCTTAGTCACGTTTATATACATGTATATTTATAGAGTATTTAATACAAGAAACAATAAACTTAGTAACATAACGACATATTGCACAGAAAATGATTAGCTACCAAAGTACCTACTTTGAATCATCTAAGCTAGATAGAATTCTGTCAATTCGTAAACCGTTTCAATGCTTCTAAGCCATATCACCAACACATAACACAGGCAATTAAGAAAAAAAGCATTTTAAAAAACACTGGATAACTGACGTGGAAGTACGACCTTTTGACTTTACAAACTTTTCCACCACAAATTGGCAAACGAAAACTTCAAAAGGAATATCCCCATTACGGGTAAAAACATGTTCCAAGTCAAAGGTGTTGCCATTTCTAAAACATTCTCCCATTTGGTAGTTTTTGAACTAGCTCGCTCGTTCGCCATTTAGCGAAGTCAACTAAGTGGTATATTCATAGGCGGGGCTCATTCCGTGTCTGAACGTTGTTAAAATCTATGTTTCAGCTCAGACTTTACTCAGGCTACGTAAACAGTGTAGTTCGTGAAAACACGTTGAGGCACGGCACATTATAGGCAAGGAGATCGTCAGGAAATTATGCATGGTTTGTGTCAACATTTACTGTTCTGTTTTTGAAAATTAAACTGAAACAGAAATCAAATCTGTTTTCATAACTTATTTTTTATTTTGGTTTTTTTTTAATTTTTATTTTAAGGTTGTTTATATTTAACAATGTAAAGAAACTTAATTATACTATTTAATTTGAATTCGAAGGTAATTATCACAATTGGTAGTAAATAAAGAACATTATTTATTATTATCGCCAAATAATGACGTACTTATTTACAACGAAAAGCCGAAAAAAACGAAAATGAATAAATAAATAAATATCTTGGCACAACTCACACACGGCTATCTGATCCCAAGCTAAGCAGAGCTTGTGTTATGGTAACCAGACAACTGATATACATACTTATATAATTTTATAAATACATACATATTATAGATAAATCACACCCAGACACAGAACAAACAATCATGCTCATCACACAAAGTTTGTCCTGGGTGGGAATCGAACCCACGACCTCCGGCTTAGCAGTCAGGGCCACTAACCACTAGACCAACAGGCCCGTCAAAATGCCATATCTTTTAATTGCCAGATATAATGTTAAAAAGGTTTTTTCTAAAGAATTCGAATGACATATTCGCTTAGCCAGTGCGCCACCTATGTCGTCATTTACTTTTTTAATATTTTAATTAAGTAATTCACTTTTTGAAATTATACTGATTAGTGTATTAAGTTGGAAACTAACTTTATATTAGTAGGACGAAAACTCATCAACCTGGTTTTACAAAACCTCATTTTCCTTGGCAACGGTACCATTACGGTACAGGTAGCTATTATATTATCACCACCCTTATTAGGTATATGGTATTTGGCAAACACAAAAGTCAGTTCCCATGAAGAAAGTCGCAATAAAAACAATATGACAAAAATTATAGTCTATAAAAATCGTCGGTCTCCTAGACTACATTCACGATTCAGACAGTTCGCGTCGTGGCAACAAGAGGTGTGTTCCACACGGCAACCATTAGGTAATTGAAGTGACTACTTGCCTGATATTCACGTATTGTTGCTTGGTTTGTCCTTTATTTATTCGGTAAATTAATGTCCATTTTGGATTCTATGTTCGTGAAATAAATAATAAAAGAATACTAGCTTATTACTGTACCACTGCTGGGTAAATTAAACAGAAAATGCTCGAGGATTGTTCACCATGCTTGCTCAAGGCGGATTAGCGATTTCAGATTTATGTTAATTACAAGTACAGGTTTCCTCACGATGTTTTCCTTTACCAATGTCATATTTATCAATAATTGCAAAAATGAGCTTAGAAAGTGCTTAAGAATAGAACAAGTCAATTTGGTACTTACCCGATTTCGAAGCCGCAACCTCATGTAAGAGAGGCAGGCGCCTTGACTACTAGGCCACCACGACATAATAGTGTAGTAAGTGAAGGTACAATAAAAAAAACCGATCAAGTGTTAGTGTGTTTGGTGATTACTATGGCTCACACACTGATTCGTTGCCTTTCAAATGTTAGAAGTGATCATCTTCGATCACAATATTGGTGTTAAATATTACAATTGGTTTAGCTTTCATTTCTTGGCACTTAGTACGTATTGTAGTACTTTGAGTGACTTTTATTGTTAACAGATCGTTTTGACATTAGCATATTTTTTTTTAATGGAATGCATGTAATTGTACAACATAATGTAATACGTTTTTTAAAAGAGTATGTATGGAGTTTCTTGCCCGTTCTTCTCCATACGAAACTACCTTTTGGAATGGGCAACTAGATTCATTAGTTTTAATTATTTTGACGTTCAAAAGTGCCTTTTAATGGTCTAATTGAAATAAATGATTTGACTTTGAGTCGAGCTTGTACGAGAAGTGTTTCTTATTACTGTATAATGTTCAACACAAAGTTTGAAAAATATATATTTTTTATTTCTACCTTTAATTTTTCTCTATTTTTTAGGTGTGTCGTCAATTCCTAACATCGTAGGAAGACAGCTCAACTTCAAACTAAATTCACTTAGAGAGATTTTTATAGAATGAACCGGTAAGTTTCTCTTTGCGCCGATATCTGCGCTGGTCTCATACAGGTTCTTTTTGTGTCCTTATTTATACAAGTTGCCTATGCATTGGACAAAACAAGATGATGAGAATATTACTGTACCTATATCTAGTAGTTCTTTTGTTTATATTTAAACTTTCTTCTTCTTTCTCCATTCTTTTGTTTTTGCATCCATGTATTGAAATTTTTCTTTTTATTGATTGGCTTACTTTTGGACTGCCTCGCTATCCTAGTGGTTCCAAGCGCGACTGCTACGCTAGGGGTCTAGAGTTCGATTCCCAGGTCAAGCAAAGTTTTATTGGGTAATACTCAGTAGCTTCTCAGAGTTAGGATTTGTGCCCGGTTAATGGCAATAGGCTCGCCCCTATTACATGAGACCTAAACATATATTATGTTACGTTTTTTTCTCTATTTTGTTTTTTCTGCAACACAAGTTAGTGCTTAGTCTCCATTAACCCGTACCTCACCTCAGTGAAGGGCGAACTAAATATAAACTTGACATTTTGGGTTGTGTACCAAGTCACGATATGCTAAACTTTTGTTTATATCAAACATCGAAGAATGTAAATTAACCAAAGCTTAGTTGGGCCAGTGTTTAGTTTAGGGGCTAAAGTAAACGCGTACATTATTAATTCAGTGTTATTGTAGAGCCTATGCGAAACTAAATTGTAGCGTTATTGCAATTTATTATTAACTAGCTTTTCCCCGCAACTTCATTCAAGTGGAAGTCTGGTACCTATACCATTACATCTGGCAATAGTGTGGTTTTCTTTTAGTGTTTCTTGAATTGTTGCGAAATCATAAAATGACTTCTACGAAATAACTAATTTTAATGACGAAAAACCCAGCCGTGATTTTTCTAATGCCCGTTGCTTTCCAGTGCCGTGGTAACTCTTTTAAACAAATTTCGCAACCCTGGATAAGTACACACCTACACGGCTATAATGTATAAAACAGCTGATTCTTTAATTACCAATAATGTTACATAACTCTCATTGATCAGTAGTGCTATTCTAAAAAGTTCATTTGCGAAATCACTTCTGAATCCGCGGTAAGAAGTATTAGTTTTTAAAGTTAGTTCGACTGAGTTTTTAAACGTTTTTCAATAGGATTTGATATTCTGCGTAGCAAGCGTGTCTATCGAGATGACTTTCGAAGTGATTTGCCTATTTTAGAATAGCATAGCTTCATAGTTCGTGCACTGAATCCATGGCATTTTCTTTGTTACATTGTCAACCCAATATTTATTTAAATATTAAGTAAAGAAAGTAAGTTTAAGACTTCTAAGAAATCTATTTAGCTCTTTCTTTCCTGTCCATACTCGCTAAGAATAATTACAACAAAAACTCATAAAACATAATATTCACTTTTAGCCTCAAGCTGCGTGGTTTGGGTTACCTTAACTTTGCAAGTTTGCTTTAAACGACAATTTGTTCAACATCCTTATTCCATTTTTTTCATAAATTTCTTCCACTTTTGCAAGTAACTCTGTAACGTCATACATTTTAACATTATCCCATCGAAATATAAACAAAACATTACCAAAAAAGTGGTTCTAAAAACGTAAATCCTAGCTTTTTAATCACATTGAAATGCGAAAATAAGTTTGTTTATTACCATTCACGCCTAAACCACTGAACCGATCGTCCTGAAACTTTTCATATTCATTGTCAGGCGTATAGAAATGGATATAGGATACCTTTCATTCCGAAATAAAGGAGGTACTGTTTCGGAGAAAAAACATCAATAACGTTCTTACGATACTAGATGGCGCCACGTGTCGTTTGAATTAAGATTGAATTTTAAAATTGAAAATGAAGTATTTCCTCTGCGTCCTCGATAAACGACATTTATGCGCAAGTTTTTATGTGCAAAAGCTAGTTTCTCATAAACTTTCCACTTTCGCATGTAACTTTGTAACGTCATACATTTTACATTATCCCATCGAGGTATAAAACAAAACACTACCAACAGAGTAGTTCTAAAAACGCAAATTCAAACATAAAGTTCGGTGGCGAAACTTGGGCGTGACTACGATGAATCTTGCTTCGACATTCTTGGGTCCAAGTCTTAGACCAACCGCAATGCAGTTGTGACTAAGTCCACCTGAAACTTAGTTTGTTTACTTGTGAAGGTGTTTCAATTTAGGCGACAGATTGCAGCGACCAGAGGTGCATTGCATGGAGGTGTTGTCTCAATTATGATTGTTTATGGAACTTTCACCTGGAGCCTGACTTTTGGGGTGCTTCAACCAGTTGGTGTAGTGACTAAGCGGTTGGTTTTTGCATGATTCGGTGAGGTCGATTCCTATAGTATTAATTTGGTTTTATTTTGAATGAATAATTTATTAATAATAATTCAACTACAAAGTTAAAACTAAATAATAATTAAATTACAAACTAAGTATGTACAGTTAATATAAAAAGTAAGGTCATAGGGCATCAAAAAACTCATCCGCATCGCTGTCAATGGGACATGTGCCCAGAAGGCTGGCAGCATTGCCACGTTGTATGGCAATGCTGATTCTTTGGCCAAAGAATAGGCCAGCCCTCTGGTCACGTGAAGAATCGACCAGTCGCTTCGCGATATTGCGATAAACTAGATGAGCGCTCGGTCCCCACGGCCCTAGTGTTTCAACCCCAAACGGCTCAAACATATAACTTTCATGAAGGTTAATATATTTGCGCCGTTTGAGATTTTCCGCACCAGACGCAGCCGCCCCAGCACAACACGTCGTGCAAGGAAGATGGGATGGCGCAAGGGTGTCGACGCATGTAGCATCCCACACCAGAGGCCTACCCAACTGAATGTAATGTAGACTACACGATGTCTTTTCGTCTCGTTATTTAGCTTATAGAGTGAACAGTATGTAATACAATTTATGCTATCGATTACATACCTAATGATCAATAACTAGGTTTTGCCTCCGACTTTGTCAAGGTAAACGTCGGTTATTTCAGACGCAGATGAAGCTACGGAATAAAAAAGAGCCTATGTCTTGTCTTGGAGTTCAAACTTACTCTACACCAACCATCTAAATCGGATTAGTTTAGTTGTGGAAGGATAGCAGTCAGATAGCAAACTTTTACTAAATTAAATCAATATAAGTTCGATCGTAAAAGCGTAACAGACGTACCTTCGTATTTATGATTAGTATGGACACTATGGATTATTGCGATTTTTTTGTACAAACATATAAATAAAAAATATCATATCGTTAACTCTAAGAACCAAAAAATGGAATGAGTAGATAATAAATTTCTAGTCTCCGCGACTTTTACCGCAATGCAGTTAATGGAGCCCTCAGAAAGTATAAAAAGATAGCTAAGTCTGAAGTGTCACTAACAGATATACTAGCGACTGGGCGTCGAGAAAAATATTAACCAACAAGATGGGATTTATATTTTTACACCGTCAGCTTTCTCAAATTAATTTGAGTGGCAAATTTATTGTAAGCCTTTCTGAAAAGGATTTAGATTATCTATACAGTTTTAACTAAAAGATACCTTTGATTACCTAGGTTGTTTAAATACCTAGATTGTTTAAATACCTAGATTGTTTAGATACCTAGATTGTTTAGATATACATACCATCACGCCTGTATTCCCCGAAAGGTTAGGCAGAGGTGTACCAATGTACACCCACAGATCGCCGGTATAATTAGGTCCCATGTAATAGGGGGCGAGCCTATGAATAAGTTATTTATTAGTTGTAATTCAAATGAAAATGTCGTGATGTCCCAGTAGCTAAAGCGCCCGCCTTTCATGCGTGAGATTGCAGATTAGTCACTAAGCAAGTGGCAATGTGTCTTTTGAAATTCATAATGTACTTTCCCAGTTTATCTTGGAAATGGTTGTTGAAGGTACACCTACAAGTCTGAAATCACCAATCTACCATGAGCAAGCGCGGTGATCAATGCTCGTGGCCTTTACCCTGGCTTGTTAATTACAGGTTGTTATTGCTCTGGCTACTACCTGAAACCTACACCTAACCACCTAACTACTGCTACATGTATTGATAATGTTTTTTGTTGTTGCGACTACTTAGATAAAGCCATTGTAAATTACCTTCCTTCTGATCACAGTGGACAAACCGTTACTTTTGAATACAGCACACCATCACAAAAAGTGCAGATACAGTCAAGACCAATAACATCTGGTAATCTAAATAAATTCAATAGCACTTTAATGAGTCAATTATGTGTTCAGAGCTTTAATATGAATAATGGTGATACTTTGTATGAAGATTTTTTTTCAGTTGTGCAAACGGAATTCAATAATATTTTTAAGAAAAAATCTAAAACAATTTGCCCTAAATTTTTATTCAGTGACTGGGCGACTAAAGGTATCAGAAAAAGTAGGGAAAGACTCTTTGAGCTGTATGGCCTTAAGCCTTATATAAATACGGTAACTTTTAATAAGCATGTTGCTACTTACTCTAAAATTTTTAAAAATACATGTAAGGCAGCTAAAGCCTTATACATTAGCAACAAGGTAAAATCAGCAGACAATAAAATAAAAATGGTCTGGAAAATTATCAACAACGAAACAAATAGAAATAAAAGACAAAATAATGATTACACTCTGGAGACTTCCCGAGGTCTCATAAGCAATAATATCGATGTGGCTCAGGAATTTGCAACTTTCTTCACCAATATCCCAATTAAAACCACAGAAACTTTAGATTCCTCGCCCTCACTTGCTATAGATTTATTAAGAGCGAATGTTACAGCCTGTCCTAAGGAATTTAAATTTAGACATATTAACCCTGTGGATGTCATAAAGGCTTTCAAACAACTTAAGATCAAGGTTACAGAAGATATGTGGGGCATGTCTACTAATGTGTGTAAGTCTATTATTGAGACAGTTGCACCCTATTTAGCTTTAATATTTAACTTATGTGTAGACCAAGGGGTTTTTCCGACTTTAATGAAACACAGCAAAGTTATACCACTTTTTAAATCCGGGGATAGTAAAGACACTAATAACTATAGACCCGTTTCGGTTTTGCCGGTGTTCAGCAAGGTGTTTGAAAAAGTGATGCTCAATCAAATGCTTAATCATTTTAACTGTAATAACATCTTACACGACCAGCAGTTTGGTTTCACCAGAGGGCGTTGCACTACTGACGCCGGTGTCACTTTAATTAAGCACATCTTTAATGCATGGGAGGACTCACAGGATGCCATTGGCATTTTTTGCGACCTCTCAAAAGCATTTGATTGCGTAAATCATGAGACCCTCCTCCAGAAGCTTGAGCATTACGGCCTCGGTCAACTAGCGCTTAGCTCACTGAAATCGTATTTAAATGATAGACTACAGCAAGTTCAAATAAACGGTGTAAATTCATCAGGCTTGAAAGTAAAGATGGGAGTTCCGCAAGGTTCAATATTGGGTCCGTTTCTCTTTTTAGTCTACATAAATGATTTACCTCATTTACTGAAAAACCAACCTAAAATGGTGTTATTTGCTGATGATACTTCACTGATTTTTAATGTAAATAGACGGGCACAGCACCTTGACGAAGTAAATAACGCTATGCTTAAGGTTCATAATTGGTTTACGATAAATAACTTAGTGTTAAATGAGAATAAAACTAAATGCATAAGATTTGCTTTACCGAACGTTAGAAGTAGTGCATGTAACGTTATATTGAATAAGGAAGTACTAGAATTCGTCGACAAGACAGTTTTCTTGGGGGTTTCGCTTGACTCAAAGCTGCAGTGGGGTCCTCACTTAACATCTCTTGCAGGGCGGTTGAGTTCAGCCGCTTACGCTGTCAGGAAAATCCGACAATTGACAGACGTGGATACCGCGAGACTGGTCTATTTTAGCTACTTTCATAGTATCATGTCTTACGGTATTGTGCTATGGGGACGGGCTGCAGACATAGAATCTATTTTTATTTTGCAAAAGAGGGCTGTCAGAGCCATCTATAATCTTGGCAGACGCGAATCTCTAAGGCAATTGTTTAAAAAAATTAATATCATGACGGTACCTTGTCAATATATATATGAAAACATTATGCATGTTCGGAAAAATCTTCATCATTTTAGAAAAGTTGGTGATAGACATAATTTTAATACTAGAAATAGGAATAAATTAGAGCAACCGAGTTTTCGATTGTCAAAAGTACACACTTCTTTTATGGGGTACTGTGTAAAATGTTATAATAAAATACCGCTCAATATTCTCGAACTAAATGAGAGAAAGTTTAAAACATGTATAAAACGCACACTATGTAGTCAAGCATATTACAAATTAGACGATTATATAAATGATAAAAATGCTTGGCTTAATGCTAGTCCTGCTCCACAGCCACTCGGGCACACAAATTAATATACATTTTTTTTCTAAACATAACGATGTTATTAGCACCTTTTTTATTGACCTTAATAACGTATACCGTTATTATAATTTTTACTGATTTTTTTCTACTTACTACAGTTTATTTTTTGAAAAGGTTCGCTGATGACCTTAGTTTTGTATAATTTTACATCATATATTTCAATTTTGTAAATGTGACTACCATGGAGCCATTTACTTGTTAAGTTACTATGTGTTGGACACTGAGCATGGCAGTTGAGAGCTTTGTCATGCTCACTTTAATGTCTTGCTGACGGTGGCGCGTGGGTTGGATCGTTTGGTTCCCTTCAAGATGGTTGAGCTAAACGGTGCTGATGCACGCGTCATATTCGTGAACGGGTGCTGTCAGTTGGGATTGGTCATCTCTTAACTGCCATGTCTTACATCGTTATTATAATTTTGTTATTTTTTATATTCACCTTCATTGTTTTCACATATAGAAGCAACAAGAATAATGTAACCAAGACTTTGTAAAAACCAAATGGAAGGAAAAGAGTGTCCATGGAGTTTCTTGCTCGTTCTTCTCCATAGAGACCTACGTTTTGGAACGAGCAACTAGCTTCAATTTTAAACTGTAACTTCTTGACAATTCAAAAGTGCCTGTAAATGGTCTAATTGAAATAAATGATTTGATTTGATTTGATTTGATTACACATCTTATAAATACATAATCATGTTTTAACCTACCTTCCCCAGTTCGGCTACTTTGTAACAAACTTTGCGTAACTCTCCAGCTATTTGAAACACCTAGCAAACTGCTTGACTTTTAGTTCAAAAGGCAGCTTCGAAACCAAACTGAAAAGAATTCTAAAGATACCAGCAGTTGAGGCTAAAGTTGTTTGTAAACAGGTGTCTTTGGCATTTGTATGCTAACTGATTAGCACTCTTGAAGTTTGAAGCAGCTGCCAAAATGTCATTAAAAAGTGAAGTGACTTGCTAACATTCTGTTGAACATGAAAGGTGTGTTTTGTATAATAGGTACTAGTTTTAAAAATACTCAAGTCTTTTCGAAGATATGTATATTTTTAATTATTGCTTTGTAATCCATGGCAGGACCGGTGATTGTGACTGTCTCTAGGGGAGGCCTATGTCCAGCCATTCGATATGATAATAATATAGTAGGTAGTTTATTTCTTTTTAAAAAGGTACAATTTGGTACATGGTATCTATGTTACCGGCAGATTTCATGATGAAACCGTAGCGTTCAGCTAAATTATTTAGGGTCTTCAACAAAGGATACATGAATGACATTCGAGACGATTTAGTTGTGTTATGTGTGTTTCTTCAATTAAAGGAGACCATATTGTCATGAACAAATAACAAGGTGGATACAAAAATATAAATATTATAAGATGTTAATATTAAAAAGAAAATGCTACAACATTATCAATGTGTTAAATTCAAACCAAAATTTCTTAGATGATGGGATTTGAAACAATTATATTAACGTTTTTGCAACGGATGCGTAACTGAATAAAATTGTTTAGTTATAACTATTGAACGGACACGCTCTTCAATATTATAATTATAATTGTGGGTTTATCTTACTTAATTTCCATAACACTATTGTAACTTCACACAAAACAAAACAACACAGCAACAAAATGAATTCAGTGGTTCATTTCAATTCATAGCTTATTAAATTCGCCGTACAAATGGTAGTTTACGAAATGGACGCATAAAACGCGGCACAATTTATAATCACCTTGCACCCTCGGGATGCAAGCGCTTGTTAATTATTCCCACCTCTCCCCTGGGAGATGAAACCTGAATTTATCATAATTATATTGAATATTTTCGACTGAAATTAACATTTTAATAAAATTAATGCATGATGATTGAATTGGCTTCTGACATTTTCTTCTCATTTCGATTATTTATTTTGACGTTTGAAGTTTGTTCTTTTGTTTTTGTTAGGTATGCATTGTCAGACTGATGACTGCTTTGTTAGCCTAGTGGTCCTAAGCGCGACTGCTATTCTAGAGGTCTTGGGTTTAATCTCCAGATGAAGCAGTGTTATTGGTTTTTTCTATGAAATTCTCATTGACAATCGTAAATTGTTTTTTTTTTGTTTTTACAACCACAACAAAAGAATCATGATGAGTTATCCACAAAGAAGGAGTGAACCAGTCTTTGATATTAATTTCGTATAGAACAATAGTCTTGTTTATGTTAGTTCTACTAGTTCAAATACATAAAATATGTATTATGGCTAAAGAGGTTAAAGATCCGATCACACCGGAGCGGACAGCGGGTGCATTGGTGTCGACCTGTTCATATACATAGTTTTCATTTGCTAGTCGTCGCTTCAATGTGCACGGACCTTAAAAGTCATTGTCTCTACTTTGACGAACCGAGACAGATAAGCGAAAGCAGCGTCATATAATTATGAGAAAGGTGTAATGAAGTATACAAATTATGTTATTCATAACATTTGGTGCAGTACCTACGTCATAAAGTTGACAAAAGGACAATTAAGGTTTTGTTATTCTGAAAGACGGGCAACGAACGGCTATGACTGCTATTCTATAATAAAATCGCTAAGTTTTAGGTGAAGTGAGTTTGAGATGAGATGTTAGCTCACCAGAGGATTAAAATCTCACCAAAGTCACCTCTTTTGACATAAAATATAACTGGTCTATTGTCAACTTTATATCATACAAACTGGATAAACCTCGCAGTTTCATCAGTGTTGAGTTAAGTCTTTAGTTACTGCTTCGCTTCCATGAGTCGTGGCGTGATGTAAAGTAGCCTATTATTCCTCATCAAACTGTCTTTCATATTACAAAGAGTTTTTTTCCAATTTCTCTGGTAGTTCCAGAGATTAGCGCGTTTAAAGAAACAGAAAGAATTTTCAGATTCATTATATTGGTATAGTTAACACAATTTGTGTAGGTCACCTCAAACTCACCTCGACTATGTATATTCACCGAGGTAAAGTATCACAGAATAGCACTGCTGGCCACTAGTACATACCTACTACGTTTCACGATTTATTTTAATTAAATTTCGCGAGGCCACATGTGACTTAGGTGTCACATTCGAGTTCGTCGCCCTTAGCGCACCGCGAGGCGTGACTGGGACCTATTTAATTACTGCTACTACTAACATAGGCAATGTTATATGGGTAAACTTTGCACATTCCTTTGATGTGAAGCCTCTGTTGGATTTCTAGTCTGGTGCTTGTACCTATGTCAAGTCCAGTAGCCTAATTGTATTACATATAATTGATATTTATGACTTTCGATTTCACGATTGAAGGACATCGTTCATTATAAGACACTGCAAATAATTTGCCGTTCAAGTTAAGGCTTTAGATCGTGTGCGTTAAAGTATGTTTTTAAATGACAAGATATAAAAAGGTGACGGCGTGCGGGTGGCGTGCTAGCAGCTAACGGTTGGATTTTTTGTTGCTATGAATAAGTAAATAAACAAAACTTAATGGAGCTCAGAACAAGCGTTTGTGCCCGGTTTATGGTAATAGACTCGCCCCTATTACATAGGACCTTAAACATACCGGGGAACTACTGGTGTACATTGGTACACCTCTACCTAACCTTCAGGAAATACAGGCGTGTTTATATGTATGTAAAACTTAATAGAGCATAATTACTTATTCACCAAAATATGACTAGACTACTTTCTATAAAGTGCACTGTCGGGAAAGTCTGGAGTTAACAAGTAACAAAATACTTATAGCGAAATGAGCTGTAAACAAGTTCAAAATCCAAGTTCCACGAAATAAACAAACTTGTAAGTGTAACAACAGTGTTTTACAATCCTAGAAGAAGATTGAGTACGCAACGTTTATTTTAAAAGTAGCCAAGTACCTACAGGGTGTGTTTACTTTTAACTAGTTGCAGCTCCGTTTACGAGCCGTTCCCAAAGGCTACGTTTTATATCGGGATATTCCTGGTACTTAAACGTTGTAAATGCAGGCGGGGTTCCGTATCGAATTTGGTTTATGAAATATTCAATATTTTTACTATTCAAAAAAATTAAATTAAAATTAAAATTCATTTATTTCAGATTTCAAGATCCATATTCATATTAAAATTATAAAACCCATATCAATAAAAATAGAATAAATAAGATTAAAAAATAAAATAATATAAAATAAAAATTAACCACATTACATACAATTAAAAATAACAAACAGAATTCAAATCAAATAACACGAAACTAAAACATAATTATCAATTTAATAAAAATAGGACAAACACATTAAGCACAGCTCGCAACATGTCTGCTACAGCAATGCCTGATATACGGGCAGTCAAGCCTCCCGGCAATCATTGCCAGAACTATATTGGAGCTGTCCCGCACCCTGCGCACCAAGGACGCGCACCGCTTGCGCATGGTGGCGTGAAAACAGTCGGTGCGCGCTTCCGCAAACATGCCCGAGGCGCTGCAGAAACGAGGCAGCCCCAACACTGCCCTGAATGCGTTGTTATACTGAACGCGGAGGGCGCTGTACTTAGCCTGCGTATAACTAACCCACAGGCTACACGTGTATAGTGAAGTGCAATATGCTTTGAAAAGAGTGATCTTTACCTGATCGGAGCAACGTGTAAACCTGCGGGCCAGCATATTCGCTCTCACCGACAGGGCCCTCCGCTCGCGTTCGATGTCAGCATGATCTTTGAGGTCAGCAGTGACTATGTGCCCTAAATACTTAAATTGGTCTAACTATAAGTCATTTTTATTCTAATTACTACTTTGTTGTCTACTAGGTAGTTAGTACTGTGTTAGCTAATTGTTAACTTTACTGAGCATGCTGTGGTCTCCTGTAAGTGAAGGAGTAATACCACCTACCCTACATAATACTTTTGTTATATTGTTTTTATGTCATGATTTGTGTATATCTTTTGTTGGAGATCCTAAATAAATAAATATTTTTTTATGACCGTCTTTTAATACAATTATCTATATCTACACAAATGAAATAAATTGAAGTGCTGTTTGTTAAGTGAAAAATCCATATAAATATTGACACGGTAATCAAATTAAAAAGTGTCTGTCTGTTTCGGATAGTCTCCGAAACGGTCAGATGGATTTTGACGGGTTTTTACTAGTAGATAGCTGATGTAAAGAGTAGACAATGTAATAAAACAAATTATAGCATCGCCCAAAAAAAAAAAATATATCTCATGAAATTGTGAACAAAATCCGAATCAATGGTTTGTTTTACCTACTGGCCTAGTGTTCAGGACGAAGTCGCCGGAAAAAGCTAGTTCTAAATACGAGACTACTCTTTCAAGTTTTTTTATTGCTAATGTAATGTCCTATTTATCACTGTTAGGAAACTAGAAAGATTTTTGTGGTTAACTCTTTGGTTTGTGTTTTTTAAAAGGCAACTTATTCTCTTACTCATATTCAGTCAGGTTAGTCAGGTTCAATTCTGAGAAATCAAACCACGGTTTAATTTCTCAGAATTGAACCCTAAAGTCTTGAAACTATTTCATAAATATTAACGAAAGTACAGGAAGCCAAGACGCCATTAATTTATAGCCCTCTCTACTATGAAGATAAAACAGAATTATCTTCATTTAATTATTGTTTATCGCAGCCGTATTCAAGAATTATTAAAATAATGATATATTTTGTTATCATTATTGGTGTCAAAATGCATGAAAGGCTTAACAAAGGTAAATTAATTGAGAATACTTTTTTAGTCGATTTACTTTTTCTATTTATCAATATAAAATTAGAGAATGGTCTCTCATTTTCTCATAGAACGATGATTATAGGCTTTTTTTTTCGGTAAATAAACGTTGCTCTACCCTTATAATTTCTCCAGTATCGTGGATGCGTTTACTAACAAACACATACAACCTAAAATCACAAACTTATTTTGTTTAAGTGGTAAATCATTAAAACACTACAATCCATCGTTTTATTGAAAAAAAAAAAAACAATTTTACAAAATAAATCCAGGACTTTTTACCTTAAAAAAGACAGAATACTTCATCTGATATTTGAGTACTCTCAAGTATGAATAAAACGTATTCTCATTTATTACCTTACTCTGAACCAATACGTTATTTTATTCAAGAGAAGTAAAGCACTGTAAGCGTTAAAAGCGATTTGTCACCGTCGCTTCTAAAGCGCAAGTTTTTGCTCGGGGATTTCGGAGAGCGCCGCGTGTTAACACGACTCACGTCGGCTTATGACGATATAACTTGCTGGGTAGTTAAAACATTATTATTGTTGGCCCTTTTTTTAGGTAATGTTATTTAGGATTATAATAATCCGTACTTAATAATATAAACGTGAAAGTAACTGCCTCGGTGTAGTGGTCCTAAGCGCGACTGCTACGCAAGAGTTGATGAAATAGTGGTATTCGGATTTTTTTTATGTGATTCTCAGTAGCAGCTCGGAGTTAGGATTTGTGCCAAATCGCCCCCTATTACATGGGACCTAAAACATGCTAATTCACGTGGGTGTACATAGGTACACCTCTGCCTAACCCTTTGGGGAACACAGGCGTTGTATATATGTGTGTTAACTCCGTCTGTTTATTACGCTCTCATGACTTATTTCGCAAAATCATCTGCTTTTCGATAACCGACATTTACGCGGGCCATGTCGCGGGTACTTTAACATAATTTGTAATAACGAGCTTCTAATTAGAAGCCTGAAAGTATAACAATCATTAACTGTCTTTCCAATTGGTATCGTAGGTAATGGAGGTCAGATAGGTAGGCATCACTCTATGTAAAACAGTAGTATTAAGCTGCATCCGTTTAGACTGGAAGCCGACCCGAACATAGTAGAGAAAAGGCTGGGCAGACAATGATGTCCTTTGATACTTCCTAAATATTGGTCCTTTGATACATTTTAAAAGAGAGTACATCATTGCTTTCAGGTATCACACAAATCGTTTATACACTACTAGTATATTAGAGTGTTAATACTTACCAGGTACATCGTATAATTTATAAGGCTGACAAAAAAAGGGAAAATGCCTTATTCATGAAAGACGTTTGGGGACTGTTTCGTGTTATTTTATTGATATAAAAATGACAAAGTTGGTAAAGGTAGCATAACATTTATAAATGTCAAGTCTTTTGGGTAGAAATAGAAACTTTTATATAATATTACTGTATAAGTGAAAAACTGTACTTTCTAAGTAAACTGTCTAAACTATATTTTTTTTTTAAATGTAATTTGTGACAATTAATTATGTGTAGCCGATCTGATGTTAAGTGGTCATCGTTGCCTATGATCTGCAATACCCGAGTCCTTGCGCGTTGTCCCGTTGTCATCCTAAAAATAAAGTTGGAATTTTTCATGTGCCTACAATTACAACGTCATCCATATCATCCAAACTATAACACAGCAACGCTGCTTTGCGGTGAAAATGAGTATGTAGTATACTTCCCCAGACAAGCTACATTAAGAGCGCGCATCCAGAAAGTTGGTAACGTCGCAAACAGCTGTCAAATATTTCCCTGTTTTGATTAATTTGTCAATATTACTGTATGAAAATAAGAAATATGGCTTACTAATGCACTAGAATATTCATTATGAAATGCAATAATTAATATAGTAACACCGAAAATTTAGTTTTAGATGTAAAAAAAGTATTTGGAAACTTTACAAATGCCTTTAGTACACCTAAAACGGGTACAACATCAAATTCAGTGTTTTAATTGCAATTCATTATTAATATTCTAGTGCATTAGTAAGCCATATTTCTTATTTTCATACAGTAATATTGACAAATTAATCAAAACAGGGAAATATTTGACAGCTGTTTGCGACGTTGCCAACTTTCTGGATGCGCGCTCTTAAAGAGCTCTACTATTATTCTAAAATATATTGAGTTACTTTATTTTGTAAATGTCTATTTGACAGCACTGAAGATGAAAACTTTAAAAGATTCTTTGCAAGATGCCATAGTGCACTAAAGAAATAATTTTCCCTTATAGTCCTTCAATTAAGGTAGCGTAACAGTGTCGCGAAAATTTGCGCAGGAAAATCTAATTTCTCGTAGTTTCGAATTAAACGCGAACGAAGTCACAGGCAAAACTAGTTACGTATAATTTCCTGAAGCTGCTGAAGTCAATCACTCTGATATCTTTCTACCCACTGAACACGAAACATCTAGTTTCGCGCGCTAGTTTGTGAAAAAATATTTTATCCTGAAAATCTGAAATATGACGTAGCCTAAATTACGTATGTATGTAATATTTTTTTAACCGTGGACCGGCCGCGGCTGTGTGGGACTTGTAATTACGACAAGGACATCGGTCTTCTATGTTGTAATTGGATTTTTTAAACTAATATTCGTCTGAGTTTTGACGTGGTTCATATTACTTTTACTGGGAGCTGTTTAATATTGTTCAAGGTGATGAAGGTACGGTAGGTAGTATTTTTCTAACAGACCCTTATTTATGCTATAGATTTTATACAAGGCGTTGATTTGCATCCTCGTCAAATTCATGGAGTTAACTATGCTCGTGATTCTTAACACGAATCAATAATAAAATAAATTGGTTTTGTTTTTTTTTGACGTGATTTTCAAACTTGAGCTAGCCATCTCGCCAGAGGGTTTAGGCACTATGTACGCATTGATATAGCCGCGCGACAACTCTGCCTACCGCATACGCAACTGGGTGATTCTGAACTTTGCAAGAGGAGTATTCTGGAATACTGTTATAGACAACTATAAATTGCAACTAAAAAAAACAAATATTTATTAAATATTGGCCAGGTATCGTAATTATATTTGATTACTTCTATTTTTTTATGACAAGCTCCTAAAATTTGACGAGGATGCAAATCAACAGCTTGTACTACGACACGACTTGAAAAAGCTGCTGTTTAATATGTTAAGATTTTTAAACAGCTAAAAGCTTTCAATTTCTCTTTTTCAGTTTTAACAAGTGTCTTCTTTGAACACTCCTTGTGTTTTATTTTATCATTTCATTAAAATTAAAAGCTGTTTTTATTGGATATCAAACAAGCCAACATCCCACCAGATCTTAAGTGGTTAGCGCCAACTATACCCATCTGCAATACCTGAAGCCTTGCACAGAGAATGGTAAAATGTTCATACAGTACTAACATGAAATCGTAATTTGTATCCTGCTTTAGAAGGAAAGTTTACTCAGCCCGTATAGTTTAAAAGCCTAACTTTTGCAAGAACTTTAGTAGCACTTACGTTCTATCCTATAAAAATATTATTCTTTTCTAAACTAATAGTATACAATCGATTCAGCAAATCCCCAACACATGGGACTTCGCCGTATTTATATGAGCAAAAAAACCCTATTATAAGTTTATACAATGTTTGCGAACACTCTTAAAGTTGCGAAAGGGGTCCAAAGTTTCTGTACGGCCGCACGTCATTATTTATGAATAGTTGGACAAAAAATATGAGTGAAATGCCTGACTGACAGGTTGATGTTAGTTTGTTTTTGTTTATACTACGTAAACATGCTTTGGTGTTTATACATAAATATACAGCCCGCGTGTAATTTCAGCTTTTGACATCGTTTTATTTGCTTATTGTATCGTTAGAAAAAACGGTAGTATTTGGTAAAAACTGGACTGAAAAGCGTGCCCGCAAAATTTTTTTGTTCGTTTGTCTCCATAAAGAACTAGCTACGTTTTGGAACAGGCAACTTACTTAAATTTTCTGACTAATTACTAACTTCTTGACCATTCAAAAGTGCCTGTATTTGCTTTAATTGTAATAAATGGTTTAATTTTGAGTCGGTACAATATTATCAAAAACTAACCCCTGTAAATCAAAACAAATTCCGAAAATACACTTGATGCACAAATGAACAACACATTAATCCGCCAACCCCAACATCTAATAAATCGCTATCGTTCACTCGAATACATCGCTTAATAAGGTCAATTTCATCGGCGTCCCAATTACTGAATCATTTCGCGTTGTACAAATAAAAAGGCACAAAAAGCCACCCTTTTCATGCGGCCTGGCTGAATAATTTGTTGTGACAAATTGTCGGCCTATTCAAAACAAGCGGCCGTCAGTGCCTGATTTACGTGGCTTTTGTGAGCCTCCGGCAATTCAGAAGACATTTTTCTGCGCTTATAAGCAGATACTGGGCTTTTTTGTATTTGTTTGTAGACAGAATTGTGGGGAAGTTTCAGCTATTTCGCGTCAGCAGCTTATCGGGTTGTTCAAGTTGATTGTTGGGTAAAAAGTTGTTGAGTGAAATTATGTAAAAGTTGATTTTGCGAGTGGATAATAGAACAGTTTATAGTTAATGCCTTAGGTGCACTGTGCATCCCCTCCGCTTATTATAATATATACATATTAACACTAAGTTAGGAATTAAACAATGATTGGGTCTGTAAGTTTTCGTTTGCGTATGAAAGGACCAATAAATACCATAATTCAATTAGATTTGAGTCCAATAAATATAACTTTTTATATTCAAATGCTCGTTCTATTATATTTAATAGAACGAGTCATCTAAAAGCGATAAGAAAAATGCTTGATACTACGTATACAACGTGTCCCAAAATTCAACGATAAGCGGGCGCCAAAAGGTTGACCTGCTCATGAGCACTTAAGGAAAAATAATAAAAAAAATATACCAAATTTTTTTTTTAGTTACAAAATAAATTTAAAAATTCTTTGAAAATTTACACCTTGTATGATATTTTGAACTACCACGGCCACAATTTCTTAAATATACTTAAGATTTTTTTGTATCGGATACCTAAGTAGTACTACTATTCACCACAACTCTTAAAAACACCACAATGCTAGCAATTTTTACACAAAAAACTATCAAAATATTTTTTTCCCCTCAAATTTTTAAAGATTTTTACTTTCAGTCTACTTTGACTCATGGTCTTGCAAAAAAAAAGTATGAACACCGCTATGGCAAGTTATTTTCAAAGATGACGCAACTAATCAAGATTCCAAAATAGTATAATACCCTAAGATAACAAGTCACAAAAAAAATATGCGTACCATTTGTAAACAAGAACCAAGTAAAGAGAAGAAAAATTTGAGGGAAAAAAATATTTTGATAATTTTTTATGTAAAAACTGCGAGAAAAAAAAATTAGATATATTTTTTTTATTATTTTTCCTTAAGTGCTCATGAGCAGGTCAACCTTTTGGCGCCCGCTTATCGTTGAATTTTGGGACACGTTGTATATATTGAAACCTTAAAAATAACAACTATATCTGCGGCTTTTGACTTTTGACTTTTAAATCTCAAGCCGTAACCTACAGAAGGTTAAAAAGATAAAAACAGATTCTTATCACAATAAAAAAAGCAGATTTTTCATTTCAAATTTCGAGCCAAATCAAAATATTTTCATTCAATAGAAACGATACCACAGCAGAAAGATCAAATGTTTACGTATGTAACTTTGTATGTGAAGCTATAATTTGAAATAGCATACGTATTTGCAAAGTTTGGAGATGCAAACCTCTGCCAGATTGCTAATAAATTATATTGGATCCCCTCCAAAACGGTAACGCGACGTATAATATATCAAACTAGCTTCTGGACGCGACTTCGTTCACGTTTCTCTTCACGTTAAGTTACGTCTTTGCTGTTCTGTTCCCGCGGCTCATAGCGTTATGTTATATAGCATTTAGTATTCTTCATAAGTCTGGCTATCATACAAGAAGATTTTTTTCAATCCCACTGTTGGTTTCAGAGATTAGCGCGTTTAACGCAATGCAAAGAAACACACAAGCAAACAAAAAAACTTTTCAGTTTTATTTTGTATGTATAGATTTGTTGAATGTGGCCGTGGATGGTTCTGTAGAATCGATAAAGTATCAAGAGAACGGGTAGCTCGTGCGTTTTTCTATCTGTCATGGGTAACTAAGGATCGCCAATCCATCCATAAATTTTTTGCTATTTTGGAAAACTAGCTTCTGCTCGGATTTCGTCTGTGTATGCTAATACTGTTAAACTCCTAAATTTTTCCACGGGAATATAACTTTTTTTTTTTTATTTTTTTTTATTTTTTTTTTATTTTATATTATTTTTTTTTTTAATCTTATTTATTCTATTTTTATTGATATGGGTTTTATAATTTTAATATGAATATGGATCTTGAAATCTGAAATAAATGAATTTTATTTTATTTATTTTATTTTTTATAACTGCGGGATAGAAATTATGCTATGTGTCCAAGACCAATATTTATCATCATCATCATCATCATATCAGCCACAGGACGTCCACTGCTGGACATAGGCCTCCCCCACAGATTTCCAAAAAGACCGGTTGGAAGCGGCCTGCATCCAGCGTCTATGTGGATTCAACATTTATATGTGTGCCAAATTTCAGATAATTCTGTTTAGCCAAGAGATACAGATACATGTCGAAACAAATACCACTATGACGAACACACGGATGGACAGCAGAGTTTTAGTAATACAGTTCCGTTTGGAACCATTTAGGTACAAAACGTCCACCCACGAGGTGGACGGATGGCCTGATTAAGACCGCAGGAAGACGCTGGATGCCGGCCGCTTCCAACCGGTCCTTTTGGAAATCTATGGGGGAGGCTTATTTCCAGCAGTGGCCGTCCTGTGGGTGATATGATGTTTCTTTTTTATCGTGTTGGCAGTGAGGTTTTACGACCCCACACACCCTAGTGTCAGAGTTTCTAAACCTCCTCAAGGGCCTCTGACATAATATGGTTACCAATGTCAGTGATGTCCAAGATAAACTTAGAAAGTACATATTAATTAGAAAAAGTCACATTGGTACTTGCCCGTGCCCGGTTGCGAACCCACAACCTCGTGCATGAGAGGTGGGCGCCTTAAACACTGCGCCATCACGACACTGATACCTATGATGATGAGGTATAAAATCTTAAATAGTGATCCTTTAGCATTTTCAAAAAACTAGTACTTTCAACAACTGCAAAATTTCTAAAAGACAAAACACTTTCAAACGGCTTCCATCTCCTCCTTTGCCAAAGACAAGACGCATTTACTAGAAGCCTTTGTTACTAATGCATTCGTCTTGGATTTGTCGACATGTTTGCGTCGCCTACAAGGCGTTCTAATTGATATGTATGTGTACTTGTGTACTGTGTTGTAATTGCTCGATATTGCTGTGTGCTAGGTACATACTACGTATGTGTGTGTTGAGTACCGTCTCCTTAGAACAACAGTTATTATTGTTCAGGAATGCTCGTTTGTTTGTTTGTGTGTGTTTAGTGTCAAGTTTGGTTATGGAAGTTATAGTTTTGAGTGGATGTGGGTAAACTTAGGATGTTACTTTGATGAAATCTTCATACAATGATGGATGTCCTTTAGTATGACTATAATAAAGTTCAAAACTGGAGTGTATGTAAGTGTTAGTAAGTGAAGTAAGACCTTGCATTAGACACAAATCATAATATAAATTCTTTTTTTATTAAGTACTTGTTTTATGGTGACTGTAGTGGCATCATCATTTTTATGACGCCATACAATGGCCTATATCACTTGGAACAGCATGAGGTTTAAATGTTACCTTATTAAGAAATAATGACGAAAAATATAGGAGATAATGCGCATATAGGTGAACATAACTGCTATATTATGCTGTCTTCTTTGATAAAGAAAACCTTGATTATCAAGCTGGACAATCGAAATCGAATCGAAATCGAAATAAACGGTTTCAGAATCTTTTGCGACGACTTGAGAATTGGCAAGATTGACGATTGACGTATGGAGGAAGCCCTGTGCCCAGAAATGGGACAATACGTGCTAATTATAATAATGAAACAAAAGTATCATTTAATTACTCAACTTTTATTTAAATTCTTTCATTTCGACTAAACCGTAAAACAAAGTCTTTATTACATAAGCTGGGCATTTATTTTTTATATTAAATTAAATCTCTTTTACACTAGGCTTATTTTGTTATTAAACGTCCCAAATCCTGAGTGATGTGCGTCGTTGGACATAAAACCGTTTTGTTTACGAGTTTGCCTTCGTATTAAAATTTCATCTTATCTAGAAGATGTACAGGCTTTGCTAAGTTGAATAGTTAAAGAAATGTAGCTTTTTCTCTCTCGCAATTTTAAATTTAATATTGTCCCTCATAAGGACGCTGTTACCGCAGCTATTACGTTCATAAGATTCATGTCTCATTTATTTTGAACTCTATTTCTACGTAATACAAGCTATTCCATAAGTACTGAATCTCAGACTTTAACTAGATGCTGCACATTTTTATTTTAAACTTTATAGGACTAATTAATAAAGAAAAAGAAGATAAATTAATAAAGGAAACTTTAATATAATTTTGTAAACTTTTTATTACTCTCAGCCTCTTTACCGATAGATGGCGTTGCCTACTATTCAGGTTTATACATAGATTTTAATATGAGTCTGTTATAGTCTCACTGCAAGGTAAAGCCTTCTTCCCAGATGACCACGATTGCTCAAGGCGGATTGGTGATTTCAGATTTATAATTATAATAAGTCTTGGTTACTTTACGATGTTTTCCTGTCCGTCAGTGATCTCCTAAGTAAACTTAAAAAGTATATACTTATGTACTTTTTCTACTACATACTTAAGTAGTAGACGGTGAGGTAAACTAAATGTGGCATCTTGTGCAGACTTAACAGTCACATTGGTCCCCGCAACCTCGTGCATGAGAGGCGGATGCTTTAATCAGTGGGGCATTAAGATAATTTTAGTATAACTTTTAAAATCATACCATCACGCCTGTATTCCCCGAAGGGTTAGGCAGAGGTGTACCAATGTACACCCAAAGTTTGCCGGTATATTTAGGTCTCATGTAATAGGGGGCGGGCCTATTGCCATTAACCGGGCACAAATCCAAACTCCGAGCTACTGCGAATTTCATAGAAAAACCCAATAACACTTTTTGCTCGACCAGGGAATCGAACCCGGGACCTCTTGCACAGCAGTCGCACTTGCGACCACGAGACCAAAAAGAAAATCATTTACACAAGTTTTTAACAAGAATCTTTAAAAAACACTCACATACTCTTCACAATAAAACATTCCCTCAAAAACGCAAATCCACCAAAAGAGCGGTAATGAGTTTCTCCAAAACGCCGCGAAATTGCCAAAATAAATCAACCCAGTACCATATTATTTTACATAAGATAAGATAAGAGGAACATTAGATGACACCATAAGATTGCATTATTGCAATAAATAATGAGACTGCTATCTTATAAGGGGGCGACTTTGGACGCAGCCGGCAAGCTTGGGTCCAACAATAAATTTCACTTCTGGAAACAACTACGAAATATGTTGCAAGTTTGTAGTTTGTTAAAGCGCTAGTTAATATTTTGGAGATTTCTTGATGATATTGTTTATACCGTAGAATATTACTAAGGTTATTGCTAAGATAAAACATTTTTTTAAGATTTATCATCATCTACAAAAAAAGCACACACATGTTTCTAAGAGAAATGTCAAAAATGAATGTCATGTGAAAAATTTTGTCAGGTCACATGTAAAGGAGAAGGATAGGGCTCCATAGTAACCTGGGCCCAGGTGTTAACTCAATCAAACTAATCTCATTTGAAAGAGGACATAATAACAAGACCTCACTGAAAATTTGGAGAAATTCGGCTATCCAGGAATCAAGTATTGTGTAAAAAAACATGGGAAATACGTACACACTCAGAACGAAATAAAACGAACGACAGCCGGTTTTTTTCTGGCTGTCTGTCACTCGGTGACCAGTGTTGCTGACCAAAGAAAATTAAAGAAACTCCATTCGCTATGTATCGATTCCACAAAACAATTTTCACTCGAATTTCATACATATTTTGTGATTTTACCGAATTATTCACTATCAATTACTAAGAATGAAGGCATGTATTTAATCGATTTTTTATTCCATATCATTTTTTAAGTTTTCTCGCTTCCTAGATAGAAACATGCTACAGTATTTTGTGATTACCTTTAGAAAAAAAAAACAATTTTTTAAGACCCATTTCAACTAGTTAACTGCTGGGCCCAAGATTAGCCTTCTCCTTTTAATTATTCAGGATTCCATCAAAAGATATACACAAATCATGACAAACAAATAATGGTCACCAAATGGTTTACGGTAGGTGTACTCATTCACATATGGAAGACAACAGCACGCACAATACTACCTTACAAGCTAATAACAAAAATTAATAACTGAAACTTTGGTATGAATCAGAAAAACCGAAAAATACCTCAGCAACTAAAATAACTCTGCTCCCTTTTTTCTCTTTTTATGTCATTCTCCTATCTGCTTTTAAAACACTCATAATAAAAAAAAAACGATGAGTTGTTTTATACTTAAGCCAAAAGACACATAATTTTTTTTTTACCTGTTTCAAAGAAATAGTCACCTATGCAACAAGAAATTACTAAATCTCTTCTAAAGCTTCAGATTTACAGTGATTTTTTAGCACAAACACCTTTTTAGTTTTCAGGAAAGGAATCGTAAAGCATGTCTTACGACTTGCTAACGACAGAATGAGAGAGAAAACGAGAGAAACACGAATAAACCCAGGATACAGATGAGTACAAAAGATTAAGGAAATAAATGTGATTTAACTCCCCTGACCCGAATTTAACGGTACAAAGTTTTTACAATAGATAATTAGCAATTTATCTCGAAATTTTTTCTCGAAATTTTCTTTGCTTCGAAGTTTTTGTGAATGAATGATAAACATCGATTTATTTTCGTAAGATAGGTACGCGTTTTGAATTCAATATTAGTTACTCTGTATTTTGTGTTCTTAGCTGTCTGACATTCTAGTTCATCCCGAAGTAAAGGTCACTGAGTCAGTCGTGAACTCGTGACATTTGACTATCTTATGTGGATTTTTTATGAAAATAGTCACAACATTCTGACCCTTCCAGCAAACATGTTATAATGAAAATGGGGCTACTTAATATGACTGACCGTCCCGGGTTTCTATATTCAAAAATATCTATAAATTCCGGGATAAATGATTGAAGAAATTATTTATATCGCTTCCAATTTTTTTTATACTGATCGGTGGAAGTCCCCCGTGCTGCAAAGGTGGGTAAAGCTTCATGTAGCAATTTAATTTTGTTGCCAATACTAACATTAGTTTTTAAGTACATTGTTACTAACAAAGTATGAAATTAGACTGAAATAAATGTTTATTACCATTAATTATTACTAAATAAGACTATTCTATTGGTATTCGTTCAGAAAAGTCTCAGACTATCAGATAAACCTTTTGACAACAGTCTGTAAAGTTTGGAAACCCGAAGCCTCATCTATTCAAGACCATTGTCAGCTTTCGTCAGCATCTCGCAGTTGTCAGAGAGTCCAGTTATATTGAAAAAGTTGGCATCCACGCCGTTCTAACGGTGATATATCAACGGGCCCTCAAACTTTTTTGACAGCTCAGCAATAGCCGAATTCCTATTCATTTTATTGGATCCCCTTTGATTGTAAGTTTGAGCAGAGATAGGTAACCTTTTTTATATCTGGTTGACGGTTCAATTCATGTAGTACCTAATAAATTCTTTATTTGAAGTAAGTGCTAAAAGGAGGCCTTCTCTAATTAAAAGGTAACTAAAAGAAAAAGAAATTAACCCTTTCAGATACTTTTTTCCTACTGCTCCGCCCCGCGGCGGGGTGTAGCGTGATGTTACATAGCCTGTACTATTCCTTATCTGGCTAAAAAACTGCAAGAATGTATACAATCGGACTTACAGTTTCATTGAGATTAGTATAGATTAGAATAATTGATTAGATGGTTTACAAATATATACTTCACCAATTAAATGTAATAATGCGTTATAGTTCTATAGCATCAGGAAAGTACTAAAAACAATAAAGCCACTTTTGTTTCTAACTTATAAAAAAAGTGGCATAGTGCATTATTTTCAGTCACATGTTACCGGTAGCTCGCGCTGCATAGGTTTACAATCCCTGAGTTAGGGCAATGTCAAAAATATTCTACGTAGCGGAAGCGCAATAAATCTAGGGTGCGTTCATTTAGTTTATTGAGTCATTCGTGGTTTATGTGCGTGGAACTCGTTTGTGTGAATCCTGAATACGCAAGTATTGTGGTCGGAGCTGAGATTAATACTTGAATAGTTTACTGAGATTAATGCTTATTGTGTAATAAATGGCAGGCTGTAGCCATATACATTTGTATTACTGTTTAGATTGGCAAATGAGGCAATATATTTTCTAATTAGAAAGAAGGAGATATGATTACTGGAATCGTTGGTAATTTTTGTCAGACATTGAAGTGTACTTGGGTCACCTTCTGGGTTCCAGAATACCAGATTATACTACAAGGGCTCTAATTACATTGACTGAAAGCCGTCGTACTTTTCAAGTTATTTATTAAATCAATCTAAATTCGAATTTCAAAAAGGAATTCGACTGAATTTTTGGAAAAATCTATTTCAGCTCGGTTGTACCAGTACCATTACCATATTCGTAAACACTAATCAATCACGGCTGAGTTCCTTTTGCTTCCAGCATAAATTTCTATGAAATTATATTGATTGTATAATGAAAGTTTGTTGCATCGTGAGATCCTACTCCATTTAATAACGTCGAGGTGCGTGGATGTGCACTCTCATATTGCAAGCTTAAATTGATACATATTGTGTGTATAACCGACACTATCCTTTATGGCAGAATTAATCGTAGTACTACTAGTATGATCGTGTTGCATGCTATGGTCTCCTATAGGTGAAGAAGCACACCTACGTAATACCTTTTGTTGAATATTCTCTACTGAGAATTCTTGCAGGTGAATGGCAATAGGCTCGCCCCCTATTACATGGGATCTAAACATACCGGCGAACTGTGAGAGTACATTGGAACACCTCTGCCTAACCCTTTGGGGAATACAGGCGTGGTGGGATGCTTACATTTTGTTAATCTCACCGGAGTTTCGACTTGTTTCGTTTCATGTTCCTTCTTTTTTCTAATCGCAGCGTTTTGTCGGTCACTCGCAAACCGTCCAGGCTGTAGAGCGGCCAATCCGTGGAATGCCCAATTCGCACGATGTCCAATTCCCAGAACTTTCGTATCGGTATTTTGCGGTCGAACGTGTTGCAAACTATATTTGATTTTGTTCTTGTTGTAACTAGAAAAACTATGTCCAATACAGCGTTGGACATGAACTGTAACTACAATTGTTTGTGTTAAAAACTAACAAACAACTGAAAAATGACTACATGAATTGAGAAATCGTTTATTAAATACTATTTACGCTTAAATCTCAATGACATTTTGTAGATAGGATAAAAGCACTAATATCTAGGCTTAATGAGTCAGTTTGCTGTGAAATAAAGTTTCACAGGCATGCTTAAATTGCTTAAAAAATCGGTTTTACAAATAAATAACCGTAGCCGTGCTTGTGTGACCGGATGTATGAACAATTGAACATGGATGACTCAAAAGGAGTAGGTATGTAAGGATCGTACCAGGTGATTTTCTGTGGTTTCTGCCTACCCACATATGCAAAAGGCGTGAGTTTACGTATGGATGTAAAATAAATAAACAATATCTGGCATTATTTTTCTTTGTGTGTCACCCAGTTTCCAAGTTTTTAATTATTAACAGAAGTCATAACAGCATACAGAGTGCGTAACCACTGAAATAAATGTCCCCAGACTATACACTGCGGAAATTAAACTTTGTAACAGCATGACAGTTTAATTAAACTGTTTTCACGTATTATGCACATACAAAATAATATATTATGTTGGCATACCTACTTTATGTTGAAGTCTTAATGGTGGTTCTTTGTAGTGTTGCTTCTTTATTAGTGTTAAGGAAAACATTGGGAGGAAACTTGGACTTATCTTTCTTGTAAATGCGAAAGTTTGGTTTGTATGTTTATTACTCAATAACGCCATCTGGATGAAATTTGGCATGAAGATTAGTGTCTGGCATAACACATACGTTTTTAATATGAATAAATAATACCTATATCAACTTTGACGTGGTCGATTCATGTGAGACAAGCGCCTTAATCACTGGGCCTCCACATACATGAGGATTTTATACTCTACATTGCCATCATTCTGAGGTTAATGATAAGTCAAAATCATTTAACTTATAAAAAAAAAATATTCCATCACAAACAACAATAACTCAACAAACAACAAACTCAACAACAACACTCACACAACACAACACAACTCATCACACTACACTCAACTCTTCAATAACTTATATAATAATTGTAAAAATCGTGAAATAGTTACATTCACTCTTTAACGGCTGAACGAGATTAGCTGAAATTTGACACACATAGGTATTGATATTGAAATAGCTTAATATATAATTACGATAATTTTTTATATCCTTTTTGTTGTCCCGTGGAATAATGTTGGAAGTTGGCTTCAATCTGATGTCTACGCAAACGAAGCCATGGGAAGTAAGTTATAAAAACTAATGTTAAAGGTTTAGAACCCGGTTACAAAAGTATGTTTGAGGCACCATTACATTATCTATCTTTATCTTTTATCATCTAAATATACGGGGAAGCACGATGTTAAGCCTGCGTCAAGCCACCGGAGATTCCATCTGCCGCATAGTTCTCAAGATTAAACCAACCATAGAAACACATGCGGTCAGAAAGTTTGACGTCATAACTTATACAAGTCTCCACATTATACAGGGTGTAACTTCGCAAACTACTGTTAGTTTGGTTTCGTGGTGAATAAGAGTACTTTTTAATTATGTTATGCTTGAAAGACAAGACTCAGCTGTGAAGTGACTTTGAATAATATAAATATCCTTATTTTGGATAATAACTAGAAAATATGGCTATAAAGAAAATAAAAATAATACTTTTTAAACATATTCTGTTTTTTTAACCAGAAAACATACTTAAAAAACATACCGGCGAACTGTGGGTGTACATTGATACACCTCTGCTTAACCCTTCGGGGAATACAGGCATGATGGTAAAAGACACTTTATTTTTCCTTAAAATTTGACAACACAAGCAACTTCTTTGACCATTAACTCACGACACTTTGTATGGAAGTACAATAAAACTAAAGAAAACTACTAATACGTGACCCTGTTACAATTCACGTTAATAAAATAATATAATTAGAATATTACAATTATTTTAAGGCCTCTTCACATACGTGTGATATTATCACAAGGCACATAATATCCCAGGATTCGTACGTCGCCTTCGTATGAAGGGTTGCGTGAAATATCATAGATATTGTTCTACGGATAAATCTGTCAATATGCCCCCTTATGTGGAGAGGCCTTAAAGCTCAAAACCGCAAGGCTTTGACAGCTCCGAAAAATAATTTTCCACTTATTGCATTTTGTCCCTAATCCTTCGGTGGTTACTGTGGTACAACTCTCTTTCAATTTAATTAAACATTGTAAACTGCGCGGCTAACTGCTAAAATAGTTTTACATGGAAATATTGAAAATGGAAAAGCTCAGGTTTGTAGTTTAAATATCATGAACAAAAATGACTTTACTTAAAGGTACTTTCTTCGACCGTGAGCCGGTTTAGTTTACTAGAGACTGGTGCAGGAAGAAAAGCATTCCTTTTTTTGGCTTTCTAAAATACTTTCGTAAAGCACGTTGGTACCAATTTTTCGAAGTAATAAGTTAAAATAAATGTGGTAGGTAAATGTCGACAGAGCTCTCCATACGACAGGCAGTTTTGTAAAATTTTGGTAAATAAATAAATAAAATTCGATGTCATTTTGAAATTAATAATGAGGCTTGTTGATAGCCAGTATTTTGACGAATAACTTAATTTTAAAATGCTATACGGTAGCTAAGACACGTACTGCCAGTTAAGTGGTTTCTAATTTACGTATCTTGTAAGTTTAATTTATTATGGGCCATAATATCATCCGATAAAACTAGATGGCGCGTGCTGCAGCGCGCTGTCGATAGTGTCCTCTTAATGAACGAGGTCATTATGTAAATCTAACACAAAAGAAGAATTCTGCAGTTAGCCAAGTGATATATCGCTAAAACTTTGTGAAGTAAGTGACTGCCACGTTAACCTGTACCTAAGCGATTGCTATGCTAGAGGTCTTGGGTTCAATTCCCAGGTCGAGCAAAGTGTTATTGGGTTTTTCTATGAAATTCTCAGTAGCAGCTGGGAGTTAGGATTTGTGTCCGGTTAATGGTAATAGGCTCGCTGCCTATTATATGGGACCTGAGATGGGGGCAGATGTACATTCGTAACCCTTCACCACCTCTGCCTAACCCTTCAGGGAATACAGGCGTGCGTGATGGTATTTATGTAGGTATGTTACTGAAGTTTATCAATTTGTAATTCAATATTGACACTTCTAGTACTACTATATACGTGTGACTATTTGTTTTCGTCAATCAAAACCACAGGCGCAGGGCGAGCTAAACTTTTATTTGCCAACATTTTACATGCCAATATTTTATATGGCAATAGTATAACTATATTTATTTGTATTTTTATTAAAAACTTTGCCTCGCGCTAGGAAATTCTCCTGTATTCTGGGCGTGTTTATAAACTTTGTATACACAAATAACCAATACCAGGAACAACTACTTTCATTTTAAAGCTGTCCAAGGGACCTCTGCTAGTTGGTTTCGGCTCCTCGTATGCCTTTTAAAGGTCTGGTTCCGAGATAAGTACATAATAATAATTTGTTCAAGTAAATACGTTTACAAAAAGTTTACATCTAGCCAACAGTAAAAAGCTTTCCATATAATTATAGTGCTTAAAATAAACTAAAACTAAAATATTATAATTATAGGTGCAAGTAATGGTGGTTCGGAATTGCAATGTTAGTTGGCGACCCGCCCGATGTAGGTTAATTTAAACCTGTGTTTCAGGGCATCACTAATAATAAATAACATTTTTAATAATTATTTTGTGTCGTAATCGAACCGACAACATGCAGTGCAGTACCCAACCTTTTAGCTACTGCGCCAACTGTGTCGCCGAAATTTATATAAGGTACATCTCGAGCATAAATACTCGTAGAGAATTGCACAGAAATTGAATTAAAATATGGCTCCCAGGGGCCTTGTTTAGTGCAACTTTGTTTTGTGTAATAATTCAAAGTAGTATATTGGCGTGTTCTAACACAAATACAAGCTTATTTTTCTAAAACAAAATAAAATGTATGACGACTTTATACGAAGAATGATTACTCGAATCAAAATGACGGTACGGTTGGCGCAGTAACTGAGCGTTTGACTGCTGCGCTTTGTGTCGCGGGTTCAATTCCCGCATGGAACAAATTTTTGTAAGGCCTACAGATAGTTGTCCCGGGTCTGGCTGTTCGTGTATGTAAGGTTACCTTTATAAACGCAGCCACAGTATAGGTGAAATTACGAGCAATACGATACTTAACAGAATAATAATAAATAATAGGATAACTAAAGGATTAAAAGGCAGAATTACTACGATTTTTTTAATAATAAAGAAATAAAACCAATATATAATGTACTTAAAGGTAACAAAGGTTAGTACATTTTTTACGTTCAATTATGTACGATGTGATCAATTTTAAAACGTAGAACATTATGCAAATCAAACGTTTCCATAACAAAGGCTGTATAGTTAATTTAGTTTAAACAAATATTAATAATGCAAGCCTGCGAACATTCAACGGGTTTAGTGTCCACATTAACTCTTTTATCATTAAATTAACTAGACCGTAAATGTTTAAGCCTACACTAAAATAAACAAATCCAACTAATACAGTGTAAACAGTACGAACAAGTTATCTATCCTACTAATATTATAAACGCGTAATTTTTGCGAGGATGAATGGATGGATGGATGTTTGTTACTCTTTCACGCTTAAACAGCTAAACGGATCTGCACCTGTAGCCATGTAACAAACGATAAACGCAAACGCTGAGTAGGCTTTAATAGATCTTCAATCTAATGAAGATTGCATAGCGTTTTCGTTCTTTCCAGTCGCTAACGCTTAGAAATCTTTCATATATTTTTAACTTAAAGCTCTGGGGTATAAAGTTTAAAATCGATTGGTACCTACCGAGCGTTTACGCTTATCGTTTGCGACTTGGCTAGAGGGGCTGGATGTAATTTGGCACTGAGATAGATTGTAATGTGGAATAACACATAGAATACTTTTTGTCTATATATATAAAAGAAAGTCGTGTTTGTTACAACACTTATAACTCGAGAACGGCTGGACCGATTGCCATGGTTTTTGATTTGTTGGATTTGTTTTCGTCCCGAATAGCAGAATACATCTTAAAAACAATGAAACGAAAAAAAAAAGTCGGAAATGTCGGTAGGGGTAGGGTAGGGGTAGGGGTAGGGTAGAGGTATGGTAGGGTACGGGTAGGGTAGGGTAGCGTAGGGTAGGGGTGGGGTAGGGGTAGGGTAGGGGTAGGGTAGGGTAGGGATAGGGTACGGGTAGGGTAGGGGTAGGGTAGCGTAGGGTAGGGGTGGGGTAGGGGTAGGGTAGGGGTAGGATAGGGTAGGGGTAGGATACCACGCGAACGAAGTCGTGGCGGGTCAGCTAGTTCCGAATAAATGTACGGTTCTCAGCAGAAACAAAAGACGTAACTTAACCCATTTAGACCCAAATACAAAATAACGATAATTTTCCTGAAACATCATTATTGGCGTAACTATTAGAGGCTAGTAAGACATTCTATTAGAAAAAAATGAAAAATATATATTTTCTTATGTATAAAAAAACACCGTCCCCAAATGGGGCCAATGGGCTTATGAGTGATATTTTTTAAAACATCCTTTTTCGATGCAAAATGTGTTAATGCATTTTTACATTGTTAACGTGATTTCATGTGGTATACTATGCATCATAGTTGACTTGTCAGTTTCTGAGGGAAGTGTCCGCCGCCGTTTTGACTCACATTTGCCACCATCGATCTAGATTTACAGCGCCATCTATCAGGTCTCTCTGTGGCTAATTTGCACAAATAAAATCAAGCAAGATTTCGGCAAATATGGAGCTGACCTATTTTATCTTCCGCGGCCAGGACGTAGAGAGGCTAAGCATTAGCCATAGCCAAATCGATCACGTAGGTAAATAGAACCCACCACCATTTCTTTTCTCGTATAACTGCTCTGTATACAGATCGCTTGAGCTTGATGAACTCCACCCATGCCTTTATTATAGTTTTGAAACACAAAAGGGATGTCCACGTCTACTTTTCGCAGAGCTGCCTATACACATCTGCAATACTAGAGGGATTGCAAATGCCTTGCCATCCTAGAGACAAAGTTGAAATGTCTCATGTGCCTGTAATTTCACCGGCACCCAAACCCTTCAAATCGTAATTGGTATGGTGGCAGAACTTCCCCAGACGAGCTTCTTCACGAAGAGCTCTACTACTAGTCGTAATATTTTCTGCAGAATATGTCAGTATAGGTATTTCTTCGCCCTCTCTTCATCCATCAGAATACTCGGGTTGGGGGGGATAGCCACTATATTGTAACTGAGATCTAGATCCTCTTCATTCAAAATATTTTCTACAGCTTCCTCCAACACTCGATACTAATTTGCGATATCAAACGATCGTTTAGTCGTTGTTTATGCCAAAACGAAACCTATAAAATATAATAAATAAAAGATGCCCATTCGCCCATTGGACCCATTTGGGGACACCATACTAAATTACCTACGTTCGTTGTCAAATATAAGAAAATATTCAACCAAATGTGATTTATTACTTGTAAAAACTATGGCCAAATGAAATTTTTTTGAAATGTATAATAACAGTTAATGTAAATATAAAATATTTTGTCTTACTTATGGTCAAACACCAATTTACTAAATGAAGTGAATAAAATCACTATTTTTGCATACTTTATCCAGAAACACCCAAAACTTCAAATTTTATTAGAAAGCCACACTCGTTGACACTACAAATTCGCCTTCAAAGAAAATGTACCTCCAAAATATAGAAAAATGTGGGTACTTAAACAGCTGTCCCCAAATGAGGACAGCGGGCATAAATGGGTTAATGCGAAGCTAGTAATATTATATTGTGGTTTGTTTAGAAAGGATGATGCAAATTTTGCTAGTTTTCGTTTATCTTACCCTGTTTATATTCTAAGTTTCCGATTGAAGGGTTATTTGCCTTAATGTGCTACTTTGACCTGAACATAATAATATAATCTATATAGATTTAATAATATTACGTATAAATCACTGAACCGATTTGAGTTAAATTTTGTACGGAGTTGGCTTGGATCCCAAGAATATACATTTAGGCTAGTATTTTTTTACTTTTGGGTATTATTTTTCAGTGGTTTTAAATGTTGATATCAATATTTAAGATAATAACTAAAGCTATCCAATGAAATCTGTCAGTTAAGTCCCTATTCTTCTATTTTCAAAAAGCTTTTATTAACCTATATTAATCTTATAATAAGGTTAAAAATAGTAAAACCAGCCGCAGCAAAGTTGTAAACCTCATTTAAGTAAGTACTTAAAAATGAGTTTTACAACTAGTAAACAACCACATTAGTAGGTGCGGAAAAAAGAGGAAGTCTCTTTTTTCCGCACCTACTGCTTCAGTATAAATTCCTAATAAAAGTCTAAAACCTATCTAGGCAAGTTGCTGTGTATGTGAGTTTATATGTTTCTAAACGCACGCATGGTACAGGAGATATTCTGATAGTTGGGTAACGTATTTTTTTTTTATAGAGTAAGAGAAACTTAAGGCTCTCCGCCCACGACTGATTTTTTCCGTACGTGTGCGTTGGTGTATTGTAATTCATATGTTCTATTCCCGCCGACCAAAAAATCTGTCAAAAATCTAAGGCTCAGTCACACTGAAGCGAATAAAAAGCGGTGGAAAACTACACCATACGCGTTCAAAATCCTACCGCAATATCTGAACGTAGCCGTGCCCCTCCGCAAGTTGTCCACTCCGGTATAACCAAGCCTTGAAACGATCCAATATTTCCATGAATACATTACAAAAAGATAACAAGTGTTAAGTGTCAGTTGATTTGCATTTCATCAACATAAAACGCTTGAGCAAGATTTTATAATTTATCGAAGGTATAGGCGATCCTTTTAACAGCCGGTTGAATTATAAATCAAGGGATGAAGGATGAAGGGGAATTTATATTTTACATTTTGTTTAAGCATTATGTGGGTACGTCCTAAGTTGGGTTGGGGACAGTAAAAAGATTGAATTTGGAACATGCGTGTTAATGGTTAAGCTTTTTAAATTATTTAGGTCAGTGGGCCAGGTGAATGGTGATTAAAGGTTCATTGCTGAAGGTGTGAAGAGTTTATAGTTGTCATAAATTCTTTTAGTATAGAATACCTGTTTCTAGAACTTTCGACAAGGGTCCGTAAAGGCTATTGTGTAGTAATTTGTCTTTGAGTAGGTCCAATTTTATTACTGAGGACAAAAATACAATTGTAATTAATTATGTAGTTTATTTGATCATAAGATAATACTTTACGAAATACGTTTTACTTTTTAAATGCACTCATAATTATGACCAAAATATTATATGGGGTGAAAGGACATCGTATCAAAATTTTTACCATTGTACTCGTATCAGTGTTTCATGGTTCTAAACCGCAGAGCACACATTTGTCTTCGGTCATTACGTGCTTTCCAAGACACGTGGGTGTAACACCAACAAGTTTCAATCTTCGAGCTGTACTAAAAAGTTAGAAATTAAAAAATCGAATAACACTTTTTGCCTGACTTTGAAATCGAACCTGGGACCTCATAGTCAACCACCACAAGACCAACAGAGCAGTTAAGTCCTACCAAAAACTACATTTAACGCTACAAAATAGTTTCTCGTCCACTGATCAGCTATCCGAGATTGGTGAACTAATTAAATGTTGAATCAATCACACATGCTGTACTGCAAGTTATTTATTAGACCACTACCACACAGCCGTGATTGATACCGTTACATAAAACAAATGAAACGGTGTGTAATGAAATTAAGCATATTGTTAATTGAATTAGTCCATTCTGTTGTTTTGATTTGTGTTTGGACACTCTGTTATACTTCGTTTGTTGGACTTTGAGCTTTATGTTCATGTGATGTTACAGTGTGAAATTAATTGTTAGAACATTTGTTTAGGTGGGTTTTCAATCATGTGATGTTATAATAAAATGTCTTGTCATTATAATTCAAAATAATATTGTCCCATTGAAGGGACAACAATAAGTATCTTCTCATACAGAATAGGCACGAGCTTTCATCAGGGCGGATTGTCAGCTAATAGTTATTATTCTAAGTCCAGGTTTAACCTAACCTTTCGAATCCACTCTGTTTTTCTTGCTGAAAAATAAATTAGGAATTGTAAAAGTCACTTAGGTACTTGCACGGTATCGACTCCACAATGTTATGCATTGGTAGTCTTAACCACAGAACTATAACTCAAATTAGAGGTCCGTAAATTTTAAATTATTTTTACTAAACACCACTGGCCTAATTAAAACGAAAACCAGATTCTTCTAAAAAAAACCTCCATAATCTTTTGTTCCTAAAAATTACCAGCAAAACAAACGACGGTATCTTATTTCGGTCAGACTCCAGCGTCGTGACGGGAAAACGCTTCCTCGGCAAAAAATTGTAAAGTATTCACGAAAAGACACTGATAAATTACTCCGTGTTTTACAGACACATCTGACGATTTATTACAGCGCCCACATACAAATATACCAACATATATACACGATAAATACGTAAATATACGCTCACGCAGTGTCCAAAAAAACTTGACGTATCGTGGTGGCGCTGCTCGCAACGGCAACTGTCAATGACACGTCAAATTTCATACAGTTTGAATTTAGTTCTATATTTTCCCGCGTGTCAAGAAACACTGGTCTCAGTATGTAAACATACGCTTACATCGACACGCGTAAAAGAAGGCAAGATCGATTGCGCTGTACAAGGCACGGGAAATGTTTTATTTTGCCTTATTTTATTTTCATTAGACGTGATTTTTTCGGTGACTATTTATTAGGGTCGGTTTATGGCGATTGGGAATGTGTAATAAAATATTTTCGTGTATTTAAACTGGTTTTGGAATGATCAAAAAAAAACAAGACAAAAATTCCCTCGGAAAGCACGTAAAGCTGTTGGTCCCGGCTGTCATTCCTAGATCTTTGACAGTCGTTACGAATAGTCAGAAGCCAAGAAGTCTGACAACCAGTCTAACCAAGAGGTATCGTGTTGCCCAGTTACTGGGTTGTGGAGGTCAGATAGGCAGTCGCTCCATGTAAAACACTGGAATTCAGCTGCATCCGGTTAGACTGGAAAGCCGACCCCAACATAGTTGGGAAAAGGTCAAGCAGATGATGATAAATAAAAAGTCTAGGTGACGATGTTTTACCTCCATCAATGTCAGTGAAGTCCGATATAAACTTAGAAAGTTAAATTGAACGTATTTTCAACTTCCGAATATTTACTATTTCGGTTCATTCATTGTTCCTTAGGTGTCATTAATTTATTATTATTTATTTATTTATTTATTTTATTTTACAGAAGGCTTACAGACTAATAAACCAGTGATATACAGAATTTGGTATTAACAAATAGCTAATTACAAGCCTCCACACATAGATAAGGAAAACTTCGATAAAAAAAGTACATACAAGTTGAGTTGAGTTGTTGTTGTTGAGTTCAATGACACGCCTTTCGCTCTGCCTAAGGCGGAAAAAGCCATATGATGATTTCCCATGCTTAAAAAAAGGTGTCTTTAATGAATTAGACAATTGTAATATCACGTATATTTGTAGTATCCTCCAATTGTCCAATCTTCTTATTGCTTTCCAACGAGTTTCAATAAAAGTATTGTGTCATTACAGCATATAACATATATATAGCATATGTAAGTATGTATGTATGTATATGTTATTATATTATTATGTAATCTTGGAAATTTTCTGTTTCTATTCCTTTTTCTTGCACCTACTATGTTTTTTCTCTGCATCACCCTAAGGTAGACTAGTAGAAAATGCCTAAGGCATTAAGTCCGCCTTTGTATGGTGTATTTTAACATTTGTGCATAAAGTTTTAATAAATAAATATAAATTAATAATTACTGTAACAAAATCTTCGTTCCTTTACAAAACGTAGACAAATTACACTCAATAGAACACTTAACTTTCCAAAAACCGTAAAGTCACAAAAAAAGGAACAAAACCCCCACACCACATATTCACACCTCCACACCTGCCATTTAGAAAAAGAAACATTCGTATTCTCAACGAGACTAGAAAACGGCAAAAACCTACCCCCATTTTTCTCACTCATTTTCACATTTTCGCGCGCCAACTTAGTTCGCAAACAAAATACTTTGGGAGGGGGAGGGACAGAGTCATCTGTCAAGGTCCAATCCACACTTAGGTCCGTACTAAACCCTTTATGTTCCTCTGTACCACAGTGAATAGTTACCGGCCCTCTTTACGCTTTAAAAGAAAAATAACCGAACACAAAAAGGCCTTCTCTACACCCGGATGCGTCTGAATAATTTATTAAGAAGAATTCTCTAAACAAAGGAGGTTGAAGTGTTTTATGGGATGTTTGCATAATAGCCTTATTATGTGTGTGTGATAAAGTGTTTGTTGGCAAGTTTACAATAATGAGGGCATTGGACTAGGGTAGTGCTAGTTTTTTCTCGAGTAAGCTAAGTTGAATAAGGTTTAATAATGGAATTTCAAAACACGAGTGGTTTTATGAAGCTTTAACTAATTTATTTATTTTTATTTAATTACAACGGCTTGCGCCAATTCCAGTAATCAATAGGTAAAACTAAACATAAAAGTAAACATATTACATAAACGAAAACATATTTAAAAACAAATAACTGTACCAATTAAATGTTAGTAAATTATAAACTCAAAGTCAAATAACTTATTTCAATTAGACCATAAAAAGCAAAAGGCATATTTGAACGTCAATTACAACGAAAATATTGAATTTATTTGCCCATTTCAAAAGGTAGTTTCGTATGGAGAAGACTGGGCAAGAAACGCCATAATTGTGATAATAATATCGGCTGATATTATTAAAGCACAATAATAGGCTTATTATTGTCAGAGAAAGCACGAGAATTGATCACCACGCTTGCATAAGGCGGATAGGCGATTTTAAACTTATATTCATTGTAAGTTAAGGTTTACTTACGAGATTTACCTTCAACGAATTTAAAGATGTCCAAGATAAACTTAGGAAGTTCTTAAAAATGTAAAAGTTACATTAGTACTTGCTCGGTATCAGGCCCGCAACCTTATGCATGAGAGACGGGCGCCTTTACCACTGGGCCAACATGATAAAATAAATTAGGGCTAATCGTTATTATTATGTTATGTATTTAACTGAATCAAAATTATCTTCCTGCCCTTATCCCATGTTACTTGGGTTCGGCGCATCACGTCCTGTCAACGGTCATGCTATCACTGGCTCCCTTCTCTTTTATATCATTCTTCACACAATCCATCCATATTTTCTTTGGCATCAATCTTTCTCTCCATCTATTAGAAAGTAAATAAGAAATAATTAATAAAACCCGAAATTAAACATTTAAATCCTTAGGTACTAATATTATAAATTTGAAAGTAACTCTGTCTTTCTGTCTGTCTCTTCTTCACGCCTAAACCACTGAACCGATTTCAATGAAATTTGGCACAGATATAGTCTGGAACCCGAGAAAGGACATAGGATAGTTTTCATCCCGGAAATCCCAAGGGAACGGGAACTATTAATCCACGCGGACGAAGTCGCGGGCAAAAGCTAGTTCCAAATAAAGCCTATCTGAACCGTTTAAAATAATACGTAAACAATAACCAACACAAGACAATGCTAGTGGCCTAATGTGCCGATAACACCTATCTATTATTAGGTATCTATTAATACCAGATTTAATGATCAACACAATTATGTAATGCTGTGCAGTGCTTGGAGCAACAATTAGATACTGAACACTGGACTATAATGAATCGATTATTCAGATCGTCTGAATAATTATATCCCTGCTAGCTGAAACAATAATCAGGTATTAAACTTAAGGGAAGTCTCACACGGTAATGGAATTTATTATTTATTTATTTATTTTTATTTATTAACTTAAGAAAACTTACAGCTAGGTTTTACATAGGTTGACAATAGTAAAAGAAGGACAATTACAAGTTTTCACTGAAAGTATTTCGGAGTAGAATGGAGAGTATTTTGTACGGGATAGATAGATAATTATAATTATTTATTTTGTACAACATAAGGGTCAGTTCACACCGAGACGCGTTGCGAGGCTGTGACCATCTTTTAATAGAGCTATTCAAAATAAACCTTTATTTACTATACACGAAAAGATACACGTTATTTCATTGTTTGAATTTAGAATACGTGGCACCTTCTTACAATGAATTTATTACAATTAAATCACTGCCCCGTTGGTCTCGTGGTCGCAAGTGCGACTGCTGTGCAAGGGGTCCCGGGTTCGATTCCCAGGTCGAGCAAAAAGTGATATTGGGTTTTTCTATGAAATTCTCAGTAGCAGCTCGGAGTTTGGATTTGTGCTTCGTTAATGGCAATAGGCTCGCCCCCTATTACATGGGACCTAAATATACCGGCAAACTGTGGGTGTACATTGGTACACCTCTGCCTAACCCTTCGGGGAATACAGGCGTGATGGTATATATTATTACAATTAAATGTGTATCTTTTCGTGAAGTAAATGAAGTTATATTTTGAGTAGCTCTACTAAGAGGAGCGCGCAGCGTCGCGTCGCGTCCCGTCTTGGTGTGAACTAATCCTAAGTACACTACTAAGGTCTTATCCCACTTCCTACTTAATATTATAAATTCGAAAGTTAGTGAGGATGGATGGATGTTTATTACTCAATGACTCCAAAACGGCTGAACTAATCTTGGAGAAATTTAACACAGAGATAGATTATAGTTTGAAAAAGCACGTTACCTACTTTTTATCCCTGAAAATGTATCAACTTTGACACGGATGAAGTTCCAGGCAGAAGTTAATGGCTAATAAATAAACGGTATTTATTTCTTCCATTAATATCTAAGCCATGTATTAGTGCACCTGTGACATTAAAACTGTGTAGAACATGAAGTCTGTCGGAACCGTGTCTGCTTATAGGTTGCTCTTCAAGTAAGCTGCCTTAAGTAGGGTTGAGCCCCGCGATGACTTATTCATGCATGCCAACTGTCGCAAACTCCTGACCTGCTATTTCTTAAAAGCCAGTTAGGACGTATGTTACATTACTGTCACGTAATCGGGGACTACCATAAATGTCTGGTCTTTATGGAAATAAAGACCAAAAAAGTCTACAAGGTCAAACCTTGAGATTTTTACGTGCCTTCTTACTTAGCGCGGTGGGCTTACAAATTGTAAGGAAGTGTTCGGTAATGTAAGTAATTCGGCCATTTTTTTTCTCTATGCTTTGTTGTTGTGGAACCATTCTTCATCGCTGTAGGGAAAACAGGCCTTTTGTTTTACTTGTTCGTAAATATTTTGATTAGGTTTTTTTAGTAGGGAAGCTCTTTGTGAAAGCTCGACCGGTAAAGTACTATCATCTTGTCTGTTTCTGCTGCAAAGCAGTATTGCTATGTTCCTGTTTGAAGGTTTTGGGTGCTTCTGTAATTACAGGCAGATAAGACATTTTAGCTTTGTCTCTGGAATGGCTAGGCATATGCAAGGCCTTAGGTATTGGTGGACAGCGGTGACAGTGGTTAACATAAGGTGGGTTCATTGGCCTGTGTGCTATTAAATAATTCTAATTGGAAAGAACAACGAGTTCTATCTTTCTGATTGACTCGCGGCACAAAACTACTAAATGGTTGATTTTAATTATACAGATTTAGTTTAAAAAAAAATTGTTTAAATTTTGGGTCTTTTTACCAAAATAAAACCATGTTTAAAAATCACATAAAATGTGAACTATCGATGCTGTTTTCATTTAAACTTTTACACACTAATATCTAAAACTACCTCGTTGGCCTAGTGGTCCTGAGTGCGACTGCTACGCTAGAGGTCCTGGGTTCAAATCCTAGGTCGAGCAAAAAGTGTTATTGGGTTTTTCTATGAAATTCTCAGTAGCAGCTCGGAGTTTGGATTTGTGCCCGGTTAATGGCAATAGGCTCGCCCCCTATTACATGGGACCTAAATATACCGGCGAACTGTGGGTGTACATCGGTACACCTCTGCCTAACCCTTCGGGGAATACAGGCGTGATGGTATATTATTATTTATTTTATCTAAAAGTTTCAAGAACATTTTACTGAATTGTTTTAATTCAGTTCTATATTTATCCTCATATACACAGACTATTTAGTACAATGAGCTACTTGCATGTAGCTGCTCGCACGTTAACTATCCACTCGACTGCGCTAAGCGTACTCGACACTGCACTGGCACGAACACTAGACTACAAGAATTTTCTTTGATGGCATGTGTCGTAAACATGTTAATAGGTACAAGTTACTGTAGATTGTTTGTTTGTATTACAAGATTATAAGTTCAATTTCATATATTTTAATACTTTTGTCAGGTATGTAAGTTAAGTGCAATTTAATTAAATTACATCCATCACGCCTGTATTCCCCGAAGGGTTAGGCATACGTGTACCAATGTACACCCACAGTTCGCCGGTATATTTAAGTCCCATGTAATAGTGGGCGAGCCTATTGCCATATCTGGCACAAATCCAAACTCCGAGCTGCTACTGAGAATTTCATAGAAAAACCCAATAACACTTTTTACTCGACCTGGGAATCGAATCCAGGACCTCTAGCGTAGCAGTCAAGCTTAGGACCACTATATAGGCTAACGAGGCAGTTACTCTGAACAATTTCATATGTAACCGTAGCTCGCGCTACGCTATTTCGTAGCAGTATGTATGTGCTACGCTCGTAGCACATTCGTAACGCTAAATTAATCTCTGTATTTGTTCAGTGCTATCTGAAGGCCAATTCTACTAGCTAAATTATGTTCAAATTCAAGTCACAATCTAGGCTCAGTGTCAAGAAGGCTAATTCTCATAACTGAAAACTTTCAGCAACAATCAACGTTAAAAGTGTAGAGAAAAAGAGGTATTTTTGACAAAACACTAAGTTTGGAGTGCGATCATTGTTAAATTAACAGGGATTGCCCCTCTGCTGTACCTTTCCAATATTCACCGTAGAAGCGGTGAAGAATAAAATTAAACCCTTCTACGGACACGATGAAGAAAAAGGATTACGCTGATGATTATTTTGCGTGTTATCATCTTACGAGTCATTTTTTACATAAAGTTAATCGACTTTCTCCAATACACTTAAAGAAACAGCGGGTATCAAATACCGGTACAGTTAAATTACACAATTTTAACCCATCAGAGTACTAAATACCGCAAAAACTATTCTTCCAGTTAAGACTTGAAAAATTAAAAAGCAATTTCGTTGCGAAACGAAACGCGACTCGAAGGACCAGTCTTTGGCGACAGCTAATCATAATAATGAGATAAGAATTTAATGGACTGCCTATCTGCCCCCGAAGCTGCGGCCTAACAATACCAGTATAACTTGACCTTAATAAAGAAGTAATTTTGAAGAAATACTGGGGTCTTTCCTTTTGGCGTGAAACAAGTTATTTAAGAAGATTACGCAGTTTCATTGGCCCTATAAAACACTAATGTCTTGTCGCCTGTTTCGCAGATACTGCGAGATATAGTGAGGGAGCCGTGGCCACTGTTTTAATAATGTTTGATGGTTTTATAATATGATATAAAAAAATATTAATGCTTTAAGATGTAATAATTATTCTCTCGACCGTGTTTCGGCCACTGCGACTGAGTTTCAATGAAAACGAAATATGAATGTTAGTCTTCAGTGTATACGTTGGTGGCAAACACATAAGATGGCCTCTAAAAAGTCAGGTGGTAGATCAGGCGTAGGATCAACACTTTTGAAAGCAAGTAGTTGTCACACCACCAACTTAAAAAACTTGGCTGAAATTCCTAATGGAAAACTCACACTTTGCCTTATTTGAGAATTGAAGCCAGAATCCTATGCTTAGCAAGGAACTACGGGACCAACGAGGCAGTGTATAAGTAGTCTAGGGTACTGGTAAATTCCAGATATTAATAAACATATTCAGTTAATATTCTAGGAGTAACATAATATAAAATAAATATTATTTGAATTTGATCATCATACACTTATTGAGCAATAAGTTTTCAACTATTGCCTGAGTCAATAGACAATAATTGTCCATATTTGGATGACCATCGCAACGTAAAATAGTACTATTTAAGTTAATATAATATGTTTAAAATTCTATGTTGTCTCGACACCAAGGACCAAAATTAACAGCGTTGCGAAATCTTGATATTTTAACTAATTACATTTAGTACAAAGCCCTCATGAGTAGAGCGGTAAATATTACGAGCATAATTAACGAAACTCATTTAATAGAGACGCTAATTAATATTTAGTGGAAGCCTTGAGTGTTGAATCAAAAGGAAAATGTTTACTTAGGTTACTTTTATAGGTAGGCACAATATGGACGCGTGTAGGTAAGTAATTATCGTGTAATGAATGTAAGTGGGAAAAACGACCGGCATTTGCACTATATGTATGTACAAATGTATATACTTGCTTTAATGTTTTCAGAAAAGCTGGATTTTATTATTATTAAATAATAATAATGCCACCCTTGTCCCACTGCAGGGCAAAGGCCTCTTTTCATACAAAGAAGGCACGAACATTGATCACCACGCTTGCTCAAGGCGGATTGGCGATTTTAAACTTACATTAATTTATAAGACCAGGTTTCCTCATGATGCTGTTCACTGATGTCAGTGATGTCAAAGATTATGTAAGAAAGTGTATAATTATGAATTTAAAAAGGTTATTGGTACTCGTATATAAACAAAAGACGCCGAAAAAAGATAAAAGAAAAAAAAGGACCAGGAACATCTTTTTTTTTACAAAATTAATATGATTTTTTATTCAGCGTTAAAATAAAAAAAGCCATTTTTAAATTTTTGTCTGTCTGTTTTACCTAATCTCCACCATCATCTGGACCAATATTGGCGGGACTTTCACTGGCAAATAGCAATGTTATAAGGAGCAACTAAGGTTACTTTTATTTAGAATAAGAATTAGGGCTACAGTCCAAAAATCTAAAACATAACCGACATTCACGCAAACGAAGTTGCGGGCATAAGCTAGTCATGTAGTAAATCTGATTCAATGTAAATGCAATATTATTTTTAACACAAATTTTGCAACTCTCCAGTAATCGGATTTTTACCTGAATGACCCACAGCGAAAACGGGGTTATTTAACAGACATAAATGGTTTTCACAAACTAGACGTTTGTTCTGATTGCGAATCAAATGCCGAACTTTATTACCCGAAGTTTGGATTTGTGTTCGCTTAATGAGAATAGGCTCGCTCCCCATTACTCCTATATAACCTTTTATTTATACCTTAATGGGATAATCGTGTGTACATGTCTACTAACCTATTCGGTTCATTATGTAACGGGTGTATAAAGAAACCGAAGTCAAAAGTTATCTATCATTGCTGCATTTATCAAGCTGTTGATTTGCATCCTCGTCAAATTTTAGGAGCTTGTCATAGAAAAAAAGAAGTAATCAAATATAATTACGATACCTAGCCAATATTTAATAAATGCTTGTTTTTTTAGTTGCAACTATCAGAAAACAGTATTCCAGAATACTCCTCTTGCAAAAATCAGCATCGCCCAGTTGCGCATGCGGTAGGCAGAGTTATCGCGCGGCTATATCAATGCGTGCATAGCGCCTAAACCCTCTGGCGAGATGGCTAGTTCGAACTGGAAAATCACGTCGAAAAATATAAATTTTAAAACAAATTTATTTTATTATTGATTCGTGTTAAGAATCACGAGCATAGTTAACTCCTTGAATTTGACGAGAATGCAAATCAACAGCTTGTACTTTTTTGTTTTGGTCTGCTGTTTGAGGTTTTTTTATGAAAACAAGTTTAAAATTATTTTCTAACTAGACTTTTTTAACTTCATGATCCCTGTACTGTTGCATGCACCCGAAGGCACAATGTTTTGCGTGAGTACCAAACTATAGCGTGCTAACAAAAACAGTGATTTTCCACACCAAAAATAAAAGTCAATTCCCAACAATATTTTTTGACCAATTTTGCTTAGTTTGATGGGCAGTAAGCTTAGTTAACGAGTATGTAATATGTCTGTTTACACCGCTTGTACATAAGTTTCGCCCATGTTAGCGATTTAAGTACCTTCATTGTTTAATATTTAAATGCTTTGTATTATTGAACTCAATACATCCCAAATACTACATTTTTATAACTTTTTTACCCCTATACCGCGGCTGTCAGTGTAAATCTTTCATTATATTGTGGTGTACAGTGTTCAGTTGCGTATCTTTCCCGTCTGGCTTTCGTTCAGCATTGCCAACCGACCGTGAGTTGCACTGACATACACTTTCAAGCGCCATCGAATATGAGCTTACGTTTACACAGAGAAATTTATTGTTTCACATTTTCGTTGTAAACTTTGACGTTTCGTACAAAAAGATTCACGTTTATAAAAGGCAAAATTTGGTCCTTTCGGTAGCATAAATAATTGTGTCTTCTTATACCAAATTTTTTGGTGAAAAAACTGATCATATTTTTAGTTATTTACTAACAATATCCGATCTAACAATCAGTCTGATAAACACTCTTCTGTTAAAATGAAATGTTGTGCAAAAAAATCAAGTCAATCTATCGACTACCAATGGGACAAAGTAGTTTAGATGGTCTTTTCGAGTTTTGCTGACACAAATATAGGCTTTTAAAAAAAAAATGTACCTATATAGTTAAAAGGCCGCTTCCAACTGGTAGGACCAAATCTATGGGGGAGGCCTATGTGCAGCAGTGGACGTCCTGCGGCTGATATGATGATGATGATAAAATATTATTATATTGTCTGGTAGTACCTAAGATATCAGATAAACAAAAGATCAAACAAAGATGGATAAACAAAAAATCTTATTAAGTAACCTATAAACAGAGCCATAAAAATAATTCTCAATTAAACAATATTATTATTAAAACGGCCTTTATTAAAATTAAAACATATATATAGCGCGAAAAACTCAAAGGAGAAGGATTTATTATGACAGCGGCTGTAATTTTTGCAGTCAGCGAGCTACTAATTTGCTTCTGCCGTTCTACTAAATGAGATGTTATTACGGTTCCTGGTTGCCTGGTCGGTGGCACGCTGTACGCATTACATTGGCGTTATAATTGAGGAGAGAGGAGGATGTATGTGTACTCATTAGATGTTGTAATATACAGATTAGCGTGCCTACATAACATGATAATGAAAATTATCAAACATTGGGTAATTAAAGAAGAACGAAATAATTCGTGAAGGCCGCTTCCAACCGGTCTTTTTGGAAATCTGTGTGGGAGGCCTGTGTCCAGCAGTGGACGTCCTGCGGCTGATATGATGATGATGATGATCGATATGAATAAAGTATTTATAATACCAGCCTATTGTACTCCCACTGCTAAATAATAATGCTAATGCTGCTAATGGGTAAAGGTCTCTTCACATACAGAGAAGGCTTATAATATGATGACGATGAAAGAAATCATTTCCGTTTGAACAGTTCCTATTCTTAGACGGTTTCGAGCCCGTATTTGTGTTTTAGTATGACAAGTTTACCTTAAACAAGTAATTGTATTTAGATGGGTTAAAAAAAAACAAAAACAAAATAGACATTTTTGTGCCAAAGGCATTCCGTTCATATAGTTATACCCTATTTTTTTCCGGACGGTTAAAAATATCTGCCGGTTTAGGTTTTGCCCCCACGACCGATTATCGGGACGGTTTTTTGACAGATTTCTTCGTCGGCTAGAAGAAACAGCCGAGAATCGGCCCGATACTCAGGCCGATTCTCGGTCGTGGGGCAGGCCCTCAACATTTCAAATTCCGGCAAGAATTATCGCGAATATGACGTGAATTGTGCCGTAGTGAAGACAAAATAATAATAAAACCAGCCTATTATTTGTCCCACTGGAGGGGTATGAGAAGAGGTTTTTCTCTTCTCATGCAGTGAAGGCATTAAGCTGACTGATGAAGACTAATATTAGTTGTAAATCCAGGTTTCCTTGCTATGTTTTCCTTTACCGATTTCAGTGACAATCAAGATAAACTTAGAAAGACCATATGAATTGAAAAAGCCACATTGGTACTTCCTTGGTACCGAATTCACAACCATCACAACACTAATGATGAAAAGGCTTTTCGTAATAATTCGATGTGTGGTCCTTCCATCCGGATACATGCTGTCCATTACGGTAATTAATAATCCATTAACGGACCACTTTGCTTAGGAATATGAAGGCTTGCTTCAACATTACGCTTTCATTATACAAGATCAATGAAAATTAATAACCTGTTAGCTTTTGCCTGCGGCTTCACTCGTGTTAAAAAGTCTTTTTTATTTCTAAGGAACTGTAGTTTCTTTATTGGGTGAAAGGTTTTATCTAGAAAAAAACTACAATTCCTTAGGAAGACTAAAAAAATCTTTTTAATACGAGTGCTTGTAAAATTTTCTAGAATAGAATAGAGTAGTTCTATATTTGCACAGCAAGTAGGTATAAGTTACAGATGTTAAGTTTAAAATGATCTTTATACTAACTACTTTAAGTAACGTATACAAACAGTTTTAGCTATAATGATAAAGACTCATTTAATATAATAATGATCGGTTGAGCAGTCAAGGCGTGAAATCGTAATACAATCATAAACAAGCAAATAAACTCAAATGAAAAACATTGATAATATTACTTAGGAATACGTCCAAAGACACACAACGTGGCATGTAATTAAGGGCTACGCCTGTTGACACTAGCCGTGGGCACAAAACCAGTCTATAGGTTCGAATTGACTGCATTACGCTTTACCTAACTCGGAAATCAAACTCTGTACGCGTTCAAAAGCGCAATCCTAAAACCAATAAACCAACTGAGGTAACAAACAACTACACGGCTTCATTTCCATTTATTAAAACGATCACATTTTCCATTTACAGAAAAAACACCACTATCAGATTATTTTAATTGTCCTAGTCTGCTGTGAAATTTCCACAAAAAGTTCAAATAGATTTCCGAGCGAGGGAGGCGCTCCGTAGACGGTTTGCATTGTTAGATAAATTCTTCGCGCCGATTCCTAAAGTTCCTTAGTTCTTCCCGGCCATTTCTTTTACTAATTATTGCTCCACAGAGGCGGTACTGTGGGAAATGGGCGTAATAAGATCTTTTGTAATCCCATTTATTAATTTTCGTCTCTCATTATTCTCTTCCTTTACAGAGGCGGTTGGTTCTAAACAAGTTGGTCGTGTCGGCTGTGTTGGTCGTGTCGGGAGCGTAATTATATTGCGAAGAGATTTCTATGTCACCCGGATGCGTTGTTTCGTTTTAAAGCCGTGTTGTTTGCGAGGTAACGAATTGTTATTTGTTAAGACTTTTACAGAGGATCGACCGAGCTTGTGTTGTTGTTTCGTTGCAATATTGTGTAATTAGGTTTTACTGGTTAAAAGATCACTGTTTTCTTGATCGTTAGACACGTACAGACGACCAAATGTTCCTTGTAAACTGTTTTAGATTGACTTTAATCGGCGCTTAGACTTTATGTTGAACCTTATCTTCATTAGACTTAAGTATCTGTTTGAGTATCTACAGACTTACTAAAACAGCGGTGCAAGTCACCAATAAGTTCTCCCTACTCTCTAAATTCTAACTCCGATCTTCAAACATTATTCGACTAAATCCAAATTCCATTACAACTAGACGCTCTGTAACTAAACTGAAACTTCAGATACAAAGCAGAAACCACCGCTATCATTGTGACCGACTAATTACCGACCAACTTCACCTATCTTATGTCTCACTAATCTACAGTATTCACTACGCAAGGATCAAGACGTGTTGTATAGTCGTGTAGGTAGTCAATAAACTTGCTGTGTGTCGCTCATTTGGAGATGGTAATTAAGTTTGTTGGATGCTGATTTTGGTTGAGAGTTGTTTTATTTTGTATTCTTTTTCATTTATTTCTTTACAAGCGGTTGCCTGCGACTTTGTTCAGGTTGTGGTTATAAAACATATTTTTATGTACAAATAAATATTTTTTTAAATACATAAAATGTGTAAAATAAAGAAGCGGTGCGGTGGGAAAAGGCATGAGTTTATGTATGTAGGTATGTATGTGTATAAAATAAGTGTAGCATAACATAACATTAGCTATGTGCGAGTGAAAGTCCCGTCAAAATCGGTCCAGCCGTTTCAGAGATTAGCCAGAACAAACAGACTGACAGATAGACAAACAAAAATGTTAATAAAAAAATTATTTTTTGATGTAAGTACCGTATATACTTTCATATGTATTTAGTGAAAAACTTTAAATTTGAAATTACGAACAGACTCTTTAATTTTATTTATTTGTATAGATAATAAAACACTATTATCATAATGTACTTTTTAGTTTATCTTGGAGCATCGTAAGGGAACCTGGACTTGTAATAAATATACGTAAATAAAATCACTAATCCGTCTTCGGCAAGCGTGGTGGTACGAGCATAGTCGTGGCCTTTCTGTATTAAAAGATACGTTTATCCTGCAGTGGGTCAATAATTGCGCACACACTTGAGTGCTAAATATATACTGCGTGCTTGGCTAAATTCAATTCAGATAAACCCGCCGTGACTGAAATTTGATCGGAATAGAATAGTTTTTTTTATTTGGCAATAGGCTCGCCCCCTATTACATGGGGCCTAAATCTATCGGCGAACTGTGGGTGTACAGTGGCGACCAAAAGTGCATATCCAATCTCAAAACGTATTAGGTTGACGTTTAGTTTGACTTACGACCTTTTGCTTTCAAGAATAGACACATGTATCATCGTTGTGAATGTAGTTCATAATTTCAACGTTTCTACATGAGACAAGATGGTCTAGCGGTTAAGCGCGCCCAGTTGACGGCGTTAATCAATGAGCCGCGAGTTCGAATCTCACATTTTTTTTGTCTTTTTGTTTTTACTCAATTTGAAGAAATGGACAGAAATATAATATTCTGTATCTTGTTCGCTTTGTTCACACATTTCGTAAATTTAAAAGGGTAGTCATAGAAAACTAATAAAGAATTTAGATTTCTGTGAGGTAGACATGAGTTTTGTGCATATTTAACTTGATTGGAATGAGCGTTGTCGTTTGGTTGTGGTTGTTGGTTAGTAACGAGTGATTTAATAGATACTCGTAGTGGTATTATTCTCGAAACGCAGGCAAATAATATTACTGAGGCGAGGGCGACTATTATTGGGCTGCATAAAAGTGGTCCCAATTAATATCTTATGAAACCTGACTGAATGTGAGTCGTGAGTATTATATTAACGAATTGTAAATTAAACTTTTATTTGAAATTTATACCTAAGATACCTAAAATGATTTGGTGGCATTTCGATTAATACTTATTATTGATTTTTAAATATATAATGACGCCAAAAAAAATGTGTTTATTATGGAATTTATAAATAAATAGTTTTAATATATTAAAATTTGTTATATTAAATAAATATTATTAAATTATATAAAAAATTAAGTCACTTTAGTATTTTGTTATAAATGCCTAATATTACTTTTTTTGTTGTTTTAGAGGAATACTATTATTAGTCTCCGGAGTAAGAAATACGAGGAAGAGGATAGATAGCCTATCCTACCTACTCAACAGCGAAGTGGATTAAGATTGGTGGTTTCGCACTGGATAACATACTGTTTACAACAACAGCGGCATGGCTTGCATCATAAACCAGAAAAAATACGTTTCGTTTTTAATATGTGGGGATGGCGTGCAACAGTGCTACTTATGAAGAAGTATTAGACGGTGTTATGCAACATTTAATAACCTGGATGTTTTAGTTTTAATAATTAGACGGTGTAACTAAATATTTAGTCATAATTATATTATATATTCGTAGATAGTTATTTAATGATCTTAAATTGAGGTTTAGTTTCAATCTTCTTTTCATCAAGAAAACGAATTATTAAACTATTACCTCACTAAGTTTATTGTGACGTTACATAAAAAAAACCTGTTCATAAAGTCTGAATTATAGTTTAGTTTTCAATTAACTCTGCTGAATACCAATTCAGAAACTTAATACGTGAGCATCACCAAATTTATTTGTGTTATTAAAATATCCTTCTCTTATTATGTTATTATGAATTTTATTGACTAAGTGGGTATTCAACAAAAAATCTTATGAACAGTTACAAGAGAACTTCTTTTATTTCGGTAGGAATGTGACGTTACAATTCTCATAAGTTTGTTAATTTTAAAAATATTTTTTTGTTATCACACAGCACGCCTTTTTTTCCTACTTCCAATTACAAAAAGTTAAAATAAAATCACATAAAAAGTTAAATAAATAATACAATAACTAATATTTGCTTCTTATAAAAAATAAATAACAAGCATGAATACGTAATAATTCAACATAAACCTAAAAAGATTTTGCCTAACATTATTATGGTTTCAAGAAACAAAAAACAGCCACACATAGTATAAGATTTGAACTCGGAATTCAATGATCGGAAACCCTTTCTTATCCAAACCAGCTGCCAGGACATGTTATAATTATGCGAAATTTAGCAATGAAATGGTAAGAATACGTCGCGCGTCGGGTAGGACTCGTACGGTAAACAGAAATATAATGCCATTTCGCGTAGTGCGACGATGGTTCATTAGTGTGTGTTATCTGTGGAATGTTGAGACATCACTCGTAAACACACATGCGCACGCGCTGACTGGATCGCGCCCGTGTTCATAGGAAAGTGAACCTTAGCGTGGGTATGCATTTCTGAGCGCTTACTGTACATTGGTACACCTCTGCTTAACCCTTCGGGGAATACAGTGTTGATGTTTTTTTTTTTTTAGAATATATTTATAAAAGTCATCATCATTTGCTTAGGCTTTTCCCAATTTTGTTAGGGTCGGCTTCCAGACTAATCGGATGCAGCTGAACACCTGTGTTTTTCATGGAGCGACTGCCTATCTGACCTCCACAACCCAGTTACTGGGCAATACGATACCTATAAGTTAGACTGGTTGTCAGATTTAAAAAAATGTGATTAACAAATAATTGTACTTATTGTGAATAGGTACACTCAATGAAATTAAATAAGGGAAAATAATGAATTATATTCACCATGACGCAATTTAAACCAACAATTATTATTACGCGTATCGTATCATTTCCGCTTTGCACCCAAAATGAAAAGAGAATGAAATCGTCCATATATTACAGTGAGTGCTAATTAAATCATGTGAGTAAAATGTAATGGAACCCTAATTATCTGGATTGTCTCACATTGCCTTGAACTGTCACCTCAAATACGTGGGATTTGAGGTAAAATTAATAATAAGGAGAATTGTACACTTACCTGTACAGAATACAGGGAAAATTATAATTTTCTAATAATTTATACTAATATACTTTATTGTAATGTTAATGTATTAGCAGTTTTCTTTGAAAATATTTTTTTTCGATGCAAATTAGGTAGTGTGAATAGTTTATAAGCCGAGCAAAGCCGAGTGCTCACTATGCAAATTTTTTAATGGGCCTGGCCCATTGAAAAAGGGTCTGCAATGTTATCTCTTCGTCACCTTTGGTTGGCTGGTAATGCATAAAGTTTAAATAAAAGACAATTTTTCATTGTCAAGTAAATCCCGATAACTAAGTAAATGAGCTTAGCTTACAAATTTTAGGGTCCCGCCCTAAAATTTGTAATCAAGAAGAAATCAAGAAATAACAAAAAAAAAAATGGTTTGGAATTGCCAGGTCGCACTGTACAAACATGATTGAGATAAATTACGAGTTCATAAAAAAGGGGTGAATCCACCTTTAACCTGAAAATGGACAGACTGGATCAAACGGTTCGCAATTCAAACTAAAACATTCGATTTTCGAACATTTTTACACTTCAAAGTCTCCCTAAGTCCACTCTTTTCATATGAAAATTGCGCAATCTGATAGAAATCAGTGTTGCGGGTAACTCAATTGTCATATGCTCAGTAGTGGTCCGGACCAACGTTTTAAAGTAACCCAATGTGGGCCAAACGATATGTGGGTGACAGGGTTGACCAACGTTCGTAATTGGGAGAATATTATGCTTTGACGGTATAGATAGATGGTCGTTATAATTCCGCCTTATGAATATGTAAACCTGACAACCATGTGACAGAATTATTTACTGGGACGCTCCGGAAATGGCTGAATGGATTTGGTTAAAGACATGCCCTTAATTCAGATGAGAAATGGCCTTAAGCATATTGACTATTTATGTAGTGCAATTATTAGGCCATGAATTTTTTCTTCCTAGCTTATGCCCGCGATGTCGTTTGCGTGAATGTCCGTTATCACGGGTATTTTTTTTTTTTGTGCGGGGCTCTTATTATTTAGAAAAACGTAGAAGTACTCCAAGTTACTCTATAACATAAATTATCTGCTTGTGCAAGTCCCGTAAAAATTAGCGGAGATTAGCTGGAACAAACAGAGAGACAAACATAAATAAAATAAAAAACATTATAAACAGACATATTTATTTGTATAGATTTCTTCTTTTGGTTAGTTAAGTTAGTTTACAATTTAATCCTCTTATGTGCGCTACCTCTGTAACACAAAAGCCTCATAATACATTTTTCTGATAATCCAATATTCTTTACGACGGCTAATAAAATCTGCCTACACTGCAAACAACAATAGAAATACAACTTCCACAATAGTAATATATTTCGCCCACCAGCCCTGCATGTAATCGACCGAGCGGACGGAGACGTCAATTGGGTTTGGGTTCCTCGCTCGATATGCAGATGGCCCCTCGTTAGTTGTCCGCTCTTATGTACCCACCTTTACAAAGTCGTGGCGCCTAATACATTTACTTGCAGCGAAATTGAAACATGCTGTATGTAACTGGCCTAAAAGTGACTGTGGAGTGTGGCCAGCGCTTAATTATGGAATTTGAATATGGAATGGGATCGTGAATTTGCCGTTTTGGTCTTTGTCCGGTCAGTGAAGTGGGGTTATTAGGTTGTTTTGACATATTCAGTGTTCGGTTAATTCCCCGTTTTAAGGTTTTTTTTTTATACAGATGGCAGGGAAGATAATTTGAAATTCCTGTTTAAAAGAATGTTTATTTTGTTTGTAGTCTGTATTCATATCAATTAAGCTTGTAGTATGAAATTAAACCAAAATGCAAAACCAAGTTAAAGTGGTATTACTGATTAGCGTCCTCATGCCTCTGTCTACTTCGAATGTTTTTTTGATAATTCTCATTCCTATGATTTTCACAAAACAGGACTCAAGCAATGCTTTTTAGGATGATTATTATGAGTCTTTTTGACATATTCTCGCTCTTAGTACGTATGTAAGAAGAATAGGGTTCCATGCGGGAAGGAGGCTTGACGTGAAACAAAAGATCACTTATCGACGATCTTACCGCGGCAAGCACATCTAAAGCTCGATTCTACAAGTTATAAACATTCCAAATCTACTAGCAATCTCATTTCAGCGAAAATGAAATTAAAGGCATTTTTGACAGCTCGGGACTGTAAATACATTCCTAAAAAAGTGCACTTTTAGGTACGATCACAATCTTACTTTTCTACCATAAAAATAACCCTTCATTGGAGATCTTTCCAGATTGATCGCTAAAAACAACATATAGGTATGTAATTAAAATCGTATTCTTACCACTTGTACCACAACCAAACCATTGTCTGACTCAGCGTTTATTCCGTAATTTTGTTTTGTTATTAGACATAAAACAATATAGTGTTTTTAATATAATTACCTTCGCCAACTGAGAATATCTTCCTTCTAACAATTTGCTACAATGTTATTACCTAACTACATTTTGAGTTGTTGAAACAATTGAATTTATTGTTTTAGACTAGAAGGTGCTTTAATAAATTGTTTTATTCATGGCCTAGGAATATAACGAGTTGATTGGCTGGCCGAAGTTATGATTTGAATTTTGAAAACGATAAAATAAGGTTCAACATCTATTTAATTAAAATTTTATTCATGAATAATTAAAAGGTTATTCATAAATAACATTTTAATTAAATAGATTTGTTTGTCGAGGTACTTGGATTGGAGTTTAATTTTTTAGCTTATGTAATACATACTCATTACATTATGTGCTTTCATGTTTCATTTAAGCACTTACCTTTTTTCCTTTAAATTTGGTAGAACGGCACCTCCAAGTATTTTTAAGGGGCCCGTAAATGGCCGTCCAATCGTGGATCTTACTCTCTCCCTCTCCCGACTCAGGAGGAAGTGAACCCTCCATTTTATCCTGACGGAGAGTGTAGGTATATGAGGATTTCCCAGTAGAAACAACATAAAGTGCTTCAAGCCAGAATTATGATCATCGCTTTTAATAACAGCACCGCTACGACACAGCAACGAATGACCTGAAAAAAACCTTTCTCCTTTAACAGCCAGCGCGCCGCCCGCGAGCCGTCACCTTTTTAATTTGTCATTGAAAAACTTATTTTAACGCACACGACATAAAGCCTTTACTTGAATGACAAATTATCTACAATAACCCCTACTCGACCGACTCACAAAGATGAGGTATCTTTTCAAAATTTTAAAAAAATAAACCGTCCAAATAAACCTTCATTATTTACTTCTTAACCCTTCAAAAGCTCACGCAAGAGCGCGGTACCCACGTCACACGATAAATCGGATAGTTCTGACGTGCCATCAGCTGCGAACGAAATAAGCTCCTTTGTAACGACGGACGTTTAATCCCTAACACGTAAGCGAGGTAAAATGAAAAACTAATGGCATCGATCGTGGTTATAATCTGGGTGATGAAGTGTGAACTTAGCTAGTGAAAGGTTGGTCGTGTTTATTTCAAATATCAATCGTATTTTAAAAATGCATTATACTTTCCCAAAGCGTTTCGAGGTGACGATTGGTTAAGATCTGATGGATCTGAAGATAGACTTAAGTAAATAGCCGTTTTTTTTAGGATTTCTGACAAAAGATGTATTTATACATCTTTATTTTGTTTTAAAAACTGCTCAAGAGTGTTGAAGAAATATTTTCTACGTACTTAAGTTTTTGGAGGGTGTCTCGTCAACAATAGTAATTATAAAATAATGTTTGCACCGAGTTGCCGTGTCTGGCCACACCACGGATAAACCCGCGATGGTTAGTGTTGGTGTGTATAAATATGTAAAACAACATGTCTGTAATTTTTGTTAATGGAAAATAAACTAACTACCTATAAAAATCATGACATAAAATAATGGTCAGCAAAAGACTACAGCATGCACAAAAAGGTAACAACTAGGTAAGAAAGTAATAATAATAATATAATAATTTAAACAACTCTAAAAGATAAAAAAGCCCTGAAATCAGACGGAGCGTCGATTGTCGCAGGGTAGCTGGTAACAACTGGATGAGAGTTGCCGAGAATCGAGCTAAGTGGCGTGCAATTGAAGATGCCTATGTCCAGCAGTGGACTGTTGCAGGCTGACGATGATGAAAAGATATAAAAATTTAAACATATATTTTTTGTCAACTATACATACTTACAAACGGAATTGAACTGTTTGCGGATTATATAAATATCAGACATTGCTTAGCCGTTCTTTCATTACCCGTAAACTGCAAAGCACGTATAACTTCACTGTGTTACTTTGAATAAAATGCAAACTACTTATTCGGGACCTACTCGACAGCGCAGTACAAGTAGATTAAACATTCCTTTCTTGCATTCGGTTACAACGAAGTCAGTGTTCGACTCTTTGTTCTAAGAAAAAGACAAGTTACTATTGAACTATTTTTTTTATTTACAAAATTTTATTATACTCGTATATAAGCTAATACAGTCCCAAATACAATAATAACATTATATATATTTAGCATGTATAAATTTTATCATTCCTTGCGAATGGCTGGGCACATACATAGGCAAAATTACAATTAAATATTACAACTAATTTAGCATTCATTTTTTAATTTATAGCGCTTAGTAAGTATTGTAGTACTTTGAATGACTTTTATTTTTGATAGATCACCTTGACTTTAGTACTCTTTTAAGGAATTAATGTAACTGTACAGCTTAATGTATTACATTTTTTTAATGAGTATATGTGGAGTTTCTGGCCTATTCTTCTCCATACGAAACTACCTTTTGGAATGAGCAACTGGATTCAATATTATTAACTTTTTATCTTTTAATTGACGTTCAAAAGTGCCATTTAAACTGCAAATCACAACCGAGTGGCAGGTATTTCTTTGGCTGACCAAACTTAGGTGGTGGTGAATGCAATTCCTCCCATAACTTGATAACTCCCAACGAAGATAGAAAGAAGGTCTTAAAATGGTAGACGGTAAATAAAGACAGTACATGTAACATAGTACTCTGCTACACTCTCTCAACACATCTAAATACCCGAACACATTAATCAACGTGTATATGAATCATAATATTAGTCAATAGCATGATTAATTAATAACGGTATCAGTAACTGCTTATTGCTCGAAGCTATTCGTCTATGTCTTGCGGCCTTTCATGAGGTACCTACATGGTATTCAGTATTCCTTGTTCTGAGAAATATCGATACCCAATAACGGTTTACAGGAAGCAGTTATTAATGCATAGTTATTAGATACTGTCCCGCTGGTCTCGTGGTCGCAAGTGCGACTGCTGTGCAAAGGGGTCCCGGGTTCGATTCCCAGGTCGAACAAAAAGTGTTATTGGGTTTTTCTATGAAATTCTCAGTAGCAGCTCGGAGTTTGGATTTGTGCCCGGTTAATGGCAATAGGCTCGCCCCCTATTACATGGCACCTAAATATACCGGCGAACTGTGGGTGTACATTGGTACACCTCTGTCTAACCCTTCGGGGACTACAGGCGTGATGGTAGTTATTAGATACAAGTTTACGTCCGTGACTACGTTTACATTAATATCGGTATTATCTCGGAGTTATTTTTTGTCTTGTGGCCGATGTTACTCCTTATAACGTCACCTATCTGCTAGTGATAGACTTTAACGTAATAATCGGTTCTACCGTTTTGCAGATTAGCGAATAAACAGACACACAAATTATATAAATTGGGTAAATATCGTGTAAAGCTAAATATTCATTTTTATTAAAGAACCTTGTTAATTACAGAATTACAAGTAGACAGTTTAATTTTGTTTATTTGTATAGATTAAAACGATCTTTGACTGTCGTAATGGCCCAGTAGTTAAGACATCTTTTATACATAAGTCAAAGTCAAAGCATTTATTTCAATGAGACCATTTACAGGCACTTTTGAATTGTCAAGAAGTTAAAGTTAAAGTTGAAGCTCGTTCCAAAACGTAGGTCTCTATGGAGAAGAACGAGCAAGAATCTCCATGGACACTAAGGTATAACCTTATGTAGGCTCGAATCGGGCAAGTACTACCTTTTTCAATTCATATGATGTTTTGAAGCATGTGATATATCTTGGACATCACTTCGGTGAATGAGCAAGCGTGGTGATCAATGCTCATGCCTTCTCTGTATGAGAAGAGGCCTTTGCACTGCAGTGGCCCTTAAATCTACCTAGTTCCTGGTTCTCCGGTCGTTTCAGATTGCCTTTCCAACGGAGTTGGAAAGTGACTGTGTTTGCGCACACATTTGTGCACTAAAATATCTCCTGTGCTTTATTATAATAAGGAACCATGACCGAAATTCGGGTCGGTAGAATTATTTTATTTTACTTTAAAATAGGGGCATGTGTGTAACGTACTAACGTAACTAGTTTGTATCACGCAAACGCGAAGGCAAATAGTTAATAAACCCACATACTTGGAGTTTTATGGACTAAGTATATAGGGCTCTTTGTTTCCGTGTATGAAACTGGAACGACGGGTGTGTGTTGTCATTTTAATGTGAATTCGTCCAGAATTATCTGCTAAAACATAATTAGGTGTGTAAAATTAAAAGGTCATTCCCACTGACTAAACACGAAATCTCGAAAACTACTTTGACTTTCACGTGGGCGGAGTCGCGGATAAAAGTTAGTATTTAATAAATGTCATTAGTCTTTCGCTTGCCACATTGACTTATGAAGCTGAAATTTGGCAATTAATAGATAGCTGACTTTGATTTCCACGCCAACTAAGTTACATGCAAAAGCTAGTATTAGAAAATAGTAATTAAAATAAAATTTTATTTTTACCAAAAAACATAGGTACAGCGATCTGAGGGTGTACATTGGGACACCTCTGCATAACTCTTCGGGGAATACAGGCGTGATGGTTTGTTTATTTTTACGAATTCGAAATTATTTTTATTTTAATTATTGTAGGTAGTTACTTTTTATTTGTGCTGTTGTGTTTGTCATTTTACTATTGTTCTTCCCTAGCCCACGCTTTCCCACAATTGGGAAAAGGCCTCCCATTTATCTTATACTTTAATGTACATAGTTTCAGCCACAGAACTCGACAAGGGGTGGTTGTCCAGTTGCCCTCATTGGCACGATAGTAGACACGCTACGACACTGTAAGTAAATACTCCAGTGTTGTGTCTTAGTTTATTTGAATGTTCTTATAGTGGTATTGAAGTAACTCCTTCCTACTTTAATTAAATGCAATTGTCGCATGGCAACCAATGAAAGTATTTTAAATAGAGACATTAAATATACAATGTATCAATAATAATTTTCTATCGGTCTATACTGGTATTATTTGGGTATTCGGCCTAAAAATCGCTTACTACTACTAGGAATTAACAGCTCATCTCACTCTCACTTCATCTAAGGTTACCGAAGGAAATTTTACAAATTAGACTGTTAATTAACCTAGATATCTAACGTCTATACTGCCATCGTAAGAAAAAAAGACGTAATTACTCAAAATGAAGTAATCGATTTCCGACCTTAAGATAATGAGATACAGTAAAAAATCGTTTACGTCGTTTTGTGTTATTACGTCCTTTTTTCTTGCAGGCTCGGCAAAGTTTTGGCGTAAGTGATAACTTGAATTATGTTCGTTTACAGAATTATTATTTATTTCAAACAAATTGTACATTCTTTAAGAGTCAATAAAACATTTTTATTTAATTTTTATAATCGATTTGTAAGTACTAGCCGAAAGATTAAATGTTCTTTTTTTTCTATTTTTATCTTGTTTTTCCAATTTTTTTTACGTCTATATCAAAGATTAATTTATAAACAGACCAATTTAATAAGATATGTGTATTAAATAGAATTAATTCCTTCCTAGAAAGAAATAAATAGGTACTTGGCTATGGTACGCACAAAATAAATACAATAAAAAAAAAGAACATTTAATCTTTCGGGTACTTACAAGGTACCCGAAAGATTAAATGTTCTTTTTTTTCTATGTTTATCTTGTTTTCCATTTTTTTTATGTCTATATCAAAGATTACTTTATAAACAGGCCAATTTAATAAGATATTATGTGTATTAAATAAAATTAATTCCTTCCTACAAATAAATAGATAGGTACTTGGCTATTAGGTCCGCACAAAAATAAATACAATAAGAAGCTTATGAAACGAAACAATACGTAAAAAGCAATATTTACGGTAATCGTATTTAGGAGGGCACGGCCTAGCGGAGGTCACAGTACGTAACGAGAATTGAGGAAGACAACGATAGGTACGCATGTGCTGTTGCCTTCAATTATATTAAGTAACTAGAGAACAGCCCGCGACTTTGCTTGGGTGGCCTATTTCACCCGCATTAAGATACGTTTTTAGTTACTGCTCCGGTTTTGTGTGTCGTAGCGTGATGTTATATAATCTATGTTAATCAGGAATAATGTAGAAATGTAATGTAAATTTGTAATATAATGACTGCCTCGTTGGTCTCGTGGAAGCAAGCACGACTGATAAGCATGGGGTCCTGGGTTCGATTCCCAGGTCGAGCAAAAAGTGTTAGGTATTGGGTTTTTCAATAAGGAATTTCTCAGTAGCAGCTCGGAGTTAGGATTTGTGCCCGGTTAATGGCAATAGGCTCACCTCCTATTACATGGGGCGTAAAAAGTGGGTGTATATTGGCACACCTCTGCTAAACCCTTTGGAGAATACAGGCGTGGTGGTATGTATGTATAATATAGCTATCTATTAGTGAAAAAATGGTTAAAATCGGTCCAGTAGTTTCGGAGCCTATACGGTACAAACAAACAAACAAAATAATATTTAGTCTTTATAATATTAGTATAGATGAAGACGCTCGTCACGGAATACTCAAATAAAAAGCTTTTGTGATACCTGTCAGAAATGCTGACAACTGTAAATTATGGTACATTCAACAAAATAGATAAGTAAGCAACGTAGTCAAATATTGTTTGAAATTTTCTTCGAAACCGACGTTTTGGAACAAATTTGAATATTGTGTTGTTTATTTTCTACTAGCTTTTGCCCGCGTCTTCGTCTGCGCCAACTTTGATATATTATCCCAGGTGCATTTTCCAGGATAAAAAGTAGCTACATGTGTTATTCCACATTATAATCTATCTCAGTGCCAAATTTCATCCAGACCAGAGAAGAAGAGGCAAACACACAAACTTTTGTATTTATAATATTAGTAGGATCAATTAAATTAAAATTTATTTCAATAGAATCCATCGTGTTCTAAGAAAGCTTCTAACTGTATCTGACGAATTTTTTACTTGCTTATTTTGTTGACTGTACCTCAACTCGACGAATTATTTTGTTTATTGGCTGTTCTAGCGTTCGAGTCGGTATCATTACAAATATTATTATGTTTGTTTTTCCACCAAAACGTGTGAATTATTTATAGCCTTTTTTACTTTTAACAATATTTTAATGAATAAGGAAGTAGGGCAAAAATGATTCAATCTATGTTCGAATTATGTATTAGCTTTACAAGCTTTTGCCCGCTACTTTATCCATTTTTTTTATAATAACATAATAATAGCCTATAACAGTCGGGGATAACGTAGCTTCTCTAAAGAATTTTCAGAATCGGACCAGTAGTTTCGGAGACTGCGTCGTCGTTGAAACAAAAACAACAAAAAAATACTATTTTCTTTTAAAATACCTGTCATTATGTCTCTTCACCACCTTTGGACGACAGGCAGAGAATGCTTAAAGCATCAAGCCTGCCTTTGTATTTTTTAATGCATAAAGTTTAAATAAATACCTGCTAACTACGATCAAAAATTGATCATGTGACTGAACCCTTACTTGCCGTGTTTACGCACACGATATGCTCAAATTAGGGCGGACAGTCACATGATTTGTGTGCCAAGTTAACGCGGAACAATTTTCCATTTTTTTTGGTATTCTTTTTAAAGGAGAATTGGGGACGCTTCGTTGCGTTTCGTTGTTCATTATTTTGAGGGGAAAAGCCTTTAGCAATATGCTATATTTTTCGTCGAAACATGAATATGAAAATGTATTTTTATATCGAAAACAAGAGTTCAACTTTTTCTTTATAAACTGCTGGTAAAAATATTGTTTTCTTGTACCAATTTATTTTAGACACTGCGTTGTACACTTTTTTTTGGAAATAAAATAATCCAGGTTTATTGTGCGGCTATATTGCATTGTATTATATATCTTATTATAATCTCTTAATTTATTTTTTATAACTAAATTAAAATATGGATAATTATGCCACTCGGCTACTTTTTACATTCAAAATATTTGTAAACTAAATTATATAATAACATCAGTCTATTTTTCAGTATATTTATCAGGTTTCTTCATAAAGATTTTCCTTCATCGATGTCAGTGATATCCAAGATAAACTTAGAGAGTAAATGAAATTAAAAAGTCACATAAAATAAAATATATTAATATTAGACAACAGTGAGTGTCAATAGAAATCGTATTTATTACCTTTAATGATGATGTAAATCATAATTGATATGGAGTCGTGATAATTCAATTCGGATCGAGCAAACCACTAATTCGTGTGAAGTGTCCCGGGAGTGACAGCTACGAATGCCATTGACAGCGAGTGACGGTAATAATTTATCACCGTAATATAATTTGCTGACCGTCTGCAGCTGTAACAGAACGTTAATTTATTTTAGAAACTTTTTATAGGTACAATATTTACTGTCTTAAAATAAGGTAACATAAAAAAAAACAATCATCATCATCGTCATTATCAGCCGATTGACATCCACTGCTGAAAGGCATACCCTAAAGATAGCCACAATGACCGGACGTAAACTGCCAGCATCAAGCAAAAAATAACAATAACTAATAAAAAATAAAACGACGGGTTGCACTCCGGGAGTGCCGGCAGAAGTGAAAACTTGAATATTAACGTTTTGCATTTTTTATATTTTGGAATGGTGAGGGGGTATAATTTTGCACGATTTGGTTTAATTATCAGTATAAAAGTACTATCATTTATGTGGTAGAATACAATATTTATTTATTGCGCTATCGTACACAAACATAACAATTCGCGTCAGGACACGTGACCTGATCGAGAATCTTACGCGAAATTAAATTTTTTTACCCATTACAAAAAAAGTGTACAACGCCGCTAAAGAAGTTTTGGCTGTCATTCGTAGATCTTTGACAGTCGTGACGGATAGTCAGAAGCCAAGAAGTCTGACAACCAGTCTAACCAAGAAGTATCGTGTTGCCCAGTTACTGGGTTGTGGAGGTCGGATAGGCAGTCGCTCCATGTAAAACACTGGTATTCAGCTGCATCCGGTTAGACTGGAAGCCGACCCCAACGCAGTTGGGAAAAGGCTAAGCAGATGATGATGATGAAAATATACGCAACGAGAAGGTTCCTAGGTATGACCTTGAACCAAAACACGATCACAATGATTAGAAAAACGTGTAACTTCCAGTTTCCTTAAGTGTATTTATACAGCTTTTGTATAAAAAATATATGTATTAACAAATGTCGCATGTTTGTGAAAGATACTTGAGAAATATTTTTCTTTAATTTTCAAGACCAGGTTATTTTTGCATGAAAATCTCAATAAGGAAATAATAATAATGTTTAGTAAAATGTAGTAGCATAATGTTTAGTAAATTACACTCGTGCGAAGTTGGGGCGGGTCGCTAGTAAAATATAAGATATGGACACTGGAAGGTAAAAAAGGGACTCACGTACTTATTTTGTGAGCAATAAAGTGCATTGCAGTGCTGGATAGATAATATCCAGCTGTGAACCTGATATTATTGTAACAGTATTCACCGATCGTATACATAGCCTATCCTAGTATGTAGTATCCCAGTATGTATGTATTCTACAGACCGTTCTTAATGGAGACTAGCTAGGGCTGGGCTGGGAAATTCGTAATGGAAGAATCCAATTATACTTTTTGTGCGATCTAGGAATCGAACCCAGAACCCAACGCTCAACAGTCGCTCTTACGACCACGAGACCAACGGGGGAGTATCCTAGTATATTTTTATAAACTGTCAACGGTTAAAAAGTTTAATACATTTTTTGTGTTTCAATAAAGCGCTGAAAAATTTACAGTATGTGTAATGTCAGCACGGTAAACCGTCGCTCTTTTGTGTTCGACGTTACATGATATTGAAATTAAATAACAAAGCATCAAAGGGCATACAGGGGACAGAGGATTTGAACTCAAATTAAATACCTCAAAAATTGTAATTTGAAAACAAAAATTTCCTGCTTCGACGTTGTTGGTTTTTAACCGACTTTAAAAAAGTTACAATTCGGTTACATACATACATAAACTTACGCCTTTTTCCCATGGGGTTTTTTTTTTTAATGATGTATCTTTTTTATTATCTGCCTTGTTGGCCTAGTGCTCCTAAGCGCGACTGCTACGCTAGAGGTCTTGGGTTCGATTTCCAGGTCGAGCAAAAAGTGTTTTTGGGTTTTTCTATGAAATTCTCAGTATCAGCTCGGAGTTAGGATTTGTACCCGGTTAATGGCAATAGGCTGGCCCCCTATTACATGGAACCAAAAACACACAGGCGAACGGTGGGTGCACATTTATACATCTGCCTAACCCTCCGGGGAATACAGGCGTGGTTGTATGTATATATTATATGTATTATTAAATCCTATGTGTATGTCATATGTGCTGTCAAAAAATAGGGCACTATGTACTATTTTCTTGATCTTTATAATGTACCTATGTTCCACAAAACAATAATTTCTTTATTTCAGTTGTATTTTTTACTTCTTCTATGTTGTCACCTCAGTACTTCGCCATTTATCAACCGATTTAGAAAATTCTTTTTTTATTTGAAAGGATATACTTTCAGATTGGTTTCTTAAAAATTTTGTGATTACAAATTACGAACACCGAGCTTACGTAGAATGATGGAGGGGCTAATCTGAGCTAACGTAAATCTTGGTGAATAGGGAAGCAGGGTTGTAACGAAAATAAACATTAAAAAGGATTTTAAAGTTGAAATAACTTTATTTCAACGCACACACACACACACACCCTAAATCGTAAATTAATAATTTAGTAAAAACATTCGAGTCCTTTTTATCAACAAACTATATTTTTTCCTCTCAGATTCACCAATTAAAAACTGAAAGCCAAACAGAATATTAACGAATAATTTTACTTTACATTAAAATAATTATAAGTGCGGTTTTTCAGAAAGGTCGGGTGCTCACTAGTCGTAACAGGCGTGTTTGTATGAACGTGGAGGAGGCGAAAGGTGTATGTAAAGATCTTAGCAGTTGGCGTCGACCTGTGGTTTCTACCTACTCCCATGGGAAAAAGGCGTGAGTTTATGTATGTATGAAAATATTATTTTTTCCAAATCACAAATCACCTGCAAAAACCTCCCTACTTTTAAACTAGCATTTTCTTTTAGTCTAGATAAGCCGACTAAGAAATATATTTCGTATCAGTAAGTTGGTCTAACAATGTATGTCGGCCGTCATAAACACGCGTCCTCTGCCAGCACGACTAGTGAGAACATAAAATATTAGTATAATATTCCTCTTTTCTTTTATTTTCGTACTACAGAATGTTTGGTTCACCTTCCTTTATTATTTATCAGTCTAAGAACCGTTTTCAGGTACAAAGAATTGAGATACTACTTGGACTAACCATTTATTAAAATACAAGTTCTTAACTTTTGCCCGCGACGTCGTTCGTGTTGCAGTAACGTGTATCCAGAGGAAGTAGCGTATTAAAAAGTGGCCTATGTCCTTTCTTCTTCTTAAAGCACGTAAAAGCCGTTGGTCCTGCGCCTGATCTCTCTCCGGTCGTGTCGGATTGCCGTCCCATCGGGCTATGAGAGTTAGGGAAGAGGGAGTGCACCTGTGTTTTCGCACACACTTGTGCACTATAATATCTCCTGCGTACGAGGAAAGTCTGCAATAAGATTAGCCGCCGTGGCCGGAATCGGTCTGGAGAATTACATTTTCATTTTTTCCTTTCTTGGGGTTCAAGTGTACACTATATCAAAATCGGTTCTGTAGTTCAGCCAGCATTTATTTCAATTCCACAATTGCCGGACACGGACAGGCAGAGTTGCAGTTATAATGGTAGTATGGAAGTATAGATTTCTTTTTTACCACAATCTAAATATATATAACTCAAAGGTGACTGACTGACTGACATAGTGATCTATCAATGCACAGCCCGAACCACTGGACGGATCGGGCTGAAATTTGGCATGCAGGTAGATGTTATGACGTAGGCATCCGCTAAGAAAGGATTTTGATTAATTCTACCCCCAAGGGGATAAAGTAGGGGATGAAAGTTTGTATGAAACTTTGTCAATTTTAAACCGATCGGGCTGAGACTTTGCATGCATAAAGCTACTATAACGTAGGCATCCTCTAAGAAAGGAATTTGATAAATTCCACCCCTAAGGGGATAAAATAGGGGATGAAAGTTTGTATAAATCTTCTTAGATTGAACTGAAATTAAAGATTGGAGCTACTATGATGAAGACGTCCGCTTTAGTAGGGTCCTTGTAGGATAACGCGGGTGAAACCGCGGGGCACAGCTAGTTAAATATTTATATTTTTTATTAACTCCCCTCTGCTCTCTGGGATAGACCTCTTTCGAGTACCTACAGGTACTTACTCTTTAAAAGAATTAGAATTGAGGTAAACAAATAAAGCAAAATTATTGGCTTGAGTTTAAATTGCAATAAAGCCTTCAAATGCATGCCGATACCATCGGTGTAGTCATAATACTGATATACAGTACCAAGGTGGGTGACCCAGCCAGGAGGTAAGGGATCCAGAGTGAGGAACCTTCATGACAACCGCTTTCTGCATTTGACTCTTAAATGAGGTGATGAGCGATAGTTTCTCATAAAAATATTATGGTTAGGTCATCACGATCAAAATCAATGTCATCAAACACACCGATCTCGAAATTACCACATTTTACACAAATAAAACAACGATACTTTCAATATGTTTTCTACCTTTCAATCGCTCAATCAAAAACTCACGTGTGACGCTTTTTCAAGACGCGAATATTCCACGCCTTATTTGAAACGTTCGAGTCTGTGACTACAATATCCTGATTTTTCCCTTGTTTGTCTCAGCGGAAATTGTTAAAAGGGCTTCAGCAAATATTTTGTTGATGCTGAAACAACAGACTTCGCCTTTTATTATGTAAATCTGTGTGTTGAGTTAAATTGCAGACAGCTTTGTGTTGTCACTGAAACATTCGATTGGAAAAAGGGCGTGATGTTTTATGATTGAGTTTTTTTTCCACTTTCTTTTGTCGAACTGCCTCGTTGGCCTAGTGGTCCTGAGTGCGACTGCTACGCTAGAGGTCCTGGGTTCGATTCCCAGGGCGAGCAAAAAGTGTTATTGGGGTTTTCTATGAAATTCTCAGTAGCAGCTCAGAGTTTGGATTTGTGCCCGGTTAATGGCAATAGGCTTGCCCCCTATTACATGGGAGCTAAAATACCGTCGAACTGTGGGTGTACATCCGTACACCTCTGCCTAACCCTTCGGGGAATACAGGCGTGATGGTGATGGTGATGGTCTTTTGTCATTGAATGTCAAAATCAAAGTCAAAACATTTATTTCAATTAGACCATTCACAGGCATTTTTAAGTTGTGAAGAAGTTAGATAGAAAGTTGAAGCTACTTGCTCGTTCCTAAGGATAGATCTCTATAGAGAAAGCAACGCTTTAGCGATAGCACGCACGGGTTACTTTTGTCACCGTGACGTCACGGACTTGTTCGCCAGTCGGTGTACAAAAATGTCACCCAGTTGTCACGTCGTAACATGCGCGCACTCTCATACCACGTTCCGTTCCGTTCCGTTTGCCACGGACTTGATACGAGTGACGAAACAGTCACGGTGACAAAAGTTACCCGTGCGCGCTATCCCTTAAGCAGCGTTAACGTGGTCCGGTTTGAAGGTTATGCAGGGATACACTTAAAAGCAGTGCTTTGTGATCGCGACATCACACCTTGAGCGTTTCTTTATGTACCATTTCTACCAACTAGGAGGCGTCAGAGCGCATTTCAAGCTGCTAAAGAAAATTCAAGCTTCTGCATAATAGTTAAGGTTCATATTGGCATGGAATTTATACAGCTTGGGACTCGATTAGGTCCGTGCATATGCAGAATTTTCTTTAGCACAGTGTGAAATGTGCTCCAGCGCGGGCGATGTGACCATTTTCCCTAACCGAACTGAATTTCACGTCGCAATTTTTCTTGCATAGTTTGTGCCTCGCAATACCTACTTCTATGTGTGCCTATCCTGAAGATAGATGTGACATTTCAGCGCTGTCTCTAAGACGGCATGGGATCTGTAATGTACTGCAGACATCATTATATGTATCGGGGACCACTTACCATCAGATGGGACGCTTGCTTGATTGTCATCCTTTAAATAAATAACTACTTCTAGGTACTTACGACACATGACCACATAACGACCTACTACTCTTAAAACTACTTCAAATTCACAATGTTTATCTATTAAAGAACAGTGAAATTATAGTTCTAAGTAAGTTTATAACTTTAATTATTGCGTAAAATGTTCCCGGTAATAAATGTGGGTACTTTAATATTTTACTTACGACTCTCAACGATCATCGGGGGATTACTGCGAGTTAATGAGTAGCGGGTTTTACTTGTTAATGTATTAATGTACATCATCCAATGTTTCACTATTCGAGGTGGATAAAGGGTTAAGCAATTATAACACGAAATTGCCCATTCATACGGACCAATTTACTGAATCACCTAGGGAGGCGGGTGTAAAAAGATACTTAACGATGCTGAAAGCTAGGTAGATATACTTCCCAGCACCGCGTATTTTTTTTGTTCTGCTTCATTCCTGGGAACATTTTGATTACACAGATATTGGCTATATGTTTCCTCTTTATACCCCGTATTCGAAATATCTAACAAAGTTGACTCTTGGTGCAGTCATAAATAATTACCTACTGAAATAAACACTCAAAGTTATAAATGCTCAAAATGGCAGATCACAAAGTTGCCATATTAGTACCTACATCAACTTATCATGGCTAAAATTTTAAGAATAAATAAAGTCTGTCTCACAAAGAAGTGCAACACTTGCACTTCAAACTGTATTTTTTTTCCTGAATAGCCAACGTTAAATTATATCTAGGGTCTAGGAAGAAGTACTGAAATCCATTGTTAAGGTTTGCTTACAACGTTCCTTACACTTCGTATAAATAGGTAAGAACGAAAGTGGCCCATGTTGGAACACATTGGCCCATTATTCAGGTATGTTTGACAGAAATTTGCGTGATTGCACATTATTGTTACAAAATACCGAAAAGGGTACGCTCTGCCAACTCTTTGGGAGAAAAATCCCTTCCAACAAATATTTGAAACGTCGGGAATAAAAAAGGAATCTTACCTTTTTATTCATAAGTAGGTAGCTATCTTGAAATAAACCCGAGTTACTATGTTGCCTTAATCCTCTCGTTAAATAAATCCTTGCTTGGGCATGAATAAGTCACCTTCAATTTTGCTTATTTTTTTGTGCGGAACCATGAGGTTCAATCATCTGTATTACAATGCTTGGAAGCTTTTCTTAAAATAACAAGTGATGGTGCTACTTTCCTTGTTCTTATGGCGATGGATAAATGACACGTGACTTCACAAATAGTAGTAGTAGAGAGATACATACATACATATATAAACTCACGCCTTTTTCCTATGGGGGTAGGCAGAAACTACAGATCGCCACCTGCTGCTACTATTCATGTCTCTCTACACATAGTGCACACCAACTTCTAATCTCTGAAAAATTCCTAATGGAAAACTTAATAACATTTTCTTCGACCTGGGCATCAAACCGTCCTCGGTTTGATGCTCAGCAGTTGCACTTGCGACTACGAGACCAACTGCAAAAATTAGTTTGTCTATTGTTACTGACACTATTAATCTTGGTACTTGAAATAAAATATTTAATAATCGAAGTCAAATTATTCCTTTGTTCTCTTTGTTTAATGTCGTTGGATAGCCAACAAGCCCACGGCCGAGCTAATGTTAAGTGGTCACCGCTACCTATAGACATCTGCAATACCAGGCCTAGCAAATGCGTTGCCATCCAAGAGACAAAGTTGAAATGTCTCATGTGCTCTGTACTTACACCGGCACCCAAACCCTTCAAACCGGAACACAGCAACGCTGCCTAGCAGCAGAAACAGGTATGGTGATAGTTTTTCTCCGAACGAGCTCCTTCACACAGAGCACAGAACTACTACTCTCATTACATTTCACTATTGTGGCTAATGGTGGGTCCACACGATACAGACTTTTGTCTGTACAGATATCTGCACAGACTATAAAGTCTGAGTAAAAATTTTTACTCAGAGGTCTTTACCAAATGTCTGTGCAGACTTTTCATCAGTTCAGACTTCGATTTTAATGAATAAATTAAGTAATTCAATAATCATGAGTTTTGCTCCGACAATCGTACAGACATGTACGCAGACTTCCGACTTTTCTGATACACCGACATTTGTCTGTACTGATTTGTTGTACACACAAAATTCTATAGAAGTCTGTGTTAAGTCTGTGTCGTGTGGACCCACCATAAGGAAAACAATTCCAAATTGAAAAATAAAAAAAAAACTGTAAGCGGGAAAAGTTCGCCCCTACCATCTACATTTAAATTCTCGTGCATTCAACCACACATACAATTTGAACACGTTCAGTTGTGAGTTTTAGCTGTGAATAGAAAGGCGTGAACTATTCTAAGTCTCAACTTTTTGTTTAGCCGCACTCCGGTTCCATTGTGAACCACTTTAATAGCAAAGAGAAACTGTGTGTGGCTTTTCTACCTTTCTAAAGGTTAGAATGCAAATGAGCGCGCATTTTTAAAATGCCTCGTTGGCTAGAGGTGGAACGTGGAACACCGCGGTGGTTTTAGAAGGTAAGAGTCCGGCATGCCCCTCCGTCACTCCCCATGACGGAGGAAGTCCATGAAGATATCCACCGAGAGCCAAAAAAAAGGGGTAGCCTAGCCTAAGCGCGCCTGCTACGCTAGATGTCTTGGGTTCGATTCCCAGGTCGAGCAAAAAGTGTTATTGGGTTTTTCTTTGAAATTGTCAGTAGCAGCTCGGAGTTTGGATTTGTGCCCGGTTAATGGCAATAGGCTCGCCCCCTATTACATGGGACATAAAAAATCATACCGGCGAACTGTGGATGTACATTGGTACACCTCTGCCTTATCCTTCGGGGAGTATGTATGTATTTTTAAAAGGGTATGTACTTCTTGTGGGTATTTGATCAATCTGCCTAGCCTTTTCGTAACTTCGTTCTGTTATAAGCACACACTGAACCCTAAAAAGGCTTATCATCATATTCGCATAAACTACATTCGCGTTAAATCAGTAAATAGACTCTCCTGTTCCGTGAATCTAAGAGTGTCGGTTGTGTTATCTGCGCGTGAGTGTCGCTATGCAGCCGTTCTCAGATCTAGCTCTTATCTCTTATTACGTATTCCTGTAAGTCACCGAACAATTGCTAACTGTAACCTTATCTCTGCTAGTTTAAAAATAATATATACCATCACGCCTGTATTCCCCGAAGGGTTAGGCAGAGGTGTACCAATGTACACCCACAGTTCGCCGGTATATTTAGGTCCCATGTAATAGGGGGCGAGCCTATTGCCATTAAAAATAATATTTAATTATAGTTACTTGACATCTAGAATTTGCATGTTATGCCTCCTAAAGTACCATATAACGAGTAAATTGCAAATTGAAATTCCATCTGAGCTTTCAGACCTAAAATATTCAATTTAATCAATATAGCAGGTCGGTGTAATATCCGTTAGTTTTTTTTGTTCAAGCGGATTTCTCAAAGATCTACAATAATAACAGCTAGTTACACTTTATAACATCAGCTACCTACAAGCGACAGTCCTGTCGAAATAGATTTAGTTTTTTTCGGAAATTAGCCGAAACAAACAAAAAGAAAAACAAAAATTTAAAAAAGGGTTTTTTTTCGTGTAGATTCCTTGATTCCAAGCAAGCTAACGGCCCGCCTGATGTTAAGCGGTCTCCGTACCTATGGACACTTGGAACACCAGAGGCATCACTCGTGCCGCCCCCTAAAAACCTCAAAACTCCTTTCTTGAAGAACCCCATGCTGTAGTCTCTTGGGAAAACGTTAACAGGGAGCGCATTCCAAAACCTAAGCGTACGTGGGGGGAAGTTCCTCTGAAACCGTACCGTACGGGACCATTTGGGTTCTAAGGTGTGTTAATATTTACCTACATTTATTTTGTAAAAAGCTGTAATTTTAACATTACAAACAGACGCTTCAATTTTATACACTTGTAGATAGAAATATGAAAGACTAGCTTCTGCCCGCGACTTCGTCCGCGTCACAGTTGATGTGTTATCCTACGGGTACCGTACATTTTCCCGGGATAAAAAGTAGCCTATGTGTTATTCCAGACTATAATCTATCTTTGTGCCAAATTTCATCCAGATCCATTCAGCCGTTTAAGCGTGAAAGAGTAACAAACATCCATACATCCATACATCCATACATCCATACATACATACAAACTTTCGCCTTTATAATAGTAGTAGGATTTAAAATACTACAAAAGAGGTCAAGTACAGTAGAATCTCCCCACCCGTATCTCGCCTCCCTTGCCCGAGCGCAAGTTACTATCAAAGTTGACCGATTAGATAACTAAATACATACCTCTACTGTTAGAAGTTAGCCAATAGACTTTGTTCTGAATACATTCACTTTAACTGTCAGGAGTTTATCTGCTAGATAGCGAGAGTTTCATTAAATTTGACGAGTTATACTGTAGCTCTGTGTGTTTTGAATGAATAAATGTGTTTGCATGAAACTTAAAATATACAAACACGTTGATATGCAGAGTATAAAAGACACATTATATTGCCGTTAACTATGCATAACTCATACTATCCAATTATCCATCTTATTAAACAATATAGTGTAAACATTATAGCTGTGAAACGTCTTTTATTTTTGGTGAGATAAACACAAAAAAATCATATTAGATCTGTAATATTATTTGTATAGCGTGTTGCGGAAAGGGTACATTATCAAAGGCCCGGATTGTATTGGTGTTAACAAACCACATAGTCATTTGTTTTTTAAATACGTATACCCACAAAATTATAAAGTTAAGAAACATAGTAAAAAATCAAATATTAAAAAAAAAATTATATTTCACACATCAGTTTAACAAGTCAGCTGATCAGTGTCAAATAACTACACACAGAGAAACATCTTCGTAAAAGATTTTTTTCTCCTGACACGCTTGTTATGATTTAAACTTAACATACTGCCGAGATAAAAAATATGATGCATTTTCAAAGTTATTGCTTTTGAGCTGAAAGTATAGAGTTTCAGTACCGGATACACTCTTCACCCCCTTCGTATGGATATACCCTTTCCGTAACACGCTGTATATCATCATCTTCCTGCCCTTATCCCAAATTACTTGGGTGCAACACGTTTTCTTCTTCCATGCCGTCCTGTCAGCCGTCATACTATCACTGACTCCCTTCTCTTTCATATCATTCTTCACACAATCTTTTCTTTGGCCTCCCTCTTCCTTTCCATCCATCCATAATTACGTTCATAACTCTTTTGGTCACATTGGTAACACGCTGTATAGGTACTGAATAATTAAACTTTTCTCAAAAAAAAGTTTCTTCGCCACCGCTAAGCCAACTCCGTTAATATTAATTTGATAAAGTCCCCCCCACATAAAGTGGAATGTTCACAGATTGCAGTAATGCACTACACTAACAGTTTGCTGCGAACGTTGCCAGCGCCGTGTAACCTATTTCCAGCTGATGGACGGTTAATATTTTTGTATTACCTAGTCAGCAAAGGCCGGGTTTTATTTTCGTTTTATCTAGATTTAAAATTGGTTGTTTTTGTGCTGGATTTGCAGAACTTGTTGAAAGTGTAGTTTAAGCCTGGATCATTATTTTGACAGCTAGGCCGTTAGCACAGTATTTTAAATGCGCAGACGACATGCAGATAACTCGCGTATACGCGCTTCAAACCAAATTCGAACCCAAATACAAAAGAAACAATCAGCATCTATAGTGTCGAAAACGCGCGTTCCTAAACCTCACGTCGTTTAAAATACGCTTTATATTTACGACTTAGTACCTAACCTAATAAATCCCGCAAGAAGACATTTGTGTTGAAAAGTAAAATGGCTAGAGATATCTACTTTTATTCCTTTACGGCAACAGACATTGTCAAAAAAAAAAAAAAAAATTGCTAAAAGATAAAAGTCCGAAAGTCATGCAACAAATATCTATAATATTATTTTTATCTATTGACTAGCTTTTACCTGTGTTTTCGTGCACGTGATTTTTATAATATATGAAATCCATTATTTTTTGTATTAAATTACGCCTGCAGCTATCAGGGAATACGTAGTTTAATATTAACGAAAGAAGAATTTTCAGACTTGGACCAGTAGTTGCAGCGATTACGGCCATCAAACAAAAAACCAACAAGCAAATTACAGCTTTATCTTATTAGTATAGATAAGTCTGAATATTAATTTAGATCTAAGCCAATTTTAGGCTTAGCCTATTTTACGTTATTCATAGTTAGCTACTAGTTGGTAATTTCAAAGTCGCTTTCAGACCGGCCGGATTTATTACGAACTTTTTGAATACTGAAATTGAATTTAGTGAAAAATAATTAAAGCTTTTGTTGGTAAGTAATTTATACAGTTTAGGCTAAAGTTTTACCTATAGGTATTTGTGTTAATAAACTAAATATTTATGAATCTAGCAATACCACGTGGTTTCCCACGCGTTAGGTACTTCTTTGATGATTGCTCCGCTGTCGTGAGTCGTAGCGTGATGTTATATAGCTTCCTCAATAAACAGAAAGTTTAACGCATAAGTAGTTTCTAAGGTTAACGCATTTAAATAAACATACTTTTTAGATATTAGCCCCGGCTTCCCCAATTTAAAAAAAAAATAAAAAAATAAAATTCTCCCTAATATATTTCTTTCTACAGATGAATGATTTTTTAAAACCGGTTTAGTAGTTTTTGAGTTTATCCACAACAAACAAAAATACAGAACACCTATTTTCTTTACAACATCACTTTAGACTAGTATAGATTATGTAGTTTTACGAGTGTATGTCTCAGAAAATGATATATTATTATATCAACAGAATACGTATGTAGATGTTCAGGAATAGTCTTTCTAAATTCAATTACATAGTCGTCCCCGAGGAGATAAAACGTGTTAGTACGTACGAGAAAAATATTTGTGTTCCTTTCTGTGTATTTAATCATACATTATTATTCTTTTCTTAGTCGTTGGGGGAATAAGGAAAACAATATGAGTTTCCATTACCTTATATCCTGAACTGAATGACAAAAAAAATGAAGGATTTCAGGTGTTGGTTCTCACACTTGGAAATCAGTTCTCAACTATGACTTATTCAGTAGATTCTTCTAGAATTTATTTAACCCTTTTAGCGCTCAGCACCCGGCTCCCGAGTCGAACGAATGATCGTTCGACTCGGGAGCCGGGTGCTGGGCGCTAAAACGGATACATTTTGACAAGACAGCTAGACGGCACGGTTGGCGCAGTGACTGAGCAATTGTCGGCTGTGCTGCGTGTCTCGGGTTTGATTCTTGGACTCGTTTTAGGTTCGATGGTTGGAACAAATATTTGAATCGCCGACATGTACCTAGTTGTAAGGTATGGTCTAATGTGTGTGTAAGTTTATATTATGTTCATAACTGCAGCCACGAGGCAGGAGAATGTCATAATGTCGAGCAAGGTTTAAAAAAAAAACTAAGTTCATACCTAACGCCTTAGAACGTACTAAACAATAAAAAATACTTTTCATCAACATTAAGCGGAAGGCTAAAGCTGGTTTTAATATTTAAGACTGACTTTTTAAAAGTTTCTTAGTTAAGCTCTGACTTAGACGACTTTACTGTGGAAAGAGAGATTAGTAAATTTAAAAATATCTAAAACAATAACTATTGGTCCGGTAAGTGACTTGCTATAGGTAGTTGAGTACTCTTTTGTGATTAAAAGTACAAGACTTAGAGCGACAGAGCGCAGAGCGAGTGCGTACTGCGATTTTTCGAGATAATTTTATGTTTGGCAATGGGTGTAAACCTGAAACAAATGAATTTATTTTTATTATTAGTTTATGCCGTGCGAAAATTTAAGAGTAGAAATTCGACACATGAATTAATGTGGAAATGCGTTAAAAAAAACCTATGAAAAATTAACCAAAAATCGATATCAAAATCGTTCTACAAAAAACCGCGTCACAGTTCGCACTCGGGCTAAGAACCGTGTAATACCACTTTTACCGCAACAAATAAAATCATGAACATAACGGTATCCACAGGTACATGGCTCCCCATACGATTGTTCCCTCTGAACCCTCCCTGTCACACAAAAGATTACGTCACATTACGTATGTTTAGGGTGGCTTGAGTCGTTAGGGCATCGCTCGAGTGCCGGAAAGACTCGGGCTTGACTTGAGGAGTATTCAACCCTCTGAATATGATGCCTATCTGCTTAACGGTCCCCGATAAGGTAAAGGTGAAGGTTGCTTCATACTATAAAAATAGTAGTTTTGGTGTATGTGACTTTTTTGTGGAAATAATATTTTTGTGGCAATGTTTTCCTGTAATAAAGACTGTGTAGCAGTTCTTTTTTTTAACCGACTTCAAAAAAAGGAGGAGGTTATCAATTCGACAGTTTTTTTTTTTTTTTTTTTTTTTTTTTATGTTTGTTACCTCGAATTTCCCGACTGGGTGAACCGATTGTCATGATTCTTTTTTTATTTGAAAGCTGGTGCTTCCCGTGTGGTCCCATTGTCACCATTTCAATATCTGATGATGGGATCTTGTAGAAATCGGGGGAACTCTTCAATAAATAACAGCAGATTAACCGCGATTGTTGCTATAGCATATTCAAGCATTGTTTACACCATCACACAATATAACATCACGCCTGTACTCAAAGGTTACACAGATGTATACAGTAGTATTTAAAAATTTCTCATCCAAGTAAACGAAATCGCATATTCTGCTTTCTTATGACTTTTTAGTGGTGTCTCGTTAATTTACATAACATGACAGTTTTTTTCATGGATTTGGATGACAAGAAGTTGATACTAAAAAGCGAGAAATAAAAAACTTTTTTACAAAAAAATTACAACCGCCTTCAAAAACTAAAAAGAGAAAAATAACTTTAGCTTTGGAAGTCGGTGGCAATACAAAACAACAAACAGAAATAAAGCCACCGACTTCCAAAGCTAAAGTTATTTTTCTCTTTTTAGTTTTTGAAGGCGGTTGTAATTTTTTTGTAAAAAAGTTTTTAAATTTATAATTGCAAGATGAATACTCACTACTCACACGCATTATGTTTACACAAATAAAAAGCGTACAAGACGCGACAAGAAGTACAAATCGTATAAAAAAATAAAAACACAGGTGCTTGTTATAGAAATAAAACCCACAAGAGTAGGTACGTTATATACGTATTCATTATCATTAGTTACATTGCGCATAAAGATTTTCCTGCTAACGATATCAGACAAAAGGAAGGTTCGCCTACGGCAGTAAATCATACATGTGGACTTTCAATGCAGGCTTCCAATTTTCACGTCTCCCTTTGCAAACACGAATTGATTCCATAGCATAAGCTTTGGTTGTCGGATCTACCTATCTATTGTGATGTTTGGTAACTAGACTAGCTATTTGTAAGCTTGCTATTCCACTGATGACTTGCTTTCTGACCTCAATATTTCTCTTTATGTTAGAACTAGCTATAACCCGCGATTTCAGCCGCGTTCAGTTACGTTACAGGAGCAGAGCAGTAACCAAAGATCAGCGTGATGATCTTACGTAGCATATACTACCCCATAATCTACTAATGAATGGTGTAATTAAACCTGTATTTTATAAAAGCAGCAAAAAAGTATAAGTGCACAGGTGCACTAATAAACAAACTGGAGGCAAACTGCAGGTAGTCTTTTGTTACAAATCCAGATGAAAAACCTCTTGCAAGAAATTATCAGTGTCGTCAAGGCGCTGCTGGCCTTTCTTGCGGAGATGGGGAGGATCGAATGATTCTATTTCCCACTCATACGAAAATTACGCACTAAGATCTGGAGTTGCAGACACCAGCCCATTATAAAATACAATTCAATACACTACAATCCTAAAAAACCCCAACATATCCCGCGCAGCTAAGCTGATTATGCGACTAGGCCAACTAAACAGAGAGAATTTTAATAAGTCTTTATGAGTAGGAACGTTCAAATTTGATGCAAATGTTCATAATGTTTCTCGGAGGTAGACCATTGAAAATGATTGCTAACCATTTCCTTTGGATCTAGTTTGAAAACTTGTTAATGACAAACATTTGAAGCCGGAGCTAAAGATCGACTTAACTTTCTTGCCTTGAAAAGAACAGTTTATAGTTATTCCAATATTGCGCAGATTATAAGCTCTTTTCATAATTCATGAAAATACGAGGGATATATCCCAATTAATATAATAAATGTTAAAGTAACCTTGTCAGTCTGTTATGCTTTCACAGATAAACCAACGAAGCGATTTTTTTTTAAATTCTATATAAAGATAGATAAAATGCTGGATGCAGGCTGCTTCCAACCAGTCCTTTTGGAAATCTATGGGAATGCCTATGTCCAGCAGTGGACGACCTACAGCTAATATGATGATCATGATGACAAAGATAGATTAGACTTCAAAGAAGGACAAGCCGCGAAAAAGGCTTAATCGTATTAAAATAGCATGAAAGTTTGTATGCGAGGCTGTCATTACAGAAGAAAAAACATAAAACCGTGCCATTTGATATTACTGGATAAATAAATAAAGAACTGCCTCTAGTAATGTTATAATCTACTTTAAACACATACTCTGTTCAAGAAACTCATATTTATAAGTACCTACGATATTCTCCCATACATAATGAACACTTCAATTTAATTCTCTTCTGACGTTGAAGTGTTCGCCTATGAAGCATTGCTCTAATCTACACTAGTATATTGTAAAGAAGTGAAAATGGTTGTTTGTTTGTAAGTAGTAATCTATGGAAATACTCGTCTGATTAAGGAAATTATTTATCTGATATAAAGCTAGATTATTGCCGAGTGTTTTAAGATATGTTTTATGTAGAAGTCGCGGGTAGAACTTAGTGTTCTATGTACCATTTTAGGGTCTCTGGCTTAAAATATCTGGCGAAATTTGGGCGTTCTTATTCAATCTGTCTCCAGCTAGGATTTAGACGCAAAGCCATGTGTTTGGTATTGATCATGTACCGTACTTAGATTTATTATACAATCCACGAAAACGCCGACACTATCCGATATTTATTGCCCCATGAAGGTTCAACATAAGCCGTAATATCCACATTTATGTCAACCCAAAGGTACGAAAATAAACAAAACTTTCCTTTTTACATTCCTAACTTATAACACAATATTGAACTTTGTCGGTAAAATACCGACATTTTCGTTTGAAAAATGTAGGTGTGTGTATAAAAAATATATTTTGATTTTAGTCAAGTAAATCCGGGTGTTATCGCTAGCCCCCGTACAAAGTTAGGTGGGATGATTAATGAGCTGTATAACAAGTCAGGTTCATATGTAGCAGAATCGATTACCCTTTGGCGAACTGGAAAAATTGCTTATACGTGCTACGTGGACGTTGTTTTATTACCTACGTATTTTTTTCATGAAACGGTTTTGTGGTCACTTGTCATATTGGATTTGGAATTTTATCAGTATGAAAATTTAAATGAATCGCAAGGATAGTGACCTGAAAAATATACCTGATTAAAGGCGTCTGCTGAGTCCGAAAGTATTCGGGCATGACCGAAATATACTCATTTATATCTAGTACCTTGCCATTATGAATTAGAAATTTTATCACCACCAATTATAAGATCTACTTTCAAAAGGTCAATCGTAATAATAAGGTCAAGGATAATTATGTCGCAGGGAGATTTGGCGGGAGCAATTCATGATGGTCCGGTCGGCTCCGAAAGTAATAGTAGTAGTATAGGTTTATCCGAAAAATGCTAATACTTTACAACCAAAAAATAGTGACCGATAAAAAAGGGAGATTTGGCATGAGCAACAATTCATGATGGAGTCTGAAAGTAGTACTAGTACCAAGTATAGGTTTATCTGAAAAATGCTACTTAATACTTTACAACCAAAAAAGTTGGAAATAGTGTCGAATAAAAATGATAACAGCCTCAACTATAGATATTAGTGTATATCTGTTATTGTGATAACAAACTTAGAGCCTGTTAAGGCGCTCCTTAAGTGCAGAACTTCTATATTTTCAATTGTGCCCTGTAAATCGTATAAGTTTGTACTACTTGGGTGTTTAGCTGGCAACTTTGGACATAACGTGTCACCTGTGGCTTTATTTACGCCTTTACACCTAAAGGGAGATAGAACATCACACTTAGAAACACCCACGTACCTACTATATCTAGAAGATGTAAGTACCTAACTACAATACCTACCTTTTGGGAGGAGCAAGTAGATAAAATTTTTAGAGTTCGGGTACGGAGCTGTCATTATATTATTTGTATGTCATTGTTGACAAAACATAGCGCTCTATTTGGTATTTCTGTGATCTTTGGTGTACCTATGTTTCACAAATAAATGATTTCTTTCTTTCTTTCTTTCTAACCTTTTATCCATCTGTCACCAGGCTGTATCTCACGAATCGTGATAGTTAGATAGTTGGAATTTTGACATAAATACTAAAAAACAGAATAAAATAAATATTTAAGGGGACTCCCATACAACAGACGTATTTTTTTTGCCGTTTTTATAAATAATTTCCGACTCGCACTTGGCTGGATTTTTTAAATTTTTCTGACGACCCAAAGTGCCTTTGAATGACTTAATTGAAATAAATGATTTGACTTTGACTTTCAACAAACCTTCAGTATTTCATTTTCTTTTTAGGCTTCCTTCGGAAATTTTCACAGGGTGTTATTACTGAGGCCGCTTTAATAACAAATAAAAAAATAAAATATGTGAAACAAGATGTGTGTTTTTTTTTGCTCCATACAAACATTATACGGTGAAACCTCTCATGTGCAAGTCCCGAATCGCATTTGGTCGAATTTTTATTTCAGTGTTATTTTTCTGTTAGAAAAATAACACTAAAAAGCTGATAACAAACTTAAATAGTTATCTATTTATGTTTGTTAGGAGCTAAGGCATAATTGGTGTATGTATAGGACATTAGAAGTAATTGAAAGGAAAAAGATTGTTTTTTGAAAAAATTGACACTGTAATCGGTACATGCTTTTGTACGGAATGACGTTCCGAGGATGCAATTTCAAGACCTCTCGTTTGCCTAATGAATGATCATTAGGCACATGAGAGGTATTTCGAAGAGTTGAAGTTGCCAGCCATAAGCCTGGCAATGACCTGCTCTTCATTAACGGCTTTTGTGGAATAATACTGGCAATCAGCATAACCGACACAATAGTAACCATTTTATCGCTTTCAAAAAAGAACAGTTTAAATTTTTCACATTCGATCCATTCTTTTTTACTACGCATTCCGTGTTCTATGTTGCCATTAACAAAATTAAAATAAAAACTATTTTCTCAAAGATCCTCTTTTCAATGCTACATTTAATACAGATAATTTATTTCAATTTACTTGCTCTCAATTTCTGTCTACTAACCAACCTATTTTGTTTCCATTTTATATGCCTTCTCTATCAATCGAACCCGGGCTGTGCCTTAAGAACTCCCCAAAGTACGTAGCGTAATGGATTTGGTAAAATAATACGTGAATTTGTGTGTACTTTTTACTCAGAAAGGGTTTGGATAGGTACCTATGTGTATTTTGTTAGGGTTGACTTAAAGATGTTATTGTCTGTTACAAGTTTATGGATTTAAGTAGAGTGCTTTTTGATTTTATTTAAAATTGAGTTTAAAAACCTCATCGTTTTGATGTCTAGTGTAGCATATTTAAAGACTCTTTTAATTTCTGCATTTGCCGGACTGTTGCGGCCCTGGAGGAGTCCAGGAACCGTACCATCATGTCTTAAAACAGTATTATTTTAATATTATTTTGCCTTCTGCACTGTTGGATTTTCAACGCTAGGCTCAGCGCGGAGAGTTGAAAATTCAACAACTAGAATTAAAAAGTACCTAATATTAGGTTTGAAGAGATGGTGGTAGATCACACTTTCACAATTTATTCGTTTAGTGTAAGACAGCAGCAATAGGGCAGTGCAGGTGTCGGACTGCACACGGCCGGTTACCTTGATGTTTGTAGTCCTGCCATCACACGGCGCTCTTGACTGGTCTATTATTTGAAAAAAGATACTTAACCGTCCGTCTGTAGTCCGACACCACCTGCCCTGCTCTATTGCTGCTATCTTACACTAAACGAATAAATTGTAAAAGCCCTTAGTCATTAATTTGTCCTTCCATTCGCTTATACTCCGTGCCGTCTCGGTTCGTTACCCATACAAAAGTTTTGAATGAGGAGGTCGGCCCGGTAAATGAATTGTGGTTATTCGATAGTACCATGAGAATGCCTCTGTCCCTTTCAAGATATTATATGGGTACGGCAATTATGTCATGTTCGAAATTCCCAGTATCTAGTAGGTTCATACATAACATCCAACAGCATCCAATCTACCGTGTCCATTTGTATACAAGATGTCAATAGCAATAGTTAGCAATGTATTTGTGTTCGTGAACCAACTGCCCGAATTTGCCACAAACTACTTGAAATACAAACAGTGTCTCCACACAATGGTCAATACTGGCCTCATTTAAATAGCCGTGTTCTTTTTTCCACTCTTCATAGAGGTTTCATTAGATATTTTTTTTTATCAAAGCTAAAACAAAAATGGAAATGTTGTTCTAATTAGTCCAGTTCATGAATTTTAAACAAGTAAAAAGTGTAGACGACTGTTTGTAAAAACAAACTCAAAGTCCATTTCCTTTTGTACGAATGCCCCAACATTTTCACTCGATGTGATATTATTATTTACGGCGGCTGCTCGCGTGTAAGGAATAATAATGTGCTGTTGTAATAATTTTACGGACGACACATTTATTATTATATTATTTAGGTACGTATTATTTTATATATATCTAGACACGATAATAAAGCTATAAATAGCAGTTTGGAAGATCCTTATAACTTTCTAGAAACTAATTAGATTTATAATTAATGGAAGGTACTTTCTTAAAATATTTTGGTCTCGCGATTATAATGTCAACTTTGCAAGTTGTAAAGCAGTAGATTTGGCATTTAAAGTATTTTACCGCCATTTAAATTCCGTCCCTAAAGTTCAATAAGGTCGATCTCATCGATAAACATTTTTAATTATAACAAGACTCTCCCTAATTTTACTCGAGGGAAAAGTAGGAAGGGTTTTCATTGAAACGTCAAGCAAAATTGATGGGCTCGCCGTGTGCCGTGACCAATAGTCGTGGGGCGTTTGTATCGTTGGGTCGCGTCAGTCGAACGTCCGGAGTCAGTGTGGCCACACGCTTGTTTACCGTGGACACGTCCTGTCACGCGGTCACCACGTGGACGCCACATGTGACACAACAACAATTTAAATTACGAAAAAAAAATCGAAAGCGGTTTCGACCTGCGTGGTTTGAGTTTTTTTTTCGTCTGTCAAATATTGGCGCGAATTTGTCAACTGTCAAGTGAAATAGTGATGCAAACTTTTTTCGGGAGAACAATAGTGACAGTTTTGGATTTTGTTTGTAGTTTTTGAATAATGGACAACATGCGTGGTATTTGGTACCTCATCCTCGGCTTCCTGACTCTCCCGGGTCCTTCCTGCAGCAACTCAGATAATTTAGGTTGGTGTTAGATTTATTACTAACATAATTACCGGGGTATCCGCAGCTTGCGGTTAATGGCTCTTTACTTAATAACACTCGTTGACAACGTTTTAATGCTTTTAGATATGTGTGTTGGTTTCGACTATTAGTGTTATCGTGTTACGTTAATTGCCTCATTCGACGTGCTTATTGTTTGTAGAGATGTTTTTATTAGTTAATATCGTGTTTGATTTAAATTTAATACAAAGTTAGGCATGTAATTAGTTTTAAATATTTGTTTTATTAGTTTAGTGTTTGTATTTAATTAACTGTATCTACCTAGTATTACACATTAGATAATTAGTGGTATTAGATGCAATAATAGTTTTTATTCTCTTATCATTAAAAGTTATAATTGCTTGTTGGATTTTCCATTTAAAGTTTTGGTTTAACCATGAACAAGATTGGTTGGCCTCAAGTTGTTATCTAGCGCTCATTATGAGAGTGAAGTCTGGTTTTAGATAACCTTATTGCTGATCTTAGTACTGTTTACTTTGAATGACCTAATTAGTATTATTATTTGAATTCTAAACCAGATTTGAATTGGTTTTCTTTCTACAAATTCTACTTAAACATCATAACTGCTGAATAATTTAAGATTGCTTTATGAATGTTTTAGTAATTCATTAACTGAGAATTCGTAATGTTCTACCTTTTGGTATCATAAATTATGTATTTAAAATAACTACTTACACGTCTTTTAAGCATAATGCTTTGTAGGACCGTAGGTACACAGATTATCATAACCACGAAAAAGCGAGACTTTATCCACGTACTAAATTAAACAAATATGTGTTTTAATTAAAACGGCGTCCATATTTCTAGCAACCCTAGCCTAACATATGCTCGGCTATTTAGCTCAGTTAACAACATCGCGTTTTGGCAACAGAAATTACGCAAACAACCTCACTCGCGGAATTAAAACGTTTGCCAGTAATTCCCAGCAAAGCCTTTGGATAATCACAACATCAGTTGCTACGAGCGTAGCGCTACGGAGCTACGAATCTTTACTACGCCGTAGCGTTCAATTGGGCGGCATGCGAGTTACGATCTTGCATAATACTCAAGTTCCATTAACTCAAGTGGAGTTCAAGTTTGGAACTCAATTAAACTTTTCTTCTATTATGTTAATGAAGCACGCATACAAAAAAGTGGCCAGTTCCCTCTTCTAAGTTAATAAATTATAAGATAAGACGTTTTATACTGTTCCAATGCTAATTGTAAGGAATATGTTGCATTTTTATAAGAAAGTGGAATAATGAGAGAATACCTTTGCCATTTAGAAAGATTCTCATAAAACATTCCTTTTGAATCAATCTCTCTTTGACGTGTGACTATATTAAAGTTAATTGAATGATCAATTTGTATTTTTACTGTACTAGGGAGTAATTAACGACGCGGATATATTAAAAAGGCTTTACGTACGATATATTTACTTGGGTTTTTCTATGAAATTCTTAGTAGCAGCTCGGAGTTAGGATTTGTGCCCGGTTAATGGCAATAGGCTCGCTCCCTATTACGTGGGACCTAAACATACCAGCGAACTGTGGATGTACATTGGGACGACACTGCCTAGCCCTTCGTGGAATACAGATGTGATGGTATGTATGCATTTTTACTTTTAGTAATATTATCGTTTTCTTCAGCTATTTGTTCATAACCTTCTTTAGTTTCATTGGCCTAAGCCTGACTGGAAACAAAAGTATTTTATTTTGACTGTCTCGTTAGTCTAGTCTCAGAAGCGTTCCTGCTGATCATGTGGCCGTAGCTCCGATTCCTAAGTCGGCTAAAGTGTTATTGGGTTTTTCAGTCATTTCTCAGTAGCCGTCCAGTGTCTGGATTCTTGGCAATTCTTGATGACTTGGCAAAATATGGGTGTACTCTAGGTACAATTGAAAAAAAATGCGGTGAACCACTTTTCATTCTTACGTTCTTAATAATAAGGTTGAAAACTGGTCAACTGCTATTGCCCTCGTCTGTACCTAAGGCATACCTAACTGTCTACCCCAACGGAGAAATGAGGCATGATATTTTTTTGTACCGATGTACATAAAAATATATATGTATATTTCATGTTATAATTTTGTCGTGTAGAACTGGTACATCTCAGATATCATATTCCGTTTGTTACGTACGAAAATTACTATGTATTTTTATGTAAAATCAACAGTACGGTATATTTTATTGAAAGCGTCTTTATGCCTTAGCAATAAGGTAGGTTTTTGTAGTTATTAATATTTATAAAAAAGACGCGATACCAATTTTTTTAACACACACATTTTTTAATATATATTTTAACTAGCTTTTGCCCGCGACTTCGTCCGCGTGGATTAATAGTTCCCGTTCCCGGGGGATTTCCGGGATGAAAACTATCCTATGTCCTTTCTCGGGTCCCAGACTATATCTGTACCAAATTTCATTGAAATCGGTTCAGTGGTTTAGGCGTGAAGAAGAGACAGACAGACAGATAGACAGAGTTACTTTCGCATTTATAATATTAGTACGGATTAGATTCCGCTGCAGTTGCCACAACTGAATAAAGCCTTTGAAATTGATAGGTTATATGTAGTTCTAGGCAAACTGCCCACCAATGTAGGCTATGCCAAACAAAGCTTTGGCGTTCCCGACGAAAATCAACATGTAGTGGAACACTCATGAATAGCCAATTACAGCTAGGAGCCGTTCTTTTGTTTAGCAACCAATTGTTTAGCTACTTAATTGAAGTGTTGAAATCAATTGTTACAGAAATATTGAAATTTTGAAAGAATTTATTGTTTTGTTGTTCCCATTGTGTGTTGTTCTTGAGTTGGACGGTAATTTAAATTGGTTTTTGGTTGTTCTAAAGGTAGGAAAGGTACGCGATGCCTCCTAAAAGCTATTTGTATTGTTTAATTTCCGTTAATTTCCTGAAGTTATTGTTCATTCAGAAGAGTTAGCCTATCGCTGTATTCGGTTTAGGAAACATACTGTGAAGCCTTTATAAATAACCGTTAATTATAATTTATACTCAAGATAGACAAATAAATTATTGCTGTTTTCATTAAAAATGTAGGTCAAATTAAACCGGCTGATTTTTAGGGTACCCAAAGGATGTTAAATGGGACCCTATTAACAAAACTGCCTTGTTCGCCTAGTGGTCCTAACCGCGATAGCTACGCTAGAGTTCTTGCGTTCGATTCCCAGGTCGGGCAAAGTGGTATTGATTTTTTTCTACGACATTCTCAGTAGCAGCTCGGAGTTAGGATTTGTGCCTGGTTAATAACAATAGGCGCGCCCCCTGTTACTTAGAAGCTAAACATGCCGGCGAATTGTGGGTGTATAATGGTACACCTCTGTCTAACTCTTTGGGGAATACAGGCGTGATGGTAGCTAGTCACAATTGAGATATTCGATCGAGAATATATCTATACCAATATTATAAAGAGGAAAGATTTGGCTATATAACATCACGTTACGTCCCAGGGGAGCGGAGCAGTAACCAAAGACGTAACTTATGCGGGTGAAATCGCGAGACGACTCCCGGCCACCGTAGACGCGCGTCTGTGGACGGTGAGCAAATGGGTAGCTCACCGTCCGTACGTTCACTAGCGACAGACCGTGTCGACGGCGCGTTCGTGTTCCACGCGCGCCTCAAAGAGATGTCAGCAAACTTGGATGGGGCCACTGAGGGCCGATGCCTGCCGGGGCTGCGGGTTGTTCGAAAGAGATACCGCGCCCCCGGAACGCAAAGGGCACATGAAGGAACATAGACGGGTTTTAGTCAGTAAAAGTCTGACACTCCCTCCCGCCCCGCCCAGGGCGGGGGAAGTTATATGACGACTTCCCGTCTATAAAAAAAAAAAAAAAAAAAATGCGGGTGAAATAAGCCACGCGGACGAAGTCGCGGGTAGTGTGCTAGTTATTATTACAAACATTACGTAAGTACAGTAGAACCTCGATTATCCGAACTAATTGGGACCGAGACTAGTTCGGATAATCGAAATGTGGGGCTTTTGGGACAAAGTCAAACAAAAACAACACATTTTGACCTAAAAACTGTAAAGTCTGTTAAACCTTGACATACATTAACATTCAAATATAAAACACCTAAAAAGCCACATCATCATCATCTGCCTAGCTTTTTCCCAACTATGTTGGGGTCGGCTTCCAGTCGAACCGGATGCAGCTGAATATCAGTATTTTACATTTAGCGACTGCCCATCAGACCTCCACAACCCAGTAATGGGTAATACGATACTCTTGGTAAGACTGGTTGTCAGACCAGCCAACCAAAAAAAGCCAAAAACCTGGCCTTTTTGTTGTATGGCTAAAAAGCCGTATGCTTTCCTTATAAAATAGTATTTTTTTTTATTGACGAACAGCTGCAACTCATTTTCAGCAACGAATTCCCGCCAGTGTTCGGATAATTGAGGGTTCGGATAAACTAAGTCAGCGTTCGGATAATTGAGGGTTCGGATAATCGAAGTTCTACTGTAACTAGTGGTTTAAAGTTAATATTGCAATGTGTAAGTATAACTGACGTTGTAAGTTCATTGTTGCGAAGCTCTTAAGTTTCTTTTGGCTTTTAAAACTTTGCCGGGAAAATACACTTAAGATTTTGTTCTCATTTCAAGTTTTTAGCTTCAGACGTAAGCCCGAGTGGCCAGTAACATATCTTTGCATTTTAGTAACTAAGAAGTTTTTATAAATACCTACGTTGTATTTTTTATTCAAAGGTCGTAATAATATTTAAAAAAAAAATGAGTTTATTATTATTGACCCACTGTTGAAAATTGTTTCTACATATATCTTACGCAGAGAATACTTAATACTACAACACATACATACATACATACACACGAGTACAAGATACATACATATTATTTACTTAATATTATAAACGCGAAAATAACTCTGTCTATCTGCTGTGCTTTCACGACTAAACAACTGAATACCAATACAAAACAATATACCATCACGCCTGTATTCCCCGAAAGGTTAGGCAGAGGTGTAACCAATGTACACCCACAGTTCGCCGGTATGTTTAAGGTCCCATGTAATAGGGGGCGAGCCTATTGCCATTAACCGGGCACAAATCCTAACTCCGAGCTGCTACTGAGAAATTCATAGAAAAACCCAATAACACTTTGCTCGACCTTGGGAATCGAACCCAAGACCCAACTGCCCAACCAACAAAAAACCAACCTAACAACCAACCAACTCCCAACTGAATCCCTACTGAACCCAACAACCCAACTGAATCTATTTTGATGAAATTTAATACAGGGTAAGTTTGAACCTCAAGAAAGCACATAAGCTACTTTTTACCCCGTGACTTCGCCTGCGTCCGCGATAACCATTTACGCGGACGAAGTCGCGAGCAAAACCTAGAGTAATGCGATTGACCTAATTTCACGTCAATCTAAAATCTAAAAAATCTCATTCCGTCCGATCACTCTCATACTAACTCAAGGTAGACTAGTATAAAATGCTAAAGGCATTAAGTACCTACTGTATATATTTTTTTTCTTACTTACACAAACCATCACGCCTGTATTCCCCGAAGGGTTAGGCTGAGGTGCACCAATTTACACGCACAGATCGCTGGTATGTTTAAGTCCCATGTAATAGGGCAAGGAGCTTATTGCCATTAACCGGGCACAAATCCCAACTCTGAACCGCTACTGAGAATTTCATAGAAAAACCCAATGACAATATTTGCTTGACCTGGGGAACCGAACTTAACACCACTAGCGTAGCAGTCGCGCTTAGGAGCACTAGGCTAACGAGGCATTCAATAAATAAATAAATAAATAATTGGATAAAACTACACCCACCACTATTTGTACAGCTAATTTCGGTTTACAATGATGAAAATGTAAATGTAAGTGGCCACAGTACTGAAGCCACGTTAATTGATGAATTTCACATAAGCGGACAAAGGTTATGCGTGATACCCGGGCCTCACCCACTCGTAAATTAATTAAAAACGTGACAACCGCGAATTTAGCCCTTTTCATGCCGTGACGGAGTGGAGTAACGAAACAATGGAGGTAACGTGCAGAGGGCGAAGTTGGCAGGATTTAATGTTACCTAATAATGTTCGATGTCTCGCGAAATATGGTTACAAAGGTAGAGTATTTTTTTTTTGCGTTGAGGCTTACTCTGTACTTTTAATCAATCACGCAAAATTTGTTGGTCAGTATGCTATGAATCGTATCTAGATTTAAAAGTTTAAATTCGACGTACTGAGGTAACCGATTTCGAAAAAGGAAGAGATTGTCAATTTGGTCCGTTTTCATATTTGTTACCTCAGTACTCCGTCATTTGTCAACCAATTTTCAAATTCTTTAGATTAATCGGTTTAGTAGTTCGGGTTTTAAATTAAATTAACTGAAAAACATAATTATGCTAACGAAATACGCAAAGGCGTATTTTGCTTTCATAATATTTCAATGGAGTTTATCTTGCTAATTGACGTAGTGTTACCGTTTCTTCATGGGTATGTTGTTTACGCTTTTCATCGATCCATACTTTAATTTCGATCAAACGCGCAAAAACGAAGTAGGCCACTCCATTGAATATTCATAGAAATTCAGATACCCATCTTAATTATATAGATGCGTGCTATTTGTATTTGGTTCAATTCAATATCTGGTTGTTTGTTTTGGACAATTTCTGCGAACACAATTTCAATATACACCTACACCTGTATTTATCGAGGTCAGGAATTTAGCCCGCTGATCGACATTCGATTAAGCATTTCAGCACGATTCACTGGGGAATATGTGGCTGAGATCTCTCTAGCTGAAGTTCTATGTACTCCTAGTAACCTAGACCTCATAAAGGAAAAAATAGATACAAGTTCTTATCAAACGAAAGTAATTTTTCCTTATACTCAGCACTAAAAAACATTATTCCTAAAGCAGCATAAAAAAAGCGTTTCGTTGTACGAAAAAAACACGTATCACTATCGCATTTTCCTTTCATGACTAAACAGATTCGAGAAAACGACCTGTAGCAAAAACTGCGATAAATCTCATTCCATAAAGACGGTTCCGTAATGGACAGAGCGCGAATCAAACAAAATATTGCGCATAAATAATTTAAGCTCAAGATAAATTAGCATAACTCTCATCTTTATGAGAAAACAGCTCTCAGCCATTAACGTTAAATAAAACAATATTTATCACAACCTCATTCCTTGACATTCTACTTTAAATATGACAAAGGCAATGAAAATATAATTTGTCAAAGGAGCAAAATAAGATGTATAAAAAAACAAACATTTATGAGCAACGTGACAATTTGATTAGGAATATTGTGCTAGCATTAACCAGTTTTACACACAAGTTACAAAAACATATTTATTTTTTATTTTACTTTAGACGAGATGTCTGTACACAATGCTCGTCAAATCTTAGAAATATTCTCGCGTCTTTGCCAAAAGTTTTATGTCATACGTTCCTTCTACGTTATTAGTAAAAATATTTTTGCTGTTTTCAACTTTTTGTCATTGAAGATGTTAGATATATTTTGCGAAATTTTATTTCATCTTGTTTGTCGTCTCGTCTAGTCTCAGCTTAATAATTTGTAGTCTTTGTTGTACTTTAATTTAGATTAGAAGTACGACAAATGTGAGTAGTATGAGTGCATTAAAATTTCAGTCATAACTTTCTAACTTTAATGACTAAAATAAATGGAAGAACTTCGTAACTAAGGTGAGTAGTTAAAAATTATGATGCTGTAAACACTAATGAGCAGGTTTGTATTATTCTTAGGTATGCGGGTACGTAAGTTTTCACCCTTTAAATGTTAAGTGTAGTTGCTATACGTATAGCTACCTATGTAGTAGTTTCACACCCACTGTACTTATATTTTTAAGCTATATTTTTACTTTTGACTTTCGTACTTTAAATGAAATAAAATGTCTTTATAAAATGACTTGGTGTTTCCTGACGGTTTTCCTCAAGATTTGAGCCAGTGGAAGAATTTTAATTTTGATATTGCATAAAAAAATTATGTGTAAAAATTTTTTTTTTAGCTTTCCCTTTAGGGCTAACAAGCCAAAATAGTAAGAGCTAAATAATCTGAAGCTATATTACTTAAGGTAGCAGCTATTCTAGTTATAAATTAGGTAGTGCAAAAAATACAGGTGAAAACTTACCACACCTAGTAAGTGGGAAACTCCAGCCATTCTTTCCCGTCCATTGACGCTCGTTCGCATAATAAATAAGAGCTTCCACATTCATTATTAGACTCTATTGCATACAAAATAGAGTTAAAAATCTAAAAGCATAATACAAAGCTTATGAGGGTCGGGATTGCGGTCCCAGGATTATAATACGATCACCAATCCACTGACTAAGCGCGGTGTTAATGGTGGAAATGCATCAGAAGTGAGGTAATCCTAAGACTAACGTAGAAGAAAACTTAGACTTAGGATAAAACACGAAACTTGTCTACACTTTACAGCTTTTTGTTTTAGAAAAAGTTAGGATAAAAATATTTTTTTCATAGCTCAACTATCTTCTGCTAGTGATTTCGTTCATGTGGTTTTTTCACCCGTGTTAAGTGAAATCTGTGGTTATTGCTCCGCTCCCGTGTGTCGTAGCGTAAGGTTATACAGCCTATTTTATTGCCTGATAAAATTAATTATTTATTGGTGAAAAAATGGTAAACAACCGGTTCAATAGCTGCGGAGCTTATTTGATACAAACAAACAAACAAAAAAATCTGTCCTCTTTATAATGTAACGACTATTTAAATTATTTGTTTAGCTATATCTAGCATAGTTGATTTGTATTTCTATTTCCATTAACACGTTCTTCATAATAAAACAAGGATTAAACTTCCGAAAATTTCAAATAAAAAATATTCAAAAGCTACCTTCATACCGACTCCAATAAAAAAAATCGTGACACTAGAAGTGACACACAACCGCTGAACTCAATTTTGGCTTTAAATTCAACAATACTGCACCATCTAGTATAAATACAGCTGTGTACTTTAAAATTACGAGCAAAAATATTTTCTGCTTTTCCATTGTTTACTCTCTGTACAAGTGTGCATAAAACATGAAGTCTTTCGTTTAATACACAATATTGACCGACCTACATTGCGCCGACTAGGTTATTAAACAGAAACTATTAATAAATAACTGTGTGACCTATATTTATAATTATACATAGAGGGTTGCCGTTAGTGAGTGTTTAAAACGGACCGGCCATAGCTCTTGGGTTCGCACTTAAGCGGATCGGCCTATTCGGTTCGGCATTCTCAATACAACATCTAACTGAGAACAACCTTTGATAATAATTATGTATGAGTGAGTTTATATTGATGCACTCAAAAACAGAAAAATATAAATAAACTTTGATGCCGAACCGAATGTGCCGAACCGGTTATGTAGATAGCGACCATAAACAAACTACAGTAGATCTCCATAATCGATCATGAATAGAATAACTTTGTGTATTTTATTTTTGACTTGATTGATATGACACTTGTCACGATGAATGCTTTTTTTAAGGCTTGGTCGCACTACAGTGGGTAACATACGGGCGTGGTCATATACTGCAGTGGTATTTTGCCCGCGTTTGTGTGACCCGTTTATATAAATTCTGCTACAGTATCGGATTACGCACGCGTCCGCGATCGCGTTCGCTAGTTGCCCGCTCCTGTGTGGTCCTGCCTTTAGAACTGTCGGTATAACGTAGATCAAAAGTTCGATTTAGTTTTTGTTACTTATGACATTTATTTAGACAGAAATTTAGGAAAACAGCGTACGAGAAAGTACGTTAAACCTAATTGTAATATTTGTGTATATTTGATACTCAAACATGAAACATCTCCGTAGCCTACTTATCTAAGGAAAAATTAAAATAAATAAATAAATAATACCAGCCTGTAACTATCCCACTGCAAGGTAAAGGCCTCATACAGAGAAGGCACGAGCAATAATCACCACGCTTGTTCAAGGCGGATTGGCAATTTCAGACTTATATTAATAATTATAAGTCCAGGTTTCCCCACAATGTTCTCCTTTACCGATGTCAGTGATGTCCAAGATAAACTTAGAAAGTACACATGAATCATAAAAAGTCACATTGGTACTTGCTCGTGCTCGGTTGCGAACCCACAACCTCGTGAATGAGCGGCGGGTGTCTTAACCACTGGGCCACCACGACATCTAAGGAAATTACAACAAATAAATCATTCAAAACATAGTAAAACTAGCTTTTGCCCGTGGCTTCTTTCGCGTGTAAGTTGGTTTTAACATAAAAAGGTAATATGCTAAGGCACTCGGAAATAGTGTAGTTTTATATGAATGATTTTTTTGTACGCGGTTAAGTACTTCCAAAGGAACAAACGACAAACAACCAAATGAACAATTTTACCTGTAGTTTTAATGACTACCAACATTTGTAATCTTAACCAAACTTAAATTTAATATTCATTAAGCAAAAATTATTACCATAAATAATCATGTTTATGTGCAAGGTTTATAAAAACACTTTAAACGACTTGTTTTTAAACTGATAAGACAGAATAAATTAATGATGCGCAAAACATTGTGGAAATACCGGTTTAATATCAATCACCATAAAATAAATAGAGAATAACAAACGCTATGTTGATTACAGTATGTTGTTATCAACAGACCGAAGTACGCTACTGCTAATTCATTTCGTTTAATCCACATACTCCAGAATGACACCCGAGGGAATAAAAAAGAAAACAGTGTTTGGGATTTTCCTTGTCGAAATATATACCTAAGATAAATACTTGTATAGTATATACACATGTATATATTTTCCAGAATGATTCCGGCCGCGGCGGCTAATCTTAATGCAGACTAGCCAAGTACGTAGGAGATATAATAGTGCACAAGGGTGTGCGCAAATACAGGTAGGCACACTCCCTCTTCCCCGATTCTCATAGTCCGATGAGACGGCAATCCGATACGACCGGGAAGAGATTAGGCGCAAAACAATAGCTTTACGTGCTTTCCGAGGCACGGGAGTGTCACACCACCAACTTCCAAACTCCGGGCTGTTACTGAAAAATTTCAAAATGGAAAAACCCAATAACAGTTTTTACCCGTCCTGGGAATCGAACCCAGGACCCCACGCTCAACAGTAAACACACATGTAGGCATAGGTACACTCACGTACACTCATATTTAGAGCATTTTAAAAGAAAATTTCGCGATACATTTGAAATGTGCCCTCTGCTCCGCCCATCCCCTTCGGGACAATAAAAACCCGGCTAAAAGTAAATAGGTATTCTGTTCGGTCGGTATGTTAACATTCAGAAGCACCTTTGTATCCCTTGGGATAATACGTGAGGATAATGTCAGGCACTGTTATTATATAGCGAGGATGATTCCGTTACTGACTGGGTTCGCGAAAGCTTCAGTGGAGTAAGCGAAATGTCCCATAGTTTTCCTGGTTTTCTTTTTGTATTATTTATAGGTGAAACGATATTTTACCCTTTAGGACCTTTGAGGGTATCGGAAATACAGCTATAAGTCAAGTCAAATTGTATGTTTTTATCTTAAAAGATTTATGATTTGGTAATAATTATAATTAAATATTATTATTCTATAATTAAATAGATAACACGAGAAGAAGAAGAGAAGAATATAAAATAAGGTAGGACATCTATCCTAAGATCGAATAAGAGAAGTATTAAAAGGTCGAATTAAGAAAAAAATGCATTTACTATTTCGTACAAACATAAAAACATCTAACTTCATATCATAAAATGATACGAGATTCGACAGTAATAAAAAGAGGCATTTAATGCCGTCCTTACATTTTTTTTTAATTTTTAGGACATCCGTGACTTCAATAAGTACCTTATCAACTTTTCATCGAATATAGATAAAATACTTTACGTATATTTTTACGAGCAATACGATGAAAACGAGTATATTTACGACAAGGTTTCATATTTGTAGCAAAATTCAGTAGTACATGCATTGGTTACAAATTCCATTTAAAATCGATGATGAGTCGAACTCTGGTCCCGAATATTTATGGCTCTTCCAAAGCAATAAATTAAAGTTGGTCTAACGAGGCCCCGTTGAATAATAATATAGGGTTTTGAAAACCGTTAAAAGGCTTTAGGATCCAATTGTTCAGTGTCCCGAAGGAATTCACACAACATAGCTGTGCAACACAGCTTGTAGGTATAATATAAAGTTAGGAATAAGCCTTTCCTTTCGCGCCAACAATCTTTGACCCGAGCCAGGTTGACATAAGCCAGAGGTACAAACATTTACCTGTATATACAGAACCCAAATAAACCTGCCACCTAATACCGTTCCCTAACATATATTTCCCTTCTTACGTGCTAGACCTTATTAACACTAGGAAAACCAACCAACATACCGCGAATAACAAACATCCTGATAAGGGCAAAACGTACCCGAATGTACTGTTGTTAAAGTGTCCTTTAAACTTGGTATTTCGGGTCCCTTCCCCAAATTCCACTCCAATTAACCCCTAAAAACTGTTAGTTGGCACCGAAATCCTAATTTTATTTTCTATTTTTTGACCTTCAAAGTTTTAGAAGCCTTCTCGTGTAAGCAAATGGGAACTATAATGAGTAAGGTAAACAATGTACGGAAGGATTTGTAAAGTAAATTGTAGGTATATCATGCTTATTGTGACAGTTTTAGAGGTGTCCTAACTAAACAATTTTCTGTAAGTTAAAGTCCCTTTTGTTGTGTCAATTTGTTAAGTATCTCTGTTTGTTCTGGAACCTTGGAATTGGAGAAAAGGAAACAGTGTTTATCACCTGTTTATTGTTCCGCGCCGGTTGTAAGATTTAATGAGGACGTCGAAAAGGGAATATTATTATCTCACTACAAACAAAATAATCATTATTTTGTCTAGCTTTAGAATTGACGATCATTACCGCAAATATTATTTTTATCACTATTTCTTTCGTGAGTTTCAAAGTTGGAGTCTTTTCCCCCCATTTACTGCGAGACTCTCTTTAGCATGACCGCGTTAATATAACTTAAATTCGATTTATTTTCAGCTGGAAATATCGGTGCTTGGTGAATAAAATTAAATCAAATTTCTATAGGATTGTCATATTTTTATGACGACACGGTTGGCGCAGTGGCTTAGCGAATAGCTGCACTGCGTTTCGCGGGTTCGTCTTCCGCACGGAACTAATATTTGTATGAAGTACAGACAAGTTTTGGTTCTACAGATTATGTTTGTGCATCCACAGACATATAGGAGAAAATATTTGTTAAAAAAAATAAACGAAAATCTGGGATCGTGGACTTTTACGTTAGTGCATATGTTCTACCTAGGTGTCCTACTATTTTTGTTGATACATGCGCCTTTTACTAAGTTAACTTTCGCAAAACAGTATCATTTCGATAATCCTTCCACTGCCTTCCTCGTATTTATTTCCCTCTCCATGTTCAACTGGAGACAGGGGTCTCAAATCCAACACGTCAGGTCCCATCAATCACAGACGGGTCGGAAATCAAACAGCACCTTACTTATTGTTACAATTTACAACTCAATTGTACATTTATTTACATACATTCATACCATCACGCCTGTATACCCTGAAGGATTATGCAGAGGAGTACCAATGTACACCTACAATTGCCGGTATGTTTCATCATCATCATTTCAGCCGCGGGACGTCCACTGCTGGACTGGACATAGGCCTCCCTCATAGGTTTCCAAAAGGACCAATTGGAAGCGGCCCGCATCCAGCGTCTTCCAGCGGTCTTAATCAGATTGAGAGCCCACCTAGGTCCCATGAGAGGGCAAGCCTATTGCCATTAACCCGGCACAAATCCTAACTCCGAGTTGCTACTAATTTCATTGAAAAATTACACAGTATTATTTTCTTGAAAAATTCAAAGGTCCTTATTTTCCTATAACCCCATATTCCAAACGCAATAAAACCTAATAAATATTTACCGCCAAATTTCAATATAATAAAAACGTTCTTCTCAAATAAAATAAAATGGAATTCTATTGAAATGAAAACATTGCCTGCCTATTATTATCAACAATAGGTGTTTAATAAACAACACAATAGGTGTTAAATATCCATTTCGTTTGTGTAGTATTATTTCGTTCATAAATTTTGATAAAAACTCATGCAAACGATGTTAAAGTGTTGTGGATTACTGAATCTGTTTGGTTCCATCGATTGATGTTTCAATATATTTCACAGGTTCATTATTATTTTATTGTTTATAAAAACGTTGCCCCACACTGGGAATTTCTCGTGTATCGTGGGTGTGTTTACAAACACATAAAGTTACGAGTACATACACAATCAGCCAAACTCAGAACAATTAGATACTTGGAGGTACCATAGATGTATAGACGATAGTAGTATCAAAGCAGTGATGTAGCTTGATCAGAACTATAATACATAAATACATAAACTCACGCCTTTTTTCCATGGGTGTAGGTAGAAACCACAGAACGCCACCTGCATTTCTCTTATATACTCTTTATACTATTTCTATGGGTTTATAGGTTAAATACCGGACAGGTAGGTACAATACGACGTATTCAATTAAAGTGTACTTTATAAGTTTATTTTGGTCAGCAATAACATCGGTAAAAGAAAACATCGTAAGGAAATCTGGCCAAATAATAAATAGCTTAAATCTTAAATCACCAATCCACCTTGAGCGTGGTGATCAATGCTCTTGCTTTCTCTGTAAGAAGGTTTTACTCTATAGCGGGACAATAATAAGTTGGTTTTATTATTATTTTTAAATGTTTAGTATTCACGTATCTACTGACACAACTATTCGAAAACCGGTTTCCGAAGTCCGTTTAGCGTTAACTATGTACAGTAAGTACCTATACGTATGTAACTACTCGCTACTCATATCGGTCGACCTAAATGTCTGCGACGGTTCCGCTTGAATGTCTGTGCATCTGATTTCAGGGTAATGGCACCCAAGATACAGGAATACTAATGTTAGATGTTAATGCAAATAGCGTTTACTTGTGTTTTGTTTAGTTAGCGTTAGAAGGGGTTAGGATACTGGGCATTTAATTATTTATTTAAACTTTTTGGAACAATTAAAGTACAAAAGTGGACTTAATGCATTCTCTATCAGGCAACCAAAGGTGGTAAAAAGATAAAATGTGGCATTCTTATAAAATAAACAGATTTCTATTTAATTAAATTCGAGTATTGGTTATGTACCTTTAGGTATTTTAATAATAAAGTATTTACACGGCACTTATTGGGAGGAATTTCTATCTCTGACTCACCGTTAGCTACCGACTTCAAAGACTTTTTTATTTGGTAGGTAATATTTCAGAGGGGATACCATATAACATTTATCGAAATTGGTTAAATAGCTTGGTAAGAAAAGTACTAAACTGAAAAAATACCATCCAAGGAATAGAAATACATAGGTATTCGTCTTTCTTGTGAGTTTTAAGTGGTGTTTTGTAAATTCACGTAGCTATTGTATTTACCGATTCTTCATGGATTTAGATAACAGAAAGTTAATATTGAAAAGCGAAAAAATTTACAGTTTTTTATTAATTAGTCAGTTCTGTCCCACTTCTGAGGAAAAGGGCTCCCTCAACTCCTTTCATTCTTCACACTTTCGTGTCTCATCTTTTCAGTTTTCGATTAATCCATTCAGTTCGTCGCCTTGATAATTTAATAATAAAATACCTAATACCTACATAATTATAAAAATCAATTACAGTGCCTTAGTCTCGCAAAAAATAAAAATGGTCGATTTAATATTTTTTTTGTTTGCCTCCTTATTAGGTCGGTTTAGCAAAACAGAAAAACTAGGATAAAAAAAAACTCCAAGTGGTATGAACTTCACCGTATCATCCAGTTATAATACAAAAAAGTATTTCAACACAACGCGTACATCGAATGAACAAGCCATAATTTAATTTGCGCGTTTCAAGCAGACACTACACATAGGTACATAGATCTCAATATGCCACGTAGGCATAATGCCTCATGCCTCGGCATGGAAACGAGGCATAAATATTCCAGTATATAAAACTGAACGGGGTCGGGACACAAGCCCAAACAAAACAGTGGCTTGTAAAGAGACGAATACACAAATAAATAACAACCCTTGTGTTTTTAACCGACTTCAAAATGGTTGGACGTCGTTTTGGAGATAGAGAATGGTACAGTCGATCAAGCTATTAGGTGTGCAGGCCAAAATATCCGTCTTTCTACTTTCTTCTTCTTTTCGAATCGATTTTAGGTGATTCCTTTTTATTTCAAGTAATTTTAAGTGCTTTAATCTTTCTACTACACTGTTATTTTTTTTTATAAGAGTGTAATAACTTTTTGAAGTCAATGTCATACTTAAGAGAATTGTAAAAAACTATTGACTATCTCTTTAACAGTCATGACGCGATCTAGTCTGTCCCCTTGCTTTGTTCTCTCAGCGACGTCCTAAGTCGAGGTCTGTTCTCCACTGAGGGCGAATGTCATGTTAAGCACCTTCGTACAACATACAAAACTAAAATCCGAAAAACAAAAAACAATTGTCTACTTACTCGTATCATTATTTAAAACTATTTGAAATAAGTTCCCTGCATACCAAATAGCTTGTTCGTTTGTACTCCTCTACTAAAGAGAGGAAATCACTAGTGATTGCTGTAATCACGTGATTGTCGCTTTACAATCGGTTTCTGAATGGGTGATAGTGTTTGTTTAGTATCCAGTAATCTAACGCCAAACGTAGCTGGCTATTACGATTGAAGCTACGTAGGTATATAGGCTGAAGATGCAAATGCAAAATAAACTTTAACTGACCTACATTTAAAGATCTATTTAAAAAAGTACTACTCTATGTTACGTGGAAAACCATTTTCTACATGTAAAGCTGTAAAAAGAAATGTGTTTGTAAGAGATAATCTCTGGAAGTACTACTGGTTCGATCAACAAGTTTTTCTATCATTGATAGAAAACTACACTATTGCTGCGTGCGTAGGCTATGTTTTATGGCAGAAGCTAGTTAGCTATTATAAAAAACCGGCCAAATTTGAGTCGGACACGTTTCCTACATACATTTATTTTACTTCTATCATTTGTCGTTATACCGGCCATAGTAACTCAGGCTCCATGATAATTTAAAGTGTCGGATTATTGCGATTTAAAAAGTACAAGCCCTATGACGAAAAGCCCTTTTGCTAAGTATTTCGAAAACTCATCTGAATTTGTTTTATATGGTACAACATTGTTTAATCGTTATTGAAGGCGGTTTTTATTTTCACGCAAACATAGTAACGATTGCAATCTATCCCGTCTCCAATCTAATGGCGTATTACTTTTCAGGCTCAACGTTCTCGTAAAAATGGACGACTTTGTTATTTTTTACTCCTAAGTAAAATAAAATAGGCACTTTGCTTGAGTACTAAGCCACAAATGATGCCTATGAATTTAAATGCGTGTGTTTTTCATTGTAAGGTAATTTAATTTTTGGCTTCACTTGCGTTAATAGATGTTTTAAAATATGAATCTTATCTGGCGAAACTTGAAAGTTGCTTAGTTTAAATGTAATATTTTCCAGACCGATTTTTCCATGGAAAAGTTACGCAGGAGATTATAATAGTGCACAAGCGTGTGCGCGAACACAGTCTGCCTGCCTTAACTCTAATAATCTGACAGAACCAGGAAAAGATCGGACGTAGGTTCAACCGCTTTATTAACTTTCCGAGACACGGGGGTTTCACACTATCAACTTCCAAACTCGGGATTGCTAACGAAAACGTCATTAAAAAATGTGTAACACTTTTTGCTCGACCTGGGAATATACCCACGTCTGCCATATTAATGCCTTCTGTTAGTCACATTTCACTCGTCCTCTCAACAATCATAAAATAATATTTAAGAAATATCTTATTTAATTATTTATATTTTATTATTTGCCATCGATACGTTAAGAAGAAGAAGAACATTCATAATTATATGTTTTTACAGGATATTGTTCAACCATTATTTACGAATAATGGTTGAACAATATCCTGTATTACCAGACCTTTAACGAGAAGAAGAGGAAATACTAAGAAAAGTAAGCTCACGCATCTTGTTCAAATAGAAATAACGTTTTCATGTCAAAACAAACGAAACAGAATGTGACCAACATCTGTCGCGGTGGGACACATCTAATGATTTATAACTTTGATTGATGGACGTAGTTGCAAGAGTTTTTTTGTAACTTTTATTTTCTTTACTGTCCCATTGGTCGCGAAAGAATAAGACAGTTAACGTAACGCGTAACGTTCTGAAGGTCAATTCTCGTAACTAAAAGCTTTCAACATCTGGTCACATTCTCATCTCAGCGATCATCAATGTCATAAACTTGAAAAAATAAACATACGTCAACATAGTAGACGGGGCCCGCTAGGACCAGTGCTTGCCAAGGTTGCGGAATTTGTCCGAATGGGGTGATTTGGGTTGGTTCGAATGCAGCCCAGGCATTAAAGAATACGAATGGGTTTTAGTTAGTAAAACCTGTCTTCCGCTCCACCCACAGTGGAATGAGTCATTTGACGATTTCTCATCCTCAAAGAAAACTCAAATTGAGAGTATGATTAAGATGTGATCGTTGTTAAACTTATGGGAATTGCCACTTTGTAAGAGTTTCTTGATAAGACCAGAGTAAATATTGTTTGCTTACTAGCTCGACTAGGTAGAAGCCAGCAGACTTCTAACATTCGTAATCCTATTAGGCACGTACAAGTTGTGAAGTCTTCATATTGTGTTTGTGTAAAGTAAGACGTATTAATACTCAGTAGTAGGTTTGTTTTACTTTTATTACCTACTAGCTTTTGCCCGCGACTTCGTTCGCGTGGATTAATAGTTCCTGTTCCCGGGGGATTTCCGGGATGAAAACTATTCTATGTCCTTTCTCGGGTCCCAGACTATATCTGTACGAAATTTCATTGAAATCGGTTCAGTGGTTTAGGCGTGAAGAAGAGACAGACAGACAGACAGACAGAGTTACTTTCGCATTTATAATATTAGTACGGATTGTTGCGCACACAGATGAACATACATTCGTATACAGGAAAATTTTTTAACCAGTGCGTGAATTTTGCCATAATAAACTTCAACACGTTTTATTAAACACGTATATTTTATTATGATATGTCTTAGTACAAAAAAAAAAGTTATCGCTTACGAAACATGTATACTTAAAAACCACATTTTATTGTCACTCGGCGCTAGCGCATTTCCCACCCCCTCACCCCAGCCATGCGCCCGGGCGGCGGCCAAGAGTTGTCATTGATAGTATGGCGAATAGATTATGTCCATGTTTTGCTTATTTCAAACTCGGATAAGGATGAAATTTTTTTTTATTTTTTTTTTAACTAAACACGGAAATGTGTTCTATTACTGACACTGAACTACCAAAAAAAAATTACGCACTGGTTAAAAACGTATCCTGTATAGTCATCATATAAGCCCAACAATGTCCATTGCTGATCATAGACCTCCCCCAAAGACAGCCACAATGATCCGACATACGTATATAGACTGCTAAAATTACAACCCTTCAGAACACTTTGCCTGGTAATCGAACCCAGGATCACAAGCTCAGCAGTCGTGCTCGCGATCACGAGACCAACGGGTCAGTCAACATAGTATCCAAAATAACGTCAGTATTTTATACCCTCAGTAACAGCCAGTAGATGTCCTCTGATGAACTTCGAGCTCGTAATTGAAATGAACGGCAGTGCAGGCGGCGCATATCCTCCATTATTGCAATCATCGCTGGTTCGGTTACTAGATTGGGAGAATAGGATGCTACTTGTACTGCCTTTAGGTACCTACAGCTACTTTCATGCTGTTTCTTTTGAGTGATAGAGATAATTATCTATACGAAAGTAATAAAGCTGAAAGTTATTTTTTTTGGTTGTGTACGTGAAAAAACTGGCGAACGAAATCGCGGACAAAATCTAGTATTAAGTGACATGTAACTAAGTACTTAAATTTGTTATTATCCACATAATAAATACACATATTTATAAATAGGTACTAGCATTTTATATTTTGTAAATATTAGTATTTTAAATTCTATAAATATTGATCTAGGTATTCTTCTTGTAATTTTGATATTCATAATGTATTACACAATCCACTTAGGGCTGATTTTTTAATGAAATAGATGCTTTTTATATTGAACGCAATAAGAAGACGAAAATTAATAAGAATAGGTATGAATTTCAACGCAACGCTCAATATCATGAATTGAATTTATGGTAAATGTTTGCACCATGATGCCCTTTCCACTGTATGTAGAACCTACACCCTTATTTCGGCAGACATGTTTAACTCCCATATTATTACAATAAAGGCAAGCTTAACATTCATACAATTAAATATTTAATTATTCCATAAAACATAAACTCCCAACCCTAACAGTTAAGTCTAACAAATAAACAAAATAACGTCTACACATACAAGTTAATAAGAGTAATTGCCATAAACTATGCGAGCCGTAATTATTTCCATGCCGTTTATTCGCGATGCATTAAAATGGCGCCCGTCCGTGTTAATTTAAGCTGTATCATTGCCCTATATTTCGTTGAGGAAATAATTTTGGATGCTAATTACTGTCCTACTGTGTAGTATTCATTTCTGTGTGCTTAAACTTATTTAGAAAATATTCGAAAAGGTTTTGGTAAATAATACAAGTCTGTTATTTTGTCACTGTAAAGCAAAGGCCTCTTCTCATGCAGAGAAGGCCTGAGCATTGATCAAGGAGGCTTGATTTAGACGTATTTTTTTATATACTTAATGTAACAAATTCTATGAAATTCTCAGTAGCTCGGAGTTAGAAATTCTACCCGGTTAATGGCAATAGGCTCGCCTCCTATTACATGGGACCTACACATACTGGCGAACTGTGGGTGTACATTAGTACACCTCTGCCTAAGCCTTCGGGGAATACAGGCGTGATGATGTTGTGTTTTAATGTAAAAACGCTGAAGACTTTTTTTTGTTTGTTTATTTAAACGCGGAACTACCAGTCTACCTCACGAGAGCGGAGTAGTAAGCAAAGACGTGACTTAATGCAGGTAAAAAAAACCACGCAGACAGTAGTTGTGGGTAAAAGCTAGTTTATTATTTAAGTCCAGCTGTGTGATTCTGTAAGACCTCGTTCTAAACTTCGAATCTGAATCCGCTGTGACTTTCTTGATTGGCATTCTAAAAACTCGGTTGATAATTCGAATTTACACTAGCGCCACTCTTGCGAGCGTGTCAGCGAGTTGAACTAAATTGACGGGGAAATTTTGACAGATAAATTATGAGATCACGTAAGAAGTGGCATTCTATACGGTAATTCCACCGTCACTTTGACGCTTACTTCGCACTTCAAAGTGTCAAATAAATCAATGTCATTTTAAACCTTAAACGAAGTGAGGGTGAATAGCAACTTGAGATGCGAGTTCATGTCTGAATTTTACAGAATCGACGTACAGGTTTTCTCACTATATTTTCCTTCATCGAAAAGCTTTTGGTTGCAGTTTACTTTCATGAAGCTTGTAGGTATATGTGATTGATATGAGGCAATTTATCCAGTCCGAGATATGGTCAGTATTTTTATGGTAATGGGTATTCATTTGTCTAAACCTGAGAGTATAACATACGTCATATCGATAAAATAATGTCGAGCAGACATAGTACAAGAGCGCGGAAAAAATCGTTTTTTTTTTTTAATTGAAAATACTTATTTTGTACTTAATATTTGTTTAGTATTAATATAAAAGGGTGATACTTATTGTGTTTGTCGCCTTAGAAGTGCTAAGGCTTCTTCTTATACAGAGAAGGCACGAGCATCTATCAGCACGCTTGCTCAAGGCGGACTAACGATTTCTGACTTACAATAAAGAAAATTCACTTTGGTTTTTTCTTCACTGATGTCAATAATGTCCAAAAATGAACTTAGTAAGTACCTATGAAACTAAAAAATACAATAGTACTTGCCCAGTATCGAAACTACAATTCACATTCTATTTACATTAATACTTTATTTATAGAAATCTGAAGTCTTAATGAACCATTTGGTTCATTAAAAATAAAAAATGTCTTTCAATATTTTATTTTTAAATCTGCAAGCCAGCTATACAAATTAATTCTTTTAATTACAGCACTCCTATTACACGGCTTGAATGCTCTAAAAATAGATCAAAGCGGAGCTATTAAAAAGAAACTTAAACACTAAAAAGAAAAGATTTAAAGTATCAGATATTTTATTCAAAAAGTCATATTTATTCAATAAACTAGGTACGTCATTAAATATAAATATTGTGTTCATTTTTTACAGGTATCTGTGAAAGTTTCACTTAACTAAATTAGAAAGCGAATAGGTATCAAAGAGATTTTAAATATCTCTAATATTAATACATTTCGTCATTGTACATCAAATACATGTTAGGAATACTTTAGTTGAGAATCATCTTTTACAGGTAATCTATACTATTATTAATATTATAAAGCTAAAGAGTTTATTTGTTTGAACGCGCTAATCTCAGAGACTACTGGTTGGAATTGGAAAATTCTTTTAGTGTTGGATAGTCCATTTCTTGAGGAAGGCTATAGGCTATGTAACATCACGCTACGACCAACAGGTGCTGAGCAGCGAGGGTGAAACCGCGGGGAATAGCTAGTTTTCTATATCACGAATATGTACTCGTAGTAGTTAGTTTCCTGCATTGCCTTAGTGGGAAGAAGAAGTACGTTATAGGGGTCGTGTAATGAAATTCACTAACTGTACGAAGTACGTATATCAAAGTATAGTTCAGTGTCGTGATGGCCCTGTGGTTAAGGCGCCCGCCTCTCATACATGGAACAAAACTTTCTGGCTAAACTATTCTCAAACACTTTGAATTGTCAAGAAGTCAGTCACTCCTTAACAATTCTTCAAAAGTGCTTGAGAATAGTTTATTTCGAAATTCCATCACATACCGTCATGCATGTACGTACTCTCCGAAGGGTTAAGCAGAGGTGTACCGTTGTATACCCACAGTTCGCTGATATGTTTACGTCCCAAGTAATAACAGGTGACCCTATTGCTACTAACCGGGCACAAATCCTAACTCGGAGCTGCTACTAAAAAATTCAAAGAAAAACCCATTACCCACTTTGCTGGACCCGGAAATCGAATCTAAGACCCCTAGCGTAGCAGTCGCGATTAGAACCACGAGGCTAACGAGGCAATTATCACTGTCGTGCGGTTGTCTGTCCACATAAACAAGGTGATAGGTTATGCCGTTCACAGTCATTGCCAAAACAGTAGGTACTGCAGACCGCATTAGGTATTTTGGCATCTGTATCAGAGAGCTTTAATACAATAAAATTATAATATTGTAAATGCCTATATGGAGTTAAAACTACAGAGCCTCATAAAACTGATGATATTTCGATTTAGTTTTGCCATGAGATATAGCCCGCCATGTAAATTTTTTCCGATGTACTCGTATATTAGGTATTGTATTGATTTTGGATATTCAACGCTGATTGTTTTGAAATTAATTCTAAGCATTATTGCATGTAAATTGAACTGTTATTGCTGTATAATAACGTAACATAATTGGTATAGTGATCGAATTAGTTATACGTGATTAGGCGCCGCCCCGTATGTTCGAGGCTGTGGCTTCACAACAGTGTGACTTTTTTCTATTTTATATTTAGGTACTTTTAAGTTTAACTCAGACATCACTGACATGGCTATAAAAGAATATCGTGACGGAAGCAAGACTTATAAATACCATGCATAAGGTCTAAAATCGCGAATCCGCCTTGAGCCTTCTCTGTATAGGAAGAGGTTTTTGCCATGCAGTGGGAGAATAGTAGGCTGGTATTATTATTGAATTATTAACAGATTATAGTGTGGCTAGTTTGGGCAAAACTAACCTCATTCATGTCCTCATGATTCAAGGTATAAAAACCAGGATAACTTAACACTAATCTTCCACCGGTTTCATTGCGTTTTAACCATCAGGCCTCAACCGTAACTTAATTATGCAGTCCAGGCCTATGCCACACGGGTATAAATGACACACAGATGTGTGCAAAGTTGATCGCCGACCGGCCTCCGATCACGGACATTTAACCCTCCAATGTCGCCGTTAATCGAGGCCTGGACTTGGAACCTCGTTAGATAATTATTAATGAACCGGCGATGCCCTGGGGCGTCGGCGTCGTGTCGTGGACCCGGTGGTCGATTTTAATCTTTGATTATTAAACGCTCGGTTTGATGGTGGTTTTCGTTTATACGAAATTTTGTTGGTTAGGTAAAATATTAAAGTATTTATTTATGTATATACGCTGGATGCAGGTCGCTTCCAACCGGTAAATGTGGAGATCTAAAGGGGAGGCCTATGTTCAGCAGTGGACGTCCTATGGCTGAGATGATGATGATGATGATGTATGTATTCTTCAGTCTGATTGCGGTCACGGCGGCCAATCTTAATGGAGACTAGCCAAGTACGCAGGAGATATTATAGTGCACAAGTGTGTACTAACGCATTATCATCTCGTTGTCAAATTAATAACAAAATCTAGCCAAAAATTTAGGTGACAAACATGCAGTTTTAACAGATTTGAAACGCAAACTATCCTAAAAATTACTAGAATTGCTCCCCTTATTAAAAATGTGTTCCCGATGCAAACGCAAACAAACGGCTTTGTGTAACTTTTCACCACTGAGCGCACGTTTACTCATAACATGTGCAGAGCCTAAAAGCTAAACACGCATTTCTCTTTAAACTATCAAAAAGCCCATTAGGTGAGAAAGAGACAAAGAACAGCCCGTCACACTCACACATCCTGTCTCGTGCGAAAGTGTGCAAAACAATAGTCGCACAGATGTTACGAATAATACGCGTAAAAGGTGTTTGCGAATCTCCCAAGAGATAAGAGTTAGGCACTACATTGTTTTTGTGCCACATGATAACATAAACAAAAGGAACTGTGTCGGGATCACGTAATGATCGTAGATTTGTTGGATAACAAAGGAAATTGATAATTTTGACAGTTAGTCTGTTGTCTATGGAATCACATAGAGTTGAGTTTGCTCTGTGATATGTTTCCATAGATTACAGCTCCAGGGGTTTTTTTTTTATGAAATGGAAAGTGCTTTTTATTTTTCCTCTGCTGTTAGTTACTGATTCATTTTGTTGCGGGATCCAAGACAGTTAAATGGTTTCTCAGCGCTTTTCTGATGTTTCTAGAAATGCAGTTGTTTGTTTATAAGGAACTAGCTTTTGCCCGCGACTTCGTCCGCGTGGATTAATAGTTCCCGTTCCCGGGGGATTTCCGGGATAAAAACTATCCTATGTCCTTTCTCGGGTCCTAGACTATATCTGTACCAAATTTCATTGAAATCGGCTCAGTGTTTTAGGCGTGAAGAAGAGACAGACAGACAGAGTTACTTTCGCATTTATAATATTAGTACGGATTAAGCAATAATAGTGTAATGGGCTTTTCCCAATACAAAAGAGTTGCTTTGGAACGAAAGTATTTTTTTTCTAGTTCTAGTGTAATATTTCTTTAGTTTACCGACTTACTTTGACTGCCCCTTTGGTCTCGCGATGGCAAGCTCGACTGTTGAGTGTAGTTACTTAATGGTGTCAAAATATGCAATTTGCTTTCTGTTTACTGATTGATAGCACAGTGCATCTGTTGCAATGCGTATAAACGAGAGGCTGAATGCAAAGATATTTAAATATAAACCAATCCGAAAAATTGTAGTTTTGTTTCGTTACCCAAGTGTCACACCTAGTGTTACAAAATTGCCGTGAGCTTTGTAAATTATTTACTTACCAACCACCAACTTGTTATCTCTTAATAAATCTAAAAATAGTAATATCTTCTAAGACACGTCTCGAGATTCAAACCTGATAAAATCGCTGTTGTTTGCGTTCTTAAGTACCTAAGTACTCTGTTTTACTCGACACCTGTTACATTCTTTGTATTTACTTGAAGAACTTAATTAAACACCTACATCTGTGTACTGTGAAGGTTTTATGCCAATGCAACCTGGCCGAAAAGTTTTATTCCAAATAGTCAGTTGAATTCCTTTTTGAGGTTTTAAATTTAGAATAAGAAATATTTATGTTTTTTTGTATGGGGCACTCATTTGGCCACATAATATTATACGAATAGTTTAAATTGAATAAATTATTTAAAAAGTTCGTCGGCTTCCAATTAATGTAATTGGAGCTCTGTACATAAAGTGAAGCTCAACCCGGTACCTCGGTCACGCCCATAAGGTGACTGTATTGTGAAGGTTGTATGCTAAAACAACCTGGCTGAAAAGTTTTATAAGTTTTATTCAAACACTCATGATGTGCATTCTAGAAGGAATTCAAATTTAAATATTAGGCGATTCGAATTTTATATTGGAGCAGTTGTTTGCTCATGCTGATGCAGTGAGCACGTTATCCTACTACCTGCTAATATTATAAATGTGAAAGTTTGTGAAGATATTTGGATGTTACTAAATCAGGCGTTCACCGTTGAACAGATTTTTTGGATTAACAAAAAGGATAGGTACTTTTTATCCCGGTAATGTGGTTACCTTGGAATAATAGTTCAATTTTAAAGCGAAAGAAGTAAACTTTGTGAGGTTGTAGAGGTAATCTCTGGATCTACTGAACAGATTTAGAAAATAAAAATAAAAATAAAAAAATGTGGAAAATTCTTTTACCCATAAAAAAACATGTTATTTATTAGTGTCATAAGCTATATATAAAACTTCATGCTACGACTCACTGGGACAGAGCAGTAACCAAAGACGTAACTGAACGCGGGTAAAATAAGCCACGCGCACGAAGTCGCGGTTAGTTCGCTAGTTTTAAATAAAATATTACATTATTATTAAAATACATCATACTAAACACAGTACTCTTCACACACACGCACGAACACTTCACGAACACTTTTACGTGGCGCAAATTTAAATAAACCTCATACTACAACAGCTCATGGAGATAAATTGATGTCGGCATGTCACATGTCCCAATTAATAGGGTAGGCCGTACCGTCTATCACGGCCTAATGTCCAATACCACACGTCCTAATGACGTCAGAGTTGAGAACCCTGCGGTTTGTACTTCTGAGCCTACTCATTTTGGTAATTGTTATTGAGCGATTTGACTTTAGTGCTCGATTGAGCGTTGACGCACTCTCTCTCTCACTCGAAGCTCCACTTAAGTGGAATTAGAACCAATTTTGGCAAACTCTGTTAGTGAAATCATTTTGTTGTACCTTAGTACACTGTTTTTCACACAAAGGGTTCCTTACCACCATCGTACAATATATATAACTGGTTACAGAGCAAATTCTTTTCTTGCATGGGGAATCTCTTTAAGAACATTAAATTATTCATATTTGTTGTTATAGCGGCCATAGTAATACACGTTTTAAAAACATATCCAAAATAATTAATTTCAAGTGTCTAAAGTTCCCGTCACGAGAAGCTATAAATTATGTAAACAAACATTTAAAGGCTCATAACCTTATGGGTAGGTAGTAAAAAAAATACAATAATACTATAATTAACAAAAACAACAATTTTTAACTGATTAGAAATAACAAAATCGGCAATATATTCTAATCCGCGAAAACAACAGAAATAAACTGAGACGCATCCGAAACCAGAGTGAACTTACTTCAAAAATGTTTACGCTCCATGAGGCAGACTCGTTCCAGCATCACAAAACATTAGACGACAGTGATATCGCTAAACTTTGTATAACCCGACCAAGTGAGATTAGTTCACATAACACGTATGTTACTTTGAGGTAGAAATTCTTTGTTTACAAAAATTATAGCTTCTCGTGACGGGGACTTTACCTATTACGGTTTATTAGAGCTGTTTTTCGAAATACGTATGCCACGCTAGAAAGAAAATGTTAGTCTAAAACAATAGTGTGATGGAATGTTGTTAATAATATGGCTACTGTCTCATTTAAAACGTCCGCCTACGTCCGATTTTTTGTAGGACCGATTATCGGACAGTTCAATAAGTCCATACTTTAGAGGGCCAACTTTTTGTCGGACGTGTGCGTTGATATATTAGAATTCATAATTATGTTCCATTCTCACCGACAAAAAATCGGTCCTCGATTGCTTGACGTGTGCGGGCAGTGTTAATGGTGAAGTCCTAACAAGCATTATTATTATCGATGTTTTTAAAAGTCGCTGAGATGCTGTTATCAAAATCAATCATTTATTTAATTATTATTCATTCATTCATTCATTCATTAAAAAGCACTTTTGAGCGTCATTTACAAGCGAAAAAAGAAATTGATTTTAGTTGACATGCATGACATGTATTTTCTCTTAAGTACATTTACACAGAAATAATAACTCACTTTGATAAGTAATTTAGTATAGTCATACGCAAGCCTAGGGTACCAGTTCGATAGCCTATTATTATGGCGGTGTCAAAGTCAAAAAGGGGGCCACATACACACAGTTCACAAACGGCCAGAATTGCAGAATATCAGATGGTTTGTTAGTTTGTGGCCTCTTGCAATACTTGACTCGCAGCTAGTTAGTGTATCAGTCCTTTGTTATTATATCTTTGGATGACAAACCATCCGACGTTTATCAACCTAATGTTAAATAGTCACCGCTGCATATAGACATCTGCAATACAAGAGGCCTTGCAATTGCAAGGCACAAGCAAAGTTGAAATGACTTCTTCCTGTTCTTTTCGGGCCCATTGACTCGTTTGAAATTTTGTCCGACCAGTATTGAGCAACCTGAACAGCTCTATCATTGAAAAGACTCATTTGCCTATAATTACACTGGCACCCACACCCTTCAAACTGGAACATAGCAACGCTGCTTTACGGCAGAAATAGATATGGTAGTAGTACCTCCCTTAGAATGATAGATAATGATAAAAAGATGGATGGATTGTGTGAAGAATGATATGAAAATATCATTCTTCACGGAGAAGGGAGTCAGTGATAGTATGACGGTTGGCATGGAAGAAGAAAACATGTTGCGCCGACCCCAAGTAAAATGGGATAAGGGCAGGAAGATGATGATGAGTAGTACTTCCCTTCCCAAAGAGCTCTGTTACTCCTTACCAAAAACTTACCAATGCTTGTTTTTTTCGGCATCTCGTAAGTCAATCTAGGAGGTTGTCTGCTGCAAAACAGTATTTTCCTGTGGTGCCTTAAAAATTAAGGTCTCCAGACAAGGCTTAAATGCTTCTTCGTGTACCATCATACCAATACGCCTGCTCCCCGAAGGGTTAGTCAGAGGTGTACCAATGGACATCCACCTAGGTAATAGGTGGCGAGCGTATTGCCATTAACCGGGCACAATGCTTGCTCCGAGCAGCTACTAAGAAGCCTTCAATCACCTTTAAAATGAGACCTCTTTTTTGATTTTGTCTAATAATGGTTTCAGGTTTTACTACAAGGAAAATATTACCGTAAACGAGAGGGTGCAAAGACAATTTGGTTGAGAAACTCGTGCAACCTTAAACCTTTGACTAGCTTACAACCTTCCAAGAAAGCAATTATGGAGCACAGGCTTGATATTTTAGTTTTAACGTTAAATATTTTTATTTGCTCGTGTCACAAAACATAAATAACGAAAGGTGTCACATAAAAATTTTGCAACCCTCATTAATTATATTTTGACAGTAAATGTGTTAGAGTTTATTTTAGTTTAGATGCTTTTGATAAATGTGTGTATTTTGCTAAGGTAAAGAGAATCCTAAAGGATAAATCACGTTTAGTTTTTCTTTCTCTCTGAGGCAGAACATATTAAGCTTATTGGGTAGAATTTAATAGAGAACCAGATGTATGTTAAGATAGGCATCGTCAAAAGGCATAGGGCCTAATTTCCCAAAGGGGCAACCGAAAGTAGTTTTGAATAGTCCTCGGTAAAGGTTTTTCTCTTTTTTTTTACTTGTATCTAGTGTATACTTTCCTTAGATCTTTTTAAGGAAACTCCATTATCATACCTTGATATTGCTTTCAATTAACTTAGATATTTTTTTGGCATTACGTTTAAAGAAGCAAGCTGCTCTATCATAAAATCTGAATTTAGCATGCTACTTAAATAAAAAAAAATATATTTTAAATTTTATAATTTAAATAAAATTTCGATGATGGCCCGTTAGTTATGGCCCGCCTCTCATGTATGAGGTTTTAGATTCAACACTGGGCATGAACTAATGTGACTTTTCAACTTATACTTTTTAAGTTTACCTTGGACATCACTGACATCGGTGAAGAAAACATTGCGAGAAAACTTGGACTTTATAATGTAGGTCTAAAATCGTCAATCCGCCTTGAGCAAGCGTGGTGATCAATGCCCTTATCTCTATCAGAAGAGGGCGTTGGACAATATTAGGCTAGTATTATTATTTTACTTATTAAGTAAGTTTTGAAGTAAAATAACACGCTAGAAGCAATTATTGCCCGCGACTCAGTTCGCAAATAAACTAAATTACTCAATAAGTCACGCAACTGTTTTATTTGTACAGATAAGTTATTAATCTAACTAGTTCAAAAGATATAATTTAACAAGACTAAAAGTTAATTATCATTACACTATTTTTCTTTTGAGAATTGAGCTGTTGTTGTTGCCTCGTTAGCCTAGTGGTTCTAAGCGCGACTGCTACGCTAGAGGTCTTGGGTTGGATTCCCAGTTCGAGCAAAAAGTGTTATTAGGTTTTTCTATGAAATTCACATTAGCAGAGTAAAGGTTTGTGCCCGGTTCATAGCAATAGGCTCGGCCTTTATTACACGGGACCTAAACATACCGGCGAACTGTGGGTGTACATGGTATACCTCTGCCTAACCCTTCGGGATATATAGGCGTGATATTATGTTATGCTGTGTGCGATCAAAGTTAATTATAGTGGTATAACATGCTTCTTGAGCTTCACTCAAAGTGAACAGGTGTTGTAAGACTTGAAGACGTGTCGTACGTGGAATAAACGACGAAGCAAATGTGGCTCGAACGTAGGTTTAACTTAGAATGATTTCATCTTGCTACTTATGCTTATATGACGACTAGCGTCGCATGCAATTTCATCCACTTGGTGTTTTTCACCTGTATTAAGTTACGTCTTTGCTCTGTTCCCATAGGTCGTAGCGTGATGTTATATAGCCTAAACTATTCCTCATGAATCTAGATATAATATAAAAAAGTGTTTTGCCAATCCGACTAGTGATTTCAGAGATTGGAGCGGATAAACAAACAATCGAAAAATCTCTTCAGGTTTATTGTCTATCCGAATAATAAAATTCTTGTGTCACAATGTTAGTTACCATACTCCTCCGAAACAGCTTGACCGACTTTTATAAAATTTTATGTATATTCGGTAGGTCTGAGAATCGGTCGAGACACCTAAAAAATCAACGGTCAGCTAGTATTAGTATAATAATATGAGTAGATATACTGGTGATAGACGTGGACCTATAAAAGAAGAATCATACCAACATAAGAGCATATTCTCATACAAAAGTAGTCTAGTCATATTTTGGTCCCTAAGTAACTAAACTCAATCAAATTGTGTAAATAAGATAAGGACACTAATATTTAGGCTTGATGATAATCCGTTTTCTGTGTTATTTATTTAGCAAAATATGATGTCACATTTTGTATGAAGTGTGTTGCTGGTACAGTTCTCTTTTTGAAAAATATGGTAGGAAATTAACAAAGTTTATCACAGGTTTTTAGCTGAGATAGAAGATAATGTAAGTACTAAATGGTTATGGGAAAGCAGTGTGAAGATTCTTAAGACTAGTGGAAGAAGAAAAAATCATACTGTCGAATTCAGAACCGGAGGAGGTTCTGAATTCGACAGTATGATTTTTTGAAGTCGGTTAAAAATTACGGAATAAATTGCTATAAACTAAAATATGGCAATAATTCAACAGACAGACAGTTTTTGGCAGCCAACCACAAATTATAAACGAATGAAAATATATTGACAGATGTAGTTATAATATTTTGACATGCCCACTTAAAGAAAATACTTTTTAGTTAAAAGTAGCAGTTAACAAATGCTTCGCTATTAAAACTAAAATTTTATCTCAGCTTAAAATGCACATCGTCCTCATTTGAAATTGAAAGGAGAAGGATAGGGCTCCATAGTAACTTGGGCCCAGGTTTTAAGTCAATCAAACTCGTCTTATTTGAAGAAGGATATAATAACAAGACCTCACTGAAAATTTGGTGAAATTTGGCTATTCCGGAATCAAGTTATATGAAGTAAAGTAAAAGTGAGGTTACCCTATAATATTGTAGTTTTTTGCAAAATGTTTTTTTAATTGCTTCTGTTATGTAATGATTATATGCATGGAGTTCAAGTGGAGAGCCTCCATGTGTGAAGTGCGAAGATCACTTCGCACTTCGCCCTGTCCAAGGGCGTTTGGTACGCCCTTGGACAGTCGCTACTGTTCAAGACAAGTCTTTACATCTAATATCTTGCACTTAGAAGCAGTAGGTACCTTACTCTTAAGAATCTTAATAGTAATAAGTATGAGAACTCATCAAATTACTTATTCTGCTCTGGGCGGAGCAGAACGAAGCGTCAGACTCTTACTGACTAAGGCTGGTTTCAGACCCGTACGGGCCAGCCGTACGGGCTCCCGGTACGGAAACACACGTGAGGTATTAGAACATAAGTTCAAAGCGACGCGGATTGGCACATACGCGACCCGCTCCTGGTTGAGCCCGTACATACAGCGCCACCCGTATATTATTACTGAATAGATACTGAATCATCGTTTCAGAGTTCTGAAGGGTAAGCAGAAGTACCAACATTTAAAAAAAGCGAGAAGAGGAAGTAAAATAAAACACCAATATATGTATGCAATATTTATTATACATCTACAATAATTATGAGAATATTATTCAAAAATTGTGCAGAAGGTACCTACGATAATTTCTTGGTATCTTGCCCAACTGAGATACTGCACTAAATGCACATTATATGGGCGCAGCAGCCTACAGTCCTTCTACCTACAATACAATTACAATAATAGCCTAATATTGAATCTCGTGCTCTTCGACAGTTGTCAACTACAATGTAAACAAAATCTGTTTTGCGACTATATGGCTTGATCTGATTAGGTATGCACAGACTGAAATGCACCCCACTGACGAATAACTGATGAAATCGTCTCATGGTTCAAGAATCTTCTGCCAATAGAGTTAGTGCGGTCAGTGGCAATGGTATCTACAATTCACACAGCGATCCATGTCATCAATATTCGATCGATAGGCGTAATCAGTTGTCCAAAATAGAGAGTCAGGCAATTTAAAGTATCCGTCGAATAGTCTTTGTTTTATTATATACAACGCCGAGGTCGTGGGTTACACAATAAAACATGGAAAAATCGTGCACACTCAGAACGAAATAAAATGAACGACAGCCGGTTTTTTTCTGGCTGTCATCTGTCAGTCGGTGACCAGTGATGCTAACCAAAGACAAATTAAAGAAACTATTCGGTATCGATTCCACGAAACGATTGATAAGCACTTATTGTCACTCGAATTTCATACATATTTTGAGATTTTACCAAATTATTCACTATCGATTACTAAGAATCCAGGCATGTATTTAATCGATTTTATGTTTCATAACATTTTTAAAGTTTTCTCGCTTCCTAAATAGAATCATGGTATAGTATTTTGTTATTTCCTTTAGAAAAAAATAACGAATTTTTTAAGACACATATCATCTAATTAACTGCTCGGCCCAAGATTAGCCTTCTCCTTTAATCAAAACTTTCAAAGAATTTGTTATAAAAAATTATCACATGTAAAGAACATCTTTCATTGTTAATTATGATTCAGAGAGTGTTAAAGTTTTGAGTGGGTTCACAAACTTTGTGTAGGCTTAAAGTTTAAGTTTGTTACTGAATTTTGAAGTCTGAAGTCTCAACCCCGGACGGTTCTAGTACACTTTAGGTTTTATTTCGAGATATTTATAGCTCACTACTTCACAGTTTTCAAGCCGTTTTCTTCAAGAGTTTTCTTTTAAATAAAGATGGGCAGTTTTCGAATAAATATTTTTTTACGTGAAGACTAAGAAAATGTTTAATTAATATTATTTTTAAAATAATATTTTATTCATAAAATAAACCTTTCGAGTGTATAATATAAAATTAAATTTTAAGAGTCAAAACATTAAAATATTTTTAGATCGTGTATTTATATTTATTTACGCTTAACCTCGCTTTTCTATTAACAATCCAGGCAACAGCTGTTATAACTAATTTTACTATTGAGTCAATTTAAAAAGATCGAAATTTAAAAAAGACTCCATCTTAATTTTCAGCGCTCTCTCTCTAAAACCGAAAAACAGGATTCTAAATTTAAAAAATCTTCTCATACCATACAGGAAAAATATTTTATCGAAAGCCACGCGATAATAATGGCTTCTAAGCGCATGGAAGTACCTAAGATCACCGATAGGGGCGCTACCTGTCACATGGAACATAAACTACCGGCAACTTCGATACATCGAGCTCTCGAAACTCGATTAAATATAGCTAATGTTAGGTGAGAACGACACTTTCCTACAAAGATAACTAGGTACTATCGTTCTCAAAATTACTCGTTCGTATTTTCGTAAAAAAACTCACTGTTCAGCCTCTCCGCATACGACCGATTATTATCGAGCCGATTTTTGACAGCTTCTTCTCGCTGATGAAGAAATTTATCAAAAATTGATAATCGGCCTTGTGCGGAGACGCTTTTTTGACCGAACGTCTCTTTATCTTTAATTGCGCTTGCGATAATGGCATCCCATCCTTATTTCGGAGCTGCGGGTTGTTCAAAAGAGATGCCGCGCTCCCGGAACGCAAAACGCACAAGAAGGATAGATTTTAGTCAGTAAAAGCCTGACACTCCCCGCCTCACCCAGGGCGGGGAAAGTGATTTGATGACTTCCCATCGGTAAAAAAATATACCATCCTTATTTAAGTGCATCTGATATAGAATTTAAATTATCTAAGCGGCGCCGGCGGTTGACTGTTGTTCCAGGCCTAGCTTTTTGTGTATGTGAGTTTATTTGCTAGTAAAAACGCGATAATAATATAGAAGAATTTCCTAGACTATTTTTTCTAAATTTGCAATGTTTTTTTTTCGGTGTTATAATTTTAACTATACAATAATAATATAATAAATGTAACGAGTTTTTGTTTACTTTTATTTCTTTGTTTAAACACGCTAATCTCGGAAAGTTCCTGTCAGATTAGAAAAAATCTTTTATATTTGATAGCCAAATTATTGAGGAATAGTATAGGTTATAGAACATCACGCTACGACGCTGTTGGAGCGGAGCAGTAACATGAGACGTAACTTAACGCGAATGAAAAAAAACGCGGACGACGGACCTACCCTTGATATAATTTGAGATCAGGCGGGCAGAATTCCTTGATATAATTAGGGATAGCGTCTCTACCGTCGCTGTTCTCGAGTAATCATTGTCAGTTAAGTGCGGTTAGATCTTCAAGCTGTTAATACCCTTAGCACTTAGCCTTACCTTGATGTCTCTCAGCCGTCATATTAGCATGGCTATTTAGATTAACCTTGAGACGGTTACCTACATATGGGTTTCCAGAAGCTAAAATACCTGTATTTATAGGGGTATATTGGTAGAAGAGTATGAAATAATACTTCCTACTCTCTGCTCTTATTAAAATTATAAACGTGAAAGTTTGTATATTTGTTACTGAATCACGATTTAGCAGCTGAACGGAATTAGCTGGGCACACGTTTACAAATTTATTTAATTTAATACATACTCTTAGGATGTTCTTAGTATTAATAAATGTGCAAAATTATCATAAACGGAGTTAAACGGTAACGTAATGTGTGTAGATGATTTATTAGTTTATTATTGAAGGGCAAGAAAAAATCAAGCCTTCTAATTTTTTTGCGAACGTTTACAAAAGTGTTTTATTAAATTGTTATATTTGCCATCGACAAACTATCAAGATAATAACATTAATAAGGTAAACGTAAAGTAAGATTTAAAATACAATTGCTTAATATAGCACAGATGTAACGTCTGAAAACAAGCCATCCCTTTTGGCGAATAAAACAAATATTCCTTTTAGTAGCCAATAAATTGTGCCCAAATAAAGCATTACACTTTTCACACCTAAGGAATTTACTGTAGGCGTTCAGTTTACCTAAATAAATGTTGGCAATACATTAAGTATGTATTGGGTTCTGTCTGGTGGGCACTGTTTCAGTATTATTCCATTTCCAGTATATATTTTTTCGTATTTCAGTAGCCATTTTAAAACAACATTTGGATACGGTCGTGTGTCTGAGTATTTATTTATTTATTTTTAAATGGAAAATAAATGTTAGTAGACAACATTTTATTTTCACAGATTACTACTTAGAATTCAAACTGAAATAAATGACATATTTTTGTTACTTTGTTTTTATTTACTACGTTTTTTTTTTTACAAAATCGTCAACTGATGAGCACGATTTTGTGATGTGGTATTCTATGTGGCCGATTTCTTCTCTTACCAATCGTTTTTGGGTTCCAAGAATGAAAGTACTTTTCCTAAAATGAGCCCTCTTTGTCCGTCTGTCTGTCTGTATCCCATAAACATAATTATATGCATTTAATTATAAAAACATATGTAAAGATTGATTTGATTGTTGAAATTTTCACAGAGTGAAAAAGAAATACTACTACTTGTCGTTTCGTGATAACTGCCTCGTTGGCCTAGTGGTCCTGAGTGCGATTTCCAGGTCGAGCAAAAGTGTTATTGGGTTTTTCTATGAAATTCTCAGTAGCAGCTCGGAGTTTGGATTTGTGCCCGGTTAATGGCAATAGGCTCGCCCCCTATTACATGGGACCAAATATACCGGCGAACTGTGGGTGTAAATCGGTACTCCTCTGCCTAACCCTTCGGGGAATACAGGGGGGGTAATATTTTTTTTTTGTCGTTTCGTTATGCTTTCCAACGAAGCTAAAAGTATGAAAATGTACAGCATTTTTGTAGCATCGTGTACCTATCATAAATAATTAAGGCGTGTCGTGTATATCATTTTTGCTATTATTTTATGTACCTACGTAAATTTTATGTGTACAGTAAACACGCGAAGCTTTTCCATATGAAAAGTGTCATGATAGAAAGTAAGCCTAATTAGAATGTTGACCTAATAAGGTTTTTTTTCGTTATTACTTGGCAAAGGGAAGGTTTTTGCATTAAAGCTGCCTTAAATGTAGGTCAAAGAGTTAGGCTCGTATAATTTCAGAATGAAACTTACGCCTGGTTTCTGCGGAACGAAAATCAAAATACCTATAATAAAAAATATGTAAACCCCACGTGGTCTGTCATTGGTTAAAACTGAATTATCAACATCGTGTTTACATTAATCAGTTTCAGGAGATGCTAATAGATTTTGGATTTAAAGCTAGATTTGCGTCGAAATTCATCAGTTTAAAATTCATACTAAACAAACAAGCAGTATTGCTTGGGATTAAAAATAATGCTCTCTTTAGCAATGATTTGGAACTCACCGTACAGTCAGCTCCAGAGAAAAGGAACCCGCCAAGACTACGGTTATACCTACGGTTTGATGTCATTACCAAAACGGGTTCTTTTCTCTGACGTTGACCGTACCACAAAAATTTGAATTCGTATTAACAGCCTTTCAAATCAAGACGCATGGATGAACATTCCAAAAAAAAAAACTAACAGGATATAAACAGCGTAGGTATCCAATAAAGTGTAAACATTAGTCCAGTACTGATAGTAGAACTGATATCCTGCAAAGCAAGGTCAACCTTAACAATTCTTGGCTTAGCTCTCAAATTGCTTTTCCGAACAACAAAACGAGCGTGACAATAACCGAGCAACTTATAACTTCAACTGCTACTGAAAGTTTCTAAGTTAATCTGAACAAAACATATGTCATTAGAGTATCAACGTATTCGGAACTGTGACGCAATCAGCGTCTCGAACGTTCTTATATTTGTTTTCTCTTGTTTGCGAAGACGATGATTATAGGGTTGAGTCTACACAAGCAGGTCATGTGAGCGGGTTATAGTTTTCCCGCTGCTAGACAATGGTCTTCTTCGTTGCTTTTTATTCAACCCTTTAACAGAACAGAGTTCAGAAATATAAAACATATAACATACCATATATACACGTGTATTCCCCGAAGGATTAGGCAAAGGTGCCAATGTACCGTTATGTTTAGGTCCCATGTAATAGGGGGCGAGCCTATTGCCATTAACCGGGTACAAATCCTAACTCCGAACTGCTACTGAGATTATCATAGAAATCCCAATAACATTTTGCTCGATCTGGGAATCGAACTCAAGACCTCTAGCGTAGCAGTCGCGCTTAGCTCCACTACGCTAACGAGGCAGAAATATAATAAAAACATAATAGAAATATTAACAAAAAAAATAAGGTCGTAGGTATATGACTGAACCAGCGATTGTTTTTACAGTACCATGCAGTGCCGAGTTGCTTACTTTTCAGACTCCAATTTAGCTCTCGGCTTTGTGTCATCAGCCTTATTATTTTTTGATCACGTGTCTGTGATGACACGTGTATCTGTATGTAGGTCCTCAACAAGGTCGAGTTTTACTGGCCTATTTCTGCCGAAATATATTTGAGAAATAAGTCTGGATTTTCTGGATTATACTCAGTTCTGTATTGTTTTGTTTATGGAGCGAACACCTGAACTTTATTGAGATTTGTGCGAATTGCCTAGGGTTAGGTATAATTCTGTTAGTTCGGTCTAACTTTGTTGAATGTTTCCATTCAATTTGGGTACGTAACGTTTAGAGATAAATGTCTCGTGTGTGATTACCCACATTGGATTCTTAGAATATTTTCGTATTCTGAATTTCTGCGTTTACAAATAGGTTAACATTCAGTTGGTTAAGTAATGGAATGTTCTCGGAATTATTTTATCAGGGAGAGTAAATAATAAGTTCAGTTTATCTAGTATATAGAATAGCTTTAGTAAGTAGTAGCTGGTAAAGATTCGTTATTTACAAAGAAAACATGGTGAACCCTTCTGTCATGATTTTAGACCATACTTTCCAAATCGATGAAAATATTAGTAGTACCTACTACCAAAATACCTAATTATATATAGTATAGGTGCAGGTGAAATAACAGGCACATGAGACATTTTAACATTGTCTCTGGGATGGCAGGGGTGACCACTTAAACCACTTTTTTGTCTTTGGGATGGGCCGTCGGCTTGGTCTTGCCATCCAAGATAATTAAAAGAACATATAAAAATACAGATCGAAATAGTTCCACATCTCGCACACAAATTATAACAATTTCTTTTTGTGATTGTTTCAGCTCTTCTTCTGGACACGTTGAAGGTCATACAAAGGGCAGTGTGCAATGACGAGACAGTAGCTCTAGCATGTCCCAGAGGCACCACCATCAGCATACAAGTGGCACAGTACGGGAAGGCCGGAGAAGAACAGGGATGCCCTGCTTTGAGCAATGAAGAAGTTGAAGAAAGGAGGAACTGTAAAAGACCTAATTCTATGCAGGTTCGCAATGTTGTAATTACTTCTATTTCAACGAATTGATTTTCTTATCAATTTTTGACAGATTTCTTTGTCGGTGGGAAGAAATCTTTCAAAAATCGAGCCGATAATCGGTAAAAAAATCGGTCGTGGGCGGAGTACCTCATACATACTAGAAATATCGTGTACGGTTTATATGAGTCGGATTGGAGCGTAAAACCCAAAAATATGCATTATTTTAGTTATTCTAACTATTTCTTTCTTCGATCTATTGGCCTTATAATGCATCGATTTTTCCTCCTTAATCATTTTGAAGTAGTCCTTACCGAGTTATTGAGTGATTGCTTTCAGTTATCAAGTACAAATCCCTCAATGAAAGCATTAGGATTCGATTACACTCTCTGTCCTCATTGTACCCGGCCCACGATTCATTGGTCCGGTCATATAACGCATTCTGATTGGCCAGTGCAGCCTGAATTCTAATTAGGTAATGTATAGTGTCAGCTTGCATGCAGTGTGTATGTGGATAGCGAACTAATGTGACGACCTCTTTATGTTTAATTGTATTTGAGAAAAGTACTTGATTAAATTTTGGTTAATTAAAATAGAATAATATGTTATATTAATTTTCTTACCACAAATTACAGCATAAAGTTAACTTAGTCTACAGATAAAATTTTGTGTTTAATTTGTTGAAGACTGGCGGCTTAACTAAATTTCTTTCAAAACCTGTAAGTCAGGACACCTCCTGAACCATTTAGTTTAATTTTCCAATATTGTTTTGGAGACGCATAAAATTAATTGACCGCAGCAATCCAAATTTTAGTTTAGATAAAACGTAGGTACTGCCTTCTTTGTACGAGAAGAGGCATTTGTCCTGTAGCGCAATTATAAAATGTTTTGATATTAATTAGTCAAGACTTAAAGGTCATAAACGAGCCATATCGATTGAAACTCGCAAACACGAAACTCTAAAAATAGCCTACACAAATACCAAAAATAAAGTTGGGTTAACAAGTAACTCATCCTTCAATACACAAGATTACGATCGTAAATCTAATATACACTACCTCCCACGGTAATGTACCCAAATATAGACTTAGCGTAAGAAAGTGCCTAAAAATTCGGTCTATTCATAAAAGCTTATTTGCAAAGGTGCCGAAATTGCCGATGTCTACAGATTCAACAAGCACTTAACATCAGGTGGGTCCTATTGGACCCACGGCCCGTTTGTCATCCTTTGACATAAAAAAAGAAAGATGACTTTAATAGGAAACATTAGATCCTCTTTTGCACTTAAAGCTATATTTTTCTTAGGGATACTTCCTAAAGTTGATGATCTATGACGTTTCCTTTACGAAAGGATAATTTATTCCCTTTGAATATTTTTTTGAGATTTATGTTTTTTGGTTCGATGGTTCTGCAATATTGGAAAGTATTAAAATTTGTAAGTAATATTTATTTTACAATAGTGGCAGACCTGACCTGTCACCTAAAAAATTATACGACCGCAATTTTGCCACCGTACATTTGTTTTTTTTTTAACGTTGTTCCCCAATAGGCATTTTTCCTGTATCGTGGGTGCATTGACAAACATATTATAAACTCATATACACAAACAACCAGACCCAGAACAACTACCTGCTGTCTACCTTTGTCAAAGCAAGTTACGAATTAGCAGTAATACTAACAAATAATCGACTTTAGATCCCGCCAATTCAATCTGCAAAAGTAGCAGAAAAAAACAAAAAGCGTATTCAAATTGATAAACTTAAAACCCTTTTCTTTTAGTACTCATTACTGCAGACGGTGGTGGAAGCCTGCCAAAAGAAACCTCAGTGCAAGTTCAGTACCCTGCCAAAGGCGGGCCTTGTGGACCCCTGTCCGAGACAGAGCAAGTACATCGAGGTCGCATATAAATGTCGACCGTGTAAGTATACATTTCAATATAATAATTATTTAATTTTGAATAACAGCAATTTCGTCCGTGTGAATGTCAGTTGTCGCGGATGTAAACGAAGTGGCGGATTACAAAGTAGCTGTCATTATCCAAGTGACTTATTTGCCAAATTACGATCGGTCTAGTGGTTTTGCCGCGAAGAGGTAGCAAATAGACAGATAGTGGTAGGGCTACTTTTCTAGAGGGTATTCTTTTCTGGAGGGTAATCATATAAAAAGCTGAAAAGTGATAGCCAGATTCATGAGGTATGGTATATGTTGTATAACATCACGCTATGACCCACTGGAGAGGAGCTGTAACTAAAGACGTAACTTACCGCGCGTAAAAGATACATAAGGGGCAAAAGCTAAATTATAACCAGATTGATAGAGGTACCTTCAAATTAATCTAATCTAACTTCACAAGGCCTCGTATTTGGCCGGAGCAACTGCCAACTAAAGTCAATCAAAACCTAAAACTACAACAGATTAGAACGTATATGCACGCTTTTGTTCAGACCAAACTGGCGGACCGTTTGCTATCTCAACATTAGCTGAAAAGCAAACACACAGGTATTGAACTAGCTTAACACATAGAAGATTTTATTAAAGTATCTTATGTTTGGGTTTCCATGGAATAATGTAATCAAATAAGACGCGGCCAAAGTCGCGGGCGTAAGCTAATAAAATCCTACTTCCTACTATCCTTATAAATGCGAAGGTTTGTGAGGATGGATGGATGTTTATAACACTTTCACGCTTAAACGGCTGAACGGATCTAGATGTAATTTGGCACTGAGATAGATTGTAGTATAGGATACTTTTTATCTTGGATAAATGTACCTATAAATGATGATATCAAATAAAGCGCGTAAGCTAGCAAAATAATTAACAATTATACCTACTAAAAGTGGGACGATGTTAATTGTGGTTTGAACCTCTCACATACCAGTCTCCCTACCTAAGGTGTTTGGCTATTGCCGTTTCAAATTGGGCAATAACTCGGGGCAGAGATGGCTAGATGAAAGGAAGTTGAACTGTATGACCCGAATAATGAAGTAGAAAATTGAACACCATTTATCTACGATTGTGTTCTACTGGGTCTAAATAACAATGATCGTGTTTTTGTTTAGTCATGAAAATGGCAATTTTACTCGACTTTTTATATAATAAACCAGCAATACCCCACGGTGTCACATGTATTAAGTTACATCTTTAATTACTGCTCCGTTCCCGTCAGCATAATGTTTTGGCGTGTATTACATTGTAAGCTACAAAGAACAGTAATAATTTTCACCCAACAATAAAAGAAGTTTTCCAGCAATATTTTTTCTCAATATTGCTTACTTTGATGAACAGTAATTATTTGGTACCTACGTGATGTGTCTCTTAACACTTGCAAGATTTAAGTGTCAAATTGATCAATATAATGTATATCACAAGTAGGTCAAGGTGAACCAATATTTCAACCGCGTTAAGTTACGTCTTCGCTTACTGCTCCGTTCCCGTGGGTCGTAGCGTGGTGATATACAGCTCATGTTAATAAGGGATAATGTAGCATTGTAATGGTGAAAGAATATATGAAATCGGTCCTGTAGTTTTTGAGTTTATTTGTTACACATATACAAATCGTTCCTCTTGACAAAATTATGTATAGATTAAAAACAAAATATCAAAACAGAAATCTATTTAAATTTTCCTTTTCCTACAAATATTCAGCAGTAGAAACCTTCATCAGTTAAAATAAAATTATCGTTCGTTGAAACAGAATTTACCAAGTTTTAAAATTATTAATCGAGTTCGGTTGTTCGGCAAACGCTTAATGAATTAAAGTTTTAGCTCAGCTAATCATTCCGTGAATGTTGGAAGAATAATAATGAAGGTTTAGTTATTGTTATTATTTATTTTATCAAACGTGGGTCGTGACAGGCACCTGTCTCTCATGTTACATGTCTCATGTCATGTTGGTTTGATATCGGACAAGTACCAATGTGACTTTTTCAATTCATATAATTATGTCTAAAGTTATCCTGGACATCAATGACATCGGTAAAGGAACATATCATAAGGAAACTTAGACTTATAATTAGCATAAGTAAGTTAGTTTTTGCCAATCCGCTTTGAGCAAGCGTAGTGATCAAAGTTCATGTCGTTTGTGTATGAGAAGAGGCTTTTGCCCTGCAAATTGGAATGCTATTGACAATTCTATACAAAAGCCATAGGATAGATATAGATGCCGTATATATAATAGGCGTAGGATATATCAGAGAATTGAAGGCAAACATAGGATTTTATTATTACCTATTTTATTTATTAAACACTACTTATACGAAAATAACAACTTGTCATGTACCACCACTACCACTAGCCTACCTAATACTACCACTAGTCGTATAACATACCACTAGGTATCGCATACTCCCAAAAACAAATTATTATGTAAAGAGTAACAATAGCCACTTATTTCTTTTGAAGTCTGAAAAAAAAGTGCAGTCCTAATAGTTTCAAGTTGTTCACTCTTCTGAATCTTTAGTATTCCTAGCAGTATCATCTAGTAATAAGGTAACATTTTGCTAAGACGTGACTGTCGATCCATTTTATATTAAGTAGGTACTATTGGCTGTCTGAGTGTTGAATTTTCTTCGATTTTGCCATTACCCCTCCATCAGGGTCGTAATTATTCAGTAAAGACCGCGACGTATTCTGACGACCACTTCTAAAATTAATGAGTTTGCTCTCCTACTGAAGCAAGGAATTTTCTTTTGGTCAAGTAAAAAATAATCGCTTTAGCGGAGAAATCGATTTTGATAGATTGGTGTTAAAGTATAATTTAGGAAAAATAAATGATTACTTTACTTCAAATAACATAAATTTCACTTTCGTTTTCACTTACGAGTTCTACTTTCCTAAGAAATAAAAGAATACTCTTAAAATAACCACAAATGAATCTATCCATTACCAAAATTGGTTCGCCCACAAAAAAAGAGACATGGGGCATCCTTACTGATAACATGACCCTCTGAAACAAAAAAGAGGGTAGCAGAATCACCGATCGCGTGACGTAACGTTTTTACTCCTGGAAGTGTATTGAAGTGATTTATGCTCAGTTAATAAATTCCTGGACGGGGTGAATGGCCGGGGGTGGGGCGCGTACAGGAGTGCCGCCATAGGTGTGCCTCATACACATTAGAAGGAGCAGACGGGCGTTCCGAACGCTCGGTTGGTTTTCTTTTTGTCAATTTATGTTTGAGCGTTTTTAATTTATAGTACAAATTGTATTTTTGAAGAAATTTTAAATGATGATAAATATCTTAATCATTTGTAATAGTTTTATGTAGGTGATCTGCCCCCCTAGCCAAGTCACAAACGATAATCGTAAACGCTCGGTAGGTACCAATAGATTTTCAACTTAATACCCCAGAGGCTTAAGTTGAAAATCTATTAAAGATTTCTAAGCGTTAGCGACTGGAAAGAACGAAAACGCTATGCAATCTTCATTAGATCTTCAACTTAAAACCAAGCACATAAAGTTGAAGATCTATTAAAGCCTACTCAGCGTTGGCGTTTATCGTTTGTTACATGGCTACAGGTGCTGATATTATTTATTAATTTATTTATTTATTTATGTATTTATTTATTTATTTATTTATTTATTTATTTATTTATTTATTTATTTATTTATTTATTTATTTATTTATTTATTTATTTATTTATTTATTTATTTATTTATTTATTTATTTATTTATTTATTTATTTATTTATTTATTTATTTATTTATTTATTTATTTATTTATTTATTTATTTATTTATTTATTTATTTATTTATTTATTTATTTATTTATTTATTTATTTATTTATTTATTTATTTATGTATTTGTGTCATTTTGTCGGAGGTCAAAAAGTATCTAAATAAATTCAGTGTAACCTAGAATATTCACGGTGTCAGTCGTGTTTCATTAATAATATTAATTCCTATAAAATTGGGAAAATCCCGTAATTTCTTCTTTAATAAAAATTTTTGGTAACTAAGTTTTTAAGTTGATGGCCGTTATGGCCATCATTTAAAATCAATTTTCAAATACACTAGAATAGCTCTAAGTGGTATGTTTATTATCAAATCTTTTTATAGACATCTCTACCGGTTGACATAGCTGACACAGTTATCCTTATTTCAAAAACTCCCCCTTTATAAAAGAAACTCTTTTTCACATTGAAAATAAGCTGTTGGCGGGATTCAATGACGTCATTAGTTGCTTCCTCGTTAACTTGTTATTTTTATAAACTTGAGAACGCTTTGTAGCCGTCTTGTCGAGGAAAATACTCTTGTTTCGTTTCTGATTAAATAATTATACTTAATTAGTTATGATTTGAGACTTGTAGTTGTTCGAAAAAGAGGAAATGATTTATTACTTCACTGTTATATTTATATTATGAAAATAAATATTTGATTATTATATAACTGCCTTGCTATATCTCTTCACCACCTTTGGTTGTCTGGTAAAGAAAGCCTAAGGCATTAAATCCGTCTTTGTACTATTTTTGATGCATAAAGTTTAAATAACTAACTTTAGTTATAAATTAAAACGGCATGCTTTTGTATACTTTCTAATTGTAATTGAGATGAAGCCAAAAAAAAAATATTGTATCAGACTTTGAAATCGAAGTTACTTTATAAAAAAATCGAATTATAATCGCAATTTCAATACTCTGCATCTTGCAAATCATCTTTCAGTTTTAATTTATATAAAAAACTTAATGGATTGGCAAAAAAATACGGCGAAAACTGAGAAGAAAGTGTAGTTTGATTTATCACAAGCTACGTATTAATTTTGTCAAATTTTTCAATCCAGACTTCAGCTGAAGGTTTTAGGTTTAATCTATTCTTAGTGAACAACTTATTCTGTTGATTAAGTTTTCATTTTAGTTTTAGATTGTTATCATATTTTTGATTAAAAGCTTTTTGACAACATTTTTTTGTCACTGTTGCTTTTTAGAAAACTCGTATTTAATGAAAGTATTTATCTTTCTGTTTATATTTTAAAAATTAGTTTCGTCAAGGTGGCTTATTTCACACACGTTTAGGTTTTGTTACTACTCCACGTTTGATTTCTATTCCGCTCCTGTGGGTCGTAACGTGATGTTATATAGCCTATGTTTTTAAGGAATAATGTAGCTACCCATTAATAAATAATGCTTACTATCGGTCCCGTAGTATCAAGCTTAATCTGTATAAACAAAAAAATATTTCCTCTTTATAATAATATTGTAGAAAAGTATAAATCATGAAAGGGGAAACAATATTTACAAATTTAAATTCATATCGCGGACCCTTACTTAAATCGCGAACAATGTTGCTCGTTTGTATTTTTACGACGCCATTTCGTACCCTTTGTATGAGGTTACTATCGTTTTACCATAATTTGGCAACATGACGGTGCATTTAAATCGGCCATGACCAACTTAAGACTTGACGCCTACAGGACGGCACGGTAAGGGATTTTTAGGGGACGAATATGACATGAAGTAATGTCATTGTAGTTGTCATTCTAAAACAGTACTTATAGCATTAAAAACAAAACCGTGTTTGCTTTGATATCGTATAAGTACGCTTTTGAAAATTTCAGGGATGTAAAAAGTCTATTAACAAAGTCGAGAGCTACACGTTCATTATATTATTATATCTTGTTTTATTTAGAGGCTTATAATCCCATTCTTTCTATCATTGTGATTGATCTTGGAACATAGGAACCTCCTTGATACGAAAATATAGAAGTAAACGAAGAAATAACTTTGAAATTTCTAACTACCCTATAAATGTCACCAAGATCGTAGGTATTGTTGAGTGTTGAGTACCATAAATAGAGATTTTCATACTTAAATTTTGCTTAAGGTTATGAGCAGTTTTCGTTGTAAACGCGTATGTGATGTTTTTCTACACCCCGTACGTCAAATGCCGTGCCCTCAAGCCTTGAACGCCTATAGAGGAAATGACGCTTCAACCGCCCGTCTGCCCCCGTCATTAATATTAGTTATAGCTTCCTTAGCTAAGCGTGAAACACTCGGACACTCCACTAATTGATACACGAACACTTACCGAAGCTTTTATCGTATTGGCGGTTTTATGTTACCTAGTAATGGAAGGGTAGAACGTTGAAATAAGGGGTACTTCCATATCGATATTAGAGCCGTCTAGGGTTCACACTAATTAGTGGCGAAGTTGATACTCAATTATCGTAATTAAAATCTGTATTTAGCTGAACGCCACTCCGAATTAAGTTTATTAGTATTTCATCTATACTATTTTTTATATACGGAATCGGAGCAGTAACAAAATACGTAACTTGACGCAGGTGAAATAAGACACGTGAACGAAGTTGCGGGTAAAAGCTAGTTATTTGTATTTGCAATTATCGCAATTCAGATCTGTATTTAGCTGAACGCCATTTCAAGTTAAGTCTGTCATTTATCTATACAAATATTAAAGTGAGGAAATATTTTGTTTGTACCGAATAAGCTCCGAAACTACTGGACCGATTTTAAGCATTCTTTCACCAATACTCATACATAATTACATACCATTGCGCCTTTATTCCCTGAAGGGTTACGCACAGGTGTACCAATGAACATCCGCAGTTCGCCGAAATGTTTAGGTCCCATGTAATAGGGAGCGAGCACCCAATCAACCAATAGACCATAGAGATATTGATGGGGCCTTCACCAATAGACAGCTAAATTATTTAAGAAGTAACATAGGCTACATTACATCACACTACAACCTACGGGAGCGGAGCAGCAACCAAATACCTACGTAACTCAAATCGGGTGAAATTACCCACGCGGACGAAGTCGCGGGCAGTAGCAAGTTATTTGTATTTTGAAATAGAATTTGCATTGATATCATAAACGTTAGGGATAATTATTACGTTCAGATTTGTTGATTTTCAATTTCATGGTATTTGGATAAGTCCAAATACCATGAAATTGGTAATATTAGTAGTTGGTGTTGTTGATGTAAATAATAATGTGGGTCGTTTAAAACTATTTGATTTTAGTAGGAAATGTTTAGGTATTCATTTGGTTATAGAAATTATTAGATAGGATTTGATTATGATTTGCTGCACAAAATAGGACTCTATGCAGGACTTGATAGAGTTTAATGTGTTAAATGATAGTAAGCAGCCGCTCCCATGGCTCTGTAGGTAAGGTACGGTGAAGGTTGCACACTACTGCACAATGGCCAAAAAGTTTAACTTCATTCAAACAGTCAGCCGAGTTCATTACGTGATTCAAACTTAAAAAGAATAAGCGATAGAGTTCTTTATTATTATTGGGCAGTTGTTTGTCCCTGCTAGGAATGTGAGCACGTTGTTTTAATCTAAATATACTTAATATATATATACCATCACGCCTGTATTCCCCGAAGGGTTAGGCAGAGGTGTACAATGTACACCCACAGTTCGCCGGTATATTTAGGTCCCATGTAATATGGGGCGAGCCTATTGCCAATAACCGGGCACAAATCCAAACTCCGAGCCGCTACTGAGAATTTCATAGAAAAACCCAATAACACTTTTTGCTCGACCCGGGAATCGAACTCGGGACCCCTTGCACAGAAGTCGCATTTGCGACCACGAGACCAACGGAGCAGTTAGTTACTTAAGTTTATTAAATAAGCTAACTTATCCCTAACCCGAGCCATAATTAAAAAACTATACATAGTCTGTATTTTACCTTGATAATGTAGCGTTCCGTTAGGTGAAACAATTATTTTAATTGGTAAGTGGTTTTTTATTGTTTCTATTACATAAATACCACCACGCCTGTATTTATATAGGTAGAGGTAACAATGTACTACACCCACTGTTTCGCCGGTATGTTTAGGTCCCATATATAATAGGGGGCGAGCCTATTGCTATTAACTGGACACAAATCCTAATTCCTAGCAGCTACTGAGGATTTAATAGAAAAACCTAAACCACTTTTTGCTTGACCTGGGAATCGATCCCAAGACTTCTAGGGCAGCAGTCGCTCTTAGCACCACTAGGCTAAAAAGGCAGTCAGTTTTGGGTCTATTACTAACTAAAATACAAATCTCTTCTTTTTTAAATTCAATTTAGAAATTTTGAACACTCGAATTTAAAAATCGAAAATAACACTATTAGTTTCGATTTATAAACTTACTACTACTCAATGATGTCCTTAATTCACTTATTAACACTAACAAATACTCCTACAGATGAGTTTCGAAGTCGAACCGGCTGTGAAGGCGAAGTGATCAAGCTCAGCTGTAACCCTCACTCCAGGATCGCAATATTTGACGCTGAGTACGGCAGGACTGCCTTCGAAGCGCCCACGTGTCCTCAGACGCAAGGCGTGCCGGATGAAAGTAAGTATGATATCGAAACACTTCAATGTTAGAAATATTTACGTAACTAACAAAACATAAAAAAACAGCCTTACTCATAAAGCAGTGTCACATATTTAAGAAACAGCTAAACATTTACTTAGCGACTGATCAGAAAAAAAACACCTATAAACGTTAGTTTTGTTCATTACTCAAGGACTTAAGAGTTAGTCAATAGAGAGGTAGCTAAGTAATAGTTAGCGTTATTTTTATAAGTAAGGCTGTCAATGTTTAGTGTCTATTTAATTTTTATTTATTTTACTTTAATTATGTAATTCTCCAGGCCGACTCCGGCCACGGCGGCTAATCTTAATGCAGACTAGCCACGTACGCAGGAGATATTATAGTGCACAAGTGTGTGCGCAAACACAGGTGCACTCCCTCTTCCCTAACTCTCATAGCCCGATGGGACGGCAATCCGACACGACCGGAGAGAGATCAGACGCAGGACCAACGGCTTTACGTGCTTTCCGAGGCACGGGGGTGTCACACCACCAACTTCCAAACTCCGGGCTGCTACTGAGAAATTCCTAATGGAAAAACCCAATAACACTTTTTGCCCGACCTGGGAATCGAACTCGGGACCCCTTGCTCAGCAGTCGCGATTGCGACCACGAGACCAACGGGGCAGTCACTTTAATTATAACGTTTAAGGATAACATTATTAAAATAATTAAAGACATAATACTTTAAATAAAACAGATAAAAATACAATACAAATGTAGGTACATTTAAAACATAACTCAGTTTAGGTACCGCATGTCGATGTTACATAGTTATTGAAAAACTAGAAGTGCCCGCGACTTCGCTCACGTGTCTGAATTCTGTTGAGATTAATATTGCGAAAATTGAAGCCCTAGTATACTTTTGAGAAAATAATAATTGAATATGATAATCAATAATACTGAAACACCCTTATTAATTAATAATTTTACTAAAAATATTCTTTGATATAAGCTTTTATCTATAAATAGGCTCTGATCAATAAATAATAATAAAATAGGTACCTAATGTAATAGAACTCCTAACTCTAATCTAATATCGAAAAGATAAGTGATACTTGATGAGCTTAGATATAAAACTAATATGACTCTTATTATCATGAAGCATTAGAGACGAAACTATTACTAATCCTAAACGTTTCTTGAATGTTCTACTAACCTAATTTCTGCCATCCAAAATTAGTTCTTAAGTACATCATTTTCAACGTTCACCACCAATTTTAGTCATCAAAAGTCTGGTAGAAAATGGTCGGTAACGACTACCAAAAAATGGGTATATTAAACTGTTTTCAGGCTTACAAAGAACATAATCATTTAAAGAAAATAAGCCAAAGGAAAGTCTACCAAGTTCTTAACGGTCCTGGAAACAAAAACTAAATGAGGCCTCTTTTGACGAAGTAGACTAACAAACTGATGAGTACCTAATTAAATTCGTTTTTATTATTGTTAGTCTGGACCTTGACATTAAACAGGAGTTTCTTATATATACCATCACGCCTGTATTCCCCGAAGGGTTACGCAGAGGTGTACTAATGTACACCCATAGTTCGCCGGTATATTTAGGTCCCATGTAATAGGGGGCGAGCCCATTGCCATTAACCGGGCACAAATCCAAAGTCCGAGCTGCCACTGAGAATTTCATAGAAAAACCCAATAACATTTTTTGCTCGACCTGGGAATTGAACCTGGATCTCTTGCGTAGCAGTCGCGCTTAGGACCACTAGGCCACCGAGGCAGTCTTATCTTATTAGGAGTTTCTTATCTTTTGAGTACCTACTGTGGCAAATGTTACGGCTTTGCTGATAAGAGAAGAAATTAACTTTGAATATTGAAACTGATTTTGTTTAGTTAGTAACTTAAATAAAATACCCCGTTTGCCGCATAATGTTGAGAAATTGGAAGGAGAAAGGGGAGACCCACGCCTAACAGTAGACACATAGTTTTCAAATATATTTGATGTATAAAAGAAATTTATCTGTCATTCGTAGATCTTTGACAGTCGTGACGGATAGTCAAGAAGTCTGACAACCAGTCTAACCAAGAGGTATCGTGTTGCCCAGTAACTAGGTTGTTGAGGCAGTCGCTCCATGTAAAACACTGGTATTCAGCTGCATCCGGTTAGACTGGAAGCCGACCCTAACGCAGTTGGAAAAAAGGCTAAGCAGATGATGATGTATAAAAGAAATCAATCTGCCTTGAGCAAGCGTGGTGATCATTGCTCGTTCTTTTACTGTAATGGAAGAAATCCTTGACCTGTAGCGTGATAATAATTGGCTGATCTTATTTTATGAAAAATCTGGTTAATTCTGTTTGTGTCTGTATAACTCGAAAAGTAGTCGATGGACCAACACTTTTATCAATTTTTTTATACTGTTTATAAATGTTCTTCTTGTTAATTGATAAAATTTCCATTTTCTTGCTTCAAATAGGTACTTGACCTGACTTGTCACAGAAATAGGTCACGGTTTAAATAATTTCAGAGGGGTAATTCCCATATTTTATTAAAGAATACCTCTAATATACCTACATTTTTCCATTGAACGTCACTAAGATGAGTTTGCGACTAAAATTTGAACGTTATTAGTTACAAAAATTGACTTTCTTATATCTTATACCTAAATATCACTAAAAACACATTGAAACGCTAACAAAACTACACGTTCGCGGAAGTCAACCAGTTTTCGTGGAAAACATGTATATTAATGTTCCAAAAATGTGTTAATTTCATTTGTCATCCTTAATGGTGACCGGGTGTGGCATTGTCCTACATTACACTGTAACGCTAGCATTTGTAATTAGTTTTGACAGTCTCGAAATTAGTGGAATTATTATGTCCACGGAAAAATACAAGAAATGTCACATGAACACGGTATATAGGGTGTAGAAAGACATGACTATGCATATTGCTTATCAAACTAAGTAATATTGTACAAAATTTTTGCGTGGAAATGATCTTTGTTTTTACATATAAAAAGGCCAAAAAAAGCGAAAGTTTAAAGGCGTGAGTTTATGTTTATAACATAAACTCACGCCTTTTCTCATGGGGGTAGGCAGAAACCCCAGAACGCCACCTGTTACGATCCTTACATCATACTCCTTTCACCTCGTCCACGTTCATACATCTGGTCATGCTTTCATTTTTTATGTGAAAAATCACTGTTTATGGTGCTATGTATCGCATGCATAACATTGTGCTTTTAAAAGCATCTAATAGTATAGGGCGAGAGAGTATTGAAAGTTTGGTTAAAACATTTAAAACTAGATATCTTAAAAAAATATGGGACTTTTCAATATCTTTGTATTCAAAAGATTCCAAATACCAAACAAAAAGTAAAAATTAATAACCTGTAAAAAAACAAATTGTGTGTGAAACGTATTACCTAAATCTTAAATTAAAAAAAAAAATAACTAAAAACTAAAAGTAAAAATCAAATAAATCACAATGATGATAGAAACGTGTTTATTATTGCTTTGCTGGGTGTTTCTACACCCTTTATAATGTACCACAAATATACAAAAAAGCAAGAAAGAAAAACCTAGGCAGTTATAGCTAAATTAGTGCCCAAATGTACGATTACGGTGCCTTAATAAATTCACGTACGAAACGTGGGCCTGGAATGTATGAACCTAATTAATTACTGTTATAGTAGGTACCTAACTACGCGGGCACTTCAAGCATTTGTTGGGGTTCCGTACCTAAAGGGTAAAACGGGACCCTAATAATAAGACTTCGCTGTCCGTCTGTCTGTCCGTCTGTCACCAGGCTGTATCTCATGAACCGTGATAGTTAGACACTTGAAATTTTTACGGATGATGTATTTCTGTTGCCGCTATAACAACAAATACAAAAAGAATAAAATAAATTTTTAAGGGGGCTCTCATACAACAAACGTGAATATAGAATATGTGGAAATATAATTATACACTTTAAAAAAAAAAAAAAAAAAAAAAGTAAAACAAAATAATATTTCCCATGCAACAAACATGTTTTTTTTTTGCCGTTTGCATAGATAATAGTACGGAACAGTTCGTGCACGAGTCCGACTCGCACTTGGCTGGTTTTTATTCTTAGCTACGAATATAAACCGTAGTAACATGATACTGTATCACGTGCCTACCAGACTGTACCAAGACCTGGTTAAGATGCCTAAAACAATTCTTTAGTCTAATGTTTCTTAGATAGATTTAAGAATCACACACTAAACTGGATTCAATATTATTATTATTATCTTTCTTTCTTTCTTTTTTCTTTCTTTCTTTCTTTCTTGTAAGTGACTTTCAAAACAGCTTTTTATTGGTCTGAACGAAATTAATGATTTGTCTTTGAATTTGATATTGAAATTAAGAAAAGCAATAATGTATGGCATAGTCTCATATTTTTCAATACAGAGTTTTTTTGTTAATAGTACAATGATATAATGGTAAACACAATAATAAAAATAATACAAACATAACTTCTTAGTATAGATTTAATCCAAAATAAAACTAAGCCCTTAACCTAGTGATTAAGTTTAAGTTCATGATTAATGGATGAACTCGGTGGACGAATTAATATTTTGTAATCTATAGCTTTGTCTGCAGCATGCGTGACGCCTCATGCAGTGAAGACGGTGATCCAGCTTTGCCTCGGGAGGCGACGTTGCCAGATCGCTGCCAACAACAGAACTTTCAACTCCTCCTGCAACTTTCTTTCAAGGCCATATCTCAAAGTCGTCTATGCTTGTGGTAAGCTTTAAAAATGCGCTCTTTTCATTCATAGAAGTACCAACTATCAATATGACGGAGCTGGTTTAAAGCCGGTGTACTTATTCTACTGAAAATAAAGATGATTCATTCATGTTCAATTTAAGTTCAATTCAATTGTAATTTAAGTTCAATTCAATTGTAATCTAAGTTCAATTCAATTGTAATTTAAGTTCAATTCAATTGTAATTTAAGTTCAATTGTAATTTCAGTTCAATTGTAAATTAAGTTAAATTCCAATTTCAGAAGTATTTTTTCTTGTTCCTTTTGTAGTTAGTATTTCTGTTTATTTTTCTAGCGTTTTCAAGTTTCTAGACACGCTGTTTGTGTAAGTCCGAGACTAATAATGTTTCATACTTAAGAGCACATTACAGAAGCTGTTGGCAAACCTTAATAAATAAATATAGACAGACGGGAACGTGTTCAGATAAAATAATAGACTTTTAGCCACATCTTTTGTTTTGAAATTCTCGTTTACACTACTTTTGCTAAAACATTTTTGCTGCTTTCAATTTATTTTCGCGAACAATGTTGACATGAAAAGTTAACATAACATTTTCTCCTTACATTTCTGTACGAATTTTATGAAAGTCCTTCATTACATTGATTAACTTTAAACTTGGCAAAGTTGTACACTAATCAGTAGATTGCTTTATCTCCAACATCACCTCAGTCTCCTGTAACCTCGTACAACTCCTGAAACGCTTCAGCCCGTAATTGCGCAACTTGTTCAAGTCTTGAACTACCCTATTCTGGTGCATCTTGTAAGTTTTAACAATACAAATCTCAATTTTACCTTGCAACTTTGCTCTTTGCTCCATTGTTCGGTGTAAAGTACAAGAATCTATGGTCGTAATAGTGTCACCGTCGTCTTTTCTGCTCTTAGTATCTACCTGTGTTCGTTTCAATGTATTTCTGAAATTTTATATTTTGGTTATTTTATTAAAAATATTATCAAGGGGACAATACTACTATAATAACTTTTAGGAACGACCGCAGTCAAATCTCAGTCTGTCATTTTGACAAATTGATTTACACAAATCTAATTTACCTTTTTTTTAATTTACATCGGATTGCGACTTGTTAGTGTACGTTTTCAATTAGTAGATTTTGATTTTTCATTTTGTTGGGTCTTTATTTAAACGATAAAATATGTGAATAAATGACCAAAGTAATACGCAATAACTGATGCGCCATTTTCTTTTTCAGTACCACTAGGTGTTCTCTCAGAAAAATATGAGAGTCCGTCTGAGAGAGATGAAGATTCTACCAGTTTCGACCATAGCAAAGCACTTTTTGATGAATCAGGTAAATATGGTCACCACCTATCAAATTCATCTTAATGATATAAGATAAAAGATGATTTACGTTTTATGTTTTCATTTCTTTAGAAGAGGCAGGTGAAAAGTGGGGCGAACCAAATGCTGATCCTGCTCTGCAGCCATCGCTTGATGATAGTGTCCCACCTACTCGTTCCGAAGGTGAACTAACTACGATGATCCAGCCGAAAAAGAACATCGATAGAAATGAAGGGAAACCAGGTATTATTTTATTTAGATTTTGAACTAGGCAGGCTAAGTTCCTAAGTTCTAGATGAGATGTCAATCTGATTAATGATGTCATCACCATCATCATCCATAGCCAGACTTCAGCCACAGCTGGGCCTCTTTTTGTTTGTGCATATCTTCACATTTTTGAGTCAGTCTCATCTAGGTTTTACCTTCGACGGCAACAATATCGTTTATCCATCTTGTCTTGTCTTCTACACTTTTTTCTATCTAATTCAGATACTTTATTTGAAAAAGTCGAACTAAAACCCAATTTACGAAAAGGCAATATAAACAAATCCTAAATTCCCCTTCTACTCCACCTTAATAACTTCATTCTCAATCGCAATCCATAAATTTCGAGTAATTAGGTTCACCAATTAAACTCCAAACAAACATAATACATCAATGTATTAGTGTCGAACCAAAACTAGAACGCATTAGTTAATTTCGTTCAAATATTCAGTGCAATTAGAAAATATTTGTTTGTTTCAGAACCACAACACGGTAGCTCGGTGTTACTGTTATCTGTTAGTATAGGACTACTATTGTTTATAATCATAATTGGAGCATTTATTGGCGTCAGATGTTATATTAATCGCAAGAAAGATCATTCCAAGAATGGAGATATGTATACTACTGAAGCTCCTAACGTCTTCAATGATGCATTTTCTGATATTGATAATGACGCGGATATCAGCCATATATCCGGAACGTTCCACGATCCTATACATCCAGATATGATTCTCTACAAGAATGTTCCAGGAAGCAGAGGAACTCTTCGAGCTATGAAACCATTATGTACAATTTACCCTTCTAGTGTAGAAGCAAATATGTACGGTAACGTCGACTATGTGCCTTCACATACGAGAGAAATGGCACCAAGGTTTACGAGAAGCAGGAGCAATGAAGAAGAAATGGAACCAAATGTTATGACTAGTCCCAGGAGTTTAGGAGCGCATTCCAGTAACTACTACTACGGCTGACGTCACGACGACGGAGGCAGAAACGATGCCTCCAGGACATATTGCTTTTAGGGTGATCTCGAGTAAGTGCACAAAAGAATAGAATGCTTATAAAGCAACGGTTTGTGTAAAAGTGATGGATAAAATATGGCACTGTCAAAGACTATGGATTTGTTTGTGAGATTTTTGATTGTTACATTATATTAGTTTAAGGATCTTGATTGTTCTGTAAGTTTTCCTATTCATTGTTCAATCTGTCACGCTCATTAGAGATGCACCTATGTATCTACTTTTGCATATCGTCAACTCAGCACTTTTATATTTCAAACTATTACTAGAATCCCATCTGTGATGGTTTATCATATTATCCTCTACGAGTCTAAATATAGAAAAGATTATTTGTATAGAAATTGAAGCTTCATTTATAACATTTTCGCCCCACGTGTAGAGAAATGTAAATCCTTTTATATCATTTTTTTAAATAAAAATGCGGAAAATGTGTGTTTCATTTGACGGTTGCGCCAAAAAGATGTACAACAAAAATAAATGGGTAGGTCATTAACCTCAGTTACGCGATATATATTTTCTTGTTAAAATGCGATGTAATGGTCGCGTGGCTGATGTCGTTATTCATGGAAATTACGGGGAGATCCCGGTGGCTATCACTCAAGAAGCTAAATAGGGGAGAAGGATAATGGAAGGTCGGATAACAACGAAGTTATGCATATGAAAAATAAAAGCAATAGATTATGAAAATTGACGTGTTGTTTCAAGTCACGAACATGCAATTTTGGAGCGAAATGTGTCCAAATTCTGTTTTTATAATCGCGGAATATAAATTTAATGTGCGCTACCACAGTAACAAACAATTTGTTTTTGTTGCTTTTTAGGGTTCCGTACGCAAAGGCTGTCAGACGGAACCCTATTGCTAAGTCGCCGTAGCCTGTCCGTTCATACATATATCACAGGGCTGTTAATAAGTAGACACATGAAATTTTCACAGAATGTGAATTATTATGGCCGATAAAACAACAAATAAAAATAAATAATTATGTCTGCAGTGTTAAATATGGTGATACAGAACCGTTCAACACTCACTGGATTTTTTATTTAAAAATTCATACTTTTTTATGTCACTGAAGCTTTAATAAATAGTTGTCTATTTGCTATAGCATTGCGTGGCTTAAAAACATAGTTAGGTATCTACCACGCAATTTACAGGTCACTATCTATCAACCTACCTAGTTGTTGGACACTACAAACTCTCACACCGAAGTATTGTATCATGGGTGTGTTTACAAACATAAACTCACAAATAGTTTGACCTGGAACAACTACCTATGGGCCACAAATTCCCGTCGCTGCACACAGCGCTGCAGCCACTGCGTCAACCGTATCGTTAAAATATCCTGCTTATCTTTAGAACAAAACATTATTTTATAAGGCTGTCCGCCCACGTTAGAAAATCGGTGACCGATTTTTTTGTCGGAGAGAATCTCATAATATGAATACCAAGGCAGATGTCCTACAAACTGTCAGTCCTATGAAACCATGGAACTATTGCACGGTGTGATAATCAGTCCTACAAAAAATCGGACGTAGGTGCAGACCCTAAAACATTGCTAAATCTTCATAGCATTTACAATACTGAAGGAATTGGCCTTTACCCCAAAATTAAAAACTTTCAAAATGTAGTCGCAATCTCATCTCAACGAGACAATCAATGTCAAAAACTTGTCAAAATGTACATAAATTAGAGACATTTTTGACAGACTAAGACATAGAATATGAATGAACGTTACACGAGAATTGCCCCTCTGATCTCAAAACTTCTGAAAATTCAATACCCAAGCAATATTCATCGATTGTAAAGTTTCATTACCAAGTACGAAAGGCGATAAAAATTTCATTGAAGCAAGGAACGGGCTCACTGGCTCGGGTCTTGAATCCCGAGAAGGAATCTGCATAATTTTACAACTGTAATCCAAAGGTTCACAACTTTGACGCCGTATCAATAGTTAAGAGTTAGTTTCTATCGTAATCTGTTCAATAATTCTCGTTGATTATGCGGAGCACCAGAAGGTGGAATATTGGATTGAACTTTGTGATTTATCTGGTAATTATAATGGGAACTAGTTTAATTGGTTATCTATACTAATTTATAGTAATATAATAAAGCTGGAGAGTAGTTTTTTTGTTTGTTTGAACTAGTCTTTGGAACTGCTAGTCGGATTGGAAATAATATTTTTGTATATGATAGCCAGATTTATGAGGAATATTATATGCTATATAACATTATGCTGGGACCCAAGGGAGTGGAGCAGTAACCAAAGCGATAACTTAAGGTGAATATGAAAAAGTCGCAGGCAAAAGCCAGTAGTTTCTATAAAAAGTTGAGAGGAGTAGGTGGTACCTGTACTTGATGCTCATATTGTAAAAGGTAAACAAAGAATGTAAACACAAACAAACAAACTCATTACACCAGGGATGGCGAACCAATGACCTAAATGACACACCTACCAGTGTTGGCACACGTCAAAATAATTCCGGGACACCAATAGTTGCAAATCCATGTATTTCAAAGAGGGAGGGAGAGCAAAAAAAAACATCTTTTATTAAAGAAATATTTTCTAAAAAAGAATTTCGAATTGCAAATAAAGACTTTAAAGTTAAACGCATCTAGTTTTATTTGTCTACATTATATCGCTACGTGGAATTTTTTCATCGTACGTTCGTACCACATTATTTCGTCCAATAAAGGTTCGCCATCCCTGCATTATACGGATTAAGTTAATGCAAACTGGGAAGGCTTTAAAGGTAGGTAATGTGTCATAATGTATGTGAACTGTAAACTACACGAAACGATGTACCGAAACAAAACGTAGTACATATCGTAACTACACGTATGGTAAATGTCCCGTTGGTCTCGTGGTGGCAACTGCGACTGTTGAGTGCGAGGTCTTGGGTTCGATTCCCAGATCCGGCAAAAGTGTTATTGTTTTTTTCCATTAGTAATTTTTTTGTAGCAGGCCGGAGTTTGGAATTGACGGTGTGATACCCCCGTGCCTCGGAAAGCACGTAAAAACTTTGGTCCTGTGCTTGATCTCTCCCTGGTTGTATCGGATTGCTATCTCGTCAGGCTATGAGAGTTAGGAAGAGGGAGTGCATCTGTGTTTGTGCACGAACTTGTGCAGTATAATATCCACTACAGTGATCGAAATCAGTCTAAAGAATACATACATTTTTTTTTTTTACACACGTAGTGTTTTCATGCAGCAACTTAATAAATACATTTGTAAGCTACTAAGCTATTTAAAATATTCTCTCGATTCTTTTAAAATAAAACCGAACAGCGTAAAGCTTTGACTGCGCCAAAGTTTCATACCAACATAAATCGTTTGGAATAAAAAAGGCGGGAAGTTTATTCGGAGTTTCCTAGAGCGAGCTACAACCTACATGAGCTCAGTCGTGCGGCAAAACTTCATTATTCAGAACTCCGGTCCGGTTAGTTCACGCTGTGATGGTTAGATGGCGTTAAACACATTTTTGTGAGGAGCGCAAAAATGCGATGCGATATTGTTTCTTTTTGTTTGTACTGAATTCAGTTTTTAGTGGAACATGAAGTTTTTTGTTGTCGTAGTTTGTTTTTAAATACAGTGTGTGAAAACATTCGATCTAGATAGAGCTGTTTTGTCAAATAACGAGTAATGCCTTTATTAAAACAAAATACGGCGCTGTTGGCTGTAATGTTGACTGAGTTAAATGTCTTTTATTAAATACAGATTTCACGACTCAAGCTGGATTTTATTAAATAATATAAAGAAGACGCTAGCATTATTTTTCCACTGCAGGGCAAATATTTATTGGTGATGGTTAGTATTTATAATAAAGCATAATTTTCAAATAATTTGAGCCATCTCCTGATTACCTATTTAAAAATATAAAAAATAGGTATAGCTATTAGATAGGTACCAACTTATTGGATTAAAAAGTACCACCTACTTGGTAAACACCCTTAGTAAACCAAAAACATAGGTCCTTAAAGGCAAGTCTAGATTTTTTAATTTTCTCCTACCCATATCCTGAAAGCTATACCTAGGCATAAAAGTAAATAGGTGCATCGGGTTCTGATAAAGGTTGCTGATAAAGTTTGATGGCAGATTGCAGTACCTACGGTGTATACGTATTGAAATAACAAAGGTATATCGGTAAATGTACCTAGCACAATATACCAAGTCTGACTGTCATTGTTTCGCATACGAATTCAAGTCAATCTTGTCAGTATATATGGAGTTTCCTGCCCAGTCTTCTCCATACGAAACTACCTTTTGGAATGGGTAACTAGATTCAATAGTTTTAATTATTTGACGTTCAAAAGTGCCTTTTAATGGTCTAATTGAAATATTGATTTGACTTTGACTTTGACAGTATGTTTGGAGTATTGGCACACATTAACTAATAGTTCCTAGGTATTGGAGTGTAGCGTGGCAATGTAACGTAGTATGTCTTTAACTACTGTAATTGGCCAATGACCGCATTATGTTACATCAAAGTAAATAGTTAATCTATACTAATAATATTATAAAGAGGATTGAATGGTGTACCTGTTGTAGGTGTACCAATGACATTGGTACACCTCTTCTTATTATACCGGTAATACATACCGGTCAAACTGTGGGTGTACACTGGACTAATGTACACCCACAGTTTGACCAGTATGTTTAGGTCCCAAGTAATAGGAGACGAGCCTATTGCCATTAAAAGGGACCAAATCCCAACTCCGAGTTGCTACTGAGAATTTCATAGAAAAACCCAATAAACTTTTTGCTCAACCTGGAAATCAAACCCAACACCTTTAGCGTAGGTAGGTGTCGCGCTTAGGACAACTAGGCTAACGAGGCAGTTATTAGAGGTAGGTAAAGAAACGCATCATTAATTTGCAATCAAATCAGTAGATACTTTCGGCCCCAAACAAACTATTTTAAGTTCCATTCATTACAGACCAAAAAACTTGTCAGTACCTATATATTTTTGAAAATACATTGCCTCTTATTGCCTACCCTTCACCAATAATACTACTACAAACGAAGACATCCTTAGACTCCCAAACAAAAAAAGGCAAAACTGTAAACCAGAGAAACGTTCGCTATCTAAGCAATTCCTTCAAAACACGGTCCGTTTGTACCCCATGTCGTTACACTGCTGATTTATTATTATAGGCCCCATTTGTTTCTTTAGTATGCATGTAAATCCCACAAAGGATTACTTATACCAATAGAAATCGGTACGTGCCGCGAATTCTGCGTTTCTTTAACTTGTTTTTAGTTTTTTTTTTTTTAAGTAGGAGTTTTTCCTGTATCGTGTGTGCGTTTAGGAACATATTTTGGGGTCTCTATACATTTTAGCGGGCGATGTGTTCAGTCTTTTTCGATCCTTATTTTTATATCATTGGCGGGCTGGAAAGCCGACGACCCATTTCATGTTAATTGGTCACCGCTTCCTTTAGACATCTGCCGTTCTAGAGACTACTCATATGCCTGTAATTACACCAGCACCCATATTTACCCTTTAATACGGAACACAGCAACGATACTTGCCGGTAGAAATAGGTAAGGTGGTAGTACTTCCCCGGATGAGCTCCTTCAGTAGGAGCTCTACTATTGCTAACTAACATAATAATATAACATAATATTAAACTATATACCATTACATAACGTGAAGTCTTATAAGACTAGAATTTTATGTCGATTTTGTGTATATAACTTTTATACATCAACTGTTCAGCAAAAATAATATACAAACTGATCCGCGGCATTCCTAGCCTACTGTTATGCAAACGAATTTACAGTTTCGAAAGGAGTGTGCCATGTACAATGAGAGTGACAAAAGAGCACAAGCGTAAATCGTACACCCAGTCGAACTCACGTAGTAAGCCATTTCTTTACACGACTTTGACTCCCTCACTGCATTCCAGTTTATGAGTTTATACATGTTTACAATAACCTTTTAGTTCTAGACAAGTGTTCAAGCTTTGGCGGCACTTATATCAAAGCTAGCCTTTCTCTATTCGAGCCACGTCTGCGGCAACAAAGTCATAAGCCCTGTCGAAAGTTCTCAAACTCAACCGTCGCGCGACGCCAGACAACCTCACGAAAATGGCAATTTTAGGAAAATACTATCTTTAACATCACACTTAAGTCTCTAACTAATTCTTTTAAACTGTTATTTTGAACAAGTCTTTAAGAAAAGGCATTTTTGCCAGCTTGTTTTAATGCCTCGTTTAAACTTTAATGTTATTCGTTGTTACTATCGGTGTTCACATTTTGCTGCCAATCTTAATTTGAATTTTATTTACATTTGATTTAGAATGACTGTATTTCTCGAAAGGAAGCACTACACCGTCATTTTACCTGTTAGATATGATACAGTCCCACTATAGGCTTCTAGCCTGTTGCCACTAACCGGACAGTAATCCCAATGAGAAATGACAAATTGTAAAAATATAATATAATTCTGTGTCTGACTTGGGAACTGAACCCAAGCCCTTCTACTTTCAACCACATGACCAATGAGGCAAAACAATAATGAAATGCAAAATATTTTTTTAAATAAGAATACAATAGGTTTTTTATTTCTTATTTCAATTTTGGATAGACATAATGGTAATATTTCAAACTATATTTTTGAACAGTTTACAATTAATATAAAACTGATTTTATAAATACAATTTCTACTTTAATAAAATAGTTTACAAAAAATATTTTTCTAATATATTTTCCATTATATTTGGGAAACCGTATCCAAAACATTTTGAAATTGAACTGTAAATCAGTGGCATTGAACTTACAATGAAAAACAGTGAATTTATAAGAGCGTACATAACTTGTTTTGCATAATACATTCAAATATATCCAATATGGCGCACATTTTCAATACGAGTGAAAGTTTCCATAATGTTCTAGTCAAAACAAAAGATATCGTATTTGTTTTACAGACGTTGTGAGTTACTAAAGCGTCTGGTTAAATAGTGTTTTTGAAATATCTCTCTTGATATATTCTTTGAGATTTCATATTGTTGGAAAATTGACTTTCTTGTCACTGGTTTCTTTGTGAAGGGGACTATGAATATTTATATTGGTCTTGCCATATTCAGAACTGCTGTAAAATAATGTCGTAGGTACTAGTTAAGGATTACCCTTTTTTTTAGCCCGTACTGTCCCACTGCCGGGCAAAGACCCCCCCCCCCCCCCCAATTCCTTCCATTTGCTCTTTGCCTGAGCCACCTCGAATCAGCCCTCGTGGTACGCGTCCTGAGCGTCTCGCTACCTCTTTCAAGGCCGGTCTCGGCAAATTACCCTTATGGATGTGAAAATAAACTTGATAGTCTTTCATATTTATTGGTTGAGCGATTAGCTGCTACGCTACGTGGCGCGAGTTCGATTACCGCACGAAATAATGATCTACAGATAATTATTCCGGATCTGGCTGTTTGGGTTTATATCTCTGTAAACACACCCACGATACAGGAGAACTTCCAAGCATGAGGATAGGTTTTTTTTTTGGTAAAATTTGTAATGTGGCATTTATTTTATTATACTCTCGCATTGCTACATGCAATCACAAATATTACAATTGTGTAAGACTTACAACTATCTCAAACTAACTTTAATTAAGAACGCGAAAGTCTTTAGTCAGTTCAGAAATTACTAATTTCTAACTTCACACAACTCCACAGTCTATTTTCTCCAATTACAGCCACAGAAAATATTTGTTTTACAAAAATAACATCGCACGAAATCGAAAGCGTTTTCATGCGATCACGTACGAACGAATCCAAATTGTACGTAAGCCTCTTGCGGCCGTGACTTGTTGGAGAGACACGTGTGCTACCCTAATCGACATCTTAATGATCACTGAATGTACGCACCGTGTAATTATCTTCAATTTTCTGAGTAATTTTACTGAAGATCTGGTTGGTGCGTGAAATTTATTACAATGGGATGGTAGTTTAAATCTTGATATTAAATTGACGTGTTATCAGACTGGAATATTTTCAGAGGAACGCACTAAAGACCTGGCCATACTGGAGTGGATAACTTGTAGGCGGTTGCGGTCAAATACTACAGCAGTAATTTGTGGACCCACAAGGTGGACGGACGACCTGATTATGATCGCAGGAAGACGCTGGATACAAGCCGCTTCCAACCGGTTCTTTTAGAAATCTGTGGGACAGGCCTATGTCCAGCCGTGGACGTCCTGCGGCTAATATGATGATGATTTTTATGAACGGGTCCACACCAACACAGGCAGCGCAATACTGCAGCAGTATCCGACTGTGCTTTGTATTAATTTGACATGTTATCAGACTGGAATGTTCTTAGAGGAACGCATTAAAGATCCGGCCACACTGGAGTGGACGACTTGTGGGTGGGGCAGTTGAGTTCGAATCACAAATACTACAGTAATTTTTGAATGGACAGATCTTCATCATCACAGGCAGTTTTATACATACATCACGCCTGTATTTCCAGAAGGGTTAGGCAGAGGAGTACCAATGTACACCCACAGTTCGCCGGTATCTTTAGGGCCCACGTAATAGGGGCGATCTTACTGCCGTTAACCGGGCGCAAATCCTAGCTCCGAGCTGCTACTGAGAATTTAATAGACAAACCCAATGACACTTTTTGCTCGACCTGGGAATCGAACCCAGGACCTCTAGCGTAGCAGACCCACAAACATGCAGCGTGTAGCGTGCGTAACATACTCATAAATATGAAATAGTTTTAATTATAAAAACCAACTCAAAAATATGATAAAGAAAACTGCTATATTTGCAAAAAACAGCTATTTTTTGTTCACATATTAGCGTTGGTCTCGTTTTCATCTTTCTGAATATCGGTAATGAAATAAAAGCTACTGTATAATGTTGACTCCTGTATATATTTCATACAAATATCGCAAAGAGCACACTTATACATGTTTTCTTTTAAAAATGTTAATGCACTCTGCTCTTGTTAAAATAAACTAAGTAAATGCATTAGGTGTGGTATGAAAATGCTTTTTATTACGTTTATATGTTTCTTCGTAATGCAGCTTTACTTTAGGATCGAGTTGGCTCTTTCGCTGTGAGATTTAATTAATTTCTTCATAGTAACGTTATTTGTTTAATTGTTTTTGTTAGTCTATTGTTTATAAGTTGCCACCATGTAGCGAAGCTTGGAAGTAAGTGTTAGGGCCTCCGCCCACCTTTGACTTTTTCTAGGACCGATTACCGGATCGTTCAATAGGTCCACTGTTTCGTGAGACCGATTTTTTGTAGGTCGTGTCGAAAATCGGTAACCGATTTTCTGACGTGGACGGACAATAAAATAGGGTTTTGTTTGAAAGATAAGCAGGATATTTTGACGATACCATTAAAGCAGTAGTTGAGCTATTGATTGCTGAGCTACGTTTCGCTGGTATGATTCAATTGGTGTGGAGCAAGCAAATATTTAAGTGGCCCATAGGTAGTTGTTCCGGGACTGGCCGTTTGTGAGTTTATATGTTTGTAAACGTACCCACGATACAGGAGAAATTCTTAGTGTGGCGTTAGGTGTTTTTAAAAACACCATCACCATCATCACCATCACGCCTGTATTCCCCGAAGGGTTAGGCAGAGGTGTACCAATGTACACCCACAGTTCGCCGGTATATTTAGGTCCCACGTAATATGAGGCGAGCCTATTGCCATTAACCGGGCACAAATCCAAACTCCGAGCTGCTACTGAGAATTTCATAGAAAAACCCAATAACACTAAAACAAAATCAAATCAATTTTTTTAAAAACAAAGTCTTTAAAATTGGTCTTTATTAAATATTATTGGTATTTTTTTTAAGTTCACTACAACTAGTTATGGTCATTTTTCCTGCAATTATCAGAACGCAAATTTAAGCCTTATTGCTTCAGGGATAAAGCTGCATATCTGGGATATTTCTAGCTAATTCAGATTCAGCAAGCATTATAAGGAACAAAACATTATCAAGAAACAGTTTTTTGAGTTGAAGGATCCTTTAGAGGCAAACGCAATTTAAGAGTCCCATTTAAACACAGTTACACAACTTAAAACAAAAATCTTAGGGATTCTGTGAAACGTTAGTCGCAATACGCTGGCTATAAGCTAAAGCGAAACAAAGTACTAACTTATTTTACTAAAGCCTGTACACATAATAGATAGATACAGAAAGCTTACTTCATTCAACTGATGAAAATAGACGCATCCTTACAAAGACAACCGATTTATAACCAACTTAAAAAAGGAGGAGGTTATCAATTCGGTTGTAGTTTTTGTTTGGGACCTCAAAACTCCTTCATTTAACAACAGATTTGTATTTATTTTATTTGAATGGTTGTACCTGTTGTTATTTGAATGACGGGCCTGTTGGTCTAGTGGTTAGCGGCCCTGACTGCTAAGCCGGAGGTCGTGGGTTTGATTCTCACCCAGGACAAACTTTGTGTGATGAGCATGATTGTTTGTTCAGTGTCTGGGTGTGATTTATCTATGATATGTATTTATTTATAAATTATATAAGTATGAATATCAGTTGTCTGGTTACCATAACACAAGCTCTGCTTAGCTTGGGATCAGATAGCCGTGTGTGAGTTGTCCCAAGATATTTATTTTATTTATTTATTTACCTACTTTTGGATTGGTCCCATAGCGTCTGTAGGTATCCTCGAACAAATTCAACCCTAACCTCTTTAAAGTTAGAGTGAATAGGCTTCTTCTGGGTAAGCTCACTCCATCGTCGGCTTTGTCTCTGTCACCTCTTACTTAGACTAGAGTCAAGACCAAACCCATCTCAAATAATATAAAATGCCAGTTATTTTTTCAAAATCCGTTTAGTAGTTTGGTTTTTAAACAAAAATAACTGAAAAAAATTTACATCCAATTAAATTAAATTACCTACGTTCTTCTTGTAACTTTTCAGTGGTGTTAATTTTGATAGGTATTTGTGTTTGCTGTGTGTGTGCCGTGTCCATGTGTGCGTGCATTTTCATTTGTTTCATGAAGTTGACCTTCTGTGTCTGTTTGCCTCATGGCCTGGATGTATGTAGTACTGAGGGATAGTGCTCCCAATGTAAATGGAAGTGGTCGCTGGTGGGTAGTCGCGTCGCAAGTTCTGTTTTAACCTAGTCTTTCTCCGCTACTCTCTGTTATATATGTATATCTATAAGTGTGTTTATTAAAATATTATCTGCCTTTATTTTATTGTTGTATTATTCATTTGCAAGACTGAAATTCAGTAGAAATTGTCAGAGTGAAAAAGTTATATATTTTCTCATCAATGCGTATTTTTTTTGTTTTGTTTTGGATCACACTTGAGAACTTCCTGGTTGCGGAGATATTGAAGAGCAAAGATCCAACTTTTACCTGGTATTATCAAAACAAGTTTAATGTTATAACTAAATTTTAAATATGCCTACGACTCCTGTACTGTTGTATGTACTCGTAAGTATAATGTTCTGCGCGCACTAAAATAAACAGAGAAATTTCACATTAAAAATAAAAGTCATTTCCTAGCAATATATTTGCAGAAAATTACTGTTTACATTACTGTCTATCAAAGACGGGACGCGTAGTCAATGACTACGTCCTCTTACAAACATAAAGACAACAAACATAACCTCCTTCAAAATGTAGCATAGACTAATAAAAATTAATAGCCCAATCACAAACCACCATCAATCCTTTAATAAACAAAAGGCAGAGTGGTAGATACTCACCACCAAAGTCTTTAAGGGAAGTATCAAATGGAAAGCCTTTCTTGATACCGTGTTGTACGGACCGGACGTGCGCCGGCCACGCGCCGGACCCTTTTTTTTTTTTTTTTTTTTTTATAGACAGGAAATCATCAAATAACTTCCCCCGCCCTGGGCGGGGCGTGAGGGAGTGTCAGACTTTTACTGACTAAAACCCGTCTATGTTCCTTCATGTGCCCTTTGCATTCCGGGGGCGCGGTATCTCTTTCGAACAACCCGCAGCCCCGGCAGGCATCGGCCCTCAGTGGCCCCATCCAATTTGCTGACAACGCGCCGGACCCTTGTATTAACAGTTTACGATCCCCGGTACGTGTCCGTAGTTAAAGTCGTGGAAATATTTCGATTGCACTGTTGGCATCGAATATACCTTTTGTACTTCTTATCTACGTTCTTTATTTTCTACCAAGTTTGGTTGCCAAGTGTAGGTTTATTATTTGGGATGTTTATTTTAAGAGTATGTTTAAATAAATACCTAGTACATGATAATAGAATACTATATAATGGTAACTGCCCCGTTGGTCTCGTGGTCGCAAGTGCGACTGCTGTGCAAGGGGTCCCGGGTTCGATTCCCAGGTCGAGCAAAAAGTGTTATTGGGTTTTTCTATGAAATTTTCAGTAGCAGCTCGGAGTTTGGATTTGTGCCCGGTTAATGACAATAGGCTCGCCCCCTACTATATGGGACCTAAATATACCGGTGAACTGTGGGTGTACATTGGTACACCTCTGCCTAATCCTTCGGGGAATACAGGCATGATGGTATACATATATCTGTACATATATTAGTAATATCTAGTATTCAGTATACAGAATACATGTATAATAGTAATATAAAATGGCCGTGTGAGGCCTTGAAAACGCTGGCGAGATCACTTAGAGGTTTATGGGAGATTGGGCTGAAGATGTATATTCTATTTATGTGTATATCTCAGTAGCAGCTCGGAGTTAGGATTTGTGCCCGGTTAATAGCAATAGGAACGCCCCCTATTACATGGGATCTAATCATACCGGCGAACTGTGGGTATACAATGGTACACCTCTGCCTAACTCTTCGGGAAATACAGGCGTGATGGTGAAAAGCTAGCTATGTTTTTTTTTCTCTACCCGGGCGGGTAGAGAAATAAAAAAAACATATCTCAAAATTTCAGCCATTTTAAAATGAAGTAGATCTGAAGACTCTTGGATCTATTATTTGCGTGCTCATTAGATACCTAGAGGAAAAAGAAAATCAGTTTCGGAAAAAGAATTCCAAAAAAAAAAGAAAATCTCTAGGTAGAAAAACAAAAGTGAATTTACAGAATGGCGTTCAAACGTTCGGATAGTCACCTGGCTAATCAGGAATCGAGATGAAATCGAACAAAAGTAATATAACTTTCCTTATTGAGAATATTAAGTAAAATCGGGCTCGGTCATACGTATAATTAAGGAACCTCAAAGTTCGTTATAATCGCCGGATTGTCGGATTGGATGTCTTGAATAACTTGGGCTATAGAATATTATAGGTATTATTTTGGAACCTACGTACAATTTATATCTATATAATAAAGCTGAAGAGAATTTTTGTTTGTTATTTAAACGAGCTAATTTCTGGAACTATCAATCGGATTGTTTTGTATATTAAGTCAGATTCATGAGGAATGGTATAGGCTATATAACATCACGGTACAACCTACGGGAGCGGAGCAGTAACCAAAGTCGTAACATAACGCGTTTGAAAAAAAACAACCACCTAGACGATGCCTGTCTGTGCTGTGTTCGCGAATGAATAAAATACATTCTTATCAGAAGGTATGTTTGGAGTATTGTGAGATGAGCGTGTGAATGTTATTTAATGCTATCTTTTTGACTAGTGTATTTGGCTAATGATACTTTTGTGTAAAACTAAAATAAAAAATAAGTAATAAATAAAACTGAATTGATTGTAGTTAGTAGAATCTTAAAATTGATAAAGACGCTTTCTCAAGTTATTAACTATTTTCGGTCCAGGTCTCACGATGTTTTTTTTTGACCAATGTCAGTGATGACCAATATAAACTTTGAAAGTATGTATGAATAGAATAAGTCACATTGGTTCTTACCCAGAATTATTCCTATAGGTAGATGAATATATTGGTCTTATTCCCACAACTTTATGTATGAGGGGCGGGGACGTTAACCAATAGGACATTAGGATTTACGAGAAACCTTAAACGTACAACGATCTCTAAAAACGAACAAAAAGCCCTTATTACTTCTACGTTAAAGTTTAATATAATAAGGTACTTGTACTAGTAGGTGGAACACAAAATAGAACGACAACAAAAACAAGTTTTCTGAAAAATAACCAGCCAATTTGCTCATAAAATATTAGAAAAACACTTGAACCAAAATGCTTGTGAAAATAATAAATTGTCATTGAAGAGTAGGTAAACGAGAAAAATATCATAAATCATCTGTCAGTGATGTTTAGATGGGTATTAGATATGGTGTATTAAAGGATTTTTGGCGATCATTTGGAAAGGAAATAAAAATGTAGGTTTAATGGTGGTAATTTTTGGCCTTTTTGGATAACAGTACAAAGAGCGAACAATGTGTGTGTGAAAAATGATATGAAAGAGAAGGGAGTCAGTGATAGCATGACGGTTGACAGGTTGGCATGGAAGAAGAAAACATGTTGCGCCGACCCCAAGTAACATGGGATAAGGGCAGGATGATGAAGAGTACAAAGAGCGAACAAGGCGTATTAAACGTAATTTAAAAAAATAGAACTAAAAACTCTGTTTTGTTTTATTTTATATCATTGGATGGCAAACAAGCCAACGACGGCCCACCTGATGTTAAGCGGTCACCGCTGCCTATAGACTTATGCGGAGGCCTTGCCAATGCGTCGCCATCCAAGAGGCAAAGTTGAAATATCTCTCACTTACGAGTACTACTATACAGTGTCCAAAATTTACTACACCTGCACTTTAGGGGACATTAAGTACGCTACTGATGTCGCTTTAAAAAAAATATAAGACTATCTAAAATCATCGACTTAAAAAGAATAAGGTGAAACACAATGTAACATAATAAAGAAAAAAGATATAAGCCAAGGCCAAGGATGACCAATTCTTGACAGCGCCCGTTCACGAACATGACGCGTATATCAGCACCATTTTTTGCTCAACCATTTTGAATCGCGTGGCGTATGACCAGTATTGGACTGTTATAGTTTTTAGCACTGTCTGAATATAATCCGACAACCTGTAAGATTGGTTCAGGCCATGGTCCGGAGCGAGGGGGAATGGGAAGCAGTCGCCTCCTTCTGCGAAGCTGTAATGCTAGAGAAGGAGGCGGCGGGACGGGAGAGAGAAAGGAGGGTCCCCCGTCCCAGCGGCCGCCGCGGTAGACGATCCGGGCGTCGGGAGCCACGTGACGACTCCCGGCCACCGTAGACGCGGGTCTGTGGACGGTGAGCAATGGGTAGCTCACCGTCCGTACGTTCACTAGCGACAGACCGTGTCGACGGCGCGTTCGTGTTCCACGCGCGCCTCAAAGAGATGTCAGCAAAATTGGATGGGGCCACTGAGGGCCGATGCCTGCCGGGGCTGCGGGTTGTTCGAAAGAGATACCGCGCCCCCGGAACGCAAAGGGCACATGAAGGAACATAGACGGGTTTTAGTCAGTAAAAGTCTGACACTCCCTCCCGCCCCGCCCAGGGCGGGGGAAGTTATTTGATGATTTCCCGTCTATAAAAAAAAAAAAAAAAAAAAAAAACCTGTAAGATTCCCTCTTCTATCGGTATTGTGTATGTCTATTGTGTCTGAAATTGTAAGCTTTGTGGTCATTCCAACGTTCCTACAATTTGAGAATGAATTCAGACGTCAGAATTCGAAGCGGTCCAAATCCAGACCAGTGGAATATATTGTATTGTTTTGGTGTTCCTATCGGATTATACAATCGCAAGCACATCTGAACGCAAACCTGGCCTCAGGGAGATTGATGCTATCTTTTGATAGTACTTTATAAGAGCAACGCTTGTTTGTAACAAAAAAAAAAACTGATATTCTTAGACTAACTGCCACTCACAGCAGGCTGTGTGCCATTTTTAGTTATAACTACATAATAACTAAAAAAATCGAGGTGGCGAACTTAGGATCTGGAAAAGATGCTTACACTGATGTGATTTACACTGTCAATTAATATTATGCATCTATACGTGAGGATTTGTAATTGGCTCTCAAGTGACTATTGTTTCCTTTTTTGTTTGTTTTTATTAGCTGTAAGTCCTCCATGTACTTAAATAAATAAATAAATAAATAAGATGTGCATCCACTTTACCCGACATTTATGCAATTAAACTCGAGGGAGAAAACTATATCTAAATTTAAAAAAATACTATTTGGCCTCCTTATACCACTTTGGATTTCAAATCATCTTTCAAAAGCCTATGGCTTCAGAATTAAAATCCGTTGAACCGTGTCTCGTACGGTCGAACGTGCATCATTTAATTTTTCAAACATTTTATGTGCATAATATATTAGAAGCTCAAGGAAACAATGTGAAGGAAGCCACACGTTCTCAATAATATTAGACGTGTGTGATGCATGAGGAAGCCGGTGTATCGCCATTTATACCTGACTGAGTAGATAAAGAGGAAGAGTTATGTTTGGGATGTCTGAGGCTTTCTATCGTGTTTAGAACAACACACCGGGGCTGCGGGTTGTTCGAAAGAGATACCGTGCCCCCAGAATGCAAAGGGCACAAGAAGGAACATGGATGGGTTTTAGTCAGTAAAACTCTGACACTCCTTCCCGCCCCGCCCTGGGCGAGAAAAGGTATTAGATGATTTCCCATCGGTAAAAAAAGGACCACACCGTTTAAAAAGTTCTGGATAAATAATTTATCCAGAACTTTTTAAACGGCGTGGTCAAATAATTATTATTTGACAGATTGTTTATGCACATTCTGTTCCTGTTTGTGCAAATTTTTATTTTCGAATATTCAAAAATAAAGGGGAACAATTTAAACAACAATTGCATTCTTTTCTAAGTGCCAGTCTATCAGTACCACATCTTTTATAAGTTTTTGATATTGATTAACTAAGATGAGATTGCGGCTAGAATTTGATTTTCTAAATCATTAGACGGAATGTTTGGCGCAGTAGGTGAACGATTAGCTGATGTGCTGCGTGTGACAGATTCGATTCCCGCATGGATCTAATATTTATATGGACTACAGATAGTTGTTCTGGGTCTGGCTATTGAAAAATTCCAGGGTAACGTTTTTAATTTAAAAAAATTATACATCCCGCACTGTATATCGGAACATTCATGTGACAAATGGTCCTTCATCCATCAGACACTTATCTCCTTCATAACAGGTCCCATTTACTACCTATGCATAGTTAAATACCTAATCTTATTCACTTCACACTATGTTAATGGTCTCAAGATCCTTGGGGCTATAAATTCAGATATAAAGTGAACGTTAGTACTATTTTATGGTCTTCATAGATGGTATCCTACATTCTCCACAATTTTATGGCTTGTTAGCCATCCTTGGAATTTATAACGTGTCCCAATTATAGCGCTTTAGGTAGCGCTTGGAAACCCATTATTTACTTGCAATTAAATATTTGAGGGTTTGGAACTGAATATGGTGCTGATGGTTTTTGATTAGCATTTTTTATTAGGTCTTGGGTTCGATTCCCAGGTCGAGCAAAAAAGTTTATTGGGTTTTTCTATGAAATTCTCAGTAGCAGCTCGGAGTTTGGATTTGTGCCCGGTTAATGGCAATAGGCTCGCCACCTATTACATGGGACCTAAAAACATACCGGCGAACTGTAGGTGTAGTACATTGATACCTACACCTCTGCCTAACCCTTCGGGGAATACAGGCGTGATGGTATGTATGTATGTTTTTTATTAGGATTACGTATTACCTGAATTACGCTGTTTGCCAGTCCGTCTATTAGCGGGCTGTATTTCATAACAGTAAAAGGTAGAGAGTTACTCTTAACACTTTTTCACAAAGTGTGTATTACTATTACCACTTTTCCCTTGACTGTCAAGCCGACTTAAGAGCCGTGACATTCGAGAGGCAAAAGTTAAAAATTAGGTTTACAAGAAACATATTTCATGTGTGTCGTACTAAATATTGATCAAGGTGGTACAGAACCTTTCATGTACGACACACACTTGGCCAATGTTTCTTTAAGAATGTGCATTCATATCGGTCCCTTTTTTTTATAGATGGGAAATCATCAAATAACTTCCCCCGCCCTGGACGGGACGGGAGGGAGTGTCAGACTTTTACTGACTAAAACCCATCTATGCTCCTTCATGTGCCCTTTGCGTTCCGGGGGCGCGGTATCTCTTTCGAACAACCCGCAGATATCGGTCCCTAATATCATAGCTCACTTCATCGAAATCCATTGAGAGAATTCCTTTCAGAATAAACCCGGGTTCGATTTATATTCAGAAATTAACAGAGAAACTAAGACTGGATTAACTCTAAGTGGAATTGATCATCTCTAAACTGTTATGGCACAATTTAATTTAAGCCTAGCATTTTAAGTACCCCTTAAGTCAAGCAATAAACTTAACGAACAATAAAATTATTGTTGAGTAATAGTTTATGCATCGTCCACATAAAATATGTCAGCTATCTGCAGGGCTTTTTTTGAACGAGACCCTAATTTTATATCTAAAATAAAAGTAGTGTAAGTTACTCCTTATACTATCCGAAATCTGCCAGTGAAAGTCCCATCAAATTCGGTTCAGCCGTTTTGGAGATTTATCGGGACAAACTGACAGGCAAGCAAATTTTTCATAAAATGATTTTTTTTGCTTTACGAGTACTTTTATATGTACGAGTATGTGGTAAAGAACTGTTAGTATAAACAGTAATTTATATTGTTTTATTTATATAGAAGTATGGTCGCCACATTATAATTGTATACCTAATAATGATAACAACCCCAAGCAAAAAGATGAAAGTTCAACATTCTATTAGCACTTTCTTTTCCTATATCTTCCGAGAACATAAAATTCAGCATGTAATCATGTTGACCCGTTAATTACACTGCCAAAAACACGGCAACAACAAAACGACCATGAAAGAATATTGCCACTCGAGTTGGCCCAGCAAAGTCCCGAAAATACGGCATTTTTCACGCAGTAAATTCATAACCTCCCTTTGGAGCTTACCGTAGTCGGCCTAAATGAAATTTAATGCAACATCCAAAAGGGATTTTTCGGAGAAATGTACTAATTGAACGAAATGTTTACTTAGGATGCTTCGGACTCTGCTTAATTAAAATTAAAGTTCTCATATTATTTCTGATTAATGGAACAGTTTTTATTAAAGATCTTGGGAAAAAGTTTGTGTTAATATTAGTTTATGTTATTAATTTAATGATTTTTTTTTAGCTTTCGTACTTCGGAACTGGCAGACGGAATCATTTTACGTTGTTATTATAAACGCGAAAGTTTGTGTGGATGGATGGAAGTGTGGATGTTTGTTACTTTTTTTTAGAATTTGATTTAGCTGAAACTTATCACACATATAATCTGCGGGTTGTTCGAAATTGCGGGTTGTTCGAAAGAGAAACCGCGCCCCCGGAACGCAAAGGGCACATGAAAGGAACATAGACGGGTTTTAGTCAGTAAAAGTCTGACACTCCCTCCCGCCCCGCCCAGGGCGGGGGAAGTTATTTGATGATTTCCCGTCTATAAAAAAAAAAAGCACACATATAATATTGATATAGCTAAACACATATAATAATTATTCTCACCCCGTTTTTGGATGTCCGTGGAATAATTTAAGAATTAGGCATACTCTGAAATCTCATTTTTATTTTGATACGCCATATATCAGACAGTTTGATATGATGGGTATGCAGGGTTAGTTAATGGCCATTTCTTGTATCGTTTTACACTCTGAATAAAATTGGTAAAACATTGGGAATTAGTAATACATTAAGAGCGAGAGAGAAAAAGAGTACCTACATAGGTAGCTATGTAGATACTACCAATGCATAGCCTAAATTATGCCTATGATGATGATGCCTATGTACCTAGATAGGAAGGTTCTAGCCGATGAAAGAGGAATAGGGGAGCTAGTTAATGTTGCCAAAGACGTAGTACAAAAATCTAAAGTCTCACCCAAGTACGCCGCTGCAATCATGACCTAGCGAAATGTGGGATTATAGATCCCACTGACAACCAGGTTATTAAATACGCTACTGTTGCCGTGATAGGCGTGGCCATTAACTGGGTCCCTTAAAAAAAAAGAGTAGCATTTTCATCCAACCTGAGTATTATGAAAAACATTCCCAAACTACTTACCACGTTAAATTGGACATTATTAAGGCTGGGTACAAAGATAATTTTACCTTACCTCCCTACCTAGTACAATACACAGATACAAGTCCATTACAGAAAACTGTCACGTCAACTTTTAACCACCGTTTACTTATCTCTGGGTCCCTAAATTACAATTTCTGAGGTACCCAGTATCAGCCATTGACCTTTACCATTCATCAACTCGCAAACGGGAAAGTGAAAAACATAGATATAAGCTTTTTTAATATTGTGAAGTGTCATGAATTATTGAGGTTGAGCGCACTTGTAGGACACGCGTTTGATCAAATATCGAGAAGGTTATCGCTCTTTGTAGGGACGGTAAAATAAATGTCGTGAAAAAGGTTAAATTTGGAGTTTCTTATGAAACCTTCCTTGTGAAACTGTGTGCTTTGAGTGTAACAGCCGATTTTTGACATTATAAACCGGCTAAATGCGTGTCCGCATACGGAAAGTTCAAAATATTAAAGCTTAGTAATTGGTCCTGTCGGCACCCTTTTTTTACGGGTGGGAAATCATCAAATGATTTCTTCAGCTCTGGTCAGAGAGGAAGAGAGCGTCAGACTCATACTGACTGAAACCCATCCGTGTTCCACCTATTACCCTTTACGTTCCAGGGCCGCGGTGACTCTTTCGAACAAATTCCGCAACCGTGGCAGGCACTGGCACTAGCGGGCCCCGTTTATAGTGCTGACAAATCTTTGAGGCGCAGTTTTTGACAGTTCATAAATACCTAGTATGTCAATTGATGGTGTTGTCACCTACCCTATTGCACAAACGATATACTTGTACGCCTTACTTACATGAAACTCCATAAATAAAATTAAATGTAGCCCAAGCAACTGTCGCCACATTCTCCTGGTAAACACACTGTTTCCAAAGAATTACGAAGATAAGTAAAAAATAAAAATAAAATAATTATAGCCGATTCTAGGAATCATATCAATTCTGAGCCATCACAGTCCGTACGCCTGTCACGTTTTTTATATGAATTTAGCGCAAAAGAGAGAAGAGTTTGTGTCCCCCATTTTTCCTTGTCGGTATATCTCGACATGCGGAATTTATGTATTTTGTACGTCATGAGCTTTTTGACTAGTGCTAGCAGAATGTACGATGTGTTTTTTGAATGTTTGAAGGTGATCGTTTATTTATTTCGGGTGTAAGGAGACATATAACGTTTTCGAAGTTTTACAGTATTTATAATCTAAATATATTATTACTATTTTTTTTACTGCCCCGTTGGTCTCGTGTTCGCAAGTGCGACTGCTGTGCAAGGGGTCCCGGGTTCGATTCCCAGGTCGAGCAAAAAGTGTTATTGGGTTTTTCTATGAAATTCTCAGTAGCAGCTCGGAGTTTGGATTTGGGCCCGGTTAATGACAATAGGCTCGCCCCCTATTACATGGGACCTAAATATACCGGCGAACTGTGGGTGTACATTGGTACACCTCTGCCTAGCCCTTCGGGAAATACAGGCGTGATGGTATATACATGTATTTTTTTTTTCTACGTCATTCTTGGAAAGCCAGTGGGGGTTCAAGGATTTGTAATCTTAGCAGTAATCTTAGTATTTAGGCCCACTTGCACCACAAATCACTAAATACATTTAGTGCCTTAAATTTAGAATATCATTGCATCCCACTCATCACAGTGTTAGACGGTGACAGAGAAAGAATAATAATTTGAATACATTAAACGCTAAATATGTTTAGTGATTTGGGGTTGAAATGGGCCTTAAACTTAAGTATTTTAATCATTAAATCTTAACTTACAGAAATTGTTGATTTACAAAAAAGATTAGTAGTAGTAGTAAGTAGGTAAAGTACAGTACAGATAATATAAAGATAACCGTGTAAATTACCGTTACAATTGCAAAGCATGAGCGGATTCCTAGTTCATGATAAATCACTGGGATAATTTTCTCAATAGGTACACCGATCACACCAACTCCAAACCATTTCTGTCTCACAGAGCATCTACCATCTGACCTCCACAACCGCAAAAGTCACCCCAGAGCCCATTGTAGCAGAATTAAGCATTACTAATTTTGTCCATTAGTTATTTTCCAAATAATTTACGTAATCTATATAAATAAGTCAAATTGAAGTTTCTGTTTGTAATGTCGAAATAACAGCTTTTTACAAAATAAATAAACGAATTTATAATTAATAACTGCCTCTTTAGCCTAGCGGTCCTAAGCGCGACTGCTACGCTAGAGGTCTTGGGTTCGATTCCCAGATCGAGCAAAAGTGTTATATGATTTTTCTATGAAATTCTCAGTAGCAGCTCGGAGTTACGATTTGTGCCCGGTTAATAGCCATAGGCTCGCCCCCTATTACATGGGACTTAAATATACAGGCGAACTGTGGGTGTACTTTGGTACACCTCTGCCTATCCCTTCGGGGAATACAGGTGTGGTGGTGGTGTGTGAAATAAACGAATTTACATGAATGAGTTTACAAAGTGCTTACACGATTTTTTTTTTATAGTGTCTGTCTGTTTTTCCCGGCTAATCTCCGAAACAGTTGGACCGATTTTGATAAGACTTTCAATGGCAGATGGCAGCTGATGTAAGCTGATGTATAAAGAGTAACTAAGTTACTTTTATTAAAAAAAAGGATTTAGGGATCGCTGATAAAAAACCCCGTGTCGGTTACGACATTAACGCGAATGAAGACGCGGGTATTAGATAGTTTTGCAAATAATTAACGTAGCAAGTCCAGTAGACCGCGTCTAATCATACAATATATTGAAATTGACGGCTCGGTAACAAAATTATACGGCTAATAGAAACTGTGATCCAATTTTGTGAATTATGAATACACAATTATTTGCCAACATTGATTGGTCTAGACGTTACTGAAATGGAGAAACTTCACTGGACTTAGGCCGGTCGCACAAGGTTACTATTTCCTTAGCAAGTAAATTCTTTACTCGATTTTGTGTTGGCCCAACAAAGCGGTCGCGACTAACCTTCAGGTCACAAGCGACAAAATTATGTGATAGAATGTGTGTACCCACTATACCACAATACAGGAGAAAATCCCAAAGTTGGGCAGCGTTGGCGAAATAGAAAAACAATCTTGTGTAATTTAAGCTTCTGTTATTGGTTTCATTCTTCCATCCTCTGGACTGACACTGAGAAATCTAGACACTATATAGCCTAGTACGAGAGATATATTAGTATACTATGGTGTGTAGTACGTAAACACGGGTGAACCCCCTTTCCCTAATATTCAATAAATTACTAAATAAATAATAAATATCTTGGGACAACTCACACACGGCTATCTGATTCCAAGCTGAGCAGAGCTTGTGTTATGGTAACCAGACAACTGATATACATACTTATATAATTTATAAATACATACATATTATAGATAAATCACACCCAGACACAGAACTAAAAATCATGCTCATCACACAAAGTTTGTCCTGGGTGGGAATCGAACCCACGACCTCCGGCTTAGCAGTCAGGGCCGCTAACCACTAGACCAACAGGCCCGCCAATGTTGAACAGGATGGCAATCCACGCAACCGGGGAGAGGTAATTCGCAGGACCAATGGCTTTTCGTGTTTTGAAAGGTACGGGGGGGATACATCAACTTTCAAAACACTTTTGCCTATCCTGGGAATTAAACCCAGGAACAGAAGTCACAAGACCTATGGTGCAGTCAAATAGCTCCAATGATAGTAGCCAATCTGTAGCCAGCCTTATTGGTTTCTGATATTTGTTATTATATTATATTCTAATTTAGATGTTGATTTTCGGTTCAGAGTTTATTATTTATTATAAGCAACATTCTACTAAGAATTATAAATTATGCAAGACCCTTGTCTTGCTATGACAAATACAAAACTAATATTGAGCCGAAACCATTATTGAATTATTAAAGCATTGTTTTTTCTTTTTTTAAACATATTCTAATTTTGAATTTCGTATCTTTTGTACCACCGTAAAAGGCCTGTGTTCACACCAACGTAATAGACTTTTTTCTAAGATTTTAAATATAGAACTATTCGAAAAAGTAATCGACGCTGCCTGTCTACGTCAGACACTTGACGACCGATTTTTTTGTCGGTCAAATAGAACATACGAGTATGAATTCAAAAGGACATGTCCTTCAAAAATTCAGTCATCGAAACTATGTTTTTTTTTTAACTTTTTAGTTTAATTATTATTTATAAGTTTTGTGTAACATAAATAAATGTACTCTTCGTTGTACCATCGGACCACTTAAAAATAATAAAGGAAATGTAAATTAAATTATCTACTCATTGGATTTATTTCACTGTCCGATGATCAGTCCTACAAAAAGGTCGGACGTGGGCGGACGCTCTAAATGTTGGTGGCCAAAAGACTAAATACTCGTGTTAATCTACGAGTATCAAACCATTTTCTTTATTCACCTATTTTGTTTCAATTTCAATACAGAAGTAGTTCCCTTAGATACTTTCTTCAGTTAAATATGTAGATGTATCCAGTTTCTTTAAACAGTCGCGCCGTTCGCTTCTGCGTTCCTGGCCGTATCATTATTTATCGTTATTGTTTCCATTTCACGTTCACTACTTTCTGTCCAGACTCCAGATTGTGGGGTCTTGTTGTTTATTTTACTTAAGCTATGGATATTTGACATTTATTCGTGGAGGCCAGTCGAATTTCTTGCCTTATTGTGAGTAATATCGGCCCATTATTGGCTCTATTGAGTCCTGTAGGATGATATACTGATATTACTTCGGTAAAGTTTTTGGGAAAGGATCGGCACGTTATAAGTTATGTGGGTAATGCCTTGTCTGTATTTTAAATCGCTTTGAAATTAAGGATAGGAAATGTGTGTGTATAAGAGGTTTTTGTCCTGCAGTGGGACAATAACAGGCTGGAATTATTATTACGTTTTTATTTATTTCGCTTGTTTATTGCAAGAGTGACATATCTCAAAAACACGTAATTTTCGGATTATGTGAAAAAAATACTCTTTATTTATATATTTTTTAGTTTATGCTTTTACAAGTACAGTTATAATGCACAAATATATGACATACGGTTTGCCAGTCTTTATTTGTAATTTATATGTGTAACTCAAATTAAAACTTTATTGGTCTCCTGTAAAATTAGGTTTTTTAGTTTTGTCAGTCTTGCAATAAACAAGCGATTTATTAACGTGTTTTTTTTTTGTGATAAGAGTCACGAAAGATCATTTTTAATTAAAATACCATCACGCCTGTTTTTCCCGAAGAGTTAGGCGGAGGTGTACCAATGTACACCCTCAGTTCGCCGGTATATTTAGGTCCCATGTAATAGGGGGCGAGCCTATTGCCATTAACCGGGCACAAATCCAAACTCCGAACTGATACTCAGAATTTCAAAGAAAAACCCAATAACACTTTTTGCTCGACTTGGGAATCGAACCAGGGACCCCTTGCACAGTAGTCGCACTTGCGACCACGAGAGCAACGGGGCAGATCATTTTTAAAGTTAATTAATAAAAAAAAATTAAAGTTTTTTTAAATCCTTGTCTCATTACTCCTGTTGCTTGCTCAGTAAATAGCTACGTCTTATGAAAGCAAACGCCAGTTCACAGACTTGATCGGAAGCTAGTTCCATTTTCACAAACACAAGTCCATTAAAGCGTTTGACGAAGGCAAAGGCATTCAATCCAGTTTCCATACAAAGCTTTCAGGAATTCACTGGCTAGCGAAATATTTTGTTGATAAATATAGATTAGAAACTAAGCAAGTTGTGTTAGCAAAATAACAGCAGAACTATTATGTTAACAGATCTCATTATATTCAGGTGAAATGAGGATGAGGTGAGCTGTCATCTTGTCGTTCCATATTTAGAAATTATATTGAATTAATTTGATGGCACGGTTGACGAAGTGGCTTAGCAATTAGCTGCTTCGCGGGTTCGATCCCCGCACGGAATATATAATATTTGGGTCTGGCTATTTGTTACTGTGAGTTTACATTACGATACAGTAGAAATTCCTAGTGAGGAATAACGTTTAAAAAATGCATAATGAAATTAATTGAAGATATACAAAAACAATGAAAAATTTTCATGTAGGCACAGATTTTACCTGCACTAAAATCGGGAAAACAAGACATAGAAAGCTCAAAGGTAGTCAAGAAGCCTGGACGAGCCGTAATCAATCATTAGCACGATGATCCTGCATCACTCCGCTTGATACGCCACATCATCAATCAAACGGGAACTATCTTTGAACTGGTACGTCTAGATGAGACAAGACTTATATGCTAGAATTTTTTACCTTTCTCATGATACTGAATATATAATATTTGCTATACAAATAATATAAAGACTTTTTAGGGGAAAGGATGGTAAGGATGTAAGGATCGTAGCAGGTGGCGTTCTGTGGTTTATGCCTACCCTCATGGGAAAAAAGCGTGACTTTATATAAGTGTAGAGTATCTGCGTATAAACACCAACTGGACTCTGGGGCCTGCCTAACTGCCTCATGCTACTATATTACTAACTAGTCTAGTTTTCCTAAGGGCGACTGCTACGGTAGAGGTCTTGAGTGCGATTCGCAGGTCGAACAAAAAGTGTTCGTGTCTGGTTAATGGCAATTGGCTCGGCCCCTATTACATGGGACCTAAGCATACCGGCGAACTGTGAGTGTACATTGGTACACCGCTGCCTAACCCTTCAGGGACTAAGGTGTAATAATAATGTATGTAAACTCTGAGGATCGTGGAGTTGGAGTCGCGCCACAACACAATTTTTTGGTTAATAGTTTGTGGTGCGGGTCCTGACTGATCATGTGGAGACTTTCCTCAAGAAAGAGTTTTGGCCGATACGTGTCATGTTTCGAGAACTCCTTGAAACGCTATGTGACACCTCGCAGATGTGCGTGTGAACTGAGGGACCACACTGGGAATTCGCGAAATAAAAATCCTAGGATTTAGTAGTAGACTTAAAACAATTGTAGAACGAATCTGGGAATTTGTAGGCAAATATACTAAAAACTACGACCCATAAAGTGTGGTCCCTCAGTTCTCACAGACGATCAGCCAGATCTCGGAAAGTATCCTAAAAAAGAAAGTTTTGTAAATACAGACATTTAGTAGAGAATTTGTAAAGCAATATACTAAATAACAGACCACAGAGCATTAAAGATAAACAAAATATAACGACTGCACTGTGGTCCCTCAGACCACATAACAAAGATAAATATTTTAGTGAATATTACTAATAAAACCGTTCTTTTTCTACATAAAGTTTTAGTAGAAGTCTTAACACGTTTAGTAAAAAAGAAATGGACCGAAAATACTGAAGATTTTTGAAGATAGCGATGATTAAAGCTGGTCCCTCAATCCTCTCCTCCACTGACATATGTGCGTGTGCTAGCTGCTAGACGAGAGGAATATCAGAAAGTCTAATGTACTTAACTTTTAGTAGTAAGTTTCTACTATATAATAGGTATCTAAAATTGGGTATTTCTTACCTCTTAGCTGACATAATATTATTTTTTTAATCCTATGAAAATAGATAGAGCAGGGTGACCACACAATAAAACAAAATGTAAACAGTACTATTATACTATACATTAGACGAAACGAAAACAAAGGTTGTACGGTTAATTTAATGCGTTAAGTTAATTTGAGCGTTTCTTTTGCTATGATGAACAATATCTCAAACTTATTGAAAGTACTGGGGCGGAGCACCGCCGCGTCCTTGTGGCGGTAATCGACGGCGGCGAACTCTCGCTTCCGGCCCTGGTGCAAGCCATGGTCTGGAGAGAGGGAATGGGAAGCAGTCACCTCCTGCAAAGCTGTAATGCTAGAGAAGGAGGTGGCGGGACGGGAGAAGCAGAGAAGAATCTCTCGTCCCAGCAGCCACCGCGGGCGACGCTCCAGGCGTCGGGAGCCGCGAGACGACTCCCGGCCACCGTAGATGCGGGTCTGTGGACGGTGAGCAATGGGTAGTTCACCGTCCGTATGTTAACGACAGACCGTGTCGAGCGCCTCAAAGAGATGTCAGCAAACATTCGGGGGGGCCACTAAGGGCCGATGCCTGCCGGGGCTGCCGGTTGTTCGAAAGAGATACCGCGCCCCCGGAACGCAAAGGGACAAGGAACATGAATGGGTTTTAGTCAGTAAAAGTATATGACACTCCCTCCCACCCCGCTCATGGCGGGGGCAGTCATTTGATGATTTCCCATTGGTAAAAAATAATAATTGAAAGTGCTGACCAACTAATACGTTTATACTTACATTCATTATTAGTGATTCGTTAATTTTGTAATCTACTTTTTACTAAATACACATAAGACATGTAAAATAGCAGTAAAATAACCGTACAACCTTGTTATCGTTTCGTCTAAATAATGATATATTAAATAAAGTATAATAGTACTGTCTACATTTTGTTTTATTGTGTGGTCACCCTGCTCTATCTATTTTCATAGGATTAAAAAAATAATATTATGTCAGCTAAGAGGTAAGAAATACCCAATTTTAGATACCTATTATATAGTAGAAACTTACTACTAAAAGTTAAGTACATTAGACTTTCTGATATTCCTCTCGTCTAGCAGCTAGCACACGCACATATGTCAGTGGAGGAGAGGATTGAGGGACCAGCTTTAATCATCGCTATCTTCAAAAATCTTCAGTATTTTCGGTCCATTTCTTTTTTACTAAACGTGTTAAGACTTCTACTAAAACTTTATGTAGAAAAAGAACGGTTTTATTAGTAATATTCACTAAAATATTTATCTTTGTTATGTGGTCTGAGGGACCACAGTGCAGTCGTTATATTTTGTTTATCTTTAATGCTCTGTGGTCTGTTATTTAGTATATTGCTTTACAAATTCTCTACTAAATGTCTGTATTTACAAAACTTTCTTTTTTAGGATACTTTCCGAGATCTGGCTGATCGTCTGTGAGAACTGAGGGACCACACTTTATGGGTCGTAGTTTTTAGTATATTTGCCTACAAATTCCCAGATTCGTTCTACAATTGTTTTAAGTCTACTACTAAATCCTAGGATTTTTATTTCGGGAATTCCCAGTGTGGTCCCTCAATTCACACGCACATCCTCGCAGTGCAATACGATGCCGTCCCTTCATGTGCAGTAGTTTTAACATGAACTGATGAACATACAAACATACAAAGGTCTCAATAAAATCATAACCCTCCCTTTTTACCCGACTGCGACAGAAGGAGGGTTATGTTTTTCGAGGGTATGTTTGTATGTATGTATGTATGTATGTATGTATGTATGTATGTATGTATGTATGTATGTATGTATGTATGTATAATTGTTTGGCACGCTCTGCAGGCTGAACGGCTCGATGGATTTTAGCTTGAGAGGTGTCGTTAGATTCGTATTTACTGTGAGAGTGACACTGGGTATATAAAAATAAAAAAAAACAAAATGGCGGATTTTTGGCGCCAAATTCAAATGTTTGGCTCGCTCTGCAGGCTGAACGGCTCGATGGATTTTAGCTTGAGAGGTGTCAGTAGATTCGTATTTACTGTAAGAGTGATACTGAGTATATTAATTTCTTTTTTAAAACACTAAAAAAATAAAAAATAAAAAACGGTAATTTAAAAAACTAAAAAACCCGACTGCTATTCTTTAAAAATCCCTAAAACAAGATAAATTGTAGCAGTCGGGACCCATTCGGGACCATCTGCAATGTAATATAGGTATGTGCTCTCAATTCACTAATCCTCCATTTCTAGAATGGGTCCCGACTGCTACAATTTATCTTGTTTTAGGGATTTTTAAAGAATAGCAGTCGGGTTTTTTAGTTTTTTAAATTACCGTTTTTTTTTCTTCACTAATCATTTCAATAATCATTCACAAAATAGATGTTTGACATCCAATTGATAATGTACGATGTAATATTCCGATATTACCTTGATAAAAGCCCTTAGCAATATGATCATTGATCAAACAGTTCAGTGTACTAAGTGAACCAGAAACGTTTTGATGTATGGAATGGTCTTCCAGTTAATTAGGCAAAGGGTGCTCTATGTGGAATCAAGCGAAATCAAGGACGGTGTTGATTTAGTCAACATCCTGTATATTGAGAAATGTGGTTAGTATTGATACCTTACTGTTTGATACGATGTTATTGTACTCGTAGGATTGTATTTAGTTTAGCTATATACCAAGGGGAGTTACACGCTGCGGGTTGTTCGAGCTGCGGATTGTTCGAAAGAGATACCGCGCCCCCGGAACGCAAAGGGCACATGAAGGAACATAGACGGGTTTTAGTCAGTAAAAGTCTGACACTCCCTCCCGCCCCGCCCAGGGCGGGGGAAGTTATTTGATGACTTTCCGTCTATAAAAAAAAAAAAAATGGGGAGTCACACGCGTTCAGTTGCGTCTTAAATTATTGCTTTTCTCCCGTTGGTTGTAGCGTTATGTTTAATATATTGTATAAACCATCCTTTTGTCACTACCTATTGTTGACAACCGCGAAATTTAAGCGTATTAAAGGGTTTTTTTTGTACTATTTAGAGACTAATGGCCGATTTCAAGTCTGTCACATTCAAGGAATTTTGTTGTTAGTTAATTGAAGAAAAACTTCTAATGGTCGCTATTGTAACAGCACCGCTTCCATACGGTAACGGTCCAGCAGGAATCACTTTGAAAAATCCAACTGTTAAGCTAAGAGTCACCGCACTGCCCGCGAGCCCTCACCTTTTATCTTGTCATTATAAAACACATTTTAACGCACATGATTTAAAGTCGTAACTTGACTGGCAAATCAAGCTGTATCCGAGCCGCATGGTAAGAATGAATGATGAGTTTTAGTGAAAATTTAGTTATTTTCAAAAATAAAATACATCAGAGGGCCTAGCATGAGCCCACGGTTTAAGCCAAACGTGAATTCAATTGATTATTTAAATTGGAAATGCTCGTTTTGCGCGTATTATTTATTTACTGTGAAAGCTTTAATCATCATTTAAATAAAATGCTATAGGATAATCGTATTTCGAAATCGATTTTTTTCTCTAATCGAATACATTTACCTAAGCGCTCTCGTGTTGTTTAGATATGCTGTAAAAAATATAAAAAAAACATCTTACTAAATGCCAGAGACTTGCAAAATAAGCCTAGCATTTCCAGTAGCTCTAACTCCGCGACAAAGGCGGTAGTGACGTACAATCTGATGATCGCAGCGTGTTCTAACTGCACGTGAAAGCTATGGTCGGCAATAGGGTGCTTAATTAGCCCATCTACTTGTATGAGTTTTTATACAAGCTGCAGTACTGCATCCTCATCAAATTCAAGGAGGGAACTGTGCTTGTGATTCTCAACACGAAACAAAAATGAAGTTAAAAGTTTTTTTTATATGTGATTTTTTTATTTGACCATCTAGACGTTGGGTTTAGCCAAGCGGGGCGATGAACCCTCACGCACACCGTGATAATGTTTACAGAACATTGCCCATTGCGTTGGGAAAATGCTAAGCAGATGATGATGATGATGGCCACCTCCTGAAATTTGATGAGGATGCAAATTTGCACCTTGTGGTTTTATTTGTGTGAGGCAAATATCAGAGGGATAGAGGATTATGTAGAAGACTACTGCGTGCATCTTTTTGTCACAGAAGTACCTACATAGTTATGCTTTGGAATTGGAAGACTGGTTATTTTTTTTATTATTTCTCTCTTGTTAATTCAAGCCACTTACTGGTTCAATTTCAATGACCTTAGTGGAATTAATAGTCGACTTCAAGTCTTCATTCACTTTTTCGAACGAGAAACTATTATTTTGCAAGCATCACCTAGATACTATACGTATAATAGACTAACATAATTATTCAGATTTTAGACCTAACCTTTTTTTATCTTGTCCTTCAACAAATATATTTTAATGCACATGATTTAAAGTCCTAACTTAATTGGCAAATGTTTTGATGCATTGGAGGCGTACTGTTATAATGCGCAATGAATATGAGTCTGAATAAATAATGTAGATACTCATCTACAGGGTTGTGGATTTTGTTCGAAAGTCACAGCGGCCCTGGAACACAAAGGGCTTTAGGAGGAATACGGGTGGGCTTAAGTCAGTAAGAGTCTGACAGTCCCTACCGTTCCGCCCAGATTGAAAGAAAAGCCAAGAAAATAAGCAGATGAGAATCTGCTTATTTTTTCTTAGCAAATAGACTCCTTTAATTCCCCTCATGAATATTGTGTTGGATAATCTAGAACTAAGATCACAGTATAAATTAGATGCAAACTAGTTTAGATCTCTAGTTAAGATTTATCAACTTTATATGTAGTTCGCAGAGATTCATGCAGCTGACCTGAATTCTCTCGAAGAATGTTTTAAAAACTTTGGAAAAACTTGCTCTATAAAAAAGGATTGCAAGACTTCTCATTTCCATTCGACTTGTGAATAATCCATCGTGAAACGTTGGATGGCTTCCAATATGGATCATTATGAATGTATTTATGTATGCTTAAATAATAACGGTTGAGTTGGCAACATTAGGGAAACCGCAGGAAGGAATCGAGAGATAAAGGTCGTCCTTGTACATAAACAGAGGGGAATGCTCACTCGGGTACCTAAATACGATTTAATATAAATCAAATTACATAAATAGATACATAAACTCACGCCTTTTTCCAAGGGGGTAGGCAGAAACCATAGAACGCCACCTAACACGATCCTTACGTATCTGAGGATCGTAGGAAGAGAACGTTCATACGTCTGCCCCCCTAGCCAAGTCACAAACGATAAACGCAAACGCTGAGTAGGCTTTAATAGATCTTCAACTTTATGTGCTTGGTTTTAAGTTGAAGATCTAATGAAGATTGCATAGCGTTTTCGTTTGTTGCAGTCGCTAACGCTTAGAAATCTTTAATAGATTTTCAACTTAAGGCTCTTGGGTATTAAGTTGAAAATCTATTGGTACCTCTACCGAGCGTTTACGATTATCGTTTGTGACTTGGCTAGGGGGGCTGGTCTTACAAGCACGCCGGTTGCGATTACTGCGTACCCGATATTTCTAAAGAACCTCACCAATAAGGTCAGTTGGTCTTTCTAGGGAGTCCATTCCTTATGTTGCCACTTACATCTGCCATATAAATTCCTATTGTTATTCGCCTTTTAGTCATCCTATGTTGTTTTCTTTTTTTTCTTTTATATTAAATAACTTTTTTGTTAGTATATCTGTGTGCACATGGTTTGTGTCAATAAACTTTTTTCTTTCTTTCTTTCTTAACATACCACTACATAGGACCACCAGTTCCAATGTATTAGCAGATAAAGGGTCAGACATAACATTAGAAGGTTTTGATTGGAACATGTAAAGGTCGCAGGTGGCTTATCGACCTATCGGGGCTAGTTTTTAGGATTGAAAAAGAAAATGACGGTCAGAAAGCAGTTAGGGATGCCATAAAATCGACCTCCTCTATCTCAAATAGTCGAGAATAGTAGTTTGACGCGTAAATTTTGATGTCTTGCGAAATTATAGGGTTTTTTTTACAAGCTGTGTATAGAAAATCTATATTTAAATCATACTTAAATTTTCTAGAAGTACTTACAAATAAAAGACAACTGAAGTGTCAGATTGTAATGTCAAAATACCAGCTTTATACTAAATGCATATGTCCCGTCAAAAACAAAATTTAGTCGCAATCTCATTTGACCCACAATCAATGTCAAAAACTTGTCAAAAATTAAGGAAAGTTAGACGTATTTTTGACAAAGAGAGATTGAGAAAAGAATGTGATCATAATGCAATTATTGTTAAACTTCCAAGAATTGCCACTCAGAGCAAAGATCATCAGTTATCACCACACACGCGTAACGGCCATGAAAATGATTAAACTTTAGTAAACAAAGTTTTTGAATTTACACTGCTTATCTTATCAATAAACCTATTCGGACTAACCCCCGCTCTCTTTATGATTTGCTTCTACTTAACTACGGGTATATATTATCAGCAGTGTACAGCTGTGTGATCCAAACAAATGTGGTGTTTTCATATAAGTAATTCAACTCGATGACATTTTGCAAAAAATCTTACTACTGTTACCGTGATTAGTTTAAGCCAGTGCACCGATTCATGATGAAATCTCAGTGTAACAAAGCAGTTATGGCAGACATTTGTACAGAATCCTCAAGAAAGTGCAAAGGGTTCCGAAAAGGGCCGCAATTCGGACTATGGATGTGGTGTATTATATTCAAATGTTTGATCAGTTTACCGTGCATATTTTCAATATGGCAAGGAGTGGACCATTCAGTCGCTATATACCCTGACAGTATGGTTAAACTACTTTATGGGACTCCTTTGGAAGTCTTTTGTGTCGCCGAGAAAGATACTGCTGATAACTTAGAATTTTACTTCGGAGGAAAACTTATAGACTCGGAAAAAGTGAATGTGACTACGAGGTGAATATATTTTGAACATTTGGACAAAGGGGTATACACATACTTTTGCAAAAACACTGTTACAAACATGTTACGCACCTGTAGAGTAGTAGTGGGCCAACCTCCCCCCAACGTCACTGACTTTGGTTGTATATCTAAGAACCTGGAGGAACTGGTCTGTACCTGGACCGCTACAGACTTATACATTGCAACAAGCTACTTATTAACATTTTCGATACATGGATATAAAGTAGCTCCTTGCATAGCACAAGGGCTCGGCAAGACAAGACAGTGTTCATGGAGTCCCGTCACACAACCCAGGTATAAACAGATGAAAGAACAATATATATTTTATTTAAATGCTGAAAATTACTTTGGTAGTAATACACAGAATTTTACAATTGATCATTTTTCTGTCGTGAAGCCTAGTTCACCAGAAGAACTCAAAGTGTTGAGCAAAGATGCACACAGTGTGCTGCTTCAATGGAAAGTCCCAATCAACATATATGATTTCCTGCCGTGCCCGGTCGAGCATAAGATAGAGTATCAAATTGCTGGAATTGCCAACACAGCTTACTTCCGCAGCGTTGATGCTTCAACCTTGCCACCGAAAAACAGGACATATACATTCCTGCTCTCAAACCTGCCATATGCATACATGTCATATGAGGTCAGGATATACATAAAGTCAGAATTAGCTACGGAGGAGAAATTTTGGTCTGATTTTACTTACGTAATATTTAAAACTGCAAGTGAGAAGCCCAAGCGAGCACCAGAAACTATTGCTGGAGCATTTGACCAATCTATTTATGAAAACAAAAGACTTATATTTGTATACTGGAAGCAGCTTGAAGAGTATGAGGAGGCTGGTGCAAACTTTACGTACGAAGTAGTTATAATGCAAGGTTCTAAGAACCCGGAGACATTGATACCTGATAAAAACAAAAGCTTGAGTTATGTTATACTGAAAGATGCAACTTTAGACGCTATTGATGTGTCCATTAGGTCCAACAATATTCAAGGATCGTCTGTTAGCAGCAGTCATCTATACATTCCATCGAAACAAGATACCGAAGCATTAAATGTGCCATCTTTGACTAAACTAGCCTATGAGAATGGCACGTACGAGCTATTATGGGTTGGCATCAAGCGTATTGACAACTATACACTGTTCTGGTGTCAACACGATACTACTCAAATCTGTACCGGACGAATGAATTTCACTGTTTTGGATTCTAATCAGAAAACTTATGTCATAGATTTGCCGAGAGACAGTAAGTATCAGTTTGCAATATCAGCTAATAATGGATCCAAAACAAGTGGTATGACGTGGGCATCTTGTGACATTTCTGAACATGCTATTCCAATGCACGGGTTTTCTGGAAAAATGAACCATGATGCTCCAGGGAGATCATTTGTCAAAATAACCTGGACAATGTACTGTATTCTACCAGAAGGTATTATAAAAGGATATCTTATAAAGTACTGCCCTGTCTTAGCGACAAGTAATGTTTGTGACACTACTATTGAAAACAAGTCTACCTATGTCTCAAATCCCAAACAAATGGAAATAAGAATAACTAATCTTAAACCTAACACAACATATCAGTTTACTCTAGCGTTGAATACTACTTATGGAATAAAAATAATTGACAATGCTCCCATACGAGTGACTACTAAAGAGATGCATAGGTTCTACTAAATAGTCATATTGTTTTTTTTTTAGAGTCTAAGGTCTAAAAGGATGCATTGCATTGGATAGAAAAATAAATTATGACATTATGTTTCTAAGTACCTTCAATAAAATTGCAAATATATTTTTACTACTCGTATTTTCTTTTTTTCTTCACACTTATTTAATGAAGTTTACATTAAGACAGTTTTTTTTTAAGTAAAGAAACCCATAGGTGTCTGACACTCCCTCCCGTCCCGCCTAGGCCGGGGGGGGGGGGGTCATTTGATGATTTCCCATCTTTAAAATAAAAACCTACTTAACCGGGAACAAATCTTTACTCCGAGCTGCTACTTTCCGAGTCACGGGGAGGTCACACTTCCAACTTCCAAACTCAGGGAGTAATTGGAAGTCATAAGTCATCAAGGAAAATAACTATTTGAGATTATTTCACTGCAGGGCAAAAGCTTCTTCTTGCACAAAGAAGGCATGAAGGTTGTTCACCACTGATACTCAAGGTGGATTGGCGATTTCAGACTTATAATAAGCATAGGTTAAATCAGAATGATTTCCTTTACTAGTGATTTCAAGGAAATTTATCTATACTAACATTGTAAAGAGGAAAGATGTGTATGTATGTAACGAATAAAATCAAAACTACTAGACCGATTTCAAAAATTCTTTCACCATTATAATGCTACATTTTCTCTGATTAATATAGGCTATATAATATCACGCTGCGACACACGGGAGCGAAGCAGTAATAAAATAAGCCATGCGGATGAAGTCGACGATAGTTCGCTGGTAAAGTACATAATGAATTTCAAAAGTCACATTGGTACCAGCCCGGTATCGAACCCGCAAGCACGAGAGGCAATCACCAAAACTACTGAACCATAACAACCACAACAAAGTAAATTAATTCAACAAAATAATTACTTACTTAGACCAAGAACTCAATAACTCAATTACAAAACTTTTGAATTGATAGATAATTACGTTACTCACAAAATTAATGTTGCCATTTCGGTTGGCATTCCTTCCATACAGTAGGCACTTTACGACAAATATTCTGAGAGCTACCTCTTACTAATCAAGCCAGGCCGACTTGAGCAAGATTAATTAAACCAACAGAGCATCAATCATTGAGTCGGATTCCCCATCGCAGTGGCAGACGTTTCACCAGATCACTTCGTAGGTTACTTAGATTGTTCCTACTTTGTTTTGTACTTACTTGGTGCGTTTCACGCTGAATAAACGCGCTGTTTTACTGCTATTAACATACTTCAAAAAAAGAGGTTTCTCGATTTGATCGCATATTTATGTAGTCGTTCCAAGATTAAAAAAGATTCACAAAATTTTATTGATTCGCAAAGTTACATATATAGATACATAAACTCACGGCCCTTTCCCATGGGAGTAGGCAGAAACCACGGAACGCCACCTGCTACGATCCTGACATACTCCTTTCGCCTCGTGCACATTCAAACATCTGGTCATACAAGCACGCCGGTTAAGAGTACTGTGCACCTGACTTTTCTGAAGAACCTTACCAATAAGGTTAGGGTAGATTTTTCTAGGGCGTCCCCTCCTGGTATTGCCATTCACGTCTGCTATAGAAATCCCTTTTGTTAGTCGCCTTTCACTCATTCTCTCAACATAACCGAACCATCTAAGCATACTTTTTCAACCTTTGTCACTACATCCTCTTTTAAACTGCAACGTTGTCGTATGATTCGCAAAGTTGACGATGCACGCGATGGTAAAACATGTATTAGCAAATTTTAATGTCGATATTAGTGAATGATGTTTGGCATTTGGCGCACTAGAAATACTAATTTGCATTATAATCGAAGGGTTTAAAACCCTTAGCTTTTTAAAACCAGCGATTGAACAGCCGCGTTTATGTAACCCAGTGCGTGAACGAGCTTATTGGGCGCGTATTGAGTCAATCGTTCGCAATCCTTATTATGTAAGTATTTTCGTATTTGGTTAAATTAGTACTTAGATTACTATACTTAACGTTGAGATTTCTTTGCTTTGGTATTTTAGTACCATTCACACATCGACACATCCAACTGTAAGTACGGTCAATAAAAAATATAAGTATCCAGGGTAGGTAGCTGGGACATCGTGGCAATGACTTTTACCATGGATTCAGCATTATGATTCCTATGCGGTCAAACTGTGTGAAACAGCTGGTTTTAAGGTAACTACGCAATTTTCAACTCTACTTCTGTTGTGTTTAAGTTTATTATCAATTAACCAATGAACTCCACTCAAGAATTATGTTACTATTATTTTATTTATATATATTTTGCCTACATGTGCTGGCTGTTTGAGAGCACATTTAAGAGTATTTATTTAAACTTTATGCAGCAAAAGAAGTACGAAGAAGGACTTAATGCCTTAGGCATTCTCTACCAGTCAACCAAAGGTGGTGAAGATATTACAAGCCAGGCATTGCAAATAAGTAAATTTACAAAGTTTTAGTGTGTCAAAGTGTCCGTTTAACAATACAACCAAACAACATAAATCTGAACGCCACTATTGCTAATTAAAAATGTTCACAATCAAATCGCAATCTCATCTCAGCGACAATCTTTCTACTTTCTTTCATAGTCCAATTTTATTAGGGAAGAGGGACTGCACCTGTATTTGCGCACACACTTGTGCACTATAATACCTCCTGCGCGATTAGCCGTCGCGTCGTGACCGGAATCGGTCTGGAGAATACATTTTACATTTTTACCTTTTCTTGGAGATTTATAATAAAATAAAACCAGACTAAAAAAAGTTAAATTAGTCATGACACTTTGTTGCTATAAAAACATGTTACCGGTTCTTATAAATATAACCCAGACAAGGACAATATAAAAAAAACAAAAGATAATAAATATTTGATAAAAAACAATATTGAAAACCTATTTATTCTCGAGATTGCTAAAAATAGCGTCATCTGCTTGATAATGCGGTTTGACCAGGTTCATAAAACTGGAAGTGTATGATGTTGTTCCATGCATATAAATAATTAGCAGTACCCCGCGGTTTTGCTCGCGTTTAGGTCTTTGGTTACTGCTTCGCTCCCGTGTGTTGTAGCGTGATGTTATATAGCCTATAGATCTAGGCTAACAAAAGTCCAACTGGTTTCTATTCGAATTATTAAGTTCCGGAAGTTTTTAGGATTAGCCTGTTCAAACAAACACTTTTGCTTCGTAATATGTATTTACTTATTTCAACCACATTTCATGTTAGGTACATACCATCACGCCTGCATTCTTCGAAGGGTTAGGCAGAGGCGTACCAATGTACACACAGTTCGCCGGTATGTTTTAGGCCCCATGTAATAGGGGGTGAACCTATTGCCATTAACCAGGCACACATCCTAACTCCGAGCTGCTACTGAGAATTTCATAGAAAAACCCGAGTGGCTTAGGACCACTAGGCTAACAAGGCAATCATTCACCACAGTATGTTACGTTTTTTGGTTATCATCGGGTTCGCTTTGGTTATTGGTTGTAGCATGACGTACCTACCTAATATTCTACATTAATCTGACTTTAATCTTTGACTTACTTTTTGACACTTGTTACTGTTAGTCAGAAGCCCGAAAGTCTGACAACCAGTCTTACCAAGAGTATCGTATTACCCATTACTGGGTTGTGGAGGTCTGATAGGCAGTCGCTCCATGTAAAATACTGATATTCAGCTGCATCCGGGTCGACTGGAAGCCGACCAACAACCAAAAGGCTAGGCAGATGATGATGATGAATCTGACTTTAATCTCATTCATAAAAAAGACCCAGTAATTAGCGCGTTTAAACAAACAAAACCACTCTTCAGGTTTATTATATTACTAGCTTTTGCCCGCGACTTCGTTCGCGTGGATTAATAGTTCCCGTTCCCGGGGGATTTCCGGGATGAAAACTATCCTATGTCCTTTCTCGGGTCCCAGACTATATCTGTACCAAATTTCATTGAAATCGGTTCAGTGGTTTAGGTGTGAAGAAGAGACAGACAGACAGACAGACAGAGTTACTTTTGCATTTATAATATTAGTAAGGATAAGGATATTATAGATATACGTATAGGGGCAATGCATAAATTAAATGTCACCACCACAATACATTTTAGAAGTAGGTAGCATCAGGTAGAAAACCAAGCGTTCCGTATTTCAAGTAGGAACCTATTAAACTAAACTTTAGAGATGCGAAGAGCGGGGATACATCTAGTTGATCCCTAACCTTGAGTCATTTAATCCCCATTTCAAGACTAAACTCGCAAATCGTTCGGAATCCGCGCCTTAAACTACGGTTGGCTCAGTCGACTTAATTAAATCTATCTACCTACACATATACCTACCTGTATACGAATATATGGTTTAGTCTAAGAATGACTGATTCGCGAAATGACTACATGGTCTATAATTGACCAATTCTTGAAATGTACAATTCTTTAAATGGCTGATTCTACAAATGACTGATTCTATAAAAGACCGATTCTTTTAAAGACCGATTCTATAAATTACCGATTCTTCAAATGACTGATTTTTCAATTCTATGAATGTGTGTGAATATGAGCGAAAGACTTTCTTTGTTTGCTTATTTATTCAAATTATTGTGGACTTTGTTGGACAGATTCAATAAATCCAAAGTGGTATGTTTGAAATTCATGTTCTCTCCAACAAAAATTCGGTCACCAATTGTCTGAAGTACGTTACTTGTAACATTTTTATTTTATTTTGCGGAACGTTGCAATTTGCCTGACACGACGGAATTATCCAAGTTCTTTTTTGCACTTTTTGGTCACGCGACACAATGTTAAGACCTTATTCGATACAAAAAAAAAGAAAAATATCTGGACCCTTTAAATAATTAGTATGAAAAATAAACTATACAGTGGGTTGTATAAAAGAAGTCATCTCGAATCTCAGTTAGTTACTTTTGTCGGGCTGTCTCCGCACTTAACCTTTTGATTGGTCCATTGTGTGTGTCACGAATCCTTACACATTCTAGAAATTCGTATCAACATGAAGCTGTTCTTCGTCATCTTTGTGGTTCTTGCTGCTCTCGCCACTATCACTTTTGCTGCACCTGGAGGACTTATCGTTGATGCTTGTCCACAAGGCTATTACTTATCTTCAGACGGTAGATGTAAGGAGAAAGGTATGCGAAACATAAAGCTCTCATTCCACAGTAATGCATGTTTAGCTGTGAAAATAACTAGTCCCGCCATCTTGGGTGTTCCGCCATGCTGAATTTAGAATGACATTCTCTAAATCCAACATGGCGGAACACCTAAGATGGCGGACTAGTCATTTTTATATACTCCTACAATATGATTATCAAATGAACCGGTTTGCTGAGAATAACTCGAAAAATAATGTGAGGTCACTCTAAATCCGAAATTTAAATATGACGATTACTTTAATTTATTTGATTAGCTTTTGTGTTTAGCTTTGTATGCTATTAGAAGACACACATAACATCACGCTTGTATTCCCCGCAGGGTTAGGCAGAGGTGTACCATTGTACACCCACAGTTCGCCGGTATGTTTAGTTCCCGTGTACCCACGAGCCTATCGCCAGTAACTGGGCACTAATCCTAACACCGAACTGCTAGTAATGTTTGTTTTTTTTTTTTTCAGAAGTACCAGATTATGTTTTGAAGTATGACTCCCAACTTCAAGCAGCTACAAAACCGGACCACCACTGAATAATAAATACTCCAAAATGAAAAAATATAATGCGGTTGCGTCATAATTATAGCTACCTGCATACCTAACAAATTTTGCTATTTGTAACAATGATTTGTTTTGTTTTACTTATGTTTTAAAAATACTAGGAACTTAATACTTGTAATAAAGGACAATGAATGAATAAATAAACAGATATAAATAAAGACTATTTTATTAGTGAGTTTGAGGTGACCTGCTGTTACTAAGGATCACAGCTCACCTCAATTTCATTTCACCTTTTACCAAAGAAGATTAAAAAAATAGACATGCAGATTCACAAATCGCCTGACTGGAAACACCTGTGTGTTGAACACACTAGTAATTTCTCCTGTATCGTAACACATAAACTCACATACACAAACAGCCAGACCCGGAACAACTACCTGTAGATCATACAAATATTAGTTCCGCACGGGAATCGAACCCGCGACACGCAGCGCAGCAGTCCATCGCTCGGCCACTGCGCCTGCCGTGTTGTCAATAATGCTCGTGTCTTCTCGGCATGGGAAGAGGTTTTGCCCAGCAGTGCGATAGGCTAGTAATATCTAGGAAAACCGTAAAACCGTCAACCGTCATAAAACCGTATTTAGACTAAACATTATTCATTCGACATTTTATATTTATGGAGTTTGGAGTTTTTGTGTTTATTTATACCCTATTTTTAAATTACAGATGCGATGGAATGTAACGATCATCATTTTATTAACATGATTCCAGATTCAAAAATATGTTAAAACTATTGTTTATAAACTGCACTAATTATTAAATAATATCGCTTGGGGTATGCCAATGTTTATTTGTTGAAACATAAATTGTTTTTTTTTATAATCCCATTTTTATTTAGTTTACATGTACCATTTTAAAATTATGCGTGGTTTTGTTAAATACAATTCTGATTTTAAAATGTGTACTTTATCATGAATGTTTACTAAAACAAACAGTTGAATTGCGTCCTTTATTTGGAAACCATTTGGAATTACAAGTTTGGTCCGTAAAACATGTATAAATAATAATAGCAGCCTATCATTATCATACCATCTGTCATTATCATTAATTACCTCGTTAGACTAGTGGCCCTTAGTGCGACTACTACATTAGAGGTCTTGGGTTCGATTCCCAGGTCGAGAAAAGTGTTATTGGGTTTTCTATGAAATTCTCAGTAGCAGCTCAGACTTAGGATTTGTGCACAGTTAATGGCAATAGGCTCGCCCCCTATTACGTGGAACCTAAACATACCGGCGAACTGTGGGTGCACATCGGTCCTCCTCTGCCGAACCCTTCGGGGAATACAGGCGTGATGGTATGTATGTTCTAGTTTTAGTTTTTAATTATTATTAAACAAAAATATGATATACAAAAACTGGTTTAAAATCATTACAAAACAAGAAATACAGGTAGGTACTTATATGCAGTACAAACCATTTTAGTTTTGCAAACTAACCGCGGAACCGATTAGCGGGCTCGCTACTAATTTAATTGGGTTTGCACGTAAAGCAATATAATATTAGATTATTACAGGTAGGTTATTATTAGGTACATTTTTTTTTTATGAATGGCAATAATATGGTAAAATGGTTAATGGCAATAGCCTCGCCCCCTATTACATGGGACCTAAATATACCGGCTAACTGTGGGTGTACATTGGTACACCTCTGCCTAACCCTTCGGGGAATACAGGCGTGATGGTATATTTATTGTTTATAATTATATTTTTTTTTACCCCCGACGCAAAAAGAGTGGTGTTATAAGTTTGTCGTGTCTGTCTGTCTGTCTGTCTGTGGCATCATAGCTCCCGAACGGATGAAGCGATTTCAATTTAGTTTTTTTATGTGCGAGTGTTCTTAGACATGTTTGATGAAAATCGGTTGAGCCGTTTAAAAGTTCATCGAGAGGAAACTTGAACTTATAAATAATGTTTGTCTGAAATCGCCAATCCACCTTAAGCAAGCGAGGTTATCAACGGATTGCTCTGTATGAGAAGAGGGTTTTTCCCAGCAGTAGGAAAATAAGCTAGTATTTATTTTTGTAATAATCGAATCGAGAACTGCCGATAAACGGGTCGTAGCCGCGTTAAGATTACATGGCCATTGACTCTGCAACCAAAGATTGCGTACCAACGATAACGTTCAAGACATTTTACCTACTAAAAGAATTTTGATTACACAATTCTTTCACGGAAATATCCTATAAACGTACCTACGCATCGCTAAAATATAAAGCGTTTCAATTGATTATTTGGCCCAGTCGTAAAAGTTTACTAAGGGAAAAGGGTTCCTATGGCGTTGCTTCGAAATAAATAAGTATTTATGTTGCGATTTGGACCTTTAACCGTCTTGGGAATGGCGTCCGAGAATTTAGGCTTATTTTGGCATGTCTGTCTTTAGTTTTGGGCCTTTTTTTCTTTATGACGTGTGAAGAATTACACATTGTCGTGTAAGAAAAGGTTAATATTTATAATACCAGACGCGTGGGTAGCTAGCTGTGAATGACAGTCAGTCAGAGAAAATATAATGAAAATAATATCAGTTTATTTTTTTTTCACTTCAGGGCAAAGGCCTCTTCTCATATAGAGGAGGTGCTAATCACCGGGTAGGCGTTTTCTGTTTTTTTTTTTTTTTTTAAATAGAGTATCAAGTTTCCCACTGCTAGGCAAAAGTCTCCCCTTTCTCCTTCCAAATCTGTCTGTCTTGTGAGATTTAAATTAATTAAAGCTCCAGGTTTCCTTACGATGTTTTTTCACGGATGTCACATCTGAGCTAACATAAGTTCGATCAAATAAAAGCACATAATTTGTAACATCGTTATTATTAGTACCTATACCAAAAAAATAATCCAACATGGCAATTTCCAACCAATTTTTTCCCAAAATTTAGTCGATACGTTCAATCTATCTCAAGTTATACGTAGTATTGAGGTTATTTCAATACACTTATGTACGCGACAGCCAACAACTGCCACTAACCCTGATCCTAAGCTAACAGAACGGCTATCTGCAATCAGTAACTGAAGTGGTTAACTCACAGATAAACGGTTATCCGTCCGGATGAAACTTTGTGACGTTACGAGGGGTATACGAATACGAGCCTACTTGAGTGAGATGAGTTTTGTATCTTCGGAGGGATTAATATTTGTATAATCTCAGATATAGGGACATGTCTACTTTTTTATTCTTACGGAATTTTACCTCAAAGTCAAAGTGAAAGTCAAATCATTTATTTCAATTAGAACGTCAAATTATTAATTATAAATATTATTAATAATATTAATTATTTATTTTATTCTCAGTGACAAAATTGACAGCTTCTTATATCAAACAAAAATAAAATGCTTTCGGTACATAAACTTAAAGCACCTATTTTCAATTGGACACATTAGTTGCCCCTTACAAAAAATAGCTTCGTTGGAAGAATAGGCAAGAAACTCCATACTTACTTCTCTTTTGAAATATTCGTATAATTAATTAAAGACGGGAAATCATCAAATAACTTCCCCCGCCCTTAGTGTCAGACTTTTACTGACTAAAACCCGTCTATGTTCCTTCATGTGCCCTTTGCGTTCCGGGGGCGCGGTATCTCTTTCGAACAACCCGCAGAAATATTCGTATACTGGATTATAGTTACGTAAATGGTATGTACCCACAGAGCACAACAACCCGTGTTCTGCTCGTTGTATGTACCTAACACCCTTTCATTTATAACTTTTATTTATTTATGCAAAATAAAATTTTTGTTACGATTATTTGACTGTAAGCAGTTGAGAATGTTCTTTTAGCAGTGCTATTACAATTTATATTCTTCTGACCGAATTTTGGTAACAGCGGCCAATTTGAATGGAGACTAGCCAAGTTTGCAGGGGACAGGTATTATATTGTGTGCTACACAGGGTGCACTTCTTTACTCTCATAGTAAAGACCATGCCCAGGCACTTTACTTACTTTGTGAGACACGCACGGAGATGTCAAACCACCAACTTCTAAACTCCGAAAAAAAATCATAATACTTCAACCGAATTACAATATGCTCAGCAGTCCTCGTGACCAATGAAACTCATACATAGCATAGCATCATCTACTATTTAAAGAATATCTAATCCGTACTAATCCATACTAATATTATACCCGCAAAATTAACTCTGTCTGCCTGTCTGTTACGCTTTCATGAATAGTTGTGTAAGCGTTAAACACAGGCAGCTCATTGGTATAGACCATGATTTTGATGAAATTTGGTACGGGGTAAGTTTAAACCCCAAGAAAGAACGTAAGCTACCTCTAATTCCGCGTCTTCGTTTGTGTCCACGATAATCAAGATTCACGCGAACCAAGTCAAAAGCTAGTAAACTATAAATGCCAATACTACAGCTTCATAAGCTGTCTCTCAGTATCTGCCTTGAAAATCTTCTCTTTATTCTTCTTTATTTAAGATGGGTAAACACTAGATTCTAGGTCAAAGATGTCATAGAAGCTATTATACTATTGAAAACGCTTAGTGCGAATTGATGGAATGGCAACAACGTAAAATGAAGATGAAATACAAAAAACTGCAGTTCCGCCTACAGATTACTTCAGTAAGATTTCCATTCACAAAATTCTGCATCCAGGAAAAGCCCCATAGCATTAGTCACGCACAATTAACGCCGCCGAATAGACGACACGTTTTTGCATAAGTTAGCGCGCTGTTTGACCAACTTCACGGCTCAACCGACCAACTTTGATTGAGATCCGCGCTCCTTACCTGGAATTTAAACGAGGGCTCCACTAAGTTATTAGAAAACTTTTGAACGGCTCCCAATTTTATAATAATAAAAGGATAAATGTTCGGAGACGGGAATACCGAGACGACGATATGGTTTTATTAAGGAGCTAGCTTAAACTCGCGACTACGTCCGCGAAAATGACTGTTTTTTGTGGTGTTTTAATTTTTCTAAAATAAATGCATAAGTTACTCCTAATAATATCAGCTAGTAGAAGTTCCGTCAAAAGCCGTTTCGAAGATGAGCCGGAACAAACAGACGGGCAGATTGTCAAAATTGTAAAAAACCATGTGTATAAAACACTGTGGAGGTGCTGGTAAGAAGACCTCACAACTAGCCTTGCAATTTTCTTTTGTTTTTTGTTTTAGTTCCTGAGCTACATACTCACAATGTGGCCTAGTTGCCATGAATAAACAAATAATTGTTATATTTATTTTATAAACAAACTATTATTTAGATGTTACAAACAGACACTTCAATTTGACTTATTAGTATAGATTCAAACTTTTCTATCCGATTAACCCGTCGGACGTATCTCTGTAATTCGTCGGGAATTAGATTTGGCAGCCATTCCTTTCTTCTGTTTTATCTTCTAGTCGTCTTAATTCGTTTTCATCACTAATATTTGATATTTGACTGAGTTGAAACTGAGCTATTGTGTGGATTTTCTGTTTTATGAAATCTGAATGCTTTCTACCATGAAGCGTTTTAAGGTAATATTACTTTAATTGCTTACAGAATAAGAATGTAATTGGAGTTGCAAAAAACTCGCTCTCCGTTTGTTTGTTTCTCCGTTCTTTGTAAAGACTGTTGATTGGTTCAATAGCGGAAAAGTACCAATGTGAGATTTTCAATTCCATTCTAAGTTTATTTAAAACATCACTGACTACGGTGAAGAAAAACATTATAAGGTTGGTGGTTTCACTTCAAAATTAAAGTGGGTATTAGTATTATGTTTTTTTTTATATTAATAGGCCCGCTCCCTATTGCATGGGGCCGGCGAACTGTGGGTATATGAGCCTATTGCTATTAATTTACAGGGCACAAATCCTAACTCCAAGCTGCTACTGAGAATTTCATAGAAAAAAATCAATAACACTTTGCTCGACCTGGGAATCGAACTCAAGACCTCTTGCTTAGCAGTCGCGCTTAAGACCACTAGGCCAACGAGGCAGTTAGTAGTTTTAACTAGACTCTGTCTTAACCACCCAAAGTGAGCAAGTAACTTTTTACCAGAAACAGAAACTTTCCTTCCCCCATAAAGAAGATATTTTTCCCACTAATCATCGTAAAAATGGGGGACATTATGGACTTCTTAATTAATTCAATGGTTCATTTTACGATCGCAATTTGCTCATTTTGAATATATTATTATAAAAAGTTTAATGGCTATTTTAGTAATTATTTTGATTAACTTTGCGAATTATTGATTTACTAACGGCGTCTAATACTTTAGACGTGGTTATAGCTGTATTTTAACTGTTTATACTAATTGGTAAATGTGAAAAGTGTAAAAAGTGATATTGGGTTTTTCCATTAGGAATTTTTCAGTAGCAGCCCGGAGTTTGGAAGTTGGTGGTGTGACACCCCCGCGCCTCGGAAAGCACGTAAAGCCGTTGGTCCCGGTTGTCATTTGTAGATCTTTGACAGTTGTTACGGATAGTCAGAAGCCAATAAATCTGACAACCAGTCTAACCAAGAGGTATCGTGTTGCCCAGTTACTGGGTTGTGGAGGTCAGATAGGCAGTCGCTCCATGTAAAACACTGGTATTCAGCTGCATCCGGTTAGACTGGAAGCCGACCCCTACACAGTTGGGAAAAAGGCTAAGCAGATGATGATGATGATACTAATTGGTAAATGTAACTGTACCAAACTGCTCTGTTAGTCTCGTGATGATAGTGGCAAGCACCACTGCTCAGTCTGGGGTCCTGAGTTCGATTCATAGGTCGGGGTAAGCGTTATTGGAGTAATCAAATAGGAAATTTGTCAGCACCCCAATGTTTGGAAGTCGGCGATGTGACTCGGAATGCACGTAAAGCCGCTGGTTCCGGCTGTCATTCATAGATCTTTGACATTAGTTACAGGTAGTTAGAAGGCCGGAGGTCTGACTGCCAAACGTCGTACCAAGGAATATTGTGTTACCTGGTAACTGGGGTGTGGGTAGGGGTCTAGGGTGTGTGGGGTCGTTAGACCTTACTGACCACACGATAAAGAAGAAGACTGGGTTGTAGAGTTCAGGTAGGCTGTCTCTCAATGTAAAACACTGGTATTTAGCTGCAGCCAGTTAGACTGGAAGCCAACCCCAACATTGTAGGGAAAAGGCTACGCAGTTGATGTAAACAAAACTCCCCGCACTTGATATAACTATTTGTACCTAATCTGTTGAAAGTTGAAGGTACAAAGTTATATGTATAGGTATAGCAACTTTGTAGACATCTTCAGGCATGAAGTGTTTCAAGGTAGTTTGTGATTTGAGTCTAGGTCAAATAAACTAATCCTCTTTTGAGATAAGGCTATAGTTATAATCTGATAAACAATTTATACAGACTGACTTTAAATTAACTGCGCATCTTTGAAGTGACTTATGACTATGAACAACTTTTATTAAGGGAGGCATCCAGAAGTGTACAAAATAATAATCTGTTCCATACATTTCAAACGTATTGTAGGGCATTTATTTATGAAAAGACTAGCTTCTGCAAGCGACTTCCTCCACGTCAAGTTTAACATATTATCCCACGGGAGCCATACATTGTTTCAGGATAAAAAATAACCTATTCGTTATTCCGCACTACAATCTCTCTCAGTGCCAAATCTCATCCTTATCCGTTCAGTCGTGTATGCGTGTAAGAGTAACAAACATCCATCCATCCATCCATCCATCCATCCATCCATCTTCACAAACTTTCGCATTTATAATAGTAGTAGGATAGGAAGTTGGATAGTAGGATTAGTAGGAAATAAGTGTAAAAGCATTTTTTTTTTAGTTATAAATTCGTTACATACTCAAGCAGTTCGTGTTCATTATTACTTAAACCGTCTACAAAATGTAAGTGAATAAAAAACCAGTTTGTAATAAAAAAGGAGCACGATTACCTTAATTCCTGATAATTGTTCCATGTAAAATAAAAGCCTAAAAAATCCTGATAATTCGTTAATCCCCCAGACCAATAAGGTAAATTTATTACTTAGCAAATTGTTCTAAATTCCCTATAAACCGAAAATAAACCAAGCGAAATCGAGAACCAACATAATAAACATAAATTACTTCGTAAAATCCGAATTGTATGGATTACACGTACAAATCCGGCCCACGATCAATGTTGTGGAACATTTACTTGTTGTACTTAGGTACCTATTCATTTAGGCTAAAATTCAGGATTATAATGATAACAGCTTATAGCTTTTACCCGCGACTTCGGCCACACAAATGACGGTTATATATCTAAAGACATGTGGCGCCATCTATATCATAATAACTTTTTTTTTTTATTGGTTGGGAGGAAAGGTACGCTATGTCCCTGTCTGTACACCTGACAACGTTTATGCAAAATTTCAGGATGACCGGTTCAGTGGTTTAGGCGTGAAAAGGTGACAATGAAACAGACAAACTTACTTTCGTATTTTAATATTAGTTCGGCATAATATTAGTTGCATTGTTACGGCAGTTTTATAAAATTTTGGTACTGAAATACCATACAGTATGTACCAATGTGACAAGTTTATATTGGATATCACTGGCATCGGTGAAGGAAAACATCGTAAGAAAACCTGGACTTATAATAAACAAGCGAACGGCCCGGAACTTCGTCACTCCCGCCTGTCGTAGCGTAATATTATATAGCCTATGTCACTCACAAATAACGTGGCTTTCTAAGGATAAAAGAATTTTCAAAATTGGTTCCGTAGATCCAAAGATTACCCCCTACAACCTCACAAACTTTACCTCTTTATAATATTACTAGCTTTTTCCCGCGACTTCGTCCGCGTGAATTAATAGTTCCCGTTCCCGGGGGATTTCCGGGATGAAAACTATCCTATGTCCTTTCTCGGGTCCCAGACTATATTTGTACTAAATTTCATTGAAATCGGTTCAGTGGTTTAGGCGTGAAGAAGAGACAGACAGACAGACAGAGTTACTATCGCTGTGCTATCGCATTTATAATATTAGTACGGATAATACATCAGTCTGGATCGTCAATCCGTTTCGAGCAAGCGTGGTAATTGGGTAGTTGACACCACAAAACAATAATTTCAAGTCACAACTTCTCTAAAAAAGCTCTTTATTTTACCCATGGAAACCGATTAATTTTCAATTTTGGTATCGTAAAATAAGATTTTTACTTACTTTAAAATCAATAAATAGATGGTCAATTGAGTAGGCCACGTAGTGACGTCACAGCGTGCTATTACCATACAAACAAAATCTATGAGAGAATCGCGTTTTGACAGTTCATAAAAAGTATGTCAATTGATGTTGGTGGACACTACCCAATTATTTGTCATGCTTTCTCTGTATAGAAAGAAGTCTTTGCTCTGAAGTGGGTAAATTACAAGCTGGTGTAATAATTATTATAAATCAATACTTTAGATACCCGTTAAACAGGGCTTAAATCACCAAAGATCCACACTGTAGGCGTTCTTACTCCCCAAGGAAAGTAAACACTCTCATGGTATATTAAACTATTTAAGTAGACAAACGCACTTGTAAGTAATCCTCAGTAAATTGGAACGCACAAGATAGACTACCTCGCCCACTTAACGGAAGGTTAAGTTATTCGCCGATTACACAAATCTGATTCTATTAATTACAATTCAGCTTAAGTGTTCCAGTTGACTATAGTAATTACAGCGTAGTTAATTATCTGGTTTAATTAACTGAAGCAATAACGGTAAATAGGAAATTAATTGTGTTTATCTTTGTAGTTTGGTTTCGTTAATCTTTTATTTATTTTAGACGATTTGTTTAATTACTTTTCACGGCGTTTTTGGATATTTTTTCCTTGAAATTAGTTGATTGATTGAAATCTGTGGCAGCGTTTATTGACCACCGTTTGGTTAAAAAAAATATTTAGGAATGTTTTATTGGTAATCTAGTTACTAGAATATTTGTGATATATAATGTTTATGGTGTATTCAAATTTAGTTTGTAAGAAAATAAAATAATTTGTAGCACTACATGATTGTTACCAACTTTGGTTTTTATGGTTTTTGCGCAAATGCATAGGTATTATGTTTTTGAAATTAGAAATTTGGGTTATCCTGTTGACGACGACCTTAGTGCCTGTTAAAGTTCTAATTAAAAGAAATGATTTGGCAAGTCGCTTCCCACCGTCTATCCCTTAGATATATACTTACTATACGCTTAGATCTTTTAACCATCGCAACAAATTTTAATGCGGTTTTGATCTATAGATAGACTGATTCAAGAGGAAAGTTTATACGTATAAAACAACCCCAACTGGTCACTACCAACGGGAGTAGTAACCAAAGATGTTACTAAACGCGGGTGACACCGCGTGATATACATATAGCTAGTTCAGATTATAAGAAGCTTCAACTACACAGCCAGTTTCGTTTCTCAGAATTCCTCAGAGAAGTCTACCACAGTTTTCTCGTTACAGTTACACCTCACTCACGCGTTTCAGAATTACAAACCGAGTTATGAATACGTTGTTCCCAAAGTATGTTAGGTTTCTGCAAAATTTTCCCATTCAACTTTAGAGGTCGCGGGAAGTTATAATCAAAGTTTTGTTATGTTGACATTTTTGCGGAGCTCTTTAATAATAAAATACCCACACATGTTTAATGTTGCTGTAGAATGTAGATGGTGCCTTTGTTAAAGTGTATAATATATAATGTTATAACTTTTTTAAGTAGCTGTTGGTAGGTTTAGATGCTTTTAGTGGTAATGGCTCTTGCCTGTGGCTTGATCTTGAATTAATTTAGCTTAGAGCCTCGTGGGAATGTGGCCTCTATACAAATTAGAAGAGTTCTGGAGACAACATAAGAAAAAAAAAACGCCAAGTGTGAAACATCCTTGCACACAAAAGGTTCCGTACCACTTTACAATATTTAATACTACATACGAAACAGACTGACTCCTTAACAATTCGAAAGTGTCTGTCAAGCAATGGTTTAATTGAAATAAAAATAGGTCGTTTTGGAAATCTATGGGGGAGGCCTATGTCGAGCAGTGAACGTCCTGGAGCTGATATGATGATGATGATGAAATTATTTGATTTTGAATTTGAATATCTAGCTAAAATCTCAATTTTTTTTTTGATTCGCTTATTTAGACTAAATATAAATGCACGATGCAAATAGATGACGCAACTATTTATGTTTTTTTATGAGAATAAATAAATAATAATTTTAACAAAACTGCTTTTGAAAAACAATTTAACCCAATTAACTATTACAATTTAAACAATTAGTGGAGATCTTAAACAATTGCGAAGTCTCGTCCAACTAGCAACTGCGGGGAAGTTCAGTTCAATCGCGTTGGCCGAGTTTGGTCTGTGAGTTATGACTAAGTTTGCGTTCGTTGACAAGGCTCCCGTAATGACTTTGCAAAGGTGGACGTTCTTGAGAATTTCTTTCAAGATTGCTAACGTTGTCCTCTTTGATGAAGCTATGCAAAATTGCCTTGGCTATGAAGTATAAATTATAGCGTAGCGCAGAAAAAATACTGCTCAATTTTTGTTTGTGCATGCTTTATACTACTACCATTTTAAATGCGAAAGTTTGTAAAAATGATAGATGGATGGATGGATGTTTGTTACTTTTTCACGCTTAAAAGTGGCTGGATGAAATTGCTTGAACTTTGGCCTAGGTATTGATCTAACTTAACACACAGAACATTTTTCATGCAGTTTTTGTGTTTTGGTATAAATTAAAAATCGGCTTAATTATAAAGTAGATATAGCATACGATAAACGACATATAAACTACATTTAACATCATGTGAAAAAGAAAGTTTCACAAGCACGTAGGAGTTCATGGTGCTTTAAAAGTTTTCACTGATAATGTTGGTTGCTATGTTTTCACAAAGTATTTTTAAACTTTGCCCTACGCTAGACATTTCTCCTGTATCGTAGGTGTGTTTACAAAACTTTAACCTCACATTTACACACATAGACAGGTACGGAACTACTATCTATATTGTGACACTTAGGTAAATAATGAAGAACCTTGTAGTACGTAGCCTTTTAGTAGTAGTAGAGCTCTTTGTGAAGGAGCTCGTCCGAGGAAGTACTACCGACATATTTATTTCTGCCGCAAAGCAGCGTTGCTGTGTTCCGATTTGAGGGGTATGGGTGCCGGTGTAATTACAGGCACATGAGACATTTCAACTTGGTCCTTGGGATGACAACGCATTTGCAAGGTCTCTGTTATTGCAGATGTGTATAGGTAGCGGTGACCTCTTAACATGAGGTGGGCCGTAGGCTTGTTTACAATCCAAGGATGTTTAAAAAAAAGAACGGTACCCGTTGCTTAGTAACATATTTTATTTAGCTATTTATCTTCAGCATGTTTTGTATTATTTCAGGGTGAATGACCTCCTTTCCTTCATTCACTTCACTCAAGCATGACATTATTTTCGTCAGTTCTCTCAAGTGACCTCTTGTTTTATCCCGGGCATTGTTCGTAATAAGGTTAAGATCGGTTTTAATGAAGATTATTCTACATGCAGTTAGGTTTTTTGTTAAGTTGTCCTATTTTTTGTTTTCCTGTATCGTAATTATAGAACCAGGTATAGATTTTATTTGTTTAGTTATTAATTACAAAGTATCTAAATATTACTTAAATACATTGACATATATCATAATTTACACTTTTTAAAAGGTACTTGGTACCCAATAAAAAGGATCAAGGAAATAGCATTTTAGTGACTAGATTAGCAACTTAATTGCAAATTACTATTAAGTTCTTAGTGAAAGATGACCTCCAGGGAACTACTTCCATAGAAAAAAATACCGATAAATGTTTGTGATGATAATCTAAATTCTTTAAAAAAATCTCTACTATTTAACTAGGTTTACACATTCATTACTTCAACTCACCAGTATCTTAATAGGTATCATTGATGTAACTTTCAGACTGTAAATTCACTCAGACATTCCCTAGACGACTTTAATTTCATTTTGTTTTGTCAACCAAATGATACGTTTTCGTACCAACTTTCTGAATAAGAATTCGAAACATATTCAATGAGCCAAGTTTGTTGATAAGCCACAAAGTGATTACGTCATCAAAATAAGAAATACCAAAGTTTACGCATATTCAGCTTTTCATCAGACCATTCTGTATTATTCAAAAGAACAAATTTCCATAATGATGTAGGGATAAAAGAATATTTACATAGTACATTTACACACATACCTACCTACGTAGATCATAGTTAGGTCAGTGACCCCGTAAATTTGAATATGACATAACCTCATCACGAGTACATGACCCGAATAGATGTGTAGAAGGTGTATAGTAACATTAGAAACCATCCCATTTCCAGGTACAAATCAAGACCACAGACTATTAACTTCCTAATAGAGAATTCCAATTACACTGCCTCGTCGTGTATCGATTTTAGGGCCTCACTTATACTCTGTGACTTGACGCTGGGGTATCCTTAGTTTACGTGTAAAATCTGTGATATCTCAGCGAACTGCAGCGTTTTTGGTAAACCTTATTGTGTAGTAATTAAGTTAAATTTTGGCGCGCCTTGGAATTTTTTATTAGGATTTTGTCTGTAAAACTTCGACACGATTTTGTTGGTATGACACCATCGTGTCTCGGAAAGCACGTAAAGCGTTTGGACCTGTACTCGCCTCTCACCAAATGAATTCTTGGGGCCAGTCTTCATTGAGATTTCGATTGGGAGTATTATTATTAGGTAGAATGATGACGGTACTTGCATTCCGACATGAATACACATTTTAAGTCTCATTTTCTCTAACACTGTTCTCTTTATTTTCATTATTCGCCCCAAGCTTAAATTTCACAATACTGTTGTACGATCAAATCGTAATCAATATTCCTTATTCAAAATTTCATAACTGACATTCTAAGCAATTAAGGCGTCCGCCACTCCGTTTAAATCCTCCCCCATTAACATCGTCTGTTCCTAGACAACCCCCGAAGTCAGGGAATTAAGAGAAAACAGTTTCTGAATACAATTCTATACTCTTAATAGGCAGAAATTCGATTAGAACTGACAATTAGCGGCGAACATTTAGAATGGTCATCTAACTCGAGAAATTGAACTATAAATTACGGTGGCACCGGTTTCTTGACAGAATTACTTGGCATAGATTGATGTGCCACGGAATACGAGAAATATCGTACGCCATTTGAATTTATAGGGGGCCTTATAAACAGATGGTGAGAATAGGGGATTTATGAGTATGCGTGTAGGTGTTCGAGACTTTGGTAATGTTTTTGACAAGAAAATGAGGTTATTTTAGAAATCGATAATTGTTATTATACGGTAAAAAAAACCGGCGTTGTATCACGTTGCGCGGCGTAGCATAAAGCGTCAAAACATGCGTGCCAATTTGCGTTAATGCGCCTCGGGGCAGAATTGTCACCATGGTACGGAAGAATGCTCAGAGCGATACCCGTGCCAATGATAGTTGGAGGAACATTACACCGTGGAGTTTTAGTCTGTAGGAGTCCGACACACCCCTCCGCCTTACTAAAGGCGGAAGCATCTCATGAGGAATTCCCCACGACAAAAAGAAAGAGTTGCCACCATAAGAATTTGACAAGCAGTGCAGCAACGCGCGATGCAGCGACGCTCAGTGAGACATACCAAGTAGCACGTTATGTAAACATCGCTCGGTAAATCAGTGACAATTTGATCACCTTGTATAATAATAGATAATAATTAAATAAATAAATAAATAAATAAATTATATAACTCATCATGCGAACAAAATTAAAATAATGCACTCATTTTATTTAAATTTGGAATATAATAATAAAAATAAAAAAGAAAACAAGCTCATATTATCTGTCATCCTATTAGTGTAGAAATAACAACGCAGCTAAATATTTTGTAAAAATGTAACCTTATTTTGAACACGATGGCAATTACATTGTCAATTCTTCAATAAAAGAGACTATTTTTTTGGACACAATTGCTGTTTTTATAGGCGACCTTGATAAAAGCTTTGGCGAGATTCTCATTGTCCAATAGAATGGCTCTTCACTAAGCCCATTATTATGGTCGTAAGGAAATCGTAAATACATTAGGGATCTTTGTAAAAATCCTTAAGATGTTGTTGGATTTTATTATCTTCTTGTCACTGTTCAGATTTTAGAGAATTTATGGTTTGTTGGTACTGTGGGGGCTCTGGCTGGATGAGCCGTGTACAAACTCATTTAAGATGTTTATGCTGTGAGATAAATGCTAGTTCTAAGTAGAAATAGAGCTCTTTGTGAAGGAATTCTTTTGGGGATGTACAGTCGGTTGTCAGCATTATCTGACCCACCCTAAACACAATCGAAATTGGACCTTCTGCCTATGATAATAAGGTTTAATTTCAATTTATATGAGGTTATCAGTCAAGTGCTCGAGAACTGAGAAGGAATAAATACAATAAAAATACACACACGCAAATTTGATCTTTATCACGTTAGCATTGGGTTAAATCTTATAACAACTTGTTATAATATAATAAGTGTAATAGCTTATTTTAATGAGTTCGGTCAAGTAACTCTGGTCTCGTGGTCTTGGTAAGACTGAGAGTGACAAGTTGCGAGATCAAATCCCGCGACGAAGATATTGTTTTGCTTTCAATTTAGAATTTATTCTAAAAGTATTTCTTGTATTATTGTAAAGAACTATAGACGGATAATCTCCAAATATAAAGTTTCTAAAATGGTAATATTTTGGCATAACTTGTATTAAGTGGGTAGTTGAAAAATAAATATTTGTATTCATTGTAAAACTGGTATTCAAATGCTACTAACTAAGGGTATGCAGTGACAACGCGCAAACATATTTTTCCTTGCCTTACTAAATTGCAAAAACAACTTCTCTTTACAATTTATTTTTGTCTATTTTATAGGTAGTTTTTTTATTATCATGTCTTAATGGAGTGATTAAATAATAATGAAGGGATAAAATACAAAATAATCTATTTGCACTAGGATAAGGTTGGCTGCTTGTGCTGTGCAAGAATAAACTTTATTAAAGTATATATATGGTTTAAATTCTTTAGTCTTGTGGTCACTAATCGTTGTTTACGTTCGAAATCAAGTTTAACCTAAATATAGCTTCTGCTCAGGTGTTTCTTTTTTAATTATTTTATTATACTTTTTTTACAGTTCTTTAATGGACAACGCATAGAAATAAAACTAAACAATTGCAAATTTAAAATGTTTATTATTTCATTAAAACACTTAGGTAAATAAAGTAAGTAAATGCTCACATATTTCCAAATTAATATACAATATATTATGAGGATGCCATAATCAAATCTACCCATTTATAAACATTAAAAAAGGCATGTTTTCTTGAAAGTTTGTTATCGAGAAAATTTATTTTATCTGTGAAATGCTTTAAAGATTTATAGCTGCCTATTATACGTAGTGAATAAACATGTCATTTAAATAGAAAAAAAACTATTTATGACAATAACATCACCACGTAATTGGCAACATTTTAATGGTTTAACAATCTATCCATTGAGCATTTACTTACATGGTGTGTTTAAAAATATCCTAGATTAATTAGTAGCGGAGTGATGGCGCACCGTTCCTTGTTACGTTCATCTTTGTTCGATTTAAATGTTTTTTTTTTCATCAGTGAAGATCACAACATTTTCTTCTCAATTAAAATTTAAATATTCCTGGGCAAAACGGACCCCTCTTCAGCAGGTGTCAATGCTATTTTCTGTGCCGGTTTATAATTCCTTATTCCAGCAGCGTGTAAATGCCTTCTCACTGTTTCCACTGAAATATGGTGTTTTATTGCGGTTACACTAATGGGCAATCGCATTCGGGACTATACTTGATGTTTTTTGCCCCTGGACGAATCCGCTGAATATTTACTTTGTCTCCATAACGTCTTAGCTACAGTCGTATTTCTCTAAAACAAAAAAAAAACTTTTTTGGAACCGTTTATGTAACTTGTAAGGAGTGAATGTAATAGTAAAATAGCCAACTACGCGTTCATTAATCACAATCAATTAAATAAAATAGGTATAAAAAAAACACTTACTGCTATATTAAGACGACGACCAATCTCTCTAATTCCAACATTCTGCTCATGTAAAAATATGATTTTATGTTTGGTATAGTCATTAAGCTGCGACATGATGCTTTTTTACACCAAATTGCTTAAAAATACTTAACGAGTTATGCGAAACGATTTACAAATGTGTGTGCACAGTCAATGCTAATAGGCGTAGTGTAACTTTTGTCACTTAAGTAGACGAATTTACTATCTACCTCACGAAGCAAATATATGTGAACTTAAACTTTTTTAATTTACCCACCTGTTTACAAGATAAGTTATTAGGCGTAAATCATATTGGCCGTTCTTTAATAATGCAAACAATTTTGTAGAAATGAAATCAAATTAAAAAAGAAACTGATAACAGGTGGACTGTGTTTTCGAACCCACATGTTGTTCCTCGCCAATCCAACATCAAACCGCCAAGCCACAAGAACTTGTTATGACTCCACGAAATTCAAGATTGGGTTCTAATTATGTAAGGTGACTTAAAAGGTTTTTAACTTTAATGTCAACGAGATAATGATTAAAATAGCTTAACAAAATGATATAATGCCGGTGGCTCCGACAACGTTGGGTGGGTTTATGCGTGTCTGTATTCATCGATAAATTGAAATTAAACCTTATTATCATAGGCAGAGGGTCCAATTTTGGTTGTGTTTAGGGTGGGTCAGATAATGTTGACAACAGACTGTACTACCACCATATCTATTTACAGCAGCATGACTGTGTTCTGGTTTAAAGGGTTTGGGTGCCGACACGAGACATTACAACTTTGTCTCTGGGATGGCAACGCATTTGCAATGCCTCTGGTATTGCAGATGTCCAGAGGCAGAAGTGGCCACTTAACATCAGGTGGGCTGTCGTCTTGTTTGCCATCCAACAACGTTTAAAAAAATAAATTCCAGATCTCCAAAGCGCGATTGCTACGCTAGAGGTCTTGGGTTCTATTTCCAGGTCAAGCAGAGTGTTATTTGGTTTTTCTATGAAATTCTCAATAGCAGTTCGGAGTTACGATTTGTGCCCGGTTAATGGCAATAGGCTCGCCCCCTTTTATATGGGACCTACATATACCGGTGAATTGTGGGTGTACATTGGCACACCTCTGCCTAACCCTTCGTAGAATACCGGCGTGATGGTATGTTATAATTCAATACGCGAACTTAATAATAAAAAATATATGCAATAGATTTACAGATCCATCCACATCTACAGTACCTATTAATCCTGAATTAGAAAATTGTTTTCTCAGTCTTCAGCTGTTCTTTTCTGATTCATTTCGTTGCGGGATTCAAGACAGTTTTAATCGTTTCTCCGGTGCTTGTCGAACTTCATTGCCTCGGAAAAGCGCCAGAAAAGTTGTAGCCGGAATTAACAGTGGTTGATTTGGCTTTTAGGAGTTGCACTAGTATGGAATAGGTTAACAAGGCTGACCAAAATAAAAGGAATGTATAACATTGTATAAAAATGATTTCGGCCATCATAATTAGGTGCATATTAGAACGTAAATAATAAAACATAATACCTGCTGAAATTCTCAATAATTGTTTTCCCGCGACATAACGATTTGACTGTAATAATACTCGAACTATCAAAATACAGATAGATAAACGTCAATACGTGGTTTTCGCGGTATGAGAGAGTCATACCATCAATTTCCAAACTCCGGGCCGCTACAAAGCAATTCCGAATAGTTTTTCATTAACAGTAACACTTTTTGCCCTGAAAATCTAACCCAAGACCCCCACGTTCGGCAGTCGCGTTTCCAACCACGAGAACAACAGATTACTCGATGGGGCGATTTTGTAAGTAGGTGTACTTCACATACAAAGTAAGTCAGTAAACAAGCCATGTTTTGAGAACCAAAATCCCTAAACCACCGTAATAAAAACATCTGATAATTTATAGCACAAGACCTGTTCCTATAACGACATAATTAAAGCTAACATAACAGGGATCGGTATAAAAAGTAGCAAAGTATAGCGGGATTAATATGTGCCTTGTCCAATAAAGTAGCACGACTTTGTAGGATTATCCCTCTTTACCTTACGTCACGCATAATTTAATATGCCACTTCACTGTCTACCCTCATCCGTGTCTTTATAAGAAAAATGTTTTTCCCTAATATGTATAGGTGTTGGGATATAGAGCTTTATTTGTTAATATTTAATAATAAAAGAGGGAACTTGCAATTTTGATTTTCCTGATTCGTATTTGTTGATTTGATGTGGTGTTTATCATTTTTGCTCGTAAATGTTTAAGATTAATGTATTATCACGCCTGTTTTACTCGAAAGGTTAGTCAGAGGTACACGATCTTAAAGTGGCTACAATAAAAATCAATGGCAATGACGTCATGTGATGAAAATTATATGCCAACTCAATTGACTAGCTAGTTATTGTGATATCCAATTATTTAATTTTACAGTAAGTTAAACATTAATCGGGTTTTCAGACTTAAATAAAAATGGTTTGTCAGAGAATTCCAGAACGCAGAATTATTGGTTTCAACACTTGTTACTTAAAGATAAAATACGGGTTCATTACAGAGATTAAAATAAGCTCAATCACGTCATAAAGAGTATTCCCAGCAATGTAACACCAAAAACAAAAGAAATTTCACAAAATCTATTAACCATTTCTCCTCTCACACTGAAAACCTCTCGAACAAGTTCTGAAGAAACCACTTTGTAAAACACAAATCAAACTCCTCCGGTTCCATTACATCTAAGATTCGTTTCCATTTCCCTGTTTTAATAATAAGTACCGATACTCAAGTACCTATGGCCGATACTCTAAGTACTCATGGCGAAGACACAGAATAAAATGGATACAGAAGGTTCACTTCCAATGAGTGCACACACACACGGGTCACGGCTTCTATACAGCGAACGCAAGTGGTCTAGCGACTGTCATTTGTTTTGATATGTTCGTAATCGCCGAAGCTGTACGTACAATCGTATGGTCAAAGTCAAATTATGTTTTTCAATTAGACCACTAGATACAAGAACGTCATTTACAAGAAAACAGAATTTAATCTATTTCGAAAAAGAAGTTTTGTATAAAGAAGAATGGGCAAGAAACTCCATACTTACTCTTTAATAAAATAATAATAATAAAAATATTTTATTGACGTAAAAATACAGGTGTTACATACTTATTTGAAGCCCTGGCTCCTGAGCTAGGTAGAAACCTGTGTTACAGGAGCCAGTGTCTTCGCCCATTTGTGGTACTAACTTATATACTGTGCAATAAAATAACAAAAATAGAAAACAGTAAAAACAATAAAAATATAAAAATAAAAAATTAAATAAATTCATCTTGCGCACATGCTCTTTTGGTGTGCAGTGTCTTTGCGTGTGTATGCGTGTATGTGTGTGTTACTCTTTAAAAAAATATGGTTTTTCAATAATTTGCATAATATTAATTCATGGACGAGGCAAAAGGAGTATGTAAGGATCGTAGTAGGTGGCATTCTGTGGTTTCTGCCTAACTCCATGGGAAAAAGACGTGAATTTATGTATGTTGTATGTATGCATTCAATAAACAATAGGCACAAAAAATTATACGTTGCAATGTCAGCTAAATGAATAACGCGGGTTGTACGCTTCTAAGTCATGTGTGTGAGCCTGTGTTTGTATGAAGCCGGCCTTCTGTACCAATCTAGTTCGTGCCCAAGTATCGTGGCCCATTCAAATAAGAGAGGGGCTCATTCAATATTCACAATGCGATGGCGTGGTGACGATGGCATCGTTACGTGGCGCTTCAGCGTTCCCGCTTGTTTTGCACCTCGGCAACAGGAAATTTTGTGAGTGATCCCAAGAGAACTGTGCGGTGTACTGTGCATTAGGTGTTTTGGTGAATTAATTTTGTATATTTTCGGTAATAAGTACCTGCTAGCACTTTCCACGTAAGGGGCCTTATAGAGGGGTCTCGTAAGTCTCATTAATATTTTAGTGGAAGACCGAAAGAGATGCGTTACTATATTCTTGTTGGTACTCAACGGTGGTAGTCTGAAATTCCTTTGGTTATGTTAGGTGACATGATGGATCTACCTCGTTTTTCTAGTGCAGATGGCGGTGGAGTTTTCATTCCATTTACAGGCTGGGTTGGTTCAAAGTGCTAAATTGATATTTTTATTAAAATTTTCTTATTAGCATACCGAGATATCTAAACATCAAATTCATACTACTTAATCCTATTCTACGTCACGTTTAAACGGCTAACAGATCTGAATAAAATTTACTGCTTTTTGAGGTTTTTCACTGAGATAGATTGTAACATAGAATAACACATATACTTCTTATCCCGGAAAAATGTAAGGTTACCGTGGGATATTAAATAAACTTTAACACGGACGAAGTCGCGGGCAGAAGCTAGTAGTCTAAATGCGAAAGTAACTCTGTCTGTCTGTTACGATTTCACGATTATACATAGGTACCACTAAACCGATTTTGAAAAAATCGGTTGGTTAATTTGAACACAGACAGTCTGCATCCGCTATAACCGACATTTAAGCAGACGAAGTTGTAGGCAAAAACTAGTATAATTATTATCTTTCAAATAACTCGTGTTAGAAAACGTTGTAAGTCGTAAATGAGCGAATAATAATTGGTTTCGTGAGACGTTTAATCTTGATATCGTTGGAACTTGAAATATCTTGGATATAAATAAAATTCGTGGAAAGAAACTCCGTGAACATTTAATTATGTAAGAAAGTTAAGTAATGAATGGTGATAAGAATAATTATTCATTATTAATGTCACGCGTTTGAGGAAAGCATGTATTTAATCGTAATTTGAAGATCTGCGCCCTAAACTAAACATAGGAAAAGTTGGTGAATTGTACAAAAGTTTCTTTGCTTTCTTAGGTATGCCAGCCCTTGTAGCCATGTAACAAACGATAAACGAAAACGCTGAGTAGGCTTTAATAGATCTTCAACTTTATGTGCTTGGTTTTAGGTCGAAGATCTAGTGAAGATTGCATAGCGTTTTCGTTCTTTCCAGTCGCTAACGCTTAGAAATCTTTAATAGATTTTCAACTTAAGGCTCTGGGATATAAAGTTGAAAATCAATTGGTACCTACCGAGCGTTTACGATTATCGTGTGCGACTTGACTAGGGGGGCTGTAGTGTTTTGTTAAATAACTATTTCAATAATTATAGACCAGAAGTTAATTATACCATAAAACATGACCTATGTCGCCAAACAGTAGTATAGCTTTCGTTTAATGAAAAAACTTTGTAAACTTCCCACATTCTCCAATTAATTAATTCAGTTAATTAAAAAAAAAAATTAAAAAAAAAACTATTTAGGTATTTCAGGCAATATAGGTACCCATTACTTCTAACAAACAAACAATTTTACCTCCTTACAATATTTGTACAGAAAAATGATCAGTTATTTGAGTTTTGCACTTCAATACACTACAATTTCAACGAAAATTAAGTTATTTATATAAGTGAGTTTATATGTTTGTGACCCCTTCTAGGGTACAGATGAATTTCCTAGCGCGAAACAATGTTTTTTTTAAACAAAAATAGCCCTACATCAATATCCATAACCAACTGTCATTTCTTCAAATCTCGAACCTTTTTGCAATCCTTAATTTGAAACATATAGCAAATTATGGATTGAAATTAATTTTGTAAACGCATCACAAATTTGAAACATTCGGGTGTCTAAAGGAGTAAGCCTATTGGCTTTAATACATAAAAAAAAAATATATACCATCACGCCTATATTCCCCGAAGGGTTAGGCAGAGGTGTACCAATGTACACCCACAGTTCGCCGGTATATTTAGGTCCCATGTAATAGGGGGCGATCCTATTGCCATTAACCGCTCACAAATCCAAACTCCGAGCTGCTACTGCGAATTTCATAGAAAAACCCTATAACACTTTTTGCTCGACTTGGGAATCGAACCCAGGACCTCTAGCGTAGCAGTCGTGCTTTGGTCTAAGGCCAACGAGGCAATCAAACACATAAAAACAATGAAATCTACAACAATACAAGCTTTACAGTCAAACAAAATCTCCAAAGAAAAACCAAGATGGCCTCCAAACACAGGTACTACGTCTCGCGACCATTACATTTACATAAGCACTTGGTGCTCTAGAGGTGACCGCATCAGTTTGTACGCGAGAATTCAATTTGCCACAGAATGCAATACAAGAATGCAGCAAAATATACGTACAACTTTTAAATTGCACCGCTATTCACTCTTTTGAGGAAGTTGTGTCAGAATGTATGTGCATTTTTCACGAGAAGAGTGCAAATTACCATCTATTGGTAAGAAAATGTCTTTTGGAATACTGTGGTACATATATGTATGTGTTGTAATTTTATTATTACAGTAACTACCCTGCGGTGTCATCCGCGTTCAGTTATATCTTTGGTTACTGCCCCGCACCCGTTAGTCGTAGCGTAATGTTCTGTACGTATACCTTCCTCTTGAATCGCTCTGTAGGTATTATCATCTGCTTAGCCTTTTTCCCAACTGCGTTGGGGTCGGCTTCCAGTCTAACCGGATGCAGCTGAATACCAGTGTTTTACATGGAGCGACTGCTGGAATCACTCTGTATTGTGATGACCGCAAATAAATTTGTGGCACAGTTTAAAAGATCTAAGCGTATATAAGGACAGACGGCGGCAAGCGACTTTGTTTTGTACTAGGTAAGAAGATAAATAATTAAATGCGTGATGCCCTTGTGGTTGAACGCCCATGGTGGGGTAAATACCAATGTGACTTTTTCATTTCACATGTGCTTTCTAAATGGATCTTAGACATCATTGACATCAGTGAAGGTAAACATTATGAGGAAACCTACATTTAATAATAATTTATATAAGTTTGAATCGCCCATCGTGGTGATCAATTCTCGCGGCTTCTCTGTATGAGAAGAGGTCTTTGCCCTACAGTGGGATAATAATAAGCTGTGTCCGATAATGCAAGTATTGTCCAATCTAACCCTAGAAAGTACATTTCAATTGAAAAAGTCACATTGGTACTTGCCACGTTTCGAACCCACATCCTCATGAAGGAGGGCGAAAAGGGGGGTCCCTTAACCCCTTAACCACTGAGTAATCAAGACATACGATAGTTACGAATGTTCCTTTAATTAACCAAGAACATACGTGCAAAAAGAACTTGTTCAAGCAGATGTATGTAGGGGTGCCTCTTGTATGAAACACTACTGAAAAACAATGAGTAAATTCTGGTGTAATATTTTTTGTTATAAGAAAAATATTCGTGATGGCGTGGGATTTGTGGAAGGCCGTTGCCCAGCAGTGGGGCAGTGCAAGCAAGGAAACAATTGGGTGGGGCTGTGTCGGGTACACTGCCATTGGTTTAACGTGAAATGACTTTGTCAGCGAGCCGCTTTTAGTGTTACAAAGGTGATGGCTAAATGACTGCCCCGGGCCAGATACATTCTGGAATGTATATGAATATTACATAACCTCATAATATTTAAAAAATCATTCATGAATTATGTAGTGTTTAATATTTTCCTAGCACTTTCGTAAACTATTAAACATAATAAAGTATCTAAAAAACATGAAAAACTTTTTCATCACAAACATTCGCTTGTAAATATACAACCTCATTTTCGTTTTTAGTTTTATTCTTTTTCGAAAGTGTCAGTTGAAGAAAATTATAGACTGTCACACACACCTTTTTACCTTTTTAGGCAATATTATTTTAACATTATATTATTCCCAAAAAGTATCTGAAACTTTTTTACATGAAACACTAATATTTAGCCATTCAGCATTAGATTGTGCTAGGTACCATATTTATATTTACATGGTGCCTGGCACATGGGGCAGTGGTCTATACTTCCATTTAGCCATCTCCTTTAAACATACTTCGTTACGTCCCGGTTTTCTGACTTTGCACTCGTAGGCAATTTTATAGACGTTTCTCGTTAAAAAACATTACAAAAAAGGAGATTGAGCAACTTACTATGGCACTTGGTTGCGCAACTTTTTACACAGTATAGTAGTGAAAATTGGACACAAATAAGGGGTAGTGTCATACTTTAAAACAAGGTTAAATTCAAAATTAAATATTGTGGGGTTTTTGAAAAATCCATGTACGTAAAATATTGACCATGGAATCCGTTGCCTCTCTGATTTGGCGTCTAGGCAGCGGGTGTGCTAATAAAAGAGAACAATTCACACAGCGCGACATGCTTTAAGTCTAGAACAAATCACCGTGGACGTAAAAACGTTCTAACATTTCACTTCGCAGCACACGCACAAAAAGAGTCAAATTGCTCGATGTAGTAGATAGACGTGGAGCCTCCACGTCTATCTACTACATCGAGTTGAGTTTTAGGATTCGTCCACGGTGGAGGAATCCTAAAACTCAACTCGACACGAACTTATATTTATTAGCAGATAAAAGCTAAAAACAATATTCTCGCCTTAACCCGCAGATGACACGGTAAGTAAACAAAACAGAAAACACGATTTTGTTTGACATTTGACATATCATCGAATAGTGTTGTGCCACAACAATAGACTAAGGGGCATCATAACATTATCGATTATATCTTAATTGTTTTATTTTTGCCTAGAAATTGTTTTTTAACTAAAGAAATAGTACCATAATTAAAGAATAATAATAATGACAACTCTTAATACTTTTTAGTTGCGAATGTAGATTTTTTGTTGTCCTATGATTTATGTTAGTGTTTAATCGATCGATTATAATTGAAAAAGGAGTCGCTTCACTATTTTGGAAGGAATGACGTATTTATTGTATTAAATGATTAAATACTAAATAAAATGAAAATAGAAACTCCACAAATGATTTCAATGAATTTAAGTAAAAAATCAATAAAAATAATATTATGAATTATACATTAACTCAAATGGCCATACGCGTCAAAAAGTGAATCTATTCGTGCCCAATCTCCTTTAGGTAGTAGTAGGAAGTCATTCTGTTTTTTTTTATTCGACATGGGTAAGCTCTTGGCTTTGGACTTGGTCAAAGGTGACATAGACAAAGTCTACGATGGGGTTAACTTACCCAGAAGAAGCCTGTTTCAAATAAAAAAATGATTAAGTGTAATGTATGTTCCGTGCTACTACGACTGGGTGATTTTTTTACTTATCTAAGTTATTTTATGTATAGTTAAAAAATGTTTTTGAAAGAGGCCCAGTAAAATATTTATGTGTGTGAGAAGTAAGGATAAGTATCCAAATTCCAAAATTTCTAGTAATAAAGATTTACGTTGACAGATTCAGATTCGATATTTAAACTTGAAATTCGAATCAACCAATTAAATACCTTTAAGTCTTTGCTTGAGTATCGTTGTGTAATATAAGAGTTAAAGATTTACATTTAAATTACAAAATACAATAAATGGAATAATAATTGGAACTATTAAGCGAAAAGAGAACTTTTATCTATTCTATATATTAATATCAAACTAATATACCTTAAACAGAGCTAGGTTTTAAATTTTAAAATTCCTCTGTAGTGTTGTGTAATGGCTGAAAGATTGGCTGCTACACTGCGTGTCTCGGGTTCGATTCCCACACAATATTCAATATCTTTATTGCTTTCAATATGTAATAGGCAGCACCTTTATAATCGAGATCATTATGGTAGTTCTTACGGGTCAGATAGGGCTTGTATATCTATATAAATAAAAATGAGTTTATGTGTTTCGTGGGTGCGTTTACACCCACGAAATAGGCAAAAAATCAGGATAACGTCTTCAAAAAAGGACAGCCCTATTGCAAAAATTTACAGTTGATCAAATTATAGTTAGTTCTACGAGTAAACTTCTCATAGTTAACGAATTTGATTTAAACTTGAAAACCTGCATCTAGCTGCAATCGTACATTTAAGATATTATGTACTTACGTGAAGTTAATTTAACTCGCGGTTGTTACTTCGTTAGGACCCTTCTTAAACTTGACAACGTATCAAGCTATAGATAACCAATTTAAACCCACCGTAGATTGTATCGATTTTTCATACAATGATAGGTCAGTTTATATTGGAGCTGTTTGGCATTGTAATTGTTTGTGCTAGAAGACGCAATTAGTTTTTTGATGTAGTACGATTTTTCGATACGTAAGGAGTAAAAGTAAAATCTTATTCATCATTAATATATTTTTCATAGTTTATGTTTATTTATTTATTTATTAAAACTTTATGCACAAATGTAAAAAAAAATACACCGTACAAAGGCGGACTTAATGCCTTAGGCATTTTCTACCAGTCTACCTTAGGGTGATGCAGAGACAAAACATAGGAGGTGCAAGAAAGAGGGAACAGAAACAGAAAATTTACAATATAAAATATAATAATAAATACATAATTATATAACTATTTTTTATATTTTTAAATGTTCTTATATTTCTTTTATATTAATATTTAAAAATGCAATCAATATGTATATACAATGAATAAATGAGAATAATAATACATATATACATACATACAAACAAAATATACAAAGTAGAGAGAAATAAAATTACAAAGTGGAGATAGAAAACAAACTAATTGTGGGACGAGTCTGCCAACTCCTTAAGTAAGTGTTCGCGAGCTTTCACCGTAAATGTGAACCGGCTGGTGGCCATCCTGATATGATGTTATGTTCTAACTATAAAATTATAAATATGAAAGTAAGTTTGTTTGTTACCGTTTCACGCCTAAACCACCGATCATCCTGAAATTTAGCATGTACCTACGTTGTCAGTGTACAGAAAAGAAGTATTTTTTCGTTTACCGAAAAAAAATACCTACTGTTCCCTAGGATAACAACAATAACGTTCTTATCATAATAGATGGCGCCACGTATCTTTCGAATCATGATTGAATTTTAAATATAACCGACATTTACTTGCTAGTTTACCATAAACTTGAAATTAGGTCATGAAAATTCGAATTTGAAATTTCGATATAGGCGCTGTACCGTCTAATCCTTCAGTGAATATGCGTGACGTTTATATTAACAGATTAAACTAGCTTATTAAGCAAGCTAATTGAGGTCGGCTTTCAACTTACCCTGAAATGTAAGTTGCAGTGTCGCAATAAAGACTTTCAGGACGTTTTCATAAAATACCAAAATAATTATCAAAGAAAATTACGACAACTGGAGAAAAATAATTTTTACTTTGTTTTTTAGTTGTTTATGTTGGAAAGTATTTCAGAGTACACCTTTTTTAAGGATAGAATAGCCCTGTACCTCTACCATGAGTTGTCATCGAAAAGTTACACGCTAGCGTAAAGCTCGCTAGCGTGCTAACGTGGATCGAATAGATTTCGATAACGCTTGCACCATGAGATTTGCGAAGACTAACGCAGGCGCTAATGTAAGCTCGATAGATCATGTCGTCTAGCTAACTTCACTCTACACTTTAGAATACTTTCGTCTATGCTTCACTTATGTTTTGTTTCTTTCTTTCTCAGTATTATGAAGAGAGAACGGCTCGTAAGCTCAAAATGTAGTGTTTTCGCTATGCTTACAATGTTAATATAGTCAATATCACAAAATAAACCGTCTAAATAGAAAGATTGACGGTTCGTGGAATACTTGGAATGGTATTCAGTGGTTTTTTAATTTTTATTCCATACTAGCCGTACTATTATACTTGGGATTAGGGCAGGAAGATGATGACAAGCCGTTGCCCACGACTTCGTTCGCGTTAATTTTTTGTGTGATTTAGTTAAAATGAGTTCATACAAGAAGTCAGCAACAACCTAGGTATACTAAATAGCTGATGTTTTATTTGAAATGTGATTGGTATTTAGTTATTAAAGTATAATTTAATAATTAAAACAATTTTATTCTTTGCTTTATATATAACTAGCTTCTGCCCGCGACTTCGTCCGCGTCACAGTTGATGTGTTATCCTACGGGTACCGTACATTTTCCCGGGATAAAAAGTAGCCTATGTGTTATTCCAGACTATAATCTATCTTTGTGCCAAATTTCATCCAGATCCATTCAGCCGTTTAAGCGTGAAAGAGTAACAAACATCCATACATACATCCATACATACAAACTTTCGCCTTTATAATAGTAGTAGGATCTGCATAAGAGTTCCAATTACCGACACACTGACAGAATTGTTATATCATGTAGAGGTCGTGGGCCTAGTATTGCAGTGCTTAGATGTTATCCCACAATTCACACAGCGATCCATAAATCCATAGTTTCAACCATATCCAATCCACAAGCCGGCGGGCGGTAAGATTCAAAACAACAATTTCATCCAAGTAAAAAGTGACTGGCGATCTTCGGTGTCCGTCCAGCATAAAAACAAGGGTTGTACAAGATATTCAGGATCAGGATCAGAATCCGTAACAAACAAAGCAGTAGTAGTTGAAAATGAAAATAATCGGAAAAATACTTTAGGAGCATTAGAAAACATTAAATAGGTATGTAAGCCAGCAACAGCAGCTAGCCGCAGTCCAGTGACAATGTCAGTCAGCTGCACAGCTACAATATAATATAATTATGGTCAGCTGCTGTCATATCAGTAATATAGAATAAAAATATAACAAAGATGATTTTTTAAGTAATGTAAAATCGATATTCGTTATTACGTTTTTTCAATATTAAGAGATATTTTATTTATTAATATGTCCGTAATAAAATGCACTATATTGCATAAGTATTTATATAGTGTATTTGATTACTTTGAGTAAACAACCTTGTAAAAAGGTTTTATTTTTGTAATTTATTTAATTTACGATTACTCAATCGATATACATATATATTCTCACGTAAATGATCTTATTCTTATTTCTCAACTTCCAGTAACAAAACTGAGGTGATTTTTATATTCTAAGTAAAAAAAAATATGAAAAATTTTTTAGAACATAATTCTCAACTCATTGGGCCCACCATTTTCCATCTCCTTTAGCGGCCACTTACATATTCCATGCCAAATAAGCTCTCGAAGACATTATTTTGATTTATAGACCCGAAAACGTATATTACTTTAATGTCAACGTATGTTTCACACGTCAAAATGCTAGTGAGCTACGTTACTACTATCGTAAGTATATTATTCGATAGCTTCTATCGAATTAGTGACTCATGGTACCATTTTGTATGGTGACAGCTGAAAAACGTTTGTGACAATCGAATAGATTACGTTAGATTTTGAACCTATCGAAATCTATTACACTCATGGTACGAATTTTAATTATTTCTGTGACCGCTAGGGGCGCTTTACAATATTTCATACAAATAATTTACGGAGACGCTAGCGAGTATTGGCTGTCCAAACTCATGGTAGAGGTACTGTTCCGTATGCCTTGCAATGTTGCGCGACTGTTTCACTGTGTGCGTGCAGATTCATCGCTTTGACTACCTACACTCAGCGACAAGATGAGCTAGTTAGAATTCGAAAAAGTCCAATTAAAATATATAATTATATTATTATACTGCCTCGAAGCTTGCTTAGGACTGCCTCGTTACCCTAGTGATCCTTAGTGCTACTGTTACGCTAGAGGTCTTGGGTTCGGTCGAGCAAAGTATTATTGGGTTTTTATATGAAATTCTCAGCAGCAACTCGGAGTTAGGATTTCTACCCGGTTAATGGCAATAGGCTCGCCCCTTATTACATGGGACTTAAACAACACAGGGAAGAACTCAGGGTGTACGGTCAACAAAAGAGATAAGTAACCAGACCGTCTAATATAGTTGAAGTTTTCTCTCAAACCAATGGTCGTTTTTAAATGAAATTTAATTTAATTAAAATTTAATTCAAACTGTTTATTTTCTATTAATTAAAATAAAATTCATTCAAAAACTTCTATCGATTTAAGTAAAACTTTAATTTCACTAGGCGACCCTAGTTACTTATCTCTTTTGCTGACTGTACATTGGTTACCCTTTTGACTAAACCTTCCGGGAATATAGGCGTGATGGTATGTTTGTATGTATGCACTTACATAGTGAACTCCTTAATTTCGACGAGAATGCAAAGCTACATACTACATACATTATAAGTTATAGTAACCGCTTGAATAATATTGTAAGGTGCTATTTCCCGAGACAACACCGCAATCTAACCTCTGCAAACCAATTACTAGGAGGCATTGAGATTCAATATCGATATCGGTTGTCTAAGTCTGCATAATAGAAAGTATCTAAACGATTTATTTGCTACAAAAATATGGGTTTATGATTAGATACTTTATTCTCATAGGAATACACGGTAATATCAATAATATGTAGGTATAATCTGTATAAAATGGAAAACAGAGTAAGCAATTATTAAAATTGTTAAATAATAAAAATACACACTATCCGCGTGAAAGATAATTGTAGCATAAAATATAGCTTATAGAATTCAGCGTAATCCAACCGCTAGTTGTCAACACGCCACACGCGAGCCGTCATCTTTTTTTATCTTGTTACCATAAAATATATTTTAACGTTCACGATTTAAAGTCCTAACTTGTATGTCTAATTATTTTCTGTGTGATTTCTAATCAAATGTCATTCACGTCAAGAGGACACAGTGTTATGACCCCCGTCCAAGTGAATCGGTAGTACCGTGTCATTGAATTGGTTGTTGAAATATTATTGATCCACGCAACAGCAGCGGTTTTCGGATTTCTATTCACTTATTGCCGTCACTTAATATCCAAATATCAATTAATTTCCTAAACTTTAGATCAATTTGTTGATGTGTCAGAAGAATTAAAAAGTTTTCAACGATATATAATGAATATTAGAAGTTGAAGGACCAATCACAGGGCTCATTACCATCATACAACTTTTTATTTACTTTTCGCTCAAAGTTTTTAAGTACCAAGATGTTTACTGCGCCCAGTAGAACTTTTTTCCACGAATCTCGTGGCTGTCTCGTTATGATGTTATTTTTATCCGCTTTCAATGTTAGGGCGTTATCATACTAGTGATTTGCATACATTAAAGAATTAGTGACATCTTCAGTGCGATAACGCTCTTAAGCTGGGTACTCACTTAGCAGTGTAGCACGTAACGTATCAGATACGGTATCAAGTGAGTACGTAGGCACGAGCCCGCAGCGAGCCGCTCGCGCGTGGAGCGCTGTAAGCTCGCAGTGACCCGCCGCGTGGCGGTTTCACTGCGAGCACAAAGGCGGCTCGGAAGCTCGTAGCTAGATGCACGGAGGACCGTGGACGAGCCGTACCCACTTGCAGATTGATACCGTATCTGATACGTTGCGTGCTACACTGCTAAGTGAGTACCCAGCCTTAGATCTACAACACATAAACCTAGTCGTAGAAGAGCTCTTTGTGAAGGATTTCATCAGGGGAAGTAAAACCATACCAATTTCTATCACGCAACAGCGTTGCTGTATTCCGGTTCGAAGGGATATAGGGGCCGGTGTAGTAACAGGCACGTGCCACGTTTCATCTTTGTTACTGAAATGGCAATACATCTGCTAGGAGTCTAGTATTGCGGATGTCTATCTATAGGCAGCGGTGGCAGGTGTGTCGTTGACTTGTTTGCCATACAATGTCATAAAAAACAAATAGTAGGTAGTTATAAAAAGTAAATAGTGGATATTGTTGCAATGTTGATAAATCTTTAGTCGTTCTATATTCACTAATAGCGAGAATTAACAAACATAATAACAACCTTTTGCAAAGTCTTTCAGATGTTCCTCTATTATTGTGTTACGCCCGGGAAGGAAAACATCGAAAGGAAACTAAGGGCTTAAAACATACCATTACGCCTGTATTCCCACAAGGGTTAGCCAGAGGTGTACCAATGTACACCCACAGTTCGCCGGTATGTTTAGGTCCCATGTAATAGGGAGGGAGCTTATCTCCCATGTAATAGCCATTAGGGCGATTCGCACACTGCACCGCATCACATCATGATTGTGATTTTTGCCCTCTCTGTATGAGAAGTGACATTCGCCATGCAGTGGGACAACAATAGGCTGTTTTTTTTAATAAATACTTATTGAGAAATTCATTATTGCTCGTCATAGTTGCATTAAATAACGAATAACTAAAAAAAATATTATACCTACTCTGACACACCTTCCTTGGAAAAAGCCATCCTAAATCTTCGATAAACACACAAACAACAGCTTCGTAAGTAACTTTTATAGTAGTTCCACTATAGGTACTTGATAATAATCTACTTAAGTCACCCCCATCACCGTCAGTTGTGTAACCCGATCCTGATAATAAGCTCTTTGTATAGATAACATGGAAAAACAAAGACAGGCTTAGGGGGAGATTACATTGACATAAATTGTGTTAGTAGTTCGGTTGGTATAATAGTTTATAGTTGCTTTTAGGTATTTTATCAAAAAGCTTTTGATGAAAGTAAGGAGACATTGGTTAGAAAGTTATGACTGCGCGGCGCAGCGGTCAGATTTTAAACGTACGATATATTTATTTATTTATTCTGTTTTACAGGAAAATAACATATAGCTAATTGCAAACTACCACACATAGATAAAAAAGTAAAAAAAAAATAAAGGCTGTAATTACTAAATAATAAGATTGTTCAAAGTCAAATCATTTCCTTATATTAGACCAATAAAATGCACTTTTAAACGTCATAACTATCCACGATATAATAATTGAATACTTAATCGACGATGTCAATAAATGCTTTGACTTTGACTTGGCTGCTGAAACAGGCAGTCTATTCTGTGAAACATAAAGTGAGTTTGCAATGACATGTCAATCCCCAGCTTTATGATGGGATGACAGCTCACCTCAAACTCACTTCACTTCACAAAAAAAAACAGTGATTATTACAGAATACCATTGCTGATTAACAATAGCCTGTAAAGATCCTAACAGGAAGTTATCGAGTATGTTATTTATAGCCAAGGACACACACAACAAGAGAATCCTTTTAAGAGGGTTTACGCCGGCGGCGCGCCGTCCACGCGCTATTTGCCTCAAAATCAATTATTTTCAAACCTGTTAATACCCATTAATAACTTATCGTACAAACATGCAATTTGCGAATAACATTAGGAAATTTTATCTTCTAGAGGAGGTGAGAGGTTTTTTTAAAATTAAATAGCATGCTTGTAAATTATATTAAGATAACTAAAGTGAGATTTGCGTATTTTACGTTCAGAGTCAATTTCGAAGCCGTTAATCTCCAAAAATTGCTGATAGAATCAATAAACAAAAATATTTGCTAATTGGTAATATCCTTAATAATTTTTTTGTCAAGACAGATTTTCTGATTTAGTTTACTTACTACGGAAAATAAAATCAAAACAATGTCTAATTATTAAGAAATTACGCGTAGATAAAATGATCTTTTTCAACGTTTTAACTTGCATTTATCATTATAATAATAGCATATTCTAATAGAAGAACATCTCTTTTAAAACTTACAATTCAAAATTTTCGTGTGATTAGCTTTATAATTTTTTAATAAATATTTTAAAACTACTATAAATTGAGGCGCGCGGCCGGTAGGCAATTCAATCCAATTCTGAACTGGCTACCGGCCGCGCGCCCAAATTTATAGTAGTTTTAAAATATTTATTAAAAAATTATAAAGCTAATCACACGAAAATTTTGAATTGTAAATTTTAAAAGAGATGTTCTTCTATTAGAATATGCTATTATTATAATGATAAATGCAAGTTAAAACGTTGAAAAAGATCATTTTATCTGCGCGTAATTTCTTAATAATTAGACATTGTTTTGATTTTATTTTCCGTAGTAAGTAAACTAAATCAGAAAATCTGTCTTGACAAAAAAATTATTAAGGATATTACCAATTAGCAAATATTTTTGTTTATTGATTCTATCAGCAATTTTTGGAGATTAACGGCTTCGAAATTGACTCTGAACGTAAAATACGCAAATCTCACTTTAGTTATCGTAATATAATTTACAAGCATGCTATTTAATTTTAAAAAAACCTCTCACGCCCTCTAGAAGACAAAATTTCCTAATGTTATTCGCAAATTGCATGTTTGTACGATAAGTTATTAATGGGTATTAACAGGTTTGAAAATCATTGATTTTGAGGCAAATAGCGCGTGGACGGCGCGCCGCCGGCGTAAACCCTCTTAAGACCCGTTGTCTTATAGTGTTCGGGAGATACAAGTATCAAGTAACATTTATCTGACATAAAACAAACATAACTGTAGGTATTTTACGTAATGATAGACAAATCATAAACACCACTTGGTCAATCAATAAATTGGTGATTTCAGAACAAAATTAGAGTTTAGTAGGTTACAGGGCAGTGTTACAGGGCTTTTCTTTCCAGAAATCTTTTTTTATTGTAATAGTATTTAATGTTAGAAGAGCCATCAGTTTTTTTTGTAATATGGTAGTTTTTTATTTTTAGTTTTGGCAGAAATTACCTTATAGGACGTTGACGGCTGTGGTTCTATCTCAACAACATCCGCTGCAGATAAAAATGGATCACTTGATGTGAGCAGAAGTGACGCGGTAGATAAATGGGGTGCTTCTGGATCTGGCGTCAACAAACTTGGTGAACAAGGTGAGGTAGGCTGATGAGATTGAATAGCTGGACGCGGTTGCGAACTAGTGGATGCAGGTAGCTCAATAGATTGTGAAGATGATGGCAATGGGTTATCGGGATTTGGTCGATCTGTCACGTAGCTTGGAGCGTAATCTGAATCATCAAAGACATCCCGGTTGAATGGGTAAACCCCCGTTTTTACGAACCCATTTGAGATATAGTTTGGAGTTAGTGCTAGTGGTAATGCTGTTCGGACTATTCCAGGGACGTCGTAAATTGACATTGTTTTGCCCGGGTTATTGCGCATCCATGCATCTTGGGCTGTTGATACATATTTTTTGAAGAGCCCGAATACTGATACATCTAGAGGCTGTAACTTATGGGAGCAATGGGGTGGATATGAAAGCATCACTACTCCGTTATCTTTTGCCAAATCCAACACTGACACTGAGAGGTGGGAACAGTGACTATCTACTAAAAGCAGTACAGGAGATTCTTTAGTTGGTTTAACATAGCTAATAAAATGTTTCATGAAGAGCAGAAACTCCACATCAGTCATCCATCCGCTTGCATTCCCTGCACCAATGCATTCTGCAGGCCCGTCTCGAACAAAATGGTCTTGGTATTTCTTTCTTGGAAAAACAAATAGCGGCGGCACAGAGGCACCAGTTGCTGAAACAGCTACCAGCAATGTAACGTTGGTTCCTCTTTCAGCCGATGTGACTGATCCAACGTTTCGTTTCCCTTTTGCAGCAATGATTTTGGATGGCTTGGAGACGGTTGAAACGCCCGTTTCATCGGCATTCCATATCTGCGACCCTCTAAATTTATGTCTATCCATGATCTGCGACAATTTATCGAAATAATCAGCCACGTTTGTTCGATTAAAAGATTTAGCTCGGCTTAAACTTGTTGCCTCTGGCTTTCTTATTGAGAGCCGGTTATTTCTAGTCAGGAAACCCGACAGCCAATCTTTGCCTGCCATTTTGTTGGTGAGCCATGTTTCTGGCATTTTTATATTGAACTTCATGGCACACTCATATGCTAATCGCCTAAAATCCATGGTTCCCAGGCCGTGAAAAATTTGGGCTAGTGTGAGCAAATACTCACACAGACATGTTTCCTGTTGTGTAGTAAACACTAACCTGGGAGTTCCATAACCAAACCTTGACAATTCTGGATTTTCCTTCATACGTGCTATGAATCTTATTAAGGATGTTTTGCTAATCTCATAGTCACGACAAACTTGTCTCAACGATTTGTTTTCATTGGTGACTAACTCAGCTGCACGCTGCATCAACTCCACGGATTTTTTACCTCGGTCAGTAGTTCTTTTGTAATTCCGCATTCTGAAAATAATGAATATAAAGCTAATTAATTATGTTTAAAAAATTAAAGATCAGCAGCTCTTTCAGCTTTGTATAAGGAATGGTAACACATCTGCAGATGTCCACTGGCGGCAGTAACGGGGGTAAAAAGGGCCAGTGGGGCACAAAGGTCCAAACATGGACCTTTGTGCCCCCATGGTAGGTGCACTTTTATTTGAGGTTATAGAAAAAAAACGAAAGTGTTTATTATAGTTATTATGGCTTGATGAGAAATGTGAAACTACAAGCTGTAGTATATCAAAAGTTTAACTTTGTCATATTACAAATACAAATCTCAGACCAAATATAAGAAATGTGAAAAATATTACTTACGTAATTTTTTTGCGCTGAACCACGTACACTCTCTCCGACGCTCGCAAATTCACTACTCGGGGCGGCATGTGTACCCCTCTCTTGACCCTTCGTACGCCTGTCATTCAATTCTATAACGTTCGTTTAATTTCAGAGATATGCATAGTGGACCTTTTAACCCGCGGACCTTTTAGCCTCGTCCTACCTGCTTAAAAGTAATGCTTAAAATTTAATAAAACTGATTACAGTAATATTATAAGTATAAATACAAAACACCAACCAAATCAACTACAAAAAAAACCAACCAACCAACAACACAACAAACAACAACTCAGCAACCAAACCAAAAAAAGACCAACCAACAAACCAACCAACAAAAATCACTTTACGTTCGTGTACACTAAAATATAAAAAAAAATATTATGTTCTTCATTGTATTTCATGAATTTTAACTTTTAAAATGTGCTAGGTTGCTGTGGCCACAGCATCATAGTTGTTAGTGAATTAGTTGTGATTGTTGAGAGTGAATTGTTGTTAGTTGCCTTGTTAGGGCTAACAAAGTTCCTGACGGTGTTGCGGCATTTATTCGAAACAGCCACCGGGGCCCTGAAACGCAAAGGGCTTTAGGAGGAACACGAATGGGTTTTAGTCAGTAAGAGTATGACACTCCCTTCCGCTCTGCCCAAAGCTAAAGAAGTCATTAGATGATTTCCTATCCATAAAAAATGGGGCTAACAAGGTTCAAAAGTGTACATTTGCTATATGTACAATATAATAATACACAGTATGATATACAAATAAATAAAATAATAATAATATGATTTATTCCAAAAATCCTGGACCGGGATGGTTGGCGCTCTTTCATTATGGCTATAGGCTGATATGACGATGACTAGTAAACATTAGTTACCTTACATGCCCTTAAAAATAATTGACTGTAAAGGACTAAGAACCAAACGGTAACAGCTTTGAAAATTTAATTAGCAAAGTAGGCACATTACCTGTCATTAAACTTGGCACGTTAAACTTTGGTTAAAGTACGATTAGGGCCCAGTTTCATCTCACGCTCTTACCCTAAGCTGGCTGTTTCCTAGCTTACATACCATCACGCCTGTATTCCCCGAAGAGATAGGCAGAGGTGTAGGTACCAATGCACATCTACAGTTCGGCGGTATGTTTAGGTCCCATGTAATAGGGGGCGAGCCTATTGCCATTAATCGGGCACAGATCCTAACTCCAAGCTGCTGCTGAGAACTTCATAGAAAAACCCAATAACACTTTGCTCCCTGCTTTTGCGACCTGGGAATTAAGCCCAAGACCTTTAGCGTAGCAGCTGCACTGAGAACCACTAGGCCAACGAAGCAGTTCCTAGCTTAATAGTGTTAAAAACTAAAATTGAATCTAGGTCAGTAAGTGGTGAAATCGGTTTACTCTGAAGTGCTCCGTTCGATGTTAAATTGAGGCCTTTAACTAGAAATCGAACGAAACTTGTTGACTGTTCAATTTAAAATATAGGTCGAACTTTACGTCTATTTTTAGAAACAGAATAATAAAGTGCTTGAATTTCGTGTTATTCATTAATGTTTTGTAGCTTTGCCGAGTGGGAATTAATCCTAAATCGTGCGCTTTTATTCACAAACATAAAAAAAACCATCACGCCTGTATTCCCCGAAGGGTTAGGCAGAGGTGTAACCAATGTACACCCACAGTTCGCCGGTATATTTAGGTCCCATGTAATAGGGGGCGAGCCTATTGCCATTAACCGGGCACAAATCCAAACTCCGAGCTGCTACTGAGAATTTCATAGAAAAACCCAATAACACTTCACAAACATGTTGCAGTTTTTATATTATTTGCATGTGATATGTGTTTAATTAATAGTGATAATATAATCAATAATGATAATCATGTCCTAACTAATAATAAAATTATTAAATGCGAAAGTAAGTTTGTTTGTTACCTTTTTATATGTACGATTAAACTTCTGAACAGATCGTCCTAAAATTTTGCATATACCTGCGTTGTCGGGTGTACAGAAGCAGATATAGAGTACCTTTCATTCAGCAAAAAAGAACTGTTCCCGAAGAAAACATCAAAACCGTTTTATGATAATAGTTGGCGCCACGTATCTTTCGAATTGAATTTTAAATATAACCTATATTTACGCGAACGAATTCGCGGGCAAAAAATAGTGATTACTATTTGAGAGATGTGGGGGATGTCAGTAGGCATAATAAAACCGTTCACGTCGTTTGCCAATGGTAAAAGTGCCTAAAAGGCTATTTGTATTAGTACGGTTTGTTTGTTTACTGAATCTTTGACTCATTAGGTCATGTGAAATGTCATCCAGCCGCTTGGCGATGTCTCGGAACGAAGTAAGAATGGCGATTTGATACCAAATGGTTCAAACATAACTACCTCGTTGACCTAGTGGTCCTAAGTGCGACTGCTACGCTAGAGGTCTTGGGTTCGATTCTCAGGTGTTATTGGGTTTTTCTATAAAATTCTCAGTATCAGCTCAGAGTTAGGATTTGTGCTCGGTTAATGGCAATAGGCTCGCCCGCTATTACATGGGACCTAAACATACCGGCGAACTGTGGGTGTACATTGGTACACGTCTGCCTAATTCTTCGGGGAATACAGGCGTGGTGGTATGTTGTTGGTTCAAACATAAAGCTTCCAGGAAGGTTGTTATAGTACATATTTGCGTTATTTCAGTGTTCAGCCTTGCAGCAAACGCCTTAGCACCAGCCCTGGATCTTAACGCCTAAATACAAATAAACCTAAAGAATCCTAAATAAAAACATCCAAGAAATAAAATAATCTGTACACATCATGTTAAACACTTTATAAGTTTATTTCTTACACCATCTTAGAAACATGACATCAATCTATCATCAGGGACATTCTGAAAGATCTACGGAAGGAAATATATGCCTCTAATAAACTAAATGATTTACATAGAAGCAGTTAAATTGCGTACATTAAAATATCCAACGCAGGTGTTTTGCCTCATTAAGGAACATTTTGGAGATTCCGCCGGGATTATACGGGGTGTAAACTTTGGTTATAGATTTGGAGTAGAAGATTATGGGGAAGAAGTGTCGTTGTATTATTTGGATGTTATGATTTAACAAATTCATAATATATAACCAATTTAAAGTATTATATTCTAATATTCCAAGATCAATAATCCTGTTGCCAATTACAAAAAAAAAAAGAAACAAAAAAGTTTGAATATTTTTATTATAAAATCTGGCTATCAAAGAGGCTTTCTCAAGATATTTATTGTATTACAAGTTTTTGCCCGTTGCTTCGCTTGCATAAAAGTTATTTTTCTATATTTAAGGAACAGCACTTGTTATAAGTAAAGCGCCTTTTCTGTACGCCTTACAACCTAGGGTGTAATCATGATAATCGTCTGAGTAAATGTAACAAACAAACTCACTTTCATATTTATAATATCAGTTAGATCTATTCAGATACCAAAACCACTAAACAATGTTCAAATACTAAAAACATGAAACACAACCGTCCTGTATACTATAGATGTCGTAGTGATTTTCGTCAGTCAACAGCTCGTGTTTTATTACACTCAGCCTCGTCTCTCTTAATTATTTCTTTTCGTTTTGTAAGAAAAAATATCTCGACGCGTTTAAGCATCAGATTTTAGGGATAAATATAGCTCCCTCCCCTACCTCTATTTGGGTTTTTTATCCTCTTCAAGTTTATAATTAACGCGGAGTTCAATGAGATGCAGTTTTAAGTTCAATTAGATTTGTTTGCGATGAAAATTTATTGCGGTTTTGTAGTTGTTCAGTTTTGTTTATCCTACTGCTATTATAATCGCGAAAGTTTGTGATGATGGAACATCCATCCATCTACCTATACATATAGGTAGATGGATGGATGTTTGTTGCTCTTTCATGCTGAAACAACTGAGCGGAATTAGCTAAAATTTGGCACACTTATTGATATTGATCTAGCGTAGCGTGTGTCCGTGGGATAAAGGAGATGGCTAAATGGAAGTATCCACCACTGCCCCACTGCCCCACAGTAATATATAAATATGGTACCTAGCACAATGTAATGCTGAATGGCTAAATATTAGTATTTCATATAACACAAGTTTCAGGTACTTTTAGGGAATAATAATAAATGGTAAAATAATATTGCCTAAAAAGGAAAGAAGCTGTGTGTGACAGTATATACTTTTCTCCAAATGACACTTTAACATTTTCGAAAAAGAATAAAATTAAAACGAAAATGAGGTTGTATATTTATAAGCGATTGGTTGTGATGAAAAAGTTTTTCATCACAAAATTCAGGTATCCAAAACATATTTGCTAATTAAGATTTTCTTCTCAATTAAAATCGATATAAGTTATAATACAGCATACTTCATGTTAATTTACTTTTAAAATCAATCGCGTATTATGTGCGTTATTATAATGCTATTAAGTATGGAGGACCCACGTTTTGTTTCATCAAGTCAACATACAAAAATGCTTTTTATTTTTTTTACTTGCAATATAACTTAAGATTTATTTTTAAGATTATTGCATTATGCTTTGTACACAATTCTGTGTGTTATAGTTTAAAAAAAAGCAAGAATTTTTCTTTTCATTTCCTAACAAAACGAGGCTATATAATTAGGTCGAGTTATACGGTTCCGACGGCTTTTCCTTCATAACATAACCTGATAAAGTAACAACCAAACAAACTCGCATTTAGAGCACGTACTAGCCATGTTAGGTTTAATAATGTATATGGAAATAACACATGACTGGAAAAGGTTGTTTACAACTGCCTCTAACTGCCAAAAAATCAGTTGCCTAGCAACGGTTTGTTTATTCTATTTCCAATGTGGAGAAATGTCAAACATGGTCTGTCAAACAAAAATAGCTTAAAAAGCAATTGAGATACTTTATTATGTTTAATAGTTCAAGAAAGTGCTAGGAAAGTATTAAACACTACATAATTTATGAATGATTTTTTAAATATCATGAGGTTATGTAAGATTCTTATACATTCCAAGTACATGACTGCCCCGGGGGCAGTCATTTAGCCATCACCTTTGGACTTTGGTTTCATTTTGAAGTCTATGCAAACGAAGTCACGGGCGAGAAAGTAGTCAAAATTTCTTTAAAGTTATATAACCTCCGATAGTATTTAATAACTTTATATAATGTCTTTTAGAGTATCTCATATACAATACACGTTTAATATTATCTGAACAAGAAAATTTCCAATATAATGCTCGTTTGTGATCAATTTCTGTTTTCCGCGAAGCCTTCTATTGTCTGACAAGTTTGATCGGATCCTTTGACAAACGATAAAAAAACGCATACGGTTTTTTCATCGCAGCGGCACCGACTATATAGTCGCACCTACGTCACCACAAATAAACGAGTAACTTTGACACGTCGACATGTGGGTAAATGAAAACGGGTCTATAGAGTATTGTTCGCTTTCACATCAACAGTGTTATCGGGGACTGAAGTTTTTGTATACTGAGATCCGTTGTGGAAATAAGAATATAGTAGTATTTATAGGCTTATTTCTCTTTCCTTGCAGGTAAAAAATTATGTCTTTTTTTATGAGATTCTTAGCAGTATTTGTGATATTAAAAGTAGGTAGGTTGAAGATACGATGAGGTTGACATATCCATATTTTGGATAAAACGCCCTAAATAAAAATAAGGAGGGAAAAAAAACGACTTTCATTTATTTTTCGTAATAAAATTTTAAAGTGTTGAATGCCGTGATGGCCACGATACTCTATACCCTGCACCAAGGAAAGGAAGGAAGGTTTCGGGGCCTTAAGCACTGGGCCATTCCGATATTCCTGGACGAATAATCACCATAAGTCTAAAATTGCCAATCCGCCTTGAAAAAGCGTGGTGATCAATGCTCGTGCCTTCACTGTATGAGATGAGGCCTTTGCCATGCAGTGGGACAATAAGACGTCCTTAGCTGGACATAAGCCTCCCCCATAGATTTCCAAAAGGACCGGTTGGAAGCGGCCCGCATCCAGCGTCTTTCAGTGGTCTTAATCAGGTCGTCCGTCCACAGCTGTGGACGTCCTACGGTGCGTGGTCTCCTTTCTTCTCGAGAACTCGAGAACTTTGCGGCCCCATCGGCCATAACTGAGACAATAACTGGCTTTATTGGCTGGTACTATTTATTTATTATTATAATGCTTTTGGAAGTAAAAATAAGCTTGTAATAATCTTTTTACAAGCTTATATCTACTTCCAAATCAATCAATAACCTAAATAAAATCCCTTAAAAAAATACATTTATTTTTATGTTTGAAGTAAATATCAGAAATACGGAAAATATAAAAACACAACATTGTTTATTTTGTTCGTGTTTCCCTCATGTCTTTAAATATCTATATTTCACGTAAATGTACTTGGTAAGCACGTATTCAAGGGTTTTGCCTAATAACTCAACGGTGCCCCAATACTTAACACCTGGGCAAAGCAATAACAGGCCTTTTTGGTGTCATTTATCCAACGTTGGTACACTTATTGGTTCCAATGATATATTGGCTATTGGTCCATGGCGTGTTATGGTTATTTTTGGGAGTAAAATGACTTTAATGTTTTTTTTTTGTGATGTAGGAAGATCGTTTTTGTTTTTTTGAATGAGATATGAATCAGAGGGATTGTTTTCGTATTTGTAGATAACGTTTGCATGATAATCTGACTGCCTCGTTAGCCTAGTGGTTCTAAACGCGACTGCTGCGCTAGAGATCTTGGGTTCGATTCCCAGGTCGAGCAGTAGATTACTCGCTGAAATGTTTAATTTTGACCGTTTTTAATTACGGGAATTAGCTTTCAGACTTATGTATATCGTATACGGCTGTAAAAGTAACCGAATTTTCAAAAACTGATCATGATTAATTTCAGTTTTATTTAATTTAACTCAAATAACTACGATAGAGATTCATAAAAAAATATTTTTTACCTCGCATTATGAACGACCTCCTCCTTCTTTGAGAAAAAAAAAAATATACCACCACGCCTGTATTCCCCGAAGGGTTAGGTAGAGGTGTACCAGTGTACACCCACAGTTCGCCGGTATATTTAGGTCCCATGTAATAGGGGGCCAGCCTATTGCCATTAACCGGGCACAAATCCAAACTCCGAGCTGCTACTGCGAATTTCATAGAAAAACCCAATAACACTTTTTGCTCGACCTGGGAATTGAACCCGGGACCCCTTGCACAGCAGTCGCACTTGCGACCACGAGACAAACGGGGCAGTTCCTTCTTCCTTTTTTGAAGTCGGTCAAACAATGGTATTACCTGTGTAGGCAGTAGTATAAAAATATTTCATGATCATAATTCAGTCTTACTAAGTTAAAAAGCCATTTCTGTAATCCATTGCTGTCAAAATAAACAGTGTTAGTGGTATAAACTTTTATTATGTACTTACTAATGTTTACTAGGGCGTGTATCACACCGTGCAGTAATGAAAAATAATAACATGTTCAGTATTTTTTTGATGTATCAATTGTCATTTTTCTGGATTATAGTACTTACTACTTTGTATAAAAGTAGGTAGCAAAGTAAGTATTCATAGATAAATTACATTACATTCCATAACAATATAATATATTACTTACGCCCACATTATAAGACATGAACGGAATTCTACCTTTCTTTTTGTCTGTCCTATGGTAAAATAATATATGGTTTGCATAATAAATGGACAAGATTTTACGATTTAAATGTTCCAAATAAACATCTTCAAAGTTTATAAAGAATACAATATTGAAGTTTACTAACTTTCATATTCTAACCATCTAATGTCCGATAGAAAACAGTAATCCCAGGCCAATAGCCAGGTGGTGTTACCAACAAAATTTTTCAGGCTTTTTTCTTATTTATCGATCGCAGTCGGTCATCCTTGCTGCGGGTTGTTCGAAAGAGATACCGTGCCCCCGGAACGCTAAGGGCACAAGAAGGAACACGGATGGGTTTTAGTCACTAAAAGTGTGACACTCCCTCCCGGCCCGCCTAGGGCGGGGAAGTCATTTGATGATTTCCCATCGGTAAAGAAAAAGTCGGTCATCCTAATAACGATAGGTATAATATATTAACAGTAAACTATTACGTAAATCATATAATATTATAACCAAACACACAACACCACCTAAATTAAATTCACAGTAAAAGAAAATAGTTTGTTACACTGCGGTGTGAGATGTAGCATTTTAGTCTCACAACGACATGTTTCAGTGACGTTTTTCGCTTGGGGGACATAATCTCTGAACGAGCTGGCTCCATTAGTACACTTTCCCCTTTGATAAACGACTGGTCTCGTGACGAAGGAACCCAGGATATTTTGTTATAGTGGTAAAAAATTACAACTAGGTACATAACATCCACTTTTTTTTGCGTTTCTTCGCACTGCATTTTTTCTGTATCGTGGGTGCGTTTACAAACATATAAAGTCATATAAATAAACAAATGGCCAGACCAGAAACAACTAAATTATAGGTCTTACAAATATTGTTTCGTGCGGATATCGAATCTGCGACGTGCAGCACAGCAGCCAATCGTTCAGTCAACTTGTCTTGATTTCTATAGTACAAAATGTAAGCTACATATTTATTATGTAACTGAGAACAGATGGGGGGTATTGTTGTCCTGTATTATGGGTGAAATTACCTACTACTACAGGCACCAGCGGTCCACAACTAGAAATTAATAGGTATTTGATCTTTTTGACTTCTCTTTTTTAGCGTTTTGTCAAGTACAACGACAAAAATAGCAGTCATTTATTGAGCCAAGCTATAACGTTTTATATAAAATCTAATCACAGCAAAACTTATCTTGTCGTCTTTTATTTAGAAATCAAAACAAATCATCCTGCTTTCTTATTCGTAATGATGATGATCAAGAATCACAATTTCGTTTTCTCCTGCCACATATGAAAAAGTATCAAAATCATTTATCCCGATACATTTATTTCCAAATATGTAGCGCACGACACACATGTGACCTAAAATGATCAAATCTTCTGATATTGAAGGCTGGATATTGATGATATTCAATATTAGATGTCTAAAACATGGATACAGGAGCAATATACTCATACACACTGGTGGATGAAAATGGTATTTCAGATTTCGAAAGCTGAAGCATCGATAAAATATTGTTCGGCTACTACAAAACGGTATGCAGTTTAGCGTGGCATGTGCGTTGATAAATTTTGACATCACTTGTTTTGGAACTTTTTTCTACATAATTAATTAATTAATCCAGAGTGAAAGGGACATCTAAACTCATAACCACTTTTACGATAGATTGGGTACTTAAAATTAAAAAAAAAGCAAACTTGTACAATATATAAAATGTATTACTATCTCTATCTATGCCTTTCGTTCCAGAACTAGGTAACATACGGTTAAGAAAATTTCATGCCTATAGAGTATATATTCATGGATTTTTGGAATGATCATAGAAAGCAACACGAATAATTTGTTAAATCCTAGATTTTGTTAAAACCGAATTGAAAAGAGTGTGCGTGGAGGTTCTTCCTCGTTTTACTCCATAGAGGCCTACGTTTTGGAACTAGCTGCTAATGTTGAAAATTAGCTAAGTCCTTAACTTACAATTTTTTCATAAAAAAACCCGGTATTTAAATTTTATTCTAAATATTGTAAAAAAAGCTTTAAACAATTTTTTATGATACTAATTAGTTCGTGTAATAAAAACGTCCGTAATTGCAGCAAAAAATAACTCAGAGGAGAGATAGAAAGAACAAAAGGGAGTAATTTGGATCAAATGACCTTAAAATCGTATTTCCTCGTTTATTGTTAAAAGAAAAACACAATGAAAGAAAAACATAATGATAGTTTTAAATTAATTTATAATTTAAATGTTTATCCTGTCTAATGTTTATTTTCTGCTTCGACTATGAAGATCTATCTCTTTTAAAAATTTATATATATAGTATGTATTATTATTTATTTAACTTAGGTATAAATTATATTGTGTGTTAGACATATTATATCATAAAACGTAGCCTATACCACCTGGCAATAAAATAGCTAACTATCAGTGAAAGAGTTTTTGTAATAGCTGAGCCTGTTTCATTGAATACAAATTAAACTAACAATCTTTATCTTTTTCTTAGTAATATTATTCGCAATAATTACTAAGTACGCCAACTCTAGACAGAGTCAGTTAATTGTATTATTAAATCACGAAAAAATATCACCATAGCAACCCACTATTCCTTTAACGTGTCCTATTTATGAATTCCTTTTTTCTTTCAACTTTATTCACGACAAAGCATTTCCATTCGACTTTCATTTTCATTAGCCGATCCTACAAAAATCGTGATAGAAGCAAATAAAAAACTAGCGTTTCTATGAATGAAGGAAGTACGAGAGGTCCTTATAGGATGTCTGATGTTAATTTATTGCCACCTACAAGAATTTACGGGCGGCAAGCGTGAAAATGGGTAATTTGTCTTTTGGTTAATATCTAACCGCCCGGGTTTGCAGCTAATTGAATTAGCGGCTCTTGCTATTATTCGGTTGGAATGGAGATAAATATGTTTAGAACAACGCTGATGCAAATTTTTGGAGTCAACTTTTTGTGATTATTAGGAAGTCTTATGAAATTACATTGCAATAGGAAAACATGTTGAAAATATAATGAATGTAAGTCTGAAATCACTCATTCGCCATTTATTGTACACAAATGTACGAAAACACAGGTGCACTTTCTTTCCCTCACTATCATAGTCCGATGGGACGGCAATCTGAAGCGATCGGGGGAGAGATCAGGTGGAAGTTCTGCTGAAAGAATCTAATAACACTTGCACTTGCTCTTTGCCCTGCCAGGGCAATGAACCTAGAGACCAAGATACATTCTAGTGACCACACACAGTGCAAAGTGGCTAAGCGACTGGCTGCTGTAATGAATTCCTGCAAGGTATAAATTTTTGTATGGCCTACAACTAGTTGCTAGAGTGTGATTATTCGTTTATTTCCATTATTTATTTGAAAATCCAAGAATAGGGAAAAGTTTAAAAGAAATTTCACTACAACGACAATAATGGTCACTGACGTCATCACCATCAGTCTAGCTCTACCCTTAACATCACTAGCCACCGCCTTTGAATCAATGGAGACAAAATTCTCAAATCTCTAAAATAAGGTCAAGCCATTCCTTACTCTAAGTATTCAGTTAATTAAGAAGCATTAAGTTAGACAGTAATTATTCTAAATTACAGTCTAACGGGAATGATAAATGGCTGAAGTGCCTAATGCTATTGTCAGGCCATTAATTCAATTGTTCTACTATTCAAGATTCGTATCTTGTCTATCAAGTTGCCAAATACTATGGCTTATCTTTGCAATACTTAAAAAAATAAATAAATAAATAAATAAATATCTTGGGACAACACACATAGCTATCTGATCCCAAGCTAAGCAGAGCTTGTGTTATGGTAACCAGACAACTGATATACATACTTATATAATTTATAAATACATACATATTATAGATAAATCACACCCAGACACAGAACAAACAATCATGCTCTTCACACCAAGTTTGTCCTGGGTGGGAATCGAACCCACGACCTCCGGCTCAGCAGTCAGGGCCGCTAACCACTAGACCAACAGGCCCGTCCAACACACTTCATTCATAAGTAAGTAAAATTTGAATCAAGGTTTAACTGTTCTAACCTTTAGGATACTGGGGATCACAGTTTCGTTGTGTTACTGAGGTCAAAGAGAGGTTATTTCTAAAGGAATTGTAATATGCTTTTATAGGAGCTCGTCCGGGGAAGTACTACCTATTTCTGCTGCAAAGCAGCGTTGCTGTGTTCCGGTTTTAAGGGTATGGGGTGCCGGTGTAATTACAGGCACATGAGACAGTTCAACTTTGTTTCTGGGATGGTAATGAATTTGCAAGGCCTCTTTTATTGCAGATGTCTATAGGCAAGCGGTGACTGCTTAACATCAGGTGGGACGTCGGATTGCTTAGCATTCAATGACATTTTAAAAATCCAGCCTTTTGCAAGTCAAATGCCTGAGACAAGGCACGGGCATTGATCAATTTTATTATTATTCTCTTTTATCCTATTATACATTATATCATATACATTGTATGTTAGATACATTTTTAAATATTTAAATATATAAACATATCAAAATATTTAAAAATATATTTTACAGCGATTGTCCAAATGAAAATTATCATAATAACGTAAGTCAAGTTGATACGATGTTCATATAATTTTTGATAAGCATAACATACAACATAATGAGCTTAACAAAATTAAGTTTGTACCAAGTAATTAACAATTCGTAATTAATTACCGGAAGTGTTAACATAGTAAATACTGAAATGACATCACAATTAAATTGGTGTACAAACAGAATGCAATGTTGATTGGTAATTATATTATTTAATTATTGTTACTGATCGATTGTAGTAGACATTTTGCATCAATTATTTGGGAGTTAAGAAATTATAAAATATCTAGATTTTGTCCGCAACTGAAATTCAGAATAAAACCACAGTCCTTAATTATCCCACGGGAACAAAAAATATATTATTACATTTTTAAAATTTTAATTATATTATTTATTTCTATAGCTTGTTTACTTATTGATATCCGTAGCAACGGATTGACACCTACTTAGTTCAAAGTATATTTAAAGTGGCATCCATATCTTAATGTATATAAAATGAGGTTGTATAGGCCAATCCAATTAAAGCCTCTACAGGAACTATAGTTTACCCACACTCCCACACTTCGTTTGTTTTAAGCCCCATTAAATAGGGGGTGACCCGATTACCATTAACCGGGCATAAATTGATTCCAAAAAAAAGGTTGCCACGGAAAAAATCTTCATTTATATTTACAAAAAAATCCTCTCAAATAAAATAAAGTTAAATAAAAATAATACAGTCATTATTGAATAAGGTAAAGAGAGAAAAACACAGTATTTATAATCCAAGATCCTTAACGATCCAGGCCTACGTGATTTTAGTACGGCGGAAATTTTGAGAGTATAGAAAAACATACCGTTAAAAAGGTATGCGTGGTTACAGTGCTGGGCTCATTGTCAGGTATCACGAGTAGCAGGTTTCTTACTCACTTAGGTAAGTTCAAGTCTTCTTCTTCTTATCGTGTGGGCAGTAAGGTCTAACGACCCCACACACCCTAGTGTCAGAGTTTCTAAACTCTCTGACATGGTTTCCAATGTGACTTTTCCTAATTCATATTTACTTTCTAAGTTTATCTTGGACATCACTGACATCAGTTCAAGTGAAACGGCTGGTTTTTGTAATTATTTTTGAATTGTGTTGTAATTTTATTTGATTACTAGCTGACCCAGCAAGGGTTGTATTACCATATAAACCTACTGAATGTACACACAAAAAAAAAAATCGGTTAAGCCATTTCGGAGGAGTTTGTTTACAAACACAGTGACACGAGAATTTTAGATGCATAGATTTACGTATGTGTTTAATGACAACCTTCTGTTTGAAGAGTATGCAAAACTGCACCTTGTACATGTTATACAGTCCGCTGTACTTTTCATTTATCTTCAATACGACCTAACGTCATGAACACGTAGGTCTGATGCCTCCAGTATCTCAAACCAACATGCATCAAATAAACCAAAATCAAGCAAGAAAACATGACATGGGTTGTACATACAACAGACAAGTTATTTCTTTATTCATCGGTCTACGTGTATTCAAGCTCCAGTTTATTTTATTACGGAGATGCGATCTTCGTATTCATGAATCCAAATGTTCCTTTCTATTATTGCCGACGATTTTCCGTACTTTGCTGTGTTTTTCCTGGTTTAAAAATACATGACCGGGTTTGGATTTTGGCTTCCTTTTTTGAATGGCTGACTGATTTTGATTATAATAATAGGTACCAGCCTATTATTATTCCTCTGCTCATAAGGAGAAGGCACGTGTGTTGATCACCACGCTTGTTCAAGGCGGATTGGCGATTTCAGACTACCAAAAATCAACTTGAGTTTGGTTAAGTTAAAGCATGTGCACTTCCTATTCGGACACTCTCATACACGACTGGAGAGTAACGGGGCCCAGGACCACCAACTTACAAAATCCGGACTACTTTTTTTTTTTTTTTTCACTTTTTTTTTTTTTGACGGGAAATCATCAAATAACTTCCCCCGCCCTGGGCGGGGCGGGAGGGAGTGTCAGACTTTTACTGACTAAAACCCGTCTATGTTCCTTCATGTGCCCTTTGCGTTCCGGGGGCGCGGTATCTCTTTCGAACAGCCCGCAGAATCCGGACTACTACTGCGATATTTCTAACAAACAAATCCATTGACACTTTTCGCCCGACCCGGAAATTGAACCCAGGATACCACCAGGATGCTCAGTAGTCGCGCTCGTGACCACGAGACTAACAGGCCAACCACCTTTTATAATATTAGTATAGGAGTATAGATTAGCCTAGTGGTCCTCAGCGCGACTGCTACGCTAGAGGTCTTAGGTCCGATTCCCAGGCAGAGCAGTGTTATTGAGATTTTCTATAAAATTCTGAGTAGCAGCTCGCAGTTTGGATTTGTGCCCGGTTAATGACAATGGGCAAGCCCCCTATAACATGGGAACTAAAAATACCGTTGAACTGTGAGTGTAAATTCATACACCTCTGCATAACTTTTCGGGGAATACAGGCGTGATGGTATAATGTAAAATGGAAGTATAAATTACTAGGTCAATCAGCAACATCTTTAGCATTCGCTCGTTCCACCCATAATCGTTGTCCTAACGTTCGATAATCTAACCGTTTGTGCCCAAATCGGGCCGTCTACTAAATTAACCCGAATTAATCACCCATTCTTACACATTACGTTAATCTATGGAGATCAGGTTAAGACTGAGGTAACATCAAATGTGCACAGTTGAATTAGGTTTGAAAGTGAAGCTTAGGTAATTGATTTGAATTGATTTCAGTCTAGTTAGAAAGAATTCTTTAAACAGTTAGGTTTAATTCACAACGCCGCAGAAATTAGGAAAGAACGTTGTGCACATAGCATAATGAACTTTATGTACATTGTTTAACGTTCAAATTAAAAACTTGTGTTGTTCATCTTCCGTCCTGCTGAGGAGAATCGAATCCTACAAATTCGCGTGCAATGAGGCTTTTTTTAGTGTCGGGATTTGATCCTTAGGCTGTGCGCATACTAAGGCATGAATATCGCTATTTGAAATGGATGTTCACGTATGTAGGTACTCGCAGCAAAATAGTCACATGACTGAGATAAAAAAAAAATACCCAAAATCATTACAATTATTTCGAAAAAAATATTAAATTATGGCGTGTATTTTAAGATGAACATTTATAGTTAATTATTTGAATGCGACTGTCGTAATCTATAAGTAGATAAAGATCTACAATTTACCTATAAATTAACTTAAAGTAAGGTAATTAGGATTCCCTGTAAAAAATACTTTTCTGTAACCCCAAGATTGAAATTACGGCTGATAAACATCGATAGGATTTGCTATCACATTGGGACCTAATATCGGAAATATGCGAATGGTTGTGGGACGTGACGGGAATATGAAATAGCTTTGCTTGTCAAGTAAGTAGGTGTGATCTACTGGAGATTTCAGAGCTTTCACTTATGTACTGAAAACCAAGAACATAATGTCATTTTGCTTCATTTCAAGTACTTTGCCTGATTTTCTTGATATAAAATGTTGAACTTTTAGGAAAAGTTCCACGAAATACTTTCAAAGTCAAAGTCACATTATTTATTTCAATGAGACCATTACAAGGAAATATTCAAAGTCGTTTACAATAAAAAAATATATTAGTATTACCCTTTAAAAAAGTAATTTCGTATGGAGAAGAAGAATGGGGATAAAACTCCATAATAACCCCTAAAAAAATTGACTTAAAATAATTTTGTCAGGTACGTTAATTCAATAACTATATGAATGTAAAGACGATCGATGTATCTAAAATAAAAATTACTTAAAGTAGTACAACAGGTACCTACTAACTTTGATTACCAGACTATCTAGCCTAGTTGTTCCAGCTCTCAAGAAAGGTCGTTGACCTTTACTTAAGTAAAGGTAGCATCTTATAATAAAGCTATTATTCCTCTAATAAACCGTCCAAATTCCACTCACAAAGCCTATTTATTGTGTCTCGCTTTGAACCTCATTAAGATTATTAAGAAAACGACTGCTTAGTACCAAAGTCATCAATCCTTACGAAGCAAGAGGGAGCGGCGCCGATTAATTTTATTATAGCGATAAAATAATAATTCAGAACGATGGCATGACCGGAAATAATATCCTGGAGCATTAAACAAAAGGTAAGTAACGATTGGTCGTTCTTTTGGCAATATTGGGGAATTTGCCGAGGTGTGGCTTCTATTATGAGATTGGGAACCGCGGCCATAATTTTATTATGCGCCCGAATTAAATTAGCAGACGATTTTATTTTTAATCAAGTGAAGTAGCTCCTTTACACATTGGCCGCATTCTACTTCTCCATCCTCGATTTATAATAATCAACCTTTTTTTTTTTTTTTTTAGAGATGGTAAAATCATCAAATGACCCCCCCCGTCCAGGGCGGGGCGGGAGGGAGTGTCAGACTTTTACTGACTAAAAACCATCTATGTTCCTTCATGTGCCCTTTGCGTTCCGGGGGCGCGGTATCTCTTTCGAACAACCCGCAGAACATAATAATCAACCTTAAGATTTATTTCATAAAGTTGATAATCTAATACTTGGGCCAACTGGACATGGCAGTCAAGTTAATTGTAATAAAATTCCGGTGGCGTTTTTGTAATGGTTAATTTTAGCTACAAAGGCTTTGAGACGAACTTTGACCCAGAAACAGATACATTAACGCATTTTCCATTTGATCCAGAGAAATACGGGAACAAGAATTTGAATGCTGTAAAAAATATCAGTTTTATTTAAGAAGTAAGGATGTATTAAATGCGAATAGCATTGTAAGGAAATGTCTGGTATTTTTATATTATTTGTGAAAAATAAATAAATAGAAACAAATATTTCATTATTAAACAATTTTTAGGTATTTTTAGGATGTAGGTTATAGGCGCCATATTGAATGCATTTATTCAAAATAAAATTATCCACACTAAATACCATAAGTTACGTAACTCTGTGTTTGTTTATCACTTCATCACGGCAAAACCACTGGAGCGATCGTAATAAAAGACAAAGACGTAGCTTAGTAACATATAAGGACATGGCAACAACAGGCTACTACTGCGACTTTGTCTGCGCCCGTGATAACCGACAGCACTCGGATGAAGTCAAGAGCAAATTTTGTGTCATCAATACTGACTTTTTCTAATTCATATGTACTTTCTAAGTTTATCTTGGACATCACTGACATCGGTTACCATGTCAGAGGCCCTTGAGGCGGTTTAGAAACTCTGGCACTTGAGTGTGTAGGGTCGTTAGACCTTACTGCCCACACGATAAAGAAAGAAGAATACTTAATTTTATAAATAAGTAAAATTATTTGTTAGAAATAATCTCTGGAATGGGTGGTCCGAATACAAAAATATTTCATGGCTATATTTAATAGTAGACAAAGTCACGGGCAAAAGCTTAAATATAATCTCAATGTTAATCAGCATCTCAATAACTGAACAGGCAACTCTAAAACCTAACAATAGAATCGCTTTTTTAGCATTAACCTTTTAACTAATCTAGGCTTTACGTAACTACGGTAAAGTTAGCTTTCAACCTGATCGGTTACTCCATTACCGTACTTTTCTTCTATCTCAAACTTTTAAGGTCGAATTTTCTTTTTCACACCTTGAAATTATAGCAACGATAACCTTCAAACGGCTCCAAAGTAAAGTTGGGAAAATCGCTTTTCTTGCTCCAACTTTATACCTGTTCCACGTGAAACAAATCCATTTCTTTAAGCTAATCGTCAAAAACATTCGAAACTTTCGGAAAACGCAATAAAATTATCATAAGAATGTTACGGTTTATTCTCGATACTAGCTTATGCCCGCGATTTCGGTCGCGTCAATGCTGATTATTACGGTCTTTTATTTATTTTACGAGAAACCATAGTTACTTTTTTAATGGAACTACTTCGTTAGCCTATTAGCTTGCTACGCTAGGGGTCTTGGGTTCGATTCCCAGATCGAGAAAAAGTGTTTTTTGGGGTTTTCTGTGAAAAGTTCCGACAAAATCGGTCCAGCTTTTTCAGAGATTTTTACCCGAACTAAACGCACAAAAACGTAATCTTTGTATTACGTACTGTGTAAACATTTATCATTATCAATGATAAATATTACGTTATTACTGTTTATTAATTACCATGCATTTAATAAAATGTTGTTATTTTGACATTACAAAAAGACACTTCAATTTTATTTAATTGTATAATCAAATGCGAACAAAAGTAATGGCGATCTTGTCAGGAACAATGGAATGAAAATAATTTTTATTCACCTACTTTTCTGTTTTGGGATTCTAAACAGAGAGCAAAAAAACATTTCTTCTATCGAGCGGTTGAAAATAGTATTTTATTAGGCGTGTTCCAATTTTGAATTTAGAGATCGTGTATGTAAAGCTGGGGATACACACGCCCGTAGCTTGCACACTAGTATACCAGCTCCTTGCACGTGCCAGCTACTGTCATAGGCATACGCTAACTGGCATGCCTGTAACTGGCATATAAGTAGCTAGCACAACATTTGATTTACTTGCATGCCCGTTGAGGGAGGGGTCGCGGGGGGTTGCTTAACTGACACGTGTGAACTGAACTGTGTATACGCGATGGTGATACTGGCATGCAAGGGCACAACTTGCATGCCAGTATTACTTGCAAATGTATCCGCATTGTGCCAGTTACTCGTACATGCCAGTAACTTTCATGCCAGCTACTTTTCCGATTTACTGGCATGTGTATCCGCGCCTTAAATGTAAGAGGTTACACCCACGAGCGTTTTTTTACACGCTGTGTTTTTTTATTGCTCACTGATTTGAGAGAACACGTTGAGTTAGAGTTGGTCCTTCACACAAATATTTGGGTTATTCCCAGTTGTCCCCACTGTGAACGCCACCACTGGTGACAAATGGGATTTCTTTCCATAAAATATCCCATTTGCCACCAGTGGTGGCGACACCAGTGGTGGCAATTGGGAATGGCCACTCTTTTTGTTCCCAATTGCCACCAGTGGTGACAAATAGGACAAATAAAATGATACACCTCCATACTAGTACGGTACACAAAACGAGAGAAATAAAACATTGCACAGACTAATCAAGGTTTTATTCACAATAAGTCAATTTCTTTAAAATACGTAATCCTTTAATTCCTAGGGTTTTATCACAGAGTTACAAGCTTCAATGATCAATTTATTGTAAATACTGCATTGATTAATCTTTGATACACCATCTTGGAAAACAACTGAGTAAAATAATAGGTGGTAAGTTAGAATATTATAAAACGTCAATTATTGTGAATAATATACTGATGTCCAAAAAGGCTCGATTGGCTGTGCATAATGGCGTGCTGGTGCCTACACTTATGTATGGAAGTGAATGTAGGGTATGGCAAACGAGGCAAGAAAGTAGGATTAATGCTGTGGAGATGCGTTCCTTGCGAAGTATGTGTGGTGTAACTTTGAACGATAGAGTGAGGAATGAGATTATACGAGAACGTTGCGACTTAAAAGAGGTTGTAGTGACAAAGGTTCAAAAGGGTATGCTTAGATGGTTCGGTCATATTGAAAGGATGAGTGAAAGGCGACTAACAAAAGGTATTTATGTGGCAGATATGAGTGGCAACGCCGGGAGGGGACGCCCTAGAAAGACCTACCCTGACCTTATTGGTGAGGTTCTTCAGAAAGGTCGGGTGTGCAGCTGTACTCGTAACCGCGTGCTTGTATGACCAGATGTATGAACGTGAACGAGGCGAAAGTAGTATGTAAGGATCGTAGCAGGTGGCGTTTTGTGGTTTCTGCCTACCCCCATGGGAAAAAGGCGTGAGTTTATGTATGTATGTATGTGTATGTATGTAATATACTGATCTGTGATAAATAATAATAAGAAAGTTTATCATTGAAGCTTGTAACTCTGTGATAAAACTCTAGGACTTAAAGGATTACGTATTTAAAAAAAAATGGACTTATTGTGAATAAAACCTTGATTAGTCTGTGCAATGTTTTATTGCTCTCGTTTTGTGTACCGTACTATTATGGAGGCGTATCATTTTATTTGTCACCACTGGTGGCAATTGGGAACAAAAAGAGTGGCCATTCCCAATTGCCACCACTGGTGTCGCCACCACTGGTGGCAAATGGGACATTTCATGGAAAGAAATCCCATTTGTCACCAGTGGTGGCGTTCACAGTGGGGACAACTGGGAATAACCCAAATATTTATTATCTGAAATTGATTTTCAAATGACTTCAGTTCTGGCAAAATCTCGCGTTATATTTTGAGAAGTGCTTGTATTGATTTTGAATATTCAATGATGATTTATTTTAAATCAAATTCTAAGGAAAAGTGTTTGAATGAATACATTAAGCTAATATTGCTAGACACTAATGTACTACAGTTGACATATTGAATTAGTTTGACGTACTTAATTAATAGGTTGTGGATTGGATAATTTGGGACATCTATACTAATATTATAAAGAGGTAGAATTTGTTTGTAAGTTTGTATGTAGGGGGTAATCTCCGGAAGTAATGAACCAATTTGAAAAATTGTTTCACTGGTAGAAAGCTACGTTATTCCTGAGTGCTATAGGCTATATAACATCACGCTACGACCAATTGGAGCGGAGCATCAATGAAAAATGTGGCAAAAACGGGGAAAAATATTCTTTTTGAGGGCTTTCGTTGCGTGCGCTGCGTAAACGGTTAAAGTTACGCAAACATAATGTACGAGAGAATTGTTCCTCTTAAAATATACTAAAAAAAAGTCCGCGGTAGTAAATGCCTAACTTTTAAGGTTGACTCACTATAGCCATTTTTATGGCCAGAAAATTTGTTTTACAATAATGCATTATTTGCGAAGGTGTTTTTATGAACATAGTATTAATCCTTATCAACATAAATACGTTATTCATCACAAGTGTTTAATTTTGAACAAAATTGCCCTTTACATCATTTAATTTCAATGAATATCTTAGGAGATATCGCAGTTTTAAAATAACTTCGCAGCAAAATAATGACTCTGCGTGACATTCCGTAGCCTGTACCTCAGAATAACAGATTATAGGCTACATAACATCGCACTATGAGCCACGGGAACGGAAAAGTAACCAAAATCAACAACGCGGGTGAAACCGCGGGGCACAGCTAGTAATTAATATAGCTATTATAATTATCCTCCTATACAAATAATTGCAAAACTTTTTTTATAATTAGTTATGATGGTGTTTCTTGCCCAAAATTCTCTATTCAAAACTACCATTTGGAAAGGGCAACTAGTCAATATACCATCACGCCTGTATCCCCCGAAGGGTTAGGTAGAGGTATACTAATGTACACCCACATTTCCCCGGTACGTTTAGGTCCCATGTAATAGGGGGCGAGCTTATTACCATTAACCGGGCACAAACAATAACTCGGAGCAACTAGATTCAATTATATTTTTCGTTTTGACGTTTGAATGTGGCTTAGAAGGGTCTGATTGAAATAAAAATGTTGACTTTGACTTTGGCAGATCCAAGCTAAATAACGTCAAACTGCCAACTGGGTACAAGTAAGAATCCTTCTAAGTTACATTAATCAATATACTGGCAACTCATATTATTTCCTTTATTCGCTTCTTCCTAAGTTTATTCTCCGTATAATACAGGGTGGAAATTTATTATGCTACCTGGAGGGAAAGTACTCTAAATACTGAAGATAGCAAATTTTACTTAAAGGAAACATACCTTTATTTTTTAAAAGAAACAGAACTGCATTTAAATAATTTTGAAAATACAGTTGCCACACCCGGGAATCGAACCGACTAAAATCCGAAAAAATAGCATCTTGTACTTTTATGGCGCTAATCGATAGGGTCAATCATAAGGATCAAATCTCTGCAAACATGATAAATTAAATTTAGTAAAAGCCATGAAATTTTAACCAAAACTTATTTTATTCGGACGAAAAAAACGAACAAATTAACTAAGTAAAAATAAATTAAGTAGTTGCTGGAAATGAGCTTCACTTTCATGGATACACAAATTTATTCCTTTAAAAAAACTTATTTTGAGTGAGTTTTGGTAGCAAACAATTTTCAATATTCACCAGAACACCCTACTAAAAGTTATTCACTATGAATTCCTTAAAAGAATAAATTTGTGCATCCAAGAAAATGGAGCTCATTTCGAGCATGCAATTAGTCTCTTCTCGATTTTTTCGTCCGAATAAAATAAGTTTTGGTTAAAATTTCATGGCTTTTTTTAAATTTAATTTATCATGTTTGCAGAGATTTGATGCTTATGATTGACCCTATCGATTAGTGCCATAAAAGTACAAGATGCTATTTTTTCGGATTTTAGTCGGTTCGATTCCCAGGTGAGGCAACGGAATTTTCAAAATTATTTAAATGCAGTTTAGTTTCTTTTTAAAAATAAAGGTATGTTTCCTTTAAGTAAAATTTGCTATCTTCAGTATTTAGAGTACTTTCCCTCCAGGTAGCATAATAAATTTCCACCCTGTATATTGCCAGAAGAAAATACAATGATGCACGCTTCGCGATACTTTCTTTTGGTTGTCGTGGGTGATGAACCCTTTCCTCGGCGTAAAAGCAATAAATTATACGATAATGAAGGCTGGAACCCTACTACGGGTTACGGTGATTGATTTCTAATACCTTTATTTTGTGAATCAAGTTTTATATGTAACTAGCTTTTGCGGCTTCGCTCACGTATTCCTTATTTTATCCCCATGCGGGTTGAATTTATCAAAATCTTATTTAAGCGGACATCTTCATCATAGTAGCTCCAATCTTTAATTTCAGTTCAATCAGTCGAAAATCTAAGAAGATTTATACAAACTTTCATCCCCTATTTTATCCACCTTTGGGGTGGAATTTATCAAAATCCTTTCTTAGCTCCTAGCTAGCTTCCTTTGTATTATATATATTTAGATGTACGGGGTGTAAAAAGAAACGTTAAGGTGAGTAACATTGAGTAACGTTATTGGTAGGAATCGATTTTTGGTTTGGAAAATTACTGTTTGAGGTGACTGCGTATGGGGCAATGCTACGCATGACATTATGCTTAAGGGTGCATGCAATCTACAAATCTTATAGATGTCTTGGGAGGTAGGTATTCAAAGTTTAGTTTGAACGTTAAGTTTTATTAATTAATGGAATTACTTCAAACTAAATCTTGCATTGTATTATTACAGCTATCCGGCAATAACAGTTCAATGCACATTTGTTTTTTTGGGTAGGAAATCGTCAAATGAGTTTTTCCTCTCTTACCGGAGCGGAAAGGAGTGTCAGACTCTTATCAACTAAAATCAGTGGTCGTATTTAACCAATAATAATAAACTAAATTAATTTAATTTAATTGACCAAGGCCTGGTTCTGATCGGACTTCTGCGGATCTCCTCATTTTTGATCTGATCTGATATTCAAAATCCAATTACATCAATAATGCGATAAATTTTAACGTATGTTAGTTCGTTTTGACAGGATTAAATCCAATTACAAAATGTAATGTTAAAGATTCAAGTTGATAATTACCTAAATAAAAATCATTTGTAGTAAGCAATAAGCGAATGCTTTCTTTAAACATTCTTTCATTAACAGCTTAATGGCAAAGGCTAATTCGCCAGTTTGGCAGGAAAAATACATTACCCATCCATGTAACCTCATTGCTTGCCAGTTTATTGTGCAAAATTAAAATACGAGCTATGAACGTGCCAAGAGTTAACTAAGTTAATGTGTGTCCACAAACGACACTTTTGACGCCGCAAGTCTCACATACTCGTAGATCAGCGTGTCTGGAATCGACTTTAAAATTGGAATCACTTGTTCCGCATATTAATAATATTTATTTGTTTTGTAGTGTGTGAAGTTAGTGGAAGAAGAGCCAGTGTTCCTGTATTTGCGCATACCCATTGGCCTTTTTTTTGGACTTCCTTGGTCGTGTGGGTGATGGAGGCATGCTGGACTCTTACCGACTATGGTTTAGTCGGTAAGAGCGGTGTTCCACCTCTGCCCATGGCCGGGGATGCGGGATTCGCATAAGCATTCTCCGCTCCTCCGACATTCCTCGACCCGCTGTTCCACAGCTTTGCCCCATCCTTGGAAATTCCGATGCCTCAAGGGTGCGTTAAAAAAAAACTAAATATATAAAACTCAAAGGTGACTGACTGACTGACATAGTGATCTATCCACGCACAGCCCAAACCACTGGACTGATCGGGCTGAAATTTGGCATGTAGGTTAATGTTATGACATAGGCATCCGCTATGAAAGGATTTTGATCAATTCTACCCTCAATAGGGGATTAAAGTTTGTATAAATCTTCTTAGATTTTCAACTGCTTGAACTGAAATTAAAAATTGGAGCTACTATGATGAAAACGCCCGCTTAAATAGGATTTTGTAACGCGAGCGAAGCCGCGGGCAAAAGCTAGTACCATATAAACTCATATATACAAACTATCGGATCCGGAGTAATTACCCGTAGGCGATACAAATATTTTTTGCTAGGGGGAATCAAACCCGTGACACGCAACACAGCACCCCATAGCTCAGTCACTGCATCAACTGGCAAGTTTTTCGCGTTTTATTCAGTCGACTGTAACATAAAACTAAAATACAATTTTATTCACCCAACTGATATTTTAATCTTCATCCCATAGTAGGGGATGAAAAACTCTTAGCACAGCTCGCTGTCGAGAACCATTCAGATGATGGATGACCGCCAATGAGGTTCAAGTAGTGAATATTAAGAATTATTTATCAAAACTGTTCCGATAGGAAATATTATACCTCTTTCATTGAAATGATTGTAGGACAGCTAGATATTGATGTGTATTGAAATTGATTGACACCTTTTTAATGACATTAAAATTTATTTTGGTTGTAATTGATTTGTGACATAATGTACTAATGGTTTTGTAAGTGTAGGGGGCTTTTGTGAGTGGTAAAACTGCATTTTGCTGGTCTATTTTTTACAAATCTTCCTAAGTGAATCAAGGTGAAATGAGCTTTATGATAATGTGCTGTCATCCCACTTGTATGTAAATGTATTCTCCAGAGTCCAGACCGATTCCAGCCACGGCGGCTAATCTTAGTGTAGATTAGCCAAGTACTCTGGAGATGTTATAGTGCATAAATATACGGTACGGCAATCCGACACAACTTTACGTGCTTCCCGAGTCACGAGGGTGTACACTACTGACTTCCCAACTCCGGGCTGTTACTGAGAAATTCATAATGCAAAAACTTAATAACACTTTTGCCCGATCTGGGATTCGAACCCAGGACCCCACGCTCAACATCCCATTTTATCAAATGATATTGGTAGCTTACATCAAGCTTACTCCATCTAAATTCTCTGTGAGAGATCTTTAAAAGTGTAATTGGCAGAATTAGTTTTATATAATTATATATTCTTTTTAATACCACTTTTAGGAGTCTCTCAATAAAACAACATTAAATTCCAACTGCAATGCACTTTATTGGAGCCCAATGAGCGCGTACGAGTGGACATCTCTCTTGTACTGGGTTGGAAGTTATAATATTATGGAGGGTGAGCATTAAAACCACAGACGATGGTAATCTCGTGTGACCCCCAGAGCTTCGCAGCTCCGGAGCCGTGACAGAAACCAAGTTCAGATTTTTGAAACCGATTTTCGGAGGTTTTGTCATCTGCGGTTCTTGATCAAAAACCTGATTTTTTCGTAAACCTACGATAAATACACCACTCTAGGGCCCCGTCAAGCTTTATATAATGTATGTTTATAATAAGGTAATTAACAAAAACAATTTTAAGATTCAAAAAATATTTTCAGCATTTCGTACAATTAAAGAATTCAAAGTAAGGTTCTCAGCAAAGGTATTTGATCGTGGATCGGGTCAGTTTTATTATGGAATTGTAAAGCCCTCTCTATCTGCCATTCTCTTAACGTTTTGACCCGAGTACCAGGCACCGAAGTATCATCCACGTACTTAGCTTTATACAATTCAATTCGATAAACTTTTAGTTGATCTTTAATATATTCTAAAGGTACTTTTGATATAGCGAGGGTTTTAGGTTTGTAGGTGTCAGGTTCGGGAACATTCCTGGCTTCATATAACTCGTATATAAGGTACTTGTCGTGAGATTTTGGTGTTCGAAGGAATATCGCGTAGTCATTGCCGATGTGGAGTATCCCTCGATTGTTGTGTTCTGATGTGAAGCCGTCGATGAACTGGAATATCTTGTGAAGACGAACTGAATTCGATTCGTCGAAGAGTAACAGGCATATTGTTGTTATTATTTGTATCTGGAACAGTAAAATAAAATTGTTATCTTTGAATCTCTTCATAGTATAGAACAAAGTCACTTCCCGCTATCCCTCTGTAATCTAGATCTTTTATACAACGCAACTGTTTTGAAGCAATGCGATGACTGTATGAAAGTGGATGAGGCGAAAGGAGTATGTAAGGATCGTAGCAGGTGGCGTTCTGTGGTTTCTGCCTACCTCCATGGGAAAAAGACGTGAGTTTATATATGTCTGTATGTATTTTGATGTGCTTTCCATCAATAGATAGCGTAATTCAAAAGGAAGGTTTATACGTATAGAGTATCAAGCTACGTTAAACAGGAGCGGAGCAGTATCCAAAGACGTAACTAAACGCGGCTGACCCCGTGGGGTAAATAGCTAGTTGTTTACTTGGAATAAACAAATAATAAAATCTTCAAGAGATTGTCGTAAAGTTTCTCAAGTCAAAGGTACCTATATGCTGCGGGTTAATCGAAAGAGATACCGCGCCCCCGGAACGCAAAGGGCACATGAAGGAACATAGACGGGTTTTAGTCAGTAAAAGTCTGACACTCCCTCCCGCCCCGCCCAGGGCGGGGGAAGTTATTTGATGATTTCCCGTCTATAAAATAAAAAAAAGGTATATAAATACAAAGACTTTACAAATATCAAAACAAAAGTTGGTAGTATTTTATCCTTTTACAAATGCTGATAAGAATGTCATAGATGCAGAAATAAAACAGCTCATCATTGTTGAAGTGAAAACTTCTTTAGCGGCGTTGTGCACTTTTTTTGAAATGGGTAAAAAATGTTAAACTCGTATCAGGATACGTGACATGATCGAAAATCTTACGAATTTATCGTCGTGCGTTTTTATCGCTGACGCGAATTGTCATATTGGTGTACGTCTTTAGCGTTTTCACTTCTGCCGGCACTCCCGGAGTGCAACCCGTCGTTTTTTTTTATTTCGTTTGGCGTTGTATAATATGCATTTAAAGATTTAATTAATTCTTTTAATTCCAGTTTCAATTTATATTATTCAAAAATAAACAAAGACTTACCAACTTCATGTTCAAAATAATAAATTCAATAAACAATAAAATAAACTGTATTTCAGCGATAGGTATAGTTACATCACAATACTCGAGATTAAACTTTAACCGATAAAAAATAAGATTTATTTTACGACACTTTTAATTTTTATTTACTTCAGACTATTTTCTTCTCGATATTTTTATGATGCATACAAAAGAATGCGTCACGTTTGTAATTTTTTTTTATTATTTTATATTTTTATTATAATTTTTATGATGCGCCTCTGTGCAGTATTAAAAAGTGCGTTTGAGTTGGAATATGTATAACTAGCAACTACCTGCGACTTCCTCCGCGTAGTTTTTCACCCGTTTTACGTTTTTGGTTGCTGCTCCGCTCCCATGAGTCGTAGCGTGATGGGATACAGCCTTTACTATTTCTCAAGAATTTGGCTATCATATACAGAAATTATTTTTACAATCTGACATATAGTTTCAAAGAAAAGCGTGTTCAAACAAATATACAATGAAAATCTCTACATCTTTATTATTTTAGCATAAGTATGGATAACAATGAACTACGTCTGTTCCTACAAATTTCACAAGGATACCTTTTATTTTTGTTATACAACCACTAATATTATAAATGCGAAAGTATGTTTGTTTGTTACCTTTTCACGTAAACTACTGAACCGACCATTCTGAAATTTTACATATTATACATTTTCAGATGTACAGAAACAGAAAAAAGTACGGTTCCCAAGAAAAAACAATAGTACTGTTCTTACGATAATAGATGGCACGACGTGTCTTTCGAATCATGGTTGCATTTTAAGTATAACCAACATTTAAGTCGCGATGTCGCGGGAAAATGCGTGTTATTTATAAGTTTTCTGTTTTGCTTTATTATGGATTTAGATTTAAGTTGGCATATAGAAAATACTTGTTCCTGTTAAACTAAGTTAGACCTAAGTTGTTTGGGAAGCCGTGATTAGTCATCCCACGCAGAATGTGGAAGTCTGAGTGGCAATTTCCGTAATTTTTAAGAACGTTGGCATTCTAATCTCCGTCTCAATCTGTCAAAAATATCTCGACTTTATCTACTTTTTTTTTTCTTGTGCGTACCCCAGGCTGAGGGCTCACCTTCCGCCTGACCGCATTGCATCGTATCGGCAATGGCATCTTAGGGGCCAGGCCCCCCGTGGAAACTAACTCTAGACACGCCAATGGGCTTCCAAAATTAAAATTATTGTTCACTTTGTAGTTTTTAAAGGCGGTTGACGTTTTTATTGTTCGCTTTGTAGTATCTATTTTTATCATACAAATCCATAAAGAAATGGTAACACTACGTAAATTAATAAGATAAACACCGCTGAAAAGGGCAAAATTGTTCAAATCGGTTGATAAATGAAAAAGTTCTAAATCAACCAACACAACGAAAATTGAACCAAATTAAACACTCTTCTTTTCTGAAGACGGTTAATAACTTAGCGCTTCTCTTTTCTACGTTCGGGTTATCTTTTCCTCATGTTTCGCTTTTAAACTGCAACTATTTTCTTCCACCTTGCACCATGTTTCCTGATTTTTTTCTCCATCATCTACTAAGGGAGCAAGTTGGAAACTGTTCCTCTTATTTCATTCTGATTAACTTTGTTGCAAACTCCAACACAGTTTATCGTTTACCGAGACACTTCTAGTTCCGCGCTTTTGTTACCGAGAATGTGTGTGAAACGAATGAAATTACAACTGAATTGTAGAAATTTAATGTTTTAGAAGCTTTGGAGAGTGGACGTGATGAGAGAGTGATATGGATGGACTGCAATGAGGATTAGCTACTACTTCTTGGAGAAAAACTCTACTTTAACTGATTATGCGTGTGTGTGTGTATGTCATTGGGTTCTTTGATATAAAGAGATAGGCTATTTTTACGAGCTATTCTAAGAGCTATTCTTAAGATGAAGAAAATGCCAAAAAATTCTTTAAATTTTTGAAGATGCATTCTGACCAAAGTCGAAGTTAAAATGTCAATTGCCTTTCGGAGGTTCGAGAAAAATTGGAAAAGCATTGTACGAAAAATGAGTGAATTTTGACATCATAACAACATAACATTTCCAAAGAAGTACAATAGGTGTACTAAAGTCATAATTAGACATATTTACTTGTCTTGCCAATTTTTTAGCCCTAGACAGAGGAAAGCCAAGTGCCACCGCACAAATCTCTACAGACAAAGTTGTTATTAAAAACCCCACCACTACAACATAAGACCAAGACCAATTAGATTCACTTAATAGATTGTTTGTTGTGATGATTCATCATATTCAACGTCTTGTTTCTAGGGTAATTTATAGGTCCAAAAAAGCGAGGCCCGCCTATTATATCCATAACTACACACAATCACTCAGAAATTGACAAAATGTTCCGCAAAATAAGGTAAAGATACACAATCCCTTGTGTATCTTTATTGTATAGAAAACAAAAGAAAATGTAATGTTAACGTCATGTAAAATATTCAGACTGCTATTTTCATACAAATTTGACATACACATTGTTTTATCTATAGGGAAGGTTTTTTGAGATACGTGTAAAAAGTTTCATCTGAGATTTATTGTTACTGGGGGCTGTTTTTTATTTAGAAGCAGTGTTGTGGCTTGTCGATTTTATCGACTGTTTTTTTTTCTTGGGTGTTATCACTGAACATAGTGATAGCGTATGCATAACACATATCATAACGCCTGTATTCTACGAAGGGTTAGGCATAGGTGTACCAATGTACACCCAAAGTTCGCTGGTATGTTTGTAGGTCCTATGTAATAGGGGGCGAGCCTATTGCCATTAACCGGGCACAAATAAAAAAAAACTACAAGCTGCTACTGAGAAGTTCATAGAATAATCCAATTACATTTTTTGCTCGACCTGGGAATCGAACCCAAGACCTCTAGCTTAGCAGTCGCGTTTAGGACCACTAGGCCAACGAGGCAGTACAAGCAGTGCATAAGTATACGTACTTAAAGCTTGAAAACCTTTTACGGCCATATTTCAATAAAAGTCAAACAATTCTAATTATTAAATATATTAGTCGCAATCTCATCTCCGTGACAATCAATGCCAAAAAAGTTTAGGTAAATTTGATAATTTTTTGATAGATTGAAACTGCGATTAGGTTGCGATCGTTCTTAAAAGTTAGTAGAATAACCTTTCAGAACGAAAAAGAGAAATCTGTCATATTTTTCTTAAAAAGCTTTCTTACGTTCTTTGAGTCTTTAGTACTGCGTCTATCACCTACTTAAGAGCACTAAAAAGCCTTCCTACAGTCTTTAAAAGCCGTCAGATAACCCTGTGCTATTAGCCCTGTTACGAATTTGTTGACTGGCTTATGTTTTAATGGGCATACAGATTTACGAGAAATCTGTGCCAATTTGAACTTAATAGCATGCTTTTCCTGATGCAGCACCTTCAAAGATTCTTTTTGATCATTGCGTTGTAACAGCCGTAACACTTTTATAATGTATGCATTTGTCTTTCCTGCATGCTCCAGCTCGGATCTATGAGGTTGCGGTTTTAATGCCCGACGAGCACCAATGTGACTTTTCATCATCATTTGCTTAGACTTTTCCTAACTATGATGGGGTCGGCTACCAGTCTAACTAGATGCAGCTGAATACCAGTGTTTTACATAGAGCGACTGCCTTTCTGACCTCCACAACCCAGTTATCGGGCAACACGATATCTCTTGGTTAAACTGATTGTCAGACTTTCTGGCTTCTGTCCGTAACGACTGCCAAAGGAAAGCCGGGACCAAGGGCTTTACCAACGTAACTTTTGTAGTTAATTATGTACTTTCTAAGTTTAGGTAACATTTAGATCGCTGATATCGTTGAAAGAAAACATCGTGTAAACACTTGGACTGTCATTAATAAAGGTAAGTCTGAAATCGCTGATCTGTTAGGGCGTTCAATGCTCGAGCCTTCTCTGTAAGAGAAGAGGCCTTTGCCAGTAGGACAAGAATAAGCTTATATAATTATTTATGCATTAAACATCCAAGCAAATTAAACATTTCACAAACGAGAATCCTCTTTCCCTTCAAACCAACACACGCTCATCCCTGTTACTATATTGCTTGAATCTTGTTTTCGATTCCCAGGTCGAGCAAAAAGTGTTATTGGGTTTTTCTATGAAATTCTTAATAACAGCTCGGAGTTATGACTTGTGCCCGGTTAATGGCGCCCTATTACATAAGACTTAAAACATATTGGCAAACTGTGAGTGTACATTGGTACACCTCTGCCTAACCCTTCAGCTAAAACAGGCATGATGATATGTAATGATTGTCTGTTATTAATATTTATGCTACGAGTAATTAAACATTTCACAAACAAGAATCCTTCTTCCCTTCAAACAAACACAAACTCATTCTTATTACTAAATAGCTTTTGCAAATAACATGTTTCTGCACTCGGCTCTAGTGTTGAGATCAGATAAGACAAGGGTTCCGTACTCGTTAAAATTTATATTCTACGTAAAAATGGTGGGTAATGGAAACCTTGAATTACCTGGGATCGAAGTATTAGCCGGCGACAGGCGACAGTGAGTTATTATTTTAATATATTTTTCTGTTTGTGCCGGCGTTCTTGTTTGTTGAACTGGGAGTTTTTTTTTTTAAGAGGTTATTGGTTTTCTGCTGTAGGTACTCGTGAAAGCTTAGGTAAACTTTACGTAACATAGTAATAAATTAATTATCGCATTGTTAAGCGGTTGCGCAAGGTAACATTAGCTGAAGTTTAAAGTAACGGTTTTGAGGTTACTTTCTTGATGTAACATGAATTTTATCACTTTATTTATTTCAGAAGAACTAAATCTACTTACAAAATGTTAACAGAATAATCAAAATTGATTTTTTTTATTACCGTATCCTTAAAAGCAGGCGGTGAACTATTTAATATCTTTGAACAATGGTTTGATAAAAAGTTACATTTACGGACACCAGCAGAAATAGTATATACGTAAACATCATCTGCTTAACCATTTCCCAACTATGTTGGGGTCGGCTTCCAGTGTTTGACATGGAGCGACTGCCTATCGGACCTCCACAACCCAGTAACTGGGAAACACGGTACCTCTTGGTTAAACTGCTTTTCAGACTTCTTGGCTTCTGACTATCCGTAACGACTGCCAAAGATCTGCGAATGACAGCCGGGACCAACAGCTTTACGTGCTTTCCGATGCACGGGGGTGTCACACCACCAACTTCCAAACTCCGGGCTGTTACTGAGAAATTCCTAATGGAAAAGCCCAATAACACTTTTAAATAGTATACATATAAGTAAACAAGTTCCATTTAAATGTTTAGCGCGAGTGTATCCAAATAACAATGTTACAAACCCAATCCAACCAAACGGCACCAACTCGTTACTTCCACATCATTCACAAAGATTAGACAACTATAAAGCGATCGTAAATATGGCTAGTTTGATAGAAAGACGAAATACACCCGTATACTGCTTCTAAATTACCTTATCGTGCCTCCTTCCGCTTGAACTGGCTTCATTACTGACCCGCTCCTTATCTGTGGGGGGGTTACAAATTTTCTAAACGACTAACAGATATTTTGGGACAGCGATTGATGTGATCTGAGCGAAGCATCGGTTTTATTCGCGCTAAATCTATTTTGATGGATTCATCAAAAGGTATAATGCATACAGGTTGTTTCGGGGTGTATGATCATTGAGATTGGATAGCTGATTTTTTGTGTGGTTAAAGGATTTTGTGTTTAAAATAGTCTTAATTAAGTTCCAAAGTTAAATGTCCGGTCTTACGGATCACAAGAACGTTAAAAAGACAGTGTTACTTAAAAAATCGTAAAGTCTGGCCATAAACAGTTTTGCACGTTGGACTTAAGAAAGAAAAGAACACTTAAGTTGGCTTTAAAATCAATGACAAACTCATTTTTTACTTTTTAAACGTTTTTGTTGTACTATAGCGATACGCAATAAGCAATGGCTTAACAATTATTCAAGGAAATACTTCACCGCCTAAAACAAAAATATACATTTTTCAAATTGATTGTATTAATTGCACACAACAATGAAATGTGTATGAAAAATAAAACAACAACCTGATTTGTTTTGTTAATTAATTAAATTGGTTAAATAACTTTTCAACGAGGTAATCAAAATAATTTTGTAATTTTTTACAATGTTCAAGCCTATTGACACGTTCATGAAATGGAATGACGCAAATAGAGGTTAAACATCGTGAATAAATTAAATAAAAATATTATGTTGTGTCAATAGAGGTATTTTGGGAATGCATCCGAAATGTATAGGGTTGATACAGTACACTATATGAATAAATAAATAAAACTAATAAAAATAAAAATTAAACTATCATCTTCCTGCCCTTAACCCAAGTTACTTGGGGTCGGCGCAACACGTTTTCTTCTTCCATGCCGTCCTGTCAGCCGTCATACTATCACTGACTCCCTTCTCTTTCATATCAAAGATACTTAAAATACCTACATGACCTACTAACATAAAGTATTTAATTAAAACGTTTAAAAAGGTCAAAGGATCAAATGAACACGCGTTAAGCCGTCAATACACATGCCTATATCTTGCAAGAACTTTGCAAGTAATTTGCATGCCATTCGTTCACCAAGAAGAAGTTCTAATGAAGCTACCTACTTGCACATCTTCTTTATCGTGTAGGCAGTAAGGTCTAACGACCCCACACACCCTAGTGTCAGAGTTTCTTAACTGCCTCAAGGGCCTCTGACATGGTTACCGATGTCAGTAATGTATAAGATAAACTTAGCAAGTACATATGAATTAGAAAAAGTCACATTGGTACTTGCCCGTGCCCGGTTGCGAACCCACAACCTCGCGAATGAGAGGCGGGCAACCACAGGGCCATCACAACATACTGTTATGCCAGTTATAGCCACGTGTATTCCCAGCTTTATATCCCAAGGTTTTTTAGGATGGATTAAAAAATACCAACACAATAGATTTCAGAATTCCCCAAACTTTGAACAAAAGCCTATCCCTGAAAACATTTCCTAATTGAAAGACGAAAATGGGAATTCATTTTATGAAATGAACCCATTAAATGATTGTGTGCCGATTAATATTCGCCAGTACTGGAACCCTTTTTTTATTTACCAAAGTAGCGGCACTTCCGATTGGGAAACGTTCCGATGGATTAAAAATTTGATCGATGTGAGATCCGGGCAAACGATACTTCCCAGAACGGAAATTATGACTAATTAAAATACAGGGTGTTAACTTGTTACTGTGGGTTCAGTACCTATATGATTCTAGAAGTTACGCTCGAAGCAATGATGAGGTTTTATCGATTTTTTAAAAACAACTATTTTTTACCCTCAATTTCGTCTGCTTACAATCCCTATTTTTTATGGAAATAAAATATAGCCTATGTTAGTCGCTGATAATGTTGCTTTCCATATGTGAAAGAGTTTTTATAATCGGTTTATTAATTTTGAGTTTATCCAATTTTAACGGAAGATTATAAAAATAATTGCCCCCTACTACATGGGACCTAAAAACATACCGGCGAACTGTGAGTGTACACTAGTACACCTCTGCCTAACTCTGCGGGGAATACAGGCGGGATGGTATGAGGATTATAAGAATAAGGAGTAATTTAGCTACCTACTTATATTTTAAGTCTTCCGCGCAAAAATACTAAAAGCTCGCCGATAACCGAAATTCAAGCGGACGAAGTCGCGGCCATAAGCTTGTTGATCCTATTTTTTGCAATTTTTCTGGTGTCAAACGATTATATTCCCTATCAGTATAGTCTTAAGTGTTAGTCTTACAATGTCACAAGCTGTAAGGTAAGTGATTTGTACCTACTTGCTCGTATAAAATAAATTAGGTCGTATAACGGTTAGGGAAAAAGCAATAAGGTTTAGGCTAGCTTAAAGATTGCGAGCTCAGACTTTAGCGCAGTTCTATAGGGCACATACATAACAATCACGCCTCTATTTCCTTAAGGGGTGGACAGAGAAGAATACACATACATACATACATTTATTTTAAACCACTGATTACTGTTGCGGGATCCAAGACAGTTGAATCGTTTCTCCGGGACCCATCGAGCTTCATTGCCTTGGTGGCTTTCTGGTGGTCGTCACTGTTGATACTGACTTTGAGGACCTGTGATAATTGAGTTAAAATAGTGATAAATAGAATAGTGAAAAGAGTACTATTTCATTTGTAACTAAGTAGCCTAAGTACATGTAACATGAGTTTTTTCGAATGAATTTTTTATGGGTACGATGCCTCGTAGACATCGTATAAAAATAATCGATTATGTTTAATGTTACTTTTGCATATCATTTAAATATACATGAATAGCACAATTCACTGCTATACAGAATTTTAGGTAATCTTAATTTTTGATCCATTTCATATTTCCTTTGATGATGTGCTCAATTATAATAAAGATTTAAAAATCTGAAATGTTTATCTACTTTCGTTGCTGACACGCTAAGCACTTAGTTCTTTATTTATCCTGTGCCAAAGGAGAATTTAAAACCATATAAACTTGAAAACAATAGGCTCGCCCCCTATTACATGGGGCCTAAATATACCGGTGAACTGTGGGTGTACATTGGTACACCTCTGCCTAACCCTTCGGGGAATACCTACAGGCGTGATGGTATATATATAAACTTGTAAACACAAACGACCAGACTCCGAATAACCTGTAGGCCTGGACACAGCATAGCAGCCAATCGTGCCATCATTATTACAAATATTAGTACACATGTCATATACGCTTATTCTTACATCGTTCTGAAACTGAAAGCCATAAGCTCTAATATTGTAACAGAAAAGATAGGCACTATTATTAAAAAAACACCATAATTTGTGAAATATTGAGAACTTGAAGTAACGTTTCCTTTCAGTCAATTCATATTTGTATGTAAACCTTGTCGACTATACATGCGAACGGTAGCCTTTGAAAAATCCATTCATCGATTAGACAGAAGCGCTACGAAATTAAAAAAAAAATGTGATAACAAGGTCTTAAAGACGTCTAAAAATATTACAACGCCAATAGTACCTATTACTCGACTGGAGTTCCTGTGTTTCGGCTCCAGAACGATGAAAAAGTAAACGTGTATATGATATTTTACATAAACAAGAAATTCTGAGTAGCATATTATATTCCAAGAGTGACTCGTGCAAACCCTCATCCTAATAAAAGCAATAGCGTATTTTTGTTTTGTCTTTTTCCGCTATTCATTTTTCGCCGTACATATTTGATTTGGTACAAATCAAACTGAATGCGTAGCCTGAAAAATGTGTCCCAATTTTTGAAGAATGAATTTTTAATAATGTTTGGTATTTGAATGTTCCACATTGGTTAATTTAAAATGTTATTTGCATCACTAAACAACACACGATATAATACAAGTATGTATATTTTTTACAGTTTTTTTTCAGTACAGTCGCAAGTAATTTTCTGCAAAGTAAAGAATAATTGAGCAGTCAGAGGGGAAAGTCTACCAACTTGTAGGTACGATCCCAATCTAATGTCAGTCTCAATCAGATAGAATTGTATTAACCTAAATTTATTGTCATTGATTGCCGCTGAGATGAGATTGCGACTTGATTTTGAACGTTTATAATAGTATGATTAGCCTTCAGTTTTTCATGTTTTTATTTTTAACGTATCATTTTGGAACTAACAACAAGCCTAGATATTAGTGACCTTACAAAATTTCATCGAAATCAATTTTATTATTTGTAGACCAAATTATGACTACACTTCTTCTGAATGGTAAGGTAAAAAGTTGAAAATAACTAAACCACAGCATCAAACACATAGCTTTCAATAGGTACTACAAAAGTACCTGTATGGTTTAATTTAGTAGTATCAATAGTTCTCTTTAAAATTTTCATCAAGATTCTTTCTAGGTTAATTGAGATTGGAGTAAGTTAATACTCGTAAGTCCTTTATTTAATCTAGATGTAAAAGAAGACCTAGACTTGCCTAAATACCATCTGGAACCCAAAAGAAAATCTAATAAGCATCTAGATGTTGATAAGGCTAGCGTCGTTCGTAAATCAGATCAACCGGTCTATTCTGAAAAAATATAATATGCCTCAGGAAATTTTTGTGAAGTAAACTTGAAAGGAGTTATACTTCTTCTCTTTAGCATACAAATTATACTAGCATAATCGTTTCTTAACGCGACTTGACGTAGAAGTTAACAGTCGAAAATCGTCACGTAAGAAAACAGCGTTATGCTACCTTCAAATGACCGTATTCCTCTCTCTCTCTTTCAGTGTGTCTCTGTCTGTGTCTGTATTATGAACGTGTGTGTCTATAAGCACTCTGCGCGACCAGCATTTTAAACTTAATTCGAAATATGTGTTATTGAAACAAATTTTTCGTATGTTTTTTGTTTGGTAGTATTTAGCTACGACGTCTTCACGTGTGCAGGTGACAGGGCATGTGGCAGAAGATGAAAGAAAGGTGGGCTAGAGCTGCAAAGAGACGCCGCATTTGCACTGAAAATCCATGCGAGAAGCTCCACCTGTGGTGATGAGATACTGAAGCCAGGATTTTGTCCCACACTTTATTAGCTTTGTGCGCCTCTGGTATCACTGCGATCACAGCCGATCTTTTGTGATCGCCGCTTTTATGGTTAGAGATCGCCACCAAACCCACACTTATAATTTCTCCAGTATAGCCTGATTGACCGTTCACTTCACCTAAAATCACCAAACACGATTTTTTACAGAATAGCACAGCAGATTCTGATCAAACCCAATCCTGAGTATGAACTTAATGTAATCAAACTTGACATACGGCTCTCGATTGAAGTAACCTTTGAAAGCCGACTCGCGCCGTGTACCCAGCGAAGTCAACGAACTGTGAAGCATGTGTTTATTGCCAAAGAAATCAAATATTTTTCGTTTGATACTGAAAGCTACGGGTTTTCCTTGGATTTCCGTGCGATTTTGCAGTCAACTAAAAATATGCGAGCAATACTTTCAGCTGGTGTGCACCTTCTCAGCAAGGTGGCTGGGGTTTTTAAACTTATTTCTGAAGGTAATATTAAATCCAGTAGTATTTATTCTATGAAAATCTGTGTGTGCATGATAGTTTTTTAGATTCGTTGGTATGTTTGCCTACTTTTAGGGCCAATGACGATGTTCTTTTGTTTTCTTAATTTAAATAAAATTCTTATTCTTAATTTAAATTAAATCTTCCAAAAAGATCTGTTTGTTGAATTTAAGCATTGAAGTGTGTGGTTGAGTCACTCGCCATTTTAGTGTAGGTACCTACTTTGGTTAGCGACAAAGTGCTCTGCAAGCAGATTAATGGTACCTATAAGGATATACAGACCGAGATTAATAACAATCGTTCTCGTATTTATCATGCAGTAATTAGTAACTAATTGTACTTCGATTATATTAATTATGATTAGCCAAGACACGTGCAAAGTATAAAACTAACATTCGTCGACGGCTTCACTCGCGTGATAATTATTTTCCTATCCCTAAGGAAAAAGTACTTTTCTTTGGATTTCCTTTTCAGTAGCCATGACAACGTGTACGCAAAATTTTATGATCGGTTGACTAGTTAAGACGCAAAAGCGTAACAAACAAATAGGTAAAGGAACTCAATTTTGCATATATTTTGTATAGTTTGGTTAGGATTAATATCGATCAGTGTGTTTTTTCAGTGGATGGTAAACAAGTCGACGGCCCATCTGATGTTAAGTGGTCACTGCTGCCTATGGACATCTGCAATACCAGATCCCAGAGACAAAGTTGAAATGTCTCATGTGCTTGTAATTACACCGGCACCCATACCTTTCGAACCAGAACACAGCAACGCTACTTTGAGGCAAAAATAGGTATAGTTGTAATACTTCCACGGAAGAAATCCTTCACAAAGAGCAGAAAGAATCAGTATTGCATAAGTACATAAACAAAACACACATACCATCACACCTGTATTCCCCGAAAGGTTAGGCAGAGGAGGAGGAGGTTGGTTGTACCAATGCACACCCACAGTTCACCGGTATACTTAGGTCCCATGTTATTAAATAAGGGGCGAGCCTATTGCCATTAATCGGGCAGAAATCCTAATCCCGAGCTGCTACTGTCCTCAGTTGCGGCTCGGAGTTAGGATTAACAAAAACGCAATAACACTATTTGCGCAACCTGGGAATCGAACCCAAGATCTCTAGCGTTAGGACCACTAGGCTATCGAGGCAGTCGTAGTCATAAACAAAAACATACCTACAAATGCAGGTAAAACGTGTAAGTTGACCTTTACATAATCTAAATATGTAAAGGTTAACTTACACGCGCACCCTCTAAAAAGTATTTTAAACTTATTTATTATAAGTACTTAACGTACTTTATTTAGTAAAGTTCGTTAAGTGGTTGTATTCTTTGAATTGATGCATTTGATGATTTTACCATCTTTAAAAAAAAAGTGCTATTCTAAAAAGTTCATTTGCGAAATCACTTCTGAATCCACGGTGACATTTTAGTTTGGTATTCTTAAAATGAGTGAGTTCAGCGTCACCACGTGATGACGTAAGTGAGAAGTATACGTATAATATCGAGTGAGTATTTTGACGTTTTTCAATAAGATTAGATATTCTGCTTTGCTTTTGATTTGCGAGATGGCTTTCGAAGTGATTTGCCTATTTCAGAATAGCATAGCTGTTCTCGAGGAAAATAACAATAACGTTCTTATGGAAATAGATGGCGCCACGTGTTTTTCGAATCGTGACTATTGCTGAGTGTCATAGGTTTTTATTGAATACTAGCTGTGCCCCGCGGTTTCACCCGCGTCGTTTTAATAAATTTTTCTCTCCGTAAGAACCATCCTCATCATCCAAGGAACATTCAAAAAATCAGCCAAATCGGTCAAGCCGTTTTCATGTTATGGCGTGACAACGGGAAACGGGTTTCATTTATATATATATATAAATTTGACTCCCACGCAGACGAAATCACGGGCAGAAAGCTAGTGTAGAAATAAGTATATTGATTTCTTCAGGTCAATGTCCCTTCCGAGTAGCCTTAGGAACTTCTAATTGATATTGGATACGGTATTGGGTCTATTTCAGGATACTCTTATTCACTGCCTTAGTGGTATTGTGCCTTCTTATATCTAGAGCCTATAATTCATTCTTACGGACAAAATTTCTTACGGTGGACTTAGAAATTGAGATATAAATTGTGTACCTTTATGAACATTATTAAAACACTAGCAAGCTGCAAGCGACTTCACCCGCGTTAAGTTACGTCTTTAGTTACTGCTCCGCTCCCGTGTTTCGTAGCGTGATGTTTTAGCCCATGACACTCACAAATAACGTGGCTTTCTATGGGTAAAAGAATTTTCAAAATCGGTCCAGTAGATCCAGAGATAACTCCCTACATATAAACTTACAAACAAAAGTTACCTCTTTATAATATAATGTATAGATTAAGTATATGTGCAGACGAGATATAATGTTATTTTCAATTTTAGTAAAATCATTTACTTCACACCGGTTGTGTTGCCTGTAATGGGACAGATGGCGCTGCCTGCAGCCCTTAATTGAACAATCCGGAATTAATTAATGCGAGTTAATTGAACAACCAACTGGAATTACACGTAGATGTATCGAAATCATTGTTCAATAATAATTGCAATTATACTGTTATATTTTTGGAAACGTTTTGCCATCTACGATGTGTGGTTACAATCGTCACGTTTAACTGTGTGGTTGAGAACAGCTACCCTATTTTGTCCAAACCTTCGGTGGATTTCGATGAAGTGACGTTGTGGAGAGCTGTCATTACACCTGGGATACCTTACCTCGAACTCACTTCGCCTAGCTAGTCCATCAAGGGGAGTTTGTCTATATACCTATACTAATATAAAGAGGTAAGATTTGTTTCTTTGTAACGAATAGGCTCCGAAACTACTGGACCGATTTTAATCATTTTTTCACCAATAGATAGCTACGTTATTCCCGAGTAACATATGCTATATAACATTACGCTACGAGCCACGGGAGCGGAGCACTAACCAAAGACGTAACTTATGGCGGGTGAAATATGCAACGCGGACGAAGTCGCGGGCAGTTGTCTAGTATAGAATACACACATACATGGCATAGTGCTGCAGACGCAAGAGAATTAGCTGCTAAAGGCTGCTTTTTAGACAGATAGATATCTTTTATCCGAAAATTAAACATGGCGGTTTAACATTATTTTCTGTAAAACACCTTACAAACTGTCGATTACTTTCATACATGCAAATTCTCAAAAAAAAAAATGTAATAGAAAGACAATGGAATTCAAAACGTGTATTCGTCATATCTTTGGGTAGGTAAATATCTTGTTACTAGCTGTTCCCCGCGGTTTCACCCTCGCTGCTCAGCATCTGTTGGTCGTAGCGTGATGTTACATAGCCTATAGCCTTCCTCAAGAAATGGACTATCCAACACTAAAAGAATTTTCCAATTCCAACCAGTAGTCCCTGAGATTAGCGCGTTCAAACAAACAAACTCTTTAGCTTTATAATATTAGTATAGATTTCCGTTACACGATTTTTTTTTATTTAAAGGTGGGAAATCAATTAATAACCCCCAACCCACCCCCCCCCCCAAGGGCACACGAAGGAAGTGTCAGACTTTTACTGACTATAAACCATCTATACTCCTTCGTGTGCTCTTTGCGTTCCGGGGGCGCGGTATCTCTTTCTAACAACCCGTAGTCCGTTACACGATAGAAATAAGAATTAAAAAAAAACATACAGGACGAATTGAAAATCTCCTCTTTTTTGAAGTTGAAAGCGTTTTTCTTTGCACTCTTCCCATACCATTTAATACCAAATCAGTGCAGAACCAGTATTTCATAGGTTTTTGTTTCAAAATTCTTCAGTTTTCCGAGTGCAGTTTGCAACAGATTTTCACATCAGTTTTGCTCAGCGTTGTTTGTTCCTTCAAAGGGAAATATTCGAAATCCGTATGAGTAGGTATACACATTCTCATATTGCGAAGGGGTTTAAAGGAAAACAGAAAAGGGAATCGGGGTTGGTCAAATTGGAATAACACAGTATTGAAAATCATCTTTGCTTATTACATTCACATGTTCTCCAATAAAATTGTAAATGTTGCCTGAAAAGACTCACTCTTTGATCGGCAATTTGATCAAGCAGCATCAGATTCGATTCTCAAGCTGGGCAAAATGTTATTGAATATTGTCATCAAAAATTTGTCAGTATCGACTTGGAGTAAGCAGCTGTACTTGTGAAGTGGCATTAGGCTGACCCTTTGCTGCCTGCAAGGAAAAAGGTTTTTTGATGATTTCCCATCCTTAAAAAAAAGGCTAACCACCTAATGATTCAAATTACCATTTTGAGAAACACAGGCGTCATGTCATGTCATATTTGAGGGGGCCAAACGCCTCCTGCCGGAGGCTCTACGCCGGGGTCGTGCGTTCGATGGCCCTTTACGGGGCCCCGGTGTGGGCGCGGGGATTGAAGCGGCTTGCCGCCCACTACCTGAACGCGTCCCAGCGGGTGATCGCCATAAGGGTCATCCGCGGATACCGCACGATCTCCGGCGAGGCAGCGAGCCTCCTTGCCGGATTGCCGCCATGGGATCTGGAGGCGCTGGTCCTCGCGCGCCTACACGAGTGGCGCGCGGAGGCACTGGGCCGGGGCGAAACTCCGCTGCCGCGGCAAATTGCCGCCCTGCGGACGGAACTCCGGCTCGATCTCATGGCGACATGGAGAGAACGACTGTCGCAACCTCGTGCAGGGCACGCCTCGATTGAGGCGGTAAGTCCCCTCTTTGAGGAGTGGCTGGAGCGGCGCCACGGCGCCCTCACCTACCGCCTGACGCAGGTCCTCACCGGACACGGATGTTTCGGGAGGTTCCTGCACCTCATCGGGCGGGAGGAAACGCCCGGATGTCATCATTGCGAGGATCGCCCCGAGGACACGGTGGAGCATACTCTGGCGGTGTGCCCTGCTTGGGCTGAGCACCGCCGAGTCCTCGAGGCGGCCATCGGCGGCGGCGCCCTCTCGCGTCCGGCACTGGTTCAGGCCATGGTCCGGAGCGAGGGGGAATGGGAAGCAGTCGCCTCCTTCTGCGAAGCTGTAATGCTAGAGAAGGAGGCGGCGGGACGGGAGAGGGAAAGGAGGGTCCCCCGTCCCAGCGGCCGCCGCGGTAGACGATCCGGGCGTCGGGAGCCACGTGACGACTCCCGGCCACCGTAGACGCGGGTCTGTGGACGGTGAGCAATGGGTAGCTCACCGTCCGTACGTTCACTAGCGACAGACCGTGTCGACGGCGCGTTCGTGTTCCACGCGCGCCTCAAAGAGATGTCAGCAAAATTGGATGGGGCCACTGAGGGCCGATGCCTGCCGGGGCTGCGGGTTGTTCGAAAGAGATACCGCGCCCCCGGAACGCAAAGGGCACATGAAGGAACATAGACGGGTTTTAGTCAGTAAAAGTCTGACACTCCCTCCCGCCCCGCCCAGGGCGGGGGAAGTTATTTGATGATTTCCCGTCTATAAAAAAAAAAAAAAAAAAAGGCGTCATGTCATAAAAAAAATACATAAGTACAGATACAAAGTATAATAATTATTATATTAAACAATTAAATAATAATTATTAACTGTTTATAACTTTATGTTATATTTGTGATGAAATGGCTTTTATGTGTAAAATCCACTAGTTCTAATAAACTTTCGGTACTCGACAATTTCGGTGTGCCATTGGCACTCGACATGACAAATATTGTGCCAATAGGTGGTCAGTAGTTGTCTCCCTAACATTATTGTTGGCATAACTTTTGATATTTTTATTATTGGCTTCGATAACAACAAAGTGCACAAATTAATAGGTTTTTTTTTTTTTCTAATTTCTAATCTGTTTTTTGTAACCCGTCCTTAAATATTTTAAACGCGAAATTAACTCTGTCAGTTTGTCTGTCGCTTTCACGATTAAACCATTGAACCGATTTTGATGTGGTGCGGGGTTATGAACCCCAAGAAAGGACATATTATACCATATACTTTATATACCTCGACTTCGTCTGCGCCCACGATAATCGATATCTACGCGGAATAAGTCGCGGGCAAAAGCTAATTTAACATAATCATTACCCAAGCTTTGAGAATACGAATTCACAAATATTTAATTGCTGTCCGCCGTTCTCGAGCTGCAGCAATCACACATTTGATTAAACATTAATAATCTTAACCAATCATGAACAAGCCATAATACATCACATTGACGAAACATCAATGCAATACCGAATCTATTAATTAATAATTAAGGATCATTTTCGACGACTATCGGATATAAGCTGGCGACGGGATGCCGATAGCCGTTCTGAGCCTTTCAGAGCCACACCAAAGCCAAGCAGTGTGATTTATGATCAGGTGTAGTGCGGAAACTTCGGTTTTGTAGTAGTCTTAATTATTATTAAATGGTGACGAGGGACGGTAACTATTATTAGAGTGTGTCTGCCCCAGTCTACACATTTGTTCGGTTCCCGGGTCGGGCAAAGCGATAGAGTCAGTTTACACCGAGGCGACGCAAAATTGTCACAATCAAATGTGTGTTTTTTCGTGTAGTAAGTAAAGTTATATTTTGAGTTCTGAACCTATTAAAAAAGTTTGGCTCTTTAAAAAACCGTGTTCACACTTAGAATTCAATAAGTCAGCAGCAGTTAATACCTCAGCCTCTGCCCCAACCGACTCGTCAAAAATTCTGCTAGTAATTTACAATTTTTTAACATACCAAACATAGGTTTCCTTTTCTACTTACCTTCAAAAAGAAACTCGAAGTCTCGAACAAATGAAATACTTATGTTAAACACCACAACAGCCTTTTATATTAAACTGCTCATTTTCTTGGAAAGCGAAACCGTGAAGTCGGGAAATATTCAGAAAAAATAATTTTCGATGTTCACACGATCAGATTATGCGAAAAGGTTAAGCGTAGTCATTTAAATTAATCATCTGGGGAGGAAAACAGTCGACCTTGTTTTTTGATCTTTTACTTGTCATGTATGTCTATTTTTGTCATATTGAGATCATCCCTACCTTACCTGTGGGCGTTTTATAATGAGGTTGAAAACTCACGGATTTGGATATACAACCGCAGCATTCGTAGACGTTGATACCGCGCCCCCGGAACGCAAAGGGTACATGAAGGAACATAGACGGGTTTTAGTCAGTAAAAGTCTGACACTCCCTCCCGCCCCGCCCAGGGCGGGGGAAGTTATTTGAAGTTATTTGTCTATAAAAAAAAACGGCCAAGTGCGCAAAATATTTAACACTATATACATAAAAACACGCGGTTCTTGTATAAGTATTTCTCTAATTTTTTAATTAATTACATTTGTATTATTTTTAGTTATAGCGGCAATAATAGATACACACTCTGTGAAAATTTCAACTCTCTACCTATTAAGGTTCATGATAAAGGTACAGCTCGTTGACAGACAGTCGGGCGCATATCGGAGGCTTAGTAATAGGGTCCTGTTGGCACCCTTCACATACGGAATCCTAAAAATTATCTATATTTAACTAAATAGACTAGCATATCTTGCACAACATGTCTATACAATTACGATTCAATGTGCATCATTTTGGGCGGGCATAGATCTAATTTAATTGCCTCTGATTAATTTTCAATGTTTTCGATTACCTGTCATTAGGCAAGGAGACACAACCATGATTCTTTTCAGGTAGATGCGCAATGGTTGCCAAATGAAGTAAATTGGACTTTAATCGTTTATTATAGCAGTCATTAATATGTCCATGACCTGCGATAATGAGGCTAGGAGATTTTCTTAATTGTATTAGAAAGATATTATAAGGAAATTCAAATCCAGATTAATGACCTCATTTGACATGGTCTGCGCAGTGACTGAGCTATGGGCTGCTGCGCTGCGTGTCGCGGGTTCGATTCCCGCCTACAGATAGTGGTTTCAGGTCTGGCTGTTTGTGCAAGTAAATATATAATAATAAAAAATATATATACCATCACGCCTGTATTCCCCGAAGGGTTAGGCAGAGGTGTACCAATGTACACCCACAGTTCGCCGGTATATTTAGGTCCCATGTAATAGGGGGCGAGCCTAATAATATGTTATATATTTACCTACAGAAGAAATTCCTAGTGTGGAACAAAGTTTTATAAAAACTAATAAGAAAGAGGTAAAGTTTGTTTGTAAGGGGTAATCTCTGGAACTACTAGTTCTATTACAAAACTTCTTAAACTGATAGAAAGCTACAATTTTGCTGAGTAATATAGCTAGCTATATCGCATGTTTTCACCCGGCCGTAGTCACGGGCAGAAGCAAACTACTTCTGATAGTTTAAAAATCGTTCGTTTTTATTTTTTCGTTAACGGTAGCTAAGGGTTAGTTAAATGCACTGGCATTTAACTAACCCTTAGCTACTGTTAACCACTAACCACAGTAGACTGGCTAACCACTGGGTTAGCCAGTCTACTGATGCTTGAACCTATTTTTGTAACACCTACTTGAAGATAACATACACTTATCCTATTTTATTCTAAATCCGGCCTCTGCATACGCGTAACTTGAACACGATGCACTTAAGTGTTGAACAACAAAGCTTTGAAAACTGACACAGCGATATAGTCCATTTGCCAGGATGCGAGGCTTGTAAATTAGCCTACACCAGTTCTGGAAAGTTATATAACTGGGGTAAAAGGATTCGTTTTGTTGCAAACTTCTTTGAATTGTTATGTAGACTGTAAAAATAATTATAAAAAACATCTTTATATGTGATACATTTTTACACGTGGACAAAACGAAAGTAGTACGAGTATGTAAGGATGTGGCTGGTGGCGGTTTTTGGTTTCTGTATATTACCATGGGAAAAAGGCGTGAGTTTATGTATGTACCATATTTTCCAATTAATAAGTTCTTTTTTAAGTAATACTTCTTATCTTAAGTATGCCAAATCGATGTAGTTATTGATCACGTAGGAGACCAACTTTTTTGAGCAAAAGGCAGGTTCATGGTTTGTCCAAACTGATTACAATAAAGCTAGTTATGGATTTTAAGACCCCAAAGGCTGGCAGCTTTGCCAGATTATATGGCAATACTGATGATTCTATGGCCCAAGAAAAGGTCAGGAAAAATCACTTTAGTATTTAATCCCATGGTGAGCCTTGAGCCCATTGGTTAAGCTGCCAGCCTCTCATCCATGAGGTGGTGATACCGGACACGTACCAATGTTACTTTTTCAAAACATTTTTAGATTTATCGGTGAAGGAAAACTTCAAGAGGAAACGTTGACATCATTCCGCTTTGAGCAAGTGTGGTCAATGCTCGTGCCTTCTCTATTTGAGAAGAGGCCTTTGCCCTGCAGTAGGACAATAATGAGTTAGTATTATTATTTTCATTTCTCATTTAATTCACAAGTCTTTTGCTTTTCGAAACTTAATTTAATGAAATTCGTGTTGAAACTCCAAAAACCAAAGTTTAACTTTGCAGACTTTTACATGAATGAAATCTGAACAAATAGTTTTAATTAAACAAAACACATGTGAGTCGGTAAGTCTAGTTCGTTGTTCGCTATTCTGTCAGAGCCTGAGTTACTGAATTTGAAATACAATGAATTATTTAGTTTGAACCAAGACTGTGGGCTCGCTTTCAGATGTAGAAGTTGTGATGACTATTGAATTGGGAACTGATTTTAGCAATAAATGAAATGTAATATAATAGGAATAATTTATTGGTCGATTGTTGCAAGGCAAAATAAACTTAAAAGTACTTAATATTATGGTATGTTATTATAAGTTTTTTTCAAATTTTTAATCTTTAGTAAGTGAAAATAAAATATATAATAAAAATATAACAAAATAAAAAAAAAATATAATTATTACAAAACAAAAAACAGTGAAAGTGAATACATCTTTATTTCCAGTTTATATTTTTTTAAAAGCAACTAGATTGATACTGTTTTTTTTTAAATGATTTTCATAAGTGCCTTTTACTGGACTGAAAAAATAAATCTAACCTAGGCTAGAGTCAAGAGAAAATCCATAAAAATACGTTATAAATGGACGAAATAAATATTTCGACTCTGACTTTGACCTTTTCATTTATTAACTGCCCTAGGTCTCCTACTGACCAGTAAGACTTTTGGAATCTCTGCCAATAACAAAAACTTGCCAAGCAATGACAAAGTAGATACGAAACAATACTAAACAAAAACGCAAAACGTCGCGTTTAAGTTACGCCGAGAAAGTTACGAATAAATTACAGAGTCGACATCGCTACGACATGAGTCTGCGGCACCCACCCACCATTACTAACTACTGCACCCTTGGTCTCGTGGTGGCAACCACAACTGTTGAGCTTTTGATCCTGGGTTCGATTTCCAGGGCAGGCAAAAAGGGTTATTGGGTTTTTGCATTAGGAATTGATAGGTAACAGCCCGGAGTTTGGAAGTTGGTGGTATGACACCCCCGTGCTTCGGAAAGCAGGTACAGCCGTTGGTACTTACAGCCGAAGGTCCTGCGCATGATCTCTCCCCGGTTGTGTCGGATTGCCGGCTCATAGGACTATGAGAGTTAAGGAAGGGAGAGTGCACCTGTGTTTTTCACACACTTGCGCACTATAATATCTCCTGTGTACTTGGCTAGTCTGCATAAAGATTTGCCGCTGTGGCTGGAGTCGGTCAAGAGAATATTGGTAACAAAGTAAAATTCTTATAAATGACATCAGCTATAATACAATTTGCAGACACAACACTGGCACATGAGACATTAATTCAGCTTTGTCTTTGGGATGTCAACGCGTCTGTTAGCCCTCTGGTATTGCATATGTCTATAGGTGGCGGTAACCGCTTAATGTCAGGTGGGACGTCGGCTTGTTTACCATCCAATGACATGAAAATAATTAAGATAAGTAAAATTAAATTATTCATACACATTCGATCACGCCTGTATTCCCCGACAGGTTAGACAGAGGTGTACTAATGTACACCCACGGTTTGCCAGTATATTTAGGTCTCATGTAATAGGGGGCGAGCCTATTGCCATTAACCGGGCACAAATCCAAACTCCGAGCTGCTGCTGAGAATTTCATGGAAAAACCAAATAACACATTGCTCGACCTGGGAATCGAACCCAAGACCTCTAGCAGCAGTCGCACTTAGAACCACTAGGCTAACGAGAAAGTTCATCACAGAATAATTTAAAATGTAATTCAATTAAATCATTTATTTCAGGTGCCAAAGATTCATAGTGGTAGTAACAATTTACTTGCAAATTATGTAGGTAAGTAAAACAAGATTATTTTTCTTAAGTCTCTACGGAATATGTACCACCTGTTTACGTAAACTTTCAAGACAAACATTAGAACAAAAGCGTGTTACATAGCGAACTTTCGTAATGTAAAACAATTTACGTTTCAGTCTAGTAGTTTGCTTTCAAAAACAAAAGTTACGTTTCAAAATCTTACAAATACAAGTAGGAAATTCTTTATTTTGCTCGTGTTATATTTAAATTAAAATTGGTTTTAATTACAACTGTACCATCAATGTACCGACTGACCGATATTAGAACACCATAAAATATCCCCTAGTTGCGTCTCTGCGCAGTTTTACCGCGTTGATTCTCAGTGAAATCCGCCAAGAGTGTCAGTCGCCCGCGCGTTCCCGACCGAGCCACACGTGTGTCCCGCATCCCGAAATCCTGGATGAATCAACCGCGTATTTTACGTAAGCGTATTTTAAAACTTCAGTGCTATAATGTGAAACTTTAAATACGTGATTTGTTTGGTGTGCCTCGTTGATTAGTGCGGTGTGATTCCCTATGAATTTTGGTTTTGAATGCAAATTTATGAAAGACTGGCTGGATTTCCGTAATTAATTTCTGTAGTTCAAGGTACGTTGATTGTGTATGTATTAGCTGAATATTCGGCTTAAATATTAGCAGTAATTCAGGTAAAACTAATTTTAGACTAAATTTAATTCTGCGGCGGCTTATCTGATGGTAAGCTATAACGTAAGGGACTAAGGCGCCCTTTCCTTTTGAATCAAAGAGACCCGAGCTATTTTTAGGCATGTCATCTGGTCACTGAAGATGATATTTCCCGGAAATTATGTAGGCAATCAGTCAAATCTAAAACGAGATAATCGGGTCGGAGAATGCTTTAAAGTTCTATAGAAATAATTATTTTCAAGGTACTAACGAGTACATAAATATAAATTAGGACTGATAATTATTATTATAGGGGTGATAATATTAACCGATCCTTTCATACATACCTATTTTTATAATTTTCATTAAATAAAGACCCTTTCAAGAATTCCAGTGCGCTTGAACGCACAATTGTTCGGTCAGAGCTGAAGCTAAAAATTTTGCGTATCTTGTGAGCCGTGTTAAATTGGCAGGGTACATAAAACGTAGGTTTATTTACATGCAAATACATATGTAGACAGACGCTCGTTCAATATATTTTTTTGGCCTTTTTTTTGGTGAAAAAATATTTCTATTTTAGTTTCGTCGTGCGAAACTGACGAGCTTTGGTTGACACTGCACTAATACAATTTTAGGTATAATCCACGAATCCGTTTTTTTTTCGAATTTAAATCTACATTTTTTAGAACGATGCTCATGAAATTTGAAATCTGTTTCTTATCGAGATTTTTTCGTTGGAATTATTCTTTATTTAATAATCTCTCGGATTCATCAGAGGATTATGATTCGATTATTAATTTCGAAAATTATTTTAACTTAAATATAATTAAATATTCTTGTTAACTACTTGTAAATTTAAGTAAAATAACCTTTTTCGTCATGCTGTTATAAATTGGGAGTCTAGATGGTTCAGAAATTTTACACATTTCACCCGAGATCGGAATTAAAAAATATGGGCGCTTAATAATTTATAGGACAAATATTTTCCTGTGGTGATTGGTACTTTATAATAGATTGGTATATAAAAGCTTTACCTAATTGTTAGGTATTGAAGGTGCTATAAGCCATCATCTCAGTATATTTAACTCCCTGTAAATACTGATATGTCCACGGACAGAGTTATATGGAAAATAAACATTATGGTATCAAAACTCTAAATAAGTTTATATAAAGATAAGAGAACGATGATTCCTAATGAGTTTAGATAGAGCTTTTTTGTGATAATTTTACCTGATATGTTACTTCTTAGGTAGTTGAGCTGAAGAATTTATAGTTGCATATATCCTGTAAGTTTCGGAATAATTAATCCTTACTAATATTATAAATGCGAAAGTAACTCTGTATGTCTGTCTGTCTCTTCTTCACGCCTAAACTACTTAACCGATTTCAATGAAATTTACGGAAATCTCCCGGGAACGGGAACTATTAATCCACGCGGACGAAGTCGCGGGCAAAAGCTAGTGTAACATACGATGACACGTCGAGCACATCTTAGAGAAATACCCCAATAGGTCAACCATCCACCTTAAATACGTCACAATTTATACGATTGCAGTTGATAAAGATTATCATTAAACAAATTAGAATGACCCAGTTTCACAAGTTACTAATATCTATCATTAAAACTTTGAAGAGAAAAACGACTTTGAAAAAAAGCCGAATGAAAGAAAATCTAAAGACAATTAAAAGAACGACGAATTTTAGAACGTAATTTTCATCACGCCTAAGATAAAAAACAAATGAAATACGTCTAAAACAGTTCCTCATTACGTCAGAAAAGAAATGACAATTTAATCCAATTGTAATCTTATTGTTACTTCACATAGGTATATTTTTATCTGCGACACAATAAAACTCAACGTCACCTGAAAGAAGTTATCTCTCTGTTTTATTTCACTTTTTACTACTCCTTTATAATTTCATTTCACACGAGCCACCACGGCTGTCTCATCATGAGAATTATCCGTTATCTTACGAGGCAGCAGAAATGAGAGAGCAGGAATTTTATACTTCTCATAGGCGTAAAAGATGAGATTATTTATTTAGGTGGATAAGCAGTGTCATGGAACGCTCTTGAAAGATTTCATGGAGTTGATTTTAGTGATATAGCTTCTTCGTCTTTTCGGGTCAATGATTTGGATAGTCTTATAATTTTTGGGCCCAGTAAGGCCACGTTTGTTGCGGCATCATTAGCGTTGTTAAGAGGAATTGCTATTGGTATTTTCTCCATAAAAACGCTCTCGCCTGTTTTCTGACTGTTTTATGACTTTAAGGCAATGATTTTTGGCAGTAAAGTAAATACCACTTATTTGTGTGTCCCTATGTTTTGATTTTAAATAATACATTATTTTGATAAGCACTAGAGCCTGCTGGAAATGCTCAAAATTGCCTATTTATACCGCTGCCAACAGAGGCCTAGTGTGCAAAGTTAAAAGCTATTAATGAAAAAAGGAAAACATTGAGACACTGCTGTTTGTATTTTTCTTATTTAGTTTATATGAAATATCTTTTATATTGGTTCCATATTAGTGAAGTAAATAGGCAAAAACCAAACCCTGAATGATGACTTTTTACTTAGACTATTCAGTCAAATTTGCAGTTGTCCTTTTTGCTTACATGCGTAGCGCTCACAAGCGACAGCGATAGTTTTTTCTAAGGCCTAATTTTCAAAAATCGCTCCGCCCTTGTTTCCTGTTGTCGTCCTGCAAAGTGCAGGTGCACACTTTGGGCACTGAAGTAACCGGGCTATCGCGTGATTAGAAGCACCGCAATCGCACTGGGTATCAGTGATATAGCTGATGGATCTGAAGAGAACGGATAAAGGGAGAACAGACTATATTATACTGAAGCAGACGTGTGCAATGGCACTATATCAGCGTTGAGTACGTACGTATCGTTGCAGCGTGAGGCGTGCATCTAATGTGATTATGCTGAACTATTACATAGACAGTAAGCATCCTACTAATATTACAGATGTGAAAGTTTGTGAGGATAGATGGATGTTTTTTACCCTTTCACGCTTTAACGGCTGAATGGATGTGAATGAAATTTGGCACTTAGATTGATTGTAGTGTGGATACATATAGGATACTTTTTATCCCGGAAAAATATACGATTCCCGTGGGATAGATAATACCTATATCAAATCGGACGCGGCCGAAGTCGCCGGCAGAAGCTAGAATTAATATAAAATATTATGGACGCACGACGTTTTTACAACGATTTGGGGGTCAATCCTACAATTTTAATTCCAGTCTTATGAGATTGCGCCTAGATTTTGAACGTGTTTTATAAGTAGAATTGGCGTTCTAATATTTTTATGTAAGCTTGAACTTTATAAAGCCGATTATGTCGACCTCGCGGATTTATAGAATTCAAGAAATAATAACAATATAATAAAACATATATATGTAGCGTCAAGTTGTCTGGATTATGACACAAGGGTCAAGTGGATGGATAACACATCTATTATCTGCCATAATACATAAATAACCTTCGAACATAAATATCGGTAACATATTTTATGTTTCTATTTTACGCCTTGCCAACCTTTGTCCGCCCAAACCCGTATAAGAGTACCGTGTTATTGTCATACTTGTTGTCAGTCGTTGACTATAATAGAAGAGAAAGTAATTCATCTGTATTATCCTTATCATTTTCGAGACACGACAGGTTTTGGCAGACATTGTGCTCCTAATAATTGGTTTTCACTGTCAATACAGAGAGTAATACCGCCGTTTTATTATTCATACAGTTTAGCATTCCGTAATTGAACTATTAAAGTATCAGAAACTAGCTTCCAAAATTGTCCCGCTACTGAAAATTTGATCAGTGCAAAGTTATTACTTTAGAGGGTAACACGTAATAATTCAAACAACTTGCAAATTTTGGAGGAGTTCATAGTTGCGTAGTTTACAATGTTAATAGGGCTCTTTGATAAATATTCGAAGACGAGCCGATTGAACTTTCCGATGTTCAATTTAGGTAAAAGGGCAAATTACGCATCCATTCACTTCTCTTGATTCACTCAAAATGTTGGCTCCAGAGTGACAAATAAAAAGAGCTTTTCACTCATTTGTTTTTCGACGTCCAATCACTTAAAAGCTTTGGGAACAATACTTCAGAATTAAACAATCTGTAACTGAATCGAGATGTATCTGAGAGAATCGAGTGTATTTGTGAATTTGATCACTGAAGTGTGGTTAAGCTACTGTCAAACGGGCTCGTAATTGGATGGGTGGTTTGTGGTTGTTCATCCTAACGTATAAATATATAAGAATTTCTATTTTACAATTAAATTAGCTCTGCGGTGCCAATTTTGACACTTTAAATAAAACGAAGCTAATAAATAAGTTAGTTATCAATTGATTTCTGATATTAAGATTGGAATCCAACTAAAATAATTTATTTGCTACGCCTGAAAATTTCCAAATTAACCTTATTACCTGAGACACTAGACCTTTACCTGCCCTGAATACTAAATTGTAAATTAAGACTTTTGGCTTGGTATATTTCAACATCGTGATATCTGCCGCCTATACAGGAACATTGTGATGAAGACTTTTAAGATATACTAGCATAAGCTTGTGAGTACGTCTGTGTGAATGTCGGTTTTTGGCAATGTTTTTTTTTTTTGTGCGGATCCTGTTCTGGTATAAACTTTGACTAAATTAAAAGTAAGCCTAAGTTACTTCTTGTAGCATCAGCTAAATGCTAGTGAAAGTTCTGTTAAAATCGGTCAAGCCATTTAGGAGATCAGCCAAAATAAGTAGACAGGCAGACAAACAAAAAACAATTTCTAATTATCTTGTCACTGTCATAATAATGCATTTAGTAAAGAATTGTTATCAAGACATACCTAACAGAAACATATGTTTTTACTAGCTTCTGCCCGCGACTTCGTCCGCGTCACAGTTGATGTGTTATCCTACGGGTACCGTACATTTTCCCGGGATAAAAAGTAGCCTATGTGTTATTCCAGACTATAATCTATCTTTGTGCCAAATTTCATCCAGATCCATTCAGCCGTTTAAGCGTGAAAGAGTAACAAACATCCATACATCCATACATCCATACATACAAACTTTCGCCTTTATAATAGTAGTAGGATTTTTTTATAGATTCAGTTCATGTTTTAGCCGTGAAAGTGTTACACATTTGTATGGAATAGCTGATTTATTTATTCAAAAATCTTAAAAAAAAACATCCATAATAATATTTTCTAACTAGATCTACTTACTGAATTCATGGCAAAAGTGTTCGATACGACGCGACGATTTTTTTTCTCAAGTCTATCACAGCGTCAAAATCGAAAATGAGCTTATTATAATCAGACAAAAGCGTCCTTTTGTTATTTGGCAGTGAGAGAGGTATTTGGCATAATGACCACCTCTTTACAATGATCAAAGGATCGCTCCTTTAGAGTACCTATTCCGGGAAATCAAACAAAATAGGAGTACAAACATGTTTCACTGACAGGGATTGAAAGGTTGATTAAAAGACAATGAACCTGCGATAAGCGATAATGGTATATTCGGTTTTCCTCGTTTTATTCCTAAATAGCTTCTGCTTGCGACGTCCCCGCGTGGGTTTTTCACCCACGTTATGTTTCGTCTTTGGTCACTGCTCCGCTTCCGTGGGTAGTAGCATGATGTAATTTAGCTCATACTATTCTTCATGAATCAGGTTGTCATACCACAAAAGACAACACAAGAGTTGTTCCAATCTGACTAGTGGTTCTAAAGATTAGCGTGTTTTTTTTATTCTAGATGGGTAAGCTCTAGTCTACTCTAGTCTTGGTCAAAGGTGGCATAGACAGCCTCCGATGGAGTGAGCTTACCCAGAAGAAGCCTGTTCACTCTAACTTTAAAGAGTTTAGGGTTGAATGCATTCGGAAATATAGACGTAGTAGGTGTTTAAACAAACAAACCAAAAAGTCTTCAAGCCTTATGTAGATAGAGAGAAGATACAAGATTCTTATATTAGTTCGTTAATTTTTAACTCGAGAACCGTTCAACCCAATTCTAATGTGATTATTTTTTAATTTTAGAATTTGTATTTTAGGGTTAGGATTTAATTATAATACATAAATATACTCCGTAGTATATATAAATATTCGCAGTATCTCCGTGTGCTTATTACTGTGTTTTTCTATACAGCGTGAAAAAGACATCGTAATGAAAATTTCTGCTATGGATCCAGCGAAATTTTTTGCCATATATTAAAAGAAAAAAAAACAGTTGTTACATACATTTTGACTATGTAGTTGTTGCACTTTCGGATAGGACAGTTGTAAAAAAACCTCCCAATATAGTATTTATTTATGAGTTTATTCAATACTCTAGCTACATTAACGTTAGGTAGTATGTAGCACAGTATACTCGAAGGCTCCTTATGGATGCTGAATTGGCAACGTTTGTGACAAGCGTGGCTGTTAGAGTAATGTATGTTGTTTCATAGTTCAATAGTGTGAAAGAAGCAGTTTGCGTGACTTGAAATATATTCTAAGATACAGAGTGTGTGTTATTACGCTATTATGACTAGAACAATAAGATCGGGTTTCGAATAAATTTTAAAAATTCATAGCTTGCTATTTTATAAATCTTTGATGTCTTATGTGCTTTGTTACTTTTTCAGTGAGTTTAAACACTTCTGTTTCTTTTTTAAAGTATTTCTCCAAGTTCTTACCGAACCAGGGTTCGATGCCGGGCAACTATCTATTAATGTATACCATCACGCCTGTATTCCCCGAAGGGTTAGGCAGAGGTGTACCAGTATACACCTCTAGGTAGTGTCTGGTGTAGTGAGAGGTGAATGTGGGTGTACCTATTGATGTGACTTTTTTAATTCAAGCATGTGACTTTTTAAGATTATCTTGTACACCACTGACATTGGTGAAGGAAAACATCGTGAGATATCCGTGATTTTTAATTGATATAATTCTGTAATCGCCAGTTCGTCAAGCAAGCGTGTTTATTAGTAATTGCGGTCTTTGCTCTACAGCGGACAATAAAAGACTGGCACTCGGTACTCTTATTATGATTGTAAAAAATAAGAATAGTGACATAACAATTATTTCTTCTCCATCTTCGCCACAACGTCCACTGCAATACAAACTCTTACTTAATACACTCAACAGCTTTTATAACTCTCGAACGTACGAACCGAGAATCAATGCCTTAGCCATATTTCATGAGTGCACTGGCTTCAAGCGTTTAACTAGGTTTTATGGATCAGAAACTATAAATTTCAATAAAGCTGCTTTTTATAAGATTATTAAAATTTTACAGTTTATCGACTGTACACAGGGCAATGACCTCGCCAATATTTATGTTACACTTGTTTGTGTCCTGGTGGATTTTTTCACTGGCTTTGCGTTGCGTCTTTGGTTACTGCCTCTCTTCCTTGTATTGTGGCGTGATGTTATATAGTTTATACTATTCTTCACTGATGTAGCTATCATTTACAAAAATTATAATTAACTTGTACTTTTAGAAGTTAGCGCGTCTAAACAAATAAACAAAAAAATCTTTTCAGGTTTATTACATTAGTATAGGTTTTGAACATGCATAAGTTTAGGTAGGTAACAAAAACTCTTTAATTTTCAAAATACTTTTTATTTACTCGGTAGGTAGGTACTTTGTATCTACCCAATAAATAAAAAGTATGTACTTAAGTAAGCCAAAGTAGGTGCTTACTCATAATAATAAAAAAAGTTATAGGTGGCGTTGTAGCCAGACGAAAATAATATCTGTTTTTAGATTACAAAATATACCTACATATTTCTTACACAAAATCCACAACAAACACAGTCATTCTATAACGCTACATTCACTCTGGATCTAGTTGAGTTCAACTCTGAACGTACTTTTTATTTTATCCCACTGTTTTCATTCATTTTGTTCATGCATTTCGCGTTCAGAACTTCCGTCGGTCTTTTGTTCAAGCCAGTTCAATCTCGGTCTCTTTGGCCATTTAAACGTTAGAAACAAGGAATATTGGAAATATCAACCTACCCTATTTCCTTGTTTTCGAAAAATATGGTATCGCAATACTGGTGCAAAATGTTTGGTCAAAAGTTTAAATTTGGAATGAACTTAAATGGAACGGCTTGTGACGTCATTCAGATTTTAAATAAAGAATTTGTGTGCAGTTTCAACCTTGAAAGGTCGATTCTTTTTAGCGGTCTTTATCAAGAAACGCATAGCAATGAGGCACTTGAAAAATATCTTAAGGAAGATTTGCATGTTACCTTGCAGGAGCTGTTAGTCAAATGAGGCAAAGGTTGAGCTCGAGACTTGGACCTGTAATTTCTTTTTTTGATCTCTATGTACCAATATTTAAATTTCGAATCGATCGATTTTCGATCTTTTAATGTAGTGCCAGCCAGGGTTGTTTTTGATCTTCGAGTTAGCTGCTAACAAACATGCGCCATTTGTGTATAAAATTTAAAGTGCATTATTAAACCTTATTTTAAAATTACTGGGCCTTATACTGTTCCACTTCCTTTATGTTAACCAAAAAAAAAAAAACACTAATTAACTGCACAATTGTTCTCTAAGAATATTTTATCAAAGTACCTATAAGCTTTTAATATTCTTCTTATTAAAATTCACAAGGGGAAGCAGGCTAACATTAAAATATGAACGTGTTGGAGTATCAAAAGGCTTAACCCTTACGCCATTTTCCTTATTTTTCATTCCATGAATAATGTTGGACATTTTAGTCACAAAGAAACTTCAGTACTAATTCAATTAATTCACAGTCTTTTTGTACTACAGTCTTGTTTAACACCCATGCATAAAACAAAATTCGCGACGCTTCTCAGAAAAGGGACATTAATTTCTACTTTCTCAGAAAAGGAGGAATACAAAAAAGATACGAGTAATTTAGGGTTCTGTCAGTAAACCCAAGTTTTCTTTTGTTTTCAACACAATTTCTGGACGACTTGTTTAAAAAAATACCATTCAATTACGTTTTCATTTTGTTTCGTTTAAAATAATAAAGTAATGTTTTATTGATACAAGTTGGGTATATGAATTGATTTTTCATCTGTTGTTTATTTAGGCAGCCTTTGGGAGTAAGTTCAAATACTAAAATTGGTTGATATTATTGTAAATGTTAAGACCAATATTTTTGCTTTTCAGCATATAAAAAATGTCACATGTGTTTGTTATGTATTTGCATATATTCATAAAGTATAAAACAAAGTCACTCCCGTTATATGTACGCTTAGATCTTTTAAACAGTGCAACGGATTTTAATGCGATTTTCATCAATAGTAGAGTGATTCCAGAAGAAGGTTTATATGTGTAGAACATCACCCTACGACAAACGGGAGCGGAGCAGTAACTAATGATGTAAAGTTGAACGCGGGTGACACAGCGTGGTATACAGCTAGTATATAAATAAAAATCAATTGCCATATGTATCAAAGATCATCATTTATTGAGAACGGCTTGACCGATTTGTGTGTGTTATTTTTTCTAAGTTCGTTATTATCAGGACCTGCCCCCCTAGCCAAGTCACAAACGATAAACGCAAACGCTGAGTAGGCTTTAATAGATCTTCAACTTTATGTGCTTGGTTTTAAGTTGAAGATCTAATGAAGGTTGCATAGCGTTTTCGTTCGTTCCAGTCGCTAACGCTTAGAAATCTTTAGTAGATTTTCAACTTAAGGCTCATGGGTATTAAGTTGAAAATCTATTGGTACCTACCGAGCTTTTACGATTATCGTTTGTGACTTGGCTAGGGGGGCAGGTTTGTATAACAGAAAACAATTGAAAAATGCACATGAAAAGTAGGAATAAAAAAATAATCATTTAGTAAACTGCAATAAATAAAAAAGTTTCAAATGTAAAGTAGATACTGAAATAGTTTTCGTACATTTATCCTAAAACAAAGTACCTACATACTCTTTGTTTAATAAGTAGCAATTAAATTAAAAACTTATGCATACAAAAACTGAACCACATTTGAAATTAAAACATGCTCGCGCCAAACCTTTTCACTAAAAAAGTATTTCTGCAGAATCAACTCATTTACCAAAGTACCTACCGCTGAATTCCAGCAACTCAAGGGCCACAAAAAACAGAGCCAACTTAAATAAGCATCCAAAAATACACCGAACACTTATGGTGGGTCTACACGATACAGACTTTTGTATGTACAGAAATCTGCACAGACTATAAAGTTTGAGTAAAAATTTTTACTCAGAGATCTTTACCAAATGTCTGTGCAGACTTTTCATCAGTTCAGACTTAGATTTTAATTAATAAATTAAGTAATTCAATAATCATGAGTTTTGCTCCGACAATCGTACAGACATGTACGCAGACTTCCGACTTTTCTGGTACACCGACATTTGTCTGTACTGATTTGTTGTATAGACAAAATTCAATAGAAGTCTGTGTTAAGTCTGTATCGTGTGGACCCACCATTACGGGATACGGAACCCACAGTGTTTACGGAACACACTCTGCCATAAAACTCATCAGAATAAATGAAGGCAATCGCAGGAGCGACTCACTTTACGAACGAAATGGTTTAGCTTTGGTCACAATGAATGACTTTTTGGATGTCAAGGAATTGGGTTTAATTTAAGAACACGATTTTGTTTTGTTTTTAACATTGGAGTAAGGCCGTTTTCACATTAGGACGTTAGCAGCGCGACAGTAGCGCGGCAGAAGTACATTCCTTCACATTACCAGAACAGATAAAAGTTTAGGTCAGTATGGCGCACTTCATTTTAAAAATAGATGCTGTGGGTGACAGCTCTTCTCTTTTTTATTATGAAATTCTGACGGAGCGACAGTCGCGCTTCTAAAGTCGCCTAAATGTGAAAGCGGCCTAAGTTAAAATTAGTCCGTATTATGCCAATACTAGGGAAAGACCACCACGAACTGGGTATTTAACACCACCAAACAATTGATATACTTTTCTGCCTCGTGAGACTAATGGTCCTAAGCGCAACTGATATGCTAGAGGTCTTGGGTTCGGTTCCCAGGTCGAGCAGTGTTATTGGATTTTTCTATGAAATTCTAAGTAGCAACTCGGGGTTAGGATTTTTGGCCGGTAAATGGTAACAGGCTCATAGGCAGAGGTGTAATAGAGGATTACACCACTGCCTAACCCCTCGAACACAGGCGCGATGTTGTGTATGTTTATTAGCTGTCAAAACGCAATTTTTTTCAACGCGATTTTGTATGGCAATGGTTCTCTGAAAAGTTTTAAAAATCCGAAATGAAATGTTTGTTATTATTATTATATAAGAATCGCTAAGTATAGCGCAGAACGGCGACTGATGAATTAAAATTGTTATTATTAGGAGGGATATTTTTAGGCCTGTTAATATTAACATCGTAATAATGATTATTCAATCTAAAAATACAACAAGAATATTGGTTTATTTTTATTGGAATCTTGGCTCAGAAGTGCTCACTTATACTGTTTTTAATTTAACACCAGTATCATCTCCATTCCTTTTTTGTCCGGTAAGGACAAATTTAGAAACATTTTGTTTTTCTAAATGAAAATGGGTACTTTACTTTACTCTTTGTAAATAATGTTTTAGGTAAAATAAACTTGCCAGAATGTAATATAATATCTATACTACCTAATATTATAAAGCCAAAGAGTTTGTCTGACCGCCGAATCTCCGGAAGTACCTACTAGTCCGATTCTGAAAATTCTTTTGCTAATAGAAAGCCATGTTATCCCTGACTGTACGGTAAATCTTTACTAATATAATAAAGCTGAAGAGTTCTTTTGTTTGTTTAAACGCCCTAATCTCTGGTTAAACTACAGGTCGGATTAAAAAAAAATTTTTGTTTATGACAGCCATGAGGAATAGTGTAAACTATACAATGTGTCCCAGGGATAAGTGACCGCCCGGCGTTTTTTGAATATTTGTACAAAATTACATTTATATTTGTGACTTAGCGGCTTTAGTTTTTTTTTATGTTTTTAACTGAACTTATTGTACAATTTCCCAAAAAATCCCGAGGAGTCGCCGAGGAGTTTATGGCTTTGCCAAAGAAAACACCAAGCTCAGGACGAAAGGTATTTAATTATCTAACATATGTGTAAGGTCATGTTATGGCGGAAAATCTTAACACCGCCGTTCACGAAAACGCGTCACTGGCACAACGCCATCTATCGACGGTGAGGTAAACTAAATGTGGCATTTTGTGCAGACTTAACATTCCGCCCACCATGGACCAAGTGTCCATAAAGACAATAAACCATACAAAATTACAACTAACCGTGTTAGGTTCGTATGCTAAACAAAACAAACGAAAATTAATTACAGTTATGCAATTCTACATTAATCTAAGTTTTAACAACAACAATAACAAATAACAAAAATATTATCTAACACTTTAGCAACAACAATAATAAAAAATGTCAAAAATATTATTTATCAGTTTATGTTGTAACAGGTAAAATTATAAGCTTTGATACAGGTCTCTTGATAAACGAATCTTTACATTTCAACGTCACAACACGCGTGAGATTGTCCGCACCAATATGCTTATCGGTTATTATGCCATACAACCATCTTGCCGGTGGCAGATCATCCTCCTTCACTAATACAATGTCTCCTACTTTAGGTTCAGGAGTTGTATGTGCCCATTTATACCGGTGCTGGAGTTGCGTAAGGTACTCGTGCGACCATCTTCGCCAAAAATCTTGGACAAGCCGTTGCGTAAAGTGCCATCTTCTGAGAGTGCTCATATTCTCGTTCTCGTAATTAGTGTCTGGTACCAGCACTAATGGTTCTCCCACAAGGAAATGTCCGGGAGTAAGTGGGTATGGATCTTCTGGATTGGAACTGATTTGAGTGATAGGTCGTGAGTTAAGGCAAGCTTCAATTTGACATAAAAGAGTCGTCATTTCCTCGAATGTAAGAGTACTATTTGCAATCACTCTTTTTAAATGGTGTTTGGTGGACTTCACTCCAGCTTCCCAGAGTCCTCCAAAGTTTGGAGAGTGAGGTGGAATGAAGTGCCAGTTAGTGCCATTTGTCGCAAGCCAGCTAGCTATGTCACCTGCTGCTACCGACCCTTCATGATGGAATACATTTTTTAACTCCCTATTCGCTCCGACAAAGTTAGTTCCGTTATCACTCCACAAGTCCGCACAATGCCCTCTTCGTGCAACAAAACGCTTAAATGCAGCCAAAAATGCCTCTGAGGTCAAGTCACTCACCACCTCAAGATGTATTGCACGAGTGGCCATACAGACGAATAAACAAATGTAGCCCTTAGTGGAGCGATAACCACGTCCCTTTGTAGATCTGATGGCGATAGGTCCGGCGTAATCAACTCCGCTTTGGTGAAAAGGGCGGCAAGCAGTGACACGGGCGGATGGTAATTGACCCATCAACTGTTGGTTAGTTTGAGCAGCATGTCGAACACAAACTACACATTTGCGAACATGCTGTCTGACGAGATTCTTTGCATTAATAATCCAATACTGCGTTCTCAGATAGTTCATCATTAATTGAGGACCTCCATGAATAGTACGATCATGTGCATCTGCAATAATTAAATTCGTAAGATGCGACTTATTCGGTATAACTATTGGATGTTTCATATCATCCATCACGTTAGCCTGCTGCAATCGCCCGCCCACCCTGAGGATGCCATCGCCGTCAAGGTATGGACTAAGCGAGGTAAGTTTACTGGTTTTATTTATTTCACCTAACCCCTTTAAACTCTCTATCTCTTTCAGGAAACTTTCCCTTTGGCACAACCGGATACAGGTAAGTAATGATTTTTTTATTTCCTTAAATGTTAGCCAACGTGTAGCTTTAGGTTTAGTTATATCTTTATTAGTTATAGTTAGGAATCTTCTGCAGTAAGCAACAACTCTTACTAGTCTTTTTAAATTCGAAAACCGTGAAATTAGTTCTATATCTTCAATTGTTATGTGACATAAAACCTTAACTTTCTTTTCTTCTAACTCTGTCTTCTTAAAATTTCCTTTACTGTAATGGACTGTAGTTTCTTGTAGCCATTTAGGACCCATTTTCCACATTTCATTTTCATTAATTTCACGTGGATTTATGCCCCGTGACGCACAATCTGCAGGGTTATCCTCGGACTTGACATGCGACCACTGGCTGTTATCTAATATGTTTAATATCTCAGTGACTCTATTTGCCACGAAAGTCTTCCACTCGCTTGGATGCCTACTTAGCCAAGCGAGAACGACGCTAGAGTCAGTCCAAGCGTGGACATTCGTCTTCGGGATAGCTAATACCTCAGAGATCTCCTTGAGTAGTTTTGCTAATAGAACAGCCCCACATAGCTCCAAACGAGGTATCGATACCTGCTTTACAGGAGCTATTCTTGTTTTAGACGTGACTAGATTCACATGAACTTCACCGTTACATGCTATTGTTCTAACGTAAACAACAGCTGCGTATGCTACGTTAGATGCGTCTGAAAATCCTTGCAGTTCCATGTGAACATTATCTCTGCTTGTCCCTATCCACCGTGGAAGCCTATAACTAGTAAGATGAGTGAGATCTCTTCTATATGAAATCCAGTCCTTTAGTATATCAGCTGGTATTTCATCATCCCATCCCACGCCAGCCAGCCATATTCTCTGAATAAAGGTTTTGGCGGTTGTTATTACGGGCCCAATCCAGCCAAGTGGATCGAACAACCTTGCAATGTCCGAAATTACCCTACGTTTAGTCACCGGTGTTTCAAGCGGAGGAAGTTGAACTGTGTACTGAAATTCGTCACACGATCTATTCCATGTTAATCCTAGTATTTTCACAACCGTATCCATTTTCATCTCTAAGTTTTCCTTTTTGTCCTTTTTGCCTTCCTCTATCCCTTGCAGTAAACTATTGTTACTACAATTCCATTTCTGAAGCTCGAAACCACCGTGACTAAGCAGTTCGTTCATTTGGTGATATATTTGTATCCCTTCTTCAACGCTTTCGCAGCCAGTCATGAGGTCATCCACATAGAACTCCTTTAAAACTCTATCAGCTGCTAAAGGATATTTATCACCCTCATCATACGCAAGCTGCTGCAGTGCTCGTACCGCCAAGTAAGGCGCTGAGGATGTACCAAATGTAACGCGTAACAATCTTAGATGTTGAAGTTCTGAATTTAAGTCCTTTCGCCACAGAAGGCGTTGAAAATCAACATCTGCGTCAGACACTTTTACTTGCCTATACATCTTTACTATGTCTGCAACAAGACATATAGGGTAGCAACGCCAGCGCATGATAATATGCCTTAAATCAGGTTGAAGAGTTGGACCAACCATCATGTCCTTATTTAAAGATGTTCCATTATTGAGCGAACATGATGCGTCAAATACAACTCTGACCTTGGTTGTAGTTTTATCATTTCTAACTACCGCGTGGTGTGGTAAGTAGATAGCAGTAGATTTTGTTTTTTCTAACTCTGGAACTACTTCCATATGTCCCAGTGCCAAATATTCTTCAATTACGTCTGAATATTGAATCCGAAATTCAGGATTGTTAAGTAACCTTTTTTCTAATAAATAAAACCGTTTACGAGCAATGTCATATGAATTACCATATTGACACTCTGGGTTATTTGTTCTAAAAGGCAACCGTACTACATAGCGGCCTGAGGGATCTCTTTTATGAGTTTTTATAAAGAAGTCTTCACAGGATTGTTCTTCCTCTGATAAGAGCCTTTTTCCGTTGGAGGGAGGCTCCTCTAACTCCCAGAACTTCTTTAAAAGATCATCTGCAGATATACAAGTGTGCATGCTGACAACGTTATCCTGTTGTAGATCACCACGAATTTGTGGTGCGTGAATACTGCCAGAGAGGATCCAACCTAGTTTGGTTCTTTGCGCCACAGGACAACCAGGCAGACCCTTGATAACACCTTCCATTAAAATCTGACAGTATATTTCTGCACCTAATAAAATATCAATTTTGTTTGGTACAGCAAACAACGGATCGGCCAACTGCAGATCTGAAATTTGTGATGACCAAGCCTGAATGACTATCTTCCTTTCCGGAAGAAGTGATGTTAATTTATTTAGAACGTGAGCCTTCACATAAACTATAAAGTTGGGATCATGGCGTGATTGAACTTTTATGGTAACATACCCTGTAGACTGCAATGTTGCATTCTGATCACTGCCAAGTCCTGATATAAAGCTTCTGTTCTGTATCTTCTTCAAACCAAGCATCTGTACAGCTGATTCGGTTATGAAGGATGCTTGAGATCCTTGATCTAAAAGAGATCTCAGTACGAAAGTACCTGTTTTCGATTCTACCTTTATCAAGGCAGTGGCCAATAATACTTGGCTGTTCAAATTGGAAAAACAGGATACAATATTTGACGTTTCGCCCTGTGAAGACGATGGTGGAGTTGACGAATGCTCCTTACCATCTTCTTTATTATCAATAATGATGTTCTCACTCTTCGGAACTCCTTTTGGGTGTAGAAGAGAGTGGTGTCTCTTTCTACAAATACGACAATTGGTTGAATAACGACATGAAAATACGGAATGGTTGGGACCCAGACAATTAAAACACAACTTATTGGTTTGGACAAACTCACGACGTGTATCGACATCTTCCTTAGCAAATTTCTTGCAATTGATTAATTTATGACTATCGGAACAAAATTGACAAGTGAAAGCCGATGTAACATGCATAACCCTTGAAATACGAGCATTATTATTTGACTTATTTTGGCTACTATCTAGAAATTCAAGCGATCTGAAACGCTGATCTAGGAATACTATAAATTCGCTCAACTTGGGTAATTCATCATTACCCTTGCTAATTTGAATTTCCCACAGTTTTCTAGATTCTGTATCAAGCTTTAAACTAACAATGTATATTACAATTATATCCCATGAAGAGATATCAATCTTTAAATTCTTAAGGGCATTCAAACATTCATTAGTTGTGTCCATCAGTTCTTTTATAGCAGTGGAAGATTCGGACGGTATATTTCGTTGACTCATGAAACGCTTTAAAATACAATAAGCTAAATGTTTTTTGTTATTATAACGATGTTCTAATTGTTCCCAACAAACTTTATAATTATCGGCCGTGACAGGAATATGTCGCAAGAGTTGCTCAGCTTCACCGGACAAATAACCTTTCAGATAGTGAAGCCGTTGAACGTCGTCCAATCCTTTATTGTTATGTATCAGTGATGTAAATAGATCCCTAAAACTAGTCCACTCTGTATATTTACCGCTAAAACTGGGAATGGAAATTTTGGGCAACTTGACACTAAAGGATTGGGCAGCGTTTGATACATTAATTTTAGAATCAGACAACCCAACAGACTTAGAATCGGCCTTAAAATTAAGCATGCATCCTTTTAATTCCGTCTTATAATCTGTATAAAGTTCTTCAGTTACTTCATACGCCTCAGTCGTGTAATAACTAGTTTTCATCAATTCCCTGATTTCATATTCGGCAACAATCATCTTATGCGTATCACGGTATGAATTCCAATAATTTTCTAGTGTTTCTAACCGTGTCTCCACGTACGCCAGAGATATTCTTTCCTTTGGGGATTTTTTAAAATTAACTCTAGCTTTTTGTATTTTTAATTTTGTATCTTCTTGAACTCTAACATACGTTTCCATCTTAGCTTCTGATAAATTTATGTAATGTGTAATTTAAATTTATTTTAAGTCGATGAACTTTTTCTTGAAATTTTTCTAAGTGTTTCGCATTTCTGTACTAAAACCGGCATGGATTCCCCGTTTGTTCACTTTTTGTGAAACTATTCTAAGTCCATGTAAGACTTAGAAATTTTTCTAATTCACAAATTTGCTTGAATTTTCTAAGTTACAAATTAAAGAGTACTCACAGTTTGCCACTTGTTATACTTTACTAATTTTCGGGTCCAACACTAACACTGCACTTTGCCGTTGTAAAACTCAACTTTACTCAACCAATTTGTCAATCCGGCTCGAAGGACCATGTACAATTTCCCAAAAAATCCCGAGGAGTCGCCGAGGAGTTTATGGCTTTGCCAAAGAAAACACCAAGCTCAGGACGAAAGGTATTTAATTATCTAACATATGTGTAAGGTCATGTTATGGCGGAAAATCTTAACACCGCCGTTCACGAAAACGCGTCACTGGCACAACGCCATCTATCGACGGTGAGGTAAACTAAATGTGGCATTTTGTGCAGACTTAACACTTATTTTACTTATTTTTTCTTCGAATTTTAATTTTGTTTTTATTTAATAAATGTTTTACTACATTTTAGTTATGTTTAATGATTTTAATTGATAAACTATGATTTCGGCTAGTCAGTAAAAAAAAATGGAAAAAGATGAAAAAACTTAGGAAATATCGTAAAAAAACAGAAGCACGTCACGCGTCGTTACAAAAAAAAGAAAAAATCATAAAAAAAAATTAAAGCCGCTAAGTCACAAATATAAATGTAATTATTAATAATTTTGTACAAATATTCAAAAAACGCCTTGCGGTCACTTATCCCTGGGACACATAGTATAACATCACTCGAGCTGAACTGTACCCACTGAACGCGGCTGAAACAGCGAGGTAGCTATTTTATAATAATAAGAATTAGGATCCCTAAGAAATTCAACACAGAAGAAGACGCGAGAAAATCAAGTATTATTAAATACAGTACCAAGAAATTGGAAGTTTATAAGGCCGCTCTGCTTTTGTTTTGTTTATATTAAAGTTTATGCCCTGTTTATACTGTGGGGGAGTGTGTATAGTGGTTCGCAAGACGTGTCCTGAATAATAAGTGTTGTATCAATTAGAAAATGTTGGCTTAAGGATTTAGTAATGTTAGGCAAGTGTATGTGGGATTAGCTGAGCAAGTATGGAAGTTGATGTGAACGTTCCTGATGCTATATGGAACTATGATTGTTGTTAGTTTGTAGTAGGTGTGGAACTCACGTTTTATTTAAGATTTATTTCATTCTCAAATTGAAGAAAAATAGAAGACTTCATTTGTCTAGGTTATTTAATCAATTGTGATTCGTGGCATCAATATGGCTAAGGCGGCGTCTTAATCACTTTGCTATGACTCACAAGGTTGCGGGTTCGATACCGGATAAGCACTTAATGTGCCTTCTTCAAGTCATAATTATGTACTTTCTAAGTTTATCTTGGACATCATGGACATCGGTGAAGGAAAATATCATGAGGAAGCCTGGACTTATAATTAATATAAGTCTGAAATCGCCAATCCGCCTTGAGCAAGCGTGGTGATCAAAGCTTGCGCCTTATAAGAAGAGGCCTTTACCCTCTATAGTAGGACATAGGGTGGTATTGTTAATAATTATTTTCTCCTTTTTTTTTCGTTCTTAAGTCCTATTTTGATTACACTCACCCCGTCTCAGATAATATAATCCTCAAGTAACTGTATACCAAAAATACTTCTTTATCCCATTTTACGTCACCACAACCCCGTAATAAAATGAATTATTAACCCGCCATTATCTGCCTGTGCTCCTTTAATCTACCTTAATTAATGAATTTTATTTTCATGGGATTTAATACTTTACTGGATGAGGGTGCATAAATAACGAAGATTGCCGAAGTGCTTCGGAAACTCTGACAGGGACGATGGAGCCTGTGGGAAGTAATACAATATGTAGGTTTCGTTAATTCGGAATTTGGGTTTCCTTTTGTAAGCATCTTATTTTAAATGAAAGTTTGTGTAGATGGATGGATGGGTGGATTTTTGTTAGTCTTTTATGCCTAACCCTGCAGTGGTCACGCGGGCTACATTTATGTAGCCCATGGTTGTTTAAACTGACATGGCTTTTTACGTACTTTTTTTTCATAGCTGATTTAAACAAGACCTTTGAAGATTTATGTTTGTTTTTTGTTTTAATTTTATTTAGGAAGAGTTCATTTGTCATATTTTAATAAGGAAATAATAATACAATTGAATTTCATTTAAAAAATGACGGAACAAATTGGGCTGCATATGTAGCCGCGCGACCACACACTTGACTTTTTAAGACGCGACCACTGCAGGGTTAAATAGCAGAACTTGGCACACATATTATAGATGTTGATCTAGCTTAATGCAGGGTTTAATCCCGTTTTCGTGTTTCTGTGGGATTATTAAGAGTTTGCCTTAATTCTGAAGTCTATGCAGACGAAGTAGCGGGCAGAAGCTAGTATAGTATAAATTGGGTTTTCTTAAGTTGAAGTACGTTTATCTACAGTTAATAATATACCTACATGCACTTGTTTTAAGTATCAATATTACAAGAAGTTTACAAAATTTCTACGGTCGACATTAGTATCGCCACACATAAGAGTGTCGCAGCACGTTGCTACAATGCAAGGTCGCAAATATTTGCGTCGCAGCGAGTGGTGTTGCCATTTTGGTGGTATGGCATCGCAGCGCCTTTATATAATGATGTATGGGCCCTTACATTAAAATGACTTCTTCAATATAATTGATCTACTTTAAAAGTTTCATGTTTTGAGAGTAAGAATACAAATCTAATATTAATTAGCTAAAGTTAGCACAACTTCTTTATGTTACGAAATAAATTAAGCTTTACTTTTTTCATGAAAAATATAGCAAAAACAAAATTAAGGTAAAAAGCAAAGCTAACATAAATACACTCATTTTAAATACTGTTTATCCCAAATTTTCTACATCAAGATCCTTACTAAAGACAGAATAAAATTAGCATAAAAGAATTCCAGGTCTGTTCAAAACTAGGCCAGGTCCATTAAAGACTACAAACTTTCTGGAAACATCTGCGAAGTTAACTGCCTGAAACCGAATTGTTCTTTTAATACTCTGCAGAATCACCCTCTTTTGTTCTTTAACCAAACCAGATACGTGCACACACACGCAGAATTGGGGACACGTGTATGTGAACATGGAGTACTTATTCTGCAAAATTTTGTTTTGCATAATCTTGATTTGCATAAAAAATATTTTGGGTGGGAATGTGTTTGTGTCTATAATTTTAATTACACATAAATAGTTCAGATTTCGAATCCATTTCCTACTACTATTATAAATGTGTTTTTTTTTTGTGAGGATGGACGGATGTTTGATACTCTTTCACGCTTAAACGGCTGCACGGAATTAGCTAAAATTTGTCACACCATATAGCTATTGATCTAGACTTATAATTAGGTGATAAAAGATACATTTTATCCCGTTTTTGTGTTGCCGTAGAAGAATATAAGACTGGCAAAGTTCTGAAGCATAATCGTACTAATTAAAAACGTTCAAATTCAAGTTGCATTCTTATCTCAACAACAATAAATGTTAAAAATTTATATAAATTAATGAACTTTATTAGATTCGGCTGTGAAATCAGTAGTAAGACGACGCATTATTGCACTGGGTCGTTGGCCAACTTCAGCTGCCCGCTGAAGTCGTCCTGTCGACCTAGTCCTAGTAAAGCTTTATTTATATTTCCAATGTTTTACCTTAGTCGAGCTTTCAGTAAAAGTATCATTGCAAAACAACTGTTGTGATCGCTATCAGGTTTTTAAATCTCCGGTCTTGTCTAGAGTTGCCAAGAACAGTTAGATTCCCTCTAAGCAAGGAATTGTGTTCTATTTGTATGGCTACAACGTTGTGGGAAGTTCTCTGTTTCGTTACCCGACTGCGCCAGAAGGAGGGTTATTGCTTTATTGTACACGTTTTGTGGCAATACGTGACATAATTTTATATGACGCAGTGTGTATCATATTTACACACAAAAGAAAAAAAGACAACAATTAGAATAAAAAAGAAGAACTACATACAATAAAATGGCATCAAAAAACTCCTCCACATCGCCGTCAATCAGATAGTTGTGGCTATTTGTGTATGTAAGTTTATGTGTTTGTAAACGCACCCACGATACAGAAGAAATTTTTGATATGGGGCAAAGTTTTTTTTTTATATAATAAATAATGAAGTGAAATACATTACTCAATGCAATTTCCAAATGATATCTGCTTAAATGAGAATGGAAACTATACGCCAAAATAAATAAATGAGAAAATTTTATCAAATTTTTATGTCAAAAACTTGAATTTTATCACGCAAAGTGAGCAACTGGCCAGTATTCTACTATGATTAAGACAAATATTTCTGAACTTTTAGATAAAGACTGTTCCGTATTTGTTAGGTTACACCATTCGAGAGTTCTATTCTAGGGAAGCGATATATTATTTGAAACGATGCCAAAATAGGAAGTTGGAATAATCATGATAGATTACAAAAGTTATTATGTGTAATGACTTCCCAGATTTAGGTCTGTGAAAGCATTGAAAAAGTAATGAAGTGAGACATTAAAAAACAAATTCTGAGACGAGAGATTTCGATAGAATTGTATTCAGAGACAAGTAGGTAAAGACTAGTTAATCATATAATTGTATGTTACGTCTTTGGTTACTGCTTTATTTACGTGGGTTGTTGCGTGATGTTATATAGCCTGTATACTATTTCTTCATGAATTTTTCCAATGCGACTAGTAGATCCAAAGATGGAGAGTGTGCTTAAACAAACAAACAGAATAATTCTTCAGCTTGTTCATATTTGTATATAGATTATATGAAATTAATTACTGAGAAGTGTTTTACGTTTCAATATTTGTTAATGTTTGTGTGAACACTGTTTGTAATCACATAAATTCTGACGTGAATAGTTTTATGCAAGATACATAGTATTAACGTGTAATTATATAATTCCTGTATACAATAAAAAATACCTAAAACATCTAAAGGAGGATCTATCATTTAAAGGAGTAATTATGAATTTTTTTGTTCATTCTTCTAAATACAAAACTACTTTTTGAAAGGGGCAACTAGATTCAAAAATTTTTTATGCACCTCACGATCGACATTCCCTTTTTATGGTCTAATTGAAATAAATTATTTTGACTTTGATATAGTGTTAGTTCAAAGTTGTTTATTAAAAAATAAATGAACTATCCAACGTAAAAACAACACATACATACACACATACATACACTCACGCCTTTTTCCCATGGGGGTAGGCAGAAACCACGGACCGCCACCTGCTACGATCCTTACACACTCCTTTCGCCTCGTCCACATTCATACATCTGGTCATACAAGCACGCCGGTTACGAGTACTGCGCACCTGACCTTTCTGAAGAACCTCACCGATAAGGTCAAGGTAGGTCTTTCTAGGGCGTCCCCTCCCGGCATTGCCCCTCACATCTGCCATGTAAATCCCTTTTGTTAGTCGCCTTTCACTCATCCTCTCAACATGACCGAACCATCTAAGCATACTCTTTTCAACCTTTGTCACTACATACGTAAAAACAATAATAAATTAAATACAAACTTCAAATTCAAATACTAAATTACTTTGTTTTATATACATTTCGCGCTTGGCGTTCGCGTATCTTTTGTAAACAAACCTAGTTTTCCTAGCCATTACGGACTTCCGTAACTTGATATTTTAGGTCCCTATACGAAACTGCCGGTAATGGAGCAATTTTCGCGTGAGAAATAACAACACGTAGGTAGGCAGTTGTCAAAAATATCAAATTTAGTGTAAACGAGCTCTTACTAAAACAATTTTTGTAGTTTATTCTGTTTTTATTTAAATGCTTGCTTCTGCCTTAGACTTCTTTTGAGTAGACTTCACAATTAAGTCAAATTATCGAATGTAAGCAAGCGTGGTGGTGATCAATGCTTATGCCTTCTCAGTACGAGAAGAGGCCTTTGACCTACGGTATGACAATAATAGGCTTAGTTACGTTTTTGGTTACTGCTTCGCTCCCGTCGGTTGTAGCGTGATGTTTTTTAAGTATAAACCTTCTTCTCTTTATGAATAGGTCTTATTTTCATATTGATTTGGATGTACGCTGGTTAGAAAAATGGATTTTTTTAAATAGTTAAACCAATGTAAAAGGCTACGATGGGGCTGACATATCTCTCGATAAAAGCGCCTAAATAAAACAGTTACAAAAGAAAACCTTAAATCACTCTATCTATGACTGCCGTATTAAAATCTGTTGCCGAGTTTTAAGGGTCTAAGCATATATGTAGAAAAATAGACGGCGGGAAGCGACTATGTTTTATACTATGTAAGCCAAATAGAAGCTAATGTCAGTCAGCCGTTTACACATGAAATTGTAACACAAACATACAGCCATCCATCCACCCATTCGTCCTCACAAAGTTTCGCTTTTTTAAAAGTAGTGGATAGGGTAATATGGATACAATGTTAAAGGACTTAAACTACATATTTAAACAGACTCTCGTTCGGTTGGTCTGTTGGTTGCGATAACGACCGCCAGATAAATGGTTATTGGATTTTTCAGTAGCACCCCGAAGTATGGATTTGTGCCCGGTTGGCAGGTTTATCTGACACTAACTATATCTCGCGGTTTCGCTAGCGTTAAGTTACGTCTTTGGTTAAGTACTACTTCGCTAATCTATTTATTTATTTAAACTTATGCACCAAAAAACCAAATTACAAAGGTGAAGTTAATGCCTAATGGTGGGTCTACACGACACAGACTTAACACAGACTTCTATAGAATTTTGTCTGTACAACAAATCAGTACAGACAAATGTCGGTGTATCAGAAAAGTCGGAAGTCTGCGTACATGTATGTACGATTGTCGGAGCAAAACTCATGATTATTTAATTACTTAATTTATTCATTAAAATCGAAGTCTGAACTGATGAAAAGTCTGCACAGACATTTGGTAAAGACCTCTGAGTAAAAATTTTATTTAGACTTTATAGTCTGTGCAGATATCTGTACAGAGAAAAGTCTGTATCGTGTGGACCCACCATTAGGCATTCTCTACCAGTCAACCAATGGTGGTAAAGAGTAAACGGTGGTAGGTGGTAACATGGCTTGGTCCGCCTGTTCGATAATTGCATTATTAGTTTTTGAGATTAGTGCGTTTAGACAAATTAAAACTCCTTCAAGTTCTAAAAGTTTACTTTGTGCCTATTGGCCTAGCTCTGTTCTTATATTTTTTTTCTTAGTCGTTCGCTGTTTTTTTTTCTGATCAATTTAATTGCGTTATTCGAGACAGTTGAATCGTTTTGTCAAACTTCTTTGCCTCTGGCTTTTATGGTGGTTACCGCTATTGATTCTGGCTTTTTAGAAGCTGCAGTAGTTCGGAATAGTGTGAGAAACTTTTTTTTATAGGTGTAAAACCGTCAAATAACTTCCCCCGCCCTGGGCGGGGCGGTAGGGAGTGTCAGACTTTTACTGACTAAAACCCATCTATGTTCCTTCATGTGCCCTTTGCGTTCCGGGGGCGCGGTATCTCTTTCGAACAACCCGCAGCCCCGGCAGGCATTGCCCTTAGTGGCCCCTCCAAAGTGTGAGAGGCTAGCTCAAACAAAAAGACTAAACTTTGTATTATAAACCAACTTATTCGAACTTTCTGCCTAAGTAACCTAGTAGCCTACTACTGAAAGTTAGTCCGCAATTTTAAATTTGAATTTCGAAGTTCTCTTAAATATTCAGTTTGCGAATCGAGGTATGATTTTAATATACCTACACTAAAGAAAACTGGTCAGAATAGAACAAGTTGTTGAGAAAATATTATTCCTAAACGGGTGAATGTTTTAACTTGTTCATAGACCTGATCGAGATTTAATATTAGATTGAATAAGGAAAATAGTAAGATTTACTGTTCAGGAAGAAATGCTGATATCATTTTCACATTTATTTTCCACGAGGGGGAATATCCGGATGTTTTCTCTTACTTATGACCTACTTTCAAGATTTATTTTGTGTTTAATGAGTCACTTTCAATGGTCGGTTTCTTTTGGTAATAATATCCTCTTGATCGAATTTCGATCATGGCGGCCAATGTCATTTATATAACTTAACATACTATCACGCCCGTTTTCCTCGAAGGGTAAGCAGAGGTGTGCCAATGTATACCCATAGGTCACCGCTATGTTTTTGCCCCAGGTAATAGGGTGGCCAATGTCAACGGAGACTAAACCGTAAGAACTCTTTGTTGATCTGCTACTACGTGCTTTCCTGCTACTGCGAAATTCCTAATGGAAAAAACCAAACACTTTATGACAGCCCTGGGAATCGAACCCAAGACCAACGTAGTCATGTAGCTTGTCGCGATGACCCAGTGGTTAATATTAAATTAAAGTCGGTCTATACTGCAAAAATATATCTTGGTAAAATTCGTTTTAGAAAGCTTGAAGTGCGCTGTCATCCTACCTGATGCTAGGTATCGACACCTCACCGCGATCTCACATCACTAAATCCACCGAGGAAAAATTCTTACAGAATACCACTGCAGTTTTTCCTAACGTACTACCAACCTAATTACCACCATTTCAGCCGTTACTTAATGAATTTCATATTTATGCAACTGCTCTTAATTTTATAAAACAATTACCCGTAGTTGCGTGGCCCCATTAACATGAGATTTACATAGTGGAGCAGTCTTTAAGCATTTATGAGGGATAACTTGGCCTTATTTCCCGTTTTCCGGGGCCTGGGAACCAACATATCATTGCGGAACATTTAACTTAATTTGCATAGTGTCGACGGAGCTCGGAGTAGGTGACTAGTATAGTAATTATGTAGTTAACACGTAATCCGAAGCTGAAAGGACTTTTAATATGGTTTTATACCCACTTCCATCCTAATACGGTGAAAGATACTTTGTTTCACTCAAACAGAATACATGCCATCATGCCTGTGTTCCCCGAAGAGTTAGGCAGAGGTGTAGAATTACACCTACAGTTTGCGCGGTAGGTTTAGGTCCCTTGCAATAGAGGGCGAGCCTATTGCCATTAACCGGGCACAAATTCTAACTGAAACTTACATAGAAAAAGTTAATAACACTTTGTTTGACCTGAAAACATAAAAATAAACAAACTTGATCTCTTCATAATATTGTTAGCATTAGTATAATGTTACAGGTGTACATTGGTACACATTTACCAAACCTTTTGGGGAATACAGGCGTGATGTTACGATGGTATGTACTTTCACTGATAAACGGCTACACTATTATCAAGTACCATAGCGACGTCGGAAGCTGAAGTTAATAAGTAAATAATGACCTAATTTAAGTTAGGAAGAGTTTCAGGAAAAATAAAAATTTTCCCTATTAGCCTATGTGCTTTGGTAGGTATAAAATTTTTTCATGGCAGACTTCTTTCATATAAAAGTAATGAGCAGGCATTGATCACTACGCTAGCTCACTACGTGTTGGCAATTTGATTTCATTAGCTAGAGGTTCCGCCGTGAATTTCTTCCTGTACCTTAAGTTATGGCAGTCTTAGAATAGGTTAATAAAAATATTATGAGAAAATTTAAGGATTTTTTGGTGTACATAAAGTGGGGTCACTTAATCCTTGTTTCCTTATTTATCATCACCATCACCACAACTTAATCAAGGAATGGGTCGATTCCAAGGCTTTTCCATTTATTTATATACTAGCTCTTGCCCGCGATTTCGTCCGCGTAAATGTCGGTTATATTTAAAATTCAATTATGTTTCGATAGACACGTGGCGCCATTTATTATCATAAGAACATTATCCGGTTTTCCTCGGAAACAGTACCCTTTTTTGGGAGGAAAGGTACTTATTATCCGTTTCTGTACACCTGACACGTGTATGTAAAATTTGAGGAAGATCGGTTCAGTGGTTTTGGCGTGGTAAGGTAACAAACAAGCAAGCAAACAAACTTAATTTCTCATTTATAATATTAGTTAGAACTACCCCGTTGGTCTCGTGGTCGCAAGTGCGACTGCTGTGCAAGGGGTCCCGGGTTCGATTCCCAGGTCGAGCAAATAGTGTTAGTGGGTTTTTCTATGAAATTCTCAGTAGCAGCTCGGAGTTTGGATTTGTGCCCGGTTAATGGCAATAGGCATGCCCCCTCTTACATGGGACCTAAAATATACCGGCGAACTGTGGGTGTACATTGGTACACTTCTGCCTAACCCTTCGGGGAATACAGGCGTGATGGTATATATTTTTTATAATATTAGTTAGGATAAAATAAACCGGCCGTGCGCCATGCGCGGCCATTGACTTCTCGCGACTCCCACTAGGTCATCGGTCTACCTTGCAGGGGGTAGGCAACCATGTGTCTTTCGTGCAACTCTTGAAACATACCTAGCCTACTGCCACTTGAGCCTAGCTAATCTTTAAGCTTCGTCGTTGCCCTTTTTTTTTTAAAGATCTGAAATCATTAATTGTCTTTCCCCGATCTAGGCGGGGCGGGAGGGAGTGTCAGATTTTTACTGACTAAAACCCATCCATGTTCCTTCTTGTGCCCTTTGCGTTCCGGGGGCGCGGTATCTCTTTCGGACAGCCCGCAGCCCCGGCAGGCCCTTAGTGGCCCCTCCGAATGATTGCTGACATCTCTTTGAGGCGCGCGTGGAACACTAAACGCGCCATCGACACGGTCTGTCGTTAAGTTAACGTACGGACGGTGAGCTACCCATTGCTCACCGTCCACAGACCCGCGTCTACGGTGGCCGGGAGCTGTCTCGCGGCTCCCAACGCCCGGAGCGTCTCCCACGGCTGTTGTTGACCTGGGATCTTCATCTCAGTAACTCTAACCATACATTTCCTTTGTTCCAGGTCCTGCCTAAAGCTGCATGGGCCTACCAACATCACCATCTTCGAAAAACAGTGCAATAATGACGTTCAAAGCCAAAACTTCTACTGAAATTGACTCTGATGTGCGGAACTGACAGTGTCTTCAATATGGAGAGAAGAACGGGCCTATTGGTGGTGTTATGGGTGGCAATATTTCCCTTGTATCGAGCGGATAATCTTGGTAAGTTTAGTTTAATTTTCTTGAGGCAATGTAGGTAAAGTCTAACAAGCTATCAGAGGGGCAATTATACTAACTTTTAAGAACAATCGCAATCTAATCTCAGTCTTACTTTGTCAAAGATGCCTCTAATATATCTATGTTTTTTGGCATTCATTGCCGCTGAGGTGAGATTGTGACTAGATTTTTTACCAGATTTTTTTTTGGTATACGTAGAATTGATCTTCTGGTATACCTACATGCAAAAATTAACTTTCACTTTCAAATTGACACTACCTAATATTATTTTTAATTGTGTTTATTATAATCTTATTAAGCGCAGCTCACATTTAGAAGAGTGCTGTAAAAGAATATACAGCTCCTACCAGTTAGAAAAAAATAAGTTGAACTTCAACATTTAATATTACCGTAACCAAAAGATTTCTATGTGGATATTGGAAAGACAATGTCTTTTTACACCTGTTATATAATTATGTGACTTAATTCCAAAGGTCCAGAAGTCTTTCTGGAGAACCAGTTATAATATAATCCAAATTGATTATCCCATTGGGCATCGCCAACAATCCTTTAACAACGATCTAAAAATCTTTTTACACAATGCCTTTTTTAGGATAAAAATAAGTTTTAATTAATAAATAAAACCCATCTGTCACGTCCTTAATTAAGAACACCTACAGAATATTGATGAATCAATCTTGTTTGAAGCCTAAAGCAATATTTTTATATAAAACCTGAATTTTATTATGTTGATTTAGGATCTATCTTTAGATAACTTTACGAGAATTTAATTTATATCTAGGTTAACCATAATCTTATTTATGGCTTGATAAAGTAAAATAGACCCTTTTATTCAAGGGTACGACGATATGAGGCTGTATTACGCAATAACCGAAATAGGAGTATGTGAACGCTGTCTATAATCCCAGCGGACCCCAAGTAGTAGTACCTACACACAGTCAGCAACAGAAGTAGATTAACATTTCAGATTTTTTAATCATTGTTATTAAGCACAATCAACAAAGAAAAAATGATATGAAAATAAAATCAAATTGTTTTTTTTTTTTTTTACATACTTACATACTATCACGCCTGTATTCCCCGAAAAGTTAGGCAGAGGTGTACCAATGTACACCCACAATTCACATGTATGTTTTTAGGTCCCATGTAATAGCCTTAGCCTATTGCCATTAACCGGGCACACATCCAAACTCAGAGCTGCTACTGAGAATTTCATAGAAAAACCCAATTACACTTTTTGCTCGACCCGGGAATCGAACCCAAGACCTCTAGCGTTACAGTCACGCTGAAAAAAAAGACTGCCTCGTTGGCCGAATGGTCCCAACCACTAGGCCAACGAGGCAGTTTTTTTTTTAATAATCTTATGGGCTTGGGTTTGACCGCAACTCGCCTGAGATGGAACACGATTGCCTAGGATAATTAAGATTAAATTCACTATCAGGTATTGCCTAAAATTTTAAATAGCAGTGAATTGTATTATTTCGTATCTATTTAAATGACATATATAAAAGTAACATTGTTCATCGACTTTTGTTGCTGGCCGTACCTACCCACTTCTTTGACATAGTACATCGAGGCTTATTTTATTATTTAGTATTATCTACATAAATTGTTAACAAAGTCAAAGTCCAATCGCTAAATTCAATTAGACCCGTAAAAAACACTTTTGAACGCCATTACAAGAAAAAAAAAATGAATCTAAGTAGTTACCCCTTTCCAAAAAAGTAAGCAAGTTTCCTTGCAGTAAAGAAAATACCCGTACGTACTCAATACCTTAACACCCTATTGGTATTGCTCCCCAAGTAATAACAAATTATCAGATGTAGTCAAATCTATGCCAGTCCATAAAGCTCAGAACTGCTTTACACCAGCTGCTACTTAAAAAATGTTATTACACATTAGACGAGTTTCTGAATGTTAAAATTTAATTAATCACATTTTCTAATTTTTTTTACATATTTTTATTTTATCTATTAATAATTTTCAATAATGTTACTGTTTTTTTATTATATTATTTGTATGTCATTGTCGATTAAACATAGCGCTCTATGTATTATTTCTATGATCTTTAATAAATCACAAATAAATGATTTCTTTCTTTCTTTAAAAATCTCCAAAATACTTACGGCTTGTCGCTATTCATGCTTTCAGTACCTTCCTTTTTTTTCGCTCTTGGTCCTCCCGCCATTTAGTCACTATACGCATTAAACGATTTTTTAAGTAGAGAAAATGGAGTACCTAGCCTTTTAGATAGGCCTTTTTTTTTGGTACGCGGTGGAAATGCTCATGGACTTCCTCCGTCATGGGGAGTGACGGAGGGGCAGCCGGGCTCTTACCGGCTAAAACCACCGCGGTGTTCCACCTCCGCCCATGGCCGGGGGTGCGGGATTCGCATAAGCATTCACCGCTCCCCTTTTAGATAGGCCTAAGCTTTTTCCCAGTCTAAGCTGTCGCTCTTTTAGAATCCCCACCATTGAGTAACTAAAATCATTAAACGATTAAAAAAAAAAAAAAAAAAAAAAAAAAAAAAAAAAAAAAAAAAAAAAAATACGCCAGGTTGCCGGTTTGTTTTCTTTATTTAATTAAAATAAAGGAAACGGGGTAACCTTATAGATAGACCTTTTGCAGAAATTTGCTGTTAAAGGCTTACCGCCAAATGAATAAGGATTTCCATTGCTCGTTTTATAAGTACTGTATTGTTCCCTCGTCAAAAAAATGAAGCGATGGATAATATAAGATATTATGATAAAAAGGTGCCTCGTCACCTTAACCTGTGAGATATAAATATAATACAATGCTAATACATAACATACATACATACCATCACGCCCTTATTCCCCGAAGAGTTAGGCAGAGGTGTACCAATTTACACCAACAGCCGCCGTGTTTAGGTCCCATGTAATAGGGGGCGAGCCTATTGCCATTAACCGGGCACAAAACCTAACTCCGAGCTGCTACAGAGAAGTTCATAGAAATATCCAGTAACTTTTTGCTCGGCCTGGGAATAAGTTTCATTCAAATAATATTTATTTAATCAAACTATTTTTCAATTAAATTATTTATTTATTTCATAGATCTTACATTTAATTAGAATGAAAAAAAAAAAAACTAAATAATAATTAAATTACAAACTACCTATGTACAGTTAAAAAAAATGAAAAAGTAAGGTCAAAGGGCGTCAAAAAACTCATCCGCATCGCTGTCAATGGGGCATGTGCCCAGAAGGCTGGCAGCATTGCCACGTTGTATGGCAATGCTGATTCTTTGGCCAAAGAATAGGCCAGCCCTCTGGTCACGTGAAGAATCGACCAGTCGCTTCGCAATGTCGCGATAAACTAGATGAGCGCTCGGTCCCCATGGCCCTAGTGTTTCAACCCCAAACGGCTCAAACATATAACTTTCATGAAGGTTAATATATTTGCGCCGTTTGAGATTTTCCGCACCAGACGCAGCCGCCCCAGCACAACACGTCGTGCAAGGAAGATGGGATGGCGCAAGGGTGTCGACGCATGTTGCATCCCACACCAGAGGTTTACCCAACTTCCAGGGCATTATAGTCATCCCATCTGGTCTCTTCCCATCGTCGCGTGCCAGGCCAATTGGCTCCAAAACAGCTGGCACTCCGGCGGAGACAAGAGCACGACGGATGATGTCATTAATGCTGGCATGCCGTGCCATGCGGCCAGCGCTCTTTTTGCATGACAGGCCATGGTGTCCGAGGCAGTCGACAGCTTCACCGCACTGACAGCGGTGCGGAGCCCCACAAGGTGCACCCAGGCGCAGGCATGTAGCGAGCCGGAAAGTAGATTTGTTCAAAATGTCAATACCTATATAAAATTTAGTTACAACGAGCTTATAAAGTAACAAAATAAAATAATACAAAATACGCTATTAACCTAAAACAATATTCATTCAACCGATTATATTTTTTTGTAAAAAAATTGTTCCCTAGATTTACGTAACAATATTGTGGCCAAATATTTAAGCCCTTACAAACTTCTACAAACAAAATCAGACTTCGGTAACATTTTCCTAGAAGTTATATTAAACCTGGATTATATCTGTTTTATTACTCACACCAACCAATATTGTAAACGATATTTGTTTAACATTTTCCCTTGAGCATATTGGATCAAAAGTTTTCTCGTGTTGTCGTTGTATCTATATTAACATTTTATTTGGGCACACCTGGTGAGTTTATTCTGTAAGTTGTCCCTTGGTGATTTATGTAAAGTGAGATTGAGAGGGGCTGTCATTTCGCCATACTTTTGTTGTTTCTAAACAATGTCCCACACTAGAAATTCATCTCTGGTACCATGGGTGCGTTTACGAAGATCAAAACTCATATACACAAACAGCCAGACCCGGAACAACTATCAGTAGGCAAGAAATATTTGTTCCGTGCGAGAATGGAACAAGCGATGCGCAGCACAGCAGCTAATGGCTTAGCTCTCTGTGAAATCTCTCCCATTGTAAATTAATGTGAAGTGTGATTGTGAATTAACGTGGGCTGTCCATCCCTATTCTATGAACGATCATTTCAAGGTCACTTCACCTAATTTCACCGAGATGTTAACTGAATCGACCGGCTGACGCTAGCGATTAAAATCTCACGTCAAAATCACTTTAATTAAATTCACTGACGGAGAATTTTACAGCAAAACTAACAGAATTTATACAAAGAAACGTACCTAAATGTACCTACAATCAATAGGAATAGACCATTCGCAAACTTTTCGGCGAACATAGAAAAGCCCATTTTAATACAAATGGTCTAATATCCATTCTGACTAATGGTGCGCAAAGTCTGGGTTTTAGGGATCGCTATCTAACTTGCCGACCGTTAATAGTAGGATCTAAAACTTGCTTTTAGGAGAGGTTTTTGTTCGTCAGTCAGTTGAATTGAAGGAGCACAGTTGTAGTTATAGGTATGTCTCCAGGCTCACAATGAGCCGGAGCCCCTCGGTGAACCCCAGCTCGCCGAGGTTCACAACCGCCTTGGCGCCGGTGAGCACCTCCGCATAGGTCACGCCCCGCTTTACCGCCTCCGGCTGTAGCGTGATCACTACAGCCGCGGATTTCGGAGCGCGAAGCCTGGCCCTGGCGTTCCGCTCTCTGCGTCGCCGCCGCTCCTCCGCCCTTCTCGTGGCCGCTCTGGCCGACCTGGCCGCCTTGCGCCCCTTCTCCTTTGCCCCGGCCACTACCAACTACCAACCACTTTGGTTTTTAGTCAGTAAAAATCTGACACTCCCTCCCGTCCCGCCCATGGTCATTTGATGAATTCCCATCTCTAAAAAAAAAAGGCCGGCCACGGCGGCTAATGTTAACGCAGACTAGCCAAGTACACAGGAGATATTAAAAGTGTACAAGTGTGTGTGCAAACACATGTGAACTCCCTCTTCCCTAACTATCATAGTCTAATGGGACGGCAATCCGACACAACCGGCGAAGATCAGGATATTCCCGAGGCACGGGGATCACACCACCAACTTCCAAACTCCGGGCTAGTACTGAGAAATTCCTAATGGAAACATTCCATAACACTTTTTGCTCGACCTGGGAATTAAACCAAGGGAATTGAACGCTCAACATTGTGCTTGCTACTACGAGACCAACCCCGAGTTTTAGTAATAGGTGTGTACACTGCGATCGCAACCAACAGTACTACAAAATCTTTAGAAAATAAGTACAATAATGAGTAGGACTCTGGTTTTTTGCCTCGGCAACCTAGTGGTCCTAAGCGCAACTGCTACACTAGAGGTCTAGGATTCGATTCTCAGGTCGAGCAAAAAGTGTTTGTGGGTTTTCTATGAAATTCTCAGTAGCAGCTCGGAGTTAGGATTAGTGCCCGGTTAATGGCATAAGCCTTGCCCCTATTACATGGGACCTAAACATACCGGCAAACTGAGGGTGTATATTGGTACACCCCTGCCTAACCCTTCGGGGAATACAGGCGTGATGGTACGTGTGTGTGTAATGAGTAGGTAATACCACAGATTCACATATATAGTCTCGTTTGCACCGCAAATATATACTTAATAGTCTTAACATTATAAGGCTGAAAAGTTTGTTTGAACGCGCGATTTTCTGAGAAGGGAATACAGATCCTTTGCGTTATATAGGCCGTTTATCGCGGAAGGTTATTTAACATCACACTGTGACACACATATTTAAACACCATTCCGTCGTTGATGTATTTTTAGGTTTATGTCAGATATCATAAATAAATCGATGGCCTAAAATATATGAGAAGAAAGGAAAACAAAAAAGATTATCTAAAATCATCGACTTGAAAAGAAGAAGGAAAATTACAGCTTATAATGTATTTAATTATTTGTGGTACAACCGGGCTTACAATTTCATAACACAGACTCTCAATTTCAATCAAACAATAAAGGGCCAACCCTTTTAACTTACTCGCGTAATATATTATAAATTCTTACTCCAAAAGTTCAGACCCACTTCACGTCCGATTAAAATTTAAAGGTTGCAGAAAATTATGTTTTCCATTCTAAGCCCCGTTGCCCCGTTGGTCTCGTGGTCGCAAGTGCGACTGCTGTGCAAGGGGTCCCGGGTTCGATTCCCAGGTCGAGCAAAGCAAAAAGTGTTATTGGGTTTTTCTATGAAATTCTCAGTAGCAGTTTGTGCTCGGTTAATGGCAATAGACTCGCCCCCTATTACATGGAACTTAAACATACCGGCGAACTGTGGGTGTATATTGGTACACTTCTGCCTAACCCTTCGGGAAATACAGGTGTGATTGAATGTTGATTGTATGTATGCAATAAAGGGATAACCCTTTTTACTTACTCGTGTAATATATTATAAATTCTTACTCCAAAAGTTGAGACCCACTTCACGTCCGATTAAAATTTAAAGGTTGCAGAAAATTATGTTTTCCATTCTCAGCCCCTTTGAAAGCACGTTATTAAACATGGATAATGCTTGTCAGAATTCTGAAGTACAAGTAAAAACCTTTTATTGCGTTCAGGAAGATAATCACGATGTCAAAAGTATAAGCTTTTATCACGTATTCTGATAGATTGGGAGGTAATGTGTCAGAATGTCAGAGTCTGTGCAAATCTTATTCGTGATAGATACATGATAATCCCACTTGGGGCCCCTTTGGGGATGCCGGTGGATGGCCACGTATGGGTTGAAGTGTGATGTGGATTGTAATTTACGGTTGTGTGTTAGGCGAATTTGTAAGGAGTTCGTTTAATACCCACCATCACGCCTGCATTCCCAGAAGAGTTAGGCAGAGGTGTACCAATGCACACCACAGTTCGCATATTCGGTATGTGTTTGTGTGTGTTGACTTCGTTTGATATAGATATAGATTGGTATTTCGTTTTTCGAGAGGGATCCACGATTTGTAGATTTTTGTTCTTTCGTCTTATTAGAAGGTACTTTAAAAGTCTTATGGCGTTATAATATTACAGTTATATAAATTAACTGGCTTCTGCCCGCGACTTCATTCGCGAGGTTTATTTTCACCCGTGTTATGTTAGAAAGGTATTTTAAATAGGTAGAAGTAGATGTTCCTACTTTGAAGTTATTTCAAATTCTTATCGTTTTCTTTTATAATTGCATGATTTGTCTTTTTACGTCTCTCTTTACAATCATAATTATTATAAATAAAGTCATTATTTTAAGGTAAGAATTTTTTGTAGAATCATTCAAACTGTACGTACCTATACGCATATGAAAATAAACTGTTGAATTTCTAAAAACAGATACAGGAATATTCCGATACCACAGAGTAATGAATAAAGTTCTGATCATTCGTACAATGGACACGAGGATAAAATAATCGAAATCTGTTGGAATACACGTGCCACCTCACGTCCCGACAATACATCGATACGATTTGTCAATATCGTTTGAATCACGATCACAGGACGTAATACATACTTAATGGTACCTTTTTTGGGATATGGATTTATTACATTAGATACTAGCTAGAAGCTACGCGGAGGTCACCGGCGTTTATTTAACTATTTAAACTTTTTTTTAAATCAAAACATCTGCGGATTTAATGCCTTAGACATTCTCGTAGGTGCAAATTCATATACAAGAGAAAAAAAAATGACGTTCAAAAAATAATAACTAAAAGGTACCATCCATCACGCCTGTATTCCCCGAAGGGTTAGGCAGAGTACATTATTTTGATAAATCTCGTAGGGTTCAGCCAGCGTTTGCAATGTAAGCGGAAAAAAATGAAATTATTTACGACATCACATTAGAAACCTCAAAAATAACAGTATTTCTCCGCTATTTAATGGATGTTATTATACATATAAACCTTCCTCTTTAACCACTCTATCTATTAAAAAAAACCGCAGCTAAATCCGTTGCGTAGTTTTAAAGATTAACGCGTACAAGGGGAAAAGGGCGACTTTGTTTTATACTATGTAATGATGATGATGATGATGATTTAGAGATGCCTGGGAAATATAAAATACACAAAAAGTACAAGAAAGAAAAAAACAATATTTTCGTAGCATTCTAATTAATTTTCAAATTAGCTACAATACATTTCATATCCTTTGTAAAATATAAAAAAGGAAAATTTACAAATAAATAACAACATACACAAATATTTTTACATTTTATTCTTCCGAACATAATTCTAATAGCAAAAAGCTATTTTTGGTTTTTTAATTATGTTATTCCGGAACTAACAACCAGGAAAAATAAAATATTAGAATATCATAATTATTTCTTTACAAAACAATTATTATTTTCAAAATAACATTGACTGTTGAGTTCATATTTTTTTTCGTGATTACAAAATGATTTAAAAATCCACGTAACAAAAAAATTGCTTAAAGAAAGAAAAGCATACTTAATAATATGCTAAGTGCTAATCTGTAGCAAACCAGTAATGTAGTCGTACTGTCACAATTTTATTGTTTACAATGAATTCCCACATCGAATATTATCATCATATCAGCCGCAAAACGTCGACGTTACGTCTTTGGTTACTGCTTCGCTCCCGTGGGTTGTAGCGAGATGTTATACAGCCTCTACTCAGTGATAATGCAGCTTTCTAACGGAAAAAGAATTTTTGAAATTGGGGCTGTAGTTTTTAAGTTTATTGGTTACTTACAAAAATACAAATCTTCTTCCTCTTTATAATATTATTGTAGATGTAGATACAGTAATGTTCGTCATAGTTAACCCAAGAACACAACGATTATAAATATACATAACTATAAACACAGTATTAGACAGGCAAATCAGAATCACAATTTTCCGCTTCCAAATTCGTGCCGAACCTAATTAAAACCAATGATGACTATAATTTTGAAACTGATTGGGTGCTATGCTAAACAGGAGCGATATTAAATAGGCTTCACGAAATATATTACGTTGCAGCAGATATTAATTTTGCCCTCAAACGAGAGAAAGTTAATTAATTTTCTAATATAATTTAATTACAGAAAACCTGAGTATGTTTTGATTTGATGTGAACAGTCAAATTGCTTGTTATTAATTAAATGATATGGGTGGTTGTGGAAATGGCAGTTTTAAAAATTAACACAAATTAATTGTTATTTTTAATATTAGGAAAAAATATTTTCTGTATTTTCTTTGAAAAAGATAGCAACAAATTGTGAAAAATAATTTATAATTAATAATGTTTTTGTACCACTCCGCCTCGAGCGATGATGAGCAATGCTCATGTCTTCTCTGTATGTAAGACAAAAATAAACAAGTATAATTATAACCCACAAAGGTAAACTAGTTAAGCACATTTTATTAAATACAGGGTTACTTTTCATTCACCAGCCATCTTTTAGCGGTGAAAGTACTCGTGTATATAAACAGCTGTCATAATGGAACGAAATCTGAAATATGAAAAATAAAATCAGCTGATCAACAATAACGCACTACAATACGTAGTGCATTTTTGTAGAGACATGAAAATGTACGGAACAGCGGATGTTTTTTTCATAAATAAATAATTTAATTGTGCACGGAATGCTTACTTTATTTACTATATTCTAAAAGAAAAAATAAAATGAAAAAACATAAAGTAAACATGATGATGTCACTGAAGCGCTAAAAGAATGAATTAAAAAGTTTTAAACTTATACCTAACACTCAGGTAAAACGGTTAAAAAAGCACATTTAAATGTTTGCACAGTGCACGCCATTAACTATTTGTCTGACAAAACCAATATGACAAAAAAACGTTATGGTGTCACAATGCGATGCGTTAAAAGAATACATTCAAAAGTTCAAAGATATACCATTCTGCAGTCCGCGAGTGTACATTAAAGCTGTCAGCGGCGGGTGACTGATTTAAACGAAAATATGTTTACAATTTTCACAGGAATAGCCAGAAATAGAATTACGTTTTCGTCTTGCTAATTTTTCAATTTACAAATTGGAGCATTTTAATCCCGTAGCACTCAACTAGATCAGTTAGTTGCCAATTACGGTGCTACGGAACCGGCAGATTTCACTCAAAGATGTTAAGTATGGGGGAAACGTTTCAAGAAAAATATATTTCTGACCAAAGCAAAAAATGTTTATAATTATCACCATCACGCCTGTATTCCCCGAAGGGTTAGGCAGAGGTGTACCAATGTACACCCACAGTTCGCCGGTATATTTAGGTCCCATGTAATAGGGGGCGAGCCTATTGCCATTAACCGGGCACAAATCCAAACTCCGAGCTGCTACTGAGAATTTCATAGAAAAACCCAATAACACTTTTTGCTCGACCTGGGAGTCGAACCCGGGACCCCTTACTCAGCAGTCGCACTTGCGACCGCGAGACCAACGGGGCAGTTCATAACGGGGCAGTCAGTTTATAATTATCAATTAGAATATAAAAGATACAATATCAAGTCAAAGGCACCATAAAAGATAAATTAAAGTTGATAGAAAATAGAACAGTTTCTTTTGTTTCTGTTTTTGTTTCTGATATTTTCAAATCAAAGTAATCTTACCTAATGAAAATTATGCCAACGGAAATAAAATTCCGTACAATTAAAATTTAAATGCATAGAAAACCATCCCTTATTAGGAAGTCATTATTTACTTTATAATCCATAAAATATTATACTAATAAATTATAGAGTCTACAACCCGCCAAATATCGTGACGCTACCAACAACACCTCATTCGTTAATATACGACGAACAGTTTAGGAGGTATGCGCACACATATGAAAATGCGTAGGATTTAATAAAATACAAACGGGGAAATCTCAGGTACAACAACGCCCTATATTAAGCTACCAACTTATGATTTAAGTACCCCACTTAGTTTTAATCACTAAGCTAAGCTAAGTAATTAAAACAAACTATAAAGCTAACTTCTAAGTTACTGTAACAAGTTTATATTGAAAGGTCGTGAGGTAATTTATATTCTTAAACTGATTTATAGAACTTCATTCAAGAGGATAACTTGTTGCTATGAGTACGAACGATCGATCTTATGGCTACCCAAAGGATATTAGAAATACCGCTCTCGCACATATTTATATATAACATGAAGGGTTCATACATTATAAAAATAGATGATACTTTGTGTTTGTCATATAAAATTACATCAAGCATACCATTAAGCTTGTATTCTTCGAAGGGTTAGGCTGAGTAACCAATGTCCGGGTACAACCTCAGTTCGCCGATATGTTTAGATTCCACGTAGTAGGGGGCGAGTCTATTGCTATTAACCGGGCACAAAACCAAACTCCGAGCTGCTACTGAGAATTTCATAGAATTAAAACTAGATTTTACTAATAGAGTTTAAGAGATTGTTTTTCTCATTTGAGCGTGATAATCTTCGAAATTACTGGTCGTATTCTGAAAATTAATTCGCTAATTTGAAGCTACGTTATGTGACTGTCTGTCACGTACTCTTATTTAATAACAAAGTATTATATTTATTTTGAAACCTTCCCACGGTTCAAGCCACTTAGAAACTCATAAATACTCAATTTTATGGGAAACAAACTAGGGCCAAGTGCCAGCCCTCACGACGGGCGCCAATGTTTTTATCTAATTCTAAGGAAACGAGTAAAATATTAACTTTCTAAGCGCAACTCACAATACTTGTGCACATCTGGTTATCATAAATGAGCCCCAAGCAATATTTAAAAGGACCCTTAGAACAATCTACAGATCGTACAAAAAAATAAAGGGCAGTAAATCGTTTCTGCAAAGTGCATGGACTGAGTGTAAGGACTTGGAAGTTTCGAGACGAAGGGGAGTCGGTGGAGCACCCGAATAGGAGACGGTCGTGGTAGGCGAAGCTAGTCAAGATAGGAAACTGTCGTGTTGTCGCGGAGGCTAGGTTCATGGAGAAAGTGATTGTTAGGACGCGGGAGATGGCGGTTCAGGTGCAGAGCAGGTGTAGTAACCCGGGCTGTAGTAGTAAGTGAATTGTAATCTAATTATTGAAGGCGATATATGGTAAGTGTTGCACCAATTAAACTTAATAGTATAGTGTCCTAAACAATATTCTTAATGTAGGTTTGTACTCTATAGGTAGCGGTCTGATGTAGTCACAGAGAATTCATTAATAAGAATTTCTTCTAGTGTGGCGAATTACTACTTTATGTTATTGTAGGGTTAACGTTATTATTATGCTCATTTACGCCCATATTATGTGTCCATCTCCTAATCCGCACCTTTGGCAGGGACTCATCGGAGGCGTTTGATTTTAGGGAAACGGAGACGGCCTTCCAATACACTCCACACTCACACACGTGCACTATACACTTACACACCTGACTATTGACTTTTGTTGACTTTTAATTGACACACACATTATGGAAGGCAGAACCGTAACTTCTTAGATCATTTAGATCTTTATTTGGGATCTAAATGATCAACACGTTTATCAAGCTAGGCTACAATGCCAATCTGTAATTAGTAATGCAAACGGTATAATTACCGTGATACAACCAAACGTTACTGATGATAACTGCTTCCTATAGAAGGTCTCGCACGGAGTACTTTGCGGTGGGCTTGTTGTGCGCACATTCCCAGGGAGGGGGGTAGGCCCCACTAAGTTCACAATCTGAATTGTTAGCCCCGTTCTAAGAGCGCTAGGGTCCGTGTCTCGCTTAAATCAAATGGCCCCATAATCGGTCAGCACACACTAGCGAGACACGTGATTTGGATGCTTAGCTTCTGAAATATGTTGTGAAGCATCCTCTAAACGGGGAAGTTTAGGGGAATGTGCAGTGACGATATGAAATACCACTCCGGCGTATACCAAGCTCAACCGCATTGAATTCTGCCACAGACTGAGTCTACGGTGCACTTGTGCTAGTTCTGCATTGTCTTAGTAGAGGGCGCGGTCTTCCGTAAGGGGGTCAGTCTTATTAGTACGCGAATAGGAAAATCACTAAAACTTGTCTTCCTCAATGACAGTGGACTTCGCAGTCTTCCGTCTTAGTATTGTGTAAGACATGTAGATAGAGCTTAGGGAACGTATTCCGCTAGAATCGTAGCAGTGTCCTTAGTGGGCCTATGCGTTCAGGTCTAGCCGCATGCGTATGACTAGGCAGCCATCGAAAGATGGTTGCTAGTCACTGAAGTGGGTCCGTCATTAAAATTGATAAATTAACGTAGTCCGAAATAATGAACATCTTAAGCGCAAGTGTAGCGATCCCATCATCTCTCCTTACATTTTATATTATCCCTTTGCATACCCTCTTGTCTTCTTAACTTTAATTGCATTATGTGGTATTATGTATGTCTATATAACTGTGAATTCCCATACTAACATCTTTGGTCCCCCTCCTTGTCTTTAGCTTTCAAAGTCGAGACAAGGCAGTATAGTTCTATGGGAACTCATTTCGTATAATCGGTGGGAGAGTGGCCAGTCTGGGACGAGCTCTACAGGGCCGCGCGGATGGCGGGGCGCGACCCCTTCCCCTTCAGGGGAGCCGATGTATACTCAAATATTATAGATTTAAGAAAATCGAAAATTTTATTAGCCTAGTGTATCTCAGGAACAGTCACATGTGGTGCCGTGACCAGGATTCTCGTCACTAAATGTACTGATTTACATCAGTGCAACGAGAAAGAGCTATTAAAGAGTTACTACATTTAACACAACGTAATTTGAATACTTATTTTACGATAAGTTGTAGAAGATGACGAAGGTTAATACGGTCACTATCATTACTCGCATTATGGTTTAATTCTTTTTACAGTCTGACTGTTGCTTTAATTTTGTTTGACAAATTGTAGGTAGACAAACCTAGGTTTACGCATTATAGTTTTGGGTTGATGAGTGTTGAATCGTGTGGGTTAGATTCCTACATTATATATGTTTGTTGATGAGTGCTTGGCTTCCTGTGTCACGGATAGTCAATATTCGATTTCCGCAAAGTGTAATGGTGAGTAGGGCTTGGATTAGTTTCTAATAAAAACTGTGGGTTCGAGTCCCACACTGATGTACAATTTAGAAGGTAATGGTTTAATTATATTTGTTGGATTCATTTTAATTATGAATAGAATACTTGTGTGGGCCTCATTTCGAATTCCAGGATACTTCGCGTAGCCGCGGCTACACTATTTGTCAAGCATGGGCTTGTGCGTTGCGCTTGGGTTGAAGTTTTATCGTAATCGGCTGGCGCCTAATTACCTACGCAGCTAAAGCGTGGCTCCTGTTGCAAAGTTAAGTTATAATTCCTTTAAACTTCAGAATCCGCTACACTATGCGGTATGGTTTTGTAATATGTTTAAATATTACGATTTTCAGACTTAAGGAACTTAAGTTATCAGTCCTTATAAAGCAGCTATAATCAGTATTTTTGTAATTACATAGGGGACTATACAACTGTGATGTCCAATTATTCTAACATTACTTCGCAAATCTTATCGGATTTTGAAGCTGCTCTACCTTCTTCGAATCAGAGGGGGGCGCACAGTTAGAATTAATTCTAATATGTATATGTGCGGACTATTTCAGAGTTTCATGGATATGATAACGGCAACTGACTAAGCTGACTCAGCCCCGAGGTGCGTTAGGGAGAGGCCCCTGTCCAGCGGCGACTACACTATGCCGAGCTTAAAACAGGGAGCAGCGTAGGTAGCGTGCCTGGTAATCACAAATACTCTTAGAAGAGACCCTGGTATGTACAAAAATATTATAAGCATGCACAGGTTTTCTGTATTTAACTAAAGCGTGGTAACTAATATTAGTTAAATTAATATGAAGAGTATTTTCGTGAAGTGTAAGCACGAATAGTGCCATTAGGTTTCAGTTAAAATGCTTCTGCAAAACCACGTAAAACGGTACAAAATATTATAGCAGGGACTATAGCTTGTTGGATTCTTGTTCCAGCTAGAATAATATTTTGGATTTTTCTGTATTTTACTAAAGCGTGATAGTGTTAGTTAAATTATTATGAGAAGAGCATTTTACTGAAGAATAAGCACGAGTGGTGCAATTATGTTTCAGTTAAGATTCTTCTGTAAAACAATACAAAATATTATAGCACAAACTATATCTTGTTGGATTCTTGTCCCAGCTAGGATAATATTTTGGATTATTCTGTATTTTAACTAAAGCGTGATAGCGTTAGTTAAATCATTATGAGAAGAACATTTTACTGAAAAATAAGCACGAGTGGTGCAATTATGTTTCAGTTAAGATTCTTCTGTAAAACGATACAAAATATTATAGCACAGACTATATCTTGTTGGATTCTTGTTCCAGCTAGGATAATATTTTGGAGGTTTTTGAATTTAACTAATGCGTGATAGTGTTAGTTAAGTCATTATGAGAAGAGCATTTTACTGAAGAATAAGCACAAGTGGTGTAGTTATGTTTCAGTTAAGATTCTTCTGTAAAACGATACAAAATATTATAGCACAGACTATAGCTTGTTGGATTCTTGTTCCAGCTAAGATAATATTTTGGAGGTTTTTTGAATTTAACTGAACCGTGGTAATGTTAATTAAATTATTAATTTTAAAGGGGGTAAGCACGTGCAGTACAATTATATACGTATCCGTTAAAATGCTTCTGAAACGGCATAAAATACTGATGAGAGTATGTCTTATTGGATTATTGATCCAACTGGAATGGTAATTTGATTATTTTAAAAAAAAAGCACAGGTAGGCAGATATTTTATCATCTTCAGTTCGACCTATTGTGAAAGCTCTTCCGCTGCACTTTGTCACGCGTCTGATTTTCAGAGGGGGGAATGTGACTGTCTGTCACGTACTCTTATTTAATAACAAAGTATTATATTTATTTTGAAACCTTCCCACGGTTCAAGCCACTTAGAAACTCATAAATACTCAATTTTATGGGAAACAAACTAGGGCCAAGTGCCAGCCCTCACGACGGGCGCCAATGTTTTTATCTAATTCTAAGGAAACGAGTAAAATATTAACTTTCTAAGCGCAACTCACAATACTTGTGCACATCTGGTTATCATAAATGAGCCCCAAGCAATATTTAAAAGGACCCTTAGAACAATCTACAGATCGTACAAAAAAATAAAGGGCAGTAAATCGTTTCTGCAAAGTGCATGGACTGAGTGTAAGGACTTGGAAGTTTCGAGACGAAGGGGAGTCGGTGGAGCACCCGAATAGGAGACGGTCGTGGTAGGCGAAGCTAGTCAAGATAGGAAACTGTCGTGTTGTCGCGGAGGCTAGGTTCATGGAGAAAGTGATTGTTAGGACGCGGGAGATGGCGGTTCAGGTGCAGAGCAGGTGTAGTAACCCGGGCTGTAGTAGTAAGTGAATTGTAATCTAATTATTGAAGGCGATATATGGTAAGTGTTGCACCAATTAAACTTAATAGTATAGTGTCCTAAACAATATTCTTAATGTAGGTTTGTACTCTATAGGTAGCGGTCTGATGTAGTCACAGAGAATTCATTAATAAGAATTTCTTCTAGTGTGGCGAATTACTACTTTATGTTATTGTAGGGTTAACGTTATTATTATGCTCATTTACGCCCATATTATGTGTCCATCTCCTAATCCGCACCTTTGGCAGGGACTCATCGGAGGCGTTTGATTTTAGGGAAACGGAGACGGCCTTCCAATACACTCCACACTCACACACGTGCACTATACACTTACACACCTGACTATTGACTTTTGTTGACTTTTAATTGACACACACATTATGGAAGGCAGAACCGTAACTTCTTAGATCATTTAGATCTTTATTTGGGATCTAAATGATCAACACGTTTATCAAGCTAGGCTACAATGCCAATCTGTAATTAGTAATGCAAACGGTATAATTACCGTGATACAACCAAACGTTACTGATGATAACTGCTTCCTATAGAAGGTCTCGCACGGAGTACTTTGCGGTGGGCTTGTTGTGCGCACATTCCCAGGGAGGGGGGTAGGCCCCACTAAGTTCACAATCTGAATTGTTAGCCCCGTTCTAAGAGCGCTAGGGTCCGTGTCTCGCTTAAATCAAATGGCCCCATAATCGGTCAGCACACACTAGCGAGACACGTGATTTGGATGCTTAGCTTCTGAAATATGTTGTGAAGCATCCTCTAAACGGGGAAGTTTAGGGGAATGTGCAGTGACGATATGAAATACCACTCCGGCGTATACCAAGCTCAACCGCATTGAATTCTGCCACAGACTGAGTCTACGGTGCACTTGTGCTAGTTCTGCATTGTCTTAGTAGAGGGCGCGGTCTTCCGTAAGGGGGTCAGTCTTATTAGTACGCGAATAGGAAAATCACTAAAACTTGTCTTCCTCAATGACAGTGGACTTCGCAGTCTTCCGTCTTAGTATTGTGTAAGACATGTAGATAGAGCTTAGGGAACGTATTCCGCTAGAATCGTAGCAGTGTCCTTAGTGGGCCTATGCGTTCAGGTCTAGCCGCATGCGTATGACTAGGCAGCCATCGAAAGATGGTTGCTAGTCACTGAAGTGGGTCCGTCATTAAAATTGATAAATTAACGTAGTCCGAAATAATGAACATCTTAAGCGCAAGTGTAGCGATCCCATCATCTCTCCTTACATTTTATATTATCCCTTTGCATACCCTCTTGTCTTCTTAACTTTAATTGCATTATGTGGTATTATGTATGTCTATATAACTGTGAATTCCCATACTAACATCTTTGGTCCCCCTCCTTGTCTTTAGCTTTCAAAGTCGAGACAAGGCAGTATAGTTCTATGGGAACTCATTTCGTATAATCGGTGGGAGAGTGGCCAGTCTGGGACGAGCTCTACAGGGCCGCGCGGATGGCGGGGCGCGACCCCTTCCCCTTCAGGGGAGCCGATGTATACTCAAATATTATAGATTTAAGAAAATCGAAAATTTTATTAGCCTAGTGTATCTCAGGAACAGTCACAGTTATTTCTAAGTCATATACATTTTATGAAAAAACATGTTAAGAATCCGTAAAAAAACGAGATTCGGAAAAAAGCTAGTACAATAATAGTATTTCTAATTCGAAATTCGAATCGAATTGAATGCTACATGCGTTTATGCGATCGTTTAAATACTTTAACCTCACCATTTTTGTTCTAAGCCCTCATGGTTTATAATCCACCCAGTATAGCCTAATCTAGTTTATACTAGAAAATAAAAAAAAAACTCTATACACTATACAGTCTATACCCTGTTCGAGGTTTTCCCGCGGTGAAGTCGACAGGGCTATCACACCAACCATTATTTATATTTTATAGCCTCCCGCCATGCTGCTTTTGTAATATGATAAAAAAATAAATTGCTGAACATCCACTCTCCAGGCGATTGTTTTAAGGCCTCGCTTTGTTATGAGATCCTGAAATTAAGGTGTAGGACGTATCTAAGATCTGCCGAAAAAGAATTTTTCAATGAACGTTTTTTAAATACAGATCATTTTTCCATGGTTGTCATGATTATACGATGTTTGTATGTTGATTTTTTATGCTTTCGTTATATAATAAATAAAAATTATGAATTTTTTTTTTTTTTTTTTGTATTCATCCGGCATCCATTGTTGCTCTTCATCTCAAAATATAAATAACATCATCATCATTATTTTCAATTTACACAATCCAAGCAATCATACGTAGGTACTGCATTTCAATCGTTTATAAATAAAAAATCCTACTTTGGAGCGGATCGAAGAATATTTGTCGATAGACTTTCCAAATTTGTGTGTAAATTTCTTTTATATTTATTTATTCATTATCTTCATTCTTTTTTTAATTTAATTCATTCATTTTCTTCTTTTCTTTTCTATTTTTTTCTTTTGTGAAAATTATTTAAATTTTCACAATAGTACTACAGCATTTTGAATGTTAGTTCATCATTAGTGCTAATGAGAACCTAAGCTCTTCAATTGTTTTGTAGTAGAAGACCGCTCGTTTGTTAGTCAACAACCGGCCAATTTGTGGCTTTGGTTTTTGTCGCTTTGTACACAGCAAGACCTCTGTAAATTGGACCTAAATTATGCATTAACTAGCTTGTGCCCAAAAATTCGCTTTTGTTGGTTTATAGCATGATGTTCTACAGCTTAAACAAATCTTCATGAATTTGGTTATCATATACATTTTATTCTTTCCGATCCGACTGGGTGTTCCAGTGGACAGCAACAATTAAACAAATACAAAAAACTTTTCAGTGTAATTATGTTAGTATAGAATATAGTTATTTTTTTTTGTGTTAGATATTTGTTTTTGCCTCTTAATATATACCTACACAATTGATTTTAATATTACATTAGCATATATATAATTTTTATTTCTTCGTTTGTTTCTAAAAAAATCCCTTAAAATGTTTGCAATGTATCATCATAATTATAAGGAAGCCAAATTTATCTCAATGCAAATGACTGTACTTTGAATAACTAGAATAATAACTAAGTAAGGCAATTTGTGTTATGTAAAACGCGCTCCTAATAAATAAAGTAAATGAATCATTAATTTCCGGAATGCGTACTGTTGCCCACAATATTGTTGTAAAATACGTTGTGTAGCGAAACGTCTTTTTTTTTTTTTATAGACGGGATATCATCAAATAACTTCCCCCGCCCTGGGCGGGGCGGGAGGGAGTGTCAGACTTTTACTGACTAAAACCCGTCTATGTTCCTTCATGTGCCCTTTGCGTTCCGGGGGCGCGGTATCTCTTTCGAATAACCCGCAGAGCGAAACGTCTAAGTTCGAAACGGAACGCGATTTCGATTTAAACTTTTGAGAGAGTTTTTGGAAAGCTTTTTTCGTTGCACCGTTTTTTGAATAGAAAAAGGGTGTACTGCAACTGCCAGTGTTATTTTAGTTTTTTTTTTGTATTATACTAAACAAGAACCAGCTGCTTAAAATTCGAAAATCAAAATGGAATGTTTGTTCTTTTTTTGAATAGAATAGAATTATCTTCTTTTGTTTTGCTTTTAGAAAGTAGGTAAGTATTCACAATATAGATGAGCACTTTTACTGTACCTTGTACAATCTACTTTTAAAATTAAATGCTGAACGAAATAAGTTAACGTAAGACACATAATAAGACTAGAAATACAGAAGAAAATAAATTATTTATTTCGACTCAAAATTTATAGCAAAGCCGAGAGAAATAATTGTATTTAAATTGCAATATAATTTTAAAAGCCATTAACAAAATAATAACGTTTTTTTTATAATAGTATTAAATAGCTGTTAGTTTCTTTTTAAACATTTAAAATAAGGGTCTTTTTTTATTAAATGATTTTTCATGCTGTTTTATGAACTCCCTGAGAATGTTTTTTGACTGGAAGTAATACTAAAAATAAAAAATAACAATAACAGCCTATAATTACTGTCTCAGTGCAAAGGCCTCTTCTCATACAGAGAAGGAATTCTGGAAAAACCTCTCTCGTTGAATTTAAATTACAGTAAGCTGTCAATTCCTAGCAACATGTAACGAAAACTCACCTCACGGTCACTTCACTTTTTACTAAGTGAGATTTTCACAGAATAGATCTGCTGAATTAAGACTTTCTAGCAACGAATTTCGTATTATGTGCAAAATATTTATTTCCAAACATTTGTTATTGTCACGATCATGGTTTCGCATATTCGGTCGCCCAAAGCGCAGCTTTGACACGGAATCCCGGGAAATGATTGATCGTAAGGACGGTCAACAGGGATATGTAACATTAGGCTAAGTTTACAATACAAGCGGTGGCCGCGAGCGATATACCCGCTGTTTATAAGGCAGTTGTATGTCGTTGTATATTCATAGGAAAGGCGTGGAAAGCGTAAACATGCTTTATAACTTCTTGTCTGAGCTTGGCCTTATAGTTAGTGTAATTTACGCCCCGTTGGTCTTGTGGTCGCAAACGCGACTGTTGAGCGTTCGATTCCTTAGGTCGAGCAAAGTGTTATTGGGTTTTCCCATAACGAAATTCTCAGTAACAACCCGGAGTTTGGAAGTTAGTGGTGTGACACCCCCGTGCCTCGGAAAGCTCGTAAAGCCGTTGGTCCCGGCTGTCATTCGTAGATCTTTGACAGTCGTTACGGATAGTCAGAAACCAAGAAATTTGACAACCAGTCTAACCAAGAGGTATCGTGTTGCCCAGTTACTGGGTTGTGGAGGTCGGATAGGCAGTCGCTCCATATAAAACACAGGTATTCAGCTGCATTGGGTTAGACTGGAAGCCGACCCCAACATAGTTGAGAAAAGGCTAAGCAGATGATGACTCGTGCACTAAAATATCTCATGCGTACTTGGCTAGTCTCCATTGTGATTGGCCACCATGACCGAAATCGGTCCGGTGCGAATCGGTCTGGAGAATATATAATTTTACTCGAATAGGGTAAAGCGGAAACGGAAGGGTTATGAGTTATGATTGTCAGAGCTACAGATTAGTGGTAGCAAACTCGACTGCTGTGCTTAGAATTTGCTTTTGTGTATTTCTCAGTAAAAGCCCAAAATCTGGATTAGTACACGATTAATGGCAATATGCTCTGCTCGCCCCGAATTGAACTTTTGCGCCTTCAAGAATGTTGGCAATTTGCTCCACTCGCCCTTTATTACATTTAACTTAAAGACTTTAAGAATACAGTTTAAATTCCTATAGGCGAATATGAACATAATTGTCAGTGAAGTGAAATAAAAAATGTTGAGCGTCTCTGATATTATGAAAATAATTGTTTAAAATATGAAAATGTTGAGTATCTCTGAGTACAGGTGAGAGTAAAATTATTTAATGCGCATGTGAAATTAAATAGTTGCGTTGAGTATGTATTTCTGAAAGTTGTAGATATAAAAATGTTGATATTGTCGTCATACGAATAAGGTTCACATTCGTACAAAAAGTAATAGGTACGCATTTATAAATCTCAAACTTAGTGTCGTCCTCCCATGTGTAAAAGCTTTGTTATCAAACCCTAGTGTGTTGTTTTTGTTGGTAAGTACCTTCAAATTTAAACCAACCCAGCTATCAAAAATTATGTAAACAAAATATTAATGCCAGCGATCTAGGGATTAAGATAATTACTTTTAAAACAAGCCAAAATTTCTCCTGAATAACTTTCATTCGGGCGGCTGACAGTTTGAAAAGCGTCCGAGTGCTGTAATACTCATGAAGATGACAGCTTGAGACGGGTTCCGTAGCGGAAACAAAGTGAAATAAGTTGTCAAACACACCCGCTAATAGTTGTTTATTTTTTCTTGTCACTCAAATAGAGTTTCATCCCTTTTTTCGGCCGTGTGGGGTGTAAAACAATTGGGTTGGTTCGAGAGGGTTAAGAAATTATATTATACCATCACGCCTGTATTTCCCGAAGGGTTAGGCAGAGGTGTAACAATGTACATCCACAGTTCGCCGGTATATTTAGGTCCCATTTAATAGGGGCGACCCTATTGAATGCTATTAGCGGGCACAAATCCAAACTGAGAATTTCATGGAAAACCCAATAACACTTTTTGCTCGACCTGGGAATCGAACCCAAGACCAGGAAATTATATCTTTTTTTCAAAAGAAGGCTTTTGATTTTTTTCGTCTGATACGAAATCTGTGGGAATGTTATGTATCGAAAATAATTTGAGTACTTACATAATTCTAGAAGCCTTGAAATTTTTCACCGGTAAAAAAAACCTGAAAAATATTCGATCGGAATAAATAAAATATTCCGTTCAGTTGTAAAAGGTTCAAGCATAGCAAACTGTACAAAAATAAATAATATGTTTATTTGTTAACATTACAATTTTGTCGCGACCAAATATTTTTATTTTAAATAAGCACTATTTACCTTTTAAGGGCTATGAGTTTTATAATATACACATTAAACATATATTTCTAAAAAGCTAATTACTTATGGCCCACTTGCGCTAAATAACATAACTCAGAGTTAGTTGCTATCACGCTGTTAAGTTGTAACAAAATGTCACACATAATTAGTAATTTAACCTCTGTCTGCGAGTCCTCCGTCTGTTTCCTCGTATTACCTACTAACTCTGAGTGATGTTTTTGGTGCAAGTGGCTATTAAATAAGGTATTTATAAAAGTATGTTAAAACATGAACTCCACATTTTTTTTTAATAAAACGTTGTGTCGTTGTTGCGTTAACAAACATATAAACTCACATACACAAACAGCTAGACCCGGAACAACTACCTGTAGATCAGACAAATATTTGTTCCGTGCGGGAATCGAACCCGCGACATACAGCACAGCAGCCAAACGCTCAACCACTGCGCTAACCGTGTCGTCAAAATCAAGTTAAATTTATGTACGTTTATAAATAACGACGACGAACACAATTACTGAATCAAAAATACTTTTCCAACTTAGTAGTTGCGTGTTCATTAGTGTCGTTTATTATACAATTTACAAGCTGTTTAGGTAAATAACAAACAAATAAATACCCTTAGGCTGCTCTAATTCCTTTGTATTTAAATATTTCACTGTATGGAGAAAAATGTGTAACGTCACGCAAAATAATTATGGTATAACGTATTTTTACTATTATTACAGCTGAAGAATTTGTTTTTATTTAAACACGCTAATTTCAGGAACTAATGGTCCGTTTTTGAAAATTCTTTCGCTGATTTGAAGCTACGTAACTTTTAAAATATGTTTATAAATAAATAAATAAGAGAAGATTAGTGAAATGCGGCTAACAAAAGGAATTTATATGGCAGATGATTGTTAGTGCCTACGCATGGGACGCCCTAGAAAGACCTACACTGACCTTATTGGTGAGGTTCTTCAGAAAGGTCGGGTGCGCAGTACTCGTAACCGGCGTGCTTGTGTGACCAGATGTATGAACGTGGCAAAAGGAGTATGTAAGGATCGTATGTCAGATGGCGTTTCTTTCGACCCCCATTGGAAACATTTGATTGATGATTTATTGTCACCCCAATCGCCGTAAAACAACATTCCTTCATGACGTTTCTAAAACCCATATTCAACATTTCACATCAAGAAATCAAACCGTTTTTCACACACTTCAGGAAACTTTAATCCAAGGATTTAAAACAACTGAACGCGAAGTATGACGGTTGGCGTGTGAGCAATCTTGCGTTTCAATCGTAGGCTTCCTGCCACTATGGAGTAAGTAGGCAATAAATACCACTTCAACGCTACGCTACGTAATCCGAACGAGCTTCAAGGAAAAAAAATAGCAGCGTTTTATTACGGGTATACATTTTGAATTCATCGAAGTGGAAATATGATTTGTTATACGATTTTTTTTTATCCCTTTTCTCAGTTCCTTCTTTAGTTTGTTTTGTTGATTTCGAGGTGAGTAATTTCTGCCTTTGTCTGGGAATGGAAGTAAAATATTCCAGTGGTTATTTGAGTTTGATAAATTACAGTAGAATTCTTGTAGACAGCGGTTGTGAATAGGGTTAAATCACTTTATGTAAATGTATTGGAATAGAATTGAATTCAATTTATTGTAGACTAAGTACATAAAGTTGAAGTGTCTGCTTGTAATGTCGAAATAACAGTAATTTACAAAATAAATATATGATTGATTAAATAATATTAACACGAAATTTTGTTCCAGCTAATCTCCTAAATAGTTGGACCGACTTCGACAGGACTTTAGCTGACAGATAGCTGAGGTTATTAAGGAGTTACTTACGCGACCCTTATAACAAAATAAGAATTAAGGTTTCGCGCTAAAGAAATAAGGCATCGTCATAGCCGACATTGACGTAAACCAAGTCGCGGGAATAAGCTAGTTAGAAATAAGCACTTCGTAAGACTTGTTTTAACCGAAACTAGTTACAATAAAACACTAACACCAGTAGACATATTTTCAATCCACTTACAATTTGCAAAGAGTAATTGCCTGAACTAGGTAAGTACCTACAAGATTCCTACATAAGGAATATATTTCGCTTCCTACTTTTCAACACAATGAAATACGAGAAAATTATCCCAAAAATATGACTGTGTAGCAATCTAAAAAACTATTCAGGTCCCAGATAAATCAACACCAGTCATCCTAAACGGTGTACTAGTTTACGAGAACAAATAAAAGTCATAAAAATCTTCAAGGCGGACCCAAGTATGATTTATGTTTTTATTTACAAAGCTGTTCAATTTCAGAACGAACCCATTTTGGAGAACTTCAAAGGGACTCCAGTTTCTTACAGATTGTGAGCCTGTGCAAACAACATGTATTTTAAACTTTTATTTGAATTTACTTAATTACTTTTATAATAAAATTCTGAAAGTGTTTTTGAAACGCTGAAGGCTAATTTGATAATTATATGACTTTTAATATCAAGTCAAATAAGTAGTAGTGCTTTTTGTGAAGGAGCTCGTCCGGGGAAGTACTACCACCATACTTATTTCTGCCGCAAAGCAGCGTTGCTGTGCTCAAGTTTGAAGGGTATGGGTGTCGCCGTAATTACAGCACATGAGACATTTTAACTTTGTTTCTGGGATGGTAACGCATCTGTAAGGCCTCTTGTATTACAGATCTATAGGCAGCTGAGACTACTTAACATCAAGTGGGCTGCTTGTTTGTCATCCAACGACATAAAGATATCCCAATCTTGTCTCAATATTAAGAATGAAAATCCTGGTAACATAAAACGTTCAAATTGCAGTCGCAATCTCATGTCAGGTACATTTAATGTCAAAAATAAAGCCAAATTTGAATTATTTTTGACAAACTGACTGAGACTTGCATTAGAACGCGATCATTATTAAAGCTATCGGAATTACCCCTTAGGGTTTTTCAGGCATCGTTTGAGACTTGATGTAAACTAACACGGTCATAGCACACGGGTGCTGGTTGAGACTGAAACGTAACTGGGTCGTAGCAAAATGTTACACCCTGTATATGCAAATGTATTCTTTGAAGCTTCTTTCAGTTTTCATTCGGGTTTTTAAGTAGGGTTGTCCCTTATCTTTTGTTATAAAATACAAAGGTTTTAAGGTAATTCTGTTGAGGTTTTTATGAAGGTTAGTGTTTGAAGTGGGGTTTTGGAGTCTAGTCGCCTTTGAATTAGCTGTAAGTTAGCGGATAAGCATTGATAATTTGGTTGTAAAGATTGACTGAAGTGGGATTTTTCGTTTGTTCATAAAAGTGTAGGTTTTATTAATAGATATAGGAACGAATATCTACTAATGTTTGGGGAAATATTATAGATATTTGTTTTTGTTTATTTTATTATATGTATAGTTATTGAGTGGGGACTCAATAACTATATACAAGAACAAATATATAAACACAAGATAGAGATGGAGATAGAGGTAGATGTAAAGATGAGTATCCACATAAATTAGTTAGTCTTGTTTTCTTTTTAACCGACTTCAAAAAAAGGAGGAGGTTATCAATTCGACTGTATTTTTTTTTTTTTTTATGTTTGTTACCTCGAATTTCCCGACTGGGTGAACCGATTGTCATGATTCTTTTTTTATTTGAAAGCTGGTGCTTCCCGTGTGGTCCCATTGTCACCATTTCAATATCTGATGATGGGATCTTGTAGAAATCGGGGGAACTCTTCAATAAATAACAGCAGATTAACCGCGATTGTTGCTATAGCATATTTAAGCATTGTTTACACCATCACACAATATAACATCACGCCTGTACTCAAGGGTTACACAGATGTATACAGTAGTATTTAAAAATTTCTCATCCAAGTAAACGAAATCGCATATTCTGCTTTCTTATGACTTTTTAGTGGTGTCTCGTTAATTTACATAACATGACAGTTTTTTCATGGATTTGGATGACAAGAAGTTGATACTAAAAAGCGAGAAATAAAAAACTTTTTTACAAAAAAATTACAACCGCCTTCAAAAACTAAAAAGAGAAAAATAACTTTAGCTTTGGAAGTCGGTGGCAATACAAAACAACAAACAGAAATAAAGCCACTGACTTCCAAAGCTAAAGTTATTTTTCTCTTTTTAGTTTTTGAAGGCGGTTGTAATTTTTTTGTAAAAAAGTTTTTTGTAATACGTAGTCATGCTGTGTACACATATTTAGGAATACAGTCTCAACATGAAATTTAATGAATCAATAACGAACAAAATATCCTATAACAGCTGGCCTTTACTTTAACCAGAGCCTATAGATTACCATCAAACATAGCAATGTCTCCACTTTCTTGGTTACATTTCCAATTGAAGGCGATACGGAGAATAATTTTGATATTACTTTGTGTAAGATTTTAGTTTAATTGTTAAATAAGTAAATACATTATATTCGAAAAGTACAAAAAAAACCTAGCCTAACCTCCGACAGATTGATATAAAAAGACATTACAATACTGTCAATATTACACGTAACAAAAAAAAAAAAAAAAAAACATATTACAACCAAGACACATTCTAAAAATAGACAAAGACTTCATTACGATTCTGAAACAAATTCGCGTTCATAATACAAAGGACACACATATGGAATAAGAAAACGCGAACATTCTAAAACAAATGAATGGGCATTGTTCATTTTTTTTTATAAGTTGTAATTAAAAACCCGTTTCGAGGAATAGCGTCACTGAGCATTATGGACTAATTAATAATGAAAAATATTCATATTTTACTGATATTTTTGATAAAAAACGATTGACCTTCATTGCCCTTCAAATTAGGTCAGCGCTGGTCAGTTTTGTATCGTTGCCTCAGAAAATAAAAAAAAGTAAGTGGCAAGTATTGTCAACCAGTTGTCAAGTGTCAAATTATAACGCAAATGTCAAAAGTTTTTGTAACATAATAACAGTTTAAAGTTTTTCAAAAATAATATTATTCCTGCGACTTTCCTAATAATCTTGTTCCATTATTCCGACACTCGACAATTTTTATAGTGTAAGAGTTATGGAATACAGGAAGTGCTTTGTTCCAACTTGCAGTAATAATAGCAATAATAGTCCAAACAAAATTTTTGTCCGTATAAGGGAAGATTTACGAGAAAAGTGGTTTATCATCGCTCATTGTGGTTTAGGAAACCGAACAATAAGGTCACCTCGTCGATTGTTAACACCTTAAAAAAGCACTCTCTGTTTAAAATTAACAGTTACGGTTTGAAATTTTCAATTTTAGATTTGTTTATGTATGAGTTATGTTATGACGCCTATTGACGTTTGACAGACGTTGTGTTGACAGATTTAAACTTTTAATTATGTAAATAGTTGGGCAAAGACACAATCTTTTGAGCCAATGATGACGTCATCTATTTTAAAAAATATATATATTTGAATATTTTTTTTAAAAATAACCATTGAGCCAATCATCAAAATATTCAAATTAGTTTCTCAAAATGGTCTAAATTTTTAATAAATAAAATAAAATGTAGTGGTTAAAATTTTTAAACTATCCCCATTATTTCCCAACATTCATTTTGTTCGTGTGCAAATCCCTGACAATCAAGTACTTTGGACTGAGAAACGTGATTGAGTTCCAAGTTCTTAAGTTGATCTCGACAATACCCGTGTGTTCTTGGCCCAATATACACAACCAACTAAAGGTTAGTTCACACCGACACCCGACGCGACGCAGCACGAACCTTCATGGGGTTATCCGAACACAAGACACCGAAAAAACCCATTTTTTTTGCATAGTCTGGCGTATTGTTATTGGCGTATTGGTATTGGTGGTACATATTACAACCCTGAAAAAAAAAATTGAGTGTATAAGCAAGGGTTCAAAAAGAAATACTTATCTATTCATATTTCATGACAATAAAGCAGTATCATGGTAAAGAAATCGCAAAGGAGCGCATAGAAATAATTTTTCGACGCGTATATCTCAACATTTTTAGCGCAAACTATATTTTTTTTTATGTAATGTTATTAGAGGGAATTTTATGAACTAAAGATACATGTAAAAAATATTCCACTGAGCCGTGTATTTGATTCTCAATTTAATAAAAACCTCAAAATTTCTTGATTTTGGTGGCTATTCGATACAATGATGCGATGCGTTGTTGTCTTATTTGCTTACCATAGGTCCTTAATAGAGCCATTCAAAATATACCTCTATTCACTACACAAAAAGGTACACATTTCATTGTGACAATTTCATAGTGAGAAGGTAACAACGTAGGTACTCAGAATTCAAACAATGAAATATGTAGCTTTTCTTGTACTAAATAAAGTTATATTTTGAGTCGCTCTATTAAAATGTGCGCACAGCGTTGCGTCGTGTCACGTGTCGGTGTGAACTGACCCTAAGGTAACTAAGTTCGAAGAGAACCGTAATTGTACTAAGTTTTCTTCGGTTGTATACGCAGTGGGGGTCGCGTCAATTAGTGTAATGTATTTCAGGTTTGCTATGTACGAGTTCATTTGTTAATAAGGTCGACTTTTAATTGGGTTCTTATTCTTTTATATGTCGTTGTGTTGAATTTAAAATGATAAAGTTAGTTTTGTACTATGTAGTTATATTTGTATAGCTTATTACTGTCGTGATGGCCCAGTGATTAATGCGCCCGCCTCTCATGATGCAGGTTTGATACCGGGCGAGTAGGAACCCATATTCTATTCAATTCCATCTACTTAGACTGCGTACGTGACAGTTAATTTAATTTAATTCATTTATTTGGACTTAGCATTTTTTAATAGAGCTACAGATTTTTTATGAATGGATCTAAAAAGTTTATTCTCAGGGTGTGAAATCATTAAAATGTATTTTTATTTCTAATGTATTAAATAAATTCATCAACTACACTTCAAACCGATTTAAAAAATATTTCACGTATGGACAGCTACACAGCAAATAACTAGGCCACATTTTTATTCATTTTTTAAATAGTAATCCGAATTTAAATTCAAATGGACAAAGTCGCTGGCAAAAGCTAGCCGTGTATAAGAGGATTAATTATTATTGTATGAAGAGGCGGTATGACGCCAAATATATTCGTAAAGGCCTAGGCAGTACCTAATACATCAAAGTCAGGATTACAGCCAAGCCATTCAGGGATAAACGCCCAGGAATACAAAATTATATTAACGCTTCTTTTAACCCTTATTTATACATTTTCCAGCGTACATAACAGCCCCATTTCTTTGCCTTAGTTCTTGCCCCTAATCCTACTTTTGTTCAAATCTCTTTGCGTTGTATAAAATTCCTATAGATTTTGAAGCTGTTTTTTTTCCAGCCAGATTTTAGAATGCACGGTTAGTAGGTACCTTTTTGGTCAGAGGTGAAAAAATCTCATGGATGTTCCTCGCCTTGGGTGAATCGAAGGGGTCTGTCCGACCCTTCAAAATTAAAGTTCAAATTCAAAATAGTTTATTGTGTATTATAGGTTCATAGGATTTGTTAGATAAAGCTACCGCCTCACTAATAATATCCGTAGTGTTCCCTTCCAGCAAAATTCCAGCCATCTGAAAAATTGAAAAAAGAAATATTTTCGAATAAATAAATTTTAGCAAAATGTATAAGTAAGTTTAGGGCACTACCCTAAGAGCCAACACAAACAGAGCAGCAAAATACTTGACCAGTTTCAATAATTAACTAAAACGTAACAGACATAGAGTTCAAAATTGCGTGTAATGAAAACAACTTTTTCGATTACTCGTGCGACTGTTGTGTACAAGTATAACCTTGGAACAACCATGATAGGCTTTACCAAAGTTCTTCCTGCTAATATTATTATTATAAACAAAATGGGACTGCCTCGTTGGTCTAGTGGTCCTGAGCACGACTGCTACGCTAGAGGTCCTGGGTTAGATTCCCAGGTCGAGCAAAAAGTGTTGTTGGGTTTTCCTACGAAATTCTCAGTAGCAGCTCGGAGTCTGGATTTGTGCCCGGTTAATGGCAATAGGCTCGCCCCCTATTACATGGGTCCTAAATATACCGGCGAACTGTGGGTGTACATTGGTACACCTCTGCCTAACCCTTCGGGGAATACAGGCATGATGGTATATTTATTTATTTTATATAAACACAATAGGGATGAACTTTTGTTACGATTTACTTAAACTTATCAACAGAATGACTTGTTTTGGCACACATATAGATATAAAATCTAGTTTAACACATGGGATATTTTTACCTCAGTTTTGTTTACCTTAACTGATACTGTGACTGCCCCGTTGGTCTCGAGGTCGCAAGCATGACTGCTTAACAAGTGGTCCCGAATTCGATTCCCAGGTCGGGCAAAAAGTGTTATTGGGTTTTTCCATTAGGAATTTTTCAGTAGCAGCCCGTATAGCACGTAAAGCCGTTGCTCCTGCGCCTGATCTCTCTCCGGTCGTGTCAGATTGCCGTCCGATCGGGCTATGAGAGTAAGGGAAGAGGCAGTGCACCTGTGTTTGCGCACTCACTTGTGCACTATAATATCTCACGCGTACGTGACTAGTCTGCATTAAGATTTGCCGCCGTGGCCGGAATCGGTCTGGAGAAATTATATTATTACATTAGGACCTTAATTAATATTATAAAATCTACGCAGACAAAGTTAAGAGCAGAGACTAGCTACATATAAAATATAAGAGTCCATCAAATAAATCTAAAATATTATCTTAGGAATGAATAAACGAATAGATGAGATAGTAGACGAAATTCCTTGCTAGTTGTCTGCATGTTTTTGACGACCTACCCTTGTAAGGTCATGTCTTACGATCTTCATTACTCTTTCTGATTGAACAAATATAATAATGAGAAAATTAAGTTAATTTAGTTCCCAAGTTAATGGTTTACTTGAATAATGCCTGTATAAGTCTAAGAATAAGTCTGAAATAACCAATCCGACTTGAGTAAGCGTAGTGATAAATGGTCATGCCTTCTCTATATGAGAAGACGCTTTTGCTTTGCCGAGGGGCAATAATAGGCTGGTATTGTTTCTGTTATTATTTTTTGCCTGCGTCTTCGTCCGCGTCGACATCAGACATAGCGAATGCAGATAAACTCGCATATTAAAAATAGCCTTATATTGTTGCTTTTTAATGCCTTTGGATGGCAAACCAGCCCACGGCCAACCTGATGTTAAATGGTCACCGCGACCTATATACATCAGCTGTGTGATTCTGTAAGACCTCGTTCTAAATTTCGAATCTGAATCCGCTGTGACTTTCTTGATTGGCATTCTAAAAACTCGGTTGATAATTCGAATTTACACTAGCGCCACTCTTGCGAGCATATCAGCGAGTTGAACTAAATTGACGGGGAAATTTTAACAGATAAAGTATGAGATCACGTAAGAAGTGGCATTCTATACGGTAATTCCACCGTCACTTCGACGCTCACTTCGCACTTCAAAGTGTCAAATAAATCAATGTCATTTTGAACCTTAAGCGAAGTGAGGGTGAATATTATAGCGACGTGGGATGCGAGTTCATGTCTGAATTTTACAGAATCGATATCTGCAATACCAGAGGCTTTGCAAATGTGTTGCCATCCTAGACACAAACTTGAAATGGTTTAAGCTTGGGGCTTAAGCTTAATATGTACCAAAATTTGTATCAAAATCGGTTCAGTGGTTTAGCCATGAGAGAGTAAAATCAAATAACCATAGCATACCTATACAATAATATTAGTTAAGATGGATGTGGATAGTAGTATTTTCTCAGAATATTTTGCTAATATAGCTGAGTTTATGTGGCAGAACCGCCTAGAGCAAATAACATTTGATTATCAGTATACCAACCAATAATATCTGACCTAAATCATGAGGATAAACACAATATTACAAGTATTAGGTTATGCACTATTCTGAATTCTGCAGAATAGTAATATCAGATAATTATTATACACCTATACTATATCTATACTAATCTTACCATCACCATCACGCCTGTATTCCCAGAAGGGTTAGGCAGAGGTGTACCAATGTACACCCACACTCCACAGTTCGCCGGTATATTTAGGTCCCATGTAATAGGGGCGAGCCTATTGCCATTAACCGGGCATAAATTCAAACTCCGAGCTGCTACTGAGAATTTCATCGAAAAACCCAATAACACTTTTTGCCCGACCTGACTACTAATCTTCTACACTAATATTACAAAGAGGAAAGATTTGTACTTTTTTTTTATCCCTCTGAAGGTGGCGGACCAGCTAAAGGCCCACCTGATTTAAAGCGGTCGCCTTTTGTATGTTAAGAATAAACTTAAAGACGACTAAAATAAAAATAACTAACTAATAAATAACTAAAAACTACTGGACCAATTTTCGAAATTCTTTTGCCATTAGAAAGCTACATTATCACTGAGTAACATAGGCTATATAACATTACGCTACAATGCACGGGAGCGGAGCAGTAACCATAAACGTTACTTATGGCGGGCGTAATAAGCCACGCGGACGAAGCCGTGGGCAGTTTGGTAGTAGATAAATAAATGTGGAATAAAACATCGTTCACAATCGCATTATTCATAATAATAACTTTTACCGTAGATTCATTGCTGATTTTAAAAACCCAAGCATTTACATTTTACATCGATTATTTTTAATAAAACAGATGTTCCACACATTTCGGCCAGGTGTTGCACTTTTGCATAAAACCGCAGATTTTTTTTAAATAATCAACTATCTGGGGTATCTAGAATCAAGTAGGTACTGAATCCATATTAAAGTTTTCGTTATAATGTCCCTTTCACTCCAACAATTAAATATGTTTCTTATAGTTTAGTATACAGGGTGAAATTGAATAGATGCGACAAATTTAACTATACAATATTACGTGTTATCAAGAAAATTTTGATCATACCAAAAGAAAAATTAATAAACTTTTATTAGTGTTACGAAAAACGTTAAAAAATTTAAAGTATCAAAGAATTTAAGTACATTCTTTACACTAGCAAATAAATTAGGTAAATGACCGCTATGAACGGCAACGTTTAATAACATTGTAGTACTCCACGACAATTACTGAGGACTGCAATGAGTCGGACGAGATTTCTTGATATTTTAATTTTTCTTATTTATTTAGCTTATTTTTTTTTCTGGAATGCCGATAATTTGTATTTAAATGAAGATAACAAGATCAATGGACCATTTTAAAACGATAATCACTTAATTTTTTTTAACAATTTAGATTGTAGAAAAAACATTAAATAATTACTATGTTACTGTAACTGAAGCTCCCATTTCATTTTGTCGCATTTATTCAAAGTCATCCTGTATAAGAAACTATTAATTGAAAATAGGTCGCAAATCCCTATTACAGTATTTAAACCTCTCCACAGTTCCCACATTTTACATCATCACTTTTTCATTTAAATATGAACCTTAAAATTAGAGCCAACAAAATAAAAAATGGCCTAACTTAAGACCCTATCGCTCACTGGTAACCCTCATAATTATCTTCTTTACAAATATAAAATTGAACGAACTCAATAAATTCATTTTAAGTATTCCAATTATTGAATGAAAAGTAATAACACAGTACGAAAAACCTCTCCTTTCGCAATTATGATAAATTGAAAGAACTATTATTAACGCGCGCTCAAAAAACACGAGACAAAGAATTTTTCGCCCACTGAGACGAATTGGATCAAGAATTCAATGGATCAAATGAAGGCTTCATGAGTCACATCGTATATTTGAATCGTTCATCAAGCTTAATGGAAAGGTTATGTAAATTTATGTCACGAATCTACATAATAATATTCACCTATATCTACTAATACAGATACTAGTAGTAATATACTAATACGAACTAATAATAATCTATTATAAAAAGGTAAAGTTTGTTTGTTTGTAAGAGATTGGAAGTTCATGTCCAATTACAAAAAATATTGCACTGATAGAAAGCTATAAATTGCCAGGTGTCACACGCTATAGTTTTAAAGTTGATTTACTTAATTCTGACGTTGAAACAGTCGCGGGTAAAAACTAATTAGTTCAAAATAAACAAGACGGTAATACAAATAATAAATATAATAGACTAGCTATGGCCCGCGAATGCGTTCCCATGAGTTTGTCTATTGTATACTTACCTAAATATTTGTATAGATTAGGAAAAAAAATGCCTATAGCTGACTAAAAGATAAAGTAGCTTCCTAATAGCAAAATAATCTTCGAAATCAAACCAGCAATTTCGAAGACTCGCACATTCAAACAAAAAGCGAAACATATAAAAACAATTAAACACTAAGTACAGAAGGTAACAATTCAATGGCATCTAATTTATAACGCGGTAGACATCAAAACCATCAGAGCAAGATAATTTAGGGTTCGTATTTTGCGAAGATTATTCACAGCTGGCTTCCCTCACCCGACTGAATAGCTTTGTGGTTAGAGGTACATATGTAAGGTCCTCGGAAGGGCGCTGAGGGGACAAAGCCAGAGGTAAGCCAAAACAGGGCATTTACACTGTAAATTCTTAAGTTTATTATCAACATTTACACCATGTCCCGTTTGCCTTATGTTTCGAAGTTTACATCCCTGCTTTCGTGATGTTTATGATCTGTTTACATGAGTGGCGAGGTCTCTATACATCTCGATTCCTATCCTTCGGAAGTTGAAACTTGGCAAGTACCAATGTGATTATTTCAAATCATATTAACACGTTCTTTCTAAGATTATCTTAGATATCACTGACATCAGTAAAGGAAAACATCGAGAGGCATCGCAAAATAACCCTGCTGTCTTGAGCAACCGTAGTGATTAACGCTCGTGCCTTCTCTATAAGGGAAGAAGCATGTGAGCCGCAGTGCGACAACAGTAGGCTGGTATTATGACAATTAATTAAAGAATGAAGCAATACCTGCTTCGACTTCCCTTTTAGAAAAATTGACCTTTTGCCACTGGTACACACCACATGTTTGGTTTCCAATGCCATAAGCTCGTCTGTTTTATCTTTATTCGACTCAAAAACCGCAACTGTGACATATATACTGTTGGTTTTTGGTGCGGTTTATTTTTTTAACGGTCAAGCTGTAAAAATTTGATGCGAGGCCTGAGTTCGCCGATAATATAAACTGTTTTCGTTGTCACTGGCACCACTGTCAATGGCAAACGATAAATTAGTCACTTCGTGCTGTAGTGCAAATAAAGTCGTGTAATTAATAAAATAATTAAAATAATAAAATTTATTAACCGTTGTTACAATGGTTACTTTATAATGAGGTTAACATAATATTATTAAAATAATTCCGTAATATTTGGCGGTCTGCTTTTGCATTTATATAAAATGGTAGTCGTCAATTATTCAGTGGTTTTGTTCTGTTTTTACTTTAAGTACAACAGTTAAAATAATAATATTATACAACGCAATATTTTGTGCCCTGTTAATGGCAATAGGCTCGCCCCCTATTACATGGGACCTAAATATACCGGCGAACTGTGGGTGTACATTGGTACACTTCTGCCTAACCCTTCGGGGAATACAGGCGTGATGGTACTTTTTTTTTTTAAAAAAAAACAATAAATTTTAAAGAGGACAATAATTAAAATATAAAAGAAAAAATAAAGCACAAATGTACAATAAAAACAAAACAAATTATATCATGACTAGCTCTGCCTGTGACTTAAACTTAGATTTTAGAACTAAGCCAAACTTCAGAATTATCCCTCAAAAACACGAAATCGGGAGCCTATAATGCCTAATCTAATCATGCTATGTGCTAATCTATCTCTGTGCCAAATTTCATCCAGATTCGTTTAGATCTGACGTAATTGAGGAACAAACATCCATACATCCAAAATAGTTAGATGCCAATCAGATACATTTTTATTTCGTTATTATTTCCATCTGTTATTAATTTTTAAGATCTCAAAACACATGATTGCTGTATCTATTGAACAAGAAAGAACGTTAATAGGCCCCCAAGAAGCAACATTAAACTGTTTAAGACAACATTATAAAAGTCGAACGTCCCATTAACCGCTAAATATGTCTGCAGCTGTATTCTTTATGTTTTTCAACGGAAACACTATAAATCAGTCGTTGGGGGCAGTCTCCACTATTGGCCATGTTAGTCGTAAAACGTTTTGATGGCCGCGGAGCATGGGCCCATACATTCCAAACACATAACTGTTCATCCATGTCGAGCAGCTTTTTCCCTTCCCTAATCGTAAAACTATCTCTTTGAGTAATTTCTCCGAATGGCTGACTTCAAAAGGACATGTATTTGATTTGAACAAGTCCTTTTGAAGATTTTTGATGGTTTGTTTGTCGTGAGCAAAGAATTTAATTGTTCGGAAAACATCTAAAATGTAAATGTTTATGAAACAATCACAACCCTTTGTATGTTTTATTCATAATGGGTGGGAAAGTGAAAAAAAGGGAACAAATTAAAAGAAGTCCGGGTTCATTTACTTGTAAATTATGTAACAGGTAGGTGGTTTGGTAAGTACTGCCCTGATAACAAAGAATGCAGTAATCGACATTTTTGTGATTTTCACTTTTTTCCAGAAATGGCATCCCAGGAGGTTCATGCACATGAAAAAAAATTATTTTCATAAAAAAATTCACTCGAAGTATGTTTTTTATGATATGATTTTTGCCGTACTTGCATGAAAACTGCTTCAATGATAAGAAAAAACGCAGTATTAAGCATGACCTAAGAAAGAATGCAGTACTTGCAAGAATAAACTAAAACAGAATGCAGTAATATCCACTACTTTATTGTTTTGTTTTACATCCAGTAGACAAATTGCTAAATCAAAACGCAGTACTCCACATTACTGTATTTAAGTGTAGTAAAGACTTGCGAAGTCGTAGCTGTAGTCGTAGCAGTGCGATCCATTGCCGCGTTTTGTCTTAGTAAATCAGTTCGGCGACGTCATTCGGTGGAGTAATACGAATACGAATTTGCAAAAACATGTTTTTTTTTACTTCACCCTAATGCTGCATATTATAAGAACATAAAGTAGGTTTTTAACATCCGCATAGTTTACTCAATACTTTATTTGCATTCCACGATGTAAAAACTTAGGTCGTAGCTAAGAAACTAAAAAAACCTTAACCTTAAAATGCACCTATATAAATCGTTGAGAAGACACAGTACACTTCAACTTAGTTCCGAGCATATAATAATGGCAATAATTACTAAAAAAGAATGCAGTAATCAACTTGTGCTAAGACACAATGCAGTAATACGCGCAAGTGCTGCATTTAGTTTTAGTATCCTGTGACTCGGAAACGACCTGATAATAAACCGAAACGCAGTAATACGTATTATAATTGCATATATTAGTAAATTAAATAAAGGAAAATTATCTTGTAAAAGCTTGTTTTTTTCCCGATTTTTTAGATATATAATAAGGCCAATAAAATACGAACAACTGGCTCAGATCATATGAAATATGTTTTTTGCGTTTATCTCGGAACCGCCATTTTGCGATTACTGCATTCTTAGTTATGACGGCAGAGTAGGTACGGTCAACAAAAGAGATAAGTAACCAGGGTGTCTGATACAGTTCAAATTTCCGTCGAAACTGATAGATATCTGCGTATTTAATTTAATTTTAATTAATTAACTGTTTGTTTTCTAACTATTAAATCAAATTTTAATTGAATCCAACCTTCAGCGACAAAAAAAAACTTATATGGACGGTGACGGATGGATACTTATCTCTTTGGTTGACTGTACTTACTTACAACTTTTTTTTTATTTCTCCAAAATTAAACGGTTTCGTAAGGGGTTCCCACAGTCTGAGATTAATTATTAGGAAAATTAAGATTTCCGCAATAAAACGTCGACTTTATGTTGTGGAAAAGTTTTATTTTTTTATTATGGCGGAGTTGGTAGCCTGCGGACGACTTTTTTTTTTACAGTACCTTCTTTTACCTTGTAACAAAAGTTGAATCGAGGTAAGTTTTAATGTTCAGTTTAATTTATTGTACTGCTTAATTGGACCTAAAGTATTAAAGAAATACATAATAATGATTATAACAGTCGAGTAACCATACCCTGTACCTAACTATGCTTCGAAAAAAAATAATAATCTGGTAGTATTTATTTTTTAATTTTAGTTTTTTCTTTCTTTGAGGAACATTCGCATTACAACTTAGATTCAGTCTGTCAAAAATCGATATATTTTACGTACATTTTTGACAAGCTTTTGACATTGACAGTCGCTGAGATGAGATCACCATTTATTATGTAACGTTTTTAAACAGTAATATTATAATCCTGTAGTTTTGAACAACACAAAAACAATCAAAACCAATCATTATAAAGAAACTTAAACACCAGACCGAAAGCGATTTTCAAACAAACGCGATAAAAACGTACAAAAAAAAAAGAACAATTGCCACTCGTCCAACGTATGCGTTCACACGCGCCGCCTCTCCTTCACGCCTTTATAGGAAATAAGAGAGCGTAACACACTTTTATACCACTGCATACGCTCAACTAGAACCTAGATAGTGTCATCGTCGACACTTGTCTGACCTATTTCGCTCGGCTCACTCCTGCAGCGCAAGTATGTACTTATGTAGCTGTGTATCACCTGATCAGTGGGTTTGCATCTTTATATCTAAGCGAGAGGTTTAGTATTCATTTTTACGTCGAATAGTTGTTACGTTTCATGATCGTGCGTTATGTTATCTTGATTGAGATAGGCGTGAATTGCAAGCATTGAACAACAAAACATACATTGATTCTTATATACATGAACTAGTAATACCCAGCGGTTTTACCCGCGTCAAGTTACATCTATGGTTAAAAGGCTTAACGGGCTTTCCAATTCACGGGGGTGCCACACCAAAAACTTGCAAACTCCTAGCTGCTACTGACAAAATTCCTTATGAAAAAACCTAAATTCAGTTTGTTCGACGTGGGAATCGAACCCAGGACGCCAAGCACAGAAGTCTCTTTAGTAACCTGAGACCAAAGGAGCAAAAAGCAAGTTAAAATAGTTTTAGTAATACCGTAATATTATTATCGTTAAACGACATTTCATTTTAAATTGGTCCTTCGATACGAATTCTCCATTTCTTCCTAAAGATCATAAGACCAGTTTCAAAAAGGAAGTATGTAAAATAAAAATAGAATCCAATTCAATAGAAAACCCATCTGGCGTTAGAACTAAGAGTAAGTACAAAGAGAATCGTGTTTACGGATCGGATACCACAAAGAGATTTTTGAGAGCGTAAAAATAAAAACTGTGTGAAGATGGAAGATCTAAGTGAGGTTTTAAACATTAATTAGTATGAATTGGGTAGTTCTTTCGTATGCTCTCTTGAGAAATATTATTTTTGGACTAAGAATTGAGTTCTTTGAGACTGTATGTTTACTTACTGTTTGTTTATTTAAAGTACAGTCAAAAAAGAGAACTAACTTGGCTTGATAGCTGTAGATGAAGTTTTCTTAGAAACAGATGTTTTCAAATAGGTTTATTTCACGTCAAAATTTATATCATACTTGGAAGTTATTATTAATGTAATGATTTTAGAGAGAAAGACGCTGATGAATTTGAAATTTATTTAGGGATGGCACAAGTGACATATTTAGTTAGTTTGATGTAATGAATTTAATTATTAAGAGAGTAGGTATACTTATACTCGTTTTAATTATTAAGAGAGTAGGTATACTCGTCCTAGCGGAAAAGGCTCAAATGACAAAAATAATGAACATAAAATAAACAGCTTTTTTTATTTAATTAAATTGAATTCGAAGACGGTTCTGGTAACACATTTCAGCCGTTGACCGTTTATTACATACCTACTACCATTTATTGTTTTCCCAGTATTTTATTTTCTTTCTTTTTTTGGGCCTGGCCGTTCACGGTCGCTCGCAGAATAACCCACTAAAGTCTCATCACAAGCGGATCAATGGTTTAGAAACGCGTAGAGGATAAACATTACAAACAATAATTGTGATATATATATAGATGACGGTGAGTATCATATAAACATACCATCACGCTTGTATTCTCCGAAGGTAAGGCAGAGGTGTAACCAATATAAACTCACAGTTCGCCGGTGTGTTTTGAAGTGCCGTGTATTATAAGGTGAGCCTATTGCCATGAACCGCGCACCAATTTTATCTCCCAGCTTCTACTGAGAATTTCATAGGAAAACCCAATAACATTTTGCTCGACCTGGGAGTTAAACCTAAGACCGCTAGCGTAGCAGTCGCGCTCGAGATCCTTACTTCAGAATTAGTAGATAGACAAAGTTCACTTCCACCATTCACGATCTGAATAGCGATTCTGACGCTACAATAAACGTGGCCACCTACTGGGCCTAAGTAGTGGGTCCAAGTCAGCTCTTTCTTGTACTTAGAGACAACAACAACTAGCTTCAACTTTCTTGACAATTAAAATCCTGTAAATAGTATATAAAGGCCGTACACGAAAAGAAGAATGACTAAACAAAGTCAAAGTCAAACTCAAAGTCAAATCATTTATTTCAATTAGACCATTAAAAGGCACTATTGAACGTCAAAAAAAAAAATTAAAACTAATGAATCTAGTTGCGCATTCCAAAATGTAGTTTCGTATGGAGAAGAACGGGCAAGAAACTCCGTACATACTCTTACTAAATAAAATGAATGCCTTGACTTTGACTTAGTACAAATTATTAAAAATTAGCGACCTGACTGCGACTTCGTCAGCGTGACTTATTTCACCCGCCTTACGTTACATCTTTGGTAACTGTTCCGCTCCTGTGCGTATCATAGCATGATAATAACGTGCCTTTCTATGGGTAAAACAATTTTCAAAATCGGTCCAGAGATTCCCTTTCTATAACCTCACAAACCTTACCTTTCATAATATTAGTATAGATGTAACATCTATACAAAAAGATGAAGTATCTAGTATACAAAAAGCAGTGTTATTACATCAACTAGATAGATAAAGAATAATATAATGAAGTCTGATTCCCTACTATTTTTCTAGACTACCATTGAAAGTCACGATGATAAACCATTTGTAGACAAATCGAATCACTTTGATGTGGGTTGCCTAGTGCTCAGCCTAAGTGCTAAGGAATTTTCTGTTTCATTTGTATCATCGTTTATTCAGTAGTTAAACATTGTTTATTCAAAACTAATTTAAATAGTAAACTGATCCTTTGGGAAACATTGCCCATTTGTTCGTTAAAAAGAAAATTGAGTCGGTAATCAAAATCATTCCGCGTAAAAGAATTTAATGGTTTCCTGAAAACGAAACCGAAAAGGTTACCAGACTAATTAAAGCAAATTTCACTAACAATACTTTTAAGGTGTCTATTAATTAGTCCGAATTTCTCTTTTCCCTTTATTTTCTTTAAGGGGCTGACATTTTACTGGGCTTTAGGGCCGAACCCTCTGTGCCCTTTTAAAAAATCCCTCTTACGCCAGCTTTTTACATTGGCATACACCTTTTTAAATATTAATCACTTTATACACGGTGTTAAGTAGGATAGTAGGTGTTATTGGGTTGTTTATGTTTTTGGGACAAGCCCGCCTCAGTATACCCAAATAAAACTCCCGAAAGCCAGTAGCACCAGTCGTGACCACACAAAAAAACGCCGAGGCAATGAAGCTTAACGAGAGTCGGAGAAAAGATTCAACCGTCTTAGATCCCGCAACGAAATGAATCAGGAAAAAACAGCGGAAAAGTAAGAAAATATTTTTTTTCATTTCCTATCGTATCAAGCAGGAGACAGAGCAGAAATAGACCAATACGCATACATAGAGGCGTTTTGTACCTGAGAGAAGCAGAAACATTAATAAATGAGTCCTATAATGTATACTGTTACATTTGATTCCAATAGCAAGGTGTATAAGTAGAACAGCATAGTTTTATTCATTTACTACCGCAATCTATCAAACGACGTAATAACTAAACTAACAGCAAAATTCTTTCCCCACAGAAAGTAACACATTATCAGGTAAGGACAAAAATAAGCACATTTCTCGTGAACTAGAATGTCGCGTAGCGCTTCTGTTGCCATCCAACATTACACTGACAAAGATTGATGGGCCTCTAACCGTGTCTTCATCAAGTTCAACTCTCATTAGCTAGGTACATACGCCCTTAAGCGCGCACGCTAACCAGAACAGATGCGCCCTGTTCTATATTTAAAACATAATGCTGTACAGAAATAATTAGATAAGTGGCCTTTTTTGAAGGTTTATTTTTAAAAGAATTAATCTTGGCTCTGGTGCGTTGATTCTTTTTTGGTTTAGTTGTGTTTTGTTTTTGAATTAATGAATGTGTTAATAGAGTTGGACGGGGACGCGTTGGAGTAAAATATTAATGACATTCTTTTTGGAATATATCTGGAGATATATTATTTTACAGAACATTTTTACTCTATACGAGCTTAAGCCATTTATTTGCTTGAATATCGATTATCTCTAACGGTTTTTTTTAGTTATTCCTTTTAACATTATAGTTAATGGTTAGTGACAGTTCTGTCAAAATGGATCCACCGGTTTCGGAGATTAGTCGGAATAAACAGACATAAAGACGGATAGATATAAGAAGAAAAAAGAAAATATAAGAAAAAAGAAGAAGAATATAAGTATCGTGTAAACATTCATATTTATTTCACATTACAAACACACTCTTCTATTTTATTTACTTTTATAGACTAAAGCAGACAACCCTATAAGCTATTAGGTACTAGAAACGTGTTTAGGGTTACCACGCTCCCTTTTTATGACAAGCAACACTTAGATGGGACTTCAACCGGTTTATGGACGTATAAACGTCAAAAACATACTGAAATGTCGCAATTTTATTTTGTTACATTTTAAGTCTGAAAATATAACTTTGTTTTATTATTAACTCTAGCTTTTCCCGTTTTCGTCTGCTTATTTAACAGTTTTCACGGGCGCAGACGTAGTCGCGGAATAAAATATTGCTAATGTCAGGATTTGTGCCAGGTTAATGTCAATAGGCTCGCCCCCTATTAAATGTCACCTAAATATACCGGCGAACTGTGGGTGTACATTGGTACACCTCTGTTAACCCTTTGGCTAATACAGGCGTGATGGTGATGATAAGTTTGGATAACAATACGATGTCTATTTGCCTGTAGTGTTATGTAGAGTATATGCAGCTGTGCATTGCATTGTAGTGCAAGCCTGTCCATTACATTTATCTGACAGTTGTACCATATGCCCGGTATTACGGGCTCGAGTTGGAATGAAAGACTCGGCTATTTGGCCTTTACGCTCTCTTAATTAAAAACATAATTTCATTGGGTTTAATTTTTATTTGTAAAGGGGTTCGTTACAATGTTTTTTTTAAGTCGTATTATAACTATAGTAGTAAAAAATATATTTAATGAAAATGTTGTTTTTACTTTTCGTAGCAAATGTTGAAAACAACTTTAATTTATACTAGCTTTTGCCTGTGATTTTGTCCGCGTAGATTTCCGATTTATCTACAGACCTAAATTAGCAGAAGGGTACACAAAAACGTGTGTGCCAAATTTCAGCCAATTCCGTTCTTCAGCCATTTAAACATCAACGAGTAACATCCATCCATCTATCTATTCATCCTCACAAACCAAACTTTCGCGATAATACCAGCGGCAAGATATGATTCTATTTTTAAATCAGTACCAACATAACGTTTTATTTAATTTAAATAATGAAAAAAAAAAACAACGTTCTTTTTTCAAAAATGTCCCCTTCATACATAGTACATCACTCCGTCTAGCGCCTCCTATTCGTCCATGACGGCCGCCACGTGCGACGTATTACGCCTCTCATCAAGAATGAAATATGAGAATTTTTTTTACGTCTCTAAATAAACATTCTGTCGTTGATTTTATTTGTGATATTATCTATATCATAGTAAGATTTAATTTTGAAAAATGATACTATTGTTATTGTAACGAAGACTTTTTTCATTGGTCCAGTTATACATGATTAGACTTAGATTACAATAGATCACAAAGGGATGAAATTTTTCGTTGGATGGTAAAAAAGCTGTTTCAAACATTTTTGAACAGCAGATGGTAAAAGTTGTAATCCCGTATTTGGAGATTTGGTTTTTTTTTGAGATTTTGCAAAAAAAGAAATAACAATTAGTAACTGCTTACCTTTTCTTTGTGCTAAGTAACCGCTTATTTCACACCAATTTTCTCTATACAATTAGTTTATATAAAAACACAAATTGTACCAATGTGCTAAAAGACGGTAATATCTACCCCAAAAACATTATTTAAGTATCATTCAAAAATCTTTGACTTTAAGTTTGAACGAATAAACACGCTCGCTAGTTTTATACCGCCAAGTCCTTCCTGTCAACTTGACAAGCACCACATGCATGACTCTCATCGAGTGTGAAATATGAGCTGCCTAACTATAAATAGTTCACCATCCCCTTAATGGTCCGTTGTTTGGCTACCTCGTGGATTATACCGTCCAATATTTTACAGTTGTTAGCTTTTTGGTAAGCCCTAAGATTAGTAAAATTTGTTCGTGGTTTTGGATAAGCTTGAGTTATTGAAAAAGCTTGGTAGTGAACACAATTAATGTGAAATCGATGTTTTTTGTTCACAAAATGAAAGTATTTTTTTTTATATATTTTAAAAAGTATCAAAGTAAAACAGTACTTACTTTAATTGCTAGGTAAACGACGATGACCTTTCCCCTTATATTTTTAAGCAATTCTTCTAGGTTTTCAATTTTATTGAAATAATGGTTGTTGTTTAATATCATCAATAACAAAAGTTTTACTCTTCATTAAAATTGTATATTTTTTCAATTTTATTAAAACAATGGTTGTTATATTTTAATATCTTTAATAGAAAAAGGTTGCCTTTCTATTTAAACTTAATCTTATACTAAAGACCTGTCTTATTTTCGCACCAATCTACTAGTTAGTTCGTGTAAAATTTTTAACCTACAAAAACTAAAAACTTGCCCACACACATTGGTTGCCCAAACCATATCATCAACCACCGAACCTTATATCCGCGGTCCTTTTTCATACATTTTACAACAGAACGCGGACCAAAAGTCATAAAATATAATCTGGGAGCTTTATTATCTGCACGTGTGGGCTTATAAAGATAAGGTAAACAGTACTTTAGATTTATTGGACATTATAAATTAGTATTAAGTATGGATATACGTTTGATAGCCCGTTATTATTTATTATATTAGAAGAGGTCGTTGGATTTTATTTGATGGGATCTGTTCGCTGTTGTTTGGGCAAGGAAGCGAATAATAAAATATTGTTAAGAGGGCAATAGATGTGAGAGTAAGCGTGCGTACCTAAAGCTCGATTTATTCGATCGAGTTTCGATCTAAATGATCATATGTATAAGGTTTATTATTGTAAGGTGACACAATAAGGCGCAAAAAGATCGTAGTGATATAAGTACACGTACTTGCTAGTATTACCTAGCTTAGAAGTTACAGTAAAGGCGCGTTAAAAGTGGTCCTTTAAATTAAATTATTTTGAATTATTTGAATGCAGATAAGTAGTAACAAAAATACTGAATGGATTAAAGATGTAAATGACTTAGTTAATCAAAGTCAATCTATTTCAATAAGATTATTAAAAGGCACTTTTAAATGTCACTTATATTTAAAAAAAAACTAGTTCCCGCTTTTAAAATGTAGTTTTGCATGGAGAAAAAAAAATGTACGAGTACATTAAGTCAAGTGCTTCCTCCTACCTTGTTTAAAAAGTATCTTCTTAAGTAGCGCCACTTAAAACCATGTGCACGCTAGGCTTTTTTGACTGATCCGCAAAAAAAACAACGTTACCCCGTTTTTTTGTACATACAACTTGTATAGTGGGTTATATTGGTCCTACTGTTAGTATCCAAGGACCAACATGCTTCAAACTGAGAAACTAAAGTAATATAAGGACAAACAAACACAGGTTTCCCAACAAAGTTTTCCTTGAAACACATAACCAGTGATATCCAAGATAAACTTATAAAGTACTACACACCATCATGCCTGTATGGGAAATACAGGGGTGATCGTGAAGGGTTAGGCAGAGGGGTACCAACGTACACCCACAGTTTGCCGGTCTCATGTAATAGGGGGCGAGGCTATTGCCATTAACCGGGCACAAATCCAAACTCCGAGCCGCTACCGAGAATTTCATAGACAAACCCAATACCACTTTGCCCGACCTGTGAATCGAACCTAAGACCTATAGCCTAGCAGCAACCAAAAGGCTAACGAACCAGTTAGAATAAAATAAAAATAATTATATATGCCCTTCATTTATCCCCAAGAACCTTTTCTTACTAACCAAACTAATATGACGTCACTTTACTCAAACCATAATAACATGTTCGGTCATAACAGGGCTCGTTACGACTCGTCGAGAACATCTAAGAACGCTTGTGGGCCTCCAAAATAGTCCTCAAATTGTTATGTTACTAATAAAAACCCAATTAGTGTTATTACATCCGAAATGATGGTACTTTGTTGGCCTTCTGACTCTAATTGGTTGAATCTAATATAAGTAGGTACTTAGAATTGTATCTTAAATGTCAAACAAAAAGAAAGGCACAATTTTAGGCTCCTCGTTATCGAGTAATTGAATATCATTTACATAATAGGGACGGACTAGAATTAAAAAAGAAAGTCCTTCTTCCTTAGTGTAAAATCTTTATTTATAAGCTGGAGCTTTAGCATAATATAATTACGAAGCGAGTCTTAGTAAACGTGTCAAGTCTTGTAATTAAATGTCATGAACAGCGCTTCAAATTGTGCTAAAACCTAACACTGTAGAAGACATCTAAACTAGAATTGTAAAGGGAAAGGATTTAAATTTATTTTTTTCAAAAACTACATTTAATAACTGATTTTCAAATGTATTCAACTGAAAGCTACGTTATCAGCGAGAAATATAAGCAATATATTTTATTAAAAATTATAAAGATTCGTAAACAAAATCCATGCGAACGAAATCGCGGGCAAAAGCTAATTCGCAATAAAGAAACATCAACCAACTTTTTTGTCGTTAAAACAACCTAAGCAAAAACAACTTTAGACTTACGAACTTAAACAAAAAAAGTGTCTGAAAACAAAACTGTCAGAAACGAGAATGAGTATATTATCGTGTGCCTTGCTCACCGCAAACAACATTTGAAAAGCAACTCTAGAGGGTGGAATGAAGATTGATAAATCGTTGTTGGACCCATATCGTCCTTGGGGGCCCCTGTGGTATTTTTCATTTTATTTTTCAAATTCGCAGCTGTGCTCCAAGGTAAATAGACTTGTCTGCAGTTTTAAGTATTATAGGAGATTTTTTCTGACATTGCCTGACATTGATATTGTTTTGACAACTGCCTTGTTAGCCTAGTGGTCTTGGGTTCGATTTCCCAGGTCGAGCAAAAGTGTTATTGAATTTTTCTATGAAATTACTCAGTAGCAGGTCGGAGTTTGAATTTGTGCCCTATAAATGGCAATAGGCTCGCCCTCTATTACATGGGGCCTAAACATACCGGCGATCTATGGGTGTACATTGGTACATTTCTGTCTAACCCTTCGGGGAATACAGGCGTGATGGTATGATGATTTTCTGACATTTTTACAGCAGAAAGCGCTCTGTGCATTAGAAAGTTGCAGAGCTTAATGTTGTTTTGATTTCGCTTTGCGATATTATTTGTGCTGTCTGATCGTTGTTCAAGATTTGCTGTTTGTTGTTATCAGCTGTTGTTTGTTTAAACCCAATTAAAGTTTTGAACGATCTTGGAGCCGTTTTATGTATATTTCGACGATCATTTCGTATAATGATTTATGTTGTATGGTTGTATGTTACACTTCGTCTTCAGATCTCACGATAATCGTACTTTTTTTTTTCTGGGATAAAATGTAGCTTATGTTCTATTCCAAACTATAATCTACTTTTGTGCCGAATGTCATTGAGATCCCTCCAGACGTAACTGGCGTGATTGAGTCACAAATATCGATCCATCCAAACTTTCGCATTTATAATAAATAGTAGTTAGAATAATAAATAATTAAGAATATTTTGTATATTTTTAAATACACTTATCTGTATTACTTTTGTACGTATTTTTTCTGTTCTTTCTTTATATTTACAATGTTTCTATGTGTTAAAAGACATTCTACAAAACTGAGAGTTAGATACATGTTCTTAATATCATTTTATCATATTTTTGTTATGGAGCACACTTGGGTAATAGCAAGTCAAAGTTTTACTTTTTAAATGTTTTATCTAACGGTACAGGGGTCACGGGTGTATTAAACGTAACATCCATCTGTTGGCATGCCTGTAAGCACAACGTATTGCGCTCTATCATAAACAGTGCTTACAAATCATAAAAATACTACTTGAATAGTTTTACTAACATTTTCAGTCACTTAAGCGTATGGGACCCACTAACAAATAAGCATAATTATTTATGTTAACGTGGCTCTGGTTACCCTTTAATTTCAATGAATATAGTTATAGTTACAACTAGGTAATTACAACGTTGAAGACCTCTAACTGCTAACGATAATTGCTTACCTAAATTAATTTAAGCATTTAACTTTATTTTTGGTACCTTGTTATGATTACAATTACTTGATATTTGCCAAGTAATTACGGCATTTATACATGATTACGATGTTAGTATAAGTACCATCTTTACTAAGGATTACAAGTCAGCGTTAATGAATATTTTTTGGTTCACAATAAAAGGTATATTATTGTACTAGAAAGTAACACCATTGCTTTAAGATCAACAGTTGGGAAAAAAAAAAAAATTTTTTTCGTATTTCTCAGTAGCAGCCTAAAGTTAAGCCGAGAAGCGAGTAAAGTCGTTAGTCCCGGCTATCATTCGTAGATTTGACAGTCGTTACGGGTAGTCGGAAGCCCGACAGTTTGCTAACCAGTGTTACCAAGAAGTATCGTGTTACCCCCAGTAACTAGGTTGTGGAGGTCAGATATTCAGTCGCTCCAAGTAAAACTCTAGTATTCAACATTCAACTGCATCCAATTAGACTGGAAGTTGACCCCAATATAGTTTGGAAAAGGTTAGACAGATGATGAATGTCTTACAATCAAATAATTACGCTAACAAACTGTCATAATCATCTCAACCCTTAGTAGTCCAAAGCTGAGTATTGGCCTTCCCCAAGTTATGATAATATAATACTTAGATGGACTATGACTAACTTAGTCGTAAACTTAAACTGTAATGTTAAATGTTAAGCAATTATTAGTAAATGTCTAAAGTTTTAACTGAGCCGGTAGCCTAGTGGTCCTAAGCACGACTGCTACGCTTGAGGTCTTGGGTTTGATTCCCAGGTTGAGCAAAGTGCTATTGGGTTTTTCTTTGAAATTTTCAGTAGCAGGTCGGAGTTAGGATTTGTTAATGACAATAGCCTCCCCCCTTCCCCCATTTATTACATGGGAACTAACACATACCGGCGAACCGTGGGTGTACATTTTTACACCTCTGCCTATCCCATCGAGGAATAAAGGCGTGATGGTATGTATGTATGTATATCTATCTAAAGTTTTTTTGTTTTGTCCACAGAGCTTCTTCTGGGCACCCTTCGAACACACCAGAAGGCTGCTTGTGATGAGGAGATGGTGACGCTCATCTGTCCTCGAGGGACCACCATCAGCATCCAAGTGGCCCAGTATGGAGCCTCTGCTACCCAGGGGTCCTGTGCTTCAGACCTGGCAGAATACCAGCCTGTCGCTGTTGAAGTTGTTGGAGACACTTCATGCATATGGCCTAGCGCTTTACAGGTTAGTTGAATATTGAAAAAATAACGACCGTAGTAGATCTTTTCGCATTAACTAAATTAAATTGAATCTTATTACAAATAGTGTAAAATTGATAGTTGGCAATTTTTTCTCTTGAACCATGGCTAAACCCAAGAAAAAATAGGAAATGGTCTGAAAGCTTATACTCACAATTGAAAACGTTCAAGATCTAGTCGCATAATCTTGTCAAAAATATAAGTAATTTAGAAACATTTTTGACAGATTGAGATTAGAATGTGAACGTACCTAAAAGTTACTAGAACTACCCCCTTAGTTTTCAAATATATAACTCATTTTGTTTTGTCTAAAACCAGACCCTAAACGGAGGGCTTTGCTTGGTCTTAATTTAAAACTCTTTTTATTATAACGCCAAATAACATGTGACGTCACCACAAACACTTAATAAATTTATAATTAGTGACCAGTACAAAATTCCACTAAACGGCACACAAGTGGAATTATCGGCTTATTTGAGAGGTCCTCAAAACCATGTGCACATAATAAATGCGCAGCAAACTACGGAACCAAATTGATATTATCAATATTTGATTTACTACAATTACCTAATGTGAAGGCATGTTACACCCCGTTCTCCTGATTAAATAATCTGGGACCGCAAAATTACGGTTCGATAATATCGCATTTACGTATCCATTTTCCATGAATATAATCCTTTCAAACTCGGGCAGAATTCCAATAGGGCGTTAACATTACCAATATGTTTGATGAGAGTGATTTATTAGGTATATTATTATTAGGAAATACCGGATTAAGTTCGCATTATTTTAACCTATAAGTATGCTGTCTTATAATAGAAACATTATTAAATGGTTACGTTGTGTTTTAGAATAGATAACATCGATGATTTTGCGAAATTATGCTGATTAACATTTATGTTTCTGCGTAACAGTGTTTATCAAGATTGTTTACTGAATTTACATATTGATGAGTTATTCTAGAATTATACTTATAACATTAGGTATATGTCTCTATTTCTTGATAGTTGGGTTATATTCTAAGCATCCTACCTATGTGATTATAAAGGTTGCTCCTAAATCCAAAACTTCTGCGTACGTGATAGGCAATCGATATTTATGCAGGCGAAGGTGCGGGCAAAAGCTACTTTCAAATTACTCGGTAGAAGGGGCATTGTAATGAAAACTTGTACCTTGAGCAGCGAAAATTTTCGTTAGTTAAAAAAGAGTCAGCTAAACAAAATGATCAGCAGGTTTGTTTTTAAACTGCCCCGTTGGTCTCGTGGTTGCAAGTGCGACTGCTGTGCAAGGGGTCCCGGGTTCGATTCCCAGGTCGATCAAAAAGTGTTATTGGGTTTTTCTATGAAATTCTCAGTAGCAGCTCGGAGTTTGGATTTGTGCCCGGTTAATGGCAATAGGCTCGCCCCCTATTACATGGGACCTAAATATACCGACGAACTGTGGGTGTACATTGGTACACCTCTGCCTAACTCTTCGGGGAATACAGGCGTGATGGTATATTCATATTTATTTATTTTTATTGGTCTTAAAATGTCACCTTCGTGGAGTCTATATGTATAGAATTACGTACTAAACCTATGTTAAAAGTTTTTATTAATCATCATCATCATCATCATATCAGCCGAACGACGTGCATTGCTAGACATAGGCCTCCCCTTAAGATAGCCAGGATGACCGGTCCTACTCTACCCATCCCATCCAGCAATTTCCCGCGACTTTTACCTTTAACTTTCATTACGGTGGTAAAAATGTCAACCTTCCATCGTGAATACGATTTTCGACAAAAACAGAAACATGCCTACACACTACGTAACATAATTAAATAATTATAATTACCCGGGTAGATAACCCGTTGTATAATGATGTAAAATTATATTCAGTATTAAATAACACAGCTGCGTATCTTCAGGATAATCCTTTAATCGGCGGTTATAATATCGATGGAAAGCGATGGGGAGGTCTATTATGTATAATGAAGACCACACGCAAGTATCAGAACCAAGAATAAACTAATTGAAATAGCTTTTAATTAAAGTAATTCTACTTATGATCCAAGATTGAACTGCCTGGTTGGCCTAGTGGTTCTAAGCGCGACTGCTACGCTAGAGATCTTGGGTTCGATTCCCAGGTCGAGCAAAAGGTGTTATTGGTTTTTTCTAAAACCAAATTGAGAAAAAGGAGTGTCCATGGAGTTTCTTGCTCGTTCTTCTCCATAGAGATCTACGCTTTGGAACGAGCAACTAGCTTCAACTTTAAACTGTAACTTCTTGACATTCAAAAGTGCCTGTAAATGGTCTAATTGAAATAAATGATTTGAATATATTTGAATATATTTGAATATATGAAATTCACAGTAGCAGCTCGGAGTCTGGATTTGTGCCTGGTTAATGGCAATAGGCTCGCCCCCTATTAAATGGGACCTAAAAAAAAACATACCGGCGAACTGTGGGTGTAAGTAGGTACAGTAAGCGCTCAGAAATGGATACCCACGCTAAGGTTCACTTTCCTATGAACACGGGCGCGATCCAGTCAGCGCGTGCGCATGTGTGTTTACGAGTGATGTCTCAACATTCCACAGATAACACACACTAATGAACCATCGTCGCACTACGCGAAATGGCATTATATTTCTGTTTACCGTACGAGTCCTACCCGACGCGCGACGTATTCTTACCATTGCATTGCTAAATTTCGCATAATTATAACATGGCCTGGCAGCTGGTTTGGATAAGAAAGGGTTTACGATCATTGAATTTCGAGTTCAAATCTTATACTATGTGTGGCTGTTTTTTGTTTCTTGAAACCATAATAATGTTAGGCAAAATCTTTTTAGGTTTATGTTGAATTATTACGTATTCATGCTTGTTATTTATTTTTTATAAGAAGCAAATATTAGTTATTGTACTATTTATTTAACTTTTTATGTGATTTTATTTTAACTTTTTGTAATTGGAAGTAGGAAAAAAAGGCGTGCTGTGTGATAACAAAAATTTATTTTTAAAATTAACAAACTTATGAGAATTGTAACGTCACATTCCTACCGAAATAAAAGAAGTTCTCTTGTAACTGTTCATAAGATTTTTTGTTGAATACCCACTTAGTCAATAAAATTCATAATAACATAATAAGAGAAGGATATTTTAATAACACAAATAAATTTGGTGATGCTCACGTATTAAGTTTCTGAATTGGTATTCAGCAGAGTTAATTGAAAACTAAACTATAATTCAGACTTTATGAACAGGTTTTTTTTATGTAACGTCACAATAAACTTAGTGAGGTAATAGTTTAATAATTCGTTTTCTTGATGAAAAGAAGATTGAAACTAAACCTCAATTTAAGATCATTAAATAACTATCTACGAATATATAATATAATTATGACTAAATATTTAGTTACACCGTCTAATTATTAAAACTAAAACATCCAGGTTATTAAATGTTGCATAACACCGTCTAATACTTCTTCATAAGTAGCACTGTTGCACGCCATCCCCACATATTAAAAACGAAACGTATTTTTTCTGGTTTATGATGCATGCAACTGTTGTTGTAAACAGTATGTTATCTAGTGCGAAACCACCAAACTTAATCCACTTCGCTGTTGAGTAGGTAGGATAGGCTATCTATCCTCTTCCTCGTATTTCTTGCTCCGGAGACTAATAATAGTATTCCTCTAAAACAACAAAAAAAGTAATATTAGGCATTTATAACAAAATACTAAAGTGACTTAATTTTTTATATAATTTAATAATATTTATTTAATATAACAAATTTTAATATATTAAAACTATTTATTTATAAATTCCATAATAAACACATTTTTTTGGCGTCATTAGATATTTAAAAATCAATAATAAGTATTAATCGAACCAAATAATTTACCAAATAATTTTAGGTATCTTAGGTATAAATTTCAAATAAAAGTTTAATTTACAATTCGTTAATATAATACTCACATTCAGTCAGGTTTCATAAGATATTAATTGGGACCACTTTTATGCAGCCCAATAATAGTCGCCCTCGCCTCAGTAATATTATTTGCCTGCGTTTCGAGAATACTTACAATACCACTACGAGTATCTATTAAATCACTCGTTACTAACCAACAACCACAACCAAACGACAACGCTCATTCCAATCAAGTTAAATATGCACAAAACTCATGTCTACCTCACAGAAATCTAAATTCTTTATTAATTTTCTGACTACCCTTTTAAATTTACGAAATGTGTGAACAAAGCGAACAAGCTAAAGAATATTATATTTCTGTTCATTTCTTCAAATTGAGTAAAAACAAAAAGACAAAAATAATGTGAGATTCGAACTCGCGGCTCATTGATTAACGCCGTCAACTGGGCGCGCTTAACCACTAGACCATCTTGTCTCATGTAAAAATGTTGAAATTATGAACTACATTCACAACGATGATACATGTGTCTATTCTTGAAAGTAAAAGGTCGTAAGTCAAACTAAACGTCAACCTAATACGTTTTGAGATTGGGTATGGACTTTTGGTCGCCACTGTACATTGATACACCTCTGCCTAACCCTTCGGGGAATACAGGCGTGATGGTATGTGATCCAAGATTTGGAGTCGTTAGACGTGTGTTAAAATAGAATTATTTACTTGTTATGTGTTATTTGTTGTTGGTGGTTGGATGTAGGCCGCTTCCAATCGGTTCTTTTGGAAATCTATGAAGGAGACCTATGTCCAGCAGTGGACGTCCTACGGCTGATAATATGATGATGATTAATTTATTAAAAAAAGGTTCACTGGTATTTACAAAAAAGGCCTTAAATAAATTAGTCTGGCGCTATGTTTGGCCATTAATTAAACCCACAAAAAAGAATAAAATTATTGCATAAAAATAAATCTCCAATATTAATTTGTATCAATCCTGTGCCTATAAAGAGATCTATTTAAAAACAAGAGAGCCAAAAATATTAATTCGGAGTATAATTGAAAAAATAAAACCATTTACAGAATGTTGATTTTACATCAATATTTCAATTGAATGTAAATAATTCTAGTAAATTAAAATGATTCAATAAATTTTATCTTACCAATTTCGTGGAATATGTTCATACATAACTGCTTTATTCAATAAAAAGCTTTCAAACATCCATTAAGTGAAATGCCGAACAGTAAATTGTTCCTTTTTTACAGAAATTTTATTACTCATTCCGATATGTTTAGGCAATAAGTCGGCTTTACGAGCAGTTGCTCGATATATGAGTATTGGCAACTGCCAATACTGTCAACTTCTCATATTGTGAGCGAGATTTCTCTCATTTCGCATTTTTACTATATTTCTTACCAACATCGTTGGCTTACGAAAATATAGGCATGATTTGATTTTGTATATTTTTATTATTAGAACATGATTCAAGGAAAGATTTTTGTTTTTTCTCAAACATTCGGCGTTATGAAAATATCATGAATTTGTTAAATGTAAAATAGCAGTTATTTTGTCGTTTCGTTTAATGTTATAACGTTACCCGCGATGAAATAGGAATATGTATAATTTTATTTGCCAGTAAAATGTTATTTCAATATTCAAAAAATAATGGTTCAATAAATTGTTTCAAATGCGTTGTTTTGTTATTAAAATGCCTTTGAATTGATTAATTGTTTTCAAAATATGAAATCGGTCGCTGATGAGAAAATATGCGATTGAATGAAATATTATTTGTTCGCTATGTAACATTTTGTCAGTTCAATTATTGTCTGAAATAAATAATTTAGGATAAAACAGAAAACTTTAGTCTGTGGGTGGTTTTGGGTTTACACAAAGCAATTTGAATAATATTTTCCATCTCGTCTGAAGTTTGTTTCTAACTGTCTTATCATGTCTATTATTAGAAACATAATTATTCCACGAAGAGCAAAACTACCACCTTCCCAAACTTTAAAAATAAACATGAAATAATATCACATAGCCCACTTGTGCCCAAACTATCTATTTGCAGAATATCTCTAGAAATAATTTACATACAGAGTCTATAATTAGCTTTAGGTCCTATTCAATTATTACACTCGCGTAATTATCACTCTACTAAGTCCAAACACACTTGCCAATATCCAAAAATAGTCAACACTAACATTATCCAACCCGCATGTTCTGTTTATGACCGGTTTCAAACTCTGAAACATCTTTAGGGCAAAGGAACTATGCTTTTAACCAAAGTTAGGGCAGAACAGGCATACTAACTAAATTGCGTAGTACTCCTTATTACAGACCGTGGTGGAAGCGTGTCAGAAGAAGCGACAGTGCAAATTCCACACAAGCCCTAAGGCCTTTGGAGTCGACCCATGCCCGGGTTCCAGAAGATTCGTCGAAGTCGCCTACAAATGCCGTCCTTGTAAGTATAACCACATCTTTGGAGTTAGACAGTACGCAATGCGCATGCCGGTATCAAAACCGTTTTGTATGCTGAAGACAGAACGATTTTTCTTGTGACAAAAGTTTTAGAAAATTCATCTAAAGATAGTTTTGCTCAGGTGTACTCACAGCCTAACTACGAATATATTACGGAATATTTACTGTCAGATACTCATGTAAATCGAATGTTATAAGCAATGTTACGCAAAACGGAATTTGAAACATTTTTCATTACAGTAACATGAATTTTTGATAGAACTAAATTTCTATTGGCCCTTGTAAAATTATTTCCAATAAGCATTTTTAAAACGTTTTCGATGACAAAATACTTTTCTGATATAAATGCGAAACACGATTTGAATTCAATTTGATTTATATCCAAGTTATCTCGTTTCTTCCTTTGTGAGGCAGGACCTAGCATTTGTTTGTGATCCGTTAGACCTAAACTAATTTTGTAAAGAGAAAAGATTTTCATATTTTTGTTTGTAATGGATGAACTGAAAAAGTACTAAACCGATTTTAAAAATTGTTTTACCTATGGACAGCTTTGTTATCAGCGAGTAACATAGGCTATATTTTATTTAAAAAAAATAGATATTCGTAATACATTTTACGTGGATGAAACCACGATTTTTATTTTTCATTTTGAATTATCAATAATTCAACTGCAATTTATTAAAGCTTCTTGTCTCTTTAAAAACTCTTAATTGTTTTCAACTTGATTTGTCGTAATACCCATTATTACAAATACCTTTAAAGAACAATAATACATAATCTTTGGTCTGATATTCTTTCCAAACCATTGTTTGCTTAAAAAAATCTAGAAACCGTGTTGTAGTCCGGTGCCAAGTAGGTTGTTCTTGGAATTGTCTTATGAGGCATAATTTTATGGCAATGTCTGCTAGTATAGATTTCCTTAAACTCCATATATGTCTGCATAAAATACTGAAGAACATTAAATATCTGGAGTAGGTAGGTTATCTCGCGTTTAGCATTACTATTCTATAAAAATCTTCCTTGGTGAATTTAGGTAAAGTGAGTTTGAGATCACCGATCATCTTTTTTTTTTAATGTGGCAAACAAGCCGACGACGGCCCACCTGTTGTTAAGTAGTCACCGCTGCCCTCATCTCATGATCACTTCAACTAAATCGTCAGGGCTTTTCTCAATTGCTCGTATATCTATCAATACCTGTCTTATTGTCTTCAATAATACCATCATTTACAACACCCGATTCTTATTTCGAAACAAAATCTCGTCAATTTCCCCTTTTTTTTGTTTATGATGGGTGAGCTTTTGGCTCTAGTCTTAGTCAAAGGTAACATAGACAAAGTCTACGATGGAGTGAGCTTACCCAGAAGAAGCCTGTTTACTGTAACTTTGAAGAGATTAGGGTTGAATACGTTCTTTGATAGCAAAGCTTCCTAAAGCTATTTATAAACAGGTATTTTTACCTCTATCTTAATTCTCTACGCTTTAGTAATCATAAAGTTTTTGTTAACAGATGAGTTCCGAAGCAAAGTTGGTTGTGAGAATGACGTGCTGCATTTGAGCTGCAACCCCCACTCCAGGGTGGCGATCTACTCCGCTCAGTATGGCCGAACAGAGTATGATTCGATCCAGTGCCCACAACCAAGGGGAATGAAGGAAGAAAGTAAGTCACTATAGGTCTAAGCAATTTATTCTAAATATGTCAATATATCGAGAAAAACTTAACGGTATTTGGTAGAGTATTGATTATAGGCACGTAAAAATGGCGTAAAAAGACACTTAAAGCATCCAAATATTATAGTGGTTTCCTATCATTGCGTTTTTTTTTTGTTTTGGACCATACCTGAGAAATTTCTGGTAACTGTGTGTCTTACTTTTACATTGAATTTATGTATGATTAACTTATATTGTAAAAATCTATATAGTTGAATTTAGGTAAAGTGACCTTGAGACTGTGCAAATGAGCTGTCAATCTCTAGCATCGTAGAATGACCACTCACTTCAAGTTCACTTCACCTAAATTCACCGACAGAGATTTTTACAGAATAAGACTCCGACGGTTAGCAACAATGTGGGTGACCCTAAACGCCGCACGAATTCCTCTTTTTTTTCATCCATTATCTACTTTTCCTTTTCGTCACCGAATTCCATTCACCTGGAAAAACTCATCACGTCGTTTCTAATCTGTTTTGTTTCGTTCCTCCGCCATTTTTGTAGCGGTATTTTTGTTTCATTTTCACGTGTCGCGAATGATGGATGAAGTGTCATCGGCCTTCGATTCCATTTGATGTTACCTGGGATTTGATTAAGGCATCTATGAGTGCTATTTATTCCAATTCAGGAATCTCAAATCTAAAACATCAATATGTAGGAAATATGAATATGGAACACATTCTAATTTCAAATTCACTGACGCTGCATGTGAACCAATTGGAAAGAGCGATCGTTCATCTCAACTGTCATTTACCTGTCATCTATCAGTACTTCATTCAAAGCTGTCAAATACCTGTGTTACTGGATGGAAGTGGAAATAGAAAATACCTCGCGGCGTTTGCATAAATAAATCGAGATTAAATGTTCCTGAAATGTAGCAATCTAATATTATGGCGAACAATAGACGTTGATAGAAAATTAATAAGCACACTTTAGCACTTTTATCATCTCAAATTCATTCTGAAGGAAACCTAATTTCAAAATGAAAGCGTTCCTCGGTCGGAATCGCTAATTTAATTTTAACGTGTAAATTCAGCCCATTGAAGCCTGTTTATTGAATAAATTATTTAGATTCTTACGTTTAGAAACGCAGGGATGAGCGAGTTCGAATAATACTCCAATTGTTTAGAATTTATTTTATTCCATTGTGAGATATTAATCTTATAAGACCCAGTTTTTAAATTACCTTTGAAGATATTTCGCATTTCGAGATTGGTTTTATAGTTGTTTTCGAAAAGTTACAAGTCTTCTAATGAAATTCGTATTTTACAAGTAAAATAGAAGTATTGAAACTATAAGGCCTTGTTCAGATGACCGACTTTTGTAACTGTTTTATTGTGTTTGGCCCACTTACTGCATGCCTATTTGTGGCCAACACAATATCGAAGTTGAGATGATTGTTCTCAATAGTATTTGAAGCTATTGAAGGCATAAGCAGAAACAACAGTAACAAATAATAAAACCTAAAATGAATTCTAACAATAAACAACAATACACAGAACGTTTTACTTTTCAAATTGAGAAGTAAACAAAAACAAATCTATGGTTGTGACATCTGAATGACATGGCAATTTAAAAATTTGGAATTCGAATCGCTAAAACGAAACTACGTAGGAATAATAAATCAAATTACCCGTTCGGTTATTCATACAAACACATTCGATTCGATTGTTCATTCTAAAAGCGTCGCTCTAATTTTAGTTGCGCTAACGGCACCCCATACTTCGTAAAAGTGGGTAGGCAGTAGGCACATTATTCAACCCTAAGTGAGCGATAAACGGGGGCTGGAAAACATCAAATCGATAATGGCCCTCATTATACTGGCCGTCTTATGTAACTGAAGTATTTTTGTTACAAACGGACATTTCTGACTGCGCTCAGTTGAAATAACTATTTTTGGCACCAGCTTTTGCTTGCTTTCAAAATATTTCCCAATATTTTTTATATTTTTTTTCTTTGTTAAGAAGTTAATTTGGGTTTGAAAGACTAGGGCCAAAGGACTCGAGTGTTTTCTATGTTTCTCGAAACATCACCAAGCGACTGGTCGACTCTTGACAACTGCCGTACAACGTGCCAATGCTGCCAACCTTTTGGACACTTGTCTCATTGACAGCGATGATTTCTCTATCCTTTCTCTTTTATAAATACAATTGAACATACCTTTTATTTTTTGATATTTTTATGTTTATTTACTCACGCCTTTTTGCCATGAGGGTAGGCAGAAACTACAGAACGCCATCTGCTTTTTTGTGTTATGGTTATTGATAGACTTAGATATGTAAATAAAAAGACTGTAAGATAAATCTGATAATTGGATGTGCACCAAAAAAAAAAAACAAGAAAATCCGTGAACTTTAAATATTTTATTTCACAAATAATATATCTCTGAGTTACCATGTTGAATAATGTTCATGATCGCCGCCACAATTATTTCGATTTTAAACTAAAAGCGCGTCGTAATTACGGATGCAATGCTTTTAAATTGCGCGGTTTCGGTTACTCTTTCAGCCTTTAAAATAATAATTATCATTCGTTGTATTTCATCGGTTTCATGGCGTATCTGTTTGTAACTTCATGATTTTTGAAATTGTAGGTTTTTCATTATTATATTGAACACATTGACTATCACTAATTGAAAGCATGCAAGGATTTTTGGCTTTGTTATTTGATTTTTTTCAGTATCACCCAAGCTGTTACTGAGCCGCGTTCCCCGTCAGGGTATAGTAGAAGTTACCTACATGACCTAAAAGCCATGGGCCATTCTAGTAAAATTTAAGAAAGATGTAAATAAAATAGATGCGTCAATACTGTTTGCACTCTAAACTCGATAGATTCTTGCTGAAATAAGATTGTGACTAAATTTAGAATGCTTTTTAATCAGTAAAATTGACCTTAGGAGTCTTATTTTTATACAAACAGAAAAAAGATCTCACAAATATCGGGACATTTGTTTAGTGTACTTTTATATGACCGACTTTAACAATCTTATTTATTTATAAGAACTAAGAGAGAGAGTTAATAGTGTATATACTTATTTCAGCCCCAATATACAATGCAATCCAAATATCCCCTCATTTGATGACTAATAAAACCGTTTTTTTCTCAGCATGTTTGGAGCCATATGCAACGGAGACGGCCATGAGGGAGTGCCACGGCAAAAGAAGATGTGTTCTCTCAGCAGACAGCAACATGTTCGGAAAGCCGTGCCGACCCGGGAGCCGAACCTACCTCAAAGTTGTTTACACTTGCGGTAAGTCCGTGAGAATGTTTTAAAACTCGTAAGTTAAGCAATTAAGTCGTAAAATGCTTTTTAAACAACGTAGAGCTTAAATGGACGTTTTATATTTTGGTCGGTTTTTATGGCCTAAAGTGTAATGTAGATGCGTTAAAGTGTGTCTGATGGAAGATTGAGTGTAAGCGGTTTGTAGGGGAAAATTACTGGCGTCCTATTTGTAAATATTTGACGGGCCTGTTGGTCTAGTGGTTAGTGGCCCTGACTGCTAAGCCGGAGGTCGTGGGTTCGATTCCCACCCAGGACAAACTTTGTGTGATGAGCATGATTGTTTGTTCTGTGTCTGGGTGTGATTTATCTATAATATGTATGTATTTATAAATTATATAAGTATGTATATCAGTTGTCTGTTTACCATAACACAAGCTCTGCTTAGCTTGGGATCAGATAGCCGTGTGTGAGTTGTCCCAAGATATTTAAAAAAAATTAACTTCGCTTTATAACAAATAATTTTCGATGTTTTTGTTTACTGAATACCGACTGACTACACACCGGTCAATATTTTGCTCAAATTGGCGAATTAGGTTTTCTTCTGTTCGTCTTGTTCCTATTTTAGTCCAGCGTAACCTGTAGGCAATCTTAAAAGCCTTAATTGTTAAAAAAAACAATACAATTTAACAAAGCCTGTCCGAAAAAGAATTGAAAACTTTCTCCATTTTCTGTACGTCTTCTATTGCAAGTGACATTAAGTAAAAGACCGGTTAAATACGAAAATAGATGAAACGAAAATTCGTCTTTACGGTTTATGTCATTTAGATTTGCAACACTCGCGTGAATCATTATCTAACATAATACCTGTTAAAAACAAATACTCGTGTTTCTTTAAAAAATAAATACAACTTTAATTAATACTTATAAACTGACTCAAAATAAATACCGTGTCAAAACAATAAAATACTTTCCACAAAATATAATTTCAATTGATTTTTGAGTTTACAGGTTAAAAGAAAACATAATGTAAGTGACCATACATTTTTTCATACGAGAAGCTAAAGAGACTTATACAGGAAAAACCTTTTATTTCTTCCAAATTAAAATTAAAAATTACCATTAAAAAAAATAAAAGAAAAATAGCACCACTGCATTTTCTTTTTGATGCAAACTAAATTAATTGCAAGCATTTATACGTATATGGATTATTTAGTTACTTATTTAGTTTTAGTTTAGTTACTTATTTATACATTCATTCATCAAACGACCTATACCAATACCTAAATATATTAAATATACGTTTGGGTACCCTTAGTTAGAGTAGACAAAGGGATTATACCAGGACGACGGCGACCAATTTGTCTGCAACACCGGTTCAAGACTGTTTGTTGTGCTAATCTGTACTGACCGTCTGTTCTACGGACTAAGGACCGGAGATCTGAACTGATTTAATACTTATTGGAAATATTAACTTTGAAAGCTGTAGCTACAAATTGATCTTATTTGGAGAAGGTGGACTTAGGATAGTTGAAATATCGCTTAAGTACTTAATAGTCTTGAGAACCAATTACATACAATCACGCCTGTATTACACGAAGGGTTAGGTAGAGGTGTAAACAATATATCGGGTGTAAGGGACGTCTATCCGTAAGCCGAAACCATGAATTCTCTATTCTGAACTGAGTGTCAGACAACAAGATTTTTTTTATAGGATAACTATAAGTATAGAAAAATGGAGGTTTTTAAACTTTAAGTGAAAATTTGCTCTTATTCCTTCTGTAGGTATCGTGTTCAGTGTCTGGTAAAAAATTGTTTTGCCGTTGTTTTAAGTCAACAAATATAGATTTTCACACTTTCCTCGGCCTGGGAATCGAACCCAATACCTCTAGCGTAGCAGTCGAAACCTCAGCTAATCACTCAACCAACCACATCGAATCAATTACATCGTTGTAATAGGTCTTAGTAATTTTGCTGCTGATTAAATTATATAAAGTCATTAATTATACCAAGTTTCCGACACGGATGGCACAGTGGTTGGGCGATTGGCTGCTGTGATACTTGTCACGATTTCGATTCCCGCGCGGAACTAATATTTGTATGGCCTATATTTGTATGGCCGATAATTGTTCCGGGTCTGGCTGTTTGTGTATGTGAATTTATGTGTTTGTAATCGCACTCATGATACAGGAGAAATTCTTAGTGTGAGGCAAAGTGAAATCATTTATTTCAATTAGGCCTCAAATCAATTTTTTTTCTTCAGTATTTATACTGAAGGCAGTGCTTCATCTTATCCCATTCAATTTATAAATAAGTTTAGATTTTAAGATTCTCTTTTGATGTTTCTAGGGACATTTAATCCTTATGATTATTGCCATAAAAGTACGGGATGCTATTTGTTCGGATTTTAGTCGGTTCGATCCCCAGGGTGTGGAAAGCGTATTTTCAAAAATCTTTAAATGTAGTTTTGATTCTTTCTATGAATAAATTTAGAGTTGTAATTCCACCCTGTATAATGAATCTAGATGCTTTTGCCAAAACGTTTTGCGTTAAAATTGTTATTTAATAATTAAATAAATTGTTTAATTTAATATTCACTATATCCAATTAATTAACATAGGTATGCGTAATACCTACATTAAAATTGCTGTATAAAATGCAATCCACAGATGAATATTAAAATTATGAACGAAATAACTTCAGAAATCTTTCACTAACATTTACTAAATAAACCAGAGTTGAACATTCAGTATATTTAGTACATAGTAGCTACTAAGCGAATACTGCCACAATTTCTAGGAATCCTATTTAACCTAAACGACGAGAAAGATATATGTTTGGAAGCAACGGAGAGAGTTGCAAATACGAAGACGGTCTAGCAGAACGGATAGCTTTAGGACCTTTTACATTATTGTCACTCGGGACCACTAAAATGTACAAGCAAACAGCACCACAGGGCCAATTCTAGTTAGTTATTAATATTTATGAACATCTGCCGACATTATTTCAATCCGAGAACCCCGTTTTATACACAGATATTGCCTCTGTAAGATATGAAACGATTTAGAAGCAAATGCGCTTAAGAATTTCGAATTTGATCAAGAAACAATCTATTTTTTGTTCGACGAAAATGAAACAGGCCTTCTGTTACCAGTTAAGAAAGTTATTTCTCGTCGATCAGTCAAAAAGTTTTCTTCGTATTTGTACTTGTTTTTTTTTTAATATTTTCCTCTGTTTTTCTCCCCGTTGTTTCCTTGTCAAATGTTTATTTATTGGAGGTCAGATGGCGGAAACGTTTCTTATAGCCGGTTTCCAATGGAACCGCGGTTTCGTAAATCACAATTTGCGCCGTTAAATTATTTTGTGTCGACGAAAATCTGCAAGTTATTGTATTTTTTTTGGGCCCATTTTAATATTTCAGCGGCGAAAGCTATTTAATCCGGTATCTATCCGCATCCGGCTCGATAAAGCGATAAATTTTAATATTCTGTTAATAAAATATGAAGTGCTGAACGAGTCACGTAATATTTTCGTGAAGATTGGTATAAAAATGAAGTGTGTAGGTAGATTTATATCCATAGCTGTAGTTGCCATGGTAACAAGAATTTCTGCTATAAGTTATAAGTAGTAGTAGTAATATATTTTCGTAAATTTCACTGATTTGGGCCAATTATAATCCTCCTTCCTTTGACTGCTAAGCGGTCCCGGGTTCGTTTTCCAGGTCGGGCAAAAAGTATTATTGGGTTTTTCCATTAGGAATTACTGAGTAACAGGAAAGTATGTGAGTTGGTGGTGTAACACTCGCGCCTCGGAAAGCACATAAAGCCGTGGGTCCTGTCCCTGATCTCTCCATGTCTCCCCAATCGTGTTGGATTGTCGTCCCATCGGGTTATAAGAGTAAAGGAAGAGTGCACTTGTGTTTACGCACACACTAGTGCACTATAATATCTCCAGCGCAGTTGGCTAGTCTTCATTGGGATTGGTCGCCGTTACCAAAATCGGTCTGGAGAATATTATTATTAATTATCTTTCATTTAATTTAGGTGACAACTTACCCAGTCTTCACCTACTCCAACACTCTCTATTACATTCACAAATTATTAATAACAATGTTACTGAAACCGAGGTAAGTGAAGTCATACTTTGCCTAATTTCCGCCTCATCAAATATTCAAGACAGGAGGCACAGTTGCGGAGATACCTGACACTTTTCTATCACCGATTTTAGCTTTAAAAGTGTCTTCTAATAGAACTTCCTGCTTATATCCGCTCCAAAGTTAAGAGGCTTAGTTATGTCATGATGTTTGCTCGTATTTTTATTTATGCTCTTTATTTTTTCTCTCCCCGCGCTGCCTCGGACGAACTCGGCGAACTGCCTCGTTGGCATAGTGGTTTTACGCACGACTGCTACGATAGAGGTCCTGGGTTCGATTCTCAGGTCGAGCAAAAAGTATTATTGGGTTTTTCTATGAAATTCTCAGTAGCAGCTCGTAGTTTGGATTTGTGCCCGGTTAATGGCAATAGGCTCGCCCCCTATTACATGGGACCTAAATATACCGGCAAACTGTGGATGTACATCGGTACACCTCTGCCTAACCCTTCGGGGAAAACAGGCGTGATGGTGTTGGTTTTTATTTATTCTCTCGTTCTCTCTTTATTTTCCTTCTCCTTACTTGCATGATTTTTTTCCTAAATCGTGAGCTTCCAGCATTTAACTCGTTACTATAACTGCTCCTCACTCCTCCTTGCTCCTAGGTCATGGTCGGTCTACACTATTATAGATGATTCGCTGAAATTATTAAAAGTTTTGATATTATGTTGTTGTCTACAATATGTGTTAGTGTATGTTTTATTGGCTTTCAGTTTTCAAATATAAAATATTCATTTTTCCCATTTCCCAAATCACGTTTGCCTAAACGTGGTTTCCACTCTAACACGTGTCTGCTCCTTCAGCTGTCTGTCCGTCTGCAGACATGATCGGAAAAAAAATGATGGATATATTCGAGTACAATTTTACTCTCTTTTATTTTGTAATGATATCCTAGCACTTACCAGCTGTAAGGCTATGTCTACACTGCGGGATGCTGTATACAATGTCGGCTACAATCTCCCGTAACGTGTATCTTTGGGCTTATAGCCTCAACTCACACTTAAGCCTCAATTTCCCAGGGTTGCGGTTAACGGTACATGGAGCCTCTGCTGCAATTATGATTGTTGTACGTAGACAGAATTCAGTAGCGGTCCTCCTTCGTTTTATTTGTTCGTTGCGTTTTTTTATGAAGCTTTTCAAATGTAATGAAAGGCTTACTTTCTGCATTCTATGTTCACGCAGAATCTCATTTTTGTTGTTTAAATAAATTGGTGTTTTGTGAATTAAATATATCTGTTTTTATTTGTGGTGGCCCGACTAATGTTTGTCAGCTAATGTTAAATGTCATTGTGGCTATCTTGGGGAGAGGCCTATGTCCAGCAGTGGACGTTTAGATGATATATATTAATGATAATGTGTGGCAGACGTCTACTGATAAACAAGAAGGAACTCACCAAAAAGAGTGTCCGTGGAGTTTCTTGCACGTTCTTCTTCGTAGAGACCTAACAACATTTTGGCCAGCCAGCTTCAACTTTCTAAGTAACTGACTCTGACAATTTAAAAGTACCTGTTACAGGCTTCATTGAAATACATGCTTTGACTTTTCGAAACAAAACCATTGTATCAATACAGATGCAAGAAAAATAAAATCGAAAACACAAAAATGATTCAAATATCCGAGATCTTTAATAGACAACTAAACGTTCAGTAATATTACGTTTGGATTCAGAAAACAATACAGTTCAGTTCAGCTAAACCAGTGACCACGCATACAAATAAATTGTTAGCATTTATCCAAATATTTTCTCAGAAATGGCTATTGCATTTGGCAGCGGGAACTGAGAAAGATTCGTATGAACGGGAAAGACGCTTACTGGTCTCAGAATAAAAATGTATTCCTATAGAGATAGCAGATTAAGTATACATGACAGAATATCTACATAGAAGTAAAATAAGCGGTAGATAGAGGCAAAGAGGAAAGGAAATACTGTATAAAAACTGTAAGCTGAGTAGATACATCTGTGCATACACACAAATGAATAAAATTGAAGTGTTTGTTGGTAATTTTAAAATTTCAACAGATTTTTGCACAACAAATGATAAATGAACACACGTTACCTATTTACGCAAACAAATACTTTTTTTTAAAATTTTAGTCTGTTTATCTAGGTAGCATACAATAAAAAAGACAGACAATTTGTTGTGCGTCCCTTTCGCAAGAATAAATGGTTTTTCTGTCTTTCTTTCTTTCTTTCAGACAGAGAGACATCTCTCTGTCTGTCTATCTGTCTGTCTGTTGGTTACAGCTAATCTCCAAAACGGCTGGACCGATTTTGACATGACTTTCACTAGCAGATAGCTGATATTATAAGGAGTAACTTAGGCCACTTGTACTATAGAAAAAGAAGAATGAAACCCCTCTGATAACCAACATACGGCCGGACGGGACGGGCCTGTTGGTTTAGTGGTTAGTGGCCCTGACTGCTAAGCCGGAGGTCGTGGGTTCGATTCCCACCCAGGACAAACTTTGTGTGATGAGCATGATTGTTTGTTCTGTGTCTGGGTGTGATTTATCTATAATATGTATGTATTTATAAATTATATAAGTATGTATATCAGTTGTCTGATTACCATAACACAAGCTCTGCTTAGCTTGGGATCAGATAGCCGTGTGTGAGTTGTCCCAAGATATTTATTTATTTTTATTTATTTTATACACGCGAACGAAGTCACAGGCATACGCTAGTAGCTACATAATATACATAAACAGAATAATACGATGCGACAATAACGTGGTTTGGCAAGAGTAGGATGATGAATGTGTTTATGTTTAAATTTCCACATAGATAGACGTACAGAGTATTATATTATGTCAATGATTTACTCGTGACTCGCTTTCTTTCTTTCTTTCGGTCGGAGCGGTAAGAGAATATAGGAAACTAGCATCTGCCCGCGACTTTGCCAGCGCCAAATTTGATAAATTATCCCAGATACATTTTCCAGGATGCAAAGTAGCCCCGTTGGTCTCGTGGTCGCAAGTGCGACTGCTGTGCAAGGGGTCCCGGGTTCGATTCCCAGGTCGAGCAAAAAGTGAAAGAACCCAAAAAAAGGCATAGGCTACTTTCTATTGCGCGACTTCGTCAACATCCACAAAAATTTACGCTAAAAGCTAGTTTTGGGTATACCTACAAAAATGACTCAAACATAGGTTAGCCCTCTTTTTGTGTGAAATCGTTCAGCCGCGTAGCGATGTCCCTTACAACAAAAGGAGCACTCAAACCCCATGGCCCTAGAGTTTCAACCCTAAACGGCTCAAACAAACAACTTTCAAAGGTTCCGTATATTTACACCGTTTAAACTTTTCGGCACCTGCAGCAACCTTCCCAACACGAGAACTAAATTTATTCATCGTCTCAAGAAACAAATACATGTTTCCTATTACCACCAACTGAAACAGTAACACTAACAGAACTACGAAAGTAAAACAAAACAAGTTCACCTATTTGTGATTCAACGAAACACGTGTAACTGGAGACGAGGACTCCTATAATACCTAACCTTGTTTATATACTCCAAGTTAACGTAGATCCTCATTACGTGTCCCGCGACGTCGACGTCACAGATATAAAGTCCAAAGAACTGGTACTACAGCTTTTATTAATCGTAAAAGAGATGCCAATTCAGACGATAAGTTTCAACTGGTTAAGTGTGGATCAAAAGACCAAAATTTCCTAGATCTTTATGGTCCTAATGAAATTCGTCTCCAAAGTCATAAATACTAACATTCTTAGAGATCCCTGCTGATAGTAAAAGGTAAATTAGAAAAGAAATAAAATCCAAAGATTTGTCAGGAGTTGATTCAGCTCGTTTCGAAATTTTACCTTCGGGCCAGTCGTTTGCTGGATTAAGACTATGAAGAAGTATTTGGAATATTCGTCTTTCTCGTTGATAAATATCTTGTAAAGTTAAATTACGGAAATACAAGACATTTTCGTCACTTTTAATAGGAGACATTTCAACTTTTTGAGGACAAAAAGGTAAATTCTATCGTAAACTAAATGGTCTTATTGGTTTGAAGCAATTTGAATTTATTTGTATAAACTAGCGTTTGTCTTCATCTTCGCTCTAATTCGTTAATTTATATGCTTATTCATTTAATATCATAAGACATTTTTTGTTGTTTTCTTCGGGAATAGTACTTCTTTCGGGGTGAAAGGTCCACCTTGTCTGTTTCTGTACATCTGACAACGTATATGTAAAATTACAGAATGATCTGTTCAGTGGTTTCGGCCTGTAAAGGTTGCAAACAGACTTACTTTCGCATTTGTAATATTAGTTATGAGTGTACTAGAAAATAAAATATTTTAGTCTTTTAGGACCAAAATAACGTTACGTCTAAATCAAATTAGGATTACAACTTAATACAGAAGATTGAAAAGGAACAGGGTAATCTAAAACATATTTACCGAAAGGTGAGGCTAGTAAAGTAAACCTAGTTCAAGATAAAGTAAAAATAAGGAGATAATAGGATACTTATTTAATAATAGGTACAAAGTCCTTTGTAAAAGAAACCTAACAACAAGTAATACAATATTGAAGTGTTCTATAGAGGACGTAGTCGTTATTCAAGAATGAAAAGTAATATTGTTTACTCTTTACTAAGCTTTTGTGAAGCTACAACCTATTCTTTCTTTGATGATGTAAAAAAATATATACGTAACCTTATAACTATTGTAAATGCGAAAGTTTGGATGGATAGATATTTGTAACTCTATTAAGCCAGAATGGCTGAAAGGATCTAGATGAAATTTTGCACAGATGTAGATTATAGTCTGGGGTAACATATAGAGTACTTCTTATCCTGAGAAAATGTACGATTTTTTTTGACGAGGAAGAAGTCACGTGTGTAATCGAGTAGTTTCTATAGTAAAGCTATTTCCTAATCATAAGCGAACCTAATACCATTTGCCGTTCGCCAATTAGACTAATCTGGCGAACACATTAATCTTAATCATTATAGACTAGATAAGTAATTAGGACTATAGATTGAAACGTCTATTCCAAAATGAAATATAAAACCTTTGATACGCTAACAGTTTAAGAAATAAACAAATAAAACACCTGCCCCCCTAGCCAAGTCGCACACGATAATCGTAAACGCTCGGTAGATACCAATGGATTTTCAACTTTAAACCCCAGAGTCTTGAGTTGAAAATCTATTAAAGATTTCTAAGCGTTAGCGAACTGGAAAAAACGAAAACGCTTTGCAATCTTCACTAGATCTTCGACTTAAAACCAAGCACATAAAGTTGAAGATCTATTAAAGCCTACTCAGCGTTTGCGTTTATCGTTTGTTACATGGCTACAGGGGCTGTTGTATATTCCAATAAGTTCAATTTACATTTGCTTTTTACGGAAGCAAAATTCAAATACCATTAGCTGGACTGTACATTAGGAACCAAAGTTTATTAGAAATTCGTTATAATTTCAAAGTGAATTTCGTTTTAGAACGTGGCTTTGCTCGTGGATAACAAAATCAACTATGACTTTGTCCTGAAATTTTAATAAAGCACAACAATAGTTTCTGTGTTTAATGTTGAACGCTATTGCAAAATAGCATGTTTGAATAAAACATGGCTTTCTTAGAAAGCGTTCCACTACATCTAATTTAATCCTGTCCCATGAATTTATATCGGAAGGTATGGAACAACGTGCGCAGGTTGACGTTATTTATACTGATTACAGTAAATGCTTTGATCGTATTGACCATAGACTGCTTTTGGAGAAGCTCCTAAAAGCCGGAATACATGGAGACTTGTATCGTTGGTTCTCTTCGTATATTGACAACAGAACACAGGCTGTGGTGCTTCAGGGGTACACATCTAGGTGGAATTTTGTCCCCTCTGGAGTTCCTCAGGGTTCAATTTTAGGATCTCTTTTGTTTACTCTCTTTATTGCTGACGTAAAACATTGTTTTAAGACTTCCTTTATTTTACTTTATGCTGATGATATGAAGGTACATAAAACTATCCGAAACATATCTGATACGCACCTATTGCAAGCTGATCTAAATAGATTCGAGGAATACTGTAGCCGTAACAAACTTGAATTAAATGTATCAAAATGTTTTCACATGGTCTTTACACGCCAGAAGTCTATAATTGATTCCACTTACAGGCTTTACGATATCAATATAGGCAAAGTCGAAAGTATTAGGGACCTTGGTGTTATAAAAGACAGCAAACTGCTATTCGATCAGCATATTGATAACATAGTGAATAAGGCGTCCAAAGCACTTGGTTTCATTATGAGAACATCATCATGCTTCCGAACACTAAAGCCGATCAAAGTACTATATTGTTCGTTCGTACGCAGCCACCTTGAGTATGCATCACAAGTATGGAACCCTCAATACGAGATCTATAAGTCTCGTATCGAGGGCATTCAAAGAAAATTTCTAAAGTACCTTGATTATAAGGCGAAGCAAGTATCTAGTGATTACACTCATCGATGTAGAAGGTACCATTTTGTACCGCTCGAACGTAGACGTCATATTAATGATATATGCTACTTGTTTAATATCGCAAATGGGTCAATTGACTGTCCCGAACTTGTATCGAAATTATCAATGCGCACTAATCAGATGGGACTACGACAGCGACCACTTCTACATGTACCTTATGCGAAGACTAATTATAGGCGTAATTCTTATTTTATGAGGGCCAGTCGTAGCTTTAACGAAATTTCTTGTGAAGATGGCATTGATCTTTTCTGCACTAATGCGAGCACAGTAAGGAAACTCTTGGCACAGCCGTTTTTTGTTTTGGATTAACGTAATCAACAATATTGAGGAATAACATACCTTATACTGTAAGTCATCTTTATGTTGTAATTATCTGTGGAGGCTTGTTATTAGCAACTTAGTTATATGTTATTGTTATTATAATGTTATTAGTCTGTAAGCTTTCCTAAAATAAAATAAATAAATAAATAAAATAAAATAAAACATACACATACATACCATTACACCTATATTCTATCCACAGTTCTATGTACAGTAAGCGCTCAGAAATGCATACCCCCGCTAAGGTTCACTTTCCTATGAACACGGGCGCGATCCAGTCAGCGCGTGCGCATGTGTGTTTACGAGTGATGTCTCAACCTCAACATTCCACAGATAACACACACTAATGAACCATCGTCGCACTACGCGAAATGGCATTATATTTCTGTTTACCGTACGAGTCCTACCCGACGCGCGACGTATTCTTACCATTGCATTGCTAAATTTCGCATAATTATAACATGGCCTGGCAGCTGGTTTGGATAAGAAAGGGTTTACGATCATTGAATTCCGAGTTCAAATCTTATACTATGTGTGGCTGTTTTTTGTTTCTTGAAACCATAATAATGTTAGGCAAAATCTTTTTAGGTTTATGTTGAATTATTACGTATTCATGCTTGTTATTTATTTTTTATAAGAAGCAAATATTAGTTATTGTATTATTTATTTAACTTTTTATGTGATTTTATTTTAACTTTTTGTAATTGGAAGTAGGAAAAAAAGGCGTGCTGTGTGATAACAAAAATTTATTTTTAAAATTAACAAACTTATGAGAATTGTAACGTCACATTCCTACCGAAATAAAAGAAGTTCTCTTGTAACTGTTCATAAGATTTTTTGTTGAATACCCACTTAGTCAATAAAATTCATAATAACATAATAAGAGAAGGATATTTTAATAACACAAATAAATTTGGTGATGCTCACGTATTAAGTTTCTGAATTGGTATTCAGCAGAGTTAATTGAAAACTAAACTATAATTCAGACTTTATGAACAGGTTTTTTTTATGTAACGTCACAATAAACTTAGTGAGGTAATAGTTTAATAATTCGTTTTCTTGATGAAAAGAAGATTGAAACTAAACCTCAATTTAAGATCATTAAATAACTATCTACGAATATATAATATAGGTAATTATGACTAAATATTTAGTTACACCGTCTAATTATTAAAACTAAAACATCCAGGTTATTAAATGTTGCATAACACCGTCTAATACTTCTTCATAAGTAGCACTGTTGCACGCCATCCCCACATATTAAAAACGAAACGTATTTTTTCTGGTTTATGATGCATGCAGCTGTTGTTGTAAACTAAACAGTATGTTATCCAGTGCGAAACCACCAAACTTAATCCACTTCGCTGTTGAGTAGGTAGGATAGGCTATCTATCCTCTTCCTCGTATTTCTTGCTCCGGAGACTAATAATAGTATTCCTCTAAAACAACAAAAAAAGTAATATTAGGCATTTATAACAAAATACTAAAGTGACTTAATTTTTTATATAATTTAATAATATTTATTTAATATAACAAATTTTAATATTTAAAACTATTTATTTATAAATTCCATAATAAACACATTTTTTTTGGCGTCATTATATATTTAAAAATCAATAATAAGTATTAATCGAAATGCCACCAAATAATTTTAGGTATCTTAGGTATAAATTTCAAATAAAAGTTTAATTTACAATTCGTTAATATAATACTCACATTCAGTCATGTTTCATAAGATATTAATTGGGACCACTTTTATGCAGCCCAGTAATAGTCGCCCTCGCCTCAGTAATATTATTTGCCTGCGTTTCGAGAATACTTACAATACCACTACGAGTATCTATTAAATCACTCGTTACTAACCAACAACCACAACCAAACGACAACGCTCATTCCAATCAAGTTAAATATGCACAAAACTCATGTCTACCTCACAGAAATCTGAATTCTTTATTAGTTTTCTATGACTACCCTTTTAAATTTACGAAATGTGTGAACAAAGCGAACAAGCTAAAGAATATTATATTTCTGTTCATTTCTTCAAATTGAGTAAAAACAAAAAGACAAAAATAATGTGAGATTCGAACTCGCGGCTCATTGATTAACGCCGACAACTGGGCGCGCTTAACCGCTAGACCAGCTTGACTCATGTAAAAATGTTGAAATTATGAACTACATTCACAACGATGACACATGTGTCTATTCTTGAAAGTAAAAGGTCGTAAGTCAAACTAAACGTCAACCTAATACGTTTTGAGATTGGGTATGGACTTTTGGTCGCCACTGTACATCCACAGTTCGCCGGTATGTTTTAGGTCCCACGTATTAGGGGGCGAGCCTATCGCCATTAACCGGGCACAAATCCTAACTCCGAGCTGTTACTCCTTATTTCATAGAAAAATCCAATAACACTGTGCTCGACCTGGGAAACGAACCCAAGATCTCTAGAGTAGTAGTCGCGCTTAGGAGCACTAAAGCTAACGAAGTAAAAAATAAAACATGGGTGACAATATTTAAAAACAGTTAAGACTATATAATATTGTAAAATAACAAGTTACCATATTATAATACTTTACTCACTATGTTCCTGCAAAATTTTAAAATTGGAACACTTCAAACTAATACTTTTATCGTTTTCGTAATAAACGGCATCATTAACACGCATAGCTGCCAAGACAGAATTCTTGCATAAATACTGCTTGCATCGATCGAGTTATTTGCTTAAAGCGCTTCCAGTTAAGTTATTATAGCTCCAAGATTCGCTTTGCCAGCAATAAATCCGAGTTATAAAAATGCGAGCGGACTTGGACAGTCGAAACTCCTTCCATCTTTTATTATCTAGTATATAGTAGATGCCTCTCAGCGGTCGGTGCTCTATAAGGAGCCCTTTTTATCATAATGTGCAAGTTTTCTTACTACCACTTTTGTTTCCGTGATGTTTATTCCGTAATGAAATGTTGGCTTACATTTATTTGGTTGGTCTGTTATGGAGGTATCTCCTAAATTGGTCGTCGTTTATAAGTGTGCTTATTATATTTTATTTTTGTTTTTGTGTGGGGTTTTGTTTTGTTGTTTGTTTGATGTTTGTGTATGTGGGTTGCCAGTTGTAATTAACGATACATTTATTTAATTACAAATTAATTTAGGGTTAACCAGAGAACATTCGAAATTTGAAATGAGATTATTTATTTTAAGGATAAATTAAAATCAAGTCATGATTTTATTGTGTACTAGCTTTTGGCCACGACTTTGCTGACGTAAACGTCAGTTATCGTGCAGACGAAGTCGCGGAATAAAAAGTAGCATTTGTGTTTCATCAAAATTAGTTCATTGGTTGAGCCGTGAAAGCGTAACATAGACAGAGTAACACATTTATAATTTATTTATTTATTTATTATTTTTATTAATATTGATCCTCATTTTTCATCATTGCCAATAAATTAAATAATTCTCAAACACACTATAATATAATAATAAATCAAAATATTCGCACGGCACAACACAATAAAACAGACGTATGAAGTTCAACAATAAAGCTGAGTACAGAATGCCGTTTGGCAACATTAGTGCAGGTGCCCGCGACACTTAATTGCCCATATATTTGCCCACTTCAACTCGTGTGTTGGATGTGTATGCTAAATTATTCTAATGAATGAAAAAAATATACTTTGGTTTGTTGATTATAATTATGCTAGCTTATTATGCCCGCAACGTCGTTCACGTGAATGTTAATTACTACGGAGTTTAATTGTTTTGAAAGGAACCTTAATTCTTTTTCTGAAATAAAAGCATTGTCTAAGTTACTCTTTATAGCATTTAGTTATCTGGCAGTGAAAGTCTCGCAAAATTTCTGTACAGCCGTATAAGAGAAACAGGCACACAGACAAAAAAACCAAAAAAGTAATTTTCGTGTTAGTACTAACCATCATCATCTGCTTAGCCTTTTCCCAACTGCGTTGGGGTCGGCTTCCAGTCTAACCGGATGCAGCTGAATACCAGTGTTTTACATGGAGCGACTGCCTATCTGACCTCCACAACCCAGTAACTGGGCAACACGATACTTCTTGGTTAGACTGGTTGTCAGACTTCTTGGCTTCTAACTATCCGTCACGACTGTCAAAGATCTACGAATGACAGGACAAAAGGACAAGGACAGGACCAACGGCTTTACGTACTTTCCGAGGCACGGGGGTATCACACCACCAACTTCCAAACTCCGGGCTGCTACTGAGGAATTCCTAATGGAAAAACCCAATACCACTTTTGCCTTTTTTTTTGTTAGTAGGTACTGACCACTCATATATAAACCATTCATATTTATTTTTATAAAAAAAAAATATAATGCCAAATTACAAACAGACACTTCAATTTTACTTATTAGTCATAGATTTATTAACGTCCAGATAGAGTGTACCGTACAAATCGCAACGTTCTAATAGAATGCATTTTGTGATGCGCGTGTGCGACCGGACCGCCCACCGCATGTGTATTATTATCGTTACTGCATTAGTGTGCGTGACGTTTTCTAATACCAGACCAAAATGATTACCCCAAAATATGGGAAAATTCAGGCAGTTTTTTTATTCATGTTGACATATCTATACTAATATTATAAAGCTGAAGAGTTTGTTTGTTTGTTTGTTCGCGCTAATCTCAGGAACTACCGGTCCGATTTGAAAAAATATTTTTTTGTTGGATAGCCCATTTATCGAGGAAGGTTATAGGCATAACATCACGCTACGAATTACGGGAGCGAAGCAGTATTCAAAAACGTAACTTAAGGCGGATGAATAAAGCCACGCGAACGAACAAAACACATTTACCTAAATTTATTAATTTGAAGAAAGCGCATTATTTAGTTTCAATTATAATTCATAACGTGTATGTATAAATATCTTGATATCTGCTGAAGCAATTTTGATGCAATAATATCGCAGTATTATAAGAGATGGTTAAAGTATTTCATACCCCTGGCAACCATTGACACCATTTTTTTTGTTAATAATAATGTTGATTTCGTAACATTTCGTAACAATATTAAAATATCGCAGCACAAAAAAAGGGTAAAAATATTTCATACTTTGGCAATACTCAAATATTATGGAGTCGTTTTGTTTTTAATATGGTTTGCGTAATATTTTCAATGAAATACGTAGAAATTCATCATAAAATTGCAAACATATCTGTGAAAAGTAATGTTCGTATCCTTGTCTTTTTTTGGAGTGTAGTTTTTACACGATTTCACCGCACAAACGGTCATTTTTTCAATTATTTTAACTGCGATTTATAATGTAGACGCGCTTTGAACGTCAGTCGCGTAATGGTGGCCTGTGGGCGGGGCTAACGAACGAAGACGCTATTTTGGCGTCTTTGAATTTGAAGCATTTGGACAGCGCGTTCTAGGCATCTGGACGTTAATAAATCTATGTTATTAGTATAGAGATTGGTGAAAATAGAGATCTGTTATCGAGGGGACTACTTATAGTATACTTCCGGTAGCTTATCTCATTCTCAGAGAAATATCAATCATTGTTTTGTTGTTCTTCTAGCTTTTATAGTAAAATGTTACTTGCACATGCGACAAGAATTGCATTCAAGCTACACTGCGCATAGAAATTCCCGTTTGAATATAATTTATTTTGTATATCAGGAACAAGTTTGCCAAACTGAAAACTACGCTTGAGTCAGAATCCTTGTCTTGTAGAGCTGTCTTATGAATTTGAATTTAGAATCTATAAAGATAAAGCTTTTTATTGCAAACAGCGTTCCCGTGTTTCGGATTATCAGATTTGGGTGCTGAGGTACAGTCAGCAAAAGAGATAAGCAACCAGGGTCGCCTACTGAAATCAAAGTTTTACAAAAGCTGATTTGATAGAAGTTTTTGAATAAATTTTATTTTAATTAATAGAAAATAAACAGTTTACTAATTAAAATTAATTTTATTTATATCTATATCTTTATATCTTTCAAACCGGTAGTCGTTTTTAGACTACCCTTTATCTCCCTGTATAGAGGCCTTTCCCCTTACTGGGACAATAATAGGCTGGCATTATACGAATATTATATTATTATCCGGGTTAAAAAATCCTCAACTGATTATTTCACGAGAGTTGCTGTATTCCGGTTTGAAGGGTATGGATGCCGGTGTAAAATTTACAGTCACATGAGTCATTGCAACTTTGTCTCTGGGATGGCATCGCATTTACAATTCCTCTGGTAATGCAGTTTCTATAGGCAGAGATGACCACTTATCATCAGGTGGGCCGTCGGCTTGTTTGACAAAAAAAACGAAATAAAAAAAGTGTACTAAAATAAAAATACTCACTACTTTTTCTTCTTCTTTGTAAGAAGGCTATTCATGAATGAATGCTAAATTATTAATAGACGTACGTAGAAAAGGACCTTCCCTAACATTATTCAACGTTCATAAATTATTTGCACCCACTAGGCCACTTACATTCAGAGAAACAGTTTTAACGTTGTTAGTCTAATGTGGTGCTGGTGGCAATTTGCCAATCTAGTTCCACACTTATGTATTTTTAATGTTATAAGTGTACCTGTACAGAAAGAAACTTTTTTTAATGTTTTGAGATTATTTTTGTTAGACATCAATTTATTTTTCAAGTACTGTACAAATATGTAACAAAGTAATTTATAATGTACGTATAGGTACATACAAAAGAATCAATGAGATAATTATAATAATTCAAACCGGTTATTGTCTTACTGCTAGGCAGAGAGCAAGGCAAAGCTTGGTCAAGGTGGATTGGCGATTTCTTTATATTCATTTGAAATCCAGGTTTCCTCATGAGTGTTTTTAAAACAGTGATACCCAAGATAGACTTAGAAAGTACATATTACGAATCGAAAGAATCACATTGGTACTTGCTCGGTATCAAACCCACAACCTTAAATATAAGAGGCGTGTGCCTTAACCACTGGGCCATCAAGGGACACTTTGATAGTTAGTTTTGGTAAATATATTTTCAAAATACATAAATATAAGCGATCTCTGTAAAAATAAATATCAGTAAATAATAGTAGGACGCCTACTAGTTAAAATATTCACTTCCTACCTTCTTATTTACTTCAAACTGAGCAAAAATTCATACAAGGGCAACAAAACAACTGGACCGTTCTAAAAAAGCTCTTTATCTTTTCGTACGAAGGCCGAAATTTTGCATCTCCGGACCAATATCGTATATTTCCGTCACAATTCTGTTTGTTAATCGGACCGTTGATAATGGAAATACCTTTGGAATGATACAAACTGCTATTTGAATATTATTGTACGGTAATATTAAAAGAAAATGATTTTGAGATTAGGTAACTTCTTTTTTTTTTACTTACCTGTGTATGTTCTGTAAAAATCGATGAATTTGAGTGCAGAGATCTTAAGTTGTCACTCAGTCGATTAACAACCTTATCGCAATCTCACTTGGGTTTAATTTACCGAGGGTTTTTTTTACAAAATAGTAGGAACTGCTTGTATAAAGCACGGTTTTCAAGTTTGACTACCATCTTCAGTTATTTATTATTGCTTAAGATAGTAGATAGGAATTGCCCTAAGTAAAGCATTATAATTATATGTAAAAAATATAATTTCTTTATTAAGATATTTATGCGTTCCTCCATTTACTTTAGAATGTTTTTGAATTCACATTGTTGGGATAACATTCATAGCAACTCTACGCGGGAAAAGCTCCTGACCAAAGCTAGTTAACTTACAAATAAAGTTAAAAAAAAAACAATGAGTGCAAATATTTTTTTGACACTTTTCAAACAACAAATTAAAATTAATTTCTTTATTCAAATATCCAATGCTCTAGAGATTTCGTCAAATCACTTTCAACGTCATTTAGAGTATGCTAAACGAGCTCTCATTTAAATACTGTCATACCAAATTAATTCAACAAATCTGAATGGGCAAATCGCACATTTAAATGTAAATCATTGATTTTATTGTGCGATTATTAGTAAGTACTTTTAATCTCGTTCCGATAAAATCAAAAACCTTTTAGCACAAAGCCGTCGCGGCTTCAGAAAATATTTTCAACTTACAGTGGAATACAATTCTCCATTCAGGATCCCTTCGGCGTTTTATCTATTCAAATATTTCTTTTACAACTACGTAAGTATCAAATATAGACGAACGCAAACGAATACAAAGCTGTCAAACCTACGTCTAAAAAACCCAATAACGATTCCAAAATAAAAATCTTGAGACAGTATAAGAAATGGCGGGATTTTGTGAAAAAAAAAATACAACTTTTGTGACGTCAACACAGTCACGTCCTACCAAAACTGCTTGCCCACCAAATAAAACGTCTGACGCACTTGAAAACAAAAATACTCTAAAACACGGAGCACCCCAAAAGTCTAAAATTAACATCCCCATAATGAATTCTGCCTCATTAATTCAAAATGAACTTTGCTTCACTATTCATAAAGTTTGTTTTTCTTCGTAGTTCCACGCACGGTGTTAAAGGAGAGGTACGAGAGTGCCCCTGAGGAGGACGAGGTTGCTCACGACGTGGCCGATCTTGAGCACGATGAAGTCGGTAAGTGCTTTTTATTTTTTCAGACCTATTAAGCCGGCAGATGCCTGGTACTTGGCAGGAGAAGCTGTTCAGTTAGCTATATTTAGATGGCAGTGTTAAGAGTCAATAGAGCTCACTTCAAGTGAATTATACGTATTTTTATCACTTCTCATCCAATTTTATGAGAAAAGCAATATTTTTTTCAGAAAATTCGACATGAATCGTTTTGAAGTGTTTGTCGATACTAATATAATAAAGCTGAAGAGATGTTTTTGTTTGAGTGTATATTTAAACGCGCTAATCTCTGGAACCACCGGTCAGATTGGAAAAATCTTTTTGTATATGATAGCCAGATTCATGAGGAATAGTATAGACTATATAACATCACGCTACAACCAAGGGAAATGGAGCAGTAACCTAAAACGTAACTTAACTCGGACGAAAAAAATCTACGCGAATGGAGTCTCAGGCAGAAACTATCATCATCATATCAGCTGCAGGACGTCCACTGTTGGACAAAGGACTCTAAAATAATAAATCAACTATAAAAAATATAATAGATAAACTATAATATATATATAATTCAGTTTTATATCAGCATTACGTCTTGCTTACGTCATAATTAATGGAGTAAAGCAACATGCTTAGTTGTGAATTTTGCTGATAACTTTAACGACGGACTTTGTCTGGCAGACTAAGATAGTAAATAAACTATAACTTGGTACTAAGACTCTTAAGTGACGCGTCGCTTTTTGCTACTTTAGTCCTTAAAATAAAAGCGAAAACTGTACGACAGTTTTTTTTTCGGTTTTATTTTATCGAGCACAGTTTCGTGTGGGTTTGAGACTGACTGACTGTCAGACAGCTCAAAATCTTATCACTAAATATAACATAATAATAAACATATACCATAGCATATTATGGCATTTAAATTGAAGAACTTCCTTTCAAACTGGATAAAGACGCAAGAAAGGTTTCCCTCAAAAATTTATCTTCTTAATTAGCATTTCTCCGCGATTTCACACGCTTTGAGTTCTTTAAGAATCATTTTTTTTTATGGAATAATCATTAGCTATCCATTATCTATTTGCATTTCCATTATAAACAAAAATACTAATCTATTCTCTTTATAATATTAGCTTAGATAAAGCACGCAAATTGGTCTCATTATTTTGACATCAAGCAAAAGCTGGTTTCACAAAATTCAACCACAGAGATATTATGAGTAAATCGTAAAGTAGAAAAGCCACTACATTTAAATCATCAGCCAAATATTGTTTGAAGCACCGAACTGTACGTACACAATCACAAACACGATCAAACTAACACGGACCGTCAAAATAATAGCTAAACAACAAACAATTTATGCGTGAACACTTAAACAAATGACAATCATCAGGGATTCAGGGCTGTCCTTAAATATTGTAGAGGCGAAAATCTGGAAAGGTTAAAGGTCAGTAATTTTACTTAAACCTTTGCTTAAACTCTCTCGTTATGCTAGTGGCCCTAAACGCGACTGCTACGCTAGAGGTCTTGGGTTCGATTCTCAGGTCGAGCAAAAGTGTCATTGGGTTTTTCTATGAAAATTTCAGTAGCAGCTCGGAGTAAGGATTTTTGCCCGATTAATGGTAATAGGCTAGCTCCCTATTATATGGGACCTAGACATACCAGCGAACTGTGGGTGTACATTGGTACACGTTTGCCTAAGCTTTTGGGGTATACAGGCGTGATGGTATGTTATGCTAGGTGATTTAATTTAACTTAACTTAAACTTAGAACAGAAACTTAACTTAGGAAAGAAGCCGAAAGTTAAATGTCCTTACTATTGCGAACCAGAACAAAAAAAAATGTTCTGGGCCAAACCTAAGACCTTTTGCTTACGGAGATAAGGTCAAAGTTCCGTTTATTTTTAGTTTTTTTTTTAAGGATAACTGTATCGTTACATACAACTTTAGGCACAATGTTTTGCGCCTGAACATAAACAGTAATTTTTTACACCAAAAGTTCTTTCCCAGTAAAAATTTTAGTTCAATGTTACTTAGAATTATGGGCAGTGTGCGTAGTTAACATCTATGTATAGTATCTTTTTACGTCGTCTAACATACGTGCGTACGCCACAGCTTTAGCAATTACATCTTTATCATCATTGTTCATCCAAAACATGTCCACTACTGTCCACCAGTCTTTTTGGAAATCTATGGGGGAGGCCTATGTCCAGTAGTGAACGTCCTGCGGCGGACATGATGATGATTATGATATCCACTGCTGGACATAGGCCTTCTTCAAACTTCTCAACAACGGCCGTTCCTGTTCTTCCTGCTTCTAATGGATTTCCACAATCTTTAAACCTTAGAACGTTTGTTTTTTCTTACTCCCCCGCTGTTCTTTTCTGATTAATTTCGATGCGGGATTTAAAACAATTAAATCGTTTCTCCAAGACTCGTCGAGTTTCATTGCTTCAGCGCTTTTCTTATGTTTCTAGCCTTTCGTAGGTGCTTTAAGAATAGTGTCACGGGATTGTGTCAAAAACAAACTTTAACAATGTAATTAATGTACGCATACAAATTATTCATAAGCTTTTTTAAAAGTTCCCTTTTGCCCATTTTTTATTTATACGACCTTTTGGAAAGGGCAACTAGACTCAATACTTTTTTCTTGTAAATGTCGTTCAAAATTGCCTTTTTATGGTCTAGTTATAATAAATGATTTGACTTTTTTGCCTTCACTAGGTCGCCGGTCCACCTTGTCGATACGTGTATATGAATGAAATTCACACCAATCTGGAGCAGGTGTACCTACATTCAGATCGACCTCTCCCTGTATGTCTTAAAGTTCGATGTTCCCAACGACCCCTTGTATGGCCCGAAGTGTACGCTGTTTATTGCCGGCTCATAAAGGTGTTGTGCCATAAAGTTTGTAAGGATAATTCACAATGGAAGGTAATCTAAGCTTGTATATAAATTTTCGCTGTCAAGTGTTGTATCGTTGTATACGGTTTTATGTTTTGAGTTACTGAATGAGTTGTGGTTTGGATGTCACGTGTGGAGTTCGGAGTATGTTGTCACCAGAAGAAGTGTTTAAAACTTTGCCGTTTAAGTGTGCGGTGTACGACAGTAGGTATATGTATGTAGGTCATTTTGTGTGAAAGATGTTTACCTACTGAAAATTGTAGAAGTTCAAGTTTTGACTTGTTTATTTACCCACATACACAGATTTGAAAGAGTTGGTACAAAATAGTTAACACTAGCTTTTGCCTACGACTTCGTCTGTTTTCATGTCGGTTATCGTAGACACAGATGAAGTTTCCGAATAAAAACTAGCCTATGTACTTTCTTGTATAACTTTTATAAAAAAAAGGTATTTTTTTTGCTTAAACGAGCTTATCTTCAAGACTACTAATCCGATCCTGAAAATTCTTTCACTAATATAAAGCTACCGTATAGTGGATAATAGCATATTACCATAGTGAAATAAGTTTAACACTAGCCTATTTCACCATTTAAAAAAATGAGATCCGGAAAAAAATCACGCAACAAAGTCGAGAGCAAAACCTAGGAAGTAAAACCAAAAAATAAAAGAACGAATTTGAACACTAAGAAAACAAACAGACTCCGAACGTTATAACTAAACTCTCGAATAATAAAGTCTACCTTCAAAGCTGTTTGCAGCTTAAGTGGTTTTTCAGCGACAGAAAATTATTACCCAAATACATTTTGTCCTGTTTGTACTAAAACCCAAGGAAATGTTTGACAAAATAAAGGAACATTTTGACTTACAGACCAGACATCCCGGTTTGATGAAAAATGTCTTTTAAAACTTTGTTCCTCTTTTAAGGGCACTTGTCACTCATTATGAAATAATGTTTTATGTCTTCCTTAATAAATATTAATGAAGGACGGGGTTATTATGAATGTTAGTAGGGTAAGAAGAAAGTTTGAAGTTTTTGGTAGTCTGGTTTGTAGCAGTTTTATGTTCTACAAAAATGGGGATAATTAGCATCTTGTAATTAGTCTTCGTAGATGTTAGTTAGTTGCGTCGTTGCCTCATTAGCCTAGTGGTCCTAGGAACCACTGCTACGTTAGAGGTCTTGAGTTCGATTCCCAAGTCGAGTAAAGTGTATGGTTTTTCTATGAAATTCTCAGTAGCCTTTCGGAGTTAGGATTTGTGCCCGGTTATATAATGTTATATTTGTTTTATTTGTACAAACAAATCCCGAATTAGCTCCGTAGTTTCGGGGCGGATTTCAACAATTCTTTGACTAATAGTTAGCTAAATTATTACACGAATTTTCGAAAGCTATTAGAAACTGGGGTCTACGCGCATATTTTAAAATAGTATTATTTTAATATTACTTTATCTTGCGCACTGTTAGATTTTCTACGTTCGGATCAGCGTCTAGAGTTGAAAATCCAACAACTGAAATTACAAAGTAATATTAAAATGATACTGTTTTAAGAGAAGGTGGTTAAGGCCCTAAAAGGTATTTTATAGCAGGAGACAAGGGGAATTTGACTTTGACTTTCAAATGAACAAAGTCACGTACAAAAGCGAGTAATACATAATTAATTTTATTGTACTTTGACGGTTTGTGTTTCGTCGACTTTGTCTTTGTCACCTTTGACCTAGACTAGAGTCAAAAGCTTACCAATCTCGAATTAAAAAAAAAAATGGATTTCTGAGAGGCATCTGACAATTATTAGGTAACTTATTATGTAATAATAAACTATTTTACAGAAGGCTTACAGAATAATAAACCAAATATATAAATAACTAGCGAACTGCCCGCGACTCGCAGGAGCTCGTGGCTAAATAATTACAGCCGCATAGACCGATCTTCCGGGTTAAGCCACGCTTGCCGAGGTTGGTCTGTGGATGGGTGACCATTTACCATAGCGAGTTTCCGCCGTGCCTCGGAAAGCACGTAAAGCCGTTGGTCCCGGCTGTTATTTGTAGATCTTTGACAGTCGTTACTGTTAGTCAGAAGCCAGAAGTCTGACAACCAGTCTTACCAAGAGTATCGTATTACCCATTACTGGGTTGTGGAGGTCTGATAGGCAGTCGCTCTATGTAAAATACTGATATTCAGCTGCATCCTGTTCGACTGGAAGCCGACCCCAACATAGTTGGGAAAAGGCTAGGCAGATGATGAACTGTCCGCGACTTCGTCCGCGTGGTTTATTTCACCCGTGTTAAGTTACGTCTTTGGTTACTGCTCCGCTCCCGTAGGTTGTAGCGTGATGAGATATAGCCTATGTTACTCAGGAATAATGTAGCTATGTATTGGTGAAAAAATGATTCAAATCAGTCCAGTAGTTTCGGAGCCTATTCGATACAAACAAACAAACAAATCTTTTCCCTTAATAATATTAATACTTGTTCATTACCTACCACAATCATCCAACACTTAAAATTGTTCAAATATTTGCTTCCAAGGCCCTCATATACCACGAAACTTTATGGCTAATAAATTTTACTGAGTTAAATACAGTACACGATGAATAGAATGAATTATTTTAGCTCAAACAAGAGATTGTATTACCGAATAGTCCTAACATAACAAACTGCTCTAGTAAATAGTTGAGTATTCTAGTGAAATAGTTATTGTGAATGTCTCTAGAGAATGTGGTGAAATTATAATATCAAATAGTTGAATACTATTTCTATTTACCTATTTACCATCACGCTCATATCCCCCGAAGGGTTAGGCAGAGATGTGCCAATGTGCACCCACAGTTCGCCGGTATGTTTAGGTCCCATGTAATAGGGAGCGAGTCTATTGCCTTTAATCGGGCACAAATCCTTGCTCAACGTGGGAATCGAACCTAAGACCTCTACCGTAGCAATCGCGTTTAGGAGCACTAGGCTAACGAGGCAGTCCAGATTTACTATTACTTAATTTTATCTACTGTGACTTGGACGTAAGTCATTGTTCTACTGAAAAACTCTTATATCGGACTTCTGAATGGAACCACCGTACATGTAAATGGTAAATGTTACCTAACCAGTTAGATATAAAAGCTAAACAATAAAATCATGTTAAAACAAAACTTTCTTTTCAAGCCAATATACTTCTCATTATTTTTGGTGTCATAATTTAAAGACCTTCCAATAGTTTTGAATTCGAGGAGAGTAGTATGTAAAACTAAAACTTAAATTTTAAAACATGTGTTTTCAAACTCTTCTACCGCTGTCCCTATATCTATCCTCTACCTCTCTATCTACCCACTCTATACATAGTTATTTATAATACATTATAAAACTTACTTATTTGAATACATAGTTACCTAATGTAATATTATTATAGCCCAGTTTTCAAACCTACAACAATATATTAGTTACTACCCGTTATTAGTACCTAGTTACAGCTCATATCAAAATCAGCAAAGCCGACTGCCAATAGCGGACAAGGCATATCTTAAGCCACTCATCGTGACGACTATTTTAATCCACAATCAATAAGCTAATATCATAAGCTCCTTTCGCCAACTCCATACTAATCTATCAACTCCGAACAAGAATTATGAGGCAAGCACAAGATTACAATCAAAATCATCTTCGCTAAGTGTATTATCCGTCATTCAAAGTGTATGAGATGAGACACAAACGAAGAAATTTGCTTAATCCGCTTTTAATTTGGACTCTTGCAATCTACGAGGATTTGTTTGGCTCCGCGACAGGGCGCTTCTTTGCTGTGTCAGTGTGAAAACGGATTATGGGATGAAAGCTTTTCTTGAGCCGAAGCGCTCATGACGACTCATATTCTAACTCTATTAGTAATGTTATTTGTCGGTTTTGGAAAAATGAGTTCGGATCTTTTGGTAGATCGGTTCCCTATTTTTGCGATTTCGTTCTATTTTCATTTTCGTTCAAGGAAAAAATATTATAATACTAGTCTAGCCTTGTAAATAACCAGCCTGCCAGGTTTGTAATATAGCTATTTGACTAGTTTTTTTTTTTTAGTTTTCTGCCATGAAAAAAGCGAGCAATTTTTTTGCTGAGGTGATTTCTGTCGGGTCTGTTCTGACAAAAAAGCTCTTCTCGTATAGAAAAGACACTAGCATTGATCACCACCGCATTGACGATATCAGACTTTTATTACTTAAAAATTTTCTCACTGATATCAGTCATGTCCAAGATAACCTTATAAAGTATGTATGTGTTGGAATCCAGCGCTTTAACCAATGGGCAATTACGATATTTCTTTTATCAATCTATAACGAAAAAGACTTGTTTATTGTAGCGTGTAAATTCGGGTGTAAAAACAAGAGAAGAGATGCCCTTGAAACTAAGATATTGTTTCGTGTCATAATTGGGTGTCTGACATCAGATACAACATCGTCTTCACAATTTGCACTAACAATATTGTCTTCATCTTAATTTATATTTATTTCTCCACCAACTCTTAATACTTGAGATGCCTCGCGGCAACGACTTAAAACTTCTCTGCATTTTCCTTGAAGATCAAAATGGAAATTTTAATATTGTCGGTGAAATTACCAGTATCTCTTCAAGGTGCGGCGTTCCGAGTTTAACTTAGTGCGGGAAGCAATTGCTTTTCTTCCTCCATTGAAATGTTCAACTTGCTGTCTTGAATCGACGTTTATTAAGTTTGGTCTGACAAGAAAAGTTGAACAAAGTAGCTGAAGGAATCGTATTATGTCTTGAACTTCACATTTTATGTTATCGAATTGGTATCTTGTGTTAAGTGTTGTTTTAGTAGGTAATACTTGTTTGTTTTTAGGGGTGCCAAAAAGCCTCCGCTGTCTTTTCCGTTCGTCTGTCTGTCAGTATGCTCTTCTTATGAACCGTAACAGGTACTCTAAAGAGTTCAAATTTTTACAGATTGTGTATTGCTATGGTCGCTACAACAAGGTTCACAGTGTTATATCTTGTACCAAGATTAATTAATATTAGGAACCCTAACGTAAAGCTATTCTCGATATTAGTTACAACAATTGACGTAATTAATAATTAATGAAAAGACTGTGATTTGGCTCGCTTTGTCAGAACAAAGCTCCTATAAGGCTATATTTCACCACCTTCGAATAATTTTAGATCATTCTTCTATTTGCAGTAGGTAAAACAGGTGCTAACGAAAGCCTAGAATTACACCATAAATTAAACTGCATTATGCCATTTATAGTCTTACAAACAAAAGCGTCTCGTTCCATATATTTTCAAAGGCACACACGTATGTACGTGAATTGAATTTTGCATCCATTCCTGACCCTTTGTCTACTCACTTCTGCATTTCCATTGACTGAAAGATATCTTCATATTCCTTCGTATCAATCTCGCCCAATGTTTCTCAATATTTCAATTTATTTTTCGTTTCTTTGAAGGATCCGTCTCGATGATAAAAAAATACCTTTGGAGGGTAGTTCGTCTTTTATATTTGTGAAGTGGAAGAAAATATTGGTTTTCTCAACAAAAGTTGTTTAGTAAATTGTATTCTGATGTCGTGTTTTTGGAATTTATTGGTTACATTTTTTTTTAAATAAAATATCCCTTTTTTTAAAATTGGAAGTATTTTGGGGAAATCTAGTGCTAACAAATGTTTTACTTGAAAACATCGAAGAGTTTTTTTTTCTGGAAATCTTTAAACCACATAGTTGTCTTCTAAAGGTCCGGCTACTCTAGAGCAGACTTTTTACTTAAAAATAAAACGTTATCATACCAACATATCATATCAACATATCGAGGGTGCATTTATAAACATTAAAACTTACATTCACAAACAGCCCGCAACAACTATCTGTAGGCCATACAAATATTCATTCCGTGCGAGAATCGAACCCGCGACACGCAGGGCAGCAGCCAACTGCTTAGCCATTGCGCCAAATACGTACCAAAAACATCATTACTTACTAGAATCATTTTCACAGACGAAACCAATGACCGCTGGTGGGGAGAATCGGCAGTGCCTCCAGCGCCAGCAGTAGCAGCAGTCCCACCTCAGCGACCTTCGATGTCCACCAGTCTGAACATCACCAGTGTCAACAGAGATGAGCCTTCAGCGTCCCCACCAAGACATCATTTACCTAAAGATGGTAAGACCTGTTTCATCTCTAAATAGCATATTCGTCATCTGTCTCCGGAGGGTCAGTCAGGGCCGATGCCTGCCGGAGCTGCGGGTTGATCGAAAGAGATACCGCGTCCCCGGAACGCAAAGGGCACAAGAAGGAACATGGATGGGTTTGAGTTAGTAAAAGTCTGACACTCCCTCTCGCCCCACCCAGAGCGGAAGAAGTCATTTTGATGATTTCCATCCGAAAAAAAAACAGTCTATTTCTTACTCTTACTTCTTCTAAGCCACGCAACGGATTTAGATCTATACGGTTTTCACTTTCATTTAGATTTCTTTTGGAAGGTTTACACCTATGCATGAATATTACATGACCCCCATCAGTTAAAATGTGCGACCGTGCGAAGTCGGGGCATGTCACTAGTTTAATATCAACGCAGAAGTGTGTAATACTACTTCGTAAGTAATGTTCAAGTCTCTTGTAATAGGGGTAATTGCTTTAACCTGAGCAAGGGCTCCTGGAAAAAATCCTTGTAATAAAAATCAAACATCTAGAGCTTTTTGTGAAGGACTTCGTCCAGGGAAGCCTAATTCTGCCGCAAATTAGCGTTGCTCTGTTCCGGTTTGAAATATAAATAGGTGCCGGTGTAATTACAGGTGAATGAGTCCTTTCAACTTTGTCTGTGGAATGGCAACGCATTTGCAAGGCCTTTGGTATTGCAGATGTCTATAGGAAGCGGTGACCACTTACCATCTGGAGGGCCCTCGGCTTGTTTGCTATCCAATGTGATAAAAAACCTGGTGCTCAAATAAAATGCATGGCAACGTAATTTACTTATCATCAGCCAAAAATATTTAGTTCAGGTAAATGAGGACCTCTAAAGGAGATTAATCAACTAATTGAAATAATTTTCCTGATTGCATCTGCGTACGCGTATCATCAATCTCTGTAATTACTTACTCCTGTGTTAATTAATTTTAAGATTTAGGAATGTTGGTGAACCAACTAAAAACTTTTGGCAATATATGGGGGAGGCCTATTTCCAGCAGTGGAAGTCCGACGGCTGATGTGATGATGATAATGACGTGATAATTTTAATTTGTTTCACATTTTTTGGGGGGTGAAAATTCTCATTAATACACTTCATCACATTAAGTTACGTTTAAAAATCAACTGTCCCATTTATGTTGTAGTGTATTATTGTAGGGAACAACAGACTTTTTTTTTCATATTTTAGGTCCCAAAATAAAAGTGTTCAGTACTCATTAGGTACTGCACCTTCTAAAAAATTGCTTGTGTATTTTAATACACAAAAAACCGACTGTCTTTTAAGACAGTCGGTTTTTTCAGGAAAACATCCTAAGGAAACTTTGACCATAATTAATATAATTCCGACATCGCCATTTTGCCTCAAGCAAGCGTGTTGATCAATGCTCATGCCTTGTTTGTATGAGGGGAGGTCTTGCCCTGCAGTGGAACTATATTGTTGTATATTATTATTGTGTTGTATTAATATTAATCTTACTTGAAATTCACAACCACGAGACGTAGGTAACTCCCATCAATCATAACTCCACTTCCGCCTTCAAATAACTAAACTAGTTTATTAGATAATTATAGTGTAATATTCTCGTAAACTCGTCTGTAAGCCACAATGTTCTCATTTACTACCAATCTCGGGTTTTAGGAAAGCTCAGGTATGGTTTAATCTCCGTTATTTAATCTATTGTGAAGCTTAATCCGATTTATTATGGCTATAGTCTCTTTGTCTTGGAATTTCATTCATTCCTTTATTTAATTCAATCCCCTTTTTTTGGAAGGATCCATGGATTAAATGTCAAAATTCATGAGAATACTTGACTAGTACTTTGACCGCTAAAAGTGGGTTACAGTACTTTTTCACAAAGGCCTTTTCTCCTATAAAGAAGAAAAGAGAATTGATCACCACGTTTGCTCAATGCGGGTTGGCGATTTCAGATTTATTTAATTATAGGTCTAGGTTTCCTTGCGATGTTTTTCCTTCAGACAGTGATGTCCAAGATAAAATAAGAAAGCACATTTTAATTTAAAAAGTCACGTTTTGCTTGCTCGGTATTGAAGCTAGCACGACGATTTTAACAAAACTGCAGTTTATATACTTTAATTGACACATGAAATGCCGGAGATAGAATCTACCAACACAACATCCCTTTTTAATATATAACGAGGTAACATCAACAACATTACAAACTTCAATTCCAACTCAAACTCCATATTGATGAAGGCAATGCCAACAATAGTTTCGACACACTACGTAAGCATTCTATTGCTCCATAATTTATAGCTTTTCCCAACCCTATGAATTATTTCATGGCCCTATTGAATACCGCAGTTTGCTTGGCCAAGTTTACATACAGGACTTGGCAATATGCATAATTACCTGCCTTGTCTAAACAAAGATAAGTGTTGAGCCAATATTACATTGTTTAAGAAATATTATACAGGCTTAGTATCAGCATAAAACGGGCTTAATAAGCCTTTACAAATACCAATTTATAATGTCATATTGTTTGTGTTAAATCCGTGTTGATTTTTGCAATTAATTTTGATTAGAAATTATTCTGTACGGGTGAATTAAAAGCCAAACAATCAAGCCTGATTATGATAAATTATTATTATTTTCAATTACACTTTATTCCAAGCCGAAATCGCCCAAATCGATTATCACAAATGCTTCTTTTGTAGTCCTCGTGACCTTTTGTATAACGAAGTAAATAGCGTTTGTAAGCCTGTAATTTATATGGCTGAAATGATCTCCCATTTACTTTAGCGGTGATGACCCTATTAATCTCTAGTTGGAATTCGGGCCTTTTCTGACTTAAGAATACAATTTTCACTTAAGAACACAGTACTGTAGAGAATCTTAGAGAACAAATAGACATGAATCAATCAGAAGGTACAACTAAAGCGTCTCAACACGGAAGCAGTTCCATAGTAAACTAACGTCTCATCTACTTTGAGTGCTCGCGAATAAAGAGTGATAAATGGTCTGAAGATTTAAAAGTTAGAATACTTCACCGGGTTGCACTGACATGAAATTGATACCTCTTTCTCTTCCACAGATCAATTCGACATCATGTACGTATACATCATAGCTGGCGTTGCCGGCAGCCTCCTACTATGCATCATCTTGGGCATCATTCGCTGCTTCATGACTAAACAAACAACAGACCAGCCAAAAGGTCCAGATGTTTCGGCCGCCACGGAAATTCCCAACGGATTCAACGACAGCATATCCGAAGTTGACAATGACATTAACATAACCAGTCTATCTGGACCAGTCGACACAGTTGATTCGGGAATTAAACAAGACATACAATACTCCAACGTCGCTCTTAGTCCCAAAATCAATAAGTATGTCGGCAGACCAGTACCCAATACGTACCCACATGTAAGCACTAATATGTACGGACAGGTGGCCGAATTCCCCATAGAAATGCCTCTTCGAACTATGCCGCATGGCACGTTAGGGCGCGGAGTTGCGGTCAAAACTCTGCCAAGAGTTCAAATACAATCTGAAACGGACCCTAACACGAGGAGTTTATATCGATATTCCAACGCCCAGTACTACTTCGGGTGACAACAAGACAAAAGCCAGTGTTCGGACGTATCCAGAACTTACTGTTTCTAGTTGAATCGTGTAGTGGAGTGTATATAGTTCACGGACTAACTAGTGAAGTTTGTAATGTTCTACTTTTAAATACGGAAACTGTGATATTAATTGAAAACTTTCCTATTGTACTGCGAGCAGTTTTCCAACTGTAGACACAGAAAGACAGTGTGGTTGTTCCTCCGTCGTGGATTGAGAGATGGATCGTTGTTAGCAGAACTTTGTTGTACTGTGTTGACCTTTGATAACTAAGCATTGTTTTGTATGTCGAACGAATCAGTGTGTTCATTTACGTATTCACATTGTTTCCTCGCGAGAGTTGGGCGTAGTTTGAAGCTGTTGTATTATTAATCGGTGTGTTCAGTTATATGAATTCCTGTATAATATTAGACTGTGTGGACAGCCTTGCTGGAGAATAGGACTTTGGTTTCATGCCAGCTCCTGTCAGGATTGTGCTAAGAAGCCAAAAATTCTTTATTTGTTGTTTTAACATGCTGTACACCTACGTTTTGTTTTTCGTGCAAGTTTCTTTGGTAGCATGCATTTTGTACCTTATACTTCACGATGTAACCCATACTATTTGTAAATGAAATAATGTTATTAGAATGACTTATACAGGGTAACTTTTCACTGTCTTGTCATCTTTCAGGAAGTAAAATTACTAATTGATCAACCGCGGAATATGGGAAACAAATTCAGCATTTTCATACATTTTGACCGTGTTGCAGTGCATTTCTGTAGGGAACAAATCTTTTGCGTATTTCAATGTTGGTTCCTTTGGACCCCTGAAAGATGGCAAGTGAATAAAAAGTCAATCTGTATATCCTTTGTGTTGTATCACTCATTGCTAGGTATATAGTAAACTGTAATATTTTTATGTTCATAATTTTAATTATTTGTGCCATTTCGTCAATCAAATAGCTAATTATAAGTGACAGATGTGCAAACATGGAGGTAATTATTAAATTCTCGTTTATATTTTAATACTGTTTGTTGATTCGTATTATTGGTAATTGCTTTTTGTGTCTACGAGTTACGGAATTTAATACGAGTTGAAAACCTTGTGAAAATAATTTATAATTGGTTGGTAAATAGTGTTATAGTTTGTATTTGATTTTATAATTATTACTCGACTGTGTTAATTAAGCTAATTATGAAGATCAGTAAAATTTAAACTTAATCGTATTTGGATTTAAAGATTAGTTTTATGTAGCAAAAAGTGAGCGGACTTGGAGTCGAAAACAACAATAATCGTGAGTTAAAAATCGACTTCAGAAGTCGATATCGGAATGAGATTCCTAACTTTGGTCTTACCAATCCTTTTTATTTTTTTTCCCTCCTCATGGATACCCTCCGTTTGGGGAGAACGGAGGGTTTTGTCGGACTTTTACCGACAAAAACCCCATGGTTCCTCCTGTTACCATGAATCAGGAGCCCGGTATTCGTTTGACGTATGATTCGCGCCCCCGGCTTTTATTGGACCGCCATTGGCCTTGGCCCCTTCATATCTCACCAATCCTGAAACCCTGAGCATTCCCACATTACGTAACCCAGATATAAATAAACACAATAATATTACTAAAGCAATCAATACAAAAACAATAACCAATACAGGCAAATACGAACAATACAATGATACACATACACATACCATCACGTCGGTATTCCCCGAAGGGTTAGGCAGACGTGTGCCTACCAATGTACACTATATCTCTATACATAGTCTCGCATGTTTTAGGTCCCATGTAATAAAGGGCGAACCTGTTGCCATTAAGCGGACACAAATCCTAACTCCCAGCTGCTGCGGAGAATTTCATAGAAAAAAAAACCCAATAACACTTTGCTCGACTTAGGAATCGGTCCCAAGACCTCTAGCATAGCAGTCGCGCTCAGGACCACTAGGCTCACGGAATAGTTAGCCAATACAATGATGAAATCACAAACTCAAAATTAACGATGCAAATACAGGCAGGAGCATTAACGCTAGTTAATTGCTCGGCGTATAGGGTACGGTTAGTTACCGTTGTAACAACGAGCTGTAAACTCCTAACGCGAATTGTGAGAGCGAGAATTTATGATAATGTGTCCAGTTGTCCAATGTCTACAGTGAGTGTCACATTAGCCTTGTCACGATTTGGTTTACATTAGCTTTGAAAGCAGAAAGCTAAACACGACATTTATGAAAATGTTAATGAGTTATTAAATTATGATTACGTTTATCAATAAAGTTTAGTTAATTTGATATTATATTATGGATAATTAGCTTTTGGCCTCGTAAGTGTCGGTAATCGCTAACGCAGACGAGGTCACGGAATAAAATATCGATTGCAAAATTCCAGGACATACATACGAGTGAAGTTAAATAAAAGCAACCTATTCCTTCCTTAGTTTAAACTTACCCCGAACCAAATTTCATCAAAATCAGTTCAGTAGTTTAGTCATGAAAGTGTAACAGACAGACAGACATACAGTTACTTTCGCATATGTATGGATGCTCGTTTCGAAGGGTATTTCGAGTATCTAGAATCGTGCGTTCATGTAGAATAACTTACAATGTCAGTGATGCGTGTGTTCGCCCGTAATTGTACGTGCGTAAAGCCCATTATCTGGACGATTGGTATGGCTATACCATGTTCCTAATATATATTTTACTGCCTTACTAGGACCTTCACAAAATAATATCAAGAAATGTCAATGATTTCCTAATATGAGTACCTTTATATTCGAACAAAACAATACACGATAACATTTTAGCTATCGTCATTTCTTTTTATGCTTAGTTGCCCAATTATCGGATAACAAATGATATTGATATCTACTCGTACAATTGTCATAATAAAGTCGAAAATATTGACGCTAACCTTTTATCACAATTCGATAGTAGACACCATCATAAAAAATCCAAGAAACTACTTAAAAAAAATAACACTTTATTTTAGCCCTGAAAATCCGATTAATTTTTAAATACCTGTAAAATTCGATTTTTCGTTGCTTTGAAATCAATAATTGAATTGAATTGGCAAAAAAGTGACGTCACAGTTTCTTATTGTCATTCAAAATCTATGGGGGAATTGCGTTTTAACAGCTCATAAAAAGTATGTCAATTGATTAGTAGTGTCATCTACCCAATTGCCACTCTAAGGTACAGTCAACTAAGTATTTTTAGTGTTGATGCAACATTGTGGCAGGTACCTGCTGTTCAATGTGGTAAAGATATCAACTACAATGTCTTAGAAATGGCAAGGAACAATATACTTTAGTACTAGGGTTGTAACGGAGACCTTCTTAGCGGTGGCGGATGCGGAGGTGTAGAGCGTTGCATCCGCGAATGCGGAGGTTAACGGAGTCGGTGGTTGAACCTTTGCCATTTCGCTCGCAACACACCTCCTCGCGCGTTACAACTCCGCAAAAAGGTTCCTTACGCGGATGCGGAGGTAACGTTCCGTCACAACCCTATTTAGTACTATTCTAACTAAATGCGAACAAGACATGACTAATATAACATATCTGTGAACAATTAGGAACACGGAACGGTATAAATTTGGATTTAATGCGACATGAGAGACACCGCTGCGTTTGTGTTTGAATTTCAGACGAGAATGAAGTTATAAATATACCATCACGCCTGTATTCCCCGAAGGGTTAGGCAGAGGTGTACAAATGTACACCCACAGTTCGCCGGTATATTTAGGTCCCATGTAATAGGGGGCGAGCCTATTGCCATTAACTGGGCACAAATCCAAACTCCGAGCTGCTACTGATAATTTCATAGAAAAACTCAGTAACACTTTTTGCTCGATCTGGGAATCGAACTCGGGACCCGGGACCGGGAATGAAGTTGATATTAATTTTGTTGTTGTATCATGGACTCACTATGGTTGTCTATATTTCTGTAACTGCAATTTGCTTTGAAATATGTTCTATGTATGTTCTTCTTCTTCCCGAACGGATGGTTATAATTAGGGCCCGGATAAATATGTATTAAAAAATCTAAATTATGTAAGTACATAAAATATGGACGAAAAAATAAAAAATATGGAAAAAATATGGAGTATAAAATAATACTTTTCATAAGTAAACATTGTGTTATTGGAAAAAAAGGGTCACTCATGACGTACATACTTAGTTACATTTAAAAAACGACAAAAAAGATAGCGTACTCAGCGATTGGTTTGGGAAATCTTCTATAAATATTTTTCAATTTGAACCGCAATGGTTGTTTATCCTTCGGCATTTTTAAATAAAATGGGTACCTAGACTATTAGCACTGACTGACTGCGTAAAAATATAATGTCGCCCAAGCAACACAAAATACGCAGCCTTGTGGTGGCGGGAACGTAAATTTTATGTATTTTTGCGAATATATGGATGATTGTTACATTTTCTTGTAAAATATGGACCTAACCTTGAAATATGGAAAAATATGGAAAATAAAACTTGGTTTTTCACAGTCTAAATATGACAATCGATGTAAAAAACACATTCCAGGCCGAAAATCGCGTACATTAAAAATATGTATTTACATATTAATCCGGGCCCTAGTTATAATAATTTACATGATATTATTTTTCTCAATTCGTGGCCACGTTTACGTTTTCGTGGTACAGTAGTAGGGACATTTTGGGCATTGCATTCAATGGGCAATCGTTTGGTCAGAGGCACCACATTCTCACTGAGAGTCGGAGAGATTCATAAATGGTTAATTTTAAAAAGATAAAAGAAACAATTAAATATGCTTCTTCCTAATTCGCTATACTGCGTTCTTTTTAAAGTTGCACTTGCTTTGTTAGCAAATCAAGTAAATAAAACTAACCAAAAATTGGCATTACGCTACACGAAACAATCCATAACTCAATAAACAATAACCAACTCAAACGAACAACATTTTAATTACAAACAGCTTTAAAAGCGAGACTGTTATTAAAAACTCCGTGAAAAAAAATTCCTTGTTCACTTTTTCACTAACTCCTTTTACCGTAAAATCCAATTAAAAACTCGTAAATTGCAACTCGTAAGTTCCAATACCGGCTAGTTGATGTCACGTCACAAATTAGGCGACACTCCGATTCTCGTAGCGTGCAAGACGTGTTCGCAGGCCAATTAATGTTCTCCGTGACACTAACGGTGCCAATGTACTGAATAACTGGATTATTTCTAAGCGGAGATTTGCCGCCGGTGCTGTACCAATTGTTGGGAACCAGGAAATTGCTTTAGCTGCAGCTACTTCAACTGGCAATAGATTTTATCGGGGAAGTGTTTTTTGAACTTTATTTACAAGACGCGCAAGTCTTTGTGGGGTTAATTAGTTTAAAGTTACTTATAATCCATTTATTTTAGCATTCAATTAACAACGGCAGATATTGTGTTATAGAGTTAGAACTACTGAAATCTGGGTGATTTTTTTCTAATGTTTTTTTTTTTTAATTGATTCGTTGTCACTCCCATTGCAAAAGTTGTAAGCATATTTTTTTAGAAGTACTTTCACTCCTTGAAATATATGCACTGAATAAAAAGACAGCGTATAGTATGTTCTTTATTTAGTAACCTTGTAAATGAACCCACTTTTATGAATACCTGTTTAGAGATAATCCATACATTTCAAGGCACAAACAACGGATTGGTGCCAAGCTCCTATGACAGGAAAAGTCGTAAAGGTACCTATGAGACACTGCTCCAGATTAGAACGCTCCGATTGTAAATCCTATTCTCTCTCCATCGCCGCGTTCAGACGGTGCCAAGTATGTCAAAGTGCACCTCATATAGAGTGCTATATGAGGTACGCTTTATACGATCGTGTGCCTTTAAAACCGCACACCTTATTTTGAGGAAAAAAATACACTTTTTTAAATAGATGAAATGGTTTTGTATTATAATTTGTTTATTTTAATGCATGAGTGGCCTATCTACTCGTATCAAAACATTGTTAATTTTTTGCATTGTAATCTTTTACGAGGTGAAAAAAACATCTTTGTACAATCTGTACTCATGGATTTAATAGGTCCTGAGCAATTGTACAATATTTAACACTACTTACATAAAAACATTCACATTATTTGATTTTCAACTTTATTTTAATTTAAGTATTTGTCGTTATAGCGCCCATAATAATGTCCACACTATGAAAATGTTAACCATCTACCTATTGCGGTTCAAAAGATACAGCCCTATGACAGCCGGACAACAGAGTCTTATCAGTAGGCTACCATCTGGCACCCTTTGTGTACGAGACCTTAACAATCAGCTGTTTCGTACAATTCGACCTTGTCCGTATTGCATTTTTGTATAGCAAAGCTATAAGCGACGAAAATTTCCACTGATGTAATATAATTAGGTACCTCTTAAATTAACACAGTCGAGACAACAATATTTTCAAAACGACTGACTGTAAAGCCTATCCAGATCACGTTAGTTAATATTTTTAATTGTAAAACTAATAAATATCTGTGTACAGATAACTTTTTATGTCGTACATCGATTTAATATTAAAGTAATGCACATTATAATATTGTTTTATTTATTACCGCCCTTTATTATGATTATGAAGATGGAGCATCACATGGAGATGGTATTTATAATAATTTAATCTTTTTTTAAACAATGTAATAGAAAATAGACAGTTATAAGTTTTTTTTTATTCAAAGACTTCCATCGGTTTCGAAACACTTCATATCATTGGATGACAAATAAGCCGACGGCGCACCTTATATGGTTACCGCTGCCTATAGACATCTGCAATATCTGAAGCTTTACAAATGCGTTGCCGTCCCGGAGACTAAGTTGAAATGTGCTTGTAATTAGGTACACTGGCACCCATACCCTTGAAACAGGAACACAGCAACGCTACTTCGCGGCAGAAGTAAGTATGATGGTAGTACTTTCCCGGATGAGCTCCTTCACAACAACCTCTACTACTACTAAACTTATTGATTAATTTCACAGCAATAGCAAATACAACAATCAATTTTGACGCTGAACTTATAGCTCAGCGTCAAAATTGCGGAGCGGTATATATAGCGAAATATTGAACCATAAAATAACAAATACACTTGACAAAACTCGAACATCCATTTGCGATATTCCGCTTGTAATACATGATAGTATTTGTAAACAAGATACGTAAAGTTCGTACTGCGATCCAGTGTTCAACGATGGGGTCGATACACGAGTTATGACCCGTAACTTAGTCTTGGTACACTGCAGTGTGTGCAATATCGGAGACGGTTTGTGTCTCTCTGAGAATTCAGAAACAGGAGACTTCATTGCTGTAAAATACTTTGTGAGGTATTGTAAAGTTGTACGTTGAACAGTGCATTGTTTTATTAAAGGAGAGGTGGTGGTGGTTTGATGAATGAGTTGTGTTGGATTAGAAGAGTTGAGGATTTTTTGTAAATATAAATAAACTTATTGCAACGGTAACGGTTGAAACTAAAATTAGAATAATTAAATGCAGAATATTTAAAATAGATCAAAGAAAAAGAAAGCACAAATTTACATTAAAACCATAACTTCATATTGTATAGTATGAAGGGCGCTATCAATACAGACAATTCTTGTAACTTAGTTACTAGTCTCAAACAAGTCAGTCACATTTTAACATTGATTGTCAATGAAATGAGAAAGAAAGGAGGAAAGTTTATAATTACGACCATTTACGTTTTTTAAGGTATTATTAGGATTATTTAAGGTAGCTTAGCTGCAGGTATCATTGACGCAATATAATATAAAACCATCACGCCTGTATTCCCCGAAGGGTTAGGCAGAGGTGTACCAATGTACACCCACAGTTCGCCGGTATGTTTAGGTCCCATGTAATAGGGGGCGAGCCTATTGCCATTAACCGGGCACAAATCCGAACTCCGAGCTGCTACTGAGAATTTCATAGAAAAACCCAATAACACTTTTTGCTCGACCTGGGAATCGAACCCAGGACCTCTAGCGTAGCAGTCGCGCTTAGGACCACTAGGCCACCGAGGCAGTAGGTATGCAACATGATGTAGATTGATATCTAGTGGTACCGGATCACTATCTGTTTGAAATTACAGAAATAACTTGCTTGGCACTTTCATCAGTTTTCCCAACTTTTGTAAGTAATTTTAGACTGAGTTTGTCCCAATTTCAAAATGCCACAAGGTACGTACATTTTCCGATCAATTAACATCGGAAACGCTTAATGCAAAGCGTTTCCTCTTCAAAGAGTTCTCAAATCTGCATGACCTAGATTCTTTGTTCTAGGCCAGAAGTAAGGAAATAACACTGCAAGTTTATTTTTGAACTCTTTTGGCAATGGTTGAAGCTAAAAAGTTTTGAATGCTCTCTAGAATTTATATAGAAAAGGTCCGATTCAAGAACTTGTTGATTTTATATTAAAAGCAAGTTAACGTTGGATGCAGTCCGCTTCTAACCGGTCCTTTTGGAAATAAATATATGGGGGAGGCCATGTCCATTAGTGGACATCACTTGGCTGATATGATAATGATGCAGTCAAAATAATAGAAGAGTAATTGAATGTTTTGATGATTGTAAAATTAGATGTGTGGATATTTGTAAGATTGGATGTTTGACGTACAGGCACGGTCAGCAACTGACTTGACTGTCCCATTGGTCTCGTGGTCGCAAGCGCGACTGCCAAGCGAAGGGTCCCGGGTTCGATTCCCAGGTCGGGCAAAAACTGTTATTGTGTGATTCCATTAGGAATTTCTCAGTAGCAGCCCGGAGTTTGGAAGTTGGTGGTGTGACACTGTGGCTCGGATAGCACGTAAAGCCATCTGCATTAGCCGCCGTGGCCGGATTCGGTCTGGAGAGTTACATTAGGTACACGGTCAGCAACAAAAGACAATTAACAATGATGATAACACAATTCACTGCTATTAAAAGTTTTAGGCAATAATATAATATATTCATTTTATCTTAATTTTAGATCCATTTCGTATTTCCTTTGATGTTGTGCTCAATAAGATTTAAAAATCTGAAATGTTAATTTACTTCTGTTGCTGACCTTACTTGGATAAAGGACATGAGACATATTTTATCTCGGCAGTAAGTACGTTCCCGTGGGATACTATCCGACTACAAAGCTAGTGTTCCACTAAATCATATCAACTTTAAAAAGAAAATAAACCTATAACTTCATAAATTCTCACAGACCTTTCACACTGCCGGGGCTGCGGGTTGTTCGAAAGAGATACCGCGCCCCCGGAACGCAAAGGGCACATGAAGGAACATAGACGGGTTTTAGTCAGAAAAAGTCTGACACTTCCTCCCGCCCCGCCCTGGGCGGGGGAAGTTATTTGATGATTTCCCGTCAATAAAAAAAAAAAAAAATATTACCTTTCACACACCTTGTTCTTATCAACGTGATACCACAACAGACCCTCATCGAGAGTCTACGGGAAACAGCTTAAAAATATAAAGCTTATTCCACACTCATAAATCATTTGGTCACCGCTATCTTAATTTATAGCTGCATTTTGCAAGCGTGAAATTAAAATTAAGCAAACATTTGTTCTCGATTTTTGGGCTTAGTATCTTGGTCTTCGTAATTTATTATCTTGACGGGTATGGTGTGGGTTTTCGGCCAAATGTTTGTTAAAATGGTCAGTGTATATTAAGCTGTTTTTGAGGAGAAATTAATAATTTCTGTTATAATTTTTGGGCCGTGTCATTTTCTTTGTTTAATGAAAAGATGGATTACTACTGCTTGGTAATTAGTTTATTATGTTTTCATAGAAGGGAATATATTAGAATTTCTCTTTATCCAAGTACCTACCTACTACCTACTGCCCGCGTCATCGTCTGCGTGCCTTTTTTTACCTGTGTTAAGTTACTGCTCCGCTCTCGTAGGACGTATCTTGATGATACCTATACCTATACTATTCCTCTTGAATCTGGCTTTCCTATACTTACAAAGTTACAAGATAATTTTATATTTTTTTCCAATTTGACAAGTATTTCCAGACAATAGCGCGTCTTAACAAACCAACAAAAAACTACAGCTTTATTATGTTAGTCTAGTAAAGATTCATAAGTGTAAAAAAAGGGTGAGTAAAACTTACGACTATGAAAAAGGAATCAGTCATAATATTTGCTTCCATTAAAGTTATTAAATTAAAATTTTAACTTATCAAGAAAAATATTATACTTTTTTCAAATTATAATTTCTAATAGCCAAAATCCGACATTGTTGAAGTTTTCAAAATCGCATCGTTTCTAATTCAAATGCCTTGTTACGAGGGCGTTCAAGGGAGTTGTGAAAAATATCATAAACTTGTTGTTCTTGTTATAATATATTCATCGACAGAGTTCGAAGATAATGTGCTTTCGAAGAAAATTTAGATCCCTCCCCCCAAATGTTTTGTTTTATTTTTTATTATCCCTACTCACGTAAACTTGAAACGTGGTTTTGTATTTTTATTCGATTTTGAAAAAGTGTGGTACACCTTAGGAAGATGAAGAAGAAGAAATCATCTTCGGTTTGTTAATCGATTTTGTCGAAATCAAATAAAATAAATTAACAAGAATTAAAATGGTGTAAATATTTTTCAGATGAATGACAAAAAACTATTTATGATTTTTTTTTCACTTTAAAACTAAATTTTTTCAACTGCGAGAGCACTATAGGTAAGTTGTATTATTCAAACAACACATTTTTTCAATTAAATATTACTTAACTTAACTAATTTAACTCTTCTATGTAATATCGCGAAACCTTTTGACCTTTTTTTATAAATTCTTTCTTGACAGAAAAATGTACAACAACGACGGATTAAAATCCAGAGAAGAAAAATACATCTGATTTCTCCTCCATTCGTGTCGGATTGCCGTCCCATCGGAATATAAAGAAAGGAAGAGGAAGTGCACCCGTCTTTACGCACATACTAGTTTACTATAATATCTCTGGCGTACTTGGCTAGTCTTCGTTAATACTACATATAGTTTAATAATAAATATTAATATAAAAATAAATTGGGTTTTTCTATGAAATTCTCAGTAGCAGCTCGGAGTTTGGATTTGTGCCCGGTTAATGGCAATAGGCTCGCCCCCTATTACATGGGACCTAAATATACAGGCAAACTGTGGGTGTACATTGGTACACCTCTGCCTAACCCTTCGGGGAATACAGGCGTGATGGTATATATTTTTTATAAATAAAAATATAAAAATAAAATAGTAGCCCTCCGTTATCGGAAACAGGGTCCAAGCCGCCAGTGGCCTGACCACTGGCGGCTATAAAAAAGGAATTTCCTAATAATAACAAACAACAACACTAACAATATTTATTATTACTAGGTTAGGTTCCCATTAGAAGTTAGTTCCTACTCTACCAGTTTGACGTCATACCCATGGAAGCTAATTAGCTCCCGTATTCAATGTTTATGACTCGTATCCTGTTTACCGAACAAGAGTAGGACGCCGCGAGAATTCAATAAAATTTTACGTTGTTATTGTTACCTATGTTTTCGTTAGATGAGAAGTTTGAAGAAAATCAAAATGTCGATGTTTGACAGACGGGCAAACAAGAGGTCGTGAGTTCAATATCCGTCCGTAATATTTTTCGGTGTGATGTGTGCCTTTTTTTTAGGATGGGATATCATCAAATGACTTCTTTCGCTCTGGGCGGAGTGGAAGGGAGTGTAAAACAAACCCTTCCTTGTTCCTCCTAATGCCCTTTGTGTTCCAGGGCCGCAGTGACTTTTTCGAACAAACTCCGCAACCCTGGCGCGGGATGCATACAAAATTGCTATTAACAGTGCTCATTGTTATCCATACTAATATTATAAATGATAAAGTAGTTCAGACTGTCTGTTTGCTACACTTTCACGATAAAACAGCTGAAACGATTTTGAAGAAATTTAGTATGGGGTAACTTTGAACCCCAAGCCAGATTTAAGCTAATTTTCGTTTCGAATCTGCTTTCTTGATAACCAATATTTACGCGGACGATAATGCGGGCAAAAGCTAGTTATTTTACATACGTTAGCGCTGTGATTAGCTAGTTTCATACACCTCTATTACTTTGTATCCCCGCTTTAATGAAAACCCTTTTAGGTTAGAAATGTAGAGGCAGTGACATCATTTGCCTATCCCTTTTCGATCGTTTTTTAATGCGTGGGAGCTACCCAGTTGACAACGCTGTTTGTATTTATTTATCTTAGCTTAGTCGCAAGATATTAATCAAGTCCTGGTCTTTATTTTTTCTTTAGTCTGGTTTTTATTTTTTTTATTTCCAAGGACCGGTTGAAAGTGGTTTGAGTCCAGCGCTTTCCTGGAAGTCCTAGTAATTTTATTTATTCCTACCACCAGCTAATATATGAACCATCTTCTAAAAGGACCCATAATTATGTTAATCTTTCAACTTCAAGTGAAAAAAAAAACTGATGTTAAAATAAACCTATTAAGTTTAATATTAAAATCCCAACCTACCTAGATTCCGCAAAATAAGCAAAACATCTGGCCGGTAACATGAAAGTAATGCAAACACGTGGGAATAGACATTAATTATGGAGAGAGCTCGGGCGCTCGAAAATACCCGTTTTAAATACCTACACTAAGTAGGTAGCTAGACTTTATTTTTGATTCAGTTTATAACATTAAATAGCAGATTACATCACTGAAATTTAATCTACTCTACTAGTTATTATTTAACTTACACTGTTCGTATATATGTATGTAAGTTGTCGCTTCAAAATTTGCAAACCATTTTTTCACCATTTGTTGATATCCGATCGAGCTAAAATTTTGCATACGCCTTTAGTTCTGAAGACAATACAATGTCCAACACTCAATATTGTAATAATTTCAATATGGCTACCGTTCCAAGATGGCGGATTACATATTTTTTATTTGTAAACGTGGCATTCGACATTTGAAATAAAAAAAGGTAGACAGAGACTGCCAGACTCAAATGGGATTGGGCGATTCTCTTCAGCCACATGCACAGTGACTGGGCAGGAGTATCTAAGCAATGGGTGCCTGAAGATGGATGACGTCACCGAGGATGACCCATAAATAAAATGGCGAGATGACTTGGACGCGTACCACCAGGGCTAATTCGAGATGGTGCAGGAAAACAGTTCTCTGAGGGGTTCCTGGTGTTTGCCCAGCAGTGAGACTGTTTAAGCTACAAAAAAAAATATAATAAATCAACCCCAACTTTTTCCGAATCGACTTAGGCAGGAACGACTTATAAAATAAACGAAATACTGAATACAATTTTTGCATTACCGACACACTATAATAGATCTGAAAAACATTTAAGAGCGCATTGGGAGCTCAACAAAAAAAACGACGGGTTGCACTCCGGGAGTGCCGGCAGAAGTGAAAACGCTAAAGACGTACACAAATATGACAATTCACTGACGCGAATTTCATATTTGTGTACGATAAATTCGTAAGATTTTCGATCAGGTCACGTGTCCTGACGCGAGTTTAACATTTTTTACCCATTCAAAACAAGTGCACAACGCCGCTTACGAATTTTCGATCAGGGTCACGTGTCCTTACGAGAGTTTAACATTTTTTACCCATTCCAACAAAAGTGCACAACGCCGCTAAAGAAGTTTTCACTTCAAAAATGGTTGATTTTATTTCACAGAATCATCTACTGAAGGAAACGGATAATTATGGTGGCGGCTTATGAAGGGACCGTCACTTTTTATGGTGAAAGAGAACTTTTCTTTTTATGGTTTCATTAGGTTTGACACCATAGCATTTATAACTTACTTTTAACGATGCTCACATCATAAAGTTCCTATTTTTTTTTGTTTACTCCGTAGGTAATGCAATTGCTTCCTCTAAGTCCTTTCAGAAAGTCTATTCCCGGAAATGTCCTGTTATGACACCAAAAAACTGTTTTATAATGATACAAATGTATCCTATCCTAATTCCTATCCTATTATCCTACTAATATTATAAATGCGAAAGATTGTGAGGATAGATAGATGAGTGGATGGACGGATGGATGGATGGTTGGATTGATGGATGAAATTTGGCACTGAGAGTAAACTGTAAGTAATACTTCCAAGAACTGTATACAGAATGATATTGGTAAATAGATACATTACCTGGTAAGGGGTAGACTGAAACCTCGAAAAGTTAGATTCGATACTAGGTTGATTTTGAGTAAGCTTGGAAACTTTTAAGTTATTTTTTATCAAAAATACACACACTATCACGCCTGTTCCCGAAGGGTTAGGTAGAGGTGTACCTACAGTTCACCGACGGTATGTTTTAGGTCCCATGTAATAGGGGGCGAGCCTGTTGCCATTAATGGACACAGATCCTAACTCCGAGCTGTTACTGAGAATTTATTAGAAAAACCCAATAACGTTTTGCTCGGCCTGGGAATCGAACCCAGGACCTCTAGCGTAGCAGTCGCGCTTAGGACCACTAGGCTAACGAGGCAGTTGTAACCGTACATAGTAGTAACCAGAACATTGCTAGACATAAGCCACTGTAATTGTGTGCCAATGCGTAAACACATAATCATCCTGAATTCCTGGAAATTTCTACACCATTTTCGAATATTGCGCTATATGTAATTGTACTATACAGCGTGTTACGGAAAGGGTATATACATATCAAAGGCACGGATTCTTTTGGTATTAACAAAATACATAGCAACATTTTTTTAATACTCACAAAATTTTAAAGTTAAGAATTATTTAAGTAAGTAATCATATATGTTTCCAATTGAATTCTACACATCAATAAACCAACTCAGCTGATCGGTGTCAATAAACTTCACGCAGAGAAACAACTCTGTAAAAGATTTGTTTCTCCTGACACGTTAGTTATGATTTAAACTTAAATAGCCAAAATAAAAATAAAATATTATGTATTTTGAAAGTTATTGCTTTTGAGCTGAAATTTTGTTTAGAGATTGAGTACTGGACATCCTCTTCGCCCCGTTTGTATAGATTTGCCCTTTCCGTAACGCGTTGTATAACTAGTGTAGTTATTAGCTTCGCAACATTGTTTTGTTCAATATATGTTTCCGATAATACCTGAGAGATTACCTATTAACACACTCACTTAAATATCACTCTAACTGCTCAAAATGTTTTGTTATTTCATAACCATCCTGAGAATGATAGCGGGTAGGCCAGATTGCCCCATCCAACGACACTGGGTGGAATTAGTTATAGGATTATATAATTAGTACTAAAAACACTAACATAGTATATTAAGTACATTCTGCTACTAACTCACTAACAACGTTATGGACACTTTGGGTCTGAAATAAAGATATTTTTTTTTTTATAATGCACGATTTCCATCAACCGGCCCGTCGGAGCGCATTCCACACTGCTAAAGAAATTTCAGGCTTCTACATAATACAGTTAAGGTTCATGTTTAGAATTAATACTGCTTGGAATAGCAGCCATTATTTACACCAGTTTCTGTCCGCGGTTTCGTCCGCATAGTTATCATGTATACCATAAAAAATATCCTATGATACTCGGTAAATTGTGTATATTTCTATCATTTAAGTAATTTTCGTAATCGGACCAGTACTTTCAGAGATTATCTCCAACAAATAAACCAATAATGTTACGCCTTAATATAAATAAAGCCAGCAGTAATTCCATCGCCAATTTATAGGAAAGCTCCCTTTATTCAATTAAACCAGCGATCACCAAAGAATGGAACAGAAATCGCAAATACCCAGTTATCTACACTATTACCCGAAAATTGAATGCACACTGCTGAACCGAAGTCTAAAATAGAAACACTATACAACGACCGGTCAAAATTAAACATTTGACCGCTCATAGGTCGTAATTTTCAATGTGCTTCGAAGTTACGTAATAAACGTTCAATAATGTGATTGTACGTGCCCGGGTCGGTTAGTCAGGTAAATTTTCCTGTCCCTTGCAGGAAAAGCGGACCAATAAAAATCATTAAATTGCGGGTTTCGCTTGACCGGCGTTGTACCCGGCCACGGTGGGTGGTTGGCACGCAATATGCTAGGACGAACCAGAATCTATAATGTTGGATCTCATAAAATACTTTTTGCGGATTCCTTATTATTTTCGAGGGCAACCTGGGTCGTTCGAATGTTCAGGGTCAGAAGTTTCTATAAAATAAAATAAAAGTTTTTATAAATACTACTCATTTTTATTTTAAGTGTAAACATCTTTAGACGCCTTTGGCGATTTTTGGTACGGGTTAAACTTAAAGGTTCGTGTCACCGACATGCTAATATGAACGAGTCATTAACCACCTAAAGTGATCGCGTCGCCGACATTCAACTACGACAGCGTCTTCGACATGCTATTTAGACAGCGTCACTGACATGCTCATGTCATCGTGTCACAGACCTGCTAATGTAATTGCGCAACCGACATTTAACTGCAATCGCGTCCTCGACATGCTGATTAGACAGCGTCACCGACATGCTAATGTGATGTGCTGCGCTAGACTAGTAATAGTTATTTCAAAGTTTTAAGTTTTCTCTTTCAGTAGTTCCTATGACAGCCTTTATTTTTCTTTTATACACAAGCATCATGGAAGCTTTTTCATGACGCCGCTGTGATGCCATGTCATTAGCGAACATGCAACGTCTGATTGAACGGTAATCGGTAGTTATTCTATTTATATCCAATAAAAGCTATTAGGGTGTCCTGTCGGGATTTCCACGGAATAATAAAACTAACACAACGGAATAATATAACTGCCTCGTTGGCCTAGTGATCCTAAGCGCGACTGCTACGCTAGAGGTCTTGGGTTCGATTCCCAGGTCGAGCAAAAAGTGTTATTGGGTTTTTCTATGAAATTCTCAGTAGCAGCTCGGAGTTTGGATTTGTGCCCGGTTGATGGAATAGGCTCGCCCCCTATTACATGGGACCTAAAACCATACCGGCGAACTGTGGGTGTACATTGGTACACATCTGCCTAACCCTTCGGGGAATACAGGCGTGATGGTATGTAATAAAAATAATATTATAGGACAAAATGCGGTCACACACATACCAATACAAGTTTCCTATGGCTATGTTTGAAGAGTATTGACAGAATATTATGAAAGTCTGGGTTTTTACGGAACATTTCTTTTCATACAAGGAAATAGGGTCTTAGGGAAAATATAATCTCTTTCGAACAATATGGAAGAAAAATATTGTCAATGACATAAAAATATTCTCAGCTAAGTAAAGCGCTTATTTAGATGGTAAACAGAAATTTGTAAACGAAAGCTTTGAGATTTTAATAACGAGACCAAAATATAGTGATAAAATACCTACCTACGCTAATATTTTGGGGTAAGACAAGTTATTTTTTAAATCCAATTACTACGAAGTCCGGTGGTTGTATAGAAAATAATGTTATAGAGACAAACTATCCACTTGATAAAATATATACCAAAAAAAATTGCGGTATAAATTATTTATCCGGTCGTTTTGGAAATCTATGGGGGAGGCCTATATCTGCGGCTGATATGATGATGATAAATTATTCAACATTTTAGAAATGTGTTTAATAAATTACCTTTCATTAAACATCAAACATAATAATATAATAACTTTAATTCCATTTACGTATTTTATGCCCGCTGTAATCCGCCATTATGAATTGAATATGACGTCACATAGCCTATAATCAGCGTGCAGCGGACGATTGAAAAGCGGACGATTGAAACAATACCTTATTTGTCGAATTATAATTAAGCAGTTTAAAAGTTATGGTGGAATAGATGAACATACACACATACATATATACCGGTGAAAATTAGAACCCTCCCTTTTTTATTTGCCGTAGTCAGGTAAAAAGATATTCATCCAAGTATAACGTTAACATAAAGGAGGACAACTCACACCATAAAAAGCAATGTCAATGGACACAAACGCTTTCAGCAGCTTGCACTCGCATCCAGCGCTTTTATATTCAAGCAAAAACATCTTGAAGTACCCAACGTAATTCGGGGGCATGCTTGTTACTCTACGAAGGGGGATTAGTGCAGTCCCCTTAGTCCCCCTTAGAACATAATGGTGTGCATGCCACTTTCAGTCTTTTTGCATAGCAGAAAGGATTGCTATTTGAAGATTTATGATTCTCTTCAAACATGGAATATAAAATGCAGAGTAGGGGGACACATTTCTAGATGTTGTTTTAATCTTTCTTCGTTTTTAGTACGCTTGTGAGTTTAATAGATTATCTTCGCTTTTAGTCTGATGGCCAATTAGTGTTAAGAGTCTGGTTGATAACGAGAATATTATGACCGTAAAAGGTAAGTTCCGCAGTTTTCTTTTGAAAAAATGTTATTGTGGTTGAGGTAGTAATTTGCATAATTTATAAAGTTATTAAAAGAATGGGTATAATACGTGCTATGAGGATTAAAATGGCGTGTAGTCATGTTCATATATTATGCATATCTACCTATAAAAATACAGTTCTTTTTTGTGTGATATTGTGCCTAGCCTTTTCGCATGTATATTGGAGTCGGCTTACAGTCTAACCGGCTGCAGTTGAATATCAGTGTTTTAAATGAAGCGACTGTCTATCTGATCTCCACAACCCAGTTACTGGACAACATGACACCTCTAAGACAAGACGACGGACGGACGGTAAGACTGGTGGTCAGACTTCCCGAATTCTGACCTCTTGTAACGACTATAAAAAATTTACGAATGAGTGCCGGGACCACCAACGCCTCTACTTTCTGAGGCACGAGGGTGTCTCACCACCAACTTCCAAACTCCAGGCTGCTCCTGAGAAATTCCAAATAGATTACCCCTAAAACTCTTTGGCCGACCTGGGGATAGAACAAAGCACCCCACGCCCAACAGTCGTGCTTGCCACCACAAGGCCAACGGGATAGCTTCATTGTGTGATACGATTGTCAATTCAACAAGTTATTTTCACAAATCAAAGCTCTTCAAAGATTGAAATACAAAGTTATAAACTTCGAGAGTACTTTTTAATGTTTTTCCCTTTTGTTCTCATTTTCAGTTTCTGACTAAATGAAAGAACTTAGTGCTTGGCTTTTGTTTTGTCGTCAACAAGAATTTTAAAGTAGGTACCTTTTGAGCTGACTGTTTATAGGTTGTCTGGAAAATTAAAGTTTATTTTAGTCCACGTAAAGTTAATTTCAGAACTGTCTAACAACTTTATTATTTCACTAGCTTATTTACAAAGCTCTAATTAAAAAACTAAAAATAAACGTAGTTTTTATTTTTTAGTTACTTGCTTATTCTTCTCCATACAAAACGCTGGGAACGGACAAGATTTAATTATATTTTCTTTATCCTCTTTATGACGTTAAAAAGTGCCTTTCAATTGTTCTATTAAAATAAATAATTAAACTTTGACTTTGATTGGGTCCTATTTTACCGCAAATAGGACCCAATAATAATTATATATTTACTTTAGACTTTGCAACACATTTTTTATAGACACCTAATTAAAAAAAGGACATTTGCTCTCAATTTCTTTCCATAGATAAAATAAATCTAGTAAATGAAGTCTGAAACTCAATTAAATCCAGTACAGTCTAGACACTGTACTGGACTTCATTGAGTGACATCATAGGACGGTGATGTCACTATTATATTTTTTTTTTTATAGCGGACTATCCGCGATTTCGTCCGCGTGGCTTATTTTACCCGTGTTAAGTTACGTCTTTGGTAACTGCTCCGCTCCTGTGGGTCGTAGCGTGATGTTATATAGCCTATTTCAATCTAGGATAATGTACCATTCAAATGATGAAAGAACTTTTGGAATAGATTTAGTAGTTTCGGAGCCTATTCGTTACAAACAAACAAACAAATATTACTTCTGTATAATATTAGTATCTATAGATATCTGTAGTCTCATTAGAACCTGTCTGATTGGATTCTGGTTTAGATCTGTCCTAGACACATTTAGATTGATTGCGTGGAGCTAAAATTAATGTTAGACAGTTGACGCACTACAACCTTCAGATCTCCGAGCATTCATCCAAAAATTCCAACACGCCAAAATAAAATCTTCACACAGCCAAGTCTTTAAGCATATCAGTGATTCGGTACTCTCATCACGTGCCCAAAGGTGTCTGAACTACAAGAACTTATTCATGAGACGCGTCGTTCCGCTGACCTCTGCGCCAAGATTTGGCAATAAACGGGGACCTAGTATAATTTGAATGTTTACTGCCACGATGTGTGCCTACCTTAATTTCCTCTAATGTTTATGGGGCCAGTCAGACATGTCCAAGTTTTAAGTGAACGAGATGTGTGACACGTGCGTGTTTTTGATGAGAATGTAAACGGTTTATTTTGGGTTCTGTACCCAAAGGCGGGGTATCCAAACAGGACCCTATTACTAAGTAAGCCTTCGCTGTTCTTCCATCTGTCTAGCGGTGGGCTGTATCTTATAAGCCCTAATAGGTAAAGATATTAAATGTTTACAGTGTATGCATTGCTATGGCCGGTATAATTAATAAATAATATAAAAAGTAAAAAAGTACTTGGATATCGCAAAACTGTATCCACAAAAACACTGCCGACGAACCATGCAGCAGTTAGGCAGAAGATAACTATGTATTTTCTATGTATAACTCTCTTAAATGAATAAAAATAATTTAAAAAAAAAAAACAAATAAGTAATAAAATCAAAACAAATTTAAAAGTGAAAGCTGGCACCCGCTGGTCACAGAAACGGGTTTTTTGGATGAAGTGCAATAATATTGTACGGTGGTACGGAACCCTTCATGTACAAGTCCAATTTGTACGTGGCCGGCTCTCATTTTATTTGTTCAAGTTTTTTTTTTTGCCTCGGCTGGGTACAGGTCTCTTCTCAAACAGAGAAAGCACGAGCATTGATCACCGCGTCTGCTCGAGGCGGATTGGCGATTTCAGACATAAATATTAATCATAATAAGTGCAGGTTCCTCACGATGTTTTTCTTCACCAATAGCAGAGACGTCTAAGATTAACGTAGTAAGTACATATTTATTAATTGAAAAAGTAACATTGATCTCAGTATCAAACCGACAACCTCAAGCATGAAAAGCGGGCGTTTGAACCACAGGACCACCACAACGAAAAAAAATATGCAATTCTATTTCTGGTTAAAACTTCTTGGTAGCCATTTGTCACCATTCCTTGTGCACTTATACCTTTTTAATTTTACTACCCACTCTTACCACTGTCCGCAAAGAATTCAATTAATTTTAAATTAAAGAATTCAAGTGGCTGCGCTGTAGTAAAACTTTTATTTAAAAGAGTAAGTAAGTACTGGTACTTCTAGACGAGGTGTTAACTTATGCTTTTTAATTTAAGGGTCTACCTCAGCAATTCCTTGGCCCTGGAGAGCTTTTCACTCAATTGTCCATTTTAAGAAGACACCTGGGCTTCGGTTTTTGGCAACGTGCCTGAACTTGGTGGAGTGTTGTAGCTTTTTTGCTACGATGTAAAAGCCATTTGTGGGATGTAAGCTTCGTGTTTGTTAATTTATAATTATTTAGAGTGCATTGTTCGTTCTTGACCTAGTGTTTTTTTATTGTTTTGTTTCAACTGTCGTGTTGGTGCAGTGGTTTAGGTGCTTCTCATGCATAAAGTTGTGGGTTCGATTAAGGTTTTCGAAAATTACCCAACTTGTAGTCAAAGCATTTATTTCAATTAGGCTATTAACAGACATCGCACCACACCGCACTGTACCGGCAAGCGGAGCGTAGGACGTCCACCTACTAGGTGTACAGACGACCTGATTAAGTCAACAGGAAAACACTGGATGCAGGCCACTTCCAACTGGTCTTTTTGGGACTCTATGGGGGAGGCCTATGTCAAGCAGTGGACGTCCTGCGGCTGATATGATGATGATGATTTACAGGCACTTTTGAATTGTAGCTCGAGCAGTATATACTGAATGCACATTGGCAAACAATATCGATGTTAAATCCATACAAAGCGCACCAGACAAACAATTGGAAGTACAAACGCTAGAATTTTTCGTCGAATCCTAAATTATTGTTTGATCAAACATTGGACCCAAAAGTGCACAAAGTAAAGTAAACCAGCTGTCACCAAACTTTGTTGAAGCATATATTCTCCACTACCTACGTTATTCAACGTGTCATTGTGCTTTTTGTAAGGAATTGGGGTCGAGTTACGATCCAGCACAGCCTGACATTTTCTCCAAACTTATACCTTCTGCGGGAATTTTCAAAGTGCCTCGAATGCTTGTGACAACTGGTTTTTAACCGTCGAGTTCTGTGACAATATGAAATGAATTTAATGCTTTTAAAAATATGGTGCTTTTCCCAGTTTTTAGATCTTGAGAAGACGGTTTTTGAGGTAGGTAAATCCTGCCGGGTTCTCGTGTAACGTGATGTTGATTTAGGATCTTGTTAAATGTAAGGGTAAGATTGGAATATTGACCATTATTGTCGAATCATTTATTTCAATTCGACCATTAAAATGTGTTTTTCGACGTAATATACAAGAAAAATAAATTGAATCTAGTTATCTCTTCCAAAATGTAGTTTTGTTTGAAGAAGAATGGGCAAGAAACTCCACAGTTGCTCTTTCAACAAATGTTTTACAACATTTTGCATACAGAATTACACTTGAATACGTTGCATAGAAACTACTACATTTAAATACATATGTACATAAGATTACGCAATCAGAAATGGCCGCTAAATTATTTTTCAAAGATACAATGGTGTTCACGTATTGACACATATTGAAACCGTACACAATTTTAATTCCTCATATCAAGATATCAGTAACAATTCCACCACAAAAGGAAACCCTTTTAAGAATCCACTAACCTAACCTCAATTCATAGCAATGTGTACACTCAAACAGAAAATATCTAGACACAAATTCGACTTCCTAACCAAGCTCACACACACGTTACCTCAATAAAATATCAGCTTAGAAATTGGATGCCTAGTCCAAATATCACGTATCAACCACTACGTGGGCTATGGGACTTTCGAAAACAGCTCAGGCCCTCTGGGAGGTAGTGGATTTAGATTTAGTCAGCAAACATCAATTTTCTTGACATTCAAAAGGTTTAGTTGCTCTAAATTGGGTTTTGGGGTCGGAGTATGGGAATCGTTGGTTTAGGTATGTTTGGTCTTTATGAATAGGGAGATTAGGCTGAGATTTGAATACAATGAGTGTAATAAATAAATATAAGATTCGTTTTGATGTTAGTGTTAATTAGTATTGGAAATTATGTATGTTTCGTACTCCTCTACTGTTATTTTTTGATTGATTTTATTACGGAATCCAAAGACAGTAGAGTCGTTTGGACTTTACAAGCATCATTGCGGTTTTCTGGTGATCACCACTGTTGATTCTGGCTTTTAGTAGTTCCAGTGTTTTGAAATAGTATAACGGAAGTTTCTCTGTTTAAAAACAAAACACCTTTTGAGAAATTACTTTTTGGGAACCAAGTAGTTAATTAGTACGTGCAATTTTTGCATGTTTTTAAGCACTCTTTAAAATATACAGAAAACCCCATATCTCTTTTCTTCTAGAAATAAATTAAAAATGCACATTGCAAAAATTTTACATCCGTTTTATTTTAATAAAAAGCAGAAAAGAAAATTTCAATATCCTCTTCAAATAATAACACAAATTCCGGTTTTCAAATAATTATCAGTATCTGCGTAATAAATGTACGGTTCAGAATAATCCTACCCTATTTGGCTTACTGCCACCATCATACAAAACTGTCAGGCTTGACTGCTCGTGTATAGGACGGCTATTGAATGGCATGACGTCATAACGAAGGTCGAAGGGTACATTAGTGTGGTTGTGTATAAGGATTATCATAAAACTTGGATAATATTCTCATTTTACTTTCCTTTTGTGTCTGATTGTGAAGGTGGATCGCAGATGGGAGAATACAATGGTTTAGGATTTACAAGTACTGGGTGTTTATAAAATATTTGTGGGTATATCACAGCAACTAAATACTTATAAAATATACGTCACGTGTAAGTACGTATGTGTATATACGTATATTGAGCTAATTATACTGCGTGCTTCGTTCTCGATATATGTATTTACCATGCAGCTTTCTCGAGTCACTCGGCAACTGAACGCAATTTTCAGAGCTAAAACTAAACGTAAGTATTAGTGTGCGTAATCTGTGTCTTATGTGAACTGTCATTCTTTTCGTTTGCGCGGCAACTGTGTTCTGTAGGAATAACTGGAGTAAATTTGAGTTAGAAAGTGGAAATTGTGTAAGTTTGAACGGCAACTATGCCTAAAAGACGCCATGAAGAAGATTTACGATACTATAAGAAGAAGATAAGGAAAATCGAACGAAAAATGAAACGACGCCGTCGTCGGGATGAACATGAGAGTCATACCGATAGCCCAAGTTCTTGTATTCCAGGTAACGAAAGGTTGTCTTGTGATTGCTATTATACCGGTACGGCTACTGGCTTTCATAGCAGTTAAAGCCATAAGGTTTTTTCATAAACTTTGTATCGGATGAGACGGGTGGTGTACGAGATACATCGACGGGCTCACTGGACTCGGGTCGTATACGCGATATACGGACGAGATCCTTAGACGCGGGTCGTATACGAGATATACGGACGTGATCTTTAAACTCTTATGTGAAGTCCGTGAGGCTCCAATAAGTAGTTTTTAGCAATCACTTGTACAAAGTTCCAGTGGCATGGTTTATTTATTCTTTTCAGACTATAATACTGATGACACCTCGAGCGAGGTCGGAGTCTTATCACCACAGCCTATGACAGATGTGGTTCCAGATCAACTTGGACCGATGATAGTAGAAAATTCTACTCCGGCAGTTGAGCCTATGCCTGCCTCACCAACAGTTGATCCTTTGCCTGCCTCACCAACAGTTGATCCTGTGCCTGCCTCTATAAGCACGGAGGTACTCTTAGCATTGGGCGATCTCATGCCAGAGAAACCGGCATATGGTCCTGCTGTAAATGCTGACTTAGCTCGCATATGGGGCACTATCTTAAAAAGTGGTTTAAAGGACACCAAACAAAAATTAATGGAACAACTGATTCCAGAGAATGTACCTTTATTAAAGGCACCTAAGCTTAACCCAGAGATTTCTGCTTCGGTAAGCGACATTATGGTTAGCAGAGACAAGAAGTTAGAGTTTGAACAAAATCAACTTGGCATTGGGCTGTCTATAGTCAGTAATGCAATATCATTGTTAATAAGTAATGATACAGTGGACAGACTGAAATTAATCTCACTACTCAGTGATGCAGGAAGGATCTTAACAGATCTACATTTTGTACAGACAAAATCAAGAAGAAACTTGATTTTCCCCATGATAGATAAAAAGTTTTCTAATGTTATTAAAGATGTTGAAAGAGATGAATACATTTATGGAGTTAATCTTAGTGACAAAATAAAATTTTTGAAATCATGCCAACAAAGTGGCCAATCCATCAAAAAATCTACATTCAATCAATACAATACAGTGAACCATAAGGAAAACTCACGAGGTCCCCCTCGCTACAACCAGAGGACAACTCCGAGGTACGGACCCAAGAAGAGCCAGTCCTCAATGCAAGCCAGGAAACAGCACAGCCACTATTATCAGTCCACTACCAAGAAACCCAAAACCTCACAGGAGAAACCTCCTGCTCGCACATAGAGGTAAGTCATGCTGGAAGGCTGGCACATTTTGTATCTTGTTGGAAGAAAATTTGCAAAGATAAATCTGTACTTAATTATATAAAAGGATACTCAATTACCTTTGTACAGAAACCTTATCAGAATCTGGTGACTCTCCCCCATTCAGTAAGGTCAACTGAAGTAACTACTGATATGCATACTGCTATCAGCAATTTATTAAAATTAGGAGCTATATCTCTGTGCATGCCATGTAAAGACCAGTTTATATCCCCTATATTTTTGATCCCAAAACATAATGGTACAAAAAGATTCATACTAAACTTAAAGTCATTGAATAAATATGTAGAAACATCCCATTTTAAAATGGAGGACTATAGGACAGCAATAGCTTTAATGTCTCCTGGTGATTACATGGCAAAAATTGATTTAAAAGAATCATATTTATTGGTAAATATAAATCCACAGTATAGAAAATACCTACGTTTTCAATATGATGATAAATTATATGAATTTAACGCTCTCCCTTATGGCCTGTGCTCTGCACCTAATATTTTCACAAAGATTATGAAGATTGTAGTGACACACCTAAGAGAAAAAGGTTACAAGTCAGTTCAATACCTAGATGACCTATTATGTATAGGATCTAGCTATCAATCTTGTTTACAAAATGTTCAAGAAACAATAGCCCTCTTAAAGTGCTTGGGATTTGTTATAAATTTTGATAAAAGTATTATAAGACCATCACAATCCTGCAAATTTCTAGGTTTTGTGTTTGATACAAAAAATATGACATTACAATTGCCCATGGACAAAGTATCAAATATTAAAAAGGCAGTTCAGAAGTACTTAAATCTAGATAGCTGTCTTATAAGAGATCTGGCAAAATTAATTGGTATATTAATTGCAGCATGCCCAGCTACCAAATATGGTTGGCTTTACACAAAATTTTTAGAACATCATAAGTACAAGTATTTAGTTAAAAACAATGACAATTATGATGTGAAAGTAGATTTACATTCAGATATAAAATTAGATCTGCAATGGTGGGTAGATAATATTAGTACAGTATATAAAAGTATTGCCTATTATAAACATGATATTGAACTGTTCACTGATGCATCCATGACTGGATGGGGTGCTGTTTACGAAAATAAAAGAGCTCATGGTTTCTGGGATGAATATGAGAAAACATACCACATAAACTATTTAGAATTACTAGCAATATTTATGGCATTAAAGGTTTTTGTAAAGGATAAGCAGTACCTTAACATCCTGTTACGTGTAGATAATAAGACAGCAATATCTTATGTAAATAGAATGGGTGGTATTCAGTTCCCACATTTAAATAATTTGGCTAGATCTATATGGCAGTGGTGTGAAGAGAGACATATTTGGCTAGTTGCCTCCTACATTAAGTCTAGTGAAAATAAAGAGGCTGATGAAGAATCACGAAAAATTAACCCAGATACAGAATGGGAGTTAAACACTGTGGCATTTCAACAAATTGTGTCTGTGCTTGGTAAACCTGAAATAGATTTATTTGCAACCCGCACAAACGCTAAATGCATTTCTTATGTTTCCTGGAAACCAGATCCAGAAGCAATGAACATTGATGCTTTTACTTTGTCTTGGACAGGATATTTCTTTTATGCCTTTCCTCCATTCAGTTTAATATTAAAATGTTTACAAAAAATTAAAAATGAGAAGACAACAGGTATTATGGTCATGCCCCACTGGCCATCACAGGCTTGGTATCCTTTAATGCAGACTATGCTAGCCTCAAAGCTTATATATTTAAAACCTCAAAAATATCTTTTATATTCTCCTTTCAGAAACCATCACCCCCTTCACCATCAACTTACCTTGATTGCAGGGATATTATCAGGCAAGCTTGGTTAAAAAGGGCTATTCCCCCAACATCAATAGATGTCATGTTTGCATCCCTTTCACATAATACACTAAAACAATATAATGTTACATATAAGATTTGGTGGACCTTCTGTCAGGAACATGGTATAAACCCATTCACTCCATCTATACCATTTGTTATATATTTTTTGACAAAATTATTTGATTCTGGAGCTGCTTATGGGACCCTAAACTCTCATAAGTCAGCTCTATCTTTGATTATAGGCTCTAAAATTGGGGAGGATGATCGTATTAAGAGGCTATTTAAAGGATTCTATAGGTTAAAACCACCAGTAGCAAAATACCAAAGTACATGGGATCCAAATAATGTTCTCAGTGTATTACACAAGTGGACTCCCAATTTAACATTGAGTTTTGAATGTATATCAAAGAAACTGGTAGTTTTGCTTGCACTAAGCACAGCTCAACGAGCACAAACCTTATCCTTAATTAAAATATCTAATATAACACAGAGTGAAAGTTGTGTCAATATTACTATTACTGATACAACCAAAACTTCAGTTGCGGGAAGAACCCAACCTAATCTTTTCCTACCCTTTTTTGAACAATCTGAAATTTGCCCAGCCAGAACATTGTGTGATTACATGAGATTTACTAGAGATATAAGAGGTCATATTGACTATCTGTTTTTATCACTTAAAAAACCCCATAAACCTGTTACGGCTTCTGCTATTGGTAGATGAATTAAGAATACTCTCTCAGACTGCGGTATTGACACGCGTGTCTTCTCAGGTCATAGTACACGACATGCTTCAACATCTAAGGCTAAGTTAAAAGGAATTTCATTAGATGTAATTAGACAGACTGCTGGTTGGACAAATAACTCATTAACATTTGCAAGATTTTATAACCGGCCAATTCTGAATTCAGGAGAATTTGCCCGTGCTGTGCTTAATGCAGAATAATATATATATTTAATTTACACTTGTCTTTATAGATATTGTGATCTCAAACATGCTATGATAAGTGGGTTAAAAACAAAATAGTTATGTACCAAATAAGGTGGATTAACTGATTAATAACATGATGACTGTTTGTGAATTGAGTTTTATTGATTTAAAATGTTTATGAATAAAAACAATGTTGTTTTAAAAATAAACAAATGTGAAAAAGTATATAAATATTTATTTAAAAGGACAAGGAGTCAGGGTCATCTCAACTTTACCATCTCTCTGAACATCTGCATGGTAAATACATATATCGAGAACGAAGCACGCAGTATAATAGATGATCAAACGAACTTACCTGTGTGAAGTTCGATCATTATTATACGAAGTGCTTCGTTCGAAGATATATGTTCCCTGCCCACCTCACCCCTGGTAAAGTCAAGATTGCCTTGAAAGAATCTAAAAAAGAATGACAGTTCACATAAGACACAGATTACGCACACTAATACTTACGTTTAGTTTTAGCTCTGAAAATTGCGTTCAGTTGCCGAGTGACTCGAGAAAGCTGCATGGTAAATACATATATCTTCGAACGAAGCACTTCGTATAATAATGATCGAACTTCACACAGGTAAGTTCGTTTGATCATCTATTATATTCTTTGACGTAAAACCGTGTTCCAGCTTTCGTGGCAAACTTTCAAATCTACTTTAATTTAGAACAGAGTTCATCTCATAGAAATATACTCTAATAAAATAAGGTTGGATACGGATAACCAGCCAGGGTCTCTACGGCACCTACTTATATGGTTAACCCCAAAACATGTTCAGAGGGCGATAAACGTACGAGCAAGTACGCGTACTTAGAGCTTTCTCGTCTCTGTTTCACTCGAAAAGTTCGGGTACTTCGACACGTACTTAGTGACACGTGATCGAAGATGGTCGTGCCATAAAGTATGCGTACTTGCTCGTTAATCTTTTGCCTACTTGGAAAAAAGATCGAAGGAATGGCAATAACCTCATAGTAGAACACGCTAGTACCTCGATAGTCCTTTGGACGCAAACACGGCTGTGGAGTGTGGATTCCTGGTTTCGATCGCTAGGTTAGACAGTGTTATTTGAGTTTTTCAATTAGAAAAAAATGTAGAACTTGAAAGTGCGACATCCCTGACTGCTTGTCCTCCGCAATGATCTCTCCCTGGCCGTATCGGATTACCATCCCAACATTGGACTATGAAATTAATGAAAGAGTTGAAATACACCTATGATTTTGCACACTTTTGTGCACTATAATCCTCCTGCATACTTATCTAGTCCCTATTGGATTTGGCCAAAATGAGCGAAAATTAGGAGAATATTGGATTAGAATAGAAATAGAAAAATCTATACAAAGGAAAGAGGAAAATTATCTTAATTTTTGTTTGTGAATAGAAATTTCTGGATGCACTAGTCCGATCACAAAAAAATATTTCAGGGATAGAAAGCTATACTAGGATATGTTTAATGTTATTCTTAGTCGACTTCCCAGGCAGGCTTGTCAGCTATGATTTAATAATATTACCTAGAAGTAAAATGACTTTTATGACAATATTTATTACAGCCCCGTTGGTCTCGTGGTTGCAAGTGCGACTGCTGTGCAAGGGGTCCCGGGTTCGATTCCCAGGTCGAGCAAAGTGTTATTGGGTTTTTCTATGAAATTCTCAGTAGCAGCTCGGAGTTTGGATTCGTGCCCGGTTAATGGCAATAGGCTCGCCCCCTATTACATGGGACCTAAATATACCGGCGAACTGTGGGTGTACATTGGTACACCTCTGCCTAACCCTTCGGGGAATACAGGCGTGATGGTATATTTATTTTATTTTATTACAGCGTCCCAACGAATTGAATATTAGGAGTATTTTTTCAATATCGCAAGTTTCATATAAAATTAAATATAAGCGCTTAATATACCTATTTTCTAGGTAGTGCCTTAATAAAATGAGTAATAAGACTTCTTTTAAAATATATTTCTATTACCTACGGGACTCGTACAAGCTCTTTTATGAATTTTCAGGTGGAAATAATATTTTTTTTATGAGTTTTAATAGTAATACATATTTGCCCAGAGAAAGAATTATTATGTCATGTGATTTATTTCTTATAAATTCGGTTTTTAGTAAAAAATATATACAAGGAGAATTTTTAAGAAAGAAATTCAATTCTATTTTGGAAAATACATCTTTTCAATAGTCAGTCGTTCGTTACGGATGGTCATAAGCCATAGCATCTTGTTCCCAGAAACTGGGTTGTGGAGGTCACTTAGGCAGTAGCTCCTTGTAAAACATTCGTAATCACCTGTATCCAATTAGACTGGGAGCCGACCCCAACGTAGTTAGGAAAAGGTTAGGCAGATGATGATAATCTTTTTAATAAATATTAATTTTGTGTATTATAAAATCATCATCATCATCCTCCTGCCCTTATCCCAAGTTACTTGGGGTCGGCGCAACACGTTTTCTTCTTCCATGCCGTCCTGTCAGCCGTCATACTATCACTACACTATCATATTATAAAATACGACATAATAATTCAAACTGAAACAATTACATGATAAAAGATAACTTACTAATCATTTGGTAATCATTTGTCCAGCGCAACTCATAATAATGTTGTTCGAATAACCATTGGTTTTGGACGTAACAAAGCCCGTGTTCATCAATATTTAATCAACTGATTACATAATATTTGAAACAGTTCCATTTATTTAGGGAAATTGACATAATAAACTGTTTAAACACTTGCCCGATTGATTGAATTTTGGTGAACACAGAGTCTTCGCACACGACCGATAATCGGTCCGATTGTCGGTCGTGTCCGAAGACGCTTAGAGTGAGCGTAAGAGTTATTTCCAGTTGATCACCGGTCCATATAAACATATACATAATTATAAATTAAAGTGTCTCTTTGTAACGTCAAAATCACAGTATTTTACTAAATGCAAATTATGAATGTTTACACGATACTTATACGAAAATAAATAAGTTTAAAAATGTTTTGTCACCCTGTATGTTAGACTAGAGCATAGCGGGACTAACCGGTTCCAGCTTATCTCCTAAACGGCTGAACCGATTTTGACGAGGTTTTTTTACTTTTATTAAAAATAATTATATAATCACAGAAAAAAAATACCACCACAGATAACCGACCTTCACGCAGACGACGCCACGGGCAGAAACTAGTCTACAATAAACATGTTATATAACTTGTTCCTTTTGTATTACACAGTTGGCGATTGAAATAGACGGCATGTCAAAATCTACAATTGGTCAAAGTTGTCGTGAACACGATTTCAGAGAACTCAATACTATGTTACGTAGTGTAAATAATAATATTGCTATGAAGCAAGGCTTCTTCACATTACTAAAATAACAAGAATTAGCTCGACTTCGGTGAAAACAAAAATTGTATTTTGTGCTATAAGCTCCTTTTATTAAGTTTATTTTTGCCAAAATGAAAGCAACCAATGTAATTTTTCTTATTTTTCGTTCATCAGTCGTAATATTTTTTTGGGAATTAAACGCTTAAAAATGTTAAGGCGTGAGTTTATGTAAGTATGTATGTATGTATGTATGTTAAAGTATTTGTTATTTAGATTGTAAAATAAATAAAAAGTCTGACGTAATTCATTTAAATATTCAGAGATTGTAGGTTGTTTAATTTTAAGAGTACCAAGCTCAAATTCAGCCTAGAATCATACTTACCATAGCCTTGCAAAGTCACCTCAAAGAGTCACCCAAAATCTTATACCTACTTGCGAACATTCCTCACGTACTGTACCTAAATAAAATGTGTAGAATTCTTCAAATAATACAACATTGTCCCACCGACTTAACACAGAGTTAATATCTTAAAATTTCATTTGCCGCTCTCACTTCAGTCGTTCCTAATAAAAGTGAATGGGTGCGTGCGTAGCGTCGACACTATATGAAAGTCTAAGACTTCTCGCTATATATGTATGTAGCTTACTATATAAGTAAAGGCTTACACAGACCGAAACGGCATTTTTTTTTGTCGGAGTTTTACTGACTAAAACCCATCCATGTTCCTTCTTGTGCCCTTTGCGTTCCGGGGGCGCGGTATCTCTTTCGAACAACCCGCAGCCCCGGCAGGCATCGGCCCTTAGACCGGGACGGCATGGCAAAAGGGATTTAATTGTTTACCAATGGACATTCAAACGTATCAATAGAGAAATACGACATAAATTTATATGCTTTAAATGGTGCTGTGGCTGCGACAAATCCCATATAATGCCGCGGCATCTTGTTAGAGCATAGCAATTTATGTCGTATTTCTATAGCGATACGTTTGAATGTCTATTGTTAAAAATATATATCCCTTGCCATGCCGCCCCGCTATGCGTAGGTCTTAAGGGTATTGACTAACGTCGCGGTACGGCAGGGCATAGTAAAGGATTTTATTTCTGATCAAGCCCTTTTTGTCCTTATTACAATAAGTTTAGAATTCATATTACTTTATGTGGGTACAGTTGTACCGTGGCTCGCCATGGTGGCTCGAGAGCTATTTAGTACACAGGATTATAACAGCTAAGCCAATTGTAATAAGGTTTAAAACGGATGCAGCGATGTTTTGATGTCACGACCTGACGCTTCATGTTTCTTCATGTCGGAACACGCAGTCAGCGCCGGTCCTAAAAGACTTCTAAGTAGAGATAAGTGTGTATGTCTAACACTAACATATAAAGTCAGGTCTAAAACAGAAACGTGACACTGGTGAAGAAAAATATTGCGAGTAAACTGGACTTATCTAGATACAAATAAATAGAATTACAGTGTCCGTTTGTAATGTCAAAATAAAAGCTTTTTATAAAATAACTAGCTGTTGCCCGTGACTTCGTTCGCATTCAGTATTTTTAAGTTAATAGTGTTCATACTGTTTCTGTCTAACCCCTATGTGACATAGCGTAATAAATTGTACCTAAGATTACAGTTCAGGTTACTGCCAACACAATGCCAAAAGTTTTGTTCAAATCGGTGCAGGAGTTAAAAAGTTATGCGCGTACATACAAACAAACAAACAAACAGACAAAAATTCTTAAAACCATTTTTTGGGGTTCATTATAATGTATTTAACATGTGAGAATTACTATTTACAAAAAATATTGAATGTACAGAAATGACCTCGTTACGATTTTATTATATGTATAGATATATTCATGTCTACATAGTCAATACATACATAAATAAACTCACGCCTTTTCCCCGTAGGGGTGGGCTGAAACTACAGAACGCCACCTGCGTTACATAGTTCGTTCGCCTCGTCCACGGTCTTACAAGCACGCCGGTTACAATGGTTAATATAGGGCTTGCAGTGTTTAAAATAAAGTTGAAAAGTACATTTATGATAATATTTACTATAGAATTTGCTCGATCTCTAAATATTACGTTGCATGTTTATTTTTTTATCTAAGGTTATCATTAAGTGAACTATGTATTGTTCTTTATGAGTAATAAATTCGTTAAACCTAAACCTAATATTTATAAATATAAATAAATATAAATATACCATCACGCCTGTATTCCCCGAAGGGTTAGGCAGAGGTGTACCAATGTACACCCACAGTTCGCCGGTATACTTAGGTCCCATGTAATAGGGGGCGAGCCTATTGCCATTAACCGGGCACAAATCCAAACTCCGAGCTGCTACTGAAAATTTCATAGAAAAACCCAATAACACTTTTTGCTCGACCTGGGAATCGAACCCAAGACCTCTCGTAATTAATATAAGTCTGAAATCGCAGATCCGCCTTGAGCGTAGTGACCAAAGCTCGTGCCATCTCTGTACGAGTGGTCATTGCCCTGCAGTGAGACTGTAAGCTCGTATTAAAACAGAAAACAAAATATCACTTAATTAAAAGTTGATCTACAAACATCTCTAACAAAAAAAAAAACATTCTAGAAACTGTTTGACATAAAAAACTTCGCAGTAAAACTTACATTTAAAAAACAGATTAATTAAAAAAATAAACCTTAAGCGAACAGAGATTGAAATAAAATGTTATTTAAAAAGAAAAAGAAAATGAAATAAGTCATAAAGCAAGTTGAAATGAAACTTATTTTTCTTTCATTAAAAATAGGGTAAAAGTAAACAGTTGTGATTCTTTCGTTATAAAGAAATCTTGATTTATCTAAAGGCAATAATAAAGTTGGAAGTTTTTTTTTGTTTGTGTGTTTGTTCTCTGTGAAACTTACAGTCGGATTGGTAAAAAATATATTTGTTTATGATGGCCAGATTCATGACGAATATCATCATGCTCCGATCCATGGGAGCGGTGCAGTCAAAGTCAAAGTCAAAGCATTTATTTCAGTGTCTAACTGACACATTTACTGGCACTTTTGAATTGTCAAGAAGTTATAGTTTAAAATTGAAGCTAGTGCTCGTTCCAAAACGTAGGTCTCTATGGAAAGGACGAGCAAAAAAACTCCATGGACACTCTTTTCTTTCAATAGTAGCCAAAGACCTAACTTAACACGGCTGAAAAGAAACGACGCCAACAAAACCGCAAGCAGAAGCTAGTTGTCTAATAAAGAATAATTTGAATACAAATTCAAACGAGCAGTTTATATTTTTTTTTTTTTTTTTTTAAAGATGGTAAAATCATCGTATGACCCCCCCCCCCCCCGTCCTGGGCGGGGCGGGAGGGAGTGTCAGACTTTTACTGACTAAAAACCATCTATGTTCCTTCGTGTGCCCTTTTGCGTTCCGGGGGCGCGGTATCTCTTTCGAACAACCCGCAGAGCAGTTTATATTGGCATAGTTATTAAATCGAAGTACTTTTAATTTTTGTTTTTAATAAACTTTTGTAATTTACATAATGTTACAAAGATAGAACTCATAGAGGTCTTGGGTTCGATTGCGTTAAGCAAAAAGTGTTATTAGGTTTTGGGTAGAAAATCTCAGTAGCAGCTCGGAGTTGAGATTTGTACCCGGTGAATGGCAATAGGCTCGCCCCCATGGGACATGGGACCTAAACATACCGGCGAAGTGTAGGCGTACATTGGTACACATCTGCCCACGGAGTAGAAAAAGCATCTGCCTAGACCTTTTAAGGACTGCGGGTTGTTCGAAAGAGATACCGCGCCCCCGGAACGCAAAGGGCACATGAAGGATCATAGACGGGTTTTAGTCAGTAAAAGTCTGACACTCCCTCCCGCCCCGCCCAGGGCGGGGGAAGTTATTTGATGATTTCCCGTCTATAAAAAAAAAAAGACCTTTTAAGGAATACAGGCGTGTTGGTATGTACAAAAATAGGTAGGATAATAGTGGAAAATTTTAACTGGGTATCATTTTAATCTAATTTATTGTTGAAATCTTGAGGGAAATGGCACTGATAACCGTAATACAGGCTAACGCGGTTACAGAAGCTACATCCATTTGCTAGAAAATAATACAACATTGCTACCTGTAACATTGTAGTAAGTGTTTTGTGGAAATAAATAAATAATTTAATTTAATAAATAATAAAAAAATATAATTCTAAAAGATTCAAAGACATAATTCTAGATTATCTAACGTAAAAAATATTCGCCGTCAATTTATTTTACGCCTTTGCAAAGCCTCTAGTATTGCAGATGTCTATAAATATGTTACTATTTAAGATTAGGTGGGATATCGGCTTGTTTGCTAATTATTGACATTAAAATAGTATTTTGTATTAATATTATAATGTTTTTTTTAGCATAAATATGCTAAAAAATTACATAAAAAACCAAATACTTAATGAAATTTGTCAACAAATTTCATTATTTTATATGTATGGCCTTTTGTATAATGTATGTATGTGTTTGTTTTACAAATCAATTTTAGACATTGACTCTGAAAAAAAAAATCGTTAATTATACGCGATGTGCCTTTGCAATTAAAATTGCAACTTCTTAGGAATTAGTTAAGAACCCAATATTATTTAAAAGTAATAGGGTTAATGAACTTTTGACATTGACAGCAGCCGAAAACTTGCTACAATACAATAATAACCGTACAGCCCGTACTTTGATCAAGCAAACTTCGTGAACAGGCCGGAAAACACTTGAGATCAAAGGCTTACCCTATAAAACACCACCTTGCCGAGTAAAACCGGGACCAATACATAAATAGCTGGAGTAAAAGTAATAAGTAACGGTTGGGCCCCAAGAAGAGGCTGTGCAAAGGCACTAACAGCTTCCGTCGCCAGCCGAACTTACATTGTTAGGGTGGATACAATTGAAGGATCTAATTTTAGGACAGTGACTATCAGATACCTACTATAAAAAAATTATGAACATAAGAATAGGTGCATTATTTTTCGCATATACAGGAAAAATTTTTAACCAGTGCGTAAATTTTGCCATAATAAACTTCAACACGTTTTATTAAACACGTATATTTTATTTTGATATGTCTTAGTACTAAAAAAAAAGTTATCGCTTACGAAACATGTATACTTAAAAACCATATTTTATTGTCACTCGGCGCTAGCGCATTCCCCACCCCCTCACCCCAGCCATGCGCCCGGGCGGCGGCCAAGAGTTGTCATTGATAGTATGGCGAATAGATTATGTCCATGTTTTGCTTATTTCAAACTCGGATAAGGATGAATTTTTTTTTTTTTTTTAACTAAACACGGAAGTGTGTTCTATTACTGACACTGAACTACCAAAAAAAATTTACGCACTGGTTAAAAACTTATCCTGTAGATAAGACTTTTATTAAATTTTAACTTCGCCCCTCACCAGGTATTTCTCCTCATTTACAAACATAATTAAACAAACAACCAAACCTGCAACTACTATCTTTAGGTAACTCAATTTTTTTTCCGTGCTGTAATCGAACCCGCCACGCAAAGTGCAGTCGCCAATCGCTTAGTCACTGCGCCAAAAATGGTGCTAATAGTGAAAATACAAGTAATATAGGTTATGAAACATCACGCTACGACCCACGAGAGCGGAGTAGTAACCAAAGACGTGACTTAACGCAGGTGAAATAAGCCTCGCGGACGAAGTCGCGGGCAGTTCGCTAGTTATTGATAAGCAGTGGTGCGATTCTCTAAAATGCAAACTCGAAAACGAGTCTCACTAAAGTGATCGCGCTCACTTCGATAACGAACCAACTTGTCATTGGTTTAGTATTCGTTCGCCGTGGTGACGTCACCGGCGTTATCGTGTTTAACAGAATACCATTTTTGTAATCTCACTGCGGATTCAGCTTTCGAATTACGAAGTGAGGCTTAGAGAATCAGGGTGCAGGACTGCAATTTCAAATAGTCGTTAATGTTTCTATCATTATATGAACCGAACAATAACTACACAACAATACTGCATGTCTATTTCTCAGATCAATCCAAAGAAAAAGAGAAAAGTTTTGTATGTAAGATTAAATTCGAACAAAATCTCGATTTATGGTCATCCGAGTCTGAAAGGCGATCGACTCTAATAAATCGCTAGCTAACAGCTAAAACGAAACGCGAAACAGAAAGCAAGTTAACAACACCCTTTATTTCTTTTTTATAAATGGCAGGGGATGAATAAGAATATATTTTAATGTGTAATAAAATTTTGTGTTTATTGTGTCTAAATCTTTGTCATGAAGTCAGAGTAAAATAAAATTAAAACTGCTTTGAAGTAAATTAATTGTACCTTTTTATTTTGTTCATCATTGCAGCTTCTGCAAGCCAGAATCACAAATTCAACAGTGGTAAACACTAGAAAAGCGCCAAGGCAATGAAGCTTGGACGACCTGATTAAGACCACAGAGGAAGACGCTGGATGCAGGCCGCTTCCAACCGGCCTTTTTGGAAATCTATGGGGGAGGCCTATGTCCAGCAGCGGACGCCCTGCGGATAATGTTGTGATAATGAATGAAGCTTGACGAGTTCTGGAGAAACGACTCTCGTCTGCATTCGTGACCTTGAAAAGGCTAAAAATACTTCACTTAAAAAAAATCGGCTACAGCACCTTCTCACAGCAATTAGCTTTAACTTTTTGTAAAACGGACTGACTCCGTGACCACTCAAAAGTTCATGTAAATAAAATTGGTTAATGTGACTGGATCCCAAAGGGCTGACACTGCCATGTTATAGAATGTTAATTCTTTTGTCCAAAAACAGACCAGCTCTTTGATCACTTGAAGAGTCACGCAGCCGCTTGTCGTAATTAATGCTTTGATTTTAGAGGGAATAGGTGCACCCCACTAAATGTGTTGAGGTTTCGGTAATAGTAGCAATTCATTTGATCGGTGAGTCCGATACAAATCCGAGCCGGACCGGAACACGCGGCAGGAACGGTTAACGCCGTAGTTTGCGGTTCGTCTGCGGATTTCAAGCATGAGAACTAACACTACCGTGCTGAATTAAAATAGGTTTGGTAAGTTAGTTCTAGATGGGTATAGTACATATAGATAACTAGCTTTTTCCTGCGGCTTCGTCTGCGTGGATATTTTCACCCGCGTTACTTTACGTCTTTTGTGACTGCCTCGTCCCCGTGTGTCGAAGCGTTATGTTATTTTCCTACCTAATAATTTTGCTATCTATTCGTAAAAAATAATTAAAATCGATCAAGTAGTTTAGGAGCCTATTCGGTATAAACCAACAAAAAAATCTTTCCTCTTTATAATATTAATTTAAAGATAAATAAAGATAATTTAAATAAAAGAAAATTATGACCCCCTTGACAGAATAATAAAGATTCCTACCGCAGCTAACAAAAGAGCTGATAACCTTGAAACGGCTGAACCGATTTTGATAAAACATATCTAAGAAACATCGCTAAGAAACCTGCTTTCAAATAAATGAAAACCGCACTCAAACCGGTTAACCCGTTTAAGAGCTTTGGCGCACAGACAGACACACAGACACGTCAAACTTACAACACCCCTCTTTTTGAGTTGGGGGTTAAAACAAAAAAAGAAAGGAATGAATTACCATTTATAAAAATGCAGTTAAAGGATAACCCGCAACGCATAACTTGAAACTCGTACTAAAATTTAATAACGGCACATTTTTCTCATACTTCATAGTTTTACCGAGAGATAGTTTCGAAACTACGGTTAACGACGCATCTTAATAAAATGCTCATCGTGTCGTTGTTGAGAATAGTTTGAATTCAAACCAAGCTTGTTTTTTATGCTGAACGTACACAGGGATAGGACTACACACTGCTGTGATGTTAGGAAAGCAAAATATCGTGGCAATCTTAGCTTTTGCCCGTGACTTCGTCTGTGTAAATTTTATTACGAGACCCTAATGTTAAAATAGCCTATAGGGCTCAAAGATAGCTTAGCTTTCTATTAGTGAAAAATTTATATTTGTCAGTATGTAGCTCCTTTTTGTATACAAAACATCTTGTAAGGGCTTAAATTTTAATTCAAAAGTTCATCGATACTTACCATGAAAAAAATCACCATTATAATCATATCAGACATAGGCCTCACCGTGTCGCCGGCGCGTTCGTGTTCCACGCGCGCCTGAAAGAGATGTCAGCAAACTTGGAAGGAGCCACTGAGGGCCGATGCCTGCCGGGGCTGCGGGCTGTTCGAAAGAGATACCGAAAGAGATACCGCGCCCCCGGAAAGGGCACATGGAGGAACATAGACGGGTTTTAGTCAGTCAAAGTCTGACACTACCTCCCATTTCCCGTCTATAAAAATTAAAGACGTAGGCCTCCCTCCCGCAGCCACAATTTTGCGTTCCTGCGCTGCCCGCATCCAACGATTTCCCGCGACCTTTACCAGATCATCAGTCCACCTCGTAGGCAGAAATTGTTTTCTCTTAATACAATTTACCTTTACGTCCCAATAAAAGTAATTCTGAAAAAAAAAACAATGAGCACAAATATCATTTAATAACTTTTACTTTTATAACTCAAACAGTCATATTTTTTTACTTTCGATTAGCTATATTTTCTGCGCCGCTCGATTTTCTAAAGTTTTTAGGGTTCCCTAACCGAAGCTAAAAAGTGCTAAGCGGGACCCTGTTACTAAGATTCCACTGTGTCTGTCTGTCCATCCCCACACGTCTTTTTTATAGATGGGAAATCATCAGATAACTTCCCCCGCCCTGGGCGGGACGGGAGGGAGTGTCAGACTTTTACTGACTAAAACCCTCTATGTTCCTTCATGTGGCCTTGGCGTTCCAGGGGCGCGGTATCTTTTTCGAACAACCCGCAACCCCGGCAGGCGTCTGTCACTTGAAATTTTCATAAAGTATACATTTCAAATAACAAGAGAAATTCAGCGGACGTTAAAAAAGAACTCTGCTGTTCCATATTTTTTTTAACATAGGTAGGTATAGGTGCTGCGGTTTTGTATGAAACAGATGTTTTCTTTTAAACCAACGACGAGTTTCATCTCTGCTAGTCTAAAATCATATCGTTTAAATTCGTCGTACAAGTTTTAGTTACAATGTTCTTTCCACGCCATATAATACATATCATGACGCCTGTATCCTCGAAGGGTTAGGAAGAGGTGTACGACTGTACACCAACAGTTCACCAGTATGTTTAAGTCCCATGTAATAGGGGGCGAGCCCATTGCCATTAACCGGGCACAAATCTCAACTCCGAGCTGATACTGAGAATTTAGTAGAAAATCCCAATAACACTTTTTCGCTCGACCTGGGAATCGAACCCAAAACCTCAAGCGTAGCAGTTGCACTTAGGGCACAAATCCTAACTAAGAGTTCTTACTGAGACTTTCTTATAAAAACTCAATAACACTTCGCTCGACCTGGGAATCGCTCTCCATATAATATTTTATTTTAAATCTTATAATTGGGTTATAGGTTTCCCAACAAGTTGTACTTACTTGACAGCCTTGTATCCCTATTAAGTTAGTCACAACAATGCGTAACGTATGACTCGTACGAGCTCCAAATGCAAGCGTTCTCAGAAAACATACGAAGCTTACTCACTTTTAAAAATAAACTCATTATGTTAACGTTTTTCCCTTCGAGTTCTGTCTCTTAACATTGAATTTAATTTCTAAATACGAGAATATGTGTTTAATGTATCATGCATTCTGTAGTGTTGTACTGTCGGTTACAACACGGTTGAGCAGATTTATCGACTTTAGTGTTGTGCTGAATTAATTATAACCTATCTACATACCTAATGGGATTCATGTTACACCGTGCATGAGGTAAATCTTGATTATCGATATAATTATACATACGAGTACATACGGGTCTGATAGAGAACGCGTGCATTATAGAAGTATTAGCTTTTTTATGCAAAAATACAACACAGCGTTAAAAAGCAACTGAATAAATTACGCTCAGCAGTATTTCTGCCGAGCAGAAATTACGCGATCGAAATTCAAAATATTACGCTCGTCTGGCTTCACCCTATGTAAGCACAAAATAATGTTATTTTGTGAGTTGTGAGTGGCGTAATTTTTATTCAACTGAAATGGACAACCCATTTTGCGTCGCCGTGTGACGCAAGCATGACTTTTAATTCAAAAGAAAAAGATTGCAGTGCAAATGAAATGACACACCGCTCACAAAATAATATATATAAAAATAAATATACCATCACGCCTATATTCCCCGGAGGGTTAGGCTGAGGTGTACCGATGTACACCCACAGTTCGCCGGTATATTTAGGTCCCATGTAATAGGGGGCGAGCCTATTGCCATTAACCGGGCACAAATCCAAACTCCGAGCTGCTACTGAGAATTTCATAGAAAAACCCAATAACACTTTTTGCTCGACCTGGGAATCGAACCCAGGACCTCTAGCGTAGCAGTCACACTCAGGACCATTATGCCAATGAGGCAGTTACAATTTTTTTTTTTTTTTACTTTGTTTTATTAAGTAATAGGTACTCACTTCACGAAAATTCGAAGTTCTACCTCTTACGGTACAAAAGATACAGCCCTGTGACAGAAGAATGGACAAACAACAGAGTCTTACTAACAGGCTTCCTAAAAACAAATCATTCAATTAAAAAAAAAAAAAACAATAGATTTATATTTAAAATGTCATGCACTACTATCTACGGTTTTCATCTTACTTGTAAAAAGAAAACCAATCATCGCTGCTAAAATTAACTCTAAATTAACGGAACAGAGTATAAAATCGTCTGCTTCCTTCTCTTATTGCACAACAAAGATAATGCACAGTCGAGACATTTGATATTAAAATGTAAACAGTTTAACGTCTAAAGTAATTTACATTTTTCAGGAACATTTTAGCTTGATGAATGAAAAACGAGACCGCAATAAGATATTGTTTTCCTTCTTACTGTCAGAACTTATTTCAAACTAGCTTTTGCCCGCTACTTCATCCGCGTCATATATTACTTTTTAGGTACCCATGGGAACCAAACAATTTTCTGAGATAAGCAGTAGCTTATGCGCTTTCTACACTATAATATATCTTTGTGACAAATATTTGACAAGACAAATACCTCAAGAGAGCAGGTCAGGTGCGCAGTCCTCGTAACCGGCGTGCTTGTATGACCAGATGTATGAATGTGGACGAGGCGAAAGGAGTGTGTAAGGATCGTAGCAGGTGGCGGTCCGTAGTTTCTGCCTACCCCCATAGGAAAAAGGCGTGAGTTTATGTATGTGTATGTGTGTGTACAAATACCTACTATTGCTCTTTAGAAGTCTGCCCGACAGCTGATAGTATTGTGTGACAAACATCCGTACAAACTTTCGCATTTATTATAGAAGAAATATTACAGCTGTCCTTGGAACTGGAGTCAGAAAATGTAACCGTAAAGAAAATTAAATATAGGTATGTAAGTTCCATAGGCTGAAAAAATAATAATTTTGCTGATTGCAATGTTAGATGTTTTAGACTACATTGCATGGAATTAAGCTAAAGTCGAAAATCATTTTCTTAAGATTTATTTATTTTCTTAAAATAAAAGCTTAATTGACAGTCCCGTTAAAATCGGTTCTGCCGTTAAGGTGATTAGCAGGAACAAAGAGACAGACGGACACACAACAATTTTAATACTGTTTTTTTTGCATAAGTACTAAGTAAACATTCATATGTTTTAAGTAAAAAGCTGTTATTTTGACATTACAAAGAGACACTAAAATTTTATTTACTTGTATAAAAAATTTAAAGATATCGTGAAGGAAGACCGGAAACCCATACCCAGCTTAAGTACCAACTTATATTTGTGATTCCATTTTCGAATAAGTTAACAAAAAACTCTCCGAACCGACACGGAGATTGGTAACAAATAAAATCCCTTTTTTAATTTAGAAGAGTTGAAATCGAAAACCGTCGTTGTTCAGGAATGCAATGAAAGGTCAAAAAGCCTTCATTTTACTTTTACGACCTCGTGTAGCCATAAAATAAAAAAATATACAGCCTTATATAGCGGGGATTTGATGAAGTAAATATCCTGGCTGTAAATAAAACGTCGCTTTTTATACTGACACCAAACTCCTTTATTATTGACACTTGTGAAATAATGACATAACATAACATCGCTCCTGTATTCCCCGAAGGGTTAGGCAGAGGTGTACCAGTGTACCTACACCCACAGCTCGCCGGTATGTTTTAGGTCCCATGTAATAGGGGGTGAGCCTATTCCCATTAACCGGGTACAAATCCTAACTCCGAGCTGCTACTGAGAATTTCATAGAAAAACCCAATAGGTAACACTTTGCTCGACCTGGGAATCGTATCCACGATCTCTACTGTAGCAGTCGCGCTTAGGACCACTAGGCTAACGAGAGGGCGAGTGAAATAATGACACTACTTGAAAATCTTCAAGTTAAAAGTAAAAGTGTCTCGTAGTGAATTTAAGCAGTCTTTATTAGCTTAACAAATTAGGTCTCGCCTAAACCGGGGATTACTTAAGGCTGCTTTATTTATTCAGCCCACATTCACTTACAGATGGATGTTGGGTTTTATCTGCATTGCGCCATTATCAGACTTTTAGAGAATTGGTCTTATTTCTGTACTTTCTTACTGTATTCTTTATTATGTCTAATGTGTGTGTGACCAAAATCTGGCGGAATTGTGGCCTGATTGCGGGGTCAACGGACACTGGTAGTGTGGGTATAACTTGAAATTTTGAATTTGGAATTCATGCAAGGTCAAGAAGCTGGTGTAATTGCTGCCTGATTATGCGGTGAACGGCCATATTTAGAAGATCTTACTTTGACAACAAATTTTGAAATAGAAGTATTTTGTTTATGTTATCATTATTCCAACTGGTATTTTTAGAAATCAATGCCGGAAGCCTATGCACAGAAGTGGACTTCCTGCAGCTGATATGATGATGATGATGGGATATCAATAACATTCACTCATTTCTGCTGTAAAGTTTCAACAGCTAGTGCAATTACACCTACGTACGGCTACCTTTCCATTATAGGTAAACCTAAACATACAAAAGACTACAGAAAATTATCATATGCCAAGCCAACTATGTTGGGGTTGACTGTAAGTCAGCCCCAATATAGTTGGCTTGCTAACAGTGCTTTACATGGAGCGACTGCCAATCCAACTTCCACAACCGAATTACTTTGAGAAATTCTGTGTGTGGTTGGTTTACCCCAAAAATTCCGTGGCTGACCTGGAGATAGAACCCAGCAACACGCGCTCAAAAGACGCGATTACTCGGCCATTAAGGCAAAATCATTCCATTTATTGTTTTGAAATCAAGAAAAAACGAGTAGGCAGATACATAGTTACGCCTCTACTAGTAAAATTTTTGTTTGGGACTTAATATTGTTGAAGCAACAAAGTAATGAATATTTTTTAGTGGGCGTATGTCCTAAGTCTACCTTACCTTTAGGCAAAGCTAATGGATTTTCTTTCCTTAAAGGGTTCAATATAAAATTAGAAAAACTGTTTGTGTGCAAGGGTTCAGTCGTCTCGATTTGATTACCTTCACGGTAGGTAAATCTGAAGATAAGTAGGGTCAGACGATTTAGTAAATATCTTATTTGTGGTCCAAAACGGTTTTTTCCTTATTCAGAGATTTAAATTATTCGCCCTTTTTTTGCTATTTTTGTCAATAGAAAAAGAAATTTAATCAGGAAGTGAATTTGGAAGCAATTTAGATGTTTAGACCTATTTAGGATGTAACCTTTCTTCTATGTGTACAGCTTTATTTGGTAATGTTATTCCCTGAATCTATAGTTAATACTTACGTATCTACATTAACAAATATTACACCTACAGTTAAAGAGTATTTTCGTATTTTTTGGTTGGTTTTGGGCCACGATAGTTTTAAATTTTTAATTTGTACCTGCATTCTAGCAATTAAATTAATTTTAATGCGGTAATCTCTTGAATTACTAGTCCGATTCTGAAAATTCTTTTATTTATACCAAGATACATTATCCCTGAATGCTATTTATGAACATAATATATATTTATATTTGATAATATAATAGGAATCTATAAGAAATAAACGCGAACAAAGTCACTAGTAAAAATTTAATCATACTAATGTTATGAAAAGGTAAACTTTGTGGTGTTTACATGTAAACAAACAAACAAACTACAAAAAATCTTTAATTTATAGGCAGAAACATTATTGCTGCGTGTCATAGGATATGTTTTATGGAACTTTTTGTGCCGTGATGGTACAGTAGTTAAGGCGCCCGCCTCTCTACACGAGGTTGTGGGTTCGCAACCGGGCACGGGCAAGTACCAATGTGACTTTTTCTAATTCATATGTAGGTACGTTCTAAGTTTATTTGGACATCACTGACATCGGTAACCACGTCAGAGGCCCTTGAGGCGGTTTAGATGCTCTAACACTAGGGTGTGCGGGGTCGTTAGACCTTTCTGCCCACACGATAAAGAAGAAAATGGGACTTATAGTTAACAGCCACGTGGACGAATTGACAGACAAAAGCTAGTATTAAAATACTTTGTTCAATCAATCAATACGTTACTCGACTTTATTAATAATTCAAAGATTCAAGAAAACGCAAATAGAATGAAAAAATCTTCTTTCAATTTAAAATTGATCCAATTTTATTTCACTCTGGCAAAACGCCGATTATAAGTTAATTAGATTTCTCTGTGGAATGGCATGCCCAAAATTACGAAACTAAATTATGTTAAAGAAATTAACTTTAATTCTTTTCTAATTCTTTTTTTTTCTTTCCTTTTGTATAGAAATGTGAAAACTGTAGAGATAATTATAGATAACAGATGGATTTTGTTTTTGGGTGGGTCTTACGAATTGCTTTAGTGCGATAGCTGATAAAAGTAGATAAAAATCTGGCGAAGCGTGTGTTGGACTCACGCATGCAAGGTTTTATACACCGTACAATATTTAATACTAATAGCAAAATAAATATATTTTTTGCAGATTCATAAAAATAACATAATTATAAAATAAATATAATTTATTTAATGGTGGTTTAGATTTTGTTTTTATTTAGCACTACATAGAAAACCCATTTTTTTTTTACGATACGGTCCTTTAATTTTCATGTTTATTTTATTTCTATCATTAAACAAGTGTCTATAACACTTGAAAAGATACAACCCTCTGTTGGGCGGACAGACAAACAGACAGCAGAGTATTAATATAAGGGTCTTATTTAGTACCCTTTCAGTACAAAACCTTAAAAAACGTGTTTAATATAATGTACCTATTTATATTCTCAAATACTATTACATATTTTAGTTCCGTATGTTCTCTTAACATTTTATAGTGCATGTAAATCAAAGTGACCATAAAAACAGCAAAGTTGAACGAACACATCGAAAATATTTGATTTGTTTCATTTTATTGGCAAAAATAAAAAGTGTGTAAGTATGGCTGTACTCGTAAAACAAGCAGTTTGTAAGTTAAACTCCGTCATAACTTCAAAACGTTTTGTCGTTGTAGGTTTATGTGGGTCTTTTAAAATATGAGGTTGTGTGGACTTAAACAATCGTGACATCTTCGTAGGATAATAACTAAGAATATCTAATGTATCGTGTGTACCGCCTTTATTAAGGAAGAGTCAATTAACCGTTTGGCACGGTTAGTACCCGTGTCTTAAGGGCTGATGGCCCAGTGGTTAATGCGACCGCCTCTCATGCACGAGGTTGTGGGTTCGGTACCGGGCACTGGCAGGTACCAATGTGACTTTTTCTAATTCATATGTACTTTCTAAGTTTATCTTGGACATCACTGACATCGGTAACCATGTCAGAGGTCCTTGAGGCGGTTTAGAAACTCTGACACTAAGGTGTGTGGGGTCGTTAGACCTTACTGCCCACACGATAAAGAAGAAAGAAAGAAGGGCTGACTTTTACCTTGGCCAAAGGCCATCGTGGCAATGCCTCCACAGTCTTTTGAGCACATTCAAACTTTTTGTACTTAGTAAAAGATTAATTTTTCCCTCGATTTTGTCAGTGTAAATTTTCTTCCTAATCCCTATTTTTTTTATTTCATTAATTGAGCATTAAGGGATATTATTGTAGCTTTCTGTAAGCGACATAATTTTCAGAATCCAACCAGCAGTTCCGGAGATAAGCGCGTTCTAACATACAAACAAACAAAAAACATCTCTGTACTTTCATAATATTAGTAAATAAAGATATTATCCAACATATGAATTTAGATGAAGTAACAGAAGTAATAAAGATTGTATTAGATTGCGTTCTGTAGTTTCTGTCTACCTCTGGATAAAAGCCGTGTGTTTATGGATATTTGATTTCCCGACCGAATGTCGGCTACGGTGACCTGTCTCAATGGAGACTATCAAGTATTAAACATTAAGTTTGTGCACAGGTATGTGCGCAAACACATTTGCATTCCTTCTTACCTCACTCTCATCTTGACCATAGTTCGATGGGACGGCAATCTCACATCCGGGGTGAGATCGAGCCCAGGACCAACAGTTTTACGTGCTTTTCAAAGCACGATAGTGCCACACCACAAACTACCAATTAAAATATTTTTCATTTTACCAAATCATCATCTGCCTAGCCTTTTCCCAACTATGTTGGGGTCGGCTTCCAGTCGATCCGGATGTAGCTGAATATCAGTATTTTACATGGTGCGACTGCCTATCTGACCTTCACAACCCAGTAATGGGTAATACGATACTCTTGGTATGACTGGTTGTCAGACTTTCTGGCTTCTGACTAACAGTAACGACTGTCAAAGATCTAGAAATGACAGCCGGGACCAACGGCTTTACGTGCTTTCCGAGGCACGGAGAAAATTCGCTATGGTAAATGGTCACCCATCCACAAACCAACCTCGGCAAGCGTGGCCTAACCCGGAAGATCGCGCTGGCCGAGGTCGTTTTACCAAAAATAAACTATTTAATTAATTTATGTAGAACTAGCTCCCTTCCGCGACTTCATCCGCACGGCTTATTTCACTCGCATTAAGTTACGTGTTTGGTAACTGCTGCGCTCCCTTGGGTCGTAGCGTGATGTTATATACAATATGTTACTCAGAAATAATGTAGCTATCTATCGATAAAAAATCGCTAAAATCCATCCAGTAGTTTCAGAGCTTATTCGGTACAAACAAACAAACAAAAAAGTTTTTCCTCTTATAATATTAGTTCGGAAGAAATTAATATGTATTACATAGGCTTGAAAGCATTTAACCCACTTTTAATACAATCCCTTCTAATAAAAGACTGTTCACATTTGAGAGCTCGTAAAACACATTCGTATGGGTTCGAACGTAGCTTGTGCAGTATTAAGGAGAATTTTGATTGCCTGAGCTTTAATTTCGTCTTGCGTTGCCTATTAAAAGTTACGCTGTTGGTTTAAGAACGTTAATAGGTATCGTTTGCGTGTTCCCAAAATATCCAGGCGAAAACAAGAGTTTGGTATGCAATTTTAACCCTTATGACACTTAAGATAACGGTCGTAATTGTTCTAAAGTAGATTGACCGACTTACTGGTTCCAGAAATTTTTCATACACATATTTTTGCTTTGTCCCAATAGTTTTCATTGTTTGAAAGAAGGGGTTCACGTGTTTTATAGTCGCATTAAAACGCTTAATTCGAGTTGTTTTATGCGACAGTTCAGTTCTGGTTTCAGCAACACGTGTGCTTTTATTTGTAAACTAGTATTTTTGCACACGACTTCGTTAGCGTGGAAGCTTAAGGCTCTCCGCCCATGACCGATTGTTTGTCGACCATATGTGCGTTCTTTTTTTTAGCGTTTCGATGACAAACTATAATAGAGCTATTTATTATATTATTGCGGCCCAGAATTTGGCCACTTTGACTGCGTTGGTCAAATCGCTGATAAAAAAATATTAAAAATCGGTCAAAATATCGGTCAAACGTGGCCAGAGAGTCTAATAAGCTTAGTAAAGTTTAATTTGGCCCTGGCCCAAGTTTTCACTGATGTCTCTTACCGATAAACTACCCACCTGCCAAATACTATTACTATTTTTTTTTAAGGTCGATTGCGCTGTACTCCTAGCCTGCATGCTTGTATGACCAGCTGATCTATTAATGTTGATAAGGCAAAAGGAGCATGTAAGGATCATAGCAGGTGGCTTTCTTCAGTTTCTGCCTACCCCCATAGGGAAAAAGCGTAAGTAAACAACGTTGCCCCACACACATTCTCCCGTATCGTGGGTGCGTTTACAAACATATAAACTCACATACACAAACAACCAGACCCGGAACAACTACCTGTACGGCATACAAATATTTGTTCCATGCGAGAATGGTATGTTCCATGCAACTGCGCCAACCAACGTCATGTCAATTGGAAATAATTGCAAGTAATTGGATTTGTGTGAGTTAGTACTACGCTAGAGGTCTTGGGTTCGATTCCTAGGCCAAGCAAAGTGTAGTTGGGTTTTTCTTTGAAATTCTCAGAACCAATGCTAACTTGAGAGCTGCTACTGAGAATTTGCCCTGTTAATGGCAATACATGAAGGGTGCTAGGGTGTGTGGGGTCGTTAGACCTTACTGCCCACACGATAAAAAAGAATGGCAATAGGCTCGCCCTCTATTACGCGGGACCAATATGTACCAGCTAACTGTGTGTGTACTTTGGTACATACACCTCTGCCTAACCCTTCGGGGAAAACAGTCGTGTTGGTATGTATATGGATTTGAGAAATTGTATGAAATACCTATAAATTCTCTTGTAAACGTCCTACACGTAGATCCAAAAATGTTTACTTCAAATTCAAATTCAAAGCATTTATTTCAATTAGACCATTTACAGGCACTTTTGAATTGTCAAGAAGTTACAGTTAAAGTTGAAGCTAGTTGCTCGTTCCAAAACGTAGGTCTCTATGGAGAAGAACGAGCAAGAAACTCCATGGACACTCTTTTCTTTCAATTTAGTTTACTCACATACAAAATCACATTCTAACCTAAAAACTACCTGTGACAGCCTTTCCCAGAAATCACTTAGCTTGTTACAGAAAACATTTTGTCCAAGACCGAAACGACATCACAAGGGAATTCTCACAATACTTTCACCCATATTTCTTAATATACGCTACTTTATCGACTTCTTACAATTCCATTGAGCGATCAATTTTAATAACGCAGGAATTCTGGGTGGGCCGCCATCATGAAATCGCTGCACGTACGAAAGTGTAAACGAATAAATTGTATGTTCCTATTTCGCAAGTCACCGAATCCGTTTACAGATTCCACTAAAACCGAACTATATACGACTTTCTCAACAATCATTCAATACATTGCAGTTTTTGTTCACGTCTAGTTTTGGTGCTACAGTGCTTAGTACGCAATGGAGTTAAAAGTAGGGGTGATTTTTTGTGACGTTACAGTACGTGGTAATTTAGTTTCTTTGAGGTACCAAAATAAAGCCAGCCAAGTCCAGCTAAATATAGAAGAGGGAAGAAACGTGATTTGGTTCCAGGGTTATTAGGTATTGGGTATTTCCTTACAAAGCTATGAAAAGTAAAACAAAAGAAAAAAAAGGTTTGTAAAACTTGCAGATTTTTGAATAAAGAACATATTTTTTTAAATCTCTTTTACATTATACCGTTACGCCTGCATACCTCGAAGGGTTTGGCAGAGGTGTACCAATGTACACCCACAGTCCGCACCATGTAATAGGGGGCAAGCCTATTGCGGTTAACCGGGCACAAATGCTTACTCCGAGCAGCTACTGAACATTTCATAGAAAAACCCAATAGCACTTTGCTCGATCTGGAAATCGAACCGATGACCTCGAGCGTAACAGTCGCGCTTAATACCACTACGCTAACGAGGCTGTTTTAAACTCATAATACTTAATTAATGACAAATGACTCCATTATTTTTATCAGTACAAAAACTTATTACAAAATTCGCTTACACAAGACATTTACGATCACCAAAAGGTCTCTAAGGGCACACCACGCTCGCCCAGTACATCAATAATGAAAATTGTTATTACGTTTACTTAATGGTGTACTGTACAATCATCTGAACATAATATCTGATCGATTTTTAGATTGGAGCCACGATACAAGGCAGAGTACTTTGACAGCCCTAGAAGATACGAGGACGGAGGAAAATTGAACCTTATTCTTTAAAGATAAGGACTGTTTGAGACGTAGGGTTGTCAGTAAGAGAGTTCGGAGAGAAAGTTGAGTTTGTGAATCAAAGAATCAAGGCTAACATTTATTTGCAAATAATTTACGACCGCGAGAGGCGTCGGTTGTCATTAAAATTTGGCAGCGTGCCGAAGTCAACTTGGAGTTGTTCATTTTCTCATGTCAATAGTTCATGCCTCATAGCTTCTGTGTTATTACATGACTTTGTTCACGTAAATGTTTTTGTAAGAGCCATTGTGTTCGGCACTTGTTAGTTTTATGCTTATGAACCGGGAAATTGTTTTTGTTTGTTGGATTTTTGAATTAAAATTGTTTTGTTTTTGTCATTGTTTTAGAAATGTTTGATTTTGGTTTTAAATGTTGCAGCTTGTTTTTGTCCCACTGCTGGGCAAAAGCCCCTTCATAAACAGAGGAGACACAAGCATTGATCAGGATGCTTGCGGAAAGCGGACTGGCCATCTCAGTTTTAGGCTTAGACTAATATTATCGGAGATTTCATTTTCTTCACCGATGTTTGATATTCCTAATACCTATTGTTAATGCATAGCGTAATTTATTTATTTTGTTTATTCTGTAAAATATTCCCTTGGTAGGTAATAATGTACAATATTTACTTACTTAACGATGATAAAAAATAAATAGAAACTTGCATCAATATATTTCTTCGCGTCGTCGCTCGTCTACTAGCACTGTGAAATGTGTAATCTCCCTTGGTGAATTTTAAAGTGAGTTTAAAGTGACTTGTCAATCCACCAGGTGGAGTATGGCAGTTTGTTTTAAGCTCACTTCGTATACGTTTACTGATGGAGGTATATACAGAATGGCATAGCTGCTTCTCAAATTAATAAAACCGGTTAATGCCACCGGTCCTAGTAAATATCTCACATGGACTCCAGAGTACTACCTACCTACTACCAAACAAGCTGCTTGAAGAAACTCTTCTTTCCTTCCAAAGAAACAATATTTGTATTCACCACAAGATCCATGAGTAATATCTATTCCAATAAATTCTAAATGTTCGTAATAGCAGACACGGCGATGGACACCTCCATTTGTCATGGACAACTACCAGGGAGGTATAAATCTATCGGATGTCTCGAATTCGGGCGATGTTCGACATTTGGGTTCTACTTCCAACGTATTCTGAGCGCCTGGTACACGTAATACCTGGCTCACAGCTACCGTGTCTTTTTAATTTTTGTTATAGACGTGCCTAATGGCTATAAATCTTGCATAGGATTCACAGCAGCGGTGTATTTGGGACACACTAGATTTTCTGGGACGTCGAAATGTAATTTATCAATATGCGCGCACGAGGTGCGAAAAAGATTTTTACGTCATTTATCAACCGGCGACTAGCCCATTTTTTTGCGCGTATCCTGATTTTCCGACGGTCATAGTAAACCCATGCGAGGACGGTTTCAAAAAATAAATGTTACGAGTTGGGTGGCGTCAGTGTTGCTACAAATGGTGCCTGATGTTACAACAGAGAAAAACATTTATTGGTAAAAGAATTACAATTTAAAGCAATCAAAAATAATATGAAGGAATTATAATGATACCTTTTATGAATAACGATCAGTAATGATGAATTCGGTGCGTTGCAGCGTAAATAACAATTATGCTTATTTTTATCAAAATGAGCCAGCCCATAATCTCTCAATAACTAAAAACAATCTAATTTGTAACGCTGAACGACTTACATGACTACCCAGTAACAGTACATAACAGTTTCATTTACTTACAACCCAAACTTATGCTTAGAATAGTTAAAAGAATAGCCTACATCATTTTAACAAAAGGAATTTAATTTACGAAATACGGTAGGCATCATGAGCGTGGCTTACCGTTAATTGAATTAAAACAAAGTTCTAATTGACACCATAATAAAGCCAGCCAAATGAATCGTCTAATGTTTGCATTATCCATTATTTAATGGCTTGGCATAGAATTTGAAAGCCGCATTTTCGTCACGAAACCTGATTTATGGCGACACGGACCCTTCCATTCCTTATAATTGAGAGAAAACCGACACTTGCCACTACTACGAACCGTTTTTAAATTCTTCTGATTTAATTCTTTGCGAGTTTCTTGGACTGTTTTGTTTTAAAGATCATTTTACCGATTCTTTTTTTTCTCAGTGTTACTCGTTTTGTTTTAAAGGCAATGAATTTGGTAATTGCTCATAGGTTCCCCATTTCCCTATCCGTACTAATATTATAAATGCGAAAGTAACTCTGTCTGTCTGTCTGTCTCTTCTTTATGCCTAAACCGCTGAACCGATTTTCATGAAATTTCGTACAGAGATAGATTAGACCCTGGAGAAGTACATAATTATAAGCTACCGTTTTTGAAAAGAAGGCTTGTTGGGGTTGAAATATGGGATGTTTTTTTTTATGACAATCTGTCGTCATTCCGCCAAACCGTGAAACATTGTATTCAGGCATTTGATAAAAAAGAAGTAAATATTAGAACCCAAAAAAGCCAGCCCAATGCATTTGAAGTCGCGGACAAAAGCTAGTAAAGAAAATAATGCGCTGTTTTTACCTTGTTCTGATAGGCTCAGATTATTATCTCTTCCAGACGTTTTATTAAATTGCGGCCCACGTTAAACAAGACAATTCATTAACCGTACCTGTGTACTTTTAACCTTTAGTATGACCTTTTCACAACTTTATATTTTACTTGCTATATACTCCACTGTGTCACCTGGGTTCAGTTATGTCATTGGTTACTGTTCCGCTCCCGTTAATCATAGCATGATGTTAAATACGTATACACCTCCCTCTTGTGTCACTTTATTTTTTATTCTTCTTCTTCTTTCTTTATCGTGTGGGCTATAAGGTCCAATCCAACGACCACACTTTATTTATTGATATCTGTTGAAAATCTGTTGCGTAGTTTAAAAGATCTATGCTTTCAGACGGCGAGAAGCGGCTTTGTTTTATACTCTAGTAGCTTCTGCGCGCAATATTTTTTCAACCGAGTTAAGTTACGTCTTTAGTTACTGCTTCGCTCCTATGGCGCATGGCGTGATGTTATATAGCCTAAAGCCTTCCTCGATAAATGGACTATCCAATACAAACAGACTTCTTTTTATTTGAACTTGTAGTTCCTGAGATTTGCGCGTTTAGCCAAACAAACAAACTCTTCGGTTTAAAGAACTTTATTCTCATCAAAACAATACAGTCACTTACATGAGAAGAATAAAAGCTTATAACTAATTATTTTAAATGGGTTATATATCAGATTAATTATCGATTTGACTATAAGTAAGAAGCTCTTTAGCTTGATAATATTAGTATAGATGTAGAGATGTCCTAGTAATTATATCCAGTAACTATAACATTACATTTTAAACCTCTAATTTTCGTGAACGTCTTCCAGAAAGTTGATTGAAATTAAATTTCAATTTCCCCGGCTTGTTATTGACAGTCCACCAAATTGGGTTCCTGATCATATTTTTGAAAATTACTGGGTATACCGATACGGTACTTTGGAACTATTAAATTGGTACCGTTGTATGTTTTTTGTTAGTAACGTTTTTGTATAATTAAACCTCTTTATAAAAATGTTCTAAAGTGACTCTTTAGACTTACCCATGTTCCTTGCATAATACGTATCAAGTTAAACTAAAATCCGTTCATAAGATTTTGAGCTTGATAGTTTGCATGAGATACTGAGTGCACTAAACACTTACACAGTAAACATGCTCTTAAGTACGCAATATACGTATGAACAAGTAAACGTAAGTACTGTATGGCTCGACGATCGGTGTCACCTTAAGTACGCGAACTTTTGGAGTAAAACACAGGCGAAAAAGGTCAGCGAGCTATAAGTACGCGTACTTTCTTGACTCTCTATCGCCTACTTTTGCAAAGTAGTCGTTATCAGCTGAATTTTCTTTGTCATGGTTTTGAGTCTCTAAGCTCAATTTTAATCCCATTCCCAATCGAGATAACGCCTAATCTCGATCAACTCATAGTAGTGGTCGCAGAAAACAACATTTTTAAGTAATTACTGACGAAACCAACACGCCTTAATGTGAAAGCGAATAAAATAAACCAGAAACTGTGCCATTGAGCTTTTGTTTCGTGTTCTTTATTAAGACAAAAAAACTACGACATAATTCCGTACACTGTTATTTTAGCTTTGTCGGTTACCCAATTACACTCTACTATGTATTCCTCGTAATACACCTGCGGGACCTAAAAATAAAACCGTTTTTAGGCTCCAAATAAGTTTTGGTCGTAGAGGGAAAAAAAGTGAAATATGAAATTGCTGGTTGTCCTCCCAGGGTTTAAAAAAGGTCACTATGAAGCTTTTCCTAAAATGAGAATCCACAAAATGGCTAAATTTCATGCCGTACACATGGTTTTGGTAAACGAAAACAGCATACGGACTGCTCATCATGAAGTCTCACTCTTTGTACTCGACGAATCAACAAGCATATTTCCCCTGACGATGCCGCATGCATGGCTGGCGGCACATTTCGTTAGCGCCTGTCAAAATTGTACACGGTAATATCGTCACTGCGGTGTAGGAATAGTGATGGTAATTGCATACACGATTTTGGTTACACAGGGCCGCAAGTAGTTGAGATTAAGTATAATTTTGGACATGAAGATTGAACAAGAAGTTCTTGTTTTTAAAACTGGTTTTACTTGGTTACTGTTTAATGAAAGTTTGAATAGTAGCTATTGGAAAAGAGGAAAATGCTTTTTGCCCCGCATCTTTTAAGGCCCGGAATCCACCAAAGTGGAGAACAATCAATAGGATACAATGTTATATTGAAGCTAAATGGAGAGATGTGAAAATAACGCAAACTGATAAGTTGTAGAAGACATCTCCATTGCTCTCCGCTTTAGTGGAGACCGAGCTTTGCGCTGAACGAATATAAAACATTCTTCTATTTCGATCTTTTGTTTAAAGTTGACAAAGACAGAGATAATTTAAATACGTTTAAACCTAAACATATTAAATGGCTCGTGGTCCAAGCGAAGCTCAATGTAAAAGAAAACATGCAAAAACAAATGTCGACGCAAACAAGATTGGTTTTAAAAAACAAATGAAAGTTATACATCTCCAAGGCCCCTCCCAATTTGTGTTAGAATTATAACGTCTCCAACATACAAACTTGAGACAAGTTTTGAACGCCATTCAGTGCCGTTTGTCACAACGAAAGGATTTATTGTTTCCTAGAACCTTGGGGTCGACGGATTTGTTATACTTCCAACCGTTGCACGTTTTGCGTGTCCGTTGTATAATGTTGTTAGTAAACTTTTTGTGTTATTTAGAAGTAAAATTTTGTCCTGCCGGCTGCTCTCAATTTAAAAATCGAATTTTATGTTTGTGAAGGTAGAGTTGACTCTGGCTGGTTTAGTCATATGCAACCTTATTTTTACTACTTTTTATTCCTACGGAAAAAAGTCTGTTCGAAAATTAAATACGAGTATTAGAGTTGACAGTTCGACACGAGGACTGACAAGCTATATTATAATTAAAAATTATAATAATAAGGAAAAGTGTGTTTATTCCAAAGATAGTATCTGCCTAGTGATGGTAGTCAGCCTTTTTATGTTCCCCAAATCATCATGCATGTCTCCACCCTGTGGGGAGTGGAGTTCAGACATATTTGTCAGACTATTTCTAACTAAAAACCACCCCAGTGTTGCCGTTTCACAATTGGCAGGGATCAATCGAACTTCCACGATCACTTATTAACAATGGTCAACCTAACCTCCCCTTTTACTTATCACGCCTGCATTCCCCGAAGGGTTAGGCAGAGGTGTACCAATGTACACCCACAGTTTGCCGGTAGGTATATTTAGGTCCCATGCAATAGGGGGGCGAGCCTATTGCCATTAACCGGGCACAATTCCAAACTCCGAGCTGCTACTGAGAATTTCATAGAAAAACCCAATAACACTTTTTGCTCGACCCGGGAATCGAACCCAGGACCTCTAGCGTAGCAGTCGTTTACTTATCAAACTGCAATTTCTCATAATTCTCAACAAAAAAAACTAAGAACGTAGGTTATACAAAATGGTATCTCAAATGCAGTGCTACAATTTAAAACCGCAATAACTTTTATACTTCCTTTTTCATACAATAAAATTGCGCAAGGGAAAAAAGATTCAAGAAACAAAACACGATCTCTCCCTTGGCAGTTGTCTTCTTGTAAGTAAAATACAATGTTCTCGTGCTGCACTTACTCTGTTACACCATTGTTTATTCTTTAGAAATAATGGAGTCAGGTATATTGGAAGTTTTTAAAAGTCATAGTCAGATCACTATAAATTCATAATTTTCAACGAGACCATTAAAAGGCGCTTTTGAATGTCATGTACAAGAAAAAGTTAATTGAATCTAGTTTAAAGTTTTATTAATTTTTCTGTATAGCCTATAAAGGCAGTTTCTTTCCTCCTTTTTACTTTTCTTTTTTACTAAAACAAATAATGTACAATATTTTGTAAGTATACAGGATTACAATCAAGGATGAAACTTGCATTAAAACTACTGTACAAAGTATTACCCCGCGGTTTAAGCGCGCGTTTCGCCTTTGGTTACTGGTCCTCTCCCATATATTGTAGCGTAATGTTATATAGCTTATAATCTTCCTGGATAAACGGACTATAATACGTAAAAGGATTTTTTCAAATCGGACCAGTACTTCCTATTATTAACGCAAAAAACAAACAAACAAACTCCTCACCTTAATATTTTATTAGGCAAGTATAGATTTATTCAATCCCGTAAATGAAAAACTTACTACGGTTGAACACCTACAGCTTGAATCCTGAAAAATGTCGACATCGATAACCACAGCCTCGATAAAATCGTCATATCAACCTGCAATTTATCTTACTGAACCCGGGACTCCCCATAGACATCGATCAATCTTAAACTTCTTCACTGGTTATTTCCCGGCTGACGTCTTACTCCATTTTTATCGTTCACTAGCTTGTAACCGCGGTTTTGTTCGCTTGAATGTTGATTATTATGTGTTTTTGTTACGTGGATCTTTAATTGATTTTATTATATAGCCTAAATAAAACATAAATCGAGATGTGGAAATACCAACAGAGGCGCATAGTTCATCACATTGCTGGTATTTTCAATGTTAATAATAAAGTTTGCGTTGCATTTTTTTTTTTAAGATCGGAATTCATCGAATTACTTCTTTCGCTCTGGGCGGAGCGGAAGGGAGTGTCAGACTCTTACTGACTAAACCCATCTAAGGTTCGTTACATTTTAAGGCCGCGGTGACTCTTTCGAAGAAATTCCGCAACCTTGAGAGGCCTAAGCCAAGCCCCGTGAAAATCGGCCCAGCCATTTTGAAGACTAACAGGGACAAAAAGACAGACAGACAAAAGTGTGAAAAAATATGTATTTTCTAATGCCGTATAAGAATTCACGAAAACATGCATTTAGTAAAAAACTGTTATTTAGAAGTAACGAACAGACACTTCAATTTTATTTATTTGTATAGATGAATCCTACGGCGTATAAAGTGTTGCTACTCATCTTCATGATTTAATTCCTGTGTTGCCTCATACAACACCCCAGGGATTGCGATGTTTATTTCTAGCCAAGACTGCATAGAGCAGCAAAAAAACCGGCCACTTGTACTTAAAGTGTTCGGTATTAATACAATATTTAATATTACACACATAAAATCATGTTTTTTTTTATTGTTATCTAACTTTATTTTATTTTCAATCTTTGTTGTTTTAACAGTAATATAAATACACAATCTGTAAAAAAATCTACTCTGTATCTATTAGGGTGAGGCCAAACGAGCGTAATTTTGTGAGTAGCAGAATTTCGGTCGCGTAATTTACTTTCTACTGAAAGTGACAACTCATTTTGCGTCGCCGTGTGAATGAAACAGGAGTTTTGTATGAAACCGAATGTAGCAGAAATTACGCGACTCACAACGCAAAAAATTACGCTCGTTTGGCTCCACCTTTAAGGTCCATGAGACACATTTCGCTTGACAGACGGACAAACAACAGATGTTTAGTAATAGGGTCCCATTAGCACCTTTCTAATGCGGAACCCTAAAAAAGGTACAAGGAAGTACAATTGTTCCCCAGATACAGTTTCCGTCTTCTAAGTAAAATACGGCCCTGTACTACCAGATCTGTATGTACGCAAAGCAGATGTACAAGCATTGTTTATTTTTGCCGACGTCGCACCGCTACAGTTGGATTCGGTGGCAAAATGACGGAAATAATGAAAACTAGCTTATGCCCCCGACTTTGTCCGCATGGAAGCGGGTTATCGGCGGTGTTTTCTTTTTTTGCGAAATAAAAGTAGCTTAAGACTTAGTCTTTGTTACATCAGATGTCTGCCAATGAAAATCGGTTCAGCCGTTTAGGAGATTAGCAGTGACAAACAGTAGACAGACAGAGGGACAAACATTAATTTTTAGTTTTTTGGTACAAGTACCATGTAAGCTTTCATAATAATAATTAAAAAAAATGGACCATCACGCCTGTATTCCCCGAAGGGTTAGGCAGAGGTGTACTAATGTACACCCACAGTTCGCCGGTATATTTAGGTCCCATGTAATAGGGGGCGAGCCTATTGCCATTAACCGGGCACAAATCCAAACTCTGAGCTGCTACTTAGAATTTCATAGAAAAACTCAATAACACTTTTTGCTCGACCTGGGAATCGAACCCAGGACTAGCCCACCGAGCACTAGGCCACCGAGTCAGTTAGATATTAATATGCATTTAGTAATAAGTTTTTATTTTGGTATTACAAACAGACCCTTCTATTTTATCCATTGTAGCATTTATGACGCCTCGAAATACTCTGTTGCCTAATTTCGTCTTCGTTGCCTTGTTTTTCGCTAAACAATCGCTTTACACCCGTAGTTCCGGTATTTACCGGTTAATTTCAGACTGGTGCAGTTATTTTCGGTTTTGTAGACCGACTTATTTTTGGCATCCATTTGGGTGGTCGCTTGGGCTTTTAAAGGCAACATATTTAAACTTGAAATGTGTAAATTTTAACTGTATTTAAAACACAAACAGAACAGGTCAGAATATTTTTAAAAGTGATATTATATTTACATATTGTATTAAAGTACGTACGACTTTTATTAATGTGCTCTTAAGTCTATGGACACACATGCTCCCAAATAAAAAAATATTAAAAAAAATGGGTAGATTTAAAGAAAAGTCAGATAATTAAATAATTTATTTTAAACTAGCTTCTGCCCGCGACTTCGTCCGCGTCACAGTTGATGTGTTATCCTACGGGTACCGTACATTTTCCCGGGATAAAAAGTAGCCTATGTGTTATTCCAGACTATAATCTATCTTTGTGCCAAATTTCATCCAGATCCATTCAGCCGTTTAAGCGTGAAAGAGTAACAAACATCCATACATCCATACATCCATACTTACAAACTTTCGCCTTTATAATAGTAGTAGGATTAATTAGTAAATTTTCAGCAACAAATTAATATAATCTTTCTATCTATATTCATTATTAAGTAAGATATAATATACGGGATGTCAAAAGATACATCAAAATACATGTTAACTACGTATACTGCCAATCTAACTAAGCAATATATAACGGACGCAAAACATTGTTGTTACGAGTGCATCCAATAATAGCAAAGGGTTCATGACGGACAAGTTCAGTAAGAACATTCCAAACATAAAAGAAAAGTTGAGATTTAGAACATTCCGCAACTAGAAGTTTCTCAGGTATGGTCCGGAACAAAAAAAACTGAACGCAATGTAACTTGTGGCTTCATTAAAAGTATTTTTACATCCTTTACAACATACTTAATGTAACTTAGAATTTTTTATAACAAAGAAATTTTTAACAAATACAACAATATTAATGCTACGCAACATCGTTCGGTAACTAAGTCAGTTTATTATAATCCTGTTTTATTAAATCCGCCGCTCTCTCAGCAATCATTACAGTGGGAGCATTGGTATTGCCACTAGTGATACTTGGCATCACACTGGCGTCCACCACTCGAAGTGACCCCACACCATGCACTCTTAAACGACTGTCGACCACAGAACAACTTATATCGGGACCCATCCTAGCAGTAGAAACTGGGTGGAAAACTGTAGACGCCATATTTACAGCAATACACTCCCAATATTCCGTACTAGCAAGTTCAAAACAATTACATGCATCTAGGTCAATTCTGCCCACTGCTGCACCAATAGACTTGAAGTATTTTGTATTCACGATATTTTCTAACATTCTTATTCCAACAATTGTCAATTCTAAATCTCTAGAATCACTAAAGTTATCGTAGTAAATAAGAGGTGCTTCATATGGATCGTTTGAATTTAACGATATGTTTCCTCTAGAATACGGCCGCATAACAGCGTGCCATAACCGGAAAACAGATTTGTTTACACTTTGTTCCCGTACAGAGTTTTCTACAGATTCAACATATGCTGAAACAAATGATTCTAAATTGCCATTATTTTTCTTACTGAGGCTAATAAGAACTTGGAAATCTGCATACGAAATATTAGGGTTTGCGGAATAATATCCATTCACATCATTATAAGGATTAGCTACTGATAGATATCCTTGACGATCGTACAAATATCTTAATGTTTCAAACTGTTCCGTTGCTTCGTCTGTATCCTCTAGTTCATCAGTAAATAAATAGAAAGGAACAAGAGTATGATCGTGTAAATTCCGTCCAACCATAGGCGAATTAATAACAGGCGCTATATTTTTCGATGTGAGATGTTTTTCCGGTCCTATACCAGATAACATAAGTAGCTGAGGAGTGTTTATAGACCCGGCGCTAAGAATAACTTCACGTTTTGCTCTAAGTTTTAACTTTTTGCAATGGTGATCTACTTCGACACCATACGCATGTTTTCTATCTAAAACAATTCTAGTAACGAAAGAATTCTTGACTATTTTTAAATTCTTCCTGCATCGTGCTATAGGATTTAGATATGCTGTGGCTGAACTCACTCTTTTGCCTTCACTAGCTGCAGACATAACTCTGCTAGATCCAAAATTGTCAGCTGTATTCAAGTCATCGACATTTTTTATACCAAGTTCGTCTAAAGCAGAAAGCAAATTTTGTATATCACTGGTATCTGTGTAATTAAAACGATTTACAATAAATGGCCCATCATGACCATAATGATTGTTAACTGCTGGATTCTTTAAGAGAACAGGATCTTGTAAATTTTCAGCTTTTTTGAAGTATTTCTTGACTACCTCTGGATGCCATTCACTGTTTCCTTCGTCATACCAGGACTGGTAATCGAGAGGGTTTCCTTGCGCATAGGCCATGTAATTCATACTGCTGCTACCTCCAAGCATTTTACCTCTAGGCCATTTTACTTTTCCACCTTTGTGGGCCTGATTTGTGATCCCATTGTTTACAGTTGTATATTGCCAGTCAAACTTCGTCCCAAATAGACTATCATGTAGGCTTGGTATCTGTAGGTGTTATTTAAGAAAAGTGTATAATTTATTCATGTTTTTTTTTCGTTTACTTTATCAACCTGTTTTTGTGATTATATATTCGCACCAAAGGAGTCTACACACTACACCTTCCATACCATGACCGTATTAGAAGATGGCAAGAAATTAAATGTCTATTAGCCCGTTCCATCACCGACCAACACCATCGCATACCATGTTCGGAGCATCAACAATTTCGTTTGATACGTTCGGATGACACACATGTGACCAAAAGGGTAATGAATATAAACGTGGATGGGTGGAGAGGAAGAGGGAGGCCAAAGAAAATAATTATGGATGGATTGTGTGAAGAATGATATAATGAAAGAGAAGGGAGTATAGATAGCATGACGGTTGACAGAAAGGTATGGAAGAAGAAAACGTGTTGCGCAGACCCCAAGTAACATGGGATAAGGGCAGGAAGATGATGATGCTGACGTCTGATATGTTCATAGCACGATCATAGTTTGGTACGGTATAGTAGTCAGACTCCTTATTAAGTAAAAATCAACTTACTTCACTTTCAATGGGGGGATTTCCTCCGGCCTCAAGCAGCAGTACACTCCAGTCTTCAATTTCACTCAGTCTGTTTGCCATTATGCTACCAGCTGTTCCAGCTCCCACGATTATGAAGTCGAACTCTTCAGAATCTACGATTTGATGTAAAACGTTAAAGGATTGGTTCCGTCATCATCATTGTCATCTTTACAACCGAACGACATCCACTGCTGGACATAGGCCTATAGATGGCCACAATAACCGGTCCTGTGCTGCCCGCATCCAGCGATTTGTTCTGTAAGGGAATCGAACCCGCGCTTCCAGCCTACTGGTCAGCCTAGTCCTGTCGTCAATTATAATATTCATGAGTACCTACTTTTATTTTCTCAAGTAAGTTCATGACAATCTAATAAAAGTTCAGAACTTTTGCTTAACTAGCTTTTGTCCGTGGCATCGTTATGCAAAAACCGGTTATCACGGGGTTTTACTCTTTTTTTACGCAGAACACCAATTCCTTTTTTTTTTAAAGTGCCTAAGTTACGCTTTATTAAATAAGCTATCTGCCAATGAAAGTCCCGTCAAATCGGTTCAGCCGTTTTGTAGACTAGCTGGAATAAACAGACGAAAATTCAAAAAAATGTGGCATTTTTTTTTCGCATGTAGTGAAAAACTGTTATTTTGAAATTACAAACAGATACTTATATTCTGTTTATGTAAATATTCTTAATGATATTCTTCTCAGATAGGTTCTTTTACTTCTTACTTTCTCTCACCTGTCTACTGTCTCTTGTTCTAACCTAATATTGTCAGTGAAAACTTGTAATTGGCCTTCTTTCACTATTGTTAACCTATCTATAAACTAGCAGTAAGTTTTCTTAAGTAATCATCATCATTATATCAGCTGCAGGACGTCCGCTGCCCATACATTTCAGAAAAGATCGGTTGGAAGCGGCCTGCATCCAGCGTCTTCCTGCGGTTTTAAACTCGCTTAAGTAATAAAATAAAATAATTATAAATAAATACCATGTAATTCGACTTCTGGTGGCCAATCCTTGGATGGTACGAGACATTGAGCCGTCATGAAGAATTGCATTGCAGACATGAAGATGTCCGGGGCTGCGCCCATTGTCGGACATATACAAGAGTCGCTGTAAATAAAACAATTTTAATTTCTGATCTCCCTTCAATTTTGTCTAGTTTGCTATGTTCCACTGCTAGGCAAATGTTTTATCCATTCAATATAACATTAGAAAAATAACGTTAGAACACTAGCATGCAAAAAGCACTAGCACTAGCTTGCATGCATGCTCGCTAGCATGTAATTAGGCTTCGTTATTTCACGATAAATATAAAGCAGGGTAGACTATGAGCTAATAAAAAAGAACTATATCATCAAAACGCGGTAATTTCAACAACAGATCACAAAAACTGCCGTATTAGTAATTTCAGCACAGAACAAACCAATGCAGGAAAAATATATCTGCATGTTTTATTATAAAGCTGCAGAATTTGTTTATTTGGTTGAACGATCAAATCTTAGGAACGGAAAAAATTTGGTTGGTCCTTTTATTGAAGAAAGCTATAGATAGGCTATATAACATTACGCTACAAAATATAAAAAAATAAACACGGAAACGAAAAAAATCCACTAACCTGATCATTTTTGTAAAATATTAACTTCTTGTCATCAGCAGCTAGCATCAAAATTTTGACACAATCATGATAGATATAAGACAAAATAAATCTATGTCATGAATTATTATAAATTCATTAAAACAAACGGTGTTGAGTCGATCAAAAGTAATATAAATACACGTTTTTTTTTAAACTACGGGAACGTTATTTATGACCACTTGCTAGAGTATGAATGTCTGAATATCTAAAAAGTACTTGATATTATACTGACAATGACATATGAAAATGTCGCTCTAAATAAGTTGAATATAATTAGTTAGTTAAGCCCAGCACCCACTGACGGTACGTCACGGCAAGAGATTTTGTTTTTACAAAATATAATATATACAGTTTATATAGAGTTTGGATTTGTCTCCGGTTAATGGCACTAGGCTCGCCCCCTATTACATGGGACCTAAATATACCGGCGAACTGTGGGTGTACATTGGTACACCTCTGCCTAACCCTTCAGGGAATACAGGCCTGATGGTATGTATACTAAAAAATCTCCTGCCATGCTGTACCACTAGTATGCGCCAGGCCTTATTGCCTTAAAATGTTACAATTGAATTAAACAATTACTTAATTAGTTAAACCTAATTACTTACACAGTAAGGTGCATAATTAAATGATAAAGGGTGTAATTTCACAGCTAGTATTAGTAAGCTGACCGTCAAGGTGCTTAACACAAAAATTTTCAAGAACAAGCTTTTGCCCGCGGCTTCGCTCGCGTTAAGTAGTATTATCTTTCATCCCTTATTTTATCCCCTTAGGGGTAGAATTTATCAAAATCCTTTATTAGGGGATGCCTACGCCATAGTAGCTCTATGCATGCAAAGTCTCAGCCCGATCGGTTTAAAATTGACAAAGTTTCATACAAACTTTCATCCCCTATTTTATCCCCTTGGGGGTAGAATTGATCAAAATACTTTTTTAGCGGATGCCTACGTCATAACATCTACCTCCATACCAAATTTCAGCCCGATCCGTCCAGTGGTTTGGGCTGTGCGTTGATAGATCACTCTGTCAGTCAGTCAGTCACCTTTGAATATATTTTAGAAGATTTTAGATTGTTTTTGTAAAAATTAAGATGTTATTTGAATAAGATAATTAGGTGTATCAATATTGTTTGCAAAGAAAATGGTTGCTTTTGAATTATTCAAACCTTGAATAATTTCTTGAAGCGTGGACACTGAAAATTGTGTAGTTTTAATTATTTAGTTAATAAACAAATCTTTAACACTATACAGCAAATGTTTAAATTTTTGGTGAAGCGTATTTACCATAATAATTGAAGTCAAGGTTGCCTTTATCAACATCTGTGCCCTTCAAGCAGTAGGTCATTCTTTAATTAAATGCTAATTATGTATTTTAGACAAATGTTTTATGTTATTGTTTTGTTTGTGGAAGAAATAGTGTCAAGTTCAATAAAAAAACCGGTCAAGTGCGAGTCGGACGCGCGCTCGAAGGGTTCCGTACTAAAAAAAACGGAAAAAAAATAATCAAAAAATTTTTTTGCTTATTTTTGCCCACGTAAATATTTGTTGACTGACAAACAGCGGAGTCTTAATAATATGTTCCGTTTTAACCTTAGGGTACGGTACTAAAAACAACATTTGGGGAACTATCCTTTTGCGAAGTTAGTTCAACATTTTTTTTTTTATATGAATGAATTAAATATTTAAGCTTGAGGATATTAACTTAGGTACAAAAAAAAATACAAACAGGTAAGTATGTCAGGTAGGTATGTTTTCTAAGTTTATCTTGGACATCACTGACATTGGTAATGGAAAACATCGTGAGGAAACCTGGACTTGTTATAAATATAAGTCTAGAATCGCCAATCAAATTTGACGGGCCTGTTGGTCTAGTGGTTAGCGGCCCTGACTGCTAAGCCGGAGGTAGTGGGTTCGATTCCCACCCAGGACAAACTTTGTGTGATGAGCATGATTGTTTGTTCTGGGTCTGGGTGTGATTTATCTATAATATGTATGTATTTATAAATTACATAAGTATGTATATCAGTTGTCTGGTTACCATAACACAAGCTCTGCTTAGCTTGGGATCAGATAGCCGTGTGTGAGTTGTCCCAAGATATTTATTTATTTATTTATTTTATAATCTGCCTTGAGCAAGCGTGGTTATCAATGCTCGTGGCTTCTCTGTAAAAAAGAGGCCTTTGCTCTGCAGTGGGACAATAATAGGCCAGTTTATCGTTAGCTTTTAAATTTGAATTCGCCTATTGAAAGTTTAATTAAAAGAAATATTATGTACGGAACCAACCGACATATAGGTACGTACACAAGACAAGGATCATAATATGACTATAAAACCTTCTTAAAGTTATTCTAAAGACCTTTTGAAAGTCAAACATAAAACAATAGGTATTACTTTGAAGTTTTTTGTTAAATAAACCTAATCTTAATAATAAAATCTTCTGAAATCCGATAGCGTAATTAATTACTTATTAACACCGATAGCTATTTAATTTTGCGAAGAAAATTGAAAATTGCCTCTTCTTATCGAATCTATTATAACAACTGTAATCATTGATCTTAAACTTAACAATAGAAATCAATAGAAATTATGTTATTAACGATCTTAAAATCACATAGTAATAAATTAAATCCTAGCAAATTACTTTTAAGTTATTATTCTTTAGGACGTCCACCCACAAGGTGGACGGACGACTTGATTAAGACCGCAGGAAGACGGTGGATGCAGGTCGCTTCCAACTGGTCTTTTTGGAAATCTATGTGGGAGGCCTATGTCCAGCAGTGGACGTCCTACAGCTGATATGAGGATGATGATTATTCTTTGGCTAAAGGGGTAAAAAGAAAAAAAAGTCAAAGCATTTATTTCAATTAGACCATTAATTACAGGCACTTTTGAATGTCAAGCAGTTACAGTTTGGAATTGAAGCTAGTTGCTCGTTCCAATACGTAGGTCTCTATGGAGAAGAACGAGCACGAAACTCCATGGACACTCTTTTCTTTCAATTTGGTTTTTACAAAATCTTGGTTACAATATAAACAAGGAAAGATAGTAACAGAAATCACCTATCTATCTATCTAACCTTTTCTTAAATGTGTTGCAGTCGGCTTTCAGTCTAACTGGATGCAGCTGAATATCCGTGCTTTAAATGGAGCTTTAAATGGAGCGATGGGACTGGGCAGGACATGTCTGCCGCATGCCGGACAAACTATGGGCCAGAATAGCTCAAAGCTGGTGCCCCGAGACAGTGAGTCGAGGTCGCGGCAGGCCACGAAGGAGATGGCGGGACGAACTCGATAAATTTCTTCAAAAATGAAGAGACGAGGCGCTGAAAAGAGAAGAATGGAAGAAGTGGAGGGAGGCCTTTGCCCAGGAGAGGGACAGCACAGGCTAACAAAAAAAAAAAAAAATGGAGCGACTGCCTACGATGACTATCCGTATGTACGGATGACAGCCGGGACCAAAGGCTTTACATTCTTTCCGAGGCACCAGGGTGTCACACCACCAACTTCTGAACTAATAACAAACACACATACCGTCATGCATGTATTATACGAAGGGTTAGGCAGAGGTGTACCAATGTACACCCACAATTCAGCGGTATGTTAAGGTCCCATATAATAAGGGGCGAGCCTATTGCATTAACCGGGCACAAATCGTAACTCTCAACTATTGAGAATTTCACAAAAAAACCCCAATAACACTTTTTGCTCGACCTGGGAATCGAACCCAATACCACTAGCGTAGCAGTCGCGGTTAGGGCCATTACGCCAACGAGGCAGTGGTGTTTTTAATCACTGTGGTCACCTATTATTCTACCCTGTCATTACAAGGGTGTTTGTTGAATCAAAACTTTTTTTTTAAACAATAACTAACGATTATTCTTTTTTCAAAATAGGTACTCCAATTTTTACCACCAAGTCACAATACACACTGTCGCGTCTAGCATCCCCTTAATACCTAATTAAGTAGCAGCGTGTGTACATTCAAGTGCGGTCGATTTATCAGTGTTTACCCAAGTGTATGCGCCTTAATTAATTAGAGAGAGAGCAAGCTTAGATTGAGACTTCGTGTTCTAGAATAGGTATGTCTTGCTCGTTCTACTTATACTATATCTGTGAATGTATCTAGCTTTCATTTGTTTTTTTTTTGCCTTGAATCTTCTTTGGTGTGTGTGCCAGTGTAATTACAGGCTTAAGGGACATTTTAACTTTGTTTTTGGGATGGCAACGCATTTACAAGGACTTTGTTATTGCAGATTTTTATAGGCGGCGGTGACCACTTCACATCAGGTAGGCCGTTGCTTGTTTGCCGATGACCTTAATTAATATATATTATTTTGTTGGACGTGTTATACAAAATTAGTTTATGAATCAAATAGAGGTGGTTAATATAAGCAAAATAAGCTACATATTTACATATTCTGATCTATACTAATACAATAAAGCAGATTAGCGCGCTGCGCTATATAAATAAATAAAAAACTATATAAATAACAGCCGGATATAAAAAAAATGTTTTATATGATATCCAGATTCATAAGAAATAGTACCTATAGGCTGTATATCATCACGCCAGGACACACGAGAGCCTAGCGCAGTAACCAACCACGTAACATAACGCGGGTGAAAAAAAAAACATGCGAATGAAGTCGCGGGCAGAAACTAGTCATTTTATATTGTGATGCCATTCAAAAATGAACCTTCACATATAGGATATATAGACAGGTTTATCTTAAATAGCCGGTTCAATGCCTAAATCTTTTCTCTGTTATAAATTCTCGTGTTCCAAAAGTCAGTTTAGAAAAAAGCTCAAATTCGCGTTAACTTTAAAAAAATACTATCAGATTTTTGCTGGCTTTTACTCACTCGCTGGGTCAGCAAAAAATACAACGTAAAAACGTATCGAAAAGGTTTTAGTATTGAGAGAAGGTACCTACGCCAAAATGGTTTAATGAAAACAGATTTTGTACAGTGTTTAAAAACACCGCTGTCCGCATAGATTCAATACATATTTTTAAACACACAAAACAATACCTATTTCAAATTTAAAACTTCTTCGTTGTGTAATATTAGGTACTGGGGGTTCGCGTCACCGACATTCATACCAATGTAATTGCGTCCAACAAGCTAATGCCAACAAGTCACCGACGACATCTCTTGAGGCTGCGTCACTGACATGCTTAAGATGCGGCGTTACCGACATGCTATAGTCAATATTATTCCACCGATAAAAAACCTACATCTACTAGGTATAAACTGTCATAAAATTCACTCCTAACCCATTAACTGCCAAAAGCACATGTGCTTAACGCTAGTGGATATTTGACCTTCAACATTTTTGGTCCGGCAGTGAAAAGATTAATACATAAACCGTCACTAAAAAAGAACGAAATACTAAACAAATTGCCTATTTTTTCCTCTTAACTCAAGACGCAATAATAATCTCAGAGTTTCATATCCAGTATTTAATATTCAGCTATATTGCTAGGCTGAGAGCGTACTTATGAAGTACGCAAGACTTCTGATAATATTGCCCAGAAGTATTTGAGTTTGAAAGTCTAAGGGTCAGTGCAGGGTTAATATGCTTCAATTCTGCCTCTGATAATGTATTTTAGTACATTATCTATCTTTCTATATACTAATACTGTAAAAGTGAAGAGTTTCTTTCTTTCCATGAAAAGAGTGTCCATGGACTTTCTTGCTCGTTCTTCTCCATAGAGATCTACGTTTTGGAACGAGCAACTAGCTTCAACTTGCTGTAACTTCTTGACAATTCAAAAGTGCCTGTAAATGGTCTAATTGAAATAAATGCTTTGACTTTGACTTTCCCGGAAAACTGCTAGTCCGATTTGGAAAAAAATCTTTTGAGTTATACAAACATATTATTGAGGAAGGATAAAGGATAATTGCTACGACCTACTTAGCTCGGAGTAACCAAAAAGTAACTTTATGCTAGTGAAACCGCAGGGTACATATAGCAAGAGCTTAGAATACATTTTATAAAAGTCCAAGTTCCTCACGATGTTTTCCTTCACCAATGTCAGTGATGTCTAATTGATGGTTTCCCATCGGTAAAAAAAAACCTACAAGTTGGTACTTATTTCAATAAGTGGGCCACGCTAAACGGGTAACTACTTTATAAAACGATAAATCAGTAGATACAACACTTTCAGGTAACTGTTTAGTTCAAAATGATTTACCGATAACTTGACTTGTAAACTTAAGTTGAAGTAAGCTTGGCTTACTTTCAAAGGTAATGGCTAAATGACTGCCCCCGGGCCAGATACATTCTGGAATGTATATGAATCTTACATAACCTCATAATATTTAAAAAAACATTCATGAATTATGTAGTGTTTAACATTTTCCTAGCCCTTTCGTGAACTATTAAACATAATAAAGTATCTAAAAAAAAAGAAAAACTTTGCATCACAAACATTCGTTTATAAATATACAACCTCATTTTCGTTTTTAGTTTTATTATTTTTCGAAAGTGTCACTTGAAGAAAATTATATATTGTCAAACACACCTTTTTTCCTATTTAGGCAATATTATTTTACCATTATATTATTCCCAAAAAGTATCTGAAACTTTTTTTACATGAAATACTAATATTTAGCCATTCAGCATTACATTGTGCTAGGTACCATATTTATACATAGTACCTGGCACATGGGGCAGTGGTCTATACTTCCATTTAGCCATCTCCTTTCATCAAAATTGGTTCAGTTCAGTTTAAAAGCGTAACAGGCAACAGACAGAGTTGTTTTCACATTTATAATATTAGTATCCCCCATAGTATTCCACACGTCATCCTTATGCGTTTTATTTTCATTTATTTTTATTTTCCATTCTATGATTAGGTATCTAATTTCCGTTTCCTTTTATAAAGCCTTGCAGTACCTATGTATTTACTATGGAATTTTGTTTTCTCGTGTAGCATCAAAAAAACGTGATAATAAACAAAACAACATCAACTGAGTTGCCAAAATAATTATGAATTTGGACAATTTGTAACGCGTAATTAATTTCTGCGGTGGATTTCAATCAAGTGTGGAGTGGGACTGACGTTTGGTTAGATACTATAATATCTAACATAGTAACACTGTCAGTTCTCGTGTTTCAGAACCTATAATAATTATACTAAAATTTAGGATTCAGAAGCAGAAATCGTTACCAAAGAAGAAATTAATTTAATTTAATAATTTCTAAAAAGACTGTGTTTTAACTCGCAAATCCCAGAAGAAATATGAAAACCTAATTTAATTTCGAAAACTCAATATTTGTAAAACGATAGACGGCCAATTTTTAAGACAAAAAGTCATAGGTCAAACCAAACTAAAGGTTACGTGACGCGCTCTGCGCTCTACACGAGGTCAAAGAGGTCACTTATTCACGTAAACCTTAATTATTAATAGCATAAACAATAAAAATCTCAAATTAACATCTTTTACAAAATAAATTAACAATGTTATCCTCAAGGCATACTAATTACATGGCGTGGTGGCTCAATCTATGGAAAGGCACTTGACTCTCATGCGTGAGGTTGCAGGTTCGATAACAGGCAAATACCAATGTGAGTTTTTAAATTCACATAATTATACTTTCTGGGCCTTATTAATAAACATGAAGTAAAGTTACACCAGTATTAACTTCGATTTAGCAATACATTTTTCGAGGGTTAAGTTTAGTGTAACTTTACTCCGAGTTTATTAATAAGGGGGCCTAAGTTTATCTTGGATTTTACTTCTTCTTTAACGTGTGAGCAGTAAGGTCTAACGACCCCACACACCCTAGTATCAGAGTTTCAAAACCGCCTCAACAGCCTGTGACATGGTTACCGATGACAGTGATGTCCAAGATAAACTTAGAAAGTACATATGAAATAGAAAACGTCACATTGGTAAGTACCAATGTGACGTCGCGACGGGCACGGGCCGTGCCCGGTTGTGAACCCACAACCTCGTGCATGAGAGGAGCCTTAACCGTTAGGCCTTTACGACATACACTGATAGATACTGTATATAGTAGGTATTACTGATTTTGGTAGAGGAAAACATCTTGAGGAAAACTGGCTTTCTAATTAATATACAATGGAAATCGCCAAACCGCCTTAAGCAAGCAATGCTCATGTCTTACCTTGGAGCAATAATAAGCTGGTATTATTACATTAAAAGATTAGAGTAAAATATATATTAAATCAAAAAAAATATAAATTTAATTTAATTTTAATTTATTCCAAACACACATTGTGTTTATAATATTTTAAAGAATAAAATATTTACGGTATAAACAGTATCTTTTAAAATAATATTTTAAGAGAGTGATAAATGTGCTTTTACTCCGCAGTATTTTTTTAATGTACTCAAATATGAGACCGATGCACTTTCGCTTGGAAATGCTGAATATTTTCAATTGCCCCATCTCCCAGAGGAACAAGGGCATAAAGATAAGGCTCACGACCGCTATTAAACAACCCTTTCACATTCGTAGTGTTTGTTATGGCATGTGACATTTATTTGATGCGTTCTTTCACTTCTCTGAGTACCTACACGACACGTGTAGCCTTTAGGCCGTGTTCAAACCAAACTGACTGTCAGCCGCCGAAAGTGAGCGAACGTTACGCAGTTTATTGTATTTCCATACATATTCACTTTTTCGTTCACATCTAGCCGACGATACGTTATTACGCTATGTGTAGACGCTGATTTCATTATATTCACAATACCGTTTATTTTCACGTTTACACTGGGGCTCACAGTGAGCCTGCTCACATTCGGCGGCTGACAGTTATTTTGGTTTGAACACGGCCTTACTCTGAAATGATGGCTGATAGGACTGTTAAAGTAAAAGTACATCCCCCTCCTTTTTAAAAGAGGAGGGAGTTTCTCAATTCGATCGTATATAAATATGCTTTTTTTATGTGTGTTCGCAAATAACTTCGTATTTTAAAAATCGAGTGTGCGCAGTACCTACTCGTAACCGGCGTGTTTGTATGACCAGATGTATGAATGTGGACGAGGCGAAAGGAGTATGTAAGGATCGTAGCAGGTGGCGGTCCGTGGTTTCTGTCTACCCCCATGGGAAAAAGGCGTGAGTTTAAATATGTATGTAGTTACATGTATGTTTACCAATCGATTTCAATGATTCTTTTTTTGTTGGAAAGTAGGTATTCCAAAAGGGGTCCCAATAAAGAAACCAGGATCTGATGATGGTATTTTAGTGAAATCGAGGGGAACTTTTGAAAATCGAAGGGGCAATTAGTGCGTTTATTATTTTTTCATTAATTGATTTAAAGCACTACAATTTAGAAATTTTATAACAATCATAGTTAGTCCTGTTGACTATATTACTACTACACACTAAATTTATATAATAGACCCCTAAAGCTAAATAAAACAATTAATTTTAAACATCACTGAATAAAATCATTTTAAAACAGAATGTTATTGGTTTTTGTTAGAAAATTGAATTCACTCGATATTTTTTTTATTGAACCAATCGAGCAATTAGTGTTGATGAATAACGTACGCTTCAATTTATTAAGCATTTTAATATTGAAAATAAAAAGCAAACATGTTTCAACCGATAATGAAAATGGATATTGTTTTATTTTCTACTAGCTTTTGCCCGCGATTTCATCTGTGTAAAGTGCACAATTAATCCAAAGTCTACTAAAAATGCTCGGGAACACAAATATAGGTTGAAAATTATCCTATGTGTATGTAATTATGCTAGATCAGTATTTATGTATGACCTAAATATACCGGCGAACTGTGGGTATACATTGGTACACCTCTGCCTAACCCTTCGCGGAATATAGGCGTGATGGTTTATTTATCAATATTAATATGTCTGACTCAGCTAGTTACATTGAGCTTTTTATGTGTTACAGAGTAACAAAGATCCACCCATTTATCCAAACTTTTTCATTTATAATAAATACTGTCACCCACGTTGAGTTACATACCAAGCTCTCAGCAGTCACGTATCGCTTAAAAAGTTGCCTAAATTACACAATATCTTAATAAATGATAGCCTGAGATATAAGTCTGATCATCATCTGCCTAGCCTTTTCCCAACTATGTTGGGGTCGGCTTCCAGTCGAACCGGATGCAGCTGAATATCAGTATTTTACATGGAGCGACTGCCTATCAGACCTCTACAACCCAGTAATGGGTAATACGATACTCTTGGTAAGACTGGTTGTCAGACTTTCTGGCTTCCGACTAACAGTAACGACTGTCAAAGATCTACAAATGAGACTGACTGCTACAACTGAGATATAAGTCTGATATACTAAGCTATATTACTATGAAGTTTCAACAAAATCCGTTCAATAGTTTTTGCATGAAAGGGTTGCAAACATCCATCCCCACAAACCTTCGTGTTTATAATAGAAGCAGGATAGGATATAGTATCCCTACTATATCCCATGCTGCTTCTAAACTATGGGATTTTAAACCTAAATTAAACTGGATCAGTGTTGCGGCAAGACGGGTCAACATAAAGAATGGTTACCAATCAGGCCGCGATAAGCGTAGTTTAATCTCGCCTAGTCGATCTTGCCCATCTAACCCCACACCTATTAATATCACGACAACATGCCCAGATAAAACCCCTTGGAACCTTTTCTAAGTAATTCAAAATACGCATACAACTATCAAAGACAGTGTGCCAGCTACAGAAGTGGGTATCAGATTTGATAAATGGTGTCTCATTGTTTATGCAAGCAGGACGCGAGGTCAATACCCACTACTGTTTTGGTTTACAGATAGTATTGGTATTTGCGGTAATGTTTCGGGATTTGGTGCCAAAGAATAATAGCCTATTATTGTCTCACTGCAGGGTAAAGGCCTCTTGTTATGTAGAGAAGTATTGGCGATTTCAGAATTATACTAATTTTAAGTCCAGGTTTCCTCTCGACGTTTTTCTTTACCGATGTCAGTGACGTCCAAGATAAACTTAGAAAGTACATATGAATTGAAAAAGTCACATTGGTATTAGGTACTTGGCTGATATCAAATCTGCTACCTAATTTAGGAGAGGCCAGCTCAACCATCGCAATAAGTAAACGGTGAAATGTCAATTATGAAAATCAATAACTTTAAATTATTGTATGTTGCCATGAATACGTTCGGTAGACAACATGACAAATAAAAACGTTAGCCGTAACATATTTCAAAGTCAAAATCAAAACATTTATTCCAATTAGACCAATAATAGGCACTTTTAAACGTCAATTAATAAAAATATTGAATCTAGTTGCCCAATATTCCAAAATATTTAATGTCTTCGTCAATTCTAATGCTACTGTGTAATGACAACTACATGTGCTTTACTGAATTATTTAGCTGATATTTAGCTTTCAGTATGCAATCCATTAAAATTCACTTACAACATACCGTTGGAATAAACGTTAAAAGTATTTTAAAGAGAAACGATCTCATTTCATCTCGTATCCGTAGATTCGCAATATAAAAACTAAAACGGATTTACATTTTTATTCAGACAACTGCAAGAGACGCATAATAGTAGCATTTTGTATTCACATAGGAATCTAATGATATTTTATTTTAAACTTCTGAACGGTTTTATGGATGTTACTCACGCAATAATGTTATGAGTTCCGTATACGAGTCTAGATTGGCTACATGTACCTTTTTTTTCTGACTGCCTCGTTAGAATTTATTTTAGGGGTTAAGTAGTTTATTCCCATAATTATTAGTATAGATATATATGTATAGAACTGCGTCGGTAGCCTAGTGGTTCTAAGTGTGGTTGCTAGGTTGGTCTTTGGTTCGATTCCCAGATCGAGCAAAAAGTGTTATTGGGTGTTTCTATGAAATTCTCAGTGGCAGCTCGGAGTTAGCTTCGGATTTGTGCCCGGTTAACAGCAATAGGCTCACCCCCTATTACATGGGACCTAAAACATACCGGCCAACAGTGGGCGTACATTTGTACACCTCTGCCTAACCTGTAATATCCTATGCCTCATGAAACTAGCATCACATACAAAAAGATTTCTTCCAACTTTTTTTTTTTTTTTTTTTATATCTTGGGACAACTCACACACGGCTATCTGATCCCAAGCTAAGCAGAGCTTGTGTTATGGTAACCAGACAACTGATATACATACTTATATAATTTATAAATACATACATATTATAGATAAATCACACCCAGACACAGAACAAACAATCATGCTCAACACACAAAGTTTGTCCTGGGTGGGAATCGAACCCACGACCTCCGGCTTAGCAGTCAGGGCCACTAACCACTAGACCAACAGGCCCGTCAAACTCTGAACTCGTTCGACTGGTAGTTCCAGAGTTTAACAGGTTTATCCAAACAAAAAAAAACTTTTCAGCTTTATTATTAGTGTAGATGTAATATGCTTACCTAATAAACGAAAATGTAAGTACATGATGTTAATAGCCTAAAACCAAACCTCGTGATGAATGGTGGCGTTCGGTAATTCTACCAACATTTTGTGGTGCCTAATATTGCCACGTCGCGTTCATGGTTGCCAGTCTGAAACGTTAATTAAATGATGATAATAGGGAATAATAATGATTTTACGCTAATATTATCAGGAATATGCCTTGTTTGGAATTGGGATTATTCGTCGTTTAACGCTTGACATAATATCGGTAATTTATTTTGTGATTTAGTATTATCTATCTATAGGCTGTGTGACCTTATCAAAACTGTTTTGTTTATCGTTGTGGTAATATTGGTTTTAGTATTCCGTACTTGAAAAGGAATAAATCGAGTGGGACTATTTCGGGGTACACGGTCGTCAGTTTGGCCTGAAACGTTTTGTTTTTTTTTTTAGTGTTAAAGATTTGAAACCTGCCGGCTTATTCTGTAAGAAATCTCCCTCAGTGAATTAAGGTGAAGTGAGCTAAAACTGGGCTGTCACTATACGATGCTAGGGATTGATAGGTCGCCACACACTCACTTCACGGAAGGAGGGTTTTACTGAATAACACCGCTGATCCGTTACAGTCCACTCTCTAACTGTGAATTTAAAGACGTATATCGTCACGAACGGAACCATTATTTTCAAAAAATCGAAGCGCCTATTGTGACCCCTAACTTTTTATTGTTAAACGATCACCTTTTATGCAATGGTTGTATTATTATTGTTTTCATAGAATATAGTCAGAATTTAGATAGTCTAGAGCAGGGATTGTATTATTAATTCCATTATGTTTCCAGTGCAAGAGAGAGACAGAGTTATATTACCGAAAGCATGTGATGTTTTCTGTGTGTGTGAGTTTATATGTTTGTAAGAGCACTCACGATACAGGAGAATATTCCTAGTGTGGGGTAACATATTTTTAAAGCATAATAAAGAAAGAACCTAGAGACCAACTGCCCCGTTGTTCTCGTGGTTGCAAGCGCGACTGGTGAGCGTGGGGTCCCGGGTTCGATTCCCAGATCGGGCAAAAAGTGTTAATGGGTTTTTCCATTGCGGAATTTCTCAGTAGCAGCCCGGAGTTTGGAAGTTGGTAGTGTGACACCCCCGTGCCTCGGAAAGCACTTAAAGCTGTTGGTCTCGGCTGTCATTCGTAGATCTTTGATAGTCGTTACGGATAGTCAGAAACTAAGAAGTCTAACTAAAGGGGTACCGTTTTGCCCAGTTACTGGGTTGTGGAGGTCTGGTAGGCAGTCGCTCCATGTAAAACACTGGTATTCAGCTGCATCCGGTTAGACTGGAAGCCGACCCCAACATAGTTGGGAAAAGGTTAAGCAGATTATGATGAATAAAGAAAGAACCTGTTCGGTTTCATAACTATAAAGAGGTAACGCTATTGCATATTTTACAATCGTATTTCGTACTAGCTGTGCCCGCGCTTTCGCTCATGCTTTTTCTAATTATTTTTAAAGTTCTTTACCCCGCACTAAGGATTTCTCTTGTAGCGTTGACCTAAGTACCTTAAATAATAAAAGTATTGAAAAAAGTCATATTTCATATAAAACAATTGAAAGTCAAAAACAATAACCCAGAAAAACGGACCTACATTAACAAAATGGTTCCACCATAAAAGAACATTATACTTATCACTTTGTTACTCCAAACAAATAAGTATTCAACACGATATCATTAACTGTAATGCTGAAGGTCCAAAAACGTCTCCGAGGCACTGTTAAGCCCACAGATTTTGGGATTCGGTCACATAACAATAGTTTCTACGCACATTACAAATCTCACCTGGCTATCTGCCTACCTGCTTTGGAGATAACGCTTGATGAATAATAATGTAAAGGGCCGTGTTTCGGGTAGTTTAAACTATTATCTTGGGTATAATGTACGATATTTTTGGAACATGGAACATTTCATGGAACAGTAGTTATGATTAAATCTTAGTAGTATATTATTGTAAATGTGAAAGTTTGGATGGATGTTTGTTTCTCAATCGCGTCAGAATGACTGAACGGATTTGGATGAAATTTGGCACAGTGAAAGAAAGATTGGAACAGAATCATTAACTTCCTGCCCTTATCTCATGTTGCTTGGGGTCGGCACAACACTTTTAATAGAATGTAACATATAATTTGGAGATCTATTATATTGCTGTAGAAATGTAGAACAATATATTTTGTACATTTATAATTTAAGCTGATGAAGCATATTTTTCGATTGACTTAAAATTCTTACAAGTTTTTTTTTGTTTTTTTTTTTTTCATATCATTGAAGGTGGCTAACACGCCAACAGCCCGCTTATCATCATCATATCAGCCGTAAGACTACCACAGCCCACGTGAACCCAGAGGTCAGGGGACCGTGGGACGCAACTGGTGTATAACTAACAATGTTCGGCCTTCAGACCATCGCCTGTGCAAGTTGCGCTCCGAGAATTGTTTTGACGCAATAAATTAACAGCCCTACTTATAAAGCAGTCTCAAATATTTGAGAAACAGTTAAACATAAATCAGTGACTGATCAGCAAAAATCTCACTTATAAACGTTAATCAGCGTTGAGAAGTTGTTGAGCATCAGCTCAAATCTAAACAGCGGCGACCCGTTGTTTAAGTCTGGTTCAAGATGGCGGATTTCAATCAGCTGAGACGATTACATTGACATGTCGATTTGACGTTATGTTATTGTGACGAGGTTGACATTAGTGTCTATAATATAATTTGTGAAATTTATATAATATTATAAATAAATAAGCAATAATGGAGTTGTACAGTATACCCCGCGATTTTCAAAATGACGTGGCAGAGCTGAGATACTTTGCGACTCCACGAAGACGAAGGAGGAAAATTTATAAAGTGCGGTTTAATCCTCTGCTAGATCTTTCCGACTCTGAATTTCGGCTGCGATACCGCTTCTCGAAAGCAAACATGAGCCGAATTGTCAGTATTGTGGGGAGGGATTTGCAGGTGGACACCCGAGGTGGTGGTATACCCGTGGAGCTGCAAGTCATGGCCGTGTTACGATACTGGGGCCGTCACGAGGTACGTACTAATATTTTGATACATTTTTAAGCATGTATGTGCCATGCCAGTTAGTAACAGATTCATTTACTTACAGATTCAGGAGGATTGTGCCGACATACATGGTATGAGCCAACAGACTCTGTCACGTTTGTGTCGCAAAGTGGCGATTGCTCTGGCATCCAAAAGTCCACGTTACATAAAAATGCCAGTCAACTTAAATGAGGAAAGCAAGGCGATTCAAGCCTTCCAACAGATTTGTGGCTTTCGGCACATAAGTGGTGCCATTGACTGTACACACATTAAAATTAGAAAGGTTGGTGGTGATGTGGGTCAGTATCACATCAACAGAAAGGGGCATTTTTCTATAAACACCCAAGTAAGTTTCTTGATACTTTTTTATATCAACTGAAATATGTAGGCCTTAACATCGACAGACCGACAGACATACAGACATTGACAGGGTCAAGAATCAAACATGCAATTTTAAACCCTTTCATGCCCTGACTTTCACATACATATTAAAGACATATTATAGTGCTTCCATACTATTCCTTAGCTTAGCCGATCAACACAAAGCTATTTAAATAAATATTAACTATAATAATATAAAAAATTGCTTTAAGGTGGTGTGTGATGCTGACCTTAAAATCTGTGACATTGTGGCACACTGGAGAGGCAGTACACACGATGCCAGGATTTTTCGGGAAAGCTCCATCAAACGACGGTTTGAAGAAAATGAGTTTGTGGGGAAGCTGATTGGTGACAGTGGCTACCCCTGCACCCCTTATTTATTGACACCAGTGCTAAGGCCCCAGACTGAAGCAGAGCGACGCTACAACAACAGCCATATTATTACTCGGAACGTTGTGGAAAGATGTTTTGGGGTGTGGAAACAACGGTTTCGCATTCTTCAGGGGATCATGAGGGGTTCTTACACGACAATAAAAATCACCATTATCGCTTGTGCTGTTCTGCATAATTTAGCGATTCTTTTTAATGAAGAACAAGGTATGTACCAGTGCTAGTTTAATTAAAAATACAATATTTTCTCTATAACATATATTTTTATTTATTTATTTAAACCAGTCAACCAAAGGTGGTGAAGAGTTGATATGGCAGGTTCGACAAGAGTAATACAACAAAATTTGATACTTAAAACGAAAGTAATTGTATTAAAAGTAATTGTAAATAAGCAACATTTTTACAGTTTAGCTTCATATTATGCTGTGTGTACAATTAAAATTAAAAGATACGACTTTCTTCTTTACAGATGCAGCACAAGAACCAGCGTTGGTAATTGAGCAACCAGAAGAAGAAACTCACGCAATCCAAGACGATAATGTCGCACACATCTCTAGAGACGCCTTCATTCAAACCTATTTTAATAATTAATCTACATTGTTTTTTACATTAAAGCCTATACATATAAATCACAGCCTTTAATTTAATTGACTTAAAAAATAAATAAATAGTTTAAAAAACACAAAAAAAAACACGCTTTAGCTTTTTATCGTGGTCAAAGTTCATTACAAGACCTTTCTAACAAGTCCAAACACGGCTATGATACGATATTTCATCATGGAATGCTAGTGCCTATCTTCCGGCTTCATCATCGGATCTTGAAACCTAATCATGATCAACGTTCATTACAAGACCTTTCTAACAAGTCCAAACACGGCTGTGATACGATCATCCATCATGAAGTTCCAGTTGCAGTGGCGGACTTGGAAGCGGTAGCCCGCCTCAGTCATATTTCTGGCTCTTCTATAAGAAAACTCAGTTCTTTTTGCACGATTTTTCATATTACGCCATTGCGTTAGCAGTAATTGTGGCATGTCCCGTTTGGTGGGGCTGACTGCATTAAAGCTGAAAGTAATAAGTACATATGAGATACGTATGCAAATGAAGAACTTTACAAAAATAAAAACAGCCAAAACCACCCTAGACAAAACCTCCTCCCAAGCAACTTTTTTGGCGCTATTGGCAATCGTCGTGGTCCCTTTATTTTCACTAATTGCCACCCGCTCGAGAAATAGCTTCCTGAACATAATCTAAAACAGCCTTTCATGTTAAACGTGCAATATTGAAATATAATTTATGTACTTACAGAATAATTTTATTGACCACTTCACAATTAATTATTGATGTATTAGTAACCTTTTCATGTTCACACCAGTTGATGGAGCGCGCTCTTTTTGTTGGGGGCTCCATCTGCTCCATGTTTATGTATGTTGTTATTTAATAAATACTTTAAACTTTAATATTATTTTAAGATTGTTGAAAATTTTTGAACACAAGGCGGCAATCGATACCAAACAAATGTCATTTGTTAAAGTCAACTTCAAAATTTTGACACTTGACCATGATCAGTTCCACAGAGTACATCATATATATACGGGATCAGTTCGTTCGATTTCGTTCTTTAGTCGGATAATTTGGTCATGCTCTATGCTGACCGTCTAAGTGTTGACAGATTAAAATAGTGTTTCATCTTTCAACGACCGTTCACCTGAGATACCATTGAAAGTGGTTTATAAGTAAAAAAAAGTTGATCATTACTTAAGGACTTAAGAGTTACTCAATTGAGAGGTAGCTGATTAGTAATCAGCGGTATTTTTATAAGTAAGGCTATTAATGTTAAACTGCTGGATATAGGCTACCCTCATAGATTTACAAAAGGACCGGTTGGAAACGGCCTGCATCCAGCGTCTTCCTGCGGTCTTAAGTTTTCTTATAAATACGTGCAAACAAGTTTATTTATTTTTATTTCATGGTTATAGATTCTTTTATTTATTTCGTATGTAAATATTTATAAAATTAAATAAAAAATCAACGAAACTAGCAGCAAACTGTAATAAACAAAAGAAATACAAACTACAAAATCCTATCTGCATTAAAACGCAAAAACGGAACCTCAGCACACAATTAAACCAAAGTTAAAGAAATATTTCTTTTTATTTAAGACTTAACCGCATAAAACAGTTCTAGAACAAGTTTTTTCTACCGGAATACTAACGAGCGCCTTGTCTAACTTATAACTGCTTTGCATTGTTTTAATCACCCGAGACCGGCTTACCAAACTACGACTAGAATAAGACGAGAAGAGATAAATCATTGCAAGAAGGAAGGCTTTATATTCTTCTTCTGGTTCTGAAAGAAAGGTGAATTTAAAATAGTGGGAGAACTTTCTGTCGTCTCCTAGATTTTTTCCATAATGTATACGGTGACCTAGATTGGTTTGTTGGTCTTGTGGTCGTCAGCACGACTGTTGAGCATGGGGTCCTGCGTTCGATTGCCAGGTCGGCCAAAGTATTATTATTTATTAATCACAATAGCAGCCTAATACCTAGCCAGACCTAGATTGGTCTGTTGCTTTTGTGTTCGCAAGCACGACTGTTGAACATGAGTTCTTAGGTTCGATTGCTAGGTCACGCAAAGTATTATTCTCCGTAGCAGCCCGGAGTTTGGAAGTTGGTCGTGTGACACTCCCATGCTTCGGAAAGTCCCGGCTGTCATTCATAGAACTTTAACAGTCGTTAGGGGTTGTCGGATAGTCAGCCGTCTGAAAGTCTGACCAGTAGTTTTATCAAGGGTATCGTGTTAATAACCGGGTTGTGAATAGGCAGTCGATCCTTGTAAAATACTGGTTTTTAATTTTCATTCGGTTATACTAGTATGCTATAAGTACTTGAAATTATTATTTTATTTATGACTTAACATTTGCACAACCGAAAGCTTGAATATGGTGCAACAAACAAATTAAATAACACTGGATGAACATACTATATTCTAGCAAATAAAAGTATTCATTCATTTATTCATTCACTGGAAGTTGACATTAACATAATTGGGAAAAAGCTAAGCAGATGATAATTTAATGACCTAGGTAATAATATATTGTAGACCTTAAGAGTGGCTACAACGGTGTGCTACGAAATAGCTACGAATTGCTACGTAGTACTACGAGGCTACCGTAGCACTACGACCCCGTAGACCGCAAACGAATGCGGAACACTCAACGCTTAGCCGCGGATTTGCAAATGACTGGTTTATTTTTAGACTAAAAGCATTTGGTGAATAATTTATGTATTTAGGTTATGGTAATGTTAACTTCGATTAAATACAGTTAAATCGTGATGGCCCAGTCTTTAAGGCGCTCACTTCCAGTACACCAGGCTATGGATTCGCAACTGGGCACGGGCCAGTACCAACGAGACTTTTACAATTTATATGTATTTTCTATGTTTTTCTAGGACATCACTGACATCGGAGAAGGAAAACATAATGACGAGACCTGGTTTTATTATGCCATCGCCAATCCATCTTGAGTAATCGTGGTGATCAATGTTCATACCTTCTCAGTATGAAAAGAGGCCTTAGCCCTTCAGTCGGCACTGGTTCAGGCCATGGTCCGGAGCGAGAGGGAATGGGAAGCAGTCACCTTCTTCTGCGAAGCTGTAATGCTAGAGAAGAGGGAGAGAAGAGCCTCCCGTCCCAGCAGCCGCCGCGGTAGACGCTCCGGGCGTCGGGAGCCACGAAAAGACTCCCGGCCACCGTACCCGGGGGTCTGTGGACGGTGAGCAATGGGTAGCTCTCCGTCCGTACGTCAACTAACGACAGACCGTGTCGACGGCGCGTTCGTGTTCCACGCGCGCCTCAAAGAGATGTCAGCAAACTTGGAAGGGGCCACTAAGGGCCGATGCCTGCCGGGGCTGCGGGTTGTTCGAAAGAGATACCGCGCCCCCGGCACGCAAAGGGCACATGAAGAAACATAGATGGGTTTTAGTCAATAAAAGTCTGACACTCCTTCCCGTCCAGGCGGGGAAAGTTGTTTGGTGATTTCCTATCTATAAAAAAAAAGCCCTTCAGTGGGACAATAATAGGCTGGTTTTATTATTATATAGGCTGGTATTTCATAGTCTTGTACATTTTGTGCTCACTGTCCTACTTTTCTTTTGATAATTATTTGCCGCTGGGTGACATGCAATATTAATCGAACAAAGGTTTTTCAGACGACTCATTTTGAAGGAGAGGCTTAGCAATAATCTCCTACGCAACGGGACTTCAAAAGAGTATTTTTTGCCTTAAGTACTTTAAATATTATTTACGTTTAACTAGGTCTAAACTCGTTTGTCGATGCTTGCAATAGATAAGACTAGCTTTTACCCGCGACTTCATCAGCAGTTGAAGTTTGTTGTTTAGTTGAGGTCCTGGGTTCGATTCCCGGGTCGAGCAAAGTGTTATTGGGTTTTTCGATGAAATTCTCAGTAGCAGCTCGGAGTTTGGATTTGTGCCCGGAGCTTTTTTTTTAAGACGGGAAATCATCAAATAACTTCCCCCGCCCTGGGCGGGGCGGGAGGGAGTGTCAGACTTTTACTGACTAAAACCCGTCTATGTTCCTTTCATGTGCCCTTTGCGTTCCGGGGGCGCGGTATCTCTTTCGAACAACCCGCAGAATATAAATAGAGCTTGAGTTTAATATTTAAATGTAGAAGCATAGGCCGCTGTTACCTTCCCAATACAAATGATTTCTGACAAAGTAAAGCTTGTTAAAAAAACACCTAAAAAGGGCATTACATTTAGGTACTCACCAAAACACAACATTGCAAAATGCTGGGTCGGGACCGTTACCCTTTTCATGGCATCAAAGATAAGATCAGATCGACCATAACTTATTTGATCGGAATAATTTCAAACTTAAATTGAACTCGTCTAACTTTTGAATAAATTATCAAGAAGTTATTGACTTTTATTCCAAGGCTCTGACACAGTCTAAAAATAGAGCTCTTTGAAAAAGTTTGTCCGTTAGTTGGAAAATGTAGGTAATTTATGAGTAATCCACTTTTTATGAGTCATTAATTTTGAAGAATTGGGCAGGTAATTTTCTTATGACTTGTATGGGGCGAGGATGAAAAATATTATGAAAATTATACAGTGGTTAAAAAAACACATCACATAACTATTAACTACGCATACTATCTACTCATCAAAATAAGAAAAAATTTGCAAAAGCCAGTGCTGGTAAATATTTTTTCTTTTTGGTAGTTCTTCCGATAGGCCAGGGGCCGTGAGGGTGTTCAAAATTTAGTTAGAACACATTTTAATGGTTGTTTACGTAAAGAAAAAAAAAAGTTGAAACATTAATCGTTAAATATGGTCCAGATTTAAAAAAATATCTCAATGAAGGGTATTCACCTAACTTTTGACTTCGTTAAATGCCTTTTTACAACTATTATTTCAAGAAAAAATAAAATGGAAGAAGTTTTAACACAAGTACCTACAAGTTGAATTTTTTACTATATTTTCCCACCAAACATTGTTTGGTAGGCATAAAAGTCTGCGGGCGCCCCACCCTGATGTTAAGTGGTCACCGCTGCTTATATGCAATACTAGAGACTTCGTAAATGCGTTGCCATCTCAGAAAAAATTAAATGAAATAATCATATGTGTCTGTAATTACAACGGCACCCATCAAAATGGGAATATAGCAACACCACTTTAAGGCAGAAAGAAGTACGGTGGTAGTACTTTCCCGGATGAGCTCCTTCACAAAGAGCTTTACTACTACTGATACTAAATACTCAATTGCTCATAGTTCCACTGAAGTGTAAACTTAGTAGCATTTTACATTCAACGACATTGTTTACGAAATTTATCTGTTCAATAATTCCGGGCGAGTTTCCATCTGACCGATTTGAACGAAATTGAACTAGAAACCGCTCAGCGTGGTCATTTGAAACTTTAAGACTGACTGGAAGTATTAATTGGTGCAGTTCAGTGGTTTTCAGTTAAATTCAGGATTTTAGTATTGGCGATGAGGTAGTGGATAGATTTTATATATTCGTGTGGTGCGTGTGTATTTTAATACGAGGCATAACTGCCTCGTTAGCCTAGTGGTCCTAAGTGCGACTGCAACAATAGAGGTCTTGGTTTCGATTCCCAGGTCGAGCAAAGTTGTTGGGTTTTTCTACGAAATTTTTTCAGTAGCAGCTCGGAGTTGGGATTGTTGTCCCGGTTAATGGCAATAGACTCGCCTCCTATTTCATGGGACTTAAATATACCGGAAGACTGTGGATGTACATTGGTACACCTTTGCCTAACCCTTCAGGAAATACAGGCGTGAAGGTATGTGTGTTATAAAGAAAAATTACAATCAATTACAGTGTTTAAAATAATGGTAATAATTCTTATTCTTTATGATATAAGGATATAAGGAAAATAAGCATTATTATTTTAATCATGGTTTTAGCCAAGCCAAATCTTTTGTTTTTTAACAACAGAAGAAATAATAGGTTTGTTAGTCTTATACATATTTCTGAAAACTCTATTGTTTTGGGATCATTTTTTTAAATATTTCAATACAGAAACATTGTAAGGAAATCTCTTAAAATGGGCTTTTTGTAATAATACCTGTATAATCGAGGCAAAATTAATGTGGCAAATCATTGAGCACGCGTAAGCAGCTATGATTGGTTATTGTCAAATCAGTTGACCACATAGCAGGTTAATAATACGAGCCTATCATTGTCTTACTGCAGAGCAACAATGTACGCCTTTTCTCATGTAGAAAAGGCGTACATTGGTACACTTTAGCCTAACCCTTCGTTGGAATATAGGCGTGATGGTATGTGTGTAATAGTACTTGCCAATTAGTATCTCATTGCAAGGCATAGGCTTCTTCTAATACTGAGAAGGTATCAGCATTGATCAACACTCTTGCGCAAGGAGCATTGGCTATTTCAGACTCATATTAATTCCGGGTATAATAAGTCCAGGTTTCTTCATATTTTAATTTGACTTCAACGGTGTTAGTGTTGTCCAGAATAAACTTAGAAAGTACCTACATGTGACATATAAAAACTCATATTGGTACTTGCCCAGATTGCAGCTAAAGCGAGTAAATTTCTCAAATATTTTTTTTTTACCTACTTTTATGTATGTATTCTCCAGACCGATTGCGGTCATCGCGGCTAATCTTAATGCAGGCTAGCTAAGTACACAGGTGCACTCAATCTTCCCACACTCTCATTATCCGATGGGGCGGCAATCTGACACAAACGGGGAGAGGTCATACGCAGGACCAGCGGCTTTACGTGTTTTCCGAGCCACGAGGGTGTCACACCACCAACATCCAAACTCCGGGCTGTTACTGAGAAATTCGGAATGGAATAATCCAATTAAACTTTTTCCCGACGCGATTTTTCGATATACTCGTACTTCCTTACAGCCTAACTAAATACAAGTTTTAGCAGTACACCAATCACTTTATCTTCTGTGTTAAACTTGACCTACTGCTATTTATCCTCCTAGCTGTAGTTCAATAACGTAGCCTGTGTACGTTGTGCGAGATGATTGCCTTTCTATTGTGTTCATTGACATGACCAGCTCTTTATCACACTATTCATGTGCGCTTAGTCCGCCAGCGCAAATAGGATCGTCTGATTAGTCTTCTAGATAGCTTTTGTGGTGCAGTGTGTGTGTGTGTTCGTGTATTAAATTACTTAGTAAGCTTTAGTTAGGAAATTGCGACTTGTTACTAGCTTGTCACAGTCTGAAATAGGTTTTGATTTGAGGGAATTTGTAATGCGACCAGCATTGTGTGATATGCAGTGTGAACATTCAACAGAGTCAATTATTTTTTTGCGTTTTGTTTTTATAATGTTAGCCTAGCATTTAACCAAAATAAACTTAGTAGGTATATAGCATTACAAAAATTTAACTTTTTAACTTTTTTAACTGTTGTTTTGGTGGTTTGTTAAACTTTCTAAAATTGGTTAGTTTATTAACTAACCAATTTTGTGGTGTGTCTTAAATGGTTGTCACAGTATTCTGTGACAACCTTTCAAGACACACCTCCTGAAAAAAAAAACCTTTATTTAAACCCCTTCAAACCCGATTATTATTCAATTGATTATAAAATTGGATTTCTAGCTGCTTTGAAATCAATAAATAATTTGTCAATTGAGTTGCCAAATAAATGACGTCTCAGGCACAATTTGCCATACAAACACACACACCCACACATGTCATAATTATATACATCATACATTGCCAATCTATATCGAATTAACGTTTAGACAGCTCATAAAAAGTATCAATTGATTGTTGGTATCAAGTACCCAATTGTCGAACTGTCAAGTTGGTCAATAAATTTTCCTGTTATGCATTACACAATCTAAAATGAGTTATAGTTACCTGCAAATAAAACAGTGATTTTCTTGTAACTTTAGCCGTGAATCCACAGTCTGCCCCGTTGAAACCAGCTAAACATTTCGTGAAAGTATTCATAAAATCTAATGCATCCATTACAAGCGGTGTAACAACTAACATTTTTAATTTTACAAAGGCAGCCTCCATTTTCTTTGGCTCGAATGGTTGGTGATTAGTTTTAACAGCGTGCTGGTGACGTTCGCGGTATCAATTAACGGTTGGAAATAAGGTTGAGTTTGCCGTGATTTTCTTTATACATAGCTGTGTTGTGTGTGGGTATTATAGGAACATTGGATGGGACGCACGGTTCTTTCTTGGTGACTTGTACTTGTCACGATAACCTGGTTAAGGCGCTGGTTTCTCATGCATGAAGGTGTGGGTTCGATACAGGGCAAGTACCATTGTGATTTATTCAGTTCATATTTTTTGTAAATTGATCTTAAGGAAAGCATCATAAGTAAACCTGGACTTATAACGAATATAAGACTGTAATCGCCAACTCATTTATAGTCTCGTATTATTTTTGTACTTAGTAGAAATTGCTCTTTATTAACAAACCGTTTTAGAGCGTGGTTCTAGTGTGTCGAATTGGTTGGAATTTGGCACACATAAGTACAGATATTAAAGCTACTTTAACACATAAGATAATTAATTAATTTAAAAAGTCTACACAACTGAAGACAAAAGCTACTTTTTATATACAGTCTACAGTCAGGCTACAGGCTACAGGCTACAGTCGTATCTGAAACAGAAACAAAACCAGATAACCATAAAATCATCAAGATTCATACAAACATCTCAATACACAATCCATGTTAACTCCATTACTATTCATAACATACAACTGCATGGAGATCGTCCAGTTACACCAATTACTGTATAATTGCTATAACTAGTTGGTTAAACCGGGCATGTTCCACTTATACACGTAGTTATATTAGTGCTGGTTAGACCAGCGTATTCCAACATGTTGATTACTTCTGTATTATGTTTATGTAAATGGTTGGTGAAAGTTGGACTGCCTCGGTAGCCTAGTGGTCCTAAGCGCGACTGCTGAGCAAGGGGCAAAAAATGGTATTGGGTTTTTCCATTAAGAATTTCTCAGTAGCAGCCCGGAGTTTGGAAGTCGGTAGTGTGATACCCCCGTGCCTCAGAAAGCACTTAAAGCCATTGGTCCCGGCTGTCATTCGTAGATCTTTGACAGTCGTGACGGATAGTCAGAAGCCAAGAAGTCTAACAACCAGTCTAACCAAGAGGTATCGTGTTGCCCAGTGACTGGGTTGTGGAGGTCAGATAGGCAGTCGCTCCATGTAAAACAGTGGTATTCAGCTGCATCCGGTTATACTGGAAGCCGACCCTAATGCAGTTGGGAAAAAGGTGAAGCAAATGATGATGGTAATAGTTGGACTGCCTCGGAAGCTTAGTGGTTCTAAGCGCGACTGCTCCGCTAGAAGTCTTGGGTTCGATTCGATGAAAGGCCAGCCATCTGGTCATGTGAAGAATCGACCAGTCGCTTAGCGATATCCCGAGAGACCAGATGAGCGCTCGGTCCCCATGGCCCTAATGTTTTAAACCCAAACGGCTCAAACATTTAGCTTTCAAGAAGGTATTATATTTGCGCCGTTTGAGATTTACCAGGTCGAGCGAAAAGTGTCATTGAGTTTTGAACGAAATTGAACTAGAAACCGCTCAGCGTGGTCATTTGAAACTTTAAGACTGACTGGAAGTATTAATTGGTGCAGTTCAGTGGTTTTCAGTTAAATTCAGGATTTAGTATTGGCGGTGAGGTAGTGGTGTTTTTATATAATCGTGTGGTGCGTGTGTAATAACTGCCTCGTTAGCATATTGGTCCTAAGCGCGACTGCAACAATAGAGGTCTTGGGTTCGATTCCCAGGTCGAGCAAAGTGTTATTGGGTTATTTTATGAAATTCTCAGTAGCAGCTCGGAGTTAGGATTTGTGCCCGGTTAATGGCAATAGGCTCGCCCTCTATTACATGGGATCTAAAAACATACATGTGGGTGTACATTGGTACACCTCTGCCTATCCCTTCGGGGAATACAGGCGTGATGGTATGGCATGTTTATGTAGATAGTTGGTATTAAGTCTTATGTTATGTAAATGAGGAGCGGGACGCTGAAACGGATTAATTTTGGATGATTTGCTTAGTTGGTTAGGCCTGGGGGGTATTTGTGGCTGTTATGGCGCGGAAGCATTTCCTTGCTTGTTCGCTGAATTTATTAAAGTCCTACTAATATTATTAATGTGAAAGTTTGTGAGAATGGATGGATGTTTGTTACTCTTTCGGGGGTGAATGGATCTGGATGAAATTTGGCACTAAGGTAGATTGCATTATTAGGAATAACACAAAGGATAATTTTTACCCTTGAAAAATGTATAGTTCCCGTGGGATAATATAACAAATTTGACGGGGAGGAAGTTGTGGAGAAAAGCTAGTAACCTATAAATTAACATTACCAATTGTTTTCTGGGTATATTCCTACCTACTTAATAGCAGCATACCTACTTTTGAACGTTGTGTCATAGCGTGATGTCATACAGGCTATGTTACTCAGGAATAATGTAGTTATTTACTGGTGTTAAAAACATAGTTCAAATCAGTCCAGTAGTTTCGGAGCCTATTCGTTACAAACAAACAAAAACTCTTACCTCTTTATAATATCATCCGCGTTAAGTTACGGCTTTGGTTACTGCTCCGCACCTGTGGATCGTAGCGTGATGTTTATGGCTTATGGTACTCAGTGATAATGTAGCTTATACATCCCAAAGTAACTCTGTCTGGCTGTATAATAGTTGTTGCTTCATCACGACAAAACCACTGAACCGAAAGTAATAAAATTAGACTCAGAGGTAGCTTGGGATTTAGATAAAGACATTACCTACTTTTTGATCTGTGACTTCATCTGCGTCCACGATAACCAACATTCATCTGGACAAAGATTTTTTTATGTCATTGGATGGCAAACAAGCCTACGGCCCACCAGATGTTAAGTGGTCTCCGCTACCTATAGACATCTGCAATACAAGAGGCGTTGCAAATACGTTGCAATCCCAGATACAAAGTTGGAATGTCTCATGTGCCTGTAATTACACCGGCACCCATACCCTTCAAAACAGAACACAGCAACGCTGCTTTGCGGCAGAAATAGGTATGGTGGTAGTACCTACTTCCTCGGACGAGCTCCTTCACAAAGAGCTCTACTACTACTTAGTTGCAATTAAAAACTAGTATATTAATACATGATAGAGATGAAGTTAAATTAATAAATTTGGCATTATGTAATAGATAGATATTAAACAAAAACCTACTGTCCTATATTTAGCATATGTTGGAGCTCCTGCAGCCTGTGACACAGGATTATCTTAGTACAGGCATCTAACATTATTTTACCTACATTGTTAATTTTAGATTTATTATGTATTTTACCTTTTGAATTTCTGAATAAAAATTTATTATTTATTTTATTTTTATTTTTACATGAGTAGCTAACGGAGCGATTTCTCAAGTTCTCTTGAAAGGCACCAGGGCCCACCCCGCGACAAATAAAATTTAATAGACCCTTACAGGGTTTCCTATTCACACAAAATATTTTAGCTACATTTGCATTACAAAAGCCTATTCAAACGGGTCGTTGTCGGGTCTTGAGACGGGTCGATCAATCTATGAGTTTTAGCAAATGGTAAATAGTTGTGGAGCGACGCCTTAGATATTACAACTGAACAAATATTTACGTAAATAATTTTAAGTAAATAATCTTAGTCGTAAAATAGTCAGGGGACGGCGGAGTAGACCGCGACGTAACGCACCGGATCAACTCTAGGTGGATGAAATGGCGACAAGTCACTGGAGTAACTTGCGATCCGCAGATGCCCCTCAAATTAAAGGGGAAAATTTACAAGTCTGTGATAAGACCTGTCGTACTGTATGGATCGGAATGTTGGGCCGTGAAGAAGACGGATGAACAAAGATTGCATGTAGCGGAGATGAGAATGTTGAGATGGATGTGTGGTGTGACCAGAATGGATAAGGTAAGGAATGAGTATATTAGAGGAAGTCTGAAAGTAGCGCCAGTGACAGAAAAGTTGAAAGGGAACCGTTTGTCTTGGTATGGACATGTGAAGAGGAGGGATGAGACGCATGTTACAAAAAGAGTTATGGATATAAATGTGGATGGATGGAGAGGAAGAGGGAGGCCAAAGAGAGATGGATGGATTGTGTGAAAAATGATATGAAAAAGAAGGGAGTCAGTGATAGCATGACGGTTGACAGGTTGGCATGGAAGAAGAAAACATGTTGCGCCGACCCCAAGTAACATGGGATAAGGGCAGGAAGATGATGAATATTAGTCATGCTGGCCCAATGGTTTTGAAGTTTCGAAACCGGGCAATAACCAATGGGTCTTATAGAATCATCATCTGCGTAGCCTTTTCCCAATTATGTTGAGGACGGCTTACGGCTTGTAGTCTAACGGGGTGCAGCTGAATATCAGTGTTTTACATTAAACGACTGCCTATCTGACCTCCTCAACCCAGTTACTGGGCAACACGGTACCTCTTGGTAAGAATGGTTGTCAGGCTTATAGAACATACGATAGAAGAAGAACTTAAATATTAAAAGGTATATATGAATTTTAGTATATTACTTACACTAAAATCTATATGTACCTTCTTAGGTTATCTTAGATATCACTGCCATCAGGGAAGGAAAACATAGTGAGGAAACCTGAACTTGTAATAATACAAGTCTGAATTCACCATGAGCAAGCATGGTGTTCAATGTTGCCTTCTTTGGATGAGAAGAGGCCTTTACTTCAAAGTGGAGCAATTTTATTTTTTCTGCTGCCTATAATCAACTTTTACCTAGATACTGACTGCCCCGTTGGTCTCGTGGTCGCAAGCGCGACTGCTGAGCAAGGGGTCCCGGGTTCGATTCCCAGGTCGGGAAAAAAGTGTTATTGGGTTTTTCCATTAGGAATTTCTCAGTAGCAGCCCGGAGTTTGGAAGTTGGTGGTGTGATACCCCCGTGCCTCGGAAAGCACGTAAAGCCGTTGGTCCTGCGCCTGATCTCTCTCTGATCGTGTCTGATTGCCGTCCCATCGGGCTATGAGAGTTAGGGAAGAGGGAGTGCACCTGTGTTTGCGCACACACTTGTGTACTATAATATCTCCTGCGTACGTGGCTAGTCTGCATTATGATTAGCCGCCGTGGCCGGAGTCGGTCTAGAGAATTACATTTTTTTTTTACATTATTTTACACCTAGATACTTCTAAATTTATCTACGTCCAATTAAAACATTACATTTGACTTCAACAATCCAACACATAGGTACTTGATTTAGCAAAGTCTCGCTTTTAATGACTTCGCTTAAAGTAAAGTTGTATATCGTTAAAACTTCTATTTAACTTACAAACACTGATCGTGTTGAGACTTTGTCTCCAAGAACTTTATAACTACAGGCATTATGGAAGTTGCAACTGGTATTGCATATAATGGTCAGATAGCTAAATGTAACTAGGATTTTGTAAAGACTTGATTCAAAAGACAACTAACTCCTAAGGTCCTAATCACGACTGCTAAGCTAGAGGTCTTGGGTTCGATTCCCAGGTCGAGCAAAAAGTGTTATTGGGTTTTTCTATGAAATTCTCAGTACCAGCTCGGAGTTTGGATTTGTGCCCGGTTAATGGCAATAGGCTCGCCTCCTATTTCATGGGATCTATATATACCAGCGAACTGTGAGTGTACATTGGTACAGCTCTGCCTAACCCTTCGGGGAATACAGGCGTGATGGTATATTTTTTATTATTATTTTTATTTTTGGTATTATGGAAGTTGCAACTGGTATTGCATATAATGGTCAGATAGCTAAATATAACCAGGATTTTGTAAAGACTTGCTTCAAAAGACAACTAACTCCTAAGGTCCTAATCACGACTGCTACGCTAGAGGTCTTGGGTTCGATTCTGGGAATCGAACCCAAAGGTATATATGCCTCGTTACCTGTTCCTGCTCCTCTATGAAGAAGAATGACCAAGAAACTCCACGAACACTCTTTTCAATCAATCATCATCATACCATCACGCCTGTATTCCCCGAAGGGTTAGGCAGAGGTATACCAATGTACACCCACAGTTCGCCGGTATATTTAGGTCCCATATAGTAGGGGGCGAGCCTATTGCCATTAACTGGGCATAAATCCAAACTCCGAGCTGCTACTGAGAATTTCATAGAAAAACCCGATAACACTTTATGCTCTACCTGGGAATCGAACCCAGGACCTCTAGCGTAGCGGTTGCGCTTAGGACCACTAGGCCACCGAGGCAGTTAATACTTTATTTCTTAAGTTAAAATTACGTTCACGTGAGCGCAGCTGCGGGCATCAGCTAGTCGGGAATAAAGATGTTCCAAAAATACGTTTTATCTTGTAATACATACCTAGCTTCTACCTAGCTACTAGTGTCAAGTAACGTCTTGGGTTACTGCCCCACTCCTGTGTGGCGTAGCGTGATGGTATTTAGCCTATCACACTCACAAATAATGTAGCTTTCTATGGGTAAAATAATTTTCAAAATCGGTTCGGTAGATCTAGAGATTACCTCTCTACAACCTCACAAACTTTAGCTCTTTATGAAGGTTAAATTGTTGTAAGAACTTACCTGATCCAATTAAAAAAAAAAAAACACTGATAGAAACCTACACTATTGCCGAGTGCCATAGGAAATCTATTGTTTTTTGATATACTAGACTAGTACGCGGACGCAATCGCGAGAATATGCCAGTTTAGGACTAAAAACTATCAAAACTCTTGCTGATATTAAAATAAAAATACTTAACCGAACTGGTCCTTTAATATTATATAAAAATCACGTATACTTAATGAGCCATTTTACGAACAACTATGTTGAAAAACAATGAATATTCCTGCATTCAAGTAACTCCGCTGTTTCCGACGTGCTCGATAGATGGCGTTGTACCGTCAGGCGCCCCGGCTGAATCGCGCTATGGTTTCGTTCACAACGCAGTATAAGGGTTCAATGAAATAGTAGCATTACATTTCGATACCGTATTCTGAAATATGGAGACAAGGATGTACAATAATTTTTGAGAAGTCAGTCTTAAAGGCTGATTTATTTAACTTTAGTAATCTACATCTACACTAATATTTTAAAGAGAAAATATTTGTATTTTTAACCGACTTCAAAAAAAAGGAGGTTATCAATTCGCCTGAATATATATTACTAGCTTCTGCCCGCGACTTCGTCCGCGTCACAGTTGATGTGTTATCCTACGGGTACCGTACATTTTCCCGGGATAAAAAGTAGCCTATGTGTTATTCCAGACTATAATCTATCTTTGTGCCAAATTTCATCCAGATCCATTCAGCCGTTTAAGCGTGAAAGAGTAACAAACATCCATACATCCATACATCCATACTTACAAACTTTCGCCTTTATAATAGTAGTAATTTTTTGTATGTTTGTTACGCGATATTTATGCCAATTATGATTTTGATGATTCTTTTTTTTTTTTGTTTGATAGCATACTTCAGAGGTATTTCCATTATAAAGGAACAATAAGTTCCATTTCGTCTACTTCCTCCAACCTAATAAAACAACTAGGTTTTCCCCACGACTTAAATTTGAATTTCGCTTTTTATATATTAACCCACAGGAATCGTACATTTTTCCGGAATGAAAAGTATTCCATGTTATTCCACACTACAATCCGAAAAGTGCACCGTTTGGCTGGAAAACGTGAAACACCCGTTATTTCAAACTTTGACAGTCAATAAAAAAAATGCACAAAATGACAGGTGGGATCGATGGGGACTTTTCATGATTCATTCATAATAGTATTCTGAACATTCATACCAATTTTCAGCTCTATGGGAATTAATGCAACCTTCAATGTCTAATTTGACTGGACCAATATAAGAATCACCACCAGTCACCAGTACCAGCTCGGAGTTTGGATTTGTGCCCGGTTAAGGGCAATAGGCTCGCCCCCTATTACATGGGACCTAAATATACCAACAAATTGTGGGTGTACATTGGTACACCTCTGCTTAACCCTTTGGGGAATACAGACGTCATAGAATGTATGTAAGAATGTAATTAGTACAATATTCGAGATAATAATTCAAAGTGCATTTTTAACCGACTTCAAAAAATGGAGGAGGTTATCAATTACACTGTATTATTTTTTATTTTTTTTTGTTTGTTACCTCGAATTTACCGAGTGGGTGAACCGATTGTCATGATTCTTTATTTATTTGAAAGCTGGTGCTTCCCGTGTGGTCCAGTTGTCACCATTTCAATATCTGATGATGGGATCTTGTAGAAATCGGGGGAACTTTTCCATAAATAACAGTAGATTAACCGCGATTGTTGCTATAGTATATCTAAGCATTGTTTACACCATCACACAACATAACATCACGCCTGTACACTCAAGGGACATAGATGTATATATTAGTATTTGCAAATTTCTCATCCAAGTAAACGAAATCGCATATTCTGCTTTCTTATGACTTAGTGGTGTCTCGTTAATTTACATAATATTATGACAATTTCTTCATGGATTTGGATGACAGGAAGTTGATACTAAAAAGCGAGAAATAATGCAATGGTGGCAATACAAAACAACAAACGGAACCAAAGCCGCCGTCTTCCAAAGCTGAAGTTATTTTTCTCTTTTTAGTTTTTGAAGGCGGTTGTTATTTTTGTAAAAAAGTTTTAACCGCATAGATTGAACCTCTCTTTACCGTATCTACGACTCAGTGATTACTCTAACTTGTATGGTAGTTTGGGCCTCATTGTTTCCGTGCATATAGTTTGCAGCAAATGTTTTAACGAGACTTTCTTATTTCCATGTTTCGCATATTTTTTCACACGGAACTGCACACTGTATTTCACCTGTTCAGTTTAGCCTTTTCATATATCGGATTTATTCTGCATTTTTATTTCCAAAATTTGTAGATGTAAGTAATTGGGAGATTGCTCCTCGATTGATATTTAGGAGTGGGGGGGGGGGGGGGTGGTGATTTCAATGATAGCTTCGTTGCCCTGTTGGACGAAACATAATATGTACCATCACGCCTGTATTCCCCGAAGGGCAGAAGTGTACCAATGTACAGCCACAGTTTGCCGGTATATTTAGATCCCATGTAATAGGGGGCGAGCCTATTGCCATTAATCGGGCACAACTCCAAACTCCGAGCTACTGAGAATTTCATAGAAAAACCCGATAACACTTTTTGCTCCACCTGGGAATCGAAGCCAGGACCTCTAGCGTGTAGCAGTCGTGCTCAGGACCACTAGGCTAACGAGACAGTTAACGACGAAAACTACCCTGGTGAAAACCAGTCTTACTTACTAATAATAATACCTGGGTGTTGGATCAAGGGCTTCATTTAGAAAGCAGCACTCCTAGCAACGGCGCGTATTGTGAGGGGATTCCTTTCCCAGGAGACCTGACCACCGGTCGTGTTTCCAGTGGCCTACTATTGTATATATTTTGTAATGTTTTTTTTTTTATACTATTAATTTTGAACTGTATTTAAATGAGTATTTATTAAATGAATTAGCCAATAATTTATACCAGCATATTGTTGTGCCACTACAGGGCAAATTCTTTTTCAGTAATATCAGTAATGTCCAAGGTGAACTTAGAAAGTACATAATAATACAAATTGAAAAAGTCACATTGGTATTTTCAAATTCAAATTTAAATTCAAATCATTTATTGTTGTGATGGCCCAGTGGTTAAGGCACCCGCCTCTCATGCACGAGGTTGTGGGTTCGTAACCGGGCACGGGCATGTACCAATGTGACTTTTTCTAATTCATATGTACTTTTTAAGTTTAGCTTGGACATCACTGACACCGGTGAAGGAAAACATCGTGAGAAAACCTGGACTTATAATTAATATAAGTCTGAAATTGCCAATCCGCCTTGCGCAAGCGTGATGATTAATGCTCGTGCCTTCTCTGTATGAGAAGAGGCCTTTGCCTTGCAGTGGGACAGTTATAGGCTGGTATTATTATTATTGTTTGTCACATGTAGATAAGGATGTCATAGTTATAATTATAGTAGCAATATAACATCATACCTATAAGGTGTTCAATATTTGTGGCGCTTTGTTGTTGACTTACGTTAATACAAGGCATTGATTTGCATCCGCGTCAAATTCAAGGAGTTAACTATGCTCGTGATTCTTAACACGAATCAATAATAAAAAAATTGGTTTTGAAATTATTATTTTTTGGCGTGATTTTCAAATTCGAGCTAGCCATCGCGCCAGAGGGTTTAGGCGCTATGTACACATTGATATAGCCGCGCGACAACTCTGCCTACCGCATACGCAACTGGGCGATTCCAAATTTTGCAAGAGGAGTATTCTGGAATACTGTTATTTGATAGTCGCAACTAAAAAAACAAGTATTTCTTAGATATTGGCCAGGTATCGTAACTATATTTGATTACTTCAATTTTTTTATGACAAGCTCCTACAATTTGACGAGGATGCAAATCAACACCTTGTATAATTTACATTCTCACCGTCGGTATACACTTTATCAGTCTTTGCATAAAATAATGTTTTTGTTTTTCCCGTAGCCAGTTGCGAAACCACAATCTCACGCCTTCATGATATTACAAAGCCATACTTACAAAGAAGGATAAAATACGATACAAGATACTGAAAGGAAACACTAGTAAAGATATCAAAGTCCTAAAGATCCAATTGGAACAGGAGGAAACTAAAAGAAGTTCTACGTTTCTCACAATACAAGGTGGCTGTAGTTGCAATCTCGCTCTGATTGCGTGGATTGTTGGTTCAATTTCAGCATCGGCTTCATAAAAATATAATTTTTATTCTTTTTCGTAGTTCGAGTTCTTTTTTTGAAAAATAATTTCCGGACACATCACTTCTGTTGACCGTTTAGATTGGATTTTTTCGTATCGGTATTGAAACCGGTTTTCGTGTTTTTTTTTTTTTTAAATTCGAAGTAGGGACCAATTCGTTTGATGTTTTTTTTTTCTTGGGTGGTTTTTAATAAACTACTTTACTACATGGTTATTTAGGCTCAGAATCCAACGTGGCTATGTCGCCAGTCTCTTGGGCACATTACCAGTTTACGGCGATGCGGAGGTATTCTTGATGCCTTTTTGTTTTAGTATAAATATGCGATATTGAAAAACTGCCTCGTTGGTCTCGTGGTCGCAAGCGCGACTGCTGAGCAAGGAGTCCAGGGTTCGATTCCCAGGTCGGACAAAAAGTGTTATTGGGTTTTTCCACTGGGAATTTCTTAGTAGCAGCCCGGAGGTTGGAAGTTGGTGGTGTGACACCCCCGTGTCTCGGAAAGCACATAAAGCTGTTGGTCCTGCGCCTGATCTCTCTACGGTCGTGTCGGATTGCCGTCCCATCGGACTATGAGAGAGAGTGCACCTGCGTTTGTGCACACACTTGGGCAATATAATATTATATCTCTTGCGTACTTGGCTAGTCTGCATTAAGATTAGTTGTCGTCGCCGGAATTGGTCTGGAGAATTACGTTTTAATTTTTTTTTACATATATTCTGATATTGATTATAATAATGTTGATATATCCCAATTCTTCTAAAGGTGCAAAAGTAAAGTATTAAAAAAAAGATGAATCTATCGTCGATTTGAAAAGGCGGTGAACAGATGAATCTATGAGGGCATGATATAAATGAAGTTTTCGTTCTAAGAATAATAAAGATAAATGACTTGGTCTTATCCTTTCGCTAACGGGAACCTCTCATGATACAAACCTTGTGTAATGTTTTGAAGCTGATATGATACTTCTTGCCACGTTGGAGATGAATAGATTTTTTTTTATAGTTGGGAAATCATTAAATTACTTCCCCCGCCCTGGATGGGACGGGAGGGAGTGTCAGACTTTTACTGACTAAAACCCATCTATGTTCCTTCATGTCCCCTTTGCGTTCCGGGGGCGCGGTATCTCTTACGAACAACCCGCAGCCCCGGCAGGTATCGGCCCTTAGTGGCCCCCTCCAATGTTTGCTTACATCTCTTTGAGGCGCGCGTGGAACACAAACGCGCCGTCGACACGGTCTGTCGTTAGTTAACGTACGGACTATTATAAGTGAATTCGGAACTTGCTTTTTAAAAAAAGAAACTATTTTATAACTGAAACTGAGTTTATTGTATTATTAATTAATACAGAATTTAGTAAAAGAAATAGAAGGAATATGGTAGAGTTTTAAAGGACTTCCGACTCATACCGTGATTCAGACCGAACTGACGCTACAAGCCCGTGACTGAAGCGCCTGAGTTGCATAAATGCTGACCATCCAGATTGAAGTGATGGTCAGCTATTCTGCTAGCATGGATAGGGTATAACAGCCCCCCCCAAAAGACTGAAATTCGGGGACAAAGGCGAAATTTCAGTAAATTATACAATTTCACGTAGTCTAGGCAGTGAGATTGAAATATTTTCAGGTTCGACGTTATTGACGTCATCAATCGCGTCATCGGTATGGGTCGTAGTTTTACTGATACATGATTTGGATTTATATTTAAGAATTAATTTACATAACTTAAACACTATAAAAGAACCTATAACTATTAAAATACACAAAGTTAATACAGAGTAGTGTGTCCCATATTGTATTAGGAACGGTTTTTCCTCAATAATTTGATTTAAGTCTGAAAGTATCTTATCATTATGTTTACTTAAAGTTAGATCATCTAGATCGATGTTTTGAAGTAGAATAGGAGGTACATTATTATTTGAAATTGTCTTAGTAGCTATTTTACAACATGAATCGTTAATTATATTAAAATCTAATTTAGGGCTAGGAATATTTATATTAATTTCATCCTTGGATGATATAAGTCTCGCGCTTTTAGTGTAAACAGTACATCGTTTCGGAATTTGTAAAATACCCGTCTTGGATACTATTATTTCGCGTAATTCAGAGTTTTCACAGTCAATTGACACTTTGCTTGAATGGGATTGCACGAAAATCCATCGGTTATTCACGAGTGGTTTCCACATGTCTAACTCGCCAACAAAAGTTTTAGTATCACACTGCGCGGGGATAGCACTAATTGTTTTAGTTAGCAATTCACTTTCACACGTAGGGTTTCCGTTTGTCAACAATACCATAGGTATCTCACACAGAAAGAACTCAGAGCTTATAGTTATACACTTATCTAAATTATCTAGGTTACAGAAACTTAACTTATCCTTAGAGATAGCAGTATACGAATTAGAGGGTAGAATTAAACTAAACATATTCGGATTACTTGATCCGTGAGGAATAGGTAATGCTAAATTATGATATAAATTGAATTCATCATTAGTAACTAACGGAATTTGTAAAACAAATACAAGTTTATTCTTATAATAGTAACATGCGACCTTAGAAATACTTAGAATTAAATGTATATTATCAAGACTTAACGTTATTGGAATTTCAGTGTTTCCAGGTAAGTAACGGTCATTGTCAACGAGCTCTTTATATAACTGGCCCGGGCTCAGGATGTTTGGATGTAGAATGTTTTGACTACTTATTATAATAGCATTGGTTAAGTCCTCAAGCTGAAACGACAATGTTAGCAGGGAGCTCTCGAGGCTGGCTAAAAGTGAATGAATTTGCGTTTCAGATATTAAAATTGTTGAAGTTTGCGTGATATTATTTATTTCTAATACAAGTTGACTTAATGCACTTTTGAGTGAGTCTTCATAATTTTTTAGTTTATCAATTGTTTGTTTGTATGATTCTAGGGTAGAAGTCGTGATTAAAATATTTTCTTTAACTAATTCCGCAAGCTTTTTCTCGTGATTTTGAATTGCTTCTATTGCGGAGTTGTATTTCAGTGCATCGTCTTCGTCTAAGGTACCGAAAACATGTCTGAAAACAGTGCCAATTCCACCGAACCATGCTGAACGTTTACTACGTTTTAATAATAAGTGTGAGATTGAATCATACTCGCGTTTGATATCGTTGTAACGAACCGTAAGTGGAGATAGTATGTTTTCGCATTGAAGGTTGCTTGCTTTTTGGCATGTTACCTTAGTAATATTCAAAATTTCATTGATATTAACAAGATGAGGGTTTACAAAGGAAATATCTACGTGGCTGACAATATTTAATTGTCCTTTGATGATTTTAAGTTTTCCTAGAGTATCGAAGTATATGCCGGAACTAGAAGGAAGTGCCTTGATAAAGTCTTGATGCGCATTGATTGGAGCGCTGAAATAAAATGAATAAAGTTAATTAGACTATGCTAGTGGCTTATAGTAAGTATTTAACCTATAGAGGATTACTGACTTCAGCGGGTTTCATTTGGTCAAAATGATGAGCCACATGACGTCTGTTGATAAGGAGAGTAGCAGTATGGTTATCATGGACCTTAATTATTTTATATGGCCCCTTCCAGATGGGGGATAGTGCCTTTTTAAGCCTATGATGTGCTTTTAGGTAGACGTAATCACCTACTTTGTATTGAGGTGGTGATTTGGTATGTGAATCATAATAAGATTTGGAAGATTCCTTGGACCTCAGTATATTTTCTAAGGCTTTCTCTCTGGTGTATTTGAATTTGTGTTGTAACATTTTAATATAGTCGGAATATGTAGTACTAGATTCTCTTTCATATATAGAGTTAGGAATAAAGGGTTTGTGTCCGAATATTAATTCGTAAGGAGTGAATTTTGTAGTGGAGTGCGTAGTCGTATTATATGTAAGTATGGCTGTATATACATAGGTAGGCCAATTATTTTGATCTTCGTTAACGAATGATTTCAAATATTCCTTAAGAGTTGAATGGCTACGTTCTAAAGCGCCTTGTGTCTGTGGATGGTAAGGTGACGACCATAATTGTTTGATTTTAAGGAACTGGCAAGTAGTTTTGAAGAGGTCGGAAGTGAAATTAGTTCCTTGATCAGTAAGGATAGATTTTGGAATTCCAAAAAGAGATATGAAATGGATTAGACAATCGCTAGTTTCTTCAGCGGTTGTACTACGTATAGGGTATGCAATGGAATATTTTGTTAAATCATCCTGTAAGGTAAGAATATATTTTAGTTTACTAGAGCCAGATTCAGGTAAGGGCCCTACTATATCTAATGCAACTCTTTGAAATGGTGTCGTAGACGTAGTGGTGATTTCCATAGGGGCTTTATTTAATTTTCTTAGAGCTTTATTTTCCTGGCATAGTTTACATTTCCTGACGTATTCTTCTATATCACTTCTCATGCCTTTCCAATAAAACTGCTCTCGGATTCTAGTGTACATTCGTGACGAACCTAAGTGCCCAGCTGTAGGGATGTCGTGGTTTTCACGCATAATCTTAGGTCTCTCACTCAGGGTAGGGTAAATTGTTTTATTTAAATATACGTGAATTTCAATTTTGGTGTTATTAAAAATGTAGGCTAAGATATTATAGATTTTCGTATAGGAGTGTTGGTCAAACGGATTTTTAAAGTCGGAAATAGCAATGTCTGTTACTTGTTTGGATTCTAGAATTTCGTTTCTTATTTGTTTCAGGGTATCATAGATAGCGGGGTAGGATGATTCGTCAAAGTGGTGAACTTTAGTGAAGATGAAGTAAACAATTTTATTCTCGTGTTTAATTTTCAGGAAACGGTGGAGTTCTCTTTCAGAGTTTAAGATTTCATCTTGATTTTCAGCGTTTGATAGTATTTCAGACACGTAGGGGTTTGACTCGTCCAGGTCTATGGATGTGGGAATTAATATTGTTTTACAGATGGTTTTTAGGAGGTTTTCGTTATGTTCTTTGATTATAGTGTTGCTAACAGTTTCTTTGTTTGGAATTGATTTTAGAAATTGAGGATAAGTGTCGTTATTTGGATTTGTTTGTGTGTTAGGCGAAGGGATTTGTAGCGAATCGAAGTCAAGATTAAGATTAGCGCTATCAGGGCTAATATCGAGATAAGGTGTGTCTACCTGTAGATCTATGAGATCTGGGGGCGATGTTGATTCGACTTGTGGTATAGGATTGGACGTTGTATTAGAGTCGGTGTTAATATCTGGGTTTAGTAAGTCATCGTTATCGAACGAGAATGGAATATGCGACGGTAGGTTTAATAGAGGGTCTTCTAAGGGGTTATTAATTTCGTTGTCAAGATTTGGTAGGAAAATGTCAGATGTAATTGGAGGTTCATCTTGAATAGGGTTGACTGGGAATCGGGACAGTGCATCGGCGTTAGTGTTTGTTTTGCCTTTTTTGTGTGTGATTTCGTAGTCAAATTCTTCTAATTTCAGTCGCCATCGAACTAGCCTAGATCCAGGATCTTTGCAGTTAAATAGCCACTGTAAAGGTTTATGGTCTGTGACTATGGTAAATTTGTTTCCGTAAAGATAAGGACGAAATGCTTTGGTCCCGAAAACAATGGCTAAGCATTCTTTTTCGGTAACACTATAATTGCATTCAGCTTTATTAAGCGTGCGAGATGCATATGCAATTGGACGGTCCTTTCCTATCGGGCCTTGAGAGAGAATAGCAGAGATAGCAAAGTTAGAAGCGTCACAGGTAAGAATGAAGGGTTTTGTGAAATCAGGATATGCTAGAACTGGTGAAGTTATTAATTTTCCTTTTAGGTTTTCGAAGGCAAGTTGCTGTTCGTTTTTCCAGTTGAACGGAATGTCCTTTTTAAGGAGGGAAGTTAATGGTTTTGCTAATTTTGAAAAGTCGGGAATAAAACGTCTGTAATAGGATACGAGTCCGAGGAAAGATTTTACATCTTTTGGGCATTTTGGTATTGGAAAGTCAACTACGCATTTCACCTTATTAGGGTTTGGTTGTACACCGTCTTTATTGATAAGGTGACCAAGATAAGCGACTTCTTTGCATAAAAACTCACATTTATCAGGTTGCAGTTTTAGGTTGTATTTTCTGAGTCTGTCAAATACAGCTGATAGGTTTTTCATATGGCTAGGTAGGTCTGGAGAGTATACTACTATGTCATCTAAATAAACGAAGCAGCGCGATCCTTGTAGTCCACATAAACATGTGTTCATTAGTTTTTGAAAGGTAGAAGGGGCGTTTTTCAGCCCGAACGGCATTCTTGTGAATTGGAAGTGACCTTGGGGTACGGAAAACGCAGTTTTAGCGGCGTCTTCTTTGGATACTTGAATTTGATGAAAACCTGAGGCTAAGTCTAGCGTTGTGAAATACTGGCTTTTCCCTAGTTGGTCTAGAATCTCTGTTATTTGGGGAATAGGATAGGTTTCGCCAATGGTGATATCATTGAGTTTTCTGTAGTCGATGACAATTCTCCATTTTCGTTGTCCTGAAGCATCTTGTTTTTTAGGGACGACCCATATGGGTGAGGACCAGGGTGAATTTGAAGGAACCACTATTTTTTGTTTCAACATGTTGTTAACTTGATCCTCGACTTCTTTTTTGTGGCATTCCGGGAATCTATAAGACTTGGTTTGAATAGGGACATCTGTATTTGTTCTAATATTATGTTCGGCGGCTGTAGTATAAGAAAGTTGGTCATCTGGGAGATAGAAGATATCGGAGAAGTCTGTACAGACTTGCAATAGGGTACTGGATTCCTCTTCGTTAAGGTGAGAGATTCTAAGTTGCTTGAGAACTTTATTAGTTCTTATAGAGGCATTAGGAGACAGTGATTCATGAGGGTTCAGGCAAGTTTCAATATCTAGAGGTTCTATAGTAAGATTAAGGTTAGATTGAAGTATGACGGACTCTTCAGAGATATTGACAACTGTAATATTGATACGATTATTTTGTTTCACAGTAACAATGCAATTTGCGACTAATAATGCAGGAGAAATGCGTTGATCTAGTATTATTCCTTCTTTAATGTTAGTGTTACTAACAGTGCATTCAATAACGGTTTCAGAGCGAGGTGGAATATTATATAATGGTTCAGCGAATTCTAATTTGACGCGAGCTTTACCCATTAGCAAAACTCCCTGCTCATAATCAATCTTACAGTTAAATTTTTTGAGGAAGTCATTACCTAATATACCGTCAAAACTAAGACTGATATCGTTTTTGGTAACATGGAATTCGTGGCTATAGGGTTCATTTGGTTTGGATCTTTGGAATATTTCCATGTTGAAACTGCCTAGAGTTGATGTTGTTTCGTTTCCGGGGTCGATTCCCTTAATGATTATTATGTTATCGCTTAACTCTGGGACTCTGGACATGGACTCTAATTTCAGCAGGCATATACTAGAGCCAGTATCGACTAAGAAGGACAATGGTTTATCTGCGAAGGTGGTTTGTATCATTACATGAGGTAAGTATCTTTTCTCTGTATTTTTGTTTATTGTATGTATTTTCATGTTTTCTTTATGTTTCAGGTTTTGCAGGTTATCTCGAGCTGGAGTACGTGAGTTTGCAGCTGAATTAGAAACAATGGATTTTGTACTGAATTTTAGAAATTCACAGGGTTTAGTCTGTAGTTTTGTAGAATCAGTGTTTGATTTAGTAGATATAGTATTTGATTTAGTAGATATAGTATTTGATTTAGTAGATATAGTATTTGATTTAGTAGATATAGTATTTGATTTAGTAGATATAGTATTTGATTTAGTAGATATAGGAGATTTATTACGTGATTCAGGGGAAACAGTGAGAACAGGGGCATCGGCTTTGGTATAGTAGGGATAATTTCCCGGGCGACGCCGATCGGGAAATTTTACTCGTTTAAATCGTTATGATCGACTTCTTCGTTATCCTGGTTTACGGTAAAAACTTTCCGGGCTGGATTAGTAGTAGGTGTTTGTGTAGGATATGGTTGACGTCCATATGAAGTAGAAGCATTATGTTGATTTCTATTGTTGTTATATTGCCTTTTGCGACAATTTTCAATAGTATGACCGATGTTTTTGCAATATCGGCATACCATATCGTTGGTATTTACTGTGTTGGAATGATCGAGGCGATAGTTTCGCGGACTTGTTTGGGATTCGCGACGATAGTTCAAATTTTTGGATCTATCATAAGTATTAGGTGCGGATTTTTTATTGATGCTGGAAATTATTTTTTGTTCTTCGACTGCAAAGCTTATAGCGGAATTTAACGAATCTGGATTGCGACATCTAACGACTTGCGATATTCGCGGCTGCAGTCCTATAATAAAAGTGTGAAGGGCAAGGTCTTGCATTGCAGCAACACGTCCTGTGAGTTCCATCTTCTTTTTTGTCGGGATTGAAATATTTATTTCCGTAAGTAGTTTCGCTAAGCATGTTTCAATTCTTAATGAAAATTGGTCAACTGTTTCAGAGAAACTCTGCTTGCAGTCTTGGAGTTCAGTGAGCAGGTGAGCGTAATGTTTCCTTTCACCAAACTGTTGTTTAAGAAAATCGATAAATTGTTCAAAGGATTCGAACTCTTTGACGCTACATGTAGTTTCAGCTTTATCAGTTAATTGGCTTTGGATATAATGAAAAAGAATAGGTTTTTGATTTTTGGAAGCTAAATTGTAAGCATTTTGACAATGAGTGATAAAGGGATTTAATTTATCCCTAGAGCCGTCAAATGGTTTGACGAATTTGAATAGAACACCGAGGTCTATTTTTTCTTCAATTTCGAACTTAGTATCTGCCTTGGAAGTCATGATGAACTCTTACAATAATAATTAATACTTAATTTAAATACAATTCAGATAAAACTATACCGAAATTAAACTATAACTACAACACAGGCTTAGAAATGAAACGGCGACAATCACTTATTGTTCTCGCATCCGGAGCGCGTAGTCTAAACAATATTACAATGTAGTACATATAAAAAGATGACGATAAGTAGGAATGGAATGCGGCTCTGAGTTAATTCTGGTAATCGTTTATGGTAGTCTTTACTCACAGGAGCGCCGTGATTATCAGGATGCTCAGCGTCATTGTGATCGCTTTATCAGCGATGGATGTGGATGTAGTGGAACAGCAGGTCCACTGGAGTAGCTGGTCTCGGTTTTCAGCATACGAGACAAGAGTAGAAACAGGAACAGGCACTTGTATTCACAATGTATTTCACTTTTGGCACTTTTATAACTTTTAGTTTATGATTTTAGCACTTCTGAAGACGTATTCGGGTAAGGGATTTTCGTATCCCACCGCTGCCACCAAATATTATAAGTGAATTCGGAACTTGCTTTTTAAAAAAAGAAACTATTTTATAACTGAAACTGAGTTTATTGTATTATTAATTAATACAGAATTTAGTAAAAGAAATAGAAGGAATATGGTAGAGTTTTAAAGGACTTCCGACTCATACCGTGATTCAGACCGAACTGACGCTACAAGCCCGTGACTGAAGCGCCTGAGTTGCATAAATGCTGACCATCCAGATTGAAGTGATGGTCAGCTATTCTGCTAGCATGGATAGGGTATAACAGGACGGTAAGCTTCCCATTGCTCACCGTTCATAGACCCGCGTCTACGGTGGCCGGGAGTCGTCTCGTGGCTCCCGACGCCCGGAGCGTCTCCCGCGGCTTCTGCTAGGACTAGAGACCCGGCGATGAATAACTGATTCATCATATATAAAGAGTGTAAAGAAACAAAGAAGACGAAAGTTACATTTTTTGCCTGTAATAATCGTTAGCCTAGTATTCCTAAGTGCGTCTGCTACGCTAAAGGTCTCGGGTTTGATTTCTAGCTCGAGCAAAGTGGTATTGTGATTTTCTATTAAATTCTCAGTAGCAGCTCGGAGTTAGGTTTTATGTCCAGTTGGTGGCAATAGGCTCGCCCCCTATTACATGGGACCTAAATATAGCGGCGGACTGTGGGTGTACCTACATTGGTACACCTTTGCCTAACTTCGATCCCTGTAGACTTTAATGTAAATATGGTATTATCAACTGATTACTTCTTATACTGAGGGCCTGACGGGCCTGTTGGTCTAGTGGTTAGTGGCCCTGACTGCTAGCCGGGGCCGATTCGATTCCCACTCAGGACAAACTTTGTGTGATGAGCATGATTGTTTGTTCTGTGTCTGGGTGTGATTTATCTATAATATGTATGTATTTATAAATTATATAAGTATGTATATCAGTTGTCTGGTTACCATAACACAAGCCCTGCTTAGCTTGGGATCAGATAGCCGTGAGTGAGTTGTCCCAAGACATAAAAAAAATAAAAAAATATAAAAACTGAGGGGAAAAAGTAAGGCGTAACAAACCTTATTTCAATCAGATAAGTGCAAACACATTTTTCATTATGTCTCGTGTTGAATCATGACATTTTATAGGCGATCCATTTTTATAATTAAGGGACACAACATGCTTCCTTGACCAAACAAAAATTTAATTTATTCTGAATTTAAAACAAAAACAGAACACCCTGTTAAAACCATTTTATATGCTAAATTCAACAATCAATCAACCGACTTTGTTTACACAAAGCCAAACAAATCCTTTGAAGTACCTACGACATACTGTATACCTACCTACAATCACTGCGTGGGTAGGCAGATACAGTCAGCAAGAAAGAAAGAAAGGAAGACTGAAAGAAAGAAAGACAGAAAGAAAGAAAGAAAGAAAGAAAGAAGGTAAGAAGAAAGAAAGAAAGATAGTAGGAAAGTAAGAAAGAAAGAAGGTAAGAAGAAAGTAAGGAAGAAAGAAAGAAAAAAGGTTATTGGCACAAACCATGTGCACACAGAAATACAAAAAAAAAAGAAAAGTCGATTAACGTTTCAGATTTTTTAATCCATAAATATCCAAATTATTATACATTTATATCCATATAATTGAGCACAATATCAGAGGAAATGCGAAATGGATCTAAAATTAAGATAAAATTAACTCATAGTTAGTATTGCCAAAAAATCTGAAAAGCAGTGAATTGTATTACTTCGTGTCTTTTTAAATGATATACAAAAATAACATTGTTAGTAGAGTTTTCTTGCTGACCGTACCTATAGTAAAAATCAAACCAAAGGTAATTGAATTACTTCCTAGAAAGGTAAGTACTACCTACCCAGTATATCTTGAGAGCCAGAACTTTAGCCTTAGTCGTCTTGACTTCTAACAAACTTAGTACATTTCAATTTAGTACTGGACTGCACCGAATGCCAAGATAAAATGGTCACTCCACCGTTAATATATTGAGTGTCGTAACGTATTGCTCTAGTGCAGGGAAAGAAGAAAATAAAAACGACTTTGTTCATTATTTCAAATTGAAAAATACTTTTTTTTTTCGGAAATATTGGGCTACGAAGACGCAACTGATTGGAAAAGAACCGGCCAAGTGCGAGTCGGACTCGCGCACGAAGGGTTCCGTACCATTGTCTCTAAAACGGAAAAATAAAACACGTTTGTTGTATGGGCGCCCCCTACAATAAGCCCCCTAAATATTTGTTTTATTTTAATTTAATTATTTATTTTTAAATTAAATATATAACAACATATTCTATGAATATTTCAAGCGTCTACCTATTGCCGTTATCAATATCTGGCGAAAAGGAGCAAAAAAATCACGTTTGTTGTATGAGAGCCCCCTTAAATATTTATGTTATTCTGTATTGACACTCCCTTCCGCCCCGCCCAGGGAGGGAGAAGTCATTTGACAATTTCACATCGCTAAAAAAAAGCTAAGTAACAGGAAAAAATGTTTGATAAGTAGATACGTATTTAAAGGTCATTTACAACATTTCAAACTTGTTTTAATAAAAATATAAGAAAGAATTGGAATTGTTTGATCTTCTATATTTCTGTAACCAGAAATTCTCAGGCATGCTCCAAACTAAAAAAATGTATATTTCACCCTGTAAAGAAAGACAACAGAAAATTGCCAATACATCACAGTTAAATTCAAATTCAAATCATTTATTGTTTATCACATGTAGATAAAGATGTCATAGATTAAACTCCTCTCATCCATTTCTGATCAGCATTAAATAAAAAATCATAACCAAATCATACCTGCATCGCGATACCGCATTCTTCAGATTTAAATTCAAAATGCATTCTCGTAGCCGGACAGAAATTTAAATCTCGAGTGTGTCCCGACACTATTGTGATCTCATTTTTTATTCATTACGGTAAATAAAATTATACGCCATGTCATTTCATTAAAGTATTAACATAATGGATGACAACTTTTTGCAGTTGTTCAAGTTTTATTTTTGACGAAGTTTGCCTGTTTGTTGAGCCTTAAAAGACGTTAAGAAGTGCTATAAAATTGTTTACTAATTTGGTCCTTCGTCATCATCACCATCATATCAGCTGCAGGACGTCTGTTGCTGGAAATAGCCCTCCCCTATAGTTTTCCAAAAAAACTGGTTGGAAGCGGCCTGCATCCAGCCTTTTCCTGTGGTCTTTATGAGGTCGTTTGTCCACCTTGTAGGTGGGCGTCCTTCGCTTCGCCTGCCGGTGCGTGGTCTCCATTTGAGAACATTGAATTTGGGACCTAATTCTTACAAAAATAAATTATTTTATGAATTTAATTAACAACGTTTCTAACCGATTTCCGACCTTGTAAAAGTCAAGTGTACAAAAAACATACCAGACACACGGCACTTGGCCGGTTTTTAAATATAAATAACCTAAAGTGCGAAATATCTAGCATTTCTAACTTTTCTGAATTCCCAACTTTGAATAAAACTCGAGCAATCGATGAAAAAATATTTGATAAAATGTGTGGTATTGCCATTTCAGAATTTAATGGTATTTTGAACGGTATATAAAAAAAGTAATCGGATATTATTTGTACGGAACGTGTTTTCGTGAAAACTGGCATATTGCCACACAGTTGCGTGTAAACACACCGACTGAGATAACCAGGAGTCAGTTTTATTTATATTTATGTTAACCCTGATATATGATCCAGTAGGTTTTTCAGTTCGTATGACGTAATAGCCCCGTATGGTCTCGTGGTCACAAGCGTAACCGGTGACCATGACGTTCTGGGTTTGATTCCCAGGTCAGTCAAAAAATGTTATTGGGTTTTTCATTACGAATTCTCAATAGCAGCCCGGAGTTTGGAGGTTGGTAGTGTAACAACGCTGTGCCTCCCACCACGTAAAGCCGTTGGTCCCAGCTATAATTCGTAGATCTTTGACAGTCAAACGGATAGTTAGGAGCCAGAAGTCTGACAACCAAGAGGTATCGTGTTGCCCAGTAACTGGGTTGTGGAGGTCAGGTAGACTAACGCGCCATGTAAAACACTGGTATTCAGATGCATTCAGTTAGCCTGGAAATCGACCCTAACATAGTTGGGAAAAAACTAAGCAAATGTTAGTCTCATGGTCACAAGCGCGACCGCTGACCGATCCTGAGCTAGATTCCTAGGTCAGGCAAAGTGTTATTAGTAAATTCTTAGTAGAAACCGGAGTTTAGAAGTTGGTGATGTGACATCCTCGATTCTCGGAATGCACCTGATATCTGGCCGGCCGTGTAGGGTTGCCGACTGATCGTACTATGAGAGTGAAGGAAAGGGAGTGGACCTGTGTTTGCACACACACACACTATAATTTTTCCTGCGTACTTGGCTATTCCTCATTGAGAGTGACCGCCGTGACAAGAATTCGGTCAGGAAAATATTATGATGTAATTATTACTTGCAAAACAAATTTAATGAAAAGATTCCTCATTAAATTGGTTTTGCAAGTAATAACATACACACTTAACTGTGGGAGTACATTGGTACACCTCTGCCTAACCCTTCGGGGAATACAAGCGTAATGGTATTTATTTATTTAAACTTTATGCAACAAAAAGTACAAAGGCGGACTTAATGCCTTAGGCATTCTCTACCAGTCAACCAAAGGTGGTGAAGAGATAACACGGTAGGTGGAAATCATCTCTATAATATAAAAATGAATCGCAAAATGTGTTGGTAAGCGCATAACTCGAGAACGGGTGGACCGATTTGGACGATTCTTTTTTTGTTTTATACGTAATTTCGCGGACAAGGTTTATATGTAAGAAAATTTATTGAAACTTCACCGGAAAAGCTCGAGCATCCGTGCGAAGCCGGGGGCGGTCCGCTAGTAAGTAAATAAAAGAACAAAATTTGATACTTTCAAAAATAAAATAAAAATTTAACCCAATGCAATTATATAAATAAATTAATTTATGTAACATACGATGTGGTTAATGTACGAACTTGGTTTCCCAGAGTTTAATGATTGTTACAGCTTTCGAGAAACACAAACACTGACCGCCTCGTTAGCCTAGTGGGTTCGATTCCCAGGTCGAGCAAAGTATTATTGGGGTTTTCTATGAAATTCTCAGTAGCAGCTCGGAGTAAACCGTGTCGACGGCGCGTTCGTGTTCCACGCGGTCCTCAAAGAGATGTCAGCAAAATTGGATGGGGCCACTGAGGGCCGATGCCTGCCGGGGCTGCGGGTTGTTCGAAAGAGATACCGCGCTCCCGGAACGCAAAGGGCACATGAAGGAACATAGACGGGTTTTAGTCAGTAAAAGTCTGACACTCCCTCCCGCCCCGCCCAGGGCGGGGGAAGTTATTTGATGATTTCCCGTCTATAAAAAAAAAGCTCGAAGTAAGGATTTGAGCCCGGTTAATGGCAATAGGCTCGCCCCTTATTATATCAGGTCTAAACATACCGGCGAACTGTGGGTGTACTTTGGTACACCTCTACCTAACCCTTCGGGGAATACAGGCGTGGGATATGTATGTATGTATGTATGTAGAAACACAAACTTACCAAAAAAACTAGATAGATCCGATTAAATTGATTAAGATATAACCTCCAACACTACAGAATAAAATCAGAACACAAATCAAAATTTCCACTCCTAACATATTCAGCAAAACATCGTATTTATTCCATATATCCACATTTCTATTTATGAAACAACCGAGTCGGTGATTCAGGTAAAAAGTTAAACTGATACATAATACATGTTTGTTCTAACGGAAGACAGGACTGAACTGATTTCTTCTGAACTCAATACTTCACTGGGTAAGGTGTTAAGGCGAAGCAAATATTGACTTGAGGAAAATCGCGACTTTCCTCAAAATTTCGTCTTAAAGGACTTTATTCACAGTTCGCTTTATACAAAACGTAGTCTTTTCATGTTTTCCTCAATAATTAATTAAATATGTCCGCAAGAGGGTACGAGGAAGTACCAATGTGATTTTGCATTTGATAATGTACTGTCTAAGCTTATCTTGGACATTACTAACATCGGTTAAGGAAAACATCGTGAGGAAACCTTGACTTATAATAATTGATGTGAGTCTAAAATCGCCTATCCGCCTTGAGCAGGCGTGGCGATCAATGCTAGTGCCTTCTCTTCTAATTCTTCTATTTTTTTTTTATTATGGGGAATCATTAAATTTCTTTTTCCACTCTAGGTGGAGGAGCGAGTGTCAGACTCTTACTGACTAAAATCCATACGTGCGTCTTCTAATTGCCTTTCCGTTCCAGGGCCACGCAGTGACTTTTTCGAATTAATTCCGCAACCCTGACAGGGCGTACTTATGTTCGGGGAAACATAGAAGGTTTATAACTATACGAGTATAACTATACATCATATTGTTGTGTAACTGGTAGTTCTCTTGTATCGGTACGATTTATGTTGTATGAAAATACTTAATAATCAGTCAGTCTTTTGGCTGACGTGCAAGATTGATTGATTGCGTGTTTGTGGAGATGACTGACAAAATGCGGCGTAAGTCAATTTTTGCTTTCTTTTTCTTGGAAATGGCCCAGTGGTTAAGGCGCCCGCCTCTCATGTACGGGCATGAGCAAGTACCAATGTGAGATTTTCTAGTTAATATGAACTTTATAAGTTTTTCTCTGATATAATTGACATCGATAAAGAAAAACATGGTGAGAAAATTTGGACTGCTGTCTGAAAAGAAAGTCTGAAATTGCTAATTCACCTTCAGCAACCGTGGTGACTTTTGACTTGCAGTAGGACAATAATAAGACTATTATTATTTATACTAGATATTTTTTCTTATAACTATATCATCTCCTTAAATCTAAACAAAGAAACGGTAGGAAAACGCCTATAAAAACATTGATACATTTACGTTTAAAACTCTATTATTCTATCGACTGCCCCGTTGGTCTCGTGGTCGCAAGGGCGACTGCTGAGCAAGGGGTCCCGGGTTCGATTCCCAGGTCGGGCAAAAAGTGTTATTGGGTTTTTCCATTAGGAATTTCTCAGTACCAGCCCGGAGTTTGGAAGTTGGTGGTGTGACACCCCCATGTCTCGGAAAGCACGTAAAGCCGTTGGTCCTGCGCCTGATCTCTCTCCAGTCGTGTCGGATTGCCGTCCCATCGGGCTATGAGAGTTAGGGAAGAGGGAGTGCACCTGTGTTTGCGCACACACTTGTGCACTATAATATCTCCTGCGTACGTGGCTAGTCTGCATTAAGGTTAGCCGCCGTGGCCGGAATCGGCCTGGAGAATTACATACATTTTATCGAAACTTTTCACCGAAACCACACGTAGTTTTCGAATAAAAAGAACATAAATACACAGAGAGATTACAGGAACCCGTTTGAATTACTGATGGCCAGTACCGTCCCGTACCCATGTCGAATGGTATTAACTCGGGCCCGTATAACATTCGCTAAATTATTACTACGTCACATGCAGCTGGCCTTAAAAATGTACCAATTTAGAATGGACTAGGTTGGCCCCAGACCTGCCGTGGTATTCCACAAAATAAAAATGTCGTTCTTTGGACTATAATTCTGTTGAATAGGATTAATAATTATTCACTTATATTTAGGACTAGCTTATGCATGCGACTGCGTCCGCGTCAAAGTAGTTTTTTTTTTTTTGGGACAAGCTTGCCGCACTGTTCCCAAACCACTGCAACTCCTGTAAGCCAGAATCAACAGTGGCGACCACTAGAAAAGCGCCGAGACAATGAAGCTCGACGAGTCCCAGAGAAACGATTCAACTGTCTTGGATCCCGCAACGAAAACGTCAAAGTTGGTATATTTTCCAACGGGAACCGTACGTCTTTTCGGGATAAAAAGTATCCTATAATATGTTATTCCATCCGTCTCAGTGCCAAATTCCATCCAGCTGTTTGAGCGTGAAGAAGAGACAAACATACATACTCACAAGCTTTCGCCTTTATAATATTAGTGTGATATAGGACTAGCTTATGCCCGCGACTGCGTCCACGTGAATGTGGGCTATCGCTGAAACAAACAAGTCGAACAAATCGATCAAAGTCGACTCGTTCGGTTTAATTTTTTTGCGCGGAACCCTAATTATTTATTTAATAAAATAAAAGTAGCCGTAGTTACTCTATAAAACATCATTAATCTGCCGGTGAAAGTCCCATCACAATCGGACCAGCTTTTTTGTAGATAAACCGGAACAAACAGACAGAGAGACATTTATTTTATGTTATTAGCATTGTATTCACATTTCATATTAAAAGAAGCTGTTATTTTGACATCACAAACAGACGTTCCAATTTTATTTACTTGTTTGTAGTATGTATAGATAAGTTTGTAGTATGTATGACAAAGGTACACAGATATATGACATTCAGTACAATTTGTTTGTGATACGTGTGCTTCTTCAATTGTAGAAGACCATATCAAACACTACTATAACTAGGTAGATACAAAAATGTAGGGGTAAATTATATACATATACATACATACAATCAGGCCTGTATTACCCGAAGGGTTAGGCAGAGGTGTACTAATGTAAACCCACATTTCGTCTGTGTGTTTTAGGTCCCATATAATAAGGGGGCGAGCCTATTGCCATTAACCGGGCACAAATTATAACTCCGAGCTGCTACAGAGAATTTCATAGAAAAACCCAATAACACTTTTTGCTCGACCTGGTAATCGAACCCAAGAACTCTAGCGTAGCAGTCGCACTTAGGACCACTAGGCCAACGAGGCAGACAGTAGTAAATTATATTAAATAAATTAAATTAAGCTATTACAATTTCAAACAAAGTTAAAATAAAGTTCAAATTTCTATTTGTTTACCTAGGAAACATATTATTATCCTTTAAAGTTTAAGGGTCTCTGACAGTTCGTATTTGAATTTAAATAGTTTATTTAGCTTGAAATTACCGTCATCCGTGACTAGGTATTGTACTCGAAGCTTAGTTGAAAACTAGCAACTGAAATAACTAGTTTGACAATATCCGTAATAGGAACTGTTTGAAGCAGCTATGCGGAACTTTCGAAGTATTTTTAAACTAAATTGAATTTAGAAACCGATTGAAGAATATTTTTAAATGACTACTTTCAGAACTGCCTCTTTAGCCTAGTGGTCCTAAGCACGACTGCTACGCTAGAAGTCTTGGGTTTGATTCCCAGGTCGAGCAAAAAGTGTTACCTGGGTCATTCTATGAAAATCTCAGTAGCAGCTTGGAGTTAGAGGTTGTGCCCGGTTAATGACAATAGGCTCGCCCCCTATTACAAGGGAGCTAAAACATATCGGCGAACTGTGGGTGTACATTGGTATACCTCTGCCTAACCCTTCGGGGAATACAGGCGTGATGGTATGTGTGGTACTACTTTCAGCACAAATAAATACTTCCATTTCATTATGATGATTGTGACTATATGCATAAGGTGTAGTATTGCATCGGTTTTGCCCGTGTCTTGCTTTTTAGATTATTACGCTTGTTATCAAGACCGCGCTTCCTTTGGTCTCATCATCGGAATCATGTTTTTTTTTAAACCAATCTCATTTATTAATGGCAGACATTCCGACATCCCTACTGATGTTAGGTGATCACCGCTGCCTATAGACATCTGCAATACCAGAGGCCTAGCAAACGCATTGCCATCCTAGAATCAAAGTCGAAATATCCCATGTGCTTGTAATTACACCGCCACCCATACCCTTCAAACCGAGACACATTAACGCTGCTTTTACGGTACATTACACGGTATTTTTTTTTAAATAGAAAAAAAAATTGTACTTTTTTTTATACCATTGGAGATGTTATACATGCTAAATGACACTTGAAACACCAGAAGCATTACTCGTGCGTTCCCGAACCCGTAAAAACCTCAAAACTCCTTTCTTGAAGAACCCCAAATTCATGGCAAAAGATTGTGCCATAATGTACACATAAAAAATCCCCGCATGTACAAATAAATAACCACCTAAGTGTGTATTTTAAACACAAAATGAACCAAACAAAACATTCTTCAATTTGCTTAATACATTCATAATACCATTGAAGTCTACTAAACCGTTCTTAACAATACTTCTCTTTACAAAATCTCCCCGAACTCACGAACATAAATCAAAATAAGAACACCCACACAACCTTACTATTGTTATAACATACGGTTCAATTTCACTTGACAATTTTATCCAGTTTTGAGTGGCAAGATAAATTCCTCGTTCCCGGATTAAATTCATTTGTGACGAATGTATGGCGTTTTAAGTAAAGTACTTTACACGCCTCGATAATTTTTCATGTGTGACTTTTCCTGTACGGTTGTTATTATCATGTCTTATCTGAAATGTGTTGAGCTTGTTTTAATGTGTGTTTTAATTCTGTGTTTTGTTCATCTCCTTTCATGTCATGAGTGTTTTGTTTGGTAGGCTTAGTTAAAGCTTTATTCACTTCAAATTTTCTGAAGGTTCTATTATAAAATGTCATGATTTTTTTTTTTTTTTTTTTTTTTTTTATAGACGGGAAATCATCAAATAACTTCCCCCGCCCTGGGCGGGGCGGGAGGGAGTGTCAGACTTTTACTGACTAAAACCCGTCTATGTTCCTTCATGTGCCCTTTGCGTTCCGGGGGCGCGGTATCTCTTTCGAACAACCCGCAGCCCCGGCAGGCATCGGCCCTCAGTGGCCCCATCCAATTTTGCTGACATCTCTTTGAGGCGCGCGTGGAACACGAACGCGCCGTCGACACGGTCTGTCGCTAGTGAACGTACGGACGGTGAGCTACCCATTGCTCACCGTCCACAGACCCGCGTCTACGGTGGCCGGGAGTCGTCACGTGGCTCCCGACGCCCGGATCGTCTACCGCGGCGGCCGCTGGGACGGGGGACCCTCCTTTCCCTCTCCCGTCCCGCCGCCTCCTTCTCCAGCATTACAGCTTCGCAGAAGGAGGCGACTGCTTCCCATTCCCCCTCGCTCCGGACCATGGCCTGAACCAGTGCCGGACGCGAGAGGGCGCCGCCGCCGATGGCCGCCTCGAGGACTCGGCGGTGCTCAGCCCAAGCAGGGCACACCGCCAAAGTATGCTCCACCGTGTCCTCGGGGCGATCCTCACAATGGTGACACCCGGGCGATTCCTCCCGCCCGATGAGGTGCAGGAACCTCCCGAAACATCCGTGTCCGGTGAGGACCTGCGTCAGGCGGTAGGTGAGGGCGCCGTGGCGCCGCTCCAGCCACTCCTCAAAGAGGGGTCTTACCGCCTCAATCGAGGCGAGCCCTGCACGAGGTTGCGACAGTCGTTCTCTCCATGTCGCCATGAGATCGAGCCGGAGTTCCGTCCGCAGGGCGGCAATTTGCCGCGGCAGCGGAGTTTCGCCCCGGCCCAGTGCCTCCGCGCGCCACTCGTGTAGGCGCGCGAGGACCAGCGCCTCCAGATCCCATGGCGGCAATCCGGCAAGGAGGCTCGCTGCCTCGCCGGAGATCGTGCGGTATCCGCGGATGACCCTTATGGCGATCACCCGCTGGGACGCGTTCAGGTAGTGGGCGGCAAGCCGCCTCAAGCCCCGCGCCCACACCGGGGCCCCGTAAAGGGCCATCGAACGCACGACCCCGGCGTAGAGCCTCCGGCAGGAGGCGTTTGGCCCCCTCAAATTGGGCAAGAGCCGCTTTAGAGCGGCCGAAGCCCGTGCCAACTTGGGAGCCAAACGTCGGAAGTGCTCCACGAAGTTCCATCGGCTGTCGAGGACAAGTCCCAGGTACTTCATCGTCGACCCGACGCCGACGGAAACCCCTCCTACCGTGATTTGGGATCCCGACGGTGGCGCGTTCCGAGGCCCATGAAAACACAGGACCTCGGACTTGTGCAAGGCCACCTCGAGACCCAATTGCCGGATCCTCTCAACGACTGTCGCAACCCCGCGTGTCATAAGGTCGGCCGCCGCCTCGTGCGACCTCCCCTGCGCCAGGACCAGTGTGTCGTCCGCGTAGCACACTACGCTGGCGCCCTCAGGGAGGTCAGTACGCAGCACCCAGTCGTAGCCGATGTTCCACAGGAGCGGCCCCAGCACCGATCCCTGCGGAACACCGCACGACATCTCTCGCCGGTTCCATTCACCATTTCGACCAGGGTAGATCACGGCTCTATCACACAGATAGGCCCCGACCACCCGACGGAGGTAGTTCGGCACCCGGTGGTACCGGAGTGCCTCCCTAATACAGGACCAGGGCAGGGAGTTAAACGCGTTGGCGATGTCCAACGACACCGCCAACACAACCCCGCCCCGGGATACAGCATCCCCCGACGAGAGAGCTCTGACGCGCATGATGGCATCCACCGTAGAGCGCCCCCTGCGGAAGCCGAACTGGCAGTCCGCAAGGTCCGGCCCCATCCCAGACAGGTGCCCGACGAGGCGGCCCGCAATCACTCTTTCAAAGAGCTTGCCCACCTCGTCGAGCAGCACGATGGGCCGGTATGCGGACGGTGAGTCCGCAGGGCGCCCAGGCTTCCGAATGAGGACCAGCTTCCCCGTCTTCCAACGAAGTGGGAACTGGCCCCTCTCCAAACATGCGCTTAGGAGCCCCTCCAATCGGGGCCCTAGAGCCTCTGAGGCCAGGACCCAGGCTTTCCCAGGCAAGCCGTCGGGTCCCGGGGCGGTATTTTTGCCTTTCAGCTTACGTACCGCCACCCTCAGGTCTACCCCAGTCACCTCTGGTGTGTCGTCGTCGGTGTGGTCCGCTTCCGGCATCGCAGGCGGCGGAGCCATGGGCGGGGGAAAAATGTCATGATGGCTCAATGGTTCATACACATCAAACATAAGGTTGTAGGCACGAAACCGGGCACAGGCAAGTACCAATGTGACTTTTTTTATTTCAGATATACTTTCAAAGTTTTTCTTGGAAATTATGGACATCGGTGAAGGAACCATTGTCAGGAAACCTGAATTTAAATAAGAAAAAATCGGGCTATAATGAGCCCTAATATTGTGAATGACGATTGATGATTTGTTTCCATAGTCTCATTGGTCAGTGGTTAGTAACATATACAATAGATTACTGATCTGGTGGTCGTAAAATTTTAATCAACTAATGCGGTGAAATTTCAATCTAACGCAATCTCTATGTGTTTTATCTGTTGATGTATTTTACACATAAACTTCCTGATATAAATTATCTATGACGAATTGATGACAAAAATCAAACCAATACATATCCAATGAGCAATTTAAAATAACTAAGTAGAAAATCTTGGAATACCTATGCCCAATAGCGGGCGTCATTTAAAATAATGATGATGATAATGAAGAAGCGGCTACATTTTTTGAGTTCCGTACCTTACGGATGCCAACGGGACCCTATTACTAAGCCAGTCCAGCTTACTAAGTAAGTCCATCTGTCTGAGTGTCAGTGAGCTGTATCTCATGAACCGTAATAGGTACACATATTACTATGATCACTATAAACGCAAATAAATAATAATAAAAAAAATAACGGGGTCCCAGTACCAGAAAAGTGTTTTTTGTATGTAGGTACTGTTAAATATTCTAAAATTTTTAGTGTGGTACGGAATCTTTGGCATGTTTTCAAACTAGTTACAAAATAGATAAATTCAACAACGACATAGAAAACACTACCAAATACTAGCAAGATATTAAATACTAGACCAAGGGACTGATAAAAAAATATAATACACAAAATACTTTTCCGACTAAAGCACCAAAGTCTACGTTTTTATATTGTTCATTCAATTATTCCACAAAATTTAGGTCACGCTTGCTCCGGTGCGAGATAATCTAATTTTTAAGCTACTTTTCGAGAAAAACGTTTTGTTTTATACAGTTTATTCTACTTGTCGTAAAGTCAGCGACAAAAATGTACATTGTTATTTTTGCATTTCATATTAGTAGACTCGCTATTAAGGCCGTTTGTCCACCGCCGGCCGCCGTCACCGGGACGTCAACGAGAACGAGATTATTTCGGGCCGAGTTTAACCTTTTGACCGCCAGAGCGTAAACACATCGGCGCCACTGCTACGCCAAGCTACCAATTCAGCATTTCGATTAGCAATTTTTGATTATTGTTTTTTCTAGTGAAATGTAAGAAATCAATATATCTTTGTGCTATTTTACAATATTTCATTAATGTAGTTTTAAATAATAGGAAAGAGAAACACAAAAAACTTAATTTAGGACATTTTTAAGTAGAAAATAAGTACTTAAAAATTTCGTTTTCTTGACGTCTATAGACGTCGGTGGCGTGTTTGGCACGATTTCGTTAGACGTCTATAAACGTCCGTGGCGTTCAAAAGGTTAAGATGACGTGACGGCGATCGTTTGTCCACCGCGCCGATATTATCGTTGGTTCATTTCTACAGGTTTGTATTGGGTGGTAGTCGCGTTATCCTTTTTAATAGAAATAAAAAAAACTAGAAGGGGCTAGTTTCAACCGGCGACAATTGCTTGCTCTGCTTTTGTACGTTCGAAGGCGTCATGATTCTTTATTTGAAAGCTGATGCTTTCCGTGTGGTCCCATTGTCACCATTTCAATATCTGATGATGGGATCTTGTAGAAATCGAGGGAACTCTTCAATAAATAACAGCAGATTAACCGCGATTGTTGCTATAGCATATCTAAGCATTGTTTACAAAGGGTAACACAGATATATTCAGTAGTATTCGAAAATTCGTCCTCCAAGTAAACGAAATCGCATAAGTATTCTGCTTTCTTATGACTTTTTAGTGTTGTCAGTGTTGTTTTTAGTGTTACTACGTAAATTAACTTGACTAGTAAATCCTTCGTGGATTTGGATGACAGGAAGTTGATACTAAAAAACAAAAAAAAAACAACCGCCTTCAAAAACTAAAAAAGTGAAAAATAACTGTAGCTTTGGAAGTCGGTGGCAATACAAAACAACAAACAGAACCAAAGCCGCCGACTTCCAAAGCTAAAGTTATTTTTCACTTTTTTAGTTTTTGAAGGCGGTTGTTTTTTTTTGTTTAAAAGTTTTTTTAAAAAAGAAAGTGTCAGCTATAAAAATCCCTTTCTACGATTTGTTTACCTTTAGTTAACTACCTAAACCTTTCTAGTATAGTGTTTTGTATTGCCGCGTTGCCGGCACAGGTCACGCCGATCTACTCGAATCTCGGCGGCCGGGATGACGGTGCTCGGGTGTCGGACTTGCGGTGGACACGCGGCCATAGTAGTCCATGTACCAGTACTTCGGCGCCGTCATCTCGTTCTCGTTGACGTCCCGGTGACGGCGGCGGTGGACAAACGGCCTTAAGGTACTTCGTATTTTCTATAATAATAATACTAAGGTCTTACTCCAGGTCCTAGTGGTACTTCATCGGGCGGGAGGAAACGCCCGGGTGTCACCACTGCGAGGGTCGCCCCGAGGACACGGTCGAGCATACTCTGGCGGTTTGCCCCGCTTGGGCGGAGCACCGCCGAGTCCTCATGGCGGCTATCGGCGGCGGCGATCTCTCGCGTCCGGCACTGGTTCAGGCCATGGTCCGGAGCGAGAGGGAATGGGAAGCAGACGCCTCCTTCTGCAAAGCTGTAATGCTAGAGAAGGAGGCGGCGAAACGGGAGAGGGAAAGGAGAGTCCCACGTCCCAGCGGCCGCCGCGGTAGACGCTTCGGGCGTCGGGAGCCACGACACGACTCCCGGCCACCGTAGACGCGGGCCTGTGGGCGGTAAGCAATGGGTAGCTCACCGTCCGTACGTTCACTAACGACAGACCGTGTCAACGGCGCGTTCGTGTTCCACGCGCGCCTCAAAGAGATGTCAGCAAACTTGGAAGGGGCCACTGAGGGCCGATGCCTGCCGGGGATGCGGGTTGTTCGAAAGAGATACCGCGCCCCTGCAACGCAAAGGGCACATGAAAGGAACATAGACGGGTTTTAGTCAGTAAAAGTCTGACACTAAGGGCGGGGAAGTTATTTGATGATTTCCTGTCTATAAAAAAAAAGGTTCTAGTGGTCCTAAGCGCGACTGCTACGCTAGAGGTCTTGGGTTCGATTTCTAAATCGAGCAAAAAGTGTTATTGGGTTTTTCCAAGAAACTCTCAGTGGCAGCTCCGAGTTAGTATTTGTGCCCGGTTAATGGCAATAGGCTCGCCCTCTATTACATGGGATCTAAACATACGCGTGGAATGTGGGTGTACATTAGCACACCTTGGCCTAACCCTTCAGGGAATACAGGCGTGATGGTATTTTTATGTAGATAAATACTGCGTAGTAAAAGCACACAACTATATCACACTCTCAAATTTTTATTTTAAAAGCTACTGTTTATAACTTAAACATTCTATTCCTTAAAATACTTATTATGAACACAATATGTGTATAGAATATTTTACTTTAATTAAATTTAAGAAAACACTTTAGATTTTTAAGCATACAATATGCTTAAATATCTAAAGTGTTAAACGACTTTCGTCGCTAACTGTACGTGTGGAACATGTTTGCGTTAGTCGTGTATACAAATATTCATATTGTCCACCGTGTAGTGGACAAATATTGTTAATGTCTAATTTGATGTGGTTTCTGTATGCGTCTGACTATTGTCTGTTATAGTACGGCTTATTTGTCAGCGGAGGCGGCATTGTACAAATGTATACATGTATATGTATATATTATGTACATACATACGTTACCTACAGAATCCACTTAACATTTATTAAGCCCGCAAAATAACTTATTATATCAACGTGTTAAAAATAACAGCTATTGTTTATATTGATGGTACAGTTGACGCAGTTGTTGAGCGATTGGCTGGGTCGCTGCGTGTCGAGAGTTCAATTCCCGTATGGAACTAATATTTGTATGTGCTGTAGCCAGAAATGTTGTAAAATATTTGTGTATGTGAGTTTATATGTTTGTAAATGCACTCACCATGATAAATACTTAAGAGTGGTGCAAAGCTTTTTTTTAATTAAAACTAAAATAACAATTAACAACAAGAACACAATACAAATAATAACAATAATTGTTATTTTTTTGATGATAATAATCATGTCTTTATTAATAGCAACTAGATTCAATATTAATGTTTTTTTTTTTTATGTAATGACGTTCAAAAGTGCCTTTTAATGGCCTAATTGAAATAAATTATTTGACTTTGACTTTGACTTGACTTTGACATTCGAATCAAATCCACTGAAAACAAGCACAAAAATGGACCCAAAAATTACAAAAGTCTCCTATTGATTTAATTATTCTGAATCCATCATAAGATTAAAAAATTACCTCCCGAATCATGGAATAAACACAGAATCCATCAGCCTTCATTACAAGCTGTGAATGTTCGCGAAATATTAACATAATAACGTCATCCTGTCAATTAGCAAATTGCAAGCTTTTAAGGCTATAATTAATGAAACTGATACGGAAAATATAACATCGATAAAAGGTTCAAAGTTACATTAATGCGCCAGTATTCCTCGAAGGGTTAGGCAGAGGTGTAGGTACCATGATGTACACGTCTCACAGTCCGCTGGAATGTTTTAGGTCCCATGTAATAGGGCGAGCCTATTGCCATTAATCGGATACAGTCCTAACTCCAAGCTGCTACTGACTGTTTCGGGAGGTTCCAGCACCTCATCGGGCGGAAGGAAACGCCCGGGTGTCACCATTGCGAGGATCGCCCCGAGGACACGGTGGAGCATACTTTGGCGGTGTGCCCTGCTTGGGCTGAGCACCGCCGAGTCCTCGAGGCGGCCATCGGCGGCGGCGCCCTCTCGCGTCCGACACTGGTTCAGGCCATGGTCCGGAGCGAGAGGGAATGGGAAGCAGTCGCCTCCTTCTGCGAAGCTGTAATGCTAGAGAAGGAGGCGGCGGGACGGGAGAGGGAAAGGAGGGGCCCCCTGTGGACGTTGAGCAATGGGTAGCTCACCGTCCGTACGTTCACTGAATAACGACAGACCGTGTCGACGGCGCGTTCGTGTTCCACGCGCGCCTCAAAGAGATGTCAGCAAACTTGGATCGGGCCACTGAGGGCCGATGCCTGCCGGGACTGCGGGTTGTTCGAAAGAGATACCGCGCCCCCGGAACGCAAAGGGCACATGAAGGAACATAGACGGGTTTTAGTCAGTAAAAGTCTGACACTCCCTCCCGCCCCGCTCAGGGCGGGGGAAGTTATGTGATGATTTCCCGTCTATAAAAAAAAAAAAAGCTGCTACTGACAATTTCATAGAAAAACCCAATAACTCTTTGCTCGTCCTTGGAATTGGACCCAAGACGTCTGACGTAGCAGTCACGCTTAGGATCACTAGGCTAACGAGGCAATAAGTTACTCGTAAGTTTCAAAGTTAAGGTAGAGCGTTTAAGAAACAAACAAAAAAAATCTTCAGCTTTACTATTAACAGATAATAAACATTTTGTCACAGGATTGAGGCACATATTGCGCATCTTGTATCGGGCATATGTAACTGAATTATTACCCGACTGCGCCACAGAAAAGACAATCTATTCCCGCTGCATCAGTCGTCGTAATTTCAATTTAACGCCGAACCGCATTTGCCGATACCGATAACCCGAATGTAACACACTTTGTTATACGGAAAACATTTCCCATCACATTGTGTATTGACACGCTTTCTATTTTAGTATTATAATGTTTATCGTCTCCATTTATTAGCAGTAAAAAGCGTTTAATTTGTTTGCGGTGGTCCGGTAAAGCGGTTTACGAGCTAACGTGATTACGGCATAGATTTAACGATGCTCCTGAGATCTGGTTTGATATACACCCTTATTTATTGCCATCGACAAAGAGTTTTAACATTGTACAGAAGCGAAACTCATGTATAGTCAGCAAAGCAAGACTTTAACTTTGCTTGTATTTCTCCATAGTATAAAACTATGTCGCTTCCTTCTCACTGTACCCTTTAGATCTTTGAAATTACGTGACGGATTTAAATGATTTTATCAATAGGTAGAGTGATTCAAAAGAAAGATTTATGCGTATAGAACACTATACTACGACAGTCGGAAGCGAAAAAGCAAAGACGTTATTGAATTCGAGTGACACCGCGAGGATATAGCTAGTGCTCATTAAAAATGTCTGTGACACATGGCTTGAAGTTCACTTGCAGCCTTTCAGCTTTGCCATCGCTTATATAGTATATTCAGCCACACTCATACTAACACTTTAAAGGCTCGTGCAGACCGGATGCGTATGCGTACACGTAAGCGTAGACGTGCATGTACTGACGAACAGTATGTGGCAGGACACCGCTTGCGTAACGTGTGTACGTCTACGTCTACGCAAGCGGTGTGTCCTGTCACATACAGTTCCATACATTACAACTCAGTGGTACGTGCACGTCTACGCTTATGTCTACGCATACGCATCCGGTCTGCTCGAGCCTTAACTCAGGTAAGTATCACCGTCAGCGAAGACAAAGCAGCAACATGCTCGAAGAGCCTGTTGTGCCAACGTGCCTCAGAAAGCACGCAAAGCCGTTGGTCCTACACCTGCTCTTCCCGGCTATTTCGGATTGCCGTCCCATCGGCCTATGAGAGTTAGGGTGGAGCCAAACGAGCGTAATTTTTTGCGTTGTGAGTCGCGTAATTTCTGTCGTGTAATATCTGCTACATTCGGTTTCATACAATATTCCTGTTTCGTTCACACAGCGACTCAAAATGAGTTGTCAGTTTCTGTAGAAAGTAAATTACACGACCGAAATTCTGCGACTGACGACTCACAAAATTACGCTCGTTTGGCGTCACCCTTAGGGAAGAGAGGGTGCACTTGTCATCATCATCATCATCTCAGCCATAGGACGTCCACTGCTGAACATAGGCCTCCCCTTTAGATATCCACATATACCGGTTGGAAGCGACCTGCATCCAGCGTCTTCCGGCGACCTTTATTAGTTCGTCTGTCCATCTTGTTGGTGGACGTCCTACGCTGCGCTTAGTTAGTCCGTGGTCTCCACTCTACACTGGTGCATTTGTGCACAAGAATATCTCCTGTGACCTTGGCAATTCTGCATTAACATTAGTCGCTATTACCGGAATCAGTCTAGAGAATAAATTCAGACATTGGCCAATTTTACTGTCTTGAAAGTATAGAAAGTATCGCTTCTGTACACTTATTTATTCAATGCCATCGGCCTCCTTTTATATTTTGAATAGAATGCTGGTGTAAAGGGAATTCGTGTCAGCTGTTCTTGTAAGCAAATGTTTTTGTTTTGATGACCTAAATGGGTTTGGAGTGTCCGTGTGCTATCGTAAGAGTCGGGGCTTGATTTCCGATTGGCCTCTATTAAACTGTTCTGATTTTTGGCACCGAATATAAGTACCTACCTATTTTGTTAAGGACTTGTGTTTATGTGTTCTCTTTTCATCAGTACCGTGACTATTACGTGTTGCTTGTTTAATTGCGGCATCTAGAAAATACTACGGCGAAAGTCACATCAAAGTGGAGTACGGTAATGCTGCGCTGCGTGACGCAGGTTCGATTCTGTCACATGACAAAATATATTATAGCCTACAGATAGTGGTTCCGTTTAGATTGTTTGTGTAAGTGAGTTTATGAAGTTTATGAACAGACTTACGTTACAAGAGAAATTCCTAGTGAGGGGCAAAGGTTGTTCTTTTTAAGAAAATTAAATTAAGAAGTCTGTTTACCCTCGACTTTCAACTGACTTATGAGCTGACAGCAAAAAACAACTTTAGTATCGATAATATTTATGTTAAGTAAACATTTTAAATTTAGAATTCTTGAGTGAGTAATCTTTCTTTGTCATTGGCATGTACTTACAGAAGTTCGCAACATTTTGCACAGACCTCGTTTTTATTCTTCACACTTATAAACTTTGCTAGGTTTTTCATTAGTTCTTGCCGTGAAAGTGGCGAGGCTAGATGGATTGCCCCATTCGTCTCGACATCGGGCGTTTCTTTAATTTACACTACACTGCAGCGACAAATGAAAAACGACAATGTAACTGTGCCAAATTATTTTTTAATTTTTAACACTTTGCCCTCTCTTTCATTGTTATATAATACTTGCCTATAACTATCTTACTGCCTGCAGTAGGACACTTCTCTGCATGAGAAGCCTTTGCCCTGTCAAAGGCTTCTTCTCGTACAGAGAAGGCACGAGGATTGATCATCATGCTTGCTAAAGGTAGATTGATTAGACTTTAATTATCACCCAGGTCTTCTTTATTTTTCTTTTCCAGGAGGTTTCCTCAGTCAGGGAATCTGTTACTATACTTAAGCTAGCTATGAATTAATATTTCACGGGCCGTCACGCTATTTTTAGTCACTATTTTCATAAAATCACCCGTTTATTGGTTATTTTTAATTGTCTACTTCATCTTTTCGAATCGATCGTTTAAGAAGAATTTTCTTTTTTTTTTTTAATTATAAACATTGCCCCTGTAGGTGGCCGTGTTCATCGCGATATCAGTAGCGTTTTTAATGTCCTCCTAAGTGCAGGTATAGGGACACCTTGGGCACATTGGGCAAGTAGGGCATCCTACAGTCAAGATCACTACACTCGAGAGAAAAATGCCTAGAGAAAAATAATATTTTATACTCAAAAATGATATACATAAAGCCTATTTTAAAACAAAAAGAACCAGCAGAACACTTATGACAGTTCACAAGTCGTTTCATTAGTTCCCTAGGACTAAGGTCTAAGACGGATTGCTACCATTCGTCTCCATATTGGGCATTTTCTTTAATTTTGTCCGTTACTTCGCCGTGCGACCACTATTTGTTACTTTATCAATGTCAGGCTCGGCCTAGGAAACCCACTGTGGGTGGTAGTTCGATCGTGAGGTTCTTTAGTGTGGTAAAGATTACCGTCCCTTCCTTAGTGACTTGGGTTCTATCAAATACGATCTATGTCAATGATTTATATATTATGCATTTTTGCATGAAAGCCAATTCTACACAATAATAATCTATATACATATAATAAAATCGTAACGATGCCAATTCTGTACATTCAATATTTTTTTCAAAAAGTAGTTGCTACAATGTTAAGTACATTGTACTGAACCCAAAACAATAGTTTTTGGAATTTTTGTTTGTTTATTTGTTTGTTTGTATGTATGCGCGTAACTTTGTAACTCCTACACCGATTTGAACAAAACTTTTTGTCGTATGTTGGCAGTAACCTGGGCTATAATCTTAGGTACACTTCATCAAGCTATGTCACATAGGGGTTAGGCAGAAACAGTATGCACACTCTTAACTTAACAAATACTGAACCGACATGCACATATTATCTTTTTGCTTTATGTGAATATAGTCCTGCTTGCAAGATTATGATGACACAGTGTGACGTGACGTGACGTGTAGGTCAACGTGAGCGAAGCCGCGGGCAACAGCTAGTGTTCAATAAATAGACTCATCGGTGGCTGCCGGTCAGAACTAATGGGTAAATTACCGATTAATAAATCATCACTCTAGTTGAGTCTACCGTTTGTGAATAAAAAAATTGGTACGTTAAATAGACTCAGCGACAAGATGGATATTTAGAATTCCAAAATCGTCTACAAAAAAAAATATACCTATATATTTTGTTGTTGGTTCGTTTTGAGAATCACTAATATAGCTCCTCATTTTGGTGCACGATGCAATGCATTTCTAAAAATGCATTGCACCTTGCATTGCATTTTTATGTCATTGGATACTAAACAATCCCAGGGCCGCCCGGCTGTTAAGTGGTCGCCGCTACTTATAGACATCTGCAATACCGGAGGTCTTGCAAATGCGTTGCCATCCCAGAGACAAAGTTGATATGCATATGTCTGTATATATCTCTTACTGACTAAAACCTATCCGTGTTCCTCCTAATACTCTTTGCCTTCCAGACCGTGTCGACGGCGCGTTCGTGTTCCAGGCGCTCCTCAAAGAAATGTCAGCAAACTTGGAAGGGGCCACTGAGGGCCGATGCCTGCCGGGGCTGCGGGTTGTTCGAAAGAGATACCGCACCCCCGGAACGCAAAGGGCACATGAAGGAACATAGACGAGTTTTAGTCAGTAAAAGTCTGACACTCCCTCCCGTCCCGCCCAGGGCGGGGGAAGTTATTTGATGATTTCCCATCTATAAAAAAAGGCCTTGCAAATGCGTTGCCATCCCAGAGACAAAGTTGAAATGTCCCATGTGTCAGACTCTTACTGACTAAAACCACTCTGTGTTCCTAATACTCATTGCCTTCCAGGGTCGCGGTAACTACTTCGAACAAACTCCGCAACCTTGACTGAAAGATACATAGTGAATTAAAATTCAGCCGGTATTTGCTATATTAACTTGGCAACCAAGAACTGCTCTAAAGTTCCGTTTCTGGAGCAATAATAAAGCCATCAAACGATTATTATTATATTGTATGTAGGTATACAAGAGTCCTTGCCAGTTCGAAACTATTGTTATTGGTTCAGACGCAGTGAAACAAGTTTGTTCGAATTATTAGTAGTTCAATATAATCGCGAACTGAGGTGTTAGACTCTCTTCTGTAATGTTTGTACAATAAATTATGGACGAAAGTATATAAACTCGGACTAATAGATCTGCTGAGCGTAGGTGTTCGATTCTAGTTCCTGGTTCCTGAGTTCGATTCTAGAGCCGGCAAAGTTTTATTGGGGTTTTCAACAGTCCGGAGAAAGCACGTAAACCCTTTGGTCCAGTTTTCATTTGTAGATTTTAATTTTGACTTTGATTTTGCATAGGGCTTGAAACCAATTTTTAGGCACCCCAAAACATGTAAATCAGTATTGAACATACTTCCAAGGACGCTTTTGCTTCTAGAATTAAGATTTTGAAAAACGAATGGAATAAAGTGTTTATGCCCGCCCCCACATACTTAAAAGTCAGTTACTACCAAACATTTAAAAAAACGTCTTAAAACGAATGTAATTAATACTATTTTTCCTTATTATTGAAAGCTGCAATTTCACAGACTAGACTAATATCAATAAGTACTAATATCGTTTACCATGGGTGCAGCAAGTCTTCGCCAAAAAGTTATGGCCGCGTGACTTGTTCCTATAAAAACTATTTAATTCTGCAAACAACTTCGGTCTGCATAGTACATCGGGTGGACCGAGAAGGGAGCCTCATAAACATGGATGAAAAGGAACCAAGGAGTGCAATTTGCAGTAAACATGTCTTGGTGGTAGGAGGGAAAAGAATGGGTGCAGTATAAACCAAATTACTTCAAAGTCCAGGAATCGATTGACAAAACAAGTTATGGACTATTTTAAACTGACTTCAAAAAAGGAGCAGGTTCTGAACTTTATCTAGCTTTTCCCTACGACTTTGCCTGCGTTAATTTTCTTTCAAATTTCTTTTTTTTGTCACTGTGATTATAAGCCACTAGCTATGCAGCATTCAGAGATAAGGTCGCTGTCTGTTACCGACAAAAATAAACGAAATTGAATTGAATTGAAGCAGGTCACTTCTTCAATTCAATGCGACTACAGGCAAAAAAAAAATGAACACTTTAGCTTTATGATACTATGTGATAATTAAAAGGTTACCTCAGTTTTGGCAGCAATACTTTTAAACGTATACTTGTGAGTAGTCTTCTTCTTAGCGTTTCGATGACAAACTATACCGTTGGCATACTATATTGTTGCAGCCCAGAATTTGGCCACTTTGACTGCGTTGTCGGTGGCAGCCATTAAATCTTCCTGCGTGCAGCTGTTAGGGCACGTAGGGCACGATGTGAGGTGGGCCATCGTTTGTGCTATACCGCACAAACAGCTCAAGTCACTACCGTCACCGAATCCCCACCTAAACAAGTTGTCTTTGCTCCGACCGACCGACCGAGTAGTGATATATATATATGTCACCGGAAAATAACAAGATCCGTAAGTTTATCAATTTACTAGGAAGTTTATAAACTTTCGTAAGATTCTAAACGGGAGATAAATTGTAATATTTTACGTCCACATTTTCGTAAATTGATAAACTTACTGAACTCACTCGTAAAATAATAAGTAAGCAGTAACCAAACGCTACGCGCGATCTGATTGGTTGGCGGTCACGTGTCACTTCTCCTTCCTCCTATGGACACCAGCATTGCCACTATGAACATTGACCAATCAGAGAGCAGTGTGTTATTTTACGTATTTCAAAGATCGTATATTTAAAAGAGTTTCTGTGATTGGTCGAACCATATAAAATCTTACGAATAGATATTCGTTAGTTTATAAATTTACCGTATGACGTCGGAAATTGATAAATTTACGAAAATGTGGACGTAAAATATTACAATTTATCTCCCGTTTAGAATCTTACGAAAGTTTATAAACTTCCTAGTAAATTGATAAACTTACGGATCTTGTTATTTTCCGGTGACATATATACCATCACGCCTGTATTCCCCGAAGGGTTAGGCAGAGGTGTACCAATGTACAGTAAGCGCTCAGAAATGCATACCCCCGCTAAGGTTCACTTTCCTATGAACACGGGCGCGATCCAGTCAGCGCGTGCGCATGTGTGTTTACGAGTGATGTCTCAACATTCCACAGATAACACACACTAATGAACCATCGTCGCACTACGCGAAATGGCATTATATTTCTGTTTACCGTACGAGTCCTACCCGACGCGCGACGTATTCTTACCATTGCATTGCTAAATTTCGCATAATTATAACATGTCCTGGCAGTTGGTTTAGATAAGAAAGGGTTTACGATCATTGAATTCCGAGTTCAAATCTTATACTATGTGTGGCTGTTTTTTGTTTCTTGAAACCATAATAATGTTAGGCAAAATCTTTTTCTAGGTTTATGTTGAATTATTACGTATTCATGCTTGTTATTTATTTTTTATAAGAAGCAAATATTAGTTATTGTATTATTTATTTAACTTTTTATGTGATTTTATTTTAACTTTTTGTAATTGGAAGTAGGAAAAAAAGGCGAGCTGTGTGATAACAAAAATTTATTTTTAAAATTAACAAACTTATGAGAATTGTAACGTCACATTCCTACCGAAATAAAAGAAGTTCTCTTGTAACTGTTCATAAGATTTTTTGTTGAATACCCACTTAGTCAATAAAATTCATAATAACATAATAAGAGAAGGATATTTTAATAACACAAATAAATTTGGTGATGCTCACGTATTAAGTTTCTGAATTGGTATTCAGCAGAGTTAATTGAAAACTAAACTATAATTCAGACTTTATGAACAGGTTTTTTTTATGTAACGTCACAATAAACTTAGTGAGGTAATAGTTTAATAATTCGTTTTCTTGATGAAAAGAAGATTGAAACTAAACCTCAATTTAAGATCATTAAATAACTATCTACGAATATATAATATAATTATGACTAAATATTTAGTTACACCGTCTAATTATTAAAACTAAAACATCCAGGTTATTAAAATGTTGCATAACACCGTCTAATACTTCTTCATAAGTAGCACTGTTGCACGCCATCCCCACATATTAAAAACGAAACGTATTTTTTCTGGTTTATGATGCATGCAGCTGTTGTTGTAAACAGTATGTTATCCAGTGCGAAACCACCAAACTTAATCCACTTCGCTGTTGAGTAGGTAGGATAGGCTATCTATCCTCTTCCTCGTGTTTCTTGCTCCGGAGACTAATAATAGTATTCCTCTAAAACAACAAAAAAAGTAATTTTAGGCATTTATAACAAAATACTAAAGTGACTTAATTTTTTATATAATTTAATAATATTTATTTAATATAACAAATTTTAATATTTAAAACTATTTATTTATAAATTCCATAATAAACACATTTTTTTGGCGTCATTATATATTTAAAAATCAATAATAAGTATTAATCGAAATGCCACCAAATAATTTTAGGTATCTTAGGTATAAATTTCAAATAAAAGTTTAATTTACAATTCGTTAATATAATACTCACATTCAGTCAGGTTTCATAAGATATTAATTGGGACCACTTTTATGCAGCCCAATAATAGTCGCCCTCGCCTCAGTAATATTATTTGCCTGCGTTTCGAGAATACTTACAATACCACTACGAGTATCTATTAAATCACTCGTTACTAACCAACAACCACAACCAAACGACAACGCTCATTCCAATCAAGTTAAATATGCACAAAACTCATGTCTACCTCACAGAAATCTAAATTCTTTATTAGTTTTATAGAAAACTAATAAAGAATTTAGATTTCTGTAAAAGGTAAGGTAGGTAAGGGTTTTCTGAAAGGGTTGTCATAGGACTACCCTTTTAAATTTACGAAATGTGTGAACAAAGCGAACAAGCTAAAGAATATTATATTTCTGTTCATTTCTTCAAATTGAGTAAAAACAAAAAGACAAAAATAATGTGAGATTCGAACTCGCGGCTCATTGATTAACGCCGTAAACTGGGCGCGCTTAACCGCTAGACCATTTTGTCTCATGTAGAAATGTTGAAATTATGAACTACATTCACAACGATGATACATGTGTCTATTCTTGAAAGTAAAAGGTCGTAAGTCAAACTAAACGTCAACCTAATACGTTTTGAGATTGGGTATGGACTTTTGGTCGCCACTGTACACCCACAGTTCGCCGGTATATTTAGGTCCCATGTAATAGGGGGCGAGCCTTTTGCCATTAACCGGGCACAAATCCAAACTCCGAGCTGCTACTGAGAATTTCATAGAAAAACCCAATAAAACTTTTTGCTCGACCTGGGAATTGAACCCGGGACCCCTTGCACAGTAGTCGCACTTGCGACCACGAGACCAACGGGGCAGTTCAGGGGAGTAGTGATTGAAAATGATAACCATATTTGACTATGATGTCCAATTATTTTAACGTTTTGATTGTTGTGTACTAGCTGTATTTATAAATTGGATGAAGTAAACATAAATTAATAAAGTTAAAAGGTTAAAACATCGAATTACACAGATTATTTTCCTTGATCAGAAAAGCTTTTATAGTGTTCTTTTAAAATTCATCCGTTATCATATGAACCTATAGCCATCCCGTGCTGAACCTACTAAACCAAAGAGCGTCATTCATCCCGGTCCTGGGCAGCCCGCATCCATCCGCTGCCCGCCACCTTTTTTAAATCGTCGGTCCACCGTGCAGCAGATGCGTGCAGTGAGATTAGAATATTGTGGTTACTTGGAGCGCGAAAGGAAGTGTCAGACTCTTACTGACATTATTGTCAGTAAGAGTCTGACACTTCCTTTCCTTTCCTATCCGTGTTCCTCCTAATGCCCTTTGTGTTCCAGGGCCGCTGTGACTCCGCAACCTTGGATAATTCTGGTCGTGGTGATATTTTCTTGGCAAACCATTCAAGGCACAGTAATATTAAATAGGTCAACGTATGTTCTAGTTTAAAGTTTGGAAGTAGGTAGGTAACTACTTATAAACATGCCGTTTATTTGATCAATGTAATGGAAATTAATTTCCTTAGCGCCCACGTGTTCATGTAAGTAAGAACGTATAGATACTAACACACATTTAAGTAAGGATAATTAACGTCTGATTAATTTAGAGATATAATACGCTCATAAATGTTAACTTATTGAATAAAGACTCATCATCATCTACTTAGCCTTTTCCCAACTATGTTGGGGTCGGCTTCCAGTCTAACCGCATGCAGCTGAATACCAGTGTTTGACACGGAGCGACTGCCTATCTGACCTCCACAACCCAGTAACTGAGAAACACGATTCCTTTTGGTTATACTGGTTGTTTGCTTGGTTATTGAATAAAGACTGTATTTGTAAAATAGTAGTTCATGGTAGGTTCAAGGTCCACCTTCAAACCATTCAAGGTGGGTTCAAGGTAGGTTCAAGTATAAGTCGTAAACAGTCGTACAGTTTAAGTACTGTTCGGTTAAAAATAGATTTCATAGATTTAAATACTTCGAAAAGATTCGAAAGTTGATGTGGTGTGGTGCATTTTGGCAAAACTAACAAAACTTATTAATAATGTAGGCAGCCCAAAAACCGCTTCAATAATAAAGCATCATACTTAACAAACGTTAAGCAAAAATTAATTGATAATATAAATTATAAAATACGTACCTACGATTAAACAAAGGGGTAGTCAACCTTTTCTCAAAAAACACAACACGAAACACGATAAGTACATCACACACAGAATAATATTATTATACTACATTTTGAGGAAGGTAATTTTATTTAGTGATCCTTTCATTATAATTTTATTTCATGTAGTAACCATAGAAATAATGAGATCTACACAGCGCCGGATGATAACAAAGTTATTATATTTTATAACGAGGGTAGTTACTTCCTGCTTTGTAGAATTATTTTTGGGTCTAAATAAAACAAATATCTGTCTAGCATACCCTTTTGTTTGTACCTAACTCGTTAAAATGTCCATTTTAAATTAATGGTATCCTTCGCGGTTAGGTTTTGACATTTTAGTAGTTTGTTTGCTGTTGTTATGTTATAAGTTAAAGTTAATTAAGTTGGTAGGTGATTAAATCTAGATTAACATTAGATAAATACAAGTATAACTTTGTGAATCCACTTGCGTAATGGAACAATGATTTTTCGTAAAGACAATTACGGGAAAAGACATTTGCGCCAAAAGACACTTACGCGAATTCACTTGCGCGAAACACACAAAATCCTCGCAAGTAAATCATATCCAATTATATAGGTTATCTGCCTTCCTACTTTGAGATTCTATTACTGTACATTCAATATCGCATTTTTTTTATATTTATTCGATAAGTATATTATTATTATTAACATCAAAACTCGTAACAACACCATTACACGTTGATACACCTATCAGAGAAAAAACCAGACAATTTTCTCTTTCGAAACACAAAACCTCACTACATTATTTTCCCTGTATTACCTCATCAAACTGAATGGCCACCTTTCAATGGCGATAATCAAAGCTTATACAAAAAAAAAAACAAAATGGAGTATCAAATATCAATACTACGACATGTCCGTATCCGATACGGCAGTTTTCAATTTAGGAAATCCGTGTACATATGTATACTTTTTGTTGCTGTGTACTGCGTGGATTATGAGGCTGTATCCACTAGATAGTGATACTAGTTGACAGTATTTTAGAAATAGATAAAATGTTGTCAACCTATGATGAGCCGAATGCTGTTTTCATGTTCAGCTTTGTGGTAAATGCAAATGAAATACATTAATCTGTATAGGTATTACAAAAATTTTTTCAACGTGTCATTTTAATGTTTAATTGTTATAATAAAAAGTCTAATTATGATCTTGATTATTGTAATTATTTTTTATAGACCAGGGCCGACTATACTTAAATAACATACTTCAGGTGCTTAAAAGATTCAAGATAAAGGAACGAATTTAAAATAACGGCGTTTATCATTCCATCTCACTCGCTCGCTATGCTGTGTGAGTGCAAGGGCACGATAAGCACCTTTGTTTGGCCGCCATTTTTTATTTATTTCTTTAATGGTGCGAGGTATTTTATACTATTAAAGAATGTTACATTATGGTGGTCTCTCTGATGATATTCATTTAATTCCAAGAATATTCGTGATTGTATTTTAGTGCCAGCATGTCAAAGCTTTACCGATCACGGTCCGTGCACTGGCCATATGGACCAGGGATTACCGATATGAAACTTGACTGAATGAAATCGTAACATGTCGATACCCGTTTTGCGGGATTTTAAACGAAGTGGGTAGCCGAACAAGTTTCCGATGTAATATTGAAAACATAAATAACTTAACTAAACTTTATGTCGAGTCAGTCAAAAAACGATTCAAAATTACATGTTTAAGTATGCATTATGTAAATAGTGTATATTGGTTAAATAAATGTTACAATTGACTCAGTGTTGTAATAGAGTGCCTAGCCTTGGGTCTATTATTTATTGGACTTCCTTGAAAATATCAATTTTACAAGCGAACAATGTTTCTACTAGTTGACCAATAAAAACCACTATCGCTAATGACAACCCGAAAAGCACGTGAATTCTCAGAACAGTCTTTTAGAGAAAATATTGAACACGAATTTTATAGAATACCTACTACCTAGCTTATGTAGCTTATGCCCGCGAAGTTTGATTTTGGAAGTCAAAATCAAATCCCTTCTGCTGACTTCTCCTACCCATAAACTACCTCCTTGCCAAATTTCAGTTTCATAGGCCAAGTGGTTTACGAGTGAGTTAGAGACCTTTCGCTTTTATGATATAAGATTAATTTATTTCAGGTCAAATTTCGCCATATTTTTAAAAGTAGTATACATAAGTTTTTTATCCGTGGAATAAAATAGAAAACTCAGTTTTTGTGTGAAAAATAAAGAAAAAACGTAAATTTGTTAGCAATTTTAAAGTTAGTAAGAAAACGTAAGTATGAAAGTTTGGTGAAGTTTGGTGGTACTTTAATTACATTTTCACCAAATTTTCAAGTATCATTGAAAAATGTATATGCCTTTCCATAAATCCTATTAACTTCCCCTTACAGTTCCTTCCAATAACCAATATCAATTAGCTTTTCAATTCAAAACCTTTCGCAATGCAAACTGTACTAATATCCCAAGGATTAACAGAATCTGTCAACACGAATGCCAGTGGCCTCCAGACCCCAGTATTGTTATTAAGATAACAGCCGACAGTCCTGTGAACGATACACGTATAGCTAAGTGATTGTGGCTCGTGTACAGGGCTACGGAACCGTTACGGAACGGGAGCGAACGGAAGGGGAGTTGTGGTTCAGTATTAAAAGTAATTTGTCGGAGGTAAGGACTTTTAGGCAGTACGATTTTTATTTCGAGTTTTTTATTACACACATACCATCACGCCTGTATTCAATTGAAGGGGTTAAGCAGACGCGCACCAATGTACACCCACAGTTCGCCGGTATGTTTAGGTCCAATGTAATAAGGGATGAGCCTATTGCCATTAACCGGGCACAAATCCTAACTCCGAGCTGCTACTGAGAATTTCATAGAAAAACCCAATAACTTTGCTCGACCTGGAAATCGAACCCAAGACTTCTAGCGTAGCAGTCGCGCTTAGGACCACTAGGCTAATGAGGCAGGTAAACTTTTTTTGTTCGAGAGGAAAACGAATTGAAGTTATTGGGGCAGAATAGGCGATAACCCTACATAGTAAGTAGGTACTCTATAATTCAGTAAAGATATACTCGTATGTACTTACAGTCTGTAGATTTTTTATTTGTATTTCTAATTTTATAATCATACTAATTTTATATACGCGAAAGTTTAGATAGATTAGTTACACAATCACGGCAGAACGACACAACGGGCCTGGTTAATATTTGGCACAAAGATAGATTTTAGTCTGACATAGTACTTAAATTACTTTTTTATCAATATGTAACTCGTAAATTTAATAAGATACAGTAATAGACACACAGAATGTAACAACAAAAGTCAATTTAGATTTCTTAACACTTAATATTTTAACCAAGATTAAAATAAACTTTCAGCTTTTACACTGTTTTATTTCTTGTCGAATTTAGACATAACAGAGATAATACACTTTCGTAATAGACTGTACCTACTCAAAGAACACTCCACAACAATTCTGTGGTTCCGTGTACTTTGGAAAGACTCGATTCAAGATTATATTTTTAGCTGCTCCGAGTTTGGTTTACCAATCAATTTACAAAACTTTAAGATGAAGCAAATATTCATTAACAAATTGGAAATGTTTCAAACTTGTCGGAGTTCTCAATTAAAATAGAAACTAACCTAACTAAACAAAACTGTGGTGAAAGTTATATACTCATTTATTTGATATTATATAACCAGACTACTGTAATCTATATGTTTATTTATATATTATGTATAACGTTTTGTAGGTACCGTGGTGGCTTTGGCTGGATTAACGATATTCGACCTTATTGTAATAATTTATCTATACTCAACAACAACAACATATGCCTGTGGGAATACAGGCGTTATAGAAGGGTTAAGCAGAGGTGTATCAATATACACCCACAGTTCATAGGTATATTTATGCCCAATGTAATAGGGGCGAGCTTATTACCCTTAGGGCCTGCGCCCACGACCGAGAATCGGCCCGATAATCGGCCCGATTATCGGGCCGATTCTCGGCTGTTTCTTCTAGCCGGCGAAGAAATCTGTCAAAAAAACGGTCCGATAATCGGGCCGATTATCGGTCGTGGGCGCAGACCCTTAACCGGGCACAAATCCTAACACCGAGCTGCTACTGACAATTTCATAGAAAACCCTAATAACACTTTGGTCGACTTGGGAATCATACCCAAGACCTCTATTGTAGCAGTCGCGCTTAAGACCACTAGGCCAACGAGGCAGAAACGAGGCATATTCAACCTTATAATAATTTATCAATACTTATGTACCAATTTTACAGCGAGGTAATCGAAACTCTTACTAAAAGTATTGATTAAAATTTTATGGTGTTATGAATTACGGGTAGAAGGCTGTTCTATACATTTTGACTGTGTAGGTAAACCTATTGCATTTTTCTACGGAACAGCTATAATTTTTGACAGTTGTTTTTTTTTATAACTGACGATTACCTAAGTTATTGCTAAGGGGACTCGAGTCATGTACCTACTGAATCCGCGGTAAAAGTTTTCGTTACGATGACCTTTTAAAATAGTATGTATTTTGAAACAATACTACGATGGAACAATACTGCGATGAAACAAGTGTTTTCTCAAAGTTTTAACAGATATTTCAGTAGAAAATTGCTTCCAAATTTTGCTTACTTACCGTAACAGATTGATGCTCATGATTGTACCTACGTATCGTATCGCATCGGATCGTTTTAAATAATACCTAATTGCTAGGTGTATTGTTTTCAGAAAACACTAAAAAAACATGATATTAAATATCAAATTGTTGTTTAAAATTGAGCTTTAGTATTTATTTTCACAATTCACTTTAAAACGCATCAAAACTTTAAAATTACAAAGTGTTCGTAGTCCACTAAATGTATCTATTCTAGCGCGTTAATAGTACCTTTTGAAAGGGGGCAACTAGATAGCTCTTATTTCTTGCATAAGTTACGTTTAAAAGTATTTTTTAATGGTCTAATTGAAAAAAAAAACATTGACTTTTGACTTTATGTAAAGCTAGCGGTTCACAGCTCACTTTACCTAAATACCAGTACTGGAATATATTTTTCTAAGACCAATGGTATTCATAAACATCTGCTGAGAGTATACTTTAATTCTGTCAATAACTAAAAGTGTTATTAAGGTGGGCTTAACAATATTTTTCTGTCAATTTGCTATATGTGACACAATGAGACATGATCAAAAAAAAACCCGCATAAGTGTCCAACATAGATGATTAACAATTTTTTTTTTCAAACCACAAGTGCAATGACAGAAAGAAAGAAAATTTACTCAACTTACTCTCAGACCAGATACATCAAGTATCCAAATAAAGCGAAAGTCTCACACAACACGAATTAATAATACAACTCCAATTGAACATCACCGAGCCAGAGCATTAGCTACACCGAAAACAACGTGGTTATTCGCAGACAAAACAAATGAACGAACTAAATACCAACGTACAGGAACATTTCTCCAAAAACCGGTATATAATTTTAATTAAAGAATGTTACAGAGTAGCGCTGCTTTTGCATTATACGAGCAACCAACTATCAGGTCGCGGTTGCACCAAACTTTTGTAATGGATACAATGGAAAACGTATGGACTGGTTTTTATGTCTGTTTTACTATCGCTTTTGACGTTTTTATTCGCATGAATTATGACACAATATGCAATGGTACAAGAGACCAGTGTCATCAGAGTTACGTCATATTAGTATGCCTGAAATGTATACTTACAAGCTTCAATGCTGTGTCTTTTTTCATGTATGAGTTATGAAAGGTCACTTACGTTCATGTGTGATAATAGATTTTCATATATGTTATACCGCAAAGTTCTCAAATGGAGATCACGCACCGGCAAGTGCAGCGTAGGACGTCCATCCACAAAGTGGAAGAACGACATGATTAAGACCACAGGAAGACGCTAGATGCAGGCCGCTTCCAACCGGTCCTTTTGGAAATCTATGGGAGATGCCTATGCCCAGCAGTGGACGTCCTGTGGCTGATGTCATAATGATGATGATATGTTTTACAGGATATTGTTAAAAACCAACAGACATTATTGCCTAACACTATTTAGGGATCATCATAAACCACGTAAAAAGCAGTCATCACTCTCGGACCCAAATTAATATCTTTTATATCTGATACCTGAAAAATAGCCCAGCATTTAAATTATTTTGCATGCATGTGCGTATATTTTTGGTAGGTGTGCCTGTGTCAGTGATGTTAAAATGGCGTAGGTCTGACGACTCTGGGCTCTTAGTATACAATAGTGGAATTGTGTAGTTAAAGACTAAAGAGAGAAGAGGGAAAATAATAGTTTTGTTTATTTATTTAACTTGATTTCTTTACTGAAGCTTATCCACTATCCAGTACTCAGAAGAGCATGCTGCTGGTCATCATTTTCTGCTTAGCCTTTTCCCAATTAAGTTGGGGTCGGGTTCCGGTCATACATCTATATCTATACATATAATAAAATTGTAGCGATGTCAAAACTGTACATTTAATATTTTTGGAAAAAAGTAATTGCTACGAGGTCGGGGAATGATTCCAAAGCCGAAAATATAATTTTTAAAATTTTTGTCTGTTTGTCTGTTTGTCTGTTTGTTTGTGAACGCATCACGCAAATACTGCCGGACAGATTCTGTTCAATTTTTGTATATATATTCCACATAAGCCAAATTTGACCGTAGGCTATAAATTATCACGCTATCTACTTTGGGGGATGAGCAATGTTGCATTATGTTTTATTCTCCTACAGATTACGACGGGTTTACAAAAAGACGAGACAAAATATAAGAATACTTTTGATAGCTGGGGATTGAACTGCTGAAATTATTATCATCACGCTATACCTTCAAGGAGCTAAGCTGACAATTATGGCAAACTAGAACGGCTATTTTGAATCTTTTCGTATCGAAGTATTTGGTCTAATGGTTCGATGACCGCTTTCCAAATCGTTGGGCTTGAGTTCGATCCCCAGAGACTGTTTTTCTTTTTGTGATTTTTAAAAATCTTTTTTGCATGCTAGAAGATTTCCAAACAATAATAAAATAAAAGTAGGCATTCATCTGCCATAACACTTAGCTTTCTTATTTTTTCAAAACTTTTATTATTTTAGGAGAAAATAATGACTATACATAGTTACACACAACAGCATTGACGTCAAAACTGTTATGATATGATAGTAGAGCAGAAAGTATACGTATTACTGTAGAATCTTTGTCTGTTTGACTTTAATTTTGACAAAATAGTCTTTAAAAATGTCGGGCCAACATATTGCTGTTTATTATTACGCGATTTGAATTCTTCTTCTTTTCGCATCGATGATTCGCCATTTTTTTTAAACGATGGAAAATCATCAAATGGCTTCTTCTGCTCTGGGCGGGGCGGAAGAGAATGTCAGACTCTTACTGACTAAAACTCATCTGTGTTTCCCCTAATGTCCTTGGTGTTCCACGGCCGCGGTGACTCTTTTCAACAAATTCCGCAACCTTGGCAGACATTAACCCCAGCGTGCCCTGTCTACAGTGCTGACGTCTCTCCGAGGCGCGCGTGGAACACAATGCGCCGCCGAGACCGGGATCGATGATACCACTAACAATAATTTACACCAGTTGATACATGTGCACTGGATGCCAGACGGGTCTATAATGCCACATTTTGTCAAATTGTGTCTGCAGCGGCCTACTTAAGTGCACAGCCGATTCATTGCCTTTCAGATACTTCACTGAAGTACTGAACCAGGAGACAGGTAGTCTCACAGCTTCAAGTAGCCATGAGGTGGTCCTCATGGCTACTTGAAGCTATGTTAAGAGAGAAGTTGATTGGGAAGGAAGATATCCACCAGGATATCTTCCTTCCCACAATCAACTTCTCGATTTGGGTGGTAGGTTTCGTAACAAATAGTTAGGCTTTTTGTAATAAATAATGGGGTTAGGTAAGCATTAGTACATTATGTTTATTTTTCTTGAACATTTTACCGCGGGATTGCTATAAAATACATACAATACGGCAGATTAGTTAAATAATGTATGGAAATGGCTAATTGGCTATTTTTAATTGTTTTAAATAAAGTTAAAAGGTTTACTGTTTAATGAAAGCCAAGTAAGTTATTTTGTGTGAGTTCCATCTCCATTGATTGTTACTTTTTGTCATTCTTTTAATATTTTTTTTTTGATACAAAATAGGTTTAAGCATAACTAAGAACCTTTTTTTTTTGTTGCCTGGTTCGAAAATCCTCATGGATGTCCACCGCCCTGGGAAGGGCGGAGGGGTCTGTCAGACTTCTTACTGTCTAAAAACCACCCCAGTGTTCCATTCCCACACTTACGCTTTGGATCCCGGGAACGTACGCGCCTCCCACGATCCCCGACTGGTGCTGACCCGACACTGCGGGCCTCCTCAGGTCAGGGGGGGGAGTGAGGTGTTAGACTCCCCCCGCAACGTCAAAGAGGGGCGCGCGTGAAACACTACGCGCCGCCACCTCGGGTCCAGTTGAAGAGAGGGCGACGGACGTCCCCAACTCCGCCACCCCTGGACCCATTCAGGGGGGCCGGAAGAGGGCGTTGTCCGCCCTCCACCGACGCCCGGTGCGCCTGCTGCGGGCCGAAAGAGAGGTTGTGATCTCTCTCTCCCTTTCCGCAGCCACCTTCTGCGAGATGACCGTTTCGCAGAAGGAGCGCCACCGCGTTCCAGGACTCATCGCTGCCGACCATCGAAGTGACTACGGCTGACAGCCACAGGTCACTGCCTACTTCTGATATTAGGGCACGGCGCGTTTCTTCCCAAGCGTTACACTCTGATAGCGTATGCCGCGCCGTGTCCTCCCGGCAGTCCACGCAGTGGTGACACCGAGCGTCCGGCTCCCTATTAATGCGACACAGGTATTTCCCGAAGATTCCATGTCCCGAGAGCACCTGCGCCGCCCGAAACGTTAGGGAGCCGTGCCTTCTCCGAGCCAATCCACCAGAACAAGTGCAAGATTTAATAGTACGAACAGAACGGAATTTGACTGATTGGTCCACAAATTCTAGCTTCGCTAAGAATATTTTTCTCGTGAGTAAAAAAACGGCACCGCAGACAACTTAAAGAGTTACAGTATGCTCAGACTCAGGTACTCTCCGGACACGGTTGTTTCAAGAGTTGCGGATGTGGCAAGAGGACACGTCTGGGTGTTATCTCTGAGATGTTCACCATCATCATACAGCATACGGTGGAGGTTTGCTCTGCTTGGGAGGAGCACCGTCGTGTCCTCATGGTGGCGATCGGTGGCGGTGATCTTTTGCGTTCGGCAATGGTTCAATCCATGGTCTGAAGCGAGGGCTATTGGGAAGCAATCAGCTCCTTTTGCTAAGCAGGATTACACACAGTTCCTGTTGATAGCGAAGAAGAAGGCGAAACGCATGATTAAAAAGCCAATCTCACGCCCTGGCCGCCGCTACAGAAGGGGGCATCCCGGGCGTTGGGAGTCGCAGGGAGATTCCCGGCTACCGCAGGCGCGGGCCTGCGGTCGGCGAGCGTTTGGTGGCTCGCCGTCCGAAGAGAACCAGACCCGGGTCGACGGCACGCTGTATTCTACGCTTAAACAGATCAGAACACGGGGTCCATTAGGGCCACCAAGGTGCCAAGGTTGCGGATTTACTACGACAGAGTTACTACGCGGCTCTGGAACGCTAAGAGCATTAAGGGGAACACGGATGGGTTTTACTTAGTAAGAGTCTGACCATCTGACTGTGAAGAACTCATATGATTACTACCCATGCTTAAATAACAAAGTTTACCGCACCTAATAACCACCTCGACTCTTCAAACAAGTGTTGGACTTTTTATCTGAAAAGATTTTTCTTCTTATAGGTAGGTACTATAAACGAAAAACATCTACGTGCTTCAAAATTAACTTCTAAATGGACATATATTCTGAAGATTACCGTAATTCTGCCAAAGATAAAGGGAAAAATTTACCTCTCTATAAGAAGTAAAATTTTGCTTAGCCTTTTAATAAGTTTAATGCTAACTGTTTTTGTCTATACTTTTTCCCAAAAAACATAACATTAATAACACGAAGCTAAGATTCTGTTGCCAGTTGCTCTGATAACAAGATTTATTTCTACGGTCTTGATTTACTAGACAAATCGAAGCTAAAATGTAAGGTATAATGTTAAAGGTAAATGGTTCGAAAGAAAAATAAGTAAATTTTGACACCACACCATAGTATTTTGTAAAGGGATAGTAAAGCCATCATACATAGGCTGGGTTTTAGACCCAGGTATGACGTAAGCCCATTACTAACTGGCCACAAATCCAGACTCCGGGGGTCTACAGACAAATTTCCAAAACCCACAAGCGTAATATTAGCAGTCACCTTAGCAACCAACGACATGCTTGGAAGATTATGATGACATAGTCACTTAGGTAAACGTGAGCGAAGCCGCGGGCAACAGCTAGTACTCAATATACATTCATATATCATCACGCCTGTACTCCCTGAAGGCTTAGGTAAAGGTGTACCAACGTACACCCACAGTCCGCCGATATGTTTTAGGTCCCATGTAATAGGGGGCGAGCCTATTACTCGTATAAACACACAAAGAAATAAATGAGGTAATAAAAAAGTGGTGTTTAATGAACTAAAAAATGACACGCTTTCTAAAAATAGTTAAATAGTTATTCTTCAAGTCCATCGAAGGGCGAGGAGTAGGCAGCGTAGTACCTCTTGACTCGCCTGTCACCTTTCTTCAACTCGAGCACAGCTGATTCCAAAAAATTCATCAAATATGTTGTTGTGGAACTGTAACATAAAAAATATATGTCATCACGCCTGTATTCCCGAAGGGTTAGGCAGAGGTGTATCAATGTACACCCACAGTTCGCCGGTATATTTAGGTCCCATGTAATAGGGGGCGAGCCTGCTGCCATTAACCGGGCACAAATCCAAATTCCGAGCTGCATAAAAAAATATATAGAAATCTTCCACACTGCATTTTTTTATTGGAAACAGCATAAAGTTGAAAAGTAAAAAAAGTAAGTAAAAAAAAAGTAAAGTAAGTAAAGTAAGTAGTAGTTACATGGGACCTAAATATACCGGCGAACTGTGGGTGTACCTACATTGGTACACCTCTGCCTAACCCTTCGGGGAATACAGGCGTGATGGTATATTTATTTATTTATTTATAAAAAAAGTAAGTAAGTTAATAATGGTTGTATAAAAACACGTCTCTAAAAATAACACACAGATTAGGGGAGAAATTAAACTATACCTAAGAAAGTGTTAGTTCTAGTTGATGGTCAAAGTTGAAGTTCAATAGAACTTTTGAACATTTTATTTTTCTTATTCGAGATGTGTAATGTCTTGGCTCTACTCTAGGTTGTAACAGATGACAAAACCAAAATATAATCTAACTTTAAATATCCTCACGACTCTTGTACCCGTAAGCACAATGATTTGCATGCTTTATAATGTAGGCTGCCAGAAATATAGCACAGTACACATCGTACAGTAGTAGTAGTAGAAGTACTAAACGTCCTAACAATATAGCATACCTAATAAAATAATTAAGGTGTTAGTTTCCCAGCAATCATTATTGCATAATTCATTAATTATGCATATTGCTTATCAAACTAAGACATGTTTAGCAGGATGTTGTTGCTTATCAAACTAAGACATATTTAGCAGGATGCTGTAAAAAGATACGTCTAAGCCATTGCCATAAGACATCTCTTTTAACAACACCCTATTTGTCACCTTTAAAATTGGTCGATAAGCGTCTGCCCACGCGACCGAGAATCGGCCCGATTTCTTCTTGCCGATGAAGAAATCTGTCAAAAATCGGCCGATTATCGGTCGTGGGGGCAGACCCTAATAATAATTAGGTACTTAAAGTCTAAGCCTTGTCTGTCTCTGTCTGACAGTCTTACTTGAACCCTGTCCGCACTCAGAATTTCTGTGAAAACAGTGCCGCTTGCAATTATCCGGTGACATTGGTACCTACATAAACGAATCATATGTCTTCTTTAAAATAAGAACCAAAATGCATAAGAGACGAGGAACGAATAAATCTGGGATTCCGTTGATTCCTTTGGGAGTAACGAAATCACGAATGACATGGAACATTTGACTTGAATCCGCATTTACTGGGTGAAATTGGTGAATTAAGTTCATTTTCCTTTTTTCTACTCGACCAAATTGGGGAATTTGAACCGTATTTAACAGTGAGGTATTTGTATCTGTACAGAGGAATTAAGTGTGTAAAAAAATACATACGGTTTGATTTGCATTGATTAATTTTTTTGCAACAGAACTGCGAAATACGTTACTTTTGAACCCTATCGGTGGCCGATTCAAATAAGGATACATAATATAATATGTACGAGTATATACAAGAACAAATTTAAAAAAGAAATTGATAGTATTTTAAGTCATCAGAACCCTAATAATTAAGTATTATTAGGGTTTATTTTAACATCGTTCTTCCTAACAACTAGTACATCTGTTACTGCCTGTACTTATATGTGGATAACGTTGTGAGTAATGTAATTGTTACCTCTATTATTAAGGTATAACCTGTGTGTACTTTTTTTGTGCGTCATGTTCGTGAACGGGCGCCGTCAGTTGGGATTGGTCATCTCTTATCTGCCATGGCCTACATCTTTATTAGTATTATTTAATTGTTTAATATTCACCTTCATTGTTTTCACATATAGAAGCAACATGAATATTGTAACCAAGATTTTGTAAACCCAAATTGAAGAAAAGGAGTGTCCATGGAGTTTCTTGCTCGTTCTTCTCCATAGAGATCTACGCTTTGGAACGAGCAACTAGCTTCAACTTTAAACTGTAACTTCTTGACATTCAAAAGTGCCTGTAAATGGTCTAATTGAAATAAATGATTTGAATTTGAATTTGAATTTTACACCGCTGTTTATTGTCCCTAACTAAATAAATAAATAAATAATCCGAACCAGCTTTATTAAATTTTTAAAAACACAGTACAAGGGTGCAGTTTATATTTAAAACACATACAATGTTTAGCCAGTAATTAATTGTAAAATAAATTAATGATACCGTGTTGGTCCATTTTCCCACATGATATATTTTTATTACAAAATGTGTCAAACTCAGCGGGATTAAATTAAAAGTTAGACGGTAGTTTGCTTTGGGGACGTTAAAAAAATTGCAAATATTAAAAAGTTTTAATTGCCAATCCGGTGTGCGCTATGTTAAACGCCTGACACTTAACACACACACGTGGGTATTCGTGCATATTGTGTGGGATTAATGCATATTTAATTCTGCACTGACATGGTGTGTCTCGTGCTTTTGCAATTAACTGACATCCCAGCAATGGCTGCGGGTTTTTGCCGGGGCTACGAGTTGTTCGAAAGAGATACCGCGCCCCCGGAACGCAAAGGGCACAATACATGAAGGAACATAGATGGGTTTTAGTCAGTAAAAGTCTGACACTCCCTCCCGTCCCGCCCAGGGCGGGGGAAGTTATTTGATGATTTCCCATATATAAAAAAAAAGCAATGGTGTTTGGCATCAACAATACCTAATGATGTAATTTTGGTAGCAATTTTGATTGGGCTGTCTTTTACATTGGCCAGAGGCTAAGCGTTGCCATACAACGTGGCAATGCCGCCATGTCAATGGCAATATCTTCGGGGAATACAGGCGTGATGGCAGGATGTTATATTATTGCCGCAAGTGAATTGAATAAAGAATAAAAACGTAAAAAGATTTCGAATTGCGTGGGCTACATTGAAGGAATTACTTTAAAACAATAAAAGCACGATCTGCAGTGTGATTCTCTAAGCCTCACTTCGTAATTCGTACGTTGAATCCAAAAGTGAGATTACAAAATGGTATTCTGTTAAACACGATCACGCCGGTGACGTCACCACGGCGAACGATGGTTCGTTATCAAAGTGAGTGCGATCACTTTAGTGAGACTCGTTTTCGAGTTTGCATTTTAGAGAATCACACTGCTGTTCTTATTGAGCTCGTGCCGTGCGAAAGTTTACCTTATCTCCACAATGTCCTGTTCACCAAAGAACTGCTTATCATCTTTTTTAGTTGCTTCCACGTCAGAATTCTGCATGCCAATCTGAAAAAAAAAAACAGTTTTGTATTAGTTAATGAGCAGAGTATTTAAGATGAGTTTTTGTATAAATAATTCTTTACACTAACCAGATTAAATTGCGAAGAAATAGGACTAACTATAGTAAAAAGACTATCACATTTATGAAGGAGCACAATTATACAACAATTTGCTAAAGAATATCATGGATAGCAAATCTCTTGCAGTGTTTAAATCTAAATTTTTAAAATACATTTAAAAAACATCCGTTAGAATTGTTTGATGGCTGTATGATACCTATCTACATTACTTTATTTTAACTTAAGCTCATTATTAAGTGAATTGTATAACTGCGGATAACTGTATAACTGTGTGCTGTTGCTTTACAGGAGTAAATAAATTCGTTATACTTTTTACTTATCTTTGAGAACTTTATGTTTTGTGATCAATTAATTAGCACTCATAATTGTGGACAAAGGTGTGGGTTTCATGTTTGTAATGTTATGTTAAGAATTTATTGTATTGCTCTTAGCATGTAACTGTTTTTTGTCCCAAATAAATAAAATAAAATAATTAAGCAGTTTTGCGGAATTTTTAAGAGTTTTAGTAGAATAAGGGCTGAGTTAACGTGAATTATCGATAATGGTATGACAATTGTTTCTACCTATCCTCATGGGAAAAAGACGTTATATTATTATGTATGTAGGAATTGGTTCATATTTTGAAACACCTCTTATTTAAACTCAGACTAATTCTGCAAGAACAGAGGTACGTGATTCGAGCCTATTAATGTCAAAGTGTAGGGCAAAGGCGTCTACTCGTACAGAGAACGCACAGGCATTGATCACCACGCTTGTTCAAGCCCGATTGGCGATTTGAGATTATGTTTTTTCTTCACCAATGTCAGATATTCTCAGATAAACAAAGAAAATAATACGATTATTGTATTATCGCAGAAAAATACAGTATAAAGGAAAACCCCGTTTAGAAGTTTACATATTTAATGCAATCAGTATAGGTGTCTCCTTGGGAGACTTGGCAGAAATTGACACAGCCAAGTCTTATATAAGCAAGCTATCGTTTGTGAAGATTGTTTCAAGTTGTATTTTAAATAAATTTTCAAATTAATAGTTTAGTCAACACTCTGCGCTTCAGGTAGTTTCAGTTCTATCTTATATGAGAGCCAAAGCTTTATGTAGAAGCCAATTCTTCTGATTAAAAACGTTCAAAATCTAATCGCAATCTCATCTCGGAAGCAATCCTTGTTAAAAAACGAAGGTCATTGAAGTTTTTGACAGATTTAGACTGAGATTAGATTGCAATTGTTCCTAAAATTTTGTAGAATTTTCCCCACCATATTGTTTTTTATACTATTGCGAAAACAATGCAAAATAAAATACATAGCTCATTGAGGTAATTGTTCTGATTAATGGTTACAATTACAGTTGGGGTTATTTACACGTCAAAATTACTGCTAATTCTGGAAGTAATTATTACGATCATTAAACGATGATTAATTATAAATCCTATTAATATGTTATTGCTGCAGAGTAATGGAACATATTTAGCATATTGAATTAGGATGACATAATTTTAATTATTGAGTGAGTTAGGTTGTTTTAGCAGAATTAAGATATCAATTCTTTTACCATAGCAAAAAATACAGCACTTTGAGCAATACGTAATAATTTGATCTTCATTTCTTCACACACAATACAAACAAAATGTTTGTAGAATTCTTCTCATTTTATTATTAACATTTTATATACGTTTTATTTTCTTTCTAAACTATATTGCGTCTAAGAAATTTTATAGTTTATTGGTTGTAAAAAAGAGTTTATTATTCTTGAAGTTGTGCCTTAAACATGGAATCGTGATTCTTTTATTAAAATTTGCGAATATCATTTGTGAAAAAATATATTATGAAGGGCAAAGTTTACTGTTCACTGAGATTTCGAAAGATTCGTCGGCATATTATTAAAAATCTGCTGATGCATACATTTTGTCGAGTTACGTGAACAAACGTCAAATTGCAAAAAGTACAGATGATTTGTAAATTGTTTGTATAGATTTACAATAAAATTATTTTATTTTTATCTTAGAAACTGCCTCGTTGGCCTAGTGGTTCTAAGCGCGACTGTTATGCTAGAGGTCCTGGGTTCAATTCTCAGGTCGAGCAAAAAGTGTTATTGGGTTTTTCTATGAAATTCTCAGTAGTAGCTCGGAGTTTGGATTTGTGCCCGGTTAGTGGCAATAGGCTCGCCCTCTATTACATGGGACCTAAAATCGACTACCTACCTACGATCGAATGCGACTGTGGGTGTTGCATTGTGCTATAACTATGAGTACAATGACCCCTTTTCGGGTTATCAGTAAATTTAATTACACCTTATATTACGCTAGACCAACTTTGTCGTAGACTAGTAGGAACTAGTTGTAATCTAATCAGACACGTAACATTACTGTCACACCTACTAAAAGATGTACTTCCCTGAAAACTTACTGATAAGGATTTAGTTGCTGTTAACACGTAACTGTTTTAGGTCTCTTGTGATTAGGGGCAAAATTGTCTGACAACGAAATTGTAACCTACGGTGTTCAAACAGTAGGTATATAATTAAACTTTACTTAGACCAATTTGGAAAGTTAATTGAACCTTTGTACGCATTGTGGAGTAATGAGCAGTTGAGGTACATACAGGTTGATTTTTAATTCAATATCGATCTTTACAGGGGTTAACGTAGATCTTTGACAGTCGTGACGGATAGTCAGAAGCCAAGAAGTCTGAAAACCAGTCAAACCAAAAAGTATCGTGTTGCCCAGATACTGGGTTGTGGAGGTCAGATAGGCAGTCGCTCCTTGTAAAACACTGGTATTCAGCTGCATCCGGTTAGACTGGAAGCCGACCCCAACGCAGTTGGAAAAAAGGCTAAGCAGATGATGACAGGGGTTAACGTACATATGGAACAATAAAACATACTTTTAAAGTAAGGTAAACAAACGATAATCAACTTAAAATCCGCCAAAATAAAAGACAAAACATAAGTGTATGAGATTTTATTGTTTAGCAATATAAATATATAAAATAATAATACAAGCAATAATAAAACAAGACTGAAGTTTTAAGATAAATTTTCACGAGTAGGTACATGGTACGATGAGCAACAAAGTCGATTAACAATGTTATAACATTTAAATAGACACGAAATTATACAATTCACTTCTAGTACATTTTTGTTATACACGCACATGAGACACAATTTTGTTTCGTGGGATGACAACGCATTTGCTAAGCCTCTGGAACTGCAGATGTCTACAGGCAGAGGAGGTGGGACGTCAGCTTGTTTGCCATCCAATGAGTTTTAACAAAAAAAATAATATGCATGTATTATATTGTAAGTACGAAGAAGGAGCTTTCCTTGATCAATTTTCAATTGGCAGACATCTATCATAAGTAAGTTGTTTGGGGAAGAGGAGGGAGTACTTTTTCAGATTAAAGATTCTAAAGTTCCGCCGTTTCTAATCACTGGCAAAGTGATAAGTTGTTATAACCCACTTGCATTGTTCATACTCAGTGTACCCGCCACCGCGGCCACAAAGCGCCCTGTCTCCGACGTTATTCGTATTTATATCCAGTTGAAGTGCTTCACCATATTGACAATTTATGATAAAAAATAAGGTATCATCATTTCCAATCACGGGCTCCAAATAAAATTTACGGCTGTCTTCTTCTTCTACAATAGTACTTTTCGAGCCCCAAACTTTCCTGTCCCCGATGTTGTCCTTATTTGCGTCTAATTGCAAGTACATTCTGTGATGAACATTGTACAGTTTGAATGTAACTCCATGTCCGTTCCATACAGGATGTATCTTCCAACCCAATTTATCGCTAGTTATTTTATATTGGTTATTATCACCCCAAGCGAATCTATCACCGTCAGGGTCAACGAGGTTGTCTAGTTTCAAAGGCTGATTGTATTTCTTATTGACGATTGTCACAAAATCAATAAAGATATTTTTGAATGACTTGGGAAAATGATCACGGACAATATCTTCAGCGCCACCGTACCACAGTTTATATGCAAAGGACATAAGGCTCCGTGGGGCAGAGCTGATCAGCCTCGTTACAGTTTCGTTGAAGACTTCACCATCACTAACCTCTAATAAGCTTTTGGCCATATTCACTCCTGTGCCATATTTACCCTCAATGACATTCTTGTACAATTCTTCCGTATATAGGCGGATATTGAGAAAAGCCAGGTTACTGTCATAGTATGTTAATCCTTGTAGTTCGCTGGGCAGGGCGGCACCAGGCCAAGCAAGCAAACCTTTTAACTTCAATCGTTTGGCGAGCTCTAAGACGTCTCGCGAGTCGTCGGCGTCGTGTGCCCCGTACACAACCACCATACCATGATCGTTGTTGACGATGCGCGCGATATCTACTGCACAGCTGCTGATGTGAGCTACCGAGACTGTCACCGTGACGACAGAGTTGTCTTTGATATAGGGGCTGGTGTCGCAGTTGTTGTAACTGAGGACAGGGACCCTGTTCGGTATCTTCTTGTTCAGGTCCGGACCACTGCTCACCAGTTGGTATCGATGATTGACATTGTAGCAGTTGGTGAAGCCGCGAATACCTTTTCCGGATACAATCCTACCTTCACCCCAGTAGTCAACATGTGGAATTAGGCAGTTGAGGGAAACAGGGATTTTCATCAAGAATTGCTCTCCAAGATACTGCACCTCGGAGTAAGGGAACAACTTGTCAATGTTGGTGACATAGTTTGGTCGTTCAGCATTCTTCCAGACGGTAAAGGAATGCATTTCGTGCGCAGATTAATCTGTAAACAATTAAAAATAAATAAATATAAGAATAGATAACAAAATGCTGACACAGAATGGAACAGGTATAGAATCTAGGACCTACTTGGATAGTAGACCATCTATAGGCAATAAAATAATAAAATACAGTGTTATAAAAACAAAAGTTACTTACTAACTTATAGGATACACTTTTATTTGCATAAGTTTCCCGTATGTAGCAGGTTCTTATATACTATTTTTATAGGCATACCTAGTTGTCAGATAAGGTAACCGCATGCACATGCAAAATATTTTTGAAGTATGAACCACAAAACGATAAGGCATAGGTAAAGATAACCAAACCAATGTTGTTATCACGGCAATATCAATTATGTATAGGTAGGCAGCTGATGTGGTAGACACACCCACAAACTTGATATTTCTTGTAAAATTGTGATACTATTCGTGTATATATATTTTCTTTTGTTTGAGATTATCTATACTAATAATATAAAGAGGTAAGATTTGTTTGTTTGTTTGTAACAAATAGGCTACGAAACTACTGCACCGATTTTTCATAGCCAGATTATACCTGAGTAACATAGGCTATATAACAGCGGGTCTGTGGACGGTGAGCAATGGGTAGCTCACCGTCCGTACGTTCACTGAATAACGACAGACCGTGTCGACGGCGCGTTCGTGTTCCACGCGCGCCTCAAAGAGATGTCAGCAAACTTTGATGGGGCCACTGAGGGCCGATGCCTGCCGGGGCTGCGGGTTGTTCGAAAGAAATACCGCGCCCCCGGAACGCAAAGGGCACATGAAGGAACATAGACGGGTTTTAGTCAGTAAAAGTCTGACACTCCCTCCCGCCCCGCCCAGGGCGAGGGAAGTTAGTGATCTCCCGTCTATAAAAAAAAAAATAAAAAAAAAGGCTATATAACATCACGCTACAAAACACGGGAGCGGAGCATTAGCCAAAGACGTAACTTATGGCGGGTGAAATAGCAACAGCAAAAGCAGCAATAATATTTACATAACACCAAAGAAATTCATATTGTAACTCTTCCTCGTTTAGAAACGTCACACGAACAAAAAGCACCTGAAATGAGCTGTGCAAACGAAACCAAATCCGTTGGAATTGAACGTCACCCTAAAAACGTGATGACAGTTTGATCCGACGGATCGGTGCATCTCTAGTACGGGGGTGAAACTAGCTAGCGTATGTATATACGGGGTGTATATAAAGACATATTACGTACCCGTAATCGACGCAAAGTGCCCATCAAAATTGACAAAACTGCCCATCAAAATTGTCATTGAGCAAAAAATATTTCTGGAAAATGACTTTTATTTTTGGTGTGACAATTACTGATTATTCTAACGCGACGTGTAACGTATCCAAATAATATGTTTATTGTAAGTACATGCAACAGTATCCCCTATACTATGTAGGTACTTATATTTACAAATCAATAATAAAAGTCGTTTTTAAAAATAATTTTGCACGTCCTGTATTTAAAGTTTAGTTTATTTAACATTAAACTAATCTTAAACTTTTTTCGTTAAAATACTTACAATAAAACTGGAACAACCTACAATATTTCCGTAACCAAAATATTCACATGTATAATCCAAAACAAAAAAAAAGATGGCAATGTTGTGAAGAATATATACGTACTATTTTCGACTTTGTCAAGTGTCTCCTTAAACCCTTTATCTATTTGGTGTGAAGAGTGATAGTGTAATGCCAAAATAGTATATCGAATCCTGCAGTCTTATTATTGCAGTTCCGTATTTTTCTGATATTACCTATTTAGCTCAGAAAGTATGTAAGCTCTAGCGAGTAGAGGCTGTAGAAGTTAAGGTCTTTGTGAAGGAGCTCGTTCGGGGAAGTACTACTAACATACCTATTTCTGCCGCAAAGCAACGAGACTGTATTCCAGTTAAAAGGGTATGTATGCCGATGTAATTACAGGCACATGACGCGTGTCAACTTTCGTCTCTGGGATGGCAACGCATTTGCAAGGCCTCTGGTATTGTAAATGTCTATAGGCAGCGGTGACTACTTAACATCAGGTGAGCAGTCATGTTCATGTTTAGCATCGAAAGTTAAAAAAGAAAAGAATATAAGTTCCGATTGTCAGAAAAAAAATACGCAAAACACTAAAATCTGGTACCTACTTAGTACTATAGATAAACAACGGCTTCAAAACCCATCAGGCAAACTTTGCTCGTTGTAAAATGATTTTTACCGCAAAAAAATGGTATTCCCTTTTTAAAATCATTTTCTATTTTTCGCAGCATTTCATAGGATTCTAGACGGCGGGATTTCATAATGCGTTGCATTTTCTGTACGGAGAACGAGGGGTCATTAAAATCTGCTGGAGCGAGATAATGATAATTAGTGATGTGCCGCTCCGGGAGTGTTGGTCGAGAGAATCGACTAATCGATTTTGAAGCCTCGCAAATAATGCATAAGAGCTTATTTGTGTACAGTTCCAGCCACTTGCCAGCTTATATTTTTGTTAGTTTAGGGTAAGCTGGCAGTATGTAACGTTTTGGTAACCAAAGACCATCCATATTTATCCATATTTTATGTATTTATAAATTATATAAGTATGTATATCAGTTGTCTGGTTACCATAACACAAGCTCTGCTTAGCTTGGGATCAGATAGCCGTGTGTGAGTTGTCCCGAGATATTTATTTATTTATTTATATTTACGTATTAGTATACCAGTACGCTAAGAAGAAAATAGCCTTTTTTTATATAATAGTTTCTTCTTTTTGAGGCGACTTTCACTAAAAGTTTATTCATTTAAACCCATACCAAAACATGGTTGCGTTTGAAAAAGTAAAGACAAAAAAAGTCGTACCCGTATTCGTAACTGCCTCGTTAGCCTAGTGGTTCTTAGCACGACTGCTACGCTAGAAGTCCTGGGTTCGATTCCCAGGTCGAGCAAAAAGTTTTTTTGGGTTTTTCTATGAAATTCTCAGTAGCAGCTCGGAGTTTGGATTTGTGCCCGGTTAATGGCAATAGGCTCGCCCACTATTACATGGGACCTAAATATACCGGCGAACTGTGGATGTACATTGGTACACCTCTGCCTAACCCCACGGGAAATACAGGCGTGATGGTATTTTTTTTGTTTTCGACTGGAAGCCGACCCCAACATAGTTGGGAAAAGGCTAGGCAGGCATTTTTACTAGTCGATTTTATTTTCGTTCTGCAATCGACTAACACGATACTAAATGGTACATCCCTAGCAGTAATGATCACGACTGCAGACGTTCTCTGTGTAATTGATATATAATTGACGAATTTTAAATTATAATGGCGCTGTGAGACCTCTTGCGCCATTATCTCTTACAGCGTTATTACGTACCTACTTATCATAACGAAGGTTATTTCAAATATTTTATCGATATAAGAAAATCGAAATATAAATTAGAGAAAGTTGTCATTTTATTAATGCGTTTCTAATAACTTTTATTGAAAAAAAACGGTAATTTAAAAAACTAAAAAACCCGACTGCTATTCTTTAAAAATCCCTAAAACAAGATAAATTCTATTCGACTGCTACAATTTATCTTGTTTTAGGGATTTTTAAAGAATAGCAGTCGAGTTTTTTAGTTTTTTAAAGTACCGTTTTTTTATTTTTTTAGTGTTTTAAAAAAGAAATTAATATACCCAGTATCACTCTTACAGTAAATACGAATCTACCGACACCTCTCAAGCTAAAATCCATCGAGCCGTTCAGCCTGCAGAGCGAGCCAAACATTTGAATTTGGCGCCAAAAATCCGCCATTTTGGTTTTTTTATTTTTATATACCCAATGTCACTCTCACAGTAAATACGAATCTAACGACACCTCTCAAGCTAAAATCCATCGAGCCGTTCAGCCTGCAGAGCGTGCCAAACAATTATACATACAAACATACATACATACAGACATACCCTCGAAAAACATAACCCTCCTTCTGTAAAAATGGATCGAATTTTACGTCGCTATAAATGTTTAGGATGGTTTGTGCGGTGGTTGAGTAATTGGCTGCTGAGATGCATGACGCGAATTTGATTCTTGCATGGAACAAATATTTGTTTAGCCTACGGGTAAATGTCCGGATCAGATTAATTATGTATTTGAGTTAATGTGTTCACAAATGTAGCCAAGATACAGAAGAAATAACGAGTCTGCTGGAGCCAAGATAAAAAGCTTATAATTTTAATGATTGTAAGGAGTTATTTGATAAGCTTTAGTAGGTATAAGTGCTTTTGTTTTTGATCTCAATGTATGTGAGAATCGGACCAATTAATGGGCCGTTTTTTGACAGTTTCTTCTCGCCAACGAAGAAATCTGTCAAAAATCGGCCGATCGGGCCAATTATCGGTCGTGGGGGCAGACCCTTACTCATAGGAGTATGTCACTTTTGTAAAAGAAAACACCAAGGTAAGTACTTAAACCTATTTACTTACAATACTCTACTACACATTAACAAAAAGTATAATATTAGATAGGAAGACACATTAGCAACAATTTATGGGTTCTTTAGTATATCTTGTGAAGAGCTTAACGCGGCACGTTATTTCATACAAAGTTTCGAGTCCAAAATCTTCGAAATTAATGAGCGTATTTTAATTAAACTTGATACGTATACGTAAGATACACATTTACACAAGTCTTAAAAGTTAGTGGAGAACATTTCTGAAAAGATTTGATAGCTAATGCGGAGTGATTTTAAAAATTCAATTGGAAACTTTATGTAATGGCGTTAAGGTTTAAGTTATCAATCAAATCTCAAAATAGACTTGTACAAATTTTATTGAGGACGATGTCAAAAATCTACATACGTATGTATTTGTAAATTGTACTGTAATTATAAAAGACCATATCTAAAATATAAACATTAAAAATACATATCGTATAAAAAGAATAGAAAGGAGGACTATGAGACAAAGCTTAGGTACAAATTGTACTGAAAAAAAAATCCGCAGCATTCGCTTCAATGCATACCGACTGTGGTGGCGTTGAGTTTTAGTTCGGCATTCATCAAACTGTACGCAAGAGTGCAGTTTTCAAGTTTGAAACTGTTCCATAAATGTGCACATTCACATTTATCATAGATATTATGAAACGTATGTGCTATGACAGTAAAAGTTTAATATGATATTTATAAGGAACTTGTATGTCTCTCTTGGAGTCATTGAGACATTTCAACTTTGGCTACTGGTACTTCAGATGTCTATACGCAGCGGTGATCTCTTAATTTTAAGCGGGGCTTTGGTTTCTTGGCCATCCCGTGATATAAAAAAACTTTTAGGCTTATAAAGCATAATCTTCTTCTCCTCTCGACCGAATTTCGATCACAGCGGCCAATCTTAATGGAGTCTCCATTGGGGCCAAGTACGCAAGAGTTATAATAATGCATGGATGTGTACGCAAACATAAGTGCACTCCCTCTTCCTCCACTCTCATAGTCCGATGGGAAGGAAATTAGACACTCTTTTTTTAAGAATGGGAAATCATCAAATGACTTTAATGCGCAAGGGAGTGTCAGACTCTTACTAACTAAAACCCATTTGTGTTCCACCTAATGCCATTTACGTTCCAGGGCCGCAGTACCTTTTTCGAACAAATTTCACAACACTGGGCCAATTAGACTCTACCGGGGAGAGATCTGCCCCAACGACATTCATTTTATGCAGACAAAATAAATAATTATAGCATTAAAATTATTTGTTACAATTAGAATTCACTTAGAAAGTCTACAAAATCGATGAACTTTTCTTATAATACAATATTATCATATTAATTAATATCACAAATAAGTTTAAGCACTACTTAAAAATCCTTTCACAGAATTCATCTGTATTGCTACTTTACACGGCATTATAATTTTAAATCGTGAATCGAGAAGTGCTCGTAACTTTAATGAGATTAAAAGTTTATGATAGATCCACTGTGCGGGAAATACTTCAGAAGAGTTGATAAAATATTTATAACTTTATTGCTGTGAACATTTACATTGAAAGAGTCGATTGTTGCAGTAATGTTCGACATGAACAATATTATTTTTTAAATTTAGTTATATCTAAACTTTAAAAACGATAGTTACTTGCACACACAATGTTATACGTGCACATCTTTGCGTTTTTTATACAGTGACTTTTTCACACCAACAAAAGTCGTGTCATTTTTTAAATTTAAGCTTTTAATTATTGCATTGTCATGCAAAACGCTGAAGTATGCAAAATCTCAGCTCCATCGGACACCGGGAAGTGGATGAAAATTAACTTCTAAGATTTCATTAGGTTCCTTTGGCTACCTTCAGGCTTCATCATCAGGCTAGCTTTGTATCGTGTCTCAAAGCGATGTCAGCAAATATTCGGAGGGGCCATTAAGGGCCGATGCCTGCCGGGGCTGCGGAACGCAAAGGGCACAAGACTGAACATGGATGGGATTTAGTCAGTAAACTGATACTCCCTCCCGCCCCGCCCAGGGCGGGAGAAGTCATTTGATGGTTTTCCATCGGTAAAAAAAAGGCCAGCTTTGTGACTAATAAGTACTACTATAACTTGTAAAATTCGATTAGCCGTAGACACCGGACCAGGTAAAAGTACATAAAAGCTCGTAAAAATATACATTCACGTCATTCAGCCACATTTTACATAAAACCTTACCTCAAAAATAATTCAAAAGGAAAATATTCATTGGAATATCTACTGTCCATTATATTGACCGACGCACTCTGAATACGGGATCCCCATTCTTTTGATTTCAATGATCATTGCACAATAGTTACCGCTTCCCACCATTTTATTTAATCTGACAGATATATGAAAACGACACAATGGTTTGTGAAATTATTTTTCAATTGGGTAGACGATGTCACAAATCAAAATGACGTACTTTTTATGAGCTGTCAAAACGAGATTCTTCCACAGATTTTGTATGCCAATACTAAACTATAAATTTTTCTCATATCAATTCACTAACTATTTATTGATTACAAAGCAACTGAAAAACAAATTTTATAGTTATTTAAAAATTCATCAGATTTTGAGGGTGAAGTTGTTTATTGGAATTATTGTTTAATTGTGTCATCTACGCAATTATTTGAATTGATAATATTTATTTATTTATTTGTTATAACGAACAGTGCATCAGTAAATCAAATTACAACAGTTCAGTAAGTCAATTGGATAACGTGGTTTAAATTCAACCAAACACACCGAACAAGTAACTCATGCGCTTGCACGAAACATGGTTGGTACTAGTAACTTTTTTTTTATTTCGTTTAATGGCTAACAAGCTCTGCCATACCAGAGGCCTTGCAGGCGCGTTGCCATCTCAGAGACAAATTAAAATGTCTCATGTGCCTGTAATTACACGGACAGCCCTTCAAACCGAAAGGAAGTAGGTATCATAATCTTACTGACTAAAACCCATTAGTGTTCTTCCGAATGCCTTTTGCGTTCGATGAATTTTTCGAACAAATTTCGCAATGAGTGGGTAAAAAAATGTAATGTAATTCTCCAGACCGACTCCGGCCACGGCGGCCAATCTTAATGCAGACTAGCCACGTACGCAGGAGATATTATAGTGCACAAGTGGGTGCGCAACCACAGGTGCACTCCCTCTTCCCTAACTCTCATAACCCGATGGGACGGCAATCCGACATGACCGAAGAGAGATCAGGCGCAGGACCAACGGCGTTACGTGCTTTCCGAGGCACGGGGGTGCCACACCACCAACTTCCAAACTCCGGGCTGCTACTGAGAAATTCCTAATGGAAAAACCCAATAACACTTTTAGCCCGACCTGGGAATCGAACCCGGGACCCCTTGCTCAGCAGTCGCGCTTGCGACCACGAGACCAACGGGGCAATGGGTGGGTACCTAGTATATAAACTAAGACCTACCGAGCAATGTAGCACCTTCTGTCAAACGAATATGTTCACGTACCATTCCTTAATTTGCCTCGCTTCGTAGAATGTCACCCTAATGCTAGTGCGACTTAGCAAAACAAAAATCGATTTCGCTTTGGCAAGCCAGATTGGTCGGCTCAAATGCCTGTGCTTTTCTATACCAGACTGACGCAAAAAGCAGTGTGCTGTGAATGCCAACACAAATGGTTCGACTTTATTCAATTATCGGCTGTCAAAGTGAAAGGCAACTGTTGTGGACGGCTTGGATTCGTTTTGTTTTTGCTCACGGTACTGCGAAAAGGAACTTATGGACTTCGAGGCCTGTGTGCGTGTTTGGTGCCTCGAACAGCCTTCAGCCTGCCATTGATAAGCTCACAAGCTTGTAAGCAAACACAGGTGCACTCTCATCCCTTTCTCTGTCTGGTGTAAGTAGTTATTTATTAGCTGTCGCTCGCAACTTGGTCCGTATGAATTTTCTTTAGTCAAAGCTCACTGTACTCAGGAATAACGTAGCTTCCTATAAACAAAATAATTTTAAAAATTGCTCCAGTCGTTCCAGAGACTGAAGAGTTCAAACAAATAAACACACTATATCCATATCCAGCTTTATAAAATTAGAACAGATTATTTATGTACTTACCTACATAACTAGTAAACATAATTACCTAAACTGAAATATTAATTGTCACAGTACATAGTTGACCATATTACCATGCACATTAATAAAATAAAAACAATAATCTGAATGTCTAAGTACCAAACTTAGCTCATTTATTTTTAAGCTATATCTTAATGTTGTCCTACACTATAATTTACAAACTTTTTTCAAGTTTCAAGATTGGTGACGTCACTGTCATAAATGATTTATTACAGGTTCTAAGATTATTTTAGTGAATGTCGGTCATCTTTTTGCGAAATAAAATTAATTTTAGAAATAAAACCAAGTTACTACTTGGAACTTCAGCTATTTGTCAGTGAAAATTTTATCAAAATAAGTCCTGCCGTTTCGAAGATTTGCCGAAACCAACCGACTGACATTTTAGAAATGGAGGATTAGTGAATTGAGAGCACATACCTATATTACATTGCAGATGGTCCCGAATGGGTCCCGACTGCTACAATTTATCTTGTTTTAGGGATTTTTAAAGAATAGCAGTCGGGTTTTTTAGTTTTTTAAATTACCGTTTTTTATTTTTTGTTTTTTTTTTGTGTTTTAAAAAAGAAATTAATATACCCAGTATCACTCTTACAGTAAATACGAATCTACCGACACCTCTCAAGCTAAAATCCATCGAGCCGTTCAGCCTGCAGAGCGAGCCAAACATTGAATTTGGCGCCAAAAATCCGCCATTTTGTTTTTTTTTTATATATATATACCCAGTGTCACTCTCACAGTAAATACAAATCTAACGACACCTCTCAAGCTAAAATCCATTGAGCCGTTCAGCCTGCAGAGCGTGCCAAACAATTATACATACAAACATACATACATACAAACATAACATAACCCTCCTTCTGTCGCAGTCGGGTAAAAAGCTGTTGTTGTTTTTTTTGTACATTACAAACAAACACTTCAATATATTATGTTTATTTTATAGATGTTTAAGTTCTGTGTTAAAATAATAATTGATTATTCTGAAATGTTATATTTCCACTTTTTACTATAGTTTTTTTTAAATAAAACTTTGTTTTTGTATTTGGATTAAGAGATTAAGTCATTTTTTATTTAACCTAAATAACTTAATAGTATGTTTTATTTTGATGTGAGTACCAAATACTTACATACAATATTAGGGTTTTTATTAACTTAAACGGAAGGGACTTCATCATTTTATGGCGGTTCCGTATAATAATTGATGGTCTGTGAATATTTTATTTTACATTTACGTGGGTTGGACACGTAAAAAATTACGTAGGTACTGTAGGTACATTGTTTGCGCAGAACGTACCACCTATCTGTACCGTCCTAACCTATTCTTGGATTATTCAAATATTGTTGCTAATATTAGTTATATATCCATATAAAATTAACATGTACCTAAGTATTCAAAACTAGCGAACTCGTGGCTTATTTAACTCTCGTTAAGTTACGTCTTTGGTCACTGCTCCGCTTCTGTGAGTAGTAGCGTGATCTTATATAGCCTACATTACTCAGAAATAATGTAGCTATCTATTGGTGAAAAAATGGTTAAAATCGGTCTAGTAGTTTCGGAGCTTATTCGATGGGAACAAGCAAGCAAACAAAGATCTTTTTTGTTTATAATATCAATTATAGGATAGATAAATAAAAACGACCGCAAACCACATTCCAAATACGTGTCAAATACAAAAACACCATTTAAACATTTTACAAAAATAACGCAACCACATTATTAACATTATTCCCCACAGCAAAGAACAATAATTCACCCCAATTTTAAACAAAAACAACTCCGAAATAATAAATTATTCACAGCCAATTTGAACTTCGAAACACAATACAACTATGAAATTAACAGAATAACGGGCAACTTGCACGGGGCAATAAAAAAATCATCGTGACATGAAATTGCTTCTAACAAGAGTGACCCGACTGGCGAAGCTGTCGACTCCCTCATTTGTCAAGGGTGACACGGCGAAATAAATATGTAGTATCGCGGGCTTTTGGAGCGAATTCTGTTGTAATCGTGGTAATGATTAGGTATATTATTTTACGATAATTAGTGGCGAGCAATATGGCGTGTGTTGGTATAAAGTTTCATGTTCTTTCATAGCTAGGACGGCAATCTGATCGGGGGACAAATGAGAGGCTAGACCTTTGTTCTTTGGCTTTACGTTTGTTCCGAGGCTCGGAGGTGTTGCTCACCCTCAAATACGTAATAGGGAAACCCCAATAACGCTTTGCTTGACCTGAAAATCGAACCCCCTACCTACGTCTCCACACAAGTCTGACGGAAGACACAAGAACGCCGAGCAGTCAAACTCAATATCTCTACAATACTGGAGTTATGTCAACAATATTAGTTACGAAGAAAAATGTGTCACACCACCAACTTCTAAACTTTGGGCTGCTATTGAGAACTAATAAAAAAAAACCATTCACACTGTTAGAACTAGGAATCAAACTTAGATACTCACATGCTTATATTTCCAAAGACCAGGGTCATCAAAGAATAGTTAATGGCACACATGTGACAGTCAAATTCAAAGCATTTATTTATTTTTTAGCCTATACAGAGTCTTTTGAACTTCGGGTCAAGGATTCGGTAGATTAGTCAGAAAATTGAAGCTAGTTACTAGTAGGTAGTAGTAGGTAGGTCTCTTTAAAGAAGAACGAGCCAAAAAACTCCACGAACACTCTTCACTCTCGGAAAGATAAGTAGATACCTACATATACTTGTTCGCACATCTATCCCCACTTTAACCACTGAACATCCAATAGTATTACGTCTAAAATAAGATAAGATACGAGATCAAACGCAAACCTTTTTCAATATAAATAAAATAACATTAAACCCATACGTAACTTAGTCAAAGGGAGGATAAATCTATACTAATATAATAGGTTGAAGAGATTTTTGTTTGTTCAAACGGGTCTAATTTCTGGAACTACCAGTTGGATTATAATAATTCATCTTTTATATGATAGCCAGATTCTTCTGCGGGTTGTTCGAAAGAGATACCGCGCCCCCGGAACGCAAAGGGCTCATGAAGGAACATAGATGGGTTTTAGTCAGTAAAAGCCTGACACTCCCTCCCGCCTCGCCCAGGGGGAAGTTATTTGATGATTTCCCATCTAGAAAAAAAAAACAGATTCTTGAGAAACATTTTGTGTTATATAAAATCACGTTACGACCTACGGGAGCGATCAGATAAAGACGTAACTAAAGGCCTATTCAGACCTAAGCGGTATTCGCTGCCGCTGTGGGTAGAGGTACATACCGCGCGGGTTTCGCTCAGGTATTTAGTATCAAGTACCGCGGGTAGCGCGACCTGAGCGATATTCGCTGCCGCTGTGGGTAGAGGTACATACCGCGCGGGTTTCGCTCAGGTATTTAGTATCAAGTACCGCGGCTAGAGCGACCTGAGCGATATTCGCTGCCGCTGTGGGTAGAGGTACATACCACGCGGGTTACGAACGGTAGCGAATACCGCTTAGGTGTGAACAGTAATATTACCGCATACCCACTGGGTTTTCTCTGCCGCAGGCGGCAGCGAATACCGCTTAGGTGTGAACAGTAATATTACCGCATACCCACTGGGTTTTCTCTGCCGCAGGCGGCAGCGAATACCGCTTAGGTCTGAATAGGCCTTTAATGAGGGTGAATAACTGCGCGGGCGAAGTCGCGGGCAAAAGCTAGTATTAATATAATAAAGCTGAAAGAGTTTTTTTGTTTGTTTGTTTAAATAAATAATCTCTGAAACTACCAGTCCGATTGGGACAATTCTATTTGTATATGATAGCCAGAAAAGGAATAGTATAGGCTATAGATATAACATCATGGTACGACACACGGGAGCGGAGCACTAACCAAAGAAAACTTAACACGGGTGAAAATACTACGCGGACGAAGTCGCGGTTTGAAGCTGGTGAATAATCTATACTAAGATAATAAAGCAGAAAGAGTTTTTTGTTTGTTTGTTTAAATGCTTATCACAACCAGTCGGGTTGGACAAACATTTTTTAGTATATGATAGCCAGATTCATAAAGAATAGCCTCTACGCGGACGAAGTCGCGGGCTAAAGTTAGTAGATATATAAATTCCTTTGATATATTATAATTTATATCAGAAACAGGTGCCATCCCAGTCTCATAAACAATATAAAATGTCATTAATTTTGTAACAGACCCCGCATGTAATCGCGTGAATTATTAATAATATCATATCGATAATTCATTGCTTAAATGATGTTGTAATTTATATTCGGCTGTAAATTATAGTAATAATCAATTGATTGGTTGCGGTATAATTGTTAACTAGCTGTAGGGCGTGGCTTTGTTTGTGAATAAATTTTAGTTCAGTTTTAAAATCTAATAATTGGGGGTCGAACTCGTACACTTCGGGACACTTTACTCTTAACTTTCTTCTATTTTTATTACTAGCTTTTGCGTAAATGTCAGTTTTCGCAATCGCAAATGAACTCGCTAATTAAAAAGTAGTCTATGTCCTTTTATGAGGTTCAAACTTACCCCGTATCAAATTTCATGAAAATCGGTTCAGTGGTTTTGAAAGTGTAACGGACAGACAGATTTTTCTTTCGCATTTACAATATTAGTATTGATTTGTTATTATAGCGGAAATATAAATACATAGCCAGTGAACAATTCAACTCTTTACATAATACGGTTCATGAGATACAGCCCGATGACAGACAGGCAGACGAACAGACAGACGAGCGGGAGAATAGTAATAGTAACGCAGTCGTATCCGTATCAGTATCGCAAAAAATTACTCTATTTATTTTGACCGACATTGCCCACTAATGTTGCCCGTACACATTGCTCATAATAAGTAGCTGAATGCGGGCAGGGCAGGACCGGTCATTGTGGCTATCTTTAGCAGAGGCCTATATCCAGCAGTAGACGTCGTTCGGCTGATATGATGGTAATAATGATGACAAAGCATGCATCTTTATTATAATGTATATTGTAATTCTCCAGACCGATTCCGGACACGGCGGCTAATCTTAATGCAGACTAGACACGTACGCAGGAGATATTATAGTGCACAAGTGTATGCGCAAACACATGTGCACTCCCTCTTCCCTAACTCTCATAGCCCGATGGGACGGCAATTCGACACGACCGGTCGGAGAGAGATCAGGCGCAGGACCAACGGCTTTACGTGCTTTCCGAGGCACGGGGGTGTCACACCACCAACTTCCAAACTCCGGGCTGCTGCTACTGAGAAATTCCTAATGGAAAAACCCAATAACTACTAGAAATAAATAAGAATCGAACCCGGGACCCCTTGCTCAGTAGTCGCGCTTGCGACCACGAGACCAACGGGGCAGTAAATTAGAGTTATATTCATGCATCGTTTACAAGTTAAAACTGTCATAGTTGGTCATAGTGTGCAAATTGATTTGCATCTGATATTGATTGAGAATTAGACAAGTTGTTAATAAGTTTCCGTAGTGTAGCGGTTATCACGTGTGCTTCACACGCACAAGGCCCCCGGTTCGATCCCGGGCGGAAACAATAATTTTTTTAATATTTTTCAGATTTAATAATTTGTATATTTCTTTATTTTTAAACTACTTTCTTAATTTATTGTTGTTAACTTTCTAATAAGTGTTTTTTTCTAAATTGGCAGATTTAAGAGGCCAAAATTCAAGAATAAAAATACTGTTTTCTTTTACAACTCATAAAACTGTCATGTACTACCTATTTATTATAAGAAAATTCCCCCCCTATTTTAGTAACTAACTGCTAACTACGCGGTAGGTACCTAAGTTGGTAATTGAGGCAATTCAAGTATTACCGTTTTATAAGGTCTAAAAACAAAAAGTTTCGAGTACCAGTCATAACTTTTTAAGAAGCCTAACTGGTAAGTCGGTAAATAGGTACTTGAAAGAAAAGTTCCAAGGACACCTGTAAGCACCTCCTAAGAGATGAAGATTAGGTAACTTCTTTGTGCTATGAATAACAGGTTGAAAACAAGTGAAGATCGCAGCGATTAAGATTACTCCTTTGATTTATAAATATGGCAAACTAGCTTTTGCTCGTAACTTCATTTGCGTCATATTTGACATATTATATTTCACGGATACAAAGTACCCTAACCTATGTGGTACTCGGAGTATAATCTATCTCTGTGCCAAATTTCATCCAGATCCGTTCAGCCGTTCTGGTGTTATGGAGCAACAAACATCCATCTAGCCAAATTTTGCGTTGAGTGGAGGTTGGTTTAGCAAAATCCAACTTCATTGCAGCTTGCTATCCGTCGTCTCATGGTGTACCTAAAGAAGGTGAGAATAGTAGCAAGATTGTCAAGCGTGCGTTAGCTGCTGTAATTATTTGACTTTTAAGAATTATGAATAACCAATCAGGGGACCAATTTTTTTCGCCCGAAAGGTTAAAGGCGTGTCCACACTGCTAGCTTTTTTTCGCATGGGAAATCAACAAATGACTTCTCAGAATGAATGAAAACGCATCCATGTTCCGTCTTGTGCCCTTTGCGTTCTGGGGGCGTGGTATCTCTTTCGAACAACCCGCAGCCCCGGCAGTACCGCTAGCTATCGCAAGCAATAGGCAGTCAAATGAAAATACTCGTGTGATTGATTTGAGCAATGGATAGGTACTGCGTTAAATCGAGCATTCATAGCTCACACAGCGAGCAGGCAATGCCTTCAGAATGGACGTTTGGATGAGCACTCGAATCTCACAAACGCTAGCTTTTGAAAGCTCAGCAAATAACTTGTGGTGTAGACAACACTCAAGAGAATGAATTGTTTTTCGAGACATCGCGAAGTGACTGGTCGGCTCATCACGTGATCTAGGGCTAGCCTTTTCTTGGGACAAAGAATTAACATTGCCATACAATTGGCAATGTTGCCAGTCTGGTGGGCATTTGCCCCATTGAAAATAATGCGAGTTTTCTTTTATTAATTACTACTTTGTTAATTATTTACTTTGTATTTTTTCTTATTATTAAAGAAAAGTGATCAATAGTAAATACAATTAAAATTAGCAATCAACTGTCAGAAATAAAATATATTGAACTTATATTATGGCGGCAAAAAAAAAAGAGAATGCTAGTTTGAAATGTTCAATGTCAGGGTCAATGTTAGGGTCATTGTACTGTGGCTAGTTAGAAAGTTGCTCTAGTTAATTCAATACCACAACTTAATTGAAGTCACTAGTACTAAGTTTCCGTAGTGTAGTGGTTATCACGTGTGCTTCACACGCACAAGGCCCCCGGTTCGATCCCGGGCGGAAACAAGTTGTCTTTTTATCGCTTCAATTTTATTTTTGTATAAAATATTATTATTAGATTTTTTGAGATTTTTGTTCCATAAAAAGTTATAAAGAAAAAAAAACAAATTGTTTTTTTTTTTCTTTATAACTTTCTTATGTGTAATGTATTATATTTACCTACTGTGCCACTGTGCCTTGCCAGCGGCGGTGAGTGCCAAAATTAGTTTCTAAGTAGACATCTTTCATAAACAATAACTTAATTTTTAATACTATAAAAACAAAAATGTGTATTAATAAGAACTCCTTCAAGTTTATTAAGTCTTCTTCTTTCTTTATCGTGTGGGCAATAAGGTCTTACGACCCCACACACCCTAGTGTCAGAGTTTTGTAACCGCCTCGAGGGCCTCCGACATGGTTACCGATGTCAGTGATGTCCAAGATAAACTTAGAAAGTCCATATAAATAAGAAAAAGTCACATTGGTACTTGTCTGTGTCCCGTTGCGTACCCAAAACCTCGTACATGAGAGGCGGGCGACTTAACCACTTAGTTTATTAAGTAAAAATTTACGCATTGATGAGAAACTTGTCCTATTAACGTTATTATAAATATTTCCTTTCAAAAAGGTACAATTCCCACTCGGGTTTGATCCCGGGCACAGTAACTTTTAGGGATAGAGGATTTAAATTTACCTAGTCATTTTACAAAACGCAAATCAAGAGGGCCTTTTAATCAGAGTTTAGAGCTATCTATTTAAATTCAATGACATCCACCTGTACCGCTGTTACCCAAGCTTTATGTTAATAGCAGGGCTGCCAGATTGTATAATTGGATACAGAATCTGTATAATCGGACGGTGTATTGTATTCATGATCATTTCGTATAATACGATACAAAAACATACGGCATGAAATGGAAAGTGAGTTCACTTCTTGCTTTTTTCAAAATTGACCTCTCATCTGTATGGGATGAACAGAGATGCAGATAAAATATTCCCAACGTGACAACTATGATACAGTAGAGTGTCGTGTGAACTCGTGTGGCCATAGTTCCTGATTGTGACTGCTTAAGAACCAACCCAGTTCAGGTTTAAATCGGTAGGTTGTGTAGGTTTTTTATTTCATTAAGAATCAGCATTAAAGTACAGGTAAATATGTTCGTTTTAGGAAATTATGAAGAAAAAACGATTTATAGAATAGTTTTGTAAAATGCGATCTGTATAATTGCAGATACTAATAGGTATAGCCGCGATTTATTTGCTGGCAGCCCTGGTTAATAGTAGTTCTGCCCTATTCACGATTCGTTCATTCGATCTCGGCTTTACATTGGCTGGTGCCCAATAATGTTTTTTTGTCCTACTCATTTTCTCTGCTCTGTATTTTGTTTCCACGTTTAGTTTTGTTGTTTTTTAATGTTGATTGGTGTAAATAAAGTGACTTAGGGGTGTAATTTGTGGTTTAAAATCTTGCAATATTTTACTATCGGCGTTAAACTTAGTTTTAATCGATCTTGGAAAGGGAAATAGGAAAATTCTGGATTCTATTTTACACAGTCGGTAATTGAACAATTTATGTAAACAAAATATGAAACGATATCAATTAAGGCCTTGTCATGGAAGCATTAATGAATGTACCTTCCAAAAAAAAATTGCCGCATGTATGAAAAATCATTACAATTTTTTCTTTGTTGTGCACGTTATTGTCACAGGAAGGTTTGTATGAAAGACTTTTTTGTTAAAGTAACCGACGAAGCCTCATATTTGTAAAATATTGTTGTAAAATATGATGCTTAATAAATTGCACCACTGCTTTACTAGTTTTCTGTAAGCAAAATAACAATAAAGATAAAGTACCAAACAAAACATTGTACAGAAAAGCTAGTTCCCTATCCAAGATTTAGATTTTGCGAGGCAAATGCTACACAGCGCGGCTTTATCTTTCGAAGACCTCCCAACAAAGCTACTACGGTTGAAGTAGTTCAGCGGATAAATTGAATTTTATTTAGTTCCATTCTCGCTTGGAAACAGGTCTCCCTCTTCTTCCATCAATATTATTGGAAATGCTACAGTTTGTGTGTTTGTTCAGATGTGTTTTAATGGCTTTAGTATTTTAGATGTGCAAAAATTATGCGTTTTTATTTTTATGAGGATAAGATTTAGCAATAATTGAGATCCATTTTGCAATAGTAAAGTGAACGCTAAATTGCATTTAAATTATTTAGAACTAGCTTCTGACCGAGATTTTATCCGCATGGAATACAAGTGTACCGTAAAACATAGCTTATAGCGTTCACCAATAAACTAGCCTGCTTTGAGTGATAACATTTTTGTAGTCGGACCTATACTTCCACTTACAAACATAAAATTAAAAAAGAACTATTTGGAATGGATAAATTATAATGGAATTATCATAACTCATTATCATATACGAAAATTGAATATGGAATAACATACATGTTTACTAGAAAAAACTAACAAACACAAAGACCTAATAATAAAGAAAGTATTTAGATGTCTATTACTGGCAATAACAACAATTATACCAGTAAAAATAAAAGGAAAACCAATCAATTTCCTCACCAACCGTCCTAGCATTCACAAACACCTTCTAACCAAGATTATTAGTAAGAAAATCATGGAACAACTGCTCTTTATATTCGTCCTAACATATTCTCTGACACAAGTTATTCCAATTACGGTACTAATGACTCCCTTAATCAATACAGTCTTGGAACTAATCCATGTAATGCCACACATCTTATCAAAGCAAGTTCGGTTCAATATTACAAAGGGGACTAGCTTTGCTGTCTACACAAGGGTGACCGTATGTTAAGGCCACAGGAATCTTATAATGGGATGGAAGTGGCATTGAGAGGATCGAACGAGTCATTAATATTCAGTGGTGAATCAGTTTATTCACCAGTAATTTTGGAATAATAGTTATTATTCTTTTTCTTAGGGTCAATGCAGACCGGGACGCCAAGGGATTATTGTTTTTACTAATGGACATTCAAATGTATTGATATAGAAATACGACATAAATTGCTATGCTTTAAAATGATGCCGCAGCATCAAAAGGAATTATTCTTGCCCTTAGCATATCGACGGCCAATACATATTTATTTATTTTTTTGGTCCAGTATTCAGCTACGACAATACCATCCGCTGACGCAGTCATTAGGACTTGACTCGTGCAGGTATTGCTTATTATTTAAAGGAACTAAATAAATATACGTACGTAAAGGTGCTTTTAAACCGGCAATACTCTAACTGCAATATGTAGCAACTTTCCCGAGTGTGGCTCAGGAATACTTACGACGTTAGTAGCTATGTATTGCAGACATGCATTGCTGGAAAGGCCGTATTGGAACCCCAATGCAAGGATATAATTTGTAGTTTGTAAAAAAGCAGGTTGTACGACAAATTTATAAAAAGTGCTTAAAATATAATTTTGGTGTTGGATAAATTGAATGTAAATCAACTTTCCACTATGAATTTGATTTGAAACAATGCTAGTTTAATGGAAAATGTGTCACACTTTGTCTTAGGACATTAGATTTTTCTTACGTACTTATAAACCAATAAAAACCCGTAACACCTAAAGCCAACGCAAAAAATTAAAGTAAGTACTCGTAATACTAACTTAATTTTTGTTCTAAATCAGTTTAAAATTTAAACTAAGATTTAAAATATGCAGAAACAACAATAATTTGATGCCATGGTTCCCCCAGCAAGCAACATCTATTTACTTATTAAGATTCCTGAGGGTTAGTCCAAGATATTAATCATACGCCTATGCTACTCCAGAACAATGAAGTTCTGGTAAAACCACGGCTTGTTTCATTAATTCGGTTTTGTCGGGAGACGCTTGCTCTAGTACGGATTTCGGGAAATAACTGAACTTGATTAGACTGTGTCTCGTAGAGCGACGGGGGGGGGGGGGGGTTCCCTAGTGCGACAAATAAGTGAGTAGCGTATCAGTGATGTGTTTTTGTTTTGAATTTTTCTTTTTATAATACGAGTACTATATGAGTACCATATTCGTTACCATGAAAGCTTTTATACTGATACGAATTGGCATGTCTCCTACATGTCTAAAAAGTACTGCCTGGATAGTCACGACCACAAACATGTAAACACCTAGCAACATTCTACAGCAATTTTCTCCCATAGGGTAGATAATAACGTAATGGTGTTGCGAGTATCATATTCTGGTACCCATACTATATAAGATTTTCTTTGTATTTGGCTAAATAACATTTAAATTTTATGGAACGCTAAGCAACACCGTTGCATACAAATATATCAAGACGAGTTTCACTCATACCGTAAAGACTATCCCGCATTAACAGCAACCAGAATGTGGGTAAAAGTAGGCGTTTACCCGGCCACTTTGTTAGCTCACAAACTTTAAACCACCGTTTGACCCTTAAGCCCTGCAGTGAGGTAAACAGGTTAGGTAATAAGACTTTACCGGGAATGTGTAGTAAACAAACTTCAAACCACAGTTTGACCCTTGAGAAGGTCTGGTTTGGAGTTCCGGAAAATCCCTTCTTAGTATACCTACTAAGATTTTGCAAAACACCATTCCCTTAGGCCCATATCATTCAATTTTCATCAAGTCAACGAACTGTTTTATATGTAAAGCTTATAAGATACAAGATTGAGACGCTTATACACCTAAACATATGTGAAAAGACACATCACAGCTGTTAACTACGCATACTGCTTCAATCTAAATAAGATTGAACAATACATGTTGTTGGGAATTGACTTTTATTATTGGTGTGAAGAATCTCTGTTCATGGTGGTCAAAACATTGTGCTTGTTCGTACGTGTAACTGTAAAGGGACCATAAGGATACAACAACGTAATAAAAGTCGGAGGTTTGGCTTTAAATATTTCCGTAACCAGACGGTTCCATGAACGCCAATTCCCGTATGCGCAACAATCAATGTCAATAGGCAAATTTGACAGGCATTTTTGATAGATTGAGACTGAGATTAAAATAGGAACGTTATTTGAATACGAGAATTCGGCGCGTTCGTGTTCTGCTGTTTTGAGATGGCTGCGGGTTGTTCGAAAGAGATAACGCCCCCGGAACGCAAAGGGCAAAGAAGGAACATGGATGAGTTTTAGTTAGTAAAAGTCTGACACTTCCTCCCGCTGCTTAACCCTTCAGGGAATACAGGCGTGATGGTATTTTTTTTTTACTCCCTCCCGCCCCTCCCAGTGCGGGGAAGTCATTTGATGATTTCCCATCGGTAAAAAAAAAGTATCCAGAACAAAAAAAAAACGTAATGATGAGAAAATCATGTCACATAATTTTGACTTTATCTAGTGTCTTTTTACATCCATTGTATAAGTCTGTCAGACAAAATCCTATGAAGAAAACTTGTATTAAAGACAGAGAGATTTCCAACTAAACGATTTAATAAAAATATTTGGAGTAAATAGTAGCTAGGCACCGAATAGCAGACTGTAGATTGTTATTATTAAAGAATGCCGTCAGAATATCTACTTTTCTGTCGATGGAAATAATAGTGCGCTAATAACTTGACTTCGAGCCAATAATCTAGATGCCTTCTGTTAGTAAGAAATATAATAGCTATAGGTAGGTGTAGTCAAAGCTTTCACTTTGTAGGTCATATTATCGTCCAAGATCTAGGAGTAGACAGATATTTGTTATTTTAGAATGGCTGTAGTTTTGACAATATATATTTTTGAGAAATATATCGAAACTGAAAAGTATATCACTTACTTACGTTCAAGTGTAACTGCTGTTTATAAAAAGTAAAATTTCCCATATTTTATACCCATTATTATCCTACAGCAGGGCAAAGGCCTCTACTCATAAAGAAAATGCACGAACTTGGAACACCACGCTTGCATAAGGCGGATTGGTCATTTCATATTAACATTAGTTGTAAGCCTAGGTTTTTCTTGCGATGCTGTCCTTTACCGATAACATTGATGTAGAAGATAAACTTAAGAAGTTCATATGAAATAGAATAATACACATTCGTATTTTGCCCGTGTTCGGTTGCAAGAACAGAACCTAAAAGAAAAAAGAAAGAAAATTGCCCAGTATTTAATTTTCCAAGTACCTACGTATGTATTTTTAACGCCATATTCCTCTACCTTTCCTCATTTAAAATAACGGGTCAGAGCCCATTCGTCCCCTAAGATTCGCACCCTGTGCCCACTCGTCCCCTGGAACTTTTGAGGGGCCCATTCGTCCCCTGAAGAATATTTATTTTTATTCATTCTTCTAATATAAGTACATGTATATGTGTATACTGCAGCTTGGTAGTCCTGGTACAGTCGCGCAGAAAAGGGTAAAATAAAAAATATAGTAATTCGGTAGATATCATGTTTATTTCAAATAAGATTAAGTCTAATAAAATGCCTCTAGGCTCTAGGCATTAAGTCAGTCTTCAAAATAATTAATCAACTTTTGGTTTCTTGTATTATGTTAAAAATATTATTATTATAATATTAACAGTATTTTTTATTTCGTTAGGCGAACTTCATTTAATAAAAGACCAAAGACACATTGAACAGTCTCGTATTCGCAGCCACTTTCAAGAACCAATATGTTACTGAGGCAGCCATAACATACAAACAAAACCCCTTATCTATTTTATAACCCGTTTTTTTAACAAGCCATTTGTAGAGAGACAATATTACATCGTAAGCCTATCAACAGGTTATATTATTATCATGACGGATTATCATTCATCATAACTCTTTTTTCAATGATTTATTAAATTAATTCCGTTAATAAACTGTTCACAAGTGTACTATGTTAACCGTTTCTTATGTAAAATATAGCTAATTTTATCTCAGGGGACCAATAGGCATCTGAATAGGTGCCGAATCTTTAACTTATATTGTATATATGTCACCGGAAAATAACAAGATCCGTAAGTTTATCAATTTACTAGGAAGTTTATAAACTTTCGTAAGATTCTAAACAGGAGATAAATTGTAATATTTTACGTCCACATTTTCGTAAATTTATCAATTTCCGACGTCATACGGTAAATTTATAAACTAACGAATATCTATTCGTAAGATTTTATATGGTTCGACCAATCACAGAAACTCTTTTAAATATACGATCTTTGAAATACGTAAAATAACACACTGTTCTCTGATTGGTCAATGTTCATAGTGGCAATGCTTGTGTCCATAGGAGGAAGGAGAAGTGACACGTGACAGCCAACCAATCAGATCGCGCGTAGCGTTTGGTTACTGCTTACTTATTATTTTACGAGTGAGTTCAGTAAGTTTATCAATTTACGAAAATGTGGACGTAAAATATTACAATTTATCTCCCGTTTAGAATCTTACGAAAGTTTATAAACTTCCTAGTAAATTGATAAACTTACGGATCTGATCAATTTACGAAAATGTGGACGTAAAATATTACAATTTATCTCCCGTTTAGAATCTTACGAAAGTTTATAAACTTCCTAGTAAATTGATAAACTTACGGATCTTGTTATTTTCCGGTGACATGACGGATCTTGTTATTTTCCGGTGACATATATATTAGAGGGGACGAATGGGTACCTTTAAAATAATATTTTTTATTAAAATATTAATTGGTCTCCTGCCAGGAGACCAATGGGCACCTATATAGGGGCCGAATCCACAACTTTTATGCTGGGGGACGAATTTTAGGGGACGAATGGGCTCTGACCCAAAATAACGTAGGTCTAACTACTCTTGGCTCTCGGTACAATATGAAAATACATTTAATTGTTCAGAAACAATTGGTAACGCATCGACTGCAATTGTTCATGTTTTAACATTGTTAAAACAATCTGTTCCGCAATAAATTGTCATCGTGATTCCAATATGTTCGCTTATAGGGCTATTGTATCAATCATTTTCGATTTTAACCTCAACTCAAATCATTTATTTCAAACAAGCCAATGACAGGCATTGTTGCATTGTCAAAGAGACAGTCAGAAAATTAAACCTAGTTGCCTGTTCACAACAGTAGGTTTTTTTGGAGAAGAACACATACATTACATACTATCACGCCTGTAATCCCCAAGGGGTCGGCAGAAGTGTACCAATGTATAACTACAGTCTGCCGGTATGTTTTAAGCCCCATGTAATCTGCGGGTTGTTCGAAAGAGATACCGCGCCCCCGGAACGCAAAGGGCACATGAAGGAACATAGACGGGTTTTAGTCAGTAAAAGTCTGACACTCCCTCTCGCCCCGCCCAGGCCGGGGGAAGTTATTTGATGATTTCCCGTCTATAAAAAAAAAAAAAAAAAAAAAAGCCCCATGTAATGGAGGGCGAATCTATTCTCATTGACCAGGCACAAATCCTAACTCCGAACTGCTACTAAGAATTTCATAGAAAATCCAATAACACTTTTTGCTCGACCTGGGAATCGAACCCAAGACCTCCAGCGTAGCAGTTGCGCTTAGGGCCACTAGGCTAACAAGACTGTTCCATTATTTTTGTCTTAATGGAGTCTAGTAACATGATCTCACCTTTACTTCCTGAAGGGTGCTGAAAAAATGGAAAAAAAACGAGAAAAGACTTCAAAATACAATGGGACCGGGACTCGCCATCAAAGATACTTAAAAAAGGGCCCAAAGCAATTATCTTCATTTTTAAGAAAATGAAAGAAAATGAATAGCAAAAGATCAAATTGACTTCAATTATATTGAAATCAAACAATTTACTTCAAACTAAGCCGACATTGTAGATCTAAATCGCAAAAAAATCCTTAACGACACGATTTCCTAGAAATTCAATCATTTCGTCCCATTTCCTAGCAATTTAATTAAATTCTATTTTACTCAGATTATAAGATAGACGATTTACTAACAATCCTATCTCGGAATCCGAGATTCTGAGAACAATAAATCTATACAAATAATCCTAAAGACATTTTGATTGAATTGTACAGATATTTATACAAAAAACTTAACCCTCTTTCTAGTCAAGCCTAGCTATTTCACACGGTTTCACTCGTGTCTTCGAATTAGTTGATGTTCCTGAATGAAAAGTATTTAAAAAAAAGTATTAAAGTAAAGAAAGTACGTAGTAAAGTATTATTTTAAGTATCAATTCAAAGCTTGCATTATACATAATTATGCCTAAATTCATCAAAATCCATGCACAATTTTTTTTTTGTGTGATTTATAAACAAACGTTCACGTGCTTTCGCTTTTCGCTGTATCGTTTCGTTTTGCATATCTACATACATACGTAACCTAACTCCTTTATCCCATGGGGTTAGACAGAAACCACAAAACACCACCTGTTCACTGTCTCGTTTGCTAGATTGTCGCAAACCCAGGTTAATTGGGTATTCGCAGAGATACCGCGCCCCCGGAACGCAAAGGGCACAACAAAAACCCCTAAAAACAAAAATATTTATTTTAATTTTATATTAGTTTTTTCTTTGGGTTGGTATATTTTTATTGAAACCTTTTAGCAATATAAGCAAGAAATTATATAATAACATCTAAATCAATGGAATAAGAGTTCTTTTCTAACTAAAGTCCCATTTCTTTGTCTACAAAATACGTGTGATTCATGAAGACGACCTAGCGAGACAAGCATGAGATTAGTCCCTTAATTTATTACCTAAGGATGTTGGTACAGTCGCAAGCGGAGTTTCATTGTGTTCAAATTACAGTGACACGGAATTCTTGAGTGCTACGAGTTTAACCGCAGTGGGAATTTTAATACGAGTACGGGAGAAATTTTGTTCGGGAAGAAATAATGTTTTATGTTAAACTGTCGCATTTGAATTAAGGGGGTAAAAAGACACTTAACAGGGCCGGAACTTATATAATTATGTTTCCTATTAATGCGATCGTTTTTTTGTTTTCACCATACCTGGGAATGTTGAAATTTCCGAGTTATTGAAGGTCAAAGTATCAACATTTTAAAATGTTTTTGGCGAAAACAAGTTTTTTTTAAATAATATTGTTACTCAACTTTAAATATCCCCAAGACGCAGCAGAACAGTGTGGGGACACTGTTCTGCGAATTACCATTCCATAGTGCTTCAGATGTACATAAGTATCCATAAATACTTTCAAACATCTTTTTGCCAAGCCTTTTTTCCCAACTCTGTTGGGATCGACTTCCAGTCTAATTGGATGCAGTTGAATATCAGTGTTTTACACGGAGTGATGAATAATGATGATAATGATAATAACACAATATTTACATATTGTAAATTATAAAGTACAAAATTAGTATTACATTATTAATAGTATTAATTAGTACAAAATTTAAAGTTAACATTAGGTAAAAAAACATGTTTTGTGTATGGAGAAACGGACATTTCAAAAGTTATTATTTTTTGTTATAGCGGCAATACAGACTCTGTAAAATGTCAATTCTACCTTTTACAGTTCATGAGATAGGTATATCCCGCTGACAAACAGACAGACCGACATCCGAGTCTTAGTAACAGGGTCCCGTTGTCACACTTCGCTAACAGAACCCTAAAAACGACTTGAAAAGCTTTAGGTGTCAAGTAGTGGTTGTAATTGAATACCCCACATCACATTTACATTTATTAGGATTCCCTGGACAAGAGGTCAGGCGAGGAACAAACACTAGAATGTGCTGAGGAATGGGGAAACAGGAACCGTAATAACGGGAAGGGACATGTCCAGAAATGTACTGTGAAGGCTTTGGCTGAATAATACCCGATTCCTAAAAACTTACCGACCGGTATTTATTTACCTAAGTAACAAATGCTTTCGTATTTTCGCGGTTATTGAAGTTTATTTTTCAGGTTTAAATCCATAATTTTACATATAAACATTTTTTGCATTCAAAATTGACACCAGAATTTTCACAAACGACCAGTGAAGCTTTCAAAGGAATGACGACTGGTAAGATAAACTACCCGTTTTGCATATAGGAATCGAGCATAAGCCGAATAAAAACTCTTTCATGAAGTTTACTTTGAGATCGATTCCACTTCTAAAATATTAAGAAAAATATGTATGTCAATCCGTGACTATAAATTCAATAGATAAAAATATTATCAAATACATACATACATAACCATCACGCCTGTATTCCCCGAAGGGTGAGGCAGAGGTATACCAATGTACATCCACAGTTCGCCGGTATATTTAGGTACCATGTATAGGGGGGCGAGCCTATTGCCATCAACGGGGCACAAATCCTAACTCTGAGCTGCTACTGGAATTTTAAAGAAAAACCCAATTCCACTTTGCACGACCTGGGAATCGAACCCAAGACCTTTAGCGTACCTACCAGTAACTCACACAAATTCAATTCAATATTATTAAAATAACAGCTTTAAATGCTTATGAATGATTACGCTCCATTAATTAATCTCCTAAACGGCTGGACCGATTTTGACGGAACTTTCACTGGCAGATAGTCGATGTTACAAGAAGTACCTTAGGCTACATTTACTTAAAGTAGGTACTTATGAATACGAACAACTTTAACTATAGCACCAACTCTGAAATATGAAAAAATGGAACAGTTGATTTTTATTTTGTTTCAAAAATAAACCACAAAATGAACCTTCAGTACATCTGCCCAGTATTTATAGTCAGAACACGTTTCATTAATACTCATGTACTCGTAATATTATGTTCATTTCCACCGATGTAGCCAGCTCATTAGCCTCCATTCTCCAAATCTGTAATTAATAATATCTGTTATTACTACCAAAAATAATGATCAATGAGCATAAATACTATGAATAGATTCAATAAAAGTTTCATAAAACAGTGCGATAAATTGTGACTGAGGTACTAGGTTCGATTGTATCAGCCTTACTTATAAAAAATAACGCTAACTAATACTTAGCTGCCTGTCGATTGACTAACTCTTAAGTCCTAGAGTAATGATCAATAACTAACATTTATAGACAAGATTTGATCTGATCTAGATTTGATTTGACTGATCAGTCACTAAGTAATGTTTAGCTGTTTCTTAAATATGCGACACTGCTTTATAAGTAAGGCTGATGTGTATAGTGACTGACTGTGTACGGGGTTCTAACTTTTATACCCACTTGATTAGAGAAATACTTTTGAGCAAACTGCTGTACCTATTCGTATTAAAACAGCGTCATACTAGTAGTCTAGCTGTCAAAGGAGATGACCCATCATATGTCATTAGTCTAATCAAACACTATGATAACGGGTTCACATTCCGAGCTGGGGCAAACAACAACCTAATAAAAAAAAACAATCGCCTATTATTTTTAAAATTCGAGTCCTTTATGGAATTCGGCTGAGTATTAAAGATAAAGGATAAAGATAAAATTGTTGGGCAAATCTGTGCTTATAATGTAATAAAGCTGAAAAGATTTTTTGTATATTTGTGTTTATTTTTAAATATAAATCTCTGAAAGTTACAGTCTGATTGGAAAATTATTTTTGTATTTGATTGCTAGATTCATGAGGAATAGTTTAAGCTATATAACATCACGCTACGCACCATGGGAGCGGAGCATTAACCAAAGACGTAACTTAACGTTAATCCACTATCATAAGAGCGTTATTGTCACTTTCTTCGGAAACACTTTTTTTTCGGGATGATATTTGTCCTCTGTCCATTTCTGTACACCGGATAACGTATATGCAAAATTTCAGGATGAGCGCTTCAGTGGCGTAGACTTGAAAAATTAACAAACAACTTGTTTATAATATTAGTTAAGAAGTTATAACTTAATGAATAAAGGAGATAATTAATATTCCTATACCAAGTTATGGCAGCTATAAATGTAAAGGGAGCTCAAACTTCATTTTGTAAATGCTGGCTACGTCAAACATTTTAACTTAACTTCAGGCAATTTCAATCTCCTCGTAAAAGCTGCTTCAGTTGTTAGATAAGCACTTTAAGTTGCAACACTAACAAAATTCTCGCTAACTCGGTCTTCTTACGTTATAAGCCATATTATTATGGTAATTTATTACCATCGTTGTTTTTGGAGATAATTGGTACTATTTCGGGTCTATGGTAGACTAAAAAAGTAGAAGTTGCCATAAAAAATAATTCGGGCTGGCAGTTGGAATAAAAAAAAACTATTATGGCTACCACAAAGGTCAAACTACAGAGATAAAACTGGCTAAGCGCGAGTGTTTGCACACGAAGGATTCCGTGCCACAATGTATATGTATAATGTATGTAATGTATGTATTCCAAACTACATACAAACTAACTCGTTTCTTTTATAAGGCCCTTTTATATTCAATATTTATTAATTTTTATTATTTGGGCAATTTTTTATCAGAAAACTCACGCGGACGAAATCGCAGGTAAGAGCTAGTGCAGTGATAAAATAATAATAAAAAAAATACCAGCCTATTATTCTCCCACTGCAGGTTAAAGGCCTCTTCTCATACAGAGAAGACACGATTAATCACCAGCCCCCCTAGCCAAGTCACAAACAATAATCGTAAACGCTCGGTAGGTACCAATAGATTTTCAACTTAATACCCAAGAGCCTTAAGTTGAAAATCAATTAAAGAGATCAAGAAGCGTTGGCGACTGGAACGAACGAAAACGCTATGCAATCTTCATTAGATCTTCAACTTAAAACCAAGCACATAAAGTTAAAGATCTATTAAAGCCTACTCAGCGTTTGCGTTTATCGTTTGTGACTTGGCTAGGGGCTGGTTTCCTCGCGATGTTTTCTTTCACCGACGTCAGAGATGTCCAATATAAACTTAGAAAGGTCATATGAATTGAAAAATTCACATTGATACTTGCCCCTCGCAATCTCATTCATGAGAGGCAGGCGCCTTGACCACTGATTGGGCCGTCGCGACATTATTTTTAGTGTAGTTATATTAGGAAAAGATACTAGTGTGGAACAACGTCTTGTCGTGATGAAATACATCGACAAAACGGTGAATTTTCGCCCCTATATCAAAAATCCCTTTGATGTTAACTGTACATCGTCATAATATTTAAATGAAGCACTTAACAGCAATTTTACTGTGCAAATAAACACAGGCTGATCTTCAAACACTTAGTTTCCCATCAAGGAGCTTACTCGGTCACCGACTTTGAATACTGGCTGATTTTAATTTTTTTTGCAACCTTTTTGGAGTGAAGAAATATATGAGTATAGGTACTTTTTACTATGGGACTAATATTACGAAAACTGATTTAGTTTTATTTATTGGGTCAGTAAGAATAAGCTATTTCGTTTTTATTTATATTTGCTTTAGAGTTGCTCTTGAATTACGACTTATTTTTAATAAAATACTGCCTAACTTATATGTATAATTCTGCCCTGATAACAAAGAATGCAGTAATCGACATTTTTGTGATTTTCACTTTTTTCCAGAAATGGCATCCCAGGAGGTTCATGCACATGAAAAAAAAATATTTTCATAAAAAAATTCACTCGAAGTATGTTTTTTATGATATGATTTTCGCCGTACTTGCATGAAAACTGCTTCAATGATAAGAAAAAACGCAGTATTAAGCATGACCTAAGAAAGAATGCAGTACTTGCAAGAATAAACTAAAACAGAATGCAGTAATATCCACTACTTTATTGTTTTGTTTTACATCCAGTAGACAAATTGCTAAATCAAAACGCAGTACTCCACATTACTGTATTTAAGTGTAGTAAAGACTTGCGAAGTCGTACCCGTAGTCGTAGCAGTACGATCCATTGCTGCGTTTTGTCTTAGTAAATCAGTTCGGCGACGTCATTCGGTGGAGTAATACGAATACGAATTTGCAAAAACATGTTTTTTTTTTACTTCACCCTAATGCTGCATATTATAAGAACATAAAGTAGGTTTTTAACATCCGTATAGTTTACTCAATACTTTATTTGCATTCCACGATGTAAAAACTTAGGTCGTAGCTAAGAAACTAAAAAAACCTTAACCTTAAAATGCACCTATATAAATCGTTGAGAAGACACAGTACACTTCAACTTAGTTCCGAGCATATAATAATGGCAATAATTACTAAAAAAGAATGCAGTAATCAACTTGTGCTAAGACATAATGCAGTAATACGCGCAAGTGCTGCATTTAGTTTTAGTATCCTGTGACTCGGAAACGACCTGATAATAAACCGAAACGCAGTAATACGTATTATAATTGCATATATTAGTAAATTAAATAAAGGAAAATTATCTTGTAAAAGCTTGATTTTTTTCCGATTTTTTAGATATATAATATGGCCAATAAAATACGAACAACTGGCTCAGATCATATGAAATATGTTTTTTGCGTTTATCTCGGAACCGCCATTTTGCGATTACTGCATTCTTAGTTATGACGGCAGAATTATGAGCGTACATTAGAGCTAGTCTTAAAATTGAAGGATCGTGTATAATTTAAAATTTAGAAATTATCTAAAAAATAATATTTTTATAAAAGTCCAAAAGTTATTTTCACAACAGCTTTATTTAACTCTTCAAAATCGCTAATTTCCTTCGATATTGATGTATCCATCCACCTCAATCTGAATAGCCTTTTTATATTTTTAAAAGCTCGGTTGCATGGGGGGCACCTACCAAATGGCACCTACTAAATAAATCAATTACACTCCAATTAATAAAAAATATTACCAACCGGAAAATAGAACGCAAAAACCGAAATCCCAAACATTTTTGCGCGTACTTACACAATGTCTCTCGTTTATATGCGGATGATAATAAAAATACACCTTCGGGACGTGTTCGTTAATCCTCGGAATATTCCGTCGAATTTAATCTCAGTGATTATATGAATATGCGCCATCCCTTAGCCAAAAGGTCGACGTTAGGGCTCCTTACCCTAATTTATTCTGGCTACCTACTTCGCCAACGGTATTAACCATATTTTCATTGTGAACGGAAATTTTAGCTGAGATAATAACTTATGTAGCTACAGTGGCCACAAATAATAGATGTTGATAAATTTTAGTAGTTCCACCAAAATATTTAGCTTCTGTTATTAATTTTGCTTCTTTGATAGAGTTTCGGTATAAGATACCAGTCTTATCTTGGATAATTGTCTTCAACTGTCTAATTTCTAAGGCATTTCTGTAAATAATCTAAATGTAAAATAGCAGAGTTCACAATTTACTTTAATTTACAATCTTCTGCTGAAATCTTTGCAAAATTTCAGTTTACATAATTATTACTGGCCCAAAAGATACAGGCGCTCTGCCTAGTTTGGAGACCGCCGTACAGTTAATAATCCTACTACTATTATAAAGGCGAAAGTTTGTAAGTATGGATGTATGGATGTATGTATGGATGTTTGTTACTCTTTCACGCTTAAACGGCTGAATGGATCTGGATGAAATTTGGCACAAAGATAGATTATAGTCTGGAATAACACATAGGCTACTTTTTATCCCGGGAAAATGTACGGTACCCGTAGGATAACACATCAACTGTGACGCGGACGAAGTCGCGGGCAGAAGCTAGTACACTATAAACATTGAGTTACATAACTAAAGAAGCTAAAATAACATGCTATAATATTAAGTACTTTTAAGTTATATTTTGTTTTGTAACCATGGTCCAATAAATTACTCTTATTCTTATTAAAATCTGGCTAAAATTTCCTAATAGAAAAAACCTAACAACATTTTCTGTACGAACTAGAAATCGAACCCACGCTCAGACCACGAGACCATCAGGGCAGTCAATAATCCCTGTAACAAAACCCAGTTAATCCACCAAACGATGGCAATCAATCCATAACTGAAGCAATGACTAATGGCAATACATATCACAAATTGCTAAGCCACACTATATGAACGCTACAAGGGCTAATTACCCAAAATCAATCCTCCCGATTGACAATTTGTACCCAGTAAACCTTTGGGGGGAAACACAATATCTTCCCGTGGTAATAAACTATAGAGATGATTAATATATCATCTTGAGGCTACGCATCACTGATGCCTTTATTAGGATACGATAGAATAAATAACTGTAAGTAACTGCCTCGTTGGCCTAGTGGTCCTAAGCACGACTGCTACGCTTGAGGTCCTGGGTTCGATTCCCGGGTCGAGCAAAAAGTGTTATTGGGTTTTTCTATTAAATTCTCAGTAGCAGCTCGGAGTTTGGATTTGTGCCCGGTTAATGGCAATAGGCTCGCCCCCTATTACATGGGACTTAAAATATACCGGCGAACTGTGGGTGTACATCGGTACACCTCTGCCTAACCCTTCGGGGAATACAGGCGTGATGGTATTTATAGAATAAATAATTTCTCCATATATTTTATGAAAGGACAAGGTCAATGTAACGTGGATAGCTGGGTAAGGTGAATTGGTTTTTATTGTTTGATAAACTTCATGATTTGAGGATTTTTTATAGACTCGGTTTTGAGGATCTTAAGATTTTGGTCCTGGGATCTTAAAATTCTTTATCCTTGGTGATTCTTGTTTTGAAGATTATCTCATTAATGTTTCTATATTTTTTTTACATAAATCAATTTTACATAAAACAAAATTAAACTAAAAAAGAATAAAACTAAATACCGAAATGAGGTTATATACAGATGAAGAGTTCGTCATGAAAAAGGTATGAATGACATGACCACATCACTCCCCTCCAGAGACCGTCAAGGGCGATAAAAATCAGGAAACCTGACCTGGCGTCCGGAGCGTGTAGTGTACTCTTTGCTATTGCTAGGACGTACAGTTTTATGTAAAACTGTCAGTTGGAAATTATAGATAACTGTCACACACACCTTCTTTCATTTTTAGGGAATATTATTCTACTAAATATTATTTATTCCCTAAAAATCGAATTCTGGTAGTTTTTATCAAAAAGTTTAACAGTAGCTAAGCTTTAAAATTGTTTATAACCAAAACCAATTTAGGTACTAAAACGGGTATGAAAACATGCAAATTAATATTGAAAACTAATTTAAAATTAATATCGGAAAGTGCGTATACAGAACGCTATGCACCCTTTCAGGAAAACCAAGCCTGATGTTATGTGTACACTGTCAAAGTGGATTTTCAGCTACACCTAAACACAAAATCGATACAAAGGGTCCTCTCAGTGTCCCTGACGATGACAATAGGCGATGATGAACAATGGATCATGTCTACCATACTATAAATTGGATTGTACTCCGGCCAAATTGTCAAGGGGCTTTAAACACCGTGAACGTTGCTTAATGGTCATCCTTCATAATGACAGTACCGCTACGACACGGTAAGGGCCCGGCCGGAATTGACTTGAAAAACTGAAACCGTGCCCGTGAGTACTCACCTTTTTATCTTGTCATTATAAAAAAATATTGACTAATTGCTTATAAGTCCTAAGCTTGACTGCTTTGCTAGAGGTCTTGGGTTAGATTCCCAGGTCGAGCAAAGTGTTATTGGGTTTTTCTATGAAATTCTCAGCAGCATCTCTGAGTTAGAATTTGTGCCCGCTCAATGTCCCCTATTACATTAGACCTAACCGTGGCGAACTGTAGGTGTACATTGATACACATCTGCGCAACCCTTCAGGAAATACAGGCGTGATGATATGAACAGATTAATATAACTCTGAAATCACCAATCCACCTTGAGCAAGCGTGATGATCAATGCTCGTGCTTTCTCTGTATGAGGAGAGGCCTTTGCCCTGCAGTGGGACAATATTAGGCTGATATTACTATTTATTATTAATTTTTGAAAAATAACCACCAGAGTCCTACCACAATCTTTTAAAACTGTACTATTTTAATATTATTTTATCCTTTCCACTGTCGGATTTACAACTCTGGGCGCTGAACCGAGGATTGAAATCCGCTAGTGCGCAGAATAAAGGAATATTAAAATAATATTGTAGATATTAAAAGAGGGGAAATTCGTGTATTAAACTTTACAGGCAGATAAAATGGGAAGAAGCGAGGGGAGCTACTTCAAAACCAATATGTGGCTTAAAAATCATCCGATACCTGCATATTAAAACTGTAGTTACTATAAAGTGAAGTATATATTTCTTTCTTTCTTCTTGCTGTTTTTAAAAAACGTTGCCCCATACTTGGATTTTTTCCGATCGTGGGTGCGTTTATAAACACATAAAACTCACATACATAAGCAGCCAGACCCGAAACAACTATCTGTAGGTCATACAAATATTTGTTCCGTGCGGGAATCGTAGGTACCGACACGCAGCGCTGCAGCCACTGCGCCCACCGTGTCGTGTGTGTGTCATATGTGTGAACTACCTCGTTACCCTAGCCATCCTATCGGTCCTAAGCGCGACTGCTACGCTAAAGGTCTTGGGTTCGATTCCTAAGTTGAGCAAAAAGTATTGTTGGGTTTTTTATGAAATTCTCAGTAGCAGCTCGGAGTTATATAAATAAATAAATAAATAAATACTGGCAATTACGCTCGCCTCCTATTATGTAGGACCTAAACATACTGCGGCGGACTGTGGGTGTACATTGGTACACCTCTGCCTAACCCTTCGGGGAATACAGGCGTGATGGTATGTTCTGTTAAATGTGTGAAGTGAGCTTGAGATGAACTGCTACTTCCTAGCAATAGGTAGAAAACTTATTTACCTAAATTCACTGAGGGACATTCTTACAGAATAGACCCGCTGTGTACCAATCTAGTCTAAGTGCTACTACTACCTAGGAAATTTTTCTCTAAGATGACAGCTCACAGCTAGCAAAGGAGACTTTTATAAACTCCACAAGTATTAGTAGGTAGGTACTAGCTTCTACACGCTACTTTGTTTGCGTCAAATTGTATATATTATCCCAAGGGTATCGTACATTTATCGTCATCATCATCATAATTATCAGGTCAGGATATCCACTACTGGACATAGGCCTCCCCATAGATTTCCAAAAGGACCAGTTTGAAGCGGCCTGCATCCAGCGTTTTGTTGCCTTGGTCTTTATCAGATCGTATGTCCACCTTGTGGGTGGACGATACGATCAGAGGATGAATCGTACATTATTTAGAGATAAAAAGCGACCTTTGTGCTTTTTCAGACTATAATCTATCTCTGCGTTCAATTTCATATAGATCCGTTCAGCCGTTTTGGCGTAAATGAGTAACAAACATCCATCCATCCTAACAAACTTTCGCATTTGTAATATTGTAGTAGGAGTAGCTGACCCGGCAAAACTAGTTTTTTTTTTTTTGTTTCATATATATAGATTACGACCGATTCTCAGACCTACCGAATATAAACATAAAATTTCATAAAAATCGGTCAAGCCGTTTCGGAGGATTATGGCAACTAACATGGCGACACGAGACTTTTATATATAAAGAAGAAGATTAGTAGAATGTACAATGGCACAAATGCAACAAAAAACATCGACCCACTTAATAAACAGAGAGAAACAGAATAAAAACACTCACCATATTATTGTCACAGTTCACTTTAGTATTCAGTACCGCTACCCAGCTGTCGGCGCCATTTTAAAAATGCCAACTTGTTACAAATTATTGTGCCTTCCTCTTTAGGCTACAATACATGTTTGTTGGAGCTAAGCGGAGCGAGGAAACCGTGCGGAGCAGTTTAGTGTCCATTGAAAAGCATTTAAATCTGTACTTCATACTGGTGAGATTATAGGCATGGTGATTTAAAATAATTGCTATTAATTTCTTCAGTTAATTAAAAAAATACCCTAGTCTTTCCATGTTGCCTCGCTCCTCTTCACATACATGTATTGTAGATGTAGATAACACTGTTGCATTGTCTAAAACTTATCTCCGCTACACTTTACCCGAATTCAGACTAACTTGTAGGAATAATCCAAATATGCTGTCAGTCTCAATCAGTCAAAAATGTCTCTAAATATTTGACATTGATTGTCGCGGACCTAAAATTACAACCAGATTTTGAACGATTTTAATTAATAGAATTGGCTATTCTATAAAGCGTAACGAAGACTCAATTTTATGAATTTGTTGTGTTCATGTTTTCCTAGCTCCGCTTCGCTCCGTTCCTCTCCGCTCCAATATACACGCAGCCTAACAACGAAAGCGGTGGAGTGTGGCTTCTTATAGCCATTCGTGGGAGGCAAATGTGATCGTTTACCGTATAAGGTGAGTTCTAAAGACGTAGCAACTCATTAGTGTAGAGGTAAGTATGGTGCTGTACTGTTATCGCTTGCGAAGTGGTCGTGAAGGTCGGGGAAGTTGAAGTGGGATTTTGTGTTAGGTTATTTTTTGATGACATTGAAGGAAGGATGTTATCCTAATGGGCCTTATTTAGGATAAATTGAATTGTGAAAGTGGAAAGGACATCGATACGCAATCTGACGTTAGTTACATTTTTCGTCGCTTACTGAAAAAAGACAGCTCCATCATTGTCGTTATCATCATCATACCAGCCGCAGGACGTCCACTGCTGGACATAGGCCTCCCCCATACATTTCTAATAGGACCGGCTGGAAGCGGCTTGTATCCAGCGTCTTCCTGCGGTCTCAATCAGGTCGTCCGTCCACCCTGGTCGACTTCCTACGCTGCGCTTGCCGGTGCTTGGTCTCCATTCGAGAGCTTTGGCCCATCGGCCATCAGCTCTGCGTGCCACGTGCTCTGCCCACTGCTATTTCAACTACAGCCACTTCAGCTACATATTTCATACATTTTAACCTTTTGTAATTGAACAGCTGATTTTATTATAACCCTTTAGAAAATCTAAAATCGCTTTAAACCATGTCGTGTGTGCATTATTTAAAAGATTCATTTAATCCATATTGCTATCAAAGACCTCCTTCCACAGTTTGCATTTTGATGACAAAATTATATTCCGAAGCATACATTGGATTCTCATTAACTTGTAGTAACATTATCTAGTTTATATTCGTACGACAAAAGGACATCTGCGTCCGTCTCTCGTGACATCCGCGCAGTTCCGCTATTATGATAATTCGTATCATAACGATGACTTTCCGGAAAAATCTGAAAATCCCATTATTTCAGTACGTTTGAGCTGCATTTGTTATTTGTATGCGAATTCTTGTTTACTGAAGATCCTAGTTGGTATTCAACAAATTTATTCAAAGCACATTTAGGTATTGTTCTGTTTTTAATATGGAGTACTATTTATTTATTTATTTATTAAAACTTTATGCACAAATGTAAAAAAATACACCGTACAAAGGCGGACTTAATGCCTTAGGCACTACTAACTATATAAATGCGAAAGTTTGGATGAATGGATAAGATGTTTGTTGCTACATCAGGTCAGAATAGCTGAATGGATCTAGATTAAATTTGGCATAGAGATAGATTATAGTCTGAAATAATAGGTACATACTTTCTTTTGGAAAAATGTATGGTTCCCGCACCATCATTTAGAACTTTTGATTTAATTCGGAAATCGGCAATCTAAAGTATCTATTATTAAAAAGTACTACATTTACATTGCTGTGTGTGTCTCTAACATCTGCCTGTTTGAATGTTTTATTTTTAAAACCGCGTAATTAATACAAACTTGAAAACTAGAATATTGTTTTACGTAATAATAAAATTATTCACTGATGGGTAAAAGCTTATCCCAATTCCTTCCAGGAACTTATTTCCCGTGCCACCTCAAACCGGCCCTCGTGGTACAGGTTAGGTTAGAGACAGAAAAAATATGGTAAAATGTTTTTTTTACTATTTCTAACTTCAATAAAAAGACTTTAGCAGCTAAATAAACACAACCAGACAACTAGAAGTCGATAACCTCGCCACTCGCCGTAAAGAACCAAATAAATAAAAGTGATAAAAAAAAACTATACAAAGGAAGGAAATTGAGTCATAAATATTTTGGGGTTCAGTGAACAAAAAGCATTTTTAAACAAAATCGCTCCTCATATACTTAAACGGGGGTTGTTTAAAAGTGTTGACAAAGCTAATAAAAAAGGTTCAGTACACATTTGTAAAACGGACGACACAACGTAGTCGGCCATTTTAAATAATCTTTGTTTGTATAATCCTTTCGTTTATGTTGTTAGATTAGGTAACGACATTCTGTGGGAACATGATATTATTTTTATTGTAGTTATGCATGTAATTTATTCAGCTTATGCAAATATTTAAGAGTCTGATACTCAAATTCAGAGGTCCTCAGATAAATACTCCATAGTTAGAGTATAGGTCTTTAATATTATTATTGCTAATACTATAAAGAGGTAAGATTTTTTGTTTGTTTGTTTGTAACGAATAAGCTCCGAAACTACTGGATGGATTTTAACAATTTTTTCACCAATAGATAGCTAAAATATTCCTGAGTAACATAGACTATATAACATCACGCTAAGACTCACGGAAGCGGAGCATTAATCAAAGACGTATCTTATGGCGGGTGAAATAAGTTGCGCTGACAAAGTCGCGGGCAGTTCGCTACTTTTTTATAATTTAACCTAATCTAACACCTTTCACGATAAACTCGTGTACAACAAGAATAAAATATATTTTAGGTTTGTTTTATTTTTATCTCGCCTGTATTCCACGAAGGGTTAGGCAGAGGTGTACCAGTGTACACCCACAGTTCGCCGGTAATATTAATACCAATCTATTATGAACCCACTACTGCAGGGCAAAGGCCTCTTCTCATACACAGAAGTTATTAATCACCAAGGTTTCTCACGGCGGATTGGCAATTTCAGGCTTGCTATTAGTTATTTCATTTAATTTATACTTACCCGTACAAATAATTAAAATTGAAGTGTCTGTTTATTTGTTTCGGCTAATCTCCGAAACGGCTAGACCGATTTTCAAGGGACTTTATTTTAGAGAAAGAATTAGGGTTGTACGCAATATTAGGAGAACCGCATCATAATCAATATTCACGCGAACTAAGCCACGGGCATAAGCAAGGTAACGGGGTAAGTATGAAATGATTATGAATGTTTTTTTTTAAATTATATTTGTTCTTAATGTTTACATCCTCATTGTACGTATCTAAGTAAAGCAAGGTATGTCATATGTAAACTGTCCTTTAGACAGTATGCATAGTTTTTGGTTATTTATGGGCCATAGCACACACGCTATTTTTAACAACGGCGATCTACGATTTTGAGAGTGTATCGATGCGATTCTCTCTTCATCAGTATCCAAATGCCGCGTGTCAGAGATTTTATTGATGCTGCATCGCGATTTCGCAACTTCCTGCGTTCGTACGCGGTATCGGAATCACGCGTCTTAGCGACTGCTCCGATGCTGAATCGAATCGGCTGTACAATACTAGTCGTATTCCGCAGATGCTTAATCGCTGCGACCAGCAACCGTATATGTGCGGAGTGTACCTAGTGTTCAGTCGCTGCCGCTGTGTCGAGCTTCCGAAAAGCGACTCAGTCGCCGTGTTTGACGTTTTCAAGTGTGCTATGTGTAATGTTTAGTCGCTGCATTTAGCTTCTAAAAAGCAACTAAATCGCCGATCGCCGACGCTGAAAATACCGTGTGTGCTTCGGCCCTTAGACAATTTTAACACGGGACTGTTTGCGCGCCATTACTGTTTATATAGTGATAACTTGCTTAAATTGTTAAAGGCATTCTTCCTTGGCCTTAGACTAAATCCATACTAATATTATAAATGAGAAAGTAGCTGTGTCTGTCTCTCTGTTACGCTTACACGACAAAATCACTGAACCAATTTTGATGAAATTTAGTAAGAGGTCAGTTTGAAAGGTTAGGTTAGGTTTGGTTTTTTTTCTTTTTACGGATAGGAAATCATTAAATGACTTCTCCCGGGGCGGGAGGGAGTGTCAGACTTTTACTGACTAAAACTCATCCATGTTCCCTCTTGTGCTCTTTGCGTTTCGGGGGCGCGGTATCTCTTTTAAACAACCCGCAGCCCCGGCAGGAAAGGACATAGACTACTATTTATTCCGTAACTTCGTGTGCGTCCGCGATAACTGACATTTTCGGGGGCGAAGTCCCGGGAAATATCTAGTATGTACTTAATAAAATTGACTATTTTAGTGTTCCGTACCAAAAATGCTAATAAGGAACCCTTACGGTGCTCCTGTACTACTGACCCTCAGATCATTTGTTCTTGTATTTTATAAACTTCAGATGGACTCAAAAGGCCTTTTTCTTCGAAGTATACAAAGCGAAAAATCTGAAATAAATAGAGTTTATGGAGTTTAATCTAAACGTTAAAAGAAAAATAAAATAATATTTCTATGTACCTAGTCTTTTTTTTCAGCAAAAACCCTTAACAAACAAACTTAGTTATATAGTTCCAAAAGATAGAAATTGAACTCAGTAAATTAAAAGAAACCCTTCCAAGGCTACGGAACCCTCGATACGCGAGTATGCCTTGCGCTTTGCGGTTTTTCATGAGTATTTAATTTCAATATAATCTTCTGTTGTAATGTTATTCAAGTGCCTGCTTTACATACAGCTGGTGTTTAATCGCTGTATAAAATCTTACCTGGCTTTGTTGTACATTATATTACACTATTCATCAATTTTCTTTGGAGAATGGAATGGTAAGTGATTTATCTAACCAATATGAGTTTTATTTTTATTGAATAAATATGATAGTGTTCTGAGATAACAAACATAAAAATACGAATTGAGAACGTCCATCTTTTTTGAAGTAAGGTAAAAAAAAATTTGAATAACATGTCTTCTAATTTTGACGACACGGTTGGCGCGATGACTGAGCGTTTGGCTGCTGCACTGCGTGCGGGGGCTTCGATTCCCGCACAAAACGAATATTTGAATAGCCTATAATAAGTAATTGTTCCCGGTCTGGCAGTTACGGTACTGGAGAAATTGGAATAATTTATAAATATGTATGTCTTTAGTTCACGAAATTCCCGATAATATCATTACATAAAATTTTACAGTTTACGCTCAAAATTTTGAGATGTACGCGACGAAAGAAAATGTTTATGCTCTCCTTTGCGGGTTTTTTTGCCAAGATAGTGTATTATTTTCATGAAATAATTATAGATACCTAAGTCAAAAAAATGCAAGGGTTCAAAAAACCCTTGCATTTTTTTATACGCTCTGGCGTATTAGTACATACGACCAGAATGTTTTTTTTTTGTTTAAAAAAAAATGTGTTTTCTGTGTCCTGTGTTCTGGTTAGCCCTTAATTTTCCTTACGGTTAGGCCTACCTGCGCCACCCAGGGTTATCTTTAACTCCATATTACTAACCAACACGAGCCCATTATGTATAACATTGTCTAATATAACCTCATGTCAACAACTCTGAATTAGGTTTTTGGTGCAAGAGTGCCTTAGTCCTTTAGCAGGTTAAGGTCAACCTTTACTATCTCTGTCGTCACCTTGCGTCATTAGGTATGTATCCAGTTGATACTATCTATCACCTTGCCTTGTTTTTACATCTATTGTTTTTGTATTTTTAATTATCATTATCATGTTTACGTGTATACTGTGTCTACATCCTTTATCAAATTATTTTTGTATATTAATCTTCATTACAAACAGCAGTTGTATACTATTCATAATGACTCAATGGAGGTTATTTTTTAGCTATCACAATAATACGGGTTGTACCACATACCTACCCAATACCTAAACGTACTGCACATCAAACTAAACAACATCGAAAAATTATTACTGGAAAACGACTTTTATTTTTGGAGTGTATGATAGTGCGTAGTTTAGCTTTTAGTTTAGTAAATTTAGTTAGCACAAATATCTTATTTAATTATTTATATTTTATTATTTGCCATCGATACGCTAAGAAGAAGAAGTTAACACATTTCAAATTTGTTTTCGTAACAATATGTTAAAAAAGATTTAAAACTTTGATCTTCATTATCTTCTTAACCAGAAAGTTCCCAAGTATCAGGTCCATAGCAAAAGATGGTTGCAATGATGAAAAAAATATCTAACATTCGGTTTCATTATGTGTGTGTGTTCTTTTTATTTCATTTTAAACCTTATTTTGTTTCAGTTACAACTCATCATGTTTGGCTCCAACGACGGGAGGAGCTCCTCAGACCTTCGCCTCTGCCTTTCAGTTCTTTGCAGCAGCACAATGTTTGCTTACGGAGGACTTGATACCAGATGCTGATGTTAGAAGTAAATTACCATTTAAATCAAATACTTCCTTCCTACAGTACTACAGTGTTGTTTGGCAATAGTTCCCAGCCTTGATGTGGTTGTATGCCGACTGTTATTCATCCTATCCAACTCAACAACGGAGAAAATGAAAACTCCGTGTTTTTCAGAATTATAACCATATGACCATGCGTCAAGAATGCCAAAGATCATTGTAAAATAACTAAGATTAGCTGTTTGACTATGGTTAACTAGGGGAAATTTAGTGAGATCACCCGAAGTATCAAGTGAACATATATATTTTTTAGAATTGTTGACCAAATCAGTGTAAACATATTATAAAATAATACGTTTTTTCAGATTTCGCATACTTTGACTTCATAATTGTCGGAGCCGGAACAGCCGGCTGCGTGCTTGCAAACCGACTAAGTGCAATACCAGAATGGAACGTATTACTAATTGAAGCAGGTGATGATACCCCAATAGAAGCTATTGTATGTACAAAATGTTATTAAATAGGTACATTTTTTTCTCGATGAGGACTTTCTTGGCTAAACATTTTATCAATCTTAGGTTCCAGGTCTTTACGGAGCGTTACGAGGTACCAAATATGATTGGACTTACCTTACTGCTGATAATGGAATAACCAACGGAGCAAATCTAAACGGATCTATTCTTTGGCCACGAGGCAAAATGATGGGCGGTAGCAGCAATATGAATGCTATGCTCTATATACAAGGAAATGATCACGACTTTCAAAATTGGGTTGATCTTGGTAATCCAGAATGGTCTGTCGAAGAAGTACGCCGATGTTATAAGAAGGCAGAAAATTTTCAAAACGTGGAATTGTCGAAAAATCCAGAAATTAGAAATCATTATGGACATGATGGACCTTTAGTTATAAACAGGTTTAACAATACCTATAGACCTATCACTGAGAGGGTTTTATCTGCTTGGGATGAGATCGGTATCAAGAATGTCCCAGATCTAAATGTCGCAAACGTGTTAGGTAGTGGCATAGTGGCAGCCACAGCTGCTGATGGAAAGAGACAAGGGCATGACAGGGCGTATTTGAAACCAGTATTTCAAAGGAAGAATTTAAAAATTCTAAAGAACAGTTTGGTGACAACAGTGTTAATAAATCGTAGCTCTAAATCTGCTATGGGGGTAGAAGTGGAACGTAACTCTAAAAAATATAGGTTTTACGCGATAAAAGAAGTTATCCTAAGCGCAGGTGCTATCAACTCTCCACAGCTTTTAATGCTATCTGGAGTCGGCCCCAAACAACATCTAATTTCGAAGAAAATTCCAGTTATAGTAGATTTACCAATAGTAGGCCAAAATCTACAAGATCACTGTATTGTTCCCATAATTATTTACGCTGACGATCCTGGTAAACAGAATACAGTTGAAGAACAATTTGATGCCATACGGTATCTTTACAACCGTACTGGGTATTTGGCACAAAGTTTTCTTTCTGACATCGTAGCATTTTTCTCCGCCAATCCTAATGCTACTTACCCTGATTTTCAATCTCATCTCATAATTCTGTCGCAGAATAGTTCAAGAATTACAAGACTTTTGACAACACAACTTAGATACAAAGACGAAGTAGCCAATCCAATCATTGAACTGAATAAAAACCATGCAGTTTACATGCAACATTTTACTCTTCTACATCCATATTCAAGAGGAAATATTTCTTTAAATTCAAGTAACCCAAAAGATAAGGCAATCATCTATCCAAATTATTTCAATGATCCCAGAGATTTAGAGGCGGCAGTTACAGGCATTAAAATCCTCACCAAAGTAGTGAACACTGCTGCCTTCAAAGCAATGAACGGATTTCTAGGAAGAATGGAGTGGTCACGATGTGACCCTTATGAATTGGACAGCATAGAATATTGGAAATGTGTTTCTATTGAGATGGTTGAGACAGTATACCACCCCGTAGGAACATGTACGATGGGACCAGATCCAAAGACCTCAGTAGTGAGTTCTCGTTTGAAAGTCCATGGAGTTAACAAACTCCGTGTGATTGATGCTAGTGTAATGCCGACAATTACTAGTGGTAATACAAACGCGCCTACTGGAATGATTGGAGAAAGGGGAGCAGAGTTAGTGATACAGGACTATAAAAAACTTTAGTAAATAAATAATTGCGTCCGGCCTCGCCGTTAGTTGGAACTGGTTTTGTCTAATCAGCTGAATTTTAAATTGTACCTTCAATGTGTTTTGTTATCTTAATAATGATAGTAACAGTGTGTTGCTTTGTATTTATTTACTTCCTCTTGTACTGTAGTGATATTTGATAGCATTGTAGCCATGGTTATTTTTTATTACATACATTTTTGAATCCTTTTACGTGGTCCTAAGATGTAATTGGACAATAAAATAAAATTATTATTACAATAAACCTTTTTTACATAAAAGACAAACGCCTTTAAAAACTATAAAGAAAATATTATCAGTTATTTTGATTTGTAAACCAAACTATTCAACCGATTTCGATAAAATTTATATGGGACAATATTATACATCAGAAGTACCTACCAAAAAAAAACAGAACCATCATATGTATTATATTAACATTATGTTATGTTTCTTTTGTATTGAAACATACCAAAGACACTTGAATTTTAGAAACTCCTCCTTTTCGAAGTCGGTTAAAAAGTGGTCTTTATAGTCTCAAGGTGTTAACGAGGTACAAACAGGTCATGACCCAGTCTCTATGAAACTTGAGACATGTCTTGAGTTTGTAGGTCAGCCCTATTTTGGCATCTGTCTGCTCAACTTCAACTCAAAATTAACCTAGTATTAGTTGTTAACGAGATATCTCTCCCGTGTAAAACCGGGTCTCATTAGCAATGCGTCTTGCAATTTTCAAACGCGCATTGGGTTTAGGTCTTCTTCTTAAACCTAAAAATAAAAACCCAAACTACTAAACCGCTTTTGTAAAAATTATATGGGACCAAACCAAAAGATTATGCTGTCAATTTTTTTTTTTTGCGTTTCTTTTGATAAAATAACGGAGTTTTAAGTTATCATAAAAAAATACTACCTAATTTTGAAGTCAGTAAAAGAAATATGGTAACGATAGTGACATAGAGACTCATTTATTGACTGATAAATTAGCAAGTAACGCCACGCTTTCATATAAACATCTGTTGAAACAAAATTAATTAACTTTGACAGTACATACATAATTTATATGTAAATTAAATTAGCGAGAGGTAGCAAAGGAGATGGCGGAACGACTTTCTGCTTCCTTGAGTCACTCCCTAACTCACAAGCGATGCATTGGGAGTAATGGAGGGAGGCCTTTGCCCAGCAGTGGGAATTAGCCCACTAAGAATAATAATGATTATAAATAAAAAAACTACATAAAAAATAAGTATTTTGACTTGCCTCGCGAGGTTGTGAATATGAGGGATGTTAATACAGCAGTCATTATTCCGATAGTTGTGACTGCCAATGGCATTATAGTCAAGAGCCTCAACTTACAACCAAGGAAACTCTTGTTGTGTAGGTAGATCCTGGTCTACCTACTCAACGAGAGCTCCTTGCCTTGATTAAAAAAGCGAAACAGTTAACCACGGCACGTATTGTTTGGAGATTCCTATGTTAGGAGCTCTGCCCCCTTAGCCAAGTCACAAACGATAAACGCAAACGCTGAGTAGGCTTTAATAGATCTTCAACTTTATGTGCTTGGTTTTAAGTTGAAGATCTAATGAAGATTACATAGCGTTTTCGTTTGTTCCAGTCGCTAACGCTTAGAAATCTTTAATAGATTTTCAACTTAAGACTCTTGGGTATTAAGTTGAAAATCTATTGGTACCTACCGAGCGTTTACGATTATCGTTTGTGACTTGGCTAGGGGGGCTGATTACCGGTAGTCGTATCGAAGGTCTAAACTACATTAGATTCCTTAGATTATTGTATGATTCTATATTATTTATTCTATCTGCCACTAATTCCATAGGCCATTGTGAGACGACGTCCTAGATAGTTGAGATTATCGGAAATACATTTATAGAGATTTGGCACTATTAAAGACCTAGTTGGCGCCGCGATACCCTACAATGGCGGTGGATATAAAGATTATTAAGAAGAATGGTCGTTAACATAAAATCCTGTAACCAAATGGTAATGATGCAAAGTATGTATTCAAATTCATGGCATAGATTTTGTATTTCAGAATAATTATTAGTACCTAGTATGTGTTTGAGGTAAGATGGGGCTGTAGTGAAAAATAATATAATTGGGTAGATGACACCATTAAAGAAAAATTTCCAATACACAATTTAAAAAAAATGATTTATTTTAGCCCTGAAGAACCGATGTTTCTTAAATAACTATAAAATTCGGTTTTAGTTGCTGGAAACCAAAAAATAGTGAAGGAATTGAGATGACAAAAAGTATGTGTGTGTAGTAAATAAAAAGTGACGGAGGAATAAGAATGAAAATTTGTGGAGGAATGGCACACCTATCTACCCAATAGTGATAAAAAAAATGTTGGGACTTTATCCTTTCCCAGAGACAGACATCAGTTAAAGACGATCATAATTACCTACCTGTCAAAACAGCTGATTCCTTCAACATTCAACAACCTTCAATATTTTACTGTAACAAATGCTACAGTAATTTAAACTAGTTGAATACATTATTTACATGATAAAGTTCGACAACTTATGTACTTTGTGAATAACATCGGGCTTAGCAAACATTACATGTGTGAACAGTTGATTTATAATGTGTTTTTTTATTCCTTATCGGCTATTTCTTAATTCAACACCAAAAAAGAACTACATTACGTTACACAATATTTACATTTTGGCTCACCTCAAGCGCAATTCACAGAATAGATAGGTTGATCTTTTATTTTACCCTATGCTAGCCTCCTGATGGTAAGCAGTCACCGCAGCCTTTTTCTATCTTCCTTAGTTCGACAGGACGGCAATCCGAGACAACCGGGGAGAGATCAGGCGCAAGACCAACAGCTTTACGTGCTTTTCGAGACACGGGGGTGTCACACCACCAACTTCAAAACTCCGAGCTGTTACTACTGTTATTTAGAAATTCCTAATGGAAAAACCCAACAACACTTTTTGGTTCACCTAGGAATCGAACCCAGAAACCCACTCCCCTTTTCATTATTTACAAGACAAAGAACTATCCGCTCAATTGATAATCCTTATTCTAAAAACACCTACAGCTTTCACATTACAAAGATGAATAGAGACACCTTACAAAGGTGTTTACTACTAACCTACATCGATTCTTTCACTTGTTTGCGCTCGTTTAAATGACTAGAAAGTGCACTATCCGCCTGTCTTTTGTTTTCCACAAACAATGTCGATCTCTGCGGCGCGTTCGAGAAAAAACCTGTCCAATGCGAGTCGGACTCGCGCACGAAGGATTCCGTACCATTGTCTGTAAAAACGGTAAAAAATATCGGTATTTTATTCTGAGCTTTAGTTATAAAGGTTATAGAAGCAACAGAAATACATCATCTGTGAAAATTTCAACTGTCTAACTATCACGGTTTATGAGACACAGCCTGATGACAGACGGGCAGACAGACAGACGGTCAGCGAAGTCTTAGTAATAGTGTCCCGTTTTACCCTTTGGCATTAGCGTATCTAGAGGTAGTTTTCAGGGGGGGCCTGGCCCCTAAGATGCCATGGCCGATGCGATGCAATGCGGTCAGGCGGAAGGTGAGCCCTACAGCCTGGGGTGGGCACAAGACCATTCCCCCCCCCCCCTATATACGCCTATGCCCTTTGGGAACCCTAAAAATGCTCTTCGTTCTTCGTAAATACATGAGGATTTAAATGCTTACACAGAAAGCCACTTGGCAAAATGCTACTGTCTATGTGTGAATTTAAGAAGTTTTTGGTTCTGGTGTATTGGGGAGTTTTTTGTGTTTGTTTTTGTACTTTTTAGGTTCCGTGCCTTGAAGGATGTCAACGGGATACTATTACACCGTATCTGCTGTCTGTATGCTTGTATGTTAGTACGCTGTATCTCATGCGCCGTAATACAGTTTTACAGAGTGTGTTTTCTTTATTGCCGCTATAACAACTAATAACAAAATTAAAAAAAAAAATGAAATAGGGCAAGAAAACATACTTTTGTATACTATGTACCGTGTGCGAGTAAAATTCACGCTTAGCCAGTTTTTTTTTGGCCGCATATCCGAAAACTTGTTTTATTTTCCTTTTTATAGGTTTTTTTTTTTTTTTGGTTCTTGATACAGAATTTAGTATTTGTAACTTGCTTTGATCCCGACACGTTTATTTAGTAATATTAATGTAAAATATAAATTCAGAAACAAAGATAGACGGCTATACATTATATTTAAATAGTTACTACTTTATCTATAAAACCTTTTTATCCTTAATATCTTAAATAAATGATCGTACGCACTTTATAGTGCAAAAAGTATGTCATTTATCGAATGCCCACCTGTCATTAATAAATAACAAAAAGGCCAAAAACATTTTATACCATCACTCAAAAGGACTATTTTAATAAAAAAATACGTTATCATTTTCAGTTGCATGCATTTATGTAAAGTAGTTGAAATTGTTTGATACAATGGCCGTGTAATCAATTTAAAAGCTTACTGTAAAATAATAAAGAGCTTTTATTTATTTGTGTACTCGCTTCTGCCCCGACTTCGTCTGTGTGCACTTTAGAATTAAACCAAACTCCTAAATTAGACCACAGAAACACAACGGTGGATAAATAAAATCCTAATAAGTTAGCCTAGTGGCCTATACGCGACTGCTACGCTAGAGGTCTTGGGTTCGATTCCCAAAGTCGAGCAGTGCTGCTGGATTTTTTCATAAAATTCTGAGTAGCAGCTCGGGGATTTGTGCTCAGTTAATGGCAAAAGGCTCGCCCCCTATTACATAGGACCTAAACATACTGGCGAACTGTGGGTGTAGGTATATTGATGCAACTCTGCCTAACCTTTCAGGGAATACAGGCGTGATGGTATATTTATATATCTAACTCCGTAAATTTGCATAGCGATCGATTCCTAATCATTTACTGATACCTAATAAACTTTCCGATGATACAAACAATGGTCACTACTACAAAACCGTTTGTATTAAAACATAATATTATATATGTAGTTATCGCAATAAGAATTTAACGCAATCTACAGTCCCAATTCCCCGTGCACTTACTGCATACTCGACACAAAAAAAAAACAAAACACGATCGCACCCCGCCGCCCCTTGCTTTTCACCCAAACAGCGCCTATTTACAAAACATACCATATTTCCCCAAGAATATAGTACAAACCCTCATCTATACCATTTATTTCGGGACCTTTCTACACAAAACTATCTCTTGACCCTTTATTGACATTGAAAATGGTGAGCTTTTTTCATGATTGCGGTCCGGAATAAACTATTTACTTTACCATAAGCGAAAATGGTCCCTATTGTCTTTTGTGGGCCGCAAATATCAATATATCACATGCATAAACATGTTTCGATATGGACGCTGAATCTGTAAAAGGATATAAATGTATCGAGCACTTATTTCGGGGTTAAGTATACGGTTTGATGGGGAAAATGGGTTTCTGTCTTATTGTTTGCGTGTAACGGTGTATAGATCTGACCTACATACCTCTGAATAGGCTTTTGTTTCGTCTAAGGGACGAAACAAAAGCGAACTATTTTTCAAATAGTTTCAATAATAATGAAATAGTTTTCCCTATTACATGGGACCTAAATATATCGGCGAACTGTGGGTGTACATTGGTACACCTCTGCCTAACCTTTCGGGGAAAACAGGCGTGATGGTATATTTTTTTTTTTTTTTTAGTTTCAAAACAACTAATAATAGAACCAGCCCAAGCCCAGCTCGGGACGGGAGAGGGAAAGGAGGATCCCCCGTCCCAGCGGCCGCCGCGGTAGACGCTCCGGGCGTCGGGAGCCGCGAGACGACTCCCGGCCACCGTAGACGCGTGTCTGTGGACGGTGAGCAATGGGTAGCTCACCGTCCGTACGTTCACTAACGACAGACCGTGTCGACGGCGCGTTCGTGTTCCACGCGCGCCTCAAAGAGATGTCAGCAAACTTGGATGGGGCCACTGAGGGCCGATGCCTGCCGGGGCTGCGGGTTGTTCGAAAGAGATACCGCGCCCCCGGAACGCAAAGGGCACATGAAAGGAACATAGACGGGTTTTAGTCAGTAAAAGTCTGACACTCCCTCCCGCCCCGCCCAGGGCGGGGGAAGTTATTTGATGATTTCCCGTCTATAAAAAAAAAAAAAAAGCCCAAGCCCAGCTAAATAATAATTGAACTGCCTCGTTAGCCTAGTGGTCCTGAACGGACTGCTACGATAGAGGTATCTCACTGCAGGGCAAAGGCCTCTTCTCATACTGAGAAGCCACGACCATTGATGCAGACATATATTAATTACTTGCTTATACTCTGCGAAGTTACCCGCGTTTAGTTTACTTGTTTGGTTACTGCTCCGCTCCCTTTGGTGGTAGTGGTACTTATGCGTATAAACCTACCTCTTGAATCATTATATTTATTGATGAAAAATCTTATTATAAGCCTAAGTTTAATAGATCTAAGCGTACAGAGGGACCGGGATGCGACATTGTTTTATGGATACTATATAGAAACATAGCCTTCATGACCGTCATGGAGATGAGAGGCGGCCATCTAAACCACTATGACATCACAACCTACAGATTAATTCAATATTGTATTTTATGGAGCACCTCAATAACGCAAATTAATAAAAAATAACTACTTTACTTCAAACTCTCTGGCTTCTAACTACCCGAAACGACTCTCATAGATAAACGGAACATCCAAAATTCACAGCAAAAATCGATTCAAGCTCTCTTCAAGCCGATTTTATGAACTTTACTGCATTTTTATTGCATTCTCCTATCTTTCCTTCGGCTCAATTTTCCGATCTCTCCATTCACATATAGTCCCCGAGAGAAATCCTTGAAAAGCTCCACTGTTCGCGTCACTATGTATTGTAAAAATGCGAACAATATCTTTGCGTTTTTCCTTAAGAATCTTAGATACATTTTGAGGAAAAAACAAATCGTAACGCACTATTCGCGCTGGTTAAATGACATCCCTAATACTTGTTTATTTTTATAGGCTATTATAAAGGAAACGTGGCTATTCGTGTCCAAACGTTATCAGGTCAACCGTGACTTTCTCCGGTTTAGGCAAAACAGGTCAGTTTCAGCGATGATTTTGTGAAAAGAGATACTCAATGTGATTATGTGGCGTTTGTCCCACTTAATGAAAGGTTTCGGATATTTTTCTGACAGAAATTGGGAGGGTTTTTTCGATTGTAATTCTAACAAATGCGGGTATCTTTTCCTAAAGTTACAATTACCCTACAGTCGAAATAGCTCCGCTATTTGTTATAGAGTTTTATAGATAAAGAAGATTGCTTTAATAAAGCACACAAATAAAAAACTAATACAGGATCGTCTTTCTGGTTTATTTAGTGATAAAGTTCATACTATTAGAAACGATTGCAATCTAAGCTAATCTGTCCAAAATGGATCAATCTAATTTTTTTTTTTTTTTTAACATTGATTGTCGTAGGTATAAGAGTGCAACTGTTCTACATTTTGAACGTTTTCATTTATAGAATATTAGCCTTCTGCAGATGACATCTCCAAAACCATCTGCCGTATCGTTTCGTAGTTCTATGCATAACAGACAATAATCCTGGCTAAAAAGACCCCTGTTTCCACCGCAGTATCAAATTCAACAGCCGAACCAAAATCCGTACATATTTTTATCCGTAAAAACACAGCATTCTCAACCTTATAGGAAACTATGTAGTCTCGCATAAAATCCGCTCAAACATGAAACGTATACACAATACTCGCGTGCAATGCGATGTCTGTTTACTTCCAAAATCCTATCGTTTTCCTTATGAAATTATTTCTAACAAAGGCACCTGTATTTTCACATGAGGAGACGAGAAAGGCTACCCTCTGGTAGTACGGAAACCATTGAATAGTTTACATGAAAGGATAAGCTTAACAAAATGAATTGGGTTCCGTGAATCCGTGAATAGGAATTGAACGTCGAGAGCAAAGCGGAACGTTTGATGTATTGACCATCCCTGATTTAGATCGTTTATCATGTAAACTAATATTGTAAAGAGATAAGATTTGTGTTTTTGTTTATAATGAACTGGCTCCTGTCCGCAACTTCGTCCGCGTCAAATTTGATTTATCCCACGGGAACCGTATATTTTTCTGGGATAAAAATTCTCCTATGTGTTATTCTACACTACAATCTATCTCAGTGCCAAATTTCATTCAGATCGGTTAAGCCGTTTAACCGTGAAAGAATAACATTAAAGATCCATCCATCCTCGCAAACTTTCGCATGTATAATATTAGTAGGATAAACTGAAAAACTACAAAACCGATTTAAAAAATTCTTTCAATTATGGCAAACTATTTTATCATCGAGTTACACAGGTTATAGAATATCACACTACGGCCGACGGGAGCAGAGCAGCAATCAAAGAAGTAACTTAACGCGAGTAAAACAGTGAGATATCGATAGTGTTTTATACTTCTATCGTATCTAGTGAGATGAATAGGGATTATCGTAAGGTAAAGGGTACGCTATCTTTATGGGATTGTAATGTGGGATTGCAGGGACTTTGTCAATGCGGTCAACCATAGAGGTAGAAAGGTTTCTGTTCTGTAAAAGCCTTTGACCCCGAGTTTTGTAATATATTTGTAATATACAATACTTAATACCGGACTAGGAAGTCGCGGGTCACAGTACCGTCATGATGTTTTTAATCTTTGCCTAAAATGTTGTGGTTAAATAGGAAACGTCGCAAAATTGATTTCATTGTTTCTGTGGTTTGTTAGAAGTAATAATATACTCCTAACCAAAACTCGGTGACAGTGGCTAATCTTAATGGAAAAATACGCATTAATTTAATATATTTGGCAAGCGTGTTCCACCTCAGTCCGCGTTTAGTGAATTGTGGTGAAACGCAAGATTATTAAAATATAAAGAAAAAAACGCAGAGATTGTGTAGTGGAAAACTCTGTGCATAAACACTGGTGCAATCCCTCAGCCTCATAGTCCGATGGGACGGCAATCCGACACGACCGGGGAGACATCAGATACAGGACCAACACAGCGCTATACGCGCTTTCCGAGTTACAGAAGTGTCACACTACCAACTTTCAAGCTCTAGCTGCTTCTGAAATTTTTCTAAGACCAATGAGGCAGTTAGTTTGAAAAGAACGCTTCCATCCAAAGACAATGACTCCAGGAACTGGATAAGAAAAAAACGAATTCATCTGAAACAAGTGCGTTTAACAAAGATATCTTTCTTTAACAAAGTTGAGAACTTTCCGCAATTTCTTTTCAGGTACATATCCAATCTTATCGTATCTTGCCAAACTTTAATCAGATGCGTGAGATAAATGGCGCCAATTTGTTAACGTCACAGATGCGCCACAGCCTAACGTTTTTTTTAGCATACGCGTTTATTTCTGTAATACGGACAGAGGACTAATAAGAACACTGGCTATACTGTCTGTTGTTTTTGATTAGGCTATGGTTACTCTTAGGCAGTAAGAAATGGGCACTCATATTTTACATGCAAAAAAAAGGTAACAAGTTCAACAAATTATGATTTTATAATTAAGCGTTGCAAATCACAACGACAACAATTTGGACCTGCCATGTTGTCTCTTCATCACCTTTGGTTGACTGGTATAAAATGCTTCAGGAATTAAGTCCGGCTTTGTACTTTTTGTTGTAAAAAGTTTAAAGTTTAAAAAATCTGATACTAATACTAATATTATAAATGTAAAAGTAACACTGTCTGTCTGTTACGACACAACTAAACTACTGATCCAATTTTGACAAACCTCGGTACAGGGTAAGTTTGAACGTTAAAAAAGGCCCTAGGTTACTTTTAATTCCGCAACTTCGACTGCGTCCGCGATAACCGATATTTACCCGGACGGAGTCACAGGCAAAAGCTATTAAATAAATAAAACAATCCAACCTCAATTATTAAATTAATTACATCAAATTTACTTAACATCCCAAATATTTAAATGACGATCCAATAATAACAGTTCAACATACTTCCAAAATAAAGAACGTTTTCAAATTCGCAAAATGTTTTTTTTCCTCGTGAAATGAAAGCGGTTTTCGCGGCCCTTTCAATAATATTTACTGCATGGCCTGTTCGGTTTCACACTATTTTAACATTTACTCTATTTGACGGGACACAGTGAAAACAAGTCAACGCCTTAATTAATGTTTGTTTGTGTCAGTCGTGGATTTCGCCGTGAAATATCAATGCATTCGAGCGTATAAAATGGTGCGAATGAAGCGAGTTCATGTCACCTTTGTAATATGTTTTTTTGGTTGACTGCCCTATAGGTATTTTCTTTGACAGCACAACTGCTGATCATGTGGCCTAGGTCTTGCAAAGTGACTTGGGTTTTCCTATAAGGAATAAAAAAAAAATTGGCCCCCTATGACTGGAAAATCTTCTTAATTTATATCTATATATCTGCTGCATCATAAACGTCTTCAAACATATATACCTTCACTCAAGATCAGGTTAATAAAAAAAAAACTTTAAATGCTAGTCGCTAGATAGCGACTAGATTTTTAAAGCTGCGGTGATGAAGTTGATTTTATAAGATGAGATCATCTTAGCGACAATCAATGACAAAAAAATGAAAATAAATTAGAAGGATTTTTAACAGACTGTGATTACTTTTATGAACTGACGGAACTTTTATGAACGAAATCATTCGATTTCGACCATTCATAAAAGTTAGCCGAAATATTCCCTTAGAAAACTAACCAAACTTTGTTTAACCAAATCGATTCAACAGCTTAGACAAATATTCATTTCTCAAACAGCATCTCAGCCATCTAGGTTAGGTTATTAAGGTCCATTTGCACTTTGACTAAACACACTTAACGCTAAACGTATTTAACATCATTCTGTCTCTGCCAACTTCGAACAATTTAGCAGAGATGCCGCGGTATTCTAAATACATTTGGGGCTAAATGTATTCAGTTAGTAATCCGTGGTCCAAGTGCATCCAAAAGTTGTTTATATTTAAGGCTATATGTCTCGGTGAACTTCGTACCTACCACTTAAAACTTTTCAAGTTTCTAATGATATTTTTCCTGAAACCACCACAGTATTTAGGCGATCCAAACAAAAATAAATTGACTAAGGCACGGCAACTAATTGAAAATAAGAGTGTCCGTGGAGTTTCTTGCTCCTTTTTCTCCATAAAGATCTACGTATGTTATGGAACGAGCCAACCAACTCTTTCGCAATTCCCTTGAGAGAAATGAGGAATCCATCTAGTTTGTCCCGCCATCACCTTCGTCGCGAAATGCTTTGACTTTCATTATTTTGACGTGGTGGACCTTCTTAATACAGATTTTAAAACAAAACGATAACATATGTAAGCACATATTATGTACCTACCTACACAATCTATACCTACTTCTGCACTTCTTCTATATCTACTATGCACTGTAAACTCCCCATACACAAGATTTACTCAAAATTGAATGAATTATTCAATATCACGCGCCAAAAAATGTCCAAGAAAATAACTTGCATTTTATACAAACACTTACTCCAAAGAGTACTTATATTTCTTAACTTAGAATAACACGACAAATTCCCGTACATATGCGAACTGTCGGATTCAAACTTAAGTAGTGACCAGCTTTCGAATGTTCTAAAATAGAATACAAAACTTATTTGCTCCCAAACATTGCTTTTGGGTGAAATCCAATAACAGATGTGAAACTTGAAGAATCTTAAGAGCTTTTACGACCGATGGTACCTCATTCAAACGTTCAAGTCTGAAATCTTTGAAATTAATGAAGCAATGTTAATTAAACTTGATTCTTATATGCAAGATGTTTAAGTCTAAAAAATGAGTGGAACACATTTTTTTTTTATATAATTATTTGTATCTGTCTACATGCGGAATATTTTCAGGCCAATCAATGCTAAAATGTTGTTATAATCTGTTGTTTAATTTCTGTCTCGTTCATTGTCAATTCTAAGTAGTTGTAGTTGTACATAACATAGAAAACCAAAAACAAAATATATTATATTGTTATTGTTCGTAATTGTTGAGATATGTACAGACATCTGTGTTTACTAAATAAAGTTGTGCAGGTATTTCATTGGAACATCAAAAACAAAATTACGGCCCTTCAAGAAAATTCACGCAGACAAAACCCAGTAGGTATTACATAAAACTCGACACATTTTAAATTCTATGTCGACTTAAACATCGAAAGACACTCACCGCGCAAACAGAACTGACCTTGTCTAGACAACGTATATACCTACTTATGTGCCTATGTAAGTAAATGCAGTAGACAAATACCTCGACTAAATAAGGTAGGTCGAATTTAAACCGCCCTAGCAACAAGATATTAACACAAACACATAGCTGGAATTCCACAGATTTAGAAACTACAAAATAACGAAACAAAACTGGACGCAACGTTCTTGGTAGATGTTTGGCATACTGGATTTGTGGCCCGTACACACTAGTGATGTAAAGAATGTTAGCATTCGGAAATATTCGGATATTTCTTGGCATTCGCGTCAGCAAAATTCATGTGAATATTTTAAGAAATCCTAAATAATCTAGTCTTACGAGTATAATAAAGCTGAAGAGTATTTTAGTTTGTGTATTTGTTTAAACGCGATAATTTCTGATTAATTGACAGTCGGATTAAGAAAATAATTTTGTTAACGATAGGCAGATTCATGAGAAATAGTATAGACTATATAATATCACGCTACGACCTAAGCGAGCAGTAACCAAAGGCGCAATATAACGCGGATGATAACAAGCACGTGCACTAAGTCGCGAGCAGGAGCTAGTAAATAATATTTTATTGAAACAAGATACGTACAATAAAATTATGCCATAAATTCGCACTCTCTCTCTAAACTTAAAATTCACTTATTTCTATGAACAAATATGTGCTTGCGATTCGCACGTAAGCTGAACCATAGTTAAATGAGGCTAGATTAAAACACAGAATATTCGTATTTTTATTCACATAATTATGCTTCTTTGATATTCGCCACATCACTAGTACACACTAGCAAATTCAGTTGTTGCGGTTTGTTCGATAACTCCATGCTTGTTGTCGAATCGAGTGAATGACGTTGTCAACGATTGGTTCAGGAACAACTTCCGAAGTTCTGACACTGGCTTTACACTGAATGGATTGCTTTGCCCATGTGATTGTAACAACGGGTGAAAATTGCATTTAGGCAATGTACACACTGTATGTAATGTATGATTTTTAATACACTTGTCGTTTCTGATTGTTCACATAGTGTAACGATAACAGAATCAAACGCTTTGAACTGTAGTGTATTTTGGCGTATTGAGATTGACGTGTGCTGTCAATCCTTAACTTCAGACGATGACCCACTGCCCACCCGCACCTTGGAGGATATAAACATACGAAAATAATTCCTCAACCATGGTTTTAAGGACGAAATAAGTATAACATCGTTTATTATTCATTGCCAAGGATTGACATTTGTAATAAATTGCTCTCAAAATTTCTACCCTTAGACAAAGAAACGACATACATACTTTATTCTTTAATATTACGTCAAGTCCTTAACAAACTTTATTATTTATTATCCAATATTACTTGCGATATTCTTTCACTAAACCTACAAACTAATCTCCGCTATCAAATAGCGCTGCCGTACTGACAATGACACCACGAATTATGATAAAATTTAAACAAAAAAAAAATACTAGTTTTTCGCTACTTCCACCGCGTCGTTTTATTTACCGATGACGTTAAGATACGTCTTTAGTTACTGTTGCGCTCCCGGAGCTCGTACCGTGATGTAATATAGCCTATACTATTCCTCAAGAATCTGACTATCAGATACCTACAATGGATTTTTTCCAATCCGACTGGGAGTTTCAGATATTAGAGCGTTTGAACCAACAAACAAAATATCTATTCAGCTTTAATAGATATATTAACAACACTATGTAGGAGGAAACTGTTACCTAAATAAACCTCATTACTTAAATAAAACTCAAAATATTATTTTCCAAATTCGAACTCAAATACATATGTTGAAGTCTAGTGGGTAAGGGTCGTTGAAACAAAGTATGCGTTAGACTAGCATAAATGCAATGCTAACTGAGCACAAGTTTATTTTCGTCGAAGTCACAGCTGGGCGCTAGCTGTGCGAAATTTACTGTTAGCTTTGTTACTCACGTGTTTCAACCATTTTATTGACGTTTTTATGCTATTTATATTGTTCGTACTTCTTTCCACTCACATGCAAATTAAATGAAGTGATAGATTAACATTTTTACACTTAATTATATTGATAGTAAGAGGCACAAATTGTTTGCTCGGCCAGCATGTCGTACGGTCGCTAGAGCAGAGTCGCCGGTGTGTCGGACTCTGGAAGCCCTAAATGCCCTCCTGGCAGTCAATCCTGATTGTGATCTGTTTGCCGATGAATGGAGAGAGATAATGCGAGTGTGTCTGAAGTTTTGCGAGAGAAAGTATGAGAGAATATCCACTGTAATTTATTAAATGTGTAATAGATTTTATAATAATATTAGTATTGTATTCTAGGTTAATTATTGTAATTGGTGTAACCGTTTTAATTAACTATAAATAAATAAATAAATAAATAAATAAATAAATAAATAAATAAATTGACTGCCTCGGTAACCTAGTAGCCCTGAGCGCGAGACTGCTACGCCAGAGGTCTTGGGTTTGATTCCCAGGTCGAGCAAAAAGTGTTATTGGGTTTTTCCATGAAATTCTCAGTAGCAGCTCGGAGTTAGGATTTGTACCCGGTTAGTGGCAAAAGGCTCGCCCACTATTACATGGGACCTAAACATACCGGCGAACTATGAGTGAGCTTAGTACACCTTTGCCTTACCCTTTGGGGAATACAGGCGTGATGGTATGTATATTGGCGCGGACGAAGTCGCGAATAGAAGCTTGTATTTGTATAAATGCAGTTCATAATTTTCTTATCAACCTATGAAAAACAGTACCTATGTACTCGTATCTATAGAGATATCATACATTTCAAATAACTAGCAAGCAAGTTTACTCAAACATATAATGTTGATAATTTCTTATTTTTATACATTGTTGGATGGCAAACAGGCCTACTGCCTACCTGATGTCAATGTGTCACCTCTGCCTATAAACATCTGCAATACCTGAGGCCTTGCAAATGCATTGCCATCCCAGAGACAAAGTTGAAATGTGTCATGTGCCTGAATTTCACCGAACATCATTGAACTATGAGGGTAATAAATTGAGACCACTTCAAAACGTCACACGGCGCACTGCATTTAAAATAACCATGACAGTTGAAAATGTCATACATCACAGTAAAAAGAATTAAAAAAAGAAAGACTTAATATGACGCATAAACTGCATTAAAAGTCCGAGAATTTGCACTCAACTCACAAAGCAAATATGTCTTGGATTAAATTTAAATCTCATGCCGCGTTTAAGTTTGAGAACACTTTGCACATTTCTTATTTGAGTTAATTACGAGGTTCTGTATAAAGAGTTACTGGTGTAAGTGGAATTTAGAAGACAGATGAAGAATGTTAGTATTTTTGAAAGAGATTTATTGATATACCTACTTTTGTCGATTATCGATAGTTTTCCGATTTGCAATGCTATTGTTTATCCTACTAATATTATACATGCCTTTGGTAAATAACAATAAAGCACATAACATACCATTACGCCTGCATTTCCCAAAGCGTTAAGCAGAGGTGTACCAATGTTCACCCACAGTTCACCAGTATGTTTTAGGTCCAATGTAATAGGGGGCGAGCTTATTACCATTAACCGGACACAAATCCTAACTCCGAGCTGCCTCTGAGAATTTCATAGAAAACCCAATCACACTTTTGCTCGACCTGGGAATCGAACCCAAGACCTCTAGCGTAGCAGTTGCGCTTGGGACCACTAAGCTACCGCCGTAGTTAACAACAAATAATAATAAACAGGCTGACTTGTAATTCATGTTGTATAGTACTCTCATGAACTCGAACCACTTTTATTTGAGGACCTACTTTAAAATGTGAAACAAAAATTGCTGTTTCTATTTCATACATTTCGATCATGTTTGTAACACGTGTTAAAAACAAAAATCCGGTGTTTCCTACAAAAATGAGATCATTTATGTATGTAACACCGGATTTTTAGTTTCATGTTTCAGAGTTGGTCCCATAGTAGAAATTATACGTATTCATGAATAGTTACTTTTAGAGTAATCAAAGACGTAGCTTAAGGCGGGTGAAACAGCGGGGTAGAGCTAGTATATACTAATATCACAAAGAGGTACGATTTGTTTATATGTAACGACTAGGCTCCGAAACTACTGGTCCGATTTTAACCATTTTTTCACCAATAGATAGCTACATTATTCCTGAGAAACATAGGTTATATAACATCACGCTATGATACACGGGAGCAGAGCATTAACTAAAAATGTAACTTCATCATCATCTGCTTAGCCTTTTCCCGACTATGTTGGGGTCGGCTTCCAGTCTAACCGGATGCAGCTGAATACCAGTGTTTTACATGGAGCGACTGCCTATCTGACCTCCACATACTCCACAACCCAGGTAACTGGGCAACACGAAAAGAAAGTAATGATGTAACTTATGGCGGCTGAAATAAGCCACGCGGACGAAGTGGCGGGCAGATCGCTAGTAATTTATAAAAAAAACGGTAATTTAAAAAACTAAAAAACCCGACTGCTTTTCTAAGTATTTATGAAAAAGCCCTAAAACAAGAAAGTCGTTGTACCCGATTGCACAAAATTGTAGCCGCCGGGACCCATTCTAGAAATGGAGGCTTAGAGTATTTAGAGCATGTGCTCTAAATACTCTAAGCCTCCAATAAGCCTGCAATATAATACAGGTATGTACCTGTATTATATTGCAGATGCTCTGGTGGGATGCTCAGATGCGCTGATGGGTCCCGGCTGCTACAATTTAATCAAATACCGTTTGTTATTTCACTTTTTTTATTTACCCATTGTCACTTTCACAGTAAATACGAATCTAATGACACCTCTTAAGCTAAAATCCACCGAGCCGTTCAGGCTGTAGAGCGATCCAAACATTTGAATGTGGCGCCAAAAATCCGCCATTTTGATTTTTTTTATTTTTACATACCCAGTGTCACTCTCACAGTAAATACGAATCTAACGACACCTTTCAAGCTAAAATCAATTGAGCCGTTCAGGCTGCAGAGCGTGCCAAACAATTATACATACATACATACATACATACCCTCGAAAAACATAACCCTCCTTCTGTCGCAGTCGGGTAATAAAGAAGTTTTAAGAGAGTACCCATTGGTTTTATTAGCCTGTAATGTACCACTGCTCGGCAAAGACTTTCCTTACATCTATCCAGATATTTTCACACGAAACCTCTCCTTACGGCTATTGACTTAGTTGAAAATATTAAATGAGAAGCGATTACAAATTCGATCAGAAAATTAAACTTCGTAAATCTTCACAGAATGAAGTAAGTAGGTATCTGTGTTAATTATATTTTGGAAGTTAAGAGGATCTTGTAATTGATAACGGAATGAGTTTAGCAAAGTATCGTTCGGGAGATATTTTCGGCATTTGCGTCGGGTGTGATACTTTCTGTTAGATTGAGAATAAATACTTATAAAGTACGTACATAAGAAATAATGTTGTTATATCTAAACTAATATTGTAAAGAGCAAAGATTTTTATTTTTGTTTGTACCTAATAGAAATTTAAAAAGCTTAAAAATAAATTAAATTATTTTTAAAAATTCTTTCACCTGTGGAAAGCTATTTTACGAGCGAGGAAAATACCGTTAAAATATACCGTTTCAATATAGTTACCTATTATCTAAAGAAACCCTGTAGACGATTTCGCGATTAAAAGCTAGTGTTTGATAAATTCGTGGAAATGATTACGTAGTATATTAGCATTTTCTTGAAAAAAAAAGCTCCTTATTGCTTGATTGAAAAACAACGTTCAGGCAACCAGACAACCCTTAGATAAAGATTTAGCGAAACTTCCAAAATAAAGTCGTATTTTCATCTTCGAACAATGTTTACCAAAATTGAAATCGCGGAAGTCAATGTAATACAAACAAGCGCCTTACGGTTATAAAATGGCAGCAACATTTTCCTTTCTCCGAAGAAAAACATAAACCAGTGAAAAACATGATTCATGGATACAATGTTCTATACATTTGTATAGTATAACATCTCTTTTGTTCTTCAGCGAAGAGAATATGAAAATGTTGCAATCGTATACATGGGGTTTTTTTGTTGCTCTTCTTTTTGTGCTACAGCCTCATCTGTAAAATAGTGCGTTTGTGTGCATGTATACAATCAAGTACCAACGTGTAATTGCGCACCCTGTAGGAACAAAATAAACCGATCAAACTTTACCACTAAAAATAAAGCAAAAGGAATTTTATTTCATAAATTTATTAACGGAAAAAAATAATAGGCATGTATTCAACCAAAAATGTGAGTCATCGCCCAAGTTTAACGCGTTAAACGTTCGACAAAGCTATGAAAAAATTGCAAACGCGTCCATTCGTGGCGTCATTCGTGGATTATTAAAATTGTTCAGCCATATTGTTCCGCCATATTGACAAAGTTCGGGCGGTTTCCAAGTTTTTGTCGTTAATTTAAATGTTGGGATGACATCAAATATTTTTACAACGTGACGAGCTTTCTTTTAAAAGATCGACGGCACAAAATAAACATACGCTTTTGGAATTTAATTATATTACCAACCATAAAATGCTAGGTCTCGCCCACTCGCGCCGTATGTTTGCATAATTCAATGAATACATCTAGCGTATAACGGAACCCTTTTAAAAGCAATTTCATATGTCCGAAGTACCTTTTTGATCCTTACTTAATATGACTAGTTTTCGCAGCAAAATTGTACATTTATTGAGTAAGAAGCAATCATATTTATTAGGTACGCTGCTACTGTGGCGACAATATTGAAAGAACTTTCCGTTCCTTTATGTGAACTGAGTTATTGTGACATCAATTTTGGTAAGACCAACATTCAGACATTTAGAGATTCACACTAAAAGGCCTACTTTTTTACCCCACAAGGTTTTTTTTCGCAAGAATGACTTACAAGTCGGAAGCTCATCTAATGATAAAGTGGACACCGCTGCTTATAAATTATCTGCAATACCAGAGTGCTTACAGATTTGCCGTTGCCATTCCAGAGACAAAATTTAAATGTCTTATGTGCCTATTTATAATTACATCGGTTTACATACCCTACATACCCAAAACACAAACACACTGCTTTGCGGCAGAAACAGGTATAGAGGTAGAACTTTCCCAGACGAGGTCTTTTACAACGAGATCTACCTCTACTCATCTATTCTATCTCACAAGCCCTTTCGTAAATTAAACATCCGAATACTTGAGCATACCGTAATGTAATACCTGAAACCTTACCTCAAAAGAATACCGTCTAAAACAAAGCCCCCTTTGTGTTCCAACCTGTCTTGGAACCTAATCATCGGCAGGTTGGTTCCTCAAACATATTCAAATATATAAAAAAAAATAATTTACATATTCCCCGTATCGAGGCAGGATCTCTTTTTCATGAGCCCATTTGGCAACCCTACGTATGTACGTCGTAAAAGTCCAAATGGCTGCTTTATACAAACAAGCCTATTATAGGGCTGTGTGCGTGAGAGCCCAGTTATGTGAAAAGTTTAATACATGGGAATATAAATCAGAGGAATTAATGTTAAATTATTTTCAAAGTACCTTTTCGTGGCGAAATGATAGGGTTGTCAATTCAGTTCTGTCTTCTGCTTTGAAGACAAAAGCTTTACTTCACTTCCACGAAATAAGGTTTTAAATTAAACAATTCATCTGAGACAAAATTGTCTCCATGACTTGGTTGTAAAAAATATTTTGCGCGATTTTTATGTTTTAATTTAAGACTTGTATTTTGTGTAATAGTATGAAGACTTGATGTTAGCCTTTAGGCCATTTTTTTATAACTTGATCAAGAAATTAGGTACTTACCTAACGTTTTTACATGAATAAAACAAAAGTAAATGTTTGTTTTATACAAGCTATACTCAAGTCTGTGCAGTCCTAAATTGTCAATAAAAGAGTGTTCGTGGAGTTTCTTGCTCTTTCTTCTCCATAGTGGCCCACCTAAGTTTTAGAACGAGGAACTAGCTTCCATTTTCTGAGAAACTCACCGACTTCTTGACAATTCAAAAGTGGCTATAAATGGTCAAATAGGATTAAATGTTTATCAGCCATTACTAACAGCAGTTTTCAATTGCTCTTTCAAATTGTAGGGGCAATATTTTTCTCTTTTTTTTCTCTTTTCTTTTCCTTCTGCCACACTCTCTGCTTTTTTATTATTATTAAATGCTTTGACTGCCCCGTTGGTCTCGTGGTCGCAAGGGCGACTGCTGAGCAAGGGGTCCCGGGTTCGATTCCCAGGTCGGGCAAAAAGTGTTATTGGGTTTTTCCATTAGGAATTACTCAGTAGCAGCCCGGAGTTTGGAAGTTGGTGGTGTGACACCCGCGTGCCTCGGAAAGCACGTAAAGCCGTTGGTCCTGCGCCTGATCTCTCTCCGGTCGTGTCGGATTGCCGTCCCATCGGGCTATGAGAGTTAGGAAAGAGGGAGTGCACCTGTGTTTGCGCACACACTTGTGCACTATAATATCTCCTGCGTACGTGGCTAGTCTGCATTAAGATTAGCCGCCGTGACCGGAATCGGTCTGGAGAATTACATTACAAATGTTTTGAATTTTAATTTCAATAACAATACCTAATTCATATAGTTTTTTAAATGTTCAATTTAACAAACAACAATAATTTATGCTTTTGGCTTACAAATAATCAAGTAGCACTAAAATGCTTTTACCACAGAACGGAAAGCCTAAATATCCTACAGTATAATAATCTCTTCAAATACTATGAATGCCCTAAGTAATTCATCAATGCCAGCCGAAACCACTGAATCATTGAATCTTGAGTTTTCAGGGTCACTTCTCGGCGCTATCAGGAATAAGATGTTTTTTTCAGTGAAGTGAATGAAATTGCCCTTGTATTGGGTTTTAGCTTGACTGATTTTAATGTACTGAGTTCTATTCCAAAGCTAGAATACTTTAGGGTTTACGTGTATTTACAAACAACCAATTGTGAGAATAAAATTATGCAGCTACAATGGCAGCACATTGCCACTTCAACAATCTCATAATAATTTAATTAATTATTTTTATTTTTTAAATATTTTTTTAATCCATTAATTTAAACAGCGTGGTGAAGGACTTGACAATTCGACAGGGCGCTTATAAAAATACTAGCTGTATTGCCCGCGGTTACGTCTTTGATTATTGCTCCGCTCCCGTTGGTCGTAGCATAATGTTATTCAAAGAGACGTCAGCAAACTTGGAAGGGGCCACTGAGGGCCGATGCCTGCCGGGGCTGCGGGTTGTTCGAAAGAGATACCGCGCCCCGGAACGCAAAGGGCACATGAAGGAACATAGACGGGTTTTAGTCAGTAAAAGTCAGACACTCTCTCCCGCCCCGCCCAGGGCGGGGGAAGTTATTTGATGATTTGCCGTACTTAAAAAAAAAGCATAATTTTATATACTGATTTATAACCTGCCTCTTGAATTACTTTATCTATTGATGAAAACCTATTAAAATCCGTTAAGGAGTTTAAAAGATCTCAGCTAACAGACGGTGGGAAGCGACTTTAACGTGGAGATAATATAATTTAGTCACTATATTATTTTTAATGCAAAAATGTTTCATGCGTTTATATTATTTATCCCAGCACACGTGTCCTCGTCAAATTTATTTATTTACTTAATTAAAACGGTAACAATGTCACCAATTACAATAATTAAAGGTACACTTAAAAATTAAAAAAAAAGAAAAGAAAACATAAATAAAAAAATTAAAACAAAACAATACAAGATCATCCCTTTCATAAGTTCTTCTCACAGTACTCGTGACATACCAATAAAATCTTCGTCCATTCATCCGCAAACAGATCGTTTGTTGGATTAGAATCCAAGAGATCATTCAGTGCAGACAAAGTGCGAGGTATTGGAGACTTAGCGCGCGCAACGGTGCGACAAGAAGGCACAGCAAAAAGCCTGTGCTTTCTGCTGCGACAGTAATTGCCAGGGACAAAAAAGCGCGCCAGAGCTGTATGCAGATCAGGAGCGTCAATAGTCAAGTAGGTTAGATACCTACTTAATGTACCTACACCAAAATACCTTTTACCTATCCAATTCCTTCAATAAAAAACCAAAGAGTATTTTTATAGCAGTACCTAGATCAAAATAATAGATATGTTTAGACTACGATCAAACCAAAAATAAGGGTTATTGTTATCCTCTTTCCTTTTTTATTAACCTCTTGTTTATGGACTTACTAGAGGTGTAGTTTTGTTTATGGTTCATAGATTTCTTGTTAGGGTCGTTGAATTTTATTTAGGTTGTAGTTTGATTGAGCAAATGTAATAATGAAGTGGTTTTGTTGTTCTTATAAGTTTTTTTTGTTATTTTGGAGAAATATTTAGTTATGCTTTGTTTTTGTGCCATTTATAAAGAAATATGATTGGCTTACCTAGTTATTACTTCATTCCTTTGCTACAACTGCCTCGTTGGCCTAGTGGTCCTGAGCGCGACTGCTACGCTAGAGGTCCTGGGTTCGATTCCCGGGTCGAGCAAAAAGTGTTATTGGGTTTTTCTATGAAATTCTCAGTAACAGCTCGGAGTTTGGATTTGTGCCCGGTTAATTGCAATAGGCTCGCCCCCTATTACATGGGACCAAAATATACCGGCGAACTGTGGGTGAACATTAGTACATCTCTGCCTAACCCTTCGAGGAATACAGGCGTGATGGTATATATGGTCCTTTGCTTGATCTGAAACAGTCTTAATTTTATTGCAAAACATTTTTTTTTTGCTTTTTAATAAAGCTTCTCATATTACTTACTAGCTTAAACCCGCGACTTCGGTCGTCACGGCCAATGTCAGTTACGACGGGGTTTTTTTTCCTTTTTTTTAAATAAGCCTTAATTGTATTACTCTTTATAACATCCAGATACTGCCAATGGCAGTCACGTAAAAAATGGACGGGCTATTTCGGAGATTAGCCACAATAAATAGACAGACAAAAAATAGTTTTTCCATGATATGAAGCATGTCACCATTCAAATTTATTTTTGTAAAAAACTGTTATTTTGATATTACAAATAGACTCTTAAAGTTTATTTACAGAAGTTTTTTCTTAATTGAACTCCAAAACAAAACTGAACTCTGCCTATTGATATTTAAATGTTATTAAAGCGTCCATTCGTAGAGAAAATTGTGCCCTCCCCTTCCCTCCCTTACAGTATTACCCACAGAGCCCAACTTGTTCAATTAGGATTCCTGTTCCAACTATGAACAACTTTGTCCTACGTTATATATTGTCATAGATTGTATGAAAATAATATGGGGCAGTTATGTGATGTGATAAAATATATTTATGTAGATTGAAATGGAAAAAGAACATTTATTAATATATTGGGAGAAAAATAATTTAGCTTGTACTTTGTCAGACAGTCACTCGCTGACTAGCCACAAAATCTCGAAAACTACTTGACATTTGAAACTAAAATTAGGCTTGTAGGAAGTTTATAAGTAGGAGACGTCAACAAAGAAAGGGTTTACTTGCCTTCCAAGATACGGGGGAGTCACACACACCATTCACTTCCAAACTTTGGGATACTGCTGTGACATTGGTAATATAAATTCTCAATCGAAAAACCTAATTACACTTTGCCCAATCTGAGAATCGAACCCAGAACACTCGGCAGTCACTCATGCGGCTCTTAAGACCAACGGGGCTATTAAAAAGGAAATGCAGCTTTATACATTCTTTACCAACATCATCATATCAGCCGCAGGACGTCCTCTGCTGCAGCCTAGACATAGGCCTCCCCCATAGATTTTCAAATAACCGGTTAGAAGCGGTTTTCCAGCGTCTTTTTGCGGTCTTAATCAGATCGTCCGTCCACCTAGTGGGTGGACGTCCTACGCTTTTTTTTTTTTTTTTTTTTTTTTTTTTTTTTTTTTTTTTATAGACGGGAAATCATCAAATAACTTCCCCCGCCCTGGGCGGGGCGGGAGGGAGTGTCAGACTTTTACTGACTAAAACCCGTCTATGTTCCTTCATGTGCCCTTTGCGTTCCGGGGGCGCGGTATCTCTTTCGAACAACCCGCAGCCCCGGCAGGCATCGGCCCTCAGTGGCCCCATCCAATTTGCTGACATCTCTTTGAGGCGCGCGTGGAACACGGACGCGCCGTCGACACGGTCTGTCGCTAGTGAACGTACGGACGGTGAGCTACCCATTGCTCACCGTCCACAGACCCGCGTCTACGGTGGCCGGGAGTCGTCACGTGGCTCCCGACGCCCGGATCGTCTACCGCGGCGGCCGCTGGGACGGGGGACCCTCCTTTCCCTCTCCCGTCCCGCCGCCTCCTTCTCTAGCATTACAGCTTCGCAGAAGGAGGCGACTGCTTCCCATTCCCCCTCGCTCCGGACCATGGCCTGGACCAGTGCCGGACGCGAGAGGGCGCCGCCGCCGATGGCCGCCTCGAGGACTCGGCGGTGCTCAGCCCAAGCAGGGCACACCGCCAAAGTATGCTCCACCGTGGACGTCCTACGCTACGCCTGCCGGTGCGTTGTCTCCATTCTAGAACTTGATACATTCTTGATGGAATTGTACTCTGTATTCTAGTTTTATCACAAAATAATAGGACTATAGAACTTTAAATTCGATTATCTAACTCAAAATTTCTAATTTAAGTTGCGACTTAGTCCTGAATAACTTGAGATAAATTATATCAATCGAGTGTCACAATGCTTTAATTAAATAACAATTAAAGTCATTTTGTAAGTAAGATTATTGGATTTCCACTTTCTTAGAGCTCGAGAAGCCAGTTTGTATCGGGAATTTTCGCCGTCTCCAAAGCTAGGAAGCCGGTTTGTATAAGATATAGCAAGCTGATCGTTCTATTATTATTTAATTTCTACTTAATTACGACACATTTAGCGGAGTTACAGAGCGATTGGCTGCTGAGCTGCGTAATGCACGTTCGATTCCCGCACGGAGAAAATATTTGTATGACCTACAAATAGTTGTTCCGGGTATGGCTGTTCATATACCATCACAATGAGGCCTATATTCCCCGAAGGGTTAGGCAGAGGTGTACCAATGAACACCCACAGTTCGCCAGTATATTTAGGTCCCATGTAATAGGGGGCGAGCCTATTGCCATTAACCGGGTACAAATCCAAATACTGAGCTGCTACTGAGAATTTCATAGAAAAACCCAATAACAGTTTTTGCTCGACCTGGGAATCAAACCCAGGACCTCTAGCGTAGCAGTCGTGCTTAAGACCACTATGCTGATGAGGCAGTCTGACTATTTATGTATGTGAGTTTATAAAAGTTGATGAAGAAGCGCTTCTCTTAAAAAAAAACAACTCATCATACAAATAGGTTCCGTATTTATTCTTACGACACAAACAAACACACGTGACGATCCGCTTCTCTAGAAGCTTTGCTAGTCGATACAATCACTAACCTCGCAAACTTTTTCAATACATCATGTATTCAACAAGAACAAGCTTAACTGAATGAATAACTAAAAAAGTGTTACATTTAGGAAATCTAGAACAAAATAGAGCATGTCAAAGTCAAAACATATTTATTTCCAATAACCATTTACATGTATTTGTCAAGGAGTCTGTCAGTTAGAACGTTGAAACTAGTTGCTTGTTCTAAAACCTTTCGTAATGAAAAAGGACGAACAAGAAACCACGCCACGGACACTCTTTTGAATCAAGTTTTTACAAAATCATGATTACATTTTTCATGTTTTTTTGTTCTTGCTTTCCGTGGGTGTATATTGGCACACCTCTGCCTAACCCTTCGGGGAATACAGGCGTGATGGTATGATCGTGTTTTGCTCGAATAATGGTATTTTTTTCTGATTATAACCATAGCCAGATCACACCCCGCTAACAGCCTTCAGATTCATCCTTAATAATCCATTCTGCAACGTCCGCGTTATCTCCAAAGGGGGAGGTCCCCTTAAGCCGCAACCGACCAAAAACACCAGTCATCATCTCCTTGTCACCTTGTTTAATTACGTTCAAGATGCTGAGGTCAGCCGCCCGTAAGCTGTCAGAAACCAGTGAAGTTTGCGTTGAGTCTGTGATTTTGAGGTTCCGTAAAACGTGAACTGTTGAACTCAGCTGCTTTTGAACTGAACTATGTTGTTGGAAACTCGAGTAGAAATAAACTTAACAAATAATAACTTTTGTAAACGTGGAGCTCATCCAGGGAATACTACCACCATACTTAGTTCTGCTACAAAGGAGCGATACTGTGCTTCGGTTTGAAGCCGGTGATGAGATGCCGGTGTCATTACCAGCACATTAGCACATTTCAACTTTATTTCTGGGATGGTAACGTATTTGCAAGGCTTCTGGTATTGTAGATGTCTATAGGCGGCAGTGACCACGTAGCATCAGGTGGGCCGTGGGATTATTTGTTATCCAGTCACAAAAAAAAAACGATTAGTTTTAGTTCGAAGTACATAGAATAATGAATAAATAACGCAGATTAGTTTCGTAGCCACAGAGGAACTTCAACTGTCGAAAGTTGTTGACAAATCAAGCTGTGTTCTCTGTGACATATACGAACAAGTTTGTCCGTGTGTGTGTAACTAAAACAAAAGCTTCCGTTTTTCCTCTTCGAGTGCGGAACTGTAAACTGCTCCCAGAAATAGCGTGGTCATTTGGTTTTAGTATCAAAAGATGAAGGTAAATATTGGTCCTCCGATCCTCAGTCAAGTTATATAGGTTTGTTGTTTGTTTGTTTCTATTATTAGTGTTTAGTGTGTATTTTCACCACATGTTATCATCACGCCTGTATTACCCAAAGGGTTAGGCAGAGGTGTACCAATGTAATAGGGACGAGGCTATTGCCATTAACCGGGAAAAAATCTTAACTCCGAGCAGCTACTGAGAATTTCTTAGAAAAACCTAATAGCACTAACCAAACACAAGACTAGCGTAGCAGTCGCGCTTAGGACCACTAGGCTAACGAGGCAGTTGCAGGGGAGTATGTATTTAAATCGTTCCGTTAGTAAATACGGGGCTTAAAAAAACCACTCACATAGCTTCTTCTTCTTATCGTGTGGGCAGTAAGGTTTTAACGACCCCAAACACCCTAGTGTCAGAGTACACACACACACACACACAAAGACACACACACACTCACATAGCTATTAACTACATAATTATACTGCCCATCAAATTAGGTAGCAAAAACTGTTCCTAGAAAACGAATCACTATTTACGGTAGCGCGCGGGTTGGGTACTTAAAGTTTATTAATAACACAAAACTGGATTCCGTGAAATAAATTGAAACGCTCAAAATTTTTGTAGCCAGAATGATCTCAATGATGAGAAAAATAAGTAATTTTATGCCAAATTGAGTGTCTTTTTAGGACTGTTATAAATATAATTTTAATTGTATACGTATGCCTACCCAAACGTTCGTGTGGTAATACAACAAATAGATTATAAAACATAGCAAGTAGTAGCGTAGTTGTATAGTATACATATAACTTTCTGCCAATGAAATATTTTTTTTTTAATCGGACCATTACCTATTATACTTAAACTGAAACAAAAAAAAAATAAGGAACCAAATTAAGATCTCTTAATTATTAAAGTATGATTTTCGGGTATCATCAATAACGTACTATAAAGAAATCAGCGGAAATATGTTTTTGTATTAAATATTTTTTTCATTTAATAAATAAACGATCGTTACATAAGCAGCTTAAAAAACATGTTCATTTTATATACGCAAGGCTCTTCGGCGTGTGGCTTTGCTGGGTTGCCGAGCAATATTATTACTTGGTGGTTGGCCTGTAATACGATTACAGTGAATACCATCACTATTTTAACAAAATTGATAATATTTACGCGTGTGGGAAACGTTGTTATAATCATAAAAAGTTGCAGTATACTTTTTATACAACATAAGGAATTTCCCAATAACTGCACGTAGTATAAATGTACCAGCCAGTTTAATCTGTAAAAATCTCACTCAGTGAATTTAGGTGAAATGAGCTTAATACGCTAGGGATTGACAGTTCACCTCGCGATCACTTAATCTAAATTCAGTGAGGAGTATTTTTACTGAATGCCACTAGAGTTATTTATATTATAAAGAGGAAAAGTTCTTTTTTTCTTTTTTCTTTTGATGAGCCTCTGCAATTACATATTACATTATAACCAAAAAATATTTCATAGATAGAAATCTACGTTTTTGCTTGCCTTATGTAACTTCTTTTTACACATAATTGTATGCAAATCAAAATGGATATAAATATGAATAATTATGTTTTAAGGTACACTTGAATTTTACATGCGCAAATTACGGGATGAAGCAAATGTGGGCGCATCAACAACACTATCTACCCCCTTGAGCAAAACTAGCATGTTATTTTGTCCATTTTTAAATTCCTTATTTATAAACAAACGCTTATTTGTCACCTTGGTAGTAAGTTTAATAAATTAAAACCGACGAAAAAAGCGACGGTTCTTCCATCACTTGTAGCAGCTAAGTACTTTAAACTCCGCTTAGTATTCTGAAGTAAAAAAGTACACAGTTTAAGTAGGTACTTCATCCCGGAGTTTAAATAACAAGTTCAGCTTATTACAGTTAAGTGGGGGAATGTAAACTTTTACTTGTCGGCAGCGGATCAGCCATTCTTTAGTTTATTTCGCGCATAGTTTTAATAGGCTTCAGACGTTGATCAAATTAGACAGACCAAGGTTTAACCGGTGTTTTGGAAGTCTATGGGGAAGGTCTATGTCCAACAGTGGACGTTTTCCGGCTGATATGATTATGATGAAGGTTCAAACAAAAATTATGCAAAGGCTAAGTTTTTCGAAAAATAAATAAGTCCTAAACCTAAATGTCTTGACTAAAGACTGCTCAATTTATGTTCTCTTGCTTTGTTGTCTGATAAACGTTTGTATAGCGAAACTTTTTTTTATACGGTGTTTACAAATGTACTATCTTCTACCCGCGAGTTCGTCTGCGTAGACTTGAGTTAAGCAACGTCATAAATTTAATAATCCCACGGTCAAACAATAGCTGGATAAACATTATCCGGTACCTACGTTAAGTTATATCCATATCTAGGTATTATGTGTATCAAATTATACCTATGGCTCTTCACCCACGACCAATTTATTGACCGATTATCGGACCGATATTTAACAGTTTTTTTCTAGCTGACCAAGAAATCTGACAAAAATCGGTTAAGAAATCGGTCGTGTGCGGAGATGCTAATTCAGTTCAGCCGTTTAACCGTGAAAGAGTTACCAACATCCATTCATCCCATTCACCCATCTTAACAAACTTTCGCATTAATAATAACTAATATTACCTCCTAGGTACTACTACTAATTATGAATTGATTAGTTACCTTTACTTTGTCGAGTCATTAGCCCAGATCCCTGGATCCCACTCTCAAAATCGTACTTTTGACCACTAGACAATAAACCGTCATACCGAAATTATGTTAAACATTAGCTCATTACACCTTCGCAAGCAAGTTTTGACGTGTCATAGCACACACTTAGGATACTTATAATATAGAATGTATAGTACTGTAGGCCTTGTACGAGAGCTCTACTCTACTATAAAAGAATTCGATTGAAGTCGATTTTCGAATTGAAAATACAACTCGCCTAAACGTATTGGTTGAATTTTACATGACAATAAGTATCTCCCATTGACATTAAAAAGCCTCCTAACTGAATAAATATTATGTGCGATACAGATATTCCCAATCGATGCAATTTGCGTAACAATAACTCCGCGCGTTCGTGTTAGGCCTTCAAACTCGTTTACCTACGTTTAGCCTAAAATTTAGGAGGCCTAAATACACAAAAGATTCTAGATTCAACACTATAGCATCCCTGAAACATTGACCTACCTTTCAGCTGTCAACACAGACTGTCTGAACGTTTTCGTACCAAAGGACCAACGCACACAAACATAAATAGTTGCTAACGAGGCTTTGACGCTAAATAAATATGGCAATGGCGAAGTTATTTATAAAAGTAATTTGTAAGTTGAAACGACGCTTTAACACGATTTTTAATTAAATTGGAGTTTAAAGAATTTATTCATTAAGTTCATTTTTAGGGTTCCGTTCTCTAAGATACAAGAAACACTATTGGTAAGATTTCGCTGTCTGTCTGTTCGTCTGCTTGTCGCAGGGCTGTATGTTTTCAATCGTAATAGGTAGACTCTTGAAGTTAATTTTCATAAAGTGTCTTAACGTTATAACTAAAAGCAAATTAAAGTTAAAAATACAAGACACTTTTTATTTGTATGTGTTAAATATTGTACGGTGGTACGGAACCTTCGTATTCGATTCCGACCTGCACTTGCCCGGTTTTTCTGTTTATCCGCTATTTGATTAAGCTGTCGGATTTTAACTAAGTGAAATCCTGGCTTTTCAAATACATTGCAGATTTACAGCAGTAAATTATTCATTTTCAGCTGAATAACACCAATTTCCTGAAACTAGATTCGTTCAAGAAATGAACTCGTTTTGAATCAGTCTGACACCTTCTTTAACAATTAAGTTCTGCTCTGGCTGTGTTTGAATAAAAGCCATCATAAGCTATTAACTTTGACGTTCTTACATAAGACATTGTTGTAACCGACATCTGTATTCAGCGTAATTTAGATTATTTTTAATTTACTTCGGTCTTTGGTTCGATTCCCAGGTCCAGCAAAAAGTGTTATTGGGTTTTTCTATGAAATTCTCAGTAGCAGCTCAGAGTTTGGATTTGTGCCCGCTTAATGGCAATAGGCTCTCCCCCTATTACATGGGAACTAAATATACCGGCGAACTGTGGGTGTACATTGGTACACCTCTGCCTAACCCTTCGGGGAATACAGGCGTGATGGTATATTTTAATTCATTAGGTTTATTCGCAGATTAATTACTTATACTTGGTATACAAATTCAGTGATATTTGGGCACCCTAAACAAAACAGTAAATGTAAAAGCTCAAATGTTTTGTTGTTTGTTATTCAATCACGGCCTAACAGCTGAACGGATTTGTATGTGGCACACAGGTAGACTATAGCTGCAAACTAATTGGGTATTGCAGGAACAAATGATCACATCGCATTTTTGTACGTACGGACTCGCCAACTGGCCTGGATTAAAGTTTCCACGCGGACTAAGTCGGGGGAAAAGCTTGTTTAAAAAAACACTGTGATGTCTACATTGGAAGGTTTTGGAAAACCTTTTTTGTTTTTGATTTAAATCATGGATGTTGAACACCTTTGTTATGATTTTATGATGTACAAGAAATTTTGGACTGAGTTTTGAAGTAACTGGTTGTGCTTGCTTGTCTAAATTCTTGTATTCAAATAGATAGGTTCTATTGTGCCTTACTCTATTTCATAATTTTGATACACTCGAAATCAGGGATCAGGAACCAGTGGATCGCGCCCATATTAGGGGCGTAGAGTAACCCATAGGGAGGCGTGACGGCACTGAAAAAATAATCTATTTTTACCGACTTCAAAAAAAAGGAGGTTATCAAGTCGACCCGTATGTATGTAATATTTCCAGAACTACCCAGTTTTCGTATATGTTAGTCTATATCAGCGTCTGAACAAGTGTGCCAAATTTCAAAAGTGTATGTATGTATGTATGTATGTATGTATGTATGTATGTATGTATGTATGTATGTATGTATGTATGTATGTTTTTATGTTTGTTCGCGCATATCTCCGTAACTACAAGTCCAATTTGAATAATTATTTTTTTGTTATACTAAGTATTGTTCAACTTAGGGAATACTGCAAGTTTCATCGAAATCGGTTCAGTAGTTTTTCAGATAGGGAATTTTAACCGATTTTTTATTATATTATGTTTGCTCGCGGATAACTTCCTCATTTGTGAACCGATTTTGATAATTCTTTTTTTGTTAGAATGTACCCATTCTAACAAAAAAACATACATACTTCCCAAATGGTCCCATTTAAAGGAGATAGTCCAAAAATGTATGGACCAAAAACCCAGAGTCGATTTAGACAAATCTGGTATCAATAGCTTTATTAAAATGCACAATTTACCCCACCGAAAAATTTAGCCCATATCCATGGGATATAAAAGTTATAGGCTAACAAAGTGTATTGGAAAAATCATGAATAACTAAATATTTTTACCAGTTTTTGCAACAGCAATAAATTAATAATGAATAACTTGTTATTTTTATCAGTTTTTTCAACAGCAATATATTAATAATAATAATCATAGGACAATAATAAATTTAAGTAGCGATTATATGAACCTATCAAGTATTAAATCTTATATTTCACAGCTTGTAAATCATAATTATGTCAAGATACTTTTGTCGTGAAATCTTTTTACAGTTGAATGTGCCTATTTTGTCTCAGATTATTTATTTTTTCAGTCGCTGATTTAAAAAAAAAAAACAAATACTGTGGGAAAAATATTTATTTCAATTATTTTCAAAGTCTATTAATATTATCATCTAAGAACCCAGCAGATTGCAAGATGTGGTAAGATGAACGCATCATATTCTGAAGTATTTGTGTGTATTTGTTTAGCGCAAGCAAAATAATGAATAACAAAGATAGGTAGGTAATTCTGCTAGAGAACTTAAAAAATAGACGTACGTGTACGTCTCATTAATAAAGGACTTTGAACTTGATAGTTGCATATGATCACTAGTTATATTTATTATTGTCCTATGATTATTATTATTAATATAATGCTGTTGAAAAAACTGGTAAAAATAACAAGTTATTCACGATTTTTTCATATATACTTTGTTCGTCTATAACTCATATACCCCATGGATATGGGCAATTTTTTTTCGGTGGGGTAAATTGTGCATTTTAATAAAGCTATTGATACCTAATTTGTCTGAATCGACTCTGGGTTTTTTTTGGACCATCTCCTTTCATATAGATCTGATGATGGACTCCGGAGACAGACAACGGAACTCTTCAAAAAATTACAGTAAATCAACAGCGATTGCTGCTATCGCATAAATATGCATTGTTTACGCAATCAACATCACCTATCAATGTCAATTGATAGGTGATGTCTGTCACCCAATTGTCAAAAGGTTTTGAGCCTCTGCTGCTGTGGCGTAAGGTAAATGTGAGCTTGCGGCGTACCCTTTATTTATTTCACTGTGTGTGTGTTGAAATAACACAAAGTTTGTTCGCGGCAAAAAAAACATGATGGACGACTTTTATTATTTGTTTATTTAACGTTAATTTCGCCGAACAGAGTTGAAGGGTTCTAACAAAATGCTTTTGTGTTTTTCCTGTTTACTTGCGTGATTTATTTATTGTTTGAAGTCTATGGATTGGTGTAGGAGGTAGGTTTGAGTTTTTTTATATCATTTTGTAAGTTAGCACCCAGTGAAATACTAAGAAAACGAGAAATTGATTTTGTGAGAGATGGAATTTGGTGTAAAGAAATGAGTGAAGAAGACTAAAATTAAATGACTTATCTTATGAATATAACATAATGTAACAGGTGTAAAAACACATAAGAAGTCTGAAAGTTACATTTTCTTCTACTAATATTATAAATGCGAAAGTTTGTGATGATGGATGGATGTTTATTACCCCCTTTTTTTTTCTTTTTTTTATAGACGGGAAATCATCAAATAACTTCCCCCGCCCTGGGCGGGGCGGGAGGGAGTGTCAGACTTTTACTGACTAAAACCCGTCTATGTTCCTTCATGTGCCCTTTGCGTTCCGGGGGCGCGGTATCTCTTTCGAACAACCCGCAGCCCCGGCTTATTACCCCCTTACGCTTAAACGACTGAACGGAACTAGATGGAATTTGGCACTGAGATAGATTGTAGTGTGGAATCACACAGGATAAATTTATACCGGAAAAAAATACGGTTCTCGTGAAATAATATATCAAATTTGACGCGAACAAAGTCGCGGTTGCCCGCTAGTATTTCATATTTTGGAAAGAACAAGCTTCCAACTTTTTCACCGTATACGAGTATTTACGGAAACAAATTGGAAATGTTATATAACTTAACTTTAAATACCCCACGATTCCGGTACCCATAAGAATAATGTTTTGCGTGCGTCATATTACGTGCTACCATAAACAGATTTTGTACACCAAAATAAAAGTAATACTGTTTCTCAGCAATAATGTTTGCCTAATATTACTTCTTTTGATAGGCATTGTGCGTAGTTATCTATTAAATACACCCGTATTTCGAAGAGACTTAAGTGCATTATTAAAATAAATACATACATACATATCATCACGCCTATATTCCCCGAAGGGTTAGGCAGAGGTGTACCAATGTACACCCACAGTTCGCCGGTATGTTTTTAGGTCTCATATAATAGGGAGCGAGCCTATTGCCATTAACCGAGCACACATCCAAACTCCGAGCCGAGAATTTCATAGAAATACCCAATAACACTTTTTGCTGGACCTGGGAATCGAACCCAAGGCCTCTAGCGTAGCAGTTGTGCTTAGAACCACTAGGCCAACGTGGCAGTTAAAATACGCCCTAGCCGAAAAAATGGGATTTTCGGCTAGGGTGTATTTTCTCCTACAAAAACAAACAAAACATTTTGATACTCCAAAAAAACGCATTTAATTCCACGCAATTTTTTATTTGGAATAAATGCTTTCAAAATAAAATCGTCGCGTAATCTTTGACCTGTTTAGCTTCGGTATCATAATGACCATCCATTAGAGGCCCGGTTGAATACATCACTGTAATCTGAATGGGCCGAAACCAACTTATTATACTGATCGTTTTATCTCACTTCTTAATGTAACTTTGTTAGGCTATGGCTAGGAAACGTGCGGGCGAGAAGTATCTATCTATAGTTTGATAGACGAGTGAATTGTGGAAGTTTATTACAAAGATAATAGGAATATAACGAATAAAGAGTATTTTTAGACATATGTGTATATCTTATTTCCTAAAACATTTTAAAGGTTTTTGAATTTGGATGTGTATCAATCAATCACGCTTAAATAACTGCATGGATTTGAATTAAATTTGGCTAACTGGTACACCGTGTCCTAAATAATGATAGGTATAAGATTTTTTATCGATGAGGTATTTTCGACTTTTACGGGCGTAATGCCGCTGACAAAAGCTAGTTAATGTATATTTCGGAAGTATTACTTGACATGACTCTTTGCTGCTTCTTGTCGACATTGTACATTTTTTTTTAGTTTTTATATAATACATGAGGTTGAAATAAAAAGTATAGCAAAACTGTGAAAAGGATGACTGGCAAGGCTGCGTCGAACTTACTAAATCTTCCTTAATTGCCACTTGAGGAGACTTAAGGCACTGCGCAAACGTAGACACTTTAGTGTCTTTGTGTCTGACACAAGCCACAAGGAATGAATATTACATTTTCATACTATGATTAGTATAGAATCAACTCACTAATACACAGACGCAGCTACTGTAAATAGCTGGTTACCATAGTAGCTGAGTCTTGACATACACTGATCACTGATCACAATTAGATACTTAAATAAAGAAAATTAAAGATTCCATAGAAATTGTACGAGTATAAAAGTTTTTACATACATTGTACAAACTTTTATACTCTATATGCCTGTGTCCCACACACAACTCTGAACGGTATATTTAAAGTACCGGAAGAGTTCTGTAGTAGCAACCGGCAAAACAATAGCAATTATACACTGAAAAGTTTCTAGTGGAACACGCAACAATTATACAATTTCATACAATATGTACGAGTTAAAACAGTTACCTGTGTCCCACACAGGACACTGAAATGTTCGAAATTCAAACATCGAAAAAGTCGCCACCGGCACAGCGACCGCGTAGTCTCTTGTGTCGGTAACAAAAAGTGTCTACGTTTACACAACGCTTTAAACTCGACCTTCATTAGTTCAGGTTTAAATTTACACCTTGTATAAGACCCAATCACCGCTCCCTTCGAAGCCGTAAAGACTAAGCGCTAACAAAATCCAGGTCGTAGTCAGTCGCACGTGGCGTCAGATTTTCTTATTAGTTTTAAAATGAACATTTCTCCTTTAATATTTCCTGCTGCTAGAAAAATTAGTGACGGAGTATCGTTCTGTTACGTTTTTAATGGAATTTTTGGTCCTTTTGCTCACAATACAGCGTGAAAGGACCATTGACGAGCAAACTGTTTCGATGAGATTTAGTATGTGATTGTTGAGTATCAAGTTTTTATCGCTTATTTAAAATAAAAAAATGCTGTTTCATGGAAAAATGCAATAGTTAAATGTTCAACACGGTTTTTCCGTATAAAATCCTTTGAGCTTTTTTCATTGACATAACACGCGCAAAAGCTAAATGGGAAAAAAAAAAGATTTTTATTTACTTAAAGCCAGATTTTTTTTAATCGTCAGATAACTTCTGTTTAAAATAAAGAATAAAATACCAACATATTATTTTTTATATTTTTTCAAAACATGCTTGAATTTTATTATTTTTAATATTTTTTGATGCCCTATGAGCTTTCTTTTTTTAAAATAAATTGTACGTTCTTTGTATTGGTTTATAAGTTTTGTATTACTGTATAAATAATACTGTATAATAAAAAACCTGCTTATTTAATCAATACAATTCTAAACAAAATATTCCAATTGTTCCATTAAAAAGTCGGATAAATCCCATTCTCAGCTGCGGATTTTAACAACTATACTCACTGTTATCCATTTGAGTTCTAGAAACGGAGCGGAGACATTTGCATTTCAATTTGAACCATTAAAAAGAGCCGTGAGACTATCGGAGGAAAATCGTCCATTACCAACGTTAGCTATGAATTTATGAATAGGAAATGTTGGAGCACGCAGAGGAGGGATATTATGTAATTTGTCCTCGTTTCCACTAATAATAAGATCGACTGCAACTGCAACACTGTTTTTTCATGTAGCAACCCTCAATGGTGAAAAACAATTGGCCCAGCGAAAGAATTCTGTACCACCATACAATACTTAATAAGCTACTTAATTGTATTTCATTACATACCATCACGCCTGTATTCCCCAAAGGGTTAGGCAGAGGTGTACCATTGTAATAATGGCAATAGGCTCGCCCCCTATTACATGGGACCTAAACATACCGGCGGACTGAGGGTGTATTTCATTATTTGTTGTTAAAGCGGCAATAGACACAGTACGTACTTTCAAATTTGTAGCAAGTAGCGTTCTGTGGTGCCCACCCCCATGGGAAAAGGCGTAAGCGTTTTACGGTTCATGAGATAGAGTCCGTTGACAAACAGATAGACAGACAGACGAGTAGGAATAGGGTAAAGTTGACACTCTTCGGGCATAAAACTCTAACAATACAAATCGCAAATGGCTTTAAGTAGGATCAAAGTTTGGAAAAAAACCTTCACGTACTTTGTTTGTTTTTAGTCTTTATTCAGATCCGAAGCCTCACAATATTTAAATGAAATGTTTGCACAATTTTATTTAATCTAGGTTTTGTTGTTTAGAATGTAAATAAATCCTATTCCGAGTTATTTTTCGTTTTGTTGAATGGAAATACTCGTTAGTGTTTACAAGGATGTTAGTTGTAAATAATCGTTTGATTACAATAGATTTGGGAATTGGGGATATTTTACTTACTTTTAGGAACGATCGCAATCTAAAATCAGTCCCAATCTTACAAAAATGCCAAATTTTTATTACATTAAGGGTGAGGCTAAATGAGCGTAATTTTGTGAGTCGTGAGTCGCAGAATTTCGGTCGCGTAATTTACTTTCTCCTGAAAGTGACAACTCATTTTGCGTCGCCGTGTGAACGAAACAGAAGTTTTGTATGAAACCGAATGTAGCAGAAATTACGCAACCGAAATTACGCGACTCACAATGCAAAAAAAAAACGCTCGTCTAGGTCCTCCCTAAGCGTCTGCCCCCACAACCGAGAATCGGTCCGATGATCGAGCCGATTCTCGGTCGTTTTTTCTCGCCGGCGAAGAAATCTGTCAAAAATCGGCCCGATAATCGGGTCGATTATCGGTCGTGGGAACAGACCCTGATCCTGTGTGAGATGACTAGATTTCGACCTTTATTAATAAGTAGAATTTTATTGGACTTCTTGTTCATTATCATTAGAAACAAAAATAGACTGACGAACCGAATTAAATTACAAGATATTTAATTATGGATCGCACAGATACGAATTACAGAGACAATACTTAACAAAGTTAAAGGTCAAACTTAATGTTAATCGTATTTTTATAAATACGATTAACATTAAGTTTGACCTTTAATTATTTTCTTCTTTTTTTTTTTCTTTAATTATTTGTTGCGTAGGACGTTATCGTCCTACGCAACAAGTAATTATTCCATTCAAGTTAAAGCTTTGAATAGTGTGAGTTAAAATATTCTACTGATATTATAAATGCGAAAGTTTGTGAGTATGGATGAATGGATGGATAGATGGATGGAAGTTGCTACTCTTTCACGCTTAAACGGCGCAGCGGATCTAGATGAGACATATTGTAGTGTGGAACAACACAAAGGATATGTTTTTGTACGGTTCCCGTGGGATAAAAAATATCAAATTTGACGCGGATGAAGTCGCGGGCAGAAGCTAGCCTTTTATAGTAACAAGATAAAAAGGTGACAACCCGCGGGCGGCGCGCTGTCAGCTAATGGTTGAATTTTTCGAGGTGATATCGGTCAAGTCGTTGGTAAGGAGCGGTGCTGTTCCAATGAGCGGTCATTTCCAAAGAATAGTATTACTGAAACGTCAGGAAAAGCATCTGATCCAAAAAATACCAGTAAAACTTTTTGATGCAGTTTTATTTGTGGCGTACGTCCTGGAATCGGAACACATAGATAAGCGTAGTATGAGAGTTTTCAGAGCCATCACAAAGTGTCTACGACCTGATGAAGGCCGCCGGAATCCGCTAGATGCATCTAACGGTAAGGAAAAGGATTTTAAAAAATTCATTCCTTATGAGGGTGAAAAGAAGGAAGTTTCAATTTGAAACTTGACACGAATGCGAACCTAAGTAAATAATAAAGTATGGCGTTATTATATTTTTTTATAAATAATCTTTGAGAGGTGGTTATAAAAAATACTGAAAGTTGTTAAGTTTGTAAGGTAAGTACTAAATCTTTGCGGACAAAGTCACAGGCCACCTACTAGTCTATTTATATACCTACTTGTACCCAAATTACAGTCGCACAACCGTCTCGTAATACGTTTGAACTAAAAACTCAATCAGTACGAATTTAATTACAGATGCTGATGAATGAAAGTTTGTTTGTTTTAGAAAGTGGGCGTCACCTCATCGTGTTGGCTCCGACAATTTGATAACGACTTCTGAACGCTCGAATGTCTTTGAAGAATTAAGACGACTTGATGTGTTCAAGTAATGCTGCGTTTACACGAAGCGAGTGAATAGCGCTTTGCTTGTGTATCGAAGTTTATTTTGTAAGGAAAATTAAATAATTGAAAAAAAACTGCCTCTTTGGGCTAGTGGTCCTAAGCAAGACTGCTACGCTACAGGTCCTAGGTTTGATTCCCAGGTCGAGCAAAAAGTGTTATTGGGTTTTCTTATGAAATTCTCAGTAGCAGCTCGGAGTTGGGATTTGTGCACGAATAATGGCAATAGGCTCGCCCCCTATTACATGGGACCTAAATATACCGGCGAACTGTGGGTGTACATTGGTACACCTCTGCCTAACCATTCGGGGAGTATAGGCGTAATGGTATATTTATATATTTTAATGAAATATTTTTCTATACATACACAGACAGTTTGCCGGTATGTTTAGTCCCATGTTATAGGCGGCGAGCCTATTACCATTAACTGTGCACAAATCCTAACTGCTAATGAGAATTTCATAGAAATCTATAAAATTCTCAGTATTTGCTCTACCTGGGAACTGAATCCAAGATCTCAAGCATAGCAGTCGCGCTTAGGACCTCTAGGCTAACGAGGCAGTGAGGTGGTTTATTTTGTTATTAAAGTGAAATACTTTTCCCAATAACAGTACTTATTTATGTACTCTTGGATTTTAAGGCCGATGACACACGGGGCGTCTACCTTCGGTAGAGGTGTGAGGTTGAGACGTCGTACCAAGACGTCTACTGCACAGCTACAGCTTTGCTCCATACCGCAAATCCGCGCGGAGTGACAGTTTCTGCACTGCACTGTGTGTCTTACCAATAAAACCATGATATTAATTGTATTCATACTTGCACGAGTATCTACTAACCACTTTTTTTTTATTTTTATAGACGGGAATTCATCAAATAACTTTCCCCGCCCTGGGTGGGACGGGAGGGAGTGTCAGACTTTTACTGACTAAAACCCGTCTATGTTCCTTCATGTGCCCTTTGCGTTCCGGGGGCGCGGTATCTCTTTCGAACAACCCGCAGCCCCGGCAGGCATCGGCCCTCAGTGGCCCCTTCCAAGTTTGCTGACATCTCTTTGAGGCGCGCGTGGAACACGAACGCGCCGTCGACACGGTATCTACTAACCACTGAAGTTACCCGAATATTTTATTATTTAAACATTGCCACTCTATACTTTCTTATATTATAAAGCTGAATAAAATGTAACAACTAAAAGTGGCAAAGAAGATGACGGCCCGCCTGATGTTAAGCGGTCACCGCTGCCTATGGACACTTGCAACACCAGAGGCATCACTCGTGCGTTTGTATATTATTACTTAGTATAAAGCTGACTGCTATGTTAACTGCCTCGTTGGTCTAGTGGTTCTAAGGGCGAAGAGTGTTTTTGTTAGTTAGAACAAGATGTAACTAGGAAATATTTGCCCTATAAAAAAACGCGTTACATTGCGCTTTTATTGAGGAGGGCTGTACGACCCGCGGGAGTAAAACAATTGAAAAAGAAGTAACTTAACGAGGGTAAAACCGGGGAGGACAGGCAAGTCCTACCATCTTTCTAATATTATAAATGCGAAAGTTTGTGAGTATAATTAGATTGTAGTGTGGAATAACATATACAAGGTTACTTTTCATTCACCGGCCATATTTCAGGGGGTGAAAGTATTCATGAATATGAACAACTTTTGCTAAAGGTCCAACCCAGAAATATAAAAAAAAAACACTGTTCCGTACATTTTGATAGTGTAGTAGTGCAATTTTGTAAGGAACAGCAGATTTTTTGAAGTGAAAACTTTTTTAGCGGCGTTGTGCACTTTTTTTGGAATGGGTAAAAAATTTTAAACTCTCGTCAGGACACGTGACCCTGATCGAAAATTCGTAAGCGGCGTTGTGAACTTGTTTTGGAATGGGTAAAAAATGTTAAACTCTCGTCAGGACACGTGACCTGATCGAAAATCTTACGAATTTAGCGTCTTTAGCGTTTTCACTTCTGCTGGCACTCCCGGAGTCCCCGGGACCCGTCGTTTTTTAACTTATTTTTTCATATTTCATAGTTGGTTCCATTATGAAAGTTATTTATATTCGGGAGTACTTTCACTCTCCGGTTCGACTGGAAGCCGACCCCAACATAGTTGGGAAAAGGCTAGGCAGATGATGATGATGATGAGTACTTTCACTCCCTGAAAAATGGCTGGTGAATGAAAAGTAACCCGGTATATGATACTTTTTATCCTAGAGAAATGTCCAAGTCCCCGAGGGATAATATATCGCCGCTGACTAGTCATTTTATAAACACCTACTTTTATTATTGATAAAGATTTTTAGCTCCTCGTTACCAACTAGGTAGGTACGTGTAGGTATCTCTCGAAACCACAGGAGAGAGACGGTAAGGAATCATATCTGTCGACATTAACCAAGAGGTAGATATTAGTGCACCGACGTTGAATATTTGCCACACCTGTTACGTAACAGATTGCTTGGAGAATGCAATTTGCACTTGATTTACAATTAACCGAGTCAGTGGTATGATTTGAATGGAGATTGCTCTGAAATATTGATTAATTTGAATTAATACATGACTAGACCACGATGTTGTGTGCGTAGACAATAGCCAAAGTTCTAGGTATTAAAATTATACCATCTGTTAAATTATATTAATATTTATATACCTACCATCGACTATCACGCCTGTTATCTCGAGAGCTTAGGCAGAGGTGTACTAATGTACACCCACAGTTCGCCGATATGTTTAGGTCCCATGTAATAGGGAGCGAGCCTATTGCCATTGACGGGGCTTAAATCTTAACTCCGAGCTGCTACTGAGAATATCACTTTGCTCGACCTGGGAATCGAACCCAAGAGCTCAAGCGTAGCAGTACCGTTTAGGATCACTAAGCTATCGCAGCAGCCGTATGTAGTATTTCCAGAGCTTAGTAGTGTGTAATATCTTCAAGCCACGAGAGAACCGGTTCATCCTAGGCAAGCGTCTTTTACTTTAGGCCGCATCATCACTTAAGATCAGGAGAGCTGCGAACAACTCTATTAGAAAAAAAAACAAACAAACTTAAACCCCTTAACAATATTAGTATAGATTAGTCCAGAAGTCTCCCTTACATGTCTCAGCTTATCATAATATTCAGTAGGCAAGACTTGACGGTCGCCTGCCAAGTCAGATTTACGTGAAGTCCCCAGAGGAAAGATCTTGCAAATTAATCCTATTGAAGTGAAAATGGGAATGTAAAGAAATGAAAATAGTCGGTTTCAATAATCTTCAGGACATTTTTGTCACTTTGTGTGCCCCAACATCGCTGAATATGAATAACTCTCTCAATTTATTTATGTAAATAGAGTATCTTTTATGTATTAACGTTTCTTAAGACCATATATAGACTACTAGCTTTTGCCCGCGACTTCGTCCGCGTGGATTAATAGTTCCCGTTCCCGGGGGATTTCCGGGATGAAAACTATCCTATGTCCTTTCCCGGGTCCCAGAATATATCTGTACCAAATTTCATTGAAATCGGTTCAGTGGTTTAGGCGTGAAGAAGAGACAGACAGACAGACAGACAGAGTTACTTTCGCATTTATAATATTAGTACGGATAAATAGATGAACCTGTGACAAGTCGATCTTACCAAAACCGACTTACTTAAAAGTGGGATTTTAGCAAGAAAGTACAATAACTCAAAACGTTTATTACTAAAAATTATAGATCACTCACAATCCTGTAACAGACTGACCGACATACAGACTGGAGCCCTAGAAATGAGGTCCCCTTGGCACCCTTTGGAAAAGAAATCCATAAATTGTTTATTTCCAACAAGCTTGTGACTTGTGAATTGCTGTTAACGCGGACGCAGATGAAGTTGTTATAAAAAGAAATGTGAATAAAAAGTAGCCTATGTCCTTTTTTGGAGTTCAAACATACCACGTACCAAATTTCATTAAAACCGGCTCAGTGGTTTAGTCGCGAAAGCATAACAGACAGAGTCACTTTCGCATTTATAATATTAAGTATGGATTACAAAAAATGCGTAAAATGCGAACCTATAGGTACATAACACACACACATACCATAACGCCTGTATTCCCCGAAGGGTCAGGCAAAGGTGTACCAATGTACAGTGGCGACCAAAAGTGCATAGGCAATCTCAAAACGTAATAGTTTGCCCACCCACAATCCGCCGGTACATAACACACCATTTCCGTAAAAGAAAGGGTGAAACTAATTCCTTACTATAAGACATGTCGGACTCCGCGGAATAATATATTACGGGAGCATAGTAGTGCATGCCGGGGACGCGACCACTGGATGCCTTCGGGCTTATTACATTCCCACTTTTTCCAAGGTAAGAAGGGTGGGTAGACTTCATTTGTACAGCTTTGGTACCCTACGCAGTCATGTCGCCGCATTCTGAGAAACGGGGAAAGTGCGACTGTGGGTGCGTTTGTATGTATTTCCTTTTCCTATTGTCAATGAGAAAAGTCGAGTAACATTGTTACTTAGGAGGAGTTACCAATTCGGTTATTTTTATTTTATTTTTGTATTTGTTACCTTAGAACTCCGTCAATTATCAACCGATTTAGAACGTCCTTTTTTATTTGAAAGTACAGTAGAAGCTCGATTATCCGAACCCTCAATTATCCGAACGCTCAGTTAGTTTATTCGAACACTCAATTATCCGAACCGGGCTGCTACTGAGAAATTCCTAATGGAAAAACTCAATAACAATTTTTGCCCGACCTGGGAATCGAACCCGGGAGCCCTTGCTCAGCAGTCGCTCTTGCGACCACGAGACCAAGTTATGCTTCGTATACAGGGTGCATAAAGACACAAACATGGCTATTAACTGCGTATACTGCTCATCAAACCACACATTAACATTACACACATCACATCATATTAACATTAAACACTTTTTTTTGCAGGAAAACAACTTTTTTGTTTTCAAAAATCACTGTTTATGCACGCAGAGCATTGCGCATGCAACAATATAGTGGTCGTGGGGTCGTGGGGGTTAAAAGTTAGACCTTCAATATCTCCGTAACCAAGGGATTCCCAGGAGTGGTCTAGAGCAAATAATGGTCGGAAAAATGGGACGAAAATGTTACTTCCGACTTTATTAAGAATCTTTTAACACCTGATATTATGTGTGAAAAGTCTTTGAAATCTGAATATTTTAGTTTTTTTTTTTTAATAAAAATATTATAAAATTAAAGAGATTGTTTGTTTGGATGAAAGCGCTAGTCTCAGGAACTACTGGATCGAATAGAAAAAAATAGATTAGTCCTTTTATCGGGGAAGTCTATAGGTTGTATAACATCACGCTACGACATTCGGGGGCGGAGTAGTCACTAAAGACGTAACTTAACACGGGTAATTAAAACCACGCGAATGTAGTCGCGGATAGAAGTTGGTTTTCAATAAATATTTATAATCAGAACACAATATTGATTTCAAGAACAGAGAAAAACCGTTCACCAATTTTTCCTCTCTCTCTTTGATTTCTGAATTTTAGATTGCCTACGAAAATAGGAAACATCAATCTATATTGAGCAAAAAAATATCGTACCCTCGTTTACGTAATCATATTATATTCGATCCGTATTGATAACGTAGGTAAGTACATTTTTTTCTCATTTCTAGACCAATGAAACTTGATCACATTGTAAAAATACCTCATAAAAGTATCATGAAACAAAATTCTCCAATAGAATCTTATTGTTTGGGACCTACCGAAACAATAGACTTGTATTTTGTAAATTTTATTTTATTTTTGTGTTTTTTCGGGAAAAACACTAAACAAAAGTGAGATTTTAGGTGACCAAATTACAAATATACCAGCTTATTATTGCCATACTGCAAGGCAAAGGCCTCTTCTCATACAGAGAAGGCACGAGCATTGATCACTACGCTTGCTTAAGGTGAATGCTCCGACCAGCCCGCGAAATTTAAATTGTCTTACGTTTTTTGCAATTTGCAAGTCAGTATTAGGTTTAATGTTGATTAAAGTATGATTCGCGGGCGTAAGAAGTATGTATTTTCAAAATTATAACTATTTATAATTATGTTACATGAAGCTTGACTTATGGAGTCATTTTACTGATTTTAATGGTAAGAAAATTTGGCAGAACAAACAAAATTAAGGTAAACTAAAAGTTTACACAGACAGAAAAATACACAAGTAGGTACAAGAAAGAGAGAACTAACCTTCAGCTGAATACGCAATACTAAAGATTTGAATGATAGTAGGATTCGAGCGAAATTGGGGCCCGACGGCTTAGCGGAGGCGGAATATTTCCTCATCTCTCATAAACGCTATAGTAAACATTTTTGGCAGATGGCCGCGAAAAGAACTAGGGGAAAAACTCGTTGGACGATTTCCTTTTTTATAACCGAATATTATCGTAGCGAAAATTTTACGTACCGATTTTTTACACTCTAAAAAACGGCTTTGATGTAACATTCGCACCGGACTGGCTTGACGAAAATTTAATTTCGTTTCGCTAAGTCTTAGTGGGTTTTCTAGGAAACTTTTAATGATCCATCGACTCACACGTAATATTTTTTTAATTAAATTTTTTGGGCCTTAATTCTGAAAGATGATGAACATGTGAGTACCGCGCTGCATATTTGCAATAATCACGGCAGATATATTTCCTTGGATAAGGCCTTTTACAATGTACTATCAGAACACGTAAAATGTACTGCGCCAGTATTTCCGAACGCATTCAACCCTAATCTCTTCAAAGTTAGAGTGAACAGGCTTCTTCTGGGTAAGCTCACTCCATCGTAGACTTTGTGTATGTCACCTTTGACTAAGACTAGAGTCAAGAGCTTAACCCTCTAGAATAAAAAAAAAAGTACTATAAGAACTTGATTGAGGGCCAACCTAATAAAGTCGGCCTTTTTTGGCCTGACTTTAGGTACTTCCAGCTTTGAGTGAAGCCGTGCTGGATGATTATAATGATACCTATATGAGGTGGAAGGGAGGGGAAGGTAAAATTTCACCATGAATTTAGTAGGTACACGAGTTTAGACCCGCAATGTAAACATTTTTACTAACTGACCGACTACTTGACAATTTAGATGCGCCTCTATTAGGTTTGGTACTTGAAATAAATACGATGATTCACTTGATTTAATATACAATCCCGGACAATTGCGGCAAACCACTTTTCACCCTTATGCCCTTAGTAATAAAGCTGAGGTCAACCGCCATTGTCCTCGGGTAAACCTACAACGTCGTGAAAATTGATAACACAATTTCCTCTCGTAACCGACAATGTTCCACTGTGATAAACTTGTAATTACCAAAAGAACTTACCAAATAAAAGTACACGCAAGAAAATGGAACAAAATTAAGCCGGAATAGCCAAATAGTCTTACAAGAACACTCTTATACTTACAAAAACACTAACAACAATCATCCGAGGAAGTTTTGTATTCTGTGCCCCCCCGGGAGTTGAACATCGCAGGAAACTTTTCACTAGTAACTTTATTGTACCTCTATCGAGCTGGTTAGGCACCAGTAATTCTACTTTCCCCTTAGCCAGTGTTGCTAAGGGGTATTTTGCCTATGAATAAGTTAGGACTTTAGGGAAACTGTTGCAATCAATAATTCACTCGTCAACTACACTACTTTGTACCAATTTTCCTACGTAAGGCAATGTGAGATTAAAATATACCTATATGATCACGTCCTACAATTTGTGGGATTAATGTGAAAAACAGATAGAAGTAAATAACAAACAAAAAAATTGAAACAGTTTTTTTATGTCATTGGATGGCAAAATGCCGACGGCCCACTTGATGTTAAATAATCACTGCTACCTATAGACATCTGTAATACCAGAGGCGTTGCAAATGCGTTGCCACCCCAGAGACAAAGTTAAAATGTCTTATGTAAATACACCGGCACCCATACTCTTCAAACCGTAACGCAATAACACTGCTTTACGGCAGATATAGGTACGGTGGTAGAACTTTTCCGGTCGAGCTCCTTCACAAAGAGCTCTGCTACTAATAAATAAATAAAATATTGACACAGTAAAAGACACAGATAAGTTTATTTTTTTATTCTAGAATATTATGTGAAACTGCTGAGCAAATGAATCCTGTCCTTCCAAATATCTTGTCTTGCTCCACCTCGATCAAGCGCTCCCGGTGCGACTATCATATTTTATTTTCCCAACGGATTACACACGTGTTGTGATATCATCGTCCATCTTCATTCCTATCTTTCTATCTCTTTCTCCTCAAACTCTCACTCACACAGTGTTGTCATCCGAATTTTCTAATATTCCTTCATCTTTTATGTGTTGCAAATGAATTCCTCTCACAAGGCCACAAGGTTTAGTAAAAGATCATACATAACTAGAATATTTTTTTTTTATATAAATATAGATATACTAGATTACGCAACTTTCAACTCTATCTGTGTTGTATTTTAGCTTATTATCAATTTACAATTGAAAACTGTATGTGCTGAAAGTATTTCACATTATTTATTACTAGGTAAAAAAACATTATAGCCGCTATGTATTTGTATAATTGACATTTCAAATCGAAATCTTAGTATGAAAAATACTTTTTATAAAAGCTTCTGAAATGAGTCTTATATTAAAAAATAATGATCTTCTGGTCGTCGATCAAAGGTATAATATGCAAAATACGTCTTATTGATTCCTTCAGAGAAAAATATTCTTATTTTAATACTACCTAGCTTGCTTATGCCCGCGATTTCGTCGCGTGAATGTCAGTTTTCACAGGGTTTATTTTTTTCGTAGTACTTCATTTTTTTTTCTAAAATTAAAGTAGCCTAAGTGTATTCTTATAACATACACTATCTGCCAGTGAACGTCCCGTCAAAATCGGTACGACCGTGTTGAAGATTAGTTGAAACCACAGAGCATATCAACCAGTAGAGAGATCATTGGCAAGTTTTTGTTCTAAATCAAAGTCACCAAAAAACGGCGGGGGGAGAGGTAAAAATCGCCTGCTGTGATTGGGTAACGAATTGAAAAACAAATGACAACTGATTATCTAGGGATTCCAAAAATTTACTTTAATAAACATCGATATCGATAATTCTTTGGCTTTTTAGTAGCATAAGAATTTGTTCGACACAGAGATTTCAGATTCGATTTAGAAATAAAACAAGTGTTTATTTACAAGATTTAATCTACATAATCTGTACATACAAATAAATAAAATAAAATTTTTGTCAGTCTGTCGGTTTGTCTGTCTGTTTGTTCCGGCTAATCTCTGAAACGGCTTAAGGGATTTTGACGGGACTTTAACTTGCAGACAGCTAATGTTATAAAGAGGTGACTTTGAATTACTTAATTATTAGAAATTATAAATAATAACAAAAAAAAACAATAAAAAAATTGTTTCTGCTTACCCCCATGGGAAAAAGGCGGGAGTTTATGCATGTGAAACCGAAAAAAATTGAAACCAATGAAATAGTGAACAATATCCGATTCAAATAGTGAAGGTATAGGTATACATTAATATTATATAAATATTAGCTTCTGAACGCGACTTCCTCCGCGTCAATGTCGGTTATCGTGGAGGCCTCCACCGGCCCTTCACCCCCGCTCTGCGCGCCAGTTTCATACTATTATTTCAATATAATTATTATCCTTTTTCTGCACATTTGTGAGCAAAGCAAAGGTCATAAGCATGTTTTAAAATAAAACGATAAAAATACAAAAATAAAAAGTTTACGTCGATACATTTTAAATTGTATCGATATAATCGTCGCGATGTTGCGAACAGCACTTGCGAGAAAAAAGCGAAAGAGTGCAAATAGGCAAATCAGTGTACCAAAAAGAGACAGAAATGCGATCGTTCCAGTATTTAATCGTTCCAGGAATATTACTCATTTTATTTTTCATTTTTAATAAAATAATAATAAATGGAGTAGAAAATCACTGTGAAATGATATCCCATCTTTTGAGTGACTGGAAGTGGAAGCGCACTTTGCACACCATTTAATAGCACAACTAGGCATTATTTTTCGTTGTATTTGTTTCGAAAATGAGAGCAAGTGACATTAGTACATCAACTTACAATTGCTGTGACAGACCAAAAGACACTAGTAATAGGTTATGATGTGTGACCGCGGTAGTCCCGCATGCGCTCTCTACTGGTTTTTCTGCTCGTTGGTTGAAACAAACGGACAGGCAGAAGGGCAGACAGTTCGTGCAAGTACCGTGTACACTGTACACATTCGTATTTATTTCGTAATGAAAAAAACGGTTATTTTAGAAGCTTTTTTGACACCTCCTTTTGGAGTCGATGGTTTTACACAATCCTTTTTTTTAAGTTCCTGGGCCCATAAGCTGTTAAGGTCCTCTAGCAAACATACATTTCAATTTAATTAATTTGCATTGACATAAAACTTCGTTTCGTTTACATTTTTAAATGTATACAACATTTAAAAATGTAAACGAAACGAAGTTAGAGATGTTTCAGTAATCACCTAATCGGATAAGGCATCACTTGGAGTTACCTATTTAAAAAAACCTAATTATTTCTCTTTGATGTCCTCTGTAACATAAATTACTTATCTAAAATTTTCTTAATTACTTCCGCAGAATATTCATAGGATTAAATTAATTTAAATTGTAAAAGAAATTGATCGCTTTAATTATAAAAGCGTCTAATGATCTATTCAAATTCGATCTCATGGTCGACTTTGAATAATATTAGTGAAAGCCGGACTTCGGAGTGTTTAATCTACTTATTATGCTTGCTTAGCCGTTAAACATTGATTGTATTGGGGATTTACAAGTAGTATCTATTTTGTCCACAATCCAATGTAGGTTTTTACCAATAAGGCGGACAATAAATCTATTATCTATTTGTAATGAAAATATTTTTGTACTGCCTCGTTGGCCTAGTGTGTTTTTGGGTTTTTCTATGAAATTCTTAGTAGCAGCTCGGAGTTAGGATTTGTGCCCGGTTAATGGCAATAGGCTCGGTCCCTATTACATGGGACCTAAATATATACCGGCGAACTGTGGGTGTACATTGGTACACCTCTGCCTAACCCTACGGAGAATACAGGGGTGATGGTATGTATTATTATTGTATTAAATTAAAATCTTTAAAATATGGAGAAAATCAAAACGTATGGAACACTTAAGGAAAGTAGGTCCCATAATAAAAAGTTGTTCAGCTTTCCTCATGGTATTTGGTCAGTGATATCCAAGATAAACTTAGAAAGTACATATGTATTGAAAAGTTACATTGGTACTTTTCCGATATCAAACCCGGAAAGAAACCAAAAATAGCATAGCTTTTTAGATGGTCATTATAATTTAATTGGATAACTTTGAATGGCCTTAACATTGCCTTATTTATAGAATACTAGCTTTTTCCCGCGACTTCGTTCGCGTAAATGTCGGTCAAAATTAAAATTAAATCATGATTCGAAAGACAGGTGGCGCCATCTGTAATCATAAGAAAGTAATTGTTGTTTTCCTCGGGAACAGTACTTTTTTTCGAAATGAAAGGTACCCTATATCCATTTCTATACACCTGACAACGTATATGCAAAATTTCAGGATGATCGGTTCAGTGGTTTAGGCGTGAAAATGTAACAAAAAACAGACTTACTTTCGCATTTATAATATTAAAGTTAGGATTATGAAGCTACACGTGTAAGCATACCGAGTCAATAGATTAAGGCACACTATTTTGTTAAAACGTTTGATGTCCCTAATAACATATCGGATTTAAAGGGTTCAGTTGCGGTCTTCCGAGCTTGTTAGTGGAAGGTCGTATCAAAGTCTTTAACGATGCCTACCGCCCCTAATTATGGTGTCTTCGGATAAATGTCATGGGTCAAGAAGAAATAGGATGAGAATAAATGATATATGGAGATACTGGCTCCTGTTAAGCGTAGGCCCAGCGTAGGAGTGAAGGCTTCATTATTTTAGTCACAAAGTGGATATTTGGTCTTTTATATGGAGATACTGGCTCTTTTTAGCGTAGGCCTAGCGTAGGAGTCAGGGCCTCATTATTTTAGTCTTCAAAGTGGATATTTAGTCTTTAGAACTGTGGCGAGTACTACATACAACTTGATACTTAACGGCTTCCCTTTGGAAGTTTGGACTAAAAGCTACTCTACCGCCATTGAGATAAGGCATAGTCAGTAATATCTACTCTCTACAGTAGATCAAATTATCCTGTTGCCTGATAAGATAGTCACGCTTTTTTTTAAATATGGGTAACCAATTAATCATCAAATGACTTTTTTCGCTCTAGGCGGAACAAAAGGCAGTGTCAGACTCTTACTGACTAAAACCCATCCGTGTTCCTCCTTTGCGTTCCAAGGCCGCGATGATTTTTTTGAACTAATTCTGCAACACTGCAAGTATTTTAAATATGCAATTAAGTAAAACTGGGTCTAGCAAAAGTTATGGGAATGAGCTGGATTCGTGTGAGGGCTAAATCCAATGTGCGATGCACTGAATCCGTTATTGGACGCATTAAATCTGTCGTTGAATGCATGAGAAACATTACTACGTCCAGAAAATAATACGTTTCTGCTAAGATAACGATCTACGCAGGTATCTTATGAGCAATATAATTATGCTGTACTCAATTCCTTGTCACCATCAACTCAACAGGGGGTCATCAAAATTCAAACTTGTTGAGCAAGCTCTGATTACAACTAGACATTGCAGTACTAAAAACTTTTTGGCATAAATTGCGACCTTTTTCGTCAGTTCACATATGAATTAGGTACTTTTCATGAATGAGCTTGTATGAGGTGAGGTATAAGTCTATGAATATAAATGAGATTAAAAAAGTTTTTTTATGCCTTGTTCAAATAATTGTATGACTAAAGTTATTAAGTGTCACACTCGCCTTCAGAGGGTACAAAAAGTGGGTCTTTTGTTTACTTTTTCATGTATCCTGCGAATTATACAAAAGAAAACATTTTTTTGTTAAAACTACCCGCAATTTTGCGTTGTTATTTATTTAGTTTGAAAATGGAAAATTAGATTTATATTAGTTTCAGTATGGCTATGGCTGAAATTTTGAGAATCGATGGAGGAATATTTCGCAAAGAAAGAATATAAAAGAAGTACGTCCTGGTTTCTTGTTAAGGTATCTAATTATATAAAAAGCTGAAGAGTTTTTTTGGTCATGTGTTTGTTTAAACGCACTTACCTTTAAAACTGTCAGATGGATAGAAAAAAAATATTTTTACATAAATGATAGCCACATTCAAGAGAAACATATCACGCTACGACTCACGGGAGTGGAGCGATAACTAAAGGCGTAATGCGAGTGAAATACACCACGCAGACACCCAAAGTCGCGAGCAGAAGTTAGTCAGCTATAAAACGTGCCTTACCTACTCACTTACGTTCAAGTTCACGGCTTATTTTTATATGTGTACTAGCGGGCCAGGCAGGCGTTGTCCTGGCCTGAAAATCGGTACAAAAATCCAAGTCCAACCTACCCTACCAAACTGTACCTAACTATCTATCTACCTACATACCTACCCTACTTAACTACCTACCAGTCTACCAACGTACCTACCTACCTACCTAAAAAAAAATGAACATCCTATGTGCATCTCCTAGTTCTAAGCTACCTCCCCACCAAATTTCAAATCGCCAAATCGGTGCAGCCGTTCTTGAGTTATAAATAGTGTAACTAGCACGACTTTCTTTTATAAATATAGATATTTTACAGGATATTGTAGGGGAGTACCTGACAATGGGTCCAATATTGAGTCTTACTAAAAAGAACATAGATAATGTAGATACGCATACCATCATAAATCATAACTACATATTCCTCTATTTTCAAAATTTCAGCCATCCTAAACTGGCGAAGCGACTGCCGCAACGAACACTATCGAAACTTTTTTTACATTATTAAGATAATTTAAAACTCTGTCGGATAAATTAAAAAGTCATACTTGAAGATGTTTTTAATTGAACAAAATCGATACAGTTGATCTAACTCTTGTACATCGATTTTAAAATATTTGGAATTACTCTCCTGTGAAGTAGGTGATTTACAGTTTTGATAGTGTTTGTTACGACAGTCGAAATATCTGACAACTCTGAGGTTTTATTTAGTCCATTAGTCATATTTTACTTTCAATGAAAATTATTTTCTGAGTTCCTATCACTCTCGTTAAATCAAACGATTCAATGTCACGTGCACTTCTGAACGCAATATTGTTTCTTCAATTCCAATTACAATTTACATTTCATTGGTGACCGAAGTGGCTGGAGTAATTGTTCGTTCTTCACATTGAGCTGAAAGTAAGTGTTTTGGGGCTTGAAAACTAGCGACAAATAACATACTCAAGCCTTCTTTGTCAACTATTGGGGGAGATCTTCTCACGAATTCTTATATTCGAATTCAGTTCAATTTAAAAATTTAAATTATTTAAAGAATAATAAAGAAAGTGAGTTTTAACTTAATCATATTATCATTATTTACAAACTTGAAATAAGATTAATACACTTAAAAAAAAAAACAAAGAAACTAAAGCTACAAATAAGGTATCAAAAAATTTTTCCGCATCGCCGAAAACCGGAAAAGTGCCCAAAAGACTGGCGGCATTGCCACGTTGGATGGCAATGCTTAACCTCTGGCCAAGGTAAAAGCCAGCCTTTGGGTCACGTGAAGTGTCAACAAACCGTTTAGATAAATCCTTGAAAAGGCTGTGGGCACAACATTAAAGTCTTTGAAAGGACATTGCTAATATTTCTGCGTAGGTATATGAAATCTAGGTGTCTTACTTGCTAACTTCCAATAAAAGTGAGTAGGTTACGTAGTTTTATTATACGTAAAATGTGAATGTGAACACAATACTGTCAATATTCTCCATACATTACAAACTTTTAGGTTTTTTGAGCCACTCGGACGGTTGCCAAAATAAGTTCGTAATCACAGTTTTTTAAGCTTAAAAGTAGAACAACCTATAAGCTTATAGTTTCTGAACGCGATTTCGCGTAAAATTAAGCCAGAGAACAGAAAAACTAGATAAAAAATATCTTATGTGCTAATACATATATACATAAACTCACAACTTTCACCCGTGGGGGTAGGCAGAAACTACCCTAACTACTAACCCTTACATACTCCTTTTGCCTCGACTACTTTCTTATGGTGGGTCCACACGATACAGACTTAACACAGACTTCTATTGAATTTTGTCTGTACAACAAATCAGTACAGACAAATGCCGGTGTACCAAAAAAGTCGGAAGTCTGCGTACATGTCTGTACGATTGTCGGAGCAAAACTCATGATTATTGAATTACTTAATTTATTAAGTACTTATTTACGACAATCGAAGTCTGAACTGATGAAAAGTCTGCACAGACATTTGGTAAAGACCTCAGAGTAAAAATTTTTACTCAGACTTTATAGTCTGTGCAGATATCTGTACAGACAAAAGTCTGTATCGTGTGGACCCACCATTAAGTGCTAATCTAAATCAATATATCTTTATGTGTGCCAAATTTCAGCTAATTCTGTTTAGCCGTTTAAGCGTAAAAAAGCAACATACATACAACCATCCATTCATCTATTCATCATAGTATAGTAAGTAGAAAGAAGAATAATTACAATGATCCGCTTTTTCTCTGGCCCCACCAGTTGTAGAGTTTGCTCCTAAAGTAAATTTAATTAAGAAACTGTTTCAAGTGCGAGGATTCCACTCCTTCCAATGTTTTGTGGTATTCTTCCAGATTTTAACATTTTTTTTTAAACTTTTTTAACCATTTTTAAAAAAGGCCGGCCAGTTGTTACAATAAAGAAAGTATCTGGATTTAATAATACAAAGTTGGTTGTAAAACATTTTGCGCAGTTGATTCATGAAAAGTTGAAATAAAGCGTTATCTTCAGTCGACAGAGCTATTTGCTTAGTTTCACTGATGTTGGATCTCTCCAAGGTTTTTACCGCTTTATTCTCTTGTGGTTTGAGTTACTTAAGTGCTAAGTGTTTTTTATTCTTGCCGTGTAAAACGATCTGCCTTTTTTTTCATCAAAATAATATTTAGCGTATTTAAGATATTGTGTTACAGATGTTACTGCATTGTAGTTTTCTTTGATAAAGCAAACATAATAGGTACACTCAGAGATAGGACACAGATTAAAAATCTATAAATACCATCACGCCTGTATTCCCCGAAGGGTTAGGCGGAGGTGTACCCATGTACACCCGCAGTTCGCCGGCATGTTTATGTCCTATGTAATAGGGGGTGAGCCTATTGCCATTAACCGAACACAAATCCCAACTCCGAGCTGCTACTGAGGAAGTCATAGAAAAACCCAACAACACTTTTTGCTTGACCTAGGAATCAAAGCCAAGACCTCCAGCGTAGCAGTTGCACTTAGGACCACGAGTATTAGAAACACTGTGTATAAATCGTTTTAAAACATAATTCAACCTTTATTTATTTATTTTTACAATGCATCTGGCATATATTATCTCTTCACCACTTTTGATCGACTGGTGAAGAATACCTAAGGTATTAAGTTTGCTTTTATGCTGTTGTGTACAAAATTTAAATAAATAAATAAATAAAGTCAGACAATTTACCACAATTGCACATCAAACGTTCAAACACAAATCCAAACCGGTACATTTGTAATGTAAATGAGAATACCTTATTTTTCGCAAAAGGACCAACAAATCACACCACTTGGTCCTTACATCCGCATTTCAGTCTAAACCACTTTCCACCGTTTACTAACCATGTAATGCTATAAGTGGGTAATGTTAACACTGTCCGGTCACAACAGGTTGGTCAGAGCGGTTAATCCGGGACTGTATCCCGGTCTCCGCAATTCCTCCGGGATGTTAGCGAGTAAGTGATTGTGCTGCTGTGTTCTGTTCCTTTGACCGATATAGGTATACATTTATATGATATGTTTTCGAATAACTTTTTATATTTTATTTAATACATACCATCACGCCTGTAATTCTCCGAAGAGTTAGGCAAAGGTGTACAAATACAACCATAGTTCACCGGTATGTTTAGTTCCCATGTAACAGGGGGCGAGCCTATTACCATTAACCGGGCACAAATCCAAACTCCGAGCTGCTACGGATTTCATAGAAAACCCAATAACACTTTGCTCGACCTGGGAATCGAATCCAAGACTTCAAGCGTAGCAGTCGCTCTTAGAACCACTAGGCCAACGAAGCAGCTAGCTTCTTCTCAATACCAGAGTATTTATCAGTGAAAGATTTGTTTGTATTTAGACAGTCCTTGCCTGAGAGATTTCCTCATCCAAGTAAAGAAATAATCAAACTAACTTTATCTCGATATAATTGGTACGAATGTGGAATAACATCGTAAGCTACATATGACTATTTACTTTTCTTTTTTATAAATACTTATTTACTAGGAAACGTGTGTAACTGTTTATTTTCACAGAAGAAATAAATGAATAAACTTTGAAAGAAAATAGGAAAATTTCTGATATTCTTAGTTATTATTTTGTTTCCTTTTTTTGCTTAAGTCTTGTATTTATTGCTGTTATAATATGACTGGTTTATATTCGATAAAATGTTCTTAATTTTTTTTGTGCTTTGAGATATTTCTTTTATTATTTAGCGTAGACATTTTTAAAGCTTGATTACACAAAGTAAGGCGGTAGTGAAAAAAAAACAATCATTTTTGAGTATTTCTCTTATATCGTATATTTAAACCACGTTAGGTTAAGCTTGAACAGAAATTCAAACAATGATGCTTTTATTATTTTATTGTTTGTTTTTGTTTTCAGAGGTCTAAGTTTTATTATTGTTATTAACATCAAAAGAATCACAAGACCAAAAATCGTACAGAAATCTTAGAACATTTTACTCAACGGCCCCGCACTATTATTATTCAGATCAGCCCAAGTCCCCGAACTTTTTGCCTTCTCCTGTATCAGTCTATTCCTTTCACCGAATTACTCGGAATGAGCCCCGCCTGTTCCCAGTTCGCCTTTTTTTCTCCCAAAAAAACTTTCAAGTCATTAGTCTCGCCGTATTTAAGTTAGCCTATTGTGGGTAAAAGGACCACAGTCATATTAAAAGGTCTGTTTAGGAAGGTAATGCCTTCCGTCTGAGGGTATCGTTAGATTTATTTTTAGAAACCTTTTTTTTTGCTTTGTTGTTTGTTTGTTATAAATAGGACTAGGCTATGTGGATTTTTTTATTTAATGCTATTGGAACACGATTTTGTTAAAGACTTAATCTTATGTCGACTTTTTCTTACTAGTGATGCTGTTGAAAGTAAACAAATGTTTGTGTGGTCTTTCCAGCGAAGTAGATAATGTTAAGTCCTAATATCGGAAAGTCAAACAGACCTGCCAGTTTTACTGGACATTTAGGTAAACAAGGTAGACAAAAGGGTCGAATAAAACAGTATGTGTATAGTAATAGAACATTAATCTTTAGCATTAAATTTAAGGCAAAGTGGCATACGACCACACGGCTTTCAGATGAAAATATTTTCTTGTTTCATACTTTTAGAACGTGATTTTTTTGTAGTCGGGTTTTAGTTTTTTAAACTTCTTTTTTTTTTGTATCGAATTGATGTTAATTAATCGGCTTAACTTTAAATGATAGCAACAAAATTTAATAAATGAATCAATCTTCTTTATTATGCAATTCAAAATAAAATGGCCACGTTCTTGACTAGTAAAAAAAAGTCAATGTAAAAAAGTCTAACAAACCCCGAACTAGCTAGACACTATCAAACGTCAAGCATCTATTCAAAAATCCTATCTAAATCCAGGCTCCTGCCAATCTCTAGTTGCAAGTTGCATCCACACCAGCATCATCCAACACAAACACATCCATTAAAACCTGATCCGATGTTGGTCCTTCGGTCATCAATGCATCGATTCATGTACTCGTAGCTTGCAAATGTCTTCGCCTGTCCTGTGTTATTGTATGCACAAAGCGTGTGTCGGCATTCAGTACGTGACTTGCCACTAATCCTGCTAAGCCCGCGTTTGTTGGTATAATCTCTAGTATTATCGTAATTATAACGTTAGGATAAAACGCTAGGATTGATGTATACGAGTAAACCTTATTTTTACATCCATACATACCATCACGCCTGTATTCTCCAAAGGGTTTGGCAGAGGTGTACCAATGTACACCCACAGTTCAATTTTAAGTTTTCAGGTCCCATGTAATAGAGGTTGAGCCTATTGCCATTAACCGGGCACAAATCCTAACTCTGAGCTGCTATTGGGAATTTTATAAAAAAAACCTAAAAACACTTTGCTCGACCTGGGAATCGGACCCAAGACCTCTAGCGTAGCAGTTATGCTTAGGACCACTAGGCTAACGAGGCAACCTTATTTTTGTTTACCAGAAACCTGAGAAGGGGTCATTGTACTCACCTTTATAAACATCTTTTATTATCGGACCAACCATGAAATAGCGATAAAAGTAAGGTCCATAGGTACATTTTGTTTGGATATACGAACATAAATGAATGGAGCAGCAGATTTTTTTATTAATAAAGGAAATTGTCATGTTCTTTATTCACTTTACTAAAAGTAAATAAGCCAATTAGACTAAAGTAATTGAGCTAGAAAGTATTGTAATTTATTTGCTTATGCGTTATGTGTCTTATGTGAGTGTACATAAGGCTTTTATTTGAGTATTAAATCTACTCATAAATGGCAGGAAAAACCTGCTGTACAGCTTGTAAAGTTTGGCGAACACTAAGATGGGATTTTTTAATTAGATTTACTATCGTATACCATAATTCTTTATGATAACCAGAATGTTTTAATAACAGTTGTTAATAGCCTAATCCAGAGGCTAAGTGCGAAGACAGCTCGGCCAAACCAAAACCAAACTAACAGCTGTTTAGGCGTTATACCTATTCATATTCGTTTATTTGCATTCCATACTGTGAATAAAGATGTTACAATAGGCTTGTTACGTGATGTAACTCAAAAATGTTTTTAAAAATAAATTTGTATTTAATTGTCACAATATTTATAATTAATACTAAGATTTATGAACTGGGCGAATTAGTTAAGTTGGCTAAATAAGAGTTTGAACAACGATGATGTTGGAAATAGAACTGACTTTACAATGAAAGGAACTGAGCTTATGTACTAAGAATCCAATGGGATAAGTAAACGTAACCAATGGTGATTAATTAGGATACTTGATAAAGAATGTAGAGACTCGACACACATGTATAACGATAGAGGGCTAATATGTAACAGGCTTATAGCTAAAGTAAAATTATGGACCCAATTATAAGTTTCTAACAAAACATACAAACGAACGAATTGTCACATTATTTTCAAATAAAGATTTGTCTCAAGCCTCAACCAGTCAAAAAACATAAAAAGGAGATCGTGTTAACGTTCGAAAAGCCATCAAAATGTCATCAACCCTTTGTTTATGTTTATCCAAACATTTGAATATATCGCCCGTAAATAAAATGGCGAAGAGTGTGATTGGAGAACTTCTAACAACTTCCTCTATTGATCGCCCTTCGGGGAGGAACTTCAATAATATTTTTATATTCAGTTAGTGGTGTATAGTTGGTATATTTCATGAGCGCACGTCAATCATCGCAATTTATATCTTACTAGGTTATGTCCGCGACTTCGTTTGCACGATTGTTGATTATTACGGGGCTTTATTTAATTTTCGCGAAATTTTAATAATTTACGACTGCTACGCTAGAGGTCCTGGGTTCGATTCCCAGGTCGAGCAAAAAGTGTTATTGGGTTTTTCTATGAACATTTCAGTAGCAGCTCGGAGTTTGGATTTGTGTCCAGTTAATGGCAATAGGCTCGCCCCTATTACATGGGACCTAAATATACCGGCGAACTGTGGGTCTACTGTTCATTGGTACACCTCTACCTAACCTTTCGGGGAATACAGGCGTGATGGTATATTTATGTTTTTTTTTTTAAATATATTTTTTTGGTTAGATACTCATTTTAACTTTAGCTTTCTCTGTGTTTGCACACACACTTGTGCACTATAATATCTCCTGCGTACGTGGCTACTCTGCATTAAGATTAGCTGCCGTGGCCGGAATCGGTCTGGAGAGTTACATTTCAGTAGTGAAAGACCTGTCAAAATCAGTCCAGCCGTTTCGGAGATTAGGCGGAACAAACGGAGAGACAAACAAAAATGCAAAAAAGTGTTTTTTTTTTGTACGTACCGTGTAAAAAGCAGTTATTTTGACATTACAAACAGACACGTCATCTTTATTTACCTGTATAGATAGCTAACAATGAAAAATAATAAAAGTCACATGACATCGCTTGTGAATTGCGAGAATAAGTAAGTAAGTAAGTAAGTAAGTCAAGTTCACAAATAAAGCAGTAGTAGAACAATCTATTATTTATACAAAAGTTTGTTTGTGAATTTCTTTCTGTTATGATATTTAGTGAATGATTTGTTGGTTCCGTGTCAAGAATAATATGATTTGCTATTGTTTCGCTGTTCTTCGATAATATACGATGTTTGGCGATAATTTCAGGAGTTGGGCACTCAACAAGCTTTTGCCCGCAACTTCGTTCATGTAGTTTTTTTACGCGTTGTAAGTTACGTCTTAGTTACTGCTTCGCTTCCGTAATGTTATATAGCCTATTCTTCATCTGCGGGTTGTACGAAAGAGGTACAATGAAGTAACATGCATGGGTTTTTGACAGTAAAAGTCTGACACACCGGGGAAAGTCATTTGATGATTTCCAATCCGAAATAAAAATTAAAAAGAAATGTTTCTCATGAATCTGGCTATCATACACAAAGCTTTTTTTTTTCAAAACGAAGACGATTTTTGGTAGTCTGAGAAATTAGCAGTCGTATAAGCAAACAAACTCTTTAGCATTATTATATTAGTATAGATAAGACTTTTTCAGTTTGTGATATTTTCCTTTGTTTTTGTACCATTTGGAAAGATTAATACAGTGTTACTTTTCTCTGGATTGAAACGTTTTAAAAATACTTACTTTGCAGAAATTAATCTATACTAATATGCAGAGGAAATATTTGTTTATATCGAATAGGTTCCGAAAATATTGGATCGATTTTAACCATTGTTTCACCAATATATAGCTACATTGTTTCTGAGTAACATAGGCTATATAACATTACGCTATGACCTACGGTGGTGGAGCAGTAACCAAAGACATAACTTAACGCGGGTGAAATAAGCCATCGCTATATAAAAAACATTTATCTATTCTAGCAGCTCCTGCTACTATTATAAACGCAAATGTTTGTAAAGACTGATAGATGGATGGATGGATGTTTGTTACTCTTACACGCTCAAACGGCTAAATAGAGCTAGTTGAAATTGGGATACAAAAATAGATCTAGCCATAAGATTATTGTTATCCCATTTTTATATTCCCGTGGTATTATTTTGGAGTTTAGCATATAGTTATTCAGAAGTCTATGCAAATTAGGTCTTGAGCGGAAACTGGTACGTATGTATTTCATACAAGCTGGACTATTGTTTGCCAACTTGGTCGTGTTTGCATAGGAGTCTACAGAGAATCTTCATGTGCAGCTACGATTTAAACTAGATTGTAGAGACATTTATGAAACACTTACTGATTTAGCGTCAAAAAATGGTGGAAATGTTTGTTTGCATAATTATTTGTATTTATTTTGCAAAAGTGTGCGAATACACGTTCTTAGTTTAAATCTTGACCATCACTCTCATTCAAACTGCCTTGAGCAAGCAAGGAGTTAAATATTTATGCCTTTTCTTTATAAGCAGAGTAAACGTAAATAGTTACTTAAAATAGACTTTCATAGTACTTATATAGTAAATTTATCATGTAAGATTTTTTAAATGTTAGTACCTACTTGGTTTGAGAATTTCTTTAATTTCTAATTTTGTTGTTTCTTCTCTCATACTATATTATGTACTTGCCATGTCATCTCTTAACTACCTTTGGTTGACTGGCAGAGAAAGCCTTTAAACTTTTATTGCATAAACCATAAAGTTTTAATAAATAAATATGATTCCTTTGCCTTGCGGTGGGACACTAATATACTGGTATGATTATTTATATTATAATACTAATGTACTATATTATTCTGATTGTCTGCAAATCCCTGTAAGCGTGGGATCATAAAAGAAAAGATAAAGAGAGTAACAGTGTACTAAATGTTTAATACTCACACCTTTATGAAAGGTGTGGCTAAAAGATTAGTGATAAATTAACAGTGCTGCTGTACCACCTTTAAACATGTCCATCTATCATCCATACTTACTTTTATACTTGTAAAAAAATATATAATTCTCCAGACCGATTCTGGACATGGCGGCTAATTTTAATGCAGACTAGCCACGTACGCAGGAGATATTAAAGTGCACAAGTGTGTGCGCAAACACAGGTGCTCTCCCTCTTCCCTAACTCTCATAGCCCGATGGGACGGCAATCCGACACGACCGGAGAGAGATCAGGCGCAGGTCCAACGTTTTACGTGCTTTCCGAGTCACGGGGGTGTCACACCACCGAGTTTTATACTTACGAGTACTAATATCATAAATGCAAAAGTAACTCTATATAAATATCTTACAATTTCATGTCTAAACAGCTGAACGCCGTTTTTGGTGAAATTTGGTACGAAGTAAGGTTGATCCTTTGGCGGGTAGCGGTAGAATGCGGGCTACTCAGGATTGGGACGGCTGGCGCTCTTTGGCGGAGGCCTACGTACAGCACTGGACAGCTATTAGGCTGCTATGATGATGATGATGATGAAGTTTGGACCCCAAAAAAGGACATAGGCTACTTTTTAATCCGCGATTTAGTCGGGGTCCGCGATAGCCGAATCTTATATAGACGAAGTTGCGAGCAAACGCTAGTTCTTTATAAAATTTTATAGCGATACTTAACTCTTGCCACATGTCTTCGAGCACGAGGCTGTCGGAAATTATCCCACGGGAACGTACTACAGGGATAGAAAGGATCCTGTAAGGATTCTGTCTACTACGACGTATTATAGGTAACACGACCGAGGTATGAACGTGTCATATAAGTCTGTATGTTTGGATGTTAGTATAATTCCGAACTGCCTCGTTGGCCTAGTAGTCTAGAGGTCTTGGGTTCGATTCCTAGCACGAGCAAAGTGTTATTGGGTTCTTCTATGAAATTCTCAGTAGCAGCTCGGATTTTGGATTTGTGCCCGGTTATTAGCTATAGGCTTGCCAACTATTACATGGGACCCAAACATACCGTCTGTAACCACATTAGTACATCTCTGCCTAACCATTCCTGGAATGCATGCGTGATGGTATGTTATGATTTTCATGGTCGTCAGATTTCCTTTTCTTTTTCCTCATAAAAATGAAAAACTTAATATTTTTGTTCACTATTTAACTCGTTTGTCTTTTAACAGAAATTACACAAGTAGTTATTTAGAATTAAAATCAATTCACACGAATAATAATTATTTGATTACCGCAAATTTTGAATTAAAACATTTGAATCCAATTTAACGGGATAATGACCGCATTTGTGTTGAACTACGATCTCAACAATTAGAGCATTTTGCGGTTCAACGAATTTACATTTAAATTGGATTAAATTGGATTTATGACTAAGTGTATGTAATTCATTGATAGTCCGAATATCAATTTGGATAACTTTATAGCTTTTTAATTTATATTTGTTTCACTATTAATTTATTTGTTCTTTTAAATATTGTAGTGTTCATTTGGAATATGGTTGCGTTTAAAACTATATGTTTTTATTTGACCTTAGCGTATCGATGGCAAATAATTACCAATGTCGTAATCTTCGTTAGATTTTTTGCATAACATACAAACTACACGTGATTTTATATTACTTCTAAAATAAGTTAAGTGCATACTCCTTCTTTATATATCAGGCGTCAAAAATAATATGTCTTCGCTACTGCTTTCAGAAATATCCTAATTTTTTTTACCAGTCGCCTCAGTCACCTGTTTGGTTACTGTAGGTCGTAACGTTATGTTCTATACTTATAAACTTTCTTCTTGAATCGCTATCCATTGCAATAAATTCGCATTTCGAGCTTTAAACGACGAAGTGACCCTAATTTATCTAGCCAGCTTGACATTTTTTTTTTTGCTTTTTTCTCGTTTCACCACTTTCTTACTTTAAATAGTATTTTTCTTTTAATAAAAAATACATTTTAAAGTTTAGAAAGCGGTGTAACAAGAAGAAAGCAAAAAAATATATATATCTCGCGGGGCAGGGCCCAAAAAATTAGGGCTGAGTAAGTAGCAGATCACCCCACCTATCCAAAATTTTTGTATGTTCAACGTTCTGCCAAACACCCTGTATGACGGCTGAAAAATCGACCTTAACATTACTTTTAATCCACGACTTCGTCTGCGTACACAATACCCGACATACACGTGGACTAAGTCGGTATTAAGTAGATAATTGATAACTCAAGTGACAACTTAGAAAGGAAGGTATATTTGTATTCAAATTACTAAACAAATTACAGAAATTAGAGATTGAATTTGTTTTCCTTGTTTAATAATTCCTCTAAATGGCATTCTGTTGTTGACATCGTTAAGTGTACAAAAGGCCTTTTTACTAATTAAAAACGTGCAAAATTTTGTCGCAATCTTATCTCAGCGACAATCAATGTCAAGAAATGGAGAAACATTAGATGAATTTTTGACACATTAGATCATTCTTCAAAGTTATTAGAATTGCCCTCCGAATTGCCATAACCACAAAAAAAAACCGAAAGGTGTGAAAATAATTTCTAAAAGATATTGCTCAACCATTTAGCTAACAGTACCAAAATACAGTGCTAAAAAATCTATCACAAATATAAAATTCTGCTTTCAAAACAAAAACCCAAAAATAATCATAAAATAATGTCACAAAAAATAAACTCCAGTACAAACCATTTTGTTTCTAATTTCAAAATATTCATATGTTTTGATGGATGAAAGAATAATAACATGATTGATTACCGTGTTCATTTATTTTGTACCACTTATTTTACACGGCCTTCAGACGACTTTGTATATAATAGCACCCATTATGTATTCATAGGCGGCCGAATAATGATATTTTGTCATAAGATGAGAAGGGAGATGTGCCGGAGAATAATTTAAATAATTATGTACCTAGTTCAAATATTATTTTGGTATAAAATCCCTTGCTCTTTTTTCAGTTGAAGGTTAGCTTATTTTAAGATTACGTCAAAAATGTAGGCTTTTATAATACCTGAAATTAGGCTACCTACGTCTATTTGTATTAGGAACTAGCTTCTACCTAGCTACGCCCTTAAAATATATCTTGTGACACTCGGCAATAGCTTCCAATTAGAGAAAGAAATTTTCTAAACTGACCAATAATACCAGAGATTACTTCTCTAAACCAAATATAAATTATTATTACTTTCTTCCCCGAGACAGTGAGTCGGGGTCGCGGCAGGCCAAGAAGGAGATGGCGGGACGAATTGGACAGATTTCCTCCAAAACTGGAGGGACAGGGCGCTAAAACGAGAGAGTTGAAAGGAGTAGAGGGAGGCCCAGGAGTAGGACAGAATCACAGAACAGGCTAACAATAAAAAAGGAACTTTGCACAAATACACACAAATTAAAAACAAAAATGATTTTATTTTAAAGAGTGCTCTATACTTGCAGTAGGTAAATACTTGTGGCTACAGTATTCACAAAATTACCGACCAGAATTCCCCTATAAATAAACACACAATGAAAATATACTTTACCAAATGCTGTCTTCAGCACTATACATTATATTAAAAGCCTATTTTTTACCATTAGTGCTAGAATACAATACGTATTTCCTCCACACATTTCATAGCTGCATTGGCCAAGTTATATGGGGCTATCCCGCCATACTTTTCGCTCCTTACATAAAAATGTCTATCAGATAAGTTATTGGGCTCGCGGATAACGTGACGTAGTTCTATACACGTTCCAGTTTAGAGATTTTACGACGTTGTCACTGTATAGATGTGGTGAGAAGGGTCACTTTTTATTTATTTATTAGCTTTTCCCCACGACTTCGTCCGCATAAAAGTCAGTTATATTTAAAATTCAACCATGATTTAAAAGACACGTGGCGCCATCTATTATAGTACTTTTTAACTTTCGCATTTGTAATATTAATTAGGATAGGATTGAAACTCTATGAAACAAAAGAAGGATAAAGGTGGGACTGAATGCTTGCTATAATCTTACTTTCATATCTGGTTTAACTGACGATAGTATTTATGCTTATATTGTCACAGTCTATATATATGAAATGCTTACCGTCAGTCAACGCGAGCTTTTTTATACAGCAATTGTGCTTGATATTAGCATTTTTCAGAAGGCAAAATAATAAACTCATCTGTAGCACACAAAAAAAGCTCAAATCTCGCCGGTTCAACACAAAATCTCGTACTTGCCCTATGAAAACGAAATTTGACAACTACCTATGTAGTTGAAAACGAGAAAAGAACGGATTTTTTAAAAGGGCTGACTAAGAGAGATTTTAACTGACATGCAGACGAAGGCGCGGGCAAAAGCTAATAATTGAATATTATGTAGTATGTTTTAAAAATTCACTGCCCCGTTGGTCTCGTGGTCGCAACGTGCGACTGATGAGCATGGGGTCCCGGGTTCGATTCCCAGGTTGGGCAAAAAGTGTTATTGGGTTTTTAAATTTGGAATTTCTCAGCAGCAGCCCGGAGTTTGGAAGGTGGTGGTGTGACACCCCCGTGCCTCGGAAAGCTCGTAAAGCCGTTGGTCCCGGCTGTCATTCGTAGATCTTTGACAGTCGTTACGGATAGTCAGAAGCCAAGAAATCTGACAACCAGTCTAACCAAGAGGTATCGTGTTGCCCAGTTACTGGGTTGTGGAGGTCAGATAGGCAGTCGCTCCATGTAAAACACTGGTATTCAGCTGCATCCGATTAGACTGGAAGCCGACCCCAACACAGTTGGGAAAAGGCTAAGCAGATGATGATGATTTTTTGAAAATACAAAATTCTTTTGTAATTCTTTTTGAAATACAGGTAACACAAAAGTTTTTTTTTTATAATGATGATTAGGAGTGGCTCTTCTATACTTTTCTTCATCATGACTTTACTAGGCACATAAAATAGACGTTCATGTAAATACCAGTTTCTCAATACATGTAAACGAAAATCGAAAGAATTCATGTTATTACGTCGTTTTTTTTTCTCCATGTTTTTATGGTTTCGTCTTGTTTGCCGGTTTCAGCTGATTTATTCTTTTATTTTACTCTGATTTCTTGATTAATTTTACTGTTCCCTTGGATTTTATTGTGCTATCTCATGTGATAGGATTCTAGTATACCTAATATTGAGTTCGGTATGTTATTTGGAAAGCTGTTTAAGAAAATTGTTTATGTGTGCGTACGTAGATGCTTAGATACACATGCTCTGCAGATTTTTATTTTGTTCAATCCATTTTCGATCGTATCTTAAATTTATAAGTTTTTTTTTGTATGTATATTTAATTCGGTAGATTAATTAGCTTTCATTTGTTAAGTATTGTTAAAGCTTCTGCCAGTGACTTTGTCTGCGTGGATGTCAAATATACTATGAAACATATCCTTTAGCAGTCGGCAATAGGGTAACTTTTTATAAGTGTAAGAATTTTCCGGCGATTACTTCATTCAAATAAAAAACTAAGTTAAAGGTAAAATCAAATCATTTATTTCATTCAGTCATTTAAAAAGGTACTTTTGTACGTCAATTACTTAAGAAAAATTAATAACATTTCATCTCGTTGCCCATTCGAAAAGGTAGTTTCGCATCAAGAAGAATACAAAAAAAAGAAACACACAAACTTTACCTCCTTTTAATATTCCTATTATATTATGTAGGTAGTATATAAATATTAATATGAGCTATATGGTTCATTTTTCCATAAAAATAAAATGAATAGTTCGAAATTGAAAATACAAAGCCACAGTTTTATATCCTGGCTGGAAATAGAGTTCAGAACTTAATATCCGTAACTGTTCTCAGTTCTAGTAGACCGACAAAGGCAGCTATAGGTTTTATTTTTCTATTACATACGAATAGGTACATGCAGGTAGGTACAACGCTGAGCAAAGGCGAAGCATCGTATATTTTATTAAGAAGCAAAAAAAATTTAATTCTTCAGGCCGATTCCGGCCACGGCGGCTAACCTTAATGCAGACTAGCCACGTATGCAGGAGATATTATAGTGCACAAGTGTGTGCGCAAAAACAGGTGCACTCCCTCTTCCCTAACTCTCATAGCCCGATGGGACGGCAGTTCGACACGACCGGAGAGAGATCAGGCGCAGGACCAACGGCTTTACGTGTTTTCCGAGGCACGGGGATGTCACACCACCAACTAAGAAATTTCAGTTTATTCTAAAAAAATAAAAAAAAATAAAAAATAAAATATACCATCACGCCTGTATTCCCCAAAGGGTTAGGCAGAGGTGTACCAATGTACACCCACAGTTCGCCGGTATATTTAGGTCCCATGTAATAGGGAAGCCAGGGGAGGAGGCGGAGGCGGAGGTGGGGGGGGAGGGCCAGTTTCTATTATAAAGAAATAATAGAAACTGTGGCAGTGGCAGTTTGTTTTTGGCAATATGTGGGCCAAAGTAGCAGCACAAAGCTGGTGCCCCGAGATAGTGAGTCGGGGTCGCGGCAGGCCACGAAAGAGATGGCGGGACGAACTCGACCGATTCCTTCAAAACTGGAGAAACGAGGCGCTAAAATGAGGATGGAAGGAGTGGAAGGAGACCTTTGCCCAGGAGAGGGATAGAACAGGATAACAAAAAAAAAATGAAACTGCCATCAAACACGATGCTTTCACAAGATAAGCACTGTGAATAAAAAGCCAGAATTTTTTAAAATTTGTGGTGGGTAAGCTCTTGACTCCAGTCCAGGTCAAAGGTGACAAAGACAAAGAAAGTCAAAGTCTACGATGGAGTGAGCTTATCCAGAAGAAGCCTGTTCACACTAACTTTGAACAGATTAGGATTGAATGCGTTCGGAAATACAGACGCAGGTTAAGAGAGTTTCACTCCTTAACAGTGCGCATTATACTCGTAAGACGTTTGGAACGCTTATTTTACAAAATAATTATGTGCTTGTTTAAATAGTTTATTAATTCTGATAGCGCTAACGTAAATGTATTTTTGAGTAGATTTTCATATTCGAAATACAAACTCACGATAAATACAAATATCCATTCAATTCAGTAAATTTCAATCCATTTAAACCATTGAAATGTATAAATTCGACAAACGAAATATTATTTCGTAACATTTACAAATATTCCCAATACTAGGAATTTCTTCTGTATCATGGGAGTGTTTACAAACATAAATACAGTCACTCACACAAGCAAGATTTTGTGCGAATTGAGAATTTTTAATTTAAAAATCGAATTTATGTTACGGGGCTTCCACATACCGCAAGGCGCAGTGTGCGAAGGCTCCCCACGAGGTAGACCGACGACCTGGTGAAGGTTACGGGAAATCGCTGGATGCGGGCAGCGTAGAACCGGTCCCATAGTAGAAGCAATCTTTCCTTTCCACTAAAGATAGCTACAAAGACAGCCGAATGACATCCACTGCTAGACATGCCCATGTCTAGCAGTGGACGTCATTCGGTTTATATGATTATTACTGCACTCGGCTCTCAAAACTGCCTCGTTGGCCGAGTGGTCCTTAGCGCAACTGCTAGGCTCGGTCTTAGGTTCGATTCCCAGATCGAGCAAAAAGTGTTGTTGAGTTTTTCTATGTAATTCTCAGTAGCTGCTCGGAGTTAGGATTTGTGCCTGGTTAATGCAACAGACTCGCCCCCTATTACATCGGACCTAAACATACCAGCGAACTGTGGGTATATTGGTACACCTCTGAATAACTCTTCGCGGAATACAGGCGTTCTTTTTTTTTTGTATATTCGTACCTACCTCCTTATGCATATATGCCTAGTACTTTACCTTTTTAACTGAACTGCTCAAGTCGTACACGCCTAAGGATGCTTGACTCGAGACTACTACAACCGCGTTTAGTGTGAGGGTCTTTCAACTGTAATGGTATGTGAACCAAGGGAGGAGCTTACGTTCAAAAGAATCATCGTTGCTTTAGCACTTGATTCTTAATTGACTAAATACCGCAGATTACTTAATTCGAACATTTGAGTTTCCCGTTGATTTTGTAGCCACAAGCGCTGTTGCTGAGAGACGTGACAATGTTATTGGGGTCTACCATTAGAAATTTCTCAATAGCAACCCGGAATTTGGAAGTTGGTGGTGTTATACTCCTGTTTCTCGGAAAGCACGTAAAGTCGTAGGTCCGCGCGTGGTCTCCGTGATCGTGTCGGATTGGCGTCACAACGGACTATGAAAGCGAGGAAAGCGGGAATGCACCCGAGTTTGCGCACACTTATGCACTATATCTCCTGCGTACTTGGTGGTTAGCCCCCAGTAAGATTGGCCTCTGTAAACGAAATTCAGTTGGTAAAATTTATATATATTTCTATACCCCGCGGTTTCACCCGCACTCAATTATGACTTTGGTTACTGCTCCACTCCCATAGGCCGCAGCGTGATGTAATTATAACCCATACTATGTTTCATGAACCTGGCTATCATCATCTGCTTAACCTTTTCCCAACTATGTTGGGGTCGGCTTTCCAGTCTAACCGGATGCAGCTGAATACCAGTGTTTTACATGAAGCGACTGCCTATCTGACCTCCACAACCCAGTAACTGGGCAAAACGATACCCCTTGGTTAGACTGGTTGTCAGACTTCTTGGCTTATGAGCCTGGCTATCATACCTACACAAAAAGATTTTTTCACATCCGACTGAAATTTTCAGATATTAGCGCGTTAGAATAAACAAAGAAACAAAACAATTACTCTTTCTTTATTAGTATAAATTACTATATCCGAAGTAGGCATAAGATGGATGAATCCCTAGAATATACTTATTATCTATGCCTCAAAGGACTAAAATCCTATCTCATAAGAAACTAATTTCTCGTATTCTCTGTCTTACTACACCTAAATTATAACAGATTGAGAATAATACTTTTCTTAATCTCGTAACTATTTCTTAATATATTACATCATATTTTGTTAGTATGTTCTTGTTTAGTTGACTAATAATAATAATACCAGCCTATTATTGTCCCACTGCAATGCAAAGACCTGTCCTCTAAGAGAGAATCCACCGCACCACACACTGCTAAGGTTTACGCATTTTAATAGCTGACTGCTGAATTCCATATCTTCTTTTTTCTTGGTTTTAATTTATTATCTCTTTTAGACCATTTACACGTTGCACGCCGCGGCGTACCCAAAATCAAACTTATTTCCTACACAAAAAAGTATACATTTCAGTGAGAGTGCGAAAGAATGTCGAAGTTCAAAAAGATGCGCCGCGCTATATCCTGGTAGGAGAAAAGTTAGAAATGTTGAAAATCAAAAGAAATGAAAAAAATGTTTGGAATCCTAAAAAGCCGCATCGCTTAGCGTCTCTCCTCGAACTACGAAATGACTCTTACTCTTCAGGTTTAGCAAAACCCTTATAAAAATAATTATGACTACACACACATAGCACCCACATAGCGCATAGCACACCATTACGCCTATATTCCCCGAAGGGCAGAAGAGTATTAACACTTTTCTCCACCTGGGAACCGACGAAAGACTTCTAGCGTAGCAGTCACGCTTAGGACCACTAGGCTAACGAGGCAATATGTCTACTTAAGGTCAAACCACATTGATCACGTATGCTGCATACCAAATTATATTTAGTTAGACCAATTGGGACGAGCAAGTCTATTGGAAGCCTTATTTATTTAAACGGGTCTAGACTATGTTGGATTTAAATAAAGGGATGCCCTATTAATGTGTACCTATTGGATAGATTGTAATTTGGATTATTTGACTATTGATTGAAGCAAATCGACCAATCTAATTGGACCTCCACTGATTTGATTTCCATACAGAAAAGGTATACAGTGTGGACTTTGACTCTGCGTAGGATTTTTATATCCGACGAAATCATTGTCCTTTAATCATTAAATTAATTCTTGGTAAAAGTTTTCTATACAATATCCCTTCCACCCGTTATAAAAAAGGTAACGATTTTTATAAAATAATTAAATTACTCTCTCATTTTACTAGGAAAAACTAAACTGCCTCGTTGGCCTAGTGGTCCTGAGCGCGACTGCTACGCTAGAGGTCCTGGGTTCGATTCCCAGGTCGAGCAAAAAGTGTTATTGGGTTTTTCTATGAAATTCTCAGTAGCAGCTCGGAGTTTGGATTTGTGCCCGGTTAATGGCAATAGGCTCGCCCCCTATTCATGGGACCTAAATATACCGGCGAACTGTGGGTGTACATTGGTACACCTCTGCCTAACCCTTCGGGGAATACTAACAGGCGTGATGGTATATTTATATTTATTTATTTATTTTACTAGGACACACTGGAGCGGGCATTTGCAAGCGCACTCAGAACCTGCAAGTAGTATTTGCATAGACGGGTAGCTACTATACACGTTGGTATAACTTGCTACCATACCATCACACCATCACGCCTGTATTCTTCAAAGTGTTAAGCCGAGTAATAGGGGGCGAGAATATTGTCATTAACTAGGCACAAATCCAAGCGCAAACTCCAAGCTGCTACTGAGAATTTCATTGTAAACCCCAATAACACTTTGCTCGACCCAAAACGTCTAGCGTGGCAGTCGCGGTTAGGTCAAGGCTAACGAGACAGTCAGTCAATGAGATTGGTAGAGACTTTCTGCCAATCTCACCCAAACCTACTTAAAATAATTCCAGCAAAAAAAAACCGCACCTATTAAGCAACATCTCAACTAAAATGATAAATATTACATAAAACATACATACATACATAAATCGTTGATCTGTCTACCAATACGTCACTGTTCACAGTCTGTTTGTCCAGCCATTGGGAGATCGTATGACATCCAAGCATTAATTCGGAGGCAGAGCAAATGGCCGGACAGTGCGTCGATTCTGTAAAATTCAGACATGAACTCGCATCTCACGTCGCTATTCACCCTCACTTCGCTTAAGCATTACCGTATAGAAGGCCACTTCTTACGTGATCTCATACTTTATCTGTCAAAATTTCCCCGTCAATTTTGTTCAACTCGCTGACACGCTCGCAAGAGTGGCGCTAGTGTAAATTCGAATTATCAACAGAGTTTTTAGAATGCTAATCAAGAAAGTCACAGCGGATTCAGATTCGAAGTTTAGAACGAGGTCTTACAGAATCACACAGCTGGTGTCATGTCATGGATAATTGGGAGGATTTAAGGCCGTTAATATTGAATGCCTCGCCCATCGGCCGACACTGCTTAATGGATGCTAGAGTAGGGGTGTATGGCAGGTGAATGGCAGAAGAACTGGCGAACTTTCTTATGTAATTGGATAGTTGACACCACTAACCAATAATTTCAAATCACAACTTCTCTTTTCAATTTATTGTAATGATTTTTACTTACGTCTATTGAGTAGGCCGATAAGTGACGTCACAGCGTGCTATTGCCGTACAAAATCTATGGGAGCTACCAACTACCTACCCAACTGTGAACTGTCAATTACCCAATTGTGATCATTCATAGTGCTGATATAAATTTTCATCAGTTAAGAGTTCCCTACAACACAATCAAAATGTAAAAAACAACTATTTAGGTTCATCTGAAAACCAGCATCAAGCACAAGAGGTCTGGCATTTGTGATGAAGTAGGCCTATGTTTGAAAGCAGCTGTGAGGAATTGTGTGCCTCACAGCTACTTCCAAACATAGGCATGTTATTTTGCTATGTTTTATTTTTTAATGAACGGCCATTTTATTTATAATTTTATGTGCACATGGTCTGTGTCAATAAACTTTTTTTCTTTATCTTAACTATGATCGTTCATCATAATTTTTGATTATCAATTTGGAGTTGACAAAAATACACTACAACATGATTTTTTTCGGAAATCAGAATAGGTAGTCGTAATAAAAGATGTTTATATTCACGAGTACTTTCACCCCCTCCATGGGGTATCTTATACATATTTTTAAGTGTATAACGAATTAAAAGTCATACTGTATAAAGAGTGTTAAAAGACTTTATACACACATACACATATATTGCGATCTTTTTTTAGGTACTGGAACAATATCTGAGAACCTTCTTTTTTTCGAGGTTACGGAGATATTGAAGGTCAAGGTTTCAATTATTTTTCCGAAAATAATTATTAAATGTTATACCTACCTAATTAAACTTCAAAATCCTCCATGACCTCCTCTGTTACGTACACCCAAAGCCCACAATTACTAGTCCGATTCAGAAAATTCTTTTGCCATTTATATTATCCCTGAGGCTGTAATCTTGTACTAATTTAAGAGAAATTTTTTTTTTTTGTTTGTTTGTTTGTACTGTATGGGCTCCGAAACTACTGGATCGATTTTAACTATTTTTTCACCAATAGATAGCTAAATTATTTCTGAGTAACATAGGCTGTATAACGTCACGGCACGAACCACGGGAGCGGAGCAGTAAAAAAAAGACGTAACTTATAACGGGTGAAATAAGTCACGCGGAGTAAGCTGCGGGCTGTTCGGTAGTTTTAATATAGGTATAAAAGAATTGGTATCTTTAAGAACAGAAGCTTGACATTATTTTTTTTAGTCTCATTATTTTCTATCATTATAAACTGAAATTTGAAATTAAATCTTTTTATTAAACTTTTTCCAACACTGCATGCAACCAACATACCTACATCATACCATCACGCCCGAATTCCCCGAAGAGTTAGGCAGAGGTGTCCAATGTAGACCCATAGTTTGCCAATATTTTAGGGTCCCAAGTAATAGGGGCGAGCCTATTGCTATTAACCGGGCACAAATCCTGAATCCGAGCTGTTATTGAAAATTTCATAGAAAAAGCCAACAACACTTTTGCTCGACCTGGGAATCGAACCCAAGGCCTCTAGCGCAGCAGTCGCACTTGCTACCACGAGACCAACGGGGCAGTTATTATATGCTATTAGTTATTATTGTTGTTATTATGTTATTAGTTATTATATGGTACCTACCTTCTTAACTTATTTCTACAAAGTGGACCTACTGAACCACAAAGTTCAAGTCACCGCGAGGTAGTTGACGTCACATGCAGTCACTACATGGCAATATTCCAAATACGTGTATATTGTTAAACTTTTTACATAGGGGAACTTCCATTTTCAACCTTCCCCGTTTAATTATAAGATCGAAATTAAGATGCGATTTTTAAATTCGGTTTAGATATGGACTATGGCTTTGGTTTCTATTTTTGTTACCATTTATCTCTGGAACAGCTGGATTTTATATTCTTTAAACAAAAAAGATATAGTGTTATCGTTTTTAGATAATACTGCGATGTTTCCTGTTTTGCATAGTTTTTCATATATTTGAATATTTTGTTGGAAAACGTTGCATATACATGGTGATTGAAAAGCTAGAAAGGGAAAACTAAATCTATTTTTAACAAAAAAATGCCATTACTCAGAATCGACCCCAATTTTAAGGAAGAAATCTGATAACATTAACCCCACAAGTGCTGACCACTTGTGGGGTTAATGTTATCAGATTTCTCGATTGCGAATTTCTCAGTAGCAGTCCGGAGAAGAAGTTGGTGGTGTGACACCTCCGTGCTTCGGAAAGCACGTCATGCCGTTGGTCCTGCGCCTGATCTCTCTTGTCAAGTCAGTTTTACCGACCCTTGGATCTAAGAAGGTGAGGCACACACGCACACTTCGCACCTGTGTTTGCGCACACAATTATGCACTATAACATTATCTCCTGCATTCTTGGTTAGTGTACATTAAGATTGTCTAACGGGACTGAAAGGTTGGGTATATTAATTACCTTTTAAACATGAACAGAAAGTGATGTAAACGAATTGGCAACTCAGTAGGTACACTAACAGTTGCAAGTTAGCAGCCTAAAAACCTAACAGATTGTTATTTTGTACATTTAAATATCGCACCACGTAGAGATTCAATTCTAACTCAAAAAAGGTTATTTGAGAAGTAATTTAAATAACAATTAATAATTCTCGTGTCCCATTCGTTCTGAACCACGTAGGTATATCGAACCCTAATTATCAGAATTAATTAAACGTTTTTACACAGACTAATTGAAAGCTATGAGCCAATCAGATTCTTCAGACAAAAACAAATAGGCTTTTGTACGTGATAGACATTTTTAATAGAAACTTTATAGACATTGCTTGGACCGCAATTGGCTAATTATTCTACAAAGGAATAGAGGTCAGACTTGTTCTGACATTCAAAGAAACAATCTGAAACAAACTGATAGTTTCACTAATAGATAAGGACTTTATTTCTTTATAGCTTTAGTTACAACTTAATTCTTGGCAGTGAAACAATCAATGATATTTTTTATGTAATAACTAGCTATGCCCGCTGCTTCGCTCATGTCGACCTAAGTGTTACTTCACTAATTAAGTATTGAATACTATCTATATATATAAAAATGAATTGCTGTTCGTTAGTCTCGCTAAAACTCGAGAACAGCTGAACGGATTTATGTTATCTTAGTCTTGAAATGTTCGTGGAGGTCTAGGGAAGGTTTAAAAGGCGAGAAAAATTTAAAACGACTCACGGGGGCGGAGCAGTAACCAAAGACGCGGGTGAAACCGCGGGGCACAGCTAGTATCATCATAATTTTATTTAGTAATAATGGGTGTTGTGAAAGACAAAACTTACATGTTCTTCCTATTCTTAAGATATATGTTTTGAAATACCCTCGCACTATTGTATGCACTTATGAGCACAATATTTAGTGAGTGTTAACCTTGCGGGGGACGCGCATGTGTGTCAATAAAGACACATATTTTTGTTGAAAGCACAGAAAGGGTTAATACTCTAAAACAGTGATTTGTCACAAAATAAAAGTTGTTTTCCAGCACGATTCTTTGCTCAGTTTACTGGGTAGTAGCGGCTACGTGGTGTGTCTTTTTATAAACACACACACAAAAGAAAAATAAACAAAACATGGAGGCGTTCGTAGGCCGCTACGAATATGCTACGAGCGTAGCGCCCGTAGCACTCGCCTACGTAAAAACAGCGTGCCATCGATAACACGTTTCGTAAAGTTCCTTTCGCCGTCGAAACCACGTCGTTTGGCAAAACAATACCTTTAACAGTTTCCAAAAGGACCATTTTAATTTAACAAAGAATTTTCCATATTCGGTATTCGACGTTAGTTGAAAAACTGAAAAGTATCGCGTCTTTTTTCACTCATTCATTCATTTAAATTGGCCCATCTATCTGCGTAAATGTCCTCTTCTGGCTTTATGGGGCATTCTAGTGGACCGTCCAAACGGATAGTCATGGACTATTGCCATGAAAAGCAGGTATTGCAATTATTCATTATTTTGAATAGATGCAGCTTTTATTGAAATATTAAAACCAGACTAAAAATAACATGCCATTCGCCGGTTTCCCGAAAAGTTGGACAAAAATGGACTTTAAGTACACCTACATATGGCCAGTTAAGTTTAAGGGCGGAGACAGACCATAACACGCCATGCGACGCCATTTCACTTCACTGAGCGGCGTACTTTTTGGTCACATTTCATCTTATGTAGCTACTGTTCGCCATTTGGTCAATATCTATGCGTGGAACTGCCCCGCTGATCTCGTAGTCGCAAGCGCGACTGCTGAGCAATCGACCCCGGGTTCGATTCCCAGGTCGGGCAAAAGTGTTATTGGGTTTTTTCATTAAGAATTTCTCAGTAGCAGCCCGGAGATTGGAATTCGGTGGTGTGACACCCCTGTGCCTCAGAAAGCACGTAAAGCCGTTGGTCCTGCACCTGATCTCTCTCCGGTCGTATCGGCTTTCCGCCCATCGAGCTATGAGGGTTAGGGAAGAGGGAGTGCACCTGTGTTTGCGCACACACTTGTGCACTATAATATCTCCTGCGTATGTGGCTAGTCTGCTTTAAGATTAGTCACCGTGGCCGGAATCGGCCTGGAAAATTATATTTACCTATGCGCGGGGTAGCGTCGTTCTAAATATGCAGCAGCCTTAAGTTCCATAAACTAATGTCTTTTTCCCCTAGATAGACGGATACATTGTCCCAGAAACATTCATATTCTAAATGACTTTATAATATTCTACATAGTTAGGCCTGAGTTTTATTTTTGTACATTTCTGGACCACCTGGCGTTTCGTACGTGGGCCTCTTTGGCCTAAAACGGAATATAATACATGATACTGTCGCTAGTAAGAATATAATGTATGTGTAATGTGGATTAGAACAGTTTGTTTGTGTAGAAATTGTATCAAACTGGCATACTTATTTTTCGGAAAAAAATTACAAAAGATTGAAAATTTGTCCCCAAATTAAATTTTTGTTAAAACAAATGACATCAGAACAAACTTAGATATCAAAGTCTCTTTGAAAGATATCGTCAGGTTATCTATGATGTAATTCATCATTATCATATCAGTCGTAAGACGTCCACTGCTGGACATAAGACTCCCCCATACATTTTCAAAAGCACTAACACTTCTCCATAGAGACCTACGTTTTGGAACGAGCAACTAGCTTCAATATTAAACTGTAACTTCTTGACAATTCAAAAGTGCCTGAAAAATGGTCGAATTGAAATAAATGCTTTGACTTTGACTTTGTCTTTGACTAGTTGTAAATATGAAACAAAAAAAGGAAATAATAAAATTACCTATGAAATAAACCATCCATATCTATAAAATAAATCTACCACAAATATCAATTTAACCCCTCAAAAGTCAACCACTATTCCCCACTAACCAGAAATCATACCTAACCCTACACTGCCTTGTAAAAAGAAATACAACATGTTATTTATCTTGAGGTCTGACTGACCCTCGATCTAGTATCCTGATAGAGGCCCTAAATCACTAGAAACGTTTCTTTTATTTGTTCTACAGCCATTCTTCATCGGTAGGAGCGACGCTATTGAATACTAAGTCGGACATAGGTAATTTTGTTGTTCTGGTAATGGTATGTTACCAGGTAATTTATATGAGTAATATTGTTGTAGGAAAACACATTTATTGTTCTGATGTTTGTTCTTTTGTGGTTTGTTTGTTTTGCGAATTGTGTGTGTTTTTTTTTGTTTCATTATGTTTGCTTTCGTGGTTTTATGAGGGCCTGTATGAAGGCGGGTATGGGTCGAGTCGAACGGGGTGGGAAAATGTGTTCTACAGTTTTTGAACACCATTTTTAATTATCAAATTACTGAGTCTATCGACACGAAAAGAAAAAAAGACCATCACACCTGTATTCCCCGTAGGGTTAGGCAGAGGTGTACGTATGTACGGACACAGTTCGGCGGTATATTTAGGTCCCATGTAATAGGGGGTAAGCCTACGAAAAGAAGAAGAATTACCAAAATCAGTAAGTGTCGTAAAGGCGCAGTGGTTATTATATAAAAAATGGCTATATTAATTTTAGTCCACGTTTCCATATTATATTTACAAGATAAATATAGAAAGTACATAATGAATTGCAAAAATCACAGTGGCGCTTGCCGGGCTTTAACCACAGGACCATCATGACACAAAAACATTACGCTGTGAAGAAGTGTTTGGTTTCCACAAAGAAATCGAGCTAATAAAAAAGTAAGCCTCGATCAATGAAACCTGAAACATAGGTTTCACTTACACAAAGCCGAAGTCTTCAGAGTCGGAAACAAAGGTGAGAAATACGTGCGAGCTGTTCACACAAGAATCGAGTTCGGCTGTGAAGAAGGTGCAATCCGAGATGAGAAAAGGCCCTATGAGGTATATACTCCTGCATATTATACTAGCGAACTGCTTGTGACTTCGTCCGCGTGGCATTTTTCAAGTTACGTCTTAGGTTATTGCGCTGCTCCCGTAGGTTGTAGCGTGATATTGTATAGCCTATGTTAATCAGGAATAATGTCGCTATCCATTAGTGAAAAAATGTAAAAATCGGTTCAGTAGTTTTTAAGTTTATTCGTTACATACAAAAATAGAAATATTTCCTCTTGATAGTCTTAGTGTAGAAGTGTACATGTAGATTAACTTCTGCCTGCGACTATTCCACAGGAACCGTACATTTTTCCGGGATGAAAATATCCTATTTCGTTCACTGCTTACATAATATAGACAAAGAAATAGTCTAAAATGAATGTTTTTTTTAAATTGAATATTATTTTTTTTAAATACTGTTAATCTTCAGATTTAAACTGATGTTAGCCTTTTGTGGCACGCAGAACTGATGGTCGATTGGGTGCAAAGTTCTCGAATGGAGACCACGCACCAGCAAGGTAGTAATAATTCTCCAGACCGATTCCAGTTACGGCGGCTAATCTTAATGCAGGCTAGCTACGTACGCAGAACATAATATAGTGCACAAGTGTGTGTGCAAACACAGGTGCACTCCTTCTTCCCTAACTCTCGTAGCCCGATGGGACGGCAATCCGACACGACCGGAGAGAGATCAGGCGCAGGACCAACGGCTACGGCTGCGTTTGCGGTGCGGGGACGCACCGTCAAACGCCACTGCGTTTGCCGGAGCTGTTTTTTGCCGTTTAGGACGTCCACTCAAAAGGTGGACAGACGACCTGATAAAGATCGCAGGAAACCGCTAAATGCACACCTCTTCCAACGGTCCTTTTAGAAAACTATAGGGGAGGCCTATGTCCAGCAGTGGACCTTCTACGGCTGACATGATAAAGCCTTTATTGGTAGTTAAAGCTGAGACACGGAACCCTAAAAATAAATATAGCCCACCGAAGTTCCACGTTTATAACACCGAAAAGTATTACGTATGAATGTCCTAAAAGTAGTTTCCGAGATTAAGCTAGCCTTTGGCGACAAACTAGTGTAATAATTCGGCGATAGTTAGGAAATTGATCTCCTAAGTCGTACAAGAGAAACAGATGACGCATAAAATATATTTTCGCAATATATTTTTTATTTTCTCGTAACTATTACGCCATCTATCTATACTAATATTATAAAAAGGAAAGATTTTTTTGTCTGTTTGTTTATACCTAATAAGCTCCGAAACTACTGGACCGATTTAAAACATTTTTTCACCAATACACATATAATCATGTCTATTTTCTATTGAATAGCCTTTTTGGTAGTATATCTGTGTGCACAAGGTTTGTGTCAATAAACTTTATTCTCCATTTCTTTCTTTTTTTTCCTTCTTTCTTTGTCTTTCTTTCTTTCTATTCCCCAAAGGGTTAGGCAGAGGTGTACCAATATACACCTACAGTTCGCGGTATGTTTGGGTTTTATATAATGGGTGGCCAGCCTGTTGCCATTAATCAGGCACAAATACAAACTACGAGTCACCAATACATAGCTCAATTACCAGGAAGTAATATAGGCTATATAACATCACGCTACGACACACAGGAGCAGAGCAATCACCTAAGACGTAACTTAACGCGGGTGAAAATATCCACACGGACGAAGTAGCAGGCAAAAGCTAGTTCAATATATAGAAATGAATAAGGTTTAGACCGCGGCTTTGTTCGCTCGTGTGCCGATGATTTTGACAAGTGGAATTGACCCAGAAACCCTGTCAACTGTATATGCTTTGTGTCCCAAGATTTGCCTTGTGATATAAACCACAAAAGATGCCGTAAACGTATTTTTTTATTCAAAAATAAAACTTATTGTTGTGTAATAAGTCTTATTGTTGAGTATTGATTAAAATCATTTGTGTTATGGTCTGCCTAAACAAAGCAATTCAAGTTTTTTTTCCCTTCTTCGAAATATTTTTTATTAAGATTTAAGATATTTTACTCTGATTAAATTTAAATCTATTTTAAGCCTATGTTCCGGATGTACTATGAACTGTTGCTGGATAGAAATATACAAATTAGTTATATCAAATTAATTTGATGTAATTAGTTTATGTGTTACTACCTCGTTAGCATAGTGGTCCTAAGTACGACTGCCCCGCTAGAGGTATTGGATTCGATTACCAGGTCGAGCAAAGTGTTATTAGGTTTTTCTATAAAATTGTCAGTATCAGCTCGGAATAAGGATGTGTGCCCGGTTAATGTCAATAGGCTTGTCCCCTATTATATGGAACCAAAACATACCGGCGACGTGTGGGTGAACATTAGTACACCTCTGCCTAACACTTCAGTGAATACAGGCGTGATGGTGTGTTATGTTATGAGTAGTTTAAGTATTGAGAGATTGTGGATTGGCTGCTTTGTCAGAAGTAAGTTCAATATACAATCAATTAACGTGTGTGTTGCGTTTTAAATACTTTAAATATACGTCAGGTGTCATCTACTTACAAATTATAAAAATCGTTAAACATATACTCATTTTAGTTGCAATAATATCAAAAGTCAATATCTCTACGAATAAACATACATCTCTACAAATAAACAATAGTCCAATATAGATAAAACAACAATAACAATTCTCACATAAATAGCCAATCCAACAAATGGAGAACTAAGTGCCGATTAACGGTTTATAGTGCTCGACAACAATTTTGATACTTTCAACGCATCAAAAATGTTGAGCGCTCTATAAAATACTAAGTTACAGGTGGACCATTACCATTTATGTTCATATGTGGTTATGACTTAGTAACTTTGCCCCTGGTTTTGTCCGTAAAGATTATTATTTTAGTCTCCAAAAAAGCCTAAGAGCAAATTATCACTTAGCGGAAAAGTATTAAAAACCTTAATATCTCTTTTTACTCATGGTTTTCTATAAAAAAAATCTCTTGCTGTGTGTTACCCAGTACAGAATAGAGAATTCATGGTTTCAGTTTAAGGATAGATACGTAAAGCACCCGATATTATTTATTTATTTATTTACAACAAAGATCGATATGTCAAGCTAGTTTCAAAAATCATTTACAGTAAGGTTGTATGGAGAAGAACAAGAAATACACTCCATGATCTCCCCCTTAACATTATTACAATCTTTTATAAGATAACCGTGATAAAGTCCTGTTTTACTCGTATTCAAAATAGTTTTTTTATTTTTTATATTAATAATAGAACTACTGACTGCTTCAAAAATGTGCAAATTTTTACAGTGTTATTCCGAAAAAATATTCCTCGGTGAATTTAAAGAGAGCTTTTATCCCACGATGCTAGCGATTCACAGCTCACCTCAAGCTCACTTCAAAATTCGCCGACAGATTTTTCATACAGAATAAGCCGGCTAGACATACAATCGTATCTCCTTCACAGACAGACAAACTATCATATGAGAGCCTGAGAATAAGGTTTATGTTGTAACAAAACTTTGAGGAGGCACTCAAATCTTTTGTTCAATGTTTTGTTTATGAGCCTGATCCGTGAAGTCGGTCAAGGATGCTTCACAAGACAAGTAGATGTTTTTGTTTGGTTAAAAGTCGCTGATTACTCACTTGGCTCCTTATTGTGGTGAGGTTTTAGGCTTGTATTTTATACCATCACCATCTCGCCTGTATTCCCCGAAGGGCTAGGCAGAGGTGTACTAGTGCACACCCACAGTTTGCCGGTATATTTAGGTCATATATTGCATATTTTGTATTTTATACATCACTAGTATAATAATTACACAAGAGGTCTTGTGGAATTAGAATGCTTTTTACCATAGGTAATACTTCGATTTTAAATTACACAAGTATACGCCTACAAATGTAAGTATATAAATAATTATACACATAAAAATAAACTTTGTTAATGAATAATGTTTATATTATTATTCAAAAATGTAATTTATATGTATATGTCATGAATAAGTCAAATAATAATAAATTGTGACGACAGTCGCGACGGCCAATGGCATACTAGCCGAAAGCCTCGATCGATGTAAGGAGGCTACCGCTGGGAAGTTGAGTCAAAAACTTGATTCAGAAAGCAGTTCGGAGATTCCTCTCTCAGGAGCCCTGATCACCAATAGTTTGGAGCCTGTTCCCGACACCAGAGGGATACTATTTTCATATATCATAAATATTTTCTTTTTTGTAATAACATCTAAAAATATAGTTGGTATGTATTTAAAAGAAAATAATAATATTAAGGATGTATTCACATCAACAAAGATGTTTTATCATTACATACGTACCTAAGACTTAGGTACATAACGTCACGCCTGTAGTCCCCGAAGTTAGGCAAAGTGCACCAATATACACCCACAGTTCGCTGGTATGCTTAGGTCCCATGTAATAGGCGGCGAGCCTTTTGCCTAGAGCATAGAAAAACCTAACAACACTGCTCGACCTGGGAATCGAACCCAAGACCTCTAAAGTAGCAGTTGCGCTTAGGACTACTAGGCTAACGAGGCAGTTGTACTTAAGACTAAGATTCATAACAGAAAGCGCACTGAAAGTAGTCATACCTAGCTAAGATTGCAGAATAACTTGTAAATATTAAGGCAGAAATATTGAGGAGTTTGGATTTGTACCCGGTTAGTGGCAATAGGCTCGCCCCCTATTACATGGGACCTAAATATACCAGCGAACTGTGGATGTGCATTGGTACACCTCTGCCTAACCCATCTGGAAATACAGTCGTGATGGTATATTAAGGGCACAACTTCCAACCCATAGTCCACGTATTCTAAGGTATTGCAAAGATACACACACACAAGGCCTTAAGATACATATTATTATGTATCTCTGATATCTCTGATTCCAAACAGCTAAGCAACATAGTTAGGAACAAAGTTCCAGATAAATATTACATAGTAATATCGTCTAGACACAGCATGATCGTGCACTTTGGTTTCAGTAGTTTTGTTACTGTTATGAAACTATACCAAAGTTGTAACGCAGACCCTCTGAGAGCCAAAACAAAGTTTATGGTACTATGTATGGCTTATATCGTGATGACAGCATTATACTCGAGTGGTTATTATTAATTAATTAGAAATTGTTTTCGTTATTTATTACAAAAATCTTTGCTCAACTTATTCCTTGTAAGATCAACTAGGACTTGTCAATATCGGTCCATCCGTTTCTGAGATTAGCTGAAACAAACAAACTGAGCGTAAAAAGTAAGTAAATACATAAAAGAAAACGCGTTGCGCCGTCACCATGTAACTCCATGTAGTAACATTGGGTGATGATGTTGTTGGGTATAAGTACCGCGTAAACATTAATTTGCATTTAATTAAAAGCTGTTATTTTTAAAGTTTCAAATAGAAACTTCAACTTAATTATTTGTAAAAAAAAAGAAAAAATATATATTTAGAATTTCAAAAGATAAAATAAGCCATGAATCTAAATGAGGTATTCCTCGTAGCGCTCCCGTTTTGAAGCGCGCCCATCTAAGCGCTACTGTTTTGTTCCTCGTAGCGCTCCTAAAAGGAGCGCTTCGAGGAAGGATTAAAAATATTAAAATTTATTTCCTCGTAGCGCTCCCATGATTAACTTTCGGATAGAGATGGGACTATACTAACTGAAATTAACGATAATAAGTAGGTAATAAGTAGAACACATTGTTATAATATACAACTAGCGGCCCGTCCCGGCTTCGCACGGGTTTGGTATTTTTTTTTTTGTTTTATTGTAAATCCTTTAGTCCACCAAATAGATGAAAATCTGCCGACATAACCTATTCATATATTTTTATTGTTTAGAAAGCTTATGATTTCTTTCTATTATGTTTCCCATAAATCAAAAAGATATTATTCTCTCAATTTTTTTTTTTTTTTTTTTTTTTTTTTTTTTTTTTTTTTTTTTTTTTTTGAAAAAAAACGTTACCCCACACTAGGATTATCTCCTGTATCGTGGGTGGTTACAAACATATAATCTCACATACACAAACAGCCAGCCACTCGGAATAACTATCGGTAGCTCATACAAATATTGGTTCCGTGCGGGAATCGAACCCGCGACACGCAGCACTGCAGTCGATTGCTCGGCCACTGCGCCAACCGTGTTGTCAAATTGGTTCAACTTCGAAGTCGATGATGCACACATGAGTTTTTAAAAATTCCTCGAGCGCTACGAGCGCTACGAGGAATACCGAGGTATTCCTCGTAGCGCTCCCGTTTTGAAGCGCGCCCATCTAAGCGCTACTGTTTTGTTCCTCGAAGCGCTCCTAAAAGGAGCGCTTCGAGGAAGGATTAAAAATATTAAAATTTATTTTAAACTGCTCCGTTGGTCTCGTGGTCGCAAGTGCGACTGCTGTGCAAGGGGTCCCGGGTTCGATTCCCGGGTCGAGCAAAAAGTGTTATTGGGTTTTTCTATGAAATTCTCAGTAGCGGCTCGGAGTTTGGATTTGTGCCCGGTTAATGGCAATAGGCTCGCCCCCTATTACATGGGACCTAAATATACCGGCGAACTGTGGGTGTACATTGGCACACCTCTGCCTAACCCTTCGGGGAATACAGGCGTGATGGTATATTTTTATATTTTATTATTATTTCCTCGAAGCGCTCCCACGTGTAAAAATAGGGAAAAGCATGAAGTAAACGTAATTAATTATATCGATAATTTTTTAAAACTCATGTGTGCATCATCGACTTCGAAGTTGAACCAATTTGACAACACGGTTGGCGCAGTGGCCGAGCAATCGACTGCTGTGCTGCGTGTCGCGGGTTCGATTCCCGCACGGAACCAATATTTGTATGACCTACCGATAGTTATTCCGGGTGGCTGGCTGTTTGTGTATGTGAGATTATATGTTTGTAACCACCCACGATACAGGAGATAATCCTAGTGTGGGGTAACGTTTTTTTTCAAAAAAAAAAAAAAAAAAAAAAAAAAAAATTGAGAGAATAATATCTTTTTGATTTATGGGAAACATAATAGAAAGAAATCATAAGCTTTCTAAACAATAAAAATATATGAATAGGTTATGTCGGCAGATTTTCATCTATTTGGTGGACTAAAGGATTTACAATAAAACAAAAAAAAAAATACCAAACCCGTGCGAAGCCGGGACGGGCCGCTAGTTGTATATTATAACAATGTGTTCTACTTATTACCTACTTATTATCGATAATTTCAGTTAGTATAGTCCCATCTCTATCCGAAAGTTAATCATGGGAGCGCTACGAGGAAATAAATTTTAATATTTTTAATCCTTCCTCGAAGCGCTCCTTTTAGGAGCGCTACGAGGAACAAAACAGTAGCGCTTAGATGGGCGCGCTTCAAAACGGGAGCGCTACGAGGAATACCTCATCTAAATTTAACAATGTAGGTAAAATAATGTTGGATGTATTATTTATAGATTGATAATGAACTGAAAAAACAACTACAATTAAGTTAAAATTGACGAAATTCCGTGCAAGATAATAAACAACGTGGGGCATATCTTGCATACAATTTTCAACTCTATTTGAGAAGTACCTTAATTCAATATCGGTTAATAAATTAAAGCTCTGTTAGCGAAGACCCTAAGTCGTAAATTGATAAGTTAGGTTAACTTGCACCACTAATCACTAAATACATTTAGCGCTAAACTGTTTTAGAATATTGCATCCCTGTCAAATTGTTAGAAGTTGATAGAGACAGAATGATGTTTTAAATGCGTTTAGCGTTGAATGTATTCAGTGATTTGTGTAACAAGTGGACCTTAATCTTTGTGTCTTTTGAATTCAAAGTCAAAGCATTTATTTCAATTAAACACAGACACTTTTAAGTTGTCAAGAAGTCGGTCAAGTTAGTCAGAAAGTTGTAGCTCGTTGGTCGTTCCAAAACGTAAGTAAATCTTGAAGGAAAAACTTATCTTCTTCTTAGCGCTTCGATGACAAACTATACTATAGTAAATAATACAATAAATACAACTATAATAATCCGTACTAATATTATAAATGCGAAAGTAACTCTGTCTGTCTGTCCGTCCGTCTGTCTGTCTGTCTGTCTCTTCTTCACGCCTAAACCACTGAACCGATTTCAATGAAATTTGGTACAGATATAGTCTGGGACCCGAGAAAGGACATAGGATAGTTTTCATCCCGGAAATCCCCCGGAAACGGGAACCATTAATCCACGCGGACGAAGTCGCGGGCAAAAGCTAGTACTAAATAAATTATAATATTCAGCCCAGAACTTATGTTAGGTACTGTCAAATTAAAAGGCGTTATTTTTAACCGATTCAAAAAAATGGAGGGGTTTTTATGCTCGAATGTATGTGTCTTATTATATCATTACATACCATCACGCCTATTCCCCGAAGGGTTAGGCAGAGGTGTACCAATGTACACCCACAGTTCGCCGGTATGTTTTTTTTAGGTCCCATATAATAGGGGGCGAGCCTTTTTTTTTTTTTTTTTTATAGACGGGAAATCATCAAATAACTTCCCCCGCCCTGGGCGGGGCGGGAGGGAGTGTCAGACTTTTACTGACTAAAACCCGTCTATGTTCCTTCATGTGCCCTTTGCGTTCCGGGGGCGCGGTATCTCTTTCGAACAACCCGCAGCCCCGGCAGGAATCGGCCCTCAGTGGCCCCATCCAATTTTGCTGACATCTCTTTGAGGCGCGCGTGGAACACGAACGCGCCGTCGACACGGTCTGTCGCTAGTGAACGTATGGACGGTGAGCTACCCATTGCTCACCGTCCACAGACCCGCGTCTACGGTGGCCGGGAGTCGTCACGTGGCTCCCGACGCCCGGATCGTCTACCGCGGCGGCCGCTGGGACGGGGGACCCTCCTTTCCCTCTCCCGTCCCGCCGCCTCCTTCTCTAGCATTACAGCTTCGCAGAAGGAGGCGACTGCTTCCCATTCCCCCTCGCTCCGGACCATGGCCTGAACCAGTGCCGGACGCGAGAGGGCGCCGCCGCCGATGGCCGCCTCGAGGACTCGGCGGTGCTCAGCCCAAGCAGGGCACACCGCCAAAGTATGCTCCACCGTGTCCTCGGGGCGATCCTCACAATGGTGACACCCGGGCGATTCCTCCCGCCCGATGAGGTGCAGGAACCTCCCGAAACATCCGTGTCCGGTGAGGACCTGCGTCAGGCGGTAGGTGAGGGCGCCGTGGCGCCGCTCCAGCCACTCCTCAAAGAGGGGACTTACCGCCTCAATCGAGGCGTGCCCTGCACAAGGCTGCGACAGTCGCTCTCTCCATGTCGCCATGAGATCGAGCCGGAGTTCCGTCCGCTGGGCGGCAATTTGCCGCGGCAGCGGAGTTTCCCCCCGGCCCAGTGCCTCCGCGCGCCACTCGTGTAGGCGCGCGAGGACCAGCGCCTCCAGATCCCATGGCGGCAATCCGGCAAGGAGGCTCGCTGCCTCGCCGGAGATCGTGCGGTATCCGCGGATGACCCTTATGGCGATCACCCGCTGGGACACGTTCAGGTAGTGGGCGGCAAGCCGCCTCAAGCCCCGCGCCCACACCGGGGCCCCGTAAAGGGCCATCGAACGCACGACCCCGGCGTAGAGCCTCCGGCAGGAGGCGTTTGGCCCCCTCAAATTGGGCAAGAGCCGCTTAAGAGCGGCCGACGCCCGTGCCAACTTGGGAGCCAAACGTCGGAAATGTTCCACGAAGTTCCATCGGCTGTCGAGGACAAGTCCCAGGTACTTCATCGTCGACCCGACGCCGACGGAAACCCCTCCTACCGTGATTTGGGATCCCGACGGTGGCGCGTTCCGAGGCCCATGAAAACACAGGACCTCGGACTTGTGCAAGGCCACCTCGAGACCCAATTGCCGGATCCTCTCAACGACTGTCGCAACCCCGCGTGTCATAAGGTCGGCCGCCGCCTCGTGCGACCTCCCCTGCGCCAGGACCAGTGTGTCGTCCGCGTAGCACACTACGCTGGCGCCAGGGGGCGAGCCTATTGCCATTAACCGGGCACAAATCCAAACTCCGAGCTGCTATTGAGAACTTCATAGAAAAACCCAATAACACTTTTTGCTCGACCTGGGAATCGAACCCAACACCTCTATCGTAGCAGTCGCGCTTAGCACCACTAGGCCAACGAGACAGTTCTTCTTATATCAATCTTGCTACAAAGAATAGTGTAAAAACAAACAAAACATTTGCTCTATTTACCCCATATGATATAAAAGTCTCACTACCCCACATATTTTACTACAGACCTGCCGGCAATTTATCCAAAAACTACCTTACCTTAACGACCAAACGTTTTTGGTACACACGGCGGCAAAAAGTGTTAGGAACACTTTTGTTCAGAAATAAGACTACTAGATATATGGTGTGGGGGAAACACCGACAATTTTGTAGTGTTGCGACAAATTGGCGAAGTGAAAAATTGTGTGCGCGACAGTATTAGGGCTGCCAAAGTAAAAGTTTTTAGTTGTTTTTTGCATAGGTCAGGAAAAGCCATCGAGTGCCAGTATAGTCATGCCGATGAATAATTTGTGGCTGACCTGGCTATACTTAAATATTGTACGAGTATATGTATATACATATTTTAGACTAGACAGCTGAGTTTTATTGAGACATAGTTTAAAGGTACACGATGCATGTGTGTGTGATATCATGATGCACAGTAGCGGTAGCTTAGAGCCTGTTCCCGATACCAGTGGGTTGCTAGGTATACTGATATTATAAAAAAGTAAGTCTGTGTGTTTGGTAGAAGTAATTTCTGGTAGTCTAGGTTTGATTACAAGAACACGAAACTCGCGGGCAGGACCAAGTTTAATCTATTTTCATTTCAAATGTATTTTTATGTTACACGTAAAACCTATCTGTATTCCTAATAAATAAACACGATAATAATAAAAAATCACCAACCCCCAAAAACTTGTCAAAACAAAACACAAACTGAAGCATCTAGCAGTACTCAAACCCTCGTTGTACCTTGCACAGGTGAAGACCTTTTTAGAACAGAAAACACAAAATTTTGAATAATCCTCTCTTACACCCCCACTCCTGTTAAAACCTCTTTTCCCTTTATCCCTCATCTCTAAAATGCACCCTCACCTCTAGTAATTATGACAAGAACATCTCTAATGACCGCGGTAACCACTTGAATTATTAGGCGGCCGCCACCCCTGTATCTTTCGCGAATTTCTCCGAAAGAAAGATAAGCCGGCGTTGACTCTGTTAATAAAATGTAACCTTCCCCTCTGTAATTCTCTTTGCTGCTCGACATGGCTGAGAGTAAAATAGCTAGAGAAAAATAATATCTGGTTGTTGTAAACAGTTTTGCTGTAATTAGGAACCTATAATTATTTTTTTAATTGGTTTTTTCATGGCTTTGACTATATTAATTAAATATTAAATAGAATAATAATACTGGCCTATTACTATCCCACTGAAGGGCAAAAGCCTTTTCTTATACAGTGGAGACATGAGCTTCGATCAACACTGGCGATTTCAGACTTATTCTCATAAGTCCAAGTCTCCTCACGATGTTTTCCTTCACCGATGTCAGAGATATCAAAGATAAACTAAGAAACACTTATTTTTTTTCTTATTTAAATAAAAATAAAGCTTCGTATATTCCTTACTTAATTTTATATCATCTATATATAGCAGAAATAGTAATTGCACTCTGTGAAAATTTCAAATGCTACCTATTATTGTTCAAGAAATACAGCCCTGTGAGATACGGACAGACAGCCGATTCTTACTAAAAGGGTCCCTTTTGGCGCCCTTTAGGTACGTGACCCTAAAATATTCATTCCGATCCTCTATTACTACCGCATGCAAATGATAACGTCACATCTATTAATTACCGGCCAGCGCTCGAAGTTCCTGTTTTTTACCTTGTCAAAGTCGGTTGTACCTTTAATTTATTGCAGTTACTAAATTCGGAGTTTGCACCGCTCATTACAATAAAGTACATAAAACACGGACCCACCTAACCGAGGTACGTTTATCTTTGTTAACCAAAGTTTAACGATTAATTGCGCTTAGTTTTAATCTTAGTGGTGTAACTCACCGGTTATGAACTAAGTGAATTGTGATTATTTATTGTCGGTCGTGTTGTTGATTAATTAAACATTTTGTTGAATTGGATTTATTGTATACAGGGGTATCGTGTTGCCCAGTAACTGGGTTGTGGAGGTCAGATAGGCAGTCGCTCCATGTAAAGTAGTGCTGCACCCAGTTAGACTGGAAGCCGGACCCCAATATAGTTGAGAAAAGGCTAAGCAGATGATGTATAGTTTTATTGTATACTGCGGGCAAGTACCATGTGACTTTTCCTATTTCATCTTGTACTGTCTAAGTTTATCTTGGACATCATTGACATCGGTGAAGAAAAACATCTTGAGGTTTGGATCCAACTTGAGCAAGTACGATGATCAAAGCCTGTGTGGCGTTCTCTATACAGGGAAGACTTTATAATATTATTATTAGTTTTTAAACTTTTATTAAGGATACTCTTTTACTATTAATTAGTATACAAAGTTACTTTTTATTTACCTGCCATAATTCAGGGAATACCACGTACCATGTTTTTCTATTAAATATATAAAAATCCCGTCTAAAGCTATGCAAAAATGGAATTTTAAATCTCGAACTTAACAAGAAGTCAAAAAATCTACATAAAATTTTCACTTCACGACTAGTCTAGAAAAAATAGAGGAACAAACAAACAGGTAGCATAAAACCTGAAAGAGGGAACTCATTAAGTTATTCACAAAGAAAAACAGAGGCGGGAAATATTAATTAAAACCGTCTTGGTGTAAGGACCGCGGTTACCGAGACTGCGGCAAACTTCTTGAAGTGCAAAATATTCTTTGAAAAGGAAAAAAAAGTTTTCGTCTTTTCACGTTGTCGTTGACGGGGCAAGCTTTTGAAGTCACGATAGGTCCCGCCTCCGATCTATCGGCCAGACTAATTGGGGTTGATACAATCCACAATGGTGACAACCGAAGCGTGCGTCGGCTCCCAGACTATAATGGTACAAGTACTTTCCGTCGTACATGTAGGTCATGCTATAGGCGTCTCTCCAGGTACTAGTATATGACAGGTCGCCATAATTGCAGCAAATGTATGGACACCCTACAAATTTTTTTTCTTGAGAAATCTAAAAATTGCGATATCTTTTAAAGTACAGTACTTGGAAAAGCCGAAGACATGTCAAATATTTGTAAAAAAAATAATACGTTTTCATGTGTAAGCTCCGTTTGTCTACGAGTTTTGATTTTGAACGTACAGGCCAAAAACTGGATCACTCAGATCGGCAGTTTTACAAATTTTCAATTTGCGTTAGCTCTTGAATTAATAGGTATTTAGGTATGATTTATGCTGTACAATTTTCTTTCGAGCTTAGGTATAATATCCAAAAGAAATATTACGTAGTTATTTAGTGTAAGGCCGCCATTCAAAGATCACTCACACGGGCACGTGTGTTGATTGAGTGATCCAAATAAAGCATTCAAACTTTGCAACCGGACATTCCAATGAAACGAATAATATTGTTAATAGCTTTTACACTTTTTATACAAATATTTGAGATATAAATTAAAACCACAATACTGGTATATACTGAGATACGTGATAGGGCATTTTCTTCAAAGTGGCAGATTGAGTGATCTTGTTTTTCTCTATAACTTTGTTAGTTCAGGTTCTACATTTTTTTTTATTTTACCACTACGTTTCTACATTTTGTTACAAACACATACCTTTTTTTTAAACTCATTGGATGAACTTTAAAAAAAGATCACCCACACCACACGCACATCCTTCGGCATAGTGTGTTTAGACACTTAATCATATATTTTTTAGAGTCGGGGACAAAATCTCAATTTTACCCAAATGTGGAGGCCGGCCGGTAATTTTTATATTAAAATTTACTACCGACTGCCTCGTTAGCCTAGTGGTGCTAAGCGCGACTGCTACACTAGAGATCTTTGGTTCAAGTCCCAAGTCGAGCAAATAGTGTTATTGGGATTTTTCTATGAAATTCTCAGTAGCAGCTCAGACTTAGGATTTGTGCCCGGTCAATGGCAATAGGCTTGCCCCCTATTACATAGGACCTAAACATACCGGTGAACTGTGGGTGTACATACACCTATGCCCAACCCTTCGGGGAATACAAACGTGATAGTATGTCATGTAAAATGTATTTATTTGTGTTATGTATATGTAAACAATGCTTAAATCTCTCTCCTCAGTTAAACAAGGCGCTTTGGATAACAAGCAAGCCATCGCTCCTTACAAGCTGTACCCGGTGAAGGTCATCAACGAGCTCACCTCCTCTGTGAAGGAGAAGAGAGGAGTTCCCAAGGAGAAGGAGGGTGAAGAAACTGAAGAAGGTCAGTAGACGACGACGACGACATGTAGTAATATAATCATTTATATTTCATAAAAAGTGGGACAGTCTTATTCTGACAATTAATTGTAGAAGTAAGGGCGGCAAACATTTCAAAGCTCTTTGGAGGGATGAGAAACAGGGTGTGAAGTCTCTCATCCTCCGTAGACAAGGGAGGATCCTCCGAGCAGACGGGTGTTGTGTCTGGTGGGCTACTGCCCGACGGTTGATGTCGGGATTTTGTATATATGCTAATGTCGCGGAGAACTTTGATAGCGCGATCTAGGCAACGTCAGTTTTGCCGTAGTAGTTCGCATGCTGAGCGATAGATGTCGCTACAGCTTATACTTGGGGAATGTGTAAATCCACCACTGATTCATACCTTTCGCTCAATCTTGGATTCTGTGGCACCTACCAGGCGCGGCTCCTGAGGAGGAGCTGGTGGCAGCGCTGGATGACGCAGCTCTGGGCAAGTACATGACGCGCCTGTCGCGTTCCACCGCCTCCGTGCGCGCGCGCCTCGCGCAGAACGAGAACTACTTCATGGACCAGCCTAACAGGGACAACCAGGTGTGTACAGATTGACGCCTTAGCCTTTGCCTTTATCACCCTTTGACGCCCTTGCCTTGTCAATCAACAACAGATTGACAGGGAGATAGTGCCAAAATCACGGCAATTTTTGATCATCTTGTGTATGCAAGTACAGAATCTGATGGCATTTTAAACAGTGAAAATATTGTGACTGCCTCGTTGGCCTAGTGGTCCTAAGCACGACTGCTACGATAGAGGTCCTGGGTTCGATACCCAGGTCGAGCAAAAAAGTGTTATTGGGTTTTGCTATGAAATTCTCGCTCGGAATTTGGATTTGTGCCCGGTTAATGGCAATAGGCTCGCCCTCTATTACATGGGACTTAAATATACCGGCGAACTGTGGGTGTACATTGGTACACCTCTACCTAACCCTTCGGGGAATACAGACAGGCGGGATGGTATATTCTTTTTTAATAAAAAAAAAATGAATTATAGAATTTATCTAACTCTCCAGGACGCAGCGAATGCAGTAATGGGCATAGTGGTCGAGCACATAGAGCCGTACCAGTTCTGGAAGCCGGAGCTACTGGACGCCGTCCTCAAGTACGGCGACCGGCTGTACACCATGTCCTTAGGCAACGCCAGCTCGCCGCCCAAGCTCAAGCCGAAGGAGATGACGAGGAACTTCCATGTCACTAATTTCAATGTGAGTATCTTGTTTTCATCATAAATCTACTTAGGACAAGTAGTCCAATTAGGTAGGTCCAACTTCGAGAAAGAGGCCAACCGCCGAATCCAACTCGGCTGGGTAACGTTCGGGAAACTACGCAATGTCTTTTCGTCCGACTTACCTCAGTGCCTCAAGACGAAAGTCTTCAACCAAGATGTGTTACCAGTGATGACTTACGGCACCGAAACGTGATCTCTCACTATCGGCCTCATCCCAAAGCTCGAAGTCGCTCAGCGAGCTATGGAGAGGGCTATGCTCGGTGTTTCTCTACGTGATCGAATCCGAAATTAGGAGATCCGTAGACGAACTAAAGTCACCAATATAGCCCACCAGATTAGCAAGCTGAAGTGGCAATGGGCAGGCCATATTGCTTGCAGAGCAGATGGCCGATGGGGTCGAAAAGTCCTAGAGTGGAGACCACGGACTAGCAAGCGCAGCGTAGGATGTCCACCAACAAGATGGACAGACGACCTAATAAAGGTCGCCGGAAGACGCTGGATTCAGGTCGCTTGGCTGAGATGATGATGATGATCTTGTTTTAACCTTTTGAACGCCACAGTCGTATAATAGCCGACAAATGAAAACTTGCCCAACTCGCTACAATCGTCTTTTGACGACAAGAATATTGCATTTTTTTATTAAACTGCATTTGTCGTTTATACACGACGGTGGCGTTAAAAATGTTAAGGCACGTCCCCGTGCAAAACGGAACTCGATTTTTTTTGTGTTGTTTTTTGAAGCTTATCCGAAAGAAATATGAGCGAATATAAATAAATTAAATTTCTAAATAGTCTTGACTTCTCCGCATAAAGTAACCATTATTTTGATTTGCTAATTACACTAATGGGTAGGCAATTTAATAATGGACATTTATCTTAGATTTTTTTTAGGTTCATGTTAAACGACACCTACCTACCCGTTTTACTTGCTCCCCGAAGCGTGGTGATGGTGAATTTTCAGCCTGTTATAAAAAATCTTGATAGAAAAACCGAATAAAACTCTATCCAATCTAGGACTCAGATGCCAGGCGTTCGGTGGTATTTTTTACTATAGGAAGGCTAACAAGCCGACGGCCCACCTGATGTTAAGTGGTCACCGCTGCGTATACATATCTGCAATACCAGAGGCCTTGCTAATGCGTTGCCATCCCAGAAGCTGTAATTACACCAACACCCATACCCTTCACACCGGAACACAGCAACGCTGCTTCGCGGCAGGAATACGTATGGTGGTAGTACTGCCCCGGACGAGCTCCTTCACAAACAGTCGTCTGGAAATAGTACCACCGTTTTCTGCCGCAAAGCAGCGTTGCTGTGTTCCGGTTTGAAGGGTATGGGTGCCGGTGTAATTTCAGGCATATGGGACATTACAACTTTGTATCTGGGATGGGAATGCATTTGCAGGGCCTATGGAATTGTAAATGTCTTTATGCGGTGGTAACTACTTAACATTGGGTGGGCCGTAGGCTTGCTTGCCATACAATGGCTTTAGAAAAGATGGTTAAATATTTAGTTCGTTATTTGTTAAATATTGTTCCTGCGGTGGTAAGGAGCTGGTCCGACTCGCACTTTTTAAAATCTGTTATTTCTTGTGTGTGTAGTACAATGGGCTATGTTCCGAGGAATTATTTGACATGATGCCAACGGCCACTTGATACCATCGCACCTCTCGCCATCGGCAGGGGGCCCATCCTCACACCTTAGAACCCAAATGGTCCCATACGGTACGGTTTCAGAGGAACATCCTCCCGCGTACGCTTAGGTTGTGGAATGCGCTCCCCTAAGGATTTTCTTCAAGAAAGGACTTTTGAGGTTTTTTACGGGGTCGCCAACGCACGAGTGATGCTTGCGGTGTTGCATGAGACCATCGGCAGCGGTAACCGCTTAACATCAGGCGGGCCGTTAGGTTTTTTTGCCAGCTTCAGTGGTATAAAACAAACACAGGCGCACACTAAGGTTTAATCCGTTTTCCCCCACCAGCTTCACCATATCTTCTGTGAAAGTACTGTGGGAGTTCTCCAAGATAGCGGGTCCGGTGACTCCTGCGGGCGCCGTGCCCGACGAGGGCTACGAGTGGAAGGTGCTCACCGCCTTCGTGGAGACGGCGCGCGGCAGGACCATACTCCGGGGCTCCAGGCCTCCCGACCTTCTCAAGTTAGTGGGATGCCTTGAACATAACCATTATTATCTACTAGCTGACCCGGCAAGTTTTGCCATATACGTAAAATTATTTCGGGTATTTTTTCTTTAACTGCCCTGTTTGTCGCGTGGTCACAAGCGCAACTGCTGAGCGAGGGGTCCTGGGTTCGATTCCCAGGTCGGGTAAAAGTGCTAATGGGTTTTTCCATTACAAATTTATCAGTAGCATCCTGGAGTTTGGAAGTAGGTGGTGTGACACCCTCGTGCCTCGGAGAGCACATAAAGCCACTGGCCCTGCGCCTGATCTCTCTCCGGTCGTGTCGAATTGCCGTCCCATCGGACTGTGAGAGTTAGGGAAGAGGCAGTGCACCTGTGTTTGCGCACACTCTTGTACACTATAATATCGCCTGCGTACGTGGATAGTTTGCATTATGATTAGCCGCCGTGGCTGGAATCGGTTTGGACAATTACATTTTCATTTTCTTTACAGTATGACCACGGCTTTCAGATGAGAATGTTTTCTTGTTTCATACTTTTTAGAACGTGTTTTTTTTGTAGTCGGGTTTTAGTTTTTCAACTTCTTTTGGTAAGACGTCTTTTTCGTATCTACCAGATTCGCTCGCGACTCTCTCCTCCAATCATCGGCCGCGGCGATCGTGGGCGCCGCCATGTCGCACGTGCGTCGCCCGCACCTGTGGACGCGGCGCACGCTGGACGAGGTGCTGGCGGTGGGCTGCGAGCTCTTCACCAACTCGCTCGGCTCGCTGGGCTACGAGTTCCGCCCGGGCGAGGACGTGCTGCTGCCGCTACAGGTAGTTACCTCATCATCATCATCTTCAGACCTTACTGCCACACGATAAAGAAGAAAAATCATCACAAGAAAGAAAACAAAAGTTTTCTTAGATGCGTGAGCCCATCTGATTGCAACAATACCTCGGAAAGATGCGGTCTTTGGCGAGAGAAGCTTAAGGCCGGTTACAGTGCTTGACCGATCGTCGGTGCGTACGTCAGTCGCGCTTGTCATTTTAATGAAAATTCACAAACCGTACAGTGCTGGACTGACCGTACGCACGCGTATATTGGTACGCACTGCGTACGAGGACCGTCGGTCGAGCGCGTCCGCATGCGTGCCGTCGGTCGACCGACGCGCTATGGAAACATATGAACGCGTTCAGTGCTGCACCGACCGGTGGACCGACCGCACGGATGTGCGTATCATCGTTGACGAAAAATTATTTCGTACTCAAAATGAACAAATTTATCGACACCGAACGATTAATCACCGAAGTTCGTCTTCGTGAACCACTCTGGAACATAAGCCACGTTTTGTATAAAGACCGTGATGCAAAGTTAAAAAACTTTTCTTCATCTTCGCGCAATAATGAATATATAATAGTGAATTCCCCTTGTAATGTTCTTTGGGCGACGATAGGGTGTACATGATATCGTATACGTCTTCTTCTATTCCTAAAACGTCTACGAAGATAATAAGCAGCTATTAAACAATTCGTAAACGGTTCCATTGCGTGCGACTGTACCAGTCCGGTCCGTTTGTTGGTCAGGAGAGCACTGAATGATACAAACTGACGGTCGGTTCAAGCGTATCGTCAGGACGGACCGTACGTACTGACGGTCAGTGGAGCACTATAACCGGCCTAAGGCCGTTTTCACATTAGGACGTTAGCAGTGCGACAGTAGCGCGGCAGAAGTACATTCCTTCACATTACAAGAACAGATCAAAGTTTAGGTCAGTATGGCGCACTTCATTTTAAAAATAGATGCTGTGGGCAACAGCTCTTCTGTTTTTTTATTATGAAATTCTAAAGGGGCGACAGTCGTGCGACAGCCGCGCTGCTAAAGTCGCCTAAATGTGAAAGCGGCCTAAGACTGTTTTTCACTAGAGATGTGTGCTATGCAGCTATGCTGCTAGGATGCCATAGCTAAGCTGTTAAACTATGTGACCGTGTCCAATAATACTAAGTTAAGTAGCGGTGCGAGGAAGATGCGCAGTTCGAGCTATGCGATGTATCGGCAAGCATAGGTACACCATTTGCGACCATAGTACACATCCATAGCTAGCATCCATAGCCAGCATCCATAGCACACATCCATAGCACACATCCATAGTACACATCCATAGCCAACATCCATAACACACATCCATAGCACACATCCATAGCCAACATCCATAGCACACATCCATAGCACACATCCATAGCCAACATCCATAACACACATCCATAGCACACATGCATTGCCAACATCCATAACACACATCCATAGTACACATCCATAGCCAACATCCATAACACACATCCATAGCTAGCATCCATAGTACACATCCATAGCTAGCACCCATAGTACACATCCATAGCACACATCCATAACACACATCCATAGCCAACATCCATAACACACATCCATAGCACATATCCATTGCCAACATCCATAGCTAGCATCCATAGCACCCATCAATATCACCTGGAGCCTTGGAATACTTTTAACAGGCTCCGCACCCTAATCGGCCGTAGTATTATCTCCACCTCATGTCCGCTATCCTATTGTGCAGGTGTTGAAACGGTTCGTGCTCGGAGTGAACTACGTGCGGTACGAGTTGGAGGAGGTGTTCACCGGGAAGCTGGAGCAGAAGGATCCTGCCGCCATGACTGTCAGGTGACTGATTAGCTGCTAGAATTGGGTACTAGGACACTAACAATGTCATTTGGAGGGCAACACAGCAACGCTGCTGTGCGGCAGAAATAGGCACGGTGGTACTTCGGCGGAACTTCCCCGGACGAGATCTCTACTACTGCTAAAACTTTTACTTTCATAAAATGTCCAATTTGTTTGTACGTGTGTAGTAAGCTTGAACCCAAACAGAGTTATAGGTTATTTTTTAATCTGGGACTTCGTGTACGTTTATCATATAACCGACATTCAATCGGGCGGAGTCGCTGGCATAAAAGCGACAGCTAGCCGCAGTGGCAGCGGCGAATTAAGGACTAACCGCCCGGGCCCCGGGCTTCTGGATCTGGAGGGGCTCCAAATCACAAAAAGTTTTTTTAATCATGGTGGTCCCATAGATTAAAAATAAAAACCGGAGTAAACGGAATTATTTATAACGGTTAAAAATATATTTATAAGTGTTTGGCGCACAAGTGGTATGTCCAGCAGTGGACTGTTGTAGGCTGATGTTGAATGAAAAAGAAAATCGAAACAAACATCAAACTACTGTTGACTATGCTTACACTATACATAGACTTTGCAATTCAAAAAAAAAGGAATTGTTACGATTATTTTGCCCTACATTTTTGCGCCCCGGCCGGACAGGCCTAGTCCGTCCCTGTACAGCTACTAACCTAACGACTGCCCTCGCAGATCGGCGCTGGAACGGTTCTTCGAGGCGCACTCGCACGGCATCCTGTGGTCGACGCCGCACGCGGTCGCCGTGTGGAGCGCTCCCGGCGCGCCCAACTACTACATGCTGGAGCCGCACGCCTGCGGCGCCACCGGGCTCAGGGTCGACGCCATGGTGAGATACATGGCATACACACTGTGCACGCGTGTGCAGCGCCCAACTACTACATGCTGGAGCCGCACGCCTGCGGCGCCACCGGACTCAGGGTCGACGCCACGGTGAGACGGATTACCTGCTTTTTATTGCCCCATTGGTTATGAGGTCACAGGTACCACTGACCATTGTGGGACCTGGGTTCGATTCCCAGGACGAGTAAAGTGTTATTGGGTTTTTCCATTACAAATTTGTCAGTAGCTGCCCAGAGTTTGGAAGTTGATGGTGTGACACTCCCGTGACTCGGAAAACTCGTGAAGCTGTTGGTCCCGGCTGTAAAACGCTAGTATTCAGCTGCATCCAGTTAGACTGGAAACCGACCTCAATATGGTTGGGAAAAAGCTAGGTTCAAAGGCAAAAAAAGAGCTATAAAAGTTGTATTTTGGCGTTACAAACAAACAATTAAGTTTGAAATTTGGTTTATAGTAACGTTAATTTGTTTCAGGACGACGGAGCCGCCTGCCTCCTCACATTCACCTCACCCAAGCTGATGGCATTCGGGTGAGTATCTGGTGCAAACGACACAGCGTCTATACTTTACCAATACATTTTATTTACAACTGCGTTTTAAAAACTTCTCCCGCCCTAAGTGTCAGACTTTTACTGAATAAATACCACCCATGTTCCTTCATGTGCTCTTTGCGTTCCGGAGGCGCGGTATCTCTTTCGAACAACCCACAGCCCCGGCAGGAGGAGGCCTTTAGTTGCCCTTCCGAATATTTACTGATATATCTTTGAGGCGCGCGTGGAACATGAACGCGCCGTCGACACGGTCTGTCGTTAGGTAACGTACGGACGGTGAGCTACCCATTGCTCACCGTCCACAGACCCGCGTCTACGGTGCGACACCCGGAGCTTCTTCGGGTCAACATGTTGTGTATGGTTGTCTGCAGCTACCTCCAAAACATCCCGGTGGTGGAGCGCACGAAGCACCACTTCTCGCTGTACGCGATGTCGACCCTGGTGCAGCCCATCAAGAGCCTGGGCCCCGTGGACCCGCCCATCCTGAAGGCGCCGCCTGAAGCCAAACTGATGCCCGCCACCAGCAAGGTAAGGACGGAAATGTAGCAGCAGTGGTGCTTGGCAATTTTATTATTATTATTATTTATTATAGTTCTGTTGTCTCCTGCTTGTTTGGAGGGAAGTGGAAATTATGTTTTTCTTACTCGTTGAGCTTCATTGTTTCGGCGCTTTTCTGGCGGTATGCACTGTTGATTCTGGTTTTCAGGAGTTGCAGTGGTTGGGAGTAGAGAGGCGGGATAGTCCCATAAAAAAAATACAAGGTTTGGACTCAAAGCATTAAGGGTTCCGCACCTCAAAAGTAATTCAATAGTTCTATGTGTATAACATGGGTTTAGAAACTATGACACTAGTGTGTGTGGATCGTTAGACCTTACTGCCCACACGATGAAGAAGAAGACATGAGTCTTTTTAACCGCGAAGCAATAAAGACCTCTTCTGACCGTCGATGCCCGCGGCAGTCCTCACCGCGAATATATCTCACAATATGCCGCGTCGCCAGTGTCCGGGCGCTCTTTTTGCCCTCTATATGCGTTGGTAGTATAGGATTCCCTTTGCACTATCGTTCGCCGTCAAATGGTGCACCCCGCCGTGTGTTCCGCGCCTTACACCTCTGTCTATCCCCTCCAGTAATTAAGCGTATTGTGTTGTGTCAGGTGGGCGTGACGGGTGCTAAGCGTCGTGCAAACGAGCAGGACCGCGCGCACCCGCCCGGCAGCGCCACGTGTCTGGACGCGCAGCGCGCCACCAACAAGGCTGATGCTGACCAGGCCAAGCTTAAGGGTGAGTGGTGATGGTGTTTAGTTAGGACCAGCTTCTAGCCGCGTCTTCGTTTGTGTCAGATTTGATGTATAATCCCACGGGAAACGTACATTTTTCCGGGATAAAAGTATTCTATTATTTTTTCTACACTACAATCTACTCGTATGTATCGCAGTGTCCAAATTTCGTGCAGTACGAAGTAAAATCTTCAACAAAAAATATACGAACACAAATTGTCCTATTTCCTTCCCACTAATATTGTAAATGCGAGAGTTTGTGGGGATGGATGTTTGTTACTCTTTCACGCTTAAACGGATGAGCTAATCTGAATGAAACTTTGCACTGAGATGCTGGCACTGTATTTTAATGTAACCTACATTCCTTGTAAATAAACGATTGATTTGATGGAATGTAGTGCGGACACATAGGATACTTTTTAACCCGGAAAAATTAACGGTCCATCCGATTGGCTTATTTCATCCACCATAAGTTACGTCTCTGGTCAATGCTTCGCGTGATATTATAGCCTGTGTTAATCAGGAATAATGTAGCTATCAATTGGTGAAAAATTATTCAAATCGGTCCAGTAGTTTTGGAGCCTTATCGGTACAAACAAACAAACAAACAAACATCTTTCCTCTTCATAATATTAGTGTATATGTACGTCTTATAATGTCTTTCCACCACCAGGTACGCGCAACACAAGCGGCTGGCTGGTCCTCAACGACGGCACCCAGTTCATGTCTGCCGGGCACTCCATAGCGTGCAAGAAGTTCTCCTACGCGTCGCGAGGAAGCCAGGTCAGTCATCATCAGCAGTGCGATTCTCTAAGCCTCGCTTCGTAATTCTAAAGCTGAATCCGCAGTAAGATTTCAAAATGGTATTCTGTTAAACACAATCGCGAACGAATACACTACCAAGGTCAAGTGGGCTCGTTATCGAAGTGAGAGCGGTCACTTGAGTGAGATTTGTTTTCGATTTTGCATTTTATAGAATCGCACTACAGGCTCTTATTGTCAGGCAGGTGTGGTAGTAGAGCTCTTTGTGAAGCAGCTCGTCCGGGGAAGTACTACCACCGTACCTGTGTCTGCTGTAAAGCAGCGTTGCTGTGTTCCGGTTTGAAGGGTATGGGTGCCGGTGTAATTACAGGCACATGACACATTTCAACTTTTTCTCTGAGATGGCAACGCATTTGCAAGGTCTCTAGTATTGCAGATGTCTATAAGCACACTCCTGTGCTTCAGAAAGCACGTGTCACCGTAGGTCCTGCGCCTGATGTCTCTTCGGTCGTGTCAGATTGCGCGTTCGTGTACCACGCGCGCCTCAAAGAGATGTCAGCAAATCGGAGGAGCCAGTCAGGGTCGATGCCTGCCAGGACTGCAAGTTGTTCGAAAGAGATGGGTTTTAGTCAGTAAAAGTCTGACACTAGAGCGGGAGAAGTAATTTGATGATGTCCCATACGACAAAAAATACCCCTTAATTAATCAACGAAAACTGCCCTATTCTGCTCCTCCATCATCCTCCACCTCATTGATGATGTTGCTGACTGTCTGCCTACCCCCTCGCAGGCGCTGGCGTGCGCCGTGATGTCGGTGGCGATGTCCCGCATAGAGGACGTGTGCCGCTAGTGCACCACCACGCTGGACTCCATCCTCGATAGCGGGGACCAGCTGTACCAGGACAGCTACCTGCACTTCCATCCGCCTAGCAAGATCTTGGCTATTGAACAGGTAATTGCGTGAGCTTGTACTTAAGGAGCTGGCGTATTGGTACATATTACAAGCCTGAAAAAAGATGAGTGCATTGCCAAGGGTTCAAACTAAAGACTTATTTGTAAATATTCCACGAAAATAAAAGAGTTTCATGGAGAAACCTATAGCAGCTGTGGTTAGCTCTTGACAACTCTGTCAACCAATCAGCAGCAGCTTACACGGTTTGACAATTTATCACATCAATTTTTCGTTCGAAAACCCGAGGGCTTAGAAAAGTGCCCGCAACTTCGCCCGCGTGGCTTATTTCACACGCCATAAGTTACGTCTTTGGCTAATGCTCCGCTCCTGTGGGTCACAGCGTGATGTTACTCAAGAATAATGTAGCTAATTGGTGAAACAACGGTTAAAATCAGTCCAATAGTTTCGTAGCCTGGAGTTACAAACAAACAAACAAACAAAAAATTTTACCTTTTATAATATTACTATTTATTATTTATTGTTTGTCAGATCCTGCGCAAGTTCTACACTCCGGGCAACTGCGTGTGTCGCGTGGTAGTGTACAAGCCGAGGCACACCGGCATGGTGGAACTGAACCTCGCCGATACGGTAATACCCTTCATCTGTTAGTAGTAGAGCTCTCTGTGAAGGAGCTCGTCCTGGGATGTACTACCGCCGTAACTATTTCTGCCGCGAAGCAGCGTTGCTGTGTTCCGGTTTGAAGGATACGGGTGCCGGTAATTACAGGCACATGACACATTTAAGCTTTGTATCTGGGATGGCAACGCATTTGCAAGGTCTCTGGTATTGCAGATGTCTATAGGCACTTAAGATCAGGTTAGGTTCCAGGTCTGGCAAAAGTGTTATCGGGTTTTTCCATTAGGAATTTCTCAGCAGCAGCACTTTGTTTGGAAGTTGGTGGTGTGACACCAACGTGTCTCTGATAGAATGTCAAGTCCCGGTTGTCATGTCAGATCTTTGACAGTCGTTACGGATAGTCAGAAGCTGGAAAGTTTCACAACTAGTCTTGCCAAAAGGTATCATGTTCCCCAGTAACGGGGTTGTGGAGGTCAGATAGGCAGTCGCTCCATGTAAAACACTGGTATTCAGCTGCATCCGGTTAGACTGGAAGCCGACCCCGAAAAGGCTAGGTAGATGATGATGATGGACCGGTATAACCTTCATTCTATTTCCCTACAGATCACGGAATTCTTCCGGGAGGAAAAATCTGGCGTGTTCATCGCTGGTGATGGAGAGTTCGCCGTTGCTCTGTTCAGGACTCCCAGAGGTAAGGAGACACGAGACACGCGTCATGTTCGTGAACGGACGCTGTCAGTTAGAATTAGTCATCTAGCGCAATTGGTGGGTGTAGTGGCTGAGTGATTGGCTGCTGCGCTGCGCTTCGCGGGTTCGATTCCCGCACGGAGCACATATTTGTATATAAAAACTAGAGAAACTTACAACAAGTTTCTTTCATAAAAACCTTGTCCGGGAAATTACAAACATAACAAAAAAAAGAATCAGCCAAATCGGTCTAGCCGTTTTCGAGTTTTGCGCTTAGTAACACATTTAGCTATTCGTTTTTATTTCTATAGATACATATTGACGTTTCTAGGATCGTGAATAAAAAAAGATGTGTTTAAAAAAGAAATTTTATCTTGCGTTCTGATGAAACAAAGATCTTGTTTTAAGTTTATTGCTGAAGACTTAATAATTATCAATATTTCTTTGATTTTCTTTCTCTAATAAAACAAAGAAAATCAAAGCAATATTGATAATAGTACATAGGATATACTAAGTCCAAAATGAAAATAGACTTTTAACTGTTGCGCGTTTCTGGCAGCTTTTAAGCATTTTATTTGTATATTATAATTATTTATGTAGCAAAAACATATTATAAAAAATGTAAGTAATTTTAAGCATAAATAATGTATGACAAGAACGCCCATTTAAACAATCGTTATTTGTATTAAATAATTGATTTAGAGACTTTACCAACTCCACAGGTAATATTTATATATTCGTGATAATGAAAATGCATTAAAAAAATCTAATTCAGGCATTATATCTTATTTTTAACGTATCCCGGGACCCTAGGGTCCTGGACCTTTGAAAGGCGTACGAGGAGTCGAAGCCAACTCGCAGAGACCCCTTATAATTTATATGGCTTTAAAATGAATGAAACACCAACCGACAATTATCCCTGTTTGTACTATGCGAATGCACCAAAGGACAATCCCCGGCTGGCGCAGGACTATTGCAGGATGTGGAAACAAAGAATAGGGCTATGGGTTTGGGTGGCTTAAACGAACTAAAAAAAAAACAACATCCATACTAAATATATGAGAACATAGGCAATGAAATTTTTGCCAACTTTATGTTGCCCGTTTTATTTGAGTTGTCAATTGTAAAGATTGTTCGTGTGACAGTTGTTGGGAATCTCCTATATATTCTATTATGTGAATAAATCTCTACGTCCTATTGTATACTCCAAATATATAACTTTTGTCACCACAATATTGTCATATCCCGTTTCCCTACTATTGCCGTATTCTCATGAATAATATTATGAATTTAAAAAGTCATATCAATGGAGAAGCTGATAATATTCTTCTCAAAAATGTGCAAATTAACAGCGCAAATATATGAGACTTGTTTTGGTAAATCGTACATTGGCATGCTAATAAAAGATTCATTGCAGATAGGATTTTAACATGTTTTCTTAATTAAAGAAGTATAATTATTATCTGACGAGGCAGAAGTTTGTTGAAGATTTATGAAACGCAAATCACGGTTGTTTAAATGCAGTATTAATTGCAGTGCATTTAAACAGCCGGTGTATTATAATAATTCTTCATTAGACTGCTGCCTCGATAGATAATAACTATACTTTCCTAATCAAGAAAACATGTTAAAATCCTTTCTGCAATGAATCTTTTATTAGCATGCCAATGTACGACTTTCCGAAGCAAGTCTCATATACTTGCACATCTAATTTACACATTTCTCTGAACAATATTATCAGCTTCTCCACTGGAATGACTTTTTGAATTCGTAATATTATTTGTTAGAATACGGTAACAGTAAGGTGACAGAAAATGGTAATATTGTGGTAAGAAAAGATTTCTATTTGGAATATATAATAGAACGTAGAAATTTATTGAGACAATAGAATACACAGGAGATTTCCGACAACTGTCACATCCTAATTGCAATCTTTACAAGTGACAACTCTAATAAACCGGGCAACATAAATTTTGTTAAAATTTATTTGCCTATTTCCTCATGAATTTATTGTATAGCCTTCTGTGATTACTTATGGATATTATGATACCGTTTGATGTCTTATAACGCCCTTTATTTATTTTTAAGTATCCTGATAAATGTACTTGAGTTAAAATATACCAGTCTTGTTTGGAAATTTTAAAAAACCATCGTGGGCGGAAAGCCTTAAAATTGCATAAATTATAAATTAATATTTTTTTTTTTACTTAACACATAACATAGGAATAAAATGAGAAAGAACAGCCGGAAACGGGCAACAGCAAAAAAAGATAGATCATGTTGGAAAAAATAATCAGAAATGGACTTACCTATAAAGTAATATATAGATACACTTTTGACTTTGACTATTTATAAAGTGAAAGTCAGAGCCAAAAGTCAACGTCAAAAGTCAAAAGTCTTTTGACCTTTGACTCTGACTTTGACTTTATGAATAGTTTTCAAATATAAATCTATAACTCCATCCAACAAGATAAAATCTCTTTGTCAACACATCTGTAATTATTCAAGACTCTAAAGAAGTCCATAGTTTTCTATAAATCTAAGTCTATCTATGATTTAAGCGTGTTCACATAATATATAGGACGACACGATTAACCGTCCTCCATGACATATTTTTTTCATGAATGACATTTTTTAATTTATTGTCAGCATTTTTTTGCTTTAAATACATTTTTTTCCATCCACAACATTGTTTTATCCATCTACAACATTTTTTTACGACGACAATAGAATTTTAAAATGGGACAAACGACAGACATCCAACGATAAATTAATCGTTGTGACATGTGCGGTGCAAGGCGACGCGCCCACTAGCGGCTCTAAATCTACAATCGAAATGAAATTATCAATGTCATCTGTTTAAACACACGTTTTTTTATTGAAATAAGTTGAACCACTAGCGACGCACGCTGGCTCGCTGGCTGCAACTCCTCGTACTCCTCCTTCAGCCCAGCATACGGGTAGCTGCAGGCCTGTTGAGAAGAACGTTGTTACTAGTTCTAAGCCGATAGAATAGATTTAGCAGTCAGGCCTTTGCAGCAGTGGGATGATGTAGGTTTATTTACTGATGTGCATGAAGAAGTGCGTCAACCAGTCTAACCAAAGGGTACCGTGTTGCCCAGTTACTGGGTTGTGGAGGTCTGATAGGCAGTCGCTCCATGTACAACACTGGTATTCAGCTGCGTCCGGTTAGACTGGAAGCCGACCCCGACATAGTTGGGAAAAGGCTAAGCAGATGATGATGATGAAGAAGTGCTTCAAATTTCATATGCGACAATTATGGTAATGTCAAAGGTTTGTCCGCGACTTTGTCTGATTAAATGAATTATTCCGATCTGTCACCCTGGCTTGTCTCTCATGGGGACAGATGGGAAAAAGTTTGATCTGTCCTCCTGTTAGTAACTCGGGGACTTGGGGAGGTTTATTCACACCTATAAATATCTAAATAAATAAATAAATATCTTGGGTCAACGCACACACGGCTATCTGATCCCAAGCTAAGCAGAGTTTGTGTTATGGTAACCAGACAACTGATATACATACTTAGATAATTTAAAAATACATACATATTATAGATAAATCACACCCAGACACAGAACTAACGATCATGCTCATCACACAAAGTTTGTTCTGGGTGGGAATCGAACCCACGACCTCCGGCTTAACAGGCCCGTCTAGGAGTGACTAAAGTTCAAACTGTCCCCTCGTTGACTGTCTCCTCGTTGATCTGTTCCCATAAGGGGCAAAGCGAGGTGACAGGTCGGTATAATACGATTAAATGTCGGTTATTTCGGGCGCAAACGAAGTCGCGTATTGAAAAGTAACCTATGTCCTTTTTTGGGGTTCAAATTTAACACGTATTAAATTTCATGGCACAGGCAGGCAGACAGCGCTCCTTTCGAATTTATATAATAAATTAGTGCTGAGTAAGAATTATTAGATGACCCCACCTATCCACCATTTTCGTTTGTTCAACGTTCTGCCAAACACCCTGTATATCTCTCAATATTATATTTGCTGGAAGTCGTCATATTTTCGTAATATACTCTTATTTCCAACACACATAATTTCAACAGCTATATTCTTCTGATGAATCACCATCTTCGGTGGTGAAACAAGTGCCTAAAACTGGTTCCTCTTGCAGGTACGCTTCTCTGACCCGACCGGCTTCACGATATACGGCATGGATGTCACCACTTTGCGAAGACTGAATCATCATGAACGATAGGATGGATGAATGACTCGTCGGACCACAGCGGTACGACGGCGGTACGATATTTCGTTATAGCAACAACATTAAGTGGATAAAGTTTACTGACGTCTTTGATATAATTGCTTGCTGATTTTCATGTGACGTCATTTTAATATTGGCGTTTTTTTTTCAAAAGTGCGTAGTAATTTGTATTTCAATTACGAAAAATAATAGATTTTATTAAACAAAAATTTTGAAGTAATTACGCAGTTTGTAAATGTTTACTTAAAATTGTGAAGAAATCTCTTGTTTTTTTTTCAATTTAAATTCTGATTACTATCGCGTTGGCAAAGTTTCGCCAGTCATTTCAAAATGATGTCTTATTTAAAATCTGAAAGCAAATGTATTATTAACAAGGCGTAATACTTATCACTCTATTTTGAGCAATATTGATAACATCAAGTAACTAGTTTGAGCTACTATACGCTCTACATTATATTGCGCAATATTGAGCAATATAAAGTAACAAACTTGCTATTTTCAGAAGTAATAATATATTTTTTGAAAGGGTTTTTTAACCATAATTGCTCCACGTTCGTTGTTTGCTAAAAACGCGGTTTCACTACAACGTACCGCTGTCGTATTGTCGTAGTTCGGTGACGTAAGTACCAACAGATTGTAACGTAGGTATTTATGTTGTTTTCACACTAGCTCTTAAACTTCGCATGTCTTACGCAAACTGGGACTCCTAATAACATGCCGATCAAGACTACGCCGGATTTGAATAATACGCCGAATTGAAATAATACGCCGATTTGAAATAATACGCCAACTTGAAATAATACGCTAACTTGAAAAATGTGTATTATTGGAATTGTATCCTAATTTATAGTCTTCTTGACTATTTTTATATGACAGTTGATTCCTAGTGTAAGTAATTATGTAGTAAGTTAAGAACGCGTGTGAAAGGGACAGAAATATAAAAATTGTAAGTGTAAATTGTTCTGGTCCCGCCACATTTCACAAACACGCATTTTTTTTTTTAATAAAGGTTTGTTTAAACTAAATTGTTTATTATTTGATTCTAACAGATTTATAGGAGTTAAATAAATTATATGTTTAAATAGCGTAATTTGCTTCGGCCGTTCTATTAAAAATAAAAATAAATAAATATATAGGAACGATGGCATTTTTTATATCGGTCTGGAACCGAAAGCCATTAGCTCTAACATATTAACAGAAACTATTGGCACTATTTTAAATAAATAAAAGAAAATTACACGAAGCTTTAATTTGTGAAATAGTGAGAACTTGAAGTAACGCTTCCTTGCAGTCAATTCATATTTGTGTGTAAACCTTATCGACTACACATGCGAACGGTAGCCTTTGAAAAATCCATTCATCGATCACACAGAAGAGCTACTGACATTTAACTCGAATGACAAAAAAGTGTGATAAATTTTCAACATTTTTGAGACGTCTTATAAGAAAATAACAACGCCAATAGTACCAATATACTCGGCTGGAGTACCTGTGTTTCGGCTCCAGTAGTGCAATTCTCTAAAATGCAAACTCGAAAATGAGTCTCACTAAAGTGATCGCGCTCACTTCGATAACGAACCAACTTGTCATTGGTTTAGTATTCGTTCGCCGTGGTAGCGTCAGCGGCGTGATCGTGTTTAACAGAATACCATTTTGTAATCTCTGAGGTGAGAAGTGAGGCTTAGAGAATCGCACTGCTGAGCGATGTAAAAGTAACCTTATATATTGTTACTAAAACTTATGTTTTCTTACTTGATAGTCCTATCAGGACAGCAGTCGCACGGAGGGCAGAGGGTAGAGTTACTAGGAGGCTCCGGCGTCGTTCGCACGCGTTTCTGTTGAGTAAAGGAATAATATATTATCAGTCTATCATTGCCTCGCTACTTACCAACTAGCGTATATCTATCTGTCTCCAGGGAAGTACTACCACCATAACTATTTCTGCCGCAAAGCAGCGTTGCTGTGTTCCGGTTTGAAGGGTATGGGTGCCGGTGTAGTTACAGGCACATGAGACTCAACTTTGTCTCTGGGATGGCAACGCATTAGCAAGGTCTCTGGTATTGCAGATGTGTATACGCAGCGGTGACCACTTAACATCAGGTGGGCCGTCGGCTTGTAAGCCTTTCGATGGTAAAAAATATCACTGAACGCCTGGAGTCTGATGCCCAGTTCAGACGAAAGTTTTATTCGGTTTTTCTGTCAAGAATTTCTCATAACCAGCTGAAGGTTAAAACCAAGCTTTGGAGAGCATGTAGAACAGGTGGATCCATCGGTCTCATCATCATCAGCCTACAAAACTCCACTGCTGGACATAGGTCTCTCCAATCGCACGCCACCTAGCTTGACTCTCATCCAGTTGCTGCCAGCTACCCTGCAAAGATCGTCGCTCCACCGAGCCTAAGGGCATCCCTTACGCTTGCTGATTCGCGGTCTCCACTCAAGAACACGTCTACCCCAACGGTCATCGGTTCTAGGGCTAATTGTCATGCAGGCCGCTTCCAACCGGTCCTATTGGAAATCTATGGGGGACGCCTATGTCCAGCAGTGGACGTCCTGCGGCTGATATGATGATGATGATTGCAATCGGTCAGACAACTTTTGGTCGTTTTATGTCAAGTAAGTTGTACCAAAAGCATTAACTTTTAAGGGCGTTCCTGAAGGCATTTTTTAAATAATCTATATACATAGGTATTTGTAAGGTACTTACAGGAATCTAAAAAATATTTAAATAGAGTTAATATGATTTCTTGACCCGTAGTAGTATCAGAGATAAACGCATTTGAACAAAAAAATGTATAAAAAACTGTTTTTATTAGTATCGTACTTATCTCTACATAATTTTTGAAGTCGCGTCCCGCCGTCTGTACGCTTATATCTTTTAAACTACGAAACGGATTGTAATGTGATATTCATCAAGAGATAGACTGATTCAAGAGGAAGTTTTATATATATAGATCATCACCCTACGATTAACAGGAGCGGAGCAGTAACCACAAACGTAAACTTTGAAGAGATTAGGGTATATAGCTAGTTTGCTTATAAAATACCTTGATGTGTTTGTAGTGAAGGTTTCCGAAGAGCTTGAAAGGAGGCAGACTGACGCGTTGTAGACAATGGCACTGAAATAACAAGATAGTGGGGTAAAGCTCTGTTCACACGGGGATAGTTACTCGACCTTCAAGTGGTCAGAGTTAGAACTTGTCCAGAAAGGTTCATTTTTATTTGGGAAAACTTGATATTTTGGGATAGATTGATCTTACGTTCGCAGTAACAACATTGACAGTGCCTTAATTCCATGTTCACTCTAATTTATTCAAATTCAAATAATTTGTATAATTATAAATTATTTTCATTATACTTACATTTACCTAATAAAAAATTAAAATGTGTTTAAACATAATTTTGGAAGAATATTATTATATAAAGTACTTAAGTATTTAATAAATGAAAACCTTCCAACTTACTTTCTAGAAAAAACAAAAAACCATACCATTTTATTATTTTCCTTTTTTTTATAAATTACAAATTAGGTATGTAATTATTCAATATGTTTATGTAAATAGTGCATTAAGTAATCAAATAGTTAGATTAAGGTATATTACCTACATTAATTTAAATACATTAAATTAAATTATAATTAAATTAAATTAAGTTTAATCATAATTAAATAATATAATTATACTTATGATTCAATTCATAAATAGAAAGGAAATCTTACCGTTGCCGGCTAAACAACGAAAAAATATTATAAAACAATGATTTAAAATATTACACAATATTACTAATAAATAAAAAACAATTTAAATCACTTACTCTTGTCTGTAAATTAATATAAAACCAAATGTTAGATTAGTACAACATGTTCTATGGTATTATTAAAAAAAAAACATCCATCACGCCTGTATTCCCCGAAGGTTTAGGCAGAGATGTACCAATGCACACCCACAGTTCGCCGGTATATTTAGGTCCCATGTAATAGGGGGCGAGCCTATTGCCATTAACCGGGCACAAATCCAAACTCTGAGCGGTTACTGAGAATTTCATAGAAAAACCCAATAACACTTTGCTCGACCTGGGAATCGAACCCAGGACCTCTAACGCAGCAGTCGTGCTTAGGAGCACAAGGCTAACGAGGCAGTTCAAAAAAAAAACTAATATAATAAACGTTTACTTACGTATCGCTATAAATAACAGATTTCGTTATTATTATTATTTTGTTTTGTTATTAAAATGGCAGATAATAACTTAACAAAAATCAGATATAACACTAATTAAAAAAAAAACTAACCGTTAGCTTTTCGAAGAAAAAAAGGAAAAAGAAATCAAATATTAATAATCATTAACAAATAAAAAACAACAAATATTAAAATGTAAATGTATTATAATTATTCTTGAAAATTACCCATCTCTGTAAAAATAAAATTATAATTAGAAAATAATTAAAATATTTAAATTTCATTTCAACTTTTTTACTGTGAAGGCAACGCATTTGCAAGGCCTCTGGTATTGCAGATGTGTATAGGCAGCGGTGACCACTTAACATCAGGTGGGCCGTCGGCTTGTTGGCCATCTAATGGCATAAAAAAGGGAAAAACAGGACAAGGGTTCCTGATATTATTATCGGGTCAGTAGGACAGTCTAACAAGCTATGTGATAATCAGCGGCCTTCCACCATCTCCAAACACAGTAGCATTTTGATATTACTTTGTATGTCCAGCTGTTGGATTTTCGACTCTTGGCGCTGATCCGAGCGTTGAAAATCCAACAGTGCACAAAGCAAAGTAATATTAAAGTAACACTGTTTCATGAGAGGCTGGTAGGCCTCGTAGTTTATGAAGAATGGAAACTTTATCTACAATAATTAGTTTATCATACCTCCATCTAAAAAATAAAACGAATGTTGTATTATTATATACCATCACGCCTGTATTCCCCGAAGGGTTAGGCAGAGGTGTACCAATGTATATGTACATCCACAGTTCGCCGGCATATTCTGGTTCCATGTAATAGGGGACGAGCCTATTGCCATTAACCGGGCACATATCCAAACTCGGAGCTGCTACTGAGAATTTCATAGAAAAACCCAATAACACTTTTTGTTCGACCTGGGAATCGGACCCAGGACCTCTAGCGCAGCAGTCCTGCTTAGGATCACTAGGCTAACCAGGCAGTGTATTATCATAAGATCCTTTTCAATTGATTTGGGGGGCAAATATATATACAAATATTGTAAAAAGATGTTTTTTTTTTCTACTGACGTCATTATTGTGTATATTAAAACTATACCCTCTAGGCTACACAGATTGAAATACTTGAGAAAATAATAAATTTTACTCACTCTAAATTCCTAGAAATAAATAAAGGTAAATTAAAGATAAGTAATATTGTTTATTCGATGAACTCACTAATTCTTTGAACAAGTATATCATGACATACACACAAAAATACTTATACAAAAAAACATGTCACAAAAAAAATATTATTTAAACGGCTTTAATAACACAAATAATAAAAGTTGATCATTTTTATTAGTAACTAGTGGGCTGCCCCGACAGCGGTCACAAGGGTGCAAAATTCCGATATTTTCAGCAGATTAAAAAATATTCTGTAATAGGAATCTTGTCCGGGAAATTAAAAACACAACAAAAAAAGAATTTGCGATATCGGTCCACCCGTTCTAGAGTTTCGCGCTACAACACATTTAGTCATTCGTTTTCTATTAACATAGATCAAATACTCTCTTTAAATATTTTAAATAAAAACATAACCCCCTTTATTTAATCAATTAACAATCAATCAATCAATTAATCATCAATCTATTTAATCAACTTACCTTCATTTTCTGTAAATCATATAAGAAAAGTAAGTAAGTAAAATATTAAAGTAATATGTTTCCCAAAAAATTATTAATAATGATTTTTTTTTACAAATAATTATAATAATTAAAATCACTTACGCCCTAAAAGCAATAATTAAATGATTACTTTATTTTCTCATATTGAATTAAATATCTAAAATTTCATGGCCTTTGTACCCATTATACAGTTATAGTAGGTAGGTAGGTGTAAACCATCATCACGCCTGTATTCCCCGAAGGGTTAGGCAGAGGAGTACTAATGTACACCCACATTTCGCCGGTATATTTAGGTCCCAAAATAATAGGAGGCGAGCCTATTGCCATTAGCCGGGCACAATTTCCTAACTCTGAGCTGCTACTAAGAATTTCATAGAAGAACCCAATAACACTGTTGCTCGACCCAGGAATTGATCACAAGACCTCTAGCGTAGCAGTCGCGCTTAGGACCACTAGGCCAACGAGGCAGTCATCTTTTGATGTATCATTACGTAATCTACAAATCAATTTGAAACAACCGAATAAAACATTATAATTATCTTCTTTTAACAAATAATTATAGTTGAAAAAAAAACACTTACGTTCTGAAAGTATTAATAATTATTAGTAAGGTAATGGTAGGCATTCATTACTAAATTATATTAAATTTCATTCAGATCTGTTCAGCCATTCTGACGTGATTGAGTGACACACATCCTTCCATCCATCCATATTACGATGTTTCACAAAATAAAAAACCAGAAAAAAAAACTTACGGGGCCCTGCAAAATCAAGTATAATAAGTAATTAATTAATCAGTTAATTAACCAATTAATTAATCAATTAATCAATCAATTAATTCATCAAGTATAATAATTATTAATTTACGTTTTCGTTTTCACGAAAAAGTATGCGGATTTAAATTTTTCATCCATGACCAGAAACCAACGGTCCAAGTTCACGGCGTTCTAAACTCTATTTATAAACAGTTTAAGCTAAATATTTAATAACAACTGCTGGAGCATCGCTGCTCTGTTTCAGCTAAACTATTAACTATAATAAAACTTACCGGCAACTAAAAATAAATAATTTAAAAGTTAATTAATAAATATGCTGCCATAATTTTCTCAAATAATTAAGTTAAAAATATATTTTGTATATCCATTTAATTCTAATTAAATAATATACAGAATTATTCGAAAATACTTACTTTGAGCTGTTAAAAAAAAATGATATTGTGTATATTTTTAATAAATAAAATAATGATCAATAATTCGTTAACAAATTAGGGTCTCATATTTAAAATAACAATATTTTTTTCGGATAATTTTGTCAAAATATGATTGATACTCACCAATTGCTAGAAACGTAATAAAAAAATTGTTTACGAGATTAATCTCAATATATACCCGTATACAGGGCTATTTAAATATACAATGGGTAAAAAAAAAAATTAATGAAATATTTTCATTAATTTTAAGTGTTTAACAGTTTTTTTATATCTCATCTATATTGTTATTTTCTATAAATAATTAAACTTACTATGTCCTGAAACAGAAAGAAAATATCAGGCATTTTTCATTATATAAAAATCGGTTCTATTATTCTTTATAAAAACTTAATACAAACAGCCTTACTTATAAAAATAATGCTTAACAATACTTAGCTACCTCTCCATTGAATAACTCTTAAATCCTTGACTAAAAATCAAATTTATTTCACATAGATACCACTTTCAACAGTGTCTCAGGTAAAAAATCTCACCTACATACGTTATTTAGCATTGACAAGTTATTATGTACTAGCTTAGTGATAGAAAATTTAAATAGCGGCGACCCGTTGTTTAAGTATAGTGCACAGGTAAGATGGCGGGCTGCAATCAGCTGTGACGATGACATTTTTGGTCTATGGATTCTATTGTAAATTTTGTCAATTGTTCGTTTGATTTCGTTCTTTAGTCGAATAATTTGGTCATGCTTTATGCTGACCGTCTAAGTGTTGGCAGATTAAAATAGTGTTTCATCGTTCAGTCAGTCAATTGCGAGGTAGTTAAGTATGAATTAGCGTTATTTTTATGAGTAAGACCCATAGTAAGTAAGATTTATTCACCTTCATCTGAAATGATAAAATACCAGTGTTAAAAAAGATATTTATGTAAATTGACATTTCAATAATTACTAGCTACTGTCCGCGGTGTCACCTGCGTAAATTTTGTTTTATTTAAATTATTTTTTGTTGTTAAAGTATAGCTTTTTAGGATTTCTGTTGGTTGTTCGAAAGTGATACCGCGGAACGGAACGCAAAGGGCACAAGAAGGAACATGGATGGGTTTTAGTCAGTAAAAGTCTGACACTCCCTTCCGCCACGCCCAGGGCGGGGGAAGTCATTTGATGATTTCTCATCTTTAAAAGAAATAGGTTTTTAGAGATAACGTAGCTTCTTTTTAGCAAAAGTATTTTCAGAATCAGACCAGAAGTTTCGGAGGAAAACTTGTTGAAACAAAAAATAACTTTTCAGCTTCGCAATAAATCACGCCTGTATTCCCCGAAGGGTTAGGCAGAGCTGTACCAATGTACACCTACTCAGTTCGCCGGTATATTTAGGTCCCATGTAATAGGGGGCGAGCCTATTGCCATTAACCGGGCACAAATCCAAACTCCGAGCAGCAGCTACTGAGAATTTCATTGAAAAACCCAATAACACTTAGGTATCGGTCGAACTGGGAATGGAACCCAGGACCTCTAGCGTAGCAGTCGATAATAAGAAATATGTTTATTCTTGGGATACATACCGGGTTCTGAAAGTAGTTATCACTATGTTAATATTATATATATTTTTTTATATCCTATACTTAGTATAAATTTAATTTTAAATACCAATAATATCGTTTTTATGTACTAAAAGATAAAAAATTTGCAACACTTACGCCCTAGATCTGTAAAAATAATTATGATTTTTATTATTTCTGTGTTACGCTGGATAATTATCAAACTGATTTAAACTTCACTTTGAAAATAATTTAAATCTCACCGTTTTGTTTAATAAAATGTAATTTGACATGAAAAAAAGAAAAAAATAATAATTAATTAATTAATTAGAAACGTAAATTTATATAACTTCATTTAAAAAAATGGAAATATTATTAAAAGTTATCTTACGTAAAAATCCTAAAATAAAAAAAGTGAAATAAATAAACATTATTACAAAAAAAAACGCACATAATTGCAAAAAGATTTCTTAATTCCAAAAACTTACTGTGACCTGTAAAATAAAACATTTCATTAATAATTAATTTTGAAAAATTCCAACAAAATGTAAATAATTTTACCCGAACTGGGGTTTGACCCCCGGAACTCCAAGATCAGTGACCGCATTTAAAACCACGACAAGACAGTCACATTTTTCAATTAAAAAATAAAAATAATTTTAACTTACCACATGCTAACAGAAAATAAAAGATCATTAGTTCATTATTTTATATTATAAAAACTCTAATAAAGCTATATTTATTGACACATTATAAGCGATATAATAAACACTATAATTGATTAGAGGGGCCCCCGCAGTCGGCCCTGGATCTAAAATGAAACGCGTATGAAAAATGTATGTTAGTTTTTAAATTATTATTGTTGTTAATTACCTGTGTTAATAAATATAATTGGTTTTACCGTTTTAATTAACAATAATACAAATACAAATAAATGTCGTAATGGCCCCGATATGTTTAATCCGGCCCTGTAGATAACTGTCAACTACACGCATCCAAAATGGCGACCGGAGCCAGCTACGGAGGCACTCCCTAGTAATATTATTATAAAACAACATTACCGCTGGCTAGAAAATAATAGAAAAATGTATACGTGGGTCCGAGATTATTAACATGATGTACAATAAAATACCTATTAAAAAAACTAGGTTTATGTACCTATAAAAATCAAGGTTTTATATGAATTGTATTTCCATGCAATGTGCATATGTATTCAAATTTCAAACTCAATCGAACACTGGGAAGTGGGTCAAAGGAGACGGATACTCTTTCATACATTCTTGGGCCCGGGTGTAAAAAGATAAAATTGGTGTCAATTAATGGCTTATAATATAATAACAATGTATTACTAAACATTCGGCGAATTTTGAATCTGAGAGCAGAGTTATAGAAGGTTTTCTAAGTGAGGTTATGCAATAAATTAGCAAAAACCTATACTAAACCGACGAATTTTGAAGAGCGATTGCTATTTTATTATGTTATACTGTTATTTACTATATTAATTGTACTGTATTGAGTGTATTGTATTGTATTTACTATATTAATTGTATTACATTAGGAAACTCACAAAACGATATTAAAAAACGAGTGAATGACAGTCTACTAGAGCCTAGAGCTGTCAAAAAGTATTCTATGTCACTGCCAGCACAGATTACAAATACAAGTAATAAATCGAATTGTAAACGATAATCAACTTTAAGATTTCTTTATATTATGTTGTTTTTTTTTTTTTACTGCGGGCATTCATCCGGTGCAAGATATATTGTGTTCAATTGTTGAAACTCATTCACATTAATCGATTATAGTAATCGATATCTCCTTTTAGTCGTGACATAAACTTATTATTAAGATTTCTCGTCTTCCTGACATCGAATTAGGCAATTTTTTTTGTAATTTGAAATAGAAAAATATGACGCTTTTTTTTAACCCATATCGCAACTTAATACAATTTGGCCCAGAAATCCCCGTCTCCTTTACCTTGTCATAATCTGCCTAGCCTTTTCCCAACTATGTCGGGGTCGGCTTCCACTCTAACCGGGTGCAACTGAATACCAGTGTTGTACATGGAGCGACTGCCTATCTGATCTCCACAACCCAGTTACTTGGCAACACGATACCTCTTGGTAAGACTGGTTGTCAGACTTCCCGGCTTCTGACTATCCGTAACGACTGTCAAAGTTCTATGACGGTCGGAGCCAACAGCAGTAAGTCAAATATAACTTGTAAGATTTGAAGAAGTTCCTATGGCCACCTTCCGACTCCATCATCAGACCAGCTCCGTGACATCATTATATTGCATTGTCATGCAAATTGCACATTTACGGAAAATTTCAGCTCAATCAAAAATCGGGAAGTGGGTCAAATTTAACTTGTAAGATTTGACTAGACACCAAGACAGGTGAAAGTAAATAAAAGCTAATAACCATTAAACAATCTTAAAACCATCGTGAGGGAAGCTACAGATAGTGCAATTCACGAAGACGCGCCCCACCACTTTTCCAGCATTTTTCATTTTGACCATGACGCTCTCTCCTGATTAGTCTATTCATTGTAGTGTGCGTGTGCACTCATAGGTAATTAGTGTGTACCGACAACACTCAAACATTGACGGAAGCTTGCACACATATACTATAAACGGTTAGAAGGAATAGTAGTGGGGCGCGTCTTCGTGGATTGCACTATCTATAGACTTAATAATTAATTTGAAAATCGCTAATCAGCCTTGAGCAAGCGTGGTGATCAATGCTCGTGCCTTCTCTGTATGAGAAGAGGCCTTTGCCCTGCAGTGGGACATGAAAAGGCTGGTATTTTTTTATTATTAAAGATACTCACAGCATCCTGTAAAAGGGAAATAATTATTATTTCAGCCATTGTTTAGATTTCAGAGTAATTATCTTGTCGTTCGACTGCATATTTATTTACAAAGTAAAAATAAAAATGGATTTTTACTGCTTGGTTTTTACGCCAAAACCATTTCTTTTAAGTATCTCCTAAGTAAAAATATTTTTTACAAAAAAAAACATTTTTCTGAATTCGTTGATAAATGAGACATTCCGAGGTAATACACATTAAAATAAAAAATATATATATGTCGGTTAACAAACGTATTACTTAATCATGCTTGAAAATTAATAATATAAATTATTTAAGAAAATACTACTTACAACAGTGAGCTAAAAATAAACATGTTTTTTTATTAAATTATTAATTATTTACAATACGGGGAAGACGCTGGATGCAGGCCGCTTCCAACCGGTCCTATTGGAAATCTATGGGGGAGGCCTATGTCCAGCAGTGGACGTCCTGCGGCTGATATGATGATGATGATGTTTATAATTATATTTGAAAGGACTTTTTTTTTTATTTTTTTTTATAGACGGGAAGTCATCAAATAACTTCCCCCGCCCTGGGCGGGGCGGGAGGGAGTGTCAGACTTTTACTGACTAAAACCCGTCTATGTTCCTTCATGTGCCCTTTGCGTTCCGGGGGCGCGGTATCTCTTTCGAACAACCCGCAGCCCCGGCAGGCATCGGCCCTCAGTGGCCCCATCCAATTTTGCTGACACCTCTTTGAGGCGCGCGTGGAACACGAACGCGCCGTCGACACGGTCTGTCGCTAGTGAACGTACGGACGGTGAGCTACCCATTGCTCACCGTCCACAGACCCGCGTCTACGGTGGCCGGGAGTCGTCTCGTGGCTCCCGACGCCCGGATCGTCTACCGCGGCGGCCGCTGGGACGGGGGACCCTCCTTTCCCTCTCCCGTCCCGCCGCCTCCTTCTCTAGCATTACAGCTTCGCAGAAGGAGGCGACTGCTTCCCATTCCCCCTCGCTCCGGACCATGGCCTGAACCAGTGCCGGACGCGAGAGGGCGCCGCCGCCGATGGCCGCCTCGAGGACTCGGCGGTGCTCAGCCCAAGCAGGGCACACCGCCAAAGTATGCTCCACCGTGTCCTCGGGGCGATCCTCACAATGGTGACACCCGGGCGTTTCCTCCCGCCCGATGAGGTGCAGGAACCTCCCGAAACATCCGTGTCCGGTGAGGACCTGCGTCAGGCGGTAGGTGAGGGCGCCGTGGCGCCGCTCTAGCCACTCCTCAAAGAGGGGACTTACCGCCTCAATCGAGGCGTGCCCTATTTGAAAGGACTTGAAGCAATCCTTTGGCCAGTAACCCCACCACACTATACCCAAACCACTGCAACTCCTGAAAGCCAGAATCAACAGTGGAGACCAGAAAAGCGCCGAGGGTACCCTTCAAACCGGAACACAGCAGCGCTACTTTGCGGCAGACATAGGTAAATAAATAAATAAATATCTTGGGACAACTCACACACGGCTATCTGATCCCAAGCTAAGCAGAGCTTGTGTTATGGTAACCAGACAACTGATATACATACTTATATAATTTATAAATAAATACATATTATAGATAAATCACACCCAGACACAGAAAAAACAATCATGCTCATCACACAAAGTTTGTCCTGGGTGGGAATCGAACCCACGACCTCCGGCTTAGCAGTCAGGGCCACTAACCACTAGACCAACAGGCCCGTCAGGTATGGTGGTAGTACTTCCCCGGACGAGCTCCTTCACAAAAAGCTCTACTACTATTTGACTATAGCAAGTTACTTACTGTCACCTGAAATATTAATCTATATATTAATAAAAGAACCAAAAACTTAGGAAAATAAACAGACGGCAAGATTTTTTATAGGAAAACCATGAGTAAAGAGATATGGAGGTTTTTTTAATACATACATACATACAAACACGCCTGTATTCCCCGAAGGGTTAGGCAGAGGTGTACCAATATACACCCACAGTTCGCCGGTATGTTTTTAGGTCCCATGTAATAGGGGGCGAGCCAATTGCCATTAACCGGGCACAAATCCAAACTCCGAGCTGCTACTGAGAATTTTAATAGAAAAACCCAATAACACTTTTTGCTCGACCTGGAAATCGAACCCAAGGCCTCTAGCGTATCAGTCGCGCTTATGACCACTAGGCCAACTTGGCAGTTTTTACATTTCCTCTTAGTGGGAATTCGCTCTTATTCCTTCTGTATCGTCCTCAGTGGCTGATAAAACATTATTATGCCCTTGTTTTAGCTCAACAAGAATCGTTATTGCCATTAGGGCCCACCAAAAAAGCAACAGGCCAATTTTTTAGCCTTGATCTGCCGATAAAGGCAAAAATTGTACAATTTCCTGCAAGAAATTCCACTTGTTTTGAAGTCAGAACAGTGTTCTGAAGTCAGAACAGTGTTCTAAAGTCAGAACAGTGTTCTGAAGTCAGAACAGTGTTCTAAAGTCAGAACAGTGTTCTAAAGTCAGAACAGTGTTATGAAGTCAGAACAGTGTTCTGAGTGCACTGGCGAAGTTTAAGGATAGATGTCCCTTACACCATGTATAATGCCAAGATTTGAATTTACGCGGGTATAAAATTCATCTGCTTAGCCTTTTTCCCAACTGCGTTGGGGTCGGCTTCCAGTCTAACCGAACGCAGCTGAATACCAATGTTTTACATGGAGCGACTGCCTATCTGACCTCCACAACCCAGTAACTAGGCAACACGATATCTCTTGGTTAGACTGGTTGTCAGCCTTCTTGGCTTCAGACTATCCGTCACGACTGTCAAAGATCTACGAATGACAGCCGGGACCAACGGCTTTACGTGCTTTCCGAGGCACGGGGGTGTCACACCACCAACTTCCAAACTATGCGGGTATAAAATTACTGCCACTAATAACAATTATATTGTATTACTTACGATCTAGAAATAACAAAAGAAATCCGATTACAATTTTAAATAGAAAATCTAATGAGCAAGACGTTGAAATTAAAAATAACGTTAATTAGTAAAATTAAATAGTTTTTCTGTCCGCAACTTCATCCGCGTCAAATCCTTACTAATATTATAAATGCGAAAGTAACTCTGTCTGTCTGTCTCTCCTTCACGCCTAAACCACTGAACCGATTTCAATGAAATTTGGTACAGATATAGTCTGGGACCCGAGAAAGGACATAGGATAGTTTTCATCCCGGAAATCCCTCGGGAACGGGAACTATTAATCCACGCGGACGAAGTCGCGGGCAAAAGCTAGTTTGATATATTATCCCACGATAAACCGAACACATTACCTATATAAAAAGTATCCTATGTGTTATTCCACACTACAATCTATCTCAGTGCCAAAATTTCATCCAGATCCGTTCAGCCGGTTAAGCGTGAAAGAGTAGCAAACATCCGTCCATCCATTATCACAATCTTTATTTCGCATTTTTAATATTAGTATTTAGTACTGTCATTATCCATCTATATAAGATTCATGAGCCACATTCATGAGGAATAGTATAGGCTATATTATAAATAAATAAATAAATATCTTGGGACAACTCACACACGGCTATCTGATCCCAAGCTAAGCAGAGCTTGTGTTATGGTAACCAGACAACTGATATACATACTTATATAATTTATAAATACGTACATATTATAGATAAAACACACCCAGACACAGAACAAACAATCATGCTCATCACACAAAGTTTGTCCTGGGTGGGAATCGAACCCACGACCTCCGGCTTAGCAGTCAGGGTCGCTAACCACTAGACCAACAGGCCCGTCATGTATAACATCACGCTACGACCCATTAGAGCGGAGCAGTAATCAAAGACGAAATTTAACCAAAAATATATACCATCACCCCTGTATTCCTCGAAGGATTAGGCAGAGGTGTACCAATGTACACCCACAGTTCGCCGGTATATTTAGGTCCCATGTAATAGGGAGCGACTACCTATTGCCACTAACCGGGCACAAATCCTAACTCCGAGCTGCTACTGAGAATTTCATAGAAAAACCCAATAACAGTTTTAGCTCGACCTGGGAATCGAACCCGGGACCTCTAGTGTAGCAGCCGTGGGTCGCAAACCACAAGGACAAAGTTGCGGGTAGAAGCTAGTTTTATTGATATCCGTCGACATTATAGAACAATAATAATGCTTAATTAATTACAAATTGTCACTTACTGACGGTTCAGGCTGTAAAAATATGGAGAAATCAGAATATAATAAAAATTAAAAAGTCAAAGTCAAAAGTCAAAGTCAAAGTCAAAGTCAAAGTCAAAAGTCAAAAGTCAAAGACAAAAGTCAAAGTCAAAAGTCAAAAGTCAAAGTCAAAAGTCAAAGTCAAAGCATTTATTTCAATTACCACACTTTTGAATGTCAAATAATTAAAACTATTGAATCTAGTTGCCCATTCCAAAAGGTACTTTCGTATGGAGAAGAACGGGAAAGAAACTCCATACATACTTATTTTTTTAAACTGACACTCGCACACGTTAGACCTTACTGTCCACAGGATGAAGAAGAAGAAGAAGAAAGGTTGCATGTGATACTTACAACAGGAGTTGGCTATAAAAAAAGAAACATTTTAGTATTTGTTAGTACTTAGGTGAGAATAATAAGTAATTAAAACAATAAAAAGGGTTGAAATTAAAAGAAAAAGTCACAAGATGCATCAGCCCCTGTAGCCATGTAACAAACGATAAACGCAAACGCTGAGTAGGCTTTAATAGATCTTCAACTTTATGTGCTTGGTTTTAAGTTGAAGATCTAGTGAAGATTGCATAGCGTTTTCGTTCTTTCCAGTCGCTAACGCTTAGAAATCTATAATAGATTTTTAACTTAAGGCTCTGGGGTACAAAGTTGAAAATATATTGGTACCTACCGAGCGTTTATGATTATCGTTTGCGACTTGGCTAGGGGGGCAGGTGCAAGGGAAATCTATCCATAAACTGAAACCATGAATCCTCTATTCTAGACTGAGTATTAGACAACAAGATTTTTTTATAGGAAAACTATAAGTAAGGAGATATGGAGGATGGATAGTTTTCTTAATATTTTTCCGCTAAGCAAAAATTCGCTCTTACATACATACATACATACAAACACGCCTGTATTCCCCGAAGGGTTAGGCAGAGGTGTACCAATATACACCCACAGTTCGCCGGTATGTTTTTAGGTCCCATGTAATAGGTGGCGAGGCTATTGCCATTAACCGTGCACAAATCCAAACTCCGAGCTGCTACTGAGAATTTCAAAGAAAAACCCAATAACACTTTTTGCTCGACCTGGGAATTAAACCCAGGACCTCTAGCGTAGCAGTCTTGACCACTAGGCTAACGAGGCAGTTAAAAAAATAAATAATAATAAATAAATAAATAAATTCAAATCCTAATTTAATAACAAATTGTTACTTACGGCCTGAAAATATTATTAGAAATCAGATTACAATTTTATAAAACAGTTACTTAGTTAATTAATGCAGAAAAAAAAAAACTAGTTTCATCTCGCGTCATAATAAATACCCGTAAATTATGTTATCAAACCAAAAAAAACACACTAATTGTAAGAAAACCCACCATCATCATCTGCCTAGTCTTTCCCAACTACGACGGGGTCGGTTTCCAGTCTAACCGCATGTAGCTGAATACCAGTGTAAAACACTGGTATTCAGCTATGAAGCGACTGCCCATCTGACCTCCACAACTCAGTTACTGGGCAACACGATACCTTTTGGTTAGACTGGCAGAGAGAAAATCTACCATTTTTAAATAACGGCAAATGCCCATGACTTTATTAGCGATGTCTGTTAAAAATGTAATTCTCCAGACCGATTCCGGCCACGGCGGCTAATCTTAATGTAGACTAGCCACGTACGCAGGAGATATTATAGTGCACAAGAGTGTGCGCAAACACAGGTGCACTCCCTTTTCCTTAACTCTCATAGCTCGATGGGACGGCGCGGAGATCCGACACGACCGGAGAGAGATCAGGCGCAGGACCAACGGCTTTACGTGCTTTCCGAGGCACGGGGGTGTCTCACCACCAACTTCTAAACTCCGGGCTGCTACTGAGAAATTCTTAATGGAAAAACCCAATAACACTTTTTGCCCGACCTGGGAATCGAACCCGCAACCGCAACGGGGCAGTCGGTTATCACAGAGTGCGTGAAACTAATTATAAAAGTAACTTAAGTTACTCATTATAACATGAACTATCTGCCAGTTCAAGTCCCATTAAAATTGGTATAGCTATTTAGTAGATAAGCCAGAATAAACATACTGACACACAACACTTCGTATATGAACCGTGTCGTTATTCATATTTATAGTGTCGTGATGGCCCAGTGGTTAAGGCGCCCGCCTCTCATGCACGAGGTTGTGGTTCGCAATCGGGCACGGGCAAGTATTAATGTGAGTTTTTCTAATTCATTATGTACTTTCTAAGTTTATCTTGGACATCACTGACATCGGTAACCATGTCAGAGGTCCTTGAGGCGGTTTAGAAACTCTGACACTAGGGTGTGTGGGGTCGTTAGACTTTACTGCACACACGATAAAGAAGAAAGAATCATGTTATTTATTACAACAGACATTTAAATTTTATTTATTTGTATATATTTATCAACGAATTGTAACTTACTTCCTGGAAATATTAACAAAATTCAGATTACAATTTTAAAAATAAAATGTGATGAAAATTGCTTTATTAATTGAAATAGATTATCTCTTTTAAGATTGAATAGGAATTTGTAAAGGCAATTTTTATGTCCAATTTGATAAATAAAAGTTATTAAGCATCTCACACTTTTATGATTACTTATGATTACTTACAGCTTAAAATGTAAAGAAACATTGGATTAATATTTAACAACAAAAACATAAAATTACCAAAAATACTGGTGTATATAAACAAGTAAAGAGCCACCAACACGCCTGTATTCCCCGAAGGGTTAGGGAGAGGTGTTCCAATATACACCCACAGTTTGCCGGTACATATATTTAGGTCCCATGTAATAGGGGGCGAGCCTATTGCCATTAACCGGGCACAAATCTAAACTCCGACCTGCTACTGAGAATTTCATAGAAAAACCCAATAACACTTTTTGCTCGACCTGGGAATCGAACCCAGGACCTCTAGCGTAACAGTCGCGCTTAGGACCACTAGGCTAACGAGGCAGTTACAAGTAAAGAGGTTTTCCATAATTTCTAGGCCATAGACAACAAGAAACCCTCATAGTTTCATCACGGCAAAAAAGCCGACGGCAGACCTTATGCTAAATGGTCACCGCTGCCTATACACATCTGCAATACCAGAGACCTTGCTAATGCGTTGCCATCCCAGAGATAAAGTTGAAATGTCTCATGTGCTTGTAATTACACCGGCACCCATACCCTTTATACCAGAACACAGCAACGTTGCTTTTAGCATAAATATAGCGGTTTTTTTTTAAGACGGGAAATCATCAAATAACTTTCCTCGCCCTGGGCGGGGCGGGAGGGAGTGTCAGACTTTTACTGACTAAAACCCGTCTATGTTCCTTTCATATGCCCTTTGCGTTCCGGGGGCGCGGTAGCTCTTTCGAACAACCCGCAGCCCCGGCAGGCATCGGCCCTCAGTGGCCCCATCCAAGTTTGCTGACATCTCTTTGAGGCGCGCGTGGAACACGAACGCGCCGTCGACACGGTCTGTCGTTATTTAATGAACGTACGGACGGTGAGCTACCTAAGAAATATAGCGGTATGGTGGTACTTTCTTGGATGAGCTCCTTCACAAAGAACTTTAGTACGAATAGAATACTAATTAATACTTACTCTGAAAATATTAGTAGAAATTGAATTAAAATCTTCTACTATATAAAAATAAGTCGGGTTTTCCTTCCTGACGCTATAACTCCAGAACGCACGAACCGATTTCCACGGTTTTGCATTCGTTGGAAAAGTCTCGGGCTCCGTGAGGTTTATAGCAAAGAAGGTAGGTAGGTATGTAGGTAGGTAGGTAGGGTAGGTATGTAGGTAGGTAGGTAGGTGGGGCACTTTCAGGGCAGAACAACGTCTGCCGGGCCCGCTAGTGTTTGTATAAATAATCGTTAATAGATGAATAATCTTTCTTCATTCATAAATACAATAATAATTACTGTAATACATTTCTGTTATTAAATGATTAACGGTCAAAATGTATTTACTAAATATTGAAAGATAGATAATTATGTACTGTGTTATATATTAATTATAGCTACGAGTATCCATCAATATTGTTAAACAACGTTCTGATATTTATTTAATTACAATTTGTGACTTACTTCCTGGAAATGTAACAAGAAATTAGATTGTAATTAAAAAAAAAAATTAAATGATTGTAGCTGATAAAAATAAAATATTAAGATTATTGGTTTATTTAAATCAACTAGGTCCAAATACGTAACAGTATTCTTAATAATAATGTTTACTGAAGAATATATATACCATCACGCCTGTATTCCCCGAAGGGTTAGGCAGAGGCGTACCAATGTACACCCACAGTTCGCCGGTATATTTAGGGTCCCATGTAATAGGGGGCGAGCCTATTGCCATCAACCGGGCACAAATCCAAACTCCGAGCTGCTACTGAGAATTTCATAGAAAACCCAATAACAGTTTTTGCTCGACCTGGGAATCGAACCCAAGACCTCTAGCGTAACAGTCGCGCTTAGGACCATTAGGCTAACGAGGCAGTTATAATACTGTAATACATTTCTGTTACTTAATGATTAACGCTCAACATTTTATTACCTACTAAATATTGAAAAACATACTGTAAGTACTGAGTTATTTTTAATTACGATTTGTTACTTACTTCCTAGAAATATTAAGAGAAATATGATTTAAATTAAATGACAAAAATAAGATGAATGAATGAAGCTAATGAAAATTAAATATTCAGGTTATTTGTTTATTTAAAGCAACTGGGCCCAAATAATTTACAGTATAATTAAAAATAATGAATACTCTTTGCCCCTTCTCTTTTTTTAAAAAAAACGTACAAAATACGTCAATACTGAAGAATATAGCATACTTTAATACATTTCTGTTATTTAATGATTAACGGTCAACATTTTATTACTTAATGTTGAAAGTTGGATATGTACTGTGTTATTTGTTACTCATAATTTCAATAATATTCATTAACATTAAACAAATAAATTCGGACACTAATTTAATAACAAATTGTTACTTACATGCTGGAAATATTATTATAAATCAGATTACGATTTAAAAAAAATATTGAATTAGAAAAAATAAAAAGTACTAAATACATTCATTTTGAAAAGAATTTAATTTCAAATTGTTACTTACGCCCTAGAAATTTGAATTTAAATTAATATAATAATAATTAATAATACATTTTTTTTAATTATAAATTTCGATATAAAAAATAATATATCTTAAACAAAATTAATTTAGTTAATAAAAATATATTATGTTCAAGTTACTTGTTTATTCAAAATATTCTTAAAAATAAAATGTCGAGTAGAGTTACAGTGATTACGTACTGCGTTCGATCCGAATCGGTAAAAATACGGAAATTAAAACTCGGACCGATTTCTGATATTGTTTTTCGCACTGCATCCGATCCGCATACGGATTTAGAGTGTAAAAATACCGAATTCGGATATTGCTTACCCCTTATCAGATCTCTGATACAAATCCAAGCTACTAATCAAAGATTTTGAACCGCAGCAATGCAAAACTATTACTAAAGCATTACATTACATCAGTATTACCACAGATTAAATAAGTACAGATACTTCTGCATAGAGAAAACCCAACACTTAACGCTATAATTACCTACAACACGTTCGTGCGTGAGAGAGAGAGATAGCAATAACGCGCGTCATACAACACAGCGCTAGGGCTATCTATGCTGAGAAATGATTACACAAAAGAATAGGTGACTATAAAGTATTATTGTGTAGTATTATTGTATGTACTGAAATATGTATTTTCTGTACACTACAAATTGCATTGCGAGGCTTAGACATTATTGAAGGCGCGAGTATCGTTTATTTTGTTGCGGTAGGTATAGTACACACAAGCGAGCGCGTGACAGCCGACTGGATTCGTTGCGCCCGGGCGCAGGCCAGCCGTAGGCACTTAAGAGAGTAACCTTGAACGAGTGACGGAGGCCTGGTATTACGGCTACTTTGGTCTCAATATTTCTTCCAAATTCCAAAATGGGAGACCCACGGATGACGAAAATCGGATCTAGTGCGCAAACTGCCTTACAAACAGCTGTATGACTACTTCGGAACGTATTTTCATGGATTCGGATCCGATGCCGTGCGGAACCGCTCTTACTGACATTGTATTAGCATCCATCAATATTATTAAAAAACGCTCTGACATTTATTTAATTACAATTTGCTACTTACTTTCTGGAAATATTACGAGAAATTAGATTGTAGTTTAAACACAAATATAAAAATAAAGTAGTTAGTGATAATTATTAATAATTAGTTCATTTGGTTATTCAAAGCAACTGGGCCCAAATGAGTCTATGCTCTTAAAAATAATAATTGTGAAATAGTGGAATAAAACGTTCCAACGTTTATTTGATTACAATGTATTACTTACATCCTGGAAATATTACGAGTAATAAGAATGTAATTTAAAAACAAAAATAAAATTATAATTTTATTTTAAAACCACCGATTTAAATAGTTTAGTGATTTAGTTAGTTTTTTTAGTTTGGTTTTCTATAGGACCAATTGGAAAGAAGGCATGCTCTTTCAAACAAAAAAAAAATTCAAGAGAGAATTTTAGACAAAATATAGCTATGTTTTCTAAATCAATATTATTGTGAAAACGTCCTGAAATTTATTTTATTACAATTATTTTGTTACTTACGCCCTAAAAATATTACGAGAAATTAGTTTGTAAGTCATAAACAAAAATAAGATGGTAATATAGTAAATGTAATTCTCCAGACCGATTCCGGCCACGGCGGCTAATCTAAATGCAGACTAGCCACGTACGCAGGAGATATTATAGTGCACAAGTGTGTGCGCAAATACAGGTGCACTCCCTCTCCCCTAACTCTCATAGCCCGATGGGACGACAATCCGACACGACCGGAGAGAGATCAGGCGCAGGACCAACGGCTTTACATGCTTTCTGAGACACGGGGGTGTCACACGGCCGTGTCGTGCCGACAAAATGAAAAAGAAAATAGGTTTGTTTATTCAAACGTTCTTAAAATTAAATGACAAGTAAATAGTGTTACTGATATTATATTAGTATCCATCAATATTGTTAAACAACGTTCTGATATTTATTTAATTACAATTTGATACTTACTTCCTGGAAATATTACGAGAAATTAGATTGTAATTCAAAACAAAAATAAGATCAATGAAGATATTGAAAATTTAAAAAAATAGATTATTTGTTTGTTTGATAATAAATTGTGACTTACAGACTGAAAACATAAAATGATTTATTATAATTTAAAAACAAAAATAAAATTATAATTTTAATTTAAAACCGCCGATTTAGATAACTATTCTATAGGACCAATAGGAAAGTAGGTAGGCTCTTTCAAACAAAAAAAAATTTCAAGAGATAATTTTAGACAAAATATAGCTACGTTTTCTAAATCAATATTATTGTGAAAACGTCCTGTTTATTTTATTACAATCATTTTGTTACTTACGCCCTGGAAATATCACGAGAAATTAGTTTGTAATTTATAAACAAAAATAAGATGGTAATATAGTAAATGTAATTCTCCAGACCGATTCCGGCCACGGCGGCTAATCTAAATGCAGACTAGCCACGTACGCAGGAGATATTATAGTGTACAAGTGTGTGCGCAAATACAGGTGCACTCCCTCTCCCCTAACTCTCATAGCCCGATGGGACGACAATCCGACACGACCGGAGAGAGATCAGGCGCAAGACCAACGGCTTTACATGCTTTCTGAGACACGGGGGTGTCACACGGCCGTGTCGTGCCGACAAAATGAAAAAGAAAATAGGTTTGTTTATTCAAACGTTCTTAAAATTAAATGACAAGTAAATAGTGTTACTGATATTATATTAGTATCCATCAATATTGTTAAACAACGTTCTGATATTTATTTAATTACAATTTGATACTTACTTCCTGGAAATATTACGAGAAATTAGATTGTAATTCAAAACAAAAATAAGATCAATGAAGATATTGAAAATTTAAAAAAATAGATTGTTTGTTTGTTTGATAATAAATTGTGACTTACAGGCTGAAAACATAAAATGATTTATTATAATTTAAAAACAAAAATAAAATTATAATTTTAATTTAAAACCGCCGATTTAGATAACTATTCTATAGGACCAATAGGAAAGTAGGTAGGCTCTTTCAAACAAAAAAAAATTTCAAGAGAGAATTTTAGACAAAATATAGCTATGTTTTCTAAATCAATATTATTATGAAAACGTCCTGTTTATTTTATTACAATTATTTTGTTACTTACGCCCTGGAAATATTACGAGAAATTAGTTTGTAATTCATAAACAAAAATAAGATGGTAATATAGTAAATGTAATTCTCCAGACCGATTCCGGCCACGGCGGCTAATCTAAATGCAGACTAGCCACGTACGCAGGAGATATTATAGTGCACAAGTGTGTGCGCAAACACAGGTGCACTCCCTCGTCCCTAACTCTCATAGCCCGATGGGACGACAATCCGACACGACCGGAGAGAGATCAGGCGCAGGACCAACGGCTTTACATGCTTTCTGAGACACGGGGGTGTCACACGGCCGTGTCGTGCCGACAAAATGAAAAAGAAAATAGGTTTGTTTATTCAAACGTTCTTAAAATTAAATGACAAGTAAATAGTGTTACTGATATTATATTAGTATCCATCAATATTGTTAAACAACGTTCTGATATTTATTTAATTACAATTTGATACTTACTTCCTGGAAATATTACGAGAAATTAGATTGTAATTCAAAACAAAAATAAGATCAATGAAGATATTGAAAATTTAAAAAAATAGATTATTTGTTTGTTTGATAATAAATTGTGACTTACAGGCTGAAAACATAAAATGATTTATTATAATTTAAAAACAAAAATAAAATTATAATTTTTATTTAAAACCGCCGATTTAGATAACTATTCTATAGGACCAATAGGAAAGTAGGTAGGCTCTTTCAAACAAAAAAAAATTTCAAGAGATAATTTTAGACAAAATATAGCTACGTTTTCTAAATCAATATTATTGTGAAAACGTCCTGTTTATTTTATTACAATTATTTTGTTACTTACGCCCTGGAAATATTACGAGAAATTAGTTTGTAATTCATAAACAAAAATAAGATGGTAATATAGTAAATGTAATTCTCCAGACCGATTCCGGCCACGGCGGCTAATCTAAATGCAGACTAGCCACGTACGCAGGAGATATTATAGTGCACAAGTGTGTGCGCAAACACAGGTGCACTCCCTCGTCCCTAACTCTCATAGCCCGATGGGACGACAATCCGACACGACCGGAGAGAGATCAGGCTCAGAACCAACGGCTTTACGTGCTTTCCGAGACACGAGGGTGTCAGACCCCCGTGTCGTGCCGACAAAATGAAAAAAAAAATTGGTTTGTTTATTCAAACGTTCTTAAAATTAAATGACTAGTAAATAGTGCTACTGATATTATATTAGTATCCATCAATATTGTTAAACAACGTTCTGATATTTATTTAATTACAATTTGATACTTACTTCCTGGAAATATTACGAGAAATTAGATTGTAATTCAAAACAAAAATAAGATCAATGAAGATATTGAAAATTTAAAAAAATAGATTATTTGTTTGTTTGATAATAAATTGTGACTTACAGGCTGAAAACATAAAATGATTTATTATAATTTAAAAACAAAAATAAAATTATAATTTTAATTTAAAACCGCCGATTTAGATAACTATTCTATAGGACCAATAGGAAAGTAGGTAGGCTCTTTCAAACAAAAAAAAATTTCAAGAGATAATTTTAGACAAAATATAGCTATGTTTTCTAAATCAATATTATTGTGAAAACGTCCTGTTTATTTTATTACAATTATTTTGTTACTTACGCCCTGGAAATATTACGAGAAATTAGTTTGTAATTCATAAACAAAAATAAGATGGTAATATAGTAAATGTAATTCTCCAGACCGATTCCGGCCACGGCGGCTAATCTAAATGCAGACTAGCCACGTACGCAGGAGATATTATAGTGCACAAGTGTGTGCGCAAACACAGGTGCACTCCCTCGTCCCTAACTCTCATAGCCCGATGGGACGACAATCCGACACGACCGGAGAGAGATCAGGCTCAGAACCAACGGCTTTACGTGCTTTCCGAGACACGAGGGTGTCAGACACCCGTGTCGTGCCGACAAAATGAAAAAAAAAATTGGTTTGTTTATTCAAACGTTCTTAAAATTAAATGACTAGTAAATAGTGCTACTGACATTGTATTAGTATCCATCAATATTGTTAAACAACGTTCTGATATTTATTTAATTACAATTTGATACTTACTTCCTGGAAATATTACGAGAAATTAGATTGTAATTCAAAACAAAAATAAGATCAATGAAGATATTGAAAATTTAAAAAAATAGATTATTTGTTTGTTTGATAATAAATTGTGACTTACAGGCTGAAAACATAAAATGATTTATTATAATTTAAAAACAAAAATAAAATTATAATTTTAATTTAAAACCGCCGATTTAGATAACTATTCTATAGGACCAATAGGAAAGTAGGTAGGCTCTTTCAAACAAAAAAAAATTTCAAGAGATAATTTTGGACAAAATATAGCTATGTTTTCTAAATCAATATTATTGTGAAAACGTCCTGTTTATTTTATTACAATTATTTTGTTACTTACGCCCTGGAAATATTACGAGAAATTAGTTTGTAATTCATAAACAAAAATAAGATGGTAATATAGTAAATGTAATTCTCCAGACCGATTCCGGCCACGGCGGCTAATCTAAATGCAGACTAGCCACGTACGCAGGAGATATTATAGTGCACAAGTGTGTGCGCAAACACAGGTGCACTCCCTCGTCCCTAACTCTCATAGCCCGATGGGACGACAATCCGACACGACCGGAGAGAGATCAGGCTCAGAACCAACGGAGTGTTACTGACATTGTATTAGTATCCATCAATATTGTTAAACAACGTTCTGATATTTATTTAATTACAATTTGATACTTACTTCCTGGAAATATTACAAGATATAAGATTTTAATTCAAAAACAAAAATGAGATAAATGAAGCTAATGAAAATTGAATATTTAAGTTATTTGTTTATTGAAGTCAACCGGGACCAAATCAGTTACGGTATTCTTAAAAACTAATGTATATTGAAGAAACAGGTATTCTGTAATACATTTCTGTTATTTAATGATTAACGCTCAACATTTTATTACTTATTGTTGAAAGTTGGATATGTACTGTGTTATCTATTACTCATAATTTCAATAATATTCATTAACATTGAACAAATAAATTCGGACACTAATTTAATAACTAATTGTTACTTACAGTCTGGAAATATTATTATAAATCAGATTACTAAATGATAAATTAGACAAAATGAAAGAAAAGAAAAATAGGTTTTATAGCCGGGGAACGGGTATAGTGAGACACTGGTGTTACGGAAAATACTGTATTTGTCAGCTAGATCACACAATCACTGAATTTACATAGTAAAACCCCATTTGGTGTCGTTGTTGGAATCAGCTGGGATCAAATAAGTCACGGTATTCTTAAAAATAATGTATATTGAAGAAAAAGGTACAATGCAATACATTTCTGTTATTTAATGATTAACGCTCAACATTTTATTACTTAATGTTGAAAGTTGGATATGTACTGTGTTATCTATTACTCAAAATTTCAATAATATTCATTAACATTGAACAAATAAATTCGGACACTAATTTAATAACAAATTGTTACTTACAGTCTGGAAATATTATTATAAAAAAACAGATTACTGAATAATAAATTAGACAAAATGAAAGAAAAGAAAAATAGGTTTTATAGCCGAGGAACGGGTATAGTGAGACACTGGTGTTAAGGAAAATACTGCATTTGTCAGCTAGATCACACAATCACTCAATTTACATAGTTGGATATGTACTGTGTTATCTATTACTCATAATTTCAATAATATTCATTAACATTAAACAAATAAATTCGGACACTAATTTAAAAACAAATTGTTACTTACAGTCTGGAAATATATTATTATAAATCAGATTACGATTAAAAAAAAATATAAATTAAATAAAATGAAAGAAAAAAAATTGATCTGTTTATTCAAACGTTCTTAAAATTAAATGTCAAGTAAATAGTGTTACTGACATTGTATTAGTATCCATCAATATTGTTAAACAACGTTCTGATATTTATTTAATTACAATTTGTTACTTACTTCCTGAAAATATTACGAGAAATTAGATTGTAATTCAAAACAAAAATAAGTTCAATGTAACTAATGAAAATTAAATAGGTTATTTGTTTATTGAAATCAACTGGGACCAAATAAGTCACGGTATTCTTAAAAATAATGTATAATAATATTGAAGAAAAAGGTATGCTGTAATACATTTCTGTTATTTCATGATTATAACGCTCAACATTTTATTACTTAATATTGAAAGTTTGATATGTACTGTGTTATCTATTACTCATAATTTTAATAAAATCCATTAATATTAAACGAATTGATTGGGACACTAATTTAATAACAAATTGTTACTTACAGACTGGAAATATGAATGTAAATCAGATTACGGTTTAAAAAAAATATAAATTAGATAAAATGAAAGGAAAACATTAGATCTGTTTATTCAAACGTTCTTAAAATTAAATGTCACATAAATAGTATTACTGACATTGTATTAGTATCCATCAATATTGTTAAACAACGTTCTGATATTTATTTAATTACAATTTGAAACTTACTTCCTGAAAATATTACGAGAAATTAGATGGTAATTCAAAACAAAAATAAGATCAATGTAATTAATGAAAATTAAATAGGTTATTTGTTTATTGAAATCAACAGGGACCAAATAAGTCACGGTATTCTTAATAATAATGTATAATTGAATAATATGGTATACTGTAGTACATTTCTGTTATTTCATGACTAACGGTCAACATTTCAAAAATAAGATGGATGAATGAAACTAATGAAAATTAAATATTCCGGTTATTTGTTTATCGAATTGAAATAAAAATATGAATGAAAATCAGATTACTATAAACAAAATAATAACTTAGACAAAATGAAGGGAAAAAAAATAGGTTTGTTTATTCCAACGTTCTTAAAATTTAATGTCAAGTAAATAGTGTTACTGACATTGTATTAGTATCCATCAATATTGTTAAACAACGTTCTGATATTTATTTAATTACAATTTGATACTTACTTCCTGGAAATATTACAAGATATAAGATTTTAATTCAAAAACAAAAATGAGATAAATGAAGCTAATGAAAATTGAATATTTAAGTTATTTGTTTATTGAAGTCAACCGGGACCAAATCAGTTACGGTATTCTTAAAAACTAATGTATATTGAAGAAACAGGTATTCTGTAATACATTTCTGTTATTTAATGATTAACGGTCAACATTTTATCACTTATTGTTGAAAGTTGGATATGTAATGTGTTATCTATTACTCATAATTTCAATAATATTTATTAACATTGAACAAATATATTCGGACACTAATTTAATAACAAATTGTTACTTACAGGCTTGAAATATGAATATAAACAAGATTACGGTTAAAAAAAAAACAGAAAATGAAAGAAAAAAATTATATTTGTTTATTCGAACGAACACAGTACATATCCAACTTTCAACAATAAGTAATAAATACTTATTGTTGAAAGTTGGATATGTACTGTGTTATCTATTACTCATAATTTCAATAATATTCATTAACATTGAACAAATAAATTCGGACACTAATTTAATAACAAATTGTTACTTACAGTCTGGAAATATTATTATAAATCAGATTACTAAATGATAAATTAGACAAAATGAAGGAAAAGAAGAATAGGTTTTATAGCCGGGGAACAGGTATAGTGAGACACTGGTGTTACGGAAAATACTGTATTTGTCAGCTAGATCCCACAATCACTCAATTTACATAGCAAAACCCCATTTGGTCTCGCGAGCTCACAGTGGGTAGGTACACTTCTTAACGTTATGCATAGAACAGCTAACTAATAAAAACCATAGTCACCGTACTCTCTAGAGCTTGCGCGAACGCCCTCCTACAGGCGTCCGGGTAACTGTCTGGGTTGCCACTTTATACACACGCTATAGTTTGTTTATTATAGTTTATCTATTAAATAGTGTTACTGACATTGTATTAGTATCCATCAATATTGTATAACAACGTTCTGATATTTATTTAATTACAATTGTTTACTTACAATCTGAAAATATTACGAGAAATAAGATTTTTATTCAAAAACAAAAATGAGATGAATGAATGAAGCTACTGAAAATTGAATATTCAGGTTATTTGTTCATTGAAATCAACTGGGACCAAATAAGTCACGGTATTCTTAAAAACTAATGTATATTGAAGAATAAGGTATAATGCAATACATTTCTGTTATTTAATGATTAACGTTCAACATTTTATCACTTCTGACCTTTTAAAGGGTCAGAAATAATAATGCAGTACTCCTTCAGATAATCACTTTATTCTTCCACACTTTTACATTACACGTCTTGTCTGTACTAGACATCAGAACCGAATGCTTGTGTTCGCACTGTCAACGTTTGTAGGTGAATATCGGAATGAATGTAGGAATGAATGTCGGAATGAACGGCGAAGTGAAGTGTTGAAACGAATGACCAACAAGTCAATACACCACCATGTGACGTGCGAACACATACATTTAATTACAATATAGTTATAATTATACGGATAATATTTAGGTAAGTATGTTAATAAAAGCTAAAAATTGTTACTTACAGTCTGGAAATATTATTATAAATCAGATTACTAAATAATAAATTAGACAAAATGAAAGAAAAGAAAAATAGGTTTTATAGCCGGGGAACGGGTATAGTGAGACACTGGTGTTACGGAAAATACTGTATTTGTCAGCTAGATCCCACAATCACTCAATTTACATAGCAAAACCCCATTTGGTCTCGCGAGCTCACAGTGGGTAGGTACACTTCTTAACGTTACGCATAGAACAGCTAACTAAAAACCATAGTCACCGTACTCTCTAGAGCTTGCGCGATCGCCCTCTTATAGGTGTCCGGGTAACTGTCTGGGTTGCCACTTTATACACAAGCCATAGTTTGTTTATTATAGTTTGTCTATTAAATAGTGTTACTGACATTGTGTTAGTATCCATCAATATTGCTAAATAACGTTCTGATATTTATTTAATTACAATTGTTTACTTACAGTCTGAAAATATTACGAGAAATAAGATTTTTATTCAAAAACAAAAATGAGATGAATGAATGAAGCTACTGAAAATTGAATATTCAGGTTATTTGTTCATTGAAATCAACTGGGACCAAATAAGTCACGGTATTCTTAAAAACTAATGTATATTGAAGAATAAGGTATAATGCAATACATTTCTGTTATTTAATGATTAACATTCAACATTTTATCACTTATTGTTGAAAGTTGGATATGTACTGTGTTATCTATTACTCATAATTTCAATAATATTCATTAACATTAAACAAATTAATTCGGACACTAATTTAATAACAAATTGTTACCTACATTCTGGAAATATTATTATAAATCAGATTACTGAATAATAAATTAGACAATCCTACTACTATTATAAAGGCGAAAGTTTGTATGTATGGATGTATGGATGTATGGATGTATGGATGTTTGTTACTCTTTCACGCTTAAACGGCTGAATGGATCTGGATGAAATTTGGCACAAAGATAGATTATAGTCTGGAATAACACATAGGCTACTTTTTATCCCGGGAAAATGTACGGTACCCGTAGGATAACACATCAACTGTGACGCGGACGAAGTCGCGGGCAGAAGCTAGTATGAATATAAACAAGATTACGGTTAAAAAAAAAAACAGAAAATGAAAGAAAAAAATTATATTTGTTTATTCGAACGTTCTTGAAATTTAATGTCAAGTAAATAGTGTCACTGACATTGTATTAGTATCCATCAATATTGTATAACAACGTTCTGATATTTGTTTAATTACAATTTGATACTTACTTCCTGGAAATATTACAAGAAATAAGATTTTAATTCAAAAACAAAAATGAGATGAATGAAGCTAATGAAAATTGAATATTTAAGTTATTTGTTCATTGAAATCAACTGGGACCAAATAAGTCACGGTATTCTTAAAAACTAATGTATATTGAAGAATAAGGTACAATGCAATACATTTCTGTTATTTAATGATTAACGTTCAACATTTTATCACTTATTGTTGAAAGTAAATAGTGTCACTGACATTGTATTAGTATCCATCAATATTGTATAACAACGTTCTGATATTTGTTTAATTACAATTTGATACTTACTTCCTGGAAATATTACAAGAAATAAGATTTTAATTCAAAAACAAAAATGAGATGAATGAAGCTAATGAAAATTGAATATTTAAGTTATTTGTTCATTGAAATCAACTGGGACCAAATAAGTCACGGTATTCTTAAAAACTAATGTATATTGAAGAATAAGGTACAATGCAATACATTTCTGTTATTTAATGATTAACGTTCAACATTTTATCACTTATTGTTGAAAGTTGGATATGTACTGTGTTATCTATTACTCATAATTTCAATAATATTTATTAACATTGAACAAATATATTCGGACACTAATTTAATAACAAATTGTTACTTACAGTCTGGAAATATTATTATAAATCAGATTACTGAATAATAAATTAGACAAAATGAAAGAAAAGAAGAATAGGTTTTATAGCCGGGGAACAGGTATAGTGAGACACTGGTGTTACGGAAAATACTGTATTTGTCAGCTAGATCACACAATCACTCAATTTACATAGTAAAACCCCATTTGGTGTCGTTGTTGGAATCAGCTGGGATCAAATAAGTCACGGTATTCTTAAAAATAATGTATATTGAAGAAAAAGGTACAATGCAATACATTTCTGTTAATTGATGATTAACGGTCAACATTTTATTACTTAATGTTGAAAGTTTAATATTTATAAAAAATAGATTTGTTTATTCGAACGTTCTTAAAATTTAATGTCAAGTAAATAGTGTCACTGACATTGTATTAGTATCCATCAATATTATTAAATAACGTTCTGATATTTATTTAATTACAATTTGATACTTACTTCCTGAAAATATTACAAGAAATAAGATTTTAATTCAAAAACAAAAATGAGATGAATGAAGCTAATGAAAATTGAATATTTAAGTTATTTGTTTATTGAAGTCAACCGGGACCAAATCAGTTACGGTATTCTTAAAAACTAATGTATATTGAAGAAACAGGTATTCTGTAATACATTTTTGTTATTTAATGATTAACGGTCAACATTTTATTACTTAATGTTGAAAGTTGGATATGTACTGTGTTATCTATTACTCATAATTTCAATAATATTCATTAACATTAAACAAATTAATTCGGACACTAATTTAATAACAAATTGTTACTTACAGTCTGGAAATATTATTATAAATCAGATTACTGAATAATAAATTAGACAAAATGAAAGAAAAGAAGAATAGGTTTTATAGCCGGGGAACAGGTATAGTGAGACACTGGTGTTACGGAAAATACTGTATTTGTCAGCTAGATCACACAATCACTCAATTTACATAGTAAAACCCCATTTGGTGTCGTTGTTGGAATCAGCTGGGATCAAATAAGTCACGGTATTCTTAAAAATAATGTATATTGAAGAAAAAGGTACAATGCAATACATTTCTGTTAATTGATGATTAACGGTCAACATTTTATTACTTAATGTTGAAAGTTTAATATTTATAAAAAATAGATTTGTTTATTCGAACGTTCTTAAAATTTAATGTCAAGTAAATAGTGTCACTGACATTGTATTAGTATCCATCAATATTATTAAATAACGTTCTGATATTTATTTAATTACAATTTGATACTTACTTCCTGAAAATATTACGAGAAATAAGATTTTAATTCAAAAACAAAAATGAGATGAATGAATGAAGCTAATGAAATTTAAATATTCAGGTTATTTGTTTACTGAAATCAACATAAAACAACAACCAAATAAGTTACGGTATTCTTAAAAATAAAATAATCTTTATGAAACTCAACAAATATTTATTTATTTATTCATTTTACTTTAATTAAAACGGTTACAGTTTTTACCAATTTTAATATTTAAGAAAATAATAAAAGCATAAGTCATCAGAATCGGGCCCGTTTTCATCACCGATTTGGTGACCGTCTCAACGCACACGACCGTCATTTTGTCGGTGACTTTCGAGGAGGGAGCTTTAATTACGGTCAAATTTTATAACGCCTACCTTTACTTGACAATGTTACCGTTAGTATTAAAACAACGTTAATCGATTTAACGTTATATAATATGTTACATTTTATCGTTAATCTTTACTAAGGTTAATTGTATATTAACGTTAATTTTATCGTTATTTTTAAACGATTGAACCTTGTAAGGTGGAAGTAGCGTAGGACGGAGGTGTGGCGGACCGCCCGCCTTAGCGTCGCGCTAATGTAGTGCCGAACAAAACGTTGCCTGATTCCTATGAGTGAGAATTATCATCATCATCTGCCTAGCCTTTTCCCAACATGTTGGGGTCGGCTTCCAGTCAAACCGGATGCAGCTGAATATCAGTATTTTACATGGAGCGACTGCCTATCAGACCTCCACAACCCAGTAATGGGTAATACGATACTCTTGGTAAGACTGGTTGTCAGACTTTCGGGCTTCTGACTAACAGTAACGACTGTCAAAGATCTACAAATGACAGCCGGGACCAACGGCTTTACGTGCTTTCCGAGGCACGGAGGAAACTCGCTATAGTAAATGGTCACCCATCCACAGACCAACCTCGGCAAGCGTGGCTTAACCCGGAAGATCGGTCTATGCGGCTGTAATTATTTAACCACGAGGTCCTCTTCTCCGTGAATGAGAATTATACAACAGTTATTTTTTATTTATTTGAAAACGTTGATAAGCCCTGGCTTTAAGTCATTACCCCAACGCCATCCTGGCCGCGTGCGCAGGCGCAGGCCGATGGGACTCCGTACTAATAGCGCACTGTATAGGCCTACACGCAAAAGCAAGTGCCTGAAATATTTTCATTGTTTTGTTTATTGTTATTATACTATTACTAACATAGGCTAAGAACATTGTTACTAACAAATTATGAAAGCAATTCTGAAATAAATTTTATTATCTATATATATGGGTAGGGGTAGGGGTAGGGTAGGGGTAGGGTAGGGGTAGGGTAGGGGTAGGGTAGGGGTAGGGTAGGGGTAGGGTAGGGGTAGGGTAGGGGTAGGGTAGGGGTAGGGTAGGGGTAGGGTAGGGGTAGGGTAGGGGTAGGGTAGGGGTAGGGTAGGGGTAGGGTAGGGGTAGGGTAGGGGTAGGGTAGGGGTAGGGTAGGGGTAGGGTAGGGGTAGGGTAGGGGTAGGGTAGGGGTAGGGTAGGGGTAGGGTAGGGGTAGGGTAGGGGTAGGGTAGGGGTAGGGTAGGGGTAGGGTAGGGGTAGGGTAGGGGTAGGGTAGGGGTAGGGTAGGGGTAGGGTAGGGGTAGGGTAGGGGTAGGGTAGGGGTAGGGTAGGGGTAGGGTAGGGGTAGGGTAGGGGTAGGGTAGGGGTAGGGTAGGGGTAGGGTAGGGGTAGGGTAGGGGTAGGGTAGGGGTAGGGTAGGGGTAGGGTAGGGGTAGGGTAGGGGTAGGGTAGGGGTAGGGTAGGGGTAGGGTAGGGGTAGGGTAGGGGTAGGGTAGGGGTAGGGTAGGGGTAGGGTAGGGGTAGGGTAGGGGTAGGGTAGGGGTAGGGTAGGGGTAGGGTAGGGGTAGGGTAGGGGTAGGGTAGGGGTAGGGTAGGGGTAGGGTAGGGGTAGGGTAGGGGTAGGGTAGGGGTAGGGTAGGGGTAGGGTAGGGGTAGGGTAGGGGTAGGGTAGGGGTAGGGTAGGGGTAGGGTAGGGGTAGGGTAGGGGTAGGGTAGGGGTAGGGTAGGGGTAGGGTAGGGGTAGGGTAGGGGTAGGGTAGGGGTAGGGTAGGGGTAGGGTAGGGGTAGGGTAGGGGTAGGGTAGGGGTAGGGTAGGGGTAGGGTAGGGGTAGGGTAGGGGTAGGGTAGGGGTAGGGTAGGGGTAGGGTAGGGGTAGGGTAGGGGTAGGGTAGGGGTAGGGTAGGGGTAGGGTAGGGGTAGGGTAGGGGTAGGGTAGGGGTAGGGTAGGGGTAGGGTAGGGGTAGGGTAGGGGTAGGGTAGGGGTAGGGTAGGGGTAGGGTAGGGGTAGGGTAGGGGTAGGGTAGGGGTAGGGTAGGGGTAGGGTAGGGGTAGGGTAGGGGTAGGGTAGGGGTAGGGTAGGGGTAGGGTAGGGGTAGGGTAGGGGTAGGGTAGGGGTAGGGTAGGGGTAGGGTAGGGGTAGGGTAGGGGTAGGGTAGGGGTAGGGTAGGGGTAGGGTAGGGGTAGGGTAGGGGTAGGGTAGGGGTAGGGTAGGGGTAGGGTAGGGGTAGGGTAGGGGTAGGGTAGGGGTAGGGTAGGGGTAGGGTAGGGGTAGGGTAGGGGTAGGGTAGGGGTAGGGTAGGGGTAGGGTAGGGGTAGGGTAGGGGTAGGGTAGGGGTAGGGTAGGGGTAGGGTAGGGGTAGGGTAGGGGTAGGGTAGGGGTAGGGTAGGGGTAGGGTAGGGGTAGGGTAGGGGTAGGGTAGGGGTAGGGTAGGGGTAGGGTAGGGGTAGGGTAGGGGTAGGGTAGGGGTAGGGTAGGGGTAGGGTAGGGGTAGGGTAGGGGTAGGGTAGGGGTAGGGTAGGGGTAGGGTAGGGGTAGGGTAGGGGTAGGGTAGGGGTAGGGTAGGGGTAGGGTAGGGGTAGGGTAGGGGTAGGGTAGGGGTAGGGTAGGGGTAGGGTAGGGGTAGGGTAGGGGTAGGGTAGGGGTAGGGTAGGGGTAGGGTAGGGGTAGGGTAGGGGTAGGGTAGGGGTAGGGTAGGGGTAGGGTAGGGGTAGGGTAGGGTAGGGTAGGGTAGGGGTAGGGTAGGGGTAGGGTAGGGGTAGGGTAGGGGTAGGGTAGGGGTAGGGTAGGGGTAGGGTAGGGGTAGGGTAGGGGTAGGGTAGGGGTAGGGTAGGGGGTAATATATATTTTTTTTTTGCGTAACGTATCTCGGGACCCTAGGGTCCCGGACCTTTGGAAGGCGTACGAGGAGCCGAAACCAACTCGCAGAGGCCCCTTACATGGCTTTACAATGAAATGGAACACCAGCCGACAATTGTCCCTGTTTGCACTATGCAAATGCACCCAAGGACAATCCCCGGCTGGCGCAGGACTATTGCAGAATATGGAAACAAAGAACAGGGCTATGGGTTTGGGTGGCTTAAATATACTAGATTCCTGACACTATGGAAGGACTATGGCCCCTGCCAATCAATGTTTTTATGACACAGATCAAATGGCAGGGGGTGACTAGCACACTCGATAAATGGGCCCCCTCAAACGGCCGCTAGCACGTAGTGACGTAGCGACAAGAGGGCAACACAGACTGAGGTGCTTGAGGAGTGGAGAGTTATTTCAAGGCTATCAGGACAATCTCGGAAGTACGGTCAAGATCCCTACCAGCACCTTAGTGAAACACTTCCTTCCCCCGAACACGAATGCTCTTGCGAATCTCCGCTTATTATTATTATTATTACATATTTAGCAAGCTTAGTCGTTCAAAACTAATGTTATTTTCATTTGTTATTTCATGTTATTTCATTCAATTTGTTAAATTCGTTTGATTATATATTTTTTAATCCATTAACGTTATTTTAATATTAACGATAACTCTCTAAATCTAAAACAAAGGTAATTTTATAAAGTTTTACCGGTATTTAAAGCTCTGCGTAAATCAACACAATATTATTCACTTACTTAAATCACAGACGATTAATTTAGAATACCTTTATTTACCATTTATTATAAATAAATAAATAAATAAGACTTTTAATTCATATGCACTTTCTAAGTTTATCTTGGACATCACTGTCATCAGTAACCATGTCAGAGGCCCTTGAGGCGGTTTAGAAACTCTGACACTAGGGTGTTTAAACAACGTTCTGATAAATCAATATTATTGTGAAAACGTCCTGTTTATTTTATTACAATCATTTTGTTACTTACGCCCTGGAAATATCACGAGAAATTAGTTTGTAATTCATAAACAAAAATAAGATGGTAATATAGTAAATGTAATTCTCCAGACCGATTCCGGCCACGGCGGCTAATCTAAATGCAGACTAGCCACGTACGCAGGAGATATTATAGTGTACAAGTGTGTGCGCAAATACAGGTGCACTCCCTCTCCCCTAACTCTCATAGCCCGATGGGACGACAATCCGACACGACCGGAGAGAGATCAGGGGCAGGACCAACGGCTTTACATGCTTTCTGAGACACGGGGGTGTCACACGGCCGTGTCGTGCCGACAAAATGAAAAAGAAAATAGGTTTGTTTATTCAAACGTTCTTAAAATTAAATGACAAGTAAATAGTGTTACTGATATTATATTAGTATCCATCAATATTGTTAAACAACGTTCTGATATTTATTTAATTACAATTTGATACTTACTTCCTGGAAATATTACGAGAAATTAGATTGTAATTCAAAACAAAAATAAGATCAATGAAGATATTGAAAATTAAAAAAAATAGATTATTTGTTTGTTTGATAATAAATTGTGACTTACAGGCTGAAAACATAAAATGATTTATTATAATTTAAAAACAAAAATAAAATTATAATTTTAATTTAAAACCGCCGATTTAGATAACTATTCTATAGGACCAATAGGAAAGTAGGTAGGCTCTTTCAAACAAAAAAAAATTTTCAAGAGATAATTTTAGACAAAATATAGCTATGTTTTCTAAATCAATATTATTGTGAAAACGTCCTGTTTATTTTATTACAATTATTTTGTTACTTACGCCCTGGAAATATTACGAGAAATTAGTTTGTAATTCATAAACAAAAATAAGATGGTAATATAGTAAATGTAATTCTCCAGGCCGATTCCGGCCACGGCGGCTAACCTTAATGCAGACTAGCCACGTCCGCAGGAGATATTATAGTGCACAAGTGTGTGCGCAAACACAGGCGCACTCCCTCTTCCCTAATTCTCATAGCCCGATGGGACGGCAATCCGACACGACCGGAGAGAGATCAGGCGCAGGACCAATGGCTTTACGTGCTTTCCGAGGCACGGGGGTGTCACACCACCAACTTCCAAACTCCGGGCTGCTACTGAGAAATTCCTAATGGAAATACCCAATAACACTTTTTGCCGGCCTGGGAATCGAACCCGGGACCCCTTGCTCAGCAGTCGCGCTTGCGACCACGAGACCAACGGGGCAGTCAATGTCAGTGTTAGACCTTACTGCCCACACGATAAGAAGAAAAATCGTAAACATAACATTTAGCTTACAGCACGAGTTATTACGAAAACACAAAATAGGACGAATAGAATCTTCATTGTGGCCTGCAAAGCAGAAAAGAGAAACATTATATTATTATCATTACATTATAAGAATAAATAAATAATAAATAAATAAATAAATATCTTGGGACAACTCACACACGGCTATAATTATGATCCCAAACTAAGCAGAGCTTGTGTTATGGTAACCAGACAACTGATATACATACTTATATAATTTATAAATACATTAATATTATAGATAGATCACACCCAGACACAGAACTAACAATCATGCTCATCACACAAAGTTTGTCCTGGGTGGGAATCGAACCCACGACCTCCGGCTTAGCAGTCAGGGCCGCTAACCACTAGGCCAACAGGCCCGTGGAATCGTAATTGAAAATCAAAATTTGATTTGATTTGATTTGAAAAAAAAAACCGGCCAAGTGCGAGTCGAACTCGCACACGAAGGGTACCGTACCATTTTCTATAAAAACGGCAAAAAAATCACGTTTGTTATTTCGGAGCCCCCCTTAAATATTTGTGTTTATTTTAAATTTAATAATTTATTTGTAAAGTAAATATATAACAAAATATTGTGTGAATATTTCAAGCGTTTACTTGTTGCCGTTATCGATATTCAGCAAAAAAGAAGTAAAAAAAAAGTCAAAGTCAAATCATTTATTTCAATTTTTTTTTTTTTGACGGGCCTGTTGGTCTATTGGTTAGTGGCCCTGACTGCTAAGCCGGAGGTCGTGGGTTCGATTCCCACCCAGGACAAACTTTGTGTGATGAGCATGATTGTTTGTTCTGTGTCTGGGTGTGATTTATCTATAATATGTATGTATTTATAAATTATATAAGTATGTATATCAGTTTGTCTGGTTACCATAACACAAGCTCTGCTTAGCTTGGGATCAGATAGCCGTGTGTGAGTTGTCCCAAGATATTTATTTATTTAATTAGACCATCAAAAGGCACTTTTGAACGAGCAAAAAAATCACGTTTGTTGTATGGGAGCCCCCTTTAATATTCAATATATTCTGTATTTTAGTACCATCATCACGCCTGTATTCCCCGAAGGGTTAGGCAGAGGTGTACCAATCTACACCCACAGTTCGCCGGTATATTTAGGTCCCATGTAATAGGGGGCGAGCCTATTGCCATTAACCGGACACAAATTCTAACTCCGAGCTGCTACTGAGAATTTCATTGAAAAACCCAATAACACTTTTTGCTCGACCTGGGAATCGAACCCAAGACCTCTAGCGTAGCAACCGCGCTTAGGATCACCAGGCTAACGAGGCAGTTTTTTTTTATCTAGCTTGAAATGTAGGTTATTTGAATTACGTATAACCGTGGGAAACTTAAGGACTTTGGCAATCTATGCAGATGAAGTCACAGGTAGAATTATTATAATTACAGTATAACCTCGATTATCCGAACTCAGTACCGAGTCTAGTTCGGATAATCAAAAATTCGGATAATCAATATGTGGGTTTTTTGTGACGAGATCAAACAAAAACAACACCTTTTCACCTAAAAAATGTACAGCCTATTAAAATTTAATACATATATAAAACACCTAAAAAAAGCCAAATGCGTTTCTTATAAAACAGTCAATTTTTAATTGACGAACAACTGCAATGCATTTTCACTAGCAAATTCTCGCGAATGTTCGGATAATTGAGGGTTCGGATAATCTAAGTCAGCGTTTGGATAATTGAGGGTTCGGTTAATAGAGGGTTCGGTTAATTGAGTGTTCGGTTAATTGAGTGTTCGGTTAATTGAGTGTTCGGTTTATCGAGGTTCTACTATATGGTCAAAAATAATATTTAGAAATATGTACTTACTTCCGTATCTTGCAATAAAGTTATGACTTTATTTTCACAATAATCCAATAAGAAATATAATTCGATAGTTGATAGGCAAATTATTTTTGAAACAATAAAAAAGCTATTCAATATAAATCAATTCAATCAAGTATAAAAACCGGCCAAGTTGGAGTCGGACTGGCGCATGAAGGGTTCCGTACCATTTTGTATAAAAACGGCAAAAAAGTCTCGTTTGTTGTAAGAGATTAAATATTTGTTTTATTTAAATTTAATTATTTTTAAAGTGGATATATATGACATACAGACGGACAGCGAAGTCTAAGTAATAGGGTCCCGTTTTACGGAACCCTAAAAATCTGTGCGTTCGTTTTGCAAACACACGGAAATGACTCGAACGATTTGAATTTTTAAAATTATTTTCTAAGGCCGTTTTCACATTAGGACGTTAGCAGCGCGACAGTAGCGCGGCAGAAGTACATTCCTTCACATTACAAGAACAGATCAAAGTTTAGGTCAGTATGACGCACTTCATTTTAAAAATAGATGCTGTGGGCCACAGCTCTTCTGTTTTTGAAGTGAAAACTTTTTTTGGAATGGGTAAAAAATGTTAAACTCGCGTCAGGAGATTTCTTACAGAATAAGTCGGCTAATCGAAAATCTTACGAATTTATCGTCTTTAGCGTTTTCACTTCTGCCGGCACTCCCGGAGTGCAACCCGTCGTTTTTTTGTTTGCAATATTGCTGTTTATTACTAAAATATTAATATTTTTACTTTTTTTTTAAATGAAATTCTGACGGGGCGACCGTCGCGCGACAGCCGCGCTGCTAAAGTCGCCTAAATGTGAAAGCGACCTAAAGGGACGAATGTACCAAGAGTGAGGGAGAGAGAAGCCTTTTTTTTAAGACGGGAAGTCATCAAATAACTTCCCCCGCCCTGGGCGGGGCGGGAGGGAGAGTCAGACTTTTACTGACTAAAACCCGTCTATGTTCCTTCATGTGCCCTTTGCGTTCCGGGGGCGCGGTATCTCTTTCGAACAACCCGCAGCCTCCGGCAGGCATCGGCCCTCAGTGGCCCCTTCCAAGTTTGCTGACATCTATTTGAGGCGCGCGTGGAACACGAACGCGCCGTCGACATGGTCTGCTACTCGCTACTTAGTTAACGTACGGACGGTGAGCTACTCATTGCCCACCGCCCACAGACCCGCGTCTACGGTGGCAGAGAGAGGCCATGAATTAAGATGGCGCAGGACAATCAAAAAGACATGTTTTAAATAAATTAAATTAAGAGATTATTTAAGATGTTATACTCTGACCCCACATAATTATTATTATACACTGATATTACATATTATATTATTATATAATATGATATTATTATACACTGCAGTGGACCAATGACTGAAAGCAAGCCGTAATCATTAGACTATTGATATAAATGGCCTAACCCCGTGATTAACACGCCCGCCTCTCATGCACGAGGTTGTGGGTTCTCAACCGGGCACGGGCAAGTACCAATGTGACTTTTTCTAATTCATAAATGTACTTTCCAAGTTTATCTTGGACATCACTGACATCAATAACCATGTCAGAGGCCCTTGAGGCGGTTTAAACTCTGTCACTAGGGTGTGTGGGGTCGTTAGACCTTACTGCCCACGCAAGAGTGGCTTAATGATTACGGCCTTTTAAATCAATGGTCTAATGATTACAGCCTTTTATATCAATGGTCTAATGATTACAGCCTTTTATATCAATGGTCTAATGATTACGGCCTTTTATATCAATGGTCTAATCATTATGGCTACTACTGAACCCGTTAACGGCCACTAGGGGGCGCAGCGGCTGGGGTAGGCATGGTGTATATGTAGATGTACTGTGGTTAGGTGCCATAGCTGTAGTAACTGGGGTAGCCCCACGGGTAGGCGGGGTAGAGCACTGGTTGCGCAAGCGCTACCACCGCGTATAACGTCATCTGGAAATAGTAAAATTAAAAAAATAAAAATATACCATCACGCCAGCATTCCACGAAGGGTTAGGCAGAGGTGTACCAATGTACACCTACAGTTCGCCGGTATATTTAGGTCCTATGTAATAGGGGGCGAGCCTATTATAAATGCAAAAAAAAAATTAAGTCTCTAGAATTCACCCAATATAACACTGCTGTTGTATGAACTGCATCTCACACTTGACTATATAATATACAAGGTGTTGATTTACATCCTCGTCAAATTTTAGGAGCTTGTCATAGAGAAAAAGAAGTAATCAAATATAATTACGATACCTGGCCAATATTTAATAAATGCTTGTTTTTTTAGTTGCAACTACCAAAAAACAGTATTCCAGAATACTCCTCTTGCAAAAATCAGCATCGCCTAGTTGCGTATGTGGTAGGCAGAGTTGTCGCGCGGCTATATCAATGCGTGCATAGCGCCTAAACCCTCTGGCAAGATGGCTAGTTCGAATTGGAAAGTCACGTCAAAAAATATAAATTTTAAAACAAATTTATTTTATTATTGATTCGTGTTAAGAATCACGAGCATAGTTAACTCCTTGAATTTGACGAGGATGCAAATCAACGCCTTGTATATAAATTGTTACTTACTCTGAAATGATTGAGAGACATTAGATTAAAATTTCAAAAAGAAGCCTTTTTCACAATTAAACATAACATCTTCTGATATAAACCACTCAATCATCTGCTTAACCTTTTCCCAACCATGTTGGGGTCGGCTTCCAGTCTAACTGGATGCAGCTGAATACCAGTGTAGTACATGAAGCGACTGCTTATCGGACCTCCACAACGCAGTAACTGGGAAACACGATACCTCTTGGTTAAACTGGTTGTCAGACTTCTTGGCTTCTGACTATCCGTAACGACTGAGGCACGGGGGTGTCACACCACCAACGACCAAACTCTGGGCTGCTATTGAGAAATTCTTAATGGAAAAACCCAATAACACTTTTTGCCCGACCTGGGAATTGAACCCAGGACCCCTCGCTTAACAGTCGCGCTTGCGACCACGACACCAACGGGGCAGTCACACTAAATAATATCTAATAAAAAATTACGAAAAAATCCTTTTTCTTTTAAGAAGACCCCTCCAAAAAAGAAATAGGATTTTTTAGCATTTTGTTTTCATTTAAAAACTTTATTTTATTTTTTGAAATTGTAACTTACGCCCTTTTTTTTATTGATGGGAAATAATCAAATAACGTCCCCCGCCCTGGGCGGGACGGGAGGGAGTGTCAGACTTTTACTATCTAAAACCCTGTTCCTTCATGTGCCCTTTGCGTTCCGGGGGCGCGGTATCTCTTTCGAACAACCCGCAGCCCCGGCAGGCATCGGCCCTCAGTGGCCCCTTCCAAGTTTGCTGACATCTCTTTGAGGCGCGCATGGAACACGAACGCGCCGTGGATACGGTCTGTCGTTAGTTAACGTACGGACGGTGAGCTACCCATTGCTCACCCTCACAACTTACGTGCTGCAAAAATATAATATAATAAGCATATAATGTTACAACCAAAAATACACGGGTACAAAGCTAAGAACGACTCCTTTTTATTATACACTAGCTTTTGCCCGCGACTTCGTCCGCGTGATTTAATCATTCCCGTTCCCGGGGGATTTCCGGGATGAAAACTATCCTATGTCCTTTCCCGGGTCCAAGACTATATTTCTGTACCAAATTTCATTGAAATCGGTTCAGTGGTTTAGGCGTGAAGAAGAGACAGACAGACAGAGTTACTTTCGCATTTATAATATTAGTACGGAAAAATACGGATGAACTAGGTTCCACAACTTCGTTCGCGTGAATGTTTATATTATCCCACGGTAACCTCAATTTTTTCCGGGATAAAAAGTATCCTATGTGTTATTCCACACTACAATCTAACTCAGTGCCAAATATCATGCAGATCCGTTCAGCCGTTTGAGCGTGAAGAAGAGACAAACATACACACAAACTTTCGCCTTTATAGGATGATAGGATTTCTGAAGCGAAAAATCTTAATGCACTACTTAAATAATAGTTTTTGAAATGTTACAAAATCAAAGTCAAAGTCAAAGCATTTATTTCAATTAGACCATTTACAGGCACTATTGAATTGTCAAGAAGTTACAGTTTAAAATCGAAGCTAGTTGCTCGCTCCAAAACGTAGATCTCTATGGAGAAGAACGGGCAAGAAACTCCATGGACACTCTTTACCTTCAATTTGATTTTTACAAAATCTTGGTTACAATAACTACTAATTGTTGCTTACGGCTTAAAAAAATAAAGTAATATTTGATTATTATGTTAAATAAAACAAATTAATGTGTGTCCTTAATTATTTACTAAATAGTTTTTTTTTTTTTTATGGACGGGAAATCATCAAATAACTTCCCCCGCCCTGGGCGGGGCTGGAGGGAGTGTCAGACTTTTACTGACTAAAACCCGTCTATGTTCCTTCATGTGCCCTTTGCGTTCCGGGGGCGCGGTATCTCTTTCGAACAACCCGCAGTACTAAATAGCTTGGGATCACGATTTTGCCCGCTTAAATATCGGTTTTTGGCATTGGGCGATTTTCCCGCAACTGTAATATAATATAAATACCATCACGCCTGTATTCCCCGAAGGGTTAGGCAGAGGCGTACCAATGTACACCCACAGTTCGCCGGTATATTTAGGTCCCATGTAATAGGGGGTGAGCCTATGCCATTAACCGGGCACAAATCCAAACTCCAAACTGCTACTGAGAATTTCATAGAAAAACCCAATAACACTTTTTGCTCGACCTGGGAATCGAACCCGGGACCCCTTGCACAGCAGTCGCACTTGCGACCACGAGACCAACGGGGCATTCGTTTTAATTTAATAAAAGCTGTTATTGTGGCTTTACGACAGACACTTTAATTGTATAGATTAATACTTACTCTGAAAATAAGGATTGAAGTTTAAAAATAATAAAAGAAGAAGAAGCCTTCTTCACATTGAATAATAACATTGACTCCAAGCCGATTCCGATCACGGCAGCTAATCTTAATGCAGACTAGCCACGTACGCAGGAGATATTATAGTGCACAAGAGTGTGCGCAAACAGGTGCACTCCGTGTTCCCTAACTCTCATAAAGTCAAAGTCAAAGTCAAATCATTTATTCCAATTAGACCATTATAAGGCACTTTCGGACGTCAATTAACTTAACTATTAAATCTAGTTGCCCATTCCAAGAGGTAGCTTCGTATGGAGAAGAACGGGCAAGAAACTCCATACATACTCTTTTTAAAAAATCGTATTACATCATGTTGTACATTTACATAAATTCCATAAAAAATATACTAGTGTCAAAACGATCTATCAACAATGAAAGTCACTCTTCTTCTTATCGTGTGGGCAGGAAGGTCTAACGACCCCACACACCCTAGTATCAGAGTTTCTAAACCGCCTCAAGGGCCTCTGACATGGTTACCGATGGCAGTGATGTCCAAGATAAACTCAGAAAGTACATATGAATTAGAAAAAGTCACATTGGTACTTGCCCGTGACCGGTTGCGAACCCGCAACCTCACTCATAGTACTACAATTATGTACTAAGTGCTATTACATACTACATAGTCCGATGGGACGGGAGTCCGACACAAACGGGGCACATCAGGCGCAGGACCAACAGCTTTACACCAACTTCCAAACTCCGGGCTGTTACTGAGACATTCCTAATCGGAAAACTCAATAACGCTTTTTGCCCGACCTGGGAATCGAACCTAGGACCCACGCTCAACGCGCCGTCGACTCGGTCTGTCGCTAAGTTAACGTACGGACGGCGAGCTACCCATTGTCTACGGTGGCTGGGAATCGTCTCGCGGCTCCCAACGTCCTGAGCGGCTCCCGCGGCGGCTGCTGGGACGAGAGACTCTTCACTCCCTCTCCCGTCCCGCCACCTCCTTTTCTAGCATTACAGCTTCGCAGAAGGAGGCGACTGCTTCCCATTCCCTCTCGCTCCGGACCATGGCCTGCACCAGGGCCGGACGCGAGTGGCATAAATTCTGTCACTAATTTAAAAACAAATTGTTACTTACGGACTGGAAAACTTAATAGAATAAATAAATATACCATCACGCCTGTATTCCCCGAAGGGTTAGGCAGAGGTGTACTGATGTACACCCACAGTTCGTCGGTATTGTATATTATTATAATTATAGAAAAAAATCATACTGCATTACTAATTATTACTTACGCTCTGGAAATGTTTAGATAAATTAGATTTAAATTAAAAAAATGACTCATTTAAGTATCTACTAACAAAGTATGACTCACGGAGTTACGGCCCTGAAAATATTCAATTTAAACAAATAAATAAGAAAAACGAAAGGCCTTCTTTATAATTGATAACATTATAGAAAATATAATAAAAAAATATATATATACCATCACGCCCGTATTCCCCGAAGGGTTAGGCAGAGGTGTACCAATGTACACCCACAGTTCACCGGTATTTTGTTTATTTTTTTTGTTATAATACATACAAGGTGCTGATTTGCGTCCTCGTCAAATCCAAGGAGTTAACTATGCTCGTGATTTTTAACACGAATCAGTAATAAAATAAATTGGTTTTGAAATTTATATTTTTTGGCGTGATTTTCGAATTCGAACTAACCATCTCGCCAGAGGGGTCAGGCGCTATGCACGTATTGATATAGCCGCGCGACAACTCTGCCTACTGCATACGCAACTGGGCGATTCTGATTTTTGCAAGAGGTGTATTCTGGAATACTGTTATTTGATAGTTGCAACAAGGTTGCAACTAAAAAAAACAAGTATTTATTAAATATTGAACAGGTATCGTAATTATATTTGATTAGGTACTTCTTTTTTTATGACAAGCTCCTAATATTTGACGAAGATGCAAATCAGCACCTTGTATATACCATCACACCTATATTTCCCGAAGGGTTAGGAAGAGGTGTACCAATGTACACCAGCAGTTTAGCAGAGAATTTTATACAAAAACCCAAAAGCACTTTTTGCTCGACCTGGGAATCGAACCCAAGACGTCTAGCGTAGCAGTCGCGCTTAGGACCAATAAGCTAACGAGGCAGTTATTATCATTTCATTATTAGCAAAATATCATACTGCATTACTAATTATTACATACGCTCCGGAAGTTTGAACATAAATTAGATTAAAAGTAAGAAATAACTAGGTGTTCGGTGTATAACTTCATAAACATCACAGAAATATAAAACTGTCTTAAACACCGTGTTGACAATTTTTTTAATAAAATGTCTTATTTAAGTATTTACTAACAAATAATTACTTACGGGGTTGTGGGCCTGAAAATATTCAAACACAACAGAAATAAATGAGAAACACGAAAGACCTTCTTCATAATTTGACTTTAGTTACTGCTCCGCTCCCGTGTGTCGTAGCGTGATGGTTTGTAGACTACTAGCTTTTGCCCGCGACTTCGTCCGCGTGGATTAATAGTTCCCGTTCCCGGGGGATTTCTGGGATGAAAACTATCCTATGTCCTTTCTCGGGTCCCAGACTATACCTATCTGTACCAAATTTCATTAAAATCGGTTCAGTGGTTTAGACGTGAAGAAGAGACAGACAGACAGACAGACAGAGTTACTTTCGCATTTATAATATTAGTACGGATGACACTCACAAATAACGTGGCTTTCTATGGGTAAAAGAATTTTCATAATCGGTTAAGTAGATCCAGAGTTTACCCCCTACATACAAACTTACAAACCTACAAACTTACAAACAAATGTTACCTCTTTATATTATTGGTATAGATAACATTATAGGTACACATAATTATACTTTTTTTTTTTTTTTTTTTTTTTTATAGACGGGAAATCATCAAATAACTTCCCCCGCCCTGGGCGGGGCGGGAGGGAGTGTCAGACTTTTACTGACTAAAACCCGTCTATGTTCCTTCATGTGCCCTTTGCGTTCCGGGGGCGCGGTATCTCTTTCGAACAACCCGCAGCCCCGGCAGGCATCGGCCCTCAGTGGCCCCATCCAATTTGCTGACATCTCTTTGAGGCGCGCGTGGAACACGGACGCGCCGTCGACACGGTCTGTCGCTAGTGAACGTACGGACGGTGAGCTACCCATTGCTCACCGTCCACAGACCCGCGTCTACGGTGGCCGGGAGTCGTCACGTGGCTCCCGACGCCCGGATCGTCTACCGCGGCGGCCGCTGGGACGGGGGACCCTCCTTTCCCTCTCCCGTCCCGCCGCCTCCTTCTCTAGCATTACAGCTTCGCAGAAGGAGGCGACTGCTTCCCATTCCCCCTCGCTCCGGACCATGGCCTGGACCAGTGCCGGACGCGAGAGGGCGCCGCCGCCGATGGCCGCCTCGAGGACTCGGCGGTGCTCAGCCCAAGCAGGGCACACCGCCAAAGTATGCTCCACCGTGTCCTCGGGGCGATCCTCACAACATAATTATACTATGCTTAACTTTTTATTAGTTTTATATTTTAGAATTATAATCCCAATAATATTCATAATTATTTCTTTGAACTATATTTTGTAACTTTGATATGTGACGAATTTTCTGTTACGCAAGATTTTCTAATTTATCAACAACATTATAAAAAAAAGATGGATGGATTGTGTGAAGAATAATATGAAAGAGAAGGGAGTCAGTGATAGCATGACGGTTGACAGGACGGCATGGAAGAAGAAAACGTGTTGCGCCGACCTCAAGTAACATGGGATAAGGGCAGGAAGATGATGATTAAAATTCTTTATACTTAATAGTTCATTTTTTGAAATAGTTACTTACGGATCAGCGGTCCTGAAATTTTGAAAAATGAAAATAAAATGTTAAAACGAATATTAGAAGAAAATAAAAGATGGCCTTCTATGTAATTTAAGACTATGTCTACTGTAATAAATAACATACCATCACGCCTGTATTCCCCGAAGGGTTAGGCAGAGGTGTACCAATATACAACCACAATTCGCCGGTATATTTAGGTCCCATGTAATAAGGGGCGAGCCTATTGCCATTATCCGGGCACTAATCCTAGCTCCGAGCTGCTACTAAGAGTTTCATAGACCTCAAGCGTAGCACTAGGCTACCAAGGTAGTTATACCGAAGTAGTTTTATTATGTTTTATCTAAATTATTACAAAATAAATCTCAATTTACTAATAATATATTATAAATAATACTAATATTATAAAGAGGTAACATTTGTTTGTAAGTTTGTATGTAGGGGGTAATCTCTGGATCTACTGGACCGATTTTGAAAATTCTTTTACCCATATAAAGCCACGTTATTTGTGAGTGTCATAGGCTATAAAACATCACGCTACAACACACGGGGGCGGAGCAGTAACTAAAAATGTAACGTAAAGCGGGTGAATGTTTGCTAGTTAATTTATAAATTGTTACTTACGCAGGCTCGGTGCTGAGAATATTCAGAGAAATAATAAAATGTTGAAACAAAAATTATAAACCTTCTTCATAATTTAAGAAACCGTTTAATAATTTACGGTTTTGTTTGCATTGTCACATTATCCCACGGGAACCGTACATTTTTCCGGTATAAAAGTATCCTATGTGTTATTCCACACTACAATCTATCTCAGTGCCAAATTTCTTCCAGATCCGTTCAGCCGTTTAAGCGTGAAAGAGTAACAAACATCCATCTAACCTATAACTTTCGTATTTATAATATTATAGTAGGATAATATACATAATTATACAGTAATAAATCATTGTATTTTGACCAATATTCATCTGATTTGATGCCCTATGGCCTTCCATTTTTATATTAACTGTACATAGTTTGTAATTTTATTATTATTATTTAAGTAAGTTTTATAATGTATTTTAAATAAATGTAGGCAAATAAAATACTGTAGATCATTATAAATATTAAAATCTTTATAATAAATTTAAAAATATATATAAAAAAAAAAACATTTTACAATTTTTTTTTTTTATCAATTTTAGTAAGTTTGATAGGTATTTCCTTCAGGCACTTTTTATTATTTTCCATCTAAATTAAAACAAAATAAATCTCAATTATTAACTTATAAATTATTTATTACTTACACAGGTTCAGTGCTGAGAATATTCAGAGAAGTAAGAAAAACAATAAAAAAATATATAAGCCTTCATAAGCCATTATTTAAAAAATCGTCTATTGTTTTATATCATTGTCATTTAAATATTATGATCTATCAAAAACAAAAGTCACTTAAAGTACTACAATACGTACTCAGTGCTACAAATTAGAAATGAAAGCTAAATTAATTATAATATTTAATGCCATATCGATGGCCCCACCGAATAAACGTGCAAGAGTTCTTACACGTTTTTTTTTTTTTCATTTTTCGTTTCTTTTGCCTATCCTGCACCTACTTAATTTTTTTTATGAATGTTAGGCTCAAAACACGCCTATTATAATAGTGAATTCCTTTATTCTAGGGAAATAATTAAATTTAAAATTATAGGAATAATAGTTTATGCTTTTATTACATGCTTTTTGAGTCGCCAAGTACACAAGAATAAACATGCTAAAACCTACAGACGTTTGAGAAGTTTTGTGATTGTTTTCGAATTTGGGTAATGTCTTCTTGCACGTTTATTCGTGTAGAAATGTATGCTTTCATTACTAATGTTTTACTCCACAAAATGGAAGTTTGAATATAAATAGATTATTAAAATTAAAGTATTGCATTGTCTCTTACTATAATATTTTTTTTTCTAACAATTGTGTTAAAGATTCAAACATTAATATTCTTTGCATATTAGTTTAAGTTTATAGCTAGTAATGGTAAATAAACAAATGTTTACGCGATAAATTCTATTGCAATTCTATTGTTTTGCGCAATATTATTCGATTATAATTGTTATTATAGTCAAATTGTTGTTTTGTAATTAAGTATAACAATGAGAAGGTATCGGGATGCTTCTAGTCGCTGCAAAAGGATATTAGAATTAGCGAATTGTCAACGAAATAAAGGTAAGAATCATCTTTAATATTAATTAGGTAAGTATAAATATTATCTAATATTTTAGCTAAGACCGATGAAAAATACTCCGCTGCTTTAAAGCTTATGTGACTGTTCGTCGGTGTATATTATATGATTTAAATGCAGTTTTTAATGACTTAAAAAAAGAAGGTTGCTTCTATTTACATGGGTGAAGATCTGATGGAGATCTCTGGATTTACACAGCGGTACTTTTCAATGGATTACTACAAATCACTCGTTTTTGCTGTAATAGCTTGTGTATGTGTTTTTTGTACCAATAAAAATGAAAAAATAAAAATAATATTATGGTGACCTTGAGCTAACGATGTGACAATCAAAAATCATTAAATAACTTCCCCCGCCCTTAGTGTCAGACTTTTACTGACAACCCATCTATGTTCCTTCATGTGTCCTTTGCGTTCCGAGGGCGCGGTATCTCTTTCGAACAACCCGCAGCCCCGGCAGGCATCGGCCCTCAGTAGCCCCTTCCAAGTTTGCTGACATCTCCGCGCGTGGAACACGAACGCGCCGTTGACACGGTCTGTCGTTAGTAAACGAACGGACGGTGAGCTACCCATTGCTCACCGCCCACAGACCCGCGTCTACGGTGGCCGGGAGTCGTCCCGGAGGTCCGTCCGCTGATCGGCAATTTGCCGCGGCAGCGGAGTTGCCCCCCGGCCTAGTGCCTCCGCGCGCCACTCGTGTAGGCGCGCGAGGACCAGCACCTCCAGTTTCGTCGATGCCTGCACTTTCTTTTTAGAGTTCCGTACCTACTAAAATAGTCACGGGATTCTATTATTCAGGAAAAATATAATCCAAAACCACTTACGACTACCAATGCCGTGGACCTCTCCAGGGCATTACCTCATACAATTTACTTCAGGTATAGTTTGGAAGACAAATTACGAGAGATGCAAATCATGATAAGGCCTAACTCAAGAAGGCGGCGTGGAGAACCTACAGATGATGCTGAAAGCTTAAAACTAGCGTACACTGGAATGTTACCTATACCACTTCCGTTATGTAAGGACTTGAAAATTTAAGTCTGTGTGATTCAAGAGCCAAACCATTATCAAAGTTTTTATAAAGATCTACTGCCATTGGAAAACTCCATCTCTGTCTCCAATGACAGCGAGGAAGAGGATTAGTGTTTCTAATATTGCGATTCATTATTATTTTCATTAAGAAGACTAGTACTTTGTGTTCACGTGGATAAATACATAATTATATTTTTTAATTCTATATATAGCCGTATTTTATTTCATCCTTTTACAAAATTATTTATATTATTAAGTATACCATGCATTAAAAAAGATGTATTACATAAATGAAAACTGATCTTATTAACACTAATATAAATGCATACGGTCTTTCTAATCTTATAATAGCCGAACAATGTACTGTAAACAAACGTGTAAATAGTTATAGCTGGGTTAAAAAATAAACTTAATATACGGAGAATAATAGTGTAACATTACAGTACGTTTTATCCGTTGTGTATTATTACACGAATAAACGTGTAATGATATATTGCTGTGACCTAGTCATGCATATTTCACAAGATTAAAAATATTAAATAGTTTTTCATGAATTTCCTGAATCTCATTGGTGTTGGAAAAAAAGTAAATATACAATTTCATAGCTTTTTTTCTTACCTATAATTCGATAATACATTATCTATACCTATTTACAATGAAATGAGCGTTATTGAAGTTTAAACGTTTTTAATTTTTACTGAAAAGTTGTCATTTTTCTCTTACACGTTTATTCGGTGGGGCCATCGAAATAGTGATTGGCTGGCACATTTTGAACGATTTCGGTTTTGGAACGATCTTCTTTTGTGAAAATTTTCTTCTCTTTTTTTTTCAAATAAATGGTCTCCAGACATAAGTCATATAAGTGAACTTTAAAGGGTCTAGCTTAATATATGGCCGTGTCGTGATGGCCCAGTGGTTAAGGCACCCGCCTCTCATGCACGAGGTTGTGGGTTCGCAACCGCCGGGCACGGGCAAGTACCAATGTGACATTTTCTAATTCATACGTACTTTCTAAGTTTATCTTGGACACCACTGACATCGGTAACCATGTCAGAGGCCCTTGAGGCGGTTTAGAAGCTCTGACACTAGGGTGTGTGGGAACGTGATTTGAAAAGCAAGTAAAACCGTTGGTCCTGTTCCTGATCTCTCCCTGATCGTGTCTGATTACACCTGTATTTGCGCAAACACTCATACACTAGAATATCTCCTGCGTCTCCATTAAAATTGGACGCCAAAATTCGGTATTATTATTACTTATCTGACTAAAGTCAGGTCAGTTTAAGACCCAACGGAAGGTTACCAAATTGACTATAAAAAAATTATACCAAAAAGACGTTCTCCTTTTGCAAGATGAAAGTACATACATACCATCACGCCTGTATTCCTCGAAGGGTTAGGCAAAGGTGTGCTAATGTACACCCATAGTTCGCCGGTATGTTCTTAAGTCCCATGTAATAGAGAACGAGCCTATTGCCATTAACCGGGAACAAGTCCAAACTCCGAGTTGCTACTAAGAATTTCATAAAATGAAATTCAATAGTAAACATAAGATGTGAGTTTATCATAACATACCTACCTATTAGCAATAGTAGTAAAGTAATAGTAAGTAAAGTTTGTAAGTCTTGTCACTGATTGATGGTAAAGGAAAATAGTTCGAGGAAAAGCTATTAATGCCGATAATTAATTAACGTGCCTACGTGAAAAGACTATTGCCCTAGAAAACTTTTCGCAATTATATTTACTAGCCTCTGGCCGCAACTTTGCCCGTTTTCTGCCGGGGCTGCGGGTTATTCGAAAGAGATACCGCGCCCCCGGAACGCAAAGGGCACATGAAGGAACATAGATGGGTTTTAGTCAGTAAAAGTCTGACACTCCCTCCCGCTCCGCCCAGGGCGGGGGAAGTTATTTCATGATTTCCCATACTTAAAAAAAAAACCCGTGTGGCTTTTTCAACCGCGTTAAGTTACATCTTTGGTTACTGCTCCACCTCGGTGGGTCGTTGCGTGATGTTATGTAGTATAGACTATTTCTCGTGAATCTGGCTATCATGTATAAAGATAATATTTCCAATCGACTGGTAGTTTCAGATATTTAAACAAATGAATATAAAATCTCTTAAACTTTAATATACATAGGTATATACACTCAGCGGCATGGAATGTGGCCCAAGCGTGTTATGTAGCTTATCATCAAAATTAAACTCAAAACAGCATTTTTTTTTTGTTATATATCTTAAATGTTTATTCGCATCCTTAATGCGAATGATTGATTAACAAAAAAAAGGGTTAACATTTAAAATTTAACAAAATTACCAAAAACGACATTAAGTTCAAGTTTAAAAACAATGTTTATGAATGAAATTTACAAAATAACGGTATGGTACTTAAAATTAATAGCGGGTATGTGCACCTCTGGCTCTGATGACCCCATGCATGTGATCAGGCATGCTATGGATTATGTTTTTAATGTCCACATGGGGTATTTCTTCTCAGGTGGCCAACTGAACGGGTTTCATCTGACTGATAGTCTCTGGAGGGTTAGAATTGGATCGGATGTGTCTTTAAAGCATGTCCTAGGCATGTTCTCTCGGATTCATGCCTGCGCTTCGTGCCAGCCACTCCAATTTTGTAATTCTCGCCTCCAATAGTTAATAATCCACGCAACGAACTGTGTGAGGTCGGACATTATCTTGCATTAAGATGAAATCTTACCATCGATGAATCCCACGAAAGGTTTAACATGTTCTTGGAAGAACTCTTCAATGTATTCCACTGCCGTTAGACGACCTGCAACTGCTACCAACTCTGTGCGTGCGTCTGAACAGATTCCTCCGCAAATCATAACAAATCCACCATGAAAACGGTCGATTTCCCTGGTAGTGATAGGCAGAAACATCTCTCTATGCCTTCTCTATCCACGTTCGCGGCCATCTGGACCTCTTAAGTCCACTTAGCATTCATCGGTCCACAGAACTTTAATGCATTGCTCGTGAGTCCAATTTACGTGTTTGCGATCGAACCAAAGTTGAGCTACGCGATGGTGCCTGGGCAGCTCTGAACCTCGAATTGGTCTTCGAGCACACAGATCCCGTTCCTCCATTCTTCTTCTTATTGTTCGCTTACTTACGTTGATCCCACTTGCCGTTTGTGGCCGCTGCTGTATTTAAACCGCAATAAAAAACCGATTTCTCAAAATTACGAGAGCGATAAATCGGTCATCTCGCGCTGATGTCCACCTAATACCACCACTTTCTGGTCTCCTTGTGTAAAGGCCTGTCTGGTCGTACCTTGTTAAGGCGTACCTGAGAGTTGGAAGAGGTAAATTTAAAGTTTCGGCAATCTCTAGCTGCGTTTGCCCCTTACTCCGAAGCAACACAGCCTGAGCAACTTGAGCTGAAGTTAGAGGCACTGTGATCCAATTTGGATGCATAAATGACTACAGATTAATTAAAAAATAAAATAATAAAGATTAAATGCACGACCATTTGAATATCGAGTTTTAACTCGCCCATGTTTAGTGCGTTCCGGTAACGAACTAACGTTAAGGGTCACAGAAATTAAACAAATTAACTTTTTTTTGTGCTCACTCTCTTAAATTAACAGAAACAAATGGCCTAACAATCTACCATTCGAAATTCTCATATGCGATATCAAAATCACTTATTATCGGTTTCTTTAAGTTTGGACCACATTCCGTGCCGCTGAGTGTATTAGTAAAGATTACAGCAAATACAACAAATTAAAAGTGATAAATTATGGATTCAATTTACTTAAAGTTAAGATAGGTATATCTTTGGAACTAAAGTTCGACTTGAGCAGCAACATTTGTATACAATTGTAAACTGTAATGGTTTTTCCAGTGGAGAAGTTTATAAGTTAGTTTAACGCAATTCCTTGCAACTAGTTCTAACTAAGTTATTAAAATGCAATGATTTAGGAATAAGAGAAATACATAATTTTATTTTACGTTAATTTTATTTAGGAAAACAACATACTATCACGCCTGTATTCCCCTAAGGGTTAGGCAGAGGTGTACCATGTATACCCACAGATCGCCGGTATTTTTAGGTCCCATGTAATAGGGAGCGAGCCTGTCGCTATTAACCGGGCACAAATCCAAAATTCAAGCTGCTCTTGAGAATTTTATAGAAAAACCCAATAACACTTTGCTCGACCTGGGAATTGAACCTAAGGCTTCTAGCGTAGTGGTGAGCTAGGCAACGGTTAAAGGCTAGCAAAAAAAATATATTTACATGAATTAGTTTAAAAAAAAATTAAACAAGTATAACACACATACACACTAACATACGCGGTTGGACTTGTAAAGCGCGAGGCGCGCATGCGGGCTCCCGCATGCGGCGCGCGTATCCTTCAGTTGGACATATGGGTTTTTTATCGTCGACGGTCCCAAGTAAATGTGTCAATAATATTTTATTTTATATAAGTTTACTGATCTTGTATGTGTCTTGCAGCTATATTATACAGTTTTTTTGTGTTAAATGACTTTGTTTCACTGGCTAGTAGCCTACACCATTACACAAGTAGTTTCAGGATAATATGACATTTATTCAATAGACAAATTGACACAGATTAAGAGCATTTTAAACTAGATGAACAAACTTACAAAATCTCGACATTTTCTTAATTAATCCAATTACTTATGGCATCACACACATTTCAATTTGGAACATTAACATCACCTGCCAGTAATAAAATTCACGTATTTCAATGAAATAACTCCGAAATAATTTCATATTTGAACGTTTCCCGTTGTATCGTTAAACGACTCTTGAAAATTGTGTGTAAACCGAATTCTCGTTTGTATTCGCTTTAGTTGTTTGAAATATTACTTTTACCGTTTAATATAAATAAAACGCTTCAAGTATTCCCTTTACAGTTTTTATTGTGTGAAAGCGATATGATTTATTTACTTTTTTGACACTTAATAAATTCACTGCCTCGTTAGCCTAGAGGTCTTAAGCGGGACTGCTACGCTAGAGGTCTTGAGTTCGAATTTCCGAGCCGAGCAAAGTGTTATTGGGTTTTTCTATGAAATCCTCAGTAACAGCTTGGAGTTAGGATGTGGTGTCCGATTAATGGCAATAGACTCGCCCCCTATTACATGGGACCTAAACATACCGGTGAACTGTGGGTATACATTGGTACACCTCTGCCTAACCCTTCGGGGAATACTTTTTTTTTTTTTTTTTTTAAAGATGGTAAAATCATCAAATGACCCCCCCCGTCCTGGGCGGGGCGGGAGGGAGTGTCAGACTTTTACTGACTAAAAACCATCTATGTTCCTTCATGTGCCCTTTGCGTTCCGGGGGCGCGGTATCTCTTTCGAACAACCCGCAGCCCCGGCAGGCCTTGGCCCTTAGTGGCCCCTTCCTTGTGCTGACACCTCTTTGCGCGGAACATGAACGCGCCGTCGACACGGTCTGTCGTTAAATAACGTACGGACGGTGAGCTACCCATTGCTCACCGTCCACAGACCGTGCCTACGGTGTCCGCCTGCGGGAGGCGCAATGGTGCCGTTATTGGCAATCCATTGCGCCGGCGGACGCGGCGTCAGCGGCGGCGGCGGGTGCGGCCACGGCAACGGTGGCGGCGGCAGCGGCGGCGGCGGCGGCGGCGGCGCGGGGCCCTCCCCCGGACCTGGCGGGTACGGCGCAGGCCTTGCCCCCAGCCCGGTGATCGGCCGGCCTGTTAGCCCCCGCACATACATCGCAGTGCGGCGGGGCATCACAAGCCGCGGCCTTGTGACCGGGCTGACCGCAGCGGAAACACAGGGCGCTGCGGTCCACCTCCGAGGCGCACCGACATGCCACGTGCTTCCCCACGTGGCAACGGTAGCACCTCAGGGGCCTGGGCTCGAGCAGGCGAACCCGCGCCGACACCCAGCCCACCAATAAGCGGCCCCCCCCAACAATGGCTTTAGCCGCCGTCACTGGGCAGCTGACCATAATGGTCTGCATGCCCGTGCGCTCTGGGCGGATGGTGCCTGCCCTGACCTCTTCGGCACGGCATCCACCCGCCCTGGTGACGGCGGCCACCACCTCCTCCGCGGAAACTGAGTCGTCCAGACCCATGATGCGCAGATCTGCGCATCTGGCGGGCCTGGACACCCGCACCTCGTCCGCGTTTAGGGACGCTCTAAGCTTCTCAGCTAGAGCGTCCGCGGACGGGCCGCTGGTGGCGCCGGGGATCTCCAGCATTCGGGCCCCAGTTGCGGTGACCCTTAGCTGGAGGCCAGTTATCCCTAGCTCGCCAAGGTTGATGGCCGCCTTGGCCCTGGTGAGCACCTGCGCATATGTCACGCCCCGCTTTTCCGCCTCCGGCTGTAGCGTGACCACTACAGCCGCGGATTTCGGGGCGCGAAGCCTGGCCGCGGCTTTGCGCTCACCACGTCGCCGCCGCTCCTCCGCCCGTCTGGTGGCCGCTCTGGCCGATCTGGCCGCCCTGCGCCCCCCCTCTCTTGCCCCGGCCACCTGCCATTCGGCTTCCGCGGCCGGAGGGTTGGAGCTAGGGGGCGGAGGGGGTGGAGGCGGCTGGGATGCCGCCTTGCCCCTCCTCGTGGGCGCATTTTGCGCCGGCACCGGCCTTGCCGGAGCCGGTTTCGCAGGGGTCGGCCCCGCCCTGCTGGGGGGCTGGCTACCCGGCCTCGGCGCAGACGCGGCGGCCGCATAAGAGGCCCGCCTGTCGCCCGCGGTCGTCCCGCTCGCCGCCAGTGGGGGACGCAACACGATGCCCTCCAGGACGGAAAACCGTGCCTGGAAGGCCGCCAGCTCCAGCTGAACCAGGTTCAGCACCTGGTCGTCCACTGGCTCGACTGGCTCGGCTCTCCGGCTCCCCGCCTTGGGCGCCTGGCGGGAGCCGGTCCCGCGGAGTTCGGGGAATACTGGCGTGATGAATGTTGTTGTAAACAAACTAATATTTGCACTCATAATCATAGTTTAGTGAGACTTCATTCCTTGTGAAAGTTCAAACAAAGTCAAGATTACTATAAATTTTCATAACATTCTCTTATATTTTAGTCTACCTTTCAGACGTGGAGATAGTAGATAAAGTACCTACTTATCTACCTAGCTCAAATGTACTCATTTTATTCCCAGTCAGGTCACATATTTTATGTAGCATCCACTTAGTATCATTTAACATCTCTTTCATCTGAGAAATAATATTTTTATTTAAATAAATAATATTTTGTTGACCTACGCCACATTTACTTGATAATATAGCTATTTATAGGATAGTAGCTGAGCTTAGTCCTGTCAAGCCAAGCCCACCCACAAAAATCCTAATTCATCATCATGATTATTATCAACCGAAAGACGTCCACTGCTGGACACGTAATGTAATTCTCCAGTCCAATTCCGGTCACGGCAGCTAATCTTAATGCAGACTAGCCACGTACGCAGGAGATATTAAAGTGCACAAGTGTGTGCGCAAACACAGGTGCACTCCCTCTTCCCTAACTCTCATAGCCCGATGGGACGGCAATCCGACACGACCGGAGAGAGATCAGGCGCAGGACACTGCTGGACATAGGCCTCCCCTAAAGACAGCCACAATGACCGGTCCTGCGCTGCCCGCATCCAGCGATTTCCCGCGACCTTTACTAAGAGACTAAGAGTTTGACCTTGACTAAGAGCTAAGTGTACTGCCACTTGAAAAAAAATTAAAATTAAATTAAATTAAAATATCTAATTAGTGACGGAAACTAAACCAATATGCGAAATTTATATTACACTAGCTTCTGCCCGCGACTTCGTCCGCGTCACAGTTGATGCGTTATCCTACGGGTACCGTACATTTTCCCGGGATAAAAAGTAGCCTATGTGTTATTCCAGACTATAATCTATCTTTGTGCCAAATTTCATCCAGATCCATTCAGCCGTTTAAGCGTGAAAGAGTAACAAACATCCATACATACATCCATACATACAAACTTTCGCCTTTATAATAGTAGTAGGATTACTGACCAGCAATAATGGTTAAGGTGACTCCGACTTATGCTAAAAATAGATTTAAAATCCGTCAGCTCGTAAATCAGCGAGTGAAAAATGGGAGAAGTATTTACATGTATTCTGGCAGAACTATATCGAGTTATTATTGATTGTAATAAATACGTCAAATCAAAGCATTTATTTCAATTAGACCATTTACAGGCACTTTTGAATTGTCAAGAAGTTACAGTTTAGAATTGAAGCTAGTTGCTCGTTCCAAAACGTAGGTCTCTATGGAGAAGAACGAGCAAGAAACTCCATGGACACTCTTTTCCTTCCATTTGGTTTTTACAAAGTCTTGGTTACAATATTCTTGTTGCTTCTATATGTGAAAACAATGAACGTGAATATAAAAAATAACAAAATTATAATAACGAAGTAAGACATGGCAGTTAAGAGATGACCAATCCCAACTGACAGCACCCGTTCACGAGTATGACGCGTGCATCAGCACCGTTTAGCTCAACCATCTTGAAGGGAACCAAACGATCCAACCCACGCGCCACCGTCAGCAAGACATTAAAGTGAGCATGACAAAGCTTTCAACTGCCATGCTCGTAATTTAAAACAATGAACAACTCCAAATTAATACAATGTGTTGGCCGGCTTCCAATATTTTAATATTACCGATTTAATTAAAATAATATTGAAGACCTAACCACAGTCGCCCTAGGCAATTTATTATGCGTAGGATTTTATAATAAATACAGTAGATGGGTACAATAAGTTAAAAATTTAATAACACATAAACATCTGCCACTTATTTCATTTGTTTGAAGAAATTTTAATGAAACGCTGGTTCTACACAGATTACAAAATAAATAACATTTTTTTCAATTTAAGATTTTAATTTCAAACAATTAGGTATGTTCTTAAGCAATTAGCGAAATCAACAACGTTACTACAAAAAAAATAAGTAAATATTTCAATTTAATAAATAAACTACAGGTAAATAAAAAGGTGAAAATATACGAATATACGGACCGGTAAAAACCGGTGTTAAATAACGTCTTTGGTTACGGTCCGCTCCTGTGTGCTGTATCGTGATGTTATATAGCCTTTTTTTTATAGATGGGAAATTATCAAATAACTTCCCTCGCCCTGGGCGGGACGGGAGGGAGTGTCAGGCTTTTACTGACTAAAACCCATGTTCCTTCATGTGCCCTTTGCGTTCCGGGGGCGCGGTATCTCTTTCGAACAACCCGCAGCCCCGGATGTTATATAGCCTAAGACACACAAATAACGTGGCTTTCTATTTGTAAAAAATAAAATTAACATCGGTTCAGTAGAACCAGAGATACTTACTTACGGCCAGTTTCTTCATCAACAACTAAAGTAACAAGTAAAAGTATTGACTTTTACTTGACTTTTGCTGGTATAACGGCTAATGTGTTTCTTCATTCGAGTTACAGCTAAAGTAAAAGTCAAATGAGTTGCCATCACACAAAAGTCGTAAATTCCCCAAAAAAAACGTGGGGAGCTTTTTTTACATGTGTAAAAAAAGCTCCCCACATTTTTTTTAGTAATACTGTTTTACTGTCACGTGGTTACAACTACCAGATGTTATAGTGAAACTGCTATGCTTAATGAAAAAACCGGTCAAGTGAGAATCGGACTTAAATATTTGTTTTATTTTAATTAAATTATTTATTTTCAAAGTGAAAAATATATAACTAAATATTCTATGAATATTTCAAGCGTCTACCTGTTGCCGTTATTAATATCGAGTAAAAACGAGCAAAAAAATCCGGGTTCCGTTTTACCCTTTGGGTACGGAACCCTAAAAAAGTATTCTGTTTCTTCATGTAATAGCAGGTAATAGGTAAGTATGTGCCTACCTACTGGTAAAATACGAACTGAAGTAAGGTGCTTACTCTACAGTGGTTGGCGCCAGTTTGTCATTCAACAATAAACTGAGGTATGCGACTGTTTCTATGGCATTCTGGTATCGAAACAAAATATCGGCGTCGTCCCATAAAAAATAATCCTTGTGATTATTAAATCTCGCTTATGCATCAAATAACTATTACTAATCGTCTAATGAACTTGAACTGTCACTGGCCGAAGATCTTGATGTCATTTTAATATTGTATTAATGTAATAAATAAAATCTAGGTTATTACTTAAATGCACAGTGATTAATATTAGCTAACAGGTCAAACAGGAATTTAATAAGTCTAACCTACAGCAGTACGGCATTGAAAACATGACAAATTGACAATTACTTTAGCTATTACAGCAGCTTTATGAGCAGTAACAGTTAGGGGTAAAAGTAACAGTAAAAGCAACAGCTACAATTGTGAAGAAACAAATTTAACCGTTACTTTGACTTTGTGCTATTACTTTGGCTGTTACTTTCGATGAAGAAACTGGCTGTTAGAGATTAGATTACAACTTTACAAACTTTACCTCTTTATATTATTAGCATAGAACTGTCATCGATACGCTAAGAACGAGCTAAATTAAGACAAGAAGAAAATAATTAAACCGTTGTTTAAAACAAGATTTTAATTCCAAAACTCTAACAACGTAACTAAACACCCGCAAGTAACAGTTTAAAAGATCCGTTTCCGTGTTTCCAAGATCTATCTAGTGCTAAGTACATTTAATCTAGACACGGAACTGTTACTCAAGTTCGGAATCGACAATTCTCGATCAATGTCACGACTTCTTCGCATTCCTTTAGTCGAGATAATCGATTCTTGTCCCGTCACTATTGGTTGTCGCTATGGTTTCTCGAACGAATAATATTATTAATGTGCATAAGAACACGTATGCTGTTGTTAGTTAAATGAAAACTTCTACTGTAGCGCCCCCGAGCTAGGCCTAGTAGTCCTGCCCTCCTAGCCAAGTCACAAACGATAAACGCAAACGCTGAGTAAGCTTGATTAGATCTTCAACTTTATGTGCTTGGTTTTAAGTTGAAGATCTAATGAAGATTGCATAGCGTTTTCGTTCGTTCCAGTCGCTAACGCTTAGAAATCTTTAATAGATTTTCAACTTAAGGCTCTTGGGTATTAAGTTGAAAATCTATTGGTACCTACCGAGCGTTTACGATTATCGTTTGTGACTTAGCTAGGGGGGCTGCTAAGATTGCGGAGTCTATTCGAAAAAGTCATTGCGATGCAGGAACGCAATAATGCCCTTTGCGTTCCTGCACCGCTATGACATTTTCGAAGGAACATGGACGGGTTCAAGTCTGTAGTCTGACATTCCCTTCCACTCCGTCCAGAGCGGAAAAATCGTTTGATGATTTCCCATCCTTAAAAAAGGCCCACTACTACTGCTGGCCTATTCTATAAAAAATCTCCCTCGGTGAATTGAGATAAAGCTAGCCCTAGTCGAGCAGCCGCAATCCTACCGATTCTAAGAATTGACAACTCACTTAAAGCTCACAAAAATTTGCCCAACAACATTTTTACAAAATAGCAGTAAAAGTGTCTGTAACAAAAAGGCACTTTCCTCAAAAGACTGTACAACACAGAGCAACAAAACTGCACTTCACTTTACCTCCATCAATATTTATACAAAATATTAAAACACTGTAACGGTAGTCGGTACTTCATTATCATTTGGTGCAGGTGCATCAGCATTCAAATAGGGATGCGGCGAAGAGATAGCGGGAACGTTACCACTACTACGGGCTCATTTACATGTACCCACGTCAGAATTCCGAAATTACGGCTATTGTAACGTCATTTTGGTGTATTTTGGGATTCTACGGCCCAGTTACCGTAATCGATATGGACATATACCATGACGCCTATATTCAAAGGGGCGTTAGGCAGAGGTTTACCATGTTTTTTTATACCATTGACGTTGCTAACAAGCTAACGGCCCGCCTGATATTAAGCGGTCACCCCTGCTTGATACCATAGACACTTGCAACACCAGAGGCATCAGTCGTGGGTTGCCGACCCCGTAAAAACCTCAAAACTCGTTTCTTGAAGAACCCCATGCTGTAGTCTCTTGTATGTATGTACACCCACAGTTCGCAGATATGTGTTTTTAGGCCCCATTGTAATACGGGGCAAGCCTATTGCTATTAACCGGGCACAAATAACTCTGAGCTGCTACTGAGAAGTTCATAGAAAAACCCAATAATAACACTATGCTCGAGCTGAGAATCGAGCGCAAGACCGCAGACAGCGTGTAGCAGTCTCACTTTTTTTTATAAAGCAGATAATTCATTTATTCATATTTCATGAAAAAGAAGCAATAAAGTCAGTCTGTATGTTCTATTGTTGTAACAAATAGTAGCGGTCCGGTCAGTACGGTATGCAAAAAGGTAAAAATTCACATTTCATCGCCCTGCGCACCGCTTGCGGAATGTTTTTTTATATCTCGTGCATTTTAATATTGAGTCCGACTGTACATTGTCATACTGGAAAATTTTAGCAGTAAATCAACTTAGTTCCTCTATGTACCAAATAATCAAATGAAAAAACTTGAGGTATTTCATAAATGTTTATGATAAAAGCCTATTATTGTTCCACTGATGAGCAAAGGCTACTATTGAGAACACTTCCTTAAGGTGGATTGGCAATTTCAGACTTTATATTAGTTTTAAGTCTAAGTTTCCTCACATGATGTCTAAAATAAACCTACATGTGATAAATTAAATAATATAATAACTATGAACCTCTGCCTAATCCTTCAAGGATCACAGGCGTTATGGTATGTATTAAATTATATAATATGGTAGGTATTTCTTTGCCAACCTTTTTCCTTTAAGATTATTTATCTCATTCTCATCTCAGTCTCACATCAAGCCGGGGCTGCGGGTTGTTCGAAAGAGATACCGCGCCCCCGGAACGCGAAGGGCACATGAAGGAACATAGATGGTTTTTAGTCAGTAAAAGTCTGACACTCCCTCCCGCCCCGCCCAGGACGGGGGGGGGGGGTCATTTGATGATTTTACCATCTTTAAAAAAAAAAAAAAAAAGTCTCACATCAAAACCGAAACAAGTACCTACGCCTGTGTAAAACAACTCATTAAGAACTGTTTTACATATCTCATGTTAAATACAACATCAACTACCCCAGACAGCTGAGATTCAGCAATTTATGAATTAAAGGACAGTCAAGGTCAAGAGGTCGTGATTCAAGTCAGTTTAAAGTTATTTATGTACGCAACCCACTTTTTGTAGGGTCGATTAATTATTGGACCGTTTCAAGACTGATTGGTTTTGGACCGATTTGTAAGACATAATTCTGTATGTTAGAATTCATATATGATCCAATCGCTCCGACAAAAAAATCGAACACCGATTGTCTGACATACAAACATGCTTACATAAATTATTTTTAGAACGTTTAGTTGCCATAATTGGACATATTTAGAGATCAAATCGCGGAATGATGTCCTACCTAATTACGTAAAAAGGCTTAACATAATCCGTTAGTCAGAAATAATCCGATTAGACTATTTTGTTATAAAGTATGTACCTACATCACATTTGGTATTTCGGCTTTCTGAACTACGAAGTTACGAATTTAATTAGGGCTAGGATGAACTGGAATTCGCGTTACCTACTTATACAGTGTGTAAAACGATATTTAACAAAGCAGACAGTTACATGTCCTGCTGTATGATTCTGTAAGATCTCGTTCTAAACTTCGAATCTGAATCCGCTGTGACTTTCTTGATTGGCATTCTAAAAACTCGGTTAATAATTCGAATTTACACTAGCGCCACCCTTGCGAGCGTGTCAGCGAGTTGAACTAAATTGACGGGGAAATTTTGACCAGATAAAGTATGAGATCACGTAAGAAGTGGCATTCTACATATACGGTAATCCACCGTCACTTCGACGCTCACTTCGCACTTCAAAGTGTCAAATAAATCAATGTAATTTTGAACCTTAAGCGAAGTGAGGGTGAATAGCGACGTGGGATGCGAGTTCATGTCTGAATTTTACAGAAAGTACGTCGATTCTGTCGTCAATGAGAAAAAAATATCTCTTGTATACCTACCTTGGAACCTTTTGGTTACAAACATACAAGATATTGGAGGCCAAAGTTCTTTTTTTTTTTTAAGAAAATTATTAGAATTTTTACTATGTCTCTTAGTTTTATGGGCGGTGAGCGTAATTAACGACTTTTACACTCCCTATAGCCTAATCTATCGTTCTCTTTAGTTTGTATGTTGCCATTTATCGTCAGGATTATTACAAAGAGGTAATTTTAAGGAAAAGAGCAAGGACCGGTACTGCTTCTTAATTGGTACCTAGGATTATAAAATACACACATACGTACATAGGTTGTCATGTATCCATAGGTGTCATGGTCATTGGCCCAAGGATGTGCCCTAACAGGCATTGCACAGGGAGGGTTTTGGTGCGGTCTTTTAGGAGGAAACGGAACCCTCTCCATGTGCTGATGGTGTCCACCGGGGGGCTTTTAGTAAGGTAAGAATCCCACACTCCCCCGGTCTTATGCTCAAGGATCTGGCGCCTTTTGAAGGTTTCCCCCGAAAACAAGAAAAAATAGGTGTCAAGAATATATTTTAAACTTCTGTAACAGTACTTCTTTGTGACTTATTGTTTTACAACTACAACACCAAACCAAGCGTAATTTATCGTTGCAATACCACCCTTAACGGCACTGAATAAAGTCCCAATCAGCACGGCATTATACATTTTTTCACCTAGAATTATCTTTTGTCGATATGTCAACCTTTTCATTGTCGACAAAAGTCCGGGAAGCAGCTTACGTGACGCTTTTAATTCTCATTTGACCTGAATGTGTCTCTAAGGTAATAAAAAACCCCCAACACAAAAACCTAAGTTCCCTTTAAAAAGTAAAAAAATAACAAAAAAAATACGTCACGTTGGGGGACCGCTCGGGACGATCGTATCCTACATGCAACATCGGTCCCCCAACGTGACGTATTTTTTTTGTTATTTTTTTACTTTTTAAAGGGAACTTAGGTTTTTGTGTTGGGGGTTTTTTAAATTTTTAATTTAATTTTTTATTTTATACTTTTTATAGGTATTATGATGTCGATTTTGTTAAGTTTGAGACCCCACTCGAGTATATTTACAGATATTCGGTTTTTCTTCCCTACTTTCACCCCCACAACTTTTAAACGGCTCAACCGATGTTCATCAAACATGTCTAAGAACACTCGCAGATAGGTCACCTTTAATACAAAAAAAAACTAAATTGAAATCGCTTCATCCGTTCGGCAGCTATGATGCCACAGACAGACAGACAGACAGACAGACAGACACGTCAAACTTATAACACCCCTCTTTTTGCGTCGGGGGTTAAAAATAATGAAATTCGTGGTCATTTTTTACTCTTTTTAAGAAACATCTGACATTATTGCGAATTGGGAACAAATATTCATTCAAAGTAATTTGTTTCTTTGAGTGTTTTTGAGTTTTTCCATTATGTAATTTCTCAGTAGCAGCCCGGAGTTTGGAAATTGGTAGTGGAACATCTCCGTGCCTCGGAAAGCATAAAAATCTGTTGGTCCCGGCTGTCATTCATAGACATTTAACAGTCTTTACGGGTAGTCAGAAGCCCGAAACTCACAAAGGAGTATCGGATTACCCAATTACTGGGTTGTAGAGGTCGGACAGCCAGTTGCTACATGCCAATCAATGCTATCTAACAGCATACGGTTAGACTGGAAGCCGACCCTAACATAGGAAAAGGGTAGGCAGATAATGAAGTAAATATATACATTTTTTAATAATATAATTATTACCTCGTTGGCCTAGTGGTCCTGAGCGCGACTCGCTCAGGACCACTAGGCCAACGAGGTCTAACTACGCTTAAGTCTTGGGTTCGATTACCAAGTCGAGCAAAAAGTGTTATTGGTTTTTTTTTTAGATTCTCCGTAGCAGCTCGTGCTTAGGATTTGTGCCCGGTTAATGGTAGTAATCTCGCCCCCTTTTATATGAGAAAGAAAACATACCGTCGAACTGTGTGTATACATTGGTACATCTCTACCTAACCCTTCGGGGAATACATGCGTAATGGTATGTATGTATTTTATTGGTTCTCTCGTCTTTAATAGAGTAAGCTCAAAAGCAAACATATATTGCCTGAATTACGTAAATTGTAGGAGACCTCTCAAGGATTCTCTACAAAGTATGTCCTACGAACATACAGAGAATTTAATAATTATACTAAAGTTTATACAAATTTCACTTACATTAGGTATTTACTTAATTTAGAAAGGAATAGTTAAGCTATTCAACATATGATTATTATCAACGTAACTTTCTTTTACACTGTTACTTTAAATAATAACTCTTTGAGTATAGTTTTTATTTTGACACAATATGAATTGCTATTGCTTGGATTTAAAAAAAAATCTTATCCGGGAAATTACAAACAAACAAAACCAAAAAACAGCCATATCGTTACAGCCGTTCCCGATTTTTACGCTTAGTAACACATTTTATTAGGTAATCATTTGTAATTATAAACATAGGAAATATGTATACACTAATTGACCAATTATTTCGTAGGTGTATGAATGTGGATGAGGCGAAAGGAGTATGTAAGGGTCGTAGCAGGTGGCGTTCCGTGGTTTCTGCCTACCTCCATGGGAAAAAGGCGTGAGCTTATGTATGTTTCTTACCTTTACAAGTTCAGTGTTCAATAATTTCAACAAATACAATCATAAGTATGTATTTTTAATACACATCAACTAATACTCCTAAATACTTTAAGCGTCTTTGTTAATGTGTGAATTACAAAAACTTAAGCATTTTTTTGCTTTGACTTCCCTCTTACCCTTAAGTCAATTAACCCTTAGCCTGCTAATTACTCAGTTATCCGATCCTAAAAACCTTTTACAGGTTTACGTGGCTTGTTAAAAAAAAATATCTGCTTACTCCGTCTAGCCAGTGTCGTTTCCAATCAACTTTATTTGAGAAAGTTTTTTATAAAAGTATCCTATTTTCAAGAAAGAAACAATTTTCCATTGTTATCGTCGCCTCATTTCGTGCTTTTGACGTTATTTTGAAGGCGGATCGTGTGACATTAATTGGTTTTCGCTTTTTAGGGGACCGCACCCAACACGTGCTAATCGTAGTCTTATAACTAAGACTTCACTGTCGTTTTGTTCGTCTGTCTTTCTCAAGGCTGTATGTCTTACGCTGTAAAAGATACAGATTTGTTTTTTTTTACAGATCATAGGTATATTTCTATGGCCGTTATAATAAGAAATAGATAATAAAAATCTATATAATAATATAAGTTTTTTCGATGTTGATGATGATGCCAAGATTTTCGATGTTTTATTGTATGTAGTGATAAATATTGGACGGCGTGGTAAGAACCCTTTGCGTCTGAGTACGACTAGCACTTGACCGGTTTTGGCCTACTTTTAAAAAAGCTTTTATATCGAATTTGTTTCTTGCTTAATTTTTCTTATTTTCAGTACATTTTGAAATGTTTATTTTCATCAATTTATGGCAACTTAACCAAATTGTCTCCATCAATTTAGTGGTATTTTATTATAAATTAAAAATGGTTTTTTACCTTAAATATTTTGTTACGAAACAACAATAGATTATCTGCTTTTTCTTTCGACGTCGAGTACACAAGACTAGGGGCAATTTTGTCAAATACTCTTTACCCACTTGGGTCGCTTTGGAACACTCTACAAAATCGAAGTTACGTTAAAACTGCGCCCCAGAGTGAGTTCCGTGTGCAAGTCCTTATATTGCTTCTAGAGGGAGTAATCCCGTCGTATTAAGTAAGTAGAAGTTGGAATTCAAATTTCGAATAGCTGCTAGAATTGAAGGAGGTTTTTATTCTCATTTTTGTTTAATACAACAGGGTAGTAATTTTGGGTTTTTCTTTAGGTAGGTTAGGTACTAATGTTTCTGGCTAATATGCTAGTTCATAGCTTGCGATTTTTTGCGTTGTCAGGGCTGTCTGGTTGAACGGTATTAAAAAAATAGACATGCGTATGTATTTACGGAGTTCCTGACTCCTGAAATACAGATATTTATCTAGCTCTGGAGTCAGGGCTTCACTTAAACTGTAATTAATGTTATGCAAATAAACAATTCTTATTCTCATTTATTCATTACCTACATTTCATATAAATTACATTTTTAAATATTAGTTAGTTATATTGGCCTCGTTCATGTATGAACGTGAACGAGGCGAAAGTAGTATGTAAGGATCGTAGCAGGTGGCATTCTGTGGTTTCTGCCTACCCCCATGGGAAAAAGGCGTGAGTTTATGTATGTATGTATGTATGTATGTATGTAAATATTAGTAAAAAAATATAAAAACATTTAAAAATATAAAATATAGTAGCCCACCGGCGTCGGGAGCAGGGTCCAAGCCACCGGTGGTCAGGGCTCCTGAGAAAGGAATCTCGTAACGATACGCGCCGTGTCTAGGAGAACCGCTTATTAAACAATTCTTATTCTTATTCTTACGGAGTTGTAATAATTACAATCACCAACAAACTTGGATAGTTATAATAAATTTATATTTAAACCTCAGAAAATAAAGTTTTAATAGTATTTGCTTAGTATTTGCTTAGTTGCTTTGCTTAGTATTTGCTTTTGTGTGGCCCGGGAATAAAAAAATATGTAAATGATTACACGTGCTGTCATTGACTATTTCCTATTTTTTCCTTTATCCTAGATTGTCCGTGAAAAACAAAAGTAAATAGTGTACTATTTACTTTTATTTTTCACAAACAAACTGCTTGTTCAAAAATAAACATTTGCAAATCGAAAACTAAATATTTACAACAAACCAAACAAATGTATTTCAATTCAAAGTAAACGCAAACAGACTCTGTATTCAGGGTAACAAAGACTAATTACGATCTGAATTTCAGTCTGAACTACACGCGGAAACACCCGCTTTGTACAAAGTCCTTTCCACTGTTAATTAAACGTATATTATGCGAAAATAGTTTATTTTACATTACAAGCGTGTATTTAAAGCACTTTTTTCTTTGCATTTTATAATGCTAAAATAACGGAATAAGATAATTATGTAAAATAGGGTTAGCTGTGAAGTTTTGAAGTTGGTGATCCGGATGGGTAGGTACGGGTTGCACCAGGTACGGGTCCCGCCTTGTGGTGGTAGCGGGTGCTACGCTAGAGGTTTTGGGTTCGGTTCTCAGGTCGAGCAAAAAAGTGTTATTGGGTTTTTATATGAAACTTTCAGTAGCAGCTCGGAGTTAGGATTTGTGCCCAGTTAATGGCAATAGGCTCGCCCTCTATTACATGGCACCTAAACAAATCGGCGAACTGTGGGTGTACTTTGGTGCACCCCTACCTAACCATTCGGGGAATACAAGCGTGGTGATATGTTATGTTATAACGCTAAAATAACGGAAAAGGATAATTATTTGGGTTAGCTGTGGAGTTTGGAAGTTGGTGGTTGGTGACGGGACCCGCCTTGTGGTGATGGCGGGTCAATACCTAATAGGGTTGCGGAAGAATGCTCTCGTAAAAGGTGGTTGAAGGACAGGAAAAACGGTCACAGCACGCGTGACTACAACTCTAAGCGTTGCGTTACGGCGACGCACCGCTTTTATGTATATACCATCACGCCTGTATTCCCAGAAGGGTTAGGCAGAGGTGTACCAATGTAAACCCACAGTTCGCCGGTATATTTAGGACCCATGTAATAGGGGGCGAGCCTATTGCCATTAACCGGGCACAAATCCAAACTCCGAGCTGCTTCTGAGAATTTCATAGAAAAACCCAGTAACACTTTTTGCACGACCTGGGAATCGAACCCGGGACCTCTAGCGTAGCAGTCGCGCATAAGACCACTAGGCTAGCGAGGCAGTTTTATGTATGCTTTTATGTATGTTGGCCGTAAAATCTGCACTACAACTTAAACTTTTTAATTTTATAATTTTAAATTCAGAATTCTCTCACTATCTTCTTCAAAATAATATATTATGTAAAGCGGAGAATCCACCAAACAAAACGCAGGAACACATTCATATATCAAAACTAAGACTCCTGTCAAATTCTGAACGAAGATTCTGACTCGCGAGAATTTCATGTGTGGCATGTCAGATACTCTGATTAACTACCTTACGTTGGCAAACTTTAGGTGTATTTTAGAATGTATGTAGGTTACAATATTCAAAGTTGTATTGTTATTATCAATTGGGTGTATTTCTGCCCGAAGGAAATCAGTAAACGTCGAAATTGCAATTTCTTAATTTAGACTTGTAAGTACCATCACGCCTGTGGAAATACAGGCGTGATGGTACTTACAAGTCTAAATTAAGAAATTGCAATTTGCAACCAAGGGTTAGTAAGAGGTGTACCAATGTACACCCACACTAATACTAGGGGGCGAGCCTATTGCCATTAACCGCGCACTCCGAGCTGCTACTGAGAATTTCATAGAAAAACCCAATAACACTTTGTTCGACCTCTAGCGTAGCAGTCGCACTTAGGATATTTTTGTAGTGACGAAATTGAAAGATTTTGTGTTAATTTTGGTAAAACTTAGCTAAATTATAGGATATTAGTGAAATCGCAGAAAAAGACATTTTACCAATACACACTGATGTTGTTCAAAAAAGGCAGTCGCAATGGAAATGTATTGCCCACACACTCGTATATGTATGATACAATATAAATTGTAATTCAATCAATTTAATTAAATTGAACGCGTACAAAGCAGAAGTACAATGTTAAAACCGTAGCTCGCAGCGTTATGTTGTTTCTGCATGCTTACCCCCGTGGGGAAACAGCGTGAGTGTATGTATAATGGGGTGGGATATCGTAACGAAAGCTGGTACTTTGTAAAATTACTCTATGTTTTTACCATGAATTCTAGACTCTCAGCGATTAAATTTTTCTTTATTTAATAAAATAACACATATTTCACTGAGTAAAAGTGCCTGCCGGGGCTGCGGGTTGTTTGAAAGAGATACCGCGCCCCAGGAACACAAAGGACACATGAAGGAACATAGATGGGTTTTAGTCAGTAAAAGTCTGACACTAAGGGCGGGGGAAGTCATTTGATGATTTCCCATGGTAAAAAAGGGGGGTAAAAAAAATAGAAAAACAACTGTTCCAAACATTTTGATCGTGTTGTAATGCAATTTTGTACTAAACAGCTATTTTTTTATGTTTATTAATTTGATGATGGACAGGCTGCGTAGTTAATAGCTATTATGATATGTATTTTCACACTCTGTATAAGTTGATTAACGATACAAGTCTAACGAACGCCAAGCATACTTGTCCTATTTCTGATTCTTGTCGACACACCGAACTTCGAATTGGCATAATCAACCTTAATGCTGCCGATGGTGAGTCACGGGTCTATTCTGTGTGACTTTGAAGGGGTGGGTGGGGACAAAGGTGTAACTGTAATTATACAGGCGGGCCCAGTGTGGGTTCGTACATGTCACTGGTCGTCGAGTTTTGGGATGCAGAACTTGACCTACAAGTCTTAGTAAGTCAGAGCTGTTGTTACCTCTCGGGCATCACTGCTTTCGAACTTCGTCTTGTGCTGATACAATAATATAGTTGAGACCATTAACCAATAATTCCAAGACGCAATTTCTCTAAAAAAACACTCCGGTTCTAAACGCGACTGCTACGCTAGAGGTCTTAGATTTGATTCCCAGGTCGAGCAGTGTTATAGGGTTTTTCTATGAAATTGTCAGTAGCAGTTAGGATTTATGCCCGGTTAATGGCAATAGGCTCGCTCCCCTATTACATGGGACCTAGAATATTCTGGCGGACTGTGAGTGTACACCTCTGTCTAACTCTTCGAAGAATACAAGCGTGATGGTATGTATGTTTATGTTAGCCCTTCTTTTTTTTCGTGGAGAAATCCTCATGAATGCACTTCGTCTGGGGAAAACGGAGGGTTATATCGGGCTATTGCCGACTATTGTCCTTGTGTTCATCAGTCGAGCCCAGTGAAAACCCTATACATTTTTTGTTAACTGTAAAAAAACGTTTATAAAATAAATAAATAGTCAATGTCACAGTTTATTATTGCCACACAAAATTTATAGGGAATCGCGTTTTGACTGCTCAAAAAAGTATGTTAATTGATTGAAGGTGTCTGATAACCAATTATGTTTTAGTCTAGACTAGATCTAGGTATATCATAGATACATTGTATCACTACAGTGATCAATATCAATGAATTGTAAACGTCCACCGTCTCTAACATCGCTCGTTATTATTAAACGGTCGATCAATCAAATCTAATTTGTATAGAATGGCATAATGGATCACGACACGGCCCTCGGAGATATTGGTGTAATCACTGCATGCTGTACATCGCGTTCAATATTTATGGAAAACAAGGCTTTGGAAGCCTCAAAATAAAGAAGATTTTTCCAAACCGTTTTTGTGTTAATTGTAAAAATCTTCAGCAGCAGCAGCATTCTCAGTAACAGCTCGGAGTTTGAATTTGTGCCCGGTAATGGCGGTTAATAGGCTCACCCCCTATTACATGGGACCTAATCATGCCGTCGAACTGCGGGCGTAAATTGGTACACCCTTCAGGGAATCCAGGCATAATGGTATGGTAAATGATATTTTTTTGTAATATCTTTATTATCCTCTATTTAGTATTTTTACATGCTTTAGGTAGAGTGCCCATCCTATTAACTGCAATAACACTTTGCATGACCTGAGAATCGAATCCAAGACCTCTACCGTAGCAGTCGCGCTTAAAACCGGTAAGCTAACGAAGCAGTTAATAATATTTACCTTCCACAAGTTATTCTCATAACATCAAAACTACACAAAATTTCAACCTGTGTAAAATATAACTGTTATTTTACATACCCTCTTTTTCATATAAGTTTTCATACACACAAAATAATGTCTCTGCTCACACCGATTACAGTAGCCATTTGCGTAATACCAACTCAAGTGGTTCCATCCCCATTTTTGAATTGTGCGAGTAAGTGCCAGTCTGTTGCCTCCCTCCCTCCGAGTTCACTCAGTGCAAAGAGGGACATAAATCTTAGACAGTGCACAAATACATTTATGTTTCAAGTTTCTGCTGAAGTTTAGAAGGGTTTCATGGTAAAATACGCTCTAAATACATACATAGAACGTTCTTTATTTAATAATTATTATAATCATTATTTTTGTGATGGTCCAGTGGTTAGGGCGCCCGCCTCTCAAGCACGAGATTGTAGGTTCGCAACCGGACAATTCATTTTAATTCATAATTATGTACTTTCTAAGTTTTTTTTTTACATCACTGACATCGGTAACCATGTCAGAGGACCTTGAGGCGGTTTAATAACTCTGACACTAAGGTGTGTGGGGTCGTTAGACCTTACTGCCCACACGATAAAGAAGAAAATCAAATTATCCATACATTTATATAAACAACCTTGAGGAGAAGATTAAAACCACTATCGGTAGAAAAAGGGAAAACATAAATACTTCCGCAAAATACATAGTGACGTCACATGCCAATATAAAAATAGACGACCTTTAACATCGACTTCGAAAAGAAAATTAAAACCACTATTGGTAATAACAGGAAAAATACACAAATACTTCCTCAGTATGAATAGTGACGTCACATAGAAGCCAGAAGTCGGCGAAATGGCGTCTCACATACATATTTTGGTACTTTTTGGTTTATAAAAAAAACCGTTGCGCCCCGTTTGAAGTTTATCGTTGAGTGCATTTACAAACACATAGCACAAATAACCAAACCCGGAACAACTAAATGTAGGTCATAAAAACTATTTTTTCTATCTTAGAATCGAAACCATGACCCGCAGCTCAATTGCCTAGCGCTCAGCCACTACGCCAACCATGTCGCCCAAAAAAACATTCCTAATAGACGACCTTTGAAGTCGACTTTGAAAAGAAGATTAAAACCATTATCGGTAGGAAAAGGGACAACACACAAATACTTCCTCAACATTAGTGACGTCACATGAAAGAAAGAAAAGAAACACATGAAAAAGATAGAAAGACAGATATTAGAAAAATAGTGTTGTGACAGACTGAGTTTTTTTTTGTTTTATAAAAAAACATTGAAGCCCTAGGAATTTCTCCTGTAACGTAGATGCGTTCACAAACACATAAAGTAACATATTATACCAATAGCCAGGCTTGGAACCTGTAGGCCTTACAAATATTCATTCCGGCGGGAATCGAACCCGCCATCAAAGCAACTGCCAATTGCAAAGCCAAGGCGCCCAAAGTGTCGCCATAAAAAAAAAAATAGTAGCCTTAAATAAAAATGTACCAATATTTTTACAGAATTTGTGTTTTACAGAAGCTTAAAGCCATTATCGATAACAGGAAAAACACGCAAAAACTTTCTCAAAATAAATTGTGACGTCACATGCCAGTAAGACAGCTATTAGAAAAATGGCGTCTTAAGTTAGTGTTGCGTCAAGGGACAAAGTGACATGACATGTGTGAGGAACTCGTGTCGGTATGAGCAACAATTTTCTTCAACATTTCTATGGCACTTTTAGTAATTGCTCGAGACCTTACAACTCCTTACAACTGTGTGTTCAATTAAATGTTACCTTTCGTTTCAAGAGGTAGGAAAGTTTTTATTTAATTCTTGATATTTAATTTTGTTTACACACAAATACACTTACACACATCCACCTACAAGGTGGATAGACGACCTGATTAAGACCGCAGGAAGATGCAGGTTGTAGATCGCTTCCAACCGGTCCTTTTGGGGAACTAAGTGGGAGGCCTATGTCCAGCAGTGCGGCTGATATTACGATGATGATGATGATACTTAAACAGAATAAAAATAGTAAAGGTCGCGTGGCAATAGGCTCGCCAGCTATTACCTACATGGGACCTAAATCATACCGGCGAACTGTGATACACTTGACATTGATACTATGATATTGATAGTATGTATGTTAGTAGTAAAGTTCGCGGAAAAACGCTGAACCGGTCATTGTGGCTATGTTAAGAGGAGGCCTACTAACTAAAAGTTGAGGTCGTCCGGCTGGGTCCGTGGGTTACGCTCCCAGTCGTCGAGGCACCTGTGGTCGACGCACCCGATTCGATTAATTTCATATCTTTTTTTTATTGTGCTTTTTCACTTAGTACAGTAAACGAAAAAAGTGTTTCATTATAATAATAAAGTATTTTTCCTTGCTAAACAAAAGTTATCTATCACATAGCAGAGAGTAAACGATCGCCACTTAACCTTTAGTGAAAAGTCATGATTTGCTTGTACATAATATATATTATAACATAACATATATTTTTTTAAATATATATTTAAGGCTTCACAGAAGATTACTACTACGCTTAAAAAAAAATCGATACATTTCACATACCTACAGTTATTTTGAAAGCTTGATTATTTTGTTATTGAAATTGACTGTTATATTTAGGTTAAATTATTCTCATTTGTTTGGTTACACAGTTTGATTATGTTTACTTATTATTGTTACAAAGATGAAAATAATATTTCACTACTTATGTATAAACTTAGTTGCTCTGCAGTAATTTTTAAGACTGATTTTTTTAAATAATTTTCTTATTGTATTACATGTGAGACTTATTATTTAATTAAGTTAAATGAATCTCTTGATTATAGGTGATGAAAACTGTGATAGGTATTTAATAAACAATTTTTTTTAATAGTGTTCTTATTGAGTTATATAAATAAATAATGAAAAATTACTGAATCTTAAATTTTTCAAAACATACTACCAATATAAAAGCATTTGTTTGTTTTAAATATAATTATGTTCTTTTTTTTGTTATACATTATACCAACAATATACATTTAATATTTTTGTAAGATAGTTTTGTGCCTGACGTTACATTTGATTAAAAATTGACTTGAATTAAATAAATCGAATCGGGTGCGTCGACCACAGGTGCCTCGACGACTGGGAGCGTAACCCACGGACCCGTCCGGCTGATATGATGATGATGACGGTACTATGATAATGATGTGTGGTGGCTGTAATAGAAGAAAGAAAAGTGGACATTGTTCTTATCATGTATTTCAAATGGTTACAGAAAGTTCTACTATTATTTAATACGACCCATCTACCCTACGAAAAGATAGAGCGCCACTAATAGGGTCCCATAATTTGTGACGTAACGTTCCGTACATAACGTAATGCGGTATATACTACAGCACAGTTAATATTAATAAGGGACGCGGAGGTCCGTATGTCCGTAGTTCCGGTAGGAAACCAGTGACGGATATTATGTCTCATCTTGTTATGGTGGGCAGTTGGGATTAGAAAAAAAAGAGGGAAATATTTTTTTTATATAAATAAAAATATAGATACACGAGCATTTGTTGAGATGGCCCATTGGGTTAGCAACTCGGCTCTCATGAAGTTGCTGGTTCGGTACCAGTCAAGTACATTTAATAATAATTTCAAATATTGCTTTCTGAGTTTATCTTGGACGTGATTCACATCGGTGGAGGAAAACATCGTAAGGAAAATTTTATTTATAGTTAAGTCTGAAATCACCAATCTTGAGTTAGCGTAGTAGTCAATGCCTTTCCCGGTAGTGGGGCAATAATTGTCTGGTATCTCTACATACTATAAAACAAAGTCGATTTCCGCCGTCTGTCCCTTTGTACGCTTAGATCGTTTAAACTACGCAACGGATTTTAATGCAATGTTCATCAATAAGTAGAGTAATTCAAGAGGAAGGTTTATACGTATAAAACATAACGCTACAGACGCGGAGCAGTAACCAAAAATGCGGGTAACATCGCGGGATAAATTACTAGTTCTGTACCATACTTAAGAAATATGACGGGCCTGTTGGTCTAGTGGTTAGCGGCCCTGACTGCTAAGCCGGAGGTCGTGGGTTCGATTCCCACCCAGGACAAACTTTGTGTGATGAGCATGATTGTTTGTTCTGTGTCTGGGTGTGATTTATCTATAATATGTATGTATTTATAAATTATATAAGTATGTATATCAGTTGTCTGGTTACCATAACACAAGCTCTGCTTAGCTTAGGATCAGATAGCCGTGTGGGAGTTGTCCCAAGATATTTATTTATTTATTTATTTTATACCCAATTCTCTCTCTATGTAAGATAAATATAGATAGAAACTAACACTAACTCCTGTACGTTAACACCTCATAAAAATACCTATAATATCTACTATTGTCTGTAAGGAATATCCCAAAAGCATTTCCGAAGCAATGTTGGTAACGGGTAGGTATCCATTGGTGATGCATTTTACATTAGCTACCAATTGGAACGAACGTCGGTTATTGTACTTTACGTACCTATATGTGACTGACTGTCACACCGAAGTACCTAAAACAATAAGCCTTAAATATGTTATGCTGTAAGATGAATACCTACATATTTTTGGATGAAGTGGTTTCGTCTCGTGGAAGTAGCAAAACAGAAATCTGTAATTGCTGTTCTTTGTGATTTTCCCTTTCAGATAATACTACTAGCCTAATTTAGTCCCACTGCAGGGCAAAGGCCTCTTCTTGTACAAAGAAGGCACGAGCATTGACAACCACGTTGGTCAAGGCGGAATGGTAATTTCAGACGTATATTAATTGTAAATCCAGGTTTCGTCACGATGTCAGAGATATCGATTAATTTAGAAAGCATAATGAATTGAAAATGTTACATTGGTCCTTGCCGAGCACCTTAACCACTTTGCCATTTCTACATCAATATCCCTTTTAGATACTACGTTAAATTCATTAACTAAAAAATTCCGCCGCCCGCGTCCTGGGTTCGATTCCCAGGTCGAGCAAAAAGTGTTATTGAGTTTTTCTATGTAATTCTCAGGAGCAGCTCGGAGTTTGGATATGTGCTCGGTTAATGGCAATAGGCTCGCCCCCTATTCCATGGGACCGAAATATACCGCCGAACTGTGGGTGTGCATTGGTACACTTCTGCCTAACCCTTCGGGGAATACAGGCGTGATGATGGTAAAAAAATCGATTATAAAAAGGTATATTAGTTCTCCATCTACATGCAACTTAATTATATTATGAAACATAAAATATTCGCTTGCGAACTACGGTGTAACAGGCGGCATATCGTCGTCTAGGTGGCATCGACTGTCTGCTCCCCGTAAGTTATAAATAAATAAAAGATTAGATTACGGAGTGGTGTGCAGCCCTAAAACACCTCACTGTATCGGTAAACGGGCCATAAAATCCGAGTTTTTCTCCCAATAAGAGCGAATTTAAAAACGTATCGATGAATTAAACATAGTTTTCCAAGTTTGAATGTAGTGTTCCGTCGTTTGTTTTTTTTTTCTTGTAGCTTGGAACAGTTTTTAGAAATCGAATTCGTTTAAATATTGCAGTCGTTTGGAAAAACTATGCAATGGCTGAATAGATACTACGTATACTCCATTCATTATGACGTTGAAAAATACAGTTATTTTTAAGTTTTTTCACAATAAATATAAAGCAATGTATCTGACGGCACAGGATCAGACATTGTAAAATAAAAGAGGTTTTTCCAATAGTAAGTAAAGAGAATGTAATTATAACTCACTTAATCAATTAATTTTACACACAGATAAATTAACATTAATTAAAAGCAATACAACTAGTGCACCGGGCCACGCCTGAAGTCAGAATGCCCTCTCGCTGCCGTGCGGCCTCTTTTATACGCTAGGATTAGAGGTGGGAAGGCGACGTAGCATGCTACGACGTAGCACGCACTAACTCCGCCCCGCAGCGAGGAGGTGGGAGAATGACGCGGCTCGCTACGACGTAGTGCGCTACGACGTAGCGCATCAACGACGCCGCTCGCTATCGCATGGCCCGATGCACGAGTTGTTTACAATGCGACGCCGACACGGCCATGCTGACGTGCGGACGTCCTCGTACGCTTAGTTTTCGATGCTTGCATCTAAAACATGAAAAATTGATTAAGTACCGTTCGGTCATCCTGCTATTGATTCTGGTCCGGTCTACCTAGACCCTTCAGATATTTAACCACTTGGTCCAGTCAACTATGACTCTACAAGGCTTATTTTCTTGGTCCGGTCAACTTCTGACCCTACAAGATTAGCTTCCTGGTCCGGCAATTGCTTTGCCCTTCAGGTGTGTCCCTTCAGTTAAACTGGACCGGATCTCAGCTAGACCGAACGAGTATCGTTCCTTTAGCTTAATTAACAAATAGCTCAATGCTTCGGTTGATGTACAAGTGCTTCTGTTACAATGTTAATTAATTCAGGGCCAATAGATTCTACTGAAACAGCACGTAAACCAAGGTTTCTACCATTTGCATTATTATGAGGACTGGTAGAAATAGTGTCATTTTTAGTAGACATAGTATCACTATTGGCTGACATAGTATCACTATTGGCTGACATGGTATCACTATTAACAGACATGGTGTCACTATTAGTAGACATGGTATTACTATCATTAAGCTGTTGCCTAGTCTCATGAACAAGAACCTCTGTGTCGTTATTATTCGCCGACACGTCATCCTCATCGTAATTTTCTGCGACTTGTGAAAAAAATGACTGACCACGGGGTACTTCTCGCAAGTTTTCGTGAGCATATTTGTAGATTCTATTGTTTCCATTAATGTGTTTTAATTCGTACCTATCATTTTCTAAAATAGCGGTTACTTTAAACGGGCCTTTGTATTTACGGTCCAGTTTCGTTTGATGTCTTTCTTCGCATTTAACAAATACAAAGTCACCTACTGAAAAAGGTTTTACTGTAGCTTTACCCTTGTTAAATCGACCTGTGTCATATTGGGCCAGCCTTTTAATACTAGCAGAAGCATCAGATCGACTGGTTTCGAGGTTTAACCTATCTTCACCTGGATAATTAGTAGATACTCTTGATATCCCTAATGAACTACCCTTAATACCAAACATTAATTCCAAGGGCGTGAACCCTGTTACTCTACAACGAGTACTATTAAGAGCTAATTGGATATCGCCTACATGATCTTGCCATAAACTATTCGAATCTGTTTCAGCTATAGTGAGCATACTTTTCAAGGTCCTCATGATACGCTCGACCTGGCCATTGGCCCTACTGGAACCAGTGGCTATTAAATGTAAATCAATACGATTATCTTTACAAAAATTCTTAAATTCAGTATTATCGTATGACCTACCACGATCTGCCACTATTCTTTTAGGAGCGCCAAACAAGTTCACTGCATTTTTAAGTGATTTAATAGTATCGGATGCATTTAAGGTTAAGATATGCTCTAAAAAGACGAATTTTGTAAAGCCATCAATAATCACGGAACAATACTCTTTACGCTCGCTTTTTCCGCTGAGTTTGCCAGTTAAATCTAAATGAATTGTGTGCCATGGAACGGCCAATTTAGGGATTGGATGTAGACGGACCTGCTGGGCACCCGACGGTCCTTTGGAAGCCTTACAAACGACGCACGAATCTACGAATTTTTTAACAAGTTTGGACATATTTTGGAACCAATATAGATCGTATAATTTATCGAGCGTTTTTTCATACCCAAGGTGTTTTATTTCGCTGTGTACATGATTAATCATTGACCAAGTTAAAGAGTGTGGCAATATTGGTAACCATTTAGTGGTTTTATAACGTTCGATTTTACGGTAAAGTATGCCCTGTCTAATGTCGTATGTGTGTAATATTTCAGACGGCAATTCATTTGAACGGAATTTTGAAATAATGTCTGATATTTCAGAATCACGTTGCTGTTCCACCGATAACCAACTCCTGTCTAGTTCAGACAAATTTACAATTTTAGCTGGTTTATGAGTAAAAGAAGTGACAGCATGGTTACGTGAAAGGAAATCTGCGTGTGCCATATTTTTTCCCTCTTTATAGATAATATCAAAGTCATATGATTGCAAAATTGCCCACCATCTATGCACTCTAGGTGTAAGGTCTTTTTTTGAATGAGAGGCTTTTAAGGCGTTACAGTCAGTAAAAACCGTAAATTTACGCCCATACAGGTAATGTCGAAAATGTTCTACAGATTTAACTACGGCTAATGTTTCCAATTCATACGAATGATAACGACTTTCTGCACTTGTGGTTTTGCGACTAAAATAAGCGACAACATGAGGCAGACTATTATTTTTTTGTATAAGTACAGCCCCATATCCTTCACTGCTTGCATCAGTATGGAGTTCAATGGGTAAAGTAGGGTCAAATATTTTTAAAACTGGCTCAGAAATTAGATGATTTACTATTTTTTTGTGTACCTCATTATGGTCAGAGTTCCAATCAATTTTACCCTTTTTGACCGCGGTTAAAGGATACAAAGGTTTCATCAACTTTGAAAAATTTGGAATAAACTGTCGAAAATATGTGGCTAGGCCTATAAATTGTCGGACCTGAGTAGCAGTGCTTGGAGGAGGAATATTTTTTAGGGCTTCAATCTTATGGGGATTTGGTCTAATTTCTCCAGAGGATATCATGAAACCCAGATATTCAATTTTTGTCTTCATAAAGGAACATTTTTTAAAGTTAAAGGAAAATCCTGCTTTAGATAATATATCGAGCAATCCGTTTAAACGAACCAACCCTTCTTGAACGGTCTCTGATGCAGAAAGTACGTCATCCATATAAACTAAAATTTTATCGTCATTTAGAGGTTTAAGTGCAGTATTTATAGCCCTTTGAAAAACCTGCGGCGCATTTCGCAAACCAAACGGCATGGTTAAGTACTCAAACTGACCCGAAGGTGTAACAAAGGCAGTCTTCTCTATAGACTCTTTATGGACGCAAATTTGGTGAAACCCAGAGGCCATATCTAAACTAGAGAAGAAATAGGCTCCATGTAACTTATCGATTTGATCACTAATTAGTGGTAAAGGATAGCTGTCTGGTCGAGTATTGCTATTGAGTTCCCGGTAATCAACACACATACGATCGCTCCCGTCCTTCTTTTTTATTAATAGTATAGGACTTGCGAAAGGCGAAGAACTTTCTCGAATTATGTTAGCATCTAGTAATTCTTGAACCTTGTTGTTCACGATCCCTAACTCGGTGGGTGAAAGCCTGTAGGGTCGCCTATGTACAGTTTTACTCGGATCTATGAGGTCGATCTTTAGCTCACCGGTCTTAACACGCGTGGTGGGAAGGTTTTGTATAAAAAAAGAGGAATATTTAGTTAGTATTCCAATCAAAAGTTCTTTTTCTTTACCAGTAAGGTCCGTGTCAATCAAATTAATGTCAAAAGGCATTTCTAATTTTGAGCTAAGATTAGAAAATTTGTTTTTGGAAAAGGTCAATGCATCGGTACTGATCATAACGGATACTCCTTGCCCTAAAATATCGCGACCTAATAATATGTTTTCGTTAAGACATTCATCAGGCAATACATAATATGTAACATCGAGAAGACAGTTTTGTACCATGGTTGGACATTTTATTTGGAGTGAGCAATTAACGTTATTAGAACCAACCCCCTTTAAAAGTACCTGTTCATGAAACTGTTCACCAGTTATAAGATTACAGTTACTTTCCTTCATAAGACTACATTCAGATCCAGAATCAAATATGAAAGGAAATTGCTTACCACTTATTTCTAGAATACCACGTGCTACTCTGGAACACAGGTTCACTTGTTTGCTGGTGTTGCTCGGTGTTGGGTCTTCCTTTTTCTTCCAGCGTTTAGGGCAAGCGGTGAGAACGTGGCCGGCCTCGCCACATACGAAGCAGGTCACCCCAGGGTTCGTCTGTGGGGTTTTCGCTGCAACAGGTGAACCTTTTGAAGCAATGTGCTGTTTGAGACGACATTCCTGTCCTCGATGACCGACTTTTCCGCAAAAATGGCAGCTTCCTCGAAATGGTGTTGGTGGACGGGGCCTTTTTGGGTCTGAGTTGGACATGCTCGGCTCTTCATTTCTTCTCTTTAATGAGAAGCTGCGCAGTGTGCGGAATAGCTGATTCTTGTCGTTTATGACGACAGAGTTGAGTTCACGGCGAATTTTGTCATCGCACTGTGACAGGATAGATATAGCAAAACCAGTCACTACATTTTCCGGTAAATTTGCATCAGGAACCTTTTCAATGAGTTGCCACAACCGTATTCCTGCTTCAGCTGGGGTTTCTTTATGGTCAATTTGAAATTTGATTATTAAATCAAAATGATCCTGCATCGTCATGGGTTTGGAAAATTTGGAGACCAGCATTTCCTTAATAGCAACCCATGAAATATTATCTGGCTTGATTTTTGTGAGACACATGGCGGCGCGGCCCTTTAGGGAGTGAGTGAGGGCTAATATAAGCTCTACACCTTCTAGCTTCTTACTCTTGATTATGATCTCACTTAACGCACACCAGTTGATGATGTCGGCTTCCGGTGCATCAGGATCGAAAGGAACTAGCATCGATTGCATACTGGGTGTCATGTGACGCGGGGTCATACTATCTGCTATCCTTTTGAAAATGGATTCCATACTCGCCGAAAAAAATGACATTTGTTCCTGCATTATACTGCCGGCAGTCTCAGACAAGGGTGGGAGTGGGTCTGATCCCACTTCTGATGACGGCACAGGATCAGACATTGTAAAATAAAAGAGGTTTTTCCAATAGTAAGTAAAGAGAATGTAATTATAACTCACTTAATCAATTAATTTTACACACAGATAAATTAACATTAATTAAAAGCAATACAACTAGTGCACCGGGCCACGCCTGAAGTCAGAATGCCCTCTCGCTGCCGTGCGGCCTCTTTTATACGCTAGGATTAGAGGTGGGAAGGCGACGTAGCATGCTACGACGTAGCACGCACTAACTCCGCCCCGCAGCGAGGAGGTGGGAGAATGACGCGGCTCGCTACGACGTAGTGCGCTACGACGTAGCGCATCAACGACGCCGCTCGCTATCGCATGGCCCGATGCACGAGTTGTTTACAATGCGACGCCGACATATCTATTAGTCTTTTACTTAATAAAATTTCACAAAAATAGGTACAGTAATTTCAACAATATAACAAAAATTGCCGTTATTTAGCCGTTGTTTTTCGAGTATAGTTTCCTACGTAATGTTACATTTAAAACAATTTTGATACTTTACACTAAAATGTCACGTCTCTAGATACTCGTTCGAAAACTAAAATATTTTTATAGTTTTTAAACTCAGCAGCTCTGCGGCGAAACTTTTTAATTTCCCTCTAAGGATTATACGGTAAACTAAGTATTTATTTACAATGTAATCCTACTTTACATTGTAGATGTCTGCAACGTAGTAAGTAAACGGACTCTCTACGTAAAGAATTAACAGCTTTTAAAGGACTTGGGAACTTTGTCTAAGCACTATATTATACATCTTCGTAGTTTGCGAAAAATGGCGGTTGGAATTAAAACTTTGAAATCTCTATGTGTCCCTAAGTGTATCTTGAACATCACTGATATCGGTGAAGGAAAAAATTTAATCTGAAATCGCCAATCTGCCTTGAGCAAACATGGTGATAATGAGAAGATGCCTTTGCCCAGTAGGATAACAAAAGGATAGTAATATTTTTAAATTTATTTTACACTAGCTTTTAACCGCGTCTTCGTCCACTTAAATGTCGGTTATTGCGGACACGGATGAAGTCGCGGAATAGACTATGTCCTTTCTTAAGGTTTTTCCAATAGCAAATTTCATCAAAATTGGTTCAGTGATTTATGAGTGAAAGCGTAACAGACATACAGTGTTACTTCCGCATTTATAATATTAAATAATAATAAATAAATAATAAATATCTTGGGACAACTCACACACGGCTATCTGATCCCAAGCTAAGCAGAGCTTGTGTTATGGTAACCAGACAACGGATATACATACTTATACAGGAAAAATTTTTAACCAGTGCGTAAATTTTGCCATAATAAACTTCAACACGTTTTATTAAACACGTATATTTTATTTTGATATGTCTTAGTACTAAAAAAAAAAGTTATCGCTTACGAAACATGTTTACTTAAAAACATATTTTATTGTCACTCGTCGGGCGATCGGGCGGCGCGCGTATCAGCTGAGTCCGCGCGTGCGTAGGTACCTACCTATCAGCTGAGTCGACGCTCGCTCGCCGCTGCGACGACGTACCTACGCGGTGCGGTTACTGACCTTTTTTAGTTTGGACTGCGATATGAAGTTACTTGTTAACGTAATTCCAACTTTTCTTCATACTTTTATGGGCTTAGTACCATCAAAATGCATAATAATAAACTTGAATGAAGCACTAAGATAGGTATGCAACATAAACATGAAGATAGATAGATTCTCGTTGCTTAATAAATACACTCGCACCATTTCGTAGTATTCGCGGTGAGTAAAGTTTGACATCGTGAATTCGTGATTGATACGACGCGAGTACGCGACGCAGGGCGCAGGGGTTGCGCGGGGTAAGAACGCTCGGACGTCAGGACACCAATTGCGCGTGGAACGTACTGACGGCGGGCGGGCGAGCGGGCCCGGCGCTAGCGCATTCCCCACCCCCTCACCCCAGCCATGCGCCCGGGCGGCGGCCGCGAGTTTTCATTGATAGTTTGGCGAATAGATTATGTCCATGTTTTGCTTATTTCAAACTGGGATAAGGATGAAAATTTTTTAAATTTTTTTTTTTAACTAAACACGGAAATGTGTTCTATTACTGACACTGAACTACCAAAAAAAATTTACGCACTGGTTAAAAACTTTTCCTGTATAATTTATAAATACATACATATTATAGATAAATCACACCCAGACACAGAACAAATAATCATGCTCATCACACAAAGTTTGTCCTGGGTGGGAATCGAACCCACGACCTCCGGCCACGGACTATTAAGTATAGATTTAATTAGTTGCTTTCGGAGCATATTGGTTGATAAATTTCCTCTCCACGCTAAATTACAAACTGTTCTCTCATTAGAGAGATGTAAAATAATTAGCTACCTGATTATATTTCACACTATCTACTCCATTAGAGCCGTTTCTTTATTAATGAACTAATTAACAAGTCGTGCATTAATTTTCAACACCTAACGCGACAAAAGAGGTGTGTAATATAAATTAAAACCTTCTTGTTCTGTCTGAGTGTCTGTGGTTTTGAAAGTCTGAAAGCTTTATGTTTCTAAGCTTTTCTTATACTTTATTTTCTTATAAATTTTATCTCATTCCCACGAAAATTGTACCTGTAAGTCTGTATAATTAATTTTCTTAGAAAATAGTGATTAGTAATTGAATGCCCCAAATTGAAAATCGATTTAGTTGACGACTAATATCTATTATACTAACTTACTACCTATCTGCGAAATTCCTTGATGTGGACTTTTCGCTTTAGGTACGTATATTATGTATTTACACAAACATTTGTACAATTATTTACATTATTATTATTTATTTTTATTTATTTATTTATTTATTTATTATTTACATACATTGATTAAGATTATACAGACAGATAAAATAGTAGATAAAGAGCAAATTTCACAAAAATGTTACCCCTAAGTCGTACTTTATTGTATCTGTTAATTAAAATTGACCCCTGACAGTTTTTGTTCGTAGAAACTGTCAAAAATCCATAATTTACTAAAAAGGCACAGATAAGGCACGACTATCGTCTAAGCTCGTTTACGATCTTAGACGATAGTCCTGCAGAATTCTTAGCATAAATCTAACAACTAACTTATCATATCTATATTCACTACACATTATTCGTAAAAATAAATACTAGTACTACCGCAAAAACTCGTTATAGATAGTCTAAAATAGTATCGCCGCCGGCTAAGCGTTGAAAATTAGCGAGCAAGAGAGAGATACATAGGATAATTAGACCATAAATTGTTCACGTGGTGGGCAAAACCACCGAGCAATACCCTAAATCTGGTTACTAGCAATTAGGTGTTATTGTGGGCAAAACATTGTGGATATTATAATACCAGTATGTAGGTAGAATATTGAGTGTTACATAATTATTTCTTAGCTTTGACTGCCTTGTTACCCTAGTGATCCTAAGCGCGACTGCTACGCTAGAGGTCTTGTGTTCGATTCCCAGGTCGAGCAGTGTATTGGGTTTTTTTATGAAATTCTCAGTAGCAGCGCGGAGTTAGGATTTGTGCTCGGTTATTGGCAATATGCTCGCCCCTGTTACATGGGACCTAAACTTACAGGGGAACTGTGGTTGTACATTGGTACACTTCTGCCTAACCCTTCGGGGAGCACAGGCCTGATGGTATGTATGTATTTCTTTTCTTAGATATCTTTCCAACGAATAGGTAATTTCTCCGTGTAGGTGTGGTAAAAAATTGCGCGTGAATTTTCTGACGTATCTCCAATTTTTCACTGAGTTGTTTATTCGCGCAAACGCCATTTCTCGCACGCGTCTTACGCGGAAGTGTCCTGCCGGCTTATTCTGTAAGAAATCTCCCTCAGTGAATTAATGTAAAGTGAGCTAAAACTGGACTGTCACTATAAGATTCTAGGGATTGATAGGTCACCACACGCTCACTTCACGGAAGGAGGGTTTTACAGAATAACACCGCAGATACCAATAAAATATGGCTGTTACACTTTATAAAAAAATAGTTTCATATATCGGACTAGCAAGTCCAAAGACAACCACATTCAAACAAAAAAAACAATCAGCTTAATAATATTAGTAGGTAGGTTTAGTAATAGTAGAGTTCGTTATAAATGAGCTTGTCCGGGGAAGTACTACTACCATACTTATTCCTGCCGAAAAGCAGCGTTACTGTGATGTAATTACAGGCACATGAGACATTTCAACTCTGTCTCTGGGATGGCAACGCATTTGCAAGGCCTTTGGTATTACAGATATCTATAGGCAGAAATTACCACTTAACATCAAGTGGGCAGTAGGCTTGTTTGCCATCTAATGGCATAAAAAAAAGTTAAGTATCGAAGTACAGAAAATCCAAAAGTGATTCTATCACAAGTTAATTAGCGACAAACTAGTACTAGATGGTACTAGTTAGCAAGGTGTAGCGTTACAGCGTATCGAGCTAAGTTTCAGTTGTTAGACAACTTCGTTGATTGCGCACTCAAAACTTTAAACCAACAGTTATTGTTCGGCGATCGTTAACAATAACTGAATTTGTAAAACGAGAGTCTGGTAAGAGATTATTAGTATTCTAAAACCATAAATAAACTTACGCCTTTATAAATCATTTATGTCTTTGCCAACATAGGTATAGATTTTATACAGATAATGTTCTCCATACTCTGCCGGTACATGGGCATGCAAAATTTTATATACTATACACTAAAATAATATCAGAATCTCATGCAGAATAATAAATAAAATACAGTATTATTTAATTGAAAATCAAAAAATCATTATATTTTATAAAAATCATTATATTTTATAAAAATCATTATATTTTAGTAGTCAATAATCATTTTTTTCCATGGACACAGAAACTACAGAATGCCAAATTGTGAAAATTTGTGAGGATGGATGGATGGGTGTATGTTTGTAACTCTTTCACGCTTAAACGGCTGAACGGATCTGAACGAAAATTATCACAGCGATACATTGTAGTATGGAATAACACATAGAATACTTTTCCTGAAAAATGTACAGTTCCCGTGGAATAATATATCAAATTTAACGCAGACGAGGTCACGGGGAGAAGCTAGTACCATCCCCCAGCTCCTATGCATTTAATTAAGATGTCCTTGTCGTAACGTAGCTAAAATATATTATTATCATCCATGTAAAGGTTTCCTACCGGAACCGGCCCTCAGTATCAAATTATGTTAGAAGACGAGATAAGGTTTCCTAGTATGTTAGGGAAGTTAATCCAAGTTTGGTGGATACTACCTAGTAGTAGATATATTTTGTGTAAATGACCTCAAGAATGTACCATAGATTTAGCACGAACTGTAGCATACCTAAAAGTATTCGGTTCCAGTTACTTTTATAGTTGATATAAACTAAAAATAATAATGTAATTGTTATTCTTCAGACCGATTCTGACCACGGCAGCTTATCTTTATGAAAACTCCGGGGTGATACTGAGAAATTCCTAATGGAAAAACCTAATAACACTTTTCCCCAACCTGGGAATCGAACCCAGGACCCCCTCGCTCAGCAGTCGCGCTTGTGACCACTAGACCAACGGGGCAGTCAATCGAAAATAGTATTGGTATTGGCATAACGAACTGGTGTCCGCAATTCCGCTCAGCGCGTATTTTGCGTACGGGCTAAAACCAGTATACTCATACTAATATACTAATACTAGTATATTAGTAATACTACTATACGTACTAATACTAATTGATAATACCAAAAATATTTCAAAGAGATTGTTTGTTTATAAAATATAACTTGTAGAAGTACTGATTCGATTAATTACTTAAAAACGTACGAGTATGTAACGGAGTACACGTTGTATGTAAGTTAGATTTTCAGCAATTGTAATACACTGGTTTTTGTCCATGACTTAATCCGCGTGAATCTTGCGGATCTGTAACATTAATTAAAAAAATACAGCCTATATTACTCAGTAATAACGTAGTTTTCCATTAGCGAAAGAATTTTAATAACTGTAGTAGTACTTCAGGCCTTAAACCTATGCCCTACAATAGCAAAGATCATCCTATTAGTTTTAATCTACCTCGAATATTAAGGCATTACGCACATAATTCATCCTAAATAATTATACTACGCACTCCAAACAGGCCATACCAACAGATTTATGTATCACCTAAAAGCTTTTATACATAACTAGCGATCTACCCGCGACTTCGCCCGCGTGGCTCTTTTCACCCGCGTTAACCTAACTTCTTTGGTATTTTTATACCGATGGAAAATCATCAAATGACTTCTCCCACCCTTAGTGTCAGACTTTTACTGACTGAAGACCCATCCATGTTCCTTCTTGTGCCCTTTGCGTTCCGGGGGCGCGGTATCTCTTTCGAACAACCCGCAGCCCCGGCAGGCATCGACACTTAGTGGCCCCTTCCAAGTTTGCTGACATCTCTTTGAGGCGCGTGTGGAACACGAACGCGCCGTCGACACGGTCTGTCGCTCACCGTCCACAGAATTTCGAAATTAGTTCAGGAGATCCAGAGATTACCCCCTACAACCTCACAAACTCACAAACTTTACCTCTTTATAATATTAGTATAGACTAGTATCTCAAAGCTAAGTCTAAAACAGAGAAAAAGCCAGACACACTCGTATTTCACCTGGCTCCCATTCCTTTTAATAAAATTTTCAATTTCACTGACATTTATTGCACGTAATAATAAAACTATGCGCTACTTTATTAAAATCTAGCATTAACACGAATCTTCACGCAAGTTAATGTCTATACTGGGTATTTAATTTTGGCCGGCTATTATTTTAAGTTATACACTTGCGGCCGAGAAAAATGACCGCGGTATTTAATATTTTTGAGAGGGCTCGCTTTGTTCAAAAGTAGTAAATAAATCGTATTTAATCTCAATGATATTTTGTAGATCGGATAGAATAATAGGCTTTTGGTATGTCAGATTTCCGTCACGCGCGCCTCAAAGAGATGTCAGCCAACATTAGATGGGGCCACTAAGGGCCGATGCCTGCCGCGGCTGCGGGTTGTTCGAAAGAGATACCACGCCCCCGGAACGCAAAGGGCACATGAAGGAACATAGATGAGTTTTAGTCAGTAAAAGCCTGACACTCCCTCCCGTCCCGCCCAGGGCGGGGAAAGTTATTTGATGATTTCCCAACTATAAAAAAAAGACAGATTTCCGTTAAATAATCTAATTCGAAATAAAGGTCATGATCATTTCTGAATAAAGTTATTTCATCCAGCTCAAAGCTCAATTACTTATTAACCAAAATATGTCTAGACTAGTTTTAGGTATTTAGAGCGCGCTGTCGGGAAAGTTCTAAGGCCCTAGCCTTAGGCTTTGGAAGTTTACGTAGATGTGAAGTAAATGAGAAACGAACCCACAATAAGGTATCTCTAAGGAGTATAATCCCTAAGAATTAGATGCCTTCATTCTTCTCACCTTAATAACTGGCTGTGTTTATGACAGAGATCGTAAATGTATTCACTTACATAATACAATTAGTGTCTACTCTTCCCACGTAATTTATGTACGTAGCATTTGTTCCTTTTTGGAATTGTAATTTTTCATGCCAACCTACGTTGTTTAAAAATACACTGACCTACAAAAATCTTGCTTGTCATCGTACATAATTTGCCGCGAATATAGGTTAGTAGGTAAGTAGGGATGAAGGACAGAAATCTGAATCTTGTGGGATACAAAGGATATTAATAAGAACCTTATTATTCTGCTGTTATCGAGCATAATACTCCTAGCTCAAATATTTGTCCCTGAACAATCTAGAAGAAAAATATTTCACAAATGACGAAATATGATATGAAGAGGAAAATACAAAAAATATATGTATGTTTACGACACAAACCCAACCTAGATCTTATTTATACGAATACGTGCTTATTACCTCTATATTCTTTTATTTCAAATAAGATTTTTTACTGTACCATATATTTGGCCGTAAGTGTAGTATCGTTTGGCGTAGGGTAACGCACTTAAAAGACAGAAAGGGCAAGCTATATTAAGGGAGCTAGCCCTGTTAATTACATAGATAGCACTGCGGAATTTATTTCGCCCGATACCCAACAGACATAAGTGTTATTGTACCATTCCACAAGATTACTACTGTGAAATACTTAATTACTGAAAATATTGCGATCCTTTTAGCCCTTGGCGGACGTTATGATATCTTGTTTAAGTTCTATGAAACTGAATATTATACAAACGTTAGAATTATTGAAGGTTTATAACGGTATGGTATATTAAAGTTGAATTGAATGTGTTATGGTGGAAGCCAGTGTAATGGTCTGTATAATTTTATGCGAAGCTTATGTTTTAAGCGGCGGTATTTTATTTTTAGAGGCTTTAGTCCGGTCAATTTAGACATTCGAAGTTACATAAAGTCCCAACAAGCTGAATTTCTGTGAAATTGTTCAAAACATAATTATAAACAATGTCTAGAAGTTCCCCATCATTGCCCTGTAAGGAAAAAAAAATATTCAAGGTCAAAGGTCAAAAAAATGAGTTTTTCGCGATTTTCAGCAAAACGGTAAGTTTTATCATAAAAGTACCTCAGACAAAAATTGTAGATCATAAAATTATCTATAAAAACTGTATCAATACTTTTTTCTTACGAGCCACCGCTTCTGAGATATAACGATTCAAAAAGTTATAAAAGTACATACTTATTATAATGTCGATTTTGTTAAGTTGTAAATACATTCAGTTTTTCTTCCCCACTTTCACCCCCATAACTTTTAAACGGCTCAACCGATTTTCATCAAACATGTCTAAGAACACTCGCACATAAGTCACCTTTCATACAAAGAAAACTAAATTGAAATCGCTTCATCCGTTCGGGAGCTATGATGCAACAGACAGACAGACAGACAGACAGACAGACAGACACGTCAAACTTATAACACCTCTCTTTTTGCGTCGGGGGTTAAAAAACGCGCTAAGTACACTACCTCATAGGTGGCGTGGAAACGTGTGCATATTATGACTATAACAACTTTTATAACTTTTTGAATCGTTATATCTCAGAAGCGGTGGCTCGTAAGAAAAAAGTATTGATACAGTTTTTATAGATAATTTTATGATCTACAATTTTTGTCTGAGGTACTTTTATGATAAAACTTACCGTTTTGCTGAAAATCGCGAAAAACTCATTTTATTGACCTTTGACCTTGAATATTTTTTTTTCCTTACAGGGGAATGATGGGGAACTTCTAGACATTGTTTATAATTATGTTTTGAACAATTTCACAGAAATTCAGCTTGTTGGGACTTTATGTAACTTCACTCTCATTTTTTGGTCTAAATTGACCGGACTACTTGTTAACTATGGGTCTTAGTAGTACTTTAGTGCGTTTCATATTTTATTAAAATAGGGGACTAGCAATAGCCGTTAAGTTTTCAGTATGAAAAGGTAACTCCATCAGCAGTCAGTCTGGAAAAACCTCTCTTAGTGAATTATGTGAAGTGAAATTGAGGTGACTTGGCATCTCAGCTACAGTGCTATTCTGTAACAATATCCCTTGGCGAACTCTAAGTAAAGTGGGCCTATGCTAGAGATTGACACCTTACTTTTTGTTGCCGTGGTGGTAAATCCTCCTGAACGTCCACCGCTCCGGTAGGGGCGAAGGGGCTGTCAGACTCTTACTGACGAAAAACCACCCCGGTATTCCTCAATTTTCCAAAATTCACCATGGAGATTTTCGCACTGCAGATGGGTACTGACGTCGGGATTGTTCAATGGTTAAAACAGTGCGGGTTCGATACGAGGCAAGCACCAATGTGACTTGTACACTTGTGTGCTTTTTATCTTAGACATTACTAACATCGGTGAAGAAAAATATCGTGAGAAAATATAGACTTAAATATAATTATATAAGTCTGTAATCGAAGTGGTGATCAATCAATTGTTAAGAAAAGGGCTTTGCACTGCAGTGAGACAATAATATTAGCTGATATTGTTATGATTACTGTAGAGGAAAATTCTGTCAGGACAGATTTTCCGAAAGTACCTATCTCCAGCTCAAATATAAACAGATCTAGGTAACGTAATCGAAACATATTTTCAATATGCAGCTTTCGTAGAAAATCCTTTTAAAAAAATAAAATCCCCACACATTTTTATACTTAACCCTTTTTTTAACCCGTTGTTGAATATTGAAATAGAATAGCTATTTCAAACCTTGCCACTGAATGAAAGCCCAGCTTATAATGTAACGAGATTTTCATGTCTAGATTGAAATATAGCACATTTTTACCTGAAAGAAAGAAAAAGGTCCCCGAGGGAAATCAGAAAAAAAAATATGTCCTAAGTCTGAACCAAAAGCTAGTAAATAATGGTTATCAGCACTTTTTTTCAGATTTTCAGCATACTCTTGAATATAAGGTTCTATTTTTTTTAAACACTTTTCTCTTACTCTAGGGCGTATCCATACATAATTATAATAAAATCGTAACGAGGCCAATTCTATACATTCAATATTTTTTATAAAGAGTAATTCTCACAACATGTTAAATACATTATACTGAACCCAAAAAAAAAAGGTTTTTAGAATTTTTGTTTGTTTGTATGTATGTACGTAGGGGAGGCCTATGTTCAGCAGTGGACGTCCTATGGCTGAGATGATGATGATGATGATGATGATGTATGTACGCGCATAACTTTTTAACTCCAGCACCGATTTGAACAAAACTTTTGGCATTGTGTTGGCAGTAACCTGAGCTGATAATCTTAGGTACAATTCATCAAGCTATGTCACATAGGGGTTAGACAGAAACAGTATGAACACTATTAACTTAAAAATACTGAACGCGAACGAAGTCGCGGCAACAGCTAGTTTATTATAAGTGACATAGATGCCAAGCTCGGAGTCTCTCTGCGAGATTGAATCAGAATTGAGGAAATCCGCAGAAGAACTAAGTTAACCGATATAGCTTTCAAATTGCGGAACTCAATTGGCAATGGACAGGGCACATAGCTTGCAGAGCGGACAGCCGTTGGGGTCGAAAGGCTCTCGATTGGCGCTCATTGGTACTGTATATAATAATACCAACCTATTATTTACCCCACTGCTGGGCAAAGGCCTCTTCTCGTACTGAGAAGGCACGAACTGCTAGTTGCCGGTTGCGAACCCATAGCCTCGTACATGAGAGGCTGGCGCCATAACCACTGGGCCTTCATGACTTTTTTATTTCATCACCATCATCATCTCCTTAGCCTTTTTCCCAACTATGTTGGGGTCGGCTTCCAGTCTAACCGGATGCAGCTGAATACCAATGTTTTACATGGAGCGACTGACTATCTGACCTCCACAACCCGGTAACTGGGCAACACGATACCTCTTGGTTAGACTGGTTGTCAGACTTCTTGACTTCTGATTATCCGTAACGACTGTCAAAGATCTACGAATGACAGCCGGGACCAACGGCTTTACGTGCTTTCCGAGGCACGGGGGTGTCACACCACCAACTTTCAAACTCCGGGCAGTTACTATAAAATTCCTAATGGAAAAACCCAATAACACTTTTTGCCCGACCTGGGAATCGAACTCGGGACCCCTCGCTCCTCAGTCGCGCTTGCGACCACGAGACCAACGGGGCAGTCAAACCTTAAAAATAATTGCCTTTTGAATATTCTATGACCCATAGCATATGTCTCTATCCACATACCTACGTCATACGCTCTCCAATAAACTACGTCTTCACAATACAAACGGGCATTTCCATTGACATCGTTAAATCGTTATGAGCCATTATTTACAAACTCCAAACTTTTCACTCTTAATGTCTGCCGTCAACTGACGAAGTTTTGATTATGTTAGTATAATTTTATTGCTACGGAACATTTGTTTTTTGGCCTTGGCAACTCTACACGGGTATTTTTCGATAGTAAAATCAAAGTAGAGGTGTATAAAATAGCGATTACTGATCATATTCTCGTTCTGTTTTTATGACGATAAATAAAAAAGTTTGGTAGTTTTTTTTGGTCATGAATTGGGAAGTTATTCATTGGGTGAACAAGTTTTTTCTTGGCTTTTTAGAGAATTGATAATACGATTTTATTGAAGAAGAAGAAGAAGAAGTTTCTTTTACTAAATTAAGTTTATGTTCTGTAAAGGCTTTAAAATGATCTACTTACATTGTTGAGGCCTGTGTCCTAGCTGTTCAGTAGGTCTATAACTACTGTCTACTTGATAATAAAGACCGATTAGGTATGCTTATACCCGCGACTTCGTTCCTGTCAATGTTGGTTATCTACGCTGTTCTAATTTCTTTGCGCCGATTTTTTTTTAGATTTAATTATTCCTTGTAACATCGTCTATCTCTCAGCGTAAGTAATGTCAAAATCAGTCCAGACGTTTTACGGATTAAAAAAAAACAAACATTTGAAAAAAATGTGTAAGTCCCGTGTTAACTTCATTAGGCATTTAGTAAAAAGCTATCATTTTGACATTACAAACCTTTAATTTGATTTATTAGAAAAAAAATATTTTTAAATATTTTTAAAATATTTAAAATATTTTTTTAATCAAAAAATCACAAACTTCCTCACACGATCTTCCCTAACTACTATAATTCCTTATAATCTGATTAAAGTTAAGACCACAACCCACGTTCCACCTTATCAATGACAACAGTATGGTAAGTGGAAAAGTTACAAGTTCAATGTCTATCGTGCAATCAACGTGGATCCGTTTCCATCACACGCGCTCCCATTACTTTCGAGTTTAGAAGTTTTGGAAGATGCTTTAGATCTCAATTGTTCTATTGAACCGTGTGATAAGGCTCTAATATGATTGGTGTTACTTTTGATTAAGGTAAGTGTAGACAAATGGAAGTTTGTCAGGTGTACAGTTACGTGATAACTAGGTTCTGCCCGCGATTTCGTCTGCGTTTAAGTTACGTGTTTGGTTAGGTTAGGTTAGAATGATAATATTTTCCAGACCGATTCCGGTCACGGCGGCCTATCTTAATGCAGACTAGCCAAGTAAGCCAAGTGCACAAGCGTGTGCGCAAACACAGGCACACTCTCTCTTCCCTCGCTCTTATAATCCGAAGGGCCGGCAATCCGACCCGTGAGGTCAGGCGCAGGTCCAACAGCTTTAGGTAATTTCCGAATCATGAGGTGTCTACTTTCAAACTGTTACTAAGAAATTCCTAACGGAAAAACCCAATAACACTTTTTGTCTGGCCCGGAAATCGAACGCAGAACCCCGCGCTTGCGAGTAAGAGGCTAATGGGGTAGTCGGCAAATGGAAACATTATTTTTAATCGAGAGACCTAAATAGTTTATTGCACAAAAAATATCAGAAAAACAAACCATATAAAACGTCAATTTGTTCCACCTACTATAGTATGTCATAATAATAATATGTTCCATGTAAGGGACATAATATTATAGCTAAGTCATAGTCTACGCAACCCACATTAATTCTAGATAGCAGCACGTCTTTCACCTATTACATCTTATGTACCTTTACGTACACACGACAAAAAAATAGTGTTTATACGGTAGTTGACGAATATTTTTATCTTTTTTCGTCATTTTGATTTGAGTCGTCAGATTTGCCGGAGCACCAGTGATGGAGTAACCCGAATGTATTAGAGCATCTCAAATAGTAAAATAAAAACTGATATTCGAAGGCAACGGGGGACACTTTTGCCCAGTAGTGGGACAATAAAAAAAAATAAACAAATCGTATGAGCCTGCCCCGGGAAGTCATTTACGAAGCATTGGGTCCTGAATAGTAAGCCCCGATTGGGCAGTGTTATTGAATTTTTTACCCGACTTCTAAAAGAGGGGGGTTCTCAATTCGTCTAAGTATAATAATATGTTTTTCGATTAGGAATTCCTCAGCTTGATATTTAGTTGGCGATGGTACCTCCTTGCTTCGCGAAAGCATGTTAACCCATTGGTTCCGCGCCTATTTTCTTCCCAGTCGTGTCGGATTACCACCTGTATTTGCACACATACCTACTTCTGCATGTACTTACATCTACATATTTCTCCTACGTACTTGGCTAATCTCCATAAAAATCGGCCGCCTAACAGAAATTCGGTCGGAAGTAAATTATTCCTAAGGAACATTAAATCCGAACGATGAGACAGATATGAGCACTAAGTGCCTACTAAAATGCTCAAAACTATAATTTCCCGAGACTGCTTGTAACCTCGATAGATATTTCTTTTGCCGTCAGTACAATGACTTACGCTTCGGTCAGAGACAGCCCATTACATCTTTTCATATCAACGTGACAATAAATTATTACTTTTATTCTCGGATCTTTGAAGGTCTTCAGTCTCCGGTTAGTTGTTCAGTGGGTATTATGTTCGTTCAAATTTATTAAAGTAGGTAGAAGCGGTCGCACCTTACTTTTTTGTTTTTGCTTAATTGAAAATTGACGCGGACATAATGATTGATTGCTTCGTAGTGACTTTGCTGTTCATGGGCTGAAATTATTATAGATTTTGTGGGGATTTTTTTGTATTTGAGCTCATAGTTTTGATACATGAAGTCGGCTTTGGTAGCGTGGATCGTGTTAGGAGCCAATATGTATACTGTAGGTATACTAATATTCTGCCGGGGCTGCGGGTTGTCCTGCCGGGGCTGCGGGTTGTTCGAAAGAGATACCGCGCCCCCGGAACGCAAAGGGCACATGAAGGAACATAGACGGGTTTTAGTCAGTAAAAGTCTGACACTCCCTCCCGCCCCGCCCAGGGCGGGGGAAGTTATTTGATGATTTCCCGTCAATAAAAAAAAAAAAAAAAAAAGGTATACTAATATTATAAAACTGAAGAGTTTCTCTGTATCAACGCGCTTATCTCCGGAACTACTGCACCGATTCTGAAAATTCTTTCGCTTACAGGAAGCTACGCTATCCTTGAGTACAATAAGTTTTAGTTTTTTGTGAAATAAAATAGGGATTCTTAAGAAAATGCACTCGGACGAAGTCGCGAGCCACTGCTAGTCATTAATACCGTTAGGTTTTCTCTTCAAAACTTGCTCCACTGTTCAAATTTATTTAAACATGATCATGTTAAACGTTGCTCTGTCAGGTTCGAGCATGGATATAACAAGTTGCTGTTATATCAGGTAAACAAGACAGCAAACATTGTTCGTCGGAAAATCATCAATAAACGCTGACATGTTCCAACAAGCTAACTGTAGATGATTTTGTATTGACGCCGATAGAAATCAGTTTGAATTTCGAGCAATACAAGCTTAAATCTCTCAATCAGTGTAACTGAGTTTACGCAGTTGTGTGTGTACCAATGTACACCCGCGGTTCACCGGTATGCTTAGGTCCCATGTAATAAGGGGAAATTCTACTGAGAATTTTATAGAAAAACCCAATAACACTTTGTTCGACATGGGAATCGAACCCAAGACCTCTAGCGTAGCAATTGTATTTACTGACATATAGTACTATAACTTCATGTTAGCAAACAACTCAGACTTTAGTTTTTGGTGCACTCTTAGATGACTAGGATACACGAGTCATGATATTGACACGTTGCGCGTTGATAAAATAATTATGTATAGGTAATTATGAAATACTAGCTTCTGCCCGCGACTTCGTCCGCGTCACAGTTGATGTGTTATCCTACGGGTACCGTACATTTTCCCGGGATAAAAAGTAGCCTATGTGTTATTCCAGACTATAATCTATCTTTGTGCCAAATTTCATCCAGATCCATTCAGCCGTTTAAGCGTGAAAGAGTAACAAACATCCATCCATACATCCATACATCCATACTTACAAACTTTCGCCTTTATAATAGTAGTAGGATTGTATTACCAATTTTTTTTTCTTTTAGAAAACCAAAGGGCTTTTTTTTTCTTTTGTCTCCATAGTTTATTCGATTCATTTAAATAACTTTTCAATCGAATTGGGTTACAAAAAAATATTCAGAATAACCAGCTAATTTTAGTTGGAAAACTTTTTTATTCAAAATGTTAAAATAGAATTTGAATATTGGCTAGACAGTTTATCTGACAAAAGTTTATTTGTATGTCTGGTTTGAAAATTGTCTCATTTTTTTGAGCATAAAGTTATTTGAGTAACCGACATTTTAAAATAATCTCCCACCTGTTTTTTTTTTTTTGTTTGGAGATCCTGATGAATATCCTCGATTTGGGGAAAACGGTGGGCCATGTGGGACCCCTCGGTTCCTTCTACCACCATATGTCGGGCTCCTGGTATCCTCTTGACGCATGATCCGCGCCCCCAAGTCATGTTAAGTCCGATTGAGATGGCTGTCAAATTTGCAAAAGGGTATCCGTTGGAAAAAAAAGGCTGTAAAATTCACAATAACTCATCAGTCGTCGTACGATTGGATTTTAAAAGTCAATGTTTCGTAATTCGTAATTTTATTAGCGAACATTCAAAATGCACGACGCGTCGTCGTAAGAGTGTCGTGCATGCCTCATCGAAAAGTTCAGAATCCAGGGCATAATTGAACAATTTCGCGGTTCGCAATAATGTCAGAACATTACGAAATGGTTTTACAAACACTTGGATATATTTAAACAAGTTTACAGTATACGGCTCCTTCTCAAAAGGGGAGCAAATTCGAGTTCAAAACTCGGAAACTTCGTTTAAAATTTTCATCCGATCAGAATTTTCTTCTAAAATATTTAGTTTAAGAATTCCCGAAACGGCGTGATCCTTAAAGTTTCCCGAAATTTCATTAGAGTTAATTTCACGTTTAAAAAGATTCCCGTATCGAGGGTTTATGTAGCTTTCTTTATTTTTGAACAGTGCCTCTTAACAACGTGTTCCAAGAATATTAAAACCATATTTAAAATGAAAACATGACCTTAATACGCGCTTTAGGCGTCCGCCTTATTTTCCATATAAAATGGGCAGCGTTCGAATTAAAACCAATTTAAAGTTTGTCAAAGTTTCGACTGGAGTATTTGAATTAGAGGCAAATCTATAAATTATCATCTCCCTCTTCAGTTAATTGTGTGACGGGGAAGAGGGAAGGGGTGTCGAAGTTTGAGCCTCATTTAAACCGCGGCCTGAAATTCGTCGTTTGGAGATCTATTGATCTTTTAAAGGTTTAGATCAACTTGTTTAACTTCGATTTTGATTAATGACAGTTTGTGTTTGTTTAGCAAAAATGTCGCTCAATACTTCTAAGTGTTATAATTCGGGCTTGAAGAAGCTTGACGGCAAATTGATGTCAGAATTACGGAATCTATAGACGGTAATTGTATTCGAGTTTCAAAATTTTCGATATATAGTATACTATTAATAACACAGCATATTATTGTCTCACTGCAGGACAAAGTTCTCTTCTCATATAGAGAAGACACGAGCATTGATTACCAAGTTTGGTTAGGGCAGATGACGACATAATTTTTTAAATTGTGAGGCTAGATTTTCTTCCTATTTGTCCTTCAACAATGTCAGTGATGTCCAAGATAAACTTAGAAAGTTTATGTGAATTGAAAAATCACACTGGAAAGGAGAGGCCTTAACCACTGGGCCATCGCCACACAATACAAATCGATAAATACTATACACCAAAATAATAAAAATATGGCGTCAGGCCATTTTCATATCGCCAGGCCGTAACTCGGGCTGAGGCCGAAGATTGAAGGAGTCCCGAAACTCTATCACGGCCTATTGGGCCGACGTGACTGACGTAATATGAGTCCGACGTCGATCAACGAAACGTGATGCTTTTACCAAAATCTTGTAGGTATACCAGTGTAGGGTTGACTCGATACAAATAAATACCAGTCACTCGATACTTTTTAATCGGTATCGATAACGTGTTTTTGAAAAATGTAGGTATCGAATAGTAGTGTCCATATTATGTTTATAGCATACTAGCTGTTGCCCGCGACTTCGTTCGCGTTCAGTATTTTTAAGTTAATAGTGTTCATACTGTTTCTGTCTAACCCCTTTGTGACATAGCGTGATGAATTGTACATAAGATTACAGCTCAGGTTACTGCAAACACAATGCCAAAAATTTTGTTCAAATCGGTGCAGGAGTTAAAAAGTTATGCGCGTACATACATACAAACAAACAAACAAACAGACAAAAATTTTAAAAACCAATTTTTTGGGTTTAGTATAATGTATTTAACATGTGAGAATTACTCTTTATAAAAAATATTCAATGTACAGAATTGGCCTCGTTACGATTTTATTATATGTATAGATTATGACAAATCCACCTAGGCACATGGCAAAATCCACTATTTGCTGCCAACACGCCACTTGTGACCTTTTTTATCTTGTCATTATAAAACATATTTTAAGACAGACGAATTAAAGCTCTAACTAGAATGGCAAATTATTTGCTGTTTCAAACCACATTGTCTGATTTTGTTGTCTTTTGTAATTGTACGTATTTAATAGAATTAAGCAATTCATGGGTCGACTGTTTACAAAAAATTACCCTTAGCCACTGAAATACATTATAAGAGAACTCAAATGTTAATGTAACTACTACGCGAGGTAAGTGGCTGAACTCTCAACTGAACTGTGGCTCGCGTCTATAGCCCTTAAGTTGCCATGAATTTTGAAAAGCTTCTATGTATTATAATTTATTTCGCTAGTCTGTACAGTAGTTGGTTTTAGTTTCAACAATAGTGTACTTTACATTACAATTTGGTTTTCGTCTGATTTCAAGGAATTAGGATCGTGCTTCCATTAACGTGACTTAAAGTTTGTACTCGACTCTGTAAATTGAATTCCGAAAATTCTGTTCCCAAAATGTATATGTAGGTATAAAATTTGTATGTTTAAACAAATTAGTTATTTAATGGTGGTTTCCAACTTACAATGCTATATAATATATACAAAATAATATACTAGCTTTCATTAATCCAAGGGTAGCTTGGGTAACCAATTGCGAGAATCGTTCACAAAGGAATCCATAATTATTACCATATACGTATACAATGACATACATTTAATATTACATACAAAAAAAACCTTTCATATATGGGGACTTCATACACATAATTCTTGCTTTTATTTTATGGTTATTATTTGTTGTAATACCGGCCATAGGAATACGAAAATTTCGAGTGTCGACCTATTACGATTCTAAAGCTACAGCCCTGTGACAGACAGCGAGGTCTTAGTAATAGGGTTCCGTTTGACACCCTTTGTACTAACGGTTTTAGATTTGTCGGTCACCGCCGTAATGAAAAATGATCACTAGAACCTTTTTAATGATAAATGTCTTAAATCTGTTGGCTAAGTTTCGTTTTTCGGGACGCTAGCGCCCTTCCTTTTCACAATCTCATTGCTACCATTTTCATTGTAATTTCTTCTCAAAACTGCCTCGATAGCCTAGTGGTTCTAAGCACGACTGCTACGCTAGAGGTCCTGGGTTCGATTCCCAGGTCGAGCAAAAAGTGTCATTGGGTTTTACTATGAAATTCTCAGTAGGAGCTCGGAGTTTGGATTTGTGCCCGGTTAATGGCAATAGGCTCGCCCCGTATTACATGGGACCTAAATATACCGGCGAACTGTGGGTGTACATTGGTACACTTCTGCGCCTAACCCTTCGCGGAATACAGGCGTGATGGTATATATTTCTTCTGAAAATTGGCCTGAAAACAGTTTTGAACTATGTACAAGTTACACAATCAGCTCCCAAGGGGTACACTCGATAAGGAAACTTTGGGGAAAGGCAACTTACCCTACGTTAACGTACGCGGGAGACGCAGGTCTCTTTTTATTACTTATCGACACCTCCCAGTGGGGGTTGGTAACGAATATTATTCTGTCCTTTTGATCTCGCGTTGCTGAGTGGGGTATTGAATTCGATTCCCAGGCCGGGCAAAGAGTGTTATCGGATTTTTCCAATAGGATTTTTTTCAGTAACAGCACGGAGCTTGAATTTTACAGCTTTTCTGTAAAACTGTCCTTTTGATCTCGTGATGCTGAGTGGGGTATTGAGTTCGATTCCCAGGTCGGGCAAAGAGTATTATCAGGTTTTTCTATTAGGAAATTTCTCAGTAACAGCCCGGAGTTTGAAAGTTGGTGGTGCCCCATACGGCCTCCATCATTCATAGGTCTTTGATAATGGTTACGGGTAATCAGAAACCCGGAAGTCTGACAACCATCCTTCCCAAGGGATATAGTGTTACCCAGTAACTGGTAAATCCAACGATTCATGATTCACTAAAAACTTTGTTATCCCAAAAGATAAAAATAGCAAAGGTACCTTCATAAAACATTTTACAAACAGTATTGCGTATTTTTAGATTCTTTGAAATCGTCAAAATCATTACCAGAATTTCCGATTCCGCTTTTGTGGTGGTACAAAATTGGTCCCATTACTCAAATTTGTTAAATGGGCGAAAAAACCTCTTTGGCGTTACAATTGTATTGATTTGGAATTTATTGTCAACCGATTGAATGGGGCTGTACAATGGCTAGTCTATTGTATTGTATGGTTGAGTCTCGTCTGGGTGGATGGAACGGCTGAATGCCTAAGTATAGGCTGGATTTTGGCAAGGTTCGATGTACTAAAATTCCTCGTTTTAGGGTACCTATTTTAAAGGATATGCTTATGGTACCTACCTAAACATTTATGGCAAAATGAAGATGTACTGTGCAGTCAACTTTTCCGTAACCTTCAAGGAATGCAAGCCTGGTGTTTTGTTATATTTTTGTTTAGGAAAAATATCGTTCTTATACATCGATGACTAACTAGTTTTTTATTCAAAAAATTAAACTCAGTGTCCATTTAAAAGTATCTCTAAATAATTTAATCAAGTGTCGTTATAATTAGACGAATCAAAATATTTTTGTTAATACTAACTTTTGTAAGTGACTACTTTCCGCGTGGAGGTCAAAGTCAAAGTCCTCCATCCGTTCTTAGCCGGCCTGACCTATCTATAAAATACCTACGTGCGACATTCCAGCTATATAGGTTAAATAGTTTGCGAAATTTCGATTTAGCCACTAAACAACCACCATCTTAGCCAGTCTGTTTTTATAAGTGAAAACTTGTAATTGGCTATCAGTTCACCTCCTATTTTATTTTCTGTTTTGTTTAGCTGTAAGTCTTCCATAGCTCATAAATAAATAAATGATCTTTCGCTTTCTTATTTTAATAAAAGATCGAAGTTCATTAAAAAAGCTACGCTAAAACAATTTAAATAAACCAAACCTAAGGATCGGTTCATATCTGACGGAAAATGCGTCGCGTTTTATCGGTCGCGTAACGCCAAAACAGTCAAATACATAATAAAACATTCAACCTTTCACACCTAACCGATGATGCATTAACGCGTCTACCTAAGAGCAACGATACGCTCGACGCATTTGCCGTCAGATATGAACCGACCCTAAGGCCACAGACCAAAACAAATGAAGTAATTTGAAATTACAAGCTTATAAAGAAAAACATTCAATAAATTGATGAAAACGATTTTATTAACCAAATATTATTTTTTATCCCTCTCCAATACGAGCCAGCGGGGCCCGTAGCACCGGAATTAACGGCCATACATCCTTTTTCAACCCAATTTATTTAATTGGAGGTCACATTGCCAACGAAATCCGTTTTAGTCTATTAAAATTGGATTTTACTGCGTATGAATGGAGAAAACGAAAAAAAAAATATTATGATGAAGGTGAATCCTGTTGATAGGGGTATTTGGTATTTAAACCATGTTTTCGTTTGATATGGTCTTCATAAGATAAATAGGATCATTTTTGATGAAATACCTTTCTTTGTAGAAACCTTTTCGACTGACTAAGTACCTATCATGATCTTATTATATTAAATGGAAGAAGGAGTAACATAATATGATAGAATTTTTTCAATTGCGTGTTTTGGCCCGAGAAGGGCCATTTAGAGCTTAAATCTGATATCGTGGTGAAAGGATTAGTCAATCAACATCTTATCCATACGAAACTACCTTTCGAAATGGGCAACTACATAAATTTAATATTATGATTTATCCAAACGGTTGGTTGACACTTCTCGTGATTCACACGCTTATACCTTAGACATTTTTGATGCCATATGCATAGTTTTAATTACTTTCTTTATTATTATTAAAGTTTTTTTAGATCTAATTTTAAGGTTGTAATTTTTTAATAATGTTTGTTTTTTAATAATCAAATCTATGCATTTTTTTTTTCTCTTGTAATTGACGTTCAAAAGTGCCTTTTAATCATATTTTAATCATGTTTTCTGTAAAATCAAGCGCCTATCGAGATTAATGATATACACCTAGCTGATATAAATGATTTGACTTCGACTTTAACTGGAGACCATAACAGTGAAAACGGACAATAGTTTTACCTAGCATCATCTTTCACTTAAAGATAGAACTATAGCTGCTCTTCTATGAAAATAAAGTTGCTATGAAAAAGGCGAGGCGAAGTGGTAAATACTGCGAGCTTACTGAAATGCATTACTTCCATTGCGGGAAGGTTGCCTCCGACACCATCTTCAAGCAGCTGTTTTATACCTTTTTGAGCTAATCTTCAGATGGAAAATGTTTTAATTTCGAAAGTGGGAGTTTGTGGTCCATGGAGTTGAAGTTTGAGGTATCTGTTTACTCTCAAATACTGTGAGGAGGGAAAATCTCGTAGATCGTAATGATTACTAAATAAGTAATGTGCTGTTTATGTACCTTTGTGTAGTAAAGTCATCTATTGCTTTTTATGGGGCTTCCATTCAATAAACAGCTCAATAAAATATTTAGACAAGATTTTTTTTTTATGATAATAATCAATATTGTGAGGAGGTTCTATTGAAGCCTTAAATGCCTATTGGAATATGTTAATAGCTTTATTTGTTTTTAATTAAATAATTAAGTATACAACTTCTAGCCTTCGGACATACAGTTTGACAGGAGAGAAGATGGTGGGATGCCTTGCACGGCTTCTTTAGGAATTGCCGAAATGCCATCGAGAGAAGTGGAAGTGATGTGGGGAGATATTTTCCCAGAAGTGGATCAGAATGAATAGGCTAGCAAAAAAAGCTACAACAATGTAAGTGCAAGTACGATAATTTTTATTATTTTGTTTTTTTAAGGATGTGAAATCATCAAATGCCTTTTTATGCTCTGGATGGAGCGGAAGGGAGTGTCAGACTCTTACTGACTTAAATCCATACGTGTTCCTCGTAATGCCCTTTGCGTTACAGGGCCACGGTGACCCTTCCGAACAAATTCCGGAACCCTGGCAGGCTGAATGTCTGCCTGGTTTATAGTAAACAAAAACTAAGCAGTCACCATGTTTGTTAGCACTTTTGGAGAAGGCTATCCAAAAGTGCTGACAACAGTATGGTGACCGTTACGATTTTCTCGACTAGAAGTCCGACATCACCATCAACTATCATGGACAGCCTTTCCATAACGAAGGGTGTCCATGATCTTTCCAAAAGAATACCCACAAGGTGTATAATACATGTGTTTGTGTTACCAACCAAAACTGTATTGAACTAATGAATAGCAAACTTCTGAACCAAATTAATCATACAGCGTTGATCAAAGTCGATTTTATAGTAACACTACTTTACACCCTATTTGTTCCTGGAACAAATTCGTTTGACGATCAACGGAATGAAATTTCGGTATCATTGAGTGCATATTACCTTAATTACTTGTTTACACATGCTTGAAGCCTTTTTCAGTTCGATAATTGATATAGAACCGCTGGGCTTTTAAAAAAATATACATATATGAAAACGGTTTTTACGTTCAGAATTATTAAACTCACAACACAATCTTTCAATAAATCACTTAATTAAGTCAAACTAATTCTATATACCAAATCTATATAATACCAACATAATAAATCTTTAGAGTTATTTCCTTTGTTAAAATACGCTAATCTCTTTAACTGTCGGTCGGATTGGTAAAAATCTTTTTGAATATGGTAGCCATATTCAGGAGGAATAGTATAATAGTAGGGTATGTAACATTACGCTACGAGTCACGGGAGCAAACACCAAAGCCAGAAACCAGAAACTAAAACTTGACAAAAACGAAATATTGTACATAAAAATATACAAGTTAAGTCTGTATTTTTACCCACCCCATATGTGCCTAATACATTTTTTACAACAAACCGTTCCACTTTTAAATGGAAATGAGAAAACTGGACCTCCGAACAATTTCCGATTGGAATTTATTTCATTTGGAAGTTCATAGTTTTTGAACAACACCGCAGTTTGCTATTTGAAATATTGATATTTACCAGTTACTACTCATATGTGGTTACTCGGGGGATTGCCACTGAAATAATAATAGGCAGGTTCGTGAACTTCATTCTACTTACGTGGGAGATGATTAAACCTTAAATTATAAAAGCAAAAGGTCACTCAATGAATAAACACGAAATTTCGAAAATCACTTGAACTATGATGCTGAAATTTAGCAGGTAGATGGCTTAATGCAGACTAGCCACGTACGCAGAAGATATTATAAAGCATAACTGTGTGCGCAAACACACGTGCGCTCCCTCTCCCTAACTCTCATAGTCCGATGACTCCGATGGGACGGCAATCCGACACAATCGGGGAGAGATCAGGCGCAGGACCAACAGCTTTACGTGCTTTCCTTGAAGCACGGGGGTGTCACACCACCGACTTCTAAACTTCAAGCTGTTACTGAGAAATTTAAAAAACCCGTATTTGAGTAAGGATGGAAAGCAAGAGGGAGGCCAAAGAAAAGATGGATGGATTGTGTGAAGAATGATATGAAAGAGAAGAGAGTCAGTATGACGGCTGACAGGACGGTATGGAAGAAGAAAACGTGTTGCGCCGACCCCAAGTAACTTGGGATAAGGGCAGGAAGATGATGATGATTTGAGTAAGAACTAGGTACTTTCTTTTGTTTTGCTCGGCACAAACCTCTGAGCAACAAACCAAGGAACCGAAGAATGTTGTATTCAGTTGGTTCGCTTTTATTCAGTTACACTTTTGTGACTACAAACGTTGTGCGCCCCAAGGGTCAGACGGTAAGTCCTCAATAATCTCTATATATACGTACCTAATAAATAGAGGACCTACATTGTATGTAATTGAAACTATGACTTTTTTTTATTAGATTAGATTTGACTTAGATGAAATGTTATTGTCTTATGGGCCTGTTTTACTAACCTAAAGGATTGAAAGTACTCCTGAGCGAAACATCTTTAATTATAGTACCTACCTACATTGACATAATTATGTAAAAAAATTCGGCTGTTTCCTACGAAAATGTACTACAACATAAAACTGTTTCACTGTTGTTGTTGTTTTGTTGTTGTCATTTATTGTTTTATTTGTTATTTTTATATTTTTAATTTATAATCGGTTTTGTATCCCTATTTAAATGATGTAATGATGTTTTGAATGTATTTTTTATAATTCTTTATTATGATAAAATGATTGTACAAGTGCTGTGCACACCTATAAGTGACGAATTCACCGCAAAGCTGCTAAATAGATAGCAATGTATGAATGTAATATTTTAGTGAATAAGTCGTTGGTGTGTCAATAAATAAATAAATAAATAAACTGCATTTTTTTTTATTCATGATTACTTTTACCCACTACAAGGATTGTAGTGAATTAAAATTCATGTAGTGCGCTCAAAAATGAGTCAGATTTTGCATACAACTATCTGTCAAGTAATTTAATCGGAACTTACCCAAAGGTGGTGAAACAGGGCCGTCAGTCTTATACAATCGTGTCTAGCTTAAGCAATCTCTTGATTAAATGTACCGAAAAACCCGAAGTTGAGATGTAAATTGTATAGGGAAGACTCTTCAATGCTTTTGTGCTGAGTAAGGATCGACAGGAGCTAGCAAAAACGGAGTAAATAGATATTCAATTATTTTGAGACGCGCCGTTGTGATTTATTTACACTGCAATGTCGCGAATGTATTGCTGTATCGATGTTTGGTGTAGAATAAATCAAATGTAGAAGTAAAATACCGTGTTTTTTGCTTTAATACTTTGTTTTTTCGTAACGCTTTCTAATGCCTAAGAAATCCTGGAGTCGTATAATCATTTCAGCGATGAAATTCAATGTACCTATAGTTAACTAGCTTATGCCCACAGCTTCGCCCGCATGTGGTTCAATCTTAGTAAAATTCAGTCATAATCTATTCAATGGTTTTGTGTTTTTTTTTTATAGACGGGAAATCATCAAATAACTTTCCCCGCCCTGGGCGGGGCGGGAGGGAGTGTCAGACTTTTACTGACTAAAACTCGTCTATGTTCCTTCATGTGCCCTTTGCGTTCCGGGGGCGCGGTATCTCTTTCGAACAACCCGCAGCCCCGGCAGGCATCGGCCCTCAGTGGCCCCATCCAAGTTTGCTGCCATCTCTTTGAGGCGCGCGTGGAACACGAACGCGTCGTCGACACGGTCTGTCGTTATTTAGTGAACGTACGGACGGTGAGCTACCCATTGCTCACCGTCCACAGACCCGCGTTTACGGTGGCCGGGAGTCGTCTCGCGGCTCCCGACGCCCGGAGCGTCTACCGCGGCGGCCGCTGGGACGGGGGAAAGTGTAAGAAATAACCAAACTTAATATCACGAGCTTCTGCCCGGTACTTCTTACGCGTGCATTATTTCCGGCGTAATAACCAAAGGCGTAAAGTACATAACGCGCGTTATGTACCTATGTTACGCCTTTGGTTATTGCTCTGATCCCGTGGATCGTAGCGTGATGTTGTAAAGCCTAACTATTTCTCGTAAATCTGGCTATCAGAAACAAAAAGATTTGTTTCTATCCGACTGGTAGTACTACAGATAAGCACGATTAAACAAAAAAAAACTGTTTAGCTCTGTTATATTAATATTATTATAGATTTAGGATTGGGTACCTAAGCTAAATTACAAATAGATAAGAGGGATAGTCTTACCAATCTATATACATATATAAACTCACGCATTTTTCCCATGGGGGTAGGCAGAAACCACAGCACGCCACCTGACCTGCTTCGTAGCAGGTGGCGTTCTGTGGCAGTATGTAAGGATCGTTCCTTACATAGTACTTTCGCTTCGTCACGTTCATACATCCGCTCATCCAATCTAAAATGCTTAGCCAAAATACCTTTACAAAAGGAAAACAGTACGTTCAATGCCTGCTGGTCTAGCTTCCAAAATCTAAATGCAAGCTAAAACTTTACTCAGACATACACTTAACAGGAAGACTAAACCAAGCACTAAGCAGTATTACCATACGTGGCTAGCTTACCCGCCTTCAACGTGATCCCACTAAGAAGTTTGCTATCTATTTAAAGGCTTATACGTCAAACGGACTACTTAAGGACCTTAAGCCAGAGAACCCAGAGTGTACAAATACAGCCAAAGACTGACATACGTTATGTGGGGCGGGGAGGACACAGAATACTAAGCGTGGCCGGTAGTTAATAATTCAGTGGGCAAACTTAGACGAAATATGCTTAGATCTAGTGAGGTTTTAGCGCGTTGATGTACTGTTTTATTTGTACTGTGGCTGGGTTAGGGCGTGATTTGTAGTTTGAGTATCTTGGTGCTTGAGGGTTGTGGCGTTCGGCCAGTTCGAGTTTTTTCTCCTCACTTGAAGGTCGCGGTATGTCTCTCAGGCTGTACTGTAGGTACGTCAATTATTTTTTTATGCCATTGGATGACAAACAAGCCCGCGGTCCACTCGATGCTAAGTGGGCTTGATGCTAAGTGGCCGCTACCTATAGACATCTGCAATACCAGTGGCCTTGCAAATGCGTTGCCATCCGAGACAAAGTTAAAATATCTTATGTAATGTTATGAAATGGAGAACTATAGTACAGGCCTCGGCTTAGTTTAGACTCCAGATTTCCCACAAATTACAAATTTTTCGTCAATTTTATCTTGTCAACTTTATACCTTGATGTAATTTGTGGAGATGAAATAAACAGATTTTTATTTTATTTATTCATTTTATGTGCCTGTTATTACACCGGTCCATACCCTACAAACCAAAACACTAACGCTGCTTTGCGGCAAAAAGGTATGGTAGAAGTACTTCCCCGGACGAGCAAATCACAAAGAGCTCTACTACTACTCAATAATTGATACATGTCTAACGATTTGCCAATCGTTAACGGGTAATACAATATTGGAAACACTGGCAATTTCACTAGTTCTTCTGAAATACTTACCTCTGGCCTTCGACCTTTGACGTTCCGCATTCGACCTTTGACATTTGACCTTCTTATACCTATTGAATCTAGGGCTAGCTAGCTTTAGATAAAGATTTTTGTTTCTATCTTATACTTAGTTGAACCTAGATTCTTGTATTTGAAGTGGCACTTAACATACATATTTTATGACTTTATATGTTTACGAATGCCAAGAACCTTTTAAACTGCAAAATAAATATATTTTCGTTTGAAATAGTGAGAATTGCTGCAACCCCAAGAGATTTGGTTCTTGGCACATTTACATACAGCTTGGAGCAAGCAATCTTAGGTACACTACGACAGGTCGCAACCACATCTGGTCACAGAGTGTACGTGCGCAGCATAAAGATTATCTATAAAACATAGACAACCTCCTTATTGATTAAAGACTAAAATCTAGTGCCAATGTTTTAAATGCACGGGTTTATCACCTGATAATAAAGTAATAAATAAGATTCATTTATTTCATGTAAAATCCATATGCAATAGAAAAAAAAGGACATAAATTAGCAATTCAGACATATTAATTTTGGTATATGAAATTAATTTCGTTTAAATAATTATTAATTATTATCAAGTCAAAAGTAAATTGAAAACTATTAAATATCAAACAATGTAATATTACAGTAAATGTCAGAATGAACTATCAAAATGTCAACTACAACAATGTAATTAATTAATTATTAATGCCAAAATACTAAATTGATATAATAATAGTAGTAGCTGATCAGAAAGCAAGCTACTAAAAACTACTGGAACTAGGAACGTGAAATGTTGAACACGGCTTCCTTTTATGAAATATGAGAGTAATAAGAAAATATATTTGAAATTTCAACCTCAAAAAGGGTAAAAAGGGGGGACTTCGGATTAAATGAAAAATCTTGTTTTGTTGGTTATATCTACGCGTATGAAGTCGCAACCAAAATTCTAGTTACCTTAACTTGCATTTGATTAGATTACTTCTGATAGTATTCCAACCTAATCCCTTGCGACTTAAAAACTAATAAACCGTGATAAAATAACATCTATGCTAACGGATTAAGGTCCAAAACTCCTGCTCCAAAAATCAGAAAACCACGCAAGCGAGACCAACAAGACAGTTTTTATTTTTAATATACTTAGGTGAAGAGATTTATTGGTTTCGTCGGATCATGACTGTAACATTCAATTTATTAACATTAACCCATAAACTCAGGGAAGGTTAAACCTCATTTACTTGATGTCAACGTAAAATATGGTAATGCCTCTTACAACCTTACCACAAGAAATTTTGGAGAAAAGCGGATATAAATTGAAACAGTGAACAATCAGAAACCATTGAATCATTAGAGAAGATTTATAGTCCATAGCTCCAGGGCACTTTGTGTAATAGAATTCGTCACGTCATCGTTTTGACGTCACTCGTGAATGGGGATTTTTTGTTCGCGATGAGACGCTGTGTTTTGATAGGCTCCGTACTAGGATAATCCACATTTATTTGTAGCAAAGTTATACACATACATTACATACCATCACGCCTGTATTCGCCGAAGGGTTAGGCAGAGGTGTACCAATGTTCACCTACAGTTCGCCGGTATGCTTAGGTCTCATTAAGAGGCGAGCCTATTGCCATTAACCGGGCACAAATCCTAACTCCGCGCTGCTACTGAGAATTTAATAGAAAAACCCAATAACACTTCGACCAGGGAATCTAACCCAAGACCTAGCGTAGCAGTCCCGCTAAGAACCACTAAGCCAGCGAGGCAGTAAGCTAAGTAATATCTGGAGCTAATTATGTGCTTATAAAGTCTAGATTATTATGACACTAGTTTCTGCTCGCGATTTCATCCGCATGAAAATCAAGTAGATATAGATACTTACTATAAAACATATATACAGGACTGTGTATAGTGTAGTTTTTTATACTCAAAGTGAGACTCCAGAATACTACTGACAAGTTTCTTATGGAAAAACCTAATAACACTTTACCCAAGCCAGATACCAGGTCCCCACGCTTACAACCGCTAGACCAACTAGGGTAGCTACCTAAGTAGACAGTAGACATTTAATATTTACCTATCTCCTAGGTGCATTTAAATGAGATGCAATATCATGCTAGCTATATTAGGTACGAATAGTCCCATCGCCACAGTTGTTCAACTAAATAATTCCACATTAACTCCAACATGCTCCCAACAGGCCAGTAATCCGTTTCTAAATAAAATATCTCGTCATAAAAGGCTCGCTGTTTCGTACAGTATTCAAGGAGTGCAGGTGGCGGACAACGCCTGCCGTCGGCAAGTGACAATCCAATTTTGTTCAGACCTCCCTAGACACGGTCGGATAAAACCTCCACAGTAAACATTGTCTATACTACGAATGTTGCCAGTGGTATAAAATAAATAAAATCTAGTAGAATGGGAGATGTAAACGGAGGAACAGTTTTCTTCCTGAGTGGTCGTCTTTATTTGATTTGTGTTGTTGATACTTTTGTGCGATTTTCGTTCGTGCGGTTTAGATGGCATTGAATTCTTGAATGGATTGGGAAATGAGAAACTGACGTGGCTTCAGTGCCAGTTTGGCCGATTTTAGGTAGATAACAAGAAAAGGTTTTACGTTAACAATTTATTGAACCGCTAGTTTCCAGTCAGGCTGGAGATGGCTATGAAATACGATGCCAAAAAAAAATGCTAAAGGCGACCGCGATTACTATTATACCAAGTGAGTTTAATAGCAGTAATAATAATAAGTAACATTCGTACCGACGCCACGGCACAAGTTTTTCAACGGCTTAACCAACTTCCAAACTCCTAATGAAAAACCCAATAACATTGTGGCCAACCTGGGTGTCGAACCCAAGACCCCACGCTCAGCAGTTGCGCTTACTAGCTCGGGGGTAATGATCACCACATTTGGCAAACGTAGGTACTGGTGATAGCAATACTTATAGTAGGTGGTGTTAAGAACTGCAAATTATTATTATCGTGAAAAAGAAGGACACCATATGAGTTAAAAGATGCAAATTACAACTAAAAACTTATTTATTTAACTCTAAAACATTAATCGCCGGTAAACGGCGTGTCATAGCTTTCGAAGTACCGCCGCACGCGCCGGTCGCCGCTCAGTTTGCTCTCGTATACCACGACTGTCAATTGTTTCACCAGTTCCAAAGTACTAGCACTCAACCTCTGCTCGTGAGTGAAGCCTAGGAATGAGGAGCGTTCCGAGTCTAGCATGTCGGAGGTCTTGAACAAGAAATATCTATTATTAGTAGGTTAAATAAATAACGGTTTCGTAGGAGGGTACCTACCTACAGTTTGGTAAGTCATCAGTAGGTACCTACCGAAGTATCTAAGGGTTCATTTTCGGAAACACGGCGCTTCACGCATCGCGTTAGCCTCAAACGTATGGCCATGTATAAAAGTTTTCAAGCAGTAGCGTTTGTTGGATGTGTAGCATTGCTCGTGGTTGAGTACACAAAGGGTAACGCTGCAGTGCCAGTGGCGTCCGTGGTGGTATCACCATACCACGTCTAAACAAGAAAAGATGCGGATGTAGGATTACTCGCGGCGGCAATCTCGCCTTCTCTCCACTAGCGGAAAATCGCGTAATGCACCGCGTGACGCAACGCACCAAGAGACGCGCAACGCCTCGTGTCTCCATAAACAAACAGGAAAATTCGCAGTTCGTTTGGACAGATGATATGATGACCTCGGGGTGCAGTGTTTCGTGCGCACCGCTCTAGGAGAAAGTGCGGTCGCAGGACAAGCGGAACATCTAACACAACCTTCCGTTCTTCGCAAACGGAGGGTTTTTACTTGATTCACATATTTTAAAGCTACTAGCGTCGTGATGGCCCAGTGGTTAAGGTGCCCGCCTCTCTTGCACGAGGTTGTGAGTTCGCAACCGGGCACGGGCAAGTACCAATGTGACATTTTCTAATTCATATCTACTTTCTAAGCTTATCTTGGACATCACTGGCATCGGTAACCATGTCAGAGGCCCTTGAGGCGGTTTAGAAACTGACACTAGGGTGTGTGGGGTCGTTAGACCTTACTGCCTACTAGATAAAGACGAAGAGCTACTTACCGCTATTTCCATGGCTATTAGAATATTTAGGAGTAAAACTATGCAAAAATTCTTGAACACGATAATCATTGCACTATGAAATTAACATTATTCCTTTAGAGTGAAACTATTTTGGTACTCAAAACATAAGTAGGTATAACTTGTATATGTGCGCAAGAGTGGATATTGGTGTTTGTTCTATTACAAATTTAGACATAAAATGCAAAATAATAAGCATAACTTTTGTTTTATTACAAATGGATGTTGAGAAAATAAATTGAAATAAGTTATGAGCGGTTTATAAAATTATTCTTGTGTTTTATTCGGCAAAGGAGTAGGTAGTGACAATTTCTTAGAAACCATTTTGTATTTGGCCTGATTATGGCCCATGATCAAGTTGGATGCAGGCCGCATCCAACCCGTCCTTCTGGAAATCTATGGGGGAGGTCTATGTCCAGCAGTGGATGTCCTGTGACTGATATGATGATGATGATGATGAACAGATCTAGCAGATATTTTCTGGATTTGGCGTGTGTATTAATGAAACTTTAAATATTGTAAACAAGAATTTATTTACAAAAATACTGCCATTAGGCATTTGGAATATCGCTGGACATGGAAATTCTTCTGTATCACTGCTGAATTTTATAAATAGAAATATATAAATACAGTTTTGTTGTCATGGTGACATTTAAACTAGCGTGCATTCAACTGGAAGCCTGATGAACTAGTAGAATGAACTTCCTTTTATTTATTATCTTGCTGCCCACAAACCCTAGCAAACAATATGCAGCCCTTATAAAACATAAATTTGAGTAGCGCATACTGCATCGCAGGTTTAAATGTCTTCTCTATCTTCGTTAACAAAAAACTTTAAATTATAATTGGGTAGTTGACACCACCAACAATTGACATATGAACTGTCAAAACGCGATTCTCCCATAGATTTTGTTTATCAATAACGCACTATGCCGTCACGTATCAGCCTACTCAATTGACGAACTATTTATTGATTTCGAAGCAAGTAAAAATATAATTTTACAATAAATTGAAAATTATTCGGTTTTTAGGGCTAAAATAAAGTGTTTCTTTAGAGAAGTTGTGTCTAAGAACTATTGGTTAGTGGTGTCAACTACCCTATTCTGAATACAGTAAACAATCATTAAAAAATCAAGCAGACATAATTCTTTGAATTTAAATTCTCAAAATAATAAAGTATCATTATAAAATTAAGTAATATAGTAGTAATCAGCCTTCAACAGTAAGCAATGTGTTGGCATACTGAAACTCGGGACTATTTTCATATTCAGACATGTCGAGAGCCACTTCACAGCTTTCACGGACTACGGGCCGTGGGTCCTTCAAGTACCTGGAAATAAAGATTTAAATTAAATTCCATGTTTATTTATTTAGAAGAGGCACTTAAAAAGAGACCTGTAAAATAGACTGAAGAAGAATTAGGAGAAAGATGGCTTCCTCAGGAACTGGTGAGAGGAAGCACAACACAGAGGTAGGTTGCATGGAGGGAGGCCTTGCCCAGGAGAGGGACAGCAAAGGGTAGCAAAAATGAAAAAAAAATTGACTGACATTCTAAGGACATTTCAGTACCTGGTCTAGAAGTAGTAGAAAATATGATTAAAAATAGATTACTGAATACTACAGAAAGACGAAACTGCCAGCTGCCAGCTTGATTTTCAATGACCCCCTTCAATCGGCCCTGACGCAAAATACATTCTTAGTTGATGTCTCCTAGATAAGAAAGCTACATTATCCCTGAATACTTCCTAAAATTCATAATTTTAAAAAATTTAGGTCAATCAAATGCCTGTGTTTTATTAATTCCTAGATATAGGATATAATATTATTATTTATTTACCTCTGCAGAACCTCAGTACATTCAGCAGTGGCGATGGACCCCAGTGCCTCAGCAGCCTCGTGCCTCACCATCTCATGCTCATTGGTGTCCTCAAGGGTCTTCTTCAAGAATGGCACACTGCGCTCATCCTGCATCTGGCCGAATACAAACGCCACTTCATGCCGGAAGAGGGCGCTGGATGCTTTGAAACCTGGAAAATATAAAAATATTTGTATGTCAATGCAGAATTGTAGTTTTATGGTTTTGGACAGAACAGAGGGAGACGGAGTTGTATTGAGCTGAACACTAGCCCTTTTATAAAGTGCAAGGTCCGTGGAAAAGTTAATAATAGTTACTGCTCACTGCCGTAATTTTAAGTATACTTTATTCGGATATGGCTAGGGAAACATTGTCATCCACATTTTTTATGTATGATAACTGTTTTGTTTTGAAACACTATTAAATATAGGCTACATAACAAAGCTAATGATAGAGCTGTACAGGTTACTCAATACATATCATCTGCTTAGCCTTTTCCCAGCTAAGTTAGGGCGTTGGCTACCAGTCTAACCGGTTGCAGCTGAGTACCAGTGTTTTTCCTGAAGCGGCTGCCTAAGGTTAATTAATACTGGTCACACCAATTTTTAAAATTTAATTTAACACGAAAAGAAGAAGAATAAAATATGGGATAATTATTCTTTGGAAAACTTGAATGTTACCATAAGTACAATGATGTGTTTTAGTATTGGTCACTAATTACCAATAGTCACCCTATACAAATTAAAAAAAGAGCCAATAACTCACCTTCACCCAAAGCATTAATACTTTCAGTTGTGCCCAAGTTTCTTAGACTAAACATAGCCCTATATCTCTCAAACAATGACTTAGTTTCATCAATCAAGGTATTCTTCAAATTCTCCACATCACTTTCACTGCTTGGCGGAGCAGGGTCTATGGAGGTAAACAAACTCTTTGATAGGTTGGACTCCTTTGTGCTGTTGTTGGCAACCCAGTTGAGCCTCTCCAGTGCAATTTGACAGGTCTCTGCCACTTCAATTGCTGGATCATTTCGGTATTTTTCTAGTAACTCCTGGAGTTTTGGGTCTCCGATAGCACCGAGGGCTTCACCTGGAATGTATAAGTGGAAACTTGTAATTGGCATTCTTTTATATATTACTGGTTACTACAGGAGTGTATTAGATATAAGTTTTCGTAAAAACAATAAATTAAAATAGAATATAACAGATCTTTGAATGTTAGTAGTAGTATAATGGGCCGGTGTCCGCAACTCCACCTCTCAGCATATATTTAGCTTATGGATGTTTGAATGTTAAATGTGTGTTTTGTGGGAACTAGTAACCATTATCCTTCACAAAAAATTTAAATAATTTATCCTACAGTATTTGAATAAATGTTGAATACCCTTACTGTGCCTAACCTTAATTTTGCACATGCACTTAATATAAAGTATATACTTAACCATTTTATTTAGGTGGGCAGGGCACCAGTTTTTCTATAATTATGACATTGTAGTGGTTTATGAATGGAAAATAAGTAATTTTCCTCCACCTGGGAAAATCTCAATGCAAATTACAATCAACTAGCCATTTTTCCTTTTCATTTATATTGAAAAGCTAATACAGGTTTAATAAAGGTGTTGTAAGAAAACCAGGTACAAATTATGTCTTAAAATATTGCGCAAATTATGACTCACAGTTTAAACCATGCATGCTCTCGCTCACGTATTAATTATCGCAAGGTTTATCTTAAACTTGAGAATAAATGATAAGAACCAACCTGCCTCATGGCGAACTATGGGATCTTGGTCTTTGTCTTCCAGCACGCTCCTGAGCACAGGTATTGCACGTTCATCCTGTATCTGGCCCAAACAGTAAGCTAACTCATGCTTTAAAAGCACAGATTCATCTCCAAAACACTGGCTAATGCACTCAATTGCGGTTTCGCCAGCAATATTTCGTAGAGTGAATAAAGCTCGAAAACGCTCCTTCATTGGCCTCGATGGATCGTTAAGGACTTTTCCAATATTTTTCACAGCAGATTCGCTGGCCTTTGCCATTTTTGCGTTAGATTTGAAAAAAAGAAAATTAAAAAGAATTCTCGTTTATCTATCAACAAGCAACAACATGCTGTTTTGACACAACTGACAGTAACAAAGACAAAAGACTGTCACTGATATTTGATAGACGTCACCTGTCAAAAATTCAAAATTATATGTTCGGATATTATTTATTTTCGATGTTACAATTTTAAAAAAAGTTTAGAGCCAATAGAAGCACCGTGAAATGGCAAACATGCAAACAAAAAATGAGCCAATCGTTACGGTAAATGATAATCAATAAAAAAACGGGCCTGTGAATGTCTCACAATCTACAAGAGCTTATCGATAAAGCAGTAGCATCATACTCTTTTCACAAGTGGTAAATATTTGTTTAATTTGTTTGTGAGTTACAAAAAAAAAACAAAATATTTGTTGTTATAACATGTGCTATTTTCGCTCAAGGAAATAATTACCATTTGAGCACGTATCCGAAAAACATTAATGTGACCATACCTCTTTTAAATATTCCACTATTTATATTTAAAAATGTGGTGTTGATAGTAGGTTTATGAGATCTGATAATCATTAAATAAATATAATATGATAATAAACACATCAACAAAAGTTGAGAGTATCAAATATTTTTTTAATGCCAAAATCACAAATCCTTTTCCAAAGTCCTGTTCTAAAATCCCGAAATATTATAGGTATCCTTAGTACGACATGGCTTTATAATGACCTTTAAACAATAGTGCACTTTAATGAAACAGGTTCTTAGGAAGGTGCGCAAAATCAATTACTTCTCTTTCTTGAAGCGTTCTTCAAATCATTACAAAAAATTATGAAATGTATAAAAGATTATCTAAAATCAAGTCCAGCTATCAGTCTTTCGCGGTCATTCAATCGATGCTCATGCGTCGATACCGAAATAATTAAAACTTTTAAATTCCGAAGTAGAATACAGGTATTATTTTTCTGTAATTAAAAATTTGCATTAAAAAAATTGTGAATGTGTGTCTTTGCTAACATTTGTTTGTTGTTATAATAACACAAAGAGTGATAAACTAAAATATTACTTGAACCTTGAACCGTACTTAAATAAATATTGTTCTAATGTACTGTTAAGGTTGTATGCCAATGCAAGTTGACAGACTAGTTTTGTATGTTTTATCAAAACAGTCAAGTGAATTCCGAAAATAATAGGCGATTGTATTTTTTTTTTTTGTTGGAGCAGTTATTTGCTTAGGCTCTTGCAGAGCATGTTATTCTTAATTAGTTTTAAACTAAGCAAGAACTTCTTTTTATTGAAGTTTAATTTGGAGCGCCCACACACATAAGCCCGGTACTGTGATCACTGCCCATACCTTAGTGTTCTAAGAAGAATAGGAAGAAAATGAAGAATTACCGATAAAAAGGTTTATAGTATAATAAATATGCTATAATAAATAATACAAGAAAACACACAAGTAAATAAAGGTTGTAATACTAATGTAGGTACTAGAAAAGCGAAATAAAAAGTTTTATTTCAAAACGATACAGGGTTATTCACATATTGAATGAAAAAAATATTAGCTCATATTTTTTTTCATAATTGCCTTTTTGGAATCCATTTATGTAATTAATTGGATGGAGAGGAGGGAGGCCAAAGAAAAGATGGATGGATTGTGTGAAGAATGATATGAAAGAGAAAGGAGTGAGTGATAGCATGACGGTTGACAGGATGGTATGGAAGAAGAAAACGTGTTGCGCCGACCCCAAGTAACATGGGATAAGGGCAGGAAGATGATGGATGATGTGAAGTAATTTGGATAAACTGCTCGGCTAGATTGCATTGGCATACAAACTTTACAGTACATACACTGATAAACTTTGAATGAATAAATAAATAACAATATTTATTTTTGTTTTTGAATAAGTCTCGCTCTACCTTTTTTTTTTTTTTTGCATTTCGACATTCTTGGCTGTCAGGCCGACGAAAAAAGAAATCCTAATTCAGAATATTTTTTATTAGGATATTACCTGCACTAGTAGAGCCAACCATTCCACAATGCGTGGTGCTTGCTTCGCATAGGTACATGCAAATGCATTCTCCGATTATGGGCCCTAGCTAGTAAGCTATAGAGCTATTTATAGTTATTCCGGTCGAGCGTTCCATGTAAATAAAGTTGACCTTACGCTAAACAGCTGTGTATTGTGTTAACCTCTTTTAAATGACAGCGTACTGAAAACTGCAAGTGACATAACTACATTTACTTGTTACTAGCACTTTGCCCGCGGCTTCGTGTGAATATATTTCGTACTTTACTATTTTTATAATTACCTTTTTCTTCTATTTTTTGAAAATGTTGCCCTACTCTAAGTATTTATCCTACCATGTGGGTACGCGTACCAACCCATTAACTAACATACGCAAACAGCTAGACCTGGATAAGGCCATACAAATATTTTTTTCGTGCAAGAATCGAACCCTCGACACGTAGCGCAGCAGCCAGTCGCTCAGATACTGCGTCAACCATGCCGACAATTGAGTATTGCCACGGTTTCTGTTCTCACCCTTGAAGATCGGGTAAATGATGACACTGTTGTCATGGTCTGTGAGTGAGGAGTGGGCTAATAGTAAAGGCAGGAAGGGCTGTCTTAGCTCACCGTCCGTACGTTATTAACTAGCGACAGACCGTGTCGACGGCGCGTTCATGTTCCGCGCACAGAGGTGTCAGCCAATGGAAGGGGCCACTAAGGGCCAAAATGCCTGCCGGGGCTGCGGGTTGTTCGAAAGAGATACCGCGCCCCCGGAACGCAAAGGGCACACGAAGGAACATAGATGGATTTTAGTCAGTGATTTCCCATCTCTAAATAAAATGCTCCAGGCAGGCAGATTGTAGGTAATATATGTGCTGGTAAAAGGCCATGTGAGGCCAGTCGATTTAGGTAACTCTCCTTAACTGGATCGTGACACTGGTCATGAATATTTATATTTATGTCACCACATACCATCACGCCTGTTTTCCCCGCAGGGTTAGGCAGGGATGTACCAATGTACACTCACAGTTCGCCGATATGTTTTAAGTCCCATGCAATAGGGGGCGAGACTATTGCCATTAACCGGAGAGAGAAAAGAGATTGATCCCAGAGATTTATGTCACCAATAATTATAATATATGTTTACTTCGCCATTTTAGTAAGGGCGGCATCTAGAGAGTGTATAAAATTGTTTACCCTGGTGGACGATATATTGCCAAGAAAATGGTGCCTAATCGATCCAGATCTGTAGACAATTTGCTTCCATAAGCACTATAATCCACAGACTCTTTAAGATTTTAGTTCACATAAACGACAACTCCCTCATTTTGAGTAAGATTATTATCGATCTTAAAGTTATTGTAGCCTGTTAGATTCAGGTAGAGAGCAGGGCTTTCATATCCATTATCATGTTTTCCATTCGATGGAAATCTGAGTCATCACCACGCTTTCGTAAATTCTTAATTGTTTATTATTTGTAAAAATCACTGGACTATACATCAACTATTTATACTATATTGTACCTTCCCAGAAAACCCTGCAAGTCCTCTAAAAAGCTACGGAAAAAAGCGATATCTTCAAGGCATAAGGATCAATTTCTGTGAACATGGGTGATTTGATCAGCCGATGGTGGTGGGGTGGTGACCCGGACAAGAAGGATGAAGTATCTGGTATGTCTTTGAGAGACATCCACAACGTGCAACAGTCCTGGAAGACAATACAGACCAACTCCAACGACAACGGGTTCCTGATGTTTTTTAGGTAGGTAATCCACCTTCAGGCTGTCGGCCCACGGCCCACTTTGTCGGAGAGAATAGTACCTACATTATGAATTATAATATACCAACGCACACGTCGTACAAAAAATCGGTCCCACGTAACTACGGATCTATTGAACAGTCCGATAATCGATCCAACAAAAAGTGGGACGTGGGCGGAGCCATATATTTCTAAGCAAAAAGGATCGTTAAAAAAAAGATAGAAATGATTGGCCAGTTTTTCTCCAAAAAAAATCAGAATGCCATTAAAGTTTTTCTTTTAAATATATTTTTTTAAATGTATTATGGCCTTCAAGTTTAGTTTTCGATGAGTATCAGCCAGTAAGTTGCAATTATTTTAACTTGTTACGAACTTTTTGCTGTGCATTAAATAATAAGGCCCACTTTCAACACAAATCACTGAACATATTTAGCGCTAATTGTATTTAGATTTTTCATTGTCTCTGTCTCCTTCTAACAATGTGACAGGGATGCAATGATATTCTAAACTCGTTTAGGCACTAAGGCCTACGTTTCTTTCACCACAAATCACTAAACATATTTAGCGCTACATGTATTTAAATTATCATTCTGTCACTATCACCTTCTAACAATGTGACATGGATGTTCTAAATAGGTACGTTTAGGCACTACATTTATTTAGTAATTTTAGTGAAAGTGGGCCTAAGTCATAAGAAAAACATTACCCGCCATATTTTCCCACAGGCTTTTCGAATCGGAGCCGGAAACCAAGTTATTCTTTAAAAATCTAGCTCACATTCACACTGAAGAAGAAATGAAGACAAACGTCGTGTTTAGAGCTCACATCATTAACATCATGGCTTCGTTCGACAACTCCATCATCAACCTGAAGCGGCCCGAGCTGGTGGTGGTCTTGATGCAGAAGCTTGGCGACTCGCATCGGAGACATAGGATTGAGAAAAGACATTTTTTGGTAAGGTTTAATCGGTTCCTATAACTTACTATCCGCAGTTCGTAACTATACCATGAGTATCTTTCTAAATACGCTTAGTCTTTAGTAGACCAAAGACGTACTTTCAGCAAAAAAAGTCGATTAACAATCTTACTTTTACATAATATTTAAGACAGGAAATAACACGATTCACTGCTTTTTAGAATTTTAGGCAATACCTAAGAGGAATTTTTATCTTAATTTTAAATCCATATAGAATTAAAAAAAAAACTGTAATGTTAATATTATTTTTTTTTTTTGGTAAAAAACAGTAAAATTGTACTTATAGTTGCTTTGAAATCAATAAATAGTTAATCAATTGAATTGTCAAAACTGTGACGTCACAGTTTACTTTTGTCATTCAAAATCTTTGGGAGAATCGCGTTTTGACAGCTCATAAAAAGTATGTCAATTGTTTGGTGGTGTCAAATAGCTGTGTCTGAGTTTATTCAAACTTCTTTTCAACGTCAATTAACCTGTCATTTCTCATCTTTCAAAGGCGTATCTTTTGCTTTCCGTGGGTGGATAGCCAATGAGGTCCCCGCGGGATTTATATTTCGGAATACGACCTTCAGTTGACTAAAATAGAACTTAGAACCTAGTATGATATTTTTGCGGCTTGTGACAGTTTCAAGATCAAAGAGGCGCGGATTCTGGTCTTGTGTTTGGTGCGCTAGAGAACCATTCATGTCATTTCCGTGTTTTTTAGAAATCCGTACCTTAATAACGAAATCCTTTTAAGATCACTTTTTGTCATTCAGAATGTTCTCGAGCTAAGTTTTTTTTTTTTTCATTTTAATACTAGCTTATACGTCTTATACTTGCTGCTTGCTAGCTTGATAACTTATACTTTTTTTATAGATGGAAAATCATCAAATAACTTCCCCCGCCCTGGACGGGGCGGAGGGAGTGTCAGACTTTTACTGACCCATCTATGTTCCTTCATGTGCCCTTTCCGTTCCGGAGGCGCGGTATCTCTTTCGAACAACCCGCAGCCCCGGCTGTTAGCTTATACTTGCGATTTCGATCGCGTGTTAGGTTATATTTTTGCGTGGTATCCCAATTCTAAAAATATAAAAATAGTCACAATTACTCTTTATAACATCAGCTTACTGCCAGTGAAAGTCCAGCCATTTATAAATTTGCTCGAGCGAACAGACAGACAAATACACATAAAAAAAATATTGGTCATTTTGACATTACAAACAAACACTTCAATAGTAAGTATAGATTTAATCTAAGTGAGTCTACACAGTTAGTAACAAAATGTTTCTTTTCCAGGTGTTCAAAGATGTCTTCGTTAATATTCTGCGGAACGACCTCAAGTTTTCTGATAATGTAGTGGAATCCTGGGGCAGATACGTCACATTTATATACGACCAAATACTACCAAAACTAGCTTCATAGGTAATTTAAGAAAACCTTTAGATATAACTATACTTCATTCAATATAACGTTAGATAAATAACGTTACAACGCTATTCGTTATCGCAATGTTAGCGTATAATAAGCGCTGCTTACGATATATTAAGAGCAATTAGCTTCTGCCCCTGACTTCGGCCGCGTCTTATTTTTCTCCAGCGTGTAGTTCAGTCTTTTGTTACTGCTCCGCTCCTGTGGGCCTTAGCGTAATTGTATGCCTACACTCCTCATTAATCTATCTAATATCTCTACAAAAAGCGTTTAAACAAACAGAAAAACCTCATTCGCTTCATTTTATTAGTGAAAATGTAGACTATTTCGCTAATGATAAAAAATAAATATCAGCAAAATGCAATCATTACGACAATATAACACAAAAAGTGCCATTATTTGAACGTTATTTTTCTAATGATTTACAAAAATGTAGTATAAGTAAATAAGTATTATGTAAACTTAGCACCTAAGTATACACGATGGCATAAAAAGTTATACATTTCCATGTGTACACCTCGTATTGTAGTAACTAAATTTTTAAATACCTCCACGACTCCTGTACTATTGCATGCACCTGTAAGCACAATGTTTTGAATGCGTTACATTACACGCTACAGCAAGATTTTGAACAGAAAATAAAAGTCATTTCCCAATGTTAAGGTACTGATACACATGCTTTAAACTAGCATGCTCAAACCAATCACAGCACAGGAAGCTCACGTGACTTTGATTTTCGCGTGCACTGATTGGTTTGAGCATGCTAGTAGCATGCTAGTTTAAAGCATGTGTATCAGTACCTTTAGTTTGATGGCCAGTATGCGTAGTTAGCAGGTATGATTGTGATGTCTCTTTGTACATCTTGAATAATTATGATTTTAGTACAATGAAAGAGGACTGCTACGCTAACAGGTTTTGGTTTCGATTCCCAGATCGAGCAAAAAGTGTCATTGGGATTTTCTATGCAATTCCCAGTAGCAGCTTTTTTTTTTTTATAGACGGGAAATCATCAAATAACTTCCCCCGCCCTGGGCGGGGCGGGAGGGAGTGTCAGACTTTTACTGACTAAAACCCGTCTATGTTCCTTCATGTGCCCTTTGCGTTCCGGGGGCGCGGTATCTCTTTCGAACAACCCGCAGCCCCGGCAGGCATCGGCCCTCAGTGGCCCCATCCAATTTTGCTGACATCTCTTTGAGGCGCGCGTGGAACACGAACGCGCCGTCGACACGGTCTGTCGCTAGTGAACGTACGGACGGTGAGCTACCCATTGCTCACCGTCCACAGACCCGCGTCTACGGTGGCCGGGAGTCGTCTCGTGGCGCCCGACGCTCGGATCGTCTACCGCGGCGGCCGCTGGGACGGGGGACCCTCCTTTCCCTCTCCCATCCCGCCGCCTCCTTCTCTAGCATTACAGCTTCGCAGAAGGAGGCAACTGCTTCTCATTCCCCCTCGCTCCGGACCATGGCCTGATCCAGTGCCGGACGCGAGAGGGCGCCGCCGCCGATGGCCGCCTCGAGGACTCGGCGGTGCTCAGCCCAAGCAGGGCACACCGCCAGAGTATGCTGGAGCATACTCTGGCGTATACCGTGTCCTCGGGGCGATCCTCGCAATGGTGACACCCGGGCGTTTCCTCCCGCCCGATGAGGTGCAGGAACCTCCCAAAACTTCCGTGTCCGGTGAGGACCTGCGTCAGGCGGTAGGTGAGGGCGCCGTGGCGCCGCTCTAGCCACTCCTCAAAGAGGGGACTTACCGCCTCAATCGAGGCGTGCCCTCCAGTAGCAGCTTGGAGTTAGGATTTGAGCTAGGTCCCATGTAATATGGGGCGAGCCTTTTGCCATTACAATAGGCTCGCCTCCCATCATATGGGACCTAAACATACCGGCGAATTGTGGGTGTACATTGGTACACCTCTGCTCAACCCTTCGGGGAATACAGGCGTGATGGTATGTATGTGAAAGAGGACTGAAAATGTATAATTTGTCAGTGTTGTGTCAAGATACATTATCTTTAATTTTGTACTCAGTTTATGTACTTATTGAGATTTATTTTATACTTATGTAAAGTTTGTGTTCGAATTGAATTGTTTAAAGTATTTTGAAACCTAATTGTTCATGAAGTAGGTAGATAATCGTGGTCTTACTTGTATTATTATAGAAGTATTATGGTATTATAGCCAGTGCACACAAATCAGCAATATTGTACTCAAACCCATTTGTTTGATAATGGACTAAAAAAACAATAGAACTAAAGTTGAAAATTGCTTAGTTCCGTACAAGATCATAAAAGCCGCGAGGAATAATAATTATGTTGCACTCAATTTTTAACCCTATTCGTAACGGATTTCATTTCATTATCAATTATTAACCATAACAGCTCGTGCATTACGCTGCTTTGTCTTGACTTATATATAGATTTGCAATATTTACTTATATACTTTAGTTTTAGGTACAATTTTTTAGAATATCTATTTCATTATTTTATATTTATTGGACGAAGAAATATTATTTCTTATTCATCAAATAATAAATCTAAAAACAAAAATGAATGAGTGAGTTTTATTTTGAGTCTTGATGCCATAAAGATAGGTACTGTCCTACTTGCTTGCTTGCTTGCAAGGAAAATGCTGCGACCGGACTCGCCTTTTTCTTTCTTTTTTCTTTGTTTAGTTACTAAGAAGAGGAACACACGGCAGAAAAGTCATAGCGACATTGACATCATCATTTTACTATGGATCCAGTTCATATTTGGAACAGCTCTTTTTTTTTATAATCGTCTAGAGTCATCTATCAATTCATGGTAAAAGTTTTGTCACGAAGTCCTTTCCAGGGTGTATTTCAGGGAAATAATCATGGGTTTTCTCCGTCTTAGGAGAACGGAGGGTTATGTTGAACTCTAAACTCTAAAACCCCATAAGTCCTCCTACTATCATGAGTCGAGAACCCGGTCTTCGCTTGACGCATGATCTGCGCCTTCGACTGGTATTAGACAGCGGCATTGACGGGCCGCTTTACCATGTGCAGCCTATCCTGTGATCGCACAACCCAATTACCTACCTTTTACTACCAGACTATTATTGTCTCACTGCCGGGCAAAGGCCTCTTCTCAAACAGAGAAGGCATGAGCTTTGATCTCCACGCTTGCAACGGATTGGCGATTTCATTAATTATAAAGTCAAGGTTTCCTCACGATGTTTTCCTTCACCTATGTCAGTGATGTCCAAGATAAACTTGGGAAAGACATGAAATAGAAAAAGTCACATTGGTACTTACCTGTGCCTGGTTACGAACCCACATCCTCGCGCATGAGAGGCGGGCGCCTTAACCTCTGGCCCATCACGATCTACCCTTTAGCATAGCATTTTCCTAATACAATGCAAATTAAAACAACGCAGTTATGCTTATATACCTAGACAGGTGTGATAAGCGTACAAATAATTTAAAATGATGAATTATGTATTAGCACACGTCTGTGTCACGTAACATAATTTATTAATTGACAACACCGAAATGCCATTGATTTATCATCAATGAATTATATTGGAATAATGATTGATCTTAATATTCTGTGTACGCTATTACTGGCCTCACAATGAGCCGCTGATAGAACCTCTTTTTAAAAGACGTACGAACTATGAATACTAGATTAGAGTACAAAATTGTAAATATGTTTAATTATAGATCACTTTGGATGATGGAGCAGAAACCTGTTGAAGTGGAGACCATGTTTAGGCAAACGTATTGTGGGGCGCATTGCTGCACGGGCGTACCGACGACTTAAAGAAGGTACGAAGGTAGAAGTGCCATAGCCTATAGGCTATGTAACACACATCATCATCGTCATGTGCATCACGCCTGTAATCTCTGAAGGGTTAGACAGAGGTGAACCAATGTACCTACACCCACAGTCAACCGGTATGGTTTAGGTCCCATGTACATATATTAATAGGGGGCGAGCCCACAAATCCTAGCTCCGAGCTGCTACTGAGAATTTCATAGAAAACCCCAACAACACTTTTTGCTCGACCTGGGAATCGAACCCAAGACCTCCAGCGTAGCAGTCGCGATTAGAACCACAAGGTTACGAGGCAGTTCTAAAAAATAAGAGAGAGAGGAGAGGGAAGGGGAGAGGATAAATCTATATTGTGTACGGTCAACAAAAGAGATAAGTAACCAGACCGTCTAATATAGTTGAAGATTTCTTTCAAACCGGTGGTCGTTTTTAAATGAAATTTAGTTAAATTAATAAACTGTTTATTTTCCATTAATAAAAATTAAATTCATTAAAAAACTTGTATCGCTTTTTGAAAAACTTTGAATTTATTAGGGTACCCTGGTTACTTATCTCTTTTGCTGACTGTACACATAAAAAATCATTCAGAAATCTCATTGGTTGGCATTCTTCCAACAAAACAATTGCTGTTTCTAATTTTCTATTCTACCTACCTATTGATTGTATTTTCGTCTTATCACTTATCTACCTACATACGTACCTAGGTACTAAAACAATCGAAATATAAGTCTCAAGCATATGCTTGTGGCAAATAGCGTGCTGATAACAATTGATCGAAGGCTGATTACCTTAGAACGAAAATAATGTTTTTTCTAACTCTCCTTCGATGTTTTTTTCTGATTAATTTCGGATCATTATTTATTTATTTATTTATAAAACAATAAAGGCTTCAGCAGACCGGATGCGTATGCGTAGAAGTAAGCATAGACGTGCACGTACCAGTGAGTTGTAATGTTTGGAACTGTATGCGACAGGACACACCGCCGGCCGCTTGCGTAACGTACATGCACGTCTACGCTTACGTCTACGCATGCGCATCTGCCCCCCTAGCCAAGTCACAAACGATAATCTTAAACGCTCGGTAGGTACCAATAGAGTCTTAAGTTGAAAATCTATTAAAGATTTCTAAGCGTTAGCGACTGGAACGAACGAAAACGCTATGCAATCTTCATTAGATCTTCAACTTATAACCAAGCACATAAAGTTGAAGATCTATTAAAGCCTACTCAGCGTTTGCGTTTATCGTTTGTGACTTGGCTAGGGGGGCTGGTCTGCTCGAGTCTTAAATGGGACGAATTGGATGACACGAAGTGGCTGAGCGTTTGGCTGCTGTGTGTGTCGTGGGTTTGATTCCCGCATGAGACAAATATTTGTATGGCCTACAGATAGTTGTCCCGGGTCTGGCTGTTTGCATAGGTGAGTTTACATGTTTGTAACCCACGATAAATTGTTTTCTGGAATGAAATTATTAAAAAAAAAACATTTCAAATTAAATAAAAATTAAATAAATAAAAAACTTGAGTTTACAAAGTGGCAAATATTACCTATAATTACACTAGTTTACATGAGTTTTGTTCATGACATGGAATATATACGGTTAATGTTACTTTGGGTGTCCACATCTCCGAAAAAATATTTAAAAAAATTCAGCACGTCAGAATTTTGAAATATTTATTAAGAACATTTTACAAAAAACTTCGTCTAAATAAGCAATAGACAGTTGAAAATGGGTAATGTAAGCTCTTTTTTATGAATATTTTCATATGTATCTCTCACAACAGACCAACAAGTAGTCATATAGCATATTTTGGTCCCAAAAACTTTGATAATTTTTCTCATACGATTTTAAATCTTGATGAAATCACTCACCGTGTTCATTACTCACACTACCAAGATTTTTTGGAAAAAAATCTAAATGGGAATGCAAAAAATGAATTGTCTGTGACATATTTACTCCCATACGCTCATAATGTTGCAATAGATTTTCAACAATTTGTTTGTAATTATCACTTTTTTTATTTCAACTTCCGCAATTTCCGCTATTGCAGCCTGGAGCTAAGTAATTCCGCTTTTGACTTAGACAACTACAAATCTCTTTTAACATCTTTGAGTTCAGATTGGGTTATCATATTATGTGAACTATCCTCATGATCAAAAAGTTATCTGAGCTTGATTGTTCACCGTCACTGTGCTCATGCGTTGTAATACTACTTGTTGTATCTATGTGAATTTGGTCACTTCAGCCAGGTGGTGTGGGAACTGGTAAATCCTCTGATTAAAGCTTAGTCACTGAAGGAATGTCTGCATATTTGATTATTTATTTTTGTTAAAACCAGAAGGGTTTGTTAAACAAAAGTAACAATCGGTTACGTGATTAGTTGGCTCCCTCCATATCATTGGTTTACCAAATTTCAGTGATCTGTTTTGACCTGAATACCAGGAGCTGAGGACCAATTTGCTATTAGTGCAAATCACATAACCCAGAACCCAATTTTTATCTTGATTTGACACCGAAATCAAAAATAATGTAAATAGGCTTCTTGCAATGGTTTTGTTACAGGGAAACCATGATTTAACTGAACAATTTTCCCACAAACATAACAAAATCGATTTGGATGTAGTTTACAGCCTCTAGATGACATATTTATATAAAAATCAGACATTCAAATCACACAGGTATTTGCAAAATCGAACGATAAACCTATTTAAACAATTGCAGGTAGATAAAAATCAAAGACCTCTATATCTCAGAATTGTGACGTGCTACAAAAAATATAAAAATATTTTTTTAACTACAGTCCATAGCCTAAATAAATAATATATGATTCATTTCATGAACAAAAAAATTATATTTTTTTGTAAACTAGTGTTATTAAAAAAAAACACAATTGAATAATTTCATCTAGGTACCTACACATACTGTTTCGCGCGTACCTACACTGTTTTTCTTTAGTAATGTAAAACATTTTTCTTATTTAATTAAATTGACGTACCTAATTAATGTAACTTTTAAAAGTTTGTGGTTTAGCTCACTCCATCGTAGACTTTGTCTATGTCACCTTTGACTAAGACTAGAGTCAAGAGCTTACCCATCTCGAATTTTAAAAAAAGAGGTACTCTAGGCAAATAGTCTGACATAAAAACTCGATTCACAATTACATGCAGTACACAAAACCATTTTTTTCTAAGTTACACTTGACGCACTTAGTGATTGTCGATTTGATTGAATTAAAATGAAACTAGCTTTTGCCCGCGACCTCACCTGAACATTAGTTGCTATATAGCGCCTTACCCGCGACTTTTCCCGTGTGGCTTATTTCATTTGACTTACTGCTCTGCTCCTGTGGGTCGTACCGTGATGTTATTTAGCCTATGACACTCACAAATAACGTGGATTTCTATGGGTAAAAGAATTTTCAAAATTGGTTTAGTAGATCCAAAGATTACCCATCACCTCACAAACTTTACCTCAGTTCCTAAAGACGTAACTTAACACAATGGTTAAAACGCGGTCGAAATCGCAAGTAGAAGCTAGTCATCTGCTTAACCTTTTCCCAACTATGTTGGGGTCGGCTTTCCAGTCTAACCGGATGCAGCTGAATACCAGTGTTTTACATGGAGTGACTGCCTATCTGACGTCCACAACCCAGTAACTGGGCAACACGAAGCAAGTTGAAGCTAGTAAATAATACAGATACATACATACATACAATCACGCCTATATTCCCCGAAGGGTTAGGCAGAGGTGTACCAATGTACACCCACAGTTCGCTGGTATGTTTTAGGTCCCATGTAATAGGGGGCGAGCCTATTGCCATAACCGGGCACAAATCCAAACTCCGAGCTGCTACTGATAATTTCATAGAAAAACCGAATAACACTTTTTGCTCGACCTGGGAATCGAACCCAAGACCTCTAGCGTAGCAGTCGCGCTTAGGACCACTAGACCAACGAGGCAGTCAAAAATAATCTAGTAGCAGGCAGTCTAGTAAATAATTAAATAAACAAACTCACTTTTGCATTTAATAATATGGATGTCATTACTATGATTTCGAACAAGAACATACCTATTTGACCTTTGATACTGATTAAGAGCATTTTAACTACATACTCTTTGGTGTCTGCAAAAAGGAATGGGAAGCAAGAAACCACTTACACTCTTCACAATCTGAGATCACCAGTTAGGTACCCTTTCAAGAGTTTTGTTATTAAACATACTAAGTACTTCCTTGACGTGAATTGTAGTTCTTTTATGAAGCCATCAGATGCTTTGTGACTGATGACAGCTGTGCTTTGGCTTCTCAAATCGAGAGGTTAGAAGTTCTTATAAATTAATATACGTTATTTACCATGGTATCTATACAAATTTAATAAAGCTGAAGATTTTTGAAGTGAAAACTTCTTTAGCGGCGTTGTACACTTTTTTTGTAATGGGTAAAAAAATTTAAACTCGCGTCAGGACACGTGACCTCATCAAACACGTGACCTGATCGAAAATCTTACGAATTTATCGTACACAAATAAATATTGTATTATACCACATAAATGATAGTACTTTTATACTGATAATTAAAGCAATTCGTGCAAAATTATTCCCTAACCATTCCAAAATATCAAAAATGCACAACGTTAATACCTATTCAAGTTTTCACTTCTGCCGGCACTCCCGGAGTGCAACCCGTCGTTTTTTTTTGTTTGTTTGTTGAATGAGAAAAAAGTCTGTCTCGTGTGTGATTATTCTTATTTGTGTATGACAGACAGATTCAAAAGAAATAGTAATATGTTATTTAGCATTATGCAGATGATGTCGCGGGCACAAGTGTATCATTATTTAAAACATTTTTTGACACAGAAATAGGGTAGAAGAAAGGAAGCTCTGTTTTAGGAAACTAATAAATAGGTAGGTATAGAGACTATAAGTACCTAACTATTTAAACATTTATACAATAAAAACTCGAAAAAAAGTGGAATGCTGATTAATTTTTGTTAAGTAGTTATTTTTGTAATTTTATTCTTCTTCTTTATCGTATGGGCAGTAAGGTCTTACGACCCCACCACACCCTAGTGTCAGAGTTTCTAAACCGCCTCAAGGGCCTCTGACATGGTTACCGGTGTCAGTGACGTCTAAAATAAACTAAAGATTTAGATCGATCGATCGATCTCGATCGTCTAGATTTTTGTAATTTATGCCTCGTGTTCTTATAGTTCGACAAGTTTTTTTAATATTCAAGCTAAATTTTAATACAGTTACTAATGATATTTCGATATGAAAGATTTTAACAATGAAAACATTTTATTCCCTACAAAAATGCACTACAACACCATCTAAATAGAACAGCTTATCTATTTTATTCATATTACAGATTTTCTTCCGTAACAAAAGTTCATCAATATTGTGCAATAAAAGTCAATGTTGTATGTAAATTCAATTCTCTTATCTTGTAAATGCGGTTCAATAGTAGTTTTGAATGGTCTAATTGAAATAACAATTTGATTTTGCCATCCTACATTATCATAACATAGTATTCAAGTATTTATTTGCATTCCATATGTGTTACAGATGTTACAAGCAGGCTTTAAGCTAAGTACATTATGGACCCTGTTAGGGCACAGCAACTTAAAATTAATATAATATTAAATTTAACTTTTTTTAAATTTACAACAAACTATATTATTAGACTTAAGCATGCATGTAATCACGCCTGTATTCCCCGAATGGTTAGGTGTACCAATGTGTACCCACAGTTCACCGGTATGTTTAGGTCTCATGTAATAGGGGCGAGCCATTAACTGTGCACAAATCCTAACCCCGAGCTGCTACTGAGAATTACGTTGAAAAACCTAATAACTCTTTTTCTTCGACCTGACCAAACCAGACCAAGGCCTCTAGCGTACCAGTCGCGCTTTAGATCACTAGGCTAACGAGGCAGTTCCAGATGCATTATTAATATAAACTAATACCCTTTAGCCTTTTTAAGGAATTATCTAAATGGCTGATAGACACTTCTAGTGATCCAAGAGCTGGTTTTTACCTTGGCCAGAAGCTAAGCATTGTCATTCAACGCGGCAATGCCACCAGACTTTTGGGCATAGTTCCGCTTGACGAAACTGCGGAGGAAGATTTTGATGCACTTCGGTTTAAGTTTGTTTTTTTTTTTAACTGCCTCATCTAATGGTCCTAACCCCGCGACTGCGACACTAGAGGTTTTGGGTTCGATTCCCAGATCGAGCAAAGTGTATCACTCACACTTCTGTGTTACACCCACACTTCGCCGGTATGTTTAGTTCCCATGTAATATAGGGCGAGCCTATTGCTATTAACCGGGCACAAATCCTAACTCTGAGCTAAAACTGAGAATGTCAAAGAAAAATCTAAAAACACTCTGCTCGACCTGGGTGTCAAACCCAAGACCTCTAGCGTAGCAGTCGCGCTTAGGACCACTAGGTAAACGAGGCAATTCCTATTCTAGTATCCACTTCAAATCTCATTTATTCCGAGTCCACCTTCTGTAGGTACCTCAATACTTTCTAACTCCGCAAACTATTTCATATTACGTTTCGACCAAGCCTTTCCCCGCACTGGGACACCATTAAATTATCGGCATTTATCCCCCAGGAGCCGGCCATCTAATTACACATCACGCACTTACTACATTAGCCCAGTAAACATTTGACATGCAAATGAACGTGCCATATTTGTATAAAACAAATATTAATTCTACTGAATTCTCGGTTGAATCGTAAATATTATATGACGGTTCGATTGGAGTGGGGCACTAGTAGATATTTAAGTTATTTGCTATTTTGCAGTTTTATTTGTAACTTAAAATAATAACCCTATTCTTTGTTTCCATATTGCTGCCATATAACTGCCCCGTTGGTCTCGTGGTCGCAAGTGCGACTGCTGTGCTAGGGGTCCCGGGTTCGATTCCCAGGTCGAGCAAAAAGTGTTATTGGGTTTTTCTATGAAATTCTCAGTAGCAGCTCGGAGTTTGGATTTGTGCCCGGTTAATGGCAATAGTCTCGCCCCCTATTACATGGGACCTAAATATACCGGCGAACTGTGGGTGTACATTGGTACACCTCTGCCTAACCCTTCGGGGAATACAGGCGTGATGGTATATATTTTCTTTCCATATTCTGCAATAGTCCTGCGCCAGCCGGGGATTGTCCTTGGGTGCATTTTTGCATAGTGCAAACAAGGATAATTGTCGGTTGGTGTTCCATTTTATTGTAAAGCCATGTAAGCCTCTGCGAGTTGGCTTCGGCTTTTCGTAGTCCTTTCAAAGGTCCGGGACCCCAGGGTCGCGAGATAGTTAACGTAGTCAATATATCTGAAAGATTTTGTCTTAACCATACCTCAGACTCCGTCAGAGATCCATAGGTACAGTCACAGCACAAATATGTCAAAATTACGAAAAATTCAAAAGTGTTTTTATAAGAAGAAAAAATATAGTTAGGTATTTAGTTTGATGGTCAGTATGTGTAGTTAAGAGCTATATGATGTGTCTTTGACACTCCGTATTAAAATGTATGTTCGTACCTGTAAATCTGTACTCCGTCAATGAGTAGGTACTCGACCTTAAACTAGTCACTACTTTTCTTCTTATTTAGTCCTCGAATTCAATAGCAAATCGACTTATTTTCAACGTTATTTCTGACTGTTTATTATTCTTATCTATGAACCTTATCAATATCTATAAATATCGCCACCTTCATCAAAAAGGGATAATTTAAGGTTTGCTAAATTGACCACGAAATTCAAAAACGACATCCTTCCAAAATCGTCTTCGCCAGAAAATACTACGTAGGACGTTTTTCCATAATGTTAAAAGGGCATGCTAAAGATAGAATGCCAGCGAATATGGAATCTTTTTCAACTAATGGAAAAGGTAGTGGAAAGGTGGTGATAGATGGTCGTTTTAAAGTCGCCAGAACTACATGCTGAAATTATAAGGACAAATAGAGGAATACGTCGGAAGATATGCGAACATGCTAGCTTCAATACTGGGCTTTTTGTCCAGCCTATCCTATGTCCCACTATAGGTCAATGGCCTCTTTCTCACACAGAGAAGGCACGAGGATTAATCACCACGCTTGCTCAAAGCGAATTATCAGTCCAGGTTTCCTCACGATGTTTTCCTTCACAGATTACAGTCATGTTTAGGATAAACTTAGAAAGTATGTGCATATGAATTAAAAAGCATTTTCAGGTATCAAGTTTAAAAGGTACCTTACTTACATAGATACAAGTGTGACATCATTACAAAAATCTTTTACCATGGGACCAACGCTGTAATCATGAAAAAAAAACATCTTACATTTATGTTCACAAAAAGTATGGTTTTTTTGACAGCATTTTATAATTTCGTTCATAATGATGAATACATTAATGACCTCTTCGATTTTCACATTTACACAGTTACCTTGTATTTGTTTTACATGATATTTTACAACGTTTGTCAATCTAGGTAAGTACTAAATCAGAGGAAGTAGGTTCCTAAGTCCCTATAGGGCTCCTGTATTAACTTACAATCGCCACCGGAGGTCATCGACATCCTTTCAGGGGACAATTCAGCATTCCGTCCACGCTACACATACGCCATGACACACAAGGAGCAAGAACAATAGTTCATTAGTAGATATAAATCGACGATTAGTTCGCGAGTGCAATGCGTTGCACATTAAGTACAACTTTATGATCGTTTATGATTTACCTCGCATTGTGAATGCATTCGATTTAATATTAAGTATTATTAAATGGCACACAATGGTGTGCTGCTGTTAACACGATATTGATAGTGAAGCTATTTTGTTTTATTCGTGTTTGTTAGTGTGTATTAGTCAGAACTACGCCATTTTAACAATACCTATCTGGTAATAATATTTAAAAACAAAGACATCTGTATATTTAACAGAAGTGTCTTTATATTTGTCTTCTTCGGAAGACTCTTACTGACCAAAACCTATTCGTGTTTCTCCTAATGCCCTTTGCGTTCCAGGGCTGCGGTGACTCTTTCAAACAAATTCCGCAACCCTGATAGGCACTAACCCTAGCGGGCCCCGTCAACTATACCGAGGCGCGCTTGAACGGACCATGGATTGAACTAGGGCCGGACGCAAGAGGTCGCCGCCACCGATTGCCTCTACGAGGACACGGCGGCGGTGCTCCGCCCAAGCTGGGCAAAGTCAAAATCAAAGCATTTATTTCAATTAGACCATTTACAAGCACTTTTGAATTGAATTGGGGCAGATCTCTATATGCTGTCCCATGAAGAACAGTCGGAAAAAGCTGTTATCTGACCCACCCTAAAAATGAACGAATTTGAACCCTCTGTCCATTAGAGTTAACCTAACAGCTGAACAATGGCCCAGTATCCAAACTAGCGGGTTTACAATTGTAAACTTATTATATTAATATAGATTATCTAACCAAATAATCTTTTTCACAATACATCCATGGTTTCATTGGTCCCCTCTACAAGAATGTCCGACTAAATAAATTGATTTCGGTAATAAGAATAGCTAGGAGTGTTAATACGGTTGTATTGTAATAAATAATCGTTTAAAAGTAATAAGAGGCGCTCTATGAAGTAGTCTTTTAAACTAACTATTATGACCTCTTTTAAACAATGGAGTTGGGAATTATGGTAGATATTATTTTTCTTGTTAGTTTCTAAATTACGTACCGTTTTGTGTTGGGTTTCTGAATCGCTGATAAAAAAAAATGGGGTTATCAAATAGAATTAACATAATTTCTATCATGTTTTATAAATCGTCATCGATGTCAACAGAACCACGATTTTAAAAATATCTAGACATTTTGAATTGGAATATTACTCACTAGAAATATTTCACATTTTTTGACATGCAATCTCCGTCGCCGAACAGCATGACGTGATCTTCAGCAAATAGGCATCACATGTTTCCTATTAATTGCAAAATATTCCGCATGTGTCAAGATTAAGAATACCGGAAAGTAAATAGGTAATAATTGACATATTGTAACACGGCCAAAAATCACATTATCTAAAATAGATTAGATTTTGTTTTTCTTGAAATTTGACAATTACTGTCGGGTTATTCTAGATACGAACTCACTCGTGATTCAAAAAAAATTATTTTTTGAAGGCCTTAGAAGACCTCACGAATGCGCTGAGAGCTAATAAATTCGATAGGTTATTAAATATAATATACAGGGTGATTGGAAGATGGGTGCAAAGCTTTAAGGTGAAGATGAATTAAAATTTTGGGAATTTTCGAAAACAAACATAAAAATTAGGTTAAAAAAATTTTAAGACTTCGTCTAAGACAACCATGGCTTAAATGGTTCTAAATTGTCTGTACTATCTTCGCCTTAAAGCTTTGCACCCATTTTCCAATCACTCTGTATAATATTTCGCACATTATGTTTATTTAGTTTGAAGGTTTAGAAGAGATTTGTAAAATTTAATCAGAATAGGATATTCCACCACCATACTATATTTCTGCCTCAAAGCAGCGCTGCTGTGTTCAGGTTTGTAGTGTATGGGAGCCGATGTGATTACAGGCACACCGCACAATGAGACACTTCAACTTTATCACTGGGTAGGCAGCGCATTTGCAAGGCCTCTGGTATTGCAGATGTCTATAGGCAGCGGTGACCACTTAACATCAGGTGGATTGTGTTGCTATGTTTGCAATCGAATTATATTAAACAACAAGTCATATTTCCTTTTCGAAAATGACTCGAATCGAAAACTTGTACAGATACAGACCTATCTCCATAGTGAGATTCTCCAGAATAACACTGTACTTTAAACTTTACGTACTTAATTTATTTAAAAAAAATGTCGAGTCATTTCATGCGACTTTTTTAGTTCTATTTAGACCATAGTGTGAAATGAATCGCGTGATGTGTCTAGCCATTAAATAAATAGTAAATTCTGCAAATATTTGCGGCGCTAAGGCGTAGATCTATGTTATACGAAGACAAGACTGACCGGTTCAGAAAATTATTCTTTTTTCTTTATTTGTCTTTGATTTATTTGAGGTTTGTGTTAGTAATTTTTTCGGTGTTGATGTGAGAATATCTTATATCGATAATCGATTATATCTTATAAAGAGGTAGGTAAGTTTTGTTTGTTTGTTTGTAACGAATAGGCTGCGAAAGTACTGGACAGATTTTAACCATTTTTTCACCAATAGATAGCTACATTATTCCTGAGTAACATAGGCTATATAACATCAAGCTACGATACACGGGAGCGGAGTATTAACCAAAGACGTAACTTATGGCGGGTGAAATAAGCCACGCGGACGAAGTTGCGGGCAGTTCAGCCCCCCTAGCCAAGTCACAAACGATAAACGCAAACGCTGAGTAGGCTTTAATAGATCTTCAACTTTATGTGCTTGGTTTTAAGTTGAAGATCTAATGAAGATTGCATAGCGTTTTCGTTCGTTCCAGTCGCTAACGCTTAGAAATCTTTAATAGATTTTCAACTTAAGGCTCTTGGGTATTAAGTAGAAAATCTATTGGTACCTACCGAGCGTTTACGATTATCGTTTGTGACTTGGCTAGGGGGGCAGTAGTATATCGATAAATACGGAAAGCCACCAATATTAAAATATAGTTTAAGTGCACGACATACATAAACTCGATGAGCGTGATAATCTAATTGAGAACGTTGACGTTCTTAATTTGATTTTCATGAGTGCTCACAAATAAATTAGGCTGTTAGGTAAATACTATCTAATTGATTTGCGCTGATTTTATACCTACCTACCTACCCAGAAATAAAATAGATACAAAAAATATTGGTACTAGATATAATATAGGTATATACATAGTACAGTGACATTAAAACAATAAAATGCATTTTCATTGTATTTGTATTATAATAATTGCTTACCTGCTTTTATGTAGATGTTCCTTTATGATGGTCACTATGTTTTCTCATTATTAAAACGTCTTAGGGCCCCATTTCATGCCATTGTTAAACCATTGAAATGCTCTGCATGGATAAAATCCTACTAGGACTAGTAGGATTCCTACTAATATTATAAATGCGAAAGTTTGTAGAGACGGATGAATAGATATTTGTTACTCTTTAACGCATAAAAGGATAAAAGAATTTGGTTAAAATTTGGCACTGAGATAGTGTGACATTTTAAACGATAAAAAATAAGGTTCCCGTGAGATAATATATCAAATTTGACGCGGATGACGACACGGGCAGAAGCTAGACCAATATAAACTTTGAAAGTACATATGAATTGTTAATGTCGCATTTGTACTTGACGAGTGGGATTCATATGGCAGATGTGAGTGGCAATTCCGGGAGAGGACGCCCTAGAAAGACCTACCCTGACCTTATTGGTGAAGTTCTTGAGAAAGGTCAGGTGCGCAGTTATACTCGTAACAGGCGTGCTTGTATTTCCAGATGTATGAATGTGGACGAGGCGTAAGGATCGTACTAGATGGCGTTCTGTTTTTTCTGCCTACCCTCCTGGGAAAAAGGCGTGAGTTTGTGTATGCATGTATGAGTATATAACATTCAACCTTATATATGAGAGGCTGAAGTCTTTTTTTCAATAATAACCCTCACACCATTACTCGTTCGTAATCACAATAGCTTTCAATCTGTCACAAACGTAACCACCGTTGATAATGTTGTTTACTAAACGAGTTTTCAAAAGTTACGGTGTAATGAACGATAATGACCTACGATAACATACATATTACCGTAACCGTGGCCTTCCTATTATACAACATGCGCACACGCAATATACCTGTAAAGCGATACTAAATGGCATCCAACTCGAATTTACATTTTTTATTTTTCGTGGGGAAGCCCACTCACTCGGATTAGCCTAAAATTGTGGAGTTACTGGAGCGTTAAAAACATAAAAATCTGTGATTCCAAGATTTAATTTTTTCTAGTGAATGAAAAATTTAGAATGGGATAAGCTAACTACATCCTTACTAATATTATAAATGCGAAAGTAACTCTGTCTGTATGTCTGTCTGTCTCTTCTTCACGCCTAAACCACTGAACCGATTTCAATGAAATTTGGTACAGATATAGTCTGGGACCCGAGAAAGGACATAGGATAGTTTTCATCCCGGAAATCCCCCGGGAACGGGAACTAATAATCCACGCGGACGAAGTCGCGGGCAAAAGCTAGTAAATAATAAGCCTGTGTGAAGTGCTCGTTAGCCTAGTGTTCCGAAGCGCGACTGCTACGCTAGAGGTCTTAGGTTTGATTTCCAGGTCGAGCAAAAAGTGTAATTGGGTTTTTCTATGAAGTTCTCAGTAACAGTTTGGAGTTAGGATTTGTGCCCGGTTAATGGCAGTAAGCTCAGCCCCTATTACATGGAACTTCAAAACTTCCGGCGAACTGTGGGCGTACATTGGTACTCCTCTGCTAACCCTTCGGGAAATCTAGGCGTGATGGTATGAATAATAAGGAGAATGGGCAAAAATGTATGGAACGTGGTACCCGCTCCAATAGTCATCATTAATATATCATTGAAAAGATATTTTGATGCAGATAAAAGTCTACCATGGCGCCTGTCCCTATTCACGTTTGGGAAACAGTAATCTCACTAAGTTTTATAAATGAGAATTTACTACAAACTACTTATATTAGTAAAATAAAGCTGGAATAAGATATATATTGCCGCCGTGGGATCTGGAGGCGCTGGTCCTCGCGCGCCTACACGAGTGGCGCGCGGAGGCACTAGGCCTAACCTAACCTAACCTAACCTAACAACATTTTTGTTATAGTAAGCGCGGATTCAACAAAGTCGTCAGGCCATAAATCATTTCTCTATGTCTATCTCGCTTGCACTTACAGAGCTTATGGAACGCTAATACAAAATAATAACGCATTACAATAATAGAAGTGACTTTCGAAGGTCCGATGAATTCACACGTGCGCACAGTGTCCAGGTAGCTAATATCGAGTTAGAAAGGATAGGCCCTTTTGTTTGTACTGCTAACCTTTATCTATTGTTATTGGTAATGACCATCTTAAGTGGCATCACCTGTGTTTATTTAAAATGAAGAACATAATATACATAGATAAGTGGGACCTAATATACCTATGATATGTATGTTTATTGCCGGGGCCACTGGACTGTCTAAACAGGTTACCGTGGCCCTAGAACGCAAAGGGCAACCGAAGGAACAAGGTTTTTATTAGTTAGTAAGACTGTCGTTTATCTCCAAACGCAATAAGATTTGAGACTGGTGGCTATAGTAAATATTGTTCCTCTTGGTAAGACCTTTTAAACGACACTACAATCATATCTATTGGAGCCGGGTACCATTTTGCCCATTCTCCTTTACCTGTTAAAGAATTGTGATTTTGATATAAAATTAAAATATATTCTAAAAATTGAAATGGAATATTAGAGGAGCAGTCGCGCTTAGGACAACTAGGATAACGAGGCAGTTAAATCAATTATAGACTATCTACAAGTATAAGAGATAGTTTAATTATAGAGACCAAATAAATATACTAAAACAGACCGAGTTCATCAAAAATAAATCCCTATTTTTTTATATTTTATAACAATCAAGCTCTCCGAATATTCATAAAACCATTGCAACATCTCGAAGACACGTTTACGGTCAGCCAAACGATCGCAACACACGTAACATTATATTTTATTATATTTTTATGATCATGTCTATTATATTTTTACAATGATGAATCTAACACCAGACCAGCCAGGCACAGCTAAATATTTATCGATTTGTTACTATATTTATTAATATTTTATTGGAATCGCTGAAAGATGTCTGAAAATGTGAAAACTCAATTCCGGCCACGGCGGCTAATTCTAATGCAGACTAGCCAAATACGCAGGAGATATTATACTGCAGAAGTGCGTGCGCAAACACAGGTGCACTCCCCTCTTTCCTAACTCTCATAGTCTGATGGGACGGCAATCCAACACAACCGGGGAGAGCAACTGCTTTATATGCTTTCCGAGTCACGCGGGTGTCACTCCACCAACTTCCAAACTCCGGGTTGTTACTGAGAAATTTCTAATGGAATAACCTAGTGACGCTCAACAGTCGTGCTTGCCACCACGAAACCAACGGGGCGGATTCTAGGAGTGAAAGAAGTATCGTTATCGGAGCAGTATTTCTAGAGTTTTTTTTTTTAAGACTGGTAATCATCAAATGACTTCCCCCGCCCTGGGCGGGGCGAGAGGGAGTGTCAGACTTTTACTGACTAAAACCCGTCTATGTTTCTTCATGTGCCCTTTGCGTTATCTCTCTCGAACAACCCGCAGCCCCGGCAGGCATTTCTAAAGACTACCTCCTACAAAAAAACTTAACCTTTATAATATATTTGTCGTGTATTTGTCTAAGAAATAAAAATTACTTCAAACGTACTTTGGCTCAGCTATGCTCTCTATGAATGTCGTGACGGCCCGGTAGTTAAAGCTCCCATCTCTCATGCACGAAGGTTGTGGATTCGCAACCGTATACGGGCGAGTACCATACATATCATCACGCCTCTATTCCCCGAAGGTTTGGTAGTAGTTCGCCGGTATGTTTGGATCCCATGTAATAGGGGGCGAGCCTATTGCCATTAACCGGACACAAATCCTAACTCCTAGCTGCTACTGAGGATTTCAAAGAAGAACCCAATAACACTTTGCTCGACCCCAACCCAAAGAATCCAAGACCCAATCGATCCCAAGACCTCTAGCGTAGCAGTCGCACTTGTACAGTACAGTGCACAAGTAGCAATGATCAATTTTCAATTAATATTTACTTTCAAAGTTTTACTTAGACTTTTATAAGTCTAAAGTCACCAACCCGCCTTGCACAAGCATGGTGATCAATGTTCGTGCCTCCTCTGCTCGAGAAAAGGCCTGAAGTGGAACAATAACAGTCTGGTATTATTTTTATCCAGCTTTGCCGAAGCCGAAATCGCATTTTTAGAGTGAACTCGAACTGTGAAACTAGCCGCCAGTTCATAGCGGTGTCACTTATAAATAAAGAGTTCCAATGTTTATTTTGGCGCAGTCACTGCACTTATTTCTGGAGTTTTTACCTGTCATACTACGTAGTTTATGGAATTTATAGCTATACTAGCTTCAGCTCGTGCTTCATTTTCACAAGGTTTCCATGAGAATCTGGCAATTAAATAAAGAGCTGTAGATTTGCTCAATATTGGTCGGACAAAATTTAAAACGTGTCAATCGACACGAAAAAGAAGAAGAATTAAAAAAACTACAATCCGACTCCAAACACGAAGAGTAGAAGTTGTTGAAGGTTTTTCCCTCTTCATGTTCAGTTGTTTTTTAAATATCACTGGATGGCAAACAAGCCGACGGCCCACCTGATGTTCAGTGATCACCGCTGGCTACACATATCTGCAATACCAGAGGCCTTGCAAATGCGTTAATTGCCATCCCAAGGCCAAAGTTGAAATGTCTCATGTGCCTGTAATTACACCGGCACCCATACCTTTTAAACCCGAACACAACAATGCTGCTTTGCGGCCGAAATATAGAATTACATAATTTGACATTATCATTAATATTTATCAGCCTGAATTTTCCCACGGCAGGAAAAGGCCTCTTCTCTTTAGGGCTATTTGAGATCAGTCATTAACAGTCTTTTAACATAATTAATTTAATTATCGAGAGATTGTCAATTGGCTCCTTTTGGCTCAGCTCAATTCGCTGTTGCTAAGGTTAAGCAGTCAATTTTGTAAAGGAATAATGTATTAATAAATCATGAGTTCGTGACCTGAACTAATTTAACATCTACAAGTGCCTCTCGTTGCTAAGTAACCGCTACGGCTGTGTAGGGTTGCGATGCGCCCTCTGCTTGAAGGTCATCGCTGATTATGACAGCACAGCTCCATAATTTGCCAATCAACTTAGGGCATAAAATGTTGTAGGTTAAAATCTGTTTTATAATGACAAGATAAAAAAGGTGACGGATGGCAGGCGGCGCGGCGCGCTGGCAGTCAACGGCCGGTCGGACGGTTTCTGTTGGTTTTATGCCCAACCGCCATAGAAAAACACACAAGGTCCTCTGAAAATAAAAATTTAGAAGATAACAGATTTTATTTTATTTTTATTTATAAACTTACGGTTACTACTATGTGTTACTTTACTTGACTTCTTCTTCTCTTCTTCTTTAGTATTTTCCTTTTGAATTTGTGGAGACTGGTGTGACATCCCCGTGTCCCGGAATGCGCGTAAAGCCTGTGCTCCTGCGCGTGATCTGTCCCCAATTGTATCGGATTGCCCTCCCATCGGACTATGAGAGTTAGAGAAGAGGGAGTGCATCTGTGTTTGCGCGCACTCGTCTTCACTATAATAACACCTGCGTACTTGGCTTAGATTAGCTGTGGCCGGAATCGGTCAGGAATATACATACATACTCGTATTTTGCTTTATAGGTTGTAGGTTAACTTAGGTTTCAATTGTACCTTTAATGAATTATTGAATGTCATATCTTTTATTGGCATCGTAAAGACTAGCCGTAGTCATCATTTATAAACATTAAAGTGGTGTTTCCATCAGATGTGCCCCACACGAAGGCTGTTCCACACGGTAGTTTAATAAAATGATTCAAGCAATACCTACTGAAATTCAATCATCATAAACGAGAATCTTGTTATAAAACAATCAATTATATGATGGTGTAAAACGTCTATTAAGTATCCTATAAAATACCGGATAATTAACACCCACGCAGTGATAAACGATTCTTATACATTGAGCTTTATTCTGTTAAAATGACCTAACCTAAATTCTCTCAATGGTTAAATTGATTTCTTTAAATATGCCAAATGTTAAATTACTATCCAGCAATAACAGTTCAATGTTCATTTAAAACTCATGCTTAGAATAATATACATACATAAACTTACGCCTTTTTCCCATGGGGGTAAGCAGAAACCACAGAACGCCACCTGTTACGATCCCTACATACTCCGTACGTCTTGTCCATAGTCATACATCTGGTCATACAAGCACGCCGGTTAAGAGTACTGCGCACCTGACCTATTTAAAATTATTTGTATTATTTTTTTTGAAAATTTGCCGCGACTTACTTTTGGCAGAAATGAGCCCAAATGTAATTACTCCCATAACAATTATAGTATTATGTTGTTAGGGCTTCGCCTGGGCGGGCGGGAGGCGGGCGCTAACTGCTAGTAAACAAAATACCGTGAACGAGCCACACCAGTATCGTTCCCTACACCGGCCGTGCCGCACGCGTGCACAAAACCTAACGCAGATTACACACCTCTACATAATTTACACGAAAAACGCGCGCGTAAAAGTTCAAAGACAACAATTGAAATTGTGACTCGTAAGTAATATTTGTATGTGGTTTGAGAAGGTGTACTTTAATTCTATGCGTTACGTTTGTAGTAAAAGGGTTGAGTTTTGAGTGTTTGCGGTATTTATTATAGCAAGTGGATTAACCGAATGATCGCGGTGCCGACGGGAATTTAAACGACTATGTATAAATAGATATTCTATTGTATTTTTCTGTTTGACTCTATTTTCTTTAACTATAAATTTTCTTTTGGTTCAAACAAACTTAACCCTTTTAGTTCTACTACGTACGCTACACTTTGGAAGAGTTTAAACTTGTGTTTTTTTTAAATGTTTTATAGGAAAAGTCCGTTCTTATCTTCAACATATTATTAGTAAAGATAATACTTAAGTCTTTATCATAAACACTGCTGTAATCAAGTATCTTTAATTTATCTTCAAAATAGAACAACAACATTAGTACTTAATTTTATGAGACATACACACACTCGTATAATGACATTTACAAGTATCATTAGGCACACATTGTTTCCGTATTGGGCCTATCTATACAATAATAGATGTTATGTGTACTAGTTGTGCCCGCGGTTTCGTTTACCTGTGTATCTAACTTAAAGAAATAAGTATTGAATGCTGTCTTTATAATACTCCTAGCTGGTCTAATTCACTATATTCAAAAAATGCTCAAAAGTTGTGATACTGAGTTTTCCCTGAAAAATTATCTGTAGACGCCTGAAGTCTGAATTCTTGCCTGGTTGGTAATTGGCTAGCGCCATATCTGGGAATAAAACATATTTGGCGAAAAGAGGGTGTGTAATATGACTGTATTATCCCTTACGAAAATATTATGATGTACCTTGCGACAAAATTCATAAGTAGAATTTACTTGAGTTTGATTTCCAAAAGTTTTTCATCGGAGATTTTTCTTTTTTCTTTTATCGATAGGACACTTAAACAAAAGATACCCTTTTAAAAACTTGATCGGAAAATAAAAAAGTTTGAGAAAGTTTCTTGTTCAAATATGCAAAAGGAAAAAGAGAATCCCTATGGATTTTCCATTGTTTACCATTTTTGAACCTTTTATTGGCTAAGCTATAATGTAATTTAGTGTGTACATTTTTTAATTAAATTTTTTAAGTTTATTTTTTTTACGTGAAAACCTGACAATAATTTAAAAAAATATACCCTATGTTACTCCTTAAAACATCAGCTATATGCCAGTTTAAGTTCCATCAAAATCGGTCCAGCCGTTTCGGTGGTGATGTTTCAGAATGTTGGCCACTAGTTGCAAAACATGTGTGTTATTGTGTAGCGCCCTTTGCGATAGTAGGTACTGTGTATGGCAATTACGTCCTATTGTACGAATATAAGTAATTTGACACGGATTTTTATCAATTCAATAGCTCCACGTGGTGACGCTGTTATCGTTACTAAGCCTCTCCGCCGACGACCGATTTCGTGACCGATATTTTGACAGATTTTTTGTCGGCGAGAATGGAATATAATTATGAAATCTAATATATAAACACACGGCCGACAACATATCGGTCATAAAATCGGCCGTGGGTGAAAAGCCGTAGACGCTTAAAAGTATTATAGAGACTGACTGGTTTGTGCATACCTAGCCTTATTGCATTTAGTTATATTCCTATTAGATAAAGTCTGATTTAAGTTTGAATATTAAAGTTACAATCTACACGCAGTCAGTTTAAAATCTAATGTTATGGGGTTGTTTTCAGTGGGTGAGCGAACTAAATCAGTCAGTATTACGCTGTCCGCACACGCCCGACAATCGGTGACCGATTTTTTTGTCGGAGGTAACGGGACATAACATTCTAATCACACACACGTCATACAAGAAGTCGGTCCCACGAAGCTATAGATCTATTGAATCGGTCCTACTAAATCTCGAACGTAGGCCCTAAAAACTTTAGAAGGTTACATGCTGAAAAAATATATTATACAGGGTGGACATCATAGCGGAAACCTTTTTTACCATAAATTCAGAACATGATTCTAGACAGTTAAAAGTTAAAAACAGCTGTTCCATGCAAAAGGGCAACACCTGCACGGTCAAAATGTATGGAACAGCTAATTTTTTTTTCTTAAATAACCAATGAAATATTTAGTTCCCCATGTTAAAAGTTTTGTTACGAATTCGCTACCGCCCGTTATAGTGTATTAGGTATTTTAGTGCTTTTTGTAAAACATAAATCATCATCTGCTTAACCTTTTCCCAACTATGTTGGGGTCGGCTTCCAGTCTAACCGGATGCAGCTGAATACCAGTGTTTTACATGGAGCGATTGCCTACCAGACCTCCACAACCCAGTAACTGGGCAACACGGTACCCCTTGGTTAGACTGGTTGTCAGACTTCTTGGCTTCTGACTATCCGTAACGACTGCCAAAGATCTAAGAATGACAGCCGAGACCAACAGCTTCTCTTATTTATTTGTAAAACATAAATAGAAGCAAATTATGAATTTTTTCGCACATTGCCCAGCCGTCAATGTCAAATACCCAAGTTGAATAACACACTGAAAAGAAATTTGTATAAAAATAGGTAGATCGTACCTGCTTTGGTAGAAGAGAGTAATAGAAATAGTGTAAATCAAATATTTTCTCTTATATGGTGAACTCTGTAAGGCTTTTTTTTTTTTTTTTTTTTTTTTATAGACGGGAAATCATCAAATAACTTCCCCCGCCCTGGGCGGGGCGGGAGGGAGTGTCAGACTTTTACTGACTAAAACCCGTCTATGTTCCTTCATGTGCCCTTTGCGTTCCGGGGGCGCGGTATCTCTTTCGAACAACCCGCAGGACTCTGTAAGGCTGTATGTACAACCGAGATCAATGGCGGTAGACACTTTTTCAACCTTATTGCTAAGTACCGTAAAGGCAAAAGTGATTTACTGCAATTTTCCGCGTTTGTACATTAACGCTTTTATATGCGGTTAAATGACTAATTTTAATTAGACAATTACTATTGCACTTTATTTATTTTTTATTTAGAAGTTTTCCTGACAGTTATGTGAGTTTTATAAAGTCGATTCAACGCGACTTTTAATATCCTCTAATGTCCCACTGCTGGGAAAATGCCCAGCAAAAGCGTAACTTTCTACCAGTAAAAGAGTTTATGTAATCGAACCAGAGGGCGACCAAACAATCAATTTTAGCACTTTATAATATTAATTTAGATTTAAAACAGATGTACTTATGCCTATCAGATACTTATCTACTGCGACCTTGTCGAGTATAGTTACCAACTGAAATCTTTTGCGATTTCAATCAATTATTTATTGTACCTATTTATTGATAAAGAATCATCATTTACTACCTATATGTATGTATTCGAATATAATAAAGCTAAAACGTGTTTTTTGTTTTTTAAACCTAATCTTTCTAACTCTTGGTCGGAATGTAAAAATCGTTATTCCTGAGTGCTAAAGGTTATAAAATATTATTTAAAAAAAAATAAAGATCTGTCAGAAAAAAAGCAAGCAAAACCTAGTAGATAATAATCATCTAATTTAATTTTGATTTAAATAGATTAATTACTTTGATTACATTTTGAGCGTAATTAAGGGACTGTTTCACAATGTCCGGTTACCTTATTTAGCAGATAAAATAAAATCAAACAATGTAATAAGGTAATAATAAGTAGCGAAAAGAACCTAATCATATCATATTATTGATAGTTGTTAAGAGTCTAAAATCGTCAATGCACCTTGAGCAAGCATAGTGATCAATGCTCATACCTTCTCTGTATGAGAAGAGGCCCTGCAGTGGGACAAGAAAAGGCTGGTAATATAATTATTAAAAAACATCAGAATTTATTATTCCCTTTTAATTACAATGTTTCTATAATTATTATTTTCCAAATTCGACGCCTGGGAAAAGGCCGTTATTTTGATAAATGATGGTTTTCCATTAATTACGAAATGAAAATGTCCTCAATATTCGCAAATGAATGGAGCCACGTATGCGTCTGACGTCACTGTCCTATGGGAAATACAAGTGGAAATAAGGATATTAAGTATAACAAAAAGATACAAAAGTATAATTAAAGGGATGTTTATGTTTTATTATAATGGGGGGAGGGGACGTTATAATGAAAAATTCAGAGTTAGAGTAAATATGTCTGGCAATAGATACTAAATTGGGACAGACGAATCACCAGATAGATCTGATAGACAGTTAACCAGGACTTTTGGGTAAAATAAAACCCGGTTTTTTTTTATGAAAGTTAAAATTAAGCATATCGGTATTGTATTTAGTTTTTCCGATACTTTATCACGATGTCAACGCCTAATGAATTAAATACATATAAAAACCCTAACAAAAACCGGACTAATTTGCATCCAAAAAGCCCGACTACGTCCGACTATATACGCCTGGCCAAATAGAAATATGTACATTTGTATGAAAAAGTAGTTCTTTTTTAAAAACTGACGAAATCTTAACTTCTTAACTGTTTCGAGGTGGCTCAGGAAAAGAGCAAATGGAAGGAATTGGGGGGGGGGGCCTTTGCCCAGCAGTGGGACAGTACGGGCTAAATAACAATAAAAAAACTTAACCTTATCCTTTCCACGTTTCATTGTGTATTTATGTTGAAACATGTTATGTTATATCGATAACCTATTATTACGATTTCTTATCGGACAAGGTGCCTACATAAGCATTGTTAAGTAATTGTAAAAATAGGTTATGCTGATACAATAACCTTATCATTCACGGTTTATCACACACGGATTGACATTTTGTAAAAACACGATTATTGCGAATTAAAATCGATTCGCAATAATCGAGTTTATTATGATTGAATTCGTAAAAACAACTTTTCTTTTAAAAGATACACGCATAATAAAAATAGTATGGTATCTTAACATAACAATATTTTTATTATTGAAAATAATTATAACGTGGTGAGGTTTTGTGTTCCAAAACTATTTTATTAATGAAATCTTGACTCAACAGTACGAATCTACCTACTTAACTTGTAAACACGTTTCTGATTTTTAATACATTTTGGTGTGTAAATAAACGCTGCTTTTCCTTGTTTAAACTAACAGTGAAAGGGTTAATTTTTGAACAGTATGGCATATTTTCCAGACATAACCTCAAATAGCAATATAAAAGTTATCCAACTATTCAAAACTCTGCTCTCAACTTGATAAAACTACTATTTTGCAAACATTTTAAACGTAAAATATTTTATCTACCAGTAAAATATTTTATCCTATATCCTGAAAGAAAAGAATACATTCAAAATTAGCGGCCATATTGTAATTTGGCGCCAATTTGCGCCCGCCATACTTGTCACGGATTCAGGATGTCACAAACCTAAAACGGTTTATTACAATAATATTCGCGGCCTTATAAGACTTTATAAAACTTAATTAAACTAAAAAGGAATCTTCACACCTTACTATTAGATTTATTTGTTAAAATATTGACAACTAGCGAATTGCCCGCGACTTCGTGCGCGTTGCTTATTTCACCCGCCATAAGTTACGTCTTTGGTTAATGCTTGACTCCCTTGGGTCGTAGCGTGATGTTCTATATCCTACTCAGGAATAATGTAGCTATGTATTGGTAAAAAAAAATTAAAATTCGTCCAGTAGTTTCGGAGCTTATTCGTTACAAACAAACAAACAAATCTTACCTCTTTATAATATTAGTATAGACTGACAATATGAATCTATTTTTGAGTTCCATGTCCACGGAAAATTATAAGTGTAAAAGCAAATAGCTTGAACGAGCGCAAATAACCGCAAAAACAATAACACTGGGGCACGTTTACATACAAACCGCAATTTTATTTCAGTCACACTACTCTCTGTATCGGGTGTAAATAAAAAGACTCATATTCTTTTCATAATTACTATTTTTCTTTGTTTTGTGCTATATCTGGGAACCTAGTTAGATAGATCATCATCTGCTTAGCCTTTTTCCCAACTGCGTTGGGGTCGGCTTCCAGTCTAGCCGGATGCAGCTGAATACCAGTGTTTTACATGAAGCGACTGCCTATCTGACCTCCACAACCCAGTAACTGGGTAACACGATACTTCTTGGTTAGACTGGTTGTCAGACTTCTTGGCTTCTGACTATCCGTCACGACTAACAACCTAACCAGACCAACCTAGTTAGGGAGATATTGAACTAAAAAGGACAAAGTTACGAAGATTTATTAATTTATTGAAAAGTGAAAAATAACTTTAGCTTTAGTCGGAGGCAATACAAAACAACAAACTCTTATTTTTCACTTTTTAGTTTTTGAAGGCGATTGTCTTTTTTGTAAAAACGTTTTTTTATTTAAACCTCGTTTGATGGCAAACAAGCCGACGATCATCATGATGTTAATTGGTCACCTCTGCTTTTTGACATGTGCTAATATCAGAGACGCTTGCAAATGCAATGCCTGCTTGTGGCTTTTTTATGCAAATATTTTTTAAATGTTATGACTAAACTTTGAATCCTCTGGCGACCAATAAAGATAATGTTACATGCACAAGTAAGCGCAATGTTTTGCGTGCGTTACATTACGCGTTACCATTAAAAGTCGTATCCCAACATTAATTTTGCTGAAAGTCACTTATGCCTGTATTCCCTGAAGGGTTAGGCAGAGGTGTGCCTATATACACCCACAGTTGTTAAAGTCCCATGTAATAGGGGGCGAGCCTATTGCCATTAACCGGGCACAAACCCTAACTCCGTGCTGCTACTGAGAATTTCATAAAAAAACCCAATAATACTTTGCTTGGCCTAGGAATCGAACCCTCTAGCGTAGCAGTCGCGCTTAGGACTTTTTTTTTATAGATGGGAAATCATCAAATAACTTCACCCGCCCTGGGCGGGGCGGGAGGGAGTGTCAGTTTTACTGACTAAAACCCATCTATGTTCCCGTCATGTGTGTTTTCATGTGCCCTTTGCGTTCCGGGGGCGCGGTATCTCTTTCGAACAACCCGCAGCCCCGGCAGGCATCGGCCCTTAGTGGCGCCTCCGAATGTTTGCTGACATCTCTAACCTTTCTTTACATCCTGTATTTTGTATTGTCCTCCAACAATATTACCTATTCAAATAATCAAAGTACCTACTTACCTATTAGCCTAAAATATTCCGACACAATAAACTACGTCACTATAATTAATGTAAATTAAACTATTTGATAACTAAAGATAACGCGGACCTATTGCCCCCAAAGCACATGACTGCAGGAGTCAGATGATCAGATTGTTTATTCACAAGTAATACAGTAAATATTAGTTAAGTATCTCTCTTTGACTGATTAGATAAGTTCAGAGTACACACTTGTTACTTCTTCATTCAATATTAACAGAACTTTTGAAGTAATTAAACAATTAAAGTCGGCAGTCTTATTCTGCTAATACCCTTTAGGTTAATTTAGGTGTGCCGTCTCTAGTATCAGCAGCTCTATTCTGTACAAATCTCTCTCGGTGAATTCAGATGCAGTGAGTTTGAGGTGAAGTGTCATTCGGAGTATCAGCCGGTCTCTGGGAATTGAGAGTTTACCATCCATCAACCATCACGCCTGTATTCCCCGAAGGGTTAGGCAGAGGTGTACCAATAAATATACCGGCGAACTGTGGGTGTACATTGGTTGGGAGTTTACCCTTACATAATATTGTTCATAATTCAAGTTCATTACACCTAAATGCACCGAGGGATATTTCTATAGAATAACACTGTAGATGGACACAGAATAGACCCGATGGTCTGAATATTACGAAATTATTACCATTTTACTGTCTGACCCAGATTTTTGGTACCAGGTTGAACAAAGTCAAAGTCAAAGTCAAAGCATTTATTTCAATTAGACCATTTACAGGCACTTTTGAATTGTCAAGAAGTTACAGCAAGTTGAAGCTAGTTGCTCGTTCCAAAACGTAGATCTCTATGGAGAAGAACGAGCATGAAACTCCATGGACACTCTTTTCAAAATGGTTTTTACAAAATCATGGTCACAAAATTCTTGTTGCTTTTATATGTGAAAACAATGGACGTGACTAAAAAACAAAAGAAATAATATCTAATAATAAAGAAGTCAACCATGGTAGTTAAGAGATGACTAATCCCAACTGACAGAGCCCGTTCACGAACATGACGCGTGGCTCAGCACCACTTAGCTCAACCATCATAAAGGGAACCAAATGATCCAATCCACGCGCCGCCATCAGCGAGACATTTAAGTGAGCATAAATAAGACTCTAATTAATTGGAATAAGGGCAATTTAATAATGACTTTAGATTAATCACTAATAAATATTCTCATCAAGTAGTCTTAATGAACCTATTTAAATCATTATGCGGCCTGGTTTAGAATAAATTTGATAGCTTAAGGCATAGAGCATACGGTACCTAATGCCTAGACCTAAACTAAACGATTGCGCAGTTATGCCTGCAGCGAGACATGACTGAAATATTAAAGAGCTAAGAAATGGTTAGTACTCACTTGAACGTATTATTATGTGTATACTTATTTATTTTTTACAAAACCTGGCAACTGCGAGACCAAGTCACACAAGGGTATTACCTATCACCGCGCAATATTTAACAATACATACAAAAAAAAATAGGTTTCTTGATTGCGGATCCCTTTGAAGGTTTTTCTTACTGCTGCGCCAATCTTTCTGATTAATTGCGTTGACGAATGGCAGTCAGACAGTTGAATCGTTTCTCCAGGACTCGTCAAACTTCATTGTATCGGCGCTTTTCTAGCGGTCTGCACTGTTGATTCTGGCTTTCAGGAGTTGCAGTAGCAAGGAATAGAGTGGCGGGTTTGTCCATTTATGTTTAAATGGACTTAAACATAAACATAAACTTATCCCTTTATGTTTAACTGTATTTTACTAACCACACTTTCTAATCTACACTCTAAAAATGTTATGAATCCACCTACTACGGTTCAAAAGATACAACCCCTGTGAGAAACGGACGGATAGACGGACAGACAGAAGAATCTTAGTAAGAACTTAATAAGGTATCAACATGAACGAATATAATAAGTGCTGTACTTATCAAAAAAAAAATAAGATCATAAAAATTTGATTCGCCAAAAAAGTTTCTCACGTGTTTTCGTTCAAAGTCATCGCCAAATCAACATAATAACTAATAAAAATCATAAAACAAAAATTCGAGGTAAAAATAAACTCAAAAATCAACCCTGTATTTTTTCTGAGGACCAATATTATGTGACGTGGTTTAATTACCGCCCAATCTACTTTAAATATTTAATTGGCAGCCTTGATCAATTAATGGGCTGGTCGTGAATAATGTTTCAATTGGTTCAGACTCGTGGTCGATTCTGGGTTAATGCAATTATTGGAGTTCAATTGGTTTGACGCGGCATGAGTGGAGCCACCCGCCACAGTCCAATTAATTACCTGTAGAGGTACCATGCTTCATGATTTTTCTGGACAAAAAAACACTAAATTATATATCCTGTAAAAAGCGTTCTGATTGTCTGCTTTTTATGTAAACATGTTTTGATTTAAGAAAAAAATATTATCTTTTAATTTGATTGGTTGATAAAAAGCTTTATGTGTGGTCGAAGTTAAATATAGTTATTAGTGGCAAAATATTGATGTGTTCATCAAAGAGGATATGACGGGGTCAAGACCCCGAGTTCAGTATCAGTAAAAACTAAGATAAGATACTTATTAACAATTCGTTTATAGTCAAACAAGGTCATGTATACACGTGTTAAGCTGGTTATCAGTGGCGAGGAGACCATACAACTCAATTCTGTCTGCCTTCCTCTCAGAAATTCAAAACAACAGCTTCTCTACACCTCTATTTCCAAAAAAATATAGTCACACTACTGGTATTTTAAATACACCATCAACGTAAACGCCTATATTTTTAAAATTATATATAATTTTAATTAAACAAATAATTAAGCAGTTTTTGCTTCGGTTTTCCCCCTTACGACATTAATTGACGTTTATTTATCATTTAAATCATTTTTACCACCGTTATTATGATTGCTGAATTAAGTGCCATATAATGGTCTAATTGGAATAAATGATTTGACTTTGACTTTGACTTTGAAGAATAATTGAATAGTAATAAACGCCTTTTAAAAACGAGACATACCTGTAATTTTGCAAAAAACAACCTTAATTATCATAATTTTAAAGTCCTCGTTAATGCATTTCAAAGTGACAGTGACAGTATGAACGTTAACGACCATTTTAAATTGAGTGAGTTTCATTTAGAAATCCTGTCGATAAATCAATGAACATTAATAACGATAAGATTGATTGTCTATGTTGAAAGGCATGCTCTACATCTACTAATAAGCACGATGACTGACATCCAAATGGGACAAGACACCAACAATTCCAAGACATAACTTTTCTAAGGAAACATTTTATTTTAGCCCAAATACTTAGCATGAATTTTCAATTAGCTGTAAAATTCGATTTTTATTTGCTTTGGAATTAATAAATAGTCAGTTGACAATGCGGGCTGCCCAGGACCGGGACGGTTGGCGCTCTATGAGGGAGGCCTACGTACAACAGTGGACGGCTATAGATTATATGATGATGATAATCAATTGAGCTGGAAAAAAATTGCCGCCACAGTTGTCTATTGTGACACAAAATCTATGGGGGCATCGCGTTTTGACAACTCATAAAAAGTACGTCAATTGATGTGCAGTGTCTAACAGCCATTTTACAACCAACCAAGCAAGCCAACCGCGACCTACCAACCAAGTTGATATTTACCACGTAAGGTACATAGGCACGTAAATAATTTCTTGACAAAATTATTCAAACTTACTAAAGTCAAAAAGTTTTCCTCGGCATTATTCATATTTTAGAAAGTTTTTTTCGCTTTTCGAATAAAAATTAGTTAGAAAAGTTTCAACATTTACGTGAGTTTCATAATAAAACGAGGTGTCGGCTTGAGTAATAAACTTTTCACGATTTTGTAGGTGTGTGTGAGTGTGTAATCATTTTAGCGAACGGCAGAAATACAAGAAGCGTTCCTAGCAATGTCGATACTAATATTATAAATGCAAAAGTAACTCTGTCTGTCTGTGTGTTACGCTTTCATTATAACTAATCCACTGAACCGATTTTGATGAAATTTTCTTGGGGTAAATCTTGAACCCCAAGAAAGGATATAGGCTACTTTTTATTCCGTAATTTCTATATTTACGCGGACGAAGTCGGGGGCAAAAGCAAGTATAGTTATATAGTTCTGGTTAATAGACATCGGATAGGAATGACAAGCCATTTATTAATATCCTAAAAGCCAACTAGCCTAATTCATCGTTAAACCAATCAACAAAATTATAATTTAAAAAAAGCGGACTGTACCGAAAAAAATTACTTATTTCATAGTATCACTAATATCGAACCCGTTCTCCCTAGCGGAATACGCGACACCATAACTCAAAAGTGCGACTTTCCCTTTAATTAATCCTATTCCAAAATATTAAAAATATTCCCTTGTTTTTACGTTACTTTAATTAAGTTAAAGTTACCAATTTATTTAGTAAAGGACGGCCAACCATTAGTGAATTGGTATTTTTGTAATTGGTTAAATAGTATTTTTGTGTTATCTTTGACCTTTATCATCCTCGTGTCAAACGTTAATTCCCTTATTTCTATCAATCATCCATCATCGAGACATTCGACCCAATAAACAAATAACAGAATTAAATAAACTAATGAATTTTTTTAGGGCTAACTAAATCATACTCTTGAAATATTTCTGAAGATAAATGATCAAGATAAATAATCTTAAGGAGTCAGGTCTGCTGCACTGTGCATCGTGGGTTTGATTTCGGTTCGAAATATTTATATGGCCTATAGGTTGTTGTTCGGAGTGTAGTTGTCTGTGTATGTAAGCTTATATGTTTGTAAACGCACCCACGATGCAAGAGAAAGGGATGGTCTTGCGTCTGCAAAGCCTCTGGTATTGCAGATGTCTATAGGCAGCAGCGGTGGCCACTTAATCAGGTGGGCCGTCGCGTCGACTTGTTTGCCATGTAAAGACATTAAAAGAATGTAAAGGCTTACCTACCTACACACTTGCAATTGGCTACGATAAACAAAATGTAAAAAATATAAATCGAAATATTATAAACATAATTACAATAATATAATAATAATAATAATAAGGTGGGCTACTATTTTTTATATTTTTAAATGTTTTTATTTTTTATACTAATATTTAAAAATGTAACTTATATGTATGATAAATAAATAAATGATAATAATAATAATAATTTATTCATTTAAACAAGTAACTAAGACTCAACAATGTTGTTAGTGTAACTTAAAAACTATGTTAGTTAAAAAGGTGACATTATTGAACAAACATAAAAATAGCTAACCACTACATCACCATTTTGCACCGTGACTCACCCCCGTGTCATTCCGTAAGAAATAGCACCGCAGCGATTCACGTATGTGCAATCCAGCCGGAAATAATAATATCAAAACAACTCCATACATGTCATACAATTATAGTACTCAAGGCTCCGTCGTATTATGGATCATTTTGGCTATGTCAAGGTTGGTTTAAATAAGATGGTACCTATACCGTAAGGATGGTGCGAGGTTGACAAGTAAGATAGCCATAGTAGGGACGCACTCTATACATGGTAGTGTATCGGTAAATAAATAAATATTAAAAAGGGATCTGCCGGTCTATCCATCGATTTTTAAAGGGCTGTCATAATTTGGTGTGATTGCCTGACAGAATAACCAATCAAATTACGTTTATTTAATTTTAAAACACTGTAAAAATCCTGCCGTCATATTTTGTAAAATATCCCTTGGTAAATTTTGGTGAAGTGAGTTAAAGGTAAGTTATTTTACCACCTAATGCAAATTAACAACCCATCTCACGCTCTTTTCACCTAAATTCCCTTAGGATACTTTTATAGAATAGCACTACTAGTAGGTATCCATCATCATCATCATCATATCAGCCACAAGACGTCCGCTGCTGGTCATAGACTTCCCCATAGATTTCCAAAAGGACCGGTTGGAAGCGGACTGCATCCATTACAACTAGTATAATTAATATTTATTTAGCAAACGCTGCCTATTTTTAGTCTGGTTTTAAATTAGTAGGCATGGACTATTTACATACGATTTATGTACTTACTACATACTTCTTTTAATATCAACATAAGTAGTGAATGCTTGCACAGACTATTTGTCTACATAATTTGAGTACTACCTAGATTTTCTGGCCTGCAATTTTCTGTGTGTTTTCTGGCCATTGACAGAAGCCCGAATGTTGTTTTCAACTTACTATGGAGATGTTTTCTTTATTATCAAGTTTACATACATACATACATACATACATACATACATACATACATACATATCATCACGCCTGTGTTCCCCGAAGAAGGCAGAAGTGTACCAATGTACACCCACAGTTCGCCGGTATCTTTAGGTCCCATGTAATAGGGGGCAATCCTATTGCCATTAACCGGGCACAATCTTAACTCCGAACTGCTACTGAGAATTTCATTAAAAAAAACCCAATAACACTTTTTGCCCGAACTGGGAATCGAATCCAACAGTCGCGCTTGCGACCGCGCGATCAACGGGCAGTTATTTAATTTGAACTAAGTGCTTAAATGTGAAAATTCACCCTTCGTCTTTACAGGCTTCTATAATTTTCTAGCGTAGACAGATATAAGTCTAACCGTATTATATAAGTTTCTAACAGGGTTTATTGAACCCTAGTAAACTTCAGCCACATGTATTGTACTATTATTCCAAGACAAACGTAAGGTGTTTGAGCAGTCGTCGCAACTGATTACAATATTTGCGAAACTGTTATCATTAGAATATAGTCTCTGGAGATGTACACAGTTTCTACTAATACATGGCTAGCAAGGATGAACTCTCAAAATAAAAATAAAAAAAGTTCATATTACCTACAATATTATAAATGCGAAAGTAGCTCTGTCTTTCTATTACACTTTCGCAAGTATATTACTGAACCGATTTTGATGAAATTTGGCACGGGATCAGTTTGAACCCTAAGAAAGGACATAGGTTACTTTTTATTCCGCAACTTTGCGTCTGAGATAACTGATATTCGCGGAGGACGGCAAACGGCAAAAGCTATAGAATAGAATAGAAAAACCCTTTATTCGAGTAACAAAGACTCACAAATGTTAAGTAAAGAAAAAAAAAAAAAAAAAAAAATATATATATATATATATACCTAATCTATTTTTGTTTAGTCTGTGCATGGTAAACAAAGCCATGTTGACTGTCCACCTGATGTTAGTGGTCACCGATGCCTATGATATCTGCAAAATCAGAGGCCTTAAAGATGCGTTGGCATGCTAAAAACAATGTTAAAATATCACATGTGCCTATAATTCCATCGGCACTCATTAACTTCAAACCGCAACATAGCATCGCTGCTTTGCAGCAGAAATAGGTATGGTGGTGGTGGTAGTACTTCCCCAGGCGATCCCTTTTACTAAGAACTTTACTACTGCTCTGCAATTTTTCTATCGAAATTTAAACTGAGAGGAAATTGACAACAGTCTCTTTTACTAAGAATTCTACTACTGCTATCTTTCTATCGAAATTTAAAATCAGAGGAATTTTAAAGTTCTAAGCCTTAAAATCTGACTTTTGGTAAAACCAAAGAAATTTCTTACAAAATTCCAATATCCTTTCCTCCTAAACAAGTGTTATCTTTCGTCCTTCCCTCCTCAACAAGTAACCTCCAGGTGACAGCCTTGTCAATCTGTTACTAATTTTACTAATCTGAGAACTCATTAGGCAGAGCCGACGAAATCTTCACTTGTGTCGGAACTTAAATCTATGTATACCTTACTCATAGTTAAGCAGAATTTCGACCAATGTCAGGCAATAAAAACATCGTATCAGAAACATATCTTAAGGAAAACATCGCGAGGAATTCTAGACTTTATTTATGAAGAAAGTCTGAAATCTCCAATCCGCCTTGAGCAAGTGAGGTGGTCAATACTCGTGCCTTCTCTGTGTGAGATGTGGTCTTTGTCCGTTTGTTTGTCGTTGTAATAGCCTCCATAGACTATCGACTGTCTACAGACGTTTTGGAACCAACAACTCGCTTTTCAAGCAAATTTCTGACTAACTGAATAACTACTTGGCAATTCAAAAGAGCCTGTTAAACGTCTAATTGAAATAAATGCCTGACTTTATATAGAGTGCGCTGTCTACTAAAACCTCGCGTTCATCTCTCTTCAATACTATGACTTTTGGTACCACTATCTTATTTTGTAGGTCTCTACTAATTCTATCAACGTACGTATCATCAGGCCTTTATTTCCCGAAGGGTTAGGCAGTTGTGGTGCAATGTACATCCACAGTCCGCCGAAATGTTTTAGGTCCCATGTAATAGGAGACAAGTCAAGTCTACTACCATTATCCGGGCACAAATCCTAACTCCCAGCTACTACTGAAAATTTTATAAAAAAACCAATAACTGCTAACTTTTTGCTCGTCCTGGGAATCGAACCCAAGCCCTCTAGCGTAGCAGTCACGTTTAGAACCACTAATTCTATCAAATGGAACACAAATATAATAAACAACGTGTCCCTACAAACGAGGCCCTCGCGAACAACGATTACTGTAATGTTAGCTCAGTCTGTTAGTTAGAACCATGTGATTTCCACCTACACAAATATTGACACACTGTGTTATGCCGTGTGCCTAAGTCTTATATAATCAACGTTACTTTATTGCACCCAGTTACACTGTGTTCATTTGAGTAGTGGATGGAAAGCAAATATGATAAGGTTTGCTGAATAAATTATAGGCTATAGGGCTGGTGGGAATTCCGGCTAAAGAGGGTTGGGTCAAGTAAGGTATACAGGAAAAATTTTTAACCAGTGCGTAAATTTTGCCATAATAAACTTCAACACGTTTTATTAAACACGTATATTTTAATTTAATATGTCTTAGTACTAAAAAAAAAGTAATCGCTTACGAAACATGTTTACTTAAAAACCATAATTATTTTATTGACACTCGGCGCTAGCGCATTCCCCACCCCCTCACCCCAGCCATGCGCCCAGGCGGCGGCCAAGAGTTTTCATTGATAGTATGGCGAATAGATTATGTCCATATTTTGCTTATTTTAAACTCGGATAAGGATGATTTTTTTTTTTTTTTTATCTAAACACGGAAATGTGTTCTATTACTGACACTGAACTACCAAAAAAAATTTACGCACTGGTTAAAAACTTTTCCTGTATAATAGGTAAGCTATGTGGGTGCTATCAATTCCAAGAAGATTACTAGGTAATCTTTTGAGTAAATATGGTACTCAAATGCTAGCCGCTTAGCCTAAAACAAACTAAGTAATATTAGGTACAGATTTTCCAGTCAAACTCGAAATGATATTCTAAGATTTTGTCCTTCAAATATTTTTCAAATAAGAGTAATCCTTGTTTGATAGACTTGTGTATTGTAATAATTTTCCTGTTAAGACTTAATCGTTATGCATTTGTTTTTGAGTTGAAGTTATATATAATTTTTCGAGTTCGAAGTTCAAATAGAAACCTCCCCTATTCTGTCACGACTCTTTCACTTTGATATCGTTGTGAATGTACACAGCGAACTATCACTTTTTTAATCAACTGACTCCACTCCTTGACAATTCAAAAGTGGTAAATGGTTTTAATTTAAATAAAAAGCTTTGAACCATTTAATTCTGAACCTTTTTCGTGTGTTTAGGTATATGAGAAATTCTATGCGAGAGATCCGAGATACTTAATTAGTTAGATAATAAATTATATTAGGAAACGCGACTGGGCATTGGTCTGGCCAGGATAATCTATCGCATTCACTGTGACGAAGATGTTAAAAGTTTGAAAAATCAACTACAACAACTTTATTCTGTAAAGATCTTGGATTAAGTGCGCGTGAGAAGGGCCGTCAATTCATAGCTTGTGTAATGGTAGTTCCTCGAGACCTCACTTCACTCTTCTTCTTTCATCTTCTTTATCGTGTGGGCAGTAAGGTCTAAAGACCCCACAAACCCTAGTGACCCTAATCACTTCACTTAAATTCACAGAAAGAATTTGTTGTAGAATGAACCGGCAGGTTGAACTCTTACACTTTGATCCTTACTAAATAAGTCTACGACAAACATCACAATGGTGATGCAAAACAACCATCCACTGATTCAATCAAAGACTTTGGATTTTTATCATTGGGAAACTTCTACGTAAATGTATCAAGCGTCATCGAATATGCGTGCACTATGACTAATTTTATTGATTCCCAAAGATATTTCCAATAACATCAAACGTAACCGTAGAGACGTATCGCGAAACATTTTATAATTTATTAACAAATTTATTAATTAAACTACGTCATCGTTGCACTCCTGACTCACGCAAATTCCTACGAGTTTGAATAATATTTATTCTTCGTCTTGTGACCGAGATAATTTCACTTTTATTTAAACAAGTTTTAGTAAAACGTCAGCGACTTGTTAGGACAACTTTAGTTTGTTACTTAAATTCGTGTGAAGCGGTCGTTTTAATTATTTGTTTGTGAGTTTTTGTGTTATCATGTTATACGTATACCTGTCCTCTGTGTTAATATTCCTGACTGCAGTTTCTATGATTTTCAAAAAGGATAAAAGTGGAAAGGTACGCTTTGTTTACCATTATTTGTGACGATAGAAAAGGCGCGGGAAAATGGCAGCTGTCATTTTCTTTCCCTTGTAAAGAACAAGGATCAAACCAAGAGGTATCGTGTTGCCCAGTAACTGGGTTGTGGAAGTCAGATAGGCAGTCGCTTCGTGTAAAACACTGGTATTCAGCTGCATTCGGTTAGAATGGAAGCCGATCCCAACGCAGTTGGAAAAAGGCTACGCAGATGATGTATGGAACAAGAATCAAAATTGACAGTTGTCTATGACGATGTTTTTCATTGATTTATTAGTACTTAAACGTCCAAGAGTGCAACCTGCCGATCTTTTATGTAAGAATCCTCCTCCATCCTTCCTCTACAAGGTCTGCGAATTGAGGCAATGTGAGCTCTATGTAAGTTGTCATCCCAGAATGCATTTTGCATTATATTACCTATTCAATAGGGCATACCTTCGTACTGGTGCTATTCGCTTTTGTAAATTTGGCAGTTGTAAGGGTTAAGTCCAAAGTCATCAGCAGAGGGTTTGTATGACCTCTCAATTACCAGTTAGGTGCGACTTTGATGTAGAGTCGCTTAATTAATTATGAAGTAATTGTTAATTGTTGGATAAACAGTGTCAAAGTGTGTAAAATTGATGCGTAGGTAGTTGAACTGTTAATTTGAAACAATGCGGATTCTACGCTTGAAATTTTAACGAAAAATTTAGCTTTTTTTGTTCAAATTAAGATAAAATGTAATGTGTAAATATTATTAATTTAATCGTCCCAGTCATCGTAGCAAAAACGAGGTTTTATTAAAAACTTTGTTTCTTTTTTTATTTCAATCACATATTTTCTTTTTTGTTCAATGATTTGTAATAGATTCATAGTGTCTTTTCGATCACTCATCACTTATTTTTATTTTTTTAAACCGGTTTATTTGTAGCTGTGATACAGGTAGGTACTGGTTTTCTATTAAGAATGTTGTTTAAAAATAAACAGAGAACAGTGCTAGACAGGTTTTGCATATCGTGATTTACTGGTTTATATATTAAGTAACTAGAATAACACACCCTCGAACACCCCAATAAGAAAATTAGGCTACAATCGGATACCTACATAGATATCACCATAGCTACAATCATATCAATCAAATCATTTATTTCGAACACAAATCCATAGGACAATGAAATCAATATAAATTAAAATATAAAAATTATTAGCATTCACAAATAAATTAAATAGAATAAAATCCAAAACAATAATTAAATGTCACATTAAATAAAATCAAAATTAAATATATACGAACACTGAATGTTTACTTTTATGTATATTATTTATTTATACAATAATTTATCCTAATTTTACACGATAACATAGGCTTAGACGCAGTAGTTTTTGTTAATCGATGGATTTTATTTACAACTGCGTTACAAAAAGGCTTCTTGCTTTGACTTAAGTTTGACTTTCATTAGATCTTACTGTTCAACGGAGAGATGACCATAATTCACGTAGTTTTAAGTATTTTAGTTAAAAAATTGCCCATTTTAGAATAGCTGTAATCAGTTCATTAGCCGATTCTGCAAAGTACTTCCACGGGTGTGCTTTTAATATGTTACAAGTTGTAGATGGGTAGACATTTTATTGATAACGGGGACTCTTGGTGCATTTCCTAACTTTAGCCAAAGTCGGAAAATACAATAATTAATGATGACTCGGTGTTTGCTATAAAAATCTCTCTCGGTGAATGTAGGCGAAGTGAATCTATTTTGGAAATCTCTCCCTTTGGTGAGTGTTTTCTGAATCGCGTTGTTGACGCTAGGGATCGACACTTCGACTAAATATATCGATGGGATTTTTGCAGAATAGACCGCCTGGTCTGCTATTTTTAAACAATTGTAAGTGAGTACATGTAACTTAAGAAAATGCTATGCTAACTGCAATATGATCCGATTTTCTTATTTTTGCATTTTTGCCACACCAGTGATATTCATAACATCAAAAATGTGGATGTAAATCCTATAGTTTTCGTTAATTTCGTATTTTATACTATCTAGTTATGTATGTAAATCAATTAATCAAAATGAACATTTCCAAAAACACGCAAGTAAGTTAATAAATTTTACAAAACAACTAAAAAGTTTACGAAGTTACAAATAAAAACAAATGATTTTACAAATTGCAATTATGTTGTTAAACATTACCGTGATTGTACAATGCACAATTGTGTACTTACCTACTACCGCATGCTAAACCGCAAAGTTATTTACATACCTATTCTGCTTAGGTTATAGGTATTAGTATTATATGTCTCTACCTAAGTTTAGGTAGGTACCTATATTAAGAGACACAAGTGCACTCTACAGACGTGCGGTATTATCATAGATATTTTTTTTAATTTAACATGACTTCACATAATTTCACGCCTCTATTCCCCGAAGGGTTAGGCAGAAGTGTACCAATATAAATCCACAGTTCCCCGGTATGTTTAGGTCCCATTAATACGGGGCGAGCCTACTGCCATTATCCGGGTACAAATCGTAAGTCCGAGCTGCTACTGAGAATGTCATAGTAAAACCTAATAACACTTTGCTCGATTTGGGAATCCAACCCTCTAGCGTAGCAGTCGCGGTTAGGACCACTAGGCTAATGAAACGAAGCAGTTTGCGACGCTAGTTTGTAATTTTAACGAAAATCTATGAAAACTATTATAACCCATCGAGGTGCAATTTGAACTTGTTCATAACGTTTACAACATGTTTTTTGGAAAAACGTAAAAAAGTTGGATCGTTTACCTTCAATATCTGCATAACCTTATGATTGTTCTCTCATTGTACCCGTAGATTCAACGATGTAAAATGATGTAACCTACATTTGCTATTCTTTTATTGATTTTAAACGAGTGTTCATGGAGTTTCTTTCTCGTTCTTTTCTGTAGAAACTTACTGTTTGGAACGACCAACTTTCTGGCTTTTTTTTTTTTTTTTATATACGGGAAATCATCAAATAACTTCCCCCGCCCTGGGCGGGGCGGGAGGGAGTGTCAGACTTTTACTGACTAAAACCCGTCTATGTTCCTTCATGTGCCCCTTGCGTTCCGGGGGCGCGGTATCTCTTTCGAACAACCCGCAGAACTTTCTGGCTGACTTCGTGACAATTCAAAAGTGCCAGTAAATGGTTTAAACCCTTGTCCGGGCAATTACGAACACAAAAAAAGGAGAAGGCAAATCGGCAACAAAAAAAAAAGAATTATACTAATTTGTCAGTTTTGTTATTCTATCTAAACTGATATTAAAAAGAGGAAAGATTGTTTCGCTTGTTTGTATCGAATATGCTCCGAAACTACTGGACCGATTTCAGCCATTTTACACCAATATATAGCTAAATTATTCCTGAGCCAACATAGCCAACATAGTTTATAGAACATCACGCTACGATACACGCGAGCAAAGCAGTAACCAAAGACAAATAACTTAAGTGAAATAAGTCACTCTGACGAATACGCGGGCAATTCGCGGGGAGTTCGCTAAAACACAATAAAACAATATCTAAAACTAAAAACTATTACTTTGTCTGCATCATTGCGGCCATTAAAAACATTAAAGTCATTTAGTAACGTAAGTAGTCAATTGTGCTTATTATCTCAAGGTCCATTTTATACAGTAAATTGACTCCCGCATATGCAAATGTAAATTAATCAATTGCTATCTATGTATTCATTGTAACAGTTGGTAATGTAACACGAAACCGAATGACATAAGCAAGAAAATTTGCAATGTATATAATATTTTGTCGTTGTATGGCGAACAAGCCGATCGGCCACCTGATGTTAACTGGTCACCTCTGCCTATACACATCTGCAATACCACAGGTCTTACAAATGCTTTATCATCCCAAAGACAAAGTTGAAATGTGCCTGTAATTTCACCGGCTCCCAAACCCTTCAAACTAGAACACAGCAACGCTACTTTGCGGCAGAAATAGGTATGGTGGTAGTTCTTTCCTAGACGAGCTCTTTTACTAAGGACTCTACTACTGCTATCTTCTATCCAACTTTCAACCTTTCCATCGAAAATTTAAATCAGAGGTCATTGAAACACCGTTCTATGCCTGGAAAATCTGCCTTTTGGTAAAATCAAAGCCTTTGCGGCAGAAATAGTGACGGTGGCAGTACCTAGTTCCCCGGACGAGCTTCTTCACAAAGAGCTCTACTAGGTACAACTAAAAACCCAATTCAATTCATATGCAATTTGTTCATACGATTCGAATTGGCAGTCAGGTAGGTACCTAGCAGAATTATAGTAATTTTACGAATTACACGTGCACAGCACCATCCGGTAATTTAGGATTTAAATTGAATAGCGTAACTGTTCCTACGTTAATTCTGCACAAATTATAGTACCTACGCAAATGGGCGATATAGACAAAAAGTATAGTTTTTATACGACTGATGTGACCGTCATGTTGGCACACAATGGTACGGATTATAACAAAGGATTCTCACCAGTATTTGACTACAAGTCTATAACATGTATTATATTCTTATTAAACAGGCGAAAACCTTTAAATGAAACACTCATCATCATCACCGTATCAGCCGAACGACGTCCACTGCTGAACATAGGCCTCCCCTAAAAAAGCCACTGAAAGACAAGAAAATACTGCAAAACATTCCCTTCTCTAAAAACTACCTGAAAACATGTATCCAAACTACTTGTGACATATATCAACTATCACACCATCCCGCCTGTATTCCCCAAAGGGTTAGGCAGAGGTGTACCAATGTACACGGTACACCCATGTGTGTGGTGTATGAATGTGAACTATCATTTGTCTAAAGATGAGTCCACACCGTGCGCAGCCGTGCGTGGAACGATGAGCATTTGACTATGTTCATTATATTATATTGTTAACCTACCCCGACTGCGGTCCGTAAGTCTCTTCCAAGTATGGGCCAAGTAGATGAAGAGGGTTTCAGGAAAGTGGAAAAGAAGAAGAAGAAGAAGCCCTGCTCTCGTAACCAGTGTGGTACTGCTCTGAGTGGACCCAACATGCTGCTGCGTCCTGCTATCCCTTCCACACTGCTGTACATTTCGCGTTTACATCACACCACGAAGACGGAGGAAGTCGTGGAGTATGTACGCGTGAAGACCAATTGGACTCTGAGGGTCGAAAGGTTGGAATCAAGCCACAGCGTCAGCTTTAAGTCGTTTGTGGTACGAGTTCCAACTCACCACCTACAGACCTTCTTGAAAGAGGACTTTTGGCCGAAGGGTGTCATGTATCGACGTTTTCGAGGTCGGTTACACGACACCACGCAGCGAAACACGACGCCGACCACAATACGTGTTAGTTAAAGTTTATATGTTTTTGCTTGTTTTATAAATATGTATGATAGTTTTTAAGGTATTTATGTTATGGGCCTTTGTTGCCTGAAATAAAAGGTATTATTATTATTATTATATATTATTATTATAACATTATTAAGCTCAACAGCGTATTTGACCCTTCTCCCATAATAAAATCTCTTCTTTCTCTTCTCCAGGTAACAATGGGCGGTTGGCTGAGCTACTTCTGGTGGGGCGGAGACCCTGATGTAGTGAACCCAGTCTCTGGGCTCACAAGACGAGAGATAAGCCTGGTGCAGAAATCCTGGGCGCCTGCCAACGCAGACATGGTGAACACTGGTGCTGAACTACTGAGAAGGTAAGATATATTGGACCTTATAAGCTTTTTTATATATTTTTTTTTTTTTTATAGACGGGAAATCATCAAACAACTTCCCCCGCCCTGGGTAGGACGGGAGGGAGTGTCAGACTTTTACTGACTAAAACCCGTGTATGTTCCTTCATGTGCCCTTTGCGTTCCGGAGGCGCGATATCTTTTTCGAACAACCCGCAGCCCCGGCCGGCATCGGACCTCGACCATATAAGCTTGGGGAAACGATTCAATCTACTCTGGGCTCGTGTGGGGATTGTGGAACACTGCTTGTATGACCAGATGTATGACCAAGGACGAGGCAAAAGGAGTATGTAAGGATCGTAGCAGGGGGCGTTCTGTGGTTTCTGGCTACACCTATGAGAAAATGGCGTGAGTTTATGTATGTATGCCTCTTACAGAGTGAAGGTCAGAGTCCCCGCAATGGAAACTTTATAGAACATAAAGGCAAATTTTGCTTTAAGCGTCAGACACAATAATTGACGAATATTGTTTTGTGCAACATATCTTGACCTACTTAAGGATAGAAAAAATAAGCGATTAAAATGCAAAACACTTAATTTCAAGAATTCAGGTATGAATAACATCGAGGTATTTAAAAAATGTCAGCGGTTCCAAAATACGCTTTTTTATTACCGTAATATATCCGCGATGCTAATTGTGTGAAGTAATTTAATTAAGTAGATGAATAGGATTATATTAAAAGGTGCCTTTATTATTCGTACCTACATCCATAAATAAAAACATGTATTTATTGACGGTAGGTAAAGTACAATCAACGGTCAGGTCGTTAGGTAATCATAAAGAAACTTTTTACTACGCTGCTACTACGCTGTAACTTTTTAAACCTATGAAACACTTAGAAAAATACTAAAAACTTGCATACTCAGCACACAAAAAAAAAAGTTAAAGTTGAAGGGATCTTAAAATATTGAATTACTTATATTTTATAGGTACTTCATTTATGGTCAACAGTCAACAGTCTATTAATTATTATTATATTAAAATATTTTTTGCTGAAAACCGAAGACACTTTCTACTTAAAATTAAATCTAGCTTCCATCTCAAAGCATAAACATCTAAAATGAGTTTCTATTCGGCTCATTCAGCCAGAGCCACTACAGTACTATGAGTGTACAACACTAACATAACATACCAAACCTAACCCACCACGTCACCAACTCGCCAATAAATCAATCAAGTCTAAGTGACCGCTCGTAGCAATAACGACTCGTAGCCCGTAGCTGTTTAATAGTAGAACAGTCACATTACTGCCGGGCCGTTTTTAATACCTATGTTAATGTGATTTACGATATTGCTCGCTATAGGTGTTGGCGAACATCCAGATACGTATTTGTTCCTTATAGGATTATTGTAGGGCTAGCAAATGGTTATAACAATGTAATTGCTAAAATCAAAGTCAAATCATTTATTTCAATTAGACCATTAAAAGGCACTTTTGAACGTCAATCACAAGAAAAAAAAATATAATATTGATTCTAGTTGCCCATTCTAAAGGTTAGTTTCGTATGGAGAAGAATGAGCAAGAAACTCCATACATAATAATTAAATAAAAACTAATACAATGTTTTAGTTTATCATCTTGCTAGGCGATAATGAATCTAATTATCTAAACCATAAAATTGAGCCGATTTTGGTTTTTTGTCTGAAAAGAGTTAAGCTAAAACGTCCACCTGAAAGCTATAAACATAAACATCTCCTCAAAGTGGTACATTTATGTGTTGTTATTTTATACATTATAAACTATTAAAAAGTTACTATCCTGTGTCGTCATATAGCTAGTGGAAGATCCCATCCAACCTCTTTACGAGAAATGTGCACACCGATGAACATAGCATAGACTTCTAAAATTATAACCCAACTTCTGGTTTTCCCATAATTATTTAAAAATTGTTTTGAAATTAATTTACGTAGATTTTATAAACAACGTTACTACTCGAAATACTTCTAAATCCCCCACAAAGTATACCCTCTAAACATAACAACGTTCAAGAAAATAGGCAACCCTAACTCCAGGGACGCGCAAAGCTAAGTGGCTCTACGTACCCTCTTCCATTACGGCCCAGATCTTTACGTTGGTATTCCACGCGTAACCTTGAGGGCTGTACCACATAGACGGTAGACTATGTACCTACGTATATTTTTATTGCTCCACTGTCATGCCGTCAGCTCCGGAATAGTTGACATGCCACCTGTTCGCGAGCGACGACCCTAATTCTAAGGCTGTCGTCTCACCTTCAACTGAAAGCTTGGAGATTTTATTTAGCTGGATTATTTTTTCGGTTCGCTGGATGCAGGCCGCTTCCAGCCGGTCGTATTAGAAATCTATGAGGAAGTTCTATGTCCAGCAGTGGACGGCTGATATGATGAATTTTAGTCAGGAGAATAATTTGATCTTTGATGTGACCTAGGTACTATTTTCGGTAGGCCAAAGCGCTACTGCCATGGTTGCGCAATTTGTTCGAAAGAGTTTTTGCGGCCTTGGAATGCAAAGGGCATTAGGAAGAACACGGATGGGTTTTAGTCAGCAAGAGCCCCAAGAGTCCCTTCCTCTCCACCCAAAAGCGCAAGGAGTATTTTGGTGATTTCCCATACTTTAAAAAAGCCAGAGCGATAGGGTAGCCAGTAAAATCATATTCTCTTACGTTTTTTTTTTTCAATTTGCAGCATAGGGTTGTATAGTATAGCTTTTATTAACTAGGGCTCTTACGACTTCAGTTTTTCGCGAACTTCTATACCTAGTTACTCTCTGCAAGTGTAGCGCCACCCTTACGGATGGCATTCCCTTCCGTGCTCGGCAAGTCGGCACTTAGTATTCTGGTATTAGGAATAGGGGCGTGTTTTGGCAAACGTGACCTAATCTTCATACTATGGGTATGAATACTATTACTACGATAAATCGTACAGCTGTGCCCTAAGATGAGATAAGGACAAGTGACATGGGGCAGGGGGTATGGAATACATTTATTTATTTATTTAAAGACAACCAACTTCTACTAACAGCTTGCACCAGACATAAAAGTTATTGGTCAATTAATACATACTAAACATAAAATTTAAAATTTGAAAAATTACACCTTAAACACGAAAATAAAAATAAAAAACAAAATTCACATCATTAAAAAGCAAAATAACAAAACAATTAAATTAATAAGTTGATAGATACATTGGTATTCCATACCCCTAGGTAGTTGGTAGGTTCATCATCATCAAATCATTTATTTCAATTACACCAATAAAAGGCACTTTTGTTCGTCGTGAAAAAAATACACAAATTCACTAATTAGAAGGTTCTGTAAAAATCTTGGTCGATTGATTTAGGTGCTGTAAAATGTCTCGTCATCACGGATTGACAGCTCCCCTGAAGCTCCCGTTACTCAGTGACACGGATCCTAAAAAAAAAATCGGCTGTTCTATACATTTTCGTATCGTATAGTATTTGAAATCATGGAGTGGGTAATAGGGGCCTTCGATCAGGAATACTCCATGGATTGAAGGCGTGAACAGTCTAAACCGGGAGGCATAAATTGGCAATTAACAAAACGTCACTATAATTAAGTCTGTTTACGATAATAACACACTGACGTACTAACAGAACCGGCCAAACGATCAGTAGTTTATTACAGTTGTTAACACTTAGTATCTAGACTAATGTAGATCTTAATCTAATTCCTATTTAGGTACTTACAGATAGTTTTCAACACGTTTGTTATTCCAACTGATAACTTTGACATAATAAAATGCGAGTATATCGATTTTACATAAGTGCAATAAATAAAGAAAAAGTGATTTTGTAAAAATAAGTTTTGACTAAAAGTATTGTTCTAATTTTAAACACTTAAAAAAACTCATAAAATTAAGAAACAGGATTATTCTCAAATACTGTCAAACATACTACAAAAATCAAGTACCTATTTATTCATTATTGGCCAAGAGTCGTAATTTTACTTGATTATTCATGTCATTTATGACAACATAAAATTTAACGAAGATGCAAAACTGCACTCTGCACAGGCATAGATAAGCACCAAACATTAATCACCTGCCATAAGATCTAATTTCCCTTACATTATCCCCAGATCGTATGTGAAGGCACGTATATTCTACATGCTAATGTGTATGCCAAATTGCTCTTTTATAGCTGACCTTTTTGTATGAAAGGAAATACAAGTTCCTGGAAAGCTGTATAGATTACTTGGAGTGATTTGAATCAGGGAATGTGAATATTTATTTGAATTGGCTTTGACCCACAAGCTTCTTTGTCCCTTTTCACCCTTCTTACGGGTTTTTCATAAGAATTTTCAAAAGGAAGATCATGCCTTTTGAAAATCTTATACGCCATAGAAAATATTATACAGGATAAGTTTTTAACCAGTGCGTAAATTTTTTTTGGTAGTTTAGTATCAGTAATAGAACACATTTCCGTGTTTAGGTAAAAAAAAAAATTTAAAAAAAATTTCATCCTTATCCGAGTTTGAAATAAGCAAAACATCCAGGACTAGGGTTGCCATATGTCAGGAATTTTCCGGACATGACCGGAAATTTAGTGCTTTGTCCGGAATGCGGGGGGAATCCTAAGCCGTCAGGAATTTAAGTAAAAACCACAATTCCATAAATCTCACATCCCTACCGCGCATCAGAGGAGAGGCGTTTCCTTCACAATGAGCAATTTTCAGATAGGTTAGTTTTAAATATCATCAAGAGATGGCGGTGCCATCTTTCCTCCACTTTTGGTTATTTTCTTTTTATTTGATTTGTGGCGGCACTGACTACTTGATGATATACGCGTATATTCATAATATACGCGTATATATATAGAAATCAGTGTATGGGAAGAAATATATGATGGTGACAAATTTTTTTTTTGGAAATCCGGAAATTTCATCCAATGTCCGGAATTTTCTCCGGAATTTCGACTTTTCAATCTGGGAACCCTATCCAGGACATAATCTATTCGCCATACTATCAATGAAAACTCGCGGCCGCCGCCGCCGCCCGGGCGCATGGCTGGGGTGAGGGGGTGGGGAATGCGCTAGCGCCGAGTGACAATGAAATATGGTTTTTAAGTAAACATGTTTCGTAAGCGATAACTTTTTTTTTTAGTACTAAGACATATCAAAATAAAATATACGTGTTTAATAAAACGTGTTGAAGTTTATTATGGCAAAATTTACGCACTGGTTAAAAATTTTTCCTGTATAATACCCTGCGTTGTGAATTTGACTGGATCGTTGGTCACGTGATCGCAGGCGCGACGCCTGCTCGTATAATCTTGGGTCCGATTCCCAGGTCAGCCGAAGTATTAGGAGATTTTCCATTAGGAATTTCTCAGTAGCAGCCCGGAGTTTGTGTTGGTGTTGTACGTCGGAAAGCCCGTAAAGACGTTGGTCTTGACTGTACATGGATCGTTCAGGGTACTTAGAAGCCCAAAAGTCTCACTCAGTCTTAGTCAGTAACTAAGTTTTAAAGTCAGATAGAGTCCAGTTCCAGTTTAACCGGATACAACTGATTACCAAATCAGCTGCACCCGGGTAAAGCAGGAAGCCGAGCTCAACATCGTTTCCCCTACACCCTTTCATGATTTTGTTCTCAACCAATCAAACAGTCTCAAAACTGCCACACACTGTACAAGAGAATGATCTTAATTGGGCACACTGGCAGGTAACAAACCAATTAGGTACCTAAATATAAATAGAGCCATAAGCATAAGGTACATACCAGTTTTTTTAAACCGTATGTACTAGTCTATTGTCTTAGAACGTTCTTAAAAACGAAACAAGCAAGAGACGTTTCTCATGCTAATTGTGTGTAGAATAAATTATGTAAACGTATCTAGTAATTTATTCATCCGTGGCTTCGTCTGCCAGTATATGAGTCGACTTTAATGCGAATCTACATATTTATATGAACGTATCCGATACGTTTTTATTTATGCATTAGGTAAATGGATTGTCTACCACAATCGTAATAAAATTGGATATACGTTGTTACCTACAACTCTATATACGTACTTACATACACATAGTAATATTGCTTTATGTTCATATCATGCAAGGCTTTTTTTTTTTTTTTTTTTTTAGAGATGGTAAAATCATCAAATGACCCCTCCCGTCCTGGGCGGGGCGGGAGGGAGTGTCAGACTTTTACTGACTAAAAACCATCTATGTTCCTTCGTGTGCCCTTTGCGTTCCGGGGGCGCGGTGTCTCTTTCGAACAACCCGCAGCCCCGGCAGGCATTTGGCCCTTAGTGGCCCCTTCTGATGGCTGACACCTCTGTGCGCGGAACATGAACGCGCCGTCGACACGGTCTGTCGCTAGTTAATAACGTACGGACGGTGAGCTACCCATTGCTCACCGTCCACAGACCGCGTCCACGGTATCCGCCTGCGGGAGGCGCAATGGTGCCGTTATTGGCAATCCATTGCGCCGGCGGACGCGGCGTCAGCGGCGGCTGCGGGTGCGGCCACGGCAACGGTGGCGGCGGCAGCGGCGGCGGCGGCGGCGGCGGCGGCGGCGGCGGCGGCGGCGGCGGCGGCAGTGCGGGGCCTTCCCCCGGCCCCGGCGGGCACGGCGCAGATCATGCAAGGCTTACGAATATTCTATGTGAATTTAGTTAAATTCTGCTTTTTTGTATTAGGAGGTAACTAGGTCCTACCAATCAATAAAAATGAAGTGTCTTGGTAAGGCTATTATAAGCGCACTATTCTAGAGCGGTTGGACAGATTTAGTTGATTCGTTTTGTTGTGTATGTAATTCACGGATAAGATTTCATGAAAGAAAATTTTTGGAAAATCCCTTGGAAATGTCGGGAATTGGTACCCTTGTGAAACCGGGGCGGGGGGGAGGGGGGGGTACTATTTTTTGTTTACAGGCTTTTATTTTAAGAAGTAATGTCTGGAAGTCCTATTCCGATTGCAAAATTTTATTAACTGATAGAAAGCTACGCTAAGCTGCCGAGTGTCAAAGGATGTTTAATGATACATGGCTTTCGCAGACGAAGTCGCGAACTGCAGCTATTATTAGTTTCACATTTCAAATTTCTAAATGCAATCCCATCTATTTTTATATCGCTGGCTGTTTATGTGAATTTATACGTTTGTTAACGCACCCACGCTACAGGAGAAATTTCTAGAGAGTAGCACGTTTTTTTTTTAAAATAATAAAAAGAAAACAAAACATCATAATTTTACTGTCTACTATATTAATGTTTGAATTACTTATGAAAACTTTAAATAAGGTAGGTACTTATGTTATCAACATTGCAAATAACATTTAAATTAAAAAAAAAAAAAAAAAAAACTATATGATACAGGCTCTTACAATTTGCAACCTTCTTAATCTCTGTTACTTAAAATAATAATTGCTCAATGAGCAATTTTCCATAAGACAGATTCATGAGATCAAACGTTTGGCGGTAGAGTTATCTAAAGGTTATCAATCAACGCTTGACCTGAAGTAAATTAACTGTTTAATCATTTGCGATTTGAATAAAGCTTTATATTAAATTAAATCAATTAAACAAAGTGTAGTTAGTCTAAGGAAACCATGTAGGTCAACCCCGTACACTATTATAAACCTGTGTTTAATCTTGTTTTACTTGTACATTATAACGTATCTTTTATCTTTACCTTTTACATATTATTACACATACCTTAAGTATTAAACTTATTACAATTGCGAAAGTAACTCTGTCTGTCTTTTACGCTTGCACGACTAAATCGAATCCAACTTTACTAAAATTTGTAAGGGGTACGTTTGAACCACGAGAAATGACATAGGTTACTTTTTATCCCGAGGTACGTCTCCGTCCACGATAACCCACATTTACTTGACGAAGTCGCGGGCAAAAGCTAGTACCTAACACATAAAGAAAAATAAAACTATAGTTTACAAGCAATCCCATATAAATATAACACTACGTAGATACCGACATTGTTAAATATTATGCAGATGCTTATAAAAACCTGATATTATGCACAAAAAGAAACTAAAAACAAAAATGCCAATATATCTCCACGGTCAAGGCTCTGCGCTTAAAGGTTCAAGTTAAGAACTAAAAAAACCTTCAAAAAACTTTATTTACATACACATTAACTCCAAGCATTGCCAAAAAACAGGTTAACTACAAAATTTGCTCATCGTCGAGACTACATCCGGAAACGTCCTTAAGAACTTGATTTATAAAAATTTCGAGTCAATGAAACTACTTTTATGGCTGTAAGTCCTTTTTTTAAATTGATGACGAATTGGTGGTGTGATTCTTAAATGTAGTTTACCTATTTGATTAACCAACTTAATTTCTCTTTTTAAGCTATTTCAAAATTGTATAGGTACACACTTATGTTAAAGGTATCGAATTGAACTTTCTTTTTCAATAGTAGAGGTTTATTCTCGTCCAACTGACTTCAATTGTATTTTCGTATGCGAAAGTCCCGTTCCTATCATCATATTAAACACACTTAGTGCCTGTTATTTACCCAGGTATGGGTTCATTGACATTACAAAACACGACAAGACAATAAATATCTACATAATAAATAAAAAAATGGCATTCATGGAGGCAACGGACAGAACTGAAAACTTACGGTCACATTAGCATGTCTGTGACGCGGTTGTATCAGTATGTCGGTGACTTGAAGGCATAAGTTTTGCGCCTACCAAAAATAGTTCAAAGCGGCCATAGTTTTTTTTTTACTTTTATTCATCCTTAAAGAATGTTAGTAAATACCAGCCTACTATAAACCTTAAAATCTAGTGAAAATAGCGAAAGGCACAATTTTTTTTTTTTTAATTAAGCCATTTCTTTGTAGAGACACGTCCAATATACTCTTACAAATAAAAAATAAAAAATACCATCACGCCTATATTCCCCGAAGGGTTAGGCAGAGGTGTACCCAATGTACACCCACAGTTCGCCAGTATATTTAGGTCCCATGTAATAGAGGGCGAGCCTATTGCCATTAACCGGGCACAGATACAAACTCCGAGCTGCTACTGAGAATTTCATAGAAAAACCCAATAACACTTTTTGCTCGACACGGGAATCAAACCCAGGACCTCTAGCGTATCAGTCGCGCTCAGGACCACTAAGCCAACGAGGCAGTCTTACATATGAGATTGATATTAATAAACAGTAACCAGATATGCACGTGCTGTAATTTTATAACTGAGGTATCTAGTCATGAATATATATATATACTAGGAAATTGATGAACAAAGTTAAATAAATAAATAAATATCTTGGAACAACTCACACACGGCTATCTGATCCCAAGCTAAGCAGAGCTTGTGTTATGGTAACCAGACAACTGATATACATACTTATATAATTTTATAAATACATACATATTATAGATAAATCACACCCAGACACAGAACAAACAATCATGCTCATCACACAAAGTTTGTCCTGGGTTCAAGTCAAGTCAAAGTTCAAGTCTACATAAGTAGAAAGGCAAAAACAAAACGCAAAATTAATAAATAAAATAACGCATTTAAGTAGTTAGGTACTCCAATCAATTGCTTATTCCAAAAATTAAAATAATTATAGATACCTACATGTATGACGCAAGAGTTCACAATTTCACAACTTTAAATGTACACAAAAAGTGTAAATTAATAGAAGTATATAAATAAATATTTAATAATGTAATTGTGAGCCAAAACGTGTTTTTATTTTTGCTAGGTAGGAACTTACGTGAAATATTGTGATGTCACGATGAGTCTACTAATTATCTATCTAAATAGATACTAGTTTCTGCTCGCGACATCGTCCGCGTCATAGTTGATTGTCCCATGGGAAGTGTACTTTTTTCCGGGATATAAAGTTGCTTATGTTCTATTCCAGACTATGCTCTATATCTGTACCAAATTTTATCTAAATTCGTTAAGCCGTTCTGGCATGATTAGGTAAATAACAAACGTTCATAAACTTTTGCATTTATCATATTAGTAGGATTCGTAGGAAGTAGGGTTAAGTTTTTATTCCCAAACTATTAGGTAGGTATACGGTATAATACCTAATATAAATGGTCTCAAATACTTAGGTATACGGTATACCTAAGTATTTTAGACTCCTTCAAAGTTACATACATATATCATAAATCTGCTCATCAATATAATAAACGATTCAAACTTTATTAGGTTAGGTCAGGTCCCAAAGGGACATTGCGGAAGGCGCGTAAGCTCCCAAGTGAGGGAAGGGAATACCGGAGTGGTTTTTAGTCAGTAAGAGGCTGACATAAAGCCTTCACACCCATTAATATAATCATTATAAATCCGTTTATTTATTTAATACTAGCTTTTGCCCACGACTTCATCCGCGTGGATTAATAGTTCCCGTTCCCGGGGGATTTCCAGGATGAAAACTATCCTATGTCCTTTCTCGGGTCCCAGACTATATCTGTACCAAATTTCATTGAAATCGGTTCAGTGGTTTAGGCGTGAAGAAGAGACAGACAGACAGACAGAGTTACTTTCGCATTTATAATATTAGTAAGGATAAAATAAATTTTCAATTAAAATTATATGTATAACCTATCTATAAAAAGTCATAAAAAAATTACTAAGCAATTATTCAACAGTCTGTACAACATGACATATTGTTGAGCAAATACAAAAATAATAACAAAAAACACACACAAAAGTGTTTATCACACAACAAACTTTGTCAAAAAAACCGTACGAAAAAAGTGTTAAACTTTAAGTGTTAAGCTAACAATAAAGCAGAAATAATTATAGAACATACTCCAAGAAAAAACTACAAAAAAGTGTTTAAACTTGTGCTTTTGCCTGCGACCTCGTCCGCGTCAAATTTTATATATTATCCCACGGGAACCGTGCATTTTACCGGGATAAAAAGTATCCTATGTGTTATTCTACACTACAATCTATCTCAGTGCCAAATTTGATCCAGATCCGATCAGCCGTTTAAGCGTGAAAGAGTAACAAACATCCATCCTCACAAAATTTCGCATTTATAATATTAGTAGGAACTACGATCAATCCGTAGTTAGAATTTAAAATTCATATTCACAGGTAAACTGAAACGAAGCATTTATATTTATGCAGAAAATCGATATGTCAACCCAATTACCCCGTTGATAGTTTCCTAACTTGGCTTGAGGTACAATTTCCCATTTCCTAGTTTAGACGAGACTCTACGGGAGTATATGAATAGGCACTTTCAAAGGGCATTAATAATACCAGCCTTGAGCCTTATTATTGTCCCACTACAGAGCAATTGTGCATTGAAAACCACACTTGTGCGATTTCCAAGTTTCGCTTTTATTGGCGGTTTCTTCACGATGTTTTCATTCACCATTCATTTGTTGTCTTTCATTTGATTTAATTTTTAAATCGCTAAGAAGATCACTCATCTGGGAAAAGGTTAAGCAGATGTGGTCTTCAGTGATCTTGTCGAATCTCTTAGCGAATCAATGAAAAATATAGATTTAATATTATTATTTTGTTAGTGGACTATTTGACCCTCCTCAGGGCCAAACTGCTTAACTTGGATATCGGTGATGTCCCAAACAAACGCAGAAAGTACAAAATGATAAGTAGGAATATCTATTTCAACGTTTTTCGTTAGACATCGAAAGTTTTAACACGTGTAAAGTAGATATAATACCTACTCTATGTTTAAGATATTCCAAGAATGCTAGGTACCTACATTATAAACAAACCATAATTGTTAGTAGGTACTTCCCATATAGTGTGTCACAATCATAACATTATGTCTAATGCTTGGCACTCGTAGAGCGCACTACAGTTTTATGATAAGTAAAATCCATTACAAGTTGATGTTTGTCTTAAAGTTGAGTGATGATATTAATATCAATGGTGGCTTTAGCATAGAATAAAGTTTAAGTAAGGTTTTATAGCCTTCCTAGCGTATCCAGATTGTTGCGTATGCCGTTCGAAAGAGTCACCGCGATCCTGGAACGCAAAGGGCATTAGAAGGAACTCTAATGGGTTTTAGTCAGTAAGGGTTTGACACTTTCCGCTCCGCCCAGAAATTCATGACTCTTCTTCTTTCTTCTTCTTCTTCTTTACCGTAAAAAAGAAGCCTATTCTGATTTATTGAGCAAACGGCTACATGCGCTTGTACAGCTGATTGAATTCGCTTTCCAAAAACTGGCATACGTGTTACTACTTACATCCTAGTAAATAAGACCATTCCAAATTCAAACTATGTATAAGCAATATCAACGAAATTCAAAACGTAACATAGGTACTAAAATTTTACGTCTTTGTAGCATAAATGTGACATTTTAACGGCTCTCGTCGGAAACGTTATACAAACAGCTGCGGTTATGAACGACTTAATAAACGTGTTCCAGCTATGTCACTGTGTTTTATTTGTAGCCCGCCGTTCGTGCTCCGTGCTAGCACAGCGAATAGATTGTGTGATTAAAACGCCACTCAAATGTGGAACTGAACAAGTTAATTAAAAATGTTTGAAATCAATTTAGAACGAAGTCAGAGCAATCTCAGGCCAATATAGTACTGCCCCTTTACGATAAGTTCAGTAAGATAGGAGAAAGAATATTAAAGAGATATAGAGAATGGATGGGTAAATGCGGACAGATAGTGGACGAGTGTGTGAGTGATTTTGGTTAAAATTGATGTTTTTTTTTCATAATCCCCTTTTATGCCCTATCGTTTCGTATCGATGTAGGTAATGAATATTGAAGTTTTTGAAGTAAACGTATTGTTATTACGCATTATTATTTTACTAGACGACCGGCACACACATTCTTTGGCCTTTTCCCAAACGCTACACATTGTAAGAATACGCTACTAACTACTAGGTATAATTTAACCATGGAAAACCATGCCAAATTGGCACGTGTATTACTACACAAGCTTGTTTCTTATACGTAGGTAGTATACGAATTTTTGACAAAAACTTCCTGCGGAAACCCATACTTTTAGACCGAAATCTACCAAAAAAGGATCTGTTCCTAATTCTTAATTTGTTATATTAATTAATATTAAGATTTATTAAGGAATTGGGGGAGGCCTTTGCCCAGCAGTGGGACAGTACAGGCTAAATAAAAAAAAATAAAAAAAGAGTTTGTTTGTTTGTCTGGTTGAACGCGCTAATCTCAGGAACTACTGGATCGAATTTAAAAAATCTTATTGTGTTGAATAGTACACTTATCGAGGAAGGCTTTAGGCTACATTAAATCCCGCTACATCACACGAGAGCGGGGCAGTAATCGAAAACGTATGTTAACCCGGAAGTCTGTTATAAACTACCAAAGACAGAAGACAAAATAAAAACCGAAAACATTCAAAATAAGAACACCTTAATTCTTTCAAAAATTACAAAAAAAAAAACATAAAAATATGAAAATGTTATTCTCTACTTACTAGTATGAAACATGACAGTTCACTTAGGTATGTGGGTATCGATCGAATATGTAATAGTAGAAAACGTTCTTAGTAATTTGTGTCTATTAGAGCCAAGCATCAGCCAACGTTAACCGCAAAATATCGATCCACTTTGCATAAACACATTGACAGGTTACTTTGAAGAAAATGTAGGTTTTATGAGGAAATGGAAGTTGCATTTTAACAATAGTTTTGTCTATGGAAACAGGTTACTGTAAGATCAAGCAAAACCAATAATAAGCGAGGTAGAGACGAATAATAGATATGGAAAACTCAGTTTTTTTTAATTCTTTATTGGTATAAAGGGACACACCCTATGCATAAAAATGCATAGGGTGTGTCAGTCCCATAATGTGCAGTTTCGTTGACCAGAAAAATAACTAGGATTATTTCCACTTTACAGATTCTTCGTGACCTTCCCGGAGACCAAAAATTTCTTCAAAATGATTAAGGACACACCTGAGGACCAATACCTGACGAACCCGCAGTTCAAAGCACACGTCATCAACCTGATGACGGCACTAAATCTTGCAGTGGAGAACCTGAACCAACCAGAGGTGGTTGCGGCGATGATGAACAAACTTGGAGAGTCTCATCGTAGGAGAAAAATTCAGGAGGAAAATTTCCAGGTAAGATATTGAACATAATTTATTTAAGTAATGCCAAAAACAATAAATACATTTTTCACAAAAACAATCTCATAGTCTAATAATGAAAACACCTAATTTGATACTAATTAATCAGAACCATTTGCGGTAGAGTGCAGAAAACCTGGTATTCTTTTCTCGTAATTTTAAAAATATTACACCTCAACAATATCCCATATCAGGTTGATGACGTGTTCTATGTGTTCGTAATTCAAAATGACGGCGGAAAGCGTTCGATGTCTGAATTAAATTCAATTTACGAACCGCAAATATGGCCGATACGCACATTTGCATGTTAAATGTATTCGATTAGACTAATGTACGGACCGTGGAGGGTGTGGCTCTATTTACATTATACTCACATAATACGTCTACGGCAGTGGAAACTCGATGTTTTTACAGACGACAAAAAACCTTTAATTGTTTTTTTTTTGTACTTACGTCCTTTTTTTTAAGTACCTACTTATGCAGACAATAAATTAAAAATGTAAAGTCATCATTTCATCAACTACAGATTGTTTTTGCATCAATTCAAATTTTAAATTAGGGTACTTTATTATTTTGTTTTTCTAGTGTTAAAAAAATTAATTCAATTGTTAAAGTGTTTGCCTTTATTTAATGATTCGATTATAATTTATTCTTTGTTTTTGTGTAAGCATTAGAATAATTTGATAGTGCAACATCATGATTTGTAATTAAAAACCTAATGAAATTATTTTCTTTTCTAGCAACTCAAAGAGGTCATAGTGAAGATGTTCATAGAGGTGCTGAAAATGGACGACGTGACACTCGGTGCCTGGGGCAAGACTGTCGAGTTCTGGTACAAAAACATATTCGAGACTCTAAGTAAAACGGAACAGACCAGATAACATACACATTGTCAACCAATTACACTATAAAGAGTAGTTTAGTATCTACAATGGCTACTGTGAAAGGCAAATTCGATTTGATCTGCTGTACGATGATAGGAAAATAACCGAGCGAGCAAACTCAACTCAAATATTAGGCTACGTTGGATAAAAATGGGTTTTCTGAAATCAAAACACGACCATTAAACATAAATTTATTTTAGTACGTAATCTAATATTTATCTTTTTAGTTTACTCAAAAATGTATTTAGGTACACTACCTATGTTATCTTATTTCTTTCCTTATGATTAAATATTAATAATGCCAGCCTGTTATTGTCCCACTCAAGGATAAAGGCCTCTTCATTAATCACTACCCTTGCTCACGGCAGATTTCAGCAGTTTTCTATAATGATTGAGCTTATTATATAATTTAATTTAATTTGACCAATGTTTTAATTTTTATTTTTTTTAATTTTTATTTTTTTTTAATTTATATATTTTTTTTGAATTCTAATTTTAATTATGACAATGTATCTAGTACCCCTGACATTTATATTATTTATTTTGTATCGTTGAGTTTCGCAGATTATATTTCTCAAAATTTGCACACCTTATTAGGTTATAATGCGGCGAAGCTACTGTACCTGTATGTAACACCTTTAATTTTGATACCTGTATTATGCAAATAAATTGATTTGATTTGATTTGATTTGATTTGATTATAAAAACCATCCCTCACCATGTTTATGATTATCTATTATAAACTTTATTAGAGTAGCCCTCGTTATCTTTTATTTTCCTTTCATCTTTTATTTGAATCTGTTCTTGCATTGAGGACTTTTTAAATGGATAATGAATTAACTAGTCACTGTCATAGAGTTTGCTTTTCACTGTGTAAAACCAGGCTGAATAATTCATATTGCATGATTATGTTTGTTAACGGTTAGTGTTGGGAGCCAAGAATCGATTTTATTTCATGAATTTTTCATTCGATTGATATTGTTTATAAAAAGACAAACATGCAACCTACTTGTAAGTATTTTATTTAGTTGTTGAATAGTTTTTGTCGATGATATTGTTGATAATCGTGTTTTTAACGATTTTGTTTGTATTTTGATGAAGCGTAGGTACCTCTTTCTTCTTTTTTTCCTTCTGTGTAAATTCTTTATTCAATCCTAGGCTGTTTAAGTGTCGTAAACACCAATAATCTTTAACCTTTCACCTTTTCTTTTACTTGTAAGAATTTCTAATAATATTATACCATTTTATACGATGACTTTTAAGTGTTTTGTGTACACTAAATTATTAATTTGTCATAGATGTAAATTACCTATTTTATTATAATACTTAAGACGCATTTAATAAGATTGTAGGTTAGATTAAAATGCTTCGAACATCTTCCATTTTATTGCATAGTGTAAATAGCTATATTTGTAAATAAAGCTGTCGATTTTTGTACATTGTACACTTGTTAAACCAAAAATATATTATGTAAATACATATTCAATATTATCAACGATTTTAATTATTGGTTCATTAAATTTTATATGAAAGTCTTGGCGTACTTATTACTTATGCTTATACGTTACAGTGACGAATTAATTGGAATCTAAAAATCGATAATATCGAGGCATGGGTGGGTAAGTCACAGCAGTATTGAGACCCTAATGGCGCAATTATGTGTATCGATTCAAGTTAACAATGCGACCGACTTATACAATTGAAGATATTTTTCTTTGAGGAAAGAATACTTTTCCATTTAAGGGGATGGTACACACTTTGTAATTTTAAATAAGTAATTTTGGCATTTTAGTTGATGCTACGACCTTTTTTAAATTATCCCTTACTTATTTTATGCAGCCACGAAGAATATCATGTCAAAAATAGCTGCCACTAAAGACGGGCAGCCAGGAAAGTTGAAAGTTTCTAACCTATACCCACATAAACGGTCGAATCACCACCAGCAGCGCCTCAATTTTTCCCAAAATCAAAGAGTTACCGCTGTTACTATTTGACCATGTTCGTAAGTAGGTAAATACTTGGCTGTATAATAAAATTCCCTAGTCTCGCAAACCGACCATAGAGTATAGAGTGAAGCACGGACTCAAGTGCTTGCATTATTCAGGCTGCTGCATATTTAACGCGCGCCGTCGCCGCTCTCTGTCTCTCGTTACATTCCTACAGGGTTTACGCAAAAGAAAATTAACAATGATTTATACACACTTACCTACCTTCTTAGAACTACAAGCTAGCTAATTGATTGGCCACCTATCATTACGCTTATATTCCCTGAAGGCAGGCAGAGGTGTTTAGTACGTAGCTATGTACGTAGGTAGACCCGCTTTTCTTTATTTTTGACCGTCTTAAAAGAGGCGGTTGTCTGTTTCTTTTTTCATGTTTGTTACCTCGTAACTTGAGCCGATTTCGAAATTCTTTTTTTACATAAATTATTATGGTCAGACTCCATGCTGCGCTTGCTACCTAGATCTTCTAATTTAAGTTCCTAATAAACCTAAAGATTAAACCAAGATTAAAGTTCAGTAGTTGATATCGACATTTGACCAAAATGGGAGGACATGTTTTATGCTCTCCAAACGTAAAATTAAATTGGTTTTACAAGATATAGGCACATCTAGATAACTACATACCTAGTTGTATTTTGGCGTCAGAGACAACAATGTCTCTATGTCCATAATCACATTTTTTAGTCAATGGTCCTTGGACGGCTGTTCCATACATTCAGACCTTGTAGTGTTGGTACACAATTTTGTATGAAATAGCTTTTTTATGACGTAAAATTTCATCTTATAGAAGACATATATTTCAAATGGAGGTAAACTAAACAACTGAATTCCTAGTAACAAGTGTGTATGTTAACGTACCTATCTTCCACCAATTCGTAGGTATTGTACAATGTAGTAAGTATTCTACATACACCACGGTGCAAGCCAAGACGTCCAAAAGAATATTTTAGAAACCTCTTTCTATGGGTTTTTTAATACTCCCATGTAAATTATCGATAACTTTGTAAACGATTTCTTTTTTAAATTGAGACACATACCAGTCTTCAGCTTCTTGAATTTATCGTTTGGCTATCCCGAAAATTTCAGGATAAATTATTAAAAAAATAAAATCTCAATAAAATCCCTGAAGGTATAACTAGATATTGGTGCTGATTCTCTTGTTCACAAACTTAACTAAATTTAAGTTATGTTCATCTTTCTCTTTCCATTTCATTAAGAAAAGGACAGAAGATAAAATTTTAGTTAAGTTCCGTCAAATTTAGACACTCCATAGATAATTTAGACGCGATTAAAAACGTGGCGACTAGAAACACGCCAATTTTCTTCAGGGGCGCTGTCTAATTTGACAGGACTAAACGAATATATATCTTTTGCCTTTTCTTTAAGAAAAGTTTAAGAGAAGTTTTTCTATGAAATTCTCAGTAACAGCTCGGAGTTTGGATTTGTGCCCGGTTAATGGCTCGCCCCCTATTACAAGGGACCTAATTATAGCGGCGAACTGTGGGTGTACATTGGTACACCTCTGCCTAACCCTTCGGGGAATACAGGCGTGATTATGGTTCTTTAAGAAATTGAAAGAGAAAGATGCATTTACTTAAATTTAGTTAAGTTTGTGAACAAGAGAATCAGCACCATTGTACCAATGCTCGTATACAATGACCCTTACCTACACAGTGCCACAGCCCGCAGCTCCTTCACAAGGGGACCGTCAATCATTTAAGTACTGTGATATCGTTCAATAGATTCTACATCTCTGTACTATATGTAAGTATTTAGTATGAATTGAAGGCACTAAACGAAACACAATGAAGTGTCGTTTGCTAGCAACTCAATCACAATAGTCCAAGGTTGGTAGTTCGCTGTTAGTTTGGATTATTATACGAGTATGTTAAGCCAAACCGTCCTGACAGTTCGGTATGAGGACCAATGAGGACTGACAAGACGGTTAGTTTTTTTTTTAATTCTAGATTGGTAGTAAGGTCTTGACTCTAGTCTTGGTCAGAGGTGACATAGACAAAGTCTACGATGGAGTGGGATTACCCAGAAGAAGCATGTTCACTCTAGGTTAAAGAATAACAATATTTTTTACATAATAATTAATAAAAAAAAAACAGTAAACTAACTACCTACTAGCTTATTACCATTAAATTATTATTAACTGCCACGTTAGCCGTGTCCCTTCGTCCAGCATACTCACCATGGAATCCTGATATTTCATGAATGTCAAAAAACTGTTCTGAAATAGTGCTAAATAGTGCCCAAAGGAAAAAAATAGTGCTCTTGTACTTGCGAAGTTATAGCCATAGTTCGATGAGTATGCTGGACGAAGGTTTCGCCCAGCATACTCACCTCCGTCCGGAGAATCTGTATACGCTTCAAACATAATTCATACTTCAAAAAATAGTTCCCAAATAGTGCCAAACGGTGCCCAAAAAGAAAAAACAGTGCTCGAATAACTTCGGAGTTATAGGCTTCGTTCAGTGAGTATGCTGGGCGTAGGTTCTACGCCCAGCATACTCACCTCAGTGCGCGAATATCGAACGAGCTATAGGTACAATTTACGTCTCAAAAAATTGTGCTTGAAATAGTGCCCAATATCAGTCCAACTTTTGCTTGACTTTTGACCTAGAAAACCATTAAATTTGATTGTAAACTTCTACATACATTACATTGAGTACAGTCGAATACAATATTATTAACTTTCTTTCTAACAATTTTTGTCTTGTGTAAATTATTAATTGTCTATGTAAGGGAGTATTTACTTTAGAATCGCAATGTTATTAATTACACATTATTTTAATAATACTTTATAATAATATGATTAAGCCTTCGCGCGTCGCATGGGACCCCGGTAGCTAGGAACAATGATTTTATATATTTTGTCTAGATCACGGCGCTTGAAGGATTAAGATATCAAATGAAGTAAATCATGCATGAAAAATAAAGTTGCTGTTATTAATGCTTACATTACAACTGACAAAATTATTCAAAATAATCGTTTTCCGGATCAAGGACGGTACCACAACGTTTACGGAATTGACCTGTATTCCTCATGTGATAAAGTTCAATATAGTGTGGCAGTAATGGATGCACGTACGGTCAATAGGTATGGGGCTTACGACGCGCGGCGCCCGCGACGCAAATGAATATGTTTATGTTTAAATACTAGATGGCGCTGCCCTAACATCTTACGATTATTAGACAAGACTGATCTGTATTTTGAAGGTGATAAGGGTCCATTTTGTGTCACAAAGCAATCGAAACGAACAAGCGCTTCTCAGTTTCTTTGTTTGTTTACTTCGTCGCACATCATTATAATAACGCCGGCTTTTGAGTTTGACTATATATTATAATTAAATAATACTATTTGACTACTCCACTACTTTTTTCTCTCTACTACTTTGTTTTTTTTTTTTAATACTATTTGTTTGATATTAATTTTATTGGCTGCAAATGACTGTTTTTATTCAGACAAACACACAATGCAATGAAGTAATAGACTTCATTTACGCTTAAAGTTTCATTCATTTATTATTATTTATAAAATATATAATAATGCATTTAATCGAAAGTTTTTGACATGTGAGAAAATACCATAATTATTTCCAATAACATGAAGTCTACAATTAGAAAGTTTAATATTTTTGTCCAAAAACATGTGTCGACGACTGTACCCCATTTTACGTTAGTATGTAGAAGTTTACATTAAAATTTAATGGTTTTCTAAGTCAAAAGTCAAGCAAAAATTGGACTGATATTGGGCACTATTTCAAGCACAATTTTTTGAGACGTAAATTGTACCTATAGCTCGTTCGATATTCGCGCACTGAGGTGAGTATGCTGGGCGTAGAACCTACGCCCAGCATACTCACTGAACGAAGCCTGTAACTCCGAAGTTATTCGAGCACTGTTTTTTCTTTTTGGGCACCGTTTGGCACTATTTGGGAACTATTTTTTGAAGTATGAATTATGTTTGAAGCGTATACAGATTCTCCGGACGGAGGTGAGTATGCTGGGCGAAACCTTCGTCCAGCATACTCATCGAACTATGGCTATAACTTCGCAAGTACAAGAGCACTATTTTTTTCCTTTGGGCACTATTTAGCACTATTTCAGAACAGTTTTTTGACATTCATGAAATATCAGGATTCCATGGTGAGTATGCTGGACGAAGGGACACCGTTAGCCTTGTGGTACTAAGCACGACTGCTGCGCTAGAGGTCTTGGGTTCTATTCCCTAGTTGAGGAAAGTGTTATTGGGTTTTTATGAAATTCTCAGTAGCAGCTCGGAGTTAGGATTTGTCCCCGATTAATAGCAATATTGGCTCACTCCCTATGACATAGAACATTGGAACCTAAACATACCGGCGAACTCTGGGTATACCTACATTGGAACACCTCTGCCCAACCCTTTGGGAAATACAGGTGTGATGGTGTGTATGTGTGTTTGTTTAAAAAAAATATGTTTCTATCAAGTAGATTGAACCCCTCTGTACAGTAGGTACTGTAGTGGTGGACGGATAAACAATTATTTAAACACCTTATTTGTGACTCCATGTATTAGATTAATTATATTATTGTTATATAAAATATTTTAAACGTATATTTTTATTTACCTGACAGCTGTAGCACGGTCTGTCACTAATTTCTTTTATTTTTTTTATTCGAGATTCTTATCTATTATTTATAGTGGCATCTATCTCGTTGGTTAAACAACTAATAACAGTTTGTGTTCGGCTCATTTAGCCAGAGCCTCTACAGTACCAAGGTAGGTAGGAAATAAACAAGTAAGAAACTAAGAACAGATATAAATCTGCTTAAAGTACGATGTAAGTAAGTGACAGAATTTTTCATATGAAGCTGAATGTATAGTAGATTGTGTTATCCGCCTCTGCTTACCTTGTCAATGAAAAATTCTCAATGGAAAACAAGGCGTGATAAGTACTGTGTTAATATTGGTGAAAAAAACATTTTTTTTTTTGTATGCGACTATTCTCTATTCAGTCGACATGAAGCCTTCTTTGCTCATTATCGCGAATAAAAACCAATTACCTATTGCAAATTATTTAAATTTTTACTCCGAATTTATCTAAGTGTTTAGATAAAAAATTGCGGCCAGGTTGCAATGGCATACAAACTTTACAGTAGGTAGGTAACTAAGAACCCACCTATTCTCATCAGCTCATTATCAAACCACAACGAAACCACAAAAAGTAGTTTTTTACTATTTACAAAATGTGCTGCGTTATTGCGTAGTACGTACTTATTCCGTCGAAGTTCAACGCATTATTATAATTTGATTATAACACAATGTTGACTATCATTAACGAGTTCCATGAATTGATTTGCCTAGTCATTTTTGTTTATGAACAACGAATGTTATGACAAGTTATAACTTTAACCTGTTATCTTCTTATCAGCTGCACAGTTGATAAGCAAAAAAACATGTGTATTGGTTGAATAGAGAACTCCTCTTTTTTTGCAGTAGCAACACTGCTATTGAATTAGATATATCGAAATGGCAGACCATTCTATTCTTGTATAGGTCTAAGCTAGACGTTAAAATATCAACTAAATGTCAGACCACAGACACGACACGGAGACAGCTTCCAGCTTCCTCTCCGAGGGTCATCCAGTGAACCTGTCTCTCCATAACCTAACATCACGCCGACCCGTTTATTTCAGAGGGTAGGCAGTAGGTCTAGTGTACACCTACACTTACACTACACCTACATTTTGCCAGTGTTTGGAAGAATTGAATAGACATCTAACAAACAACAAACCTAGTAGACTGGAGTACTCTGGATCTAATCATAACTAGCAACGTCTGATTTGAATCCATGATAAGAACGGGGTTCCCCGAGACAAGGGTAAAGACAGGTCAATTGAAAACGGCTCTTTGAAGCCATGCAACCTTTATAGCTGTAGTCTGTACCCAAGATTCGCTGTACAACATTCTTCATTGTTATGCATTATCCAAAATATACTACTAGGTTTTAAAAACTGGAAATAAATAAAACACAAAACTTTAATGATTTTTTTTTATTTTTTTTTTACAATTAATCAGATAACATACATATCAAACCAGCCGAAGTATGGCTAAACCCATTTATTATCTAAACTTACGAACAATACAAGAAATTGATACCTCACAAATTCACCTTACTTTAATATATATAGATATATTATAATAATATAATATGCGTTCACTCTACATATAAGTCTACAACCTACTTACTCATAATCTAAGTTTTGCATAAATTCAAAGTAAATATGCCCAAAAGAAATATTGTTGAACTATGAATATATATTACTTTTTGGCAATTAATTGAGTATCATTTATGTGCATAGCAAAATTAATTTTTCTTTTAACATGTAACTTAGATCTTACTTCATAAAGAGGCCACAAATATAACATGCGTTTCTGTCGTCAGTTCGATTAAATAGGGACTTTTTGTTAAACATTATTTATTGCCTATTCTATAAACATTACTCTTATCGAAATGTAAGAAAAATATCCTTACGCAATAACTGAATTAGTCTAGCAGTGCTGTGCAGTGAGTGTCGAGGGTCCACCGGTGGCGGGAAGGCGCGCGCGCGCCGGCGCGGTGGTGGGCACATCGCACGCGTCGCACGCACGACGACGCGCGCGCGCCTCCCGACCCGCCTCACCGTTGTGCGTACACATTGCGCTAACAATACGAGACAACATTTCACATAATGATCAAAACAACTATTTGTCATCTACATAAAATTTGCTCCAAATGTTTATATTAAAATATGTCTACTTATTGTAACTTCTAATTAGTTACAGCCAACTTTACAAATAATTGATACATTAGACTCTCAAATAGATCTCTACTAACTATTATTAATTAATGGTAAAAAATAAAGAATAAAAATACTTCTAAACATTGCATTTCAATCACATAAGGTTTAGTTTAAATACAATAATAACATTTTTTAAAACCCGAACATAAGTATTACAAGAACAATGATATCGTTGAGTTCTGGAATGGAAAATAGCACACTTAAATTCACTAACTGTTACACTTATATAATAATTATTGTTCTCCTGCTTTGTTTGTTAATATACATTGCTTTTAAGGTAGTATCAGAAAAATAACAGTAAAATATATCGACTATTTGATACACTGATAAAATTCATGATAAATCCTTAAATTAACTTAAAGAAATTGTTAAAATTGTGTACCAAATAACAGTGCAGTGCGTTTGATAAGTACTGGGAGTCGATATATAAATATAGTTTGATATAGGACATACTATGTGAGGTTATTGAATGAGGTAATACAGATACAAAGAACATAGAGCCGCTGCCGATGGCGCCTCGGACGGAGCCGACCCACCGCCGTCCGTGCTACTGTCTACACCTTATATAAATGGAGACGCCTATGTCTAAAAACACGGCAGTTGCAAAAATAGATCTAGAACATGTAAAAGGTGTAGTACGAGTGTGACAAAGCGCGGTGTGTCGCCCGCCCCGGGCACCCGCTACGCTATTATTTGGTACGTGACGGAACACTAACGATTCGGCGCAGCGAATCGTCGACGGAACATACGTAGAGGATGGTGTACAGATCGATACAAATTCATATTACTATTAAGGCAGCCGTTCATAAACTTACTACGTGAAATTTTCTTACGCATGCCTCATAATTATTACGATCATAATTATATTATTACACATTATACTTTAGACATTGAGAATACAAAGTTTCAAATAAATACCCAACAAAGTCAATCTGAAGAACATAAGGAACACTACAGCAGCAATCAAATTGCGAACACATTTTGTACTACATAAAAAATAATACACAACCCTTTGCGCGAAAAGACTGAAAAGTTCAACTTTTTAAGTCACCATGAAACTCGGGCCCTAGCATGAAATGCAATACAGACTAATATTCCGTGCGTTCGTCGAAAGATGTGCTTATGAGTTTAGCGTACATAATTATATCTCCTGCAAACGCAAGGAAAATGCTTCATAGTACGACCCTCGCGTCACTTTCAGTTAATACTAGATCTTTAGAATAAATTTTCCCATCACAGAGATTTGCACAGAAAAATCTTTTAGTTTTTTTTTTAATATATTTAGCCTATTGATATAATTATGTCATAATTTAGTATCTGCTTATATTCTTAAGTGTTCCAATACAAATACAAAGGAGAGTTAATTATTAATAATATTGGTGTAACGTGAGACGAGACAGCCTAAGTCTACGCTAAACTTATCAATTAGTTATGTTGATATTGTTATAATGAAATACGTCGCTGAAACATGCTTTATATAACTACATTGTACTTTAACTCAAAGGTGGTACCGAAAAATATTATTTTTTTATTATAAAACAACGCCAATCGTTCATTACTTTAAAGAGATGTCACTCACTACAATACTAAAGGCAATCAATTTAGTATTCATTATTATGATAACTTAAGGTTTTACAATTATCAAACTTAACGCACATCACGGGAATCACGGATATGAATACAACAAAATAATTCGAATTAGAAATGTAGACGATATGCAACGTTCAAAGATCAATTATTTTAAAGGAAACAAATTTCAGATGACATCGGTGGTACTCGAAATAATTTCTTGCGATCAGTCTCCGCCCTAGCGCGGCGGTGATGTCATGATACTGAGTGATACATTAACTTAACTTTGTAAATCATTGATTCATTGGGATCGGTACACTACATCTTTACATGGTGGGCTTTTTAATTACTAATTAAGCTTGTTCGTTTTGTACAACATAAACCGACAACGGTAGTAGTCCACTCGTAAAATGGTCTTCCAAATGTATTCCAGCTCGATACATCACTAAAGTAAAAAAATATACGAAGCAGTTAAATATTATGTCTCGTCACATAACATGTGCCGCTGGCAGTAGGAGACCTCTAATAAAATAAATATTCTCATCCGACTCACTGGACAATATTAAAAATATTTTCTTAATCACAGATATCAGTCTGTCAAAATTTAAATTAAGTATATTTCAGAATTGGATTAGTCATTCCTCACTTACATAGGATATTATTCAAGTACAAGTACAATCAAGGTACAAAAGTGACTAATTTAAGACCGCAGAGTATTGATTTTTGACGCCAATAGAAATATCTAAATATTGAGAGGTTATATTAGTACTTTAGTGGAACATTAACGAATTTGGTCGTTCGAACTACGCGATTACGTATATGCCAAGCACGGTGTCGTCGAGACCGGTACACTTCTCTTATAGTACAAATGAACATTGAATATAAACAATTTCACACAGGTACAACAGAGATCTAATGAAAGAATAATACGAATATAAACTAGTTTCATATAGGATATGATCGTTAAATTATGCTCGATTATAATCACTCGCACGTCGCGCCGTGCGATGTATGAATGCGAGAGAGACTAGAGAAGCAGTGTGTTGTGTAGTTAGCGAGCAGCAGTCTCGAGTCTACTGCATCAATTAACTGTTGGTGGGGGGTTGGCCTTGCTACACATAATATACATAAACGCTACATAGTAATCATCGAATCAAATGCAACTTCACTGACGTATCCGAAAGGTAAGGCGGGAGCCCGCGCCCCGCGGCCGGGGCTCCAGGCCAACGCGCGATATATCTACCGGTGTGCATGTCCTTTGTATGCTCGCAGAGCTAACAGATAAATGGCGACTTACTGCTCTATTACAACTATACATAATAGCAGATAAAATATTCTCAGCAATCACATTTAGTTAAATTACCACATAGAGAATTTAGCTTAGTTCAACATTTTTATCAATGGCCCTCTGTTTACACGTAAAGTCACTCAGTACAATTTTTTTTATTATTTTGTTTATAATCAGTTGTTTGTGTTTTATCAAGAACACCCTTTGTCTTACAGCTATATATTCCAATAATACAAAAATCCATTTACTATAATTAAGGTAAATTTTAGATATTTAAACACTAAAATGTAAAATATGAACATCCTAAATAAACTCTGATATTCCAATTTTTAGGCATTAGCTCAATTAATTAAATATATGATTGAGTGACTATGAAAAAAGAGAAATAAATGCATTATAATAATACTACCCAACCATTCCCTTGTAAAGTTTGACAGGGTCCAAGCTGCTCGGGCCGACCTATCGATACCTCTACACACTAACGTCAAAGCCTTCGTTATTTTATATTTGGTATTCACTTAATCGCACCACATAACAAGACTAGAGGAATGATTGCCTCTTGTGTCGACGTCACGCGTCCCGCCATCTCAACACGATCCCTCGTAAATAAGGAAGACTAGTTTCTTTGTAGATATCACCTAATGTGTTCTCTATTGTATTAGGACGTCAACGTCGTAACGTACAAAAATATATATAAATAAAGACAACAAGCAAAACTTTAACCTTATTTAAATTAAAAGGCCCTCCTGAATATCGTACGAACTATCACTAGGTTTAATTATGTCGTATAAGTAACATGTCAGTTATATGCGACGGCAAAACGCATTTATTAACAATGGAAAAATGAGAATGTCTTTTAGTGTGCAATGTTCAGCTTATTTATGAGTGTAGTATGTATATTCAGCGTAAAATGAAACTGCATAATATTCATACATATCTTGGTCCCTATATGTGAGTACACAGTTGAACGAGTGAGTGCTGCCTGACAATGGGCTCTTCGCGACTGCTAATGTCAAGCTAGGAATAAGCCGAACCGTTGTCACGTTACCGACCCGGCGCCCTTGAACCGCGCTCTCAATATTGCGTGCAATATTGGCTTTTCTTGGCGTTGCCGACTATAGGGACGATATAAACGTAGTAAGTATTTAATATACGTATCTATTCAAATACGAGTTTCATTTGAGGCTAAACTAATAAAGCTACCGATTTAATAACATACTATAACACAACAAGGTCACAGGGACGGTACAGTGACAAGCGAAGGAAAGCTATAAAATAAATTACAAACGCGCTACGCGTAGTCTAGGCGGCATGAGTCCTACGCCATACACACTGCAGTTATCAGCTATGGTCCAGTACATTAATAGCTAATTTGGAGATTACAAAATAACTTTAGAATTTTATTCCGCACTAAGGGAAGTTTAATAATTAAGATAATAAAAAAAATTAAAATTAACAACAATATGAGCAAACTACTTGAATAGTTGAGCTAAAATAACACCAGAGCAGCTTGGATAGACAACAGCGACCTAAGCGTCGGCTGTCAGTATTAATGGCTCCTATTTGTACGATCAATAGTTTGTTGTGATGTCAGAGATCCATGCAATTTATGTAAACAACACAAGCGGTCGTCCAATGGCTTACAGACATCGACTTTGGCATTCAAGTGTTATGGAATAGATGCGATCGTTCGAAACACGCGACAACCGCGCGATCTCACTACAGATAACCAACGAATTTTAAGGTTACACGTAAATTCGGGTAAACTTCATGAAAACCAAAAAATAAATAGATAAAAATATTTACATATACGTAGGTATATATATAAAATGTTGATTGATGAAATAACACTTATTACAATAAAAGTAAAACATAGCTAAGCTCATTAATGATTACACAAGGCGTGGGCGCGGGCCCCGCTGCTCGCAGCCTTATATTGTCTACAGCTAGTCACAGAGCGGTGCCTAGGCGCACAATTCATTATAATACATTTTTGAAAGAAAACGATTACACCTGCCATCGGTTACGGTAACGTACCACAGTTCATTGAGGCACAATCATTGGTTTCTTTTAATTGCTTTTCTTTATATATTTTTTTTTAATTTTTTTTTTTGTTTTTGTTTTTTTCATTATTTTTACTTATATTTACATCTATGATCGTTATTATAATTACTTGTAGGTACGTAAATTTATTCTAAATAACAGAAACAAATCACGAAAAATGTTATTAAAAGAGAAGCGTGAAGCGTATTAAATCTTTACGAATAAAATTCCACAATATATACATATTACAGTATAGATGTATCATATAAATACACAACAACAACATAATAATAACACAGACTAAATTGCACATGGCGCAATAATTGTGTGCAGGAAATAATGATGCAGTCATTGAACCGAGAGGAGATTCAGTTAGCGCGGCGCGATGGCCGCTACTCACAACCTTGTGATGCGCGGAGGCGCGCGCACCTCTACCGATACACCTCTAACACCATATTATACTGCTACCGACACGTCTACACATTTAAAATACGTCCACTTTACAATAATATGTATATTATCCATTATTAAGTACTGATAACTTTAACTGACTAAAATTTTCAAGGCATAAACTTCTTTCATATTTAATTAATCTATGGATGACGTATTCTAAAGGGCACTGGTTTATTATTAACATTCCGTTTGATCGGCTTCTCTACCTTAAAATGGAAAAAACTTTATAAAAAATTAAATATGATATTTATTGCTTGTATCATTAAAATTTAAATTTGCACCAGAGTAAACAACTGAGATTTAGGCGTTATCGAATATTGGTGTAGAATTGGACAGAACAATATCAGTTAAAAATAATACCTATACTTTTTATTTATTCTATTAATCAGTAAAAGAAACACCCTCATCTCTTAAATTGAGCTTTAACAATACATAGAATTGACATTTGTCTGTTTTATACGTGCACTATTGTTGAATAGACGTAACACGAAATGTTATAGGAACATCAGATCATTAACCCGTACCGCGAATATAATTTCAAATTTTGGAAGAATCTTTATCAAGCAGAGAAATGCAATCAGTTGTTCCGGACATCTTTGATAATCACTCTTTGGCACCTAACATTAAACTCCGTGACAATCTCGATTATGGCCCCTTGGAAGGCGAATCAAACAGTTCGGCTGCATATACCGTGCCTTCGTGTGACAACCCGGGTGTGATGAGGCGCGTGTCATACAAGCGGACGTCGGTCGTGAGAGAGTAGAGAATCCGCGTCGAACTTAATCTGTATCTGATACAAATCGCGAAAGGCAACGAAGAATATGCAATGATGAAAACGCAAACTGCCGTCGGTCCCTATAGTAAGATAATACGGTAGTAATGACAAATGCTAACATTGTTTCTAAATGAACACATCACACATCGAAACATTTAACACTAACTACTACAGGTCCGAAGCGAGCAGAGTTCAAACGCACGGACACGTCCAAAGTCGCGTTCTCCTAACTTAATTAATTTGTGAAGAGTACGCGAGCACGAGGCTCGACAAGGTACAGCGAATTGCTTAAATCTAACTTAAGGCTAAAATCGTTTTATCATAAAAACACTGGAAGATGTTCGAAATACAGATACAATTTACATTATTATAAGTCGGGTGACCGGCTCGTAAGCGTGGTGGAGTCTCGACGAGAGCGCAGGGCGGCGCGGGGCCGCACGCGTCGCGCTCTACTATTCTAATCCCGTAATAATTGGTAATTTTATATTTTGGCAGAGTATCTCTGTGGCACACCATCAATAAATTAAAAAGTAAATAAAAGTGTAAATAAACTTTATGATAACGAACTTTAACTTACACGTGCAATCGTTGCCGTTAAATATCAGTTGTATGCTTATTGAACTCTACGATAGGACTTATAATGTAAACTTACACCTACAGTTATGTAATACCGACAAACCTACGGCTACAAGTATATTATTAACAGAATATCTAAAGCATATGTCACTTTGAATAACGTTCAAATTGAGCCTATAGAAAATACCACAAATCTTTTATTTAAATAGATATTGATATGGCTAAATTTAAGTTAGAACTTTATTCTTACCTATACACAAAAGTGTAATATTTAATTACTGTTCAATTATAGTACTTTAATAACATTTCTCACAAATGTATGTGTAATATAAAATGATAAAACAATTTTCAATTTATTATATTAGGTTACCCTTACGTTAATCGTATAATCTAGATAATCGTCTCATTATATTAAACATAAAGTGGCACTTCAATCACAAATACTGGAAAAAATTTGGGGAAACGTCAGCTTCGGCGGAGGCCGGGCGCCGGCGACTCGCGCTACGTGATACTCTCCAACTAAATAGATTCTCCTTACATTAGGCAAGATACTTTACATCACAGGATTACTGGATTGCAAGGGAGCGCGCGTCCCACCTTGTACTTGCTGGCGGCTGCCGCGCTTGCGGCACTCGCTCCTAACGCATATAACTATATACTCGTTTGCATCAGACTATACGGCTTAAAAGGAATTTACCGCTACAAGAATGCACTTCAAATCTCATAATTTTCAAATTTTGTTACCTTTATAAAAATTACAACTAATCGTAAAAGTTTTGTCAGTGGGCGAAATGCACTTACACGTTTATTGCTGAATAAAATATCACTACTGGAAAACGAGGGCTCTATGCGAGTGAGAATTCAAAACAGAAATAAATAATTAAAATACGACAAGTACAGATAAAACGAGAAAATAAAAACGAACACGAAAGAAACTCGGAACGCAACAGCTCGACGGGCGAAACAGCAACAGCCCTCGAGCACAACAAAATAAATATACGCTATAAAATAAGGCCACGGGACGTGTGACTGAGGTAGCCCGCGACGCACTACTCTATCTGATACCTACATTATTTGGTAGATTTGCAGGAGCGGGCCGCGCGCGGTCTCACCGCGGTGCGGCCCGCGCCCGCCGCGACCGGACTCTTCCTTATAAACCTCGATACAGTTTAATTTAATTTGCCATTTTGTATATGTATAATTCTTATGTACACTAAATATTCTACATGAACACTTAAAACACAGTAAGATAATATAGTATGTGGACAGTTGGCTACCGCGACCGCGTCGCGCCGCGTGCTCGACGCCACGTGACGCGTTCGACATGATCTGACTAGGCGAATAAAATTAGTCGATCCCCGTACGGGGGACGGTAAAGCGTAATTACAACTAGACACCTAAGGCTTCGATCCTAAACTCGCGTCATCGACGATCGGGCGACATGCCGACCGATCGATAAATACTATTTATACTATCCAAATCGAAGATTTTACGCTAACCATAAAAAATTTGCACCTCAGGAATGACCGAGGCGACATTTCCGAGCGACCGCGACCGAAACGAAATTAGGACCGAAACCCGATCGACACGGACAAATGCATCTGTACAGATCTCCCGGCGCCTTAGATGGACTCCCCGCCGAGCAGGTCGGGCGGCAGGAAGGAGTTGAGCGAGGAGGGCGTGGCGCGCTGGTCGTGCGAGTCGGGCCACAGCGCCGCGAACCCTCCCCAGCCGTCCTTGTTGCCGCCGCGCCAGGCGCCGCCGCCGCCCGAGCCCAGGTGCTGCAGGATCATCTGCACCTCCGACTCGGCCGGCGACTCGGCGAAGATCGTCGTGTTGCTCAGCACGCAATTGTTCAGAGCCATTTGGGCCTGCGGATACGCAACACTCGGTCATCACAGCCCACAAACCAACGATACCTTTGCGACCTACATATATAAACCTAGTAGACACTGACCTTAGCAGCCTCCTCGCGCGTCGAGTAGCGGGCGAGGGCGAGACCCTGGTTCAAATACAGGTGGAAGTTCTGGAGGGGACCATGCTGGACGCAGAGCGTCTTCAGGGTGGACCCGTCGATCTGTTGAGTACATACTGCGTTACAATTTGACTGAAGAGTCGGAACATCATTAGGTAACAAGATGCGCCTGTCAATCCACCACGAATGTGAAACATCATGTTCACGTACACATATTTGAGTGGGATGGTACCTGAGCAGTGAGGTTCTTGAGCAGCAGCCAGGTGGAGGCCTGCCAGGAGAGCACGGCGCGCGGCTGGTGGTGCTGCGGCCACGCCTTGTTGAGTCCGGGCGGCGCGGGGCGGGGCTTGCTGCCCCAAGCGTCCTTGGCGGCGCCCGGGGCCCCGGCGGGCGGCGCGTAGCTCCACGTGGACGACGACAGCGAGCGCTCGCCGCCCGGCGGGGACGTCTTGCCGCCCAGCATGTCGGCGTCCTTGATCACCGCCAGCGACAGCGGGGACCGCACCACCGACCCGGGGGTCATGTTGGGATCGTCTTCTACGTTCTTCATTTGGTTGCCCTGTATTCAAAGTGTTCGTTGTATCAATCTGCCCTCATCTTGCTAAGTTTTGTCAGCCTAAAGTAGTGCAGTAATAGAAAGGTCGACCCAAAGAGGGATACGAAGACCTTTTTCACCACGTTGGGTAGGCAGGTATCCGCAGAGCGGACAGCCTCGCATCAGTAACTCTACTGCCAACCACCGACCTGGGGTATGTGAACTGGTAGATTAGAAGGATGACCGTCTATGGAAAAGTAGCCCGTAAAACCTTGTCGTTATTCACCAAGCTCAGCCGCATGCAGGTTTCCGACAGCAAAATAATGAGATGTAATGAATGTCTTCATTAGTTGTAACTCTTCAGATTTCGTCTTACCTTCCAGGGCTTGCCAGGTTCAAACTCTGGCACCAAGTCGTAGACTGGCTGATGCGAGGGGTGGGATGGCCAGGCATCCTTGCCGTCAGCCACATCATTGCCGCTGTCGCCCCAGCCTTCAGAGGCGCGGCCCACTCCCCAAGTACTACAATCGTAATACAATTTGAATATGATGAACAATGACTAACATAGTTTGATATATGAAGAAGTACTTATGCAACAAATAAGGGAGAGGGATTAATTTTACATTAGCAATAATGCCCAGTGCACATTAGCAAATGATTGGCTTTGACTTGATTTTGTTTAGCACAGTCTATTGTTTAACAACTTAAATAATCTCAAAAGCCTACAATTTCTAACGTTGTTAAAGCAAGAATGGTAAAATTCTATTTTTCGCAAGAATTATTTGTATAAACGTACGAGTCTGGTTGCAGGCCAAGTTGATTGAGCTGTGGGCTCGTTGTGGACTTGGCAGTGCCGGGGGCGCGGCTGAACTCGGAGCCTTCGCCATCCTTGTCGAGAGAAGGAAGCTTCCATTGGTTCAGGCGCGACTGTTGGTTACCGCTGCTACCGCCGTAACCCTGAGTTTCAAGAACAACATTAGTACAACTGCCTCGTTAGCCTAGTGGTCCTAAGCGCGACTGCTACGCTAGAGGTCCTGGGTTTGATTCCCAGGTCGAGCACAAAGTGTTATTGGGTTTTTCTACGAAATTCTCAGTAGCAGCTCAAAGTTTGGATTTGTGCTTGGTTAATGGCAATAGGGTCGCCCCCTATTACATGGGAACTAAATATACCGGCGAACTGTGGGTGTACACTGGTATACCTCTGACTAACCCTTCGGGGAATACAGGCGTGATGGTATATAACATTAGTACAATGCGTCACCTCCTTAGTTACCCGTCGTGCACAACCACCTACACCATCCAAGACCTAAACGAGGCCAATAATAGGTCTGTATTGGGTGCTCGATATTGGTTGGACAAAACTTAATGAGTCAATCAACACGAAAAAAAGAAGTACAATAATAAGTTTGACAAATTAACTTTAGGTTTTTAAAAGAATGGACTTGCTTTATTTGGTTTATATTTATTTTTAATTGTGTTTTTTTTCTGTTTTGGTAAAAACAGTGTACAATACAAGATGGTGGATGGTACGGTGCAAGAATAATATCTAAGTATTATGAAGAAACTGTCGGGAAGGCAAGCGACAAAAAGACTATTTTATAAATGTCGCCGTATGGACGGTTGGTAACAAACTACTAGATGGAGTAATATGAACTTGTTATGTATTTATTTGTGTATAAGGACAGCCTCCTGCCTGAAAAGACGAAGTTTAATCTGAAACATGCATAACTTTTTTTATATAGCAGTTCTGACATACCCCTTGAGTATCTTTCGGAATAGACATATCACTGAAGTTGTTCTGCAACTGGGCAATAGGATCATGACCTTGCTTGAACAAATCTGAGCTGCCAGCTTGTTGCTTCATGTACAGAGCTTGCTGCGCCGTTATTTGGTTCTAAACAATAAAATAAAACACATTAATCATATGACGATGCAATAAAATATAGATTAAGAATAGTTTGTTAGGTTGGCAACAACTGCAGCTAACCTAATGTTTGTAGTTTCGTTCGAAATTTCGATTATAAACTAAAATGGCGCCTCAGACTAACTACGCCCAATTCGCACAAGACGACGCAGTATCCAAGCAAACCTACATAAAAGCTCGCAAAAATAAAATTGTTATAAATTAGTAAGTCAACTTACTTGTAGAGCCGTAATCTGCTGCTTAGCCTTAGTTATTTGCACAGAGTACTGAAGCGCGAGGGATGAGTGACCCTTGGTCATCGCAAGTGAATTCTGTTGCAACAATTGTTGGAGTACTTTGATCTGAAAGAGAAGACCTTTCTGTATAATCTCATTGGGTACCATATAACCTCAAACTTATTAATACTACATTCATTATGTAAAATTTTTAAGTACCAAATTCGAAGATTGAAGTAAAAAAAAAAACATTAAGTTCCAAATTCGAAGATTCAAATAAAAAAGAATGTTAAGTTCCAAATTCGAAGATTGAAGTAAAAAAAACTTTTAGAAATGTTACCTGCTGCAGCAGCTGGTTCAAAAGCACAAGGGTTTGCGGAGCCAGAGGCTGGTTCAATATCTGATGGTTGAGGTATCCCGCAGACACCGCCATTTGTATCTGCTGCACGAGCATGCGCAGTTGTGCCGCACTCGGTTGTCCGCCATTGCCCGTACCGCTATATTTTTTCATTTTATTACAACAATGTTTATTCTTAGAAGTTCATGACTCACTGTTTACTAACACAAGTCACATCCTTATGTAATTTTTATTTGTAAACACCATAAGTTGAGAAAATAGAGTTAAAAATAAACATTTTCCTCCAACAATGTTTACATTTTAGTGACATAAATAATAACATGCTTTCAAAGTCACCTCTGGATTGCAAGGTCCTGAACTAGGGAGATGCAAGTGATATTTATGTAATTACTGCGTCGCGTGTATTACTGAGTTATTTTGTATACCATACCTGTTCGGGTTATATGACTGATGGTGCTGCTGCGTGGGCGGCGGCGGCTGGTTGAGGATCTTCTGCACGACGGCGGGTGACACCGCAGGCACAGACGGCGGCGGCTGGAAGGGCCCGCCGTGGTGGCCGCCGAAGTGATCGTCGCGTCGCCAGCCATCCCCGCGCGCGCTCGCCAGCATCTCCAACGCCTCTTCTGCGTTCATGTCGCGACTGCGCAGTGCTGCCTCCGCCTCCTCCTTCTTGAAACCCATTTCGACGAGGAACCTACGATGTTAAATAAACATTAACATTTGATCATAACTAATGAAATAAGAAGTCAATTGCATCAGTTTTGTATTCACCTGAACTGCTTGCTGTTCCACACCATCTCCTTAGGTAGCTGCTTGCCCAGCGGCCCGCCTTGCGGCGGTTTTGGCCCGCCCCATTCACCGATATCATCAGGCCAGGCTGTTCCGGGACCAGCGGGTTTAGGTTTGGGCACAGGCCACAAGGCCGGACCGGACGCGTCGGGCCAAGCTGGCGCGTCGCGTTCGGGCCAGGCTGGAGTGTGCGGCTCTTCCCAGGAACCATTGCGTTGACCGTGCGCGCCCCATACGGCGTCTGGTTTGGTTGGGGTCGGAGGCATACGTTGGGGGCCGGGCGGGCCTTGCGGTCCGCGAGCTGCCATGCCACCCATTCCACGCTGTGCCCACAGCGAGGTACCGTCGTCGAAGCCCCCAGGAGCGCGTCTTGCCGCCGGTGGGGATGGTTCCTCCCATCCTGATCCCTTGATGGGGTCCTTCGGCCCCTGTGCGCCCCACTGGTTGACGCCACCGGGCATCATTTTGTTCGGACCAGCCGTATGTTGATGATGCTGGCTCCACATATCTCCGTTGAGGCGGCCAGAAATCCCTCCACGCAGGTCGTGGCGTGGATCAGCGCTTTGCTGTCGCGGGTCGCTAGAGCGGTGCGGGTCAATGCGCGGATCGACGGGTCGGTGAGGTTCTCCCCACGCGTTCCAGTCGTCCTTCTTGGGAACACCCCACTGCTGCGCATGTTGCGGAGGGCCTGCGGGCCACTGCTGTGGCGGCGGTGGACCAGTCCATACGTTAGCGGAGTCCGCGGCATCATCGTCCTCTCCCCATGTGCCACCGATATTAGTGGTGGGTGTGTGGCCCCACGGAGTCTTGGCTGCAGGCTGCGGCGGTGGTTGACCACCATTTCGTAGGTTAGCCTCCCATAGGTCGGTTCCAAGGAATGCGCCATTGTTGATATTCGGTTTCCAGGCTGGTGGACCCCCAGCAGGCTGGGTTTCCACCTTACCTGGACCGGGCTCAGGAGAGCCAGGTACATCCCAATTGGTGTCTTGATTTACATGTTGCTAAAAAAATATAAACTCTTAGAAGACAGTTCTTTGATGAAAAATATTTGTTTTGAAATTAAGATAGGTGAAAAACTTACGCCTCCCCAGCCATCTTGACTAAACAAAGCTTCCCTCATTGAATTGAGTTGCTCAATCTTAGCAGAGGAAGTACTGTTGGCGTTGTTGCCATTGTTTCCATTGGCCGAGGTGGGCCCATTCGAATTCGGAGTTGAATTGGGAGGATTAGTACCGCCATTGTTCCCGTTACCCGAATTGTTCGTACCTACGTAAGTGAAAGATAGTAAAATCAATACAAATTTCAATAAAAATACACATTTTGTTATGCATTTTATATTTATTGTCAACTAACCGTTGCTCGTAGGTGCACCATTGTTGTTAGGTTGCGTATTTGGCATGTTTGGTGGGGAACTTTGCCAATTCTGTGCAGACGCGCCACTGGTTGGAGGCATTTGGTTACCATTCCCCTTGTTGCTATTCACTGCAAGAAACAGTCCTAACCATAAGCACCTCGACGACATTCGAACATCATAATGTTAGTCGTAATTTCTAATCACTGTAATTATCATTTGCCAACAATAGAAGCAAATTTTATTTTGATGACTTCATCAAAGGAGTGACGATTTTAAAACAACTTACTGTCTGCTTGAGAAGTGGGCGGGCGCTGAGCCGTGTTATTCCATTGTTGAGTATTGTTTGTCCCATTATTTGTTTGGCCACTGGAATTACCGCCCCAATTCCCAGCTGGCAAAGAAAAAGATCTATTTTTACTCTCTTATCACCGACGAAGATCAAAATATAGGTCTAATGTCGGCCACGCGCGTTACTGCCAAATATTTGAGAGTCGATCAAAAACTAACTAGCACTCCACTGTATCTGATTGAGTTGTTAGTAAGAGAGCAATGAGAGGTACTTACTGTTGTTGGAGGCGGGTGGGCTGCCCCAGCCGGTGGCAGCGTTGAGCGAGCTCTCGCCTCCTCCACACAGTCGCAGACGCCGCGGGACGCCCCAACTGTCAACTTCTTGCGTTTTCATTTCCTTGATTATTCGATCCTCGTTTTTCGTGAGTTCCAACATAGCGTCGAAGGTGAGATCACCGTTCGCGAACATTCGCAAAGCCGTCTTATTGGCGGGTTTATCGTAACCAACTTCCAATTCATTATTGTCATGGTATGTCTTCACAGACTTGTCTTCATTAGTAATGATTCGAGTTTTCGTTTTGGATATCATATTATGAGCAGACTTGTCGTTTAGTAGTTGCGTATCGCAAGGCTCATCTCGTATAATACAAACTGAGGATTTAAAAGCGTAATCAGACTTGTTCATATGCTCCGGCGCTCCGAACGCCATCTTATAGTTTAAGTTAAAGCTACTGAAATATGGGTCACTGTATGAGATACCCTGGACTGTTATGGCGTTAATCGTTAAAGGAATGCAGTAGTTAGGCGTATCGCCAATCATTTGGTTTTGTTGGACACTATCAACAAATTCTACATTATAAATATTTAAATCTACCATCTTTACTCTAGCTTCATGACTTTCATTCTTCTCGACTCGCTTAAAAGCACCAAAATTATTTGTGTTCACCACCAACATCAAGGTGGAGTAATTACATTGCATTGGTTCGGTAACAGTATTAATATTGGAGTAACAATTATCCTTAATTAGATGTCGAACACATAATATTACAGAAACATTAGACATCAGACAATTATTATAAATAGAATAATTTTCTACAGTTTTCACCTAACATTATACTTATTTTCACAGATAGCATATTGTTTCAATTAAAGACTAAGTAACAATGGTTCGTAGTGATGCAGTCAATAAAGCAGGTAGCAGTGTTTAGTGCCTCTATGGCAGAGGACAAGGTGAGATCACCGCTGGAAGCTGCTGCGGACTCGCCTCCTAGCCCCGATTGGCCCAGCCCTATAAAGTACACAACATTGTATCAGCATACAGCCAACTTGTGTCTCATATAAATAATAATGCAAATAAAGGGATAAGCAAAATCAAATTTCCATAAGCTTTAAACTCTACAATGAAAGCTTGAATCAAAATCCAATTCCAGACTATGTATGTATTTAAAACAAAGACTAATAAGAAACATTCCCATTCTCTTAGTAACAATTTTTGCATCACTGACTAAATTGTACTGCTCTTAATTACTCTAACTTGTATTAAATTGTTTATTTATTAAAATGTACATTACAAGATATCTAAATCTTGTCCAAATATGTTCCATGAGTGTTATAATACTAGGTGAAAATTATATTTCTTATTTAGTCCGAGTAGAAAAATTCAAAAGATTTGTTACAATGTAAGTATCACAAGTGCTCGATAAAATGTTAGTGATTCTATAGTAACTGTTGATGATCTAAAGCACAATAACATATTTTGTGCTATCATTCTTTTTGTTAGTTTGACTTGCAAGAATTCATCCCTTAAGTGTTATAGGAGGAGCTATAATTTGCACAGTGATTAAAAATAAGCATGTTCTTGATCATAATTTGCTTACCTTTTAGGACGGACGAGAGGCTGAGCTGTATATCACAGATAATGCGGGCTCGGCAGATCCTTTAGAGCAGCTTTGCAGTCAGCTCGTAACGTTTCAGATTATCTGTAGGACAAAAGAATTCATATTTCACATTTATTGGCACAATCAGCATAAACAATCAATAAAAATCAATACGTGGGTCATAACAAAGTACTTTTTTTTTAGGTTATCTCAAGGATTAAAAAAAGGTCAATTGGATCAGCGCATACATAGCATAGGTAGATACTGTACATTACAAGAAATGGCAACATCAATATTAGACATTCCCTACTTAGATTTGCGTCGCAATGATACGATAAAGGCAATCTGTATCTGTAGAACAAAAATCATGATGGTGTTTCACAATATACGCCATTCCAAAATGTATACATGTATACGATGTAATACGACGCAAGTCTTGTACTTACGGTCGCACCGAAATTATAAAGAACGAAACGTTAAAGTATCACAATTCCCATTTAAATTTTCACATTCCTATAAAAAACCAATATTCTTTTCTTACATTATATACTTATATATTTGTGTGTTTCGGCCTTGAGACTCGACGACTCGATGTTGAATATCTACAGTCGTATACATGTATCTATCTATGCTATATCATCCACGGTACCTATCTATATCTAGAGTGAAAGTTAGCACGACCCATATCATAGGAATAAAGCAAATATTTTGGAAACAAATTAGTACTCCACATGCACAAACACTTGATTGACATGAATATTACAAAACTTCCTTTTAAATCGCACTATAATCAGGTAAAAATACAAAAAATCTTACGTGACACGACCGAGCACAACGGTGTTATATTACTAGAAGGAATGAGACAGAAAATTAAACATGTCGCTGACATCCCGTTTGTTGGAGGGAGAACAAACATACGCCTGAGAAAGCGATGCCATAAATGCTCAGAGCGATCAACGACGACATAAAGAACTATTTCTATAAACTAGCTTATTTTAGCACTTACCTCTGTTTTGTAGTGTTGTTGGCACATAACTTAAAGATTTATACAAAATCACAATCCCAAACCCCCGAGAACACGGCTTCGACGGCTGGATGGAATGATTTCGTCGTCGGGGTTCGCACGAAGAGCTATGCAATGCTACTAATACAAGATGTACCTAAGCGTCGCTAGGACAACTCAAAGTTGCCTGGTTTTTATCATGGCCGTGTAATAGTAATTTACTATACATACGTATAAGTATAGCATTCAATATCAGGGTATTATCTATAGTATAGTATCTATAAATATGTACCTATAATAATACCGTACGAATACATAGGTACCTATTTTTATACTGAGTGTATCTTTATAAAGCTATAGAAGACATCCAATTGACTATGGATGCCCGTGTAAAACTAAGGTACAGCTATGGTTAATTTGTTATTTAGAAATGGGTACCTACATTGGAAGCACCAAAGCTTTTCTTATGATATCTAGTAGATTACCTACCTACTTTTAACCAAAAGCATAACCTATTATAGTATGTAATTACCTACCTACCTACAAAGCGTCTCAGATCAACTAAGATTCTCGTGGTTAAGAATTTAAGAATTGAGTGATTGCCAATATGAAGCATGCGACTCACGAGTCCCACCACAACGAATTAGAAATATTTAGTGAAGTGTTATTCGTGATAGGTATCCTGAATAGCATTATAAAAAAATTTAATGAGCTACTAGCACCTAGCATCTATGTAGTAGGTAGTAGGTAGGTACCTAATTTATTTGTATGTAAAATTTACGTTCCATTTCACAAATTGTTTGTTAGAAAACGTTTGCACATGGGTATTGTGATCAATTCCAATGGGTACAAATAATGTATTTTTCCGTTGAAATAAAGGCTTTGTTTTAAACTTCATTAAAGCTGCATGGTAACTTAAAAACGCAATACAATAACAAAAGTTAAAATTTATTGAGGATCTATTACTTCCTAAAGGGAATCCTTCATGGTAGCCCGCGCAATTCAAAATTTCTTAAGTTGTTTTGTAAAATGTACCGCTTTTTTAAGTAATATATTGGTTTAAACTCATTATGAGGCAATTATGATAATAATATTGATTAAAATATCATAGTTTCAAATGTCAGTAAAGCCTCTGAAATTTCATTTGCTGGAAATAAGAGAACTATTCGAAAAAAGTATGACGAATTCGGGTGAAAGGAAAGTCGATGTGCAAATAGTTACCATTTGAAAACATGATTCTAAAGTACTAAAACAGCGTAGAAATCATATTTTACTAAAAAATCAATTGCCCCATGCATTTTGACTTTGTATTAAACAATTTGTGTCATGTAAGCATCTTGTATTGGATGCTTGTCAATGTTTCTTCCGCTCCATAATCTATAATAATTGCAAGATAAATATGCTGGCATTTGAAAGACAGGAGCTATTAAACGGGCTCCAATGTGTAAATGCGTGAAATGCTTGACACAAGTCGTGAAAGTTTCGAAACCGACACTCGGCCGACGACAAACTTGTCCAAGGTCACGCAAACCGAGCCAAGCATCCCCGAACACACCCCCATTTCTTTGTGTTTAAGGACGCTTGTCATTGCTTGGTAAATGTGTACGCCCACGCATCCACTTTCGTAGAAGGTATCTTGTAACGTGAAACGAAACGTGCTTATCTTATGGAAAAAAGGGCGCCACTGTCGCACTTAAGTGACTTTGCTTTTGCCTATTTTCATTAACACTAGGCGACCAAATATTTGAAGCCAAGCTTTGTTTGGTACTTTGGTTGTATTAAGAAAACTCTCTATGGGGGTGAAAATGGGAATTCCGTTTGTGAGCCTGCAATAAATGCTCTAAAGCCGGCTTTTCACTGCGGGATGTAATATATATTACATCCTGGAATATATATTACATCCCGCAGTTGCTGTTCACACTGAAAGATATATATTTGGTTCAAACAGTTCTACAGTCTGCACCGTTCCGTTCAAAGTGAAGGCGAGGCAGGGGGGGTGCGTTGTCCGGGACGTGAGGTAAAATATATATCTCCTCTTTATCGCCCATTCGGTCGAAAAAATATTTATAGTTTGGGATATAATATATATTACAGCTTAGTGTAAAGAGGTTTCTTAAATAGTATGATGAGCGATATTAAATTATATCTCGTGATGTAATATATATTACATTACATCCCGCAGTGAAAAGCCGGCTTAAGGACTGCAAATGCGGTAATATTTTTAAGCTAGGTAACTCTGAATGCATAATAAATAACAGGAGTCATTATAAAACAATCAAAATTATAAAATAGCTGTACTGCAAGTGCAACCCCCTTTCGACTTAAGAGAGTATTTGGTGGGCATTTTTTCCTGACTAAAGCAAGACCAGGTTTTTTTTCACATAACGGTTGATAATAGTCTTTTTCTAAATTTAAAGCAGCATATTACGATACTACATACATCAGACATCTGCCAGTGAAAGTCCTATAAAAACAGGTCCAGTAGTAATAGGAGATGGGCCGGAACATTTTAATAATTGTTTTTTTGTGTCGTATGAACTTTTATATTAAAAAGTAAAAAGCTATTATTTATACTACAGATTTCTTCCAATCATTTTGCCCTTTTTCCGAGTGGATATGTATTTCCGTATGATAATACGTGTGATATTGATATCCTTTTTGTTCCCAACTCCCACCAGTCTTGTTAGATCTTGGAATCATTCTCTCTTGAAATGTCGAAACGTACCCTCCTCCGAGCTCCGTGAGACCGATGCGTTATTTCTAAATTATAATATGCAAAACTGCAATTAATTATTGCTATATGCCTGTTGTGGTCAGTTGTAACGCACGTGCTCTAGGTCATTGATCTTATTGATCTGATGACGGCATAGTTTTCGGTGAACAAAAAATTATAAACATGACATATTTACATATTTCATAATTATCTAGTAATTTCGTAAGACACTGGGCCAAACAGGGCCAACTAAACTTACTGCACCATTCAAAGCTACGATCCTTACAGTCAGACCTTAAACCCAGACACTCCAGGTGTGTCTTGGGAACAAGGAAAGAAGAGAGAAAAGGAAACATCGAGACTACGTGGCCAAGTTACTGGTTTTGGTGCACGTCATGCTATTCGTCATACCCACCAGCCCACCACTCCGTTTTTTGACAGTTTTTTTGCGCGAGTCATAGAATCAGCAAGATGAGCAGCTCAAGTATGTAGGGCTTTGTGTAACCATCTAGACCAGTCTAGAGCAAAGGGGCAATGCGGGATTGCGCGAGGAGCCGTGCGAGGCGTATAGTGTAGCTGCCGACTGCCGGGTATAATTGTAAATTGGGTAGATGACACCACTAATCAATTGACGTACTTTTTATGAGCTGTCAAAACGCAATTCCCCATAGATTTTGTATGACAATACTCAACTATGACGTCACTTTTTTGTCAACTCAATTCAGTAACTATTTATTGATTTCAAAGCAACTAAAAATTGATGATAATAGTTATTCAAAAATGTATCGGGTTTTCAGGGCTAAAATAAAGTGTTTTTTTAGTGAAGTTGTGTCTTGGAATTATTTGTTAGTGGTGTCATCTACCCAATTTATGTCAAAAATGAGAACTGTCAAATAGTCAAATGTCAAACTGACAACATCAAAAGTTATTGTCAATTCGTCGATAATTGCATTTTTACTGCCTTTTGTGTTCATTCGTTACGTTATTATTTATCAATTTTGCTATAATTTTTACATTGATTAGAGATAATTTGTTCATTGCTGTGTCAGATATCCGGCAGCAATGTCGTGTAAGAACAAAATACAATGCCTCGTCGCTTTTGGGGTATAAGAAGATTGATAAGAATGCCTATAACAGAGGCAGGGGACCAATATTCAGTATGGGTAAGAGTTCAAATATTTTTAACACTTAATATAACAGAACTATAAATATGTTTTGATAATGTGAGGTTTTGCACTTGGGTAGCAACAGAATAAATGCAATATTGACGCGACTGTAAAAAGTGTGGTAGAGCTTTTGTTCTGTATTGTTTATCTCGCGTACTATACCGTTACAAGCTGCCTCTTATTTACTTTAGATTGTCCGTAACTGTATGATAATTAACTGAACATCAAACGGTTTAGCAACACACCATTATTAAAAAAAAAAACTAGTAAAACCTTTGTAATTTTTAAAATAAATTATTAAACTGTTTAATTTTTATTTACTAAACTGTACTTTTATGTTTCTAGGTGGGCTTAATCTACATATTCAACTTGATTGTTGGGACTGGAGCCCTAACACTGCCTGCGGCATTTGCACGTGCAGGATGGGGTCTCAGCACCATATCCCTCACGTTCCTTGCGTTCATGAGTTTCTTGAACGCAACTTATGTCATCGAAACTATGGCTTGTGCTAACGCTGTGTATAAGTGGAAGAGGCTGCAGACTATAAAGAGGGAGAGTGTAAGTATTACCACCTTCTTGGTCACCGAACAGTCATAGACAACGGAACTTTTTTAGTGTGTCATTTAGTGACTATGAAGTTATTTAGAATCAAAGTTAACAGAAACAAAATGAATAACAAAGTTTAAGTTGTTTATGAAGTTATCTTTTATTTAGACTTGTTATCTATGCACTTGCCCTGTTATATCTTTACCACCCTTGGTTGTCTGGCAAAGAATGCCTAAGGAGTTAAGTTGGCCTTTGTACCTTAGTCCATAAAGCTGAAATAAAAAAAAACTAATTAATTTTTGATTATCTTGTATTATTCGAAAATAATATTATTTTTTATTATTTATTTATTTAAACTTTATGCAACAAAAGGTTTATAGGCAGATTAAATGTGCTAGGCTTTCTCTACCATTCAACCAAAATGAACCATGATAAAGATATTTTTATATTATTTTGTCACACATTTAAACATAATAATTTTCTGTAGAATCAACTTTCACTCACTATGAGTTATTCTAATGTCTATGGTCTATTTATTGCTGCAATGCTGTTACGAGCAAAACAAATGACTAATTAAATGTTTACTTTTAGAATAATTGTTAACGTTAGCATGGTATTACTGAATAATAATAATATTTAAATAATAATAACACCAGCCTATTACCGCCCCACTGCAGGGCAAAGGCCTCTTCTCATACAGAGAAGGTAGTACGAGTATTAATCACCATGATTGCTCAAGCAGATTGGTGTTTCCAGACTTTTATTGATTATAAATTCCAGGTTTCTTCACAGTGAAATGTCTATAATAAAGCACATATAAATAGTAAATTAATATTAAAGAAAAGTAATAATATTATTAAACTGTCTGATCATTTTAACTTGTCTCTGGGATGGCAATGCATTTGCGAGGCCTTTGGTAGTGCAGATGTCTATAGGTAGCAATGACCACTTCACATCAAGTGGACCGTGGGCTTGCTTGCCAGCCAATGGCTTTAAAATAGAAAATTATTTGTGGAGATATTTATAATTAATCTGGTTTTAATTTAAATGAGGAAATAAAAAAAAAAACCTTGATTTATAATGCTTAGTATAATAAACAAGTTTTATCTTAACAAGTGTGAAGAAAAATTAAGTTATGTGTAAACTAATCAGGCAGAATTTGAAACGCTGATTGTTATTGGATATCAAAGTGATTCCTATAACTATAGGCATTATGTATTGAACTGTATGGGAACAGGACACATTCCTATTTATCAGCCCTACGGCCTATTTATAGGGACCGCCCCCGCGTCGTACGCAAAATACGCGCCGTGACGTGAAGTTGTGGACATGTACAACTAGCGAACTGCCCGCGACTTCGTCCGCATGACTTAATTCATCCGCCTTACGTTACCTCTTTGGTTACTGCTCCGCTCCCGTGTGTCGTAGCGTGATTTTATTTAGCCCAGGACACTCACAAATAACGTGGCTTTCTATGGGTAAAAGACTTTTCAAAATTGATTCAGTAGATCCAGATATTACCCCCTACAACCTCACAAACCTCTTTATAATATTGGTGTAGATACAGGGATCGCCCCTACAATGTATAATTTAGCAAGATGAGAGTTGACCGATCAAAATTGGGCTGGGTGCAGTGCCCATAGACAGTTGCTTACTTTGTCTCTATGTTATCTATGTTTACTCAAAGAATGCCTTGCATTGTACAGTTACACATGCTCAAATCAATCAGATCACGGGAAACTCACGTGCCTTTGATTTTCGCGTGCTCCGATTGGTTTGAGCATGCTAGTAATGAGCATGTGTAACTGTACTGTATTCCGGTCATCTTTCTAATTTAAAATATCTAGATCCCTAGTTTCCACAACTAAACCATACCACAATCTACAGATCCAAGACCACGAATCAGACGATGATCCTTCAACATCAATGAACCATGGGGACCTCGAGGAGCCCCTGGTGTGTGCTGACACCATCCCCTCCCGGTACTACAGCCTCGACCGCCGCGTGGAGTTGGGAGAGATGGCCAACCTGTTCTTCAACAAGATCGGCAGGACTGCTTTCTACTGCACCTTGTGTATTTACTTGTACGGAGACTTGTCCATCTACTCGGCAGCTGTTGCGAAGTCCATTATGGATGTAGTGTGGTAAGAATTGATTTTAATTATTTTATTTTATTAAGTAGGTACTTTTTTTGCCCATTGTGGAACGGAGAAGGTGTATGCGATTAGTGTAGGGTGGTTTGTGCGACATTTATCTCCAAAACGGTTTGACCTATTTTTTAACCCCCGACGCAAAAAGAGGGGTGTTATAAGTTTCACGTGTCTGTCTGTCTGTCTGTCTGTCTGTCTGTCTGTCTGTCTGTCTGTCTGTCTGTCTGTCTGTCTGTCTGTCTGTCTGTCTGTGGCATCATAGCTCCCGAACGGATGAAGCGATTTCAATTTAGTTTTTTTTGTATGAAAGGTGACTTACGTACGAGTGTTCTTAGACATGTTTGATGAAAATCGGTTGAGCCGTTTAAAAGTTATGGGTGTGAAAGTGGGGAAGAAAAATTAAAAATGATTTGTCATGTGGGTTATTAAATTATTAGGAATCTATGTACTTACAGCTTAACAAAATCAACATTAAATAAGTATGTACCTATAAAAAGTATAAAATAAAAATTAAATTAAAAATTTAAAAAACCCCCGACACAAAATCCTAAGTTCCCTTTAAAAAGTAAAAAAATAAAATACGTCGCGTTGGGGGACCGCTTGGGACGGTCGTACCCTAAATGCAACATCGCCATCGGTCCCCCAACGCGACGTATTTTATTTTTTTACTTTTTAAAGGGAACTTAGGATTTTGTGTCGGGGGTTTTTTTTATTGTCTTTTATCATCATCGTATATTACTTTAGACTAGAATTAGCCTTTTCATGAGCTTTTTATCTTGTCTTATATTCATGGGCTTGATTACTTTGGTGCATTGGCTAGGCCGCTGAGTCGCTGAGCTATTGACATGCTACTTTTCAAAACGAAAAAATGTAAGTGACATCTTTTATTCAAGGGTGATGTTAGTTAATGTAAGAAATTCGATGCTGTCACCTTTATCATTGAGACAAAGACAATCAAAAGTGGGTGTAATTATTCATAAACACCCACTTCATTGTCGCGTGGCATGTTTGGATTCCAGAAGGCATCTCATCTTATAATGCTCATGATTATAAAAGTATACTAGATTCTGCCCGCGACTTCGTCTGTGTGGATATTTTCATTCGCGTTATGTTTCGTCTTTTGTTACTGCTCCGCTCACGTGTGTAGCCTGTTACCTCTTGAAAAAAATATGGGAACTAAACATACCGGCAAACTGTGGGTGTAAAATGGTACACCTCTGCCCCAACTCTTTGGGGAATACGGGCGTGATTTGATTTGATTGGATTGTTGATTGATGGTTTGATTATTGATTGATGAATAAATGGTTAAAACCAGTCCCGTAGTTTCGTAGCTCATTCGGTACAAACAAACAATAAAATCTTTCCTCTTCATAATATTTATACTATAGGTCCCCATCTATGTTCCTTCATGTGCCCTTTGCGTTCCGGGGGCGCGGTATCTCTTTCGAACAACCCGCAACCCCGGCAGGCATGGCCCTTAATGGCCCCTCCGAATGTTTGCTGACATCTCTTTGAGGCTATTATAGGTCCTTGACCAATATGATCATTCGGTAAATAATGGACAAACAAACAGAGAATAAAATAGTGGGTACACGCGCTAAATGAAGCGTGTAATCGATCGCATTGTGCAACTGCTAGTGATCGGTAATCATTCACTAGATTTTACTATATCAACGTAAATAGCAATAATACATAGATAGGAAGATTTGAGATTTGTTGGTAGATTCTAAGATGGTACAAAGTTTAAAGTATCTGAAATAACATTACTGTAGAAAAATTTAACAGGAGTTAAAAATGTTTTTTTTTAAAAGAATCCCTTACGTCCCTAATGAGAGTAGTTTGTGGTATGGGCATTTCTGCCTACCCACATAAGAAAAATGTGATAGTTTAAATGTTTGTAGTGTTCATCCAAAAAGGCACATTTAATAATAATATAACGTTAAAAGTTCAAATTAAACACTGATATGAGAGAAATTATAATAATGTCTATATTAGATGATGCATATTAATGTTAACACCCACATGGCCCGGTCATTTAGGTTGTGTTCACACCAAACGTACGCGCCGTCCAATCAGCAGTTGGTCAGTGGCTGACTGTGATTGTGCATACATTTTTAACCGACTTCAAAAAAGGAGGAGGTTCTCAATTCGACTGTATGTTTTTTTTTTCGTATGTTTGTTACGCGGCAATTCCGCCAATTATGAATTGATATTGATGATTCATTTTTGTTTGGTAGGTTGTTCAAATTAATTTATTTGTCCGAATATGCTACATTATATGGTCTTAAATTAGATAAATGGTCTCATCACATGCTGCCACATAGGGCGCGCAAATATTAGGTACATAAATAAAATTATTGCAAGACAAAATAGATTAGTATTGACATAACCTACCGAACAAAAAAAGAATGATTAATTATTCATAAGTGGTCCCATATAAATTATATGACAATCGGGTAGCTTGGTTTATAAGCGTAAATAGCTTGTATTCAGTAGAATTGATAATAATTTCAATTAAGTATCTACTGGTTTTATTATTATCATCAATATCATTGCAATAACGTTACTATAACATCATTATTCCTATAAATGATAGTTTATTGAACATTGCAGTATATTAACATAGCTGTTAACATACAATACATAATTAATACAGTTCAGAATGTTTGGCCAGGTGTAATGTTTTGTTTAATTGATGCAGTATACAACAAAAATAGGTCTTTATATATTTCATCGGATAGCAAACTGGCCGACTACGCATAGAGATATCTGCAATACCAGAGGCCTTTCAAATGCATAGAAATCTTAGAGACAAAGTTGAAATATCTTATGTGCCTGTAATTACACTGTTACCCATACCCTTCAAACTGAAACACAGCAATACTGCTTGTTGATAGATATAGTAGTAGTAGTACATCTCCGGTTGACTGTTAAATAATGCCCAAAGTATTAACTCCGCGCCATTGTACTTTTTGTTGGATAAAGTTTAAATCTCCAAGTTGCTACTGAGAATTTCGTAGAAAAATCCAACAACACATTTTGCTCGACCTGCGAATCGAACCCAAGACCGTACTTCCCCGGACGAGCTCCTTCACAAAGAGCTCTACTACTACCAAACACAAAAACTAATTACAAATTTATAGCATGTAATGTTTGAAATAGCGGGACAGATAAGTCGGAAGTATGTTTGTGTCCTCATGCGTGTGTTATGCAGCTATAAATATTTATTGCACACCGATTGGCCGTTCAAACAATAATAAAGATGAGCGTTTATCAAGTTCAGTTAATAACCAGTGCAGTAATTTTATCTTTCTACCAAGAAAACTACTCTACTACAAAATATTGTTTTGATTTTTGTGGCAGAATAGTAATTGTTATTTGAGTTGATACTTGATACTTAGTAATATTTAGCCAAAGTCCCTTCTATATACAGTAGAACCTCAATTATACGCTAACTTAGTTTATCCGAAATTGGCGAGAATTTGTTCCTAAAAACGCGTTGCAGCTGTTCGAATTTCAGTTCAATTACAAATTATAACTATTTTATAAGAAGAGCATTTGACTTTTTTAGGTGTTTTTTAATTCAACTTTAAAATGTAGGTACTTATGTAAAATTTTAATAGACTGTACAGTTTTTAGGTGCGAAGGTGTTGTTTTTGTTTGAGCTTCCCAGAAAACCCACATTTCGATTATCCGATTTTTTGATTATCCGAACTAATCTCGGTCCCAATTAGTTCGAATAATCGAGGTTCTACTGTAATTGAAGTACAATGGAACTCTTCCCCCTTAAACCCTATAGGCCTTGTAATGAACAACTACTACTGCTTTCTTACTAAGAGTATACCAATCGATCGACGGGGTAGAATGGATTAGTCGACGTCTATGGATAGTTTCTACTACGCCAATTGATCGACTAATCCCTTCTGCCATTGATGGACGGCATCGATCAAGATTGGTGTGTAACACGCTAACTGACGAACTTCTTCACTATTTAAAATTAAAACTCTCTTTTTGCTTCGCAGTAGTCGGGTAAAAAATAGATTTAACCGGTTAAAAAGATGACATCCAATTTTTTTCCACTCAACAGTACCCCAATTCCTCCGAACGTGACTGACTCGAAGGTATGGGATGAGCTGCCTTGCTTCAACGCGTCCTCTTCGGAGCACGTCGGGTACACTCGGCTGGACACGTACCGGGTCGCGCTGCTGACCTTCGTGGGGGCTATGGGGCCGTTCGTCTTCTTCAACGTGCAGAAGACCAAGTACTTACAGCTCTTCACTTCTGGAATGAGGTGGTTAGGTGAGTTATATATTTTTTTTAAATTGTTATTATCTTTATTCTTCAAATATGATACTAGCCCTGGTCTGTGAACGGCGAGTGTTGGGTGGCTCGCCGTCCGATCAGAACCATGCCCGGGTCGGCGCACAGTGGAACGAAATCAAAAATTACGGACTTAAGGATTCGTTTGTACATTTTTGAAATCTACATACTAATACAATACTTTTATGTCTTGTGACTTTTTTCATTAACCCATTACTTTCCAAGTTATACCTGTTTCAATATTGTATGATTTTTTCTATACTTAGTATTAGAATTGTATTATGTAAAGTATAGTCAAATTAAACTTTGTTATGAGTATGTACATTGATATTATTTATGATACATTGGTACACCACTTCCGTGACGTCATTTCTTTGTGTCCAAACCGGTTTTCTTATCAGTACATGCGCCGTCATTAGTGACGTGCGCCAATCAGAGGGCATTAAATTTGCAGGCAGTTGGAAAATTTCCCTACCCTCTCGATAGGAAACGTCAAATGACGTAGTGAGTGAGTTTGTAGTTACCCAGGAAATTCTGTAGAAAGGCTACCAATGAAGATATTCTGAATAATTTGCTAATCAGCTCTGACCCACATGTTTCAAAAATACGTCACAAACTATTCCGAAAATACAAAGCCCTCTCAGAAGAGGCAAAAGCTTTATTGATTATGACTGAGACATTTATTAATTCTGAAAAAAGAAGTTTTTATTTGTAGACTATCATTGCATAATGAACCCGAATCTGACTCTTCTGAATATTAAATGATACATTTGTCAAAGCACGAAGATCGTTTGCTGTAGTGGATTAGGCTTACTGGGGATACCACTGATTAAAAAACGATGGGTTGCACTCCGGGAGTGCCGGCAGAAGTGAAAACTTGAATATTAACGTTGTGCATTTTTGATATTTTGGAATGGTTAGGGAATAATTTTGCACGAATTGCTTTAATTATCAGCATAAACATGACAATTCGCGTCAGAACACGTGACCTGGTCGAAAATCTTACGAATTTTCGATCAGGTCACGTGTCCTGACGCGAGTTTGTCATTTTTTACCCATTACAAAAAAGTGTACAAAGCCGCTAAAGAAGTTTTCACTTAAAAAAAAACGCGCCTAGTTCTCTACCTCTGGGGTGGTGTGGAATAGAGAATAAAAAAATATACATAGTGATTCTTTTAAGTTGGAGAACAGGGGCAAATCCGAATCCATAAGAGATATCGGAAAAGTTTGTTAGGAAACTTTAGCTCTTTTTTGATGGTAATAATTTTGGCATACTACATTTTTTGGTCAAATGTTAGTTGTCCATAAAAATGAATGAAATTGATTATACAAATTGTATGTGAAAACATATTTTGTAGAATTTGACCAACTTCCACCGTCCCGATTTTTTTCTTCTGATACAATGAAATGATTCTTACACGAAACAGAGGCGAATAGCAAAAAAAAATTGTATTGGTGGATTTCACTCATTATTATGAACAACTCACACTTGACCAAAATAATTAATATGGTAAAATTGGTAAGATAAAAAAAGAACTAAAGTTTTCTAAGAAAGTTTTCTGATATCTCTGATAGATTCCGATTTCCACCTGTTGAGCCACTTAAAAAAAGCACTCTGTATATCTCCAAAATCGCAAAAAATCGCATTTACAGATTAGATGCAAAAATAGGCAAATAATTTGTACTATTCAAATCTTCAATCCGTTGTTGGAGATATCTTGAGAATTGCGAGAAATTCATGAATTTATGTTTTTCTTCATACAAAAAAATCTTTAAATATTCATAGCATAAGAAATAATGGGTAAAACGTAAAAGTCATAGAACAATATTATATTGTATTTGATAGTAGATTTCATTTATGTAATTATTTTTTTTAAATAAATCATTTTATTTTTTCAATTCCTATGTCCTCTACGGTTAAATATCGCCCCAACGTGCGGCGGCGCGTTGAGTTCCATGCGCGCCTCAAAGAGATGTCAGCATAGTAGACGAGGCCCGTTGTGGAATTTGTTCGAAAGAGTCACCGCGGCCCTGGATCGCATTAGGAGGAACACGGATGGGTTTTAGTCGGTAAGAGTCTGACACTCCTTACCGCTCCGCCTAGGCGGCCCAGGGCGGGAGAAATCATTTGATGATTTTCCATCCTTCAAAAGAAAAAGAATGATTCCTAGCCATACCTTGTCATGCCAGTGGATGGCAATTTTGGAGGAAAATACAATATTATGGTTTAATATTGAAACCTTAACAAAATAATTAAACGGTGTACAGGCTTCACTACTATTTAGCAAAACAAAATGAATGGTTGTATTTTTTCAATTACGTATTAGCTTCTACAATGCTATTTTGATGAAAAAATTCCAATGTCTATGGCATACCTACATACTATACATAAACGTAAATATTCTGTAGGTATATGTACTGTTGATAATGTGGAAAGTTTATCGCGATTAACGCGTTAGTTAAAATAAAATCATTGATAAATTTAATGAAGTATTGACGACTAACTACTCGTACAACCTAATAATCATATTATCAACTTTACAAGTCAACAAAAACTCGACCTTATTTTTGTATATTGTAATAAGCTTGCGTTTGACCCCAAATCACGTGATCTTAAGTGATGATCTGATGATGCAGCCTAAGGTGCTACACACGTTTGCTTAGGACGAACCGGTTCACTCGTGTCTAGAAGATACCCAGATTGTACTTATTAGGGAACAGAGAGGCGGGCAGTGAATTCCACAGTCTGGCAGTTTGTACAATAAATGTGGAATCAAAGCGCTTGGTCGAAGAATGTCTAACTTCAACCATATAGCGGTGACGCTTCGCCGTATCTCTGCTCGTCCGATGATGAAATGGGGATGGGGGAGTTAAATAGTGCAATTCCAAAGCACACTCCCCGAAATGTACCCGATAAAAGACCGATAGGCTAGCGACGGTGCGGTGCTTTACTCAAAGTAAGGCATTGAAAATTATGATCGTTTTCGACTCACGTGTTTAGCACACAACAGACCGGGAGATACCACTAGTCCAGTAACTAGTTTAAGTAATAAATTGCACGTTCCTTATTCTGTTAATAGGAAAAGTGCAATGATAGCTCACTTATTGCATTCACACCAATTGATTGAGAATGACTGATTGATGGAGCAATTGCATAATGGCTGGGATTGTGGGGGACACCTATTGTGCGAAAGGATGCCTCAAGTATTCCTGTAATTTACTAATAGATACTAGTCGTTGGCAGATCTTTATGATTTGATTGCCTTGTGTTGGTTTCTTGCACGATTGGTGAGTGTGAAGCTTGGGGCAAGTGTTATTGGGTTTCTCTATTAGGAATTTCTCAATAGCAGCAGTTTGGAAGGTTCTGGTGTGATCCCTGTGTCTTAGAAAACACGTGTCGTTGTTGGCCCTGTGCTAGATCTCTCCCTGGTCGTATGAGATCGCTGATCCATCGGGCTTTGAGAGTGAAGGGAGAGGGAGTGCATATATGTTTGTGCTTAAACTTGTGTATTAGACTATGGCTTGCGTACTTAGCTAGTCTTCGTTTAGATGGCCACACACCCTGTCGAAACAGTCCCAGCACTACTTTTTGTATTGGGGCATTTTTTTTAAATGTATTGCCAGTTAGTACCTATTGGTTTAATCCTTTTGACTTGAATTTTGTCCCTGTCGGGGTGGTTATACACTAACTGGTGGACGTATTCGGTTCGTCTTTCGCAATACAACCTTTGATAAAGTTGTATTGAAAATGAATGCCTGTGCCATAACAGTGGGAACATTAATTAGTGTTTTAAAGATAATAGCTATTAAGTTCACATCGGGAAAAAAGTAAATACGCATTAATTATTCAGTTGATATCAACAGCGGTACAAACAGCAACATAATTTTATCGATGGCGGAAGGAAAAGCCTAGTTATAATGTAGTACCTCAATTGGTATGTTTTATGACTAGGTATATCGGTTTACGTGTTTCATTAATTACATCTAGATAGGTAGAATTGATAACCTTTTTGTATTATTTTTATGCTTTAATTTGTATTTTGATTTATCCAGTGTTATCTTAAAAATCGTAATGTTTTGCAATGGATTCAGTACCTTATTCTAGTCCTTCTAAGAGTTAGTAGACGAGGCCCGCTAAGGCCAGTGCCTTCCAGGGTTGCGGAATTTATTCGAAAGAGTCACCGCAGGCCTAGAACGCAACGGGCATTAGGGTTAGGAGGTATACGAATGGGTTTTAGTCAGTAAGAGTCTGACTCTCCTTGCTGCTCCGCCCAGAGCGGAAGAAGTCATTTGATGATTTCCCACCCTTAAAAAGAGACCGCCAAGAGTTAACATTTTTCATCAATCGTTAAAAAAATGTCCTTTTCTTACATAGATAGAAGCTTCTAAAAATGTATAGGTACCTATACATAACGACATTTGTTCTTTTGATTTGGTTGCAGCGTTCACGATAATGATCTCAATGGCGATCCACCTGCTGGTGGGACGCGGGCCGCAGGGCCACCCGCCGGCGTTCGACGTCACCGGCATGCCCACGCTGTTCGGCGCCTGCGTCTACTCCTTCATGTGCCACCACTCGCTGCCCGGCCTCATCGCGCCCATCAGAGGCAAGACCAGACTCGGACTGCACCTGTTCTTCGACTACACAATCATAGCTGTCTTCTACCTTCTCCTAGCATTCACCGGCGCGTTCGCCTTCGCACATTTAAACGATTTATATACTCTCAACTTTATACCCACAGACAACGACAATATATTCCTAGAAATAGTCGAGTATTTCCTCGCTTTGTTCCCAGTATTTACACTGTCCACCAGTTTCCCAATTATCGCTATAACGTTAAGGAATAATTTACAGAGCTTGTTTTTAGACACGTCAAGACTTGAATCGTACAATTTTATTTTAAGGAAAGCGATCTTTCCTATAGTTACAGTGGTTCCTCCGGTATTGCTGACCTATTTTTTGGAGGATATAAGTATACTCATAGAGTTCACAGGTTCGTACGCCGGTACCGGTATCCAGTACTTCATACCGACGTTCCTCGTGGTGTCTGCGCGGCGACATTGTACAAACTTGCTAGGTTTAGGTGTAGTCAATAAGTATAAAAGTCCATTTTCCCACGTTGCATGGGCTATTTTTGTCCTGCTGTGGTCGTTCGTGTGCATAATTTTAGTGTCAGTACATATATTCGAGAAGAATTCATGACATTCAATTTAAGATGATGTTTGTGAGATAATTTGGCAACGTAAATAACATTATGAAGGTATGTTTACGCCTTTTTGTAGAATTTCAGAGTGAGGTTACTAGGCAGCATGCATTTAGTTTTAGGAAAAAAATAATGTTGTAATATGAAATTACTAAGTATATTTTTATCAAAACAAATAATTTTAACCAAAACGTGTAAAGACAATATGCTTATGTGTTCATAACTCTCCTTCGCTGTGTAGTGCCTAATGATGTTGTTTTAATTTTATAATATTTTTTGTATTTCAATTATGTTGAAGGCACAGCTTTATTTTTGTATCAATATTACTATTGTACGTATAATAAATCAATGTTTATAGTTCCTTAATGCCTTACGGCTAAATCATTAGGGTGTTTTTGCTAAAAGCCTGCAATAATTATAAAATCATTTATTGCATACCATAATGTGTATAAAAGATGTTACATAAGGCTAAAAACTAAAGGACAGTTTTGGACCCTGTTGGGGCACATCCACATGGTAAATCGTAATTCTGACTAATCATTACTATAATAATATAACTAGATTGTCTAATTCTGTTCTGTGTTATATTATATAGGAGATTATCCCAAAGAATGGGAAGAAATCAATATTTGTAAGTCATTTAAATGAGGCTTGAATGAAATTTTAAACTGCCACGCTGAAAATAATTATATTTTAATATTTTTCTGTATGATACTACCTATAAATCAGTGAAAAACTAGGTTTTTTAACTTTAATTATTATGTTACCGCCTTTTACGACAATATCAAGATTTTTTTTACATTCCTATCGATTTCCCTGTGAATATATTTTATGTATATGCAAAAGTACAGAGGCAACTTATCTACTTATCCAGTGATGTATGTTGTGAAGACTTGTAATGAAATAATGTGATAACTATGAAATTGAAGCTTACGTAAAGAATTATTCATGTCGAAGGTATGTACTTAACATATTCATGACAATTTTGTTAATATGTGCAGGTATTAAGATAACTGTCTCTATTTTATTGTTAAATATTTGTTTAAATCTATGAAAGAAGCTATTTATCAATAACGATGTTAATATTTGTATAGAAATAAAAATAATAATATGTGCATTTACAAACCCCGTATATTTTTTAGTCTTCCTTTAACTTTATAACTCGTGCGCTATTATAGAAACGAATTAAAATTGGCTGCCTAACAAATGTTTATGCTATTTCATTCGCACAGTATAGCGAGCGAGTGAGAGGACGTAAGCACAGCCATTTTCAATTCGTTTTTCTAATGGCACAGGTTATAATTAAAAATATTTTGTATGTTTTTTTTTTTATAAAGTTAGTAGATAGTTATTTTTACTTGGATTTTGAATGCTAATGGTGCCAAATCGTTTGAGATTAATTATCATAATTATTGTTGAATAATGGTTTATAATTCCATACGCATGTCTGTTATATTTTCGTCGTGAAAGAGAAAATTTAAAAGCTATATTAATTGCCGTTTATTGTATCGACTGACTCGATTAATTTTTGAATGGCACAAAATATTTTTTTTATTACTGAATAAACTACCCGTTCGTGTTCAATTAAGATTTTTTTTTTAACCCTGCACAAAATCTGATTTGGTTATACCTATCTAATGCTTAAGAGAAATGTAGTCGGTGCGAGACTCCGTGAATTTAATTTCATTCACTACTACACAAACCTTTTACTCCAACCATTGTCTAAAAGTACCGTTGTCTGTCTGTACCCTTGCTTCCGCTTCACGCTCCAATTGCCTATGCTCACTGCACCTTGCGAATAACAATAAGGCAAACGTCAAGTTGTGGTTCACAAATAAAAAGCAGTAATAATGTTGAAGAATTATTTATTTTTTTATCATTATACATAGTTGTCACTTATCTCGCGTACACAAGCGACAAAAGCCTTCCATAGCTCAATTGACTTTGGCATGAAGTTACATTGTATTTGTGCTGCCGCCGGCGCGGCGTGGGCCGTATGGTTTAATACTATAAGCACTAACGAGGAAGATTTTTCTTTCTAAAACAAGAGTGAATAGAAAATTAAAACTAATTTCCAAAATATCACTATTCAAGCGCGATTCACTGGAGAGCACTTTTCAATTTTATTGTTAATATTAATTTTCGGGAAATGTAAAATTAATACTAATAATGTAGTTGCAGGTGCCACGGTAAGTAACACATTACTTTTGTGACGCTCGTATTTGGTGAGGAAATGAATTATCCAAACATCTACATGCACTAAACCTAGAGTGTAAATTATTTTCTTTAATTTCATACATTGGTAACAAGAGAAAAACATTTATTTAGGTATCGATAACACAGTGAACATCTAAAGAGTCGCGTGTCGAGCTCGTACACTGCAACTATCGACTATGCTAAGTGGTATGTACTGCTGCTTCACGGAACTGCGCCAATTTGACCACGACGGTGTTACTACATCATTATTACCATACTAATTAGTATTTCCCGCGATAAAAAACAAATAAAATAAAAACAAAACTATAATTACATAAAATGAGTGAATGCATTTTTTACATACAACATTATACACACATAAAATCGACATTGTGATGAGATACTCGTAATACTCGCACACCATTCCCTAATATTGATAAGTAGGAGCTTCAATCGTAACATTAAATAATATTGGAATCAGGAACAAAATGTTCTAGACGTTACATCTAAAATTATCTGTCTTTATTGTATCATATTATAATATTAGTGTAGCAAATATTCGAATGACAGCAATAAGCTTTGCCTCGTAAAAAGTATGCAATTTCAATAAGTACTCATAATCTAAACATTATAACGTTGAATGTTGAATTAAAAGTAGACATTACTTTGTAACAAATAAATAATATTAATCTATGCATTAATAAATCTAAGAATCATACCATTCGCATAAGATCGAACATTTCATTTAGAATTTGATTATCATTAATTTTAGATAGGACCGGTCAGTTTCATATTATCCGGTAATACGAACAACTAGCCCGATGTCCGCGTGCACGGCGGGACACTCGACTCCGGCTCGCGACGCACGAGGAGGACAACATCGACGGAGCTGCCCGAGGGTAGCTCGAGAACATCACAATAAATAGTATGACTACAATATATTTTTGTGTGGCCGCGAGGTGGGAGCGCGCGGTCTACTGGCGCGGCTATAAGGTGGACGGTGGCACGGCGATGTCGTGCCGCCGCAGAGCCGCGCGGAACGACTGCAGCGACGAGCGCAGCGTCAGGCAGAAGCCGCGCGACGCGGGCACCAGCGGGAAGTCGGGCGGCGCCAGCTGGGGCGCCAGCGGGAAGTCGGGCGGCGCCAGCGGGAAGTCGGGCGGCGCCAGCTGCGGGCCCGCCGCGCCCGACAGCAGCACCAGCCCCTCCAGCCGCGTGCACAGCGCCGCCGCCGCCGAGCGCAAGTGCGTCAGGATCTCCTCGCGGAACGGCTCGGGCGGGTTCATCAGCATCTTCGTCATGGACTGCACCAGCTTGAGAAGCACCATCTCGTTGTACATGCGAGAGTTCTCTCTGCCTTGTTGTGTGCCTGCGATAGACAAATAAAAATAAATAATATATTAATTTCACTTTCATTGCTATTTTTTTTTTTTGCTATAATGACTAAAAAACATGACATCTTTTTCACATTAAAGGCTTCTTTGCTACACATACCTTTCTGTTTCTCATAGCCGGCCTCGTTGAAGTAGGGCTCCGCGTTGAGTATGAGCCCCTGCAGCGACACGATGACCTGCAGCAGGGAGCTGTCCTTGCCCCACACCTCCACGCCGCGCCCCGACCACGTGCCCAGCAGGGATACGCATACCTGGAGAGAATATTATTATGATCATGTTTGATGTAGGTTTTGACTGGCTGAAATAATATCAGGTAATCAAATTACTTGACACGAGGTTGTCAGCCTATCAAACATTAGTGTCTATCTGTATTTCAGAAACCATGTGTCAACAGTAAATATGTGAGAAAGATTAGTAGTATGTAGTGGAGCTCTTTGTGAAGGAGTTCGTCTGGTGAAGAACACACCTACCTATACCTATTTCTGCCGTAAAGCAGCGTTGCTGTTTTATTGTTTGGGTAGGGTGCCGGTGTAGTTACAGGCACATAAGACTTATCAACTTTGTCTTTGGGATGGCAACGCATTTGCAAAGCCTCTGGTATTGCAGACGTCTATAGGTAGCGGTGACCACTTAACATTAGGTGGGCCGTGAGTTTGTCTATCATCCACTAGCTAAAAAGAAGTGTGTGTGTACCTTGCCATCTTCATAGAGGTTAGGGTTGAGCCGGTCGGTGCAGTAGGAGTGGTAGTGGCAGAGCGGCGGCGCCCGCGGGTACTCGCCGCCGAGCTGCACGTCGAACACGAACAGCCCGCCCTCGTACGGCGTCTTGGTGGGGCCGGCGATCATCACCGACAGCAGGTCGATGCGGTCCTCGTAGCCGCGGACCCATACCTTAGGGACAATCACAGGTACATTTATTATAGCAATAATCATTATTTTTTTTAATCCATTCGGTCAAGTCCCGGCAAATTTAAGACAATTGAAATAAACTATCATCAGACATAGGCTTCCCGCATAGATTTTCAAAACGGATGACCTAATTAAGACCGCAGGAAGATGCTGGATGCAGGCTGCTTCCAACCGCCCCTTTTGGAAACTAACTAAGTTGGATTGGAAAAACTATTTTTAACCGAATTCAAAAAAGGAGGAGATTCGCAATTCAACTGTATTTACGTTTGTTACCTCAGAACTTGGTATACGAAAGCCAGATTTATGAGAAATAGTGTAGGTTATATAACATCACGCTACGACACATGGGAGCTAAGTAGTAACCAAAGACGTAACAGAAAACGGGGGAACAGCGAGGTATAGCTAGTTCAGATATGCTTACCCCTGGTGGTAGATCACTCTTGAGCAGTTTAATCTCCCTCTTGACGGCGGAGTAGAAGGTCCTGGGCTCGGAGGGCTGCAGCATGGACAGCCGGAACCGGTGGGCCGCCGGCGCCGACTCCAGTATGCAGAACCCTTCGCCACCCTCCTTATTTTCTTCGGGCACCACCACGGGTGGGGCGGTGTCCATTTCTGCTTCCTCTGTGCCTTCTGCTGTTGCCAGGGGAGCTGTTTCGGCTCCGGCTAAAGAGAATAATGGAATTTATAGTATTTTGTTACAAATTACTCAAAGAATTTTATAGTCTACTAGATAGACTTCGTACTTTTTTACCAGTCTTACTCGGTATTCAGACAAGCAAAACAAAATAAATCTATTTTTGCGAGACTAACGAACAGCATTGTTTTTTTTTATATTGTTAAAACAGCAGTTATATTCTTCTGTAGAAATCTCTATCGGTGAATTTAGACGTTCAGCTGTCAATTCCCTGCATCATAGTCGGGCTTATAGTTCACCTCAAGCTCACTTTACTCTATTTAACCGAGGAAGATTTTTCCACTGAATTCAGATAATGATAATTCTGGTATCAAGCTGCCTCAGGTTAAACTGGAAGTCGACCCAAATATTGGCATTAGGTACTAGGTACACGATGATTTATTTCTTGCAATTAACACAACTATTCACCATGAAAATGCAAGGCTCCCGGTACTCACAAAACAAGTACAAGAGCCGTATTTTTTTTAAATCAAGCATAACATTGTTTCGAACACCGGATATCGGTCGACATGGTTGGCGCAGTGGCTGAGCGATTGGCTGCTACGCTGCGTGTCGCGGGTGCGATTCCCACACGGAACAAATATTTGTATGGCCTACTGATAGTTGTCGTGAGTTTATATGTTTGTAACCGCACCCACGACACAGGAGAAGCTTTTCTTAAAAAAAGAACACATTATCTCACCAGTCCCCTCCGTCTTGGGCGCAGTGGCTGTAGTAGCGTCCTTGACGTCAGACGACCTGCCTTCAGCCTTGTCTTCCTCCGCAAGGCTGACCACCAGCGCACCGTACTGACTATAATATTACAATGACGTGTAAATACGTGACCTACAAACACTTGAGGAATGATCTTGGATGTTGGAAAACGAAACTAATTTACATACACATACAGTCTAATTTCCTTATTTTATTTACATTAGGAAATTGTATAATGATTTAAGATAGAGAAAAAACAAAAGAAGAATTTACGGGCTTGATAAACGGGGTGTAACAAGACACATTACATAGCTGTTCACTACGCATACTGCCCATCATTTAAGTGACTGTGAGCAAAAAATATGGCAGAAAACGACTGTTCTTTTTGGGGGTGGATCATCAGTTTTTGATAGAGCGCAACATTATGCATGCTAAACATTGTGCTTATGGGTGCATATACAGGGGTCGTGGACGTTCAAAGGTTATTCATAACTTTACAGAAGGTTCCAGAACAAAATATGATTGAAATGATGGGAAGCACGCGTAACTTTCAGCTTCGTTAATTGTCTTTTTTACACCCGTTATGATTCATTAATCGACAAAATGATGTTTCGACGATCATTGTAACAATCACAATATACAATACAAAACAAGACAGGGAAAGAGATAGTTTTCGACTGCTAATGGATAAGACAGTACCAATAATATTACAGTACCATGCATATCATTTTACAAGGGGATTACAAGTTTTCAAACTGGGTTTACGTTCGCTATGACGAAACGCGAGTAATGCGGTAACACAGTTACGAATGTGTAGGCGGCAAAATATGGTACTAATTTAAAACGTACTGAATTCGACGACATTCTTAAATTTTCTAAGCAACCAGCGCCACCCAGAGACGCAAACGCATTTTGTCATAGCGAGTAAACCCCTATGCCTTGCAACACTCACATTAAACAAATATATAGTAATACAACCGGTAAACTAACAATATCGGGTTTAATCGGAAATCAGAGAAATTAAGTTACCACTTTTTATAGAGTCATCTACTAATGAACAAATAAGTAAATAAAAAATAAAAGAAAAAGGTGTTACGTACGCTTGCGAGGAAACAAAAGACTTACTAAATAATGCTAAAAATTATAATTATAAATTATAAAGGGTAAATAATTTAGTAATTTTAATCGGAAGCTAGCTTAGACTATCTCAGTTCAGTACTTTATTGAACATAGACTAAGCTTGTTATTTTACGGCACTGGAATGGAATAAAGAAAATGTTTAAATGTAGCAAATATATGCGTTACAACAACGAATTCAACTACAACTTTCGATACAAGTCAGTAGGTACTAACGACAGACAAACCGGGACACGATTTCTGTCTATTGAATGAAGTAATACACACAAGTATGTAGGCAGGTCTAACTCAATATAAGCTGTAAAATACTGAGTCACCCTTTAGTTTATAAAGCCTAAGGAGTTACATGCACTTAAAGGGTCTTCATTCGAAACGGAGCAATAAAGGCAGTTACTGAAAGTATTTAGAAAACCTTCTTAGTCTTCTAGACTTTTTAAAAGAGAAACTGCCATGTATTTCAAGTGTAAAGAGATCGAAAGGAAGAAATATATTTCTAATGTAAGTCAAAATAAACATGATACAGAAATTATAAAGAATTTTATAGTCATATACATTTGTTTAATATAAGTATTGAGCTATGTGTAAGAAGGTAGAACCAAAAACACTATAAAACGACTATCATACTGCGGCATGGGATCATTGGCAGGGAAGTCCTCTGAAGTTGATTTAAGTACTTTGAAATATTTTTCTGAAGGTTTATGTACCATTTTGGGCGCAGTTTATACACTTAATTAATTGTACACCAGCATCATAATCTCAGCCCTCAACCAACAATACATATTAAACCTTAAGTTAGTCAAATTAAAGACTTTATTAGACAGTATATACAAATTATGTACAATTGTACATTTATGAGACCTCAACGACACAGTACGACATTTGTAATGGAATGCACAAAATAAAATAACATAATAATTATGTACAAATAATAAAATACATATAACAAAAGCTTTTTGGAAATCTGTACATGATAGTGTTAAAGGGAATAGAAGAAATAGGTTATCAGTAAAATGAGGTGACACCCATAGATTTTACTATGTAAGTACATATTAGTTTATAAGTATTAAAATGACTTTGTAATGACCCGGTTTCCGTCAACAATAACTGTGTTTTCATAGCGCACCAGCTGCAATGAGCATTGTAAGCAATTTTTGTTGACACACAAAGCAAATTTACAGGATAGATATTTATACCCGAGATTATTATTTAGAGATCCCAAAATTTCCTTGTAAACAATCAATGGCTCAGTTTGCTTGCCTTGAGTTTGTTACTTAGAGGGCAAATCACAGTTGTCATGAACCATGGATCAAGATTCGCTACTGAGCTACATTGGTGCTGATTCTCTTGTTCACAAACTTAACTAAATTTAAGTTATGTTCATCTTTCTCTTTCCATTTCATTAAGAAAAGGACAGAAGATAAAATTTTAGTTACGTACTGTCAAATTTAGACACTCCGTAGATAATTTAAACGCGATTAAAAACGTGGCGACTATAAACACGCCAATTTTCTTCAGGCGCTGTCTAATTTGACGGGACTAAACGAATATGACATCTTCTGTCCTTTTCTTTACGAAATTGAAAGAGAAAGATGAACATAACTTAAATTTAGGTTAGTTTGCGAACAAGGGAATCGGCACCATTATTTATTTAATTCCAGGTGTTGGCAACCTATGTCCCGTTACCAACACCTATAACCTATGTGCGTTTGTTATTAAAGAGAAAAAAAAATGCAGCAAGTAAAATAACCACCCTGAATTCTTATAACAAACCAAAATGTATGTTTAATGTTACGACACCGATACTGTGTGAATAAAGCAAAAAACATGTACAGAAGCCCAAAGATAATAGAAAGAAATGTAAATAAAAACAATAAAGGAGGCTCACACTGAAAAGTGGTAGACTAAGTTCTCTTCAGAGCCGTTTGCGATTTGTTTTCTCGTAAAGTTGTTAAGGAAATCGGCCAACTCTTGCGGCCTTCTCCTGTGAAATAAATATACCTTTAGAATAACTAATATAAGGCTTTTTTGAAATCTTAAATGTGCCGTGGTGCTAGTGTGCAGAAACATAAAAAATAAAATGATATTCGATATTCAAATTATCATTAAGCTGCGGCCGGACCTGCGCTGTTAAACAAATGAGGTTTATTGCAAAAGAGCTGTCAATCATGAAATTAAAAAAAATAATTATAAAAATAGTCTTCTCCAGGCCATTTTGATTTATCAAGATGGAGCCTGTTTTAATGTTATGTTTGATGTTTCTTATGGAGAAAAGTCTACGTAAGACTGCAAAACTTGGCGTCAATCAATTTTAAATTACAAATGAAACCTATTAGACTGTTGTTTGATGTTAATTTTATGTAAGTTAGTAAGATTGAAAGGAAGGAGTTCGCAGAGGCTTTTGCCCAGCAGTGGGACAGCGTAGCCTAGAGAAAAATATAAGACGAGAAAGTAAGATCCGGCCGTTGTTATAAAGACTAAAACTTCCGTAGATTTAGAAAGATTTGTAAGACTTTTCTTCAGTTCTGAAAATGAAGAGTAATTTTTATAGCTCATTAACTTATAGTGTCTTACCGGCTAACTTCAGTGTGTGCTTTGATGAGCTGCGTATGTATGAGTGAGCACAGTTTGTAGCAGACGTTTTTGGTCGGCCCCGCTTCACCGTCCACCATTGTCTCCGCCGTCGATGGCAACGCTATTGAAAAAGTTAAGTTAAAATCGATGGGATTTTGGTAACAAAAAAAAACTTTTGTAGCATTAACCAAACAATAAGTGGCCTATATCTTTTTTGAAAGAAGGTCTGATTCACGAAATTGAGGCATGTCAACGATATGATAGAGACCCAAATTCAACACAAAACCTAGGTATGCATGATTATATGGTTCAAAATCAAGGTTTGCCACTGAGCAATGGAGCGCAATATACTAGGTGTTAAATTAACTACGCTCCAAAACAGGGATAGCAGACTGACGCGGCTCAAATGGCTGCTAAATTTGAATGGAACTGGACAGGACACTAAGAAACTGTGGACCCAAGTAGTACATGGTGCCGAGGCAGTGTGTCGGGGTCGCGGCAGGCCAGGAAGGAGATCACGGGAAGAATTGGATTGATTCCTCAAATACTCGAAGGATGAGGTACGAAAGCGTGAAGGAAGGCGTTTGCCCAGGAGTGGGGCAGAAAAGTGTTAAAAAACATAATTAGCTTTTGCTCGCGGCTCGTCCGCGTAAATGTCGGTTATAAAATACCCTAATGTCCCCGTCACGAGAAGCTATAAATTTTGTAAATTTGCATTTAGTGCTTCACAACCTTATAGGTACGTACACACAAAGAAAAAATTTTAACTGATCAGAAATAACAAAATCTACAACAGTTGATTGAATTTAAGATTATTTGTTGTTGATTGAATTGTCGCTACGTAACTTGGTAGAAGTTCTTTATTTATAAAATTTACAGCTTCTCGTGACGTGGTCTTAATGTCTGTACACCTGAAAACGTATACGCAAAATTTCAGGATGATCAGTTCAGTGGTTAAGTTGTGAAAAGGTAACAAACAAACTTAATTTCGAATTTATAATATGAGTTAGGACGTGTGAACTAACCATTCTCAGCAACCGTACTGTCTGGCTGTGTCATCATGGGGTCGGAGATGGTGAGATGCAACTGTTTCCTTGACCCGGGGCACTCCACCTATAATAATTATAAAGCTAATTTAAAATATGGAATTCTTCAGAGCGAAAACAGTAATGAAAACTAACAGATTTGTGAAGTGAGCTGTTTATTTTTGAAGCTCTTAGATGTAGCTAAGTATTGGATCAACGAATCTTTTACTGCAAAACAACTAAATCCTTTGTTATTCTACCCAGTAATAGTGGTGCTGATAAGGATTAACCTTTGATCAACAATATACTAGATTAAGGATCAAAAACAAAATCGTCTTTACATAGTATAAAACAAAGTAGGTTATATAACTGTATGTACACTTAGATCTTTCAAACTACGCAACGTATTTTAATGCTTTTATTGTTTTTAGCTATAGAGTGATTCAAGGGGCTGCTCTATACGTCACGCTGCGAGCAACGGGAGCGGAGCAGTAACCAAAGACGTAATTAAACGCGGGGTATGTTGCTAATATGGCATAAATGGTCGAAAATGCTATACATAAACATTTGTATTTCTTCGAAAAAGAAGTTACGATCGGTTTCTCGACACAAAAATCTAAGCAAAATTAATGTTACCAATTGTTAAACAAATAAACACGCGTAGTGTGTGATTGGTTGATTGAATTATCAAAGACCAATCACAGTAGCTAACGCGCGCCATCGGGTAAAAGTCGCAGTTACAAGGACACATCACCTGCATAGGCTCCACAGTGACATTGGACGTGACGATGACCCCCGCGGCTTCACTGGGCTGCGCCCTGTCCGCCAGGTCGTCGTCCACGAGCATGGGGTCGGGCGGGGGCGAGGGCGGGGCGGGCGTGCCGGCGGGGGCGCCGGCGGGGGCCTCCGCGGGGGCGAACAGCCGCGCGAGCTGCTCGTGCACGCGCCGCTCGCCCGCGCGGGGCGTCGTCGCGCCGCGCTCGCGGACGCGTTCTAATAGACCCTGAGAATGGATAGTGAGAATAACAAGCTTGGATTCTGATAAAAGATTTGTGTGTGTGATGAGTTCAGTACGGCCATTGTATCTTGGCGAGTCTGAAGTTAGTCGATTAGCTGCGCAGTAGACAATTTTGTTCCTAAAAGATCCGCTAAGATACGTCGGCCGTATAGTATGTTAGTCAGTTATGGGGTAATGGTGAGTACATAAACCCCAGTAAAAAAAAAAATTGCTGTATGAATTACATGTTTCCAAATTTTATTTTTCATTGACGTTTTCAATTTTCATTGTGCAAAGTAAATTAATTGTGTCGTGTTTAAAAATTAAAACAAATAAAAACCAGTGTTACGATGACAAAATACTTGATGTTATAAAACGTATGCAATGGTGTTACTATTCAGCGATCATATTCATCCTATATTCGACAACACCTTACCAAAAAGTGATCCTCATGGAAGAACGACGTCCCCATTAGACGGTCTAAAAATCGGCAATCTTTGTACAAGTTTAACAGCTTGCGCATTATCTGAAAATAAACAGAATCTTTAGAAAGCTTATGTTTACACTCACAAGTACCACAATGATGTACGACAGGAAAATCTTATAACACTTAAAAGCCGATTCGTAGCTATTCGGCACGATAGTAATGTAGTTGTATCGAGTATCTGTATAATGCCTAAAATAAAACCAATTCCCGCATTTTTAAAAACGTTAGCATTTTTATATCGATATATAAAATATACTCCTAATTTACTTATATTCTCGGACTTATGTCCGAGAATATAAGTAAATTCGAGTGAACTCGGGGTCTCATTTTTTGAAAATTAGAAGCGGGCCTTACGGCTTGCTTCTAATTAAAAAGAATTAAGTGTAGTCGCAATATCATCTCAGTGACAGTCGGTGTAAATGAGGCATTTCTAGCTGATTGAGACTGAGAATAGTATGAGTTCTAAAAGTTCAAAAAATTGCCCTCCACAAACTCCAGGATACAACTGTATATTAGTCGTTACTTCACGAAATATCAAATTGTGATTTTACTTCCAATACTTTACGGAAAGGGCGCTTGTATACGTCCGTTTTTTTTTTCACCGGAAAATGGACCGAATTTTTCAATTTATAATTAAACCGGCGTTTTGTTACCGGACTGGTATCCGGTGCATGTACGGTCAACAAAAGAGATAAGTAACCGGACCGTTTAATACAGTTGAAGTTTTCTTTCAAACCGATGGTCGTTTTAAAATAAAATTTAATTTAATTAATAAACTATTTATTATCTATTAATAAAAATAAAAAAAATTCTATCGGTTAAAAAACTTCTATCGGTTTTTGCAAAACTTTGAATTTATTAGGCTACTCTGGTTACTTATCTCTTTTGCTGATTGTACACACATTAATTATAAACAATACATCACCGCGAATACGCCAAAAAAAAACCGGTCAGGTGTCCAGTGAAAAATAACGGACGTGTACAACCGGGGTAAGGCCCACACGCACTGGGCAGCCGGGCTGCCGAAATATTGAGGAATTCGGGCCCAGCTAGTGCGCGGCGGGTCTAATTCATTACTATCGCGCCGACCACTAGTAAACCAACCTATACTATACTATATTTTCTAATTATAAAATAACAATAAGGATGTAATTAAAGTTACATAGGTGCTAGGAAAATTTTATATTTTTTTAGAACCTTATAACTTACTTAATAAATTCTGTGAAACAAAAAAACATTTTAAAGGGATATCAATGGGGAGGACTAAAAAAAAACAAAATAAAGATAAGAAAACGTTTTTAATATTCAAATTAAAATAAAGTCAAATTATAAAAACAAAAAAAAAAAGTAATTAATATAAGTAGGTAAGTATTGTAACAAAATATGAGGAAGCTATTCAAAATATTAGGCAGGGTTCCTTACAACACATCAAGCAGCAATCTATATTTCCATTAAAACCTCCTTGCTTTGTCTTCAAAAAACCAGCCAGGATTGTTGCTTTTTCTTTTGGAGCTCTTGGATAGTTTTTCAATGCAATGCCGCTTTTAATATAATCTTTATATTGATCATAACACGATTATATTAACGCGGCATTTTGCAAAACAACACTTAGTTAAATAACACTGCGCGGGTTCGGAAGGCATAGCACACACCGAGCCGGCGCTAGCAAAAGTATCCTTCGACATCAAGTGCATGTTGAGAGTGCATCCCGAAGTGCGAGCATGTCGCTGGATGCTTCGGGATGCCGTGGCGTCTTGTGGTATGCCGCACTGTCCTGCTGAATTTCATAAATATTTCGCCCCAGCTTGAATGACTGTGCACATGAATGTGATGCATTTGAAATGATTACTAGAGTCAAGCATTGCAGGAAAATAGCAAATCAAATTAGAATTCTAAATCACTAGAAATTCTTGCTCGGAGTTCTGCCGCACCACGCTGAGACAAGCCGACACGTGTCGCGTCGGCATGCCGAAGCATCCCCTCTGTGACGGTTCCAAGTCATCGAACCTGAGCAACATTACGTGTGAGATAATGGTTGATAAGAAAAAGATACTTTTGCGATGTCGGTCCGGGGTGCACCGGGCCAAGCCTACCTACCTCCTGAGTCTCGAGCGTGGGGTCTCGCGCGAACGTTTCCTGCAGTTTCCGTAGGTAGTCGAATAGGCGCTGGACGATCGCGGCGGCGGGCGGCTTCAGCAGCCACGGCACGTCGTAGCCGCGGTCTGCGTCGGCGCCGGTAAATAGTGTGACGTCGAACGCGTCCGGCACGCTGTCGCCGCGGGGCGTGCGTAGCCACCTTAACAGAGATAGTACTTTTACCTCTTGGCTCTGTAAGGAGGGGTGCTTAGCGAACATCTCCTCGAGTTTCCTCATGGCGAGGCGGCCGCGCTCGATGTGCGCCGCCACGCGCGGCTCCAGCAGGCGCGGCACGTCGCCCGAGCACGAGCCGCACGACACGCACTCCGCCGCCAGAGCCCCGCCCGGGACCACCAGGTCTGTAACGATACCAGTTTATTCGATGTCAGATGTGAATTTTAAGACCGCGCTATCGCATTAGGGATGCACCTATAATAATATACGTAAGGGAGATTTTTCATAAATAAATAAATGTCTGATACTCATTTTTCTTATTTATTTGGCACATAAATTCTGTGTTATTATTTACGCTACGTACCGTTGGTGGGCGGCGGCGGGTCTAGCGGCGTGGGCGTGCGCAGGTCGGGCGTGGCGCGCGCGTCGGGCTCGTGCGCCGAGCTCTGCGTCTCCCACGAGTCCTCCGACGCCGAGCCCTCCGAGCCCCACAGCTCGCCCTCCTCGCTGTCGTACTCGCCCACCTGAACATAATATACATTACGATTATATCCACCTTAGGGTCGGTTCATATCTGACGGAAAATGCGTCGAGCGTATCGTCGCTCATACGTAGACGCGCTAACGCATCATCGGTTAGGTGTGAAAGGTTGAATGTTTTATTATGTATTTGACTGTTTTGGCGTTCCGCGACCGATAAAACGCGACGCATTTTCATCAGATATGAACCGACCCTTAGAGAGTAAATTATACTAATTAAAAACGATCAACATCTAGACACATTTTCACCAAAATCACTAAATATAAATGTATTTATTGTCATCTTCATCATCATCATTATATCAGCTGTATAATCTGTGATGTTGTATGTACAACCATATGTTACCTTGTATAGATCCTGAGGCCAGCACATGCTCATGTGTCCATCCACCCACCACACCTTGACGCGCCCCGACGGGAAGTTGTCAATCACCTAGAAAATAAGTTAGATCGAACATTCTGGCGATTCAAGTCAAGTCAAAGCATTTATTTAAATTCGATCATATGCTGTGTACACATGTACACATCATGATGAAATATGTATGTATTTAGGAATACAGCCTCGACTAGTAGGCCTACCACTGTCTGTTAAAACATTTTATTGAATTTTCAACGCTCGGCGCTTCAAATTCCAACAGCAGAAATTACAAAGTAATCTTAAAATGGTCCTGTTTTAAGAGATGGTGGTGCCCCCCTGAACTTTAATACTGTTTGTTACTTATGCAATGTTTCATCTGTATTTTGTTAAAAATAATTTATTCTATTAGTTCTGTCTTAGTTATGAAATGCTGCACTGTGCAACTAAAATAATCCTACTACTATTATAAAGGCGAAAGTTTGTATGTATGGATGTATGGATGTTTGTTAATCTTTCACGCTTAAACGGCTGAATGGATCTGGATGATATTTGGCACAAAGATAGATTATAGTCTGGAATAACACATAGGCTACTTTTTATCCCGGGAAAATGTACGGTACCCGTAGGATAACACATCAACTGTGACGCGGACGAAGTCGCGGGCAGAAGCTAGTTCTGGTATAAATCCCTCACCTGTCCCGCAGTGCAGTTGGCATCTTCGCCGGTAAAGTTGGCCACCCTGATGACGACAGTCCCGGGCCGGTACTGGAAGTCTGGGTGATCCTTCAGATCGTACACGCTGACTTCGCTCTCATGCAGCATTTGTGGACTATGGAATGTAAGGAGATGGCAAGTGTCATTAGTAGTTCTTTTGCTTTATTATTTTTTTATATAGTTAAGCATCGCATGAAGCAATCTCGGATCCTTTTGTCTCTGGGGCGGCATCGCTTTTGCAAGGCCTCTGGTATTGCAGATGTCTATAGGTAACGGTGACAACTTAACATCAGATGATACTTCCTAAAACTTCAATTTAATGGAAGTACAACTCACACTGGCTCATCAGCGCTGGTGTAGGTGCGGTACCAGTGCACGATGGCTGTCCTGCCGTGGTGGTCGACGCGCTGCACCACTCCGTACTCTCTGTGCTTTAGCTGCTAATCAACAAGAGTATCATTACAAACCGGTTTCGTTAGATTACTTTATCTGTGGACTAAATAAATGGCGGTTTGTCATAATATTTTCTACACGAAAACTGTCAAACTATCATATTTTTTCCTGGGAATTAAATTGTTTGGGACTTGGAGATTTAATAGAAAATTATAACCAAATTATTTTTTCAGAAAAGCTATTTTATTACTCTTTTTATTGAAGCAAACACTTATACGCTTTTATGAAAGAAAAAATCTCCAAGTATAAGATACAAGTGCTGACCTGCTGGTTTTCCTCGACGTTAGCTGCCCCGCTCACCACGAAGTCGCCCGGGAAGCACTCCTGCCCGTCCAAGTGATGGATCGGATACAGTTGTGTGGATGGAATGCCCATTTCTATTGTACCGTCCTAGGAATATGAATAGAAAAGAAACAATCAATTGTGGGAAAAAACAGGTTAAGGTTAGTCACTGCACGGTTCACTATAAGATACAGTGAAGGAACAAAACGTCTTCTACCAAGAATTTACTCAAATAATATCGCGAAGATGCACCTGTGGAAACATTTGTATCTGGAAATTGCGCGCCTGCGTCACAGGCCTTTATTTGATTGAGTGATACGCCCCATGTTTGCCGAATGATGGTCAATGGGATCCTATACTACCAACGCACATATAGGGCAAAAAGACCGCGCCGCCGGTGCCAGGCGGGTACTGGCGGCGTGGCCTATCTGTGAGGTGGTATATTCGCGGTGAGGGCAGCCACGGTATTGCTTCGCGGTGAAGACTGGCCCACCCCGTCGCCTGCAAAGCCCCTTCTTCACATACCTGCCACACGACGTTGGCGCGGCTGGTGGTGTGCAGCGTCTCGACGACGACGCGGTCGCCGAGGCGCGGCGGCGGCGCGGGCGGCGCGCGGCGCACGGTGCGCTTGAGCCGCTTGCCGCGCAGCAGACGCACCGCCAGCTGCGGGGACCGCTTGCCGCGCGCCGACGCCGCCGACGAGCAGCGGGACGACCATGTTGCACCGCTAAATAGAAAATATATCATTAATACATGATATGCATTATTGCCATATATGCTATAAACATAGCAACGAACTGACTAACCTAACCTAAACCTTCGGGGAATACAGGCAAAATGAGATGTTATTTATTTATTTTATTAAAACTTTATGCAGAAATGTAAAAATACACCGTACAAGGCGGACTTAATGCCTTAGTCTTATGTTATTTATTTACACGAAGATATTAATGATGTAACATAGAACATAACATACCATTACGCCTGTATTCCTCGAAGGGTTAGACATGTTTTTTAGTAACAGGCGGCGAGCCTATTGCCATTAACTGGGCACAAATCCTAACTCCGAGCTGTTACTGTGAATATCTTAGAAAAACCCAATAACACTGCTTGACCTGGGAATCTAACCCAAGACCTCTAGCGTAGTAGTCGCGCTTGGGACCAATAAGCTAACAAGGCAGTTATGTTACAGTCTATATAAATATGACTGAAAGACTGTCCATGCCTTCACACTTCTAATATAATACCAGCTTATTATTATCCCACTAGCGGGCAAAGGCTTTTTCATACAGAGAACTCAAGAGCATTGATTAACATGCCTTGTTCTTGGAGGATTGGCGTTTTCAGATTAATCCTTCATCAAAGTCAGTGATGAACAAGATAAACTTAAAAAAATTCAACGAATTGAAAAAGTCACATTGGTACTTGCATATTTTGGTCCTTATGTACAAGAAGCGCGTCAATACAATCATAACTCTATATTCACCTGTCAGTATCACTGCCATCGCTGCTTGTATTCTCCCAGTTATCAGAGTCATCATCATTGATGACGTCATCAGACTTGTTGTCTCCGTTGAGCAGCGTGTCCTCGCGCGTCGGCTCAGGACTGCGGACGTGCGATCTAGTTAGCGTTATAGTGGTGGTTGATGAAAGGGCTCTGTTATGGGTATGGCATGTAGCGATAAGCGGTAGCGGTTTGTGAACTTGGGTAGAAGGATTGAGTGTGTGGGTGTATTTGTCTGATAAGTGTGTAGATGAGGTAATGAAGGGTTAGATGTTCTGTTTTTTTTTTAAATTACACTTGCGTGCAAAAAAGTTGACCCGCACCGTGCTTTTCCATTTGGAATAAGATAAATAAAAAAAATCTGATTATAACCAACAGCTTTTAACACCGTATGGTAGATGAAAAGATAAGGTATCAATAACTTTATTGGAATGAGTACCTTAAAATTGTATTCAATAAAACATTGAGATATTATTTCTATTTGAAAGTAAAGAGGTAGGTCGATTATTGTGCACGCAAGTATATATTGAATAAGAGTTGATTGTGATTGAGGGTGATGATGTAAGGAACGTAATGAATATGATGAGGATCAGAACCAAAATACAGTAAATACAATTTCATGTCTTTGTAGCGTCCAATCTTATCAGACACAGCAGTATAAGTATTTATTTATTGTTCTTGACCAGACCACAACTTCTTGGTAGATCAAATATTAAGCCAATAACAACGACCAATATATGTAACAAGTACACTGTATCAAAAATTTTCGAGTCATCCCCCAAAGCAGCAAAGCCAAGCTCTTCATCCCCCCCTGCCCCTACATACCTGATCCCCGAATCATTCTTCTCTTCAGTAGCAGTGTCCTCCTGACTGCTGGCCATGGGTAGCGACACGTCGCCAATGTTCTCGATCTTGATGCTAGGACAGTTCGCGTCCATCTTCAGAGCATCGTCCAGAGACTCTAGCTGCTCTGTAGTGTCGACTTCCATTTCGTTCTAGAAGGATTGTAAAAGGTTTTAGCCTCTTTACCTTAATCAAAAAGCTCTATTGTGAGAGACACGATTTGTGAAGTAATTAACCCTGCAGTGGTCGCGAGGGCTACAATGTAGCCCACGGTTGTTTAAACTAACGTGGCTTTTTACGTACTTTTTTTTTCATAGCTGATTTAGACAAGACCATTCAAGATTTATGTTTGTTTTTTGTTTTAATTTTATTAAGGAAGAGTTAATTTGTCATATTTTAATAAGAAAATAATAATACAATTGAATTTTATTTTAAAAACGACAAAACAAATTGGGCTACATATGTAGCCGCGCGACCACTCACGTGACTTTTTAAGACGCGACCGCTGCAGGGATAAGTGGAATTTTTGTATTTACTTTGCTGCTGAAATTAACAGGTGCAGACGACTCTATTTATGGTTTTAATCACCTGTGTCAAGTTATGTCTTTAGTTACTGCTCCGCTCCCGAGTGTCGTAGCGTGATGTTATACATATATACTATAGTCTACCTTCCTCGATAAACCAATACAAAAATATTTTTTCAATTCGACCCAGAAGTTCGTAAGATTAGCGCGTTCAACCAACCAAACAAACAAACTCTTATTTATAATATTTAAGATTTATAATTGTTTAAAATATATATAGATGTAAGCTCAGCATCTCAGGAACACCGGGTCATTGACCTGGTTCGGTTATGATTTACAAAGGTTTAGTTTGACATTACAGGGTACAATCTTTAACGATTTCCCCACACCCGAGGCGACTTTATCGCCCGATAAAGTCGCATAAAAGATACATAAAACATCGCCTCTGTGATAATACCGCTCATGTGTGGGGATGCTGTAAAGCGCTTCTTTATTACAATTACCTGAATTTAAAAATCTTTTGGTCAGGTTTAAGAAAGTCGTAGAGTCATAAGGTGAAAAGATGCAAGGACGGTTAAGATCCTTATTATCGAGTCAAGGTGTTTACCGTCATCACGACTCACCTGTTGCCATATCTTTGACATTATTTATTTATAACAACTTACTCTATAATTACCAATTAAAATTACCAGGTTTTACCCCCCCCCCCCCCAAATGTGATATTTCAGTGATGTCCAAGATAAACTTAGTACATTTGAATTGAAAAAGACACATTTTAACTTGCCCGGATTTGAAATCACTACCTCATGCATGAGAGGCGATGCCTTAACCACTGGGCCATCACGATATTACGCTAAAATGTATCAAGTAACTATTATAAATAAGTGAGTTACCTCGGTAGACTTGAGTTTGCGGTGTGCGGAGGCGCGCTTCTTAGGCCGCGAGGGCACGTGATCCGTCGAGTTGGTATCGGTTTTCGATGGCTTCTTTACTGGCTTAGCCTGCTTGCGGAGACTCCTGTAGCCTTTACCTGCACCCAAACAGTTCCTGATTTAGATCCAGATCATGTAAAAAAAAATGCCTTGAGCTTCACATGATTTAAGGCTCGAGCAGACCGGATGCGTATGCGTAGACGTGCACGTACCCCTAAGTAAGTTGTAATGTATGGAACTGTATATTACATAGGGCTACGCATTACTTCGACGCGTTAGGTTAGGCAAGCGGTGTGTCCTGTCTCATACAGTTCCATATACATATTATATTTATTACAACATTACAACTCAGTCTCAACTCAACGTCTACGCTTGCGTCTGCGGTCTGCTCGAGCCTTTATCCTGTACTAGCTCGCGACTTCGTCACAAAGATATAAGATTTTTCATACAATCGAACAAAATAAATAAATGCGAGAAAAAATGTACGATCCTTAGGTTCTGTCGCGGGTCTGATAGTGATCCGTCCCTTAGGGCCGAGTCACATTGGAATGGCTGGCCACATGTGACATCCACAAACGGCGCCATCTAAAGCTAGAAGCGTTTGTAGCGTGTGGCGACCACCCCGGCGTCAACCATGCGCGGCGAGTTCATATAAAATGTATGAAAACTACAGGAAATACGTCGGTGGCGGCGTTTTGTGGTTGTGGTCAATGGCCCGTGTGCGGCCAGGATTATGTTTGACATGTTTACAGGCCTCAAATAATAATTTGAAACTATAAGTAAGTCAATGTGAACTTTATTCCATGTTTTTGATGTAGTTTGATATCTTGGTGCAATTAATATTCTTTATAGGTTGAATGTAGATAGATAGTTGAATTATCTTTGTCCTAGGAGACAGAAAGTCTACGGTGCAGAGCCTGCATGGAGGATATATAAGAGACTTTTTTGATTATAGATTACAGTTTTGAATAACAATAACTTCATAATTTGAAGTTATTTATCTTTAAGTGGGTTTCTCATCAAAACGAACTTACTAACCCATAAATAATGTTATGCTTAAAAAACCTCAGAAACCAGTGTTCTTCCTATTTTCCCCCTGATTTATGAAAAGTAAGCAATACTTACTTTGTTGTTTCCTCCATTGCTTCTTGCTAACGAAGTTATCTTCGGGGCTGATAGTGAGGAAGTTCCTGTCACCAACTTGCAGTGTGCATGGCTCGAATACATTCAGCAACTTCAAATTCTTTAGATCTTCACCTGGTTATGGAAATACTAATTTGAGATACATATTTGTAACAGGGCGCAGCAAAAATGGAAGAGGTTGAACAGATTATGGAGTGTTCAGCAATCCTGAAAATGTGTTTATTTTATAGAAGTAGAATTCGACATGCTGCCGCGTGGCTAGATGGCTCAGGATAACACATATGAATTTTTTTTTAGGTGGAATTAGACCAAGCTCTTTTGGTTTAATTTGACGCAGTCACGTGGCATACCACCATACCTAAAACTTATAATAATAAAAGCACTTTAATGGTAGCCCTTGTCCTCATTGAGTTGAAGACTATAATTATGTTGGGGTTCTGCAGAATAACTAAGTAATATTTTCGGCTAGATATGTACCAGTAAACTTCACGATAGGAAGAGCATCATGCCCATAGACAGTGGTCTGCCTACCCAATATGTGTGATCGTCGCGCTATGTTATGTTACCTTCGACTAGGAACTTGGGCTGCTGCGGCGTGGCGGGGTCGGAGGGGTGTGTGCAGAGCGCGCGGCACTGCCAGTGCACGCTCACGCTCTCGGTGATCACCGCCTCTACAGTGAACTGCGGAACAAACGAATATTATAACATGCTATACTAAACGTTTTTGTTTTCTGTTGGGAAATCATTAAATAACGCATTTAACCCTAATCTCTCAAAGTTAGAGTGTACAGGCTTCTTCTGGGTAAGCTCACTCAATCGTAGACTTTGTCTGTTACCTTTGACTAAGACTGGAGTCAGGAGCTTACCCATCTCGAATAAAAAAAAAAACATCTCACGAACGTGCCGTCGACACGGCTTGTCGATCGTGATACAACATACGTACGGTGAGCTACCTATTGCTCACCGTCCACACACGCTAAGATCCGGTCTGGTATGGCGACTAATTTGTATAATATCTGGGTTTTCAGTTATCTCACTCCAGCGTTTTATGTCCGTGCACTACTTATAGTGAGAATAATACCTACGTTGTTATTCTAATGTTCGAAATTCAATGAAGGATCTACTCTTATTGAATTTCTTTATTGCGAATCAAAATACGTACTAAGTACGCAGTTGGCAACGAGGGGGGGAATACAATGGCGCATTGGATTTTGTAAGGGGCGGGTTACAAAACTCACGTGTGGTATTGTATTTCCATTTTGCTTTAGAGGAAGTTAGCGATATTTTGTGAAGCCGTATTTTGGGTTGTCGATGAGGAAATGTCGGTCAAGTATAAAAAGTTTTTCACCAGTTAATATTTCTTGCAGGAACCTCCTCCAATCGTTTCTCAATCCCACGCTTTGTTTTCCCAGTTCACAAGGAATAGAACCAGTTGTTTCGTCGCGTCATTGTCTTAAAGGAACAGCTTAGTATAACACAGAGATCTATAATGTCTGAGAGAGTTGTATCCACCAAACTGCAGACAGAATATTCTTAGAAAAGTTGACCTCTTCCAACATACCTTATGATCATGCATCTTATGTTTCCTGGCGGCCTTCATTTCCTTGGTGATGTGGAGCCAGTTGGCGCTGTCGAGCGAGCCCAGGGGGCCGTACACCACCTGCCCAGGGTAGAACTCGGACGAGGAGTAGGGAGTGGAGCGGCGGCGGCGCATGGAGTAGTCCTCCAGGGGACACGTGTCCAGGTCGGGGTACTCGAGGCGGGATCCATCGGCGGACACTAGGCGGAGTTTGCTGTGGACCGCCTGTGGCAAATATTCTTGTGTTGAGAGGTGAAATAAAGTGTCTGATTTTTTTTTTATGTAGATGTCATGAGGATTGATAATATTACAAATAAAATCGCTGTTAAAAACCAAAGGTACATGTCCAATGATAACATTTTTTTTCGTTAAGTCTTTTACACATTATCTATCGTGAAGGATGGCAGTGCCCGAGCGGCATTACCGATGTTGATGTACTGGAAAACGAAATATGTCCTGCCTGCATGACCAACAGGAACAAATTACGATCGACTTGTGTACCTTGCTAACCGACAGCGCGAATGGTATAATTTTAAGAAAGCTTTATTCGTTTTATTGTTGTCTAATCACCATAGGTAATATGAGAATAGGTTTTTAAAGCCTAAGTAAAAAATTACTAAGAAAATGACTGGTATATTACAGTTTGATGGTATGGTTTCCACTCTAAATTCTATCATTTGAATGGCCTGCTCTGGCTTACAGACAGAAGCAGTGTTTTATTGTTTAGGTACTAGCTTCTGCCAGCGACTTCAGCCGCGTAGTTCTCACCAGGTTTAAGGTACGTTTTCGGTTACTGCTCCTATGGCGCATGGCGTTATGTTATTTAGCTTATAGCCTTCCACGATAAATGGACTATCGAACACAAAAATATTTTTTTCAATTCGAATCAGTAGTTCCTGAGAAAAGCATGTTCAACTAAACAACAAACAAACTCTTCAGCTTCATAATATTAGTATAGATTTCTGTTTATGAAACTGTGGTAATAAAATGTATTATTCTATACTGAACTGTTATACAAGTAGGTAAGTGTAGCAAACTATTTATTGCCTCTAGTTACCTTGGTACACTATCAAAAGTATATTTCTATTGTTTAACATAAACAACAATATAAATATAATATATTTAAATTGTATATATTATATACAATTTTATACTGATTATTATTGTACTATATTTTTTCCCAAATGGTTGGCAATAGATGACCATGACAGTCACCAGACATGGCCTATAGTCTAACTACTGGGCCATAAGTTCTTCAGAAAGTACCATTGTAACAAAAAAAAAAATTGAATGAAGGACTACTCCTCCAGTCAAACACCTACATTGCAAAATACTAGGAATAAGTATAAACAGTAGCCCATTATCAAACTGATCTCATGAGTCTGATAAGAGTTAATGAAACCATTGCATTTATTAAATAGGATAAAAGACAAAGATATTCTTTTTGTATGGAATATTCTAGAGTTGCCTTCTTTTTATTGTCTGACACTTGAGATATGAGTTAAGTTAAATAAAGGACCACTAACTTGCAAATAAAAATTGTACTGTTACCCTCATAATAAAGTTAAGTTTTGTACTGTGTACATCCATGGTTTTGAATTGATTAAATTTTTTTATTTTTTTTTAAATTAAATAACATACTATAATGTTCCCAGTTCAACCCCAAATAACCTGTAAAATAAAAGATAATTATTACAATTTGCTCACCTTAGAAGTTCCAACCCAAGAGTCGAGGCATACAGCTAAATCTGGAGTGAACTCCTCCAGAGGCTGGAGCCTCTCGCTGGCAACACTTGGTATCACATGCTTGGTGCCCACAATCTGCAGGGCTGCATTCATTATGATGTCCCTACAGTAGCCTCTCTGCGTGTCCTTGCCAGCAATGAGACGGCGGACTACATCGCCTGGCATCAATGAGCGATCCGCTAAGCCAACCTAGGATAATAAAACAAAACATGACAGAATATCATATTTTTTAAAGTTATTTGCATAAGTGTCTGAAGCTAGAATTATATTTAAAGTGTTAAGATTATTGTGGGTAGGTGTGATTTTCTTCTTATAAAACACAAATTATAATTATTTTCAGCTCCCATAAAAATAAAAGGCCACACCCCTTTTTTGAAATTAAGGATACCATAGAAGAAGATTTAACACTTAGTGAATGGTTACATTTAGTGGATGTTATGAGAATGGAGTATGTTCAGTACAAGCTACCTTTCCAATGGTAGTCAAAAACTGTGGAGGAATCCACTGTTTCCTGATTATAAAAAAAAGTATGTTTTTTATGTTCATTAATAACTGCAGCATTAGTTCCATGGCCTGGTGATCTTAAGAAATATTATGGTGATGATCATAAATAATTTTAAAATATGAGAAGTCCACAAAACATTTTTCTCTATAATATCTCAGTTTTCAGTAGAAACGTTGCTGAGAGACTTTTATGAAGCATCATGCCTCCTGAGACAAACCAGACCATTTCTTCTTTAAACCTACCTACATGTACCTCCATTCAATTAATAAATTAATAGTGGGTAAGTACTAAATAACTTAGTACTGTCAGGTTCAGGATCAGAATGTTAATTATAATAATAAAAAACAAGATATAAATTGGCAGGATTTCTACTGAATATTTTTGAACTGTTCAAGTTTTTGACTCGGAATTTAAAGAACATTTTACGATCTCTTTGTGAAATAGCAAAATATTTTAATGAAGTTTATGTTTGTTTTACCCTTCTTGAATATATTCAAGGGCATACCATGTGTTATTCAAGACAACTTGCACCAGCCTCGCGCTTAGGGGTTGTTGTCCTCGTAAGTACAGGCCTTTTAATATTTTCGATAACTACCTACTACGGTGCGCAAGTGCCAAATACCGCGTGAGATCAAATTATGATATTTTATAATTGTCCTCGCTTACCGACTTCTCGGATATGACTCGCTCGGTGCCGGAAGGATGCCAGACAACACGAATTTCGCCTTTTTGTATAGGTGTTTCAATGTCGCTCTCTTGATCGCTGGAGTTGGCTTCATAGTTCTCGAGTACCAGACCGAAGACCACTTGACCGCGATTGTTGATTTTATACACTTCATCCTCGTAAAAATATTGAAAGTCAGTCGGCGAACCTGGATTTTGCCCCGCCATATTGACGGGAATTATCTAAAGACACAAATAATTTTGTTTTTTACGTGATTATGTTCTTTCTGACAGCTGATTGCAATGTGTGGCGCATGCGTCAATAAATTATGCAAGGAAAACGCCATCTTGCGGGTTTTTTGGTAAAATAAATTGCGTTCCGTTTTACCTTGTTTTGTTTTTAAAATGTTATCTAAAATAATTGTTTATTTGTTATTATCATTTATTGATGATAAACTCACTGATAATCACAACACACACACACCACAATCCTTTTTATCGTTGTAGTTTCATTTAAGCGGCAACTACCGAAAGTTGCTTATATGATTAATTGATTACGATTAGATAAGTAAGTTGCTAAACCTACCTAAGTTGAGAGACCGAGATAGAAAACATTACTTAGCACGGTATTTGGCTAGGGTTTATTCTTGTCACTGTTGCACACCTGTCTAACTACCAGTGCAAAACAGAGACGGGAATATAGCTAGGGCAAAGTACGTGCTAAGTAACGTTTAGATTCCTATTCATGAAATCTCAGCCACATCCCTTGAGCACACCTTGAGGTAACCAATTTATTGATTCATCATTATTCCATACAATTAATTGTATAACCGAAAGCTTGTGCTTTAAAATGTTCAAACACAAGGTTTCTTCATAGGGCAATTACTGACAGTTCTCTTGGGATATTATTTTGTTCAAATCTTTGCGATACCTGCATGGTCAATACGACGTAATCCCTAAAAGTATTTTATTTATAAAGTTTCTTTCTTTGTATAACAAAATAATGTACCTATTAGTAGCATTTGCCCGAGCCGCGACTTCGTCCGTATGTAAGTCGGAGAAAGAGAGAGGAGTGCTACATTCCACATGCTATGCTTAGGACGCGGACGATCCCCGTGGTTTTGGAAAACCACATTGCATTAAGTGAAAGAGATAGGTAGTAGGTATAGAAGAAGATAGAAGTATGCAAGAGAAGAAGAAGAATAGAGAGGTACAGAAAAAGAACTACTTAGTTAAGTAGGTACATACCAAGTGGTGTATCTCGTGGTGCTGAGGTTTGAAACCTTCTTGCTGTACTCTTAATAAAATTAGCTTCTTCATTTGGACATAATATCTACTATACCTACAGCAAAGAGCCGAAACATGTTACATAATAATTACCTAGGATACTTTTTAATTAAAATTCAGTTATATTTTCAGGTACCTATAACTTTGAATTAAATCAAAATATTAGGTCACTATTTACTTCTCATTAAATCAGGCTTTGTCATAGGTCAATAGTCTAGGAAGGTACCTGGCAACTGGTTAGTTACCTACCGCTGACCCATACAGCATAGGTGTTGGCCTCGTGCGGCGCATTAGGTATACTAATAGTAACAACTGGTGGTAGCTATTCAAGGGTTTTCCAAATCAAGTCTGCAAATAGACACTAACAAGGCTTCTTGCTTGAAACTGGTGGCTCGCAGCAGCAAGGAAATACGCCCAATAGGTATCTATTACTTATCATATTGCATAATTAAATGTTATGAGCTTTTGTACTTCTATTGATTTTCAGAGAAGCAACCATTGACACACGTGCTACCCGTTCAAGTTGCAGAGTGACACAGCTGTGACGTTGGTCCGAGCGCCGGTTCTATTCTCGCTGGCCGATCAATACGGCGTTATCAACATAGCTGTGTAGGTGTTTACCTACATGCGCGTAGTACCCACACAGCTTCGCTTGAATGAGGTTGTCGCGAGTGATAACGCGCCGCAGTAAATAAATCGTGTTTTAATATTTAAGGAAATGTGAACATATCTCGCAGCGAAATGCCGCTGCCAGAACTTTTGAAACGAGCCTCTAGCTACTTCCTCGGTTTGGAGTTCGACGACAACGAGGAACTCCCCGATTACGTCGACAATGAAATATTGTTTTGCAAGAACAATGTGTGCGTACATCCACCGACAGTCGCCAGGCATGAATTGGATATCGTACATCACCCAGGATACCTTACAGTCACTACTAAAGTTTTTACAGACCAGCATAATAACGCCAAACGACCTACACTTTTCCTCAACTGGATTCCGAATTCAACGCTGCGGAAATGTCCTTCGGCCGTAGAAACCAGTCCAAGCGATGAGTTAGTAGTTACTGGTAAACCGGCGAATCCAAAGGAAATACCCAAGTCACGCAGTAATAATAATACAAACAACGCTAAAGTGGACGCCAACAACGAACATGCATTTTCTGATTCTTCAGAAACTACAAGTTTAAATTCTAACTCTGATAAACAAAGCATAAAATCGTCTGATACACGATACACTCCCAATGATACGACGCAGGACGAGTTGTCCTCTAGTTCTAAGCCTACAGTAAAGTCAATAGATTCTGTAAAGGATAATGTTTTCAGTAGTTTTGAGAAGGATGAGTCGAGGGATGAAGTGTTTGTATACGATAAACATGTGAGATCACAATCAATGACGTCGGTTAACATCACGATCGCTAATCCAACAATAGAGAACGTGGATTTGACCCCTGACTCTCTGTCGGGGGACAGGTTTATTAGGTCACTGTCAATGAGCTCCTGTGACGAGGGCAATCCAAATTGGATGAGTACACCGGAGTTTTTGGCTTTGAAACACAACTTGGTGTTTCCTGACAGCGTGCACAGCTCACCAGTGCCTCAGAGACGAGCTCCTTTGAAATGTCGAAGGTGAGTCTAATTTTTTAATGTGTTTAGTTTTTTTTAAATAATCTTAATGTTATCTTAATGCTTTCATTTAGAGCATAGAGGTAGCTGACGCCACGCTCATTACTGTCGAAAAAAAAATATATAATAAGAAAACATTCGGTCTTGGGCATGTAGATTTTAACTGGCCACCTGTTACCCCACAAGTATAAATTGTTGATCCTTTTTGTGATGTCCTGACTTCTGATTAAGAACTGTGGGTTTTCTTGTTGCTTTATTAGATGGCAATTTTTAGCTTTAATTTCATGCAGTTTTGAATTCCACAAAAGTACTTATTAGTTGATTATGTATCGTAAAACAGTGCTGTGGGTAACTATAGGTACACTACTACCACACATTGATAAAGATTTTATGCGACATTGATTAGAACATTTATGTAGATAGCTGATTTTGTTTTCAACTTGTTGTGCAACGCATTAGCTTCGCACTCCGTAGGTACTGCCGATGCGGCGTTTGGTGTTATCTTACCGGATTTACTAGGTAGTAGGTTTCTAGTACTGATGCAACATGCATTTTATAAATATGTACTGTTTATTTATAACCGATAATGAATGGCCTTCTTCTTTCAGAATAGATAGTTTGAAGTAAATCCCTTTGTTTATAGTAGTTGGTCACGTAGAAGTTACGTTTATCACGGCATCGGTGATTTTTTTAATGTACTCCAAAGTATAGGTGTAAGGACACCTCGGGAACTGTAGCAAGAGGGTCATCGTCTGGTCATGAGCATCGCACTCGCACTGTCGACCAATTCTAGGGATTTACCGTAGGTATGACGAAAAAAATCAGCCCGAAATCACGTTAGTCATTGTAACTGGATCTGGATAGCTAGCCATATGGATATGTATTTAGGTTGAAGTTGACATCATGGGAAACGGAGTACCTACTTTAGAGGTATAATGTTTTAGGCTTTCGTTTTTGGGAATCCAGTATACCTAGGTAGGAAAGTGAAGCGGAGCTGTAAGTTCTCTAAGAAACCCACCGTTTATCATTGTCTTAGCCTCACAGTATTTTCGCAATTGGTTTGCCATGAGGTACCTATAGGAGACAGCTATGAAAATCTCTATAGCAATAAAGTTTAGATTTAAATCTATCTAGAAAAAAAATGTCTGGAGAACCCCGTCACACTATTCCCAACCACAGCAACTTATGAAAGCCGGAAAAAACAAAAAAAAAGGAGATAAAAGATGTTTACGAGAACAGATGTCTATAAATAGCATTTGACTGGTTGCTTAGTGGTTAAATGAATCCATGACACGCAAGGGCCACGAGGGATGACGACGACAGCCGGCTCGAGGACGCCCACTCTCTGTCAATACCCACAAATTGCCTGTCTGCTTGTGAAAATAACGTTAAATCGTTTAATTATTCAGGGCCTGAATAATAAAATGAGATTCAAAATAGGTTAAAGCTCGATTGACCTGTCTGCCTCCAAATTCGTCCTTCGCTATTTTTGTCCTTTTTTGTTTAAAATTGGGAACGAAGGAGAAAGCGAGTAATAATACTATAGTATGTTTTGGTTATGTGACTGTTTGTGACATACCTATCTATCTATACCCATATTATAAAAAGTTAAAGTTCGTGAGTTTGTTAGGTTTAGGAGCAGAAGCGTAGCGTGGCTTGGCGGGGCCCCGTATAAACATTAGTTTGGGGGCCCTTAGGAAGGTAAAGATTTCTCACAATAAAAAAAATTGCATAAAATTAAAAGAAATATTTTTTAAATCATAATTATATACTCGTATCTGTCACTTTTTCCAAAAAAAAAATCAAATTAAATAGGTATATCTACACCCTCCTTACCTTTTTTTCGGCAAACTGATTTATTCAATTATTTATAGCTGATGATGACTTTAGTTTTCTGAAGTTACTGCCTCTATGGATAATAACCGCGATAACCGATGTAGGGTGTTGCCAACTTTTGAACGCACGCTTTGGCGGGCAAAAAAGAATTGCTTGTTTTGACTTTTGTCATTTGTGAAATAACAAAAAAATTTGGGAAGTTTTTTTTTATTTTTGCTTACGCACATTGGGGGCCCCCGTAGCCCTGGGGCCCCGTATAATTGATACGGCAGATACGGCGGTAGCTACGCCCCTGTTTAGGAGGGTAATCTCTGGATCTAATAAATCGAAATTTTTTAACCCATAGAAAGACACGTCTTACCTACGTTATTTGTAAGTTTTATATAACACATTCGTATACGTATTCCAAACATGGTGTAAAATAATTATTCGGGAAATGTTGCTAACCATTTCTTGCTGTTTATTTTGATATTCAATGTTTAGATAAGTCAATTCTAAATCTTAAAATTTTTTAGGAGTTAGGTAGGTAATTGAACAAACTTATTTTTAGGTAGGTACCTACATACTAAAAGAAGCATGGAAGTAATATTCAGAAGTGACCTGTGGTTCCTTCGACTTTATTATACATAATATGTATAGAGGCACGAAGGTAGCTTTTATCTTTGAAAATAAATAAAATGGCATAAACAAATGCCATTCAGCAAAGTAAAAGGTTGACATATTCAGGGTGGCCCGTGCCCGTACTAGGATGGATATTTATAAGGAATTTTGCCGACAGTGCTCAACTCAGAGAAATGTTGTAGATAGGATAGATAAATAGCGCTATATCTACTAACGACTTATCGAATGTCAGCTTTCCGTTAAATAGGTAACTTAATTTTAAAATGTTCTTAGTTCTAAATCTCGCACGAGAAAACTGAATTGTTGGGCTTACTTATTGACCAAAATATCAGTAGCCTTTTTTTTGTATAGAGTATGCTATTGAGAAAGTTTCCTTAAGTACCCAACAATGAAGGCACTGCATATAGGGATATAGGTAATGCTTTATACCGTCTTCTTACATAATATTTCTAATAACGATATTTGAGTAAAGGACGTATCCAAGGTCACATCGCATACATATCCCTATCGCCGATTGCATTCCTCACCGACATGCCGCGGTCGTGCCAAGAATGTCATTATTACTCGCACAACTCATTTGCACCCTGAAAACTTCACCCCTCCTGAATGTTAAGCGACCATAGAATAAACGGGCCATTAGAAATACTTAGTACAATACGTAATTCTATATTATATTCTACTAAACGTAAAAATGTGGAAGAGGCGAAAGGAGTATGTAAGGATCGTACTGTGGTTTCTGCCTACCCCATGGGAAAAAGACCTAGAAATCATAAAGGTCAAAGCACAATATTGGGATAAACCATTCTAGGGCTACTAGTGACTGTTGAATTTTCTAGAAATGTTTTTAATCCTAAGCTTAGAAAATGTTGGAATGTTATTTAGCACTATAATGACTTAATAGAAATAGGAGCTATGAATAATTATATTTTGAATCAGAAATAGGTAACAATAGAAAATAGAAATGTTTTATAAACAGTACTTACCTGACCTACCTCCTAACCATTAACCATTTTAACCATTTTAAACACAACAATTAGGTATAATGTGTAACTGGCGCCAAGCCAGATCGCCGCACGCCCATTCTTAGGCTACTGTTTGACATAGCTCACTAATTCTAATTGCTTAACATTTCTCATAAATACTTCGAAAGAATCCCTCATTATCCAGTAAATCATGATTTACTTTAGCACCACAATTCAACACAACCTTATCTAAACCGCTTGCGGGTCGCGTGAAGACATCCCCTAAGGATTAATACTTTTATTAACGCTTCATGTACGGGCTCAGTGAACATGTTATGGCCCGATAACTTAATTAATATATCGTGTAAGGAGCGTGACATACTTTATAGGGTAGCAAGTAAGCGTTCACAAAGTTCATCGTCTTGTTTATTCGCTGACCTGATTCTGGACGTCAATACCGCATTGATACGTACCTAACTAGAATATTATACGATAACCGATGTAGGCTGATGAGCTTATGAACTTATTAGGTAGGTAGCAACATAAACTTAACTCCCAGTTTTCATAAGTTACCTAGCAACTTAAGAAAGCTTTCGCATCAATCACAGTCTAAATTATTATTAACGGCGACCTAAAATATAAATCGAGTTTCGCCTAAATCTGCCTTTTACCTCAGTTTATCAAATAGGTAAGCCTGGTAAATCTGTACCGAGCTTTAAATAGATATTCAAGAAAGCAAGTCTTTATTCCACAGAGGCGAATGCTACTACAGGCACAGCTACAAGCTAACTTAAACTTATTGCGAACGTAGAACACATTAATCTTGATCCCCAAGTATATATTGCGGTTCGCGTGGGAGAAACACGAAGCACGAGGAGGATCATTTACATGTAACATCTTGTAACGTTTTTCTGGGGTATTCAGTGTTATTAACGGTATCTTTTACGTGTATTAGTCCCGCATGAAAACACACACATCTAGGGTAACTTGTTTATTGCTAATGGAAACGCAAGCGGCGGTTTTCTTCACGGTTTCCTGGCAACAGGCACTTGGCCTTGCTAAGGTTACCTGAGCGGGTTATAGCTTGTGCGAGACTGGAATAATCTGTTCTTACGCTCACCAGGTTCTCAGTAGACCTGAGCCAGATGCGGTCACTGCGGCTGTTCTTCAACGATGACAACTGCACATGCGGGCAGCTAGTGGTAGCCTCCAGGGAGTCCCAGTACAAAATACTTCACTTCCATCATGGAGGACTGGACCATTTAGCACAAGTGCTTCATCGATGGCACTCGTTGCTACACAACATCAAACTCACTCCAGGTATCATGATTATTACAGGGTTTTAAAATACCTAATATGAGTTTGGAACTCTTCTAACGTAAGTAGGCAATGTGTCCACAGGTTCTGAAGAGCCTAACCTGCCCTACCGTCATTTCATGGTATGCCGTCCAGAAGTACAAAAGTCGGAACAACATCCTGAAGAAGGGAAGCTTCCCAAAATATCTCCCGAGCTATTCTATGGGAAGATTATGAACGGAAAGGGAGTAATCGAAGATGATCTCTTTTTGAGGAAATGCGTCTTCTTCGGTGGTTTAGACAAGGAGTTAAGGAGAGAGGTGTGGCCCTTCCTCTTACACTGCTACCCATACAATTCTACTTACGACGAAAGAGAGATAATTCTACAGATCAGGGCGAGAGAATATGAAGAGGTTTCGAGAAGAAGATTGGAAAAGATGACTCCAGAACAACACGCGGTATTCTGGAAGACAGTACAGTGTGTTATAGAGAAAGATGTGGTCAGAACGGACAGAGGCAACCCATTTTTCGCCGGAGATAATAATTATAACGTAGAAATAATGAAGAATATATTGTTGAACTACGCAGTTTATAATCCAGTGTTAGGGTAAGGATAAATTGCTGTTTTGTTCTGTTAATTACTAGTTTATTCAAGCTCCTGGATACAATGGCTTTTGTGTACCGTACGCTTATTGTTCCATTCAATACTTTACGTTAATTACACGCAACAACACTAGGTATTACATAAATGAGTAGATCATACTTGGAAATGCAGCGTCATTTCGCCCTTGCGTAAGGAGCCGTTTCGCATTCAAGGCTCACATATCGGTCTCATTCGAAAAGGTCATCTTATAGATAATTGATCGTGAGAATACGTAGCAAACTTTTCTTTTCTTTCTTTTTAATGAAGTTATTGGCATTCTGTATCTAACTCTTTAAATTTGCCCAGTTTGGAGACGACACTCAGTGAATTAGGGTCGCAAAAATTCTATCTAAAAATTGTGACATAAGGTTCCATAGATTTTTTTGGAACTTAGGTATATCTCCTCTACGTGTAACGTGAATTTATATGCCTAAGTGCAATATTCACCAAACTTTTATATCAAGGGGGAATCCTACTAACGATCGCATTCTAATCTCAGTGTCAATCTGTTAAAAATGCTTATAATTTATCAAATTATCACTTTTTTTAATCAATTGTCGCTGACATGAGATTGAGATTGGGGAAATTCACCTTTATTACGTAGGTAAGGAAATAATTACTTTTGGGAAAAATTATATGTTCGAGTTAGGTTATCTACGATTCTATTTTCCAGATACACACAAGGAATGAGTGACCTGCTAGCTCCAGTGCTCTGCGAGATAAAATGCGAAGCCGAAGCGTTCTGGTGTTTTGTGGGTCTAATGCAGCGGGCCATATTTGTGTGCACGCCAACCGACAACGATATGGATAATAATCTTGTAAGACACAACTGTTTACTGTCGAATAATGTAGGTAAACGTAAAGTTATCATATAGCTTCATTGGTGTCGGCTTTTTTCTTTACCGTAACCTTTTGTTTCGTTCTAACATATTTTTAAGGTCTTTTGTTGGTCAATTTCGATTTCGATAATATTAAAGAAATTTTCAACACATACCATCACGCCTGTATATCCCAAAGGGTTAGGCAGAGATGTATCAATGTACACCCACAGTTCGCTGGTATGGTCCCGTGTAAATATGCAAGTCAAACTAAAAAAGGAAAATATAAAAGTAATGTCTTGGGTAAAACCAAACCGTGTGAATTATTTTTCTGCATAATGTCTGCAATTGTATTCAGTCCGACCACCTTTAAAACACGATTATGAGGTCTTAAGTGAAAAAAAATTGGACACTTTCATGATTTCGAAATAAATTCAGTTCATCGTTTCAGTAATGTTGCATGTCTGGTAGGTACAAGTACTCTGTTGTATCGGTACCTACTTGACTTTATTATTTCGACGTGCTTTGAAGCCAAATCAATAAAGCGTTATTAGCTTTTCGTATCATGCCTTTAACAAGGTGCTTATCTAACATAATTAAGAAAACAGTACATGCCTGTATTGGGTGACTGGTAAATAGTGACCTTAGAGTTCATGATAACTAACAACTGTCCTGAAGAAACGATGTTTTTTTGTTTAATTTGAGAAGCGCATGACCTCATTCACCCCAATAGAATATTGAGTATCAATCAGCAGTAATATAATTTCGTTACGTATCTCTTTTTACAAACAAAACTTTACCATGCATCTGCAAATTTTACCATACATTGTGTATTTTTTTTTCACTGTACACTTGTGTACGTTTTTAGGGCGATTGGGGTCAGGAGCTTTGCAAATTACAAAATAAACATTTCTTTGGGAAAGTTGTTTATTATCATGACTACAGTCGTGATCCTCGTTAAGTACCGGTCATAGTTTATTACCAGTCACTCTAATGCCAACTCAGTGATTTTTTGTTGGAATTCACCATTAAATTAATCTTCAATAGAACCCCAATTAGGTTATAAAATTCAAAATATGAACGGAAAAATTATGTGCCGACATAGATATATTTTCAGCTGAATTTAATGACATTCCTAATAGTGTACTTGAGATAGGGATTATTTATTTATTCATAAATAACATACATTGTTCAATTAGCGAATTAATACATAACTAAATTAAAGTGAAGTTCAGTAGCCAATAGTTTTATTTTTTACTAACATTTGCGTAAGTTTTCGATGTTGCAGGCAAACTAAGCCGCAGAATAAAAAGTGGCCTGTCCTTTTTAGGAGTTTAAACTTATCCCGTTTCATCAAAGTCGGTTCTGTAGTTTAGTCGTGAAATCGTAACAGACAGACATATGTAGTTACTTTCGCATTTATAATATTAAGTATGGATGAGTGGGTAGGTACATACATACATAATAAGCTGACCTATCGTACGTTCATTAGCATTACTAATAAAATACTTTATATGTAGGACTAGCTATAGTTTACATTAATAATTTTGCATTGTTGATTACGTATTGTCTGAGTTTACATGCTTAGCTATATTATTTAGAAGTATGTAAATTACAATGCCTGATAGGCACCAATGTCCAATAATCTTTAATGAATCACAGGTGTAATCCTATCTTATCATTATATATCAGACAGATTACTACCACGTAAACATTTTATTAAACACTCCTACGCACGACATTTTACCTTTCAGAGCTACCTACGCGAATTAATAAGGATAATGTTGCCACACTTCTACAAGCATTTGGAAAAACATGTCGACGCTATGGAGTTACTGTTCTGTCATCGTTGGATACTGTTGTAAGTATTCCTTGATGGTAGGGGAGCCTACTGTTTTATAGAGTATTTTTTATATGAATTATTCATATACAACCATCATCAACAGTGCCTAAGCACAACGTGTGCTTCTACGGAAAAAAAATAGACAAACAAACTTATTTCGACTCCCACGTTGACATTTATGAGGCTCATTTGAAAGACACCCTACATATTTGCATTCATCGGGCCCGATACTTAAGTTAGCATGACAATTGAGGAATGCCAGGTCCTAAACCAGAAAAGCCGCATCACGAGGCAGTTAAGCCAGATTTTTCAGTAATATAAAGCCGGATTTTATGTCTGAATTCTAATTCGGTGCTTTATCATAATTTTCATAAAATCAACTCGACTTATGTAAAGCCGAACAAACGCCGAGTAAGTAGGGCACCGACTAATTTGGCCGGACACGCATCCCAAAAAGCCCGACTATGGCAGGCTTTCGCTGGATACTTGGCAACCGTACATGCAGTCGATTAATTAATATATCAACATATTTCTCAAGATTTTTTTAAAGCCAGGTAGGATGATAGGATACCCCCTGCTTTTTTACCAACCATCGTGGCGATGTGTGCTCGCTCGATGGCCTCGATGACTTGGCTCGAGGCCGAAAATGCCACTTTCCTATTTTCCTTTGAGTACAGAAAACCCCCTTCGATTTTGTTAAAACTAGATAGTTTTAGCCTGAAGCTGTACAGGATATAGTTAGGAAATCTTTGCATAGTCACTTGATAGGTATTATTCTTTATTCAATTTGTAGAGCTCCCACGCAAACCCCCGCACTATCGGATGAAACCTTGGAGCCTTGAAAGTCAGATAGAATTTAATTATTCCTAGAAGAAGACGTACGAACCTTTGACATTTTGCCTTTACATAAGTACGCTCAACAAATAAACTACGAAACCAGCGTTGTCAGATATAGTTGAAATTTTCTTCCAAACTGATAGATGTCTGCGAATTTAATTCACTTTGAATTAATGTACTGATTGTTTTGTAATTTTTAAATCAAATTTTATTGGAAACCATCCGTTTACGTATAAAAACACTTCTATTATATGTGACGGCCCTGGTTACTTATCTCTTTTGGTGACTGTACATCCGATTTCATCAGATTTCTCCAAGTCTCGCCTTTTATTGTGTTCAACCTTTTTCGTTCCATCCTTTGAGAGATTCGTCGTAGCAAGGACTTTCAAGGAAAAATGTCTTATACCGCTACCGAGAAAATCACTTAAACGAAAATGGTTTCGTGGAAGCAGAGCTTTCTGTTTATTACTAGGAAGGTACTCCTAAATAAGGTTAAGAAAGGTTTTTCCCAGAAACCCTCCACTTTCTTGTAATTAAGCTTAAGTAAATAAACTTGGGCTTCCAAGAAAATTAATAAGCAGTAATCCTACTCTACGAAATTAGTTTCAGTTTTCCTGTCCTCTTATTCTATTTTTGGACTAAATCTCTTCACGTTTCGTATCTACAAGTACTTACGTAAGTAACTTTGACATTTCAGATGTTTCAAGAGGGAGTTCACCGAAGCAGTGGCGCTTCGTATGTGGGAGGCATGCTGGGCCAACTACCAGACCGACTACTTCCACCTCTTCCTGTGTCTGGCCATCATTGCCGTGTACGCGGATGACGTCATCGCTCAAGATCTGAATACTGACGAGATGCTGTTGCATTTTAGTTCTTTAGGTACGTAAATAACTCCTTTACCAACTGTAGCTCACGCTGAGACAAATGACCGACATATCGACAGGTGCTAAGGATTATAACTTTGACGGGTGTTTCTATCAAAAGGGTCTGAATTAATTACCTAAGTTGGAGATCAAATTCTATTCTACGAGTATATACGTACAAATCTAGTTTTATATCAAGCCGATTTGTTATATCTAACGTTCACACACCTTCAGTGGACGTCCTGCGGCTGATATGATAATGATGATGACACACCTTTAGGGAAGTGGTTCCAGGGACAACCAGTATTTTTAAATCAAGAAAAAAAATAACAGCATCCTTTCATCATCTTCCAGCAATGTACATGGATGGACGACTCATTCTTCGCAAGGCCAGAGGTCTGCTTCACCAGTTCCGTCAGCTAGTCCGGATCCCCTGCACGCTGGTGGGGATGTGTCAGCGTTGCGGCCCAGGCATATGGGACTCTACACATAGGCCCAGCGTCGAATGTACCGGGGCCCATGACTTCTGCAAGTACGCTGTGCAGTAAACTTGAGGATTGATGGCTTTAGTATCTACAGCGTTACGGCTTTTTGGGGTGACTAAAAACTAAATACATTGCAGGATTTTGCTAAATTTGATTTCGGTTGTTTCGTGTCTATATTGCTATGGATGCGTGAGTAAAAGCTGTTATGTCAGGTAGGATTTTGGGTAGTCGCAGTACCTACTTGTGCTGCTAAAGCCAAAACGTCGTTAGGAGGTTTTCGTTTCCTAAATCAGTATTAGTGGTATCGTGTATTGATTTCAGTTAATCTAGAACTTAAGTTGCCATTCCTATTTGCTAAAAAAATACTTACCTATTTTTAGAATCAGTAGGAAGTGAGAAACGTTTTGTACAAATACGATTCGAGTTTGTAAAGAGAAATCGGAGTAAGGAATAATGGAGTCTCAAATTAATGTTAAAATAAATAACAGTTTATATATTTGTACGCTTTTAGAGAAATAAAGTAAAATATCACGATGTTTGTTAGAAAGTCAAAATCTAAGTGTATAGTAATGAAACACTCACGTTTCTGTAAACTGTCGTTTTCAGGATGTAGGTAACACGAGTGAAAATGTAACCTACATGTTCACGCCGCTTTTGTACAGAACATGCTAATTGTTCCTAGAGAAATCGCGAAATGTGTTTCAATCAATAGTAATGACAGTTACAGCGAGTTTCATTGTTGTTAGAATATTGTTTAAAATGAGGTCAACTGCTGTAAAAATGAGCAGAACAGTTACAAACTAGAGTAAATGAGTGAAATCGGGAGTCGTTACCTTCATTATAATTCCTATCTAGTTAATCAAAATATATGTCTATGTCTAGAGGTTTTAGGGGGTGTAAAAAGACACACCAGGACAATCATACTAAGTAACTTTGAGCAAACATGATTGCTGCGAGACGATTTATTTTTGTGTGAAAAATCACTGTTTATGATAGTGCGCAATGTAACGCATGCTTAACATTGTACTCTCGGGTGCATCATGCATGTAATGAATTCATTATGATCGGTGGGAGAGTGACCAGTCTGGGATGAGCCCTACAGGGTTGTGCGGATGGCGGAGCATGGCCCCTTGCCCTTCAGGGAAGCCGACCTATTATAGCATTACCTATTACATGAATTTTAATATAATTAAGAAAATCGAAAATTTTGTCAGCCTGGGGTATTTTAGGAACAGTCACAATGTATTAGTACAGATTGCGTGGGGGTACTTAAATTTTAGTTAACTTTAATGTTCAATATCACTGTAGGTAACTATTTTTTAATTATTTTTTTGAAAATGATCGCAATGATGGGAAGACAATGGAACATCCGGCTTCATTAGGTGTCTCTTTACACCCTTTATACCTATTGCTTATAATACTTACTTATTTACAGATGTGTGCTTAAATTGGATAAACTATTTACTTAAATGTATTTATTTAAATTAAAGACGGTATACGTAAGCATTAATATAAAATGCAAATTGTACAAAATGAATGTAATCAGTACAAATTATACCAGTATTAAAATTTTATTCAAAATTGGAACACCTATAATATGGTTTCTGTCCAAGACTTATAAATTGTGGATATGGCCAGGACATATCAAATTGGTAACATAAAAATGTTCTTGTAAAAATATCAATTTAAATTGTGGTACGAATTAATTGAATAAACTATCAAAATTATTAAGAAAATTGTACCTGGTTTACACCTAGATAAAAAAATGTGTACCTAGAAAATCTAGGGAGAATTCATATCAAACATAGAAAGATCACAAATGTTTGAAAAACACCATTTGTAAAATATTGTAAATTAATGAAAAATTATAGTATTTGATTGACTATTTTAATAGGTTACATATAATTTTATTTATAGGGTAGGGTTACTTGTAAATTAGTTAAATATTTAAATTAATAATTGGGTACTAGACACTAGTCAATTGACATACTTTTTATGAGCTGTCAAAACGCGATTTTGCTAATGATTTTCTATGGAAATAGCAACCTTAGCAACAACCAAATCAATGACGTTTTTCTGGGCTAAAATAAAGTATTTTCTTAGGGAAATTGTGTCTTGAAAATATTATTTAATGGTGTCTACTACCCAATTACGCAGCTGCTTCAAAGATATTGTAGAATAAGATAAATGTTATTTATTATACAACTGGTTTGATTTGTATAAAACATAGGTAGCAGATTAAATATATAACGCTTGATAATTCCTGCTTTTTGAATGAAGTTGTTGTAAAATATATTTAATCATAATGTTAGATTAATCGTCTATATTATGTGGTTACCTAATCAAAGTATAATGTCGAGATTTATATTAGAGTGTAACTACGAAGTTCAATTGAATGTCTATTATCTAACATCTTGGACAAGGCAGCTTGATTATTGTTAATAATTATCTATGTGTGTATATAAGTAAGTACCTAATAATATTTACAGTTGTTGATATGTCTGTGTATGGGTGTGAAAGCATTCTGAATTCAGTGTTCTATTTACCTATCCCTTAATTTTTATTGCTATTGCTATGAGATTTGATTTTTGTATCTACGTAAAGATTTAATTAAGTAGGTTCATTTGCACCAAGTAGTTTTATAATTATAATCATCTCAGAGTTAGTTGCTAACGCGAGCCTTTCTGTACATGACCTAATTAGGTATTGTTGTTTAACCTCGTGTTAGCAATAAACTTTGAGTGAAGTTTTTGGTGCAAGTGGGCCTTTTAGGATAATGAAATATCCTACTTATGCTGTACATACTGAGTATTTTATATCAAGGGATGTAATGAAATCAAACCCGTTAAGTTTAGCGACCTAACGTAAAGTTTATTGAACTTTATCAACATGCTAAGTACTACTACTTTTTCGCCATTTATTGCACTCTAACGTACGTTAGCTACCTATCTATTTGGTAAAAATATAAATGGGACTTATTACACATCCGTAGTAGTAGAAAATATGTTGGAAATAGCCTATTCACATAGCACATTTTTGAACCAAGTTCCCTAAATAAGTAGTGAAACGTAAAATTCACGTAGCAAGAACTACACATACCTAGTACAGATCAGCGTATTCATGAATATTGTAGAACTAACGAAACCTACACCTGTGCTTCTTTCTAAATGTGTTAATAAACGTGCACTACTTTTACTGCAATATCGGGTGTAATGGTGGGTCCACACGATACAGACTTAACACAGACTTCTATTGAATTTTGTCTGTACAACAAATCAGTACAGACAAATGTCGGTGTACCAGAAAAGTCGGAAGTCTGCGTTCATGTCTGTAGGTACGATTGTCCGAGCAAACTCATGATTATTGAATTACTTAATTTATTAATTAAAATCGAAGTCTGAACTGATGAAAAGTCTGCACAGACATTTGGTAAAGACCTCTGAGTAAAAATTTTTACTCAGACTTTAAAGTCTGTGCAGATATCTGTACATTCAAAAGTCTGTATCGTGTGGACCCACCATAAGGGGTTATCTATCCTTAAACTGAAACCATGAGTTCTCTATTTTGGACTGAGTATCAGACTACAAGATTTTTTATAGGACTTTTTTAAACCATAACTAAAGAGATATGGAGGTTTTTAGTACTTTTCCGCTAAGTGAAAATTCTCTCTTATTCCTTCTGTATCGTCGTCAGCTGCTGGTAAAACGCTTGTTTTAGGTCAACAAATATCGTTATTGCCATTACGGACGAGTAATAAAGCAACAGGCCAATTTTTCAAACTTGATCTGCCGATAAAAGGGAAAAAAATTCAACATTTTCCTGCAAGAAATTCCACTTGTTTTGAAGTCAGAATAGTGTTCTGAGTGCACTGGCGAAGTTTACGGATAGATGTCCCTTACACCCCATAGGTAGCTACAACCTTTTCAAGTTTTCGGGAAAGGCATTGTGCCGCCATACATTACTCGGTAAATACTTATAACTCCTGTAAGAGCACCGAAAAATAAGGCGCGTGAAGTGATCATGATAAAAAGTGTTGCAACAAACAATGGCGAAGTGGCCGGGACACCTATCTTATGTTGATTGCCGGGTTTTTCAATAATATTTCAGGTATTTTTTTTTTTTTTTTTTTTTATTATCCGTTACTGTCCCACTCCTGGGCAAAGGCCTCCCTCCACTTCTTCCATTCTTCTCTTTTCAGCGCCTCGTCTCTCCAGTTTTGAAGAAATTTATCAAGTTCGTCCCGCCATCTCCTTCGTGGCCTGCCGCGACCTCGACTCACTGTCTCGGGGCACCAGCTTTGAGTTATTCTGGCCCCCAGTTTGTCCGGCATGCGGCAGACATGTCCTGCCCAGTCCCATTTGAGTTGGGCAACCTTTTGACCTACGTCAGCCACCCCTGTTTTGGAGCGCAGTATACTGTTTCGAACTCGATCAGTTAATTTAGTTAATTTTTTTCAGTTAATTTCAGGTATATGCGGGCCAAACTGAAAACTATGCTGGCAATGTATTCCTGCCTTTAGTTAGAAGGGAAGTGGAAATTACGTATTTATTTACTCCACACCCCTTCCCTCATACTTCCCACCTTTTCCTCACACTTTTCTTATTAATGTTGTTGTGAGATCCAAATCGTTTCTCTGGAGGTCTTGGCTGTTGATTCTGGCTTATAGGAGTTGCAGTGGGTGGACAGAGCGTGGTGGGCTTGGACCAATAAAAATTAAAATGTACTGCAACTAGGCATTGCCGAGAATATTTGGCCAGTTTTGGAACGCCATCAAATAATCGATTAAAATACACCCCTTGCTTCTAATTCCTAAAGTATCTATACATATTTACCAACCTTACACCTAGTCTAAATATTGTTATACAAATTAAATATGATATATTATGAGGCTACAAAATATTTTAAAAAGGTTTATTTTTCGCATATTGTGAATTGTTACGCATACTCTGTGATATATTATGATCTGCTTGTATTATATTGTGTAAATGTTAACAATTGTATGTAACGAACGTAATGTAATGAGGAATAGGAACCATATCTTATTAGAAATAAATGTACAAGCATCCATTGACACTTTATTTTTAACCCTGGTAGTGTATTTAGATGAACAGATCTTTACAGACGACCGGTAGGGCTGGACCCGTCATTGTGGCTTTCTTTAAGTGAGGCCTATGTCCAGCAGTGGACGTCGTTCAGCTGATATGTTGATGAGGAGATATTCAGGAAGTCGTCGTCGTCTCCTTTTATCAACGAACTTCATGATCAGATGACGAGCATATATCGTTGCATGTGTGCCAAGCCTTATTGATTAACGTGAAGTTGTAAAGTCATGATGTGCGAGTATGTTCAGAGTATAGATTTAGTAAACACACGCCTTTCGCGACGCCCGACGCCGGCTGATGATTATTTGATAAATTGTTACGAAATACACGCATAGATAAGCAAGACGATAACAATTTACATAACTATAACGCGGTGAGAATTGTTTTTAATCAGTGATTAGTTATCACTTATATTATCTCAGTTCTAATTTTGTTTGCAACCGCTACACACGCTTCTCACGTTATGTTTAGACTACCGAAAACAATGCGAGCCGTCGGGCTCTATAAATATTTGCCGATAACAGATGTCAACAGTCTAATAAATTTAGAGGTGAGTTTACCAAGTGTTCAACAATCTGATGTGTTAGTCGAAGTCAAGGCCACGGCAATTAATCCAATTGATACTAAAATACGTGCTCCGAAACCGAATGTAGAAACATCGCCGCGGATTTTGGGATGGGACGGTGCTGGAATCGTAGTCTCCAAAGGTGAAAATGCAAATTTATTCAACGTTGGCGACGAGTTATTTTTCACAGGCGAAGTTACTAGAAATGGCTAGAACGCGCAGTATATGGCTGTTGACCAATATTTAGTAGGAAGAAAACCTAAGAACTGGACTTTTGAACAAGCTGCCGTAATGCCACTCACTTCTCTTACCGCTTGTGAGTCCATTCTTGATCGATTGCAGATTTCAGAGAAGGATAGATACAAACATACTTTTTGCATTATCATTGGCTAGTGGTAAGCATGACAATGGTATCCAGTATTTAAAATTGTGCTAATGATATTATATTTATCCATATTTCAGTTACATTTCTCACTGCAAACGGTACACACGCATCCGAAGTTATCTTCTACAATGGCAAGTTTACCGAAAACAATGCGAGCTGTTGGATTCTACAAATATTTGCCGATAACAGATGCGGAAAGCCTCCTCGACATAGAAGTGAGTTTACCAACTGTTAATGAATCAGATTTGTTAATTGAAGTCAAAGCTACGGCCGTCAATCCTTTTGATGCAAAGCAACGCGCACCGAAACCGACTGTGGAAAATCCGCCTCGAATTTTGGGAGTGGATGGCGCTGGAATTGTAGTCTCTAAGGGAACGAAAGCCAATCTATTTAATGTTGGCGACGAGGTGTTTTTCAATGGCGACGTGAGGAGAAGCGGGTCTAACGCACAATACATAGCAGTTGACCAATATTCAGTGGGAAGAAAACCAAAGAGCTGGACGTTCGAACAAGCTGCTGCTATGCCAGTCATTACACTCACTACATTCGAGTCCTTTTATGACCGCCTGCTACTCTCAGAGAAGGATAAAGGCAAGTCCTTGTTGATCATCAACAGCGCCGGCGGAGTGGGATCATTAGCGACACAGGTCGCTAAGAAAATAGGACTCAAAGTGATTGGAACTGCATCACGTCCAGAGACACAAGCATTTACGCGCGAATTCGGTGCAGAGATTGTCCTCAACCATACCAAGGATCTGATACCACAGTTGGAAGCAAATGGTTTCGGAGCAGGAGTTGACTTCATTCTCGTTAACTACGACCCCGCACCGTATTGGGACACGCTGATGAAAGCCATCAAACCACAAGGTAGAATTTGTTTGCTTGTCGAAAGCAGTGCTCCGGTTGATTTAAGGCCATTAAAGGACAAGAGCATAACTTTGGTGTCAGAATCGATTTTCACGAGGATAAAGTATAATACTGACGACAGGATCAGGCATTATGAGCTTTTGAAGGAGATAACCCAGTGGTTGGAAGAAGGAAAGCTTAAATGCCCTCTGACTAGAACGATGAGCCCGATCAATGCTGCTAATCTAAAGGAAGCTCACAAACTGTTGGAAGATAAAACACTGATTGGAAAGCTGGTGTTATCAGGATTTTAGTTTAACAAATACTCGTATCAACTTTAGTTTCTCTGTTTATATTGTAAATGCAATCATTTGTTTCTTAAATGAACAGATAGATCGTGAATGTGTCATTTTTAATTCGATTTTATTATCATCACATGAAACATTGGGCAAGGATGTGTGAACTTGTGAACTACGAAGCTTAATCCAAATCACAATGTACATAATTATATTTTACTAGCTTTTGCCCGCGGCTTCGCTCGCGTTAAAAAGTATTATCTTTCATCCCCTATTTTATCCCCGAAGGGGTAGAATTTATCAAAATCCTTTCTTAGCGGATGCCTACGTCATAACATCTACCTGCGTGCCAAATTTCAGCCCGATTCGTCCAGTGGTTTGGGCTGTGCGTTGATAGATCACTATGTCAGTCAGTCAGTCAGTCACCTTTGAGTTATATATATTTAGATTAATGAGACCTATGTCACCAGTATGTCACTAAATTCACAATTTATTAAATAAGGAGTAACTTTTATAAGTCTACTGTAAATGAACAGTTATATTTAAATAACAAATATTTTTATCTTATAGCTTTTTTCCCTATTAGTAAAGTTTTATTAATAAATTCAGTTTTAATAGCTTCATTGGTTTTAATAACTGAGGTGTCATTTGGTCTCGTCTCGACAACCTATGATATGACAGTCAGTGCCTGGCTACAGGACCATATACCTACCATAAATAATGGAGGCATTAATTTATATATTTCAAAAATATAAACCCAAATTGAAAACTCTGTTGGCAATGTATTCCAGCTTGTTAGAAGGGAAGTGGAGGTGGGTGGGTTTTTTGCTCCTACAGTTTTCTGATTAATTTCGTTGTGGGATCCTAAACAGTTAAATCGTTTCTTCGGGAATCGGCGAGCTTCATTGCCTCGACGCTTTTCTGGAGGTTGTCACTGTTGATTCTGGCTTTTAGGAGTTGCAGTGGGTAGCTAGAGCGATGTGGGCTTGGACCAAAAAAAAAAAATGTATGGCATTACCGAGAATATTTGGCCAGTTTTGGAACGCCATCAAAAAGTCGATTATATATAACACACCCCTTGCTTGTAATTCCTAAAGTATCTATATATTTACCAACCTTATACCTAGTCTAAATATTGTTATACAAATTAATTATGATGTATTATGAGGCTACAAAATATTTTAAAAAGGTTTATTTTTCGCATATTGTGAATTGTTACGCATACTCTGTGATATATTATGATCTGCTTGTATTATATTGTGTAAATGTTAACAATTGTATGTAACGAACGTAATGTAATGAGGAATAGGAACCATATCTTATTAGAAATAAATGTACAAGCATCCATTGACACTTTATTTTTAACCCTGGTAGTATATTTAGATGAACAGATCTTTACCGACGACCGTTAGGGCTGGATCCGTCATTGTGGCTATCTTTAAGTGAGGCCTATGTCCAGCAGTGGACGTCGTTCAGCTGATATGTTGATGAGGAGATATTCAGGAAGTCGTTCGCGCTTCGAATTTAGTTATCAAGACTTGATACAACCCAAAGGCAAGCCAAAAAATTAAAGCCAAGAAAAGTTCAAGCTGACTGAAACTACAAAAGTATAAGAACAACTTGGATAGTTCTACATTTCTGTGTCTAGGCAGTTAAGATGTACCTAATAACTGTTACCTAGTCTGCACGTTGACTTTTTTGAAGTCAGTTATTGAAACAACAGTCATCCATCATAATCAAGATTAAATCTATACTAATATAATAGAGTTAAAGTGTATTTTTGTCACGCGCTAATCTCTGGAACTACCAGACGGATTGGATCATATATTTTAGTATATGATAGCCAGATTAATGAGGAACGCTACGACACGGGAGTGGAGCTGTAACCAAGGACGTAACTTTATGCGGGTAAAAAAACACACGCGGCCGATGTTGCGGGCAGCCGTGCGATTCTCTAACATATTTCAACGTTGCGCTCGACGTTGAGCTCGTCGACGACGCTACTGTCAAATCAACTTTACGCACAACGCATAGAGTTGATTTGACAGTAGCGTCGTCGACGAGCTCAACGTCGAGCGCAACGTTGAAATATGTTAGAGAATCGCACGGCTGGAGTTAATACATATTTGCATCTGACGCAACGTTGTGAAGTTGGTAAATACGACCCAATTCAAGGGCAATCTTCGTAAAAGCGCTGTTTGAAGTGGATTAATTAATATGAATACGGTACCAAAATAAATGAGCTGATACCGATAGAGACACAAATAGTTATTCATCGTTTTTTTTATCATGGTTCAATGTCAAGGGGCCACGTGTAACGTAAATGTAATAGATAAAGCTTGGTACCCACGAGCGCGGCGGGGATAGTAGCTAATGTCAAAAAAGTGACAAGTAATAAAATTTCCTAAAAACACTTTATCGACTGATCAGTACTGTCAGAAAACTAGATGTCTACATCATTAGGCAATGAGGGGTGGTTAATTAAATTAAACATGAATTGATATCTTCATAAATGAAATAATAGCGTTTTTATCTAAGAGTAGGTAGACGTGAACAAAGTGACTGCCTTTCAATAGCTTTATTTCATAAATGCCAACCATGACAAGCATTTTAACGCGATGCCCTCTTTCTTATCTCTTTTTATCAACGATTTTGTTATCAACGAACTTGTTGATCCGATGACGAGCATAATTATATCGTTGCATGTGTGCCAAGCCTTATTGATTAACGTGAAGTTGTAGAGTCATGATGTGCGAATATGTTCAGAGTATAGATTTAGTAAACACACGCCTTTCGCGACGCCCGACGCCGGCTGATGATTATTTGATAAATTGTTACGAAATACACGCATAGATAAGCAAGACGATAACAATTTACATAACTATAACGCGGTGAGAATTGTTTTTTAACCAATGATTATCACTTATATTATATCAGTTCTAATTTTGTTTGCAACCGCTACACACGCTTCTCAAGTTATGTTTAGACTACCGAAAACAATGCGAGCCGTCGGGCTCTATAAATATTTGCCGATAACAGATGTCAACAGTCTAATAAATTTAGAAGTGAGTTTACCAAGTGTTCAACAATCTGATGTGTTAGTCGAAGTCAAGGCCACGGCATTAAATCCAATTGATACTAAAATACGTGCTCCGAAACCAAATGTAGAAACATCGCCGCGGATTTTGGGATGGGACGGTGCTGGAATCGTAGTCTCCAAAGGTGAAAATGCAAATTTATTCAGCGTTGGCGAAGAGGTATTTTTCACAGGCGAAGTTACTAGAAATGGCTCTAACGCGCAGTATATGGCTGTTGACCAATATTTAGTGGGAAGAAAACCTAAGAACTGGACTTTTGAACAAGCTGCCGCAATGCCACTCACTTCTCTTACCGCTTGTGAGTCCATTCTTGATCGATTGCAGATTTCAGAGAAGGATAAAGGCAAGTCTTTGTTAATCATCAACAGCGCTGGCGGAGTGGGATCAGTAGCGACACAGGTCGGTAAGAATCTAGGACTCAAGGTGATTGGAACTGCGTCCCGTCCAGAAACACAAGCCTTCACGCGTGAATTTGGGGCAGACATAGCTCTCAACCATACTCAGGATCTAATACCACAGCTAGAAGCGAATGGTTTAGAAGCAGGAGTTGACTTTATTCTCGTTAACTACGACCCCGCACCGTATTGGGAGACGCTGATTAAAGCAATCAAACCTCAAGGTAGAATTTGTTTGATTGTCGATAGCAGTGCCCCCGTGAATATAGCTCTATTGAAAGACAAGAGTGTTACGTTGGTGTCAGAGATGATGTTTACGAGAGCGAAATACAACACCGAAGACAAAGTCCGACAGTACGAGATCTTTAATCAAGTATCTAAGTGGATGGAAGAGGGTAAGCTAAAGAGTACTCTGACGAAAACGATGAGTCCTATCAACGCTGCTAACTTGCAAGAGGCTCACAAACTGATTGAAGGAAAGAAAATGATTGGGAAACTGGTGTTATCAGGATTTTAATTTTAGAATTTAATACAAATACTCGTATTTACTTTAGTTTGTATGTTTATGTTTAAAATGTTTCGTAAAATAATTTTAAGTCAAAGCGCCATTTTTAACTCGAAATTTATATTATCACATGAAAACATTGGGCTATTTCTGGAGCTCGATCCAAATGTATGTATATTAATATTGAGGCCTGTCTTCATGTATGTCACTAAATTCAAAATTATTAAATAAGGAGTAACTTTTATAGGTATGTACTTAAAAATTTATAAATAAAAAGTTACATTTCAATAAAATATATTTTCTGTTTCCAGATACTACATCTAAGGTTTTTTTCTATTCGTTTTATTAATCATTTCAGTGTAAATGGTTTCACTGGTTTTAATAAATGATTAGGAATTACATGGGTTTGTCTCGACACCACAAGTGATACCGGCTCCGTTATATTACTTTGCTCTACGTACTGGTTATAGGGCGTTCGATAAAAAACCAACACCACACATCACAGACAATCTACTAGAACGTCTGAGGCCACAGACACAGACCACATACCGTAAATAATGGACGCATTACACTAATATTGAGATCTTCAGATTCTGGGGTTTTACACTGGAACTGAAAGAAGACTGCAAAAGTTTAAAGGTTTAAAACTTGAGATAAATTTTTCAAGTAGGATTTCTCGTCTATTATGCTGTTGGTGGTGACCTATGTTGCCTCCACAACGCTTGTGGAGGCACCATTGGGACAGTTAATGGGGCCATGATCTCCCCTATTTAAATCAAGCCTTAGTCGGTCTACTCGAAGAACTTTGACAATAAGATGCAGTACGGGCAGACACAAATACGTTATGTATTATAGAGTAGATTATATTATAGGTATTGTAAGTAAATTTTGCTTATAATGCAATGTAATTATGTATGATTTGTACCGACCTACTCGCAAGTCAAGTACCCCTTAAATTCTGATAAGCAATCACAACGTGATATTGATACAAACATACTTTTTGCATTGTCATTGTCTAGTGGTAAGCATGACAATGGTATCAGTATTTAAAATTGTGTATATTTATCCACATTTCAGTTACATTTCTCACTGCAAACGGTACACACGCATCCGAAGTTAACTTCTACAATGGCAAGTTTACCCAAAACAATGCGAGCTGTTGGACTCTACAAATATTTGCCGATAACAGATGCGGAGAGCCTCCTCGACCTAGAAGTGAGTTTACCAACTGTTAATGAAGCAGATTTGTTAATTGAAGTCAAAGCTACGGCCGTCAATCCTATTGATGCAAAACAACGCGCTCCGAAACCGACTGTGGAAAATCCGCCTCGAATTTTGGGAGTGGATGGCGCTGGAATTGTAGTCTCTAAGGGAGCGAAAGCCAATCTATTTAATGTTGGCGACGAGGTGTTTTTCGCTGGCGATGTAAGGAGAAGCGGGTCTAATGCACAATACATAGCAGTTGACCAATATTTAGTGGGAAGAAAACCAAAGAGCTGGACGTTCGAACAAGCTGCTGCTATGCCAGTCATTACACTTACTACATTCGAGTCCTTTTATGACCGCCTGCTACTCTCAGAGAAGGATAAAGGCAAGTCCTTGTTGATCATCAACAGCGCCGGCGGAGTGGGATCAGTAGCGACACAGGTCGCTAAGAAACTAGGACTCAAAGTGATTGGAACTGCATCACGTCCAGAAACACAAGCATTTACGCGCGAATTCGGTGCAGAGATTATCCTCAACCATACCAAGGATCTGATACCACAGTTAGAAGCAAATGGTTTCGGAGCAGGAGTTGACTTCATTCTCGTTAACTACGACCCCGCACCGTATTGGGACACGCTGATGAAAGCCATTAAACCTCAAGGTAGAATTTGTTTGATTGTCGACAGCAGTGCTCCGGTTGATTTAAGGCCATTAAAGGATAAGAGCATAACGTTGGTGTCAGAAATGATGTTCACGAGGGTAAAGTATAATACTGACGACAGGATCAGGCATTATGAGCTTTTGAAGGAGACAACCCAGTGGTTGGAAGAAGGAAAGCTTAAATGCCCTCTGACTAGAACGATGAGCCCGATCAATGCTGCTAATCTTAAGGAAGCTCACGAACTGTTGGAAGATAAAACACTGATTGGAAAGCTGGTGTTATCAGGATTTTAGTTTAACAAATACTCGTATCAACTTTAGTTTTTCTGTTTATGTTGTAAATGCAATAATATGTTTCGTTAATAAATAGATAGATCGTGAATGTGTCATTTTTAATTAAATAGAATTAAAAATGTTCTCATCACATGAAACATTGGGCAAGGATGTATGAACTATGAAGCTTAACCCAAATCACAATGTACATAATATTTTATTAATGAGACCTATGTCATCAGTATGTCACTAAATTCACAATTTTTTCAATAAGGAGTAACTTTTATAAGTCTACTGTAAATGAACAGTTATATTTAAATAAAACATATTTTTATCTTATAGCTTTTGTCCCTATTAGTTTTATTAATAATTTCAGTCTTAATGGCTTTATTGGTTTTAATAAATGAGGTGTCAATTGGTCTCGTCTCCACAGCTTATAATATGACAGTCAGTGCCTGGATACAGGAGCTTTGAAACAAAAAAACAACACGATAACACACATCAGAGACCACACACAATCTGTGATTACAGACCTTCCATAAATAATGGAGGCATTAAACCAACATTGAGTATCCTCCACGGATTCCGAAGTTTTACAACTAGTACCGATAAAATTCTTCAAAAGATTGAGGGTTTGAAACTTGAGAGAGAATATCCAAGTAGAATTTTTCGCCAACAAACTTGGGGGAGGTACCATAGGGGAAGTTGATGGGGCTATGATCGCCCTGATAGAAACATTGGCGTATCTAGAGTTAGTTTTCAGGGGGGGCCTGGCCCCTAAGATGCCATGGCCGATGCGATGCAATGCGATCTGGCGGAAGGTGAGCCCTACAGCCTGGGGTGGGCACAAGACCATTCTGGGGTGGGCCCGGCCCACCCGCCCCCCCCCCCCCCCCCTATATACGCCTATGGATAGAAATCAAGCCTCTGTTGGTCTAGTCGAAGTCTATACAATATAATGGTGTCATAACCAGTGTTTGTGTAAAAATGGACAGACATAGTGTTACTTATTATAGAACAGTTTGTTGACCTACTCGAGTCAAGTACCGCTTAAAATTTGATAAGAAATTACCTACAACGTAATAGAGATATAACATACTTTTCGCAATGTCATTGTGTAGTGGTAAGCGTAAGCGTGACAATGATATCACTGTTTAAAATTGTGCTGATAATATTATATTTATCTATATTCCAGTTATATTTCTCACGGCAAACGGTAGACACGCATCTAAAGTTAACTTCTACAATGGCAAGTTTACCCAAAACAATGCGAGCTGTTGGACTCTACAAATATTTGCCAATAACAGATGCGGAGAGCCTTCTTGACCTAGAAGTGAGTTTACCAACTGTTAATGAATCAGATTTGTTAATTGAAGTCAAAGCTACGGCCGTCAATCCTGTTGATGCAAAACAACGCGCTCCGAAACCGACTGTAGAAAAGTCGCCTCGAATTTTGGGACTTGACGGCGCCGGAATTGTAGTCTCTAAGGGAGCGAAAGCCAATCTATTCAATGTTGGCGACGAGGTGTTTTTCACTGGCGACTTAAGGAGAACCGGATCCAACGCACAATACATAGCAGTTGACCAATATCTAGTGGGGAAAAAACCAAAGAGCTGGACGTTCGAACAAGCTGCTGCTATGCCAGTCACTACACTTACTACATTCGAGTCCCTTTATGACCGCTTGCTACTCTCAGAGAAGGATAAAGGCAAGTCCTTGTTGATCATCAACAGCGCCGGCGGAGTGGGATCAGTAGCGACACAGGTCGCTAAGGAAATAGGACTCAAAGTGATTGGAACTGCATCACGTCCAGAAACACAAGCATTTACGCGCGAATTCGGTGCAGAGATTGTCCTCAACCATACCAAGGATCTGATACCACAGTTGGAAGCAAATGGTTTCGGAGCAGGAGTTGACTTCATTCTCGTTAACTACGACCCCGCACCGTATTGGGACACGCTGATGAGAGCCATCAAACCTCAAGGTAGAATTTGTTTGATTGTCGACAGCAGTGCTCTGGTTGATATAAGGCCATTAAAGGACAAGAGCATAACTTTGGTGTCAGAATTGATGTCTACGAGGATAAAGTATCATACTGATGACAGGATCAGGCATTATGAGCTTTTAAAGGAGATATCCCAGTGGATGGAAGAGGGGAAGCTAAAATGCACTCTGACTAGAACAATGAGCCCGATCAACGCTGCTAATCTAATGGAGGCTCACAAATTGTTAGAAGATCAAACACTGATTGGAAAGCTGGTGTTAACAGGATTTTAATTTAAAAATGTGTAATTGTTGCCATATTTTTTAAAGTAAATATTTGTGTTTAAACATATATTCCTTTTTTGTACAAAAATAAAATGCTTTTACATTTAGCATCCTAAGATATAAATATGTGTCCAAGAATCTAGAGTAATCAGCTAGTTGTTGAAATACTGATAATGGAATATTATGATGCAGAGTTTTTTTTTTTTTTTTTTTTTATAGACGGGAAATCATCAAATAACTTCCCCCGCCCTGGGCGGGGCGGGAGGGAGTGTCAGACTTTTACTGACTAAAACCCGTCTATGTTCCTTCATGTGCCCTTTGCGTTCCGGGGGCGCGGTATCTCTTTCGAACAACCCGCAGGATGATGCAGAGTGCATCATCATTGTATTGTGTCTTGTATAACTTGTATTTTGCTAGATGGTATATCTCAAAAACTAATAGGTAAGGGTAGGTATAATATTAAATTACTTTACTCAAGTAAACTCAATGAAATGTTTTAAAATAATTTAATAACACATTACTTTTGTCCAGAAAATGATCCCAATGTGTGTGATGAGTTGTTTAGAATACTTGGATCAAACTCTTGACCAATGAACGGAGACCCCGGTGCGTTCCAGGCTTTCCTCAATACATCCATGTTACGAATCTCATCACTTGTTGGTAAACCCTGCATTTTCCTCTCTTGATTCCACTGCATCTCACGGACCTGAAAATAACCAAAAATTCTAGGTTTTAAGAAAGTAATATTTAATTCAGAATTTTCCAGTGCAATGTGATCTATCTTTGGCAAATTCGATATGCAGTTGATTCAATTATTAGATTCAATATTGCAGGTGAAATGATGAAATTTGCCACTTTTCAGCTTGGAATATGAAACAGAATGGACAGGCATACTCATAGCCAAAACAGTTAATCATTTTTGATATTAAGATGTTTTTTATTAGACCTTTCCTGCTCCAGGCCAAAGAGATTGTAGTCTCTTGCATGCATTTATGCACTTTGATTGTGATAGGTAAGAATGACATTACAAATTAAAATATGATCCTTACCTTTGCAACATGATCTTCTGGTAAATCATCAAGAGGTCTAGAACAGTCTATTTTATCTAGGTCTATTGCTTCTTCATTGTTTAATAGTTTATTCCACCATCGTTCTTGAACTTTTTCTGTAAATAGTAACAAAAATTTACTATGTGGTAGTACTTACCAACAACTATTTTAATAAGCAGCTGGCAAAGAAACACCCTCTTAATCGCTAATCTCAAGTGGCAATGGTCGTGAGGCTCTCGAGTGGTGACCGGAAGGCGCAGTGTGGGAATGTAGGTCATGAGGTAGACCACGTCGGTCTACCTCATGACCTACATTCCTCTACCTCATTGACATGGCAAAGGTCTAGGGAAATCACTGGATGTAGGCAGCTCAGGATGTCATTGTGGCTATCATTCATCATTTATTTTGATGCCATCGTTTTTCCAGTGACAGGGAGACTCAGTTATACATGGCTCAAAGCACCACCCCTTTCCCCATTTCCCTTGTTGTCATTAACACGTAAAATAATGTATCCTGTTTTACTAACGAGTAAAGCTATGTAAGAGTATGTGTTATTGGGTTTTTTCATTAGGAATTTCTCAGTAGCAGCCCGGAGTTTGGATTTGTGCCCGGTTTATGGCAATAGGCTCGCCCCCTATTACATGGGACCTAAATATACCGGCAAACTGTGGGTGTACCTAAATTGGTGCACCTCTGCCTAACCCTTCCGGGAATACAGGCGTGATGGTATAAAGCTATGTAAGAAGCTGTATAGAATAATGTTACCTAAATGTATCAACAATTTTCCTTCACTGATACTCCAGAAGCTATCCAAAGTCTTTATCTTGTACGGCAGTGTGTCCTTGATGATGACGTCACCGTTGCGACACGCCACACATATTATGTCACTTGTGTTGATGGTCACTTTGAGGTCCTTGGATGATTTTACACCTGGTGGAAGCTTTACTATTACATCTGGAATCGGAAAATAAGTTATGATAGGCTAGCTTCTGGTTGCAATTTGTTCCGCATAGACTGATGTTTAATTTAGGTTGTTTGGTCAGTCCCAAATTGCCCCATGGGAATACAAAATTTGGGATTATTCTTAAGTTAATCTAGATTAATATTTAATTATTTATTTGTGTTTCCAAAAGGCTTGAACAGCAAAGGTAAAGAAGATACTACAAATAACATATCATTACCTAGTTCCATAATATTTTGTGCCCACAAGTAATTCTCCCTTTCGGCACCATTGTAGGTGTCACTATTCTTCTGTATTGGTATCTCGGGAGGCTTGTAGTCTTCTGGGAATGCCTGAGAAGTACTTGTTACAGTACTTTGTGACTCACACGGAGGAGGTTTTGGTTGACTATCAGAAATCTTTCCTGTAACTTTAACTGGTTCTTCCGAGAGTTCTGTTGTAGCTGCTTCATCATCACTATCATTATCTTCAGCTACAACTTCCACCTCCTGGGCTACGGTTGAGCACATGATCTCATTATTAAGATCAAAAGGCTTCTGTGCACCATTTGGTGCTTTCCAAGTTTTGGGATCGCAAGTCCTGAGGACTTTGATTACCAGTTCCTCAGCAACTCCAGGTGGGAATCCCATGTTTTCATATGGTCCTTGAGGTACATAGTAGAAATCGGTCCTGGAAAATGTTTGTAAGATTATATAGTATGATGGATTTGGAACTTAAAGGAATAAATTATAAGCACACAGGTACATGGGCACTAGTTGAGTTTTGATGTAGGAAATTGAAACAATATCAAAATGGTATTTCTGCAGTCTTAATATGACCTTCTCTCAGAGCCTCTATATAACAAATAGCTACTGGTTTTACATAACAAGAATTCATTAATTTCTTTGGTAATCTAATGTAAACAAAAACAGTGATGCTCACCTTCTGGCTAAAAAGCCGAATATAGATGAAAGGAAACCTAATATTGATTTTTCGTTGACTAAGATTGACGTTAATACATCGTCATATTTTGTTATGTCCGGAGAATCAGACATATTTGCCGTTATTTTAATAGATCTAAAATTTTCTTATTTCCTCTGCGTTGTATTGTTGATTTTTTACAAAATTGATTGATTGAATGAATCTTGAATGATAGCATGACATTATGGCGAACGAAAACGAATAAGTTCTAGAAATTCTTCATTCATTTTGACATTAGCGTTTCATTTCACCAGAATTTCAGACCGTAACCTAACATTTAAGAATGTAATGATATTATTAATGTTTTTTTTTTATTTGGTTTAATAATTAAATATAACAAAAAAAGCTTTAAGGTTTATAATTTTCAAATTCGCAAAGCCACGCCGACGATAACCATTCTTTAATATTTAGTACCACGCGTGAAATATTTTTTAGCGTTGGCATCCCAAAACCAGTTTTTTAATTTGCATTCCCGCCACTTGGCGGAGTTACTTCGCTTTCGAAAGTTTCACATCCGCAAGAGAGCGGCAAGGCAAGGCGAAGTGAAGTAGGCAAAGAAGTCTCGCGCGCGAACTCGGTACGCTGCAGGCGATGACCGCATTCATATGAGTTTTTATTAAATTGTGTGTGTGCTGTCGTGTTCTTCGGTCCGTTAAGTGTTTACGAAAATGCTGTATAGGTGAACTTTTAGGATATAAAGTGTTGTGATTGTGATAATATTCCTTTAATCCTCTTCTATCTATCACTGTCTCTTGAAGGTTGTAAAAATGCCTTGCTCAGCGGTAACTTTGTCCATAGCGACCATTACAGCAATCGTGGCTGCTGCTTTAATGGCTATAGCATTTTCAACGGATAACTGGCTTTATATTGAAGTAAAGCGCACGAACATACAGGTAAGGAAAAATAATCTATAAATATTAATTTAACAAAAACTTACTTAATTTTTTAATATTCTTGTTTATTTACTTTATTTTTTTATGCCTGACAGTATAGAACAAAAAAAAACAGTAAAAACTGCTTGTTGTTTAGTTATTCTGGTAGTGTAGATAGAAGGTAGATTGAGGTCAAGTTATTTTCAAACTAACTACCTTTTTATTTATCAGTTGCTCGTCGAGTCGTCACGAAGACTTCAAAATTTGTTTAAGTTTTTACATCAACAACTTTAAGTTAAACTCAAGGTCGAAGTCGATATAATCGTGAAACTGTTAAGAAACTTGGAGAACAGCTGCTACTAACACCTTCCAACAAACAAACAATTGATTACTATCTTAGAACTTTTAATTGTCGATTGTTTGCATGGAACTCTAGCGAGAACAATCTTGATCATCAATAAATCTTATGACTTACAACATTTCCCTCGTTTCATTACGAATACAAGTATCAAGTAGGTACCTAGTAGTGGAATGGACTCAATAAAAATCATCGTAGCACGTATTCTTTCGAGTCCTTGCCGAGACACCGTTAGAGCAGACACGTTACGCATAAATATGCACGTATTAATGGCACGAACAAATGTGTGGGTAACTGTACTGTTCCGTGCTACTCCATGCACCCAGACGTGGAGATAAAGAAACTACTACCGATAACGATACACGCTAAAGCACGTTTTAAAATAGAAATCATTTGAGGAACTCGTAAGCCTAGTGACCCTAACCGCGACTGCTGCGCTAGAGGTCTTGAGTTTGATTCCCAGGTCGAGCAAAGTATCATTGAGTATTTCTATGAAATTCTCAGTAGTAGCTTGGAGTTGGGATTCGTCCCCGGTTCATGGCAATAGGCTCGCTACCTATGACATGGGATCTAAACATGCCGTCGAACTGTGGGTGTACATTGGTAGACCTCTGCCAAACCCTTCAGGGAATATAGGCGTGATGGTACCTATGTTACGTTATATAAATCATTTGAGGGCTTCCCTATTGCTACCGAGAAGTCATCTACATAGTTAAATACTACACAAAAACTTCTGAATACTGAAAGCGCGTAATTTGCAAAAACTGGAACATCTCACGGTTAATTTGCTTGTTATGTGCGTCGGACTTTTTGTAATAACGTCGTTTCTGGTTTCTTTTTTCGAGTTGGGGTCATGTTTTTTGCGATCCGAGCCAACTGGTGTCGCTTTGCCATCTACCTGCTCGGGAGAATGGCTTAATTTTTTGCTGGCGCGATAATAAGGGTGGGTTTTAAAAGCCCTCACGTAGACAGGTTGCTACGTGACCAATCCTTCAGCACCTTACTTATCTTTAACAAAAAATAAAGTTTTAAACTGCGATCGTTTCTTGGTTAAAGCTAAAAAACATCATACGAATATGTATGCCTATCCTCCGTTATTTAAGTTTTTTCTGATACCTCACTTGTCTGATCATTCATTGGAACCAAGTTTCCTCATAATTATATTTAATCGTATTGGTAGGCAGAGCTGTTAAATCATGTTGGACTTTAGGTGGGGCAAAAAACTATCTGTAATTTCGTTTAATTAAATCTTGATGTATGTATAAAAACACTTATGTACCTACTTCGGTTTCATATACACTTTTGGGTTTGGTATGTAAACATTTGTTAATAATCATATGCGATTATATCTATAGATGTCTTAAGCGTCACGGTTTATAAATGTTGAAACAAAGGTCAATCTGTACCTACTCATCCTGTTTGACTTGTGCAAAAACTACGCAATAGTTGTAAAAAACAATTCACATTGGAATCTGTAGCTATTGGTAACTGAAGCCCAATTCTCAACTCTATCGGGGTAGAAATTCGTTTCAAAATCACGCAATTTTTCAAATCGCTATCCACCACTAATGCGCACCAAATGACATACAGGAAAGCTAATCTCACTTTATTATCACTTACCAACATATTCAATGAGGCCTACAAGAAGAAAATTACTTAGCCTAATGAATAATTGTAGTTTCCGAAGCGTCCCAGAGACGTGTAACGAATGACTATCTACATCCAAGTCTATTAGATCTTGTAAAGACAAACAGTGGAAAGCTTGGGAGAAATCGATCGTGAAAGTGACGAAATCTGTGTGAACATCTCTCTATACATGCAGAGTAACTAACTACACACAAGTTACCGCGTAACGAAAACGGTTACTCTTCAAGTTACATCATTATTATCATTGCGAATTCATCTATGCTGAAACTTAAAACGAACATTTGTTAATTGAAAACGTTACAGATTACTAACATGCTGTTATGATTGTCTTAATAATTATACCAGTCTTTCATGGTCCATCTACAGAGCAAAAGTCTTTTCCCATACAGAGAAGCTACGAGCAATAGATTACGCTTTCCCAAGGCGGATTGTTGTCGATTTCAGACTTGTATTAATTATGAGTCCAGATTTCTTCACGATGTTCTTCGTTACCAATGTCATTGACTTACAATACAATCTTTGATAATACATACGAATTGAATAAGCCAAAATATGTAGTACTTGCCATAATCTTACTTAATTATCTTAAGACTTGTAAAACGATGCTTGGTACTCCTCGACAATGTATTTTTCCTAGAGTACGTAATGCTATTTAGGTGCACTAAATAAATTACGATACGTAGGTACTTACCTATTCTCTTGTTAAGTTGGCGCCCAACAACTCACTAAGAACTATCATGGAAAAGAAAATTATCATGAATGATAAACAAATAATTGAAGTTCGTGACGTTTCTGCTCCGTAAACTCAAACACCATCAAATAAGTACAGCTATAATACGCAGTGATATGAAAGTCACGACCCACGAGTGTAGAGTTAGTTGAATTAAGGAGGCACATTATGTATGTAAAGAATGTACGATCAAGGTGCTATTCAAGTAGCGACGCAAACTTCGCAATAAGCATAAATATACGATTATAGATTATAAATCCTGATGGTTATCACCGTAGAGATTGTATTCTATAGAAATTATTGTAAAGTGAGTTCTAATGTCCGCATGAATGAACATTATGGTACTTTCAACTTGTTGATGCTTCGGTTTTCTACGTTTGGTCAGTTTTCAAGTTATGCAAAGACCAAAGAAAGTAGTTTATGCAAATATGTTAATATTCTGTGAGTGCGAGATGCTTTTATGTAATAAGACAAGTTGGTTTGAAGGAATTACGGAGACTTTCTAGTGTGCATATGTAGACAAGTGGTAATGAACTTTGTTTTACTGCTTAAGAGCTAAGTGATCGTAAGTAACTATCAGTTGTTGCTATGGTTCAAAATTAAAACTAGTAGAACTTTAAATGCTTATTACTTGCTACCGATTTTAATAATTAGGTATTATTTCCGCTATTCGTGATTTAATTCACAACTTTTGCATGATCTTTTATATTACTCAAATAAAAAATAAACTGTGTTTGTTTGGCAACTTGGATTACAGTCTACTTTGAATTTTTTAGTTAAGATCATGCAAAAGTTTGGCATTTAATCACGTATAGAGAAAGAAATACTTAGCTACAATCAGACCAAAAAAGATAATCTCCTATTCATTAACACCAAAAGTTGAAAGAATAAACAAAGAAACTCGAGAAAGATTTCTATTTACGGAAGACGCAAAACATCTGGGAACTGGGAACTAAGGGATGAACACGAACAGTTTGTTTATAGTCATACCTGGCGATAGCGAGGGACCGGATGCTATGTTTGCTTCTCCAAATAAACAAAAGACAGTTGTAAAAAATACAGCTTTAAAAACCAGGACACCTGGTCCTGGTTTTTAAAGCTGTATAGAACGGCCATTGTTCAAACTCGTGTTAATCATACTTAATGCCTAAGCTCAGGGCTCCAGTGACAGGTGGATTGTTAAGCCTCGGATCTTGTAAAATGGACACGTCTGGTTGGTCAGCTTCCTGTCCGGAAAATTATAAAGATGGCAGTGTGCTGTGCCTGTACAAGCTTTGATCTAATCCAGACACGATAAGTAATCCTTGACCTTTAGAGACTCAATAAATTACCACATTACCTTACCAGCCTGAAGCAGTCCAATTAGTAACTATCAACTGGATATCGTAAGCTTCTCCATTCGTATTTAACTTGAAACTCGGTCTTGAGAGTCTCAAGTTAAAAACTATTTCCATTGTGTCCCTTTTACTCTGAGAATTACCTACATCTATTGACTGCGACATTGGGGGTCTACTCTGAAATGACAAATCCGAAGTTTCGGCCGAATCTTCGGACGTTTCCTACTACGAAGTTCATTTAAATTCGTTCGGTCGGTCGAATCCGACCGATCTTCATTTTGACGTTGGTTCCTATATTTCTTTAAATGTGTAACCTTTCAAGGCTTTAAAAGTCAACCTTTTCGTAACCAAGAACACAATCGTCACTACCAATACAAACAAAATAAGCGTGTATTCTATTGTTTAACAAACCTTGCCTACTTCGTTGACGAAAATTCCTAAATACGTGTCTACATGTAAACGTCATCGACAATGGGTGATTATCATGGCAACCCGCTTTCCTGCACGACGACACCCACTTCTCACGACTTCCGACTACAATTCTTTTATACTATTCCGCTTTCTTGGTTTCATAGAAAAGCCAATTGAAAGTTCAGTTATGTTTGGTTACGTGTGTCGAGGTAAAAACCAATTGAAATATCATCTAGAAAAATAGATATTGAATGAAGATTTTTTTTCTGTAAGGCCTTTCAAAAAGCGTATCTAATAAAAAAACTAACATTTTATTGAAAGCTCATTCAAATAAACTCTTTGGTACCTAAATAGCCTGTCAATCGAATTTTGAACTTATTTACCAAAGAGACGCATTATGTGTAAAACGTGACTGGCTGTTGTGCTAAAAAATATTCAGAAACCATTAATAATAATAAAAAAATAATATGAGTTTTATTTTTCACTCTAGTTAATGTCATTCAATTATTCTTTTTTACTTTAAAAGCCAGTCTTATAAATTCCTGATTTTATCAAGATTTAATTATTTAATTTTATTCTGTTCTTCTTCTTAGCGTTTCGATGACAAACTATATTACAATAAATAAATAAATATACTATTATTATAAATTATATTGATGTGGCCCATAATTTGGCCACTTTGACTTTTATTTATTTTTATTCTGTTTATTTAAGTACATAAAATAACAAGAAAGTTTTTTTTTTTCAAAAAATTTAGGAGATTTAATAATAACTAAAAAGTATACAAATTACTGATATGTCTGGGTTTATGTAATCATTTAGTTTTAAAATATTCCAAATTAGTTTCTGTCTTTTGTTTTCGAAATCTCTAAGTTCTAAGATATATTTCATAGCAGAGCCCACAAGTACAGTAGCCAGTTTTTTTATACATTCTAGTTTACAGTGCAGGCACTTATTGTATTATACCTACGTTTTGAAATTACTTGCTCAAGATTGCATGCACACACGGATATTGCACGGTCAAGCGTGACTGCAGCTTTTAATAGTCGGTTTAATCACCGGTAATCGTAGCTCCCATTAGGGGAGGAACCGAGTTGTGTTTAGAAATGACTGCCCCCAATAAAAATGAACAAAATGTACTACCGTACTTCTTGATACTTCTGAAAAATATTTTGGACCAAGGCATCGTGACATAATGTCATCATTATAAACTGTCGTGAGAACTCGAAAGAGAATATGGTCCCAAAACTTGCCAAGTGAATTTTATTGGCCATATTATGTAAAATAAAAATATTACCTGCTGTAAACCAGAAGTATTTATAAATATTTTTCTTACGGCTGCTTAATTAGCCGGGTTGTGGCAACTTGGTCATTATGTCACTCGATTATCAAGTATATTACGTACGACAGACAGTAAAGGGCCCATGTGAACGTATCGAGGCTGTATAGGAGAACAACGAAACCGCTTACATAAAAAAAAAATACCTGGCAATACTGAGAAGGCTGTCATATTTGCACGGCCTTCTTTTTTTAAAAATGACATAACCGATTTAAAATTGATTAGCCGAAAATAAACAAATGAGTATAAATCTTGGAAAGTGTGGATAATCCGGCTGGTTCTAAGATCGCTTCATCGTTATTATGGTTGCCTTTCACAATTCTTTCTATGGCTTATAGTTTTCCGGCCTTTCACTGAACTTGAGACGGTTAATGGCTCATGCAGAATGGTCAATGCTGGTATTTTCGACGAAGATACTACATACTTATTCGAATACATCAAAGATTTATTTATGACACTTAACACTAGCTTTGCGAAAAAAATGTGCTTCAACTTTCAACACGATCACAGATCATTCATCACCAGTTTCATACTAGTGTTAATTTTATGAGAAAAATCGTAAAGCCTAAAGTACATAATATGGTATTTATAAATCAACCAGCTTCCGCCCGTAACTTCGTCCGTGTCAAAATTCCTGGTATATTTCCTGGATAAAAATTTGCCTACTATTTCAGACTATAATTTATCTCTGTGCCAAATTTTATCGAGATCCGTTCAGCCGTTCTGGCGTGATTGAATAACAAACATCCATCCATTTTCACAACTTTCGCATTTATTAATATTAGTAGGAAGTAGGATATTTTAATTATCTTGATATTATGTGTCATCTCCCAAAATTGCTCCCCGATATCCTACTACTATTATAAAGGCGAAAGTTTGTAAGTATGGATGTATGGATGTATGGATGTTTGTTACTCTTTCACGCTTAAACGGCTGAATGGATCTGGATGAAATTTGGCACAAAGATAGATTATAGTCTGGAATAACACATAGGCTACTTTTTATCCCGGGAAAATGTACGGTACCCGTAGGATAACACATCAACTGTGACGCGGACGAAGTCGCGGGCAGAAGCTAGTATAATAATATTTACTAGTCTGGGGGTTATCCTTGGGTGCACTTGCATAGTGCATACAGGGATAATTGACTGTTGGTGTTTCATTTCATTTTAAACCGTCTAAGGAGCCTCTGCGAGTTAGTTTCGGCTCCTTGTACGCTTTTCAAAGGTCAGGTAGCCTAGAGTCCCGAGATACGTAAAAAATAAAAAATAATAAGAATAATGTATCATTCATAACACTACCAAATCTTATTAAAGTATAAGACGACGGCGTCTGTTGGCAAACTGCACAGTTTCGCACAGCATACTCTCATTATTGTTACTCCATTGTGTCATTACGGTTTGTTCATTGATTTTGCAACTATGCACATTATAAAGACATTTTTTCCTTTAATTAGTGTCATAAGTATGACATAGTGTACTAATTTGAGGTTGTACGTTATGGTAGTTATGGCGTGTGCGAGGTCGTTTTTCAAAGACTTCGACCTGCTGAGAAGTAACACTATCTTAGTAGGTCGGAATCTGGATTAGTGTACGGTCTTGTAGCTATAGATTCGGTGTTAAACATTAACTGGTGGAAAAGTTCTGTAACTGCCTTCTTTGCTATACTTGCTGATTGGTTTGGTTATTTGATAAATTCCTTGGAAAAAGATTATAAATTAGAACCGAATTATTACTTTGTCTCTGAAAACTTAGGGTCGCAACTGGGTTGATTTTCAGTTGTAGAACTTTTTGCCTCGCAGATACTGCTAATCGTAACAAAATCTATTCCTTTTTGGACGCAATATACTTTTCTGGTGGCTCATAAACGAATTAGTTCTCCGAAAAGCAATTCAATAAGTGGTTTTACAGTTGTTGGTTAAAAGGCAAAATAAATTAAAAAAGGGTATTACCAGCCTTTACCATCTCTACCTTTCCCATTAGGCAATAAGGCGTGATTTAAATGTAATTTTGTTAAGTAAGTACGTTTCTGCTTCCTACTCACAGAAAGATGTTCACGCTTTAAAAGCACTTCTAATCAATAGCCCTTATTGTTAATTATTCCTAAATAATGGTTATACTGTTCATTGTCCCTTTTCAGGTAATTTTAACTAATTATCCCTTATTAGCATAATCCTAGATTGTTGAAGTGCTTTATGGTTTATTGTCAGTAGACTCCTTACATGGTTTCTTACTATAGATAAATCTGTGAAGTGTTAATGGGGTTTTCTATGAAATCCTCAGTAGCAGCTCGAAGGTAGGATTTGTGCCCTGTTAGGTAATGGCAATAGGCTCGCTTCCTATTACTTGGGACCTAAACATACCGGCGAACAGTGGGTACATTGGTACACCTCTGCATAACCCTTCGGGGAATACGTAGTATATTATATGTTATATATCTGTTTCTTCTTGCCTATTCTTTAATAAAACACTGGAGCCACGAGGCACGGAAACGTGAAAAATGAAAGGAACAGAGTGAGGCTTTTGCCCAAGATTGGGGCACTTTGGTTTTGTAAGCAGTAAGCACACAAACAAATTTTTTTTTGTGTGACGAAGATGTATTTGCGCGTACCACACCATCCGGAGATATGTTGTGGTTAAGTAAGGTTCGCACTCACTAATAAAAAATACCTGTCTTAACAGTTACTGGCTTGCTACATCACCTTTGTCAAGTAAATGCCGTATTACCAGCAACTTTCATATTATCGAAATAAAGTCTCATTTCGCGCTCCAATTTAGAATTGGTTAATTTCTTGATTGAACTGGTGCGACCTTGTGTCTTGACGATTTAGTATGCGATTTAGTAATTTTAGTTTAATCTTATTTATTTTGAAGTAAAATTGGTCTACTTAATGCTAGAGAACCTCCTTTAAGGTAAAACTGTCAAAATTACTACAACACATTTCAACAAGTCATTCTTAAACAAGTTTTTTTTTCACATTTCGGAATTGGTCTAGTGTTAAAGTTGTATGAATCATGAGTACTTTCACTCCCTGAAAGATGTGCATTAAATTAACAGTCAGTCTGTATGTTGTCTTGTCAGAAGCATTGCTCTTCATAATCCTGTGTTGTTGATCCTGCGCCTGATCACTCCCCGGGTTCTATCAAATAACAACTCCTGCTTAGTTGTCTAATCTTCTTAGACTTCACTAAACTTCAAAAATTCGGTCAAGAGAGTATTACAGTGTTCAAAAAATGAAAAATCAAGTAAAAGATGGGCTATAAAAAAATTACATAGAACATAATCTGGTATCAGTGAGCTTATAAAAGTTAATGTTCGGAACCGTATAATATAGAGGCTACAAAATTAAGTTTACGGCAACTGCATTATAAACGGTAATGCTAAAAGCGTTTGCTACTTTTGATAGTACAGATGTTATTGAGACGTAATATTTTCAATAGACTACTAAGCTTAGTACCTACCCGTTCTTTATTATATACTGGCTTCTGTTCGTGTATTTGTCTGCATAGAAGTTAAGTAAAACATACGCTATGGCACTCGGCAATAATGTAGCCTTCGATCAGTGAAATATTTTTTGTAATCGGTCTAGCAATTCCAGAGATTATGTTCAACGAACAAACTGACTGTATCACTTTATAACAAATACATAGATAAAAATTAGTAAACGACAAAGACAGTAAGATAATGTAATACTACAGAGTGATGGTGGATAACTGAAAGTAAACAGTCATAAGCCACTATTTAATGTTTTATAGGCTTTAAGACCAGGGTTAATGGCGAAAGCAGTAGAAGGCAAGGCTATATCTACTTAGTACCACCTACCTTCTCAAAACACGTTTTCTAGGAAAAGGATAAAAGCGTGAGAAACATTTCTAGCCTGTCTAGATACGTGGACGTTGCGTGTCTAGTGCGTCTACCCCGGTGTAGTGAAACTTGACGTTGACGCTGATGAATGCGCACACGCCGCTAACGAGATCCATTTCAATTGAGACATTACTTCATGTTTAGTCAATTATGTGTGTGTCGTGTTGGCCCAGTGGTTAAGGCGCCCGCGTCTCATGCACGAGGTTGTCGGTTCGCAATCGGGCACGGGCAAGTACCAATGTGACTTTTTCTAATTCATATGTAGGTACTTTCTAAGTTTATCTTGGACATCACTGACATCAGTAACCATGTCAGAGACTCTAGAGGCGGTTTAGAAACTCTGACACTAGGGTGTGTGGGGTCGTAAGACCTTACTGCCCACACGATAAAGAAGAAGAAGTTAATTATGTGCAAGGTTTATTCGTTTACAAAAGGTTTGGATCTGTAAGGATATTTTTAGAGCAAACATAAAATCGGTCTTTTTGGTAATCTATGGGGGAGGCCTATGTCCAGCAGTGGACGTCCAACGGCTGATATGATGATGATGATGATGATGAAAGTTAGAAAAGAGAGAAACCGTCTTAAAACGTAAATCCATTTTCAAGCTTAAGTTGAGTTATTAATTTAAATCTATGTAAAAATCAAAAAGATTAAAAATTATATAACATGAAATTTTGGTAAAAGTATCTTTTTAATTATATTTTTGTACAAGTCTTTCACCTCTTGTAAGATTAAAGAATAAAAATGAAATAACTCTAAACCACTGTTTTCCATATTAGCAACATTAACATTTCATGAGAAACAACTTTGATGATTTTAAACTATATTAATATTACCATAACACGTAAATAAGTGCTATAAATGGACAATTTACATAATCTATGAACTACGACGTAATAACATTAACACGGATTTTTTACATCTCAAATGGTAGATTAGAAAAGGACTTGAGAAACGATAGTCGTTAGAGAAACGATTACTGTTTATCTATATGTTTATGTATTAGTGGGTGTAATAAGGTGAAGAGTTTTTTGTTCGTCTGAAGGTATAGGCTATTAAACATTACGCTACGACACATGTAACTTAACGCAAGTGAAAATAACCACGCGGTCGATGTCGCGGGCAGAAGCTAGTCTAAATATATAAAGCGAAAGGTGAATCACTCACTGACGAAACACAAAATCTCGAAAACTGCTTGACCTATGAAGCTGAAATTTGGCAGATAGGTAGTCAGCATTAAAGAGCGCGATCGAAGTCATGGTCAAAAGTTAACAAATGTAACAACGCTTAATATTATTTTTATCAATGTAATAAATGCAACGTTTGAACAAGCATGACAATTGGAAAACAACAAACGATGAAGACACTAATATCCGTACTAATATCCGTACTAATATTATAAACTAACTAAACACTACAAACTACTAATACTAACACTACCACTAATACTAACAAAAACTACTAATATACTAACTACTAATATTATTAACTGCCCCGTTGGTCTCGTGGTCGCAAGTGCGACTGCTGTGCAAGGGGTCCCGGGTTCGATTCCCAGGTCGAGCAAAAAGTGTTGTTGGGTTTTTCTATGAAATTCTCAGTAGCAGCTCGGAGTTTGGATTTGTGCCCGGTTAATGGCAATAGGCTCGCCCCCTATTACATGGGACCTAAATATACCGGCGAACTGTGGGTGTACATTGGTACACCTCTGCCTAACCCTTCGGGGAATACAGGCGTGATGGTATATTTATTTTTTATTTTTTTTATAATATTATAAATGCGAAAGTAACTCTGTCTGTCTGTCTGTCTGTCTCTTCTTCACGCCTAAACCACTGAACCGATTTCAATGAAATTTGGTACAGATATAGTCTGGGACCCGAGAAAGGACGTAGGATAGTTTTCATCCCGGAAATCCCCCGGGAACGGGAACTATTAATCCACGCGGACGAAGTCGCGGGAAAAAGCTAGTAAACATATAAATCGGTTCCCTATGTTCCAGTCATAAAGACGCAATCTATACTAATATTATAAAGAGGTAAGATTTGTTTATTTGTTTGTAACGAATAGACTCCGAAACTACTGGACCGATTTTAAATATTTTTTCACCAATAGATAGCTACATTATTCCCGAATAACATAGGCGATATAACATCACGCTACGACCCACGGGAGCGGAGCATTGACCAAAGACGTAACTTCTGGCGGGTGAAATAAGCAACTCAGACGAAGTCACGTGCAGTTTGTTAGTGTACCTACAATATTTTTTTGTCTTTATATTAATAGCTACCATTATAATCATCAAATGTTGACTATGCAGTATGCTGTCTGCCACTATAGCACTGTAATTATATTGACATATGATACCAAACAGGTGCTCCACTATTCTTGTAACTAGATGCCTTTGTACTTAGATAATATCACTTTACTTTAAAAGTAAATATTCCAGCCATTTTGGGCTTGTTTCTTATAAAAACTTATCGTATACGAATCCTTTCCTCTGCTCTGGGTGAAGTGGAAGGGAGAGTCAGTCTCTTACTGACTAAATCCAGTCCGAGTTCCTCCTGATGCCTTTTCAGGGCCTCGGTGACTCTTTTGAAAACATTCCGCAACACTGGGTCTTACGAAGCCTAGGATTAGAGCAGATAGATACCAATCTGTGTGTGTTTGTCAAAATGATTGCGCAAATAAATTAATTACATCTCCGACAGTACAATTTAACAAACATGATCTATAAATTATTCTAGTCCAGTTCCAGTCCGAGAAACAGACATCACTTTTTCGCAATAGAAGTATTTGACTGTAACGCTTTTAAATACCAAATGGCCCCAGATACGTGTCAAAAACTGCACGTACATATGTGATAATAGGTTCGATTCGGATTGGCGAATTTTACGTGCGCACTAGGTACTACTCTGTAGGTCAGGCAGGTTTTCGACGCGACATCGAACGTGTGACCCTGAGTTCAGAAAGCGGTTACTTTAATGTTTGCTTAAATAATAAGAATGCCTACAATATATCTATGGAACTGCCTCGTTAGCCTAGTTGTCCTAAGCGCGACTGCTACGCTAGAGGTGGTTCAATTCCTTGGTCGATCAAAACGTATGATTAGGTTTTTCTATAAAGTTCTCAGTAGCAGCTCGGAGTTAGGATTTGTGCCTGATTAATAAAATGACAATATGTTCGCCCCCCCTATTAAATGGGACCTAAACGTACCGGCAAACTGTGGGTACACCTCTGCCTAACCCTTCGGAGAATACAGACGTGATGGTATGTATGTTATATATCTGAAAGACTATATCTATAGTGTCTAGCTTCAATTCGTCTAGCCGTCTCAGATCTTTCTACCCATTACATTATATAATCATTAAATGAAAGGAATCGGAACCGAAATTGAGACAGTGTAATTGTGGCCATATTTTCAAGTCTGGTGGATGCGAAAACTGTAATTAGGTACCTACTGTTTTGAGTCTATCTTGTCTGATCTACAATTTTTATGTCATTAGATGGCAAACAATCCGACGGCCCACCTGATGTTAAGTGGTCACCGCTACCTATAGGCATCTGCAATACCAGAGGCCTTGCAAATGCGTTGCCATCTTAGAGACAAAGTTGAAATGTCTCATGTGCCTGTAATTACACCGGCAAAATTCTTCAAACCGGAACACAGCAACAATATACCTGAAACGCTAAACACAAAATGTTTCGTTGGTGTAGTGTACAAAATAATTGCTTAAAGAGGAACCCTAGGTTCGACACGAACGATCTCAATTCGCGATCTAATTTCAGTCTCAATCTTTAAAAAAATCCTCTGATTAACTTACCATTTTTGTCATTGATTGTCGCTGAAGTGGAGGCGTCTGGATCTTGAGCGTTTTTAACTTGGTTTTAAAGAAGAATCAGTCTTCAATTCTTACTTCACGAAGGGTTATTGCGTTTTTCAGTAGGAACCCCCGGAATCAGTATTTTTGCCCGGTTAATAGCAATTAAATTGTCCCCTAATATTAAAGGAGCTCAAGTCCTATAATATTAACTGGGAAAATGTGGGTGTAGATTTGTAGAACCAAATCAAGTTTATACATGAAGTTTTATATATTTTTAAAGATCGGTTCCCCGATAGTCAACATATAAAACTGGCTGGCAAAAAATCGGACAATTATAATAACAAGTAGTGCTATTGTATAGTAATGTTGTATCTTCAAGGTTGGCAGGTTTATTGCCGCAGCATCTGCCCTGTTAAGAATATTTAAATAAAAATACAGAGTATACCTATATCTGTCGTGGGAATATTTTATTTATATTATTTGTTAACTGTAGGTATAGTGCAATGTATGACATTGGATCCTATTTACAAACAGTTTTATTTATTGTAGAAACATATTATTTATTTATTTATTTTATTTATTTATTAGGGATAAAAAACAGTAGTACAATGGCATGTTATACACTAAAGACTTAAATTATAGCACTTATTGTACAACCAACACTATTATCCACTGATCACTATTATACAATAAGAGGTTAATGCTACGTGCGTTAAACACATTAAAAAAATAAGTAAAAATTAAAAACTATTACGGGCGTTCCAATTAAAAGGCAGAATAACAGAAAAAGAAACTAGCATAGAAGTGAAGTGGTGAAGTGGTGGTGTGTGGTGAAGTGGTGTAGTGTATAAACAATCTATTTGAAATGTATTGATGGGATTGAGTTTAAGACTCAACAGAGATCAACATTAGTATATTGAGCTCAGTTCTGCCAATATTAGCAAAGGCATGGTCCATCACCCAAAACTTTTGCTTCGAAAACTTTCAAAATTGTTGAAAAAAATGGGAAATATTGTTATGAAATTTAAAGCTTTGATCGATTTCGTGGTCGAAAAACCAACTTACTTATCTTAAAATCATCCTAAAAAGCATTTTATAAATTCAAGCCTTATTCAGAGCCTGCATTGTGGTCGCATCGCTTCACAGCTTCACTTATACGTATGTGTGGGGTACTCGGCATTGCAAGGTGAACGGGCTCGACCGAGTACATGACCCGCGTCCTGCGCAAAAACGTCCACTTTGTACAGCTGAGCGTGTGCCTCTTGCTTGCACCGGTCTCCTACACAATACACGAGCACGAGAATTGTGTTCATAGTTAGAGATGGTTAAACGGTTTGTAATGAATGCTACATTTAGGAAATGTGGAAGTTGCTATAACTGTTTCTTCGAGGGACTGGGAAAGTCCGTTATAGGTAGATCACTGTAAAAAGACCAAATGGCCTTACCATTTGGTCTTTTTACAGTGATCTACCTACGAAGACAAAAGAAGTATCTTCTGACAATAACATTAACACTTAAGACAGAGCCATTAAAAACTGCTTAGAGTTTCATTTATATTTCAACGCGTCTCCATCCGGTTTTCAATATTCATTAGAGTAAATGTTCGAAAGAGGAAGTCCACATCCACAGCGTTAGCGGTGGAATCTCTAGTCGCGTACAGTTGACCGGTTTTTTATGTGAAATCATCGTACGCGGTCCATTCGTAGTTCGTACCACATTCCGAACGTGCTCGATCATACATTGACGTATTATGCACGACGCGACGACCGTGCGCATTCGTTTGCGCGCCTCGCCAAGCGAAACTGCATGTATTAGCATTTGAAACTAGCCAACCTTTTGTGATATTAATAATAGTAGGCCCGTACTTATAATGATTTGAAAATTATGAGGGCGAAATGTTCGATAGTTTTGTGAAGTATTTGGTACTGATTTCGCAGTACAAAAGATTTCAACGAGCGCTCACTTTTGATAAAAATGTATTACGAAAAAATATTTTGATGAAAAAATATCGACTTCAATTAACCAAATATTTATGACTGACACTCAAATTGTACGAGTAGATACGGCAATTACATGCGAACAAATTGCTCTAGTATTAAGCTTCATAAATCTTCAGCATGTCTTGATTAGAGCGGTCCTACTATTCATTCATGTACGCTTGCGTAAACAGCTCATAATAAAAATTAACCATTATTATTTTCACTTAATACTCAGCATAATGTTTCTGTGGTGCATTAACTTCGTACGTAGTATTAACTCTCTAACTGCGTGGTATAAGATTGTTAATGATTAGGTGTTTGGCGTCCAAACTGCAGAACTACAGGTTGAGCGAAAGTTTGTAGACAATGCTCGGGTGTTATAATTACTGAGTATGCTCCGAGATGTGGCGAAAGTGACCGATATTGACCATGTGTAGTGGAAACGGCTGCCTTGTCAACGACTCCTCGGAATTATGCTTTACAATTTCGTTAGTGACGTCAGCCATGAGTCGTTTACTTTCAGTCAAAAGCGAAGAAGTGCATTCTGTAGACAAGACAACAAAGAAACAAGTTTATTTAGACAGATTGGAGTATACATATTTGAGTTAAAATGACTGCCAGCTTTATATGACAATCACCCATAACGATAGATGATTTAATACCTATATAATCATCCAATAATGACTAGGTCGAGTGTCATCTATAAGTCAATTGAACGATCATCGGTTAAATATAAATTGATCAATCATATCGATTCAAGTATCTGTATATTACTTAACTTTAAAGTGATGGAGTGGATTCGAGTAATGTCTTAACATCGCGTGGGAGTTAAACAATCGTATCGATTTGGTTTAAATCGATTAGAATCGGAAAGGTCTTAACCTATGAGTTGTCTTGTCACGCAAGGTTGTGATGACAGGTGTTATACGATTCTTGTTGGGCCCTTATTTTTTTTCAGCTGTGTTTTATGTCATATCATCTGGCTATTGTTTATTTAACATGCTTCTTTCTTATTTATCCAATTTCGTTGCGGGATTCCAGACAGTTCAATCGTTTCTCCGGGATTCGTTCAGCTTCATTGCCTCGGCGCTTTTCTGGCGGTCTCCTCTGTTGATTCTGGCTTACAGGAGTTGCAATAGTTTGGGGAGAGTGTGGCGGGATTGTCCTATAAAAAAAAGTGCTTAGTGTTTTAGTACGCAAGTATCCACTTCTTCGTCGCGGTGGCATAATTATATTAACTAATAGGTGGTGGCTCTGACATTTGGTGATAGTCTTGGAACAGAACTTGGGGAATAATTTTTATGTGACTATTTCCCAGCTACCTATCACTTGGTAACGAGTTTAGCTCGTCAGTTATCATCTCACCTCATTCGTTACTCAGTTGCGCCTGCGCCGCCCTATCGTGCGTTTTATTATGTTGATGAGGACGTGCTCTAGAAAGTGCCTTCTTGTGAACATTTGATTTTCATATTATTTTTTTTGGACTTTTTAGGCAACATTGACAGGAGTGTTCAGTTCAGTTATAGGAATAGAACAAAATCAAAGAAGTCCATTATAGATATTATTATATACTAATAGACATCTATAACCATGTTCATTTATTGAAAAATGTAAAACCAGTAGATATGTACGTGCTTATATACAAATAACTCAGATAGATAAGAAAATACAGCTTAAGTAAACGATATAGATATTTACAACAGTTTGAAGTCGCATTCTCCATTGCATTAAAACCGGACTAAGTATATTGTTTTCCAGTAATTGTAGGTAACTTGTGAAATGTGGTCAAACTGAATAATTACAATATTATGTAAAGTGAAAGGTGCGTGCAATATTGCAATTTTCATGTTAAGTCATTAGTGACATTATTTCCAAACTGGTTATAATTGTATTGGTGACGTTGATTTGTCACAAATTAATTAGCAATGTATTTACTATGGGTGGTATTTAACAAAAGACAATTCATCAATCTTTTTATGTTTACTGACGAAAGTCAAATCATTTATTTCAATTAGACCATTTAAAGGCACTCTTGAACGTAAATTACATGAAAAAAAAAATTGAATCTAATTACCTTTTCCAAAAAGAAGTTTCGTATAGAGAAGAATGGGCAAGAAACTCCATACATACTCTTTTAAAACGACGAAAAATAGAGGCAACTAAAAACCAAAGCGGTACAAAATATTCAGCATTTTTTTTAAAAAAAGCTCTTATATCTTAGTCATTAGTCAAAATGTCACAGGATAAGTAACTTCAAGTTTCTCCGTCACACCTTTACGATATTGACACTGTAATAAAATATAACTTTCATTGCACTTTCCCATCGATAATCGTAATCGGATAGCTTAGTCGATTCCATAAAAACTTCGATCGATGAACTCTAGTCGAGTTGAAGAAACGTTTCGCTCCGTTGACTGATCGCTCTGATGATCTCGATGCTAGTGTTGTGCTGCAAAAAAACTAATGATCTCTCATTACTTGAAGTGGGAGGATATTAGATGAATAATAATACTTTAATAATAAGTTTGTTTACTCAATTTTAGATATGGACGGAGTAAACGCCGGAGACGAAATCATTGTAAAGTTTGAATGTCATTGACTAAGACTAAGATTAAAATATGATTGGTCCTTCCTGAGAGCAAGGACCAAAATTGTAATCAATATCGATTAACTTTGCAGTCAGGGTAGTAAATATAATATCTTATTGTCAGTTATATTGTCCCTTCTACAACACGTTGCATTAAAATATCTTTTATAATAGATAGGTACCTAATTTGTTGATGTATGCACTATTGTGTCCGTGTTTATTTGCAATGTACTGTTACATACAATTGATAACTATAATATAGTTATTTACAACGTTATAAAAATATATATTTATAGAAAATACAGATTCAATTATAAAACATGTTGATCAGGATATCATGTATAAGGTATAATTGATCGAAAATACATATATAAAAAAAATAAAGATTTAATCTGTCATAGAAGTCATGTTTATTTATATATTTTTTTGCGGATTTTCAACATTCCGACTAGCGGTGATGTGCCGTATGTCCTTCAACAGTACCAACATTCCAAAAGTACGTGGAATATGAATCTGCTCAGACCAGGATGTAAACATTTTTTTTATAACTAAAAATACAAAAAAAGAACGGTAATCTATGATAATTTAACCAATAATAAATAATTGTCATACACAACTTTTGGAAGTTCTGCTTGCTTAAACTAACACCGACACAAATTAAAAAGAATAAGATTTTTTAATAAAAATATTTTAATTGGTCTTTTGGTACAAAAACAAAATATTAAAAAGTACTAAAATAGTCTGCTTACTGTTAGTATTTATATAATATAACTAAATATTTATGCTTTATGTTAATAATTATACTGTTATGCCTTAATATATCTTGAAGACGTCAAGTCTTAGTTCATAACAAAAATATTATATTTTCAAGCGACTAATTCCAACACATTCATTGACAAACAATCTCACGCATGCACAATTCTCATAGTATTAATGTCAGCATAATATCATTGCATCTCGTTTTCTCAAGCTGTGACGTCAGCATCATTACCTCCCCCTCTCCCCTCCTTTACTCCCACCCCCACCGGGAAGTCATTACAACCAGTTTGATGGAATGTGCTATGTGATGGACTCCGTATTCAGCTATTGTTGATGTTTTTATTGCCTTTATTGTTTCTTGATTTTATACAAAGAAAGTACGTAATGGTAGTATCTTAGACAGGTACATGTATAGGTACTTAATTGTTGTTTGATGTCTGATTTTTTGTTCCGGCATGTGACGTTTTGTTTGATTTGCTTGATAAGTTAAATTCTTTTTTATTGCATTAAGTACATTTTTATTTTAATAAATCTATTGTCGACGTGGATGACCCAGAAAGAGGTAGCGAAATGATCTGGACGCGTATAACGGGTGTTGGTCCTAGGTAGCGCAGAAAATAATTTCCTTGAAGGATTTGGGGGACGCCTTTGCCCAGCAGTACGACAGCGCAGGCCACAAAAAATGTATTGCTGTGGATGCATTATCGAAAGGACCAGTATATTCTGTAATAAAATGATGCGTCACTGAATTTTACTGAAGTGAGCTTGGGTGTGATGTCTGTGTTTTGTTAATTCTGATTGCGTAGTCTAGAGAACTGTACAAGCCATTTTAAGGGGACATGAGGTTGCTTTGAATTGACGCCATGCTTATAAATAGCTGTCATCATGTTTATCAGAGATTAGACTTCCAACAAATATTATGTATTTTATTAATAACATTCTAAAGCTTCACCTTCTACTAAGAAACCTGAATCGATATATTCTTTTTAAATGACTCATTTATGATTCTTGACTAACAGCACAATCCGGTTTTCTTGCAAAACCGGATAGCAATCAGCATCAAAGGAACGTCTACTCCCCAATAAAAAAAACTACTGTTATTAAATAATATAATACCAGCGCATTATTGTCTCAATGCAAAGGTAAAAGCGTCTTCCCTTTTATAGAAGGCACGAGCATTGATTAATTATAAGTCCAGGTTACCTAACGATGTCTTCCTTCACCGATGTTAGTGATGTCCGAGGTAAACTTAGAAAGTAAATATGAAATAGAAAAAGTACAGTACAGTACTATTCTAAAATCGTTTGGAGAAGACGGATTCCAAAACATAAACCATTGATAGTACCTATAGAGATAATAACACATTATGAATTCCAATCATGTGTCTTACAATAGGGATAGAATTTGTGATACCTTTTGAACCGCGTTTCTCACGGATTGTATCCGCTCCGCTAAATATAATGTCGATGACAAAGCTGTTTGGAAGGCACTGACAGTTGGGGGGAAATTTACCATCTAAATCTGTCGAATATGTACCTATTTTCTGTCGTTGAGATGTAATTGCGACTAGATTTTTAACGTTTTTGTTTAGTAAAATTAGTCATATAATATCATGTGCCTGCCATAAACCTGATAAGCTCATCTTTTTTGGTGTTGTTTGAAACAGTATGCGTTTCAATCAGCCTTAACTATTCAAAATCAAGAACTTGGAAAAATGAAAAGAATTCTGACGTAAGCTGGTAATTTTCGGCAAAGCTAAGTTAACGTAGGTATGGCAAAGATGTATCCATCCTAAAATTGTATCCTTTGAGATACACCAGTGCCGTCAATAGCTTTGACAGCCTTATTATCACTTTTATTACTCTCTGCAGTTATTATTATTTATTTATTTATTTATTACTCATACAAATTTTTTTATACTTAAAGTAGGAATTGTCTCCCAAAACCGTCTAGACGGTTTGACTGAGGGATCGTACAGTCTCACTCTCCTTAGTTATATATTCTATCTATATATCTATTTGTTAAGCCAGTTTTAAAATAAGCAGGTACTCGACGCCAGAGGGGCTTTGCGATTTGCATACGTAAATACTTAATGTTAAGCTAAGTTTAAGGCAAACGAGTGTTAAGTTCGAACACTTGTCGTGTGCTTAACCGTGTTAGGAACGTCAGGGCGTCTTAGTGACCGCCCATATCTACTTTCTAATGACTTGAATCATCTACTGGTGTGTGCTTGAAGGTGTGGCTTAAATATCAGCTAACAATAGATAACTGGAGGGGTTTTCATAGAAGTGATAAATTATCTTCATAGAAAGCCTTTAATCGTAAAACAAGAGTATTCTTTAAAAATCTCCTTCGAATTTAGTTGAAGTGAGATTGAGGTGATGTGTTAATCCATAGCATTAGTAGCTATTCTGTACATTTCAGTGAAGTGAGTTTGATGTGAGTTATCATCGCAACTGTTGTGAGCAATTGACAGTTTACTTCACCTAAATTGATCTAGCCAGATTTTTACAGAATAGTACTTATAGTCTTAAGTAACTTCACCTAAATCCACTGAGGGAAATTCATGGACAGGGTTTGACGTCGTTTTACGTCACTGGTTTTAAAAATAAAGGTAAATACCAATTTATTGTGGAAATAAATATTACCTACCTTAATGACTAAACTATAAACAGGAAAACCAGAACAAAATCAAACTAATTAAGACGTAACATATTTTCAATAACACGACGCATTATTACCATATTAATTGTTGGTATTTTTATAAATAGAACTTTAATCTCTTTACCTAGAAGACCAATAAGGAAACTATACGGTACACATAAGTACCTGTAGTTAACTGTACAACGTACCTAGGAGGCTTTAAAATCCTAATATAATTTTCTTAACATAACCAACTACTAGATACTAAACATTGAGCTTTATATGAACACCAAAAGGACCAGAAACTTATTCCGAATTGTTTCCTTACAAAAGGACCAGAAGTTTATTCAGAATTGTTTCCGAACAAAAGGACCACGCTTTTTCCGAACCCTGTCCCTGAATGCCCTTGAAGCCAATCAATCCGTTTCGGCCTTCGGTCCTGGAGGCCTCGTCAGGAATGCGGTCCTCGACCAGTTTCTCATAATTACGTACCCGACTACCGCTCGATTGTTGGGGATTGCGGCCGTTAGGCTACGCTTATAATTGCATTTTAATTATAGTATACATTGAGCCTAATGACATAGCGATAAAACGATTATTTTATTACGTTTAGGCATTTTTTTTGTAATCGATTCTGTGTATATTGTTTGTGTCATATCTGGATATTTGTTATTCGGTATTAAAACAAAATATACCTACAAGAATGCAACGGAATTGTGTAAAGTATGTGACATTGGATTATTATAGCCATTCAGCCAAAAGTTGCCTTATTTAACGGAACAAACGGTATTGAACCTTGAGTCATGCAAAAAATGTCGACCACCCACTATTTCGGCTTAGCCTATTGAAGAGGTTTTAGTTCAAGTTTATCGGTAATAATCAGGTGCTTTCTTATTGTGGGTTTAAGTTGTAACCATAGTAACAACTTTGCTATATTAAAAAGAGACCGGCAGTGCCGGATGAGACAGTATCCTCAAGAACTAGTTACAGCCAGTGACCTTCCAATAAGTTTTCATTTGGAAACTTGGCTCATCATTTCATATACATTCAGTACCATTTTGAATACATGTACCTGAAGGCCAATTCCCGTAACCACAAACAGCGACAATAAATGTCAAAAACTTGTCATTAATGGAAGGATATTAGAGGTATAAATGACAGTGCCCATTCAGAGGTAATGAAATGAAGGTCTTTTATGTAGAAGATGAAGTTATTGACCGTGTCTTCTTTTTTGTTCTAGAATTACGCAGCGGAGAACTCGGCGGGCAACTCACAGACGATCCTGGATAGCCTCAACAACAAATACTTCTTCTACACGAGGACGCGGGGGTTATTCCGCATATGCTATCCCAAGGAGAGGCCACCATCAGGTAATACTTGAGTTTTAAAGATTTTCATACCTGTAGTTTATGGTACAATGGAGAAAAAGGACTGTTATTGTGACTCACGTATACAACGGTAAAGTCACGCAAAGAAATAGTTGCAAAAACATTTTTTGGGCAGTCCATTGCGTTGGAATTCTTATGTGTAATAGGTATCTGTGATGTGTCGTGCATGTGTGTTTACCCTTCTCGATTGCAAAACAGTTTTTTGACTGCATATGAAAAGCTTTTGCGCAAGATGTCTTTTGTATTGGCAAACAGGTTTTAAATACTATTGCACTTTTAGCTACAATCATACAGAAGTGTTTTGTTTCATTGACAAAGCGATTTCATCGAAATATATTCGAATATTGCATACTTGTCATTACAAACTTGTTGATCATGTGCCCATTTCGAACCATTCACAAAGCAAATCCGTTTATTTATTAGTATTAGTCATAGTAATCTTTGAACTTTGTCTACTGGAACTTGACGTTAATAGAAAGTTAATAATTGTTCGAAGGCTTGGATTAGATATTATAATAAATATTAATCAAAATTTGAATGACTTTGCTGTACTGGCCACGCAAAATGGCGATTCATTTATGCAATTTCCTATTCGACAACTGCTTTGTCAGGTATTTGGTCCTTTGAGTCTATAGATATTATGTTAGATCAAGTATTTTATTCTTCGGATTGTATTATTCTGTCATATGCAGTATGCACACAACTCACTGTTCCATCAACAATAAACATTCTTAGAACTTCTACCATCTCACGTGCATCTATTGGATTTTGAACTCCAACTGAATTCACGTGGAAAGATAATCTAAATAGATGTTTAAAAGTAATTAAAGCATACCTGCCGTATCGTGTTGAACGATGTTATTGTTCTACACTTGTGCTAAATAACATGCCACCTACTCATAAGTATTGATGATCAGAAGCATCCGAGAAATTCACTCAAACGGTTACTTTATGTTTTATCTAATTGATCATACCTTATAACCATGTTTATCTATTGGCGCGTTAATAAACATACTAAGCACGTGATCAGAGGATTGTAACTTCTATTCATTAATAGGTAGGGTATACAATGGCGTGTGTTGTGTAATGCTCAGGGCATGCATTTTATATGGTACTGCTATTGGATTTAAGATTCTATCTGTGAGTGTCTAAGGTGTGTTTTTGAGCGGAATGTGGAGTGGTCAGTGGTACGCGTACGGTAAAGATGGCTGTAGTCATCTAACTGTGAGTGAAGAACAATAATGGTTATGCTCTGAACAAGAACTAAAACATCTGGGTTACTTACTGTTCAAGCTGCATCGTTACCGGCTCATGAATCTCTGTAAATTCTATAATTGAATTTTGAATTTAGAACGTAAGTGGAAATATGCGTTTACACCAGTAATTGCGAATGATTCGGATATCAAATATTTCTTAATGACCAAACTTGTACGTAATCCAAATGTATTAGCATTACATACATTATTTTGATGAGTCGTTCAATGTAACCTTTAAAGTCACTTTTGCCATCTGAAAACTCATCTCGGATAATTTGTGAACACGATCATTTAAACCAATAGCCAATAAAAAAAATACGCATACAGTGCCAAAGTACCTCTTTTATTTACAAAAAAAAAACAGCCTTAATTATTGCAGGTATCAAGCGATAGTGTTACTAGTTTCCCATCTGAAAATATATTTAGCATTGACATATATTTACATTAAGTGATGGCAATCATGAAGTCACGAATATGGGCAGTATTCAATGTCACTCCCAACAACATCGTACCTTCAACCTGTTTAAAATATTCAAGATCTTCACTTCCGTTGACCCAGCCCCGTTCGAAAGTGTCGGCCTTAATTAAATTTCATATATTCCACACATACAGTCCGCCATATATGCAGTACTTTATAAAGACCTGGCAGCTATTTAGGCTCCTATTTTTATTGTCTTAAGGTCTAGGTCAAACGTGTTCGAAAATTGAAAATCAGGCTGATTGGCTGTAATCCGTGTTCCTTTGCCTAATTGATGATAACTTTCAAATTGGTTGTTAGTGAAAACTGATTGGCTGTGATAGAAATTCAAAATTGGAATACCGATGCTATGTTGTTTGTAGACTTCATTTGTTGATGATTGAAATGGTCTATTCGGAGAATGTTTATGTTTTAAAATATTGGTAGTTGCATTGATGTAAGCATTCTTTATTTCATAGGTCTAATAGGTTGTACAATGGTGTAGTTTATAGGTATTTTAGTTGCTTGGTACTTGTTTAGACCCCACTTTACGCATGTAATTATTTAAAGTAGGTACCTATCCTTTTTTAATTTCTTATGTTGCTGTTTTACGCTCGTAAAATAATTTGCATCTACCATGCATGCATTGCATGTTGTCTTTTCACCACCTTTGGTTGACTACTAAAGAATGCCAACAGTATTTCATCCGATTTTGTACCTTTTGTTGCATAAAGTTTAAATAAATCAATACGAAAACTAGAAAGAAAATTATCTGTCAATTTCAAAAATTGATATTTGATTTAAAAAGATCATTATAAAGCGATAGAATCTCTCTCTTCACTAATGAATAGACAGGCTTATCTACATCTGAAAACAGTTTAAAACTTTCCTAACGTTTAGAGATAAGTTAATACACACAAACATTTGTAAGTATCAAGAATTCTATCACGTTATTAATAAGCAATCATACTATCTATAAGAATTAGATAAAATAAATGTCAAGTATCAAATAGTACGCGGCGACATGTATGCTACGTGATTGGTTATGTGGATGCATTCTCCAAGGCTTTGCTTTATAGGAATATCACGTTCATTTTCACTAGACTGATAATTGAAATGCAAATTCACATATTTGTATTAAAGATAGGACATCGCTCAGATATCTCTATTACAAGTCACTCAATATTTTTTTTAATTTATCAATTACTCAAATATAACGGATTAGGTTAGGTTAGCATTTAAAAGTTTTTACTTTTCATAGGTTATTAAAAAAAAACCATACCTACTTATATTTTTACTGTGTAAATGTTGCACTTTAAAATGGAAGTTGTTTTTTTTTTAAATAACCTAAAAAAATCATGTACGGAATCTATGATAAAAGTTAAGATGTCCCGTCCTCGGTTTTCTACAATATTTTGTGCAATTAAATTATTGGTTTTACAAAATTTTGACTTTTTTTTAAAAATTCAAATGTAGCTGTTGGTAATATTCTGGAAATCTTTACCCTAGTTTATCTAAATCGTAATAATCATTGAAGTTTAATGACTTCACATTACGGAAATTGGTTATTTACCGATTAGTATCTTCGTCATGAGAGATATATCTAGAATTCGTTTCTTAATTAGCTACGTAGATACTTTTGGTTTATTCTTATTTCTAAACACAATATGGCCAATACTAAACCATTTTTTTTTAAAGTAAATGAATACTTATGGCAAAATACTGGCCACATATAGGTATTTGTTACAATTTTAGAAATAAACATACACCAACGAGGTTTGCTGCCGAATGTGACATTTAAGCTGTCAAACTTAATTTATTGTATAAACAGAGAGTAGCAAAGACGTCACTGTCATATTATAAGGATTGTTTTCTATTGGTTGTATGACATCTACCTCCGATGGCTAAAAGTGGAACTAGCGAAATCACCATGAAAATTTACTAGGTTAGTCATCTTTTGTTTACGGACAGCGCTACCGTCAACTGTCATTGACATAATGTTGTGAGTGTAGTCCGCGTTCAAGCAGTTCTGTTAAGAATAATTAGATTTGTGTAGAATATCCTGACGCATCAATGCGAAGTTGATACAACCATTTATACAATCTTCGGGCAGTAGGAAAGCAAAACCAAATTCCTAGGTAAACACCTACTTGTGAATGTTGCAATCGTCAATACTGTATCCAATAAGACAATAGGTGCGGAACCCGCCTACGAGCCGAGGCCTCGGCCTTGACTTCAAACTATACTGTTTGTTATTGGTTATTTGTTATAAAACAATGGCTGGAGGAAGTGGGAATACCTGTAAAATCGATCTGTAGATAGATAGTGTGTCTATAATATCAAGGGTTTGTTTCTCAGAATTCGTAATCATGTAAAATCAGGCGCAGCACCAAAGGCTTTACTTGCTTTCTGAGGCACGGGGTCACACCGCCAACTTCCAGTCTTCAGGCTGCTACTGAGAAATTCCTAGTGGAAAAACCCAATAACACTTTTTGCCCGACCTGAGAATCAACCTCAGGACCCCTGGCTCAGAAGTCGTGCTTGCGACCACGGGACCAATGGGGACCAGTAAGAACAGTTCACTGCCAGTGAACTGTTCTGTAATCATATTAGCCACACAAAACGCTGTGTGGAACGCCCTCCAGCACGGTGAACCGTGCGCGTCCAGATGGTTGGAGCTCTTTGAGGAAGGTTTACGTATAGCAGTGGATGGCTATAGACTGCTATGATGATGATGATTAGTTAGCTACAAAATACTAAGCATTATCAACTTGGAAAGAAAGCTAGGAGACATAGTACTACCATTCTAAATAAATGCTGAAACTACATATTATGATATACGAATTTGTTTGTAAGTTTGTCGTGATGGGCCAGTGGGTAAGACGCTCGTCTCTCATGCATGAGGTTATGCAGGTATGTTACCGGACCGGATATGTACTTTCTAAGTTTATCTTGGACATCATTGACATCGATTTGAAAATAACCGACGAAAAATATGAACTCTGGTGGTTTAGAATCACGTACTGAATCATTGGTAAAAGTTTACGCTATGATGTCCGTTTCGCCCTATATTTATTTCTGTAAACAGTGAGTTTAGCAGCCTATTTTAAACACTTTATTTCACACGAAATTGCAAACAGCTGTTTATATTTTATTTACATCTTAGGTTACTGCTCCGATCCTGTGAGTCGTAGCTTCATGTTATATATCCTATACTTTTCCCAATAAGTCTGAGTATTATACACAAAAAGATTTTTTTTCAAATCAGACTAGTAGTTCCAGAGATTAGTGCGTTTATACAAACAAACAAAAAAGCTCTTCGGCTTAATTATATTAGTATAGAATCATTAAGTTGTTTGTCCCGTGGTTAACTTTTTTCAGCAGGCTGTGCTTCAGGATTGTCAGCAATAACCTGTATAGACAAATAGCTCTTTCTATATCTGTCATGTGTAGTACATTATTTGTTTGTGTATGCAAGTAATCCGTACGTTATTTTCGTTAAGTGCTCTCGGTCAATTTGGGGCAACAATTGGGCATTTTAAAATTGATTACACAATAACTTTGTGTATAGGAACGTGCAATTATCAACCTTGGTGGTAAACCTTTTGAGGTGAAGTTAATTTTCGATTAATCTCTGGTTTACTTCACGCTGTCGGTTCGAATTTGTCTGCAGTAGCAGCGTAGATTATAAAAGCAGGTTTTAATAGTAGTCTATACTAATTTATAAGAAGGTAAGGTTCGTTTATTATTTTAGGCATTTGTTTTTCATTGTTTGGAAGACTTTAGAACCTAAGTATTAGGTAATCTCTGAAAATACTGGTTGGATTATAAAAAAAAATTCACTGAGATCAGTGAATTTTTTTTTGACACTTCCTTATTGTATATACAATATGGCAGTGTCATAAGGACATGTTTCTATATACAGTTGACTTCCAGGTGCACGTAGTTTCAAGCAATTATAAAGCTAAGCGGGTACTTTAAGAAGTCTTAAGTTTTGTATCAAACAGCTATGCACTACTAACGCCATCTACTGCGTTATAAATGAATCCAGTACAAACAACTTTTCAGTAACTGGTTGCATTTAAGTATTTGATTTACATAAATACAAAAAGCAACCTAACTATAACCTATCATTGTATGTATCAATAAACAGTTGCCAAACATGTTATTGTCTAATGCCTGATTCCTTAAACTTACCGACCGGTATTAGTAAATCACACTAACAACCAAATTTTTTTTTTTTTTTTTATAGACGGGAAATCATCAAATAACTTCCCCCGCCCTGGGCGGGGCGGGAGGGAGTGTCAGACTTTTACTGACTAAAACCCGTCTATGTTCCTTCATGTGCCCTTTGCGTTCCGGGGGCGCGGTATCTCTTTCGAACAACCCGCAGACTAACAACCAAATGCCTTCGTATTTTCGTTTTTATTGGAGTTTATTTTTCAGCATACTTGTAGGTTTATATCTATAATTTTTATAAACATTTCTACATTCGAAATTGTCACCAGAATTTTCACAAACGACCAGTTAAGTATTCAAAAGAATTACGACTTTTGAGATAAACTATCCGTTTTGCACATAGGAACCTAGTATAAGATATCAGCGGTGTTATTCTGTAAAACCTTTCTTCTGTGAAGTAAGCGTTTGGCGACTTGTCAATCTCTATCATCGTATAGTGACAGCCCAGTTTTAGCTCACTTCACCTTAATTCACTGAGGGAGATTTCTTACAGAATAAGCCGGCTGGTTCCGCGACAATAGTCGGTTAGGCAACGGCCTGAATGCGCGTATTAGCAGCAACACAGTCAGTTTTAATAGGCGGCAGTCATGCGAGCGAAACATTTGGTAACCACACAGTGCGACGTGTGAAAAAGATTTGATTGCTAAGGTTTTGTTAGCTAGCTTTGATTTTTAGAAGCGATAAGTCTTATAACTTTGAAATCTGTGGTTCTGTGTTGTGGTGTGGTGTGGTGTGGTGTGGTGGTGTGGTGTGGTGTGGTGTGGTGTGGTGTGGTGTGGTGTGGTGTGTGGTGTGGTTGTGGTTTGGTCAAAGTGAAGTTTCATTAAAATAGTAAGCTGTTAAAGATCTTTACACTGATGAATGTGGTTTAAATTATATATTTATATTACTTTCACATAAACCGGCCATTCGCCAATGAAATTACATTAGTTAAAGTGATATATTTAACGACATTCACACGCTCACGTGTGAATGTCGTTAAATCCAAATATTATAGTCTTATAGTCAATAATCCAAACATTCTGACAAGATCGTCACCTGTTCCTCCGCGAAAACATCACAGGCGTGGCCTCCAAAAGCGCATTATTAGAAATTCAAGATAAGAAATCTCAGTTAAATCTAAAGTCCTTTAGAACCTGAATATCCATGATCAATTAATTTGTGAGACATCACATGACAATTAATTTCTAAGTAAATCTTCTTAGTAGATCTCATTTTCAAACGACCTCTACATTATAACTACATATGTAAAAACAAAATTATTTTTATGAGCAATCTTTGGAAATTACACATAAACATGCCGCAACATTTGTTTTAGTAATTACACCTTATTTTATTGTCAGATCCAACTAAAACCATTACAATATTAAAACTAAGGTTATCATTGAATACGGCCTTTAGGAGGCCTCGGTTTACAAGCATTTATAACCAAATATTCGTGTGTTCATAATAATAAATTGAGAAAAGAATACCTACGTACACGAAATATTGTATGCAAATATTTATTATAATTTTTAATGACTAACTTTAGCCCGTGTCTTCTTCCGTGTAGCAGTCAACAACGTCCCAAATTCGGCTCTGTCACAAATCCGTTCTTAGCTGACGTTTCGTATCTGTCAAATTTTGGCGTCATTTGACATGTATGTACCTACTTTTCGAGATTTCGTGTTTATCTAGTCAGTGAATGAATGAGTGACCTTTATAAGTCTGTAGGTATTAATAAAGTGTCTAAAATCACACCAATCCCTCCATGAGATGGTTCTTTGCCACTCACATGCAAGTTGACATATTTCGTAGCATACATTGAATATTTCTTTTAGTATGCCCTACATACTTAATTATAATGATGACGTCATTCAATTTCTTTGATCAAAGTTACCATATTTGATCATAGGCATAAGTCATTGAAAGCATTTATTTCAATTTAACCATTTACACACAGTACACACTTCTAAATTTTAATGAGACGGTCAGTTAGTCAGAACAGAAAGTTGGCGTTTGTTGCTCTTTCCAAAACGTAGGCATAAGGAGGAACTAGCTACAAACTCTACGGACACTCAACGCATTTTCAAATAAGCTTTTACAAAATTCGAGTTATACATTCTTGTTGTTTCTATATGTCAAAACAATGTAGGTGAAGAGCAAGATAAAACAACAACAAAAAGGCATAGGTAAGCCATGGCAGTTAAGAGATGACCAATCCTAAGTGACAGCATCCGTTCACGAACATACCATTTTTACTGAGTCTTAATGACTATAGCTACATAATTATAAGTACGTCATTATGATCTAGCCTTCAGCATCAGAAATCTAAAATTAGTTTCTCTCCAGTTTCATTGGTATCCTTCTCAATCAAAATTAATGACTAGACACCAGATGTAGGCCAATTGATAATCGTTTGTAACTAGACCGTGTGTCACGCCAAAACTTGTTTCATTGAGATTAATAATCATTGCAAGTGCAGAAAGCGGTGCCAACGATCACCATGCATCATATCGATCAATCGCCAATTCCCACTCGATTAATTCTCGATTCGATCACGATACTTTCTTAGTAAAATGTATATAAGTTTTACATCAGAATCGATGGTCGCAGGTGAAATCTCTCGTGCCACTAAGTAACCGGTCCTGCGCGTCTCGTCTGACGGGGAGGTGCGCTTGCGCCGACGACGTGTTCTTTTTTTCTAAGATGGCAGGGAAGGTCGCGAGGGGACCGAACTGTTCGGACAAAAACACGAACGTAGCCGAACAGAGGATGTTTATCTCACGAACTGGGTGAAGATGTATTTGGGTTACGTTGGGACCAGTTTTTGTCTGTCATCCACTCAATCTTGGTTGGCAGATTGTGCGATAAATGGAAGGTTGTTTGTACTGTTTTTTCGGGTTTCTGGGTACTCGATACTTGTTTAGGAGAAATTTCGTTATTTATTTACCTATTTATTTTGTTTCATGTTCACGTTGCGCTGATCCTCGCTGAACTCATGACTTAGGTACCAATTATAATCTTGTCTGTATTACGTTGACTCTTTCAGTACCCCAAAACACACAAAACACTTTCCTTATCTTCGTCTTAACAACTAGAACAGTACAACAGTCATTTAGTAATTACAGAAGTATTCAAACAACTCGTTATGACAGATAGGATCGGCGTCTGTTTGTGTGCAGACGTAGACAAAGAGCGGTTTTGCAATGAGGCGGAATGCCGTCCAAGTCTTGTTGTCCTAGCCTTGTTTTCCCTTTAGACATAACCTGACTCATTTACACCTGTTAAGAACATGAAACCACACAGCCATAAAACTAAGAGCTGTCATTTTAATGATAATTAGAAGATATTATTGAAAATTATAGACACGAAGAAGCTGTAAAATTTAATACACGACAAGTCTCAATAAGTAATGGTGATTAACAGATAAGGTTAAAGAGTAAAACTAATAGAGACATGAGTCACCCCATGTAGTGGGAAAGTACAGAGATAAGACTGGTCTGATGACTTGATAAAAGAAAGTACTTTGTTATCAGTTTAAAGTTTCATTAAGATGTGGATGTTGACATTAGTAAATAGGGTCTTATTGTCTAATACAATTAGCATTAAGGATTCCTTGATCACCAAGGATTCGTGGAATCTATATCGTTTAACAAAATAAAAGGAATTGTTTACAAAATGTAGCACCAAAGCTCAATAGTTCGATGTTGCTTGTGAATTTAAACATTATAAAAGTTATGCGTTAATTATAATCACAAATGAATCGACCCTTCTTAACATTAAGTAACGATATCATTCGTAGTTAGATAGATGATACTTTAATTAAAATAAAAGTTATTTCTCTCCATGACCATTTTCCAAATCAAACAATAAACATCCATTTATAAATTCGTCTTTTAAAAAAATCATATTCCAAAGAGGATGCACTCTTGCTGGCGTGAACAAAGCTAATTAAAACAATATTTAATTTAGTACAACGCTATGGATCAAACAAACATTATTATCATGTAAATGCACTCCAAAAGTTAATTGTCCTCTATTTGTAGACGGGGTCAACGACCGATAAGTTGTCCTATATTAATTTGGACAGGGAAACGTGGCAAGATAAGCTAAATAGAATCGTTTTAAACATTTTCGATGGCATAGTTTATTATCGTTGGCTCCATGGCATCCAAAACAAAACGTTTAATGATATTTTAGAATTATTATTCCTTTTTTTTTTGCTAGAAATGGGTTTGCTCTTAACTCGTCTAGGTCAGAGGTGACAGGGACAAAGTTGACGATGGAGTGAGCTTTCCCATAAGAAGCCTGTTAACTATAACTTTGAACTTAGGGTTGAATGCTGAGGCAAAAGGCCGAAGGGTTAGGCAGAGGTGTACCAATGTACACCCAAAATTAGCCGGTATGTTTAGGTATCATGTAATAGAGGGCGAGCCTATTCCCAGTAACCGGGCACAAATCTTAACTCCGAGCGGCTATTTAGAACTGACGTTGTAATACGATGGACTTTTCAACATTTTAGGGAAATAACTAAGAGATTGTTTTATCTTGATTTTACATCCTCATTTGTTTTAATATTGTGCTTAACCTGTTAAACGACTTTCTTCGCTAACCGTACTTCACTTCCTTAGATCATCTATGGATAAAACAAAGTTGATTAATATTTAGTTAAATCTTCTGTGCTTGCTTTGTTGATCGCCAGTGTAGATAAATATTTAGTTAGGAAGCTGTGCCCCTGAATTCTCAAAAGAAAAAAATGAAACTTTAAGTAACCGTAATTTGAAATTGAATTCCGTTTATGGTTTGGTTGAAGTTTTTTTTTAATATTTAAGGAGACACCATCGACAACTCGCTTCATACAGAAGTAGTGATATTTTGTTCAATAACTATGTAATTTTGTTGATAAGGACACTAATATCTATGCTTGTAAAATGCATTTTTTAATCTCAATTCCCAATTGACAGTTTATCAAACATAATAATAATGTGCTTTCAGCGCATTAACATAAAGCACACTATTTTCAAGATGGACGCATAAAGCTGTCAAATCCGACTCTGAGATTATTAAATCAATAATTTAATTCCAAAATGATAATGATTATTAAATTTCATACGTGATTTTGAATTACTAAAGTACGATTTTGAAATCATGTTATTTACAATATGACTAATATCCTTTTGAATGGAGACCACTGTTAAAAGTTTTAGATTATGTTATTCTTAGCACTGAAATAGCTATTTTAGTATCATGTTACTATCATTTTCATTCAACGCCTTTTCAAACAATTACGTGATTAGCTTTTTGTTAATTCTAGCTTTCAATAAAAATGGTATAAGTAGTCATAAAGTTTATAGAAGGAAAGCTTTACTCATAGAAAGTGTTTAACACATATCTTGTAGGTATTAAATATCTTCCGTGGTATGTGTCTGTAATGTAACGGAAATTAACTTTTACGCGGCTTGTGTCAAGTCAAAGTCAAATCTACTTTAGTGTTGATTCACATAGGCTGTGTTTTGTGATATAGACTCAATAAAAATGTTTTTGCATTGGTTGCCTTTCTTGCGTTTAACTGTACAACGTGTCGTTCTCATAGCCGTAAATTAAGCTTATTTTAACATTAAATGAAACAAGTTTCTTTTCATTTTACCCTCATTTGACTAAATATGTAGGTAACAGAATACTTTTGCTTGAAGTTGTGTTTTCTACAAATAGTGAGCCCGGTACATACGTCCTCGTTTCTGAGAGGATACTGTACTTTGACATGCAATGCTAGCTGTCCGGTTTTCTACTGTTCTGTTGCTATCTTTACATTGGTAAAGATTGACCAGGTACCAGAGACCTGGTATTGACCAGGTATAAAAAGACACTTAATCACTTAATACATATACATACATAATCTCACGCCTTTTTCCCATGAGGGTAGGCAGAAGCCACAGAACTCTACCTGCTATGATACGACGTACTCTGCCTCGTCCACGTTATGAACCCGAAAGTCATATTTTGGATATTTGGCACAGAACTGGGCACCTTATGTCTGTTCTACGGAAACATTAAAGGTAAACTATAAACTTTTTCTTTAAAAAAAATACGAACGAATAAATGCTTGAGCACAATGTTTAGGCAATAGTCTCGCTCCCTATTACATGGGACCGAAAACATACCGGCAGAGTATGGGTGTACATTGGTACACTTCTGCTTCAGACGATACAGGCGTGATGATACGTACGTAATTATGTTGATCATCGTCCTCATCTCGCCTCGGTACTCAGTTATTAGTAAGGTACAGTCTCAAGATTTAAACATCACCATTGTCACAACGATTGGTTTGGGAAGTAGCGCGATATTATTATATGTTATTATGCATCCTTTGTTCTCTGTAAAATTAACGATTATTCCGTCATTATAATTGTATTCAATACCGTCCACGCTTTCCATGTCGCACCGCATGTAGGTGATAATAGGTCCTCGCTTATTAGCCTTCGCAATCTCAATGTGTGATTGTAGGAAATGACGAATGTATTGACTTGGAAGTACTTGGGACACAAAGTAAACATAAGTTACTACTTGGAGGAGTATTACTTTTGTGGCTCTTTGTCACCCAACCCTAACATCAAGAGAATTTTATTTGCTAGCTTCTGCCCGCGGTTTCGTTCATGTAGTCTTCAGAATTAAACCATAGTTCTAAATTATCCTACGAGAACATAAAAATGGAATATATAATATTATCCTGGATAGACATATTTCAGTCGTTCATCTAAAAATTCTCACTTTCGGCGTTTAGAGAAGTAGTCAGGACCACAGTGGCGAAGAGTCAATAGTCTTAAAAGGGGAACACGAAGCAAAATTACTTTCAATTTATTGAGTAATTAAAATCAGATTTGGAACTCAAACGCATAAAAATACATTATATCTGTAAGCAATTAACGTATCTATCAGATTTTCCATTTAACCTACACCAAGCGGAGTTAAACATGTCAGTCGCCCTGCAGATGTGATATTGGATCCCCTCAAGGCATATTTACAATTCTCCATGAAGCATGCTAGAAACTCTTTAATCGTTTACAGAAATATTAATATTCGCAATCAAATAATTAAATAGAAAGTCTCAGGAGTTTTATGTTACGATTACATTTTATTTTGGAAAGTGTTAATAATCTGATTTGTGGTGAAGACTAATGCGATTATGAGTCTAAACATCATTAAATTTAATGATAATTGCTGATGTGTAGTATACACGTGCGTATTAAGATGACAGCGAGTTTTCAATGATGTTTAGATCGGTAATAAAATGTCATTTGTTCTGACGTAAAACCACAACTATAAAGAATACATTTGATGTAATATTATTTTTTATTTAAACTAATATTCTAGAAAGAATAGATATTTATTTTTATTTATAATGGATAATCTGATTGATGATTTTGAAAATTGTTTCAACGATGGAAAAATACTACTTACTTATCGATACCAGAAGTATCAATTAACGTAAGGGACATTTTGGCGAAAATGTCCCTTACGTTAATTTATCATCTTATCGTTATATACATCATTGGATTCAGAATTTTCTGCTCTATCGATTGGTATTATTAAAAAAAATTCTATCGTTAAAAAAAAATCCCTTACGTTAAAAAAATTTGGCCTGCGTAAAACGATTTATGAAAAAAAAAAATGATGTAACGGACGTTTACATTTTTTTTTCTCTGAAAAATAAAGTAAGTCATAGTGTTAATAATTTACAACCTCAGTCGATTTAAATAGCATATCCCTTACTTTAATTCATGATTAGAGTTTTTTAAGAATTATTTCTAAAGGTGATGGCTAAATGACTGCCCCCGGGCCAGATACATTCTGGAATGCATATGAATCTTACATAGCCTCATAATATTTAAAAAATCATTCATGAATTATGTAGTGTTTAATATTTTCCTAGCACTTTCGTGAACTATTAAACATAATAAAGTATCTAAAAAAAAACTTTTTCATCACAAACATTCGCTTATAAATATACAACCTCATTTTCGTTTTTAGTTTTATTCTTTTTCGTTTTATTTTCTGTCAGTTGAAGAAAATTATATACTATCACACACCTTTTTTTCCTTTTTAGGCAATATTATTTTACTATTATATTATTCCCAAAAAGTATCTGAATCTTTTTTACATGAAATACTAATATTTAGCCATTCAGCATTACATTGTACCTAGTACCATATTTATACATGGTACCTGGCACATGGGGCAGTGGTCTATACTTCCATTTAGCCATCTCCTTTCATTTAAATCTGTGATAGCTAAGCTGAAACTAACATTAATCATGCAATGAACCTATTTCCATGGTGTTAAAATACCATAATTTTAGTAGATAATCTATAGTTCCATCAAATTGCAACACTGTAAAAGTCCTTTACAATAGGATTACGTATAATTTTCTATTTCTCTTGCTGCTTACACTATGCTTGACGGTTTACACATAAAATATTAGTAACGTAAGGCACAACTAAACATATTTTTTTAATGTAAAGGACATGCTATATTTTACTCCGCTAGGTATTCCTAAATCTTTCGTTTAGAGCATGAAAGAAGAGGAAATTCTAAGAAACTTTGCTCTAGACACAATTAAAATTGGAGCAGACAGTAAAAAGTTATACCCAGATTTAAAAAAATAAAACCGTTTTTTGGCTCTCCTGAAAAACCGTGTTTTGTCCCTTACATTAATTGATACTTCTGGTATCGTTACATTATCAGCGAGTAAAATAGGCTATATTTAAAAAAAAAATTAGGGATCCTAGGGAAAATAAACACGGACGGAAACTAGCTGTTTTTAAACATTATCTCACACTAAGAATTTTTCCTATATCGGTGCGTTTTAAAGCGTATTTATAAGCTCTCATTCAGACAGATCTAGACCCGGAACAACTACCTGTAGGCCATACAAATATTTGTTCCAAGAGGAAATCAATACGCAGCACAGCAGCTAATGCGCCAAGCGTATAATCAAACATTAGTCCTTATTATTAATTAATTCAACCTTTGATAATGGAACATTCCTGTAACAATATAACACCTATTTAGTCTTGGCCATGCCAAGTGATGATACAATGATGTCACCTCGGTTTGTTTGGCTTCATTATAGTCGAGGTGACGGTCCGCAAACAGGTTTAATACCCAGTAATTAATGGTGCGGTAGATAATATGTATTTATAGGACCTTGTTTATGGGGGAACCTGGAGATTTTCCGTGTATTGAATATTTGGATTGAAAGATTTTTGAAAACAAAGAGTTGTTGGTTGGTCATAAATGTATGAATTAGCGTCTTCATTTGCGTGGATTTTCTCACGGATCCAATTTTTTGCTAATAGTAGGTATAGCAAATAACAATAAAAAATAACATAGCTTCATATTGGTGAAAGAATTTTCAAGATGTGGCCAGTAGTTCAGGAAATTAGCGCGTTCAAATAAGAAATACACAAACAACAATCAAAACAATCTTAAGCCATTTTTTTTTGTAAATTCGTTGAATTGATCCAAACCTCCTTATTTCATATACAGTTGGCTTATACTATTGAGCTTTGGACATACATTTACAAAAAATATTCCCACCTGTGTAATGTAATGCACTTTACGAAGACATATAAAATGCAAAATACCGTCGACTTTTCTTCCTGTATTGTTTTTATTGTATATTATGCACGGATACACTTCCACACTGCATAATTATGTTTATATTGTCACACGATCACTTACGATCATTGAAGGAAGTTGTTTTATAATATTAAACTGTTGCATTGAAAACACTCAACTGACTACATTGTATCCTTGTTTTTGCTTTCGGAAGTTGGGCTATTTGAATTACAAAGTCTAAATATAATATCAAAGATTAACACGAGCACCAGCCATTATTTTGGAAACGATTTCCTTTCAATAATAACAAATATTTCCTTCTCACTATTCATAATAGACAATTCTCGGAACGTTCTCAGCCTTATTCTTTTACTAACTAGCTCTGCCTGTGTTGCGGAATTTGTTCGCAAGTGTCACCTCAGCTTTGGAACGCAAAGGGCGTTAGGAGGAACACGGATGCGTTTGCGTTTGCGTTTTAGTCAGTATCGTCTGAAAGGAGTGCCCTTCCGCTCCCGCAAGGCAGAAGAAGTTATTAGATGAATTAAAAAAAAAATGAAAGCTTTTGCCCGCGACTTCGACCACGTAAATGTTGGTAAAACCGGACAAGTCGCGGAATAAAAAGTACCCCATGTCCTTTCTTTGGGTCCAAATTAACCCCGTACCTTTCATCAAAATCGGTTCAGTGGTTTACTAGTGAAAGCGTAACAGACAGAGTTACTTTCGCATTTATAATATTAGTAAGTATAGTATGGATTGCAGTAGTCTTCCGTGAAACATATTATTTTGTAACTATTGACAATCTTCGGAGTAATCGAAGTAGAAAACTGCTGGCCACACGTAACTAATAGGCGTTTCGCAAACCCCGGCAAATCTAAGCCCATATCAAGAGTTTTGCAAGCGCCCACCGCACCGTGAAGGAATGCACGGCGATGCGCAAGCGTCGAACCTTCATATTGTTAATATGTCAGTTTATAACAGTTTTCATATCTAGCCGTCACGCGTGGTGTCCGGAGTGGTCGGCTTACGTCTTCGCACTTTCGTTTCGCGCTATAGTTTGGTGATGGATTTATTGTCTTCCGTATGTCCTGTGTAATAAGGACTAGTGCCTATCATGGTCCGAGGTTGACGAAAATTTATACTTTGGAAATTACTTCTTAGGTACGAGATGGTCAGTTAATTTAGAAGATCCTTTGGTTGATTATAATAATGATAAGACCAGCCTAGTATTGTGCCTCTGCAGGGAAAACGCCTCTTCCCATACAGAGACGGTACGAGCATTGATCGCCACGCTTGCTCAAAGCGGATTGGCTATTTAAGACATATTAATTGATAAGTCAAGATATTGTCGCAATGTTTTCGTTCACCGATGTCAATGATGTCCAAGATAAAATTGGAACGTATAATATGAAAAAGAAAAATACGTCTGCCCGTGCCCGGTTGCGAACCCATAGCCTCGTGCATGAGAGGTGGGTGACCAAGGATATTCTGGATTGGCAATTCGGCCTAGCTACCGATTCCTATTGTTTATTTATAAGCCCTTGTCTTGTTAAAGACATCTCGGCAAAGTATGCAGTCAATGAGGCGACTGTATATTTGAATGTATAATAAATAGAGAAAGATGTATACAGAGAAAGGGTCTTACCGTTGTTTGTAAACGATTCGGTCAGTGGTCTTGTGGTGAGGATTTCACTAGAAATATTTTGCTGAGGAAAATTAAAGAAAACTCTAATATTTTTCTATTTAAAAATCTCGCATTTCGATTTTAGAACGATGTTACTGTCTGACTTGTCCAAAAAGGTTTTATTCTTACTTTTCTTTTTGGTCGAGTGTTCCTCATTCGACCAACCCGTCCCTATTCTGAAAACATTCTCACTTTAAAATTAGAACACACCACATCTCGCAAAATCAGTTTAATCAAGAATCGTGCGTTCAATATCCTAGGTTTAGCGCAGAAATGCAAATTGTCCGAGATTTGCATGAGGAAGCTATCGTTTTATTACGGAAAAATATCAGCAGCGAGCGGTGTAAACGTAGTCGGTAGACCACATGCAATGATTTCTGACGTTAAGATGCGGACGGAATGATGCGCCGGCTTCATATTCAGACTACGGATCAATACCGTTGCTTGACCGTGCGCGTGGGCATGCCACAACAGATGCAAGCGAATTTTATTGTGAACATGTTATTGATTTATAGGGTTAGCATGTTGACGCTTTAAGGAATTTCTCAAGGGCATATTGAGGTATTTAAAGGTGAGGCAAATTCTTAAAGTTATGCCTTTGCTAAGAGACGTGGTGTGGCGTTTACTTACTAAATAGCGTCTTGTCCATTCTCCATTGAAAACTCTCTGTTGGCTAGGTTACTTTATTCAAAACTTTTGTCTTGTCAATTTTGACTTCCAAAAGTCGCTTTATAATTAGATTTTATCTCTATTGGTTCGGTACGTACGCGTATGATGTGTACTTATAGAAATAATTGTATTCTTGTTTTAAGAAATGGGACCTATATCATCCAATCATGTCACTTCTGCAATTTTTCTTCTTGCGGCGCTTTAACTTGAACTTGCATTGAAAAAAAAAATAGATGTAAATACATAATTAAACATGTACAAAACCCAATAGGCCATGTAAATAAGTCGAGCACCAATCTGCATGTCCGTAAGTGATCACGCTAACCCGATTACGTATCAATGGATGCGTGACGCCGGATGGCAATAGCCATTGACCAATTATCAAGACACGAAATCACGACTCACTTGTTCTTGGATTCGTGTTAATAGAAAACTGTTCCTATTTTTGTTAATGGCCTTTAATCGGATATGACTGTACCTACTATTAATAGGGATATTGGTTTTTGAAGGCTATATATAATAATGTCGTTGGTATTTGAAGGTTTATACTGTACTTTATCTTTTCAATCGTGCGTGAGAACTGTCAAATAGCCGTCATTTTATTGAAATCGAATTGAAAATTGATGACCTACCATAAACATTGTTATTGTTATCGATTCTATATCGTATTAGTACCTACTTCTAGTTGTTTCGAAATATATTAAAATTATAAAGCTCATTCAAGTTCAGGCGGATTCATTGTTTTTTTTTGTTTGAATGAGATAATCACTGAAACTATTAGGTGATTCTGAAAATTCTTCTCTGAAATAGGAAGCTAAACTATCACCTGAGCGTTAAAGGCTATATTACCTACATTATGAAAAAAAAAAGGAATCTGTTAGACAATTAATAAGAACTAAGTCGCGGGCATAAATAAGTATTTTATAAATATTTAATTTTAGTAAATTAACGATGTGCAAACTAAACGATTCGTTTTAAAACCTCAGTAAGTTTGAAGTAAATAGTCAACCTCGAACGACCGTTCTTGAGGTGTAAAAACAAATGGTTATGGACCAAATAACATTCAAATTGAATGCGCTACTAACTGTGTACATAAGTATTACGTTATTTCACAAAACAAACTTGTAATTTATAAACAGGTATTTTGTATTCGACGTTACGATTATTGCTTGTTAGAATTGGCCAATCGAGGGCTGAAACGTTCCTTGAATATTTGGTTATCTATGCGAATGTGAAACATTGGCAAATTCTGTCTACATCAGTCCTATGTTTATTTATTTATAGCACACCAACATAATTGTCACTTACAATTGAAATAAACTAACATCTAAAATCGGCATTTTAGTAACCATGGAAATAAGAAGCAAAAGCCTGCCTGCCTCTCTGCCTGGCCTATTGGCCTAGGCCAGACAGCCTAAGTTCAGAACACAAAGAAAACAAAACAATTTTTACTAATTTTGGCTAAAAAAGTGAAAGCGTTTCTCAAAAATTATGTAAATCCAATTACTACTTAATTTAATCTTACAATAAATAAATAACCTCTAGTTGAAGAACCATAGTCTGTGAGAACTGTTTTTAATGATGCTATTAAAAAAAACGAGGCAAGGTACCTACCAAAGACGAGCGAAGTACAGCACGCCTCTACTTTCTTTGTTCCACTAGCCAATATTTTTAAACATTTTTCATTTGCGAACACACCTTGGGCCGTCGCTGAGGTCATAATTAACATACCGAAGAGACAGATGTTCTGAAAATTGGATACCACCGGCCTTTCTAAGTAAACTGGAAAATAAGAAAGTGAAACATAGATAATTGGCGGGAAAAGTGAGCCGTGGAAATACCGGGCCGCCATGTTTTCTTTCCTGTCATTTTCTTTTGCTGTCAGTGTTTTTTTTAATATCATCAAGGCCACGGTCGTAGAATGCAATTGGCATAGCACGTACAGCCTAATTACATAAGTAAATAAAAAACCAAATTAAATTCAATCAACGTGTGTCGGAGTCATATTTATACAATTCAATTACTTTAAAAATTTAAGTAATACATTTTATGTTTATGGGCGGAAGTAATAAAACATTAAAATGAAGGCCTGTAAAGTTACATATTTGGATGAATATTTAATTTTTTAACTTTTTTATATTTTCATAGTTGCAAAATAAATAACATTTTACTGAATCCTGAAATAACCTACAAAAAGTACTTGTATGTATCAGAAACAGCAAAACACACGGTGTTTTACAATCTAAGTTAACTTGGCAGAAAGATTATGTAAGAACTAAGACATTTTATTCGCATTTAGTGCAAATTTACTTTGACGCTGCTCTATTGTTTTAGAGATCGTGAACTTTACGTAATAGTTGCGTAACTTGTAAAATGAGGAAGTTTATTAATATTTTTAGTGTTATTTGAAATGTTAAATGACTTGGGTGCTAAATTGTGCGAATTCTTTTAGCAGTTGTAACTTGGAACAAAGTCTACGCTTAATATACGAGTTTGAAGTGTTTTATGCTTTTAAGACGGAATAAAAGATTGTTGTCGCTTTTGATTTGATATATATTATCTTGAATAGATCCTATTTAAAAATTTCTATTGCAATAATAACAAATATAGAAACTCTTTTTTTGTTCTTTACAATACAGCGGGGTAACCTTTTTCTTATGGAAATATTGAATGCCATATCGCGGCATGATGGTATGTTATGTTATAAAATAAAGTCCCCGAAGCGTAAGGCAGAGGTGTACCAATGTACATCCACAGTATGTTTAGGTCTCATGTAATAGGGGGCGAGCCTATTGCCATTAACCGGCACGAAACTCCGAGCTGCTACAAAGAATTTTACAGATAAAAAAGGGTAATAATTTTTTTGTTTCCCAGTAAAAAAATAAAATCTCAGTGTTGATGGACAGTATGCATAGTTAACGGGTATGTGATGTATTTTTTACACCTCGTATTTATGTATTATATACATAATTATGTTGCTAATACCTGAGTCCGGTTGTTCGTGCAAGAGGTTTTAAAACTACGTAGTATTTACTAATTGTAAGTACTAGATAGTATGTGCAGTGTTGGTTAACATCCACGCCCAACATCCTTCTTGCTCACAATTACTGTATCCGTAAGTTTGATCGATATTAATTATAATTAGCATATAATCATTTAATCGTTTAAATTATTCTATTATCGCGTTCAAGTTTAATTTTGATTGAGTAATTAGTTATTATTGTGTTAGCTTATTCTTTTTGAATAAGTATTAATTTTCATAAATTATCTATAAATTAGGATAGTGTTTTCCGATTATCAAAACTTGTACCATAATTACGACCAACGACTGATTAATTGACCATTCTTCTCCATACGAAACTACCCTTCGGAATCAGAAACTAGATTCAGTTCCTCTTCCTTTTTTCTTAAACATTTTGACAATATGCCAATATTGCCTTCCTATGGTCTACTTTAAATAATAATTAAAGTCAAATTTTACTTTGATTATGCAGTCTTATCCGAGGTTTTGAAACCTTCCTGACGAGATATCCTAAAACATTTTATATATACCATCACGCCTGTATTCCCCGAAGGGTTAGGCAGAGGTGTACCAATGTACACCCACAGTTCGCCGGTATATTTAGGTCCCATGTAATAGGGGGCGAGCCTATTGCCATTAACCGGGCACAAATCCAAACTTCGAGCTGCTACTGAGAATTTCATAGAAAAGCCCAATAACACTTTTTGCTCGACCTGGGAATCGAACCCGGGACCCCTTGCACAGCAGTCGCACTTGCGACCACGAGACCAACGGGGCAGTTATTATTTTATATTCGTCAATATTCAGAAAAAAAAAACTACAACCCCACTCAGACTCATCGTCGAACTTCGAGCGGATGATGCCACAGCTTTATACCTTCCAAGAACTTGAATTAAACCAATATTTCCTAGTAATTATGACACACACCTGATCGGTTCACTTACGTGCAACAAGGACATACCAGTTAACTTTCTCCTTACGTAGTGGCTAGGCTACTCGCCTACGGATCGCATTCGCCACCAAATGTCGCGCGAACCCGGTCACCCATTTAGAACGCACTTATCATGTTTGGGTGTGGGCCAAGCGATGTGCGTGGAGCGAGTGACAATGAGTGTGTGAGGGAATGTGCGTGAAGGCTGTGGTGAAGGTTAGATTAGGGGTTTAGGCGCAAGCGCAGGTAGCATTAGAATCCTTGGTGTGGGTTGGTTAGATGATGTGCCTCAAGTTAGATGAAGTAAGGCCGTTTGGTAGTCGACTTCAACGGCAAATTATCTACCATTGTCAAATATAGTTTTAATAATAAACTATTGTATCGTTTGGAAGCCTGAATAAGTAAAATACTTTCAGTAATTCTGATTCAGCCAAGAGTTCAACCACGGATCGTTGGACGAAAAAATAATGTAATTAATTGTTAAGCTGTTGGCGTTGGTAGACTAAATTAGCAATAACCAAACATAACCGCTTATGTGAGCTTGAAAAGTCATATTAATTTTCAGTTCGTTTTCGTTCATGAAATCAGGGGGTTAATTTTTTAAAGATGAACTTTTAGGAACGACCGCAATTAAATCTCAGTCTCAATCTATCAAAATTAATTTTATACATTAATTGTCACGAAAATTTGCGACTAGATTTTAAACGTTTTTAATTAGTAGAATTGGCTTTCATTTTAAAATCTTATACCTTACACCGCAACTAGGCACCAAAGTGCATACCATCGGCATGTAGGCAGAACAATGCGACCGATTGCCATAATATTAATACTGATGCCTATTGAATATGCGAATGTTTAAATATAATATACGATACAATAGCTACCATGTACTAATTAGTTGCTGACCTTGCGGCGAAGCGTGAGACGTGAACTGTCCAAATATTTGACATTAGTTATATGGAAGGAATCAAGGAAGGTCTTCGGCAATCGTCTTGTTTGTATTAGTCGTTTAGGAGGTAGCTGGTTGCGATTTCCTGCCGAATTTTTGGTTTGTTTAAGGGTTTAGAACTTTGGGATTATTTAGGTAGGTACAATTTTTTTTGAAATTGCTGACTATTTTGTTCTTACACGAAAATATACACATTTCATTGTGAGAAATGCGTATCTTTTCGCGCTGCGTGGGGCAACGTATTCTGAATTCTCACAATGAAATGTGTATCTTTTCGTGTAGAAAATAAAGTTAGCTTTTGAGTAGCACTTTAATGTGTGCGCGCAGCGTCGCGTCGCGTCGCGTCGCGTCTCGGTGTGAGCTGACCCTTACGAGTTGTTAAAGCGCCCGCCTCACATGCGTGAGGTTGTGGGTTTGATATCGGGTAAGTACCAATGTCCCTGTCAGGGCAGCGGTGAATGCTTATGTGAATCTCCCACCCCCTACCATAGGTAGAGTGGAACACCGCGGTGGTTTTAGCTGGTAAGAGTTCGGCATGCCCTTCCGTCACCCCCACTACAGAAAAAGCCCATAAGCATTTCTACAACGCACCAAAAAACTACCAATGTCACTTTTTCTATTTCGTACGTACTTTCTAAGTTTATCTTAGACATGTCATCTTGACACAAATCATCGTGTTAATTAATATAAGCCTGACATCGCCAATCCGCCTTTAGCAAGTGTGGTAATCAATGCCTTCTCTGTTGAAGAAGACGCCTTTGCTATGCAGCGGATAATAACAGGCTGGTATAACTTATTTATATTTATGGTGAAATAACGGACTTTACTATACGCTTACATTAAAATAACGCTAGCGTACTAACGTTATATTGAGTGGAGTATAGTGTGATAGAAATGAGCGCCGACATAACTAGAGCGATTACAAAATAAGCACATTTTCCTACTGAAATTGAAACGCGGTCGCGTTTTAAACGCAACTACCAATCTTATCTATCACTTTCCTTCTTAAGAAAAAAGGTGCAGTTAGAAAGAGAGGTGCGATCTTAGTTAAGAGAATGTTGTGAGAACTATCGTGGATTACAATGGAGTAATTTTTTGCGTCTTTATCTTTTAATTTATAAGTACATAACAAAGTAGGTTTTTGGGATACGATCGCATCTATTTGACAACTACTAATTTATTGAGGAAGCTGTTCTAAGCCGACAGGCAGGTTTTTTATCGGCAGAACGAAAAAACAAATTCAAAACTTTTTTTTATCAAGTATGTATGTATAAAACTTACACGTTTGACCTCTTTTATTCATTCAACTAGCAGCACACCGCGGTTTCACCTGAGGGCCGCGTTAAGTTACGCTTTTGATTACTGATTTGCTCCCGTCAGTCGTTGCGTGATGTTATATATCCTATATTTTTTCTCAATAAACCGGCTTTACAATGCACAAAGATTTTTTTAAATCGGGCTAGCAGTTCTTGAAATAAGAGAGTTCATAGAATCAAAATCTTCAGCTTTATACTCGTAATATTAGTACTTATAGATAACTTTTACTGTTTTATTTAACCAACTACGTCAAAAAGAGTAACTTGTTTGATATGTATTTACCAAGTGAACCTAAACTGTACAACTGCTTTTAAAATAAAATCTGTACATTTATTTTCCTCGTTATTGTTCTAAGGGCCCTTTTGCAACAAGCGGTAAATTCCCTGCGGTTTTTCTAAAAAAAAAAACATGTATAATCTTTAACACCTACTCAATAAGAGTGGTATTTCTATAAGATCTTTGTTAAGATAAACCTGTACTTTGCGAGTTTGTGATGTTTCTTCGTTGATATTGACGATGTAGTGATGTAATTATATGTTTCATACCTTCATTTGTTTTTGTATGACCATGGAACGTTACGTGGGCGTGTGAGCTGATGCTGCAGTTATGTGATGACTTAATAATCAGGCATTATTATACATGTTGTTGTGTTTCCTGTTTCAGCAAAAATAAACCTTATGGAACTCTTCTGGTTTTGTTTTGATACAGCTTAATTTGTTCAATATTATAAAGCTGAGGAGTTTGTTTGTTTTTTGTGTTATTTTTGTGAGTTTTTGTCGAACCAGCAGTTCCATTCGATTCTGAAATTTCGCTAGCATCGAAGGTTATGTTTTATTAACAAACGAAAAAAAGATATGTGTAAGAAAATCGACATAAACGCGAAAGCTAATTTCATTAGTATTTCTGTTGAATAGATAATATATTATAGAGTTATTTATTTACCCCTATTTTTTCTTATTTTTTTCTCTGAATATTGTGAGCAATGGATCATAATTAGCAGGTTTTTTATTTTTTCATTTGATTTAGCCGATTAGTTCATTGTTGAGCAAGCAACCCATTATAGCAAAGCACGTTTTATTCTTATTCTTTTGAATATAGATACTTTATTGATGTATAATAACTATAATATTATTGTGGCTATGAGATCACTATTATTGGAAACTGGCAGTGATAGCCAAAAGGGTAAAGGGTAATTCCGGAGAAACCAAGCATCAAGTTGTATAAGGAAACTGAGCAGACTCCATTGGTTTTCTGCAAATCGGTATAAAAATACGTAACAAACTGAATTAAGACGAAGTAAAAAATTCTCGGAAATCCATCATTTCTGATATTTTAAAGTATCTACTACCAAACTTTTTCTTATCCGTACTAATATTATAAATGCGAAAGTAACTCTGTCTGTCTGTCTGTCTCTTCTTTACGCCTAAACCACTGAACCGATTTCAATGAAATGTGGTACAGATATAGTCTGGGACCCGAGAAAGGACATAGGATAGTTTTCATCTGCCGGGGCTGCGGGTTGTTCGAAAGAGATACCGCGCCCCCGGAACGCAAAGGGCACATGAAGAAACATAGACGGGTTTTAGTCAGTAAAAGTCTGACACTCCCTCCCGCCCCGCCCAGGGCGGGGGAAGTTATTTGATGATTTCCCGTCTATAAAAAAAAAAAAGGATAGTTTTCATCCCGGAAATCCCCCGGGAACGGGAACTATTAATCCACGCGGACGAAGTCGCGGGCAAAAGCTAGTTCAATATAAAAATAATACAAATTACTAACAAACGTGCCCGCAGGTGCAGGAGTATATTGCAAAGAATTACAAAATGTCATATTTAATTCGTAATTTAACCTCTATTGTTAACACGAGCCATAAGTGTTTTGGCAAAACAAATTAATCCACGTCCATTTTTTCGCATTTTTCTTATAATATTGGATAGTTTGTGCTGTTTTATTTGAATCTACTCTAAGCATAACTTGGGTGTCATTTATTGAAATTGAAGTATTTTTGCTGGATTACGAAATTAATTGTTTTTTTTTATTGATTGACGACTTTCAGAACTAAGCTAATATATTTTTTTTTTTATATACTTATGTTCTAGATTTAAGTAGGTTGACACATTTTACACTTTTTCATACAAACAAAGTTTTTTTTATTTCCAATGTTACATAACTTAACTCTATAATACAACATCTGCCAGACTGCAAAGCAATTTATCTGCAGTAGATTCTCGCGGACTTCACACGAATTTCAATACAAATAAGTCTCAGTAAAAGGAAACGTACACAAGTTACTAATGGACTAATGGTAGCTAAGGTTACAATTATGTATGTAAGATACTTTTTGCCAGTTTGTACGCTAACAGACGGCATTCTTGAGTTTCGTCACAACCGGATAACTGAATGATGATTCAAACGATTGGCATTTTGCATGATTATTTGCTCAATAATCATATTGGTATTCTGTTTATTTATGTACGTTGTTTTGGTAGTAAATAAATGCCAGCTGGACATTTTTTAGGTTGACAATTTTATGTTTTGATTTTTGAATAAATAGCTATCTACTGACTGCCCCGTTGGTCTCGTGGTCGCAAGCGCGGCTGCTGAGCGAGGGGTCCTGGGTTCGATTCCCAGGTCGAGCAAAAAGTGTTATTGGGTTTGTCTATGAAGTTCTCAGTAGCAGCTCGGAGTTAGGAATTGTACCCGGTTAATGGCAATAGACTCGCCCCCTATTACATGGGACCTAAACATATCAGCGAATTGTGGGTGTACATATTCGTACACCTCTGCCTAAACCTTTGGGGAATATAGGCTTGATGGATAGGTTTGCCATGATCCCAGATATATTGTTATAATATTGTCACTATGGGTAATACTGGTCATACGTCCCTTAGAAATTTCCATCATGTTGAATTCTCACAATCTAATTTCCGTTTTATTTCTATTCCAGTTGAGATCTACCTATCGCCTGTCGAGACACACTGCAGTAATGTGGACTACTTCATCCCTGATGAGAATAACGAGACCAAAGGCCTTTCGGACGATGCGATGAACAGGTACTTTTCCACCATAGTCCTATTTCTAGACTTTAAGACTAAGGGCTACATATGTACGTAGTAGATATAGGTAGTACATCCGCTAGATATATTGCAGTAAGGGCAAAATTTAATGTAGGTCTATTTAAAAATCATGATGCCTGTAAGGCTAAGTGCACTTTGGCCACCTACAGTTGTTTAGTTTTGTGATATTCTAGTATTTATAACAGATGTAAAGATTGTTCCAACCACTGTACTGTTGCACACGTAATGTTAAGTGCGCGTTGCGTACTACCACCACAAACAATAAATTTTTCACACCAAACATAAAAGTAGTTTTGAGAGTTGACTTTTGCTTACAGTTACCTATTTTGATAGTTAGTATGCTTAGATAACGACTATGTGAAGCGTCTTATTACATCTCGATTTACATTTGATTAACTTTAGCTCCCATAACAAATCTATAAATAAGTATAGCTACATTGATATCATAATAAGGACCCAGGTAGGTATGTGTATGTATTATTAGCAAGTATTTACTGCTAGATGTTCCGCTGAAGACGAAACAATAGAATAGGTAGGTAATCTGTTATGGGCCATTGGCTCATTCCATGGGGCCATATGCCACGCAATGCCGGCATGGCTTTGCAACGTCATATCATGAACAATTACCATGACAACCGTCGACAATTGATTCAAATCTTCGCTTTCTCTAATAAAAGGTGCTAACGATTTTGCTAAAGGTTATCTTTGCGAAATCTAAACATCCTAGATTAACGATTATTTTTTGTAACTCGGCACTATTTCGTCTCTCATTAGGTGCATAGTTGCGTGTTATTTTGCAAGAGTGTTTAGCGCTTCAGTGCCTTGAACTGCAGTAGCCTTGCTTAGTTGTGTATGCTCGTCTTCATTTAAACTTGCATCAGTTGCATCGTGATTATTCGCAAAAATCTTATGTAAAAAATTGCCAAGTGCGCTTAGGTTTTTGTGATTGGTTTACTGTCTAATCGAAACATATTGACACATACAAAATTTATTTTAGAAACTGGGCGGAAAGACATTTTCATAACAGAGGAGTAATCCTACTATCTTTATGAACGTTCTCATTCGAATCTTAGTCGCAATCTGTCAAAAAATCCTCTTGAAAATTTCTTACTTACATTTCTGAGAATTTTTTGACATTGATTGTCCTTGAGGTGACATTGCGACTAGAATTTGAAGGTTTTTAAATACGGGAATGGGTATTATGTATACATTACTTATTTTTCCATAAACGTTGGTGTCCCACAAGAAGATTACTTAGGACCAGAGCAAACAAAACGCAGTTTCTAGGCCTTGTGCTCAAAGCAAGTGGGTCATCGGCTCGACGGCTGTTGACTGATATTAAAACGAATCGCTATATTGTCTCAGCTTGTTCAAATCATAGTTGATATATAATCATTCGCCGATAGTTGTTGCTTCAGAGGCGGTGAACAATAAATAATAAATACAAGAGGATATTAATCATTTGGCTAGTTCTATTGAAGGCTCTTGAGTAATTCGTGGGCTAGTCTAAAAACTGGTTTCTAGTTGTTAGTTGTGGACGCAGATGTAAATCTACAAATACATTTTTGAATATGCCGTAACTACTAAATATTCATAAATTAATTTGAGAAGTTATTTTATGAATTATTTATACGGGGTGGAAGGGACATCGTAAAGAAGTTTTTGCTATGAATTCAGTAAATGATTTTAGATCGCCTTTTTTTAAATAATGAGATATCATCAAATGACTTCTTCCACACTGGGTGGAGCGGGAGGTAGTGGTACACTCTTGCCCACTAAAACTCAATTTGTGTTCCTCCTAATTCCATTTGCCCTTGACTCTTTCAAAGAAATTCCACAAATCTGGATCCTTCCCCAAGCGCGAGCATTTTTCGACCTCAATTTAAAAAAAACATCTGCTGTATTGAATACAAAACTGCATCACTTACACGGTCAAAATGTATGAAACCGCGGATTTTTACGATTTCCCACCAGTTATGCAAGGTACAAATTCATTTCTCCAACTAATATAGGCAGGTAAGCCAGGCACAGCTATATGAAATAACTGTGTACAGTTATAAACACAGCTGTGGTCAACTTAATCTACCGCAATGTTTGCCTCTGTAAGCTGTTTGCTTACTGCGTATTGTATGAACCATCTTTCATGGTCACTGAGGTGCTCGGTTATCGCGATACTTTTTTTTTGAGAGTAGCTTTTACTCGCGACTTTATCGGCGCGGAGTTCAACCAAAATTGTTTGTTCATTTAGCAGAATTCACGGGCAATTCAAGGAAGCCTAATCCTATTTAAAAGTAGCCTAAGGCTCTAGACAGACGGACTGCAAATATGCAGTTTAAATGCAGTTGTGATGCAGTCCCTCTGTCATTATAGTGTGTTATTGCAGTCGTACTAACTGCATTCAAACTGCAAATTTGCAGTCCGTCTGTCTAGATCCTAAGTTAGTCCTTTTAGCATCAGCTATCTGTAAAAGTCCCGGCAAAATAGGTCCAGCTGTTTGAGAGATTAGCTCGGAACAAACACACAGACAAACAAAAAATTTGAAAATAGAATTTTTGTTTATGTGCCGTTCCACTTCACTTAACTCCTTAACTTACTTTACCTATATCATGTTTGTTTGTTCTCTATGCCAAATAAACTTTTTACATTTCTTTTCTTTTTCCAAGCTGATCATATTTTCGTACAATTCCAGGCTGCACATGGCACGCTCTACGGTGGCTCTGTTCATCGTTGCGTTCCTGTCTCTGTTCATCGCATTCTGGACCGGCGTGGTCGGCTGCTGGAAACGAAGCCCTGGGAACATCACTGCCACTGCTATTCTGATGCTGGTTACATGTGAGTATCATTGTTATAAGCATGTTGTCTAAAGATGGGCGAAGGTCTTAAAAAAAGAGGTTTCTAAGTTGAGAATGTTGCCTGATAATCGATGACTAATGGGGTAGGAAGTAGGTAATCCTATTGTCGCCAATATTGGCCGCCGAGGAATGCTCTGAGTGACCGCCTCTTTCTTTTTTTTTTCGGGGTGGAAAATTCTTATGGAGGTGCACGCTCTTGGGAGTGGAGGAGTCTATTAGACTCATACGGACTAAAAACAACCCCGGTATTACTTTATCACACGTTAAAAAAAATGTAAGCGCATTGTGCGATAAGCGACTTTCTCGACCTCAGCCAAAGGTAGTTAGAGGTTCGACACACCCCTCCGCCTTTTTCGAGATGGGGCCAGCACATGAGAATTTCAAACGAAACATAAAGAAGGTGTCGTCGCCAACTTTGCAGTTGAATTTTCTAAGAAAATTGGGTGTAACTCATATTCCACACATTATGTAGATTTATGCAAACACAAATGTTTGGGAAAGCTCGACACACCATTTCAGGTTTGATCCCATAGTAAAAGTTTATGGTGATACGTATTTACAATGACCTCTTTATATGGTTTAGACTGATGTGTTTGTTACGCTGTTTCAGGTTTACTAGCAGCGGGCGCAATGGCATTATGGCACGGAGTGGAGTTCTACGAGAAGGAGAAGGTGGTCGGAGAGGAGTACTACCAACAGTGGCCTAATGTAAGTGATGTGTCTCTTACGAGCATACGCTATTACTATTAATGAAGATTTTTAGAATTTAAGTTTTACTTTTACGAGACATCAGGCCAGATTTGCTGCCTATTCATGTCTGTTATGGGCCTAGACTAAACAGAAAAAGCTAGGTCGTAGTCCTATTAAGCATGTCACCTTTAAACTTCAGAAAGTGAAGAAACTTTACTTTAGGAAAATTGAAGGCAGGGTTGAAGTTCCATAGGCCTCTCCAAAACAATTTCTTTCTGTAGTTTAAGCGAATTTCCTATAAGATTCCTAAATTTTGCTGGAGAATCGTTAGCATAATAATTGAGATTAATTTAATAAATGTATAGGCTTTTTGGGCTTCAGTTCAGGCCCCATGAATATAAAAAGCACCCTATTGCAGAAAAAAAAAAACGAATTTCCCAAGGTAGGTTAAGCTCAGAGCCCTACAAATTCACGGTCCACCCCTGGCTTGAGGACCCGGACAGGAGATGTACTGATTCCTTCATATTAAGCATATCTACTCAAATAGCACATAAGCATCTAAACATAAGCTAAAGGTTTGTACCACATAATTGACCCACCCCCAACACCAGGTGCTAAAAGACAACTCATCAATCTGGTACGATTGGTCGTACATCCTGGCCTGGCTAGCTGTCGGCGTTTCCTTCGGAAGCTCCATTTTATTCTTCTCCGCCGCCATTTGCCTCAGCAAGGAAAAAAGGCGGGAACAGCAGAATAATGTGCAGTACATAATGCCAGGTTAGACCGCCATCTTCAGCGGCCATCTTGTGTTACGCTTGGCGGGAATAAAGACTAAAAACTCTTTTGTATATTTCTACGGTTTCCCCTTGATGATTTTGTTGATATTTTGTATCTAAGTGTTTAGTAATGTGTGTGTAGTTTAGGTACTTTGATTTGTGTAAAAATAAGTTGTTAAATACATGTTTAGAATATTGTGTGTATTTTATGTTAGTTTAGTCGTTAATTTTATTAATATCGGTACCTACTCATACGTATTACTCTTCACTAGTGAACAAATCATCAATAACTTAGTTTGTAAGATCGACCATGTAAGTATCTCATACTAACAAAAAGCTTTTTCTCTTTTTTTTCATGTTTCTATGAAACTTGGCTACTGCGTATAACTTCGCGACTGCGACCGGTCGTTTAACGCATATAAATGTAACTGGCTATCTCATAATATCTGGTTTACGCCAAACGCAATACTAACTCGCTTACGGACGAATTTATTAACATTGGTGCTGTAAATATTTGAAATAACTGTATCTGAACAAACTAAATTGATTACCAAACTTATACTGTACATAACTTCTTGGTAACAAACTTGATTTACGAACACTACTTACTTACCTGACATACACAAATTACACTATACTAAATTAATCGGGAACATCACTATTGTATGACTTTGACATTGTCAATTATAAATATAAAAAAAACCGAACAATTACACCGACTCTTTCTCTCACATACACTACCCACACGCACACACCCACATATCCACAACCTACACCCACACTTCCAAAACATGCGTGAAACCCGCGGTATAAACCAGATATTACGTGACAACGCTCGCGTGTGGTACGACTGGTCGTACATGGTCGCGTGGTGCGGCGTGGGCCTGTCGCTGCTGTCCGCCATCTTGTTCTCGTCGGCGGCCATTTGCTTGCGCGGCGAGCGGGAGCGGGAGGAGGCGCTTAACATGCAGTACCTCATGCCCGGTATGCTTATAAACCCATCATTACGTAGGAGCCATTGTAAATTATACACCATCATTTCATTATATCATCTATTTGAATTAAGTGCGCTTTTATAATAACAGTATGTTTAAGAAGTAGGTAAATGAAAAACGGCCGATCACTTTAGAAATAAGCAAAAATTGTAAATGCTGTTAGCATGAAAAGCCTGAAAAACCTACACCGCCATTAGGTCATTACTGCATTATTACAAGTTCACACATTTTTATTTATTTACGTATAGAGCATTAAATTTCATTTAGCTGTATTTTATGTATTATTTACCTATAATTCATATTGAAAATTGCAGGTGTCGCGTATCGAAAGATCTGTAATACATTTTAATACAATAAATTACTCACAACTCAAACTCATAGCAACATTGAACATTTTTCGCTTGTGGCAACACAAACATAACCAATATTTTCCTTTGTAAATATTTTCTTGATTTCAAACAGGGTGAATGCTGGATGCATGATTGGTTTGTGGATTTTTTAATGAAATCTTATGATATTGTCCCATTTTTTGATTATGGCAAGTTTTCTATGATTTGATGCTAATTTCTGATCAGAAAATTATAAGAATTAACAGTAATAAGAAACTTTTGTTGGTTATTGCCGATATCTTTTGATCCAGTTATGACAATATCAGCAACGATATCTTAGTTGCTAAAAATTTGGACTTCAATTTTTGATTAGATATCTCTTGAACCATCACTTATACTATTTTTCGTGTGCCCCACAGTGTACCCACAAAAACAGCAGTACGCTTACGCCGGATACCCGCCGCCCCAGGCGTACCCGGGCCCCTACTACCACGGGTCGCAGTACGGCCCCTACAACTACTGAGCATGTGACCAGATGAGGGACCTCGTGGCGGCGCACTTCGCCAACGCCCCCGCCCCGCAGGCACCCGCGCGCAACCCCTCCCCGCCCCACCACCCGCCCCCATCCCTGCCCTCCTCCATCGAGACGTACAACTCCCACCGCAAGATCAAGCGCCCGAAGCTGGGCGATAGGAAGGTGTACCGGCCCGTGCGGCGGCACACGCTGTCGCGCATCGACGAGACACCGCCTAACCTGCCGCGCCCGCGCTCCAAGAGCCTGCAGCACTCCACGGACTTCTCGTCCACGCGGCTGATCGTGCGCTCGCGCTCCAACATCTCGGCCGACACGAGCCGCAGCGTGCCCGTGTGCAACCAGAGCCAGGACGTCGGCAACCAGGTGGAGAGTGGCAGCTCGCAGTACGCCGAGCCCGAGCGCTCCGACTCGTCCTCGTACGAGCGGCCCGCCTCCATGACCGACCTGCCCATCATGGTCCCGCTGGACCCGGCCACGGGCGCGTACATCCCCTACCCGGAGTACACGTACTACCACGACGACGGGTGTCGGCTCGCTCGCTACAGGCAGTACAACAAAAAATCAAAGAAATACTCCTCCAAACATAGTAATTTATATTTAGCATTCATGTATTGAGTCCCGCGCGGGTGTAGGTGTATCACGAAACATTTGAAAAGCAATGGTTACGAGTTTCGATTATTGCCGTACAGTGTATGACGCCACACACAAACCCATGAATTTCATATTGAAAAGTTTTAGTTCTTGTCTTAGAAACATTCATACACTGATTTTTTATAAATGGGTGACCCGAATCTGGTTGAGAGAATATTCTTTAGACTATTGGCACTTTTATTTATTTTTGCTGTGGCGCGAGTTTATCGATCGATATAGTAGTAGATGTAGGTGTTGAACAAGTAACGACATCGAACTCGCGCCGCGGATCTGTGCACGGCTGTACGAAACTCTGACGCCACTGAATCTTAACGTTTCCATGCGACAATTTACGAACAATCTCTGCTACGAATTTTAGATAATGATAAAACTGTATTGTAACAATGTATTGGGAGAGACGCTGTAATTAGGAGTAAGTTAGTAAAGACTCCGCCATAATATACAGAAATGAAACAAATTCTTGTAGTACCTAAGTTAAAATCTAAGAATTTAAAGATTTTTGAATTCATAATTATAGTTTTTATAAAATTCGACTTATTTACTCTGATCAAATAAATACATATATCCGAAAGTATTGTGCCTTCTATCTTATAAATATTGCTCATTTGTACTGTTTAAACATATCTTAATCTAATTTAATGTAGGTAGGTAATAGATAAAGGTATTTTTGTACACAAACAACTTTATAATGCAAGGTAGGTAATTCTGGATAGTCGAAAGAAATATGGTATATTTCACTTTGATATATCTTCATTTCTTTTATGTAGATCAATTTTTTTAGTATTTTGTTTGTATGTTTTGATTGTCAAATCATGAAAACCGTCCTTTTTATGGATATACGTAGCATAATGGTGTTTCTATGGAATTTTGTATTTAATTTCCTTAGTCAAAATCGTCGAGGTAAGATGATCGCATTAGCTCTGAACTATTTGTACATTAATCAGTTTAGGTTATGCATTACAGTAAATGGTAGATTATATTTAATTGTATTTAAAATTTCTTTAAATAAAAAATAATTGGAAAAACATTGTATTTTTTTTTGAGTCATCTAGATTTAATTTTGAAGACACGACAAAAATGTGAGACAAATAATTTAAAATTGGTAACCAAACATCCAGAAATTTTAATATCGTAAAAGGAATGCCACAGGGAAGTATGTTAGGGCCTATCTTGTTTCTAGTTTAAAACGAACGAAGTGGGACTGTCTTCTCCTTCGTTGTCTTATTTGATCTAAAATATAAATAAATTATGTTGAAGTATTCTTTATACTGCGTCTGAACTCACGTTGTCAAGTAAAAAACAAAAAGAAAAAATATTCATACAAATGTATATTCAAAAAACTGTACAAAAATATTTAATATGGCGATTGGACGTTACATTGGATGGAATGATTTCAAACATTACTATCACATTTCATGAGGCACGACTATTATTACATATTTAATAAAACATATTGATGACAGGAATATACTGTGAAATGCAATAAAATATTTCGCTATAGGACCGGCCTTAGAAACGAATGGGTGAAATAATTATTTCGATATATTTGGAAGTATAAATGGTGTAAAAACACACAACAGATTTGAGTTCCTCCCATCGTAGCGATAATTGTTGGTGTCGGACCCGAGCCTGAGTACTTTCAGGCGACGGAGATATTTTGAAGGTCCAACTTTCCTTGTACGTTTTTTTTTTTTACAAAAACAAGTATTAAATGTTCTGGCTAAAGTTTAAATTACCTTACCCAGGACCTCTGTACTGTTACATGCACCCATAAGCACAATGCCTTGCGGCCGTCACAGTCAGCGCTACCAGAAAAAAAAAACCAGCAATAATTTTTGCTCATGTGATGTGTTATTTACACCCCCTATACCCCGTTAGTAAGTACTGAATACATAAATAATATTTATTTATAATTCAAACAGCACACTGGAATCTTAAGTATTAAAAAACGAAGTACCCTATAATACAAAAACTTACTCAAAACTTGTTTTCTCTTTTACGTAATGTCATAATAGCAGTGCATGTGACGATAATCTATAAAACACACAATGAACACTTAGCGTTTATAAACTTACTCGGCTTAAGAATAGTTTCACAGTAAAACAAGGTGCAATAAAAACCCACAAACACTGCTAAGTCGAACTAACAATATCGACGGTGGAAAGGAAAAGTGTACCAAGCGACAATCTGGTCGTGTTGTAAATACAATCTTACTATGTGTATAGACTAACGAAGAATTTGTACTCTTAACTTTATTCTAACTCTCTTAACTCTTTTCTGTTTTTATAATAAAAGTTGATAGGCTTTTTTCTATTAAAAAACAGGTTTCTTCCCGTTATCTGTACGCTTAGATCTTTTAAACTACGCAATTGATTTTTATGCGGTTTTCATCAATATATAGGGTTTCAAGAGAAAGGTTTATACTTATAGAACACTAGCTTTTGCCCGCGACCTCGTCCGCGTGGATTAATAGTTCCCGTTCCCGGGGGATTTCCGGGATGAAAACTATCCTATGTCCTTTCTCGGGTCCCAGACTATATCTGTACCAAATTTCATTGAAATCGGTTCAGTGGTTTAGGCGTGAAGAAGAGACAGACAGACAGAGTTACTTTCGCATTTATAATATTAGTAAGGATTACGCTTCAATCAACGGAAGTGGAGTAGTTACTAAAAACGTAACCGAACGCGGGTGACGCCGCAGGGTGTATAGCCAGGTTTTCAATAATTAAATGTTTCGAATAGCAAACTATTACTTAGTATTTATCTATATGCACTTAAATAAGGTTCAATAAACAACACGACAAAATTGTCACTTGATAAACTTCCTTACCACCGCCAAATAAAATTCAAAATTGAGCACACACAACCTTCGTACCATTCGTTTCAAACAACCGGCTCCAACAATCATATAGCAGTATCTATCATAGGTCCAGGGTGCGACATAGCCTGCTTCCTCTCCTGTACTGCCGTCACCAGTTTCCTATACGGTCCTAGAGGGAGGCCTAGTGTCTTCATGTCACTCTCTGTGAGCAGCATGAGGGCATCCAGGTCTATTTGTTCGTCTTTAAACTTCTGGACGTATTGGGAGAGGCCCCAAGCTGTGAGGAATCGCTCGAGGGAGGCGTACCCTGTGTCCTCAGCCTCGGCTTCGTCATCTGATGATATTGTTGAGCTCTCTGTGGAGGAGGAAGGGATAGTTTTAGAAAATGGTTCTGTGTGATAAATTGAATTAGATGTATAAGTCTTTTGTGCCTTTCAAGTATTATGTAAACATAATTTTAGTAATTTTAGACCCTCCCTTTAGCCTTTCAGCCAAAGTACCTAAGAAAGGTTTTTGCTCCCCCTCTCATGCTACGTGAATACTTATATATTTATTGTAATCTGAGCTGGTTTTCAACATTGCCGAACATGGTTTTCATTTTCGAGCATAGCTAAGTAGGGTTGCTACATGTGTTCAAATCAGAATCTACTAAAGATAGAAAAATCGGAGCAGGTAAATAAATAAAGACTAAATTTTAAAAAAATGCTGTCGTTATCACCATGACTTCGAAAATAAGTGCTTACGTAATACTTGAATGGAAACATAACAATGAAAATAAAATTGATAAATACTGAGAAAAAACCATAAACAAACAACGACTCAACATAGTTGGTAAAAGCAGATAATGATGCTGTTACCTGACTGCGCAGAGGTCCACTCAGCAGGTTGGTACGCGTGTCTGGCGGCTAGCGACCCAGCTGAGCCGATGGACAGGTCTTCACCCGGCGCAGCGCCACCCATGGCGCCCAGTGTCGCTGTGATTGAGCGTCTGCAAAACATTGAATATAACAATTACATCAATTACTGTATGTCGTGAAGGCCCAGTGGTTAAGGGGGTGGCCTCTCATGCACGAGTTTATGGGTTCGCAACCGGGCACGGGCAAGTACCAATGTGACTTTTTCTAATTTATATGTACTGAGTAAGTTACTTATTTAAGTTAGTTATTTTGGACATCACTGACATCGGTTACCATGTCAGAGGCCCTGAAGCGGTTTAGAAAGTAGTGTCGTTAGACCTTACTGCCCACACGATAAAGAAGATTAATTAAAATCTGAGGAGGCTCTCTTCGGGCGGGGTGTTAAGGACTTGATTCAGAAAGCGGTTCGTCTGGACACGGCGTGTATTGTTATTGCTTGGACCCTATTCCCGATGTCGGTGGGCTACTATTTCTAATATATTTTTTAAATATGAATTGTATTTAAAATTGTAATCTAATGGTACATAAAATAAACAAAGTAAATAAATTACAGGGGAAGAAATTTATTAATTTAGGCGTCATTTTCCAGCAAACTTTGTGAAAATTTATGACGAAGAAAATATACGTCTTAAACATGTTATACAAAAATGGTGACAACGTGCTACTAACCTGAAAGCGACGCTACCAAAGCCAGGTCTCTCGAATATACTGGCAGGCTCCTGGAGCATCACTTCTTGTCCAATGCCACTGTCTTCGTTAACTGCTGCGAAGTCAGGCTGACTTGCAGACCTGCGAGAAATCCACATTTTGATCTTAAATCTTTATTGCAATCCATAATGTGAACATACAGGTGGTAGGTGATAATAAATAGAAACAATTATGGATCCTGTTGGGCACAGCAAAATAGTAAACAAGGAGAGAGGAAGAACGCTATCACACATATATTATTCCATTTATTCATTTATATTACACATTCAGTACATTTTCAAATATTAATATGAAAAATAAAAACATTTAAAAATATATTATTATACTCGTATTATGTATGAATACGTAGTATAAAACAACATAGATAGACATAGATCTTTAAAACTACGCAACGGATTTTAATGCGATTTTCATCAATAGACAGAATCATTTAAAAGGAAGATTTATACGAAAACATCACGCTACCGCCAACGCCAGCGGAGCAGTAACCAACTGAAGGCGGTGACACTGTTAGGTACCTATCTAGTTTATCATAACTCAAATTTTATCTACATTTTTGTCAAGATCTTGACTAGATTGTAGCTGAGATTAAGCTCTTCGCCCACGACCGATTTTTGACAGATATTTTCTCACCGACAAAGAAATCTGTAAAAAAACATCGTCGAAAAATCGATTCGAATAATAATTATGTTAATTGGTTTTCTAATCCTTAAAATACTAGTAATACCTGGTAAGTGGTTTCTTCTGCACAGTCTGTTCAGGCGGTTGTTCAGAAAACACATCGGCGACGTTGCCCCTCTGCTGAGGACCAGTCCCGAAGGTACCGACGTACATCACCTCCGAGTCGCGACGCACCCCGCTCAAAGACGTGACCGACCGACGCCCTGTCGTCTCTATCTCTCCTACCTGACGAATGAGAGATGTAACCATTTTACACCGTTACCTTTCAACGGTACATTTACAGTTTTGTTTATTTTTATTTTTTTATGAATTTTATTATAATCTTTGGTTATGTTTATGTTAAAAGAGCGAAATTTAGTTTTGAGGTTTTTAGCACGAGACGAGTACGACGTTTGTTTGGTCTAGTTTTGTTTTTATGTAAACACTAAATTTTGCCGCGACATCGACCGCGTGGAAATTAAAGACCCTTGATTCGGCCCTGTCGCAAAATTCGTTCTTAGTTCACGTTTTATACTGCTCTCTCGGTAATCGTGCCCCACACAGACCTTGTGGTGATTGCAATCTAACCATAGGCTCAATCTGTCAAAAGTCTTTCTTAATTTACCTATATTTTTTTATATTGATTGTCGCTGAGATGGGATTGAGACAAGATTTTAAACGTTTTTAATTAGTACAATTATTATTGGCCCTTCAGACTAAATATCATCATATCATCCTATAGCCGTCCACTGCTGTACGTAGGCCTCCCCAAAAGAGCGCCAACCGTCCCGGTCTTGGGCAGCCATTGGCGTATCTAGAGTTTGTTTTCAGGGGGGGCCTGGCCCCTAAGATGCCATGGCCGCTGCGATGCAATGCGGTCAGGCGGAAGGTGAGCCCTACAGCCTGGGGTGGGTACAAGACCATTCTGGGGTGGGCCCGGCTCACCCGCCCCCCCCCCCCCCCCTATATACGCCTATGTGGGCAGCCCGCCACCATCCGCTGCCCGCCACCTTCTTTAAATCGTCGGTCCACCGAGCAGCAGGCCGTCCCACAATGCGCCTGCCTGTTTTGTGCCTTATTTTGGCCTAATTCTGTTCTGTCTCCTGCTTGTTTGGAGGGAAGTGGAAATTTTGTTTTTCTTAGATACTCCTCCGCAATTTTTTTCTGTTTAATTTCGTTGCGGGGTCCAAGACAGTTCAATCGTTTCTCCGGGACTCGTCGAGCTTCATTGCCTCGGCGCTTTTCTGGCGGTCGCCACTGTTGATTCTGGCTTGCAGGAGTTGCAGTGGTTTGGGAATAGTGTGGCGGGCTTGCCACAACACAACGGGTCAACATAACATCAGTAAATTGGAGTACACAATTTTTAAAATTTTGATTTTCTATCGGTGTTCACAATTTTTTTTAATTCGATTTTCTATCATTTGTTTGTTCAAAGTTACCTTAAAATCATCAGTAGGAATGTTATTATTTCGTCCGACGGTGTTCCGCAGCTTGCTGGCTAACGCCTTCTTGTACACAGCGCCGCGGCCCCTCACTCCTGAGTTTACAGTACCTACTAGCGCACTGTAGGTCGGGCGAGGCTGTTCGTCCGCTAGCAGGTTGCCTGGAACAACCATATGACGTGTTGATAGTATCATAGGAATAATGTTTCATTAACAGTGTGAAGGCGAAAGAACTGCGCAGACGGAAAAAGAAAAGGAAGAAAGAAAACCGGCCAAGTGCGAGTGGCATGCACGCACGTAGGATTTCCGCTCGGGACGATCGTATCCTAAATGCAACATCGGTCCCCCAACGTGACGTATTTTTTTGTTATTTTTTTACTTTTTAAAGGGAACATAGGTTTTTGTGTTGGGGGTTTTTTAAATTTTTAATTTAATTTTTTATTTTATACTTTTTATAGGAACCTACTTATTATAATGTCGATTTTGTTAAGTTTGAGACCCCACTCGAGTATATTTACAGACATTCGGTTTTTCTTCCCTACTTTCACCCCCACATCTTTTAAACGGCTCAACCGATTTTCATCAAACATGTCTAAGAACACTCGCTTTTTTTTAGTACTAGTTAGTTAGTTTTAGTTAGTTTTTTTTTAGCACTAGTCTTTTTTGTATTAAAGGTGACCTATGTGGTCACCTTTAATACAAAAAAAAACTAAATTGAAATCGCTTCATCCGTTCGGCAGCTATGATGCCACAGACAGACAGACAGACAGACACGTCAAACTTATAACACCCCTCTTTTTGCGTCGGGGGTTAAAAAATGGTAAAAAAATCACGTTTGCTGTACCTATGGGAGGCCCTCTTCTGCCCTTCCGGGTTCCGTACTCAAAGGGTAAAACGGGACCCTATTATTGAGATTTCGCTATCCGTCTGTCACCAGGCTGTAGGTATCTCATGAACCGTGATAGTTAGAAAGCTGATATTTTACAGATGATGTATTTCTGTTGCCGCTTTAACAACAAATACTAAAATACAGAATAAAATAAATATTTAAGGGGGCTCCCATGCAACAAACATTTTTATTTGCCGTTTTTTATAGAAAAGGTTACGGAACCCTACGTGCGCGAGTCCAACTCGCACTTGGCCGGTTTTTTATTTCATTTATTTACGAGCTCAACGTAATATTATTTCTTTGTTAGTTTATCCATATAGCAATGTACAAACTGTATGACGAATTATACGATGTAATAATAAATGACGTTTTTAAGATTAGAACAAATAATACATTTTTGATAATATCAGAGATAGTAATGTAGCAGGAAATATGTGTAATATAACTGTACACGATACACCTCTTATCACATTGTTTATCAGAAGGTTTTTCGATATAGGTATCTACTTATTTAATGCAAATATAAGAACCAACCCCCCCCCTTCCTTAAATAAAATGAATTTTCAAAAAATATTTCATAGGGGTGAACCCTATTTGTAAATAAGACACTTGTGTAAAGCAAGCTAGCGATCTTCGATAAACAGTTTCATCCCTATTTAGGGGATGAATTTGCAAAAATTCTCGCTTAATGATAAAAAACTCTTGTGCAAGATAAAGTCCTGCACTCAGCAGTTTTAATCTGTGCCGTGCCTACGTTATGTCAGTGTATTATTTTATATACCATCACGCCTGTATTCCCCTCAGGGTTAGGCAGAGGTGTACCAATGTGCACCTACAGTTCGCCGGTATGTTTTTTTAGGTCCCATGTAATAGGGGGCGAACCTATTCCCATTAACCGGGCACAAATCCCTACTCCGAGCTGTTACTGAGTCTTTCACAGAAAACCCCAATAACACTGCTCGACCTGGAAATCGAACCCAAGACCTCTAGCGTAGCAGTCGCGCTTAGGACCTTTCGGCCAACGTGGTTTTAAGAAAAATTTACAACCAGAAATGGGCCTATAGTTAAGTACACAACCAGACAGTCCACAATTTGGCTTGGAAAAAATATCAACATATTGCGCATAAAAATAAAGTTTAAAATGAACAGTTACCATGGCTAGTAGACCTGGTCATCTTCTGTTTGAGTGCCCACAGCACATTGCTGGGTCGGTGCGGCATCGTGTGGACCTCCTCGGCATATCCTTGATCCCACTCTTTGGCTAACTTCTTCAGCTCTTTCTCAGCAATGAGCTCGGCTTTACTCACTCGCTTCTGGTACTGCTTGTGCGATTTCTCGTAATCCTTTTTAGCTTTCTCTTTTAAAGATTTGGCTTTTTTTCTGGAATGGGAGATAAGCATTAGATAAATTGAATTTTTGAAGGGAATAATGGACTCTAAGCCTAGCTAGTGCACTGACGTTAAACTATTCGTATAGATTCGGTATTCGAATAGGAGTTACGACTCTCATAAAAAAAAAATCGTTTTTTTTTATTGATTGATATGAATAAAGTATTCAAATTAAGTGTTACGTTCAAAAAGGGTATTTTCCAATTAAAGTACAGGCTATTTGTATAAACTAGGTAGGTAGTTGCACCTTATAATACAGAAAAATACATAATTCCTGCTTTATGTGAAGTCGATTAAAAGTCGATGGAATTTCTAAATCACTACGTTCACTCCGCGTGTTCGTACTTAACCCTTATTATACTTAGGTACGTAGTTAAGTTTTTGGCTGACACAACTTAAATTGCCATTAACACGATAACAAAAATATCGCCTTTATAATATTTAAATTAAGAATGATATCATCGGGCCTTTGATAGCCTTAAGATTACTATTTAGGTTAAAATAATTAAATATTTTACGACATTCATAAGACAATGCTTAATCTACTCTGAACTTTGCTAAGTTGAAGTCCTACATAGACAGTTACATAACTTCTGTTTTCATGTCAGTAATACTCATTACCCTACTTTTAATAATTATGGGATGGGAATATTATTCAACGACAATTACAAACTGTAACACTAACAGACCAACAAGACATTACATGTATATTTCGCTGTTATGTTGTAAACATTAAGGAAATTATTATAAATAGCAGTATCATGTTATAAATTAAGTCGAAAGTTAAGTTATGTAAGTAACTTTACTTATATACCGAGTTACGTAATAGCCCTTTTGTATAAGTTAATAAGGGTTTATTTGGTACTTAGGTATTGAAGCATGAATTTTAAGAGTATTTATCATTGATAATAATATAGAGAGCAGACCGAATTAAAGTATGTTTGTAACATACTTTTACTTTTTTTTAATTAATCACTATTACTTTTTTTAATCATGCCAGTACACCTGATTACAAAATTTCTTTCACTGATAGGAAGCTACACTATTGTCTAGAGTCATAAGATATGTTTTATGGTAAACCTCTTTTATCTTGTCATTATAAAAAATATTTTAAGTGACACGATTTACAGCTCTAAATTGAATGGCAAATTAGGTTGTCATCAATCATCATCATCTGCCTAGCCTTTTCCCAACTATGTTGGAGTCGGCTTCCAGTCTAACCGGATGCAGCTGAATATCAGTATTTTACATGGAGCGACTGCCTATCAGACCTCCACAACCCAGTTATGGGTAATACTATACTCTTGGTAAGACTGGTTACAACCAGTCTTCACACAGCACGATTTTGACAACCTAATCCTACAGGATTAGGTTGTCAAAATCGTGCTGTTATTTATCGATGATTGAAAAGATAATTAATTAAAAATCGAACAGAATTTTTTGAGGATCTATCTGCTAAACTTTTCCGGATTCATATGGAGCTAGTCGAATATAGGAGATGTGTAATAAAAGGTGGCAACTAACTTATCATTATTCTCCAATTTCGCCGTGGCCTGGTCCAGATACCGCATTATATCGTCCCTTTCGTTAATGGCCGCCAGCTCCTGAGCGGTATGGCCGTCCACGTCTATCGCGAACACGTTGGCCCCGAAGTTGACGAGGAAGGTCACACATTCCTTGTGCCCTCGCGCTGCTGCTAGGTGCAGCGCTGTGTTGCCGAAGTAGTCGGCTTTGTCGGGCTCTCCTCTGGAATGGAATATAGGTGTTATTAGTTGGAACGGACTACCCACATACATCTACACAACCTGATTTTATGTTTACTAAAAACCTGAAAAAGGGTCACTGGTGTACTCATTATTATAAACAACGTTAAAATACCATCACGTCTGTATTCCCCGAAGGGTTAGGCAGAGCTGTACCAATGTAAACCCACAGTTCGCCGGTATATTTAGGTCCCATATAATAGGGGGCGAGCCTATTGCCATTAACCGGGCACAAATCCTAACTCCAAGCTGCTACTGACAAGTTCATAGAAAAACCCAATAACACTTTGCTCGACCTGGGAACCGAACCCAGGACCTCTAGCGTAGCAGTCGCTACCTGACCTGATTTTGTGTTTACTAAAAACCTGAAAAGGGGTCTCTGGTGTACTCATTATTATGAGCAATTTTAATTACAGAAGCGACCTTAAAATCGCGAATAAAAAATGAGCTGATCCATACTTATGTTTTTTAGTTTGAAATTGCAAATCCACCTTGAGCAAGCGAGCATCTATGCTCGTGCCTTCTCTGTACGAGAAGAAAATTTTGCCCAGGAGTGGGGCAGTAATAGGCTAGGCTGGTGTTATACATAATATGAACGCACAACTCGATAAAACGATCAGCTGATTTGCGAATACCTAAGGAGAACCTGTCTGAAAATAAAAAAAATAAAAAAAATTGCCAGTGATCCACAAGTCAAACACTTTCACTTGTTTGTAGGTACTATATTTACGGCACAAAGGTTTAATTTGATGGTGAAAATAGCTATGGTACAATAATAGATAATTTTCAAACTATATTCAATGCATGACATTGAAAATAGTTTAGAAACTATCTATTAACTACACCGGAAAATTCAATGACCTCGTTCACATCTACATAAAGTCATAAGCCTCACAATTTTGGTGAAATATTGATGATGGCACACACAGGCGTGATGATCTATTGACTGGATAACCAACATACCATCAGGGCTGTACTCTCCGATGGGTTAGGCAGAGGTGTACCAATGTACACCAACTGTTTGCCGGTATGTTTAGGTCCCATGTAATAGGGGGCGAGCCTATTGCCATTAACCAGGCACAAATCCAAACTCCGAGCTGCTACTGAGAATTTCATAGAAAACCCCAATAACAGTTTTTGCTCGACCTGGGAATCGAATGCAAGACCTCTAGAGTAGCAGTCGCGCACAGACCATCATGGTCATATTATTATGGACTAAGCATTTACACCAACTTGTTCAAACGAAATGACATCGTATAGTACGGAATTTGCGCTCATTTCGAAAGGGAATAATGTGTTTAACAGTTAAATAACTGTACCGTCTGTACAGTGTCACATTAAAATTCGTGTGAACATTGAGACGCGATACTCAGCGATCGACAGCCGACATACTTGTTTTAATCATTGTTTATAAAATCAGATGCAACCAAACCTGCTATTATGGATATTCATCCAGGTGTAATGATGCGCATAGAAAATTCATTTCGCAGTTTTTTATTTATATTTGTAGAATAAATCATTATCTACACTACTACTAATATTATAAAGAGGAAAGATTTGTATTTCTGTAAGTATGTAACGAATTGACATAAAAACTAATAGACCGTTTTCAAAAATTCGTTTGCCGTTATTAAGCTACATTATCACAGAGTAACATAGACTATATAACATCACGCTACGGCAAACGAGAGCGGAGCAGTAACCAAAGATGTAACTGAACGCGGGTGAAATAAGCCACGCGGACGAAGTCGCGAGCAGTTCGCTAGTTGTTTATAAAATCAGATGAAACCAAAGTTGCTGTTCTGTATAATTAGCATTGATCGGAATCTTGGGTGCTATTACTATCAAAAGTATGGATATGACCTAAAATTCCCGGGAATTGTTATTTTGACCAAAATATTTCCCGAGAATAGAATTTTGAATGATTCTTGGGGATAATACTTTTTTTTTTAACGTAATTGATACTTCACGCAATAAAAATAAAATTATATATTATCAGGATTTTAAAAATAATACTAATAAATAAATGTAACAAAACGATTTCAATACATTTTCAATGATATAAAAAATATTTTTCAAGCCTAAACAGAATTATCAGATTTAATTACTTAGAATCCCGGATTCCCGGGAATATTCATCGTCATATCCATATTAGTGATATCGTCTCAAATAGCACCCAAACTCCGATCAGTGATAATTAGGCAGGCTTACAAGGGCAGTTTATTGTGCAATTTTAGGCAATTTTTATATCTTCTATAATATAAAAATGAATCGCAAAATGTGTTGGTAAGCGCATAACTCGAGAACGGGTGGACCGATTTCGCTAATTCTTTTTTTAAAATATTCCTTGAAGTACGAGGATGGTTCTTACGGGGAGAAATATTGTAAAAAAAAAAAGTCCTGAAAAAGTCTAAAAACAACAATTTTCTATACTCCCATACAAAAGATTTGTGATAATACTTATAATGTCGGTAGGGGTAGGGTAGGGGTTGGGTAGGGGTAGGGGTAGGGTAGGGGTAGGGTAGGGGTAGGGTAGGGGTAGGGTAGGTGTAGGGTAGGTGTAGGGTAGGGGTAGGGTAGGGGTTGGGTAGGGGTAGGGTAGGGTAGGGGTAGGGGTAGGGTAGGGGTAGGATAGGGTAGGGGTAGGGGTAGGGTAGGGGTAGGGTAGGGTAGGGGTAGGGTACGGGTAAGGTAGGGTAGGGTAGGGTAGGGGTAGGGTAGGGTAGGGTAGGGGTAGGGTAGGGTAGGGTAGGGTAGGGGTAGGATACCACGCGAACGAAGTCGTGGCGGGTCAGCTAGTTACTTATACTAGTTGTCCAGGCAAATGTTGTTTTGCCATTTTTTTATTTTTTTTGGATTCTGAAAAATAGATGTTGGCCGATTCTCAGACCTACCCGATATGCACACAAAATTTTATTGAAATCAGTCCAGCCGTTTCAGAGGAGTATGGTTACTAACATTATGACACGAGAATTTTATATGAATTAGATTTATTTAAAAATTCGTTATTAGATATAAAATTAATGCAGTCTTTGTTAATTATGTAAATTATATTCCTAAGTCATTACGTGTGTGAACTAGGTAATCTTGTTTTTCAGAAAAAGTATAAAATAACTATTATATAAAGTAGAAATGACAGTAGACAAATTATTATACCTACTGGATAGCTTAACTCCTAAATTAGCGAAATTCTTAATATATAAAAGCTTGTGTAATTAAAAAAAAGTTAAGTGTTCTCTACACTTTGACCGTGTAGATGCTTGTTGCACTTTTGTATGAAACAGCATTTTTTTTTAAATAATTTACGATAAATTTCGTCTCCTGAGGGTTTACCTCCGACCACCCCGTATTTACTTTAGCACAATAAATAAATTCCCTGTACCTTGGACGGAGAGCGACCTTTAAAAATCTCATACAATTGGGTATATGACACCACTAACCAATAATTTCAAGAAACAACTTCACAAAAAAAAACAGTAATTTAAAAAACTAAAAAACCCGACTGCTAAAATTGTAGCAGTCGGGACCATCTGCAATATTACATAGGTATGTGCTCTCAATTCGCTAAGCCTCCATTTCTAGAATGGGTCCCGACTGCTACAATTTTAAGTGTAATCGGGTACAACGAATTTCTTGTTTTAGGAATTTTTCATAAATACTCAGAAAAGCAGTCGGGTTTTTTAGTTTTTTAAATTACTGTTTTTTTTATTATTTTTTTTAGTTTTTTATTTTGATATACCCAGTGTCACTCTCACAGTAAATACGAATCTATCGACACCTCCCAAGCTAAAATCCATCGAGCCGTTCAGGCTGTAGAGCGATCCAAACATTTGAATTTGGCGCCAAAAATCCGCCATTTTGTTTTTTTTTTATTTTGATATACCCAGTGTCACTCTCACAGTAAATACGAATCTAACGACACCTCTCAAGCTAAAATCCATCAAGCCGTTCAGGCTGCAGAGCGTGCCAAACAATTATACATACATACATACATACATACAAACATACTCTCGAAAAACATAACCCTCCTTCTGGCGCAGTCGGGTAAAAAGACATTTAATTTTAGCACTAAAAACCCGATGATTTCTTAAATACTTAACTATAAAAAAGAAGTTTAAAAAACTAAAACCCGACTACAAAAAATTCACGTTCTAAAAAGTATGAAACAAGAAAACATTCTCATCTGAAAGCCGTGGTCGTATGCCACTTTACCCTAAACTTTAGTGCTAAAGATTCATGTTCTATAACTACATACATACAGTTTTACCTGAATTAGGTGGCATACGACCACGGCTTTCAGATGAGAATGTTTTCTTGTTTCATACTTTTTAGAACGTGAATTTTTTGTAGTCGGGTTTTAGTTTTTTAAACTTCTTTTTTATTTAAAATATTTTGGGGTTTAAATTTAGACATTTATATGCGTAATATTATTGGAACTGCAACATATATACACAATATATGAAATAATAATCTATTAAGTCTCCCAAACGAAATATTGGTTAGTTAGATAGGTTTATGATGCGTTCTAAAGGGTGCTATGTACAATTTACTTATATAATATATATATATATATATATATTTGAAATGTGCTAATTAAGCCCTTTAGTTTGATATGCAACACGACCATATTTGGAAGAAAAAAATTTTTTTTTCACATCTTCTTGAGCCCCAGAGGGCGCCACATACAATTTATTGCAACATAATGTAGCCTATAACCAGCGGACGATCAAGACGCTTCTAATGACACCTCATTTGTCAATTTACGTTAGACGGTTTAGAAGTTATGAGGGAACAGATGAACATCCATACATACATACATACATACATACATACATACATACATACATACATACATACATACATACATACATACATACATACATACCGGTCAACCTCATAACCCTCCTTTTTGCTTCGCCGTAGTCGGGTAAAAATCGAGAAATTTTTGTTGCTTTGAAATCAATAAATAGTTAGTGAATTGAGATGACAAAAAAGTGACGTCATAGTTGAGTATTGTCATAGAAAATCTATGGGGGAATGGCGTTTTGACAGCTCATAAAAAGTACGTCAATTGATTAGTGGTGTCATCTACCCAATTATAGTGAAATACTCGGAAACACCTTTCAATTTGCAGCAATAACAACCAAGATTGTTTACAAAACCAATTCCAATCCTACGCATTCTCACCATTACACCATAACCACATCATTTTAATCGTAACGAAGCGATTCAGTAGTGCGATTCTCTAAAATGCAAACTCGAAAACGAGTCTCACTAAAGTGATCGCGCTTACTTCGATAACGAACCGACTTGTCATTGGTTTAGTATTCGTTCGCCATGGTGACGTCACTGGCGTGATCGTGTTTAACAGGATACTATTTTGTAATCTCACTACGGATTCAGCTTTCGAATTACGAAGTGAGGCTTAGAGAATCACACTGCTGTTCATATTTTTTATGTAATACAATCCGTAACATCGTGTAACAGGGCGCTAGAGGCAAACAATGAACGTGAAAGTGACAGTGAGTGATACCGCCTTGTTCTCAGGGCAAACATTATTCTAATAAACTGTTACGAAGAAAAGATAATAATGTTACAAGTAAGAGTGGTTATGAAGTGTCGATAAAATCCGATAAACTATTAGCCCACTAATGCCCGATTCCTATAGCTTACCGACCGGTATTTTGTTACCACGGTAACAAACAAATGCTTTCGTATTTTCGCTGTTATGGAGTTTACTTTTCAACCTAGGTTCTGGTAGGTTTATATCCATAAGTGTGTGCGCAAACACAGGTGCTGGTCCTCCCTCACTCTCATGAACTGATGGGTGGGACGGTAATTCAAATTAGGTGAGATCAGACTTAATGTACTTTTTGAGGCCACACTACCAATTTTCAAAGTCCGGGGCGCTAATGAACAGTTCGTAACAGAAATCCCCAATGAAATTTTATGCCCGACCTGGGGATCGAACCAAGGAGCCACACTGTAGTGCTTGCGACCACGAGATAGTAGAAAAGAGAAGATAGGTGGTCAAATCTCTTACCTACTTTTTTCTACATATTTTAAAGTAGAAAACACCATATATATGGTATTCTACTATAAAATGGTAGTTAAGTGATGATAGTAGAAAATGGTAGTTAAGTGGTGATAGTAGAAAATAGTAGTTAGGTGGTTATAGTAGAAAATGGTAGTAAATTGGTGAAAGTAAATAGTATTTGCATGGTGATACTAGTAATCGGTAGTCAGGGTGACTAGCCTTTTTTACAACTGTGACGTGATAAAACAAGTGGGTGTAGCAATAAAACCTTAAGTTTAAAATAATCTGCGTATGACATGTTTAGCAGTCCGATTAGGGGGCATCATCGTAAATAATGTTTTATCTGCACGTAATGTTTCATTAATCGCGTCTGTAGATTAGTCTAGAAATGTTTTTAATTTGAATCGTTTACGTAGTTATTTGTGGTCACTTTCTGGGTGTGACCACGATATCGGGTTAAACGTTACTTCTCTTAGGTATATGGCTCCAATAGGGAATATGCATAAAAAATTGTATTCGCTTTTGTTAACAAAACATGAAAATACCGTAGTAGAGCTAACAAAAACTGAAATTAAAATTAAAATCCACCCAGAAATACGGCCGATATAAGCATTTGAAACTATTGATTATGCACACGCATCTATTAGACAGAGAGATCCGATATGACCAATGACGATATTGGTTACGACGGCCATATAAACTCCTTGTTAAATTTCGTTTTGCGAGAAAGAGATAGAAACAAATCTTCGATCGCTTATCTTTTAGATTTTTATTGTTATTCGAAAAATTATTTTACTAAACTGTTTCATACATAAATGAGGATTGATTTTTTTAAATAAGAAATAAACATGCATATTCCTATATTCCCCTATTGGAAGTACCAGAGACATCGCCTGCCCGTAACCAATTAACCATCGTAAAGACAGTTGAACCGTCTCATGATACCGGTACGTCTTAAAGAGTACAATCACTAGTAAACTCACCCTCTCCCGCATAGAAGGCGGAGTGCCTCTATGTGTCCCTCGAAGGCGGCCCACAGTGTGGGCGTCATGCCCGACTCGTCTTTGTTGTTGCATTCCTTACGGGTAGCCTCTCGCAGCACCTCTAGCAGACCGTCTTTGGCCGCTCTGGAAATAAAGAAACCTTGGTCAGTTATCAATAGTAATTCTAGTTCTTTAAAATTGGGGATGAAGGTAGCTTTAAGGGGAAGAATAAAGCATTGAGTTACTAGTGCGTGTAAAAGGTATGTATTTCCCTACGCATTAAACCTTTGTTGTCTCTTAAGAGTGAACCGGCTTCTTCAGGGTAAGCTCACTCCATCGTACACTTTGTCCAAGACCAAGACTAAAGTCAAGAGCTTACCCATTCCGAATAAAAAAAGCGCACTTATTGAAGCCAAAAGTTATCATCATGATTATCATCATCATCTTATCATTGCCACGAGTCACGACCAATATACTGTTTTACACCCTTAAATACAATGATATGCGAGCGTTACATTGAGAGTTATCAAAAACAGTAATTATAATTACCAATAATAGGGTCCAAATTTTTTGAATTGAATTCGTAAATAGATCGAGGGATTCAAGAGGAAGTTTTATACGTATCAAATCAAATCAAATCAAAGCATTTATTTCAATTAGACCATTTACAGGCACTTTTGAATTGTCAAGAAGTTACAGTTTAAAATTGAAGCTACTTGCATAGAATTTGTATTGTTGCATTGTATAGAACATCACGCTACGACTAACGGGAGCGGAGCAGTAACTAAAGACGTAACTGAACGCGGGTGACACCGCGGGGCATACAGCTACTAGTGAGTAATATAAAAAACCAAGATAAAGCCTTCTCCTTTGTGTCACCATTTGATGTCATCGAATTACTCCGATTTTCGCAGAAATATTTAAATTACGTCTTGTCTGTCTTCGTAGTTCAACACACGATAATCATCATTTCCGTGATCAAAACATCACAATGTTAATAATTATAGATAAGTAATTATAGGTGAAGTATTTAGTTTATCTAATTCTTGTTGTAAATGTAGATAACACTCTTGTTTTAGACTATGCGGAAAACAGAAATTATTTTGTGGCAGTTTTTAGTCGTGTTACCCTAATCTCTCGCAATAATTAAAGATTCGGTCTTTCATACTACTTATAAAAAATTGGACTTACTACTGCCAATACGTGCCAACCCACATAAAAGGCTGTACCATATATGATGTAAAAGTAAGATATTGGAAATTTAATGTTGATCAATTCTAAATCTATTTTAAGCATCGGTTTGGGACGTGTATTGAAATATTGTTGCTGGATAGTAATGTAACACTATAACACATATTCACATATTGACATTCAATAATTTATTTACCAAGAGATTGTGGGTTAGCTCGTTTTGACAGAACTAAGATCAATTATTCTAAATCTGTCTTCATGTAAGGCAAGCATACTACAGGCTTGCTCTCTGCAAGTCAGCTCGTAATCAATACTAAATAATATGATATAAAACTGAAGAGTCTGCTTGTATATTTGTTTTAAGCGCGCTAACCTGCAGAACTGCTGGTTAGATTCTGAAAATTAATTCGCTAATAGTACGCTACGCTATCCATATATTTTATTATTTTAAAAAAAATAAGTCGCAAGCTAAACTAGGCTTGAATCTCGATATATCGCAAAATGGTAATTTGAGGAATAGTCAGTGACGATGTGTAATGGGTCTAATTCCCACTTAAAATAAATATAGATAGGTACTTAATAATCCTAAATAATGCAATTAGATATTTTTAGCTAAGGTTAAAATTAGTAAACTAAGGTCTCTGACCTTTCCCCATATACCACCGTGGTGACCCGTCACCACGCAACCGAACACCTGCATGTCACCCACAATCGATAGAATGATAACGGTAACACTAGACGGGATTATGACCTCTATGACAAGATATATAAGTGATACAATAGGGTGTATATTTTTAGCACAATGTGGGCTACCCTCGGCAATGGTGTGCAAGGAAGCGTGAAGGTGGTGTCACGTGGTGAACTTATTGTTTTTGGATATTTAACTATCAACAATGACGGACTGTAGTTATCTAAGGTTTTGACTATGTTCGAAAATATCTTCAGCTTATAAGTACCTATCAGCCTCGTTATCTTAGTGGTCCTAAGCGGAACTGCTACGCTAGAGGTCTTGGGTTAGATTCACAGGTCGAGCAAAAAGTGTCATTGCGTTTTTCTATGAAATTCTTAGTAGCAGCTCAGAGTTAGCATTGGTGCCCGGTCAATGGCAATAGACTCGCCCCCTATCATAAGACCTAACCAAAACATACCGGCGAACTGTTCGTGTACATTGGTACAACTCTGCCTAACCCTTCGCGGAAAATAGGCGTGATGATGGTATGTCCTAATATGCCCCATATTAGGTACCCAAAAGTTTTACAGATTCGACGTCTAGCTTCGATATAACACAGAAAAGCAAGACGAATCGAAATAAAACTCGTCTGAAAAATAATAAAACGTTGAAAGAGTACCTATGACGATAATTGCAACGCTACTGTAAATTCCCACGCAACAGTCGTTGCGACGTTGAACTCTGTATGTTTACATAACATAACATAATATAAAACAATCTCATTTCTACAATCAATACATTTGTGATTGATTGTTTAAACTGTATTGTATTAAAAGGCTTTTCCTGGCTTCAAACTAAAGTATCTAGTCATATTTTAGTCTAATAAGTAATCTAGATTTTTTTTAACGAGTCGCAAATGTTTTATCTGTCTTTAATCTAACTTCTAAAATGCCTCTAGAACTCAGGAATAACTTAACTTCCTATTAGCAAAAGAATTTTCAGAATTGGACCTGCAGTTCTGGAGATAAATGCGTTCAAACATACAAACAAACTCTTCAGCTTTATAACATTGGTAAGTATACATTGTCAAACAGTATGATCAAGAGTATATGATTGGCATTGTCACGTTGAGTGTGACTTCCTCGTTCCGTGTCGGAGTACGTGGAAGTCAGTGGCAGCGGGAGGAGACACGCTTGGCCTGTCGCTACAGTATGTCCCTGGTTCAATGTCCCACCGAATTCACTTGTTCACGATGACGAATATCGTTTGATCATTGTGGAAGCAAAAGTGATTTGCCGACATTTTGCGGTATTGTATGGGTGATGCCTTGACATTTTTTTTTTATATATTCGGGAAATCATCAAATAACTTCCCCCGCCCTGGGCGGGGCAGGAGATGTTCCTTCATGTGCCCTTTGCGTTCCGGGGGCGCGGTATCTCTTTCGAACAACCCGCAGCCCCGGCAGGCAGATGCCTTGACTTGGAGCATGCGGAAAATTAGCCTAGTTACTCATCGGAAACTGATCGCTTATTTTTGATTTCCAGATCGTCTGATTAAAGGGTTTCTAAGCATCTACGCTATATCATCCATTAGGGCCGACACACATAAAAGCGGTACGGTGTGGCGTCGCAGCGTAACGTGCCGCTGAGCGTTGCGTTGTGCGTCACGCCGCGTGGTATGACCATTTTTCCTAACTAAACCAAAATGCGCGGTGAATTTCAATTTACAAATATTTGCGTGATTCTGTACCGCACCGCTTGTCGGATCTTATAGCCTACAGCCTACAGCAGACGACTTCGAAGTGCCGAAGCACTGCAGCTTCGGCACGAAGCGGTTCGGTTTGATCGAAGAATTGGTTACATTAAGGCCGACTGTCTCTTTCGCCGAAGTCGACCAATCCATTTTACCGATCTATGCGATAGGTAAGTAATTAGGATTCGAAAACAATTTACCTATAATTACCTATATTGCTGCATTGATAAAACAAGATAAGTTCTTGTTATCAAGACAATCTTGAGTTTTGGTACCTATGTTTTTTTACTAATATAGGTAGATACTTATGTGTCCATATAAGTAGGTAGGTAATGATTGAAAGCGATCCGACCAAAATGAAGATTTTTTTTTTATTATAATTATGTGAAAATAATAAACTCTGATAAATAGTGAATATGTATATACCTACCAGTACCTGTGGAGGTAGGTACCTAGGTACTTCGTCGCAAGCAAAGAGATAACCAAGTAGGCGTTTTAATCAATTTATTCGTAATTCGCTTATAATTAGCACTTCTTCAATTCTAAAATGTTTAGAAAAGCGTAAAGTATTTTAATAATAAGACAATAAATCTTTTTAATTATAATTTTTATCTCAATTATGCAGTGTTTTTATATCATAATAATTATGATAATAAGATCGTAAATTCGCTTTCAAATGCCTGATAATTAAATTACATGTAGATATGTTTCTTAATTATTAATTAATTTAACAATTATTATTAATGTGGGCATTATTCTAAGCAGAATCTCGTTTAGTAGGTGGATATGGTTTAGTTTAGTAGGTGAAGTACCTATTGTAAGGACGTTCCTATTTTCTGGGGTCCTAACCGCCACTGCCGGTAACTTGGAACCTGTTCCTACGAGATACCGGTGGGCTACTATTTTATATAAATAAATTTTTAATGTTTTGATTATTTTATGGAAACAGGAAAGATGTTTAAAAATGTATGTTTACTAATAAATAAACGGTATAATTAATAAGTAGGTAATCATTGTTTTATTACTGAGCCGATCGCATCAGGTAATTTCTAATTATTGATCGAAAAAAACTGAATGTTATCGGAAATACCAGTATTATCTTATCGAGATTGCACTACAGGCTAGATTGTCCAGTTTTTACTTACTTATGAAACCTGTCTGTGGTCATTTTTGTACTTTTTCACAGCACTAACACCTCACCACAACCGTCCGAAAGTTTGTTCAACTCATTTTAAACAGATTGCCACAGTTTAGAACCGCGAAATTGATAAGTTGAGAAAGTTTGCCGTTTTGTCACACTTCACACTTTAGCAAATTGGATTTGGAACTATTTTTCACAAAATTGTAAAACTGTATTCAAACTATTGTACTGTTATTGATGTTTGAATGGGGATGAAATAATATTGTTTGGTCGTTACGTGTAATAAAATAATAACAAAAACACCTGTTCCCCTCAGGTGAGACTCGGACTGTCGGCTGTCACAGATGCAATACAAACTTACGCGTCGTCAAAGTTTGAATGAATCGAATGAATGATTAGAATGCTCCCTCGTAAAAATGGTAACGATGAATGAACGAAGGCTGTTTTTCGCGACAAACGTTCAATGACCTTTTACTTATGTATCTTGTAGCGACATCTAGTGACACAGTTAGAATAATTTGATGCAGCGCCATCTAGTGTCGAGTAGCAGTACTTTGTAAACAGCAACTAGTTTTTACTATTACATAATAGATGGCAGTACGTACTTCCGTCTGAAAATATAAAATTAAAAATACGAAAACTCAAAAATTGATAATTGTTTAAAATATTCTGTTCAGACAGATTTATGTCGTAATAGGTTTAAAAAAATCTGCCTTTTATTTTTAAATAATTTGTTATTATTTGCTGCTATAAGAATAAATAAATAGAGCTACTCATCACATAAAACTTTTAGCGACGAAAAATCGAGCTATTAGATCCAATCGAAGCTACCCAGAAACCAACATTAAAAGCATTGTTTGATAAATAATACTAGACAAGTGATAAGCCAGAGTAGATTTTCCTCCATTATCATTAAAAGCGCCGCAAAAAGCTCACCTAAAAGTGAATTATTGTGTGTTTATCTCAAGTGCTGGATAAATTATCGTGCGCACGATAAAACAACCGCGCAGTCCACTTATCTAGGCGCTTCACTATTTTTAGAGGGTTCATAGATACTATAGTAGATTAGTCAAAATGCTATTAAGTTGAGGGAAAAGTGGTTTTCCTGTCCCCAATAATTGAACACTTAGCTATGATACAACCGTCAGAGTTGCCGAATTTGTTCGAAAGATGTACCGCGGAACTGGAACGCAAAGGGCATTAAGAGGAACACGGATGGATTTTAGTCAGTAAGAGTCTGACACTCCCTTCCGCGTCACCCAGAGCAAAATAATACATTTGCAGATTTACCATCCTTAAAAAAGCAAGAGTAATATAAAGCTCCAGGTACGCGGACATCATCGGTTATGTACCATTCTGTAAGTTAATAGTCAAATGCGAGACTCTTCTAAAAACAAGGGACCGTAAACCTATTATAAGTATTTGATACCTATTAATTTCAACATGATACCTCCAAGAATTACTGGCACTATTCAGTGAGTTACTGGTCAAATAAGATACCATTTAAAAACCAGGGGATCGTAAACATAATGCAAGTATTTGAAATTAATTTCAGTCCAGTACGCTACGTTTTCTTGAGAAAAAGAGTCTGGACAGACAGTCGGGCGACGAATGCCCTGCATTAAAAAATATTGAATTTCCCTAAACGAAATTTTGAGTAAATAAAAAGTTTTAAGCTGAAGTAAGTCAGTAATATCCATGCAGCATGTGACACTTTCGTGGTTTTATAAGACACGGCGACGACAGGGCGACTCTAGAAAAAGAAAGGTAACAGACAGACACATTGCATCTTTTATAATAACAATAAAAAGTACAAAGATTCATAAAACGATAAAATAAAATACAAAATTAATTTCACAGCTCAATACAAAGCTATCAAACGTTTATAAAGCACGAGTGCGTGGCAATCAGTGCGATATGATTATATGAGGCTCCAAGTGCGATAAATTGAGATACCAAGTGCGTAATGTATTACCTACGCCCGCCATCTCGAGTGCTACACGCGAAATACATTAATGATAACACCTAATGGATGATAAATATTTGTACAGCGTGCAATTAGCTGGTAATATAAAATTTTGGTAAAAGATATTATTAGGATAGATTGTGACTGATAGATAATTGTTAGTGGAGCCGCCAAACTTTGTAATTAAACTATAAAGCTTTTTAGATAAGGTGTACTTAATCACGTTGTTCGCCAATCAATATTGCGTATCTGGTCAGGCTGTCGCGCACAACTGCTGGAGTTAAGTGTACCCTAAATGGTAGTAGGTGGTTTGCGTAACATTGTTTCGGAGTACCGTTCTATCGGATTAGGCGAGGGAGAGGTAGTGCACGTATGTTTGAGCACAAAGTCAAAATTAAAGCATTTATTTCAAGTATACCATTTACAGGCACTGCAGAATTGTCGTCGGTCAGTTAGTCAGAAAGAAGCTCGTCCCGAAACGTAGTTAGGTTTCTATGGAGAAAGACGAGCAAGATTTTCGCGGGTCTTCTTTGCAATCAAGTTTTATAAATTCTGGCAACATTATTCCTTTTCCATGTTTTTTTAAGTGAAAAAAATATAGGTGAAGCTTTATAAATTAATATAAAAATTAAGATGTATAAACCATTGCATTTAGATATACTAATCTCAGCTGGTAGCGCCCGTTCACGAACATGGCGTGTGGAACAGTACCATTTAGCTGAATCATTTTTGCATTTTTGACAGTTGAAAATGTCAGACGTCCATTTTATTCCACAGATAGAAAATAATGTAAAGTAATGTTAAAGTTTGGTGAAATTCGACCTTTATAATGACTAATGAGAACCAATCATTTTTTTTAAACGAACGTTCGTGTATCTTCGATAAACGAACTCAGCAACCTTCACGCTGCATTAGTGTAGATGCCAATACATTCACGATAGCTACCGTAGTTAGAGCTAAACTGTCAACCGCGAGGAGAAAGCACAAAGGAAGTAATAAACAGTCTGTGGGCGGTAGTGGTGTTACCCAGGAATAGGTAGTTAGCGTAGTTCCATTGTTTCCCTGAAGGAGGATTTAATAGGTACACAAGTTTTCCAAGTACTATCCAGTCAGGGATGTTACGGATATAAAATTTCGGTTCTGGATATGGATATAACATACCATCACGCCTATTTTCCTCGAAAGGTTTGGCAGAGGTGTATCAATGTACACCCATAGTTCGCCGCTATGTTTAAATCCCATATAATAGGGGGCGAGCCTATTGCCATTAACCGGGAACAAATCTTAACACTAAGCTGCTCTCTTGGTTAGACTGGTTGTCAGACTTTCTGGCTTCTGACTATCCGTAACGACTGTCATAGATCCACGAATAACAAAAGAACAACACTAGTTAATATTTTTTGAAGAAACGATGAATTTACATTTTTTTTTGTACGATGGACTGCCTCGTTTACCTGGTGGTCCTAAGCGCGACTGCTACGCTAGAGGTCTTGGGTTCGATTCCTAAGTCGAGCTAAAAGTGTTATTGGGTTTTTATATGAATTTCTCAGTAGTAGCTCGGAGTTTGGATTTGTGTCCGGTTAATGGCAATAGGCTCGAACCCTAAGACCGTGTCGACGGCGCCTTCATGTTCCGCGCAAAGAGGTGTCAGCACATGGAAGGGGCCACTAAGGGCCAAGGCCTGCCGGGGCTGCGGGTTGTTCGAAAGAGATACCGCGCCCCCGGAACGCAAAGGGCACATGAAGGAACATAGATGGTTTTTAGTCAGTAAAAGTCTGACACTCCCTCCCGTCCCGCCCAGGGCGGGGGGGGTCATTGGATGATTTAACCATCTTAAAAAAAATAAAAAAATAAAAATGGGACTTAAAAACATACCGGCGAACTGTGGGTGTACATTGGTACACCTCTGCCTAACCCTTCGTGAAAAACAGACGTTATGGTATGTGAATTTAGTATTATAAATACTACTACCATATACGGAAAAGTTCGAAATTTATTATTATGTGTTTTTTGCATCGATAACTTTGTATTACCTATTACTACTTACCAACTTTCAAGTTTTAGAAAAGTAGGTTTATGAAAGTAGGCGGTATAGTAACATTTATTTCCATTATTCAGTGTTAATACTAAATGATAAATATCTATACTAATATGCAATAAAGAGAAAATATTTTTTTGTGTGTTTGTACCAAATAAGCTTCAAAACTATTGAACCGATTTTAACAATTATTTCACCAATCATCAGCTTAATTATCAGAAAGCAAACATAGGATATGGTTAAGTTTAAAAAAAAATATAGAGATCCAGAAAATTGCAATAATGTAACCTAAAGAAGCAAAATGTTGCATCCCAAAGTAACAATTCACGCGGGCGAATTCCTGAAAAAAGGCTGATATTATATATGTACGCAATACTACAGGAGCTGAAAAAAAAAAAAAACACACACAAAGGTTAATGATCTTCAAATATTATAAATGCAAAAGCAATTTATACTTATTTTATAGTACTTATCTAATGTTATTAAATGAGCGTTATTTTTACCCGACTACGGCGAAGCAAAAAGGAGGGTTATGAGGTTGACCGGTATGTATGTATGTATGTATGTATGTATGTATGTATGTATGTATGTATGTATGTATGTATGTATGTATGTATGTATGTATGTATGTATGGATGTTCATCTGTTCCCTCATAACTTCTAAACCGTCTAACGTAAATTGACAAATGAGGTGTCATTAGAAGCGTCTTCATCGTCCGCTGGTTATAGGCTACATTATGTTGCAATAAATTGTATGTGGCGCCCTCTAGGGCTCAAGAAGATGTGAAAAAAATTTTTTTTTCTTCCAAATATGGTCGTGTTGCATATCAAATTAAAGGGCTTAATTAGCACATTTCAAATATATTTATATTATATAAGTAAATTGTACATAGCAGCCTTTAGAACGCATCATACCTAGCTAACTAACCAATATTTCGTTTGGGAGACTTAAATTTTCATATATTGTGTATATATGTTGCAGTTCCAATAATATTACGCATATAAATGTCTAAATTTAAACCCCAAAATATTTTAAATAAAAAAGAAGTTTAAAAAACTAAAACCCGACTACAAAAAATTCACGTTCTAAAAAGTATGAAACAAGAAAACATTCTCATCTGAAAGCCGTGGTCGTATGCCACCTAATTCAGGTAAAACTGTATGTGTATAGTTATAGAACATGAATCTTTAGCACTAAAGTTTAGGGTAAAGTGGCATACGACCACGGCTTTCAGATGAGAATGTTTTCTTGTTTCATACTTTTTAGAACGTGAATTTTTTGTAGTCGGGTTTTAGTTTTTTAAACTTCTTTTTTATCAACATTAGCACAAATATTTATTACTTATCTACATAATATTTTACATATTTTCGTAGCACGTGTATAGTAGCTAATGTTTTTCAAGACAACTATTGGGTAGATGACACCACTAATCAACTGACGTACTTTTTATGAGCTGTCAAAACGCGATTCCCCCATAGATTTTGCATGACAATACTATGACGTCACTTTTTTGTCATCTCAATTCACAGACTATTTATTGATATCAAAAAAAATAGTTTTTAAGTAAGTATAGTTATTTAAAAATTCAAGGGATTTTCAGGGCTAAAATAAAGTGTTTGTTTTTAGTGAAGTAGTGTCTTGAAATTATTGTTTAGTGGTGTCAACTACCCAATTTTCAACAAAAAGTGTACCTAAATTAGGTAGATCTTATACGAGTATAACATTTTTATGATTATCGTAGAAACAGTTTCAGTACCTTTTTTATTTATTTTACAACTTAAAAACAGATAAATAAACAAAGGTTATAAATAATGTTCATAAATATTAATATAAATTTTAAAAAGGGAGCTCATACGAGATTCTTTGTCAAATGGCAACGATTGCCAAATAACTGGAACGTTGCCACCTTTAATTGCCACCGCAAATTTTTTGACCCAATAAAGACAAGTGCTTAAGTTTTAAAGTTTCAATTAATAATACTAGGCGTTATTTCATATTTTGGTATTGCGAATCAAATTGACAAACTACCCAAACTATACGCAAACGTTCCCACACCAACATCCGAGCTTACGCGAAAATTTTCAGCGTCAATTTCTCGCACTTTCCCGCCGACTTTGCTCCTAAATCACGAGCATACTGCAAAAAAATAAAGATGTCTGCCACGAGCGAGACGCAATCACCCAATGGATCGGCTAGACCTGCGCAGAATTTTAAACAACGAACCTTGTATTTTTTTTTACATTATATGAATTTTATCTGTGCATTTGTGAGTTCTATTTTCAAAACTTTGACTTGGAGGATGTCAATCAAGAGATTTTATTAAAAATGAGGTTTTATTTACGATGCCAATAAAATAAGTATTTTTATAAAACTTAATTTTTAATGCTCTTAAGTACTTTGAAAATCGGTTGCTGTATTATATTTCTTTCTTTTTTGTGTAAGTTTTCAACCTCCAAGGATTTCTAAAGATTTAAATTTATTTAAATGAACCTATCAAAGTTATTGGATAGATTATAAAAGCTGAAAGTGTTACTTTAGATTGTGCAATGCTCAGGCTTTGAGTACGTAATGAGCTTATTGACTGGTGAATCATTGACGTTGCAATCTAACGAATATTTATATCTACATGTATATTTACTTCTATACTAATATTATAAAGAGGAAAGATTTGTATGTGTGTAACGAATAAAGTCAAAAACTCCTGGAGCGATTTCAAAAATTCCTTCACCATTAGAACGCTACATTATCCCCGATTAACATAGGCTATATAACATTACGCCACGACACACAGGAGCAGAGCAGTAACCAAAGACGTAACGTAACGCGGGTGAAATAAGCCACACTGACGCAGTCGCAGGTAGTTTGCTATTACTCAATAAAACATAAGAATACTACTCGTAGATTCTTCTCATAAAGTTTAGCGTAAGTGGCAATGGCCATAAAATAATCGGGCAATGTAACAACACCAGTATTGCACAGGTACGCGAATAAACGCCTGCATTCATTAGCGTAAGTGGCCACTACAACTGTTGAATCATGCTCAACGACGCTAAATGAGCAAAACCACAAAATGCGAAAATGGCGATGGCCGCTTCACCATTATATTGATTTCGACGCCATTAAAACGAACCGGAAATTAAAAAGAAATAAAAACATATTGCTTTCCCGCGCGCACCGAACTTCACCCAATTTGTACACGTTCTGTTTTCGAACAAGCGTTTTTTTTTAACGGGCACAAATGACGTAACACTCTTTGGGGTGCAGTCAATTTTAATCTTAATACTGCAGCAATAAAAAGTAGAATTGTTCGACAAAAAAAACACCCAACATCATTGTAAAAATATTCCAGATAGGTGTAATATAGGGTAGGTAGATTTGGCATGCCATTATTGTCAGCGTGATATGATTATTATATTATCGGGCGATAAACGGGTATAAAAAAGATATATCGTGGTGAGGCAATCATCTCGAACGAGGATTACGACGTTATTACAGTGTATCATGTGGATTTATTGAGAATGTTCCCGCTAATTAGATTTGCGAGAGGGAATAATATGAGTTACGTTAGCAGTAAATCACGGGCTTTACAGAGCAACTCTAGAAATGTTTGTAGCAGATGTATGTACGCGGTGCCTTTGTTAGTGTAGGCTGTAGGTTATACAGGGAATTAACCGACTTAAAAAAAGGAGATTAGTAGTTATGAGAAAAAAAAAAAATTAAATGTTTGAGGGTTTTGAATTTTTGTTTTTATTTTTGCAGCCCTTAAATATAACTTTACCCTGTTTTAATTTTAATCATAAGTACACCTAATAACTTAAAAAAATATAGATATATATAAAACAAAACCATAATATTATAAAAAAAAAAACTATCATCTACACTGCGTTACAGTAGGTACTAATAACCTTTTGGTTACCTACCAAAGGTATCTTTTACATTACATACTTCGCCTGACTCAAGTCGACCAAACCTAAAAACTCAAGATCTTGTGCTGACCAATGGCAGCCGCTGATTGATAGGTGACCAAATTTCGAAACTAATCAATCGATTCGAATTTATTAGAATTTCTTCAAAAGCAACGTAAAGTCGTTAAAGGAGGTATACCTACTAATACCTAAAATTATAATTTTTTACATTAGTACTAAGTATGTAGGTACTTATACCTACCTATATTCTTCACACCTTTCAAAGATAGGAAGTATTCCGGAGTCGTCCGCATCTACCCTCACCTCAGCCCTTAACAAGGGTGGTTTCCGCCACTTAACAGTTAGTGTGGCAACACCATTAATTTTATCATTCGATTCCCAAAAGGAGGTGACATAACAAAAAATGCAGAAAAAGAAACATAATAATATTGTTAATGGTTAAATAAGTACTTAATCGTTAAGTGAGTCATTGTTCCTCGTTTAAAGTATTTATGAAATTATTTACGCCTTTTTACAAATAAAATACTTAAAACATTTTTTTTTTAAACTATATAATAATATATAATATTTTTCTGACCCTGACTTTTCTCAGAAATCCTTTATAACATTGATTTTAACTTTACTTATAAGCGATCAATGGACTAGAGTTTAAAAAAAATATTTCACTTCATTTTTAACCCCGACTGAAAATGAGGGGTATTTAAGTTTGTTGGTATTAAAAATGAAACTTCATCAACTTAATACTTAAACAGAGAACACAGGGGGAAGATTAAGTTGACATTTAAAAAATATCTTAAGCTTTCAATACGATACAAAAACATTCTTTATAAATCCAATTTAAAAACTTAGCAGCCAGTACATATCAATTTGTATTCGCATCACTATAAACAAGGAACATATTTACTCTAGGGAGAAGAATGTCAACTACGTACAAAAAATATGGTACGGTTTTAGGCGCCTCCTGGTGGACGCCCCCGAAAACTTATGAAAGCGGGAAATTCAAAATTGGTTTTCTTTGAGATATATTTTTAAAGCTAGCCACAAAAGCAGAACTGAGAAACTGTAACCGTCGTTACATTATTGTATAAATTCACTAGTTACAATTTTTCAGTTCTGCTTTGGTGGTCAAGCAGCCTTATTGTTAAAATTAATATAGATTGTGAATACAAGACAGTTCTTGCTTGTAGAAAACTTTGAATATTGTCAAAAATTAAGTTTGTAGTTTATTTGTAAGAGTCAAAGCTTCATAGTAGGTATTTTTAAAATAAAAACAGCAGTTTGACCTTTAATTCAGAAGTACTTTTATTAAAAATTACACACTACCTTAATAGGCACAATCAAAATTCAAATTTATACATAGCAAACCAACAACATAAAACGTAAATATGGGTGATGTTTATAAATTCCTCCTTTAGAAGGAACCTACGCTCTACTCAACGTCGGTAATGGCGAGGATATTATAACACTTAACGTTGCACTATCAGGAGATGATAACAAGAGAATCTACAAGAAATAACATGCGCTCGCGCCGGTATACATTATTTTTGAGAATTTGTCACAGAGTACAATAGTACATTTTTAATATTTTATAGACTGAAATGTGAAGTGGGGCTGCCAGGTACATGTAACAAAATCTTACCCACCTAATGCTATACGAGCGTATTTATATTTTGCATGAATTACAAATTTATATTTATTCATTTTAAATAATATTAACCTATATTCAACACACAACAACACAACCTATAAATCAGTCGAAATAATATATTTCATGTAATTTATTAATTCATAATTTGAACTAAAATGTTACTAAAACTACCAAATGGTAGCTTTTTAACACGTGTGCACCTTTTCTGTTTTATGAATGTTGCCATCATTGAAAACGTCATTATTAGAGACCGAATTTTTTAGGTCGCACATAATAACGAAGAATATGGCAACACAGCTCTAGCCCCCGTAGGCATGACACGGTTTACCCAATGAGACGACCCCGCCTGACTATAAAACTGATAGCATCGTCATTACGTTCCAAATTCGAATGAAATTGTTAACGAAAGCATTTAACGCCTTTAGCGGTTGTTAGGAGCCGCCGCGAGGTGGCGCTGCCGGTCCGGAAGTTGGCAGGAAATGGCCACTAATGGCGGCTCACCGGAAGTGCCGCCATTACGTCGCTAGTGCTGCTCAAATAATTACATAGACAATGTTTATTTTGTATTATAGGTAAGTTTTCGATAAATAGAGGGAGATAAAATGGCCACTTTTAAATTGTATTGAGGGAAGATCAGTTACCGCCATGGAAGATTTAGTGGTTTTATGAATGATGAATGATCAGCGTCATGCGTGATGTGACTGTGGAAGAAATATTGATAGAATATAACATGCACTTTTTTTAATTCACTGATGAGGAATATGAACAACTTTTAGGTATAAAGGACCAAATTCGGAACATGAAAAAAAAAACGACGTGTTGCACTTCGGGAGTGCCGGCAGAAGTGAAAACGCTAAAGACGTACACAAATTTGTGTACGATAAATTCGTAAGATTTTCGATCAGGGTCACGTGTCCTGAAGCGAGTTTAACATTTTTTACCCATTCCAAAAAAAGTGCACAACGCCGCTAAAGAAGTTTTCACTTCAAAAATAGCTTTAGGTACATAAATATTTTGTTTGTCTTGTACTGCATTCCTATTAATAGGGAACAGCTGTTTTTTTGAAGTGAAAACTTCTTTAGCGGCGTTGTGCACTTGTTTTGGAATAGGTAAAAAATGTTAAAATGTTAAATATGACAATTCGCTAACGCGAATTGTCATATTTGTGTACGTCTTTAGCGTTTTCACTTCTGCCGGCACTCCCGGAGTGCAACCCGTCGTTTTTTTTTCTGAGTTGTACCATAGACCAATTGTATTCAAGAGTACTTTCAACTTACTGAAAGATGCAAAATAAATTAAAAGTCACACTTAAAAATAAAATTTATTAAATTATTAGGCCTTTGCCCAGGAGTGGGACAGTAAAGGCTAACAAAAAAAATAAAATAAATAAAGATTGCATTTCCTCCAACAAAATCGAGTAGATAAAATATATTTTTCAACTTTGTTAAAGAAAATACATTTTTTATTTGTAATTTAAAGTAAATATACAAAAATCTTCAAAAACAACACATAGTTATTAATGAATCTCAAAACCTACCATAAACTAACTGCAGGATAAATACAAGTTTCCTTTCAGAGAGACCACAATAAATATCTGACGCTGACAATTTTCATCCCCGCCAAAGTTCCGTGGCTAGAACGAACCAAGTTGGACGATAAATCGAAAGCAGTCCAAGTGAAAAGAGTCGGGACTCCGGCCGTAACGAGTTTCAAATTGGAAAATCTACTTAAGAGTCCGAAGTTTGGTGCCGAGTCTGGAGACTGGAGTCCACTGTGTTTATTTGTCTTAAACTTGCGACGCGCCCATGCTTCGTTTGGATACTATCTACATTAGTTTAATTCCATAAAGTATTTTTTAGTTATGTTTTGTCTGACTATGGCACTGTTTTTAGCCCAGTAAATACGATTGAAAACTACCACAGCAACCTTCTAATCTATACATACATAAACTAACGCTTTTTTCCACAGGGGTAGGCTGAAACCACTGAAAGCCACCTGCTACGATCCGTACATACTGCTTTCGCCTCGTGCACATCCATACATTTAGTTAGGCACCCGACCTTTCTGAAGTAACTCGGTAATAGGACTATTTTATAAACAAAACTTATGCCAATCAATAATTTGGTTAATCCCGCCGAAGAAGATCACGATTCTTAGTGAATAAGAAAACTATTTTCTAGGTTTATTCTAGAATATAGTTTCTTTGGAATTTCATTTAGTCCCATTTAAAAACGTTTGTCCACGATACAAATATTTACTTACGTAGCATTACGAAAGAAATAATCTATTTATTCCAAAAAAAAATATCCATTACCAATCTATACTAATATTTAAACTAATGTCATAAAGAGAGAAGATTTGTATTTTTGTTCGTAAAGACTAAACTCAAAAACTACTTCATCGATTTTAAAAGTTCTCTTACCTATAGAAAGCTACATTAACAGCGAGTAACCTAGGCTATACTTTATTCTCAAAATTAATTACGGATCGGTAGGAAAACTCTCGCACACGAAATGGCGGCCTATTGCTTGTAATAAAGCTGAAGAATTTCGTAGTTGTATGTTTGCGCAAATCAACGAAATAATTCTTCCGATACTGAAAATTCTTTCGCTTATATAAAAAATAAAAAAATAAAAAATAAAATAAGTTTATTTGCACCTTAAAGATTACAAAGGGTTAGATATGGCAGAGTAAACAAAACAAGGTAAAACAATAGTTTTAGATAGTGTTGCAACTGACACCCAAACTAGGCTAACTAAATATCCTGTAAAATAGGCATCAGCGCCCACCCTCATTGCAAAAGCGAAGCGAAGCACTTAAATCAAGTTTAAATTTACTCCTGTTTTTACAAATCAAAGGTAGAAAGATTTTTACATAATTCTTGTGTGTGTGAGTGTGCGTGTTTGTGTATGTGAGGGAGTGTGCGAGAGTGTTTGTTTTAAGTACCATCCGAGGACGTGCGTATGAATACACAAGGCACGACCGAGGACCTTTTCAAACCGAGGACTTTTTCGAGGGTCCTCGGTTTGACTTGACCAAAGATTCGTATTCTGCGAGCGATTTTGAGTCTTTCTGTATACTTAATAAGAAAAAGTTGTCTGAACCTCGGTTTGATCAAAAAAATTCATAATCTTACACTCGATTTGTGTATCCACCTAGTGGCGCCACTGTCGCCTCACACACAGCCTCTTTACACTCATTTCACGTTTGTTGTATTATACGAGGACCTATGTGTTAACTTTAACACAAAAGTCCTCGGTTAGGCAGCTTTTCCGCACAATGTGTATTTTAGTCCTCGGTTGGGCAGCTTTTCCACGCAATGTGTATTTAAGACCTCGGTTTGCTAGATTTTCCAAACAGTGTGAATTTTAGTCCTCGCTTTAACAGTTTCCCTCGTGTGTAGTGTGCTATCACTAGGAACTCCTTAACAGTTTATAGCATCGTCTTCAAATTTAGTATACGCGTTAGGTTTACATAGTATAACAACTATAATAACCAAATTGTGCTGAACCTGCAGCCGGGGTGGTTTCTTCATGAGGGAACTCCTCAACAGATAGTAGCACCGTCTTCAAATTTGGCATACGCGTTAGGATTACATAGTATAACAAATATAATAACCAAATTGTGCTGAAGCTGCAACCAGGGTGGTTTCTTCATGAGGGAACTCCTCAACAGTTGGTAGCACTGTCTTCAAATTTAGCATACGCGTTAGGTTTACATAGTACAACAAATATAATAACCAAATTGTGCTGAACCTGCAGCCAGGGTGGTTTCTTCATGAGGGAACTCCTCAACAGTTTATAGCATCGTCTTCAAATTTAGCATACGCGTTAGGTTTACATAGTATAACAAATATAATAACCAAATTGTGCTGAAGCTGCAACCAGGGTGGTTTCTTCATGAGGGAACTCCTCAACAGTTGGTAGCACCGTCTTCAAATTTAGCATTCGCCTTAAGTTAACATAGTATAATAAATATAATAACCAAATTGTGCTGAAGCTGCAGCCAAGGTGGTTTCTTCATGAGGGAACTCCTCAACAGTTTATAGCATCGTCATCAAATTTTGCATACGCGTAAGGTTTACATAGTATAACAAATATAATAATCAAATTGTGCTGAAGCTGCAGCCAGAGTGGTTTCTTCATGAGGGAACTCCTCAACAGTTGATAGCGTCGTTCTCAAGTTTGTCATTTAATATTATCTGTTATGTATTTTTCATTGTAATTTTTGATTGTTTCAAATTTTGCTGCCGTCATTTCACCTAGGAAGACATTTCTACTTTTGATTCTTCATAAAGAGCACACGGATTAAGCACCCATGACAATACAACAATTTATGGTGAAAAGAAAATCATAATGTTGTGTAATCTAAGCAGGCGTGTACATAGGAGTAGCTTCTAACGATTTGTTTAAGGATTCAGTCAACCTTTACTTTCTCTCTTTCTGAAGAAACCTCCCTGGTTGCAGCTTCAGCACAATTTGGTTATTATATTTATAATACGATGTAAACCTAACGCGTATGCTAAATTTGAAGACGATGCTATAAACTGTTGAGGAGTTCCCTCATAAAGAAACCATCCTGGCTGCAGGTTCAGCACAATTTGGTTATTATATTTGTTGTACTATGTAAACCTAACGCGTATGCTAAATTTGAAGACGATGCTATAAACTGTTGAGGAGTTCCCTCATGAAGAAACCACCCTGGCTGCAGCTTCAGCACAATTTGGTTATTACATTTATTGTACTATGTAAACCTAACGCGTATGCTAAATTTGAAGACGATGCTATAAACTGTTGAGGAGTTTCCTCATAAAGAAACCACCCTGGCTGCAGCTTCAGCACCATTTTGTTATTATATTTATTAAACTATGTTAATTTAACGCATATGCCAAATTTGAAGACGGTGCTACCAACTGTTGAGGAGTTCCCTCATGAAGAAACCACCCTGGCTGCAGGTTCAGCACAATTTGGTTATTATATTGGTTGTACTATGTAAACCTAATGCGTATGCTAAATTTGAAGACGGTGCTACCAACTGTTGAGGAGTTCCCTCATGAAGAAACCACCCTGGTTGCAGCTTCAGCACAATTTGGTTATTATATTTATTGTACTATGTAAACCTAACGCGTATACAAAATTTGAAGACGATGCTATAAACTGTTGAAGAGTTCCCTCATGAAGAAACCACCCTGGCTGCAGCTTCAGCACAATTTGGTTATTATATTTATTGTACTATGTAAATCTAACGCGTATGCTAAATTTAAAGACGATGCTATAAACTGTTGAGGAGTTCCCTCATAAAGAAACCACCCTGGCTGCAGCTTCAGCACCATTTCGTTATTATATTTATTAAACTATGTTAACTTAACGCATATGCCAAATTTGAAGACGGTGCTACCAACTGTTGAGGAGTTCCCTCATGAAGAAACCACCCTGGCTGCAGGTTCAGCACAATTTGGTTATTATATTGGTTGTACTATGTAAACCTAATGCGTATGCTAAATTTGAAGACGATGCTATAAACTGTTGAGGAGTTCCCTCATAAAGAAACCACCCTGGCTGCAGCTTCAGCACCATTTCATTATTATATTTATTAAACTATGTTAACTTAACGCATATGCCAAATTTGAAGACGGTGCTACCAACTGTTGAGGAGTTCCCTCATGAAGAAACCACCCTGGCTGCAGGTTCAGCACAATTTGGTTATTATATTGGTTGTACTATGTAAACCTAATGCGTATGCTAAATTTAAAGACGATGCTATAAACTGTTGAGGAGTTCCTTCATGAAGAAACCACCCTGGCTGCAGCTTCAGCACAATTTGGTCATTATATTTGTTATACTATGTAAACCTAACGCGTATGTTTAACTTGAAGACGATGCTATGAACTGTTGAGGAGTTCCCTCATGAAGAAACCACCCTGGCTGCAGCTTCAGCACAATTTCGTTATTATATTTATTAAACTATGTTAACTTCATGCATATGCCAAATTTGAACACGGTGCTACCAACTGTTGAGGAGTTCCCTCATGAAGAAACCACACTGGCTGCAGCTTCAGCACAATTTGGTTATTATATTTATTGTACTATGTAAACCTAACGCGTATGCTAAATTTGAAGACGATGCTATAAACTGTTGAGGAGTTCCCTCGTAAAGAAACCACCCTGGCTGCAGCTTCAGCACAATTTGGTTATTAAATTTATTATGCTATGTAAACCTAACGCGTATGCCAAATATGAAGACGGTGCTAACAACTGTTGAGGAGTTCCCTCATGAAGAAACCACCCTGGCTGCAGCTTCAGCACAATTTGGTTATTATATTTATTATACTATGTAAACCTAACGCATATACCAAATATCAAGACGACCCTATCAACTTTTGAAGAGTTCCTTCATGAAGAAACCAACCTGGCTGCAGCTTCAGCACAATTTGGTTATAATATTTGTTATACTATGTAAACCTAACGCGTATGCTAAATTTGAAGACGATGCTATAAACTGTTGAGGAGTTCCCTCATGAAGAAACCACCCTGGCTGCAGCATCAGCACAATTTGGTTATTATATTTGTTAGGCTATGTAATCCTAACGCGTATGCCAAATTTGAAGACGGTGCTACCAACTGTTGAGGAGTTCCCTCATGAAGAAACGACTTTGGCTGCAGCATCAGCAAAATTTCGTTATTATATTTGTTATACTATGTAAACCTAACGCATATGCCAAATATCAAGACGACCCTATCAACTTTTGAAGAGTTCCCTCATGAAGAAACGACCTGGCTGCAGCATCAGCTCAAACTGGTCGAGACTGACTGGTGACTGGATCACTAGATAATCCTTATGCGTATGGCATATTTGTTAGCGCGGAAAGAGCTTGTACGAAGACTCTCTTTCTATAAGTAATTATTTTAAGCCTCTCTTTGGGAAGCACCGAAAAACGTAAAGACATAAACTCGTCCTCGCTTGGTACTTCGTTTTAGAAAATGTGTGTTAGAAATAAATCGGAACATTCTACATAAGTTATTAAATTATCTTAAACGTAAAAATTGGTTTAGGTATGTAGATTTTCCAAGTCCTCGGTTTATACAAGTTCTACACGAAAACTGTCCTCGGTAAGGTGAAATAAAGTCTAACACAGCGTCCGCGCTTCGTACAAGAAATAAGAAATATTGTGTGAAAGTACGTCCTCGGAAGGGCGTCCCAGGGCTTACGTAAGAGGTCCTCGGTTAACTTACACAAAGTCCTCGTATGTGCATCGCTGGTCACATTTAGCTGTGTATTTCAGGTCCTCGGTACGATAGCCGTAATTCATATAGATTTTTTTTGAGATAGCACTATCTCGATGCGCTCATTACAATAGATTTACTCACCTCTCCCTTTCTATCTTATTGAAAAAGGCCTGCGACGTATTTAAACCAGTTTTTTGGAGGGTCCTCGGTTCGTACAAGTACATACAAGGTCCTCGTAAGGGTGTCTGTACAAACAAGGGTGTGTGTGAGTGTGGGTGGTGTGTGTGTATGATGTGATGTTGGAACGTTGTGAATACGTGTGTGTATATCGAGTTGCGTTATCCATAAATGCTGTTTTCGTAGTAAAAGAATAAGGGACCTGAATCAAAGTTCACGCAGACGAAGTCGCGAGCAAAACCTAGACTTTTACAAAAAACAAATGACAATAATTAAAAGCCTATCAGCTACAAAAGTCTAATGTAGGTACATACTTAGGTACGCTTAGAGAACTACGAGCAAAGGCAGTTAATCACCCAGCGCATTAACCGTCTGTCATCACAGCGACGCCATTGTTCTCAGAACCTCGCAATTTCCCTCCAACACACCAACAATACGTTAATGCGAAACCACCAAGTAGGTGCACAGATTAAAAAATCATCCAGGATAATAAAGAACTTATCGGCTGTGAGATCTGACGCCGGTGCCTAGCGAATGGAAAAAAAAAGTAAAAAAGGCGGGAATTTGATTCGTAATGACATCAACATGGCGGCACTGATTGCGATCTGAAAGGGAGATAAGAATGGGGTGGCTTTGTCTTGTGTTTGATTACTATTATAGTGCTTCTATCAGTGTTGCAAGGCTTTTTACTGTTCACGGATAGATTTAAGTGTTAATTCAGCGGTAGGACGGTCGTCCGTTTAAACACCTGCTTTTAATTAAACTGCAGGGACTGAAAATGAATCGAAATGTTGTGTTGTTTTTTATTTGTTTTGTATTTTAATTGTTAAGAATAATTAAGGAGCATTAGAGTTAAGAAATAATAAGGAGTGGAGGCTTTAGCTCAGGAGTGGGATGGAACAAGCTAAAACAAAATGAAACATAAAATACCCGATTTCTAGGGTTGCGTTTGTTCGAAAGAGTTACCGCGGCTCTGGAACGCAAAGGGCATTACGAGGAAGATGAATGAGTTTTAGTCAGCAAAAGTCTGACAGCCCTTCCACTTCGCCCAGAGCCGAAGAAGTCATTTGATAATTTCCCACCCTTAAAAAGGCAAAAGTAAGTTCATGTATTCGTATCACTCGATATACTATTTTTTCTCTTTATAGGTACTATGTATGTGTGTAAAAATAGGTAAGTATATACTTTTGTTGGTATCTACTATAATAATCAGAATACCAGCCTTTTATTGATCCACTGCAAGGCAAAGGCCTTGTCCTATACAGAGAAGGCGAGTATTGGCGATTTCAGACTTAGGTCAATCAATTATAAGTCCAGGTTTCTTTAAAATTGTTTTCTTATACTGATGTCAGTAATGTTCAAGATAAAATTAGACTATTATACTTTACCTTGATATTTTTATTTTCAGATTCTTATTTATACCTTTCTCTTACACGAGATTTCTCAAAGAAAGATCGAGATAGTACCTATTTTGTTATTCCCGCAACGAATTACAGAAAATACGTCTGAAACCAATTCGGCTATAAACTGAAAAACACAATTTATACCGAAACGCACCCAACGAAATGTAAATACGACGAATCGTAACCGAATTGGTCAAAGGGTAAACGGGAAATCACTGTCTATTTGCCGAATACGACGTTTGTGACAAGTTCGGACATACATCCACAATTTTCAGGCTTCGTTCATTTGAAAAACATTCTAAACTTTACGACTGTGTAATAAAGGTTATTTTGGCGTCGAAAACTATTTTTCTAAACGCAATCCCCTACGTAGGTATTTGAACACAATATAAACTGTAATAAAATAAACCGTCCGCAATAATTTTTATTGTAAGAAGGGCCCTCGAATTATCATTTAGATGGGGTGGTTCGCAATATGGCGCAAATTTTGGTGCCGACGTTGTGTTGAGCAAAAAATAGATCGGCCTAACAGCCGCTGCGACAATTGAGTTACTGCAAGGGATGATCTTGTGAAGCGGGCTTTTTTCGGGGATTTTTGTAATTGCACCTATTTTATTGGCTAGGGTCTTTTGTTTATGGTTGAGCGGTGTTGTGTTGTGGTAAAGACTTTTTGGTGTGTAACTTGGGTAGGTATTTTGCCTGTCTGTGTTTTTTCGTGTTATTTGGTTTAAGATCGGGTTTAAGTATTCTTAGTATCTACAGGTATCAAAGCAAATTAAGATCTTATAAGGTCTTTTTCATGCCATTGTTTTGTTAATCTATACTAATATTATAAACTTTAGAATGTGTTAATCTCAGGAACTTTTTGTTTGACTTGAATAAATCTTTTTGCCTTTTATAGCCCATTTATCGAGGAAGGCTATGAGCTATATTACATCATGCTACGACCAATGGGAGCAAGTGGAGCAGTATTAAAAAACGTAACTTAACGAGTGTGAAAATACGAGGCATAGATTTACTGCACAGTTTCTCTTATTTTACCTTATTAGACATTGACTGTCAACATTTTGAACGTTTTTAACTACAAGACTTAGCACAAGACAACACTTAGCTACAAGACTTTTGCAGCCTTCAGGCTGCAATAAATTCGTAACCAGTTAATCTTAATCTATCAGCTGATCGAATATTAAAGTATTCATAACAAACCTACACAGTTAATACAAATATTAAATTTTAATCTAAACGTCGTCGCCAACACGTATTAATGACTTACTCCCCACAAACATGTTATTCCCCTGAAACACATTAGTCTGAGCACGTTAGGGATTCGAATGTGACCACACACATAAGCGGTAGCGATTTCAGACTTGATTGGGCAGCATTTTTACAACGGGATTAATCTTTTGACTGAATTTCGGTCACGAAGGCCTATATTAATAGAGAACTTATATTAACCAAGTAAGCAAGAGATATGATAGTGCACAAACATGTGCACAAATTGAGGGTGTCCTTCGCCTCAGTCACGTCCGAAGAGGAAAAGATCAGGCGCAGGATAAACGGCTTCAAGTGCACACCTGGTATTTCGAAACACTCGAGCTGACTAACTGTCTCGCTTGAGCTGAGACTGAGAAACTCGGAAAAACCCTATAACACTTTGCTCAACATGGAAACCGAAACCCAAGACACCACACTCAGCAGTCACGCTTAATATTATGATGGACTAGCTTCTGCTGGCGACTTTGTCCGCGTCAAAGTTAATATACCTATTATCCTACAGGGTCGGCACATTTTTTTCAGGATAAAAAGTAGCCTATGTGCATATTCCAGGCAGTAATCTATCTGTTCCAAATCTCATCCAGATCCCTTCAGCCATTTAAGCGTGAAAGAGTAACAAACATCCATTCATCCTAGCATACTTTCGCATTTATAATATTAGTAGGATGCCAATATAATTCAAGATAATAAGAAGCTGTACAGTCCTGGTAGCTCAATAGTCATCGACCGTAGTAGAATATCATTATAAGCTTCAGAGCGCGTATACAGAAAGTTGGCAACGTCGCAAACAGCTGTCAAATATTTCCCTGTTTTGATTAATTTGTCAATATTACTGTATGAAAATAAGAAATATGGCTAACTAATGCGTGACTAGAATATTAATCATGAATTGCAATTAAAACACTGAATTTGTTTGTTGTAACCGTTTTAGGTGCAAAAAAGGCATTTGTAAAGTTTCCAAATACTTTTTTTACATCTAAAACTAAATACCTATTCGGTGTTATGATATTAATTATTGCATTTCATAATCAATATTCTAGTGCGTTAGTTAGCCATATTTCTTATTTTCATACAGTAATATTGACAAATTAATCAAAACAGGGAAATATTTGACAGCTGTTTGCGACGTTGCCATCTTTCTGTATACGTGCTCTTCAGACAAAATACTACAAATCGCTGTAAGTGCCCACCATGTCCTCACGCCGTAATGACACTGCGAAGCGGTGGCGTGGGCCGGGGGCCGCCAAATGGAAACAGAATCAGCGCTGATAAATGATTTCGGTACAAATGTTATTTTGATCTTTTGCGATACCCACAGATTTGTTTCGGGGGCGTGTGCTATTACAATTCGTTTGGTGTTTCCACATTTTGATTGGGTTTTGTTTTGGTTGGTAGGTATAACTTCTTAGTTTAGTAGCCAAATATAAACTAAATTAGCTTTTGCCTCTGGTTCGTCCCCTTATTTTTTTCTTACAGATCCCAATTTTTTTTCACGATAAAATAAAGTCTAAAGGGCTGAGGGATTACGTAGTTTCTTATTAGAGAAACAATTTTCAGAATCGGGCTAGTAATTTTGGAGATCAGCGCGATCAAACAAAAAACAAAACCTTTTCAGCTATCTATATGTATAATAATTTAAACTAAATTTTGTATGTTATAAAGAAAGTTAGCTGAAGGCATATAGTTTTGAAAGCTAAGGTTCTATTAATAATATGCCTACTACTTCTACGCCCGCGACTTCGTCCGCGTAGCTTTCTTCACCCGATCAAGTTACGTCTTTGGTTACTGCTCAGCTCCCGTGGGTCGCAACGTGACGTTATATAGCCTATGTTACTCAGGAATAATGTAGCTATCTAGTGGTGAAAACATGGATAAAATCGGTCCAGCAGTTTCGGAGCCTATTTCGTTCAAACATGCAAATAAACAAAAATCTTTCTTCTTTATAATATTAGGGTAGGTATAGATTTTTAATGAATTAATAGAGTTCGTAAGGAATATAAAAAAAAAATAGCTGAAAATCTTAAAGTAGAATGTATTGCCTTAAAATATAGTATTCAGCTTACATTAAGCTAATTAAAGCAAGCTTAGTTCGCAATCAAATAAATTAAATTAGCTAGTCTAACATAATTTATCAACGAATTATGGAGTCTTGATGGCTCATCACTTCTGTATGGACTTTGGGTCTTTACCCTGAAACAATAAAGTTACAATTTGCTTAACCGAACTGAGTTGTTGCAAAGTTAAATTAAAGATGGATTCGTTATTTCACCTTTTATTGGAGTGGTTAGGTTAACTGAACCATTGGTCTCGTGGTCGCAAGCACCACTGTTGAGCGAGGGGTCCTGGGTTTGATTCCCAGGTCAGGCAAAAAGTGTTATTGGGTTTTTCCATTATGAATTCTCAGTAGCAGCCCGGAGTTTTGTGGTGTGACACCCCCGTGCCTCGGAAAGCACGTAAAGCCGTTGGTCCTGCGCCTGATCTCTCTCCGGTCGTGTCGGTTTGCTGTCACATCGGACTATGAGAGTTAGGGAAGAGCACCTGTGTTTGCGCACACACTTGTGCACTATAAAATCTTCTACGTAGGTACGTGGCTAGTCTGCATTAAGATTAGCCGCCGTGGCCGGAATCGGTCTGGAGAGTTACATTTTTTTTAAGGCTAGATAAGTTTGGATAGTTTATATTTACCCATTTATATCCGATCCAGGCTAGCGTCGCGTTGTCCATACGAGGTCCCAGCAATGGGTTCAGCTGCAATACATAGGTAGTCGTCCAACTGAAATGTTGCAGACACACAATATGAAACTTTAATGATAATAATGCCAATACATAGTGTATACATGAATAATTGTCGGTTGGTGTTTCATTTCATTGTAAATCCATGGAAGGGGACTTTGACTTTGCATATAAATGATTATAACTTACAATAACCAGCAGCAGAACGCAGATAGCATTATAGAGCATCTAGTTATGCTGAAAGCAAAATAAAGAAATAAACCAAGGATTTCTAAGGAGGAAGGCCACCAAACGACATCGATCGAGATCGATGGTTGGATGTCGTCGTCCTGAAAATGATAATACGAATTTTTCATTTTATGTTCTAAATAAAATTTCTTAGATACCAATCTGAAGGTACCTATATCCTTTCAAAGAAAAAAAAAAGATTTAATCCAGATCAATTAAACATGAATGAGAAACAAACATCCATTCTTTCATCCATCTATCCATCCTCACAAAGTTTCGCATTTATTATATTTGTAGGATTATGTCTCCTGTATACTTTTTTAGTCTCAATTAATATTTGCCGTTTTGACCTAAATTTAGTTGCTAAGATAGCAGTAACTAGGTATTGTATTAAGGAAAGTGTTATTCCATGTAAAATATTCCAAGGGTAGGCCCTGCGCCCCTGTCTTTGAATTTGGAGAAACTTCAACTTCTTTCTTACTCCGCGAGTGAAAATTATGTTTTTTTCTAATTCTTCAGATGTTTTTTCCTAATAATTTCGTTGCATGGGATCCAAGACAGTTGAATCGTTTCTCCGAGACTCCTTCATTGCCTCGGTTACTGTTGGTTCTGGCTTTCAGGAGTTGTAATGATTAGGAATAATGCGCAAAGGTCTTACCCCGCATTAGGTCCACGCGGCACAAACAAGGGTCCAAAGATAAACACAATACCGACAACAGCAGTGACTATATAAACAGGCAATAACTGACTCGTTCTATCTTCTTCTGGAGGAGGTTTCTCTGATGTTTCAGACATGTTGGTCTAACTGTTTTAAACCTTGTAGGTACTGATATAAAGGCTCTTTTAGTTTCAAGCATTTGGTGCCGGAATGCTGCATCACCGGAGAGGTGCGGCCGTGCGGGCCTCCCACGGTATACCGGATGGTAGATTTACTCCATACAGTAGGTGCGAGGAGCCGGTACCGGTACGATAGCAAGACGGTAAGGCGTGAAACACACAGCGGGGCGGGCCAGGCCGGTCAATTTAACCGCGAACGATAGTGCAAAGAGAATCCTATGCTACAAACGCACATGAGGGCGAAAAGACCACCCCGCCGCGCAAAGTTCGGCGGGCACTGGCGGCGCGGCATACCTGTGAGGTATATTCTCGGTGAGGGCAGCCGCAAGCATCGACGGTCAGACGCAGTTTTTATTGCTTCGCGGTCAAAAAGACTGTCCCGCCCCATCGTCTGCAAAGCGCCTTAACGTCACGCAGTGTCCTGCGTGAGCAACGAATATGACGCGACGCGATGCGACACGACACAATGCAATGCGACGTGATACTACACGTGACAAATGTCCTACTTGATTTTGATCATTACTTCTCGAATCATGGAAAAGTACTTTACAATTTTTCTTGTAGTCCGTGGTGTCGCGTCTCGCCGCAGACTGCCATATAGGCTTTTTTTTTTTTTTTAAGACGGTAAATCATCAAATAACTTCCCCCGCCCCGGGCGGGGCGGGAGGGAGTGTCAGGCTTTTACTGACTAAAACCCGTCTATGTTCCTTTCATGTGCCCTTTGCGTTCCGGGGGCGCGGTAACTCTTTCGAACAACCCGCAGCCGTGCCATATAGGCTGTAAGCAGGGTATGCCATTGAGTTGACCGTGTTCGCCGCGTTCGCAGGACACCGCGTCACAAGTCGTCGTCAACTGTATGAAAAACAATCATCCGTGGTCGTACGCAACCCGCACTGCTCCGATGGTACAGCAGTTCGGCACTAAACGCTTAAATTGTGGACAACCAGCCCAACTGAGAACTTTTAGAAAGATTTATTGTATTTCAACTGCAACTCTTCATTAATAGCTTTTATTGAGGATAGCACCACTTTGCAAATAACACACGAAATTATTCAATAACATTAATTATAATGAAAACTCTGAATTCAGAGATAAATAATGTCAGAAGATGTTTGACAGGACATAATATTTTATTGCAAAGCAAAGCAAGCAAAGAGGTGATGGCTATTGAGTACGGATATAATAAAGTCCGTTTCAGAAGGACAATCAAGCTTTGTCTTCTGTTTACTAGAATCTAGTTTTGATTTTGATTTTGTATCGGGGTACAAGGTGTTATTGAATTAACCCATCATCTGTTTAGCCTTTTCCCAGTTGGGGTTGGCGTCCAGTCTAACCGGATGCAGCAGAATGCCAGCGTTTTACATGTACCGACTGCCTATCTATCCTCCGCAACCCAGTCACTTGGCAACACGATACCAATGATGGATTGACTGAAAACGCAAAAATAGGTCATTGTACTCATGAATTATGAACAACTTTTACTGTGGACCATCCCTGAATATTTTTTGAGCTACGTAAACATAGGTGTAGGTACGGGTCCGTTTTTTTAACAAGTCGAGCTATTTAGGTGAGACATTGCATTTTTGTGTCTTATACGGTAACTCGCTTGCGAAGCATTTAACAGTACTCCTTATTAAGATTTCGATAGGCGGCGGCCTTAGCATGCCGGATTGCATGCCATACCTATACTGCCCCAATAACAAGGCAACGGCCCCGTTACTTTCTATTTTCTTTCCTTTACACCATATTGCGCTTCGATTAGCTCAACACGTCCTCTTCATCTGGGCTTGCCTGTATCATCATCATATCAGGCGATCGACGTCCACTGCTGGATATAGGCCTCCCCTAAAAATAGCCACAATGACCGGTCCTGAGCTGCCCGCATCTAGCGATTTTCTGTGACCAGTAGAATTCAGTATGTCGCTTGATATTTAGAGGTCCCATATGTTTAACAAAAATAACTATCTTCCCTTCTTTCTTTTTCTTCTTCTTTTGTTTTTCTATCTTAACTGCCTCGTTGGCGTGGTGGTCCTAAGCGCGACTGCTATGTTAGAGGTCTTAGGTTCGACTCCCAGGTTGAACAAAAAGTGTTATTGAGTTTTTCTATGAAATTCTCAGTAGCAGCTCGGAGTTTGGATTTGTGCCTGGTAATGGCAATAGGCTCGCCCCCAATTACATGGGCACTAAAAAAAAATACCGGCTTACTATGGGTGTACATTGATACACCTCTGCCTAACCCCTCGGGAAATACAGGCGTGATGGTATATAAAACTATCTTCATTATATTACGTCGATATAGAGTCAAGTCAGAAACATCTTATAGTACGTTAAGTAACGTCACGGCGCGGCGGTACCCGAGGCCGGATCGGAATCGGCGCTATCGGCCGATCGCAGATAGCACGAGAGCGGCGTATGCGCGAGCGCACCTATAATGACTCAATTATCCGCTTAGCGGGGGCGTGGCTCCGTACAGTATGTCTTCATTACAACGGAGCGGCGAACAAGGGAGGAGGTGGATTTTTGTGGGAAATTTTTAATTAATTATTATAATGAGATGAAGATGTTTTTATGTTAGCTCAATTAAATAATAGTACGTCAGTACCTACGAAGGGTCAAGCAGAAGTGTTTAAGGTACACTCACATTTTGCCAGTTATCTTAATTTCTCATTAAGTTCAGGTTTGTATTTGGTGGCTATGACAGTGGCAAGCAGTTTACTACGTGTTTCTATTACCATTTATATGCAGTTTTGAATTGTCAAGAAGTCAGAAAGTTGAAGTTGTTTGTTCTAAACAGTAGATTCCATGAAAATAAAGAACAAGAAATTACATGAACACTCTTAAATCTCATCTTTAAATAGGAACCTTTTCCGTTTAGGTAAGGGTCTACGTCAATGCAATAGGCAATGGGGAGAGAGGGAATAAAAAAAATATGTGGTGTATTTCTGCTACTTTACTTATAGCATCGCTCTGGTTTTGTTTCACTGTTGTGATGTTAATTCTTGTGTATGTCAATAAATAAATAACATCACGAACTCCCGTATGCCTGCCCGCACCGTGTTCCACGGAATTGAAAGCCTACTCCACACAAGCCGAGCATAAGGAAGAGTCGTGTGCGCAGAGCACATCATAGAACCTTATCTATTGGTAAGGGGAAATATAGCAAAGAATTTATTGGTAATATCGATGCGCGCACTGATGGCCATTTATGGTGCTTTTCCCCGTTCTTCAGACCCTATCGCATCATCTCACCAGTTGACCTAAAGGGTCATGAATTGATTTTTAAGTTTCTATTTTATGTGGAGCCTTGTACAGTTATCTATGAGATTTAAGGCTGATTGAACTAATGTCTTGTTTGAACTTGTTTGAAAGAGGTTTTATGTACATACTTACTTAAGTTGTTTTATTTATGTGGTTGTTGTGCCTATCAGATGACTGTGTTGGTATTGTTTTTGATAACAAATCGTCTTTGTAATACTACGTCATGCATTTATTATTCTTGATGTCTGCGTTTAAAATATTATTTTAATAAGCTCTTTTAGTTATTTAGCGACTGCTTCAACGCTACTGTGGCCTTAGGGACAATTTAATATTAACGATCACAATCTAATTGTAGACTCAATCTGTCGAAAATGCCTCTAGTATATCTACGTACATTTTTTACATTGATTGTAGTATTCATACTTCATTTTCTTGATTAAAATAGGTAATTAATATTGAAAATCAATGGCACATAATAATAACACATAGCATTTATCAAGTTAACTTAAGTACATAATGACTACGTATATTAAAATGGGCTCAAGTCCTTTGAATACAAAATTCTCATTTCATATTAATTTCCATTTTATCGGAAATCTTCACGGTCAGAGGACGACGACGGCGACGCCTTTGCCTCCAGATATTATAGGATGACGTTTTGACAGCTGTCAGTTTGACGGAGCGGGTCAAGTGACGTCGCTTGCTTCAATTTCCGGAGGGTGTGACGATGTTGCATGATTTGAATTTAATTTTGGAATGGCTCCGTCATCCGTCGTTAAAGTAGGTAGTAGCAAACTAATATTTTAACCATAGTTGTGAGGCTAATATTTCTTAGAAAGTATGCCTTTATTTATTCAAGTAATAATGTAAATAGTAATTAGCTCATAGATATAACGCATACAATGGAAACCACGAGTTAAATATGCAGTATCACTGCCTTGTAAACTTGACAAAAATAAACAAAACAAAAGTCACCAGAACATTTCCTTGAATACAAAATTCTATGCAGTAACGTATGCAACGAGAGTTGTCATACATACCGTAGCTGCAGCGACCCGGAACATAGCATGTGACTTCGCAGCCAAAATAAATCACGTGTGATTTATTTTTATTCGGTTGGCAACACTGAGCGGCGCATACATTCCTGCCCTGCAATGCTGTAACCATTCTTTATTTAAATTATTTTCGCGGGTATTTGGCCAGGACGTACCTAGCGCCGGATTTTTTATCAGTATTAACTCGGCTGACCGTTTATGAACGGAATTTATTTAAATTGTTTTATTTATTCGCGTTTGTATTGGATTTTTGTTGTTGCGTCAAACTTATGTAATCTGATAAACGTTATATTTTTATGAAGCTGTTGGATGAAATTTTAATGCAGTGGTTAAAATATGGAAGAGTTGCATCGTCCACTCTAAAGTCTATAATTAAATAAAAATAAGAGCATTTTTCGGACTCGTACTTATGAACCCATTTTTTTTGTAGCACATTTTACTTAAAATACCAATTATTTAAAGTCAGTAAGGAATATGCAATATTTGCTAAGACTACTCGACTGCTAGATCGTAACAAGCTACCCAGGGGACAATCTTTAACAACACAACAAAACCAACACAATCCAATATATTCTCAACACAGATGACAACATACCTACATACCTACTTCTTCACCAACCACAACGGTCGCCAAAAAAAGCAACTAGCTACCACAAATCCAGCCCAACACTATTAACTTCACAAAAGAGGACATTAAAGTAGCAAACAAATGACGGACAAGCAGATATTAAGCAACGTTGTAACGCTCTGTAGCACAATAGTAACACAATGGAACACACTGGCCACAAATCATCACGCGGACAGGGAACACGTCTTATTTAGGATTTCACGGGTGAACACAGCTTGTGGAGATAGCACTGTAAGGCTGGCTTGCGACCTGAGCTGTGCGGTGCGGTGAGCGAGGAGAAAAACAACCAGTAGGGTTGATTTCGTGTAGTTTCCAGAGTTCTATGCAATGTAGCAAAACATTTTATATGCGGAAATGTATCCAGCAGGTCTATTCTCAGTTAGGGTTGAGAATTTGCTCGAGAAAGTCACCGCGGCCATGTAATGCAAAGGGCATTAGGAAAACACGGTTGGGTTTTAGTCAGTTATAGTCTGTCACTCCCTTGCTCCGCCCAGTGCGAAAGAAGTCATTTGATGCTCTTCCATCCACAAAAAAGCTGGTTTCTTCTGTGAAAATCTCCCTCACTGAATATTGAATGTGCATAAGATAAGCTGTCAACCTACCCAATGCTAAGAATAGAAAGCTCACCTTTAGCTCACTAACTTCACTTAAAAGATCACCGAGAGAGTTCTTTTACAGAATAGCACTGCGGACCAGTGTCTGGTCTCTAACCCGCTTCGCTATAACATCGCATAGCTTTGCGCTGCTGCCTAGCTCATGTCCGCTTATGCTACCCATTCTTATGGAAAGATAGCCTACTATACGTTTGGTAGGTAGTTTGCCGATAGCTTTCCTGGAGAAAGTTTTGGAGGCTATGTAACATTCAAAATGAATGAGCCTCGATTTAGATTTCCTACGTTTTTTATATTTAAACAGATAATCTTATCTTTTTGTGTTCGACATGCAATTTCTTTCTTTCTTTCTCTATGATTACTTAGTTTTGAATAAGTTATTTATTATGTCACCTCATTACAGAGATGTCAATATGATATAATTTCGAAGACGTCAATGTCATTCGCCCGCGGTCTGTGTTGCAAGTTTAGAAATATATAAAAGTTTTGTAAGAAAAATATAATACCTAAGTTCATTACTCCGAAGGCAATAACTGAATCATATGTTTCCCCGACATTAGATTAAAATTAACTCCGCGTTCGACTGACCTATAATCGACCTAAAAAACGGTCGGACTTCTATGTTAATTGCGTCGAAAGCGTTAATATTCAATAAACATGTTATCAGTGGCGGTTACTTGAAAAAAGACAACTTCAATTATTTATTAGAGTGTGAACTGATAACCTTCGTATCTGAGGCAGCGGCGACACAAAGACATAAGGTTACTGGTTCCGATGATGTAGGGTACATCGGGAGCGACGGAACTTTGAGCGGAGTGCTTGATCTATAATGGCATGATGCTAATTAAAAGGTTTTATGTTTACTTCTATTTACTTATGTTTTTATGATTGAGTAGTTTATGCCGGCGACTTCGTCTGCGTCAAAGTTGCGTTGTGTTTTAAATTTTTATTTGATTTTTCTCATTTCTGTTCTAAGTACTGTGTCTTTAATTATTGTGTGTAATATGTTTCAACCTCCGTTGTAATAAATGTAAAATAAATCTGAAAAAATTAAACCTGAATCCCAGCACGCATGTTGATTTGATTAACCATAACCGCGTGTTTAATTTTCCTTTATAATTATGTTTTTGAGAGGGTATAGAGGAATCTCCAACCTTGCGCACCGAGCTTTCTGTCGTGAGCTCCATCTTGGACCCTTTTTGTCATCAAGTGCAATCAGAGACAATGTACATCACCAATTGACTTTGAGGAAATTCGAAGCGAAATTTCTTAATTCTCTATGTAACATAACATACCCCTCACGGCTGTATTCTCCGAAAGGTTTAGCAGAGGTGTACTAATGTACACCCACAGTGCACCGGCATTGATTCGGTAGGTTCTTTTGGTAATTAAAATTATGAGCAAAACGTATAGGTGTTTTACGTAGATGGTGTATTAAAAACACCTGCAGTGTGAGTATAGTTTTTGGAAATACTTAGTACCGTTGATTGTGCCATTTTACAATGACGGGAGAGTAGCGTTGGTGTCGACATTCAGAAAGGAAGCCGGTGTTAATCGAGTGGCATGGAGTCGTCATCACAGCCCCACACCTACTATCCAGAAAGTAGAGCCGAATAAAGCCGAAGATTGCCGAGCTACTTAAAAGAATAAACAACTCCACAATCCCGCAATCTATTTAAAGCGTGTGAGTAACACTGTCACTGCTAAGGCAGCAAATTAATACAAGACTTTTATCATCGGACCCCTGACCCTGGCTTGTTGTTCTCAGTGGAACAAGACGTTATCGACACTGTCGCCAGTTGCCTAATTATTATATTGAATTAACTCAACTATATTGTTATTGATTTCTTCAGTAATTAGGGCTGTGCTATGGTGTTTATCATGGGACCCCAATGGTCTCGTTAAGCATACGACTGCTGAGCGTGGAGTCCTGGGATCGATTCTCCGTCAAGCAAAGTGTTATTGGGATTTTCCACTAGGTATGCTGTAGCAGCCCGGAGTTTGGAAGCTGGTGGTGTGACATCCCCGTGTCTTGGAAAGCACGTAAAGTCGTTGGCTGGTTTGATAATCGTGACGGGTAGTCAGAAGCCCGAAAGTCTGATAACTAGTCTTACCGGGGGTCATAGTGTTGCTCAGTCACTGGGGTATGGAGGTCAGAGAGGCAGTCGCTTTATGTTAAATTCTAGTGATCAGCTGCAAACGATCAGACTGGATACTAACCCCATCAAGGTTGTAAAAAGGCTACAGAGATGTAGCCTCTACTGGATGTGGGTGGTGCAGGCCAGGTCGTTGCAGCGACTCTTGAGATCTTAGTGTGACTAGTAGTGAACGTTCAAGGACGAAAAGGATTTTTTTTTTTGTTCCTACTGTGTCTTTTTTGTATGGGACAACTATTCCCGGTCTGCCACAGTATTCCCAAACATTACAACTCCTACAAGTCAGAATCAACAGTGGCAAACACCAGAAAAGCGCCAAGGCAATGAAGCGCGACGAGTCCCTAAGAAGTGTCCAATCCAACAGTCTTGGATTACGCATCAGAAAAGAACAGCGGAGGAGTAAGAAAAGATATAATTTCCACATCCCTTCAAACAAGCTGGAAACACACTGCTGTGCCTCTCAATAACCGTGTTTTCTTCTTAAATAATGAGTAATGATTGTTGTGACGTGGTTTTATAATGCCTTTCTTTACTGAGGTAGTCATTCCGGTTATCGAAAAGCAGGTAGTACCTACCTACTTACCAAATAATAAAATGAAATATAAGAAAACCGGCCAAGTGCGATTTGGTCTCGTGCACGAAGGGTTCCTTACCATTTTCTATAAAAACGGCAAAATAATCATTTCTTTTTTATGGGAGCCCCCTTTTTTTAAATTTTGATTTTATTCCGGTTTTTAGTATTTGTTGTTATAGCGGCAACCGAAATACAAAATGTGAAAATTTCAATTGTCTAACTATCACGGTTCATGAGATACAGCCTGGTGACAGACGGTCAGACAGACAGACGGACAGCGAAGTCTTAGTAATAGGGTCCCGTTTTACCTTTTTGGGTACGGAACCCTAAAAAAGTAGCTGCCGAATAAGCTACCGAAGTATGTTTATTGTCGAATCGAATTAATGTCACATCCCTAATTGTTATAATTTATCGACATTGCGATATTTATTTGTCATTGTCGGGGACTCTGGGTGTTTATAAAAAGTATTTTTAAAGAAAAACAAATAAATTAAGTAAAAATATGTCGTTTAAAAAAATATCGGATTGTAACACTTTTTTGTAGTATGACTCATTTTTTGGAATATTAATATTATTTTTACAGGTTTTGTGGCCACGTTCATGTCAAGGTGTGTTGAAATACGTTATAAATCCTGAACTTAAAATAAATCCTGTTTCCAGGATTTGTCTGAAATTTTTGTAGTCAGCTTTTGGACTATAGTTTTAATTCTTTAAATTAAAATGTTCCTCATTATAGTATTGAAATAAAAAAATAAGTTTAGTATTTTTTACAATAATAAACATCTTTATAAACAACACATAATTCGTAAGATTTGCCCATACAGACAATCAAACTCTTCAGCTTCATTATATTAATATTAACATAACGAACTATCCACGCCTGAAAGAGTTAGGCAGCGGTGTACCAATGTTCACCCACAATTTGCCGGTATGTATAAGTTCCATGTAATAGAGGGCGAGCCTATGACCATTAACAGAGCACAAATCCTAACACCGAGCTGCTACTAAGAATTTCGTAGAAATAACACTGCTCGACCTGGGAAGCGAACCCAAGACCTCTAGCGTAGAAGTCACGCTTAAGATCACTAGGCTAACGAAGCAGTTAATAAATATAAGCAGTTTAATAAACAACAACGCATTAAATACCAATTTAAACTTTTAATACAACAACTCTCAAGGCCAACAATGCTCTAAGAACAGAAGCATAGGTACATATTTATGAAAAATAACAAGTATACATTAGAAGAGAAGCAATAGAGCTATAGTTCGGCACAACGGTGTACAATAATTCAGGAAATTGCCGAAATGTACCGGCGGAATGGCCCATAAAGATGATGTATGGCCAAGAAATATACCAATAGTTTTATCGTATTATGGCACCGTTTCTACTTTATTCGTAACACAACTAAATCATATAAACTGCTATAGGTTTGTTGCTTTCTTACGTGTTTTTGACAAACTATCGCTGTGAATGTCCAATTTGTTACAATTTTTCCAGATTTGGTTTTAGTGATTTGTTTAGGAGTTTTACGATGTGTTATTACGTCTATTAGGGTACTATAATGATATTGATAGGACAGAGTAAACCATAGACTACCTAGACTCAACACACCATAGACTTAAATATTAGGAACTTAGGTACCTCCTTGTTTCATACAAGGAGTAGACTGAACTAAAGATACTAACTAGTTTTTTGAAGACAACATCAAGGTACTACAAAAGACCTTATATTAAGAAGAAAATCACAAAAAATAACAAATGTAAAAAAAGAAATGCATTCAATACAATACGTATAACTTAAAACCATATTCTACCCTAACAGGTATGTAATTTAATATCTATTATAATTAAAATATTCTTTAGGTATTGGAAGGTGATCGAGGTGGGCAGACGACCTGATTAAGACCGCAGGAAGGCGCTGGATGCCAGCCGCTGCCAACCGGTCCTTTTGGAAACTTATGTGAGAGGCCTATTTCCAGCACTGGACGGCGGCTGATATGATGATGATGACTAACATGATAATTAACAACAATTATAAATAAAAAAAATGATGACTTGACTAATCTTAACCCTTGTAGGTATGACACCCAAAAGTCTCAACGTCCCGATCCACCATCACTCATCCATCTGCAGCAAACAAAAGAACGTTCCATACACACATAACAATTTAATTTCCATGTTTACACGCCAACATGTACACACACGCACGTTCCGCATGCATCATGGGTAACAAGCGTGTTCACTGGGGACACATAACTTAAAGCGAACGCGCCGGATCAAAAAGCCCGCGGGCCGGTGTACATGCTGTTCGATTTATACCAACGTTGGGCTGGGGAATCAGCGGGCTATTGGGCAGTTGAAGATGTAGCCGCAGTTTTAATAATAGAACTTGGTAATGGTAATCCTACTAACATTATAAATGCGAAAGTTTGTGAGGATGTTTGTTACTCTTTCACTCTTAAAGGGCTGAACGGATCTGGATGAAATTTGGCACTGAGATAGATTCTAGTTTGGAAGAACACATAGGATCCTTTTTATCCTGGAAAAATGCACAGTAAATAGACGAAGTCATGGGAGGAAGCTAATAATAGCATATATGCCGACATTCGTGGCAAGCTATTCTATTAGTAGTAGAGCTCTTTGTGAAAGAGCTGTCTGGGGAAGTACTACCACCATACCTATTTCTGCCGCAAAGCAGCAATGCTGTGTGCTGGTGTAATTAAGGCGGCACATGAGATATTTCAAGTTTGTCTCTGGGATGAACGAAAGATTGCAAGGGATCGCAAGGGTATTCCAGATGTCTATAGGCAGCGGTGATTAATCGGCTTGTTTGCCATCCAAAGATACAAAAAAATGCTTCCGTCGCCAAGGCGAGTATAGGTTTTGCAGGCGTGTGGAAAAGGAACACCGGATAGGTTTTTAGTCTGTAAGATTCTGACAGACCCTTCCACTCCGCTCTACAGCAGTGGACGTCTACGAAGATTTTCAACGCCGGAACAACAAAAAAAAGGCGTTGTGTATTTAAGATGATTATAACGCTATTTGTAGAAGTCTAGTTGGTAGAAAATTCTTGATCATTAACTTGTTAAGTTTGATTCCGCTTTTCTGTCAATATCTAGATTTAATTTAAAGTTGTTATTAAGAGTCTTTATGCCAAATCATATGGACGATTTTCCTAAGAAGATTCTCAGGAGATTTGACGTCGGTTTTCAAAGCAAATCAAAGCGCCATCCTTATTACCGACGCTCAATAGGATCTCAAAATTAAAATAAGGAAACTGTTTCAGTCCTTAAAGAACATGAAAATGTCCGAACATAAAATAGGAAAATGACACCTTTCAGAGCGATATTATGTTAAAAGGATTCTCTGCGGTGGGGCGTCAGAAACAGCGGCTCACACTTAAGACAGTTGAGAATTGTATAAGGCACAAGTCATTAACCCTTCGGCGACTTATTAAGTTGTAACTTTAGAGTTTTGTCGTAAAATACCCGCCTTTGTAGGACACGGGCAAGTTAGCGCTAGTTACTTGTGCCGCAAGTATTGACTGTCGAATTAATGGTGTCGTTAACATTGAAATGGAGAGAGTAGGATGTACTCAAGTAAGTTTGCAATTATTACGTGACCCGTTGTTACTCGCGGCTAGATGCTAATATTATTTCTAGTTTTTGGGGTAATAAATGTTCTGAAAAGTCACTTAAAATTAAATTATACGATACAATAAGAATAGTACAATACGGAGGTTATATTAGATAGATAGCTAATAAGAGATGTATGGTAGAAGAAATATTGTACTGACCGCTATAAATTAGAATAAGGGCAGAAGATTTTTCCTTTGGCTCTGTGTTTTCCCTAATATTACTTTATTAAACTAGCATTTCAATTTGAAAATTATGGATGGAATAATTTTGAACACTTACTCGACAATTATATGGGGAGGGAAGGGACATCGTGGCGAACAATTTTGAAAAGGTTTCAATAGATACAACATGTTTCTAGAACACGCAGTGTTCATATTTTTGGCAGGTTATTACAAAAAACAGCTATTTTATACGTATAGACTGTGTAGATGTAGCGCTTTTATATAAAATTATTTTTTCATCAATTTTATCAAAAAATAATTAACTTCTTAATTTATTAAAACTAGTAACTAAAAAGAAGTACAAAGCCAGACTTAATGCCCTAGGCCAGGGATGGCGAACCTTGCCATTTTTTATAGAAAAATAATAATGTGACTATGACGTGCCATCAAAGAAGGCTTAGAAACTTGGCTTAGTCATTGAATGGAGAAAAATAAAACTAGATGCTACTAACTCTTTGTTAGCTACTAGTTTGTACAAGAATCGTATTATTTACTATTTTATTTTAATTTTAATAAAAGGTTAGTGTGATTTCTGCTGTTGTAAATTGTTTTCGATCAAATACATATACAGTTGTCATATATTGGCGTGCCCGAATTATTTTGTCGCGTGCCACTACTGGCACGCGTGCCATTGGTTCGCCATCCCTGCCCTAGGCATTCTCTACCAGTCAACCAAAGATGGTGAAGAGATAACATGCCAGGTGCAAATTATTGTTCAAGAGTAATTAAATTGAAATGTACACAAGTATAAAGTAATTAAAATATTCCATACTTTTCCAAGAATACTGTCTTTTATTAACACGTTTTATGTACTAATAAATCCATAGTAAAAGTTTCTGTTGGTGAAAGGAACATTGCGTATGTTTCTTTAAAATAAGTATATAAAAATGTAAATATACCATCACGCCAGTATTCCCCGAAAGGGTTAGGCAGAGGTGTACCAATGTACCAATGTAATAGGGGCGAGCCTATTGCCATTAACCGGGCACAACCCGGGTTAAATCTAAACTCCGAGCTGCTACTGAGAATTTCATAGAAAAACCCAATAACACTTTTTGCTCGACATGGGAATCGAACCCAGGACCTCAAGCATAGCAGTCGTGCCTAGGACCACTAGGCTAACGAGGCAGTTTATGTATACATTATGGGTATGTATGTATGAAGCAGGTATGTTTCTTTCACCCCGTATAATCATTGATCACAAAGTAAGAAGGAATCATTTAGCGATGGTGCCGATTCCCTTGTTCACAAACTAACCTAAATTTAAGTTATGTTCATCTTTCTCTTTCAATTTCGTAAAGAAAAGGACTGAAGATGTCATATTCGTTTAGTCCCGTCAAATTAGACAGCGCCTGAAGAAAATTGGCGTGTTTCTAGTCGCCACGTTTTTAATCGCGTCTAAATTATCTATGGAGTGTCTAAATTTGACAGAACTTAACTAAAATTTTATCTTCTGTCCTTTTCTTAATGAAATGGAAAGAGAAAGATGAACATAACTTAAATTTAGTTAAGTTTGTGAACAAGAGAATCAGCACCGATGCCTCTTATTGCCAACACAAACGAAAATCTTAAACAAACTAATACTTAATGCCTCAAGTAATTGCGTTTATAGTAGATAGCATTATCATTAGGAACGGATGCAGCGGTCCGAATGGATCTGTGTTCTGATAACCTCTTGCGAGATGTCGAATACGAAATTATGATAACTTGGCAGTAACCAACAGCTCCTTTGACACGACTGCGCCTGCGCATCTTGGTGTTATGAAGGAGTGCACCAAGAAATATAAAGTGGAGTTTGGTTGCACTTTCATTTAGTTATTTATTACGGAGATTGCGAAAATCAGTTAACAGTCAATTGATTCTTATTTTTTTTTCTTATTTACTTGTGGATTTGTTTATTTATTAGGCTTGTCAAATGCTATAAACTATACAACCAATTGTATAGTTTATAGCATTAGTGTTCAGCAAACCTAGGTAATAACATAAGAAGACTTTATCAATAGAGTAGATCTACGAAAACGAGAAATGTAGTCTAGTTATATTTTTCTCAAGAAGTTGTAAAAGTGTTTTTTCCTTGGTCAGTATCGCGCCAAATTACCCTGCAAGTAATTTGAAATCAAATTACTTGCAGGGATACTAGCAATTTTTAAAGAACTATGAATACAATATGTTTTGTATATTATGCTGTCGATAAGAAAGTTCTTCAGCAGCTAGAGATGCTAAGGGCTACTTAATCTTATCTAATGGTAAAAAGAGGTAAAAAGACAGTACGGCTTTTTCCTTATAATGAACTAGAAAACGGTCATAGGTCTCAATAAATTCCTGGCTCACTCTCACACAAAATCATCCCGACAAATTTAATTGGACAATAAAACAGCGCTGGTAATGATTTGTGCATCGAATCGATAGCACTGTGTTAATTATTATTCATGTTCATTGAATCACAGCTGTGCGTTATCAGGGGTCCATTCACAGCGACCTAAATAATGTGCGATCGCGAAAACAATCTGCTCAGATTAGATGCTACGTGATGAATGGGATTCTGCATTTGTTGCATATTATTATGTTGGAATGACCTGTTGATTAGGTGTCGAAAATAGAATAATTATGCATGTCAAAGTATGTTTGTTTATTGCGCTTAATCATAAGCAACTATATTAATATACATGCCCTCACTATGATACCACAGTCATAGTCACACTAATATTATAAACGTCTAAGTTTGTGAGTGTGTATGTTTGTCTCTTCGTCACGCTCAAACGGCTGAACGATGAAATTTGGCGCTGAAATTCATTGTAATATGGAACAACACATAGGGTACTTTTTATCCCGGAAAAATGTACGGTTCCTGTCCCGTGGGATAATATATCAACTTTGACGCAGACGAAGTCGCGGGTAGAAGCTATAGTTTATAATATTAGTATAATTACTTATGTTGTTCATCACGCTTACACGTTGGACGCGTACGCATGAGTACAGCTTTTGGCGTCTGAATGGATGCGATACAAACCTGTCGTTTTCTATAGATAAAAGCTAAATTGAGCTGAATAAGTGTTGTTAGTCCCTAATCCGCGACTTTGCGAGGAAAAAAAAAAGGTAAAAGGAAGGATCATTTAATGTTATGTTTGAAAGTTAGTAAAAAATTTTCAATGCGAAAACTTGAGACCCGTAGCGCAGAAGCTAAATGCAATCCGCTGTCCAAACTGCATAAGTACTTTTGCAAATTATCTGTTTTAATTGATTCAGGCAACACAATATTCGCACTAATTATGAAGGTAACTCACGCAAATACATAGTAGTTAGGTACTTTAGATTTTAAAGCGAAACCAACAAAAAACATAATTAGTAAATAAAAATACGTTAAAAAACCAGTATTATTTTCATTAACCGCTGCTGGAAGTGTTAAATAATGAAATAATAACATTCTACAAGGCAGTTAACAACACGATGCCCTTTATGAGAAAAAAGTCTTAAAAACGATTAATACAGGCCGAAATATTACTTCATTGCGTTCTCGATATAATGGAATATAACTCGAATAAATGTAAAGGGACGATTTTTTGAGTTCCGTACTGAAAGGTGCCAATGGGACCCTTATTACTTAGCCTTCGCTGTCTGGCCGTATGTTCGTCCGTCTATCTGTCAGCGGGCTGTATCTCATGAACTGTAATTATTGATTCATTTATGCTGACACAGCTTTGACACGTTAATTTAACAGATTAAAAGTACAAAAATAGTGCAAAAACAAAAACGAGAAAATAAGAAAAAACTAGAAATTATACCTACTTATACACACAAAATAAAACTATAAAAGTAATAGAGAGTTGAAATTTTCACGGAGTGTGTATTACTATGTCCGCTGTAACAACAAATAATAAAAATCCAAGATGGCAAATGTCTTAATGGCAGACATGAAAATAAAAAAAAAGTATGTACCTACATAGAGTTATATTTTGAAGGATGATACGGAACCTTTCGTGTGCGAGTTCAATCCGTACTTAGCCGCTTTTTAATTTATCGAACAACATTAATTTGTTATTAACAAAAAAGAGAGAGCATATCGAAAACCCTACACAAAAGAAAGGGATAGAATAAACACGTTGAAAAATTATCAGAAACAACTGAAAACGATCAAGGAGTCAAAACATTTGTAATGGAAAGAGATGGAGATATGTAATAACTTGTTGTTGGAAAGGGATGGGTATAGTAAAAGATGGGTGAAAAATTTGCATGCTATCTTTTATAGATCGTGTTGTTAATTGAGAGGAGTGTGAATGTTTTGCGTACACGCGTTAATTAACGATTGATTAATGATTACCTGCTACTGTCCGTTTTATTATTAAGACTAGTTATACCCCGCGGTTACACCTGCGTTTGGTTACATCTTTGGTTACTGCTCCGCTCCCATGGGGCATGCTGTGATGTTAGGGCCAAAGCACACACGTTACTTTTAGCATCGGCGATCTGCGATTTTGCGACTGTATCGATGCTGCGTCGCGTTTCGGCGACTCTCTGCGTTCCATCATAGTATTCAAGGCCCATGTTTTAGAGATTTGATTGATACTACCAATACTAAATCGCAATATCGCGACTTCCTTCGTCGCGATATGCAGATCGCCGATGCTAAAAGCAACGTGTATGCTTAGGTCCTTAGGTAGCCTTTACAATGAATCTATCATATAAAATAATTAGACTAGAATTTACAGAAATTAGTGCGCTTCAACAAACAAACCAAACTCTTCAGCTTTATTATATTAATATAGATAAAATCTTACAAAATATCGATCAAAGAGTGAAAAATAAATTAAGAATATAGGCAATAACAATGCTATTAAAGTCCCTGCATTAGTTATTGTCTAGACTTAATTCTGTTATATTTCTTTTTCTTTTACTTATTTCTGTAAAATAACGCGTTTTAAATGTCACCGCAGTTCAATTAATCATTGTAATACCAACATACTGGAACCAATTAATATTTCGATGTTTTCATTATTGCTTTTTCTCTTTCTGGTAGTTATTCATTTCATTACTGTATATGGGAATCCACAGAAATTGGTTTGTTTGTCGCAAAAATCATGTTTTTTCTTTTGCAAAGAAAATTACATTGCTTTTCATTGGAGTTGCTGACTATGTATAATTTTGTATCACCACTGCCATTCACCACACTGTGGCGTGCAAGTGAAGAGGCCTATGTCCAGCAGTGGACTGTTGTAGGCTGATAATGAACTGTTCTGTAGATATAATTACGTATAATTCGGTATATTATTTCTTCTTCTTCTTAGCTTATCGATAGCAAATATAATGTACACTCATTCAATGTATTCAAGACTCAGTTTTTTTTTTTTTTTTTTTATAGTTTATTTCCAATAACAAAAATTACAGATATGTGGTTTTACAATATACAGTTAGCTGAATATCTAACAGCAAAAATACCTTTCTCAAAAACTGAATGTATTGAATAGGTGTACCGTGAACATTATCTAATGCAGTGACGAACCTATTATTAATATTAGCATAAGGTCCTCTGTTCTCATGTAAGTGACTTTGTGTCTTTTTTGAGAATAAATATCTTTAAACCTAAATATAAATATCTCCATATAGGTACGAGTATTATAAAACAAAGTCGATTCCCGCCTTGTGTCTATCTGTACGCTTAAATATTTTAAGCTTCGCAACGGATTTTAATGCGGTTTACAACAATAGATAGACTGATTCAAGAGGTAGATTTAGGTATATGAATAGAACATCACTCTACGACCTACGGGAGCTGGAGCAGTAACCAAAGATGCAACTGAACGTAGGGTATTATAGCTAATGAAATAATATAATTTTATACCATTTTTTTGTTTGTCCCTGTAATCGGTATATTAAACAGCCTAATTAAAATTTCCTTGAGGAACAGGTACTTATACCTACTTGTATCTAGCTATGTCAACAAACCTTCTAAGTTCTATGCATTGTTCAGTATAGAAATTTGCTACCAAAATAAGGGTGGAATAAAATACAATAGATCCAGAATATAACATTTCTACAATAATAAACATCACATAAATCATTCAAACAAATTTAATTAAAAACTCTTATCAATACAACGATCCGTCGATAGTCAAAACTTCCGATGCACCAATACTGTCGACCTCGAAACTCTACCACAACAAAACCAACCTTAACCGAAACACAACAGGGCTTAATTTCCCGTGTACCCTGCATTGCACTATCGGGTCCTATATATGAGGCTTGCAGCTTCCGCTCCAATGACTTCGGACCCTTTGCAATATGTTTAACTAATAGTAGATTGATAAACGAACGGTTTGTTTTGATCAGTTATCGTACTTACTTACATTTCATTTTGTTTATTGGTTGCAGAATGATTGCTTCTAGATTTGTTGAAGGCATGATGTTATCTCGGAATTTAATTTTGTTAGAATATTTTCGATGAATGAATTTGGTTTATGAATGAAATAAAATGGGCAGTTAAAATATGTATTATTTTTCTGATACCTACTTAAATAATAGTACCAGTTTATTGTTGCCCCACAGCAGGTCAAAGAACTCGTTTCTCCTTTATTGAATTAAACAGAATAAAAAAATAAAGTTTTTTTTCCAATCTTACTGTTAGTTTCAAAGAATAAACAAACACACAAACAAACGAAAATGTCTTCCTCTTTATTGTATTAGTATAGATTATTATGACATTTTGTAATTTATGCCTCGAGTTAGCCAAAAAACTCAGGGCCTTAAGTTTTTTGTTCAGGGCAAGTGGGCCAACATTGATTAATTGAGAGCATTTTAATTTGCTCTCCACGTATTGGTTTTTATCCCCCTATTTCTTACAGATCCCCAACTTATTTCACCTGCTCTGGAATGACAGCGGTATGTCAGCATTCATTGTAACAGAACGCCTCATTTGATACGGACCAGAAATAAGTTCTGAATCAATTTGTAGAATTGGGAGAAGACATAGTTTTATTGTGATGGTAGTGTTACCATCAGTTTGTGTTAAAAGTAGATAAATCTAAGAAAATAATCATAATTATGTTTCCTGAGTGTCTTGGTGGCCCAGTGGTTGCACATGCATGAAACCGGGTAAAAGCCTATGTGACTTTTTTAATTTATAATTATGTACTTTGTAAGTCTATCTTGGACATCACTGACAACGGTGAAAGAAGACATCGCAATGAATTCTTGACTTTTAATTAATATACTTTAGTCTGAAATCAATTCGCTTTACTTCTTAGTATGAGAAGAGGTCTTTGCTCTGCAATGGGGCAATAATTATTATTTCTGAAAAAATATTACAGCAGGTTAAACAACAGGCTTCTTTGTAAAAGTCCGTGCAATTTTACATCAATATTATTTTCTTTATTTACTGTTGTTGATAAAAATGTTGTACAATTTAAAACAACGATTTGTAAAATAACTGTTACATATGTTAGAAAAAAGATGTCCAGAACGTGATGTGAATAAATAAATTTAAATATTAAATAAATAAATACGATCTAATATTAATAATCTTGTTCCCAAGCTGTCACGTTCAAAATAACCGAACCTAGTTAAGCACAACACAGCAATCAAGACACAAATTAATGTCCCAATTTATAAATCAGCCTATTAATCATCAAAATCCTACGCAGGTGTGAAGTTTATAATATAAGGCCGTGTATACATGGTGTTCCTACAATCAAGGACGCTGGCTACCCCATGCTGCGCGCAGGATCAATCGCGACGGGGCATCGACTCTTGCGCACATTAATTAATAGTTTTCAACACAACAACCCGACACCGCCGCGCTAAATACATGGAATTGATATACCCCTCGGGGAGTCTGTAACTGCCTTAATTGTACACCAATGATTATATATTTTTTTACATTAATTTGTTTTTTTTTTTGTGATTGTCATTTTTTAATGATGAGGTCTTGTTGTTTGACTTTGGTTTGAGAATTTGGTGCAGAAAAATCACAGTACAGGTACTAATGTGATTTGTTAGGTTAAATGTGGCACATACGTAGTAGATCTTAATAACTCTTAAAGAACCACTTAACATAAATAATTAGTGAAGGTATATTTTCAGTTGGCCTATTCTGTAAAAATATCCCTTGGTGAATTTAGAATGAAGTGAGTTGTTATCCTACCTAATTCTAGAGATTGATAGCTCATTTTAATCTCCCTCGGCCTAATATAACTGAGCTATTTTTAGAATAGCACTGCAGGTTGTAAAACCACGTACATAGGCAATCAAGAACACTTGTTAAAAAAAATATTCCTACTATGTTGTCCACAACTCAATAGTACCCACGATCAAGTAGCAAAATCGTGAGCATTCATTGCTAGCGATGCACCTGACCCCTCAATAAGAAAATTCTATCAGCCATTTCTTCAAATCGAAGGAATGTGCGTGACCAATCGGACGATGCTTCCATCGGCATCGATACAAGAAAAAATCGACGGAAATGATCGAACCACGACAAATGCGAATGCCCCTCGAAATTGAATAAGTCGATACGATATCACCAAAGTTAGAATTGAAAGACGATTGACTGAAAAAAACTACGATCGATTCACTGATTCGGTTGGCTGTGGAAAATTTTAGAGTAGGACCACCGTTTATCGATAGTCGATAAAATTCATGCTGTTGAGTTTATTATAAATAAACAATCAAACACTGTTTTATTTGTTTACATAGATAGAAGTTTAATTTGAATATGAGCGAAACTATTTTAATCAAAGGTGAAAGAAATACCGGTGTTTAACTGCTATCTACTAATTACATTATAACCAACTTTGTGTGGGATGTGTTTTCCTAATTCGTGCCATAATGTTAAGATTTAACCAGCTGTTATTATGCAAGGGGAACCGGAGAGGAGTAGCTCTACTCATCGATATCGATTAATATAGTCGATTCATCGATCCACAGGTCTCGGCTCTGTTGAGAATGACATTTGGAAACGGTAGCCACAGTCGCAGCGGGGGGCGGTACCTCGTTCGCCATCTTTATTTTTATTATTTTTTTAGCCCTTGTTTATCCAGTCCGGGGCGTCGCGGCTCACTGGCCGGAGCAATCAATAAAATGCTGTGACCGTAAAACCACGCCGGAATTAAATACAACGCTTCGGCCATTGTAAGCAGGTAACACCCGTCACGCCACCGCGCACCACTGATGTAATTAAAAAAATTGAAATAAAAACATCTACAATTAACTGGAAGCTCCGAATAGGTGCAGTCACCTTAATTTACGCTCGATAATTTGTTTGATTATCACGAATGAATGACTTTCAGTCAAAAGCGAGGGGATGAGGTTCTGTAAATACGCTTAATCCGCAAAAGAACAATCCTATTCGGCTTATTTCAAGTCGTTCCCGGGGGACGATGCTCAAAAAACGCCTAATAGAGAATTATAACAAACACCGGCCGCCGGTGGCAATTTCACACTTTATTAATGCAAGTATTACGGCTAATTCCATCGGTTGACACGTGCCGAATTTGCTGTTCCCATAAAACCTCGGCCTCCCCTCGAAACAACGAAAAGAACAACAAACCATTCAACTTTCTGTCTTGTGTTTATAACTGTAGATATGATGTTCGAATGTGAACAAATAAGCAAAAAAAAACCATCTCTCCAGGACCAAATATGCATTTTAATTCAAAGTATTAAAGAACAAAGTGCCCTGCAGATTAACATAGTACACTTTTGTGCAAAACCGATTTCGGTTCCCTCCAATTTTTTGACAGTTCGGCGATGGCGATTCATAGATAAAGTTGCGCGCACAGATTCCGCGGACCATAGATCACAGAGTAATGCGGTCACGCTCTATGGTATTAAGTGTCAGTTATCGTCTCCACGGGGCTTAGTGTGCACGAGTATAATACATTTTTATGTTTGTACGCTCCCCTTGTTGTAATAACAACATGAAGTGAGGTTTACTCGGATTGAATACGGCATTATAATGAAATGATTCATATTTAAGTGAGTCCTCCCCTTCGTCTGTTGTAATTTGATGGTGTCGGGGTTCGGAAGCAATGTTTCTTATTAAAGTGGTGTTATGCTGTCGTTTTTATTGTGTTGTATGGGTCCTTTTTGCTGTTTTGTTTAATACATTTTGTAATGATTTACACTTCATTTTGTTTTATACCACACCTGACTCTTTCAAGACGTGTGTGTACATACCGTAACATTTTTTGTGCCATGTCTATCATAAATTCTCAACACACATTTTTTTACAAATGTAATAAATTAATAAGTTATAAAAAGAGCACAACTTGATTGATTTGTTTCTTTTATGTCTTATTAGCTCGTTATGTGAATACTAGCATCTGCCCGCCACTTCGTGTACATAAACTTCAATATTAAACCAAAGACCTAAATTGTCTCACAAAAACCTGAAAATTAGGTAAAACTTATCATTTGTCTGCCAAATTTCAACAAATTCAGTTCAGTCGTTTAAGCGTGAAAGACAAACAATCCCAAATCCCCACAAACTCTCACACTTATAAGAGCAGTAGGATTCCTTCAGAATCAACAGTAACTCGAAGCCGCACATTGGTTGTGTAAGTTTCCCAGACTGCACATAATCCGGGATGATCCGATGGCGAAGATAACGCGATAACCGTCCGGTAATAGTCCAAATATCTCCGTAATGTGTATGTAATGGGACGGCGCGTGGCAGTCGCGTGTTGTTTGCGTCGAGGGACCAACCAGGCTTAGCACTTTCCTCGGCGACTGTACAGACAGTTCCCTTTTAATTACTGATTGATCCGAGAGATACGTTTGTTGGTATCAGATTGTCGTAAATTAGACAAAAGGATTAGCGGCACAGCTTGCATAATGGTGTAAAATAACTATTATTGGTAGTGATTTGTTGTAGAAGTTTGGATTACGCGATGAGTTGTTAGTTTCTTGTGGCCCTAATGTTGACATGCGTTTGGGTTGTACTAATAAACTTCTGGTCTGGTTTAAACTTATGCAATTCCGCAGACTTTTTGGTACCTTAAATTACCGTAATTTTCAGTTTTTCCGTTTGACTGAAATATAAAACTGAAATGTATGTTTTGTACTAAAATTATAATAAAAAGTTTAAAAAACTTAAACCCAACCACGTCTAGTTGGGATTTTTTAGGGTAGGATATTTTAGCATGTTTTTAATATCCTAATTTAGGTGAGGCGCGCGGTACTCGTAACCGGTGTGTGTGTATGACCAGATGTATGAATGTGTACGAGGCGAAAGGAGTATGTAAGGATCGTAGCAGGTGGCGTTCCGTGATTTCTGCCTACCCCCATGGAAAAAAGGCGTGAGTTTATATATGTATGTATGTAATTAAGCCCTATCGTTTGATATCAAATACGACACAGTTAATATTGAGATTTAGATAGCGCGATGTTGGCCTTAGTCTGAAATTAGTGAAAAATGCTGAAATATTTGACAGGTAGTTCAACAGTACGGGAACAGATAAACATACAAACATACTGTTTCAACGTTACGTTTCTTAATACAGATACACAAATTGACTACTACAAATAAGAAAAATCACTACAGCTCCTAAACATGTACGCTTTTCAATCAAATTGAATCTTTAAAATCCACCTATTCATGATGACTGTGTATGTAAAGCCAAACATACACATATGTAGAGGCATGTGTACATAGCACTACAGTAAATCAAAGTGTTAGTGGCTCACAGGATCGCGCTGTATCAAACGGAGACAGATTGGGCGCGAAGTTGATAGTCCATGACTAGACGAAATAGTTGGACGGTGTATGTGACAGTGTAGCACTATCCTTGCTTAAGTTTTCGTTTCAAGCAGGCCATTTGAGCCAGTGTTGTGGAATTTGGCAGAAAGAGTTACCGCGGATTTGGAACGCAAAGGGCTTTAGGAGGAACACGGATGGGTTTTGGTCAGTAAGAGTCTGACACTCAAACCCGTTTCACCCAGAGTGGAAGAAGTCATTTGATGATTTACCATCCTTAAAAAAAGGCCCATTGATTCCTCAAAGCGGCAATCATTGGTGAAATGTCTCATGCGCTGGCGCGCATTAGCAATAAATCCATCGTCACTCTTCAAACATGAATGATATCCAATATGAATAATGTAATCTAAATTTGTAATATTTTTGTTTTCTAAAGAGTGGTCATGGAGTTTAATGCATGTTCTCCTCCATATACAAACCTACTGTTTGGAACGAGTAACTAGCTTCAAATTTCTGCCTGACTGACTCTTTGACAATCCAAAAGAGCCTGTGATAGTTCAATTGAAATAAATGGTTCGATTTTGAATTTGAATATAACGGCATTAATTAACTTAGCTGCAGTATTTCTCAAGCAAGGTCTATCATGAAAAGTCTTGACCACTAGATACCGATATCTCATAAGCTGACAAAGAAAAATAAGTTCTAAATGTACCTACTTAAAGAGAATTGTTAACTTCAGCATGAGGCCACCCTAAATATCGATACAGACGGATCGGCTTACTAAAACGCAAGCGTTGTGGCCGGGACGTGTGTTCAATACAATTTTATGAGCGGCGTGTGAGCTGAGACTTGCTCGATTTGCGCCAGGTTTCGTGTTATCCTAATGTAGCTTTACATAGTAAGCGGATTTAGTGATTTTATTGTTAGTTTTAGTTAGTATTGGCTGTTAGGTAAAAAAATAAAAATAAAACCATCTTATTATTATCCCATTGACAAAGAGAAGATACGAGCATTAATCGCCACTCTTGCTCAAATTGGGTTTAAGTAAATGTTCCAAACAAATGTTACATGGGTCTGTTTTTAACTAATTAACATAAACTGACTTGTTAGCATAGTGGTCCTAAGCGACTGCAATGCTAGAGGTCTTGGGCTCGAAACTAAGATCGAGCCAAGTGATATTGGGTTTTTCTATGAAATTCTCTAATGGCAATAGACTAGACATATAACATACCGTACACCTCTGCCTAACCCTTCGGGGAATACAGGCGTGATGGTATGTAGGTGTATTGTAATAGTGCTGTTTATAACTAATTTACATAAACTACTCCTTACGTAAACACACCTTCTTACCTTACACAACTTGTACACCCCATCTACAAACAATATTCATTATGCATTCTATAAAAAATAATAGGTGCATTTGTGTGGGTGCAATAAAAATGAACAAAATGGCTGATATAATATCGGGGTGCCCGGGGCGATGAAAAATAAATAAAATGCGTTGCGAGAGGGAAAATGAAAAGCCACTTAGTTCCGGCACGCCCTCTAGTGGGATTTAGTAACAAACTAACAACGCCTGGGAGATTTTGCTTGTGGAAACCGTGTATGAGAATGTATGAGAGGTATAGTGTAGAAAAGTCATGTTTAAAAAGTTTTATTGATACCTTTGTAAAGATGGGCAAAGTTACTGATTAGTTTATATTTTTCAGTTTCCATTTTTTTATGAATTAACAGAAACGGGAGTTTGTTTCTGTTAATTTATAAGAACACACTCACAGAGTTATGAGTGTGTAGGTATATTTGTAACGCAAGGAAAATCCTGAGAGAGGGAAATCAAATTAGGTACTTTAGGTTAATAATATAGTTAAAGTAGTACTTAAATTTTATTCTTCTACACCATTATTATTAATCCGAAGAGTTTGTTTTTTTGTTTGAACACGCTAATCTGAGGAAATAAGGTCCGATTTGAAAAAATCTTTTGCGTCATGACAGCCTTTTTATTGAGCAAGATTATAGGCTATATCACATCCCGCTATGACTTACGGAAGCGGAACAGTAATCATGACGTAACTTAACGCGTGTAAAACCACCTACATTGTTTCTAAGATTACACATACCCTTACAGGTATCACACACGACCATAACACACACAGAAATATACAACGCATTTTTTCAGTCGACCCACACATTTTTTCGTGTACATTGTTTTTCCTCGTAGATAAAATTTACGACGACCACCAACTAATGACGTCGGGCGCTGTGAATCGGCCATGGCGGCCATTTCTCATCATTTCGCGCGCTTTCCCGGCAATATATTATTTTTTTACACTTCTACTTCGTCGCTGCTCTTCTAAGGCTGCAGACTCATGATCTGAATACAAATTGAACACGTAACCGCTATGTATGTACTCCTGTTAAGGGTTGAAAGGATTTTTGCTCTAGATTTAGATGGAATTGGAGATTTACTTACTTCCTGATAAATAGAGATGAATGTATAGTTGTTGGTGTTGTTGTTGTGCCCCGTTGGTCTCGTGGTCGCAAGTGCGACTGCTGTGCAAGGGGTCCCAGGTTCGATTCCCGGGTCGAGCAAAAAGTGTTATTGGGTTTTTCTATAAAATTCTCAGTAGCAGCTTGGAGTTTGGATTTGTGCCCAGTTAATGGCAATAGGCTCGCCCCCTATTACATGGGGCCTAAATATACCGGCGAACTATGGGCGTACATTGGTACACCTCTGCCTAACCCTTCGGGGAATACAGGCGTGATAGTATGTGTGTGTATGTGTGTATAGTTGTTAGTATTAAAAAGCAGAGAAATTGTCTTTAAATTACCAACTGTCTTATTACTAATAAGTGGGACTAACTTCTTATATATGGTTATTTATACTTAGCCATAGGTATGGCTAAGTATAAATAACCATATACAAGAAGTTAGTCCCACTTATTAGTGTTATCTACACTAATATTATAAAGAGGAAGGAATTGCGTGTTTGTATGTAACGAATAAACTGAAAAACTATTAGACCGATTTAAACATTATATTACCGTTAGAAAGCTCCATTAAGACTGAGTAACATAGGCTATATAACATCACGCTACGACGAGAACGGAGCAGTAACCAAAGACGTAACTTAGTTCTATTCGAAATTCGTATTCTCTGCGAAAATTAGGCATATCAATAATTTCTCCAATAAAAGAACCCATTTGTAAAGATGCAATAACAGATTTAATAATGTAACATTTATAATTTGAAGAGAACAATAACGATTGTCACCATAACCCTTGACTTGCGACGCTTGGGTCCAACCGGCCCACCCCACCGCAAGGGGCCGAGTATTTTGCCAGATGTGACTATTACAACAAAAGTCGGTTTCGATTGCGACTGAATGCGAACAGATAATCTTTTAAACGGTACACTATTGAAATTTCGTTCAACGACCCCCATTTATTTGCATTCCATCGACGGTTTATTTAGGTTTTCTAAAACAAACACTGGTACAATCCAGCAATGGATTAGAATTGATATTTTTATATTAGAGATGGGCCAAATGCAGTCGAAAAGAGATAACTGATAAGAATAATTGAAACATGTGTCACGGTGTAGTAACAGACAGAGCCATTGTTTATGGTTCTTTTAGCGGTTACCGAAATGCGTTATCTAAATCTTTATTTAGCGTAATAAAAGCTGTTAACTCGACACCTGTCACTCATGCTATTCGGGTATTTGGTTATCGAAATGTAGGCTTACGGTGTTGCGTCAGTTTTATTTGGATTATCGTAACAATAAATTATACTAAGCAACGGTTTAATGTAGTCTACTAAGGTATTCATCTTTGTTTTTACTAACAAACAAAATAGCTGTAGAATGTACCTACGGATTTTAAGTAGTTTAATTTAATGTATCAAGTTTGTCAGCGCGTTAATTGTTTTTACTAGAATTCCTAAAGGCTCATTGCCATAATTAAAAACATTCAAAATCTAGTCGCAATCTCATCTCAGCTACAATCGATATCAAAAGTGTAGTTAAATTAGATTTAAAGTAACATTAGTAAATTTTTAAAACATTTGCATTACGTTTCAAAAAGTTACTTGAATCGCAACTTTTGAAGTTACTCTCTAGATCTCGAACCTTCATCTTCTTCTTTTTGTGCACTAAATTCAACCTTTCGGTCTAAAATGCACGACCGAAAGGTTGAAATTAGTGTAACAAACAAGTTATATAATACCTGATGCATATCTATTCTAGCAAATAAAGGTATTATTCATTCATTCATTGTGTTAGAATAAGTATACTATATACACTGTATATATTTAACTCCATTCTAAATTCAACCTAAATATATTTTTCATCTGAAAAACATATTTATATTCTATAATAATTTATCATCAGCTCATAAAATCCTTTGTATTTACTGTAAATGAATAATAAAATGTTCTAGTTATATTCTCATTTCTTTTGAATCTTTTATTTTACAACACGAAGCGTCTTTAACGTTTAGGGTTACGAGGCAACGTCACAATGATGTGACGATAAACACTGATGGATGGATCGTAAAAATATATTGGGCGATTGTGAGTTCATTTCCTAAATTAAGTTCCGCTTCTAAGCGTGTTTTTATATTATAAAAACGTATATTTTAATAATGTTGTACGTATATAAAGATGTGCTTTCACAGTGTTATTAAATCTGTGTTTCTTTGTTTTTGGTTATGTTTGATAATTTATGTGGGAGAATTAATAAACCAATTTTTTTTTTGTATTATACGAGTCATAAAATAAAAATTACGGAATAAAAACACCGTAATAAAAACCTAGTTATTAAAAATCTTAAGTCATGAACATATCGGCGGAGAACAGAAGATGAATTCTATCAATTAAAAACGTTTACTTTTAAAATGTAGTCGTAATTCCATCTCTGCAACATTTTTTTTGTTAGCCTATACTGGTCTCGTGTCAAAAAATGTAGATACTAATAATAATGCAATTTTTCGAAAAAAATGGTACAACCTACCCCCTCTCTTCCCCTGACTCGGAAAAGAAACTACATCAATCTTCTCTCAAAATAAATTAATCCCCATAAAAGTCTCCACCATCATTGAAATCAGTACTTGGCAGATATAATCACAGTGCGGTGATAACCGGCTGGTCTCGCGAGAGGCGCTCCCAAACGTACCATAACGTGTAACGACCGCATCTGTCGGACTCGGGACCATTCGGACCCATCGGCATGCGCAGGGTTAGATGTTTCGAATCTGTTTGAATATTAAATGTTTGTTCTGTCTTTTAATAATTAAGTGAACTGCCTTGTTAGCCTCGTGATCGCAAGCGCGACTTATGAGCGTGGGGTCCTGGGTTCGATTCCCAGGTCGGTAAAAACTGTTATTGAGGTTTTCCATTAGGAAATTCTCAGTAGCAGCCCGGAGTTTGAAAGTTGGTTGTGTGACACACCCTTGACTCTGAAAGCACGTAAAGCCGTTGGTCCCGGTTGTCATTTGTACCTAGATCTTTGACAGTCAAAGACATATCTGACAAACAGTCTTACCAAAAGATTTCGTGTTGCCCACTGGGTTGTGGAGGTCAGATAGGCAGTCGCGCCATGTAAAACACTGAAATTCAGCTGCATCTGGTTACACTTCAAGCCGAACGCAACCTAGTTGGGAAAAGGCTAGGTAGATATATAAAGTTATTATTGCTTTAAGTTGTTGATTTATATTCGTGGTTACTTTATAATCGATATTAAGCTATAATCCTTGACATAAACTTTAAGAGGAACGATCAGTTTGTTAATAGGGTGATTCAGGTGCTGCGATGACGGTCTCGCTGGCAGCCTGCCACTAACTAGGTACCAGCTATGACACTTGCCTACGCCAAAACCTTACAAGGCTGGCTTTTAGCTCTAAATAGCAGAGTAGCATGTTCTACGTATGAATCTAACCAGTATATGATAATGATGTTACATTATCATATACTGGTTAGATTCATACGTAGACCATGATGCTGTAGGACAATAAAACCATCGTCGAAAATGTATTACATTAATTTGCATTAACTGCCTCGTCGGCCTAGTGGTCTTAACCGCAACTGCTACGCTAGAGGTCTTGGGTTCGGTTTCCAGGTCGAGCAAAAAGTGTTATTGGGTTTTTCTATGAATTTTTTTGGAGTTAGGATTTGTGCCCGGTTAATAGCAATAGGCTCGCTCCCTATTACATGGGATCGAAAAACATACCGGCGAACTGTGGGTGTACATTGGTACTCCTCAGCCTAACCCTTCGGGGAATACCTAAAGGCGTGATGGTATGTATTAATTTGTCGTAAGTAAAATATTTTTGACTTATGAGACTGTAGCTTGATTTATACTAAGTGTGCTAATAATGCACTAAGGCTCTTACAGTTAGTTGCAAACACGAGTTTTCATTTTCATACATATACATACTCGTAGAATGGACCCGTGTAAGTGTTCTACCAGCTTTTGTTTGTGACTTAATTATACAAGAAAATATAGGCTATAGGACTCAGGGACAATGTAATTTCCCATAAGCAAAATAATTTTCAAAAATGGACCAGTAGTTTCGGAGACCACCGCGATTAAACAAACAAACAAAACATCTCTAAGTATAGATTTCTTACATAGAAAACTTCAAAGATACAAAAGACAATACTTGTCCCTAAATCGTCCCATGATCCCACAGTCCCATAATACCATACCAAAACGTCCCAGACCGTTTATATGTAGTGAACCTTAAGTAAAGTTTTGACTACAAACAGTTATTGCGGACATTTCAGGATGTTTCAGGGCGTTGTAACATAGCGCTAATATAATTGTCGACGTTTTAAAGGCGATGCAAATAATTCGGTGGGGGACTGTTTAGACATGGGTGGTTTTAGTGGTAGGTTGTGTATACGGTTATATAGTCAATTAAAATCATCATCATCTGCCTAGCCTTTTCCCAACTATGTTGGGGTCGGCTTCCAGTCGAACCGGATGCAGCTGAATATCTGTATTTTACATGGAGCGACTGCCTATCAGACCTCCACAACCCAGTAATGGGTAATACGATACTCTTGGTAAGACTGGTTGTTCGACTTTCTGGCTTCTGACTAACAGTAACGACTGTCAAAGATCTACAAATGACAGCCGGGACCAACGGCTTTACGTGCTTTCCGAGGCACAGAGGAAACTCGCTATGGTAAATGGTCACCAATCCACAGACTAACCTCGGCAAGCGTGGCTTAACCCCGAAGATCGGTCTATGCGGCTGTAATTATTTAGCCACGAGCTCCTCAATGTCAATTAAAATAATATATCTTTTACAGTTGTAATGGGGAAAAAAGTCTAGATTTTAAAGTGTATTTCAAGTTTTCGGAAGGCGTAGTTTAGCAGTAATTTATATACTATACTATACATATATTAAGAAGGAACTAGGTACATCAGTACAGCTTAATAATTTCGTTTTTAAGTCAAAAGATAATTTGCTCTAAAGGATCACACACACAAGCGGATTAGCGCATTCAGTTCGACATTATAACACAACCAAACCGAATAGGCCGAGCTGCTTTAGAGCATGTGGGTGGTGGTTACCTTATGTAGTGCAATCTACAGCTCGTAGTCACTGCATTCATTATTACATACATACAGGCTGTTTGGCAGAATGTTGAACATACAAAAATGGTGGATAAGAAGCAGATGACCCCACCGGTCATCTGCTTCTTATTCAGCCCTAATTTATTTGGCCCTGGATATTTTTTATTTGCTTTCTTCTAGTTTTACCTCTTTCTTAACTTTAAAATTGATTTATTATTTAAAAAAAACTCTCTATTTTATCATTCTACAGTCAATTCCGAGTATCTACAAAATACCCAAGAACCACATTACACTAGACTTCTATATTTCTAAGCTTCTTCTGAAATCCCAGCAAATTTTTCCCAGTAACACTTATGCAAACTTTCGGCAGTACTTATTATCGTGGCGTAACAGGGCGTTAATATAATTGGTGGCGTTTTAAAGTCGACACAAATAATTAGGTGGGGGGTGCGACTTCCACTCTAGTTACCGACCGGCTTTCGAGCGGCTGTATTCTGGAAGACGAATTGGTTTCGAAGGAGTGATGAGACTGTAGCTTGATTTACATTTATTGAGTGTGCTAATAATTTACATACGAGTAAAACTCAGAGTTAGTTATTTATAAAAGTTTACGTTACAAATTGCCATATATAATTTGACCCGTGTCAGCAAATTACTCGGAGTTAAAAGATTACTCTGGCTGGTATTTGGCCAAAAACATAAAGACCAAAAGCCCAATCCTTCAAAAACAAATTAAATCTAGTCGTAATCTCCTCTCAGCGACAATCAATATAAAAAAAAAAGTTACATTAGAGACATTTATGACAGACTGAGATTAAAATTAGAATGAGACCGTTTCTTACAGTAAATAGAATTGGTCCCCTAGTTTTTATCAAATGTGGTGTTTACAAAGCTTTATCTTTTTTGATAGTGTCCACCTGAAACGATTCTCAGGTAAGTCCTTCGTATCCTAGGTGGCCGGTATGAACAATCTAGAAGATATTTAAATACCTAGCTACAGTTTGGTCACTAAAGAACTAATTCACCGACAACATAACATCACCAAAACACCACCTCAAAAAGGTTCTAATAAACCATTACCAGACCATAATTACCAATTAACTCCAATAAACATCTATCGAAAATCAACATCCAAAAACCCGATCTGAACATCAGAATACATCGTTTGGAGCGGCGCCACGTCCCACCAAGTCCCCCCAGAAGGGGGAAGCTATTAAGCCAAGCCAAAACTAATTTAAATTAAATCCTAGTGAATTACCCGACGAGGAAATTGTCGAGCGCACCCTCGGTGCTCTCACTCGGGTACTGTGGAGTACGGAGGTGTTGGATGTGTGGTGTATTTTTGGTTTTGCGAATTCTGTTGGTATTTTTCAGTTTTTTGAGTTCTAAGGGTAATGTGTCCTACTAATACTATCTACATACATTTATATATTGCTAAAAGTGATTTTTACAACAGCTTATTAAAGACAGAAATGTTGGTATTGGGAAAAGCCACACTATTCCCAAACCTCCTGTAAGCCAACTCCTGTAAGCCAGAATCAACAGTGGTGACCGCTAAAAAAGCGCCAAGACAATAAAGCTCGACGAGTCCCGGAGAAACGATTCAACTGTCTTGGATTCCGCAACGAAATTAATCAGAAGATATTAGCGGAGGAATAAGAAAGACAAAATTTTCACTTCCCTCCAAACAAGCAGGACAATGTTATAATGTCAGAGAAATGTTGGTATTGTTGGGGTCCACTGCAATATCCTTCTTTGTGCATCTGATTACGGTAATCAAAGCAAATAAACTATGCACGATTATGATAGCTTACGACCCAAGCCGCCTTTAGCAGTCTCAAATTCAAAGCTACAGGGTATATAGCATCTAAGAAAAGAGGCCTTTCACCGTCAACCATTGCAGGCTTAAAAAAAACCTCCCAAAATAATACATCACCTAACACTTTCCGCCCTTATAGTACCATCTATATTGCTTGCGGGCGGCGGGGCTCAAGCGGCAGCCGCGTCGTTACATGTACCATTTGAATATTATCTAACCCCCCACTCCCACCCCCCACTCGACCCTCGCCCCCCCTCAGAGAGTTTAGACACAACTGTGAGGCCTCAACGCCTTAATTAATGCAAATTTGAGTGCTAACAAGATTATGAATCTGGTCGCTTTTTGACTTGCTCCAGGAAGTTGAGTGGCTGTGCTTCGTGTCAGTTAATTATGTATGGCTCGTGTATGGTTTTATTGGAGTTGATGTATGGCTTTTAAATTGTATGGGCTTTTTGCGCTAGATGTGTATGGTGCTAGACATTATAAGTCTCTTCAAAAAGGAGGTTTACAACTCGACTGAACTTAAAAGCTTAGTGCGTATAGACGGAACACTAAGAAGTTGTACTAGTAAGTAAATAAAGTCAAATATCCAAAAACACACATACCATCACGCCTGCATTCCCCGAAGGGTTAAGTAGAGGTGTACCAGTCTACCGATATGACACCAATATCCATAAACTAACTTAATAATGAGCTCAAGAACGATTTCACTTACAGTCCAGTCAGTTTTAATGGAGACTAGCCTAGTGCGCAGGAGATATTTTAATGCACACGTATGTGCGCAAACACGGGTGTACTCCCTCTTCCCTAACTTTCACGTTTCGTTGACACAACCGGTGAGAGATACATGCGCAAGACCAACGTCGTTTCGTGCTTTCCAAGACACAAGGGTCACTCTACCAAACTTCCAAAATCCCAGCTGCTACTAAAAAAATCCTAATGAAAAATACAAATCACGCTTAGCACGACCTAGGAATCGAATCAACAGTCGCGCATCAACGGCGCAGTCAACAAGTAATTAACACTCTCCTTAACAACAATTTCAATCTCATCTCAATCCCAACCAGATACAAACCCTTTTCTAATGACCGTGCCCACTGGACCGTGTAGAAATGTGCAAAAAAAAACGATCCATTTAGCAAAACCCTAACCCGTTCCCAGGGAGGCGTGATGTGCATCAATCATCGAGAAACATTGTGTATTTAATTTTAAATCAATTGGACCCGCGCGTGCGAACCATCCATCTTGCGTTATCAATATTTATAAAAGTTTAACTTTTGACGTGACGGACGGAAATGGAAACGAGATGGGAAGAGTTAAGATTGTGTTGGTGATGTTCTTTAAAGGGTGGCGTATCGACAGAAGCTAGCCAAGTATGCAGAAGATATAATAGTGCACAAGTATGTGCGCAAACACAGGTGTACCGCTCTTCTCGCACTCTCATAGTCTGAAGGGATGTCAATCCGACACGACCGGGAAGAGATGGAGCACAGTAAAAGCAGCTGTGCTTGTCACGATGGTGCCACCATCTTTCAAACCCCAGGCTGCGGCTGAGAAATGTCAAATGGAAAAATGGGTCAAGACTTTCTGTGTCAGTTTAATGTCAATTAGGATTAGGACATAGCTTCTCCTACTTTCTGCCCTTACCTAAAAACGTCCTGGTTTTTTTTTAAAACACCAATTTCTTGGTAAAAGAACTACTACACTATCTTTGTCCATTAACTGGATTATGAAGGCCAGATAGGCAGTCGCTCCATATAGAACACTGGTATTCAGTTGTGTCTGGTTTGATTGGAAGCCGACCCCAACATAGTTAGGAAAAGGCTACGCAGATATAATAATCATAATTATATCAAAGATTACAGCTTGATATCGATAGCAAACTAATCAATAACTTTAAGCAATAGTAACTTTAATTTGATAAGTACCCAATTATTTAAAAACAGGACAAAAACATAATCCGTGATCCGTAATCATTTTAATTATTTATTTTGAGTAGATATGTATGCGTCTTGTAGCCTGAAACACAGGTTCAACCTAGTTCAGGCAATTAAGAAACAGTGCTCTATTTTAATTTTTAAGATAAATTTCATTGTAATTGTGCCTCTTTTTACAAATAAACGATTTTATTATTTTATTTTTATAATATTCAGACAGATTCCAAACATCTAACCCTGCGCATGCCGATAGGTCCGGCAGATGCGGTGCTACATATTATGGTACTTAGTAGATTCCACTACAGTGCTAGTATTGCCTACTCTCCGCCTCCGTCAAGCAGCAGAGCAAGCATCATCAATCAAATGTCTGCGCCCCCTCCCCCCCCCCCCCCGCCTCGCACTCCCCTCCCCGCTTGTCAACTGATTGCATTCACCTGATTAACTTGCGAACATTGTCTTGTGTAATTACTTATTGGAAATTACGTGCTACAGACATTTATCATAAACTAGGTTATGCCCGCGATTTTGTCCAGGTTTCGACTGCTACGCTAGAGGTCTTGGGTTCGATTCCCAGGTCGAGCAAAAAGTGTTATTGGGTTATTTTATGAAATTCTCTGTAGCAGCTCGGAATTTGGATTTGTGCCCGGTTAATGGCAATAGGCTCGCCCCGCTGTTACATGGGACCTAAATATACCGGCGAACTGTGGGTGTACATTGGTGCGCCTCTGCCTAGCCCTTCGGGGAATACAGGCGTGATGGTATATTTATTTATTTATATTTGTCCAGGTAAATGTCGGCAGATGCGGTCACGGAATAAAAAGTAGCCTATATCCTTTCTTGGGGTTTAAACTTAACTCGTGCCAAATTCTAAACTTCTACTGACCAATAATACATTCATATAAATCCACCAGCTTTTACCTACGATTTCGTCTTTATAAATATCTAGAAGTCGCGATATAAAAAGTACCTAAGTAGTATGCCTACCTTTCATCAAAATCGGTTCAGTGATTTTGTCGTGAAAGCGTATTAAATAGACGGACAGAGTTACTTTCGCATCCATAATACTAATATGGATGTAGCACTTTCTACCGATATACCTACTTCCTAGAAATTGTATTTTGATTTCGTGGCAGTCACGCTTGAGTTCCTGGCTTGCCGTAATTGAGTTCGATTCCTGTACGACACCATCATGCCTGTATTCCCGGAAGGGTTAGGCAGAGGTGTACCAATTTACATCTACAGTTCTACGAAATTTATAGGACCCATGTAATAGGGGGCGAGCCTATAGCCAATAACCGGGCACAAATCCAAACTCCGAGCTGCTACTCAGAATTTCATAGAAGGCGCAATAACATTTTGCTCGACCTGGAAATTAAACCCAAAACCTCTAGCGTATCGTCAGGTTCCCAGATCGGGTAAAGGCATATTGGGTGACAATCCCGTACCTTTAAAAGCAAGTAAATCTTAGAGACGGTATGCTTCAGTGCTCGTGCACACACTTGTGCATTATAGTATTGCCCTCTTATTCATGAGGTTCTGGGTTTGAAACCGGGCAAGTATTAATATAACCTTTGAATTCATAATAACGTACGTTATAAAATCTTGGAATAGTCTAGGTGAAATAAATAATTTGGTTTTGATAACTCAACAGGACGTATAAAATTATCTGTTTAGCCTTTCCCAACTATACTGGGGCCAGCTTTCAGTCTAACCAGATGCAGCTTAATAGGTACCAGTGTTTTACATGGAGCCAGCCCACAACCCAGTTACTGGCAAACACGATACCTCTTGTTAAGACTGGTTGTCAGACTCGCGTCCGGCACTGGTTCAGGCCATGGTCCGGAGCGAGGGGGAATGGGAAGCAGTCGCCTCCTTCTGCGAAGCTGTAATGCTAGAGAAGGAGGCGGCGGGATGGGAGAGGGAAAGGAGGGTCCCCCGTCCCAGCGGCCGCCGCGGTAGACGATCCGGGCGTCGGGAGCCACGTGACGACTCCCGGCCACCGTAGACGCGGGTCTGTGGACGGTGAGCAATGGGTAGCTCACCGTCCGTACGTTCACTAGCGACAGACCGTGTCGACGGCGCGTTCGTGTTCCACGCGCGCCTCAAAGAGATGTCAGCAAAATTGGATGGGGCCACTGAGGGCCGATGCCTGCCGGGGCCGCGGGTTGTTCGAAAGAGATACCGCGCCCCCGGAACGCAAAGGGCACATGAAGGAACATAGACGGGTTTTAGTCAGTAAAAGTCTGACACTCCCTCCCGCCCCGCCCAGGGCGGGGGAAGTTATTTGATGATTTCCCGTCTATAAAAAAAAAAAAAAAAAAAAGACTTCCTGGCTTCTGACTATCCGTAACGACTGTCAAAGATCTACGAATGACAGCCGGGACCCGATACCCGTGTTTCAAACAGCATAACGTGCTTTTCGAAAAACGGGAATGAGAGTTAAGAGGACGTCTGGAAGGTCTTAGGTATATATCATCATCATCATTATCGTATCAGCCGCAGGACGTCCACTGCTGGACGTAGGCCTCACCCATATATTTCCAAAAAGACCGGGTGGAAGCGGCCAGCATCCAGCGTCTTCCTGCGGTCTTAATCAGGTCGTCCGTCCACTTTGTGGGTGGACGTCCTACGCTGCAGTTCTAATATATGCACTAACTAATTCCTGATAAGAAACACATAACAATAATTATTATTTTCCATAACAACAATAATTTTAATTACTCTCGTGGCTTGTGTGTGGTCTAGCGCATAAAATACGTAATGACCCTAAAGTCTTAGAGTCATTATTACAGCTAATAAAATGGACAGTCACAAGTTCACAGCACAGTATTATCTTTATAGCGTGTGCAATCGTATGGATTATCATATCTAGTCGTAAATCATGGGTAGGTACACTTTAAGTACCTATTACGGTACTTGTTTAATTGATGTGTGGTCTGTGTTCTATTAATAACGTAAGAGGGTTTAATATTCTTTAAACAAACTTATAATATGGTGATTATTCCAAGGTTTTACAGTGTGCATTTCCATCAGATTCGTAACGAAGCCGATAGGTAGGTTCATGTCCTTCCCATCAATACGATCTTTTTTTTTGTGGACCTGGAAACGTTTTGGTTATGAAAATATTGAAAGTCAGAGTTCAAACTTTTTTAAAGTATTTTAATGAAAACTTTTAACGTATAATTTATTCTGCGTGCTTTCAAAAACGGAAATTACATGATTAGTCACCAAAAAGAAAATTCGTTTTGTGATAACTTGATACTTTTTAGGGTTCCGTACCCAAAAGGTAAAAAGGGACCCTATTACTAAGACTTCGCTATCCGTCCTTCTATCTGCCTGTCTGTCTGTCCGTCTCTCACCTGGCTGTATCTCAAGAACCGTGATGGGTAGTTAGACAGTAGAAATTTTCTCACATGATGTATTTTTCTTGCTGCTATAACAACAATTAGTTAAAAAAAGAAAAACAGAATAAATGAATATTAGGGGAGCACTAAGTCGCACTACGCCGGTTTTTCTAAAACATTTTCAGATCATTGAGCAAACTGAACCTACGACAAGATTACTAAAAACAAAGTAATCTAGAAAACTGAAAAAAAAAACTGACTGTCGGTAGCGTAGCGTAACGTGCTACGTGCTACGCGCTACGAAAAAATAAGTTTTACGTACTTCTTTCTTTCGTTGTTTCAAATATGAAAAGGGCTGTTTTCGGGGTATTTCTTTTTGTTTTCTAAGGAGTAGCTTTATTAACATTATGAAGCATGTATTTACAACCTTAAAATTAGATTTAAAAAAACCTTAGTACCTAATAACAAAAAAAAAAAAGAAACTAAAACTATATATGGCATCAAAAAATTCCTCTGCATCGCTGTCAGCAGGAAAAGTGCCCAAAAAACTGGCGGCATTGCCACGTTGGATTGCAAAGACAATTCTCAGCCCGAGTTAAAAGCCAGCTTGGGTCACGAGAAGTTTTCTAAGTAATTTAATTTTTAAATATATCAGCAATTTACCTACTTGAGAACTGACAGTTTGGTACACGATTTTATTCCAATTTCCAAGATAGACGCTCTGCTAACTTCCTTCAACCAACACAATCGTTCCCAAATTCTTCCATAAAATAATAGAGCCATACATTTCAACCCTTACAATGCTACATCAATAAAACAACTAAAGCGGCCTCCCCACCAGACAATACATAACGCGAGCGAGCGTAAGCCCGACGTAATGAGAAGTAACGATGTGCGCGTGCATGGCGCGCCTAATGACGAGACAGAGATGGAGAAGTGGCAGTAACGTGTGTCGGAGCGAGACGGAGGTATATGCTCGCGATGTTGATATCTAAACTGAAATTGGTGATGAATGTCGTGAAGTATGCTTGAATATGTTAGGTTGCTTGTTTACCTTCAGAGGAAAGGAAATAATGGGAATTATGATAGTCACCTTTTCTTTTTTTGAATCCCTCGTTAGCCTGGTGGTCTTTAGCGCAACTACTACGCTAGCGATCTTGGGTTCGATTCCCAGTTCGAGCAGTGTTATTCGGTTTTACGATGAAATTCTCAGAAGCAGCTCGGAATTAGGATTTGTGCCCACCCACAAGGTGGGGCAGACGCCCTAATAAAGACCGCAGGAAAACGCTGGATGCAGGCCGCTTACAAACCGGTTCTTTTGGAAATGTATGAGGGGAGGCCTATGTCCGGCAGCTGTGGACGTCTTACGGCTAATGTATTTAAGAATGATGATGATGATGAGTCGACTCACTTCGGCCAAAGCGAATGTTTCAGGTCTGCTCTAGGTACTTGTCGTTCGTGGGTTTGCATGCGGATTTTGTAACCAATCTTGCTTGTGAAGATCCTCATGTTTAAGAATATAGAATATAAAATAGCCGCTAACTACGCATAGGTACCTACTGTTCATCATACGTAACATTAAGCAAAAATGCTGTTAAATGACTCTTTTCTTCTTGACAGAGATTTTTGACAGATTTCTTTGTCGTTGAGAATAGGACATACCTATGAATTCAAATATAAGAACACACACGGCCGACAGAAATGGTCGTGTGTGGAAAACCTTAGTGGTTATAGCTGCATAAAATAGTACAGAGAGGTATTTAAAGTTTAGTTATAACTTTAAAACTTATTTCCGTAAAAATACCTAAAAAGTTGGTAGATTGCCCTTCAGTAGTAGGTATCTCTGTAATCAAAAGGCTCCCACATAAGGTCCTTTATTATTTTTCTAAATTCAAACCTTCTGGACGGGGGGGGGGGTCATTTGATGATTTTACCATCTCTAAAAAAAAAAAAAGGCATTAAGTCCGCCTATGAACTTATTGTTGCCAAAAATTTAAACAAAATGAATGAAATGTCAGGTATTAATATACCTGTATATGCCTATCCTTTCTTCCATAAATCCATGTAGAAATAGGCTAAGTTGTAATCGACTTTCGTTGCTGACGATACCTTCGATGGTGGCAGAAATGAAAAAATTCAAATGGTATCTACCTAATAAAAATATGTATGTAGTCAGTTGAGCCAATCCTTTCCTTATCGTAGCAACAATATATCGGTACTTCAACTGTTAAGAAATAACGTAACTTTAGCGTTTACGCGTCGTCTACGCGGCACCTATGTGGCGTCTACGCAGCATCTACACAACTACATCTACGCGTTGTCTATGCGTCTACGCTTCGTCTAAGCTACGCTGGCCAAGCGCCCAGTGTGAGATACGCTTAGAAAAGGCTACATTTTAGGTAGAGCCTTATTTGGCAAACTTATTTTGTAGAGCCAGGCAACAAGGGTACGGTTTTTTATTTTTATTTTTTTAAGATGTTTTTTTTTATTTAGGGACGTTAATGTTGTTTATATTATTAATCATTTAATTATAGAGTGTAAATATTTTAAAGAGGTGTTCATTTTTTATTGATTAAATAATTAACGAAAAAAGCTTTAATAAATATTTGAATGTAAATAAACTTAAAGTAAAGTTATTTCCTAAATAAAACGTTATGCAATTAAGAAATAAAATATTTAAACCGACGCCTTAACAACGAGAATGAACTCGTAAAAGCTGATTTATCTCAAAAACTTGTAAAGAACTCAATCAATAATCCGATTACCCTAAACCGCAAAAATGACAATGGTGAAAACAGAACGCCCGGAGCGAATCCTGCAAAACTCTCATTAACCGAAGCTCTAATTAAAAACTAATTAAATTCGCGCGAGAAAAAGAGAGAACGACATTTAACTGATACTAATAAGATCGTCAAACAATTACGAGCAGTGCGGCGTGCGAGCGAGAGGGGGGACGCCTCTCGCTCGCACGCGCCGTTCTCTATTTAACTTTTAATTTATACTCATTCCTTTATATCTTTTATTGCTTCGCCCATCGCGGCTCCTAATGCGCCCGAGGTGCTCCTCGCACTAATTAAATTCATGCAAGGCTGAGCCGCGCGGCCCCGCCCCCCCCGCGCCGCTCCGCCAATGGGCGCGCCGCTACCCGCCGTCTACGCCCCCCACTACACTCAGTACCAGATTCCTGATAGAGCTGTCATGTCGCGTCCGAACGCTCGTTACGCTGTCTTGACATATTTTATTATTATTTATGTCAATTACGTTATTACTTTTTTGTTTAATGGAATAAGGAATTGGTTGTGAAATTGATTGCCTTTCGGTCGCTTATGATTCATCACTGTCAAAAATATAATCTGAAACGTGTTAATTTTGTATGATTGATAGTTTGTCCGTCATTAGAGCGATTGGGAGGCGTCGTAATCTAGTTTTACGCAACGCTATTGTGCGCATCTCTCTGTGCCTGCCGGCTCAGCGGCTGATTGCTCACCCATCACACAATCACCTGTCAAATTAAAAGAATGGGTGAAATCTAAAATATAACCCGTTATTACCTCCGAACAATTCCTATGAATATATTTATTTTTTTCTAGTTCATTACAGATAATAAACATCTTTCATCTGAGCCGGCAGAATAGATCACGTATCAATCATAATTTTATAAATGAGTTTTCGAACTGTTCCGGAATTAAATTAAGTTTTGAGCTTAGATAAGCATAACTCTCTACTTCTTTCACAACTGTCAAATCTTTAGGTACCTACAACATTAAAGTATACTTTGGTAAGTATCCAAAAGGGCAATGGCAATACGTAAACCTTTACGGTAACATTCCATAACATAACTCCTTCCCGATACTCTCTACATGTCACTGTATAGCGGTGCGCCATGCGGCTAAAAAAGATTATGACAACCCCACAGGCCCGCAAACTTACGGCGACCCTATAAATCCCATGTTGAGCTCCCTTTTGTGCGATAACAAACGTTATCTTTATATAAATAAGGTTTATTTCAACTTGCCACCACCCGTCGCCTACGTTACCGTTAATTCAATGTATGCCGTCCCTTAATTTATGGGCCGTTATTCAATACAGATCTGTAACTTCACGGCATAAGGTTTGAAAGCGTTTAGCAGCGGGTGCGATGTACTGTCGGAGAAATAAATCTATGATATGAAGGAGGCGGAGAATTAATTTGTGTGGTGGTGGGGGGTAGGGGGGGTGGTGGCCCCGCCCCCGGGCGCGCCATCGCAGTGGCGGGCGCGGCGTGGAGCCCCGAGCACTCCGTAGTACCGACTGTACGCGACGCGCGCGCCAGTGTTGCATCTTGTGTTAGTGCTTGGACTGCGTAGTGACTCAAGGAAAAAAATATTGGTGTTTTGAAAATATGACATTAGAGAATGGGGTTGGTTTGTAGGTGAGCGTTGTGGTCAAGATATCGGGTGCGAGGCGGGAAGGCAGCGGCATGGTGCTGGAGGGCGGGCTGCCGGCCCCGCTGCAGCTGTACGCGGCGGCGGCGGCGCAGCTGGCCCCCCGGCCTCCGTGGCCGCCGTTCCTGCCGTTCTTCGGGGTCCCACCACCGTTCCTGACGCGGCCCAGGCTGCCTCACCCGATGCCGGCGCGGGCCCCGCACGGGCCCCCCAGTGAGGACTCCAATGAGGACGGTGCTAGTAGTAAAGGTAGGGTTAACTTGTACTGAATTCTTATAAGAAAAAAGTAAGAACTTAATATTTGCGGCCAAATCGTGTTTATAAAATCCAATAAGGTAGACAATGAAGGCATGTTTTAGATAAAATGAGAGATACAAAAATTTTTTTTTCCTAAAAATAAACTATGTTTACAGATGTGACAGTTCGATGGATTTTTTTAAGTCCAAAGAGGTAGCTGTACCTAATGACAAAATTATTTAAAAAAGAAACGACTGTCAAAATTATTTTAAAAAAGGAACAACTGCCAAAATTATTTTTAAAAAAGGAACGATTGTCAAATGTCATTACAATAAAAAAATACATTTATATTTTTTATTAATTGCTCTAAAGTGCAATTTATAAAAACGCTACAAGAAAAAATATATAAACCATTTTAGTCATTCATTACCTAGTTTAATAAATAGTTTCAATTGACATTTCAATAATGAATCGAGATCAAACATGGTAGATAGGTATCTATTAAAATGTAAATTAATTAAATCCTGTTCGTTGTGATTATTCGTACACTGCTATGTCTTTTAACGATAACCTTAGCTATTACCGGAATACTTACCCGTTGTTTTTTTAAATAATCTGGGTTTTTATTTACTCTGACCTGTCTTATTTAGGTATGAATGACACAAAATAATTAATATCTATGCGATTTGCAATCTTAACTCTGTATTACTAGGTTTGTTTTTTGGTTGTAAATGTGAAGTTAGTTTCGGTTTTTTTTTGGCAAAAACGGCTAAACCGATAAGAGTGAAACTTTTGCGTGGTTGAGTAAATAATAAATTGCCTACAACGAGTTAGTGTAACTTCGTTTTTTTTTCTAGTATATAGCACAAAACATTATGGTTATAAATGAGGTTTACTTAATTCCGGTGAAAGCAGATATTTTTCAGGTTTTATTTGTGAAAGTAATACAACTGTTTTTTAACAATAAGAAAAAGTAATCAACAAAGATAGTCCATGAATAATAATTTTTATTACAGCTTTACAAAGATATGAGAAAAAAGCGTTTCTTAAAATAAACCTTATGATCGGTTTAAATAAAAATTTGTTACACTTTTTTTTCTTGACTGTACCGTTAAACAATTCTTTTTTTGAAAATTACTGTTATTCTTTTTTTATAAATTGTCTGGTCTTTTGTGTTTCCCATTTATAAAAGGATTAAACAAATGTTTATTAGCATTTAAATATAAAAGCGTTACAATTAATTAAAAAAAAAAAACGAGAATTGCATTGGTAACATAAATGAAAACCAATATTTTACCCTAATGCAATTTAGTCAGTTAATTAAAATCTACAACACCAATTTGATTAGCGTGACCAATTAGGAATTCCTAGAATCCGTAGGAAATAATTAACACGTCCAATAAGAATTAATTATAATTATCCAATGATGTGTGGCCGCGAAATGGTGAGATTTGATGGCATTGGCGCAGTGGTTGAGGGATTGGCTGCGGCGCTGTCGTATCGCGGGTTCGATTCCCGCATGGTACAAATATTTGTATGGCCTGCAGATAATTGTTCCGGGTCTGGCTATTTGTGTATGTGAATTTATATGTTTGTTAACGCACTCACGATGCATGAGATTTTTTTTGTACCTACCTATAGGGTAAAGCTTTTCTTTTTAATAACTCAATAAATTTATTGACAATTTTGTAATACTTGAGCATTATGTTCGGCTAATACACAACAATACACTTAAAACAATACAAGAAGAAGTTAATAAAATAAATATTATTATAATATAAAATTTCCTTCTTTCCAACAATGCAATAATATTTTCTTGTATGTGTGCCGTCGCCGTCGCTCTACCTATTATCTTACTTTCCACTAATCATATCCTATATAATATCCTATAATATAATAAATGCTAAAAGTTTGTGAGGATGGGATGGATGGATGTTTGTTACTCTTTCACGCTTAAACGGCCGAATGGATCTGGATGAAATTTGGCACTGAGATAGATTGTGGTGTGGAATAACACACAGGATACCTTTTTATCCTGGAAAAATATACAGTTCCCGTGGAATAATATAGGTATCAAATTTGTCGCGGACGAAGTCGCGGGCTGAAGCTAGCTTTCAAATATTTTTTGTGAACTCGCTTGAGTATAGCTGTAACAATAAGTATGCAGTAATTGCTTTTAGTTTTTAATTTTTTAATTATAATTTTTTTATTAATATTTCCTGTTTCTTTTTGGTTATTGTTTGATGAAGAAGCCATTGTTTCTTATTATGTGTTTATGAGATGAAATGATGAGACATGGGTTTATAAAAAATCGTTAAGAATTTAAGAAAAAAAAATACTTAATGATTAGATTTTTAACATGAATAATTATACCAACCTATTGGTGAGATTTTGTTTTTTTTTCAGGTATATCACTTAATATATCTAGTTCAGTCTAGATTAACATAAATTAATTCTGTTAAGTATTGTGTGTAAGCGATCTAAATTTTGTTATAAAAAAAATTGTCTCAAAACTAGACGACATTTGTCTCTTCGGGACTACATTTATTTTGTGATACCTACAAATAAATATGACATCGGTATGATATTATAATAAAATAAAATATAAAAATAATACATTGAAAAAAAAATGTAATGAGATCAAAGAAAAGAAGAAAATTTAACTTAAATTATATTAAACCGAAACATTAAATATTATAAATTGGACAAGCGAGACTTATATTATTAGTTAGTTAATATTTATTTATGATTTATTTTATTATTTGCATCTATATCTTTAAAAAACTATCCATTATTTATAAAATAAACTTGACAAAATATTAAATATTATATGTTTAACAAGCGAGGCTTGAGTATTTAAATTATTAATTCGTTAATATTTTTTATGATTTATTTTATTATTTGCATCTATATCTTTATAAAACTATCCATTATTTATAAAACAAACTTGACAAAATATTGATTAGCTTACTAAGTTCCTAACTCTCTACATGAATGCTGTCTGATGTTTTATAAGTATCTGTATTGATAAGCCGATTATTAAAATATATGCTAATATATAATATCCATCCTAAGTACCAGCTATTTTATAAAATAGAAAATTATGCAACATGCAGATAGAAAGAGATTTTTTTTGTATCATAAAGGTAGTTAATTAATTTAACTTATCATCAATTTACAACAACAAATGGTTTCTTATTAATCACAGTAACTTTCCATTTAAGGCTGTTCGGCCATGTCAGACAATCGGTGTCCGATTTTTTTGTCGGAGAGAATGGAACGCATGTATTCTAATATAACAAGGTACACGTCCTACAAAAGTCGGTTTTGCAAATCTATGGAATTATTGAATGGTCCGATAATCTGTCCTACCAAAAATCGGACCTGGTCGGAGGCTCTTATTACTAAAAATATTTCATATTTTAATAATTATCGTATTGTCATTACCTTCGTGCAGCGACGGTTGCAACGAGCCCGTCACGACTCGATACAAAAACTATCGATTTATTACTCGCCAATCGATACAGACATGAACTGTCAATATCGATTATGAGTTAACGACATCGCCCGGTCTTCATTCAGTCTTACAAAGCTGTAATCAAGACAAGGCCGATCGCTCATCTAAAACATATTGTAATCCAATAATATAATGGCTAGATTAAACGCGTGTTGAGTCCGTCGCTAACTTGACCTCCAGATTAATAAAAGGAACGAACAAATAATGGTATAAATAATGATCTTGTCGCGTCTGATACACTTATCCTTCTAGGCGTAACTTATTGCTTTTATAATATTAAAGTATTATTCCCGAAATATTCTCGAGGCTCGTTTGAATAAATTTTGTATTAATAAAAAATAAACGTCGGGTAAGGTGCTAAGAGGCTAACGAGCGTAATCCAAATGTAAGTTATTAGTTGGTCGCCGCGGCCGCCTGCTGGGCGAGTCGTCCTCTCGATACCGCTCGATACCGACTGTATCGAGATGTTTATCGATTCTTTTGTCGGCTCTAGCGCTGAGGTGTTACTCACGAAATTAGGATGTTAAATGTTTTGTCGATGACGCATACTCCAGACTCTTTGTATACAAACTTTTTTTTGGTTATAGTAATAGAAATATCAATAGGTTTTTTGTGTTGTAAATTATAGATGATCACGTGTGAAATGGTTGGGATGGCCGGTTGTTGGGCGATAGTATGAATTGATATGTAATGAGGTTCGCCGGCTATTATTATTTTTGCTTGTTATGGAAATGCGCGGTGCGTCTGTGAAGTTTTACAATGCCGCGGAAAATATGAATATGAATAAAAACTTAAATTACTATAAAGTTAGACAATACTTTTGCGTGTAAAACTTGTACAATAGTACTTACTTACGAAAGTAGGTACTATTGTACAGGTTTTCCACTACTTAGTTGGTGGGTACTATGGTTACCTACTGGGTTTGACCGAGATATTAGGCTTTACTTTATCTTTTTTTTTTAATGTTGCCCCGCACTATGAATTTCTCCTGTATCGTGGGTGCTTTTACAAATATATAAAGTCACATACATCTACAGCCAGAAATGGAACAACTATCTACAGGAAAATATTTGTTATGTGAGGTGTGACTGAAAGCCGTCGTACTTTTTAATTCATATTTAGATCAAACCTGAAGTTATCCTTACTAATATTATAAATGCGAAAGTAACTCTGTCTGTCTGTCTGTCTCTTCTTCACGCCTAAACCACTGAACCGATTTCCATGAAATTTGGTACAGACCCGACTGGGACCCGAGAAAGGACATAGGATAGTTTCATCCCGGAAATCCCCCGGGATCGGGAACTATTAATCCACGCGGACGAAGTCGCGGGCAAAAGCTAGTAATATTATAACATAACATATTATTTTCGTGACTCGAGAGTGGTCCAACAAGTGCCCATTATAAAAATAACCTACTCTTTTCTAATTCTAAATTCGAATCCCAAAAAAGAATTCGACTGAGTGTTAAGAATAAAACTATTTCAGTCAGGTTGCGCTCATCATTTGTCTAGCCGTTTCCCAACTATGTTGGGGTCGGCTTCCAGTCTAACCGGATGTATCTGAATACCAGTGTTTTACATGAAGCAACTGCCTATCTGACCTCCACAACCCAGTTACTGGGTAACACGGTACTTAGTCAGACTTGTTGTCAGACTTCACGGGTTCTGACTATCAGTAACTACTGTCAAAGATGTACGAATGACAACCGGGACCAACAGCTTTACGTGCTTTCTGAGGTACAGGTATAATGACAATGCTTAATAACAATATAATACGAATTAACAGCAAGTACCTAGCTAATCTTCTTCTTTATCGTGTGGGCAGTAAGGTCTTACAACCCCACACACCCTAGTGTCAGAGTTTCAAAACCTCAAGGGCCTCTGACATGATTACCGATGTCAGCTAATTTATTATGCTTATTATTGTGTCTACAACTACACTCATTTGTTTGTTATAAATACCTAGGCGAAAGGTTTAGCGCTCATGTTTTTATCACGTTTAATTGTATTTATTGTTTTATACTTTTCGTAATCTCAAACTTATGTGTCACGTTGACCGATGAAGTCATCACGCAAAAGAGATGAACAAGTAGGTACTAGGTATATAATAAACAAAAGAAATTAAATACTTAGGAGTTGTCCGTTTATGTAAAAAGTTCTAAACAGTACCTATAACCTTTTAAATTTTAATTATTATTTACTCATAACTGATACTAACTACCTATAGCATAACATTTAAGTAAAATGGTGAATATAAAAAGTCATTAAACGAAGTCGAAAATTCTTCTAAAATTTTAGATGTTCTTGCCATCATTGCGATATTTTTTGTTCAGGAATGACTTGGAAACTTATTCGTTAGGTACTAAGGTATGAAGGTCAAAGTGCCAACTATTTTTACGTTTATTTACAAAAACAGGTACTTATGAAACAGACTGAACAAAAAAAAATGCAAATATACTAAATAATAATAATTATAAACTAAACTCTTTCAACTCCTTATTCTTTCTTCGTCTTCCTCCTTCTTCTTTTTCTAACTTCCTTCCGTTAAATAAACTAAGTGTATAGTTGGATGCACCCATAGGTATCTAAGCACAATGTTTTACATGCGTTTTTATCTTTTATATGCGTCAAAATTACTGATCAGTTACTATTGCGCAGTACTAGTAGTGCGCAATAGTACCTAATTTGTAATTTTTCATGCTAAAATAAAAGTCCATACCATCACACATACCATCACGCCTGTATTCCCCGAAGGGTTTGGCAGAGGTGTACCAAAAGTACACCCACAGTTAGCCGGTATGTTTTAAGTCCCATGTAATAGAGGGCGAGCCTATTGCCATTAAAATAAAAGTCGTTTTCCAACAATATTTTTTCCACAATGTTACTTAGTGTGATAGGTAGTATGCAGTGTAAATGTGACGTCTTTAACACCCCCTATACGCGGTAATTATGCTTATATTTCAAATGCCATTTACAAGAATGTATGGGAGTTATTTTAATGCCAACAACACCTTTTTTGCCAAGTTATTTCATTGCAACCATCCATCAACTTCATCACTACGGCTTTGTTTATTCAAACATTTCTTCTAATTGGTTAATTAAAGCATTTTAATTAATAAAACATTATGATAAGAAGCAAGTAGATCCAAATGTCAATGTACCCAAAGTTGTTAAAAGTTACATAGGAAAAGGTACCTTAACAATTAGCCATATAATTCAAAACTCGATAAAACAAAGCGTTTCTCAATATTATCTACTGATTTCTAAACCATTTAGGTACTTAGTACTTTGGAACCCGTTTTTTTGTCCACCTGATTACGGAAAATGCATAAATAGGTAGGCCTTATCGTGTACAATCGAACAAAGTATTAGGTATACAGGCAGCTTACTTGCAATTTACTTTTAAACAATTTTTTGAGAGTGCTCAGCTGTCAATTATTTTTATATCACTCTCTTCATTATGTTATAGGCATAAAAAGTTATTATGCACACAATATAAATAAATATTGGCAGTGTTGTAAAAAAAATCATAATACCAGATAATTATTGTACTACTGAAGAGCAAAAGCCTATTCTTATACAGAGAAGGCGGATTGGCCATTTCAGAATTATATTTAAGTATTAGTTGCGGTTTTACACAATATTTTTACCGATGTCACCTCAGGATGTCCAAGATAAACTTAGAAAGTTAAAATATAAACTTAAAAAGTCACTCGACAGTATCGTAGAATAACGAATAATTTACCCCGAACACCAAATAGTTAGTTCAGCTATACTTAGGTACTTACCTTTTTTTCCATGAATGAAAACAATTGTCTATTGCTTTGCTAGCTGAGACTATTTGAAATGGAATCGAAGCAAAGCTAATCGATTCTTTTTTCAAACGGTGAAAGAAAAGTCATTCGTTCATCAAAGGCGGGAAACGAGGCGCTGTTTTTTTTTTAATTACAGAGAAATAAATAATGATATTCTTTCGCAGAGCTGTAGGAAATCTATTTGAGAAAAGGTAATGAATAGTAGTGGTGGTGTGTTTGTATGAACATGGAAAATTAATAAATGGAAGGTTGGTATTTTATTTTACTTGGTTATAGTAGGCGTAAATGATATTGTGATTTGAATTAGGTATGATTACAATAAAGATATCCTTATTTATTTACCCACAAATAAAATTAGCTGGACTTTAAATGTCTTCTTAATATGATTTAAACGAAAATGGTAGAAGAAGAATACCATCATACCATCACGCCTGTATTCCCCGAAGGGTTAGGCAGAGGTGTACCAATGTACACCCACCAACCACCACCACAACCACCCAGAAGAAGAATTAGTAGGTAATATTAGTAATTATTAGTAAGAATTTAAAAATAATAATTTTAAATTTTGCACTGATTACTGTAATACTATATTTGTTAAAATTATTGATGAAATTATAGTGTTTATGGAAAAAACCTGAGAGATTGCTATCGGCCTATTCGGTTCGGCATTCTCAATACAACCTTTGAAAAAGTTGTATTGAAAATGCCGAATCGAATGAAGCGACTCGCTTGTGTGTATAAATTGTAACAAAGATTATTTTCATCTTACTTTGGTTGTGTATGATAATTATAATGCATTAATCATGTTACTAGTTACAAACTACGTTACTAAGCGCTTCATAAATTTAAAAGCACAATACACGATAAATAACCACTCCAATTCAATAGACAAATACTTCCAAGCAATCGTTCAAACAGAGCAATAAATTGCTCAATAAATAAAACAAAACAAACAATTTTAATGGAAAAAACAAAGGAACAACAATAACATAGCTAAATGGAGTAATAAACAGAAATCAGAACTAGTCAAAAGTACATCAATAAAGGGCTGGTAGCGAGGGGAGGTTCGGCAGCAATGGAACAACGCATAAATTACACTATACTCGCCCCTTGAGTTTAGCGAATAAGGACTTTCTATAATATAGTGTGTTTTACTTTGGTTTAGAGTAAACTTTGCTTTAATAGAGATTTATTGAGCATTTTAGATATCTGTGTAAAATGATTTCATTTTAAAAATAATATTAAAATTTATTATTATTTTTGAGCCGTCTAAATCGTTGGTTCGATATTCAATCATTGCCTAAACCAAATAAGGTAAACAATTACTTTAATAATAATGTCGAACTATTTCCACACAAAATTAACAGCCGTAAAATTTAATTTAAAAAAAAACCTCGTCACGTAATCCGAGGGGAAAGCGCCGACATCGCGCCATGGCGTCTTACTTAAGCTTATAAAAACAACATCATTACACCAAGCAAGTGACAAAAGACCAAAAATGTTGGTAATAAGGCCTATTAGTCAAGTCGTCGGGCAGTCGCAAGGTGTGCGAAATGTAACTGAGTCGGGTACGAGCCAATTTCAAGGGTCATTTCCTCACACACCCAACGCAAGGGGAGTAACGAGTCCGCGTTAAAATAAAACCAAAGATGCCATGTTTTTCAGAGCAGGCTCTTGTCTGCACCGCACAGCTGTTGTTCAAATTGATAGTGTAATGAAGTACTCAGTGTGTTACCGGGAACACAGAGGCGTTTTTATTGACATTTTGCATAACGAGATATTAATGTGTTACGTTAATATCGAGCTTGCTTGTTCTACTAAATGTGTGCAACTTCAAAGTTTGATAATGTAGTGCAAAACGACGCAGTCGGAACATTTCGAACAGCTTTTATAGCCATTTCCGTAATAAGCACATGTGACAAAGGCCCATTAAAATTTGATTACACCCAAAAATAGCGTCGCGTCATCACATCTTGCGGCGCGCGACGCGTGTCCAATCGCGCGTCGCGTGCCCCAAAACACGCATTTGTCAAATTCGATTCGCTTTTTTACTATTTACTTTTTTCATAGTGCACCGTTTTGGCCCATTCACCCCTTCTGGAAATTGGTCACGGGAGACTTGTGTGATTTTCTGCCAATATGTCCTGTAACTTAGCGGTTTATTGGTTGTTTGGTTGCTTCCAATTGCCCCTGTGGGTAAAAATAAATGTCTTGGTGTCACCAGAAGTGTTAACAATAACGAAGATCACGTTTACAGCTGGAATTTTATTTTATTAATTCGTCATCAATATGAGAGATAATTTTTATAATAATAAACATGACAACTTGTCTTTATTTTCTCGGCTACTGTAATTAGCAATCATAAAACACTTAATAAAGTTATCAAGGCAAGGCAATAAATGCAGCTGTAATTTAACTTATAAACAATATTAATGGCAGCGTATTATTATGATGAAATTAAGTGAAATCTCTTGTAACATGGACTTGGTAAAAAAACAACAAAAAATATTAATTATTATTTTCCTTGCGAAAGTTTGAATGGCAATATTTTCCTGATTAGCGAAGCGTGACAAACATTATTATTTTGAAACAAATATTTAGTTGTTACAATTCTATTGTTTTCCATTTTGTAACGAATTGATTTATAAAGCTTGGCAGTTTTTGCGTGGGACCATTAGAAAAAATGTCACCCACGAGGTTTTTTTTCTTCTGTAAAAAACAAACAACTAATTTCACACTCCAGTATGTTTTATGAATAAATTAATATTGCTTATTTATTGGGTTAATGTTTGTTAGAGTCTTTTATTGACGACTTTTTTTTTGATCCTGTTTTTGCATTAGAAATTAGGGTTGGTACAGTTTTTATTTTCATTTGAGATGGGGAGTCAACAAGGAAGTTCTCATGGCAACTGTTTTTTTTAAATGTAATGTTTAGTGATGTATATTTTTATTGAGGGTTTGAGCAGAGGTGTACCAGTGTACACTCAGAGTTCGCCGGTATGTTTAGGTCCCATGCAATAGGGGACAAGCCTATTGACATTAATCGGGCGCAAGTCCTAACTTCGAGGTGCTACTGAGAATTTGGAAACTCAACTCAACATGGAAATCGAACCCAAGATCTCTAGTGTGTCTGTCAGGCGCACAATTTGGTTGGAAGATATTGTTTTACGGAGATTTATTATAATCATAATCATACAGCCTGCTTATTATAACTACGACACATGCCTAAGCCTACTAAACTAAACTCAATTAAAATTTGAAACAAAGAAGATATACCTTACAAAACCCGTATGAATTATCCCCTTATCAAAAATTAAGCCACAGCAAATTACCCGACAGTAGTGCAAATAAACCCTAAAACTGTTTATCCAAAAATTAATCCAATTTTATCTCAAAACAAGCAGATAATCCCATTGACTGTGACATATTGCTAACCCTGAGAACGCGCGGGGGTGTTAGAGACCCCGCACCATAACTAACCCTATTAAAAAGTGGCTGCAACCCTCCACTGTATTAATGTAGCATAAAATTAACCCGTGCGTCACGCCTGATGCGTACAATGTTTAAATACGACATTTCTGGTTAGGGGTCTAAAGGACCGTTAGGATTTTTGGTCAGTTTTAGGTGGTTGTTTTTGCTTGTAAGCCGACGAATAATTTGTGTTATAATTTTGTAATTGAATTGCGAGGATTTATAAGTCCTTTTATAAGTAGTTTCTGTAGTTATACAAAACGTTATAAAACACTTATTTAAAAAAGTATTTAAGAAATAAAGTTTCTTGCCCGTTCTTCTCCATACGAAAACAACCTTTGGGAAGAGTCAACTAGGCTCAATTCTTTTTTGTTTAAATTCTTACATCCGTACTAATATTATCCGCGCACGGGCAAGTACCAATGTGACTTTTCCTAATTCATATGTACTTTCTAAGTTTATCTTGGACATCACTGACATCAGTAACCATGTCAGAGGCCCTTGAGGCGGTTTAGAAACTCTGACACTAGGGTGTGTGGGGTCGTTAGACCTTACTGCCCACACGATAAGAAGAAGACTAATATTATAAATGCGAAAGTAACTCTGTCTGTCTGTCTGTCTGCCTCTTCTTCACGCCTAAACCACTGAACCGATTTGAATGAAATTTGGTACAGATATAGTCTGGAACCCGAGAAAAGACATAGGATAGTTTTCATCCCGGAAATCCCTCGGGAACGGGAACTATTAATCCACGCGGACGAAGTCGCGGGCAAAAGCTAGTTCATAATATTCGTGTTTTAACAGTTAAATCCAAAAAAAGAATTTAACTGTAACTTTGAAGGAAATAATAAAAAAATGAAGAATTTTTCGAATGCCTTAGAATTAATATATCATACACATACATTCCAAAGACCCAAAGACTCCTAAATACTGCTTCAATTAACAAATAATTTTCATAAAAAGAATAACTTATTCCACAACACATCTTCACATAAAATTAATTTAGATATTATCAAAACAGACCTCAAGTCACAGCGGGACAAGCAGTGATAATAACACAAATAAATCGTAGCGCAAGTAGTGTCACTAGATAATGTCCCTTTTGTAACGTCCGCTGCGTTACGCGAGACTCCTCGCAGGCGAAGGGTTAATGTGTTAGTAAACAATGCTCTAGTGCTAGTCAATTAGTTAAGTAGATACTAGTAGATAGTGAGTATTGTGATAGTCGTTATTTGTTTCTGCTGCTTATTTATATTTAGTATTTTATATTATATGTAATTTAATTGCCAACGCTTGAAAATTGCTTATTATTGTCCGATGGCCGGGCAAAGGTTTCTTCTCATACAGAGAAGGCATGATCCCTTCGTCAAGGCGGATTCGCAATTTTACTTAGATATTCATTATAAGTCCAGGTTTCCTCACGATGTGTTCCTGAGCCGTAGCGTTATATTTAACGAAAGCACAACGTCACACGTTTTGTTTTAGGAAAACATCGTGCCTAGCCTATAACACTCACAAATAACGTGGCTTTCTATGGGTAACAGGTTTTTTTAAATCTGTTCAGTAGATCCAGAGAATATACCTTTTTTTTTTTTTTTTTTTAAAGATGGTAAAATCATCAAATGACCCCCCCCGTCCTGGGCGGGCGGGAGGGAGTGTCAGACTTTTACTGACTAAAAACCATCTATGTTCCTTCGTGTGCCTTTTGCGTTCCGGGGGCGCGGTAAGAGAATATACCTTACAACCTCACAAATTCACAAACTTTACCTCTTTATAATGTTAGTACAGTACATAGACATTGTCTTATTTCATATTTGATATTAGTATTATTACCAAAGTAAACACATAACGTGTAAAACATATAGAATAAGTAATAGAGCATAAAAGCAGCAACTTGTCAACACAATACTAAGGTTAACTGCATAATAAGCGACAAAATGTCACAACATGGTGACAAGTTGTCACAACTACGCATAATTAGTGCCTGCCTAGTGACAGATTGTCACTACACTACTTATACAGTACTATAGGGATCACAATTAATAAACTGGCTTGTACAATTACAGTAAGTTGACATTTTTAACTTTACAAAGTTTATGATTAGTAGGCTTAAGTAGTTTCATTGTAATCGCTGTCAAAACAGTTAGGATGAGATAATACGATAAAACTCTTATTTTAATCTTGAATTAAAAGAGTATTTCTTAACCTTTTTTTTTTTTTTTTTTTAAGGCCTTATAAGTGCGGGTCTGTGGACGGTGAGCAATGGGTAGCTCACCGTCCGTACGTTCACTAGCGACAGACCGTGTCGACGGCGCGTTCGTGTTCCACGCGCGCCTCAAAGAGATGTCAGCAAACTTGGATGGGGCCACTGAGGGCCGATGCCTACCGGGGCTGCGGGTTGTTCGAAAGAGATACCGCGCCCCCGGAACGCAAAGGGCACATGAAGGAACATAGACGGGTTTTAGTCAGTAAAAGTCTGACACTCCCTCCCGCCCCGCCCAGGGCGGGGGAAGTTATTTGATGATTTCCCGTCTATAAAAAAAAAAAAAAAAAAAGCCCTTATAAGTAAGTTGTTTTCAATACTTATGCTTTCTCTGTATGTGTAGAGGTTTTGGCATGCAGGGGGATAGTACCTAATAGACTGGTATTATTATGATTTAAGGTTTAACCTTACCGCAAAAAAATATTTTACTTAATTTATGAAAAATCTTCTGAATAACCTAACCTAATCTAACGCTTTTATTAAATTTAGTTTGAATTCCCAGGTCAAGCAAAAAGTGTCATTGGGTTTTTCTAAAAAATTCTCAGTAGCTTCTCGGAGTTGGTATTTGTGCCCGGGTTATGGCAATAGGCTTGCCCCCTAATACATGAGACCTAAGCATAATAATAGTAGTAGTAGTAGTAGTACACCTCTGCCTAACCCTTAGGGGAATACAGGCGTGATGGTATGGATGTTTGATGAAGTTTGAGAACTGTAACGTTACTCTATCAGATAAATTTCCATTTAAATAGGATTTGAGAGATTAGTATACAATTTTCATCCAAATTCATACTTGAGCATTCTAGGAAATACACCTAAAATTTTTAGGTGTAATATACAAAAATGAAACACAGCTTACCCAGTCTATCTTTACGCTTAGACCAACCAAAAGTTCACGGTTACCAAAACAATCTACAAAAATAGAAACTTCTTTTTCCAATATTTTTCAAAAAACGAATCCCATTATCGTTTGACAGTTGGCACTCCTAACTTTGGTGTGACGTCCGCCGGCAAACCCGCGGGCGTCTGATCTATCGCTCCCCGAGGAAGGCGCCATTGTTTTATAATAACAACTACCATAGATTACCTAATAAACTACACATGTTCGCTTTAAAAACATTCATTAAGTGTGGTTATGGTTAATTGGAGCTGGTATTAATAGTCCAAGGTTTACATTTGATTGACAATTATTTTTATTGGATACCAAAATGCAGTTGTTTTGCTATTTTCTTAATAAAATAAGGAAGTAATATAGTTGCAAAAAGTAAAATTACAGTACGGAAAACTCTCTTTCCTTCTAAGTTAAAGTCTAAGTTTAATCATTTATTCCAATTAGGTACACCATTAAAGGGCACTTTTGAAAGCCCCTTCCAAAAGATACTTCATATTCACTTTTTACCCGACTGCGACAGAAGGAGGGTTATGTTTTTCGAGGGTATGTTTGTATGTATGTATGTATGTATGTATGTATGTATAATTGTTTGGCACGCTCTGCAGGCTGAACGGCTCGATGGATTTTAGCTTGAGAGGTGTCGTTAGATTCGTATTTACTGTGAGAGTGACACTGGGTATATATAAAAAAAAAAAACAAAGTGGCGGATTTTTGGCGCCAAATTCAAATGTTTGGCTCGCTCTGCAGGCTGAACGGCTCGATGGATTTTAGCTTGAGAGGTGTCGGTAGATTCGTATTTACTGTAAGAGTGATACTGGGTATATTAATTTCTTTTTTAAAACACTAAAAAAATAAAAAATAAAAAACGGTAATTCAAAAAAACTAAAAAACCCGACTGCTATTCTTTAAAAATCCCTAAAACAAGATAAATTGTAGCAGTCGGGACCCATTCAGGACCATCTGCAATGTAATATAGGTATGTGCTCTCAATTCACTAATCCTCCATTTCGAGAATGGATCCCGACTGCTACAATTTATCTTGTTTTAGGGATTTTTAAAGAATAGCAGTCGGGTTTTTTAGTTTTTTTGAATTACCGTTTTTTTTTATATAAATGTTTTACAGTATTTTTTAAACAGGATTACTTTGAGTGGAAACTACTCTTAATAATAACTAAGAGTATTTTATTGAAACCTAACAAAATAGTTTAGTTATCCTCTAAGAACAATACAATGTAACATTTCCTTAACTAATGTTTCTGTGAAAAGCAATAAACTTCTAGATAACAACTAAATAGCTAGTAAGAACAGCAAAAGATTAGATTAAACTTTTCCTCATAAAATACCTAATTATTATGTTTGGCAAATGCAGCCAACATTCCAACAACAGATGATTAAATAAGTCGAGCACAGATACAACAAACTGACTCGGCTGAATTATTGCTCCCGCGGGAATCGCCACAGATAATGTAGGACCGAAGTTAGAAACTCCGTACGCAAAAAATAGTGATGTTATGATACAGGATAATATTTTGGTTTATTCGAGAAAATAAGGAAACTATATAAGGAAATAGTTTATCTGTTTTCGAAGTTGTTTTTCTTACCGGGGTTAGTATAACTTACAGAATATGATAGGACTAATATCTTATGGTTGCTGTGTACCTATGTTGTGTTGTGTTTGTGTTTTGGTGTTCATAATTGCCTACACAATTATAAAAAACAACGATTCAAACTAGTTAACTGGTTGTATTATTAATTTATAGTAAGTATTTGAATATTTTCGCCATTAAAAAAAAACAAAAAATACTTGAATGTACTAGGACTTGAATCAGACAAACTAAAATTAGTATGACAACAGTATTACAGTCAAATTAAAATCTCCAGGAAAACTACTTTCCATTTCAAACACTTGATTAATCGATTTTTCTATTGAATGAATTATTCATAACATTCCAATGCATGCAGCCTATTGTTGCAGTTACTATATAAAGTAAGTGTTATACAAAAATGTCTACCCACCTACGGCACTTTGCCCCCATATAAACAGTAACTTATAAACGTAAACGATATGCTGATTAAGTGATGATTAATTTCGCAAAAAAGGCGGTTTTACAATAAAAATGTTTGAGCTTATTTTCTGCATAATAATTATGTTGGCACTCAGGGTTGTTTGAACCACCTGTCGTACGTATTAGGCATACCTTTGCAGCCAAGCGTGCGTTGACGTCCACTCAGAAATTATTATTACGCTCTTACTTTGCAAGGGAAATACTTGATAGCTTGATAATGATAGTATAGCTTTAGGATTTATCGATAAGTACCCTAATAAATTGGGGAGCATCACTAACATCGATATGTTTGTTGGAGACGCGGCAAGTCACTAGGGAGTAATCCCCTAATAATTATTGCGGTGTATTGTAAGCTGTGCGTACAATAAATTGGCTGCTGCTGGCTTTTGGTGATGACGTAACTATAGAATCTCCCCAAAACATATTACTTGTAAGATAATACTGTATACCTAGTTATGTAGCCTGACTTGAATGATACCTGGGGATCTATAAAAAGTAATCCTTTTGAAGAGTTGATTCAATCGGAAATTTTGATTAATCGCATCTGTACCGTGAAAATAAAGTTACACTACTAAAATATATTACAAACATAAGAACGCTAAAATAAGGTTCTAAAAAATAGTCTTTACAACTAAATGTCACAGTAAAATTCCAGAACTAGACTATTTATGAAACCTCCACCTTTAAAAATACCTATAAATTGTAGCTAGCTAATATAACTTAAATTACCTGTAGCATTTGAATCCGTGAAGTATTTATTTGATTACCGGCAGAGCTCGCGACAATGTACCATCAATTTGCACGTAGACCGCAAACTATGAACGTTCGCCAATTGGTTTTCGTAAATCGGTAATAGTTACGGCGGTAAACGTGTGACAAAATGTTTTATTACCGCCGCGAACACGAGTTTTCCTGTACATCGTGAGTAACAATGTTTTTTCCGGTTATTATTCTGTTCAGATCTAAAAATAAGGAAAAGAAAAGAATAAGAAGTCTGTTTAAAAATTAACTCGTAGCCTGTCAAAGATGGTTTGTTTAATGGTTCGATGACTATCTCAAATCATTAAGAAATTCTTAATAGCCCACAGATGGCAGCATAACGATAATTCAACAAGAAAATTCTTACCAGCCACATGTTTATGGTCGAGCAAAATGTACGCCAATCCATCCAAGTCCGCGGCAATCAATATTGTTTTGGTAAAATATTAAAATTTTATTACACCTTATTTTCACGGGTATAATAGCGGCGACTGTGTATAAAGTATAGTAGTATCGATTTATCATGTTTCAATCTCGAAAGCCGAGGTGGCCGCAGGCGTTATGATCCGGCAGGTAGATGCGCAACGAAATATTACACGTCAAGGATACTGTGAAAAATAGTTTCTATTCACAGTTTTATGTAAAAATATGTTTATGTAATGCTGATGTAATCGAAACTGGGTTTTTGTTGTGGTGCTACTTTGTTGCTCTAGGAGTGGGAGGAAATTGAAGTGGAAGTCGTTAGATTATGCTGAGAAGTAACTCAAGGTTTTTTAATGTTGAAAATAAGTTAACTTTTTGTGTGCCTAACTTCCTCTGTGCACTCTGTGTAAAATACGATTTGCACAAGTATCCTATCCTACTAATAATATTATAAATGCGAAAGTTTGTGAGGATGGATGAATGGATGTTTGTTACTCTGTCATGTTAAACGGCTAAACAGATGGAATTTGGCAATAAGATAATTTGTAGAGTATAATAACACTGAATACTTTTTGTCCCGAAAAAATGTACAGTTCCCGTGGAATAATGTGTCTAATTTGACGCGGATGAAGTCGCGAGCAGAAGCTATTAATATTATAGTTTGAAGTTCGTCGAAGCAGTAAAGAATTTCCTCACTTTAATGTATCTTTAATACATATAATCCCACTAAAATTCATTAAATTAATCGAAGCAAATAATATATGATCACATTCTTATAAAACCATTAACTTACCGTTTACCATAACTAAATGTCACGTGTATTAAAACCGCAATTTGCTTTTCTACTAAGTTCCATAGACTATATAATGTCAAAAGGAAGTAAGTAACAATACAAGACCATAGAGTTGAACCGTCCTTACTTTTAATACGCCTTAATGTCCCTAAATGATATGTGTATTGCTAATAATTTGAAAAGTCGTATTAATAATCTGCCATTATGCCAGTAAGCTGGTAATTATAAGTGGTAGGAAAACGCGGAGACGAGACAATTAGCTAAGGGCAAGGCTAGCATGGTAATTGTGTTGTAGGCAAAACACTAAATTGATGATTCCATAAAATGTCATGGAAATTAAAAAGTTTCAACCTTCACTATGGTAATCGAGGAGAACTTACACAAGTTGTCCTCGGAATTAATTATCATTAAAATAATGATTCACGTACGTGATTTAAATTTTTATGTAGTAGGATTTTTCGTTGGTTTTTTAATTTATCTTTCAGTTTTAATGTGTCAAAAACTTCAAGTTTATTTAGATGTTATCCGATAATGTTTGATTTTAAATCTTCCTTATTTACAAAAACAGATTAAAAAAATAATACAGTTACAATAAGACCACAATCAAATATTTATTTCTGTTATATTATTAAGTATTGAATTAAGATATTCATTTAATGATTGTTATCGTAAAACGTGTAACTGAAGGAATGTTTAAAATCATTACGCAATTAAATATATTTTCTATTTCCTAATTATCTTAATAGCCTGTTTAATGATCATGTTATTGGATGTATTTTGAATTTATCAAAGCCTATTAATTGGCAATAAAAATTTAAATACAATAATATCATAATGATGAACTCATGACATGGTTGTAATTTCAGGCTATCAAATAACTGTACAATACCTACTTGAATTATTTCCCTAATTTGATCAGTTCTTAACAAACGCTCGGCTGAAGTGCACACGTATCACCTTTTTCTTAAACTTAGACAAAACAAAATGAAATTAAACAAAAAGTTTTTCTTTACATTGCTAATTGTTCTGTTTCTTCTTTGGTTCTTCAATTTCTCCTCATCAGTACCACAAGATTTGTTAAATATTTCTTCAAAATGAATTCTTTCTACTTTTTTTTATATAATTATTTTTGTGATTTCAATTACACTTTTTAAATAAACCCTTTACCATCATATGCCTCAGCACGACATAACAAGTTGCTTTATAGCAATTGAATTACTCTACAAAGAAGACGGCATTTACTACATCATCAGATTAATTCAACTATTTAGGTAGGTTTATTTTTAAGCTATTATTGCGCTTAAAATACCAACTTATAGAACATTTAACTTTGAAAATCCTCGTGAAAAGTGACTTTGCTATTTTACTCATTCTAGTCGTTTTCAGTAAAGTCTAACACCGTACTTGAACCGCGACATGCATAAATTCAATTAGTCGTTCCGAGCAGGTCGGTTCGGAGAACCCTGCGTTCAACCAGCTTCGCTAATGAAGCCACTTTTCGTAACCAATGTCTTCATCCAATGCTACAGGGATGTACTGATGAACTAAGACCGTATTTTTTATTGAAAAAAAAAATGGTTGATGTTTAAATAATATCTGTTAAGGTTCTAAGTTTGATCGATAAGTCAATGAAAAAAAAAAAGCTTACGAGTTATAATTGGGCAACCTTACATGGAATCTTTTAAAAATATTTAAACTTTTTTAACCCAGTTCAAATTTTCAGCACAACGGGAATTCGTATACCAAAAAAACCATCTCCATCAAAATGTCGAATCTTTCTATGAGACGAATATTGCCCACTAGTTTTTTTTAAATAGCTAGGTGCATTCCACCTCGTTACCTCGGCGTCTCGGCACTTATTCTCAAGTCCGCCTCTGCGATCTGTCCACGAGGCGTGTAACCGCCTATTTCGCTCAAAATTATAACTTTATTATTGCCGGTGATTTCGGAAATTAATTTCTCGGGATCGAAGCCAAATTACAGTGAGAGGAGTGGGTACCCACCGGCAATGTAGCACAATGAACACATCCCGACATCATCCCGCATATTTAACCAAATATCAGTACGACAGGTTCACGTTTTAGTGAGTTTTGAAGCGAAAATATTGTAGAACTTTCAATTAAAGACGCTTTTATTGAGAAAGGACCGATATTTTTATTTACCCTGTTTCTCCCCTGTCTTAACAGCCAAAATGATTGAGTAAGAGTCGGCAATATGCTCCAACATATTCATTTAAAAAAAATATAAAAAACTAAAAATTATCACAAATGAAGTTCAAAATCATTTGCAAAAAATAATGCGCACGTCATTTGTTATCTTACACGCAATTTTGAATTTTATTTTTAAATTTCTTTGGTTCATTCAGTCAATGAAAACTTGAACATAATTTTACCTCTGTCTGCAATAACCGTAAGGCGGCAAATTCCACAAGTCAATTTACACCAACAACAATTAGCTACAACAACACATTACCGACCAGAACCCACTATTATCACCAATGCTCTTATATTTGTTTTAAAACGAAACAAGTAAGACATGTTATTAATATCTGTATCATTACACCTTAAATCAGAGTAACCTCCAATTTATAAACACAATGCAATAACTTCGGCCATATTCGTCGCTACTTCGGCAGAGTTCGGCTCCCAACCAGCTATTTGAAAGCGATTAACCAATTACCAACTTCCAATTTTGAATTACACTTTCACGAAAAACGAGAAAATGGCCGCGACTATTTTAATTTGTTTCTCGAAAATGATTCGTTCACTAGTGTGAAGTGTAGGAAGAAATTATCGGCTTGTGTGATAACTCTGTGTACTGATTATGTTGTTGCAACGGGACATTATTACCGACGAAATTCTGAAGTTTTACACCCGAGTCCGCCCAAGATCGACGATTGATTCTCGGAATAATGAAATTATAAAGCAATGCATCCAATATTTTGATTGCGCCCGCAATCTTTATTACGCGCCTGCCTCTGCATTCAACGACTTCTTACTGGTTATTTTATGATTTAATTCGTTTCACTTTATGACTTTTATTAATTCTTAACGATAACTTTGTCTATGGTTGTAGCTATAAAAGTTAAGCTAGACTGTTAAAGTTATGACGAAGGTATCTCTAGACGAAGTACTGTTGGAATGTTTAAAGCTATTGGGCTTCCAACCATAAGTTATTTTAATACAGAAGGTAGTCGTAAACCAACTTATGAATTAAAAGACTCGCGGTGCTTAGGTAGGTACTCAATAAACCTTTAATCAAAACTGTCTATATTTCACGTAAAGCTTAGAATCAACATATCAAATAAAATAATGTCCCCAAATATGACCTACTACAATCGATCGCAAAAGCTCGATGGAAGCAATCAAGTGAACCATAGATAAAGATAAAAATCTCGGCGAATATAAGCCATAAATTATCTGTAATACAAGGAGGTCTGCTTCCATAGAGTTTCAATTCCCCTTTACTGTTTCCGTAATAGAAATATAAAAGGCATCACAAATAAAATCGCATTTATTGAATAGAAACATTTAATTCGGTCTGCGATGTCGTGCGGCGATTGTCTCTCTATGAATAAAATAAAAATATTGTCTTTGAGTAGAGCTCTAGTTTAGTTTATGATGTCGTAATTTTTCTTTTGGCTTGGATTGCGGTCTTTTGCTGTTATTAGTATTATCTTTCAAGCTTTTTCTATTTTTATTTTTATTTTGAAATATAATTCAATTTACTCACTTAAAGTTTTTGTAATGATAAAATGCTGTGGTAAAACAACATTCCACCCAAATTCTGCGCATGAAATGACTACCAATGAAAAAATCATATAAATCACTCGTTTTCCGTCGTAACGAAACAACAGAACGTAGTAGAATTATTAACTGTACGAATTTATAAACCGCGTTATACAGCCCTCAAATAGATACTTAGTAAGTCCCCCCCGGGCCCCTCCCTAGTGACATTAAAACATTGAGCAGACTAAATTAAAGCGCGCCAAAACTGTTGTCTGCGGGCCCAAGGCGGTCGTTTGTTTTAATACAATAACCGACACCGTCTCCTTCACTCCTCTCATTAGGAACATGCTTCTGTCCCGCTCCCTCGCGCGTAATTTAGCCTTTTCTCTTAAGGCGACAACGTAACGTATCGGCAGTCAGACAAGTAAAAACAACTAAATTAGTCTAACGGCAAGTGATTTCTGGATTAATTGAAAACATTCGGTTCCTGTCGAGGTGCGTTGCAAATAAATTTAAAAAGACTGCAATTACAACACTTCCGAAATATATTTGATGTGATTTATAGTGTTGGCTGGTTTTCGCTTTTTATTGCTGTATCTGGATTTTTTATTTGGATTTTTTATATCCATTACTTAATTAAAGTAAAAACCTCTTTTACCATATTATCAAAGTAACAAAACAACGATACATTCAACGCGCAACAGAAGCGCGTTCCTCTTAATCACTTCTAATTTATTTAGCCCCTCGGAGGACCGAGCGAGTAATTTATAGCTGTCCCTTTCCAACCCGAGACGGCGAGCTTGCAGCCGTCCTGCTCTCCCGGGACCATTTTTAATTAAAATCACCGGGAGAAAATTAGAAATTATATTCTATTTTCAAAAACTTGCTCTGACGCTTTGTAGGAGATTATCTCTTTTTTATGAGCCCCCGGTCGCGGCTTTTGTTTAACTGCAGAGGAATTGGCTGAATGGACTTTGTTCCGACCACGAAGGCTTTTACGATTATGTCTTGTTCATTTCAATCCTGCTTCCCTGATGATTGGAAATGTTTTAAGTTTGCTCGTTATGCTTTAACGATGATGAGATGAAGCCCTTTCCGCTGTCATATGAGTTTTAGATGATAGCACTTCTGTTTAATTGCAGGGCTCGACCGTTGAAACAGACGTTCAAATTCAATTTAATTCTTCCAAGCGTTGCCATCTTGAACAGATTTTATTGTCGCAGTTACGATAGGGCAGCTGCGTGTACAATCAAAGGTAAAAAGGCAATGTCCAGGCACAAATAGGAACTGGTATTCTTGCCCTTTCTTGCAAGAGACTTGAAAACTATTGTTTTTGATCTCTAAGAATTCCATGTGTCTCACATGAATCTAAGAACGTACATAAAGTCAGGACGGCTATTGTGCTAGTAAAATTGATGACTAGATCTGAGAAGGCGGTGCTTTTATCTGTCTTAATCACTTTATTTTCTCCGAAGCTCACGTCTGAGGATGCGGATTAAAGTTCGATGTTCCGTTTGCGGCTTAGGGCCTATGAACCTATGATAATATGTCTTAAGACATATATTCTGTCTTATGTCTACTGATTGTTTCTTGATGTACACTCTAAGGGGCTCCATAAAAATATGTCAATATAATAATTGGGTAGATAACTTAACTACTTGAAACCATCAATCAAACAGCAATTTCTCCATAGACTTTGTACTGTTACGTCACTTATTTGCCAACTCAATTGATACTAACTAAAATTTTACTATTAATTGAAAATTAATCAGTTTGTCACGGCTAAAATAAAGTGATTTTTAAAGAAATTAGGTATGTTGTTGGGTCTATTAACTTCCAATGGCAGTTTTAAGTTTTATGGTAGTTTTTCAAGCCTTAAACCTGAACTAAATATATTCAATTAGATATAGCTTAGCAATGAATGACCAAAAAAAACATTCAATTGACTGCCTCATTAGCCTTGGTAGTGGTCCTCCGCGACTGCTACGACAGAGGTCTTGGGTTTAATTCCCAGGTTGAGCAGTGTTATTGGGCTTTTCTATGAAATGCTCAGTGGCAGCTCGTAGTTAAGATTTGTGCCCGGTGAATGGCAATAGATCGCCCCCTATTACATGGGACCTAAACATACCGGCGAACTGTGGGTATACATTGGTATACCTCTGCCTAACCCTTCGGGGAATACATACCTGTGATAGTACCTATGTTAAAAACCATTCAATAATTTATGTTCTAAATATACACCAACAAATTCATACACTTTTTTAACCTCTAAACCTTTTTCTTTTGCGCAGGCGGCGTATGCGACGATGACGGTGACAGCGGCAAGCGGAGACGGTCGCGGACGAACTTCAACTCCTGGCAGCTTGAGGAGCTGGAGCGAGCATTCCTCGCTTCCCATTACCCTGACGTGTTCATGAGAGAAGCCCTGGCTATGAGACTGGACCTTAAAGAAAGCAGGGTTGCTGTAAGTATATGTTTTTTAATCTTTTCTTGTTTTATGTTTCTGCGCCGGGATCTATTTCTACAGAAGCTCATCTTGAAAGCTGCAGTCTACGTTTCTATGTAAACTTTATATAGATATATTAAGCATTCACTTGGAGCCTTTGCTCGGAAAACTGGAAAAATTACTTAAAATATTTACATTAAGCATTCTTTACATGTTCATTTTATTTTTTTGGCCAGAGAGTCTTTAGCACAGTTTAAAACCAAAGAAATTAAACTAAAGTAAGACCAAAAAAGTAAAGTAGGGTCTTTTAATTATTTGAACATCTTAAAGAAAACTGTCTCACATTTTCTATAGATGATAAAGGTTGTCTTGGCTCACAATGGTTTACAACAATGCGAATAAAACTCAATCAATTCATCAAAATATGGTAAAGAAAACTAAGTTTTCCGAAACAATTATTTGCTCCACTAAATCGATTCTAATAGATGTTAGCGCCTGTGTGATTTCATTTACATTAATCCGAGTTAAGTTGATGACTTAGCAGCCATTCTTAAGGGCATCAATGTTCGTTAATCACCCACCCCTTCACAACTTCACCAAGGAGCTTTAAATATACAAGGCAGGAAGCGTGTATATCAAAAGTATACAAAATTGTGCGACGCATTTGACGATGAGCATTAGCAACGGTGTTAAAACAGCGTCCATTCCTTTGTAGTTGACGCTTGTCGGCCATTTATACGTGTATATTTAGCATGCGACGAAAAGCGACGGTTTCACACCTAACGTCTTAATCCATCGCGGGTGGCTTTACGACGGAGCGTTTTGTTACCATAGCGAAATAGCATAATTTTATTACAAACCGAATCTACTTTAGTGTGGAGTGAGGCTACTGATTTGTCAGATCTAAGTGATGGCCGGATATTGGCGGATTGAGACGTTTTCTCCCTAATAAGAGTGAGTCATCATCTTGAACCGGTTCGTTATAATCAGATCATTCCCGCAAGCTATTTTGGGATTTCAATCTAAAGAAATAACAAATAATATTTTCGTCCCCAAATACGGGAAAAGTTAACGCAAAAATAATCGTGTCATCAAAATAAAGCAAAACATTACGGAGAAACCGATCTCATTTTGAGGAAAATACACGAACAAACACGACGTACGGTGCTCGGTACATAAGGGTAAAAAGCTGAAGGTTTCCGTTCAATATAAATGAGGGACGATTTCCCTTATTTTCCCCCAAACCTTCCGAGGCTAAGCGGCCGCCGGGGACCCCGCGGTTGGCCGCTTTTTATATAAGCTTTAGGATCCGAAATAATGTTCGACTTGAGATAATACAGTTTTGAATGGACGCCGTTTTGTGGGCAACCCTTGGCCGTATACGAATTGATGGCATTTTGTTTGGGCTTTTACCTCTGAACGGAAAAGTAATGCTTCTACCCTTTCTTATTACTTTTCATTCTTCCATTTTGTTGTTGTCTTCGTCTTTCACAATAATTTCTGTAATTTAATGATCCTTATTTATCTTTTTTTATTTTATGAACTGATAAAAGTGACCCTGAGATTATCACTTTAACACTCATTATTTCGAACCCGGTAATTTTCCAAAATTAAACAACAAGTAGATAAAGCTCTTCTTTATTATTATTTACAAAGTATGACAATACAATCTTTTTCATGAACTATGTATATTATAAGTAAATCCATTTCTATAATCAGTACTAACGTCGATTGTATCCGAGACTTATCGCGGCAGATCTCGTTCTGAGAGACAGACTATCCCGCACCACTCCTAATAGTTGGTATAAATCAAAAGATTGCAATCTTGGCGGCACCCCTGGGATGCGAGCGAGACGGCACGATTGAATAGCATAGATTTAAATGGGCGGGTCAGATAAGGATGGCTGCAGATCGAGCCGCTCCGACCTCGTCCGCGTCGCCGCTCCTAGGGACGTCACAATTCGATTACAGCTCAATAAAGTTAAAGTGACTTGTTTGCGTCTGTAAAGTGGATTTTTTCCTCTTCTTTGATTTCTCTATTTTCTTTCGTTCGTTCAATGTCTCGGGTTGCGTTTCCGATCGTAGTATCGCGTTATTGACTTCAATTTATGGGTTTCAATGTTACCTTTTATATGGAAGGAACATAAATGGGTGTTAAATGTACTTCCTAGTAATTAATAAGCATGAGTGTCATTCTGGTACAGGGCCACACTAGGCTGTCATTTAGTAGTATTTTGAATACGGGGAGATAATATGTGGAATATATTGGATGGAACATTATTCAACTATTAAATAAGACTTTGGGGGTTTTGGAAAGACGGCAAATGTAATCATGGCCTTACATAACGTAAGAGTTTCGCGAAAGACGTTAAAAGCCCATTCTTTACCGAAAGTGGCATATTCTAATCTAATTTCATCCCTGCCTGACGTAAACTTGCGAAAACGGCTCACTCGCTCCGCCGTAAGCGCGGAAGTATCGACTTCATTTTAAAATTCATAGCATAAAATTTACATTTATATGCCAATTTCATTCCCTAACAGGGCGTCGGCGGTCGCACGCACACATCAGTATTCTACACACATCCGGCGCTGGCTGGGTACACCCCAAAAGTAAAAAAAAAATAGAAAATCTTCTTACATTCTCTGCTCGGTTGGGAAGAAAAAAGAATGGCGCGAGGTTTAAATATGGAACACTAAATGGAACGCTTAGGCGACAAAATGCGGATAGAATATAAAATTTAAGGAGTGTCGTGTGTCCCTGTTGCTCCCCTGTGAAGCGCGTCGCTCCATCCCTTTCGCCGCTCGTCGCTATCAAACACGAGCCGACTTTACCGCCGCACAGTGGGCTGAAAATCGACTCTCATAGACATATAATACTTTTTTCCCTAATGTGCACTTTTATGACTTGGAAATGTATTGGGAGACTAAATACATGCCTAAAAATATCAACATTATAGCATAGCATTGCAAACAACGCAAACAGATTTTTTTCATTAAAAATTACTATGGAACTGGCATGAAAAAGTCTTATATTTTCGCCATCGTTCAATTGGCCCTAATTCCCTTGCAGGTGATTAAACCTTGAATTATTCAGAATTTATTGACATACTTTTCGAAACGGCCAGAGTCCCGACCTTTTTTTTAAAAATCGGTTTCGATTTAATATTTTCAAAAAATATTTTTTATGAAATGTTTGACTTAATTTAAGCTTAAAATCTACACGGACTATTTAAACGATGAACCCGATCAATTCTTCGTATGCACACGCCACATGATCGTAAAAAAAATAAGTTTCAAAGACCTAATTATGTAACGATCTTAATTATCGTCATTATTTTATGAGTTTAAGTAATATTGTTATTCGTATCTATTCTATGAGTTAGCTAATGAGAGTAGTGAGTTAATGTGATTTCTAAGTACACAGTGGCAAAGGCTGGAGATTATAATGGAATAATTTATATATTTTAATCAGCTTCTAATTATAAAGATATTAACAAATATAAAGGCAAAAAAAAAAGAAACGAAAAAAGAAAAAAAAAACAATTTTCAGTGTTAATAAAAAATTAAACTTTACGAATAAAAAAGATAAAACTAATACATAATTATAAATATTAACAAAAATAAAGCAAAAAACTAACTAACTAAACCTATTCTAAATCACTGTCATCTGAATCTAACTCAGAGTCGGAGTCTAATTGTGAAACGTCTCTAAACTCGAATTCAGGTTCTTGAAGTTTTAGTAGTGTCAGCGTTTCCTCAAAGAAAGTTTTCTTTTTTTTTGCGTCCAAAATGGGTCTTGTTGATGAAATAAATGGATCTGATGAAAGGAGAAGGAAATTAAAAATATCCTGATTAGAAGTCACTCTACTCTTCTTACGGGAGTGGTGTTCCCTGAACCTTCTAAAATCCTTGTTCCGGGCTTCCGATGCCTCTTCCGAAAGACTCCCAATTGGGACAATTGCGTTAGAAGCAATGATATCAGCTCCATGAAGAAGAACTTTGTGGACTGTTGCAGACATATAATACCAGTTATATAGTTCCACATATCTCTCAGCAGTCTTGTACGCATAGTCTTTGAATTTTTCAATGTTTACATGTTCTCCTGACGTTATTGTTTGTAAAATGACAGCAAATCTTCGGATTAGTTCTTCATCTAATCCTGTGATAGCAGCGGTTTTTTCTGGAAATTCAAAGAATCTTCTGGCCGTGTTGCCATCGTTGGTAGTTCCATGACCCTGTTTCACCATGTCAATTAGCAGACCGAGTTCTGTTTTGAAGCGATCTTGAATTAATTTCTTCCTTGCGTCCTTTACGTCTTGGTCAGCTTTTCCTTTAACAGCCCACTTTTTAATGTCCATTCTGTAGGATATGTGTAAAAGGCATTCCATCATATTAATACGCGCATGAAGTGAAGAAATCCCAAACTCCATCATTTCAGCCGATGTTGCCAGTTTTGAGACTGCTTTTAAATTGTTTAGCTCAGACGGTTTCGCTAGGCATATGTAGCAAGACGCGTTTGATCTAGTTGCTGAAAGGTATGTGCATATCTTAGCATCGATCATCGTCATTAAGGGCTTGTGGCTAATTGTATTGCTGTTGCACTCAGTTGGTCGTAGGGCAGATATTTCATCCTTCATTTTCTGTTCTTCTGCCTTCACGACTGCTTCACTTTCTTTAATAAAAGTAAACTGTACCGGTCGACAAAACAAAGCAGAGCAAGGTTTCGGGTTTTGCCAAACGGTATTTTCTTCACTTATCAGTTTTAATGGCACCAATGATGTCATAAAAATACTGGAGTCATCCTGAATAGAATCCAATTTTTGTTTGTATTGGCTCTGGCTAGATGCTCCATCAAAACCCCATTTCGAGATTAAAATCATTTCTTTTTGTTTTAAATCTTCTGGTAAAGATTTAAATATTCTATTTACTGTTAAGTCCAATAGAGCTTGCAGAGAAATTCTGGCTGAGCTATCTGTAACCGTGATAGAATTTTCAGATTCAGGTGGATAACACTCTTTTTTTGCTTTTTGCACTCTGTAGTAGGATGGATATAAGTCTTTAATACCTTCTCGAATTACTGATTCTCTCAAAGTTATATATTGCCATTTTGATAATTTCAGAGATAGCATTAATCCAAGCGACTTTATGGGTGTTAAGGTTTCCTTGCCAGCCGGTTTTTTGATCAAGTCTTGGAACCTATTAACTGTTTCTGGATTTTTCATTAGGTATTCAATCACAGAAGCAATATTATCACTTCCATCTTCCTTCAACTTGGTACAAGCTGCATAAACAAGTTCACTGCTATCACTGTTCAAATGATCAGCACTCCGTCTCATCTTTTGCTTCGTTCCCAAATCTACAAAAGGTTTTCTGGGGAGTTTCCTTTTGGTCATAGTACCAACTGATGATGTTGATGGCTCTTCTTCCTCATGAGCGGCAGATGTCGAAGGTTCCTGAACATTTTCTTTAATGCAGCTAGGCCAGTCGACATTTTTCTCAAGCCAGTTTCCATATTCCTTTCGGAATAATTCCATTTTTTGGCTTGCAGAATGCCAACGTTTCTCTACTGCTCTCGTAAATTTCCGGCAAAATTCTTTAAACGTCACACGATCTTCCTCAGATAAACTCAATCTCAATCGAGATAACACTGTCTCAAATAAAAACTGATAATCGTTTTTTTTGGCTGAACCTTTTAAAATAACGAACATATCCAGATTTGTTACGATGCTTTCCATGTTTACGGTGATGTGATATTATTACTGTTTGAACTTTTGATGCGTAAAGCGAAATGAATTGTTTTTTTTTTAGTTCTCCTATTTATTGCAACGATGTTAATTACTGTGATCATTTAACTCATTAACTCACTACTCTCATTAGCTAACTCATAGAATAGATACGAATAACAATATTACTTAAACTCATAAAATAATGACGATAATTAAGATCGTTACATAATTAGGTCTTTGAAACTTATTTTTTTACGATCATGTGGCGTGTGCATACAAAGAATTGATCGGGTTCATCGTTTAAATAGTCCGTGTAGATTTTAAGCTTAAATTAAGTCAAACATTTCATAAAAAATATTTTTTGAAAATATTAAATGGAAACCGATTTTTAAAAAAAAGGTCGGGACTCTGGCCGTTTCGAAAAGTATGTCAATAAATTCTGAATAATTCAAGGTTTAATCAACTGCAAGGGAATTAGGGCCAATTGAACGATGGCGAAAATATAAGACTTTTTCATGCCAGTTCCATAGTAATTTTTAATGAAAAAAATCTGTTTGCGTTGTTTGCAATGCTATGCTATAATGTTGATATTTTTAGGCATGTATTGAGTCTCCCAAAACATTTCCAAGTCATAAAAGTGCACATTAGGGAAAAAAGTATTATATGTCTATGAGAGCCGATTTTCAGCCCACTGTGCGCCGTAGGCTTAGCGGTAAAAGATAGACATGAGACCTCTACAGGGTTGCTCCTGAGGCGGTGAATTATCGTGCATGAATAATTTTCTCACTGGCAAACAAGATTTGCTTCGTATTAAATTGCCTTAATGTAATTACTGTGCCTAATGAAATGCGGCGCTTCACATACGGACAACAGTATAATTTAGACATTAAACATGTTTAAAACGAAGTTGTCATACTTCTACACTCATTTATTAATTTCTACGTCGACCCTTCGATTAAAATTATCTGTACTTGGTGCCGCATTAAATATCATTTTTATACGTCTGTATTGAAAAAGATATGACATGAATTAATTTACTGCGCTTAACGATAATCTTTTGACTAACATTAACCGAGACATCTTAACGCACTCCAGGATAACTTTAGAACAATTCAATAGGACTATAAAACAAAAGATCGTAAATGACAACCCTATTAGAAAACGCTTAGCTGGCAATTCGGGACGAACTTGCAAAATTTATATCCGTCTCAGTCACACGTACACTTTTATATCAATTTCTGAACTAAAAGGAGAGAGACAGCGCGATACACTGAAATACAGCGCTGAAACCGAAACGAAGTTCATGGAATTGTTTACCAAGTTGTTTACAAATCTGCTTGTATCAGGAATACTTTGTTTTGGAAACAAACTATTTTCTTTGAACACTACAATCTTCTATAGAACATTACAGGGTAGAATTACTCGTAAAATGAAAACAAAAAGGGATTGTTTAAAGACTTTGTAAAGACTCGTAATGTCTATTGTAAATTGTCTTTGATAATTATAGCAATAAAACAGGTAATAACTCATATATCGTCATTATCCAACGTGAAAATAGAAACATCGTGTAATGTCTCAATCACGTTTATTTATTTTCTATCTAGCGTTTAATGTCCCACAGCTGAACATAAAGCTGCCTCTTGTCCCTTCAAATATTCCACAAACACGTTAATATTAAAGTCTGAATCAAAGTCACGTCACGTTAATATTAAAGTTAGTGTCGTGATGGCCCAGTGGTTAAGGCGCCCGCCTCTCATGCACGAGGTTGCGGATTCGCAACCGGGCACGGGCAAGTACCAATGTGACTTTTTCTAATTCATATGTACATTCTAAAGTTTATCTTGGAAGTCACTGACATTGGTACCCATGTCAGAGGCCCTTGATGCGGTTTAGAAATTCTGACACTAGGGTGTGTGGGGTTGTTAGACCTTACTGCCCACACGATAAAGAAGAAGAATCAAATTAATTATTAGTGAGAGGGGATACATTTAGGTCTTTTAACTAATTATAGCCTGTTTATCAAGGAAGGTTATAGGTCTATATAACATCACGCTAGGATCCACGGAAGCGGAACAGTAACCAAAAATATAGCTTAATCTATTCAGTGCGGGGCGACGCACATGGGCGTTTTTTTAACGCTTATGCGCGATACCCGCACTGAATGAGTTAACGCATGTGGCACCGCGTGTAATCGACATTTGTCTAATGTTATAATGAAAGCACGTATGTATGCCTATTTCTTGTTTTTTCAGAAAAACTTGAATATCTAAAATATTTCTTAATTTTACGAATTCATGTAAATATCATTACCTTCCTGCTTTATTGATGGTGTTTAAAATATAAAACGTCTTTTAATGATGAAAACGTGTCCGCGGCGTACCTAAAATGTTATTTATTAAAATTTTATAGAATGTGACTATTGGCCATAAAATGTTTACTGCCCCGTAAAGTTTTACAGAATGACATAATGGTATTATTAATAGTGCCGTAACGATAATAATAAAGAGATTGTTATTGATAATACTACTTAGAAAATAATGATTTATTATATTACTTATATTATTTTTATTTGTACCTAATATTACCTGCGTGTTGATAAAAAAGAAACCTTTCACGATTAAATATTAAAATTTTATAATGGCTGTAAAATTCAGTAGTTGAAGGTACAAAGAAATAGAACGAAGTCTTTCCATCACTCATAGATTTCCGCCAAAGCTTTTCTATATTAATATTATAAAGATTAATGATTTGTATTTTTGTTTATAACGAACTAGCTGTTCCCCGCGGTTTCAACCTCGCTGCTCAGCACCTGTTGGTCGTAGCGTGATGTTACATAGCCTATAGCCTTCCTCAAGAAATGGACTATCCAACACTAAAAGAATTTTCCAATTCCAACCAGTAGTCCCTGAGATTAGCGCGTTCAAACAAACAAACTCTTTAGCTTTATAATATTAGTATAGATATAGATAAACTTAAAAACTTGGCTGGATCAATTTCTAAAACTCTTTTGCCATTAGAAACCTACATTATCACTGAGTAACATAGGCTATATAACATCACGCTACGACCCACGGGAGCGGAGCAGTAACCAAAGACATATTTAACGTAACGTGGGTGAAATAAGCCTATGTTAGGTACTCAGGAATAATGTAGCTATCTATTAGTGAAAATAGTTAAAATCGGTCTAGTAGTTTTGGAGCCTATTCGATACAAACAAACAAACAAATCTGTCCTCTTTATAATATTACGTATAGAAAAACCCAACTTTAATGGCATACAATGAAAGCCAAGCAAAAGTGAACAGTTTCACCCCTAGGAGGGGATGACAGTACTAATACAAGTCGATTCTTTATTTACACTAGTGGGGTCCCTCCCTTGAGCCGAACGTGTAAATAAGGCACTGATTTTTCTTATCACTTCACAGAAAAATCTTATCATTTGGAATGTTTTTCTCGGTTTCCTTCGGGAATAAAGTTACAAGAAACATGAATACAAGCTAAATATGGTATACTAGGTAAGTTATTGGTGCGGCCAATATAGGCAATAAATAAAATCGAGTATGTGAAAGTAAATAATAAATGGTTAATATTTGAGGATACTTAAATTAAAAAAAAACTTAGTGCACTATGTAATTTTTTTTTCATTGTTTATGAAGAAATCCCTCTTGCTGTCAAAAAACAAAAATCTTCCATTTTTTGAAATATTTTATTTATAGAAAAAAAGTGATTTCTAAAGAGGATTCATATTGGCGTGGACAATATTATTTGGAATTTTGTCATAGACACTAACAAAATTAATCCAATAAGAATATTGTGATGTTTTATAATCAATTTTTATTTAATAAATTTTATTTTATAGGCTCGCCCCCTATTACATGGGACCGAAAACATACCGGTAAACTGTGGGTGTACCTACATTGGTTCACCTTTGCCAACCCTTCGGGGAATACAGGCATGATGGTATGTTATGTCATCTTATTGGCATTCTTAATCTATATAAAAATACTAAGAAAAAAAAAACGACGGGTTGCACTCCGGGAGTGCCGGCAGAAGTGAAAACGCTAAAGACGATAAATTCGTAAGATTTTCGATCAGGTCACGTGTCCTGACGCGAGTTTAACATTTTTTACCCATTCCAAAACAAGTGCACAACGCCGCTTACGAATTTTCGATCAGGGTCACGTGTCCTGATGCGAGTTTAACATTTTTTACCCATTCCAAAAAAAGTGCACAACGCCGCTAAAGAAGTTTTCACTTCAAAAATCTTTGTAGTAAATTCCAACAGCACCAATAGTCACCAATCTCAACCCCTCGAAGTGCATAGGGCGTAGAAGACAACTTCGCCCCTCACAGGGATGACAAGTCAATGTATCGACACCACAAACGTCTCACTCTCCCCCGGGTAGGGGAAAACAGGCAATTGTCCCTGGGACGTCACTTAATTAATGGTTTTTACTTTAAGGTATGCCTTCACAACTTTTTCGTGGAGAAAAAAAATGCTTTGATTTGATTTGAATATAATGGTTTTGGGGAAAATGTGGTACGGTTAGCAACAAAAATCGATTACCAATGTTACTTTTACATATCATTTAAATAGACACGAAATAACACAATTGACTACTTTCAGAATTTTAGGCAATACCTAAGATTTTATTTATTTTAAGTTTAGATCCAATTCGTATTTGATATTGTGCTCGATAATAAGGATTTTAAAATCTAAAATATTATTTTACTTTTGTTGCTACACCACCGTGGGTGTTTTTTCAGAGTTGTATAAATTTATATAAGTGAAGAAATTGCTATAGGTTATTAAAAACAAATACAAGCTTGGGAAAGGTGAATTAGGTTAGCTTAGTAATTTTTACATATAGGTACATAAACAAACTCGGTCTTTTTACACCATTTTTAACTCTAGAATGGGTGGACCGATTTTAATGATCTATGATTTGTTAGATTCCTCTTCACCTCAATTAGCAAAATAACTTTTAAAACATGGAAAAAGTTCACGAATAAAAAATACATTCTAGGTAAGGTGGAACAAAGTTCGCGGGGTCAGCTAGTATTTATATAAATGACACATATTAATCCCTATAGCAAAAACATATAACTTACATAAACAGTGTGCGAGTACAAAAATATAATATATGACAACATTAGGTACATGTTACATTAGTATTCTGTCTTCTACATAAAACCCCCACAAAAATCGAAAATCCATTAAAAGTCCATCACATAAATTGAACACACAATCAAAATCTATCAATCGCCATACGCAGGTAACTCTTACAAAAACAAAAATAAAAACAAATCAGAGGTCCCTCCCTTTTCGCCCCCCGTATTAATGACACACCCCCTCGTGGGGGTGTAGGGGGTGGATATACGTGGCTCATTAGCAGAGGGAACTACCCCCGGGTCATTACGACCGACCTAATCAATGTGTTTCGATTAGATGTCGGAGAAACTAAGGGTTGATTAAAATTAAAATGGTTTTAGCGTAATCTTTTAATTTTGTGGTGATATTTTTGTAAGTTTTAACTATTAATATTTTGATTTGATTTTTTGGATATTTATTTAGATTTAATGGCGTATTTCAAACACGTATAAACTGTACCTATAGACGCTATAATTCGCCGAGATATTTCAATTTATTTAAAGACTTGTGGCGGACACAGACAAATTCACAGATTAAAAAGTATCCACATAGGATACTTTTTAATCTGTGTCCTTTCTAGGGGTTTAAACATTGTACCAAATTTCATAAAAATCAGCTCATTAGTTTAGCTTTAACAACATAATAAACGGACAACAAAGAAAGAGACGGACGTGAATTAGACTTGTCAATTTTAGTTGGTCTAAAACAGCGTTTCCCAAAGTGGGCGATAACGCCCCCTTGTGGGCGCTGCAGGCCTAAAGGGGGGCGGTAAGAGGCCCAGAGAAAAAATGGGGGCGTTGTGTAGAGGCTTGGGGGGCGATTTGTAATTTCATCTAGGTAGGAGGACTCTTAGACTCTCGACTCACGACTACAACTTCTAAACATCTACTAATATTAATTAAGAGATTGCTCAAACTCGGTTCGATATTTCTCTCTGCGTAGTTAATATATCTGTCCTGTTTTATTTATTTAAACTTAAAATTCCAAGTTATTAACATTATATTAAAATGCATGCCATTATAGAAGGGAAGTACGCGGAAGGCGTTGTTTGATTGATTTTAGCAGAGCCCCCCCCCCCCCCCCCCCCCCGTCATGACAAAAAGGGGGCGTTACAAAATAATTTATTCTCAAAGTGGGCAGTAGACAAAATAAGTTTGGGAACCCCTGGTCTAAAACCTCTATACAATTATAGTTGGCATGTCAGAACGCGTCGATTAAAAAAAAACACGGAAAAGTTCAAGGCAAAACTAATTTGACATCTCTAACTTAGTTCTAAGGTATTACCATCCTTTTCTTTCGCTGTATGTTAGTAAGAGATGTCAATTCTCTAATTTTAGTTTAGTTTGTGAACAAGGGAATCGGCACCAATATCTGCTGAATTATTTGCTAATCCGCTGGAACTCCATTGATTGATACTTACTGTATATATTCATCTAAATCATTTAGGCAAACTTGCGCAATACTCAAACTATTTTCATCATATAATTAAAACGAATCGCATGAAACAAAACAATTAAATCGATCAGTCATAATAATTGCAACATAAAGAGATCGTAATACCGATTAATTTTATAATTAATTCAACACGGGTAGCTATTGTTTTTAAATTATTATGTGAGCCCAAAACTTGTACATAAATTAATTGAATTAACATTCCGCATTCAAGATTCGATATTCGAAAGTAATTTTTAAAACAATGACTTCACGCAAAGGATTAAATTATAATTATCAGAAAATTAAAAACACGTGTGAGTTGTACCTACACGTTTAAATTATAATAATACTAGGGTTTGCCCGCGACTTCGTCGGCGTCAAATTTAATTTATCAATATAATTTAATTTAATTTATCCCACGGGAACCGTACATTTTTCCAGGATAAAAAGTAGCCTATATTATTCCATTCTACAGTCTATCTCCGTACCAAATTTCATTCAATTCCGTTCAGCCGTTTACGTGTGGAAGAGTAACAAACGAACATCCATCCATCCTCATAAACTTTTGCGTTTATAATAGTACTAGGAAGAAGAATTTTGGTGTATCTTGGAGAAGTTAGGAGTATATCGGTCCATAAATTTGCCATCCTTAGGACCCAGACAAAGAACAAGCTGTCTGCATGTTAGCAAGATCAGATTTTCTTACAAAGTCATTCTGTTGTGTGATGTCCTGGTACTTATTAGCGAGATTACGTCCATACTGACCATCAACTATCTACTTTATGATGGTATAAATTCAGTACAAAATTGGTCAAATCCTCATCAAATTTTCTTCTTAAAAACACAAATAATAAGACTAGCGGATTCAAAGTCTCACACGGAACATTCCGACTAAGTGAGAATTAACATTTCACCCAATTTCACAGACGATAAATAAAGAGAATCAGTTTTAATATCGTCCATATTTATCTTCTTAATTATACCCGACACTGGAAGGCGTTATGTTATAATTTTATTAAATAAATCCAAATGAATCCGGCAGAGGGCGCTGGCGTATTATGCGCGTTTTGCAATAAAAAGCGATGGCTTGCTCGTAAACCCGACCCGGCCGTGCCCCGGCGAACCTACATTATACTCCTTTTTTATTCAATCGGTTTAAAAGATTCATTATGTTGGCATTATTTTGGAGTTTCGCATCTGTGGGTTATTCATAATTTTTGTTATATAAAAAAATACTCGTACATAAGTTGCCAAAATCTATTAAAAAAAGTGTGTTTAGTGTGGGGCAACACTTTTTTTAAAACCAATATTTATCAATTTTTAATTAATAGATTACCAACATGCCAAATGTTATAGCAACACCTTTAATGTAACGTGCCAATTGAGATTATCAGACTCTTCAAATTCATTAATCTATAAACGGCAAGTAGGTATTTAGATCGCAATCTATTGACTTATCAGAATTCTACTTCATAATTTAAAGATATGCCAGACTTATGTCACGCCACTTAATATTACTTACCGGTGGTCTGACCACGAATATACGTCCCATTGACCTATCGTAAAAGTAATTTTACAGCTACAATTAAATTCAATACCTATTACGAGGTATTTAAGTACCACCAGACTGCCATTGAAGGGACCTTTTGGCAATATATGAGTCTCCGAGGTAGGTACATCCTTTTCGTATACGCACTTAAAACAGTTAATCGTTTGTCTGTGAAGATTCTAAACGCATATTAACAGTCATGAATATTCAGTATCTTATTGGAGTCTTTATTATAATAAAATTGATATGAGCCAAGACGAATGAAAACTGAAGAATGTGACGGAGACACGTGCAATGAGACGATAATAAAAGAAACACATAAAAAGCTGAAAGAAAGTGTTGAGAGTAATATTAAAAGGGGAAAATTAGGAGAGACCATGGAGCTATAAAAAGGTAGATATTACGTCACATACCACACATAAAACTTAATTAAGATGTAAGGTCCAAAATGGTAAATTTTCACATTTTGCAATAACATTTGTTGCCCTATGAGGTATTCTATACATTTTTATATAATGCACTACATACATACTATTTTTATTCCGTTTTAGTAAAAAGTAGTTACAAATTGCGTTTTTTTTTAAATAAATAAGTCTCTCATATAATTATAGATATTAAATTACAATACATCATTAGGAAAGCATTATGCAAGTACATTAACAGGGTCTACACAAGTGACGCCGATGTCTACAGGGCAGTCAACACGGCTACTAAACTAAACAAGGTTGCTAAAGCTACCACGGCTTTTACTTTTCTTATGAAGTGCGAACTAAAGTTGAAGTCAAAAATTAGACAAGACCATATTCTCATCTAACCAACTCTTCAACATCTTCCAACAGTTTGCCAAATAGCCTTCTTTAGGTACTGAATTTCCTTGTTATTCCGCGACTTTTCGAAATCAAATATGCTTTACTTGCAATGGACAACTTACAACATGTTATACCTAACTACTACATACAATATTTTACACAACGCGGAAGAGGCACCTTGTCCATTGCGTCCCACAAAGTTACTAAAAACCTTAACAAAAATGTTTTGTTCGATAATACGATCAACAATTTATGGTTATTGATCGTGATCCTCAAAATCGAGTAAAACCTAAGAGTAAAACGGTCCAACTCCAATATACAATGTTTCGCACATCGGAGGAGATAGCGCCGATATCCAGCGCGTCAAATGCGCGCGCACGCCTGCCCGGCATTACGATGCAAATGCGCAGGCGCATTGAAATTTAACGTCTCAATTCTTGGCGGGTCGTGGGCACTTTACATGCCTTTGTGCGGCAAGATAACTCTCCTAACCTTTATAGATGCCGGTTAAGTATTTAATCTCAAGTTAATGCTGCTTAAAATGCTGTTAACCTGTAACCCCGTTTTGTATTTGAAAATGTTTCTTGATGAAATTAGGGGAAATTGCACTGTTATTTATTGTGTTTCAAAAATGTGGTTTTGCGAACATTTTTATGGTTTTACCCTGATTTTGACGTAGCACTAACTGTTAATCAAAATTGTAAACAGAAATATACAACATTTTTCAAAGTCAGAACCAAATTTTGTGACCTAAAAATAATTCTACTTTGTAACTTACCTCGTGTTGTAAAAAAAATGACAGATATCGATAATCGTGATCGCTTTAAGATCGTGCAAAACGGTCAAACGGATTAACGGAATACTTTATTCGGTGCGATCCTTTTGGCACAAATGTTTCAAAATTTACTGATATTCAACCTTCAGGCTGACCTGTATTCATGATCCAAAAAAATATTTTGAACAAGCTCGTTCGAGAGACGTGACAATTATAGCAGTCTCAATCGTGAAAGTCACCTGCTTAGTGTTTTTGTCTGGCCGTTTTTCTATAAATCACCGATTCTTTCATCCTAAGTGTTACTGGGTTTTTCCATTTGTGTTCGATGAATGGGGACAATCTCGATATTTTTCTTGTATATCTGGCTAAATTTGGGTATACTAGCTTACTACTCTTGCTGCCAATGTTTGTACGATTATTATTCTGGCTATGATATAAATATTCTCAACTCTTAAAGACACAAAATGAGACACAATAGGAGTTTTATTGCTACGACGCCTATGAGCGTTTAGTGTTAATAATGTAACTGCCTCTTCCGATACCATTTTTCGTGGGGCAAAGGCTTCCTTCAAACTTTAGTGACATTATTATTATTGTTATTTTTTATTTATTTTTTTATTTTAGTGTTGTGCGTCGCTTTCGCAATAATAAATGGTTTTTCTTTCTTTCTTTCTTTCTAAAAACTACCCCGGTGTTCCCCTTCCTACAGCTTTTTGTGAAGGAGCTCGTCCGGGGAATTCCTACCACCATACCTATTTCTGCCACAAAGCATCCCGTGAGCGTACACGCCATCCACAATCCCCGAAGCCAAGTTACTTTTTAACAAATATACTTTTCTTTGTCACACAGGTATGGTTCCAGAATCGAAGGGCGAAGTGGCGCAAAAAGGAACACACGAAGAAGGGACCAGGTCGACCGGCACACAACGCACACCCTCAGTCCTGTTCCGGAGAGCCCATCCCACCCCACGAGCTCAGGGCTAGGGAGAGGTGAGATATGTGCATAACGTAGTTTTACTTCCCATGTAGCAAGCCAAGAGAAGAAGGCAGGAATCTCCAGTCTACCTGTAGAATAAAATCAAAGGACAGTGGTCCTTAATCGTCGATTCATAAAACTGTGTCATGTGTGAGGCAAGACCATCCTTTTATAATATTGAGTAAAATAATCATCATCTTCTTTTTTATAAATAGTTTGAGCACATTATTATTGAGCAGCTAAACCCGGTCATGCTTAACACACAGCAAAGTGTGACCGGCCAATAACTACTTTTTTAAAGTCATTCTGTACTTCAGAATGACTCAATAAAATAAAATAATTTTCTGACATGGCGGAGATCAAAGTTTTGTTGCCTGAACGTTTTAAAATGTCTCAGAACTATCAGCTCTGTTAAGCATGGTACAGTCGTTTAAAACATGGTGTATTTTATAGGAAACATAGTATGTAGCTTATCTACCCCTTTCTCTGTAATATGAATAAAATGGAAAATTGTACAAAATGCCTATACTTTACAACAAATAGTTTACCTCAAGATTATAAACACAAAACCTCACAGAAACATTGATACCGTTTCCAGAAATATCAATTTTGTATTTTTAGCGTCGTCGTCATTTTCATAAAAGTGTTTTAAATCTTTTCTCCTATCTTGCATTGATCTCAAAACAATTTTTTGATTGCCTTTTTACGACTTTAAAAATAAAACGATTATTTTTTAATGTAGTGCCAATTTGATTAATTAACTGATGTAATTTGTTCAAAGGTTTTGTTTGTATTTTGTGATTAATATAATCGTGTTTTATCGTCCGTGTTCAAGTAAATTAAAGAGAACATAAAATGATAAACAAAATAAAAATATGCAGAGGTTACATCGTGACGCACGGGATCGTGTGCAGTCCTGTGGCTGATGTCATCCACACATGCCTTATTTTATTGGACGACAGTCTTTCTCACAAATGCTCTGATTCTGAAATCATTATGAAACATTTTTATGAACGTGATTTTTTTGCTGGAAAGCATGACTTTCTTTTTTTACCACACATCGCTTAATATACTAATAGAAGGCTGATAAAACATTCAAATATGCAATCATGTGACTCACAGTCTACCGAAATGGTAATATCCAAACTTACTCAAACATTGATCCTAATAATTGGGTTATAGATTCTATACTAATTGGGCCCTATCGATTTTATCAACAGGGCGAGAAGAAGAAAGAAGTTGGCAAAAGCGTTGGAGAGACAAGCAAGAAAGCTGCGCGCCAAGGGCATCGCGGTAGACCTGGAGGCGTTGAAGGCAGAGTATCTGGCACAGCACAAGAACAGTGGCCTATACTCCGATTCAGACGGAGACGGCGAGGGGGAAGACAGCATGATCGACGTCGTAGGGGGAGACTCCTGCCACGACTCGGGTCCTGAAGACTTCTCCTTGTCGGGCAGACTTCGGGCACCCTCGGGCGCCGACGGCATGAACAACTCAGACAGCTCGACGTCTGACGGTCATTCCGGTCGGAACTTCAGCCCGATCCCCGACCCTCAGCCCTCCTTCTTCAAACACTTCGGCGGGGCTAGTACGAACTTTGAAAAGTTCGACTTTGACTCCGGCCGAGCCGTGTCTTTAGACCTGAGCGGCGGAGGCCACGCTACGGAACAGGACTTGTCCAAAAACGGGGGAACAAGAAAACATAATCCTTTCAGTATAGAGTCTTTACTTAACACGTGAAAGTGACTGGAATTAGTGACTGAAGAGGCTCTCGGTTAGGTCGTGACCACACCAGTGAAGTTTGCGCTGTGACAGTGGAACAACAGTGAACGTAACGTTGCAAGGTCGAGGAACACGGACATATATCTTAGTATCTTAAGGTGACAACACTACTTCGGGACCTAATATACCTGCGATTGTGGCAACGTTAGTACTGTTGTACTCAAACACTAGCCTTACAGGCATTTCAGAGATGTTCCTTTGCTTACAGTTAAACAATAATTATTGTTATTATCATTAGATCGTAATCAGCTTCAGTAAAGACTTGATGAGTACCATATAACTACATATCTCGTGTGAATACTAGATCTAGGCAATGTATTATATAGGTAGTAGTGTATATAGTAATTATCTATTTATTTTCTTTTAATGTTGATATATTTTCTTTTTCAATCGGGGCAATAATTTTATATTGACGTTTTTGATGATATATTATTTAACAATTTTCAAATTTTATTTGTTGACTTACCAAATGGCGAATGAATTGAAATTATGTTGTTTTAATGTATAAATCTTTTATACATGATGTTAAAAATTGGTGTTCAAAAGAAAGGTTTCCAAAAATTTGCTATTATTTGCTTAATTTATAAAGTTTAGCCGTCAAACCACTAGCTTTGTTCTGTCTCATCCAGCTTTAATAACTAAATGAAACACTAACTTAGTTTGGTCCATTAGACAAAGCGGTGGCGAACAATTTACTTAATTACAGCGCCATTACTGTATAATTTCTTGACAGAAGCACTTTGTTACAATTACAGCGATAAACTGAACAGCCATCATACATGTTACAATTATAGTGAGTTTTTAAAATGATAAAACTACGACATAATTGTACACCTTAGCTGTTATCGATGTAGTGACAACACACTACGTGACCATGAATAGTTTAAAATTCAATTCCATTTTATTTCATTCATATTTATTTTAAATGGACTAAACTAAAATTAGCGCATTTAAAAACTTTAATTGACCATACAAAGAACCTTCCAAAATTAAATATCTATTGCATTTTAAATCCAAGTTCATGAAAATCATTTTAAAATATAATGGAAAACATTATAAAATAATTAAAATGAACAATCATTTTTTGAAAATGGAAAATGGTTGGTGAATTATCGACGGGCATTAATTAAAATAAGCAATAATAGTTGAATAATGAGAAATCCATTCCGTTTTATAACTGCAAATATAAATTTTATTAAACATTAAAATATTTATCTACGTCTAGTACAACGGCCACGGAATAGAACAATAGAGGCATAAAAACTAATTAAAAAAATCCATTTGCCAAATAAAGATGGCGGCGCAAATACAATTACTATTGGCGAAAGAAATACAATCTCTCGTCGTAAAATAACAACAATTAATGAACGTATAATGCGTAACGACCGATAAGAGAGCCAATTAGCAAAACAATATGGCTGCGCTCGCTTTATTGCCATTTTTACTTACTCCGCAGTGAGTTTAATAGGTACATAACAATGTGCAACCCGATTGGTCACGGAGTTATTGTCTCGAGCCGTTGGCACGTGAAATTATCCTACTTTGAAACTCTATAGAACATTTTTATGAATGCCTCGTCGGTAAAATCGGAAAGTGGCAAATAATTGGGGAAAACAACGGTTCTACGTCAACGCAAATTGAAGAAACATTGATTTAAATCAAATCAGAAACAAAATACCTATAACCCCATATTTAACAGCTTACAAAGTTGTTATCATAAAACCAAGTTAATTTAGTAATTGATAAGCCAAATTACTATTTAGGGAACAAAGCAATTTGTTCCAACTATTTAGTAATAGAAAAACACAGTTATCCATACACAAATGACATTTAAAATTAAGTGTCAAGTAACCCCTAGATAAAGTGACACCTATAAAAATGTTTTTTGTACATTGTTATGGAAACATTAAGACAAATAAATTTTATTGCTTGTTATAATGGTAATTTTACATCAATTGACATTTGACGTCGGCTTATTTTGATGTCCGCTGTAACCTACTGACACCAATTTAACTTCAGCATATCCTGATAATTCACGTTTGATAAGCTTTTTACCCTTTGATAATAATTATAAAAACTTTGATCTCTTTTTTTTTCTAAAGTTGTATCTACCACTTACGATGTTTAAGGACATGATTATATTATATTAATATTTATTTTTTATTTCATATATTTTGCCAGTGAATCGTAAATCATCAGTTTAGACTTTTTCTCATTTATTTAACATTTAAGAAAATATTATTATACGAAGTGAATTATTTGATCTATTCAGGGGTGACCAATTCTTAATCAGGACATTTTTTTATTAAGAACATTCGATCGTCCCTAATTCTCTTCGCCACATCGTTTGTATTTTAATTTTGATTTATAATGAAAGTAATGTGTAGTAATAAATATAAATGGTTACTAACTGTACATTTTTGTAGTCGGAAACAATATCTTAGGTACAAAATATATTGATTAAGTTTTAATTTATATTTATATAGACGAATGAGAGGTGGAAAACGGATATTTGTAAATTGACTATCACACTGTATGTAAGATGTAAAAAGGTATGTTACGTGAGTAATTTATTGAATCAAAATATAACACGATTAAACACATATGTCAGTGATTTATTTCCTCATTCGCTCATTCGTGGCTGTACACAGAGCCAGACGGCTATAGACGCGCCAAACAATCAACAGTCATTCTTTAAAAGGCCAATGAATCTTCTATCTCTATCATTTCCTAGGGACAAAGCGACACTTTCATTTTATAGACCCTTTTGCTAATACGTGTTATTGTTGCGATCTGTTCTAGCGACGAACAAGGGTCTCGGGCACAGTCGTCCCGTAATTATTGCGTATATTGTCCGCGGTAACTATCAAAATAAGAGAAACAACATAATTCCAATAACAAATGAATTCTCGCAAACCATATCCAGCGAGTGATTGCATTTTGAACAAAATATTTAACGTGTCATTAACAAGGTGTTAAACAGGCATTTTGTGAAACACAAAGACACCGAACGGCTAAGAATTTGAAGTGTACGGTTTTACTACAAACTCGTTAATAGTAAACACATAATTAAGCTTTTACAGCTTAATTTCTTCCTGGTGTAATAAAATTGTAATGGTAATAACATTTGATTGCTAATTTGAAAGAAAATGGAATTATGGCTTCTTGATGTTGTAGTTTTTTTTAATAATAAGTAGTAGGTAGATTGATTTTTTTAGGTAATTTAAAGGTCGGAAATGAAGATGCCAACAAAAGCTGAGCCACATAGGTATATACTCATAGGTACTTAAGGCCTATTCAGACCTAAGCGGTATTCGCTACCGCCTGCGGCAGAGAAAACCCAGTGGGTATGCGGTAATATTACTGTTCAGACCTAAGCGGTATTCGCTACCGTTCGTAACCCGCGTGGTATGTACCTCTACCCACAGCGGCAGCGAATATCGCTCAGGTCGCTGTAGCCGCGGTACTTGATACTAAATACCTGAGCGAAACCCGCGCGGTATGTACCTCTACCCACAGCGGCAGCGAATATCGCTCAGGTTTGAATAGGCCTTTACTTACTACTATTATTGAAGAACTTGAATTTATCTCACACATGAAATTAACAGGAAACAAAAGAGCATCTACCATTGCTTCAGCCGGGGCTGCAGGTTGTTTGAAAGAGATCCCGCGCCCCCGGAATGCAAAGGGCACACGAAGGAACATGGATGGGTTTTAGTCAGTAAAAGTCTGACACTCCGTCTCGCCCCGCCCAGGCGGGTGAAGTAATTCGATGATTTCCCATCGGTAAAAAATAAAAATCTACTATTGCTTTCAGTTTAAAAATACTATAATAGGTACTTGTCTATTTATACTATAGTAGGTATAAGCATGTAAACATACTAAACATTCGACGGTCTCAAACCCGTTATCAAATTTTAAGCCGACCAATTTTTCTATTTCAGAATTTATTCAGGTAATAGCTCGCGCAGACACGAAGAAGAAGAAAACTTATTTTTATTTCATTACTGTTTAAGATTATAAAATCCTGTTTACTGTTGCGAATGTTTAAAACAAAAACACCAACCCTAATCAAAGAAGTTGACATGACATTTAAACGAAAGATTTAATTTGATTAAGCTTTTAAAAACCATACGTTTATAACCCAAAAAAAACCAAATGAGAATTAATTTGAAAACTTTTTGTTGCGAATACTCTTACGGTTATCAAATCACAGTAATATTATAAAGCCGAAAGTTTGTGTGTTTGTCCCTTCTTTACGCTTAAACGGCTGAACGGATTTAGACGAAATTTGGCACTGAGATAGATTGTAATGTGGGATAATACATAGGCTACTTTTTATCCTGGAAAATGTACCTGGGATAATACAGTAGAACCTCGATTATCCGAACTAATTGGGGCCGAGCTAGTTCGGATAATCAAAAGTTCGGATAATTGAAATGTGGGTTTTTTGGGACTGGATCAAACACTATATAACACCTTTTCACCTAAAACTGTACAGTCTATTAAAATTTGACATACCTACTTATATTATATTAACGTTGAAATATAAAACACCTAAAAAAGTCAAACGTTTTTATTGTAAAATAGACAATTTTAAATTAACTAACAGCCGCAACGCGTTTTTAGCAACAAATTCTTGCCGATGCTCGGATAATTGAGTGTTCGGATAAACTAAATTAGCGTTCGGATAATTGAAGGTTCGGATAATTGAGGTTCGGATAATCATGGTTCTACTCATCATCTGCTTAGCCTTTTTCCCAACAGCATTGGGGTCGGCTTCCAGTCTAACCGGATGCAGCTGAATACCAGTGTTTTACATGGAGCGACTGCCTATCTGACCTCCACAACCCAGTAACTGGGCAACACGACACCTCTTGGTTAGACTGGTTGTCAGACTTCTTGGCTTCTGACTATCCGTCACGACTGTCAAAGATCTACGAATGACAGCCGGGACCAACGGCTTTACGTGCTTTCCGAAGCACGGGGGTATCACACCACCAACTTCCAAACCCGGGCTGCTACTGAGAAATTCCTAATGGAAAAACCCAATACCACTTTTTGCCCGACCTGGGAATTGAACCCGGGACCCCTTGCTCAGCAGTCGCGCTTTGCGACCACGAGACCAACGGGGCAGTCAATCGTGCCGCTTGCAATCGTGGTTCTACTGTATATTAAATTTGGCGCGGACGAAGTCGCGGGCAGAAGCTAGTCCTGTATAAACAAAAAAACATTTGGTATCCATGAGACCTCCACGCCGCCATGACGAATGGTTTCGCGTTAATAATTTTAAACGTGAACAAATTATTCACCAAATGTTCGCCGCCTCTGATACGCGACACCGTGTAATTGTGGCCGCAAAATGAACTTAATGTTTTAATTATTTTGTTTTACAAACTTTGTGTTTGGTCCTTTTGCTGAGTTATTGGTCTTTTTTCTGAAATCATTTTGGTCAATGTCGTTATACCTACATTTCTTGATGTTTTCAACAACCACCAATGCAAAATACTATACATAAAAGATCACACTAGTAAAGGCAATTACATAAACTAGTGCCTACTTACCTAACTCTTCTACTTAGATTGTCGGTTTTTTTTTTCGGATGTGAAATCATCAATGACTTCTCCCGCCCTAGTCTCAGACTTTTACTGACTAAAACCTATCCATAATTCCCTCTTGTGCCCTTCGCGTTCCGAAGGCGCGATGTCTCTTTCGATCAACCCGCAGCCTCGGCAGGTAGTTGTGGGATGGCAACGCATTTTGAAGGTCCCAAAATTTGAAAACTGAAAGATATTTTTTTGTAAATTATGTTTGTTCCTAACTAGGATTTTTTGCATAACTCACATACATACAAACAGCCAGACCCAGAACAACTATCTGTAGGCCATACAAATTTTATTCCGTGCGGGAATCGCACCCGCGACACGCAGCGCAGTAGTCAATTGGTCGAACACTTCACCAACCGTGCCGCGAATTTTATATATGTAGCACAGACTACTAACTACCTAATTCAATGTAAGCACCTTAATTATTACATTGTTGTAACCCTCTCAATCTCTGTGCTTTCAATATTAATCTACAAAAAACAAACTTTGTATGTCACGTCAAACTGCTGATAAAAACATTGGTTAATTGTGATGCTCTCAAAAGATAAGTTATCAGGCAGCTAACAAGCTGTCACTACAATATAATTACGGATTAATAGATAATCAGGACGCACGTGCTTCGTCATCGTTATGTCAAGCAGGCCACTGTCAACTGATCAGCATGAGATTGTAGAATTCTGCAAGAGGTGATTGCAATCTAAGAGTTGTCTAAAGCAGAGCTTCGCAACCTGGGCGCTGTAAGCACATGGGGGCGCCGCGAAGCGCTCCTATGAACTCCAAAAAATTCAACAATAATTTAAAAAACGTCAAAAAATTCAACGAACAATATTCTATTCAAATTATTGAATAACATACGTACGTGTTTGGTTGTTTTTAGTCAGTAAGAGTCTGACAGACCAAACCTCCCAAGAGCGCCATGACAATTTCTAAACTTCCAAGTGCGCCGCGGACTAAAAAAGGTTGGGAGCCCCTGGCCTAAAGGTTTGGCGATGCTTAAATAGCTCACACCTTGCTCATGGCTATTTTTTTGCAAGACAGTTAGTGTGATGATCATTCTAGATACAAGGATAATATATGAGATGTTACAATCATGGTTACTATTTTCAAGATCGAATTTCGGTTACGGCGATCAATATCAATAGAGACTAGCCAGAAGCAGGAGATATTATAGTGCACACATGTATGGACATACACAGGTGCACTACCTCTCCTAAAATTTTCATAGACCGATAGTACTTTATGAGGGATGGAGAGACAGGCTGCAGAATCAACAGCTTTACATGCTGTTCGAGACACGGGGATATAAATACCAGCTTTCAAACTCTGGGCTACACGGAGAACTTCTGAAAATTTTTCAAGGGAACACTATGGGACCTGGGAATCAAACCCAAATCCCACGCTCGGCATTCCAGCCACGAGACAAATATTAATACTCGTATATTAATGGACCAAGTATTAAACGGATTGGTGATCGTAGGATGGTTTGATACTAATTTGAGTACATAGACACATACCATCTCGGGTGTATTCCCCGAAGGGTTAGGCAGAGGTGTATGCCCAAAGTCCGCCATGTTTTAGGTCCCATGTAATAGGGGGCGAGCCTATTGCCATTAACCAGCGGGCACAACCCAAGACCTCTATCGTAGCAGTCGCACTTAGGAACGCTAGGCTAACGAGGCAGCAACAAAAGGCGGAGGAGGCAATTTGAGTTTTCACTTTTTTTTTTTTTTTTTTTTTGTTCTCTATTTGGTATTTGGAATAATGTATATTGGATTATTAAATTATTATTGTTATTTTTCATTCAGAATATGGAGTATTTTAATTATTTTGTACTTGTGTACATTTAATTGTAATTACTCTTGTACAATAATTTACACCTGCCGTGTTATCTCTTCACCACCTTTGGTTGACTGGTAGAGAATGCATAAGGCATAAAGTCCGCCTTTGTACTTTTTTGTGCATGAAGTTTAAATAAATAAGTAAATAAGCCTACATTACTGAGATACATTTTTCAGTCTGGATTTCTCAAAAGTGAGATAGCAGCCTTAGGTCATATTATCACTTGAACCGCATAATAAGGACAAATAACATAATAATTATATATTTCATGCGCCCGCGCAGCCAGTCAAAGATCACGCGCGTGATTATATTTATTATGTTGGTACAATGTAATGTACATACTGCAACACATTATTATGAGACACATCTTGGAAACTGTGAGACAATTCTGAGAATTAATATTAAGTTGAGAATTGATAAATAAATTATTAGATTATTATTTATGTGGGTCGATCTTAAATGGCGATTAGGGCTGGCTATAAAATGTATCTAAATCTATTTAGTTACAGGCCTTACTTAGTTTTCCATGTGTACAAACACGTGTTTTCCGATAAGGTTGGGTAATTTGAACGCAATGGCTTCTAATGTGGAAGATGTCAAAAGATTGTTTTCATTTTTATAACATGATAAGTGCATACTTTACTATTGTTCTGTAGCGTGTCTCTAAGCATAGAGTCTAAACAATACAAACTTGTTACAAAAAAAAAACAAAAACATTTATGTAATTACGTTCCAAACTTAAATTCCAAAAAAAGAACGCACTGACATTCCCGCTAATACGACAGAACAGTTACATTGCACAGATTAAAACTGATTACCGGCCAGTTACTTTCGGACTTTCACAGAGCAATCTATCTCACATGAGTAATGGATATAGCGAGCCATTCTCCGACATGGCCCGCATCATCGTTAGCCATTTCTGTTATTATAAGCCATTCGTATAACATATTACCCGCGGTGAGGATGAAGTGCGTAATAACTGGGTGTTTAGGTAAATTCCCGGGATTTAATATTAAGAGGCGCATTTGGCGCTCATTTGGAGTTATTTTCGCCATCTTGGTGTTAAAAAAATTCGCTGCATTTATGGGTTAAGTGTTATTTGCCGCGGTTTTCAATTGGAGGCTTTTAGTTTTGTAAATCATGGTATTTGTGGTAAGGGGGAAGGCGTGTGGTCTTCTAGTGTAGAATCTAATGAAGATTCGTTCTCCAGTCGTATACAAATTTATGTAATGCTGCACAGATGTTCTACCAATGATGAAGCAATAGACTATTCCTCAAACCGTATTATAAAGTGTTAATGCTTTAAATTTTCCAGTGCAAGAGGGAGATGGATCTACACATGCTTGATATCACCATCTCTATTCCGCAACGGAATAATGATGACTTGGAAAAGGAACATTGAAAAAGTTTTCGAAATTTAAAGACAGACTTACAGGTGGCGTCTTAAAGCATGATATTTTTTTATTGAAAAAAAAAAACTCACCAAAACTATAAAAAAAGTGGAAAATGTATAAATTTGGTGTGAACATTAAGGCATATGACCAATGACCACACATAAATAAGTTTAAAGTCGTTCCATAAATTATGATTCAAATATTAATATTATAATTTACTACACGTCATAATTTAAATTAATATTGCAAATTGGAAGAGTGATTTAGAGATAAGGCACATAATTCACATTCATATCTTGGAATAGGTGAATAATTAATTTTACGACGGCTGGTTTACTAACCTCGATATTCTAACGTGAATCTACTAAGTTTTAAAATAAATATGTTAATTTTCTTTTAACTCTTAGTATTCTAGCTCTTGAAAATAAGAAGAAATTTTTTCTTTCGCATACAGGCTGTAAAAAGACCAAGCTAAAGGATTGGCGATTTCAGACTTACATTAATGTTTTCCTTCAATATCGGTGAAGTGATCTCTAAGAGAAAATTAGAAGGTACATAGCAATTAAGAAAGTCACATTGGTACTTTCCCAGTTTTGAATCCACATTCTTATACATGAAAGGCGAACGCTTTAACCACTGGAACAACACGAGAATATAATTTATCTGAAAAAAAAATATCATCATTATCTGCTTAACCTTTTCCCAACTATGTTGGGGTCGGCTTCCAGTCGAACCGGATGCAGCTGCATATCAGTATTTTACATGGAGCGACTGCCTATCAGACCTCCACAACCCAGTAATGGGTAATACGATACTCTTGGTAAGACCGGCTGAAAAAAAAATATAAGAGAAGAAAATATGTATGTGCTCACTGCTCACGCATAGACCTAGAAGTAGATTCAAATGTCAAAAATACAGCAAGCAATTCCTAGTTATTCAGTTTATGCTCAAGTTTTATTTGATTGCCACTTCCCGTGACCCAAGTGCTGGCTTTTACCTCGGCCAAAGGCTTCGCATTGCCATCCAACGTGGCAATGCCGCCAGCCATTTGGGCCCACTTTTAGTTGACGGCGATGCGGAGGAATTTTTTGATGCCAGTTAGTTTTAATTGTTATTTATTTGCTATTTTTTATGGGACCTATCTTATTATGCCTGTAAATATTGTACACATAAATATTAATTAAATAAAAACAATTTGCAAACTGATTCGCAATTAATTGTTAACCAAATTAAATACTGCGACGAAGTTAATTAAATTCGCTACCGCGTTGTTGGTTCTTAGCAACACATATTCATATATATTGTAATAATTTAGGCTTAAATCAACAATCAACTACCTATTACACTACAGTTAATCAAATAAAATGTGTTGTTATTACTCTATGCATAGTTATTTGCATTAATTGTATTACAAAATTACATACTACCAAGAGTACCTACTTCTCCTATTATTCTTAATACACATACAACCTAGTTGAGTCGTAGAGCGTAAAATAAACAAAAAAAACTGTCTTATTTGTTAATACGTCATGTAGTATGTAAGTAATTCAGTAGTTAAAAGTATTTGGTAGATTGATAGACCTGTTTCGTTTCTTGTCTTTATTTTATCGTGCCCCACACTAGGCATTCCTCCTGTATCGTCCGTGCAGTTAACATATAAACTCACATAGGTACACATACAAATATTTGTCCAGTGCGGGATTCGAACCCGCGACGCACAGCGTAGCAGCCAATCGCTCATCCACTGCGCCAACCGTGTCGTTGAGATTATTGCGTACTTGTGATGATTACATAGGACATCTGAACGACTTAAAATGATATGTTTAATTTGAAAGATGAAATACGTCATTATAATAGTTTTAAAGTTTCCTACATGTTTATGAATTTATACATACTATTTCAAATGTGAAAGTCTTGGATGGATGGATGTTTGTTACTCAATCACGGCTAAATGAATCGGGATGAAATTTAGCACAGAAATAGATTACAGTCTTCTATAGCGCACAGGCTTCTTTCTATACCGGGGAAATGTACGGTTCCCGTGGGATAATATATTTATATTGACGTGGAAGGAGTCGCGGCCGGAAGCTGGTAAATATATAAAAACAAATTAATTATTTATCTGCAATGATTACAGCGTAGAAGACATGTAGCGAAACATAGAACTGTCTATGCATTACTACGCGTAGCACGATGGCTACTTAGCATGCTACGCGTAGAACGGTGCGTTCGGCTGGGTATTCACTTAGCAGTGTAGCACGCAACGTATCAGATACGGTATCAACCTGCAAGTGGGTACGGCTCGTCCACGGTCCTCCGCGTATCTAGTTACGAGCTTCCTAGCCGCCTTTGTGTTCGCAGTGAAACCGCCACTCAGCAGGTCACTGCGAGCTTACAGAGCTCCACGCGCGAGCGGCTCGCAGCGGGCTCGTGCCTACGTACTCACTTGATACCGTATCTGATACGTTACGTGCTACACTGCTAAGTGAGTACCCAGCTAAAGGCTAAGCAACGTGGTACGCGTAGCACAGTGCGTACGGCTACGCGACGTGCTACGCATATCACAGTGCATACGGCTAGGTAGCATGCTACGCGTAGCATAGTGCGTACGGCTACGCAACGCTCTACGCGTAGCAATGCGTACAGCTACTTAGTATGCTACGCGTCGGCATGTGTTGTTGACGCGTTTCGTACGTGGAGTGAGTTTCGAGTATTCTGCATCGGGTGTTTGATTAACGCGCATTGCATTTCTTTTATGAATTAAATCTACACTTGTACAAGTTTATTATAAAATCCACTGTGCGCTTCACAGTACTCGTACAAAAACAAAAATGTATTCTACTTTTCGTGATACATTGATTGCTTTGACATGGCCCATATCTAGACATGCGGCCGCGTGTCAAGCCAAGTTCACGCCAAGAAGGAACTTGCGACCGTTCATGTGTTATTATTATACGAAACATCTCGATTCTTTTGTGGGTAAAATCAGCAACCACGCTTATTCTTAATACATTTAAACTTGGCTCCCATTTTCACATTTATGTTTTTGATGGGATTACACTAATTTAATAAAGCAGTACAGCGCATAGTGAACATTTATTTTTAATCTCGCTTTTTAGGAACATATTTTCTTCTCCCAACAGACGACACTGAGAAAAGAAACCTCATCATCATCATCATATCAGCTGCAGGACGTCCACTGCTGGACGTAGTCCTCCCCTATTGATTTCCAAAAAGTCCGGTTGGAAACTGCCTGCATCCAGCGTCTTCGTCCACGTCGTTCTTACACCTTGTGGGTGAACGTCCTACGCTGCGCTTGCCGGTGCGTGGTCTCCATCGCCCATCAGCTCTGCGTGCTATGTGCCCTGCCCACTACCACTTCAACTTTCTGATACGCTGGGCTAAAAAAAACCTGAATTTAACCAACTGAGCCTTTTCCCCTTCGTTGCACAGTGGCCAAACTCCCAATGAGCACAGTGGTACAGCATTAACCACGCACTAATTATAGTGTATGCAAATGAAGGCATTCATACCCAAATGATTCAATTCGGCCAGCTTTTCATTTAGCCTGCTTATCACCAACATTAATCTTTTTACTAAGTCGGGGTAAGCAATTAATACGTCTGAGGGAAATTATATTAATTGGAATGTTTTTTTTTTGTTGGAATATTTTCGTATAATTGTCATTGTTCACTAATGATATTTATTAATGGCTTAATTGTAATGAAATTTTGTGGTTTTGTTATTTTATATCAATGGTAGATTTCAACTTTCTTTGTTTTTAAGGTTCCGTATCTGGAGGGTGCCAACGGGATCCTATTACCAAGCATGCAAGCCTCTGTCTGTGAGCGAGCTGTATCTCAAGAACATAGGATACTTGCAATAGGAGACTTGCAATGTACACAAAGTGTATATTTCTATTGTCGCTATAACAACAAATAATTAAAATAAATTAAAGTAAGTAGTATTATTAGTAGTATTTAAGCGGATACTCATACAAAAATCGCGTTTATTTTTTATGAATCGTGTTATATGTGGCGCAGCGGCACGGAACACTTTCGCATGTCTCCGACTCGCACTTAGCCGATTTTTTTTAAGTGCATTGTATAAGAGAGAAATTGAAAATACTGAAAATAAAAGGTAAATATTTTGTCCTCTCTTTAAACAAGTGTCAAATGTAAATGAAAATAGAACAAAAGCTCTTTATAAATAAACAAAGACGACAGCCAAACTTTTCCTACACTCAAATCGCAAGGTTTCCCACAAAAATCTCCAGCAGAAAGCTTACTAAACCGCTGAGAATATTACAATAATTACGCAACGTCTCAATCGGGACACGAATAAGGGCAATTCCACTCTGCGCTAATGATCGCCCGAAACGCAGATACAAATCGCGCGGCCGGCGACACGCGTTTCTAACGTAATCACTTAATTATTGGGCGACACCTCAAGCTAGGGTTGTCCGAAGCAAAAATAAAATTTATTTCAATGACTTGTTTATTTTTTTTATTATACTGGTGAGCAGCTAACGTTGTTTTAGGATGTCTTTACTAATCTTAAGATTTTTTTTTGACAGTACTATTTAGTTTGAGTGCCAATGTAAATACAAGCACATAAGACATTTTAACTTCGTCTCTGAGATGACAACGCATTTCCAAAGCCTCTGGTATTGCAAATGTATAGGCAAAAGGGACCACTTGTCATTACGTGGGCGGTCGGCTTGCTTGCCATCAAACGGTATTAAAAAAAGTTAACTAAGATATATTTGAAAAGGTAATGTTTGCATGTTTTGTAATGGTTAGTTTCCTGGCGGTACTTTAAACCGTTTTATTGCTCTGTAATGTTATCAAGTTTGTTAAACAATCCACTTGATCTAATTTGAATAATCCTTTAGTCACCCTATACAATACAAAGTATTTGATTCAGTGTTAATTTTCTAGTAATGATGAATATTAGAAATTAACACTGCATCAAATTAATATGAGAACACAATAACTATTTAGTCACACCAAAATTAACATTCATGTCATTAATCATGTTAACATAACTTTTATATTGTTGATTATAAATGTTACCAATGTAATTTGCAAATAAAATTGGCAAATAATTAACACCGATTGCTTTGATTATGAAGTGAAATTTTCTACGCATGAAGGTAGCAACCCTGTGAGCGCGTCAACGCTAACCACACTACTTTTTATTATATCAATTTGTGCCCATTGAAGGCGCTGTTTTGGGCTAATTCCTTTATAATTGCAGGATCGCCCGTTCACCCGCGTGGACGAGCCCTTATCTGATCCCAGTTGAACATTAAGAGAAACTAAAAGTTATTTTTAATGACGCTTTTAGGCGTGATACAACAATTTTGTATACACTTATGTAATATTTATGACTTTATTTCATGTGTATGTATATTTTATTTCGTGGTATTAGTAAGCAGCAGATATAAATTACTAAAAGCAAAAAAGTAATTTCGAGCTCCGCTGTTAGGTGAAAAAATGATGTATGTACCGCACCCACTCATAAACAAAACAGAAACGTATATTATATCAAAATGTAAGGTTATCAAACTTATTACTCTAAGATCACATTAAGATTCAAATTCTCAACTTACTACTTACTTATGTAAAACAGTAGCATAAAATCATACTTACTCAAAAAAGGCTATTCACGTATTCCTAATAGAAAATAATATTTCGTGACTGGAGAAAAAAAGTGTTTTACATGAAAAAACGGCATAACTTAATTATGTTTCAGCAGGAAATTAAATGTGTACGCCGATAAAAATGTTTCAGAAATGAAAATGTCGGGGCCGGAAATTGTATTAATTTGTTAGATGAGTTTCAGGGGAATAATGACTGATGCCATGAGGTATATGAATCGGTAACGGCTTTTCAAGTGTTTTAGGAATTAACGTTAAGTTTGTATATAGTGACGTATGAAGTGGCATAATATAGGCTGAGAAGGGCATAATTAGTTAGAAAGACCTATGGCAGTTGCCATACAGAACCTTAATACGAATACTCAACTATCTGTCCGTCTGTCACAGGGGTATATCTTTTGAAAAGTAGTAAATAAAGACTTGAAATTTTAACATAGTATGTATTTGACTCATGTAAACGTGTTTTTTTGTTGTAGTGTTAAATACTGTATAGGGGTGCGTAATCCTTCTCGTGCGAATCGAAAAACGAAAAAGATTCATAGCTTAAAGAAAGAGTACTTAGACACTATGAAACGACTAAATTTATTTGTGCGTTACTACATAGTACTACGAAGAGGCACGGACTAAATAAGCCGTATACAAACTCATTTAATAACTGTGTGCTATGAGATATACGCTACTTTAAAATAAGAAGGTGATGACAAATATTAACTACGTCTTACGGCTAAGATATTAACTTAATAAATATAAAATATAATAAAGTGTTTTCAATCTAAGTATTGACAGAAATCCCGGTACAAGTAGTGATTTCATGTCTTGGGCACGCTACAGTATCTAAGTATTCTTCCAACAATCTAAAACAACCCTTAACATCACCTACGGCCTATATTAAATATATCCACGTTCCCATAAACATAATGAGGTTATATTTCATGGGGCGAGTTTCCCATGAAATATAATAGGGAAATGTTCCAAAATGCTTAGTGTAGTTCCCTCGAAGCAGTATCGGCCCCACGATCACCGGCCTAACTTAACCAGAAGCAATTTTTCACAATTTTCCATTCTTTTCTATACTAAAGTGTAGGGTGGCCGTAAAGTGAGAGAACCTGAGACAGTGTGTAGTCAAAAATGGCAAAGATATTATAATAATTGGTGTGTAGTCAAAGAAAGGAACAAAAGATACGAGAAGAAATTGTCTGTATGAAAAGTATATGGTTTGTGCACTAAATAAGCTAATGTGATATAATTTAATTTATATTGGCGTAGAAGCTCTTACTTTTTCCATGAAATAAGATAGATTATATATCTAGCATATTAAGTTTTTAGCTTCTCCATATCAATATTATAAAGCTGAAGAGTTTGTTTGCAGACACTTATCTGAGGAAGTAAAGGTCCGATTTGAAAAAAAAAACCTTATGCGCTGTATAGCCTATTTATTGAAGAAGATTCATCAAGATCACGCTACAACCCACAGAAGCGGAGCAATAACCAAACATAACTTAATCTAGATGAAACCACGTGATACAGCTGGTATTTAATATTACACAGCTTTTCCAGCCAAAGTATCATACCAATTTTCGTTTTAAAACAAAATCCATAATTTCTCCTCCGTATGATCACCCTAGCTGAGCTGCACAGCACGCCACACGGCGATGGCATATAATGAAGTGATTACCTCACCTCCGCGCGCCGCCACCAAATCGTACCATTTTCACTTGCTGAACCAATAAACACAAGAAAAATGCTATGAAATATTGATATTTTTATAGCTTTTGTGTGTTCATGGTAAAATTTTCATGTAGCAGTTGGGTTATTTGGTTTGAATAACGTTGTTAGCCATATTATCGGCACAATGATAGTATACATTGGTAACTCTTCGAGGAATACAGACGTGATGGTATGTTTGTATGATAGTATAACTTCAATTAGGCGATTGGCACACTGCCCCGCATCACGGAGCGTGGCGCGTGAGTGCATGTTTTTACGTTGTCTGCATTTGTATAGAAAACACGCGAAGTTAAGCTCGAAGATCCTGAGATAAGGAAGATACTCAAGGACTTTGAAGACGGAGATACGGCTACCCGATGGACCGATCGCGGATATTACATTTCTAATGGGGTACTTTTCCGCTTCGATCCGGATGGAGAGTCCGAGGAGCCCCAGCTGGTCGTGCCTGAATCAATGCGCACCAAGATCATAACACACTAAAAACGCGTTCACGCACAGTGTTGCAGACCGCCAAAGCTCCGTCGCCGCGCACCGCGCTCTGTGATGCAGGACAGTGTGCCAATCGCCTTAATCATGAATGACTCTAATTGATCACATCATTTCAAAGACAACTCGCAAAGTGTTAGAAAAAGTTTCCTTAATTTTTGCCATAGAGAAAACCGGAACCCTGCCTCATTGTCTCGGGGCACCAGCTTTGTGTTACTTCGACAGCAAATTGCTCCAAATTAAAAAAAAGAACCAATCGCCTATTCTTTTATTTTGAATTCCTTCTAGAATTCCTTTTTCGCTAGACTTACTTTTGAAAAGGTTGCATGGGCATACAACCTTTACAATAACTCTATACCTAGATAAACCTCCTAGTTTCCTAACAATAATATTTCTATTTATTATAAACGGTACTATGTTTATAAGTAATAGATATGATGTCTGTTACCCAAACAACGAGTGTTAGTACTGTAATACACTCACAACACTATTATACTATTAAGGAATCGTCCACATAAGTAGGTGCCGGCGGCGGCTCAAAAATGGCAACTTCGCCTTCGTGAGCGTGACGGATCGAGGAGTATTATTGTCTTTTACAACAGTCGTAGTCACGCCTAGTGTGTAAACAGCCTTATTATAGACTAGAGACCCGCCCGTGACTTCATGCACGTTATTTATTATTTATACAAGCTGTTGATTTGCTTCCTCGTCAAATTTTAGGAGCTTGTCATAAAAAAAATAGTGACCAATATCTAATAAATACTTGTTTTTTTAGTTGCAACTATCAAATAACAGTATTCCAGAATACTCCTCTTGCAAAATTCAGAATCGCCTAGTTGCGTATGCGGTTAGCAGAGTTGTCGCGCGGCTATATCAATGTGTACATAGCGCCTAAACCCTCTGGCGAGATGGCTAGCTCGAATTTAAAAATCACGTCAAAAAAAATATATTTCAAAACCAATTTATTTTATTAATGATTCGTGTTAAGAATCACGACCATAGTTAACTCCTTGAATTTGAAGAGGATGCAAATCAACGCCTTGTATACCAACCACGCTAAGTTTATGGTTACTACTCAGCTCCTGTGGTTTGTAGCACGATATTATAAAGCCTATGTTACTCAGGAATAATGTAGCTATCTATTGGTGAAAAAATAGTCAAAATTGGCCCAGTAGTTTCGGAACAAAAAATACTTTCTCTTTATAACATATACCTATACGAGTATTACTATAGAACAGATGTAAATAACATTTAATAATCCCGACCGTTCCATGTTCTTTTCAATATTGTGGTGATTTTTTGTTTTGGATCGGTACCTTACCTTACCTGGGAATCTTTGGTTCCGGAGATATTAAAGGTCAGAGTTCCAAAATGCTTTACTTCTTTACGAAACATTTCATTTACATGATCACAAGTTTTAAATGTACTATTTAAACTTTAAATATCCTGACGAACTCCTTAATATTATTGCTTGCACCCGTTTCTACCCATTCTTTAACAACTAAATATTTTTTTTCATACCAAATATCACATTTATTTCCCAGCAATATAAATATAAATAAATAAATATACCATCACGCCTGTATTCACCGAAGGGTTAGGCAGAGAGTGTACCAATGTACACCCACAGTTCGCCGGTATATTTAGGTCCCATGTAATAGGGGGCGAGCCTACTGCCATTAACCGGGCACAAATCCAAACTCCGAGCTGCTACTGAGAATTTCATAGAAAAACCCAATAACACATTTTGCTCGACCTGGGAATCGAACCCGGGACCCCTTGCTCAGCAGTCGCACTTGCGACCACGACACCAACGGGGCAGTCCCAGCAATATATATTTTTTTAAGTTTCTTATTTGACAAGCAGCATGTGTAGTTAACAACCGGCTGTGATGTGTTTCTTAACATACCGCATTACTAGCTCCTCGACTATAAGTATGATTTACAATCGTTGGATTACATCGGCACAATGCAGCGTAACGTTTGTAATATTATGTAGTTGTAGTTTTGATTTACCCGAATGGTTGTAACAATATACGTAGTTAATAATCATTTGTTGGTAATATACAGTCAGAGCATTAAACGGTCATACTTGTACTAATATTATAAGAAAGTAACATATTACATGGGACCTAAACATACCGGCAAAATGTGGGTGTACACTAATACACCTCTACCTAACCCTTCGGAAAATACAAGCGTGATGGTGTGTTATGTTATGTAAAGATTGATACATTTTTGTTTGTTGGAGGTAATCGGCGGCAGTTTTTTTTTAATCTCTTTGGATGGCAAACAATCTTACGGCCGCCCTGATTGTAAGTGGTCACCTCTGCCTACAGACATCGGCAATTACCGGCAAAGACCAAAGGCCTTGCAAATCCCAGAGACAAAGTTGAAATATTTCTGGCACCATCATTCTTCAAACCAGAACACAGCAACGCTGCCTTGCGGCAGAAATAGGTATGCTGGCAGTACTTCCCCGAACAAGCTTCCTCACAAAGAGCTATGCTAAAACTAAGTCCGATTACAAAAATTCTTTCAGTGATAGAAAGCTAGACTATTACTAAGTGTCATGGGTTGTTTAATAGTATACTTGACTTAAAAGCGGAGAAAGTCGCATGCAGAAGCTAGTACTATGTATTTTACATCTCGTTATTATGAGTTAGCTGCACTATTTTGTAAAAAAATTAAGTAACTGTTAAGTTTGAGCCGATAGGGCCACCATAGGGGCGGTACGACGTAAATTGCTTCAAAGCCAACGGTTAGCTTTAATATTTTTATGCAAAGCATATAGGACCGTTAGTACTGAAGCACTACCAGTACTTGCAGGTGTACTTCCAGTCGATCTCGAGGTGCAGCGACGTGCTGCAATGTACTATTCCGCGCGAGAGACCATGGACGCAAACTTCCTAACTCAACGTGACCGTGCTAATTTCTCTAGATTATTTAAACCGCAGACTGATGTCTGGGAGGAACTTTTATCTAAATGGCAATGTAGGTGGGATAATTCCATCAAGGGCCGGCACCTCCATCAGTTCTTTCCTTCAGTTCGCGAACGGCTGGCCAGAACATGGCTGGAGGTGGACCACTGTGTTGCCCAATTTCTCACAGGTCATGGCAACTTTAAGAGTAAATTATTCTCTTTTAAGCTTGTTGCCTCTCCTTTGTGTCAATGTTCTACATCTGAATGTGAATATGAACAATCTGCTCATCACATCTTATGGGAGTGTATTCTCTGGCAGAATGAGCGAAATATTATGTTAGATAGTGTACAGGTTACATCCGGTGTTGTTTATTATGCGGAGCTTGTAGAAACTAGAACTAATTTCCGTGCGTTCAAGCGTTTTTGCCATACCTATTACTGGAATCAAATGTAACAGTTCACATTAGGACCCATTAAAGTTAATGATAATTATTGCAATCCGTGGTGCTTGGCAATCTGGGCTTCTCCCAGTTGTAAATAATCCCTTTGTGCCTATTGGCCTAATTCTGTTCTGCCTCCTGCTTGTTTGGAGGGAAGTGGAAATTATATTTTTCTTACTCCTCCGCTAATCTTTTCTGATTAATTTCGTTGCGGGATCCAAGACAGTTGAATCGTTTCTCTGGGACTCGTCGAGCTTCATTGTCTCGGCGCTTTTCTTGTGGTCGCCACTGTTGATTCTGGCTTACAGGAGTTGCAGTGGTTTGGGAATGGTGTGGCGGGCTTGTCCCCATTAAAAAAAAACTGTTAAGTTTATTTTCTAATTCTCCGAAAGATCTCGTTTTATACTTTTAAACGAATTAATTATTTTATTATTACTTCGTTAGCTAGTTGATAAGTTTATTGTACATAAAACCATTTACTGGCCATTAGATATCACCAGACCACAGTCATCCTATTATGACGTAGGTCTAGCGACACTGGGATCCCGGACTATAAGGTTTAAAGACCTTTAAAAAAAGCCGGGACGCCTCCACCACAAACTAACGTCTTTATTACCATCTATACTAACATAATAGCCCAAAAACAATCCCGTACCTGTTTCCAAATAATTGTATCTAACGACTGCCAACCATATAATCAAAAGCATATCAGGCGAAATCAATTTTTCATCGCCGAGCTCGATTTTAAAATTATCATACAAAGCGAAGTAGATCGTTCTACCAGCATAACAAGAACTCCCATTTCTACCAATTTACCTTAAGCCAGAGTTACACATTTCTGGGCATATTCTAAGGAGCAGTTCGAATAACCAATGTAAAAAGACCTCTCATTTTTAACCAATTTGTTTGATCCAAAGTTCAGTGTTACTGGTCAGTTTATAAACTGCTGAAGTATAATTAGATAACAAGTGCTATAGTCCAATAAAATTGATTTAGATACACGGAAAGCAATTGTGTACGGTTTATACATCATGTGTACACCTACAAGAGTATGTAATTGTGGTGTTTGTAGCTTATTATGTGTGTTTATGTAATTATTAGTGGTCTATTAGGCGTGCTATGAATACTAAATATGAGCCTTAAGCAGACTTTGATAGAGTAACAAGTATGTTTTTGTGCAATATATTTTCGTGTATCTCGTGCAGACAACCTATTTGGAACTCTCTGTCAAAATGTGGAAGGTGGAAAATCTATTAGCTACATCTTCTAAACCACAGAACAACAACAACAGCCTCATACATGAGGTTGTTGTTCAAATCTGGGAAAGTACCAATGTGACTTTTTCAATTTAAATGTACTTTCAGAGGTTATCATGGATAATATCCTTATATTATTATTTTATCCTTCGATATGATAAAACCCAAATCCACCTTCACCGAAATCGGTAATGAAAAACATCTTGAGGAAACCTGGACTTATAGTTAATATTAGCCAATCCGCATTGAGCTAGCGTCAGCTAGCATAGTGATCAATGCTCTTGCCTTCTTTGTATGAGAAGACGCCTGTGCCCTGCAGTAGTACAATGAAAAGCTGGTATCATTATTATTACGTATACACGTATCTTCTGCACACAGCCTATTTGGAACTCTCCATGAAAGTCTCGACAATCTCAAATCTCTTGAATAACTTTACCTACAGCTTCTCAAACGTGATCCCTGTAATTGCAATTTGTTATTCGAAAAACTTTGACGACATGACTTTACACGCGACAATCAAAACTAAAACAAAAGAATTTAAAATGACAAGACAGAATAAAGAAAACAGTCACAGAAAAAAACAACTTGAAACAACGCTTACAATTTTATAATAAGCACTATTTCCATTAATAATTTAGTTCTCAAAGCTAGTGTTTCGTGGCGGCGCGGCGTGTTACCCGAGTGTCACTCCGTGCGCCACGCACGGGCACGAAGCGGGCGCGTTGCGTGCAGGCGGTGTCGACCAATTTGCACGTCGCACGTCCAAGCTCAATTTACTTGTCAAACCGAGCCGCGCCATTACCGCTGACTTGTGAAGCGAGGGCAGCGCTTTATGGAAAACTGAGGAGGAAGTTGTGCTTTTGAAAGGATTTGGTTTTGGTATGAACTGGGAAAGACGGAGATTTGAATTGGAATAAGTTGAAATTAAGGTTATTTAGGTTATTAGGGAATATGTTGAGAATTGTATAAGGAACGTCTGGAGTGTGCAGTACGTTAAAAGGCGGGTATACAAACCTAAACGTTTACATAATTTCAGCCATTTATCAGCGCTGCACGAAGCGTTAACCGCTTGATTGCATCAGACACGAAACATTATTAAGACATTCTCAGCCCTAACGCGCCGGCCCCGCCGCCTGCCTACCTCATTAGAAATTAATTTACGCTCGAAATAAGCTAAACGCCTAAACGGTCAATATTATCGAAAGTTTGAGTGTACGTGATAGCGCGGATCGCAATCATCTCGACAAAAAGTTCTGCTAACAGATTACGATCCAATTACGACACACTGAGTCAACATTCGAATCAAACTAAATACGTGACGCCGAGACGGTATCCGACGTGACGCGACGGTACGAGGCGACCCACAATTTGCCCACCATCACATTCAATCACCTCCAACTAACGACCGGCCGCAAAAAACACACGACAGACTCTCAGGAAGTCGGACAACAATAAAAAAACAAATAAGTAACCCGAGCAAATTAAGTTATAACCTAAAACACGTATGAAGCCATCATCCCAACGGTGTAATCATATTAACGACTACAAAAGGAGCGGCAAAAAACACAAAAATTAGAGGATCGGGAAATGTGGGCCAAACAAAAACGTAACGCATCGCCTAATTATAGCTGTTGGACGAAAAAACAATTTTATGTTCGGCGGGCCGGCGCACACTGGCGCCTTTATGCTGTTTGATTATAGCATGCTTGCTACTAACTTGACTATTACACTATGATAAAAATAACGTAACGATCGTAAGCTAACCCGCAATTGTGTTGTTTCAACGCATGTTTTGGGCGTCAATTTATAAACAAAGCTTCATAACCTTTTTCGGTATAAAAATGTTTATTTCCACTTCAGTGAAGAACTTGAAAGCTCAAATCGGAATTCTTATAATCTCGCCGCTGTTATCCTCAACAAAAGTCAACCCGTGTCGACTGCTTCCCGGGCAAATCCTTTATTATTTCGACGTGTATAATATTTTTATTTTGTTTCTTCCACGATTATTATTTATGAATTATTATTATTTGAGAATTTATTATTAGCTCGGAGAGCAAGCGCGGCCTTTTCAATTTGCCACAAGGTGCGGGTTGCTCAGGTATGCGAGCGCGCATTCATTTTTACGTTTTTTCTTAATACCTTTTTGACATTTCTTCTGTGGCGTATCGCTAATTAAATTTCTGTTTAGTTCTCATAAGATACAAATTGATTTGGACCGTAATTTAATTAAGTATTTAATTTCTTTGGAGCGAGATTAACCGCTGTATTTATGTGTAATGACTTGCAAATGGTAATTGGAACGTCTCGGACAGATGTTTATATTAATACTAGTGTGTGCTCGTTTGGTTCTACTTAAGTTATTCATAACACTAATGAAGTAATCGACATTTATTCCTTTTGAGTTAAAAATATTAACGTTATTGGTGGTGTAGTAGGTACTTAAAGTTGGTAAGATGTAAAGAGGCTTGGCTCAAGCCGCAATAATTCCATGTCTGGCATATTCTGACATTGATGTTGCCGAGTCAAAAGATTTTATAGACTTGAGGAAAATGGGATGCGGGGAGTCCAGAACTAAGTACGATTTAAAATTATAATTAGATTATTGTTGTCTTTAGAGTGTTTATGTTAATGCATGAACATGAAGGAATAGTGGAATGTAACGGGATATGAGTATTATCACAAGGTGAGGGTATTTTGTGAAATATTGACCAATAAAATATCTGGATGAATTACGTATCGACATACAGTTAAGTTTATTTAAAGAACATAGTTTTCTTCTATTTATAATATTCGTAAGTATAAACATTAACACTAGGTCTTGAATTTCGAAACAGCTGTCTACAAAAACCCGAACACAGCAATTTAAAAATCAAAACAGCTTAACCCTCCGCTAGCGAAGCACGATAACATTAATATTACGAGGCTTATCATTTAATAAGAGTAGAGCCTACCGATTGTTCGTCCGGACGGCCCGGACGGACGTACACGGCTATTTAATTTGTCCGATAGCCGCCGCTACGGGCGAGGTGTGCGTTTGAGAAATTACCCCTCAGATACAGCACACATTGTTATTGCTTGTTATAAATTACGCAAGTTTATTGTGCCGATAAATACCCCCGCGGCAATGGAGGGGTTAACGCTGTGATTTGTGTTGCCAGTGCTAAATACTGTGCGGTTATTGGCGAGTTTTGATTGGTAATTGAGGCGTGTTTGGCGGTTAGATCGGGCTGTAATAAGTTAATGATGATTAGGTACCGATGGGGGTATTAGCACTAAAGATAAACTTTGAACATCTTAATCTTTAATAGGTATATAAAAAATCTGAAATACGTATTAATATCTTTCCTTGGTCCAACTTTAAAATAAGATAAATGAATAATAAAAAATAATGTCCTGCCGACGAATTTCGGACACGGCGCCCAATCTCAATAGAGACTGGCCATAGTAAATAAGTAAGTACGCAGTAGATAATATAGTGTACAAGTATGTGCATTCCTCTTCCTTCTTCATGAAGAGGCACGACTCTTACCTCATGAATAAAAATGTGTAAATGAGGGTCCTTTATTACTTTTAACATTAAAATCATATCAAACAGAACACTAACTTAATTGTTACGGAAAAACCCTTGCCATAATACCGACTCGCTTTTACGAACTCCATTACCAAATCTCATTTTCTAATTTAATAAAACCATTAATAACAACAAATCCCATGCAATATTTTCTACCTCACAAACCCGCGCGTTGGTATCGCGCATCTGCGCCGGCGCACCGCGGCGTGGCTGCGACGCCCCGCCATTTGTATTGCAGGGCACCGCGGAGATTGCACGCCTAAACTATATTATTTATTAACCGCGCTTCTTCCTGAGATGGATACGGACGTAAAACGTTCTAAAGGTGGGAATTTAAAGTGTTCTTGGAGTTAAGAATTTCCTGATATTTGAGCCGTTTGGGGCTGAAAGACTAAGGCCATGGGGTCCGAGTGCTCATTTAGATTTTTGGGACATTGTCAAGCGACTGGTCGACTCTTTACGTGACCAGACGGCTTTTTTTTTTTTTTTTTTTTTATAGACGGGAAATCATCAAATAACTTCCCCCGCCCTGGGCGGGGCGGGAGGGAGTGTCAGACTTTTACTGACTAAAACCCGTCTATGTTCCTTCATGTGCCCTTTGCGTTCCGGGGGCGCGGTATCTCTTTCGAACAACCCGCAGTGACCAGACGGCTGGCCTTTTCTTGGGCCAAAGCATCTGCCAGCCTTTTGGATACTTGTCCCATTGACAGCCATGCGGATGAGTGTTTTGATGGCACTTTTGAATTGTCAAGAAGAGGCACAAAGTTGAAGCTAGTTGTTCGTTCCAAAACGTAGGTCTCTATGGCGGAGAACGATCATGAAACTCCACGGAATAACCACAAGAATACAAGTCAGCAGCATAATTTGATACCATCATATAAGGATACCTCGTACATACTTCAACACTTTCTTTTAACCCATAAAAAGTAATGGTCAAATACCATGATGATGTATAAATTTCATTAAAAACCATTTTGCAAAACGATGGCCGGACAGGCGCGTGACTTGAACTCAAAACAGCTTTTACTTGCAAATTATTTGGACCCATAACTACGTCAGGTAAGTACGTATCGGCTTAATAATAATAGGTATTAAAACGTATTACGGGTGATAAAAATTATACGTCTTTATTGACTGCTTACTGTGACTAATTTCTGGTGTTGTCTGGCTCAATTGAGTAGTTATTTCCTCTTTTATCGGAGCTAAACATTTACAATTTCAATAAAATTTAATCTAGTTATTAATACCCCGTTTAATAAGTGCCTTTGCTATGTAAGTAACTTTTTATGTTTTTGCTCATGTGAACGTAATATCAAGTACAAATAAATGGTAGAGTAACTGCCTCGTTGGTCTCGTGGTCGCAAGCGCGACTGCTGTGCAAGGGGTCCCGGGTTCGATTCCCAGGTCGAGCAAAAAGTGTTATTGGGTTTTTCTATGAAATTCTCAGTAGCAGCTCGGAGTTTGTATTTGTGCCCGGTTAATAGCAATAGGCTCGCCCTCTATTCATGGGACCTAAATATACCGGCGAACTGTGGGTGTACGTTGGTACACCTCTGCCTAATTCGGGGAATGACGTGATGATTTGTTATGTAATAGAAACGAAAATAAGACTCAAAATCAAAACATTTATTTCAATTAAACCGTCTACAGGCACTTGCAAACTGTCCAAAAGAAATGAAGAAAACAAAATTATGACGAAAGACTGACCGTTAATGTAAACTGTACTTCAACAATTTTCTTACGCGTTTCTTTTGTAATTACTTCAAAACAAAAAGCAGAAACAGTTAATCGCGCCCGCGGCCGCTATCACACCGACTGGTTATTATTTTTCATTGTTATTGTTATTACTGGCAGTCCGCTTATTATGCCGACGTTACCACGCTTAACAAACTATTAAAGGTACTCTCTTAACGCCTTATTATTATGATAAATCCACGCGATTGTCCGAGGAGCTCGGCTTTTTTTAAACAATGAAAACTCCCGGAGAGAATGTTGAGGTTATTTTGAAATTATTGTGACCTTTTTATGAATAAGGTTTTTAAAATTGAAAGATTGAATACTTTTTTGAATGGAGGGCAAAACCGTCGCCTCTGTCTAAGTCTTTAGACAGAGGAGACCTTCCGCTATTGCACATACACATAAACATGTATATGTGCAAAAGCAGAAGCCTTGCAAATGCATACAGTGCCGTAAATAGGGCTTTGCCAGCGGTGCCCAGGCACAGGGCGCAGACCCTGGAGGGCCGCAGAAATGACCAGACCAGGAGCAGTATTTTTTTTTTATGGGCGCAGTTATAGAAGCTCGCACCGGGCACATAAAGACCTAATTACGGTACTGAATGCATATTGCCATTCCAGAGGCAAAGTTGAAATATCTCATTTGCCTGAAATTTCATTTTCACTAATTAAAAAGAGTGTCCGTGGAGCATCTTGCTCATTCGTCTCCATAGAGACCTACGTTTTGGAACGAGTAACTAGCTACGAAATTGCTGACACAAAAATCAGGACAAACAATTACAAAATAAAGCTTTGTCTATTGAACTGTCCGCTACTGACACATTGTACTGTTGCAAACTAATCGGTTGGCTTGTTGAGAAATATACGGACACAAATTGAAGTAGCATATTGTTGTTTTTCTCTCTTTAATCGCATTTGTTTCGTAGTTCAACTGACATAGGAACAAAGATTTATCTGATTAACTAACACTGTTAGTTAATCAGATAAATGTGTGTTCAAGAACTCAATCTGACTTGGTTAATTTACGATGACTCAAATTATTTGTAATCCTCGCAAAATGTGTCAGCATCACCCCTATTTTTTTTTCAGATGTGAAATCACTAAATGACTTCTCCCGCCCTGGGCGGGGCGGGAGGGAGTGTCAGACTTTTACTGACTAAAACCCATCCATGTTCCTTCTTGTGCCCTTTGCGTTCCGGGGGCGCGGTATCTCTATCGAACAACCCGCAGCCCTGTATCATCCCTTTGATAATGATTGTTATTCCTTAAAAATATTCGTTTAAAAGAATAATGCCAAGTTTGTTATGCCAAATACGGAGCATCATGATTCTGCCCTATAGAAGGAACGCCAGCCTTATTGTCCCACTACAGGGCAAAGGACTCTTCTCAAACCGAGATGGCACAAGCATTGGTAACAATGCTTCATCAAGGCGGATAGACAATTTCTGTTAATTATAAGTCCAGGTTTCCTCACAATTTTTTCCTTCACCGATGTCAGTGACGTCCAATATAAACTTAGAGCTTGATATTCCCTGAAAATAAAACACAAATGTACCTCTGCCCCCATATTTGGCCCTTGCCTCCAAAACAATGCTGACTCCAAAGACTGCACTGGAACTGGATAAGGCAAGAATAATGGCGTTCATTAATTAATACTGCGCATACGTGACCATTTGTTTCGGATCTCTCACTCTCTGACCGCCAGATACTGGAGGGTTCTATCCTGTACTTTGATATAATATCCTGGAACTAAGTGTTTATTGAGGACCTTGTTTTTATTCAAAATCTTACTTATTTAAAACGCAATATAAAACAAACAAATATATTACTGGCTGTAAAGTTTAGCTTCTTTAACGAAAGCCAGTAGTAATTTATAGATAGGTAGAGTTCTTCGAACAAGAAGCTACTACTGCTTTCTACTGCCTTTTTTTTAAGAGGGAAAATCATGAAATAACTTCTTCCGCTCTGTACAGAGCGGAATCGAGCTAATTCCGCAACCCTGGCAGGCACTAGCCCTAGCGGGCCCTGTATACAATGTTTTGTGGCGCGCTTGGAAAGAGCGCGATGTCGACCCGAACCTGGTTCTAATCAGGCCCGCGCCTACCACCTGCTACCATTTTGCTGCGAGAGAAATTACAGACCATTTTATGTAAAAACCACCATGTCATTTAAAAAGAAGTTTCCTCGACCTATCTCTTGGCACTTCCCATAACTCAAGGGCTGGCTTCTAACTTGCTTGCTCAGCCTCTTAGCCAGAAGCTGAGTTTTGCCACCAAACTTGTCAATGCCGCCAGTCTCTTGGACACGCCTGTTGACAGCGATGCGGAGGATTTTTTGATGAGTCTATGTTTTACTTTAACTGTTAGGGTTGCTCAAGTAAGAGGGTCGGCTTATTCGAGTTGACATTCTCAACATAACCTTTGATAAGGTTTTATTTCAAAAAGCCGAACCGAATGCATTGGCCTATTTATAAGTATAACGATGCATATATGCCTGCCGGGAGCTACGGGTTGTTCGAAAGAGGTATCGGGCCCCCGAAACGCAAAGGGCGCAAAAAGGAACATGGATGGGTTTTAGTCAGTAAAAGTTTGGCACTCCCTCCCGCCTCGCCCAGGGCGGGAGGATAACATACATTTTTTTTCGTGTAATTAGGTATAGAAAGTTTGTAAATACTGTATATGTATGCTCGTACATTTATAACAGACCTTAAATCTTTTAGCTCTTGGGTTGTAAGTGGAGTAAATCAGCACGGAACCATGGCCGATGGTATCGCGCGGGGTCACACAATAACACTTTGCAGCGGCAAATGAAAACGCTTTTATGTAATTGGTCGATGTTGCCGGCACACTGTGCGATCACTGCGAAATTTGCAAACAAAATAGTGATTTCTTTTGCAGCCTTTTAATTTTTAAGCCGGTTTTACGTATTTATCCCTTTATTCGTGAAAGTGATTTTTCTTTGTAATTTTTTATAACTCACATAAATAAGTAGAACTTTCTTTTTTGTTACATAAAATGTAGAAAGACATAATTATGTAAGTACCTAATTAATCTCATCTACTTCATTAAGTAATAGTCTCTATCTTATAACAACCAAACATCACAAAACCCATAAAAAAACACTGTTTCATATTTTGTCCACGCCGCTGTCATGTGGCACACAGTGCACCCAGCAAGGCGGGGTTCTTTTTTACGATTGCCATCGAGCGTGCTCGCACCGTCTTGTGTTCCCGACAATTATAATACGTCATTTTTTATTATAATTAGTATCGCCTTTATTAATTAAAAGTTCACGAAAAAATAAATAAGTTAATAATTTTATGCGCTCTTTCAGTTGTTACGGGGAAGGAGTGACTAGTTTTAAAGATATTTAAGTAATATTTAATTTGAATGTAAATCTGTAAGTTTAATATGACTAATATTTAAAATATTTAAGCACCTGCTGGTCCAAGATGCAAAAGCCGCTAGATCTACGTCATTTCAGCATGGCTGAAATGAAGATTTTTGGGCTTGGCAGAGGAATTATATAGTTCAGAAGGTATGCGTACTGGCTAGCTTCAAAGCTGAATAGGTTTTCATAATGAGTACATATAGGTAAGCACTGAAAAAAAAAACACGTTCATTATTTGATTATTTGACAGGCGTTTTAAGAAATTATCGAAACAGTTGGTTGACATTTCCCGTGATTAGGCAAAAGGCAAAGCATTACCATCCAACATGGCAATGACGCCAGTCTTTTGGACACATTTCAGTCATTTTGTTTTAGTTTATTTTTTTACTACCATATTTTATTTAAAATTCGAACCAACATGTATGTACTAACTTAATAAGAAAATTGTATGAGCAAAACTACATACATCTCATGAACAAAAGCCATAAAACAAATTTAAACTAAACAATTAAAATTCCAAACAAAACAAAGAGCCTATAACTTCAACCTGATGCAACTAACTTCATCCTAATACCTAATAACTACTAATAGAAGTCATGCCCAACAAACTACGTTGTCTACATAAACTCCACAACTATGCGCAAGCGCAGCCGACACAGACGGGCAGACAGACATAATTAAATTACATTGTATGACGGCTACGAGTTAATTAACTGGCTACAGTAATTGAATATTTAATTTATTGCTAATTACTCGGTTTTCTGTGTAAGTATTGCTGTTTATTTTACACATGTGACCGAATAATTGATACGCGTGTTTTGAAGGTTGATTTTTGTTTTGTTGTTTTTTGAAAATAGGATTCAGTTAAAATGGGTAAAAAACCTTATATCGCATTTTAATAATATCAGCCTATTACAGCCAGCAGGACAAAGGCCTCTTCTCGCACAGAGAAGACATTGATCACACGTGCTCAAGGCAATTTAGACTTATATTAATTACAAGCTCAGGTTTCAAGATAACATAACGCTTAACTTAACACGAATTTCAAGGAGGTATCGACATTAAAAATTAGTCACTTATTTATAATACAGTATGAGAAAATAAAAACACGGCTCATACAAAACATTTTAGGAATTTATTTTGTTTCCTTCTGACAAATTTCGTTTTAGACAGTTCCGAGGTTTTCGCATAAAATGAAATTGCACAACAAACAACATAGAAACAAGAAAACAATATAATCCCATTTTTATGAAACGTATCTTCATTTATCTTTGAAACGTATGTTCATGCAACTTTGCAACTAATCTCCATGTTTATTTAAAAAATACGTATTACCTAAGACCTGCGACCTAAAACTTAAAACTATTACGTACATGTAAAGTGACTTCGTAGAAACCCATCACCACCACATCAAACAAAACCTCACAAGCTCATTGCAAAACATGTTCTTAGTTAATTTGTCAGCGCACAGAGTGTTCAGACATCATCCTAACTTATCGCCCAAAGTCACAGGTCACCATCAACACCACACTTTCTCTATCACTATAAATAATGACATAATCAGAAACCTTTCGGCGCAGGCGCAGTAAAAATCGTCCACACTACACGTCTTATTGTAATGACATAACGTTTGTATTAACCATTTTTGTATTAAGCCCGTACGTATACAATTTTGATGTCCCATTTATTTTGGTCGAATGTGTAGTTGTATAATCGGTTCTAACATCTCAATCCTGTTTGACATTGAATATTGGAAAGCAATTTACATGAAGATGGAAAATAAATTATTAATAGTAATACGATGATAGCTGTTATAAATAAATGGGTAATAAGTTGGTATAAATATGTATGTAGTTGTTGAGTTTGTTTGGAAGACCGCGAGAGTTCCCACTACTTCCCACATACAGTGTAATGTTTTAGTATATTTTACTGAAATTGTTTAGGTATGTTAATATCGTTAATTGATGCAAATCAAGCGAGCGATCTTTAATTAATGCGGTGTTAAGTACATATTGGGTGTTAATTATCGTTAATCAATGTAATTAGTGGGGGAAAAGTTAATGTTTTGACTCTGTTTTTTTAAGTGGAAATTGTTACCCAACACCTGATTATTAAAATATTTAGATAGTCGTCTATAATGCCTTTGATTTAATTTAGTAAAGCAATTCATTTGTACTTTGGAATAATGGGCTTGGATTTCACAGTCCCAATTTTGAGGATAGATAAAAGAAAAACATGTCAAAATGTTGTCAAACATGTAGGTAAATAAAATAGTGGAAATTTTGTCAGATTGAAAATGAAAATAAAATGTAAATATTCCTAAAAGTTACTGGAACGTCCCCTGAACGGCTGGTGTTATACACGTTTTCTAGGATATTGGTAAAAACTAACATACATTAATGCGAAACACTTTCCATTGGCCAAAACTTCAGCCAAATGCTTTAAAGTTTGACTAATGTTATGGCCTACAGAAAGTATCTAACAATAGCCGCAAATAACCGTTTTTACCAATATGCCTACTTTGGGAAGATAGAGCATGATGATGATGAATACTTAGTAGTAGAGCTCTTTTTGAAGGAGCTCGTCTGGGGAAGTACTACCACCATACCTATTTCTGCCGCAAAGCAGCGCTGCTGTGTTCCGGTTTGAAGGGTATGGATCCCGGTCAAATAACAGGCATATGTTGACACACGGTATGAAAGTAGAAAACGTGTAGCGCCGACCCCAAGTAACATGAGATAAAAGCAGAAGTATGATAATGATGAGACATTTCAACTCTCATCTCATTGCAAATGTCTATAAACAAAGGTGCCGTCGGCTTGTTTGCCATCCACCGTTAAAAGAAAACAAAATTCTAAAATTAAATACGTTCGAAAAAAAACAAACAATCAAAAAACAAATGACTACACTAAACTGTCTAATTTAAAAACAGAATGATCAAAACATTGCCAGTAACATTTATTCACATTTGCAATAACTTTGAACTACGAAGTCGGACAACATCGTACAAGTCAGTTTATCAATTCGGCAAAGTTAATTTCGCGAGGCAAGTGCAACAAAATGGAGGAGTGTCTGACCTTGCCATACCAACAGATTTATTTTATTAATTTTTATAAGTGAAACTAACGAGATTCTTGTAGCATGTTATTTATATTCTAACTGGTTTTGCGCACCAACTAGGTGTAACTAGATTGGTAAGTACTTCAGTGATTACTCTCAAGACTTGTCTAATCCATCGTAGCTGCTTGTAATTATGCTAAATTACTGTTTAACTTATTAAAATCTATAAACAAGGTTTTATGGTTGTATGTACCTTATGTTTGGTGTAAATCTCAGAAACAGTGCTGTCAATTTTGACAGATTGTCGATTACGATTTTGTTTCAGCATTCTTTGTGCATTGCGGTTGCTGTAATGAAAATATTTTTCCGACTGAATTTTGGCCACTCTCAATGGAGTCTATCCAAGTACTACATAAGAAATACTATAATGCACAAATGTGTGCTTAAACACCGGTTCATTAAATCTTTTCTGACACACATAGTCTGATGGGACGGCAATCTGACACATCCGAAAAGCGATCAGAGAGATTAGTAATGTCCAAGATAAACTAATAAATTGCCTATAAAAAAGTCACATTGGTCCTTAGTATTCAACATAGAACTTTACAAGTGCTCAGATCGTCATGTCATACATCGCACAGTAACTCTTACATTACCTAAAGCTTCCACTATGTACTTACAAACAAGTCCTAACAAAATCTTTATACAAATCTAAACCTGTTGGCCAGCTAATCTATTGGAAAGCCTAACAAATCATCGGCTAATAATATTAAAGTTGACAAAGAAACACGATGTTGAATCACAATATATTATAATGATCTCCGATCTTCGAAGCGGTGCCTTATTGATTCCAACAATTGAACCGATTAGCCGCTCGGAACGCCTTCGGACAACTTCGGGCACCTTCGGGCATTTTGAAGATAAAAATGTTTTGGAGGAGGCGTGAAATTTTCTATACAGACTATTGAATTATTGATACGGTAAGATTATTATATTTCGATGGTGTAGTTAAGATATGAACTGTGAAATAGCCGTAGATTTTATTGATCTATGTCGCTTATTTATCTGTGTTGTGTTTAATAACTATTAGTCGGCAAACATTTTGAACAAATATGGTGCCGAAAATGCCCCGTTGGTCTCGTGGTCGCAAGTACGACTGCTGTGCAAGGGGTCCCGGGTTCGATATCCAGGTCGAGCAAAAAGTGTTATTGGGTTTTTCTATGAAATTCTCAATAGCAGCTCGGAGTTTGGATTTGTGGCCGGTTAATGGCAATAGGCTCGCCCCCTATTACATGGGACCTAAATATACCGGCGAACTGTGGGTGTACATTGGTACACCTCTGCCTAACCCTTCGGGGAATACAGACGTGATGGTATATATGGTGCCGACTGCGCGTCTGATTCGGTTAATTTTTAACATAGGCAAGTATGCTTGCTATCTATAGGCTGACAACAGGTACCGTATGCTTACATAATTATCTCAAATTTCACCGTTTTGTTGTATCTATTTTCGTGCTAATTTACTTAGTCTTCCAACTAAGTAGAGACCCAAATATTTTTGGGTATATTTGGGTATTTTTGGGTGATTAATTCAAATTCTATGCTAATGCTAATCATCATCATACTGCTGGACATTGGCCTTCCCTTAAACAAACCCTCAATGACTGGTAGAATGCTTATTGCTGGACAGTAATGTAACACAATTTTGATTATGAATTTGTTTTGTTATAAATTGTGAGTTAGCTCATTTTGGCAGTACTAAGCTCGATTTAGAGTCTAAACTGCTCAGCATATGGCTGAATGCCATATGAACCTAATAATTCTATTATGACAGGCGGCCATAACTGTAGCCGTAAAATATAACTGAAATAAGTGGCAGATGTTATGAGGGGAACAGTTCGATTCCTGTTTAATAAATAAAGATCATACATAAGACATATGATAGACAGTCTGTTTTCTAACTAAATAGAAAATACATCTATACTTATATTAAGTCCGCCTTTGTACAGTGATATTTTAATACATTATGTGCATAAAGTTTAATTAATAAATAAATATTATAAAGAGGTAAAGTTTGTCAGTTTGTGAGGTTGTAGGGGTAATCTCTAGATCTACTGAAATGATTTTGAATATAAATATTTGGTATTATATTTGGTAATTTAAACTCGATTAAATTTTGTAGATAAAATAGGAGGCGCTAATATCAAGGCTTATCAATAAATAGCATGAAATTTTGTACGAGATTTTGAATTAAGAATTGTTTTGAAATCAAGTTACTGACTAACCATCATCATCTGCTTAGCCTTTTTCCCAACTATGTTGGGGTCGGCTTCCAGTCTAACCGGATGCAGCTGGATATCAGTATTTTACATGGAGCGACTGCCTATCAGACCTCTACAACCCAGTAATGGGTAATACGATACTACTGGTTAAGTTACTGACTAACCAAAGGCCTAAATTTTAGTGCCCTTATCATATCTACAATTTTTTATTTTAACCACAATAAAAAACAGTACACTCTATTCAAAAGTAGTCTACTTTTCTTGTGGTTTCTTTTTGTGTCAGGTATTATCTTCTTAAAAGGAAAGATAAAAAGTTGCTAACAGGTTAAAAAGTACTGATTTCTATTAGATGACAAAAAAAATAACCTAAAAAAGCATTGATCTACCATAATGAAACGTAAAATCTCCTAATAAAGAACAGAAAAAAAACATTCGAACACAGTTATCAAAATCACAATCCAAATCAATAACAACAATAGCGTTATTGCTGCATCAAATCTTTTAACTTGTCGACCGTTCTTAACAAATCGTTAAACTTAGTTCATTATCTTAATTATTTTTACGTTCAATTCATTAAACCTGTATAACAATTTAGATTATCTTCTTATATCGAAGTCTCTTTAACACCTCTCACGCGGCGGCGAGCCTCACAAAGCTCGCTCGTAAACCCAACATGAAAAAAAAAACAAGAAAAAAAACAAAAACAGCCCGAGAGTATAATAAAGAGAGTCAATTCGCCTTACGTCTCAAGGTGTGAAGCTGTCATGAACGAAATGATGACTCCATTATTAAACGGCTAAATAATAATTCTCCGGAGTACCGTTGCACCGGCTTGATGTGTTAATAAGTTGTGTACGTCGGTGTATGTGTGTGTTGGCTGCTATGTGTGCGCTCCTAGGGGTGTGTGCGTACGTACCCGTGTGTGTATTTAATTAGGGTTGGTAGTTATTTGTGGGCGTGCTACAGTTTTACTATTATTCGATTTTCCTTTGTTAGTTATTGATATGTTTTGAATATGGGTTATTTATGTCTGATGGAGATAGTGTGGGTATAATTAAATGATTCAGCGTAATTAAAGGAACAGAGTGTGTGTGTTAGTGTTCTTATAAAGGTTTCTGTTTGTAGGTTTTGTGTGCGACGGAAGGATGATTAGAGGTGACGCAAGAAAAGAATATTTGGAAGGACTTGGGCCTTGGGGGAGGCCCAAAAGTGGGACATTACATGCTAGATTTAAAAAAAAATGCAGTGGATGGACTGTATGATGTTGGTTGAGAATGAACTAAAAGCCTTGAACAAATCAGAACATAATTTAACATAATATAATGAAAATATTACATGAAACAAAAAAACCAAAAGAACTGTCCCGTGTAGCACTAATACATGAGAAAATGTTCTTGAATTAAGAGTTACGAACTTGTTTCCCACATCTTATCTAAATAAAAATACGACTGCTACGGTAGAGGATTTGGTTTTGATTCCCAGGTCGACCAAAAAGTGTTATTGGGTTTTTGTATGAAAGTCTTAGTAGCAGCTCGGAGTTAGGATTAGTGCCCGGTTAATGGCATAAGACTGGCCCCCTATTTCATGGGACCTAAAAACATACTGGCGAACTGTGGGTTTACATTGGTACACCTCTGCCTTACCCTTTGGGGAATACAGGCGTGATGGTATGTTAAAAAAACACTTATGTAACCACTTAAATAACCAGTAGTTTTTGTTACGTATGATTAAATGTAAACTTTTTAATTTGCAGCGAAGTTCTGCACGCGTTCCGCTCAAATGAACAGTTATTATTTACGTTCTATATCTGATGTGACACGAACGGGTTACGTACTATGCCCTACTAGTACGAGTGTCACACTTTTACTTGTAAACACACACATACCATCGCGCCTGTATTCCCTGAAGGGTTAAGCAGAGGTGTTGTTTTTTTTTTTTTTTAAATATCTTGGGACAACTCTCACTCGGCTATCTAATCCCAAGCTAAGCAGAGCTTGTGTTATGGTAACCAGACAACTGATATACATACTTATATAATTTATAAATACATACATATTATAGATAAATCACAATCAGTAATGCAAAAATTATGGATGTCAATAAACCTACCCATATGCAGAAAAATTAACTTGGATAACAGCAAAAATACAAAAGTATTTGTTTGTTACTATGGTTACATTTATCGGTCAGTACCTTTTAGGAATCGGGCATCAATAGATTCTTAATTTCGTGGGCCCGACTTATTGTAAGCTATGTGCGTTGGTATTATTAATATTATGGATTAGAATTCATAATTTTCCATTCTAACCGACAAAAAATCGGGCACCGATTGTCTGACGTGACGTGTTCGAGCAACGTTAGTGTTCAGTAGCAAAGTTTCGTTCGACCTTGCGAAATGAAAACCTTATGGCAAACCTTGGCTCCTGTAATATTAGTCACCATTTCTTGAAAAATGAAAAGCGACCTTAAAGTACTTAATATAAGAATCAAGATTGTAAAAAAGTTTTGAAATTAAATTAGCTTCCAGTTTGAATATTTCAATCACTCGAACATTAGACATCAACGCTCACAAAGTCACAACCTTGTCAGAACTCATCCTAATTAATAATATAAAGGCGAAAGTGAGTTTGTTTGTTTGTTTCGCTTATAAGCCTTAAATAGTCAACTGATTAGTATTAAATTTTGCATACCTACACGTATCATTCAGAAAGAAGGAACTGTTCCTTAAGGATTAAAGCAATAGTGTTTTTAGGGTGCTTTTCCACCAGAGATGCTTATACTTAAAGTAGCTTTGTAAAAACGGTCACATAGTTTCACAGCTTAGCTATTACATCCTCCCAGCATAGCTGCATAACACATCTCTGGCGGACTAGCAGCCTTAATCCTGCTTCCTACTATCCTACTTCCTACTAATATTCATCTACCTAGCCTTTTCCCAACTATGTTGGGGTCGGCTTCCAGTCGAACCGGATGCAGCTGAATATCAATATTTTACATGGAGCGACTGCCTATCAGAACTCCACAACCCAGTAATGGGTAATACAATACTCTTGGTAAGACTGGTTGTCAGACTTTCTGGCTTCTGACTAACAGTAACGACTGTCAAAGATCTACAAATGACAGCCGGGACCAACGGCTTTACGTGCTTTCCGAGGCACGGAGGAAACTCGCTATGGTAAATGGTCACCCATCCACAGACCAACCTCGGCAAGCGTGGCTTAACCCGGAAGATCGGTCTATGCGGCTGTAATTATTTAGCCACGAGCTCCTCCTACTAATATTATAAATCCGAAAGTTTGTGAGGATGGATAGATTTGTAATTGTTACTCAATAACGCTAAAACGGATCTAGACAAAATTTGGGACAGTGACAGATTATAGTCTGAATTAGCACATAGAATACTTTTTATCCTGAAAAATATACAGTTCCCGTGGGATTATATCAACTTTGACGAGGACGAATTCACGGCAGAAGCTTTTCTAATATAAACAGATATAAAAAGTATTGGAAATGAATTAAAAGTACACCATTTTTTATTTCAATCATAATTATCAATTTGTTCAGCAATCACAATTCCAAATACAAAGATCTACTCTCCATTCAAATAGCAGACGAGTGAAAGTAGAAACTTTGCACACAATTAGCCACACATTAATACACAAAGTCCATTCATAAACAACGACATCTTTAATTGCGTTTTTACACGAAAACTATTCATAATGACCAGAGCAACCAACTCACTTTATAATTAAATTCAAAGGAGCGTTTTTGAAAGGTAATTTTAATAATTCCTACAATTATGCTACAATTTCTATCAGGGGTCTATGTTTTTTTTTTGGTTAATTAATGTGAGGTTGCTGTGTTCATTGTTTTGTGTGCGCCTGGGCATCGGCGTGTGAACTGGGCGGGCAGGCTGGCGGACCAATCAGGGGCCTGCGCTTGAGTTCCGAGGCGCCCGGTGAGCGCACGCGATGGTATTGAAGACATAGATAGATGCAGAAGATCCATTTTATGTGGAAGTCTAGAAACAAATGAATTACGTTTTTTTTAAGCGTTCGCTTGTCCGTTTTGCTTCGCTTTCAACATTTACTATAGCTTCGTTATAATGTAAATCTAATCTCTCATGATATAAATTCCAATTTTGACTGAATAACCAGTTCGTGTCTAGTGTTTTAAGAATATGGTGAACTAATAGGGTAGGCCACTAATACGCCTATTAGGGTAGGTATGTGGTAGATATTAGAACACGAGGTATACCTCGTATCCTCAACAACTCATCTCCGGTTACTGCAATCCTCGATCAAACTAACGATTAGTAAATCTTAAAGCCATTTGTCGTAATTGAAAATTTTCAAAATCTAGTCGCAATGTCATTTCAGCGATAATAAATGTTAAAATATAATTGAGACCGAGATTATAACTACAAATGTCCTTAAAATTTACGAGACTTACCTCCTTGTTGTCATTTCTATCATCATTTGACATGAGATTTTTGAAGTGAAAACTTCTTTAGCGGCGTTGTACACTTTTTTTGTAATGGGTAAAAAAATTTAAACTCGCGTCATGACACGTGACCTGATCGAAAATTTTGCGCGAATCTGACGCGAATTGTCATATTTGTGTACGATAGCGCAATAAATAAATATTGTATTATACCACATAAATGATAGTACTTTTATACTGATACTTAAAGCAATTCATGCAAAATTATTCCCTAACCATTCCACAATATCAAAAATGCACAACGTTAATATTCAAGTTTTTACTTCTGCCGGCACTCCCGGAGTGCAACCCGTCGTTTTTTTAACGTAAGTAAATACGTACGTAAATAGTGATCAACAGTTAGTTTGTGAGACTTCTGTAAATACTTGTCTACTATCAACTATTATTTCATTTTACTATGTGCAATTGTATATTTTATGAGTCCACTATAATTGGATTTAAGTGAATCGCGAAAAAATACAATAACTTAAGTTATTGTGTAAAGGTTATAATATTATTAAGGGCTCCCACACATAACTGGGAATTCGCATCGCATCGCAAATATCTGCGAGCTAGTTTCTAGATAGTTCATGCAAGACGACTCCCGGCCACCGTAGACGCGGGTCTGTGGACGGTGAGCAATGGGTAGCTCACCGTCCGTACGTTTACTAACGGCAGATCGTGTCGACGGCGCGTTCGTGTTCCACGCGCGCCTCAAAGAGATGTCAGCAAACTTGGAAGGGGCCACTGAGGGCCGATGCCTGCCGGGGCTGCAGGTTGTTCGAAAGAGATACCGTGCCCCCGGAACGCAAAGGGCACGAGAAGGAACATAGACGGGTTTAGTCAGTAAAAGTCTGACACTCCCTCCCGCCCCGCCCAGGGCGGGGGAAGTTATTTGATGATTTCCCGTCTTAAAAGAATAAAAAAAGAAAAGATAGTTCATGCAATGCGGCATCGTATCGCATCGCATCGTGGTTTTGTGTGGGCGCCCTTAAGTTTCTTTTATTTTGACTTTTTAACCGAGTCGTACATAAAAATACATACTTTCAATATTATGGAAATAGGTGCAGTTGTGAAAGGAACATGTTCTACAATCCAAATAAACAAGGTTTATCACAAGGATAACATTATACGTATGTAATATGTTTTAGAAAAGAAGTCGGTATTATTTAGTCTCTTCGCTATTGCCTTGGGTTGCACCGTAATGATAGTTGTAAGTGATGCTATAAATAAATAAATAAAAATACACTAAGTTATAAATAAATAAAAATATTTTACTGAATGTAGACGAGACGAAAGGAGTATGTAAGGATCGTAGCAGGTTCCGTGGTTTCTGCCTACCCCCATGGGAAAAAGGCGTGAGAAACCAAACAACAACCAAACATCTCCCAAACTCCAAAATAAAGACCTTCAACAATAGACTCACTGATGAGGAACTAAAAACTAAACTAAAAAGTTGAAAAATTAAGACTATTTCACTTACCGGAGCTGTCAGTTGCGTGCCGGGAGGGGTGAGGTGCGGCGGAGCGGGGCGAGAGGGGGGTGGGTGTCGGCGCGCGCTTTGAACACGGAGGTGCTAATAACGAGGCGTCCTGCTGCGCATGCGCCCCGCTGCGACGGAATGTGGGGGAGGTGATGCGGTTCATGCATCTTGTGGCCGCGGGTAGTTGGTAGAGTTACAAACAGTTGGAGTACCTTTCTTTGTAATAGTATTAAAATTTTAGCAGTTTTTAAGACCTGTCCGGGATGTAAAGTCTGTAGTACATGGTTGACGTTCAAAAGTACCTTTTAATGGTCTAATCGAAATAAATGACTCGACTTTGACTTACCTGTTGACCTCAGTCTTTGGGCCTTTGACACTAGTCTCTTAGAAATAAATGAAATATTATTACAAATTCTAGATTACGGATTATGGAATTAGTCCACCAACTAAGAGGTATTCATGTATGGATTTACATTCAATACAATCTGTTTAAGTATAAAGAACGCATAAATCTTTAACTTTAGGTATTTTTCAGACACATCTAATTATATTTAATTTAGCACAATTAATATATTACCAATTTTTTGTGTGGACATACAACGGAAAACATATTTGAAAAATCTTTTGCAATTTGTGACGTTCGAAGAATAGATGTTTGTTTTCAAGTTTAATCTAAGCATGATCTATAGTTTTGGTCCAAACAACCTTTGGATATGACATTTACGTCACTACCAAAAGCATAACAATAATTTACAGTTACATACATAATGTTTATCATCTTGACAGTCTTTTATGATTCATACTGTATGTATGTTTACTTAACTTTAACTTTTTGTTAATTTGTGGACAATGTGGGTTACATGTGTAGTAACATAAACATGGAATAGCTTATGTATAACTGCATTTATTAATATTGTGTTAATTTAAGAATATTTAGTTAAGCTTGGCAGGTAACTGTTTTTGTGTAATGCTCCTAACAAATAAAATAAAATATAAAATCACCAGCAATAAAAAAAAATACACTAATATTATAATCCATACGGCCAACAATAGCCGCACTCACCCTACCATAAGTAAGATATCTGGGCCGCCGGTCTCTATTAAGTATAATCACACGATAGAGTTGCGCCTGCGCCGCTCTGACTCTACACGAGCTTGATTAACGACTTCACTTCTCTACCGGGCTGTTGTGACTACCCTACGTACCAAGTAATTAGGTACTTATTATATTCTGGAGTTCTATGTGCTTTGATGAGATTAAGTATCTGATGGGTTTGTGTTCCCATAATCCTATCGAACTAGCCCTAATTTTCCCAATACTGGGAAAAAAACCTGTCTTCAAGAATGATTTTAGAAAGACGGTGTAAAAAACAGTAAGAAGAATGATTACCACACTGTCTGCCTGAAGTGAAGAAAGAAATATTTAAGCTATGCTTCTACAAAGGAAATGTAAAACACTGATATTCATCTGCACTCGGGTAGACTGAAAGCCGACCCTAACATATTTGAGAAAAAGGCTAGGCAGGAAGTTTTCTACAAAGAGGCACATTAAAAAAAAATACACACAAATCAATTTAAATAATAATAAAAAAGAGTAATTGTGTTCCAACCCTTAGCGACTCTGCATTTTCAACATTTCTTTTACCTATCAACACCTTGCTGATTACTTTTGGCCCCTAAAAACCTATTAAACTTATCCCGGACCTGGCGATTAAACACAGCTAGTTACCCAACTAGATATTATAGTATTAGATAGATATAAAATCTAATCTATCTATGTGATAGCAGTGAGAGGCGCATGCGCACCACACTTAACACTTTCCAGGGAAGGAGACTGATTAACGAGCCTCAGACGAAGAAGCTTATTACTATATCAAGTAACTGAAGTTAATCTGAATCTAAAATATATCTATAATAACATTATATACTAATATTAGGTATAAAGCTGAAATAGATTTTTTGTTTGTTCAAACGCGGTAACATCCGATATTGCTGGTCCGATTCTGAATTTTTTTTTGCTAATAGAAAGTACCGTTACCCCTGATAATAGAACATAGCACATATTCTGTTGTCAAAATATTAAGGAACCGTAAGAAAACTTAAGTGAGTGAATTCGCGGGCAACGGCTTTTTCTTTTTTAATAAAAATAGACACTTGTACAGGGCACAGAACAGTAACAGTAACTTTTATTTGAGGAATATTATAGTTTGCAGCCTTTGAATAGAAAAGTATGTCAAATGCCATATTTCATGGACTGCAGAACTATCATAACTGCTGGTACTAAAAAAAAGGTACTCCTGATCTAAAAGATATACCTATGTAATATAATAACATTAAAAAATGAAACAATGTGTCTCCAAAAAAATCCTCCATATCGCCGGAAATATGCCCTAAAGAATGGCGGCATTGCCACGTTGGATGACAATCCTAATCCTCTGGCCAACGTAAAAACCAGCTCTTGGGTCACGAGAAGTGTCAACCAACCAAATAATAACTACAAAATAAAAACAATAACAAATAATAAACTTCTTCAATGGCGTAGCTAGAAGCTACGATAGTTACATATCTACCGTGTCTTTTTAATGGTTGGCTCTTAGACTTATTAATTACTGTAAAATCTAATCCTTGTGTTTAAAGTTCGTGTCGAGAAACTAACGAATTAATAAAGTATATATAATATTAATCTCATTTAATATTAAAATTAAGTCGTATAAAGCTGATTACAACAGTGTTGATTAAAATCACTATAATTAACACATGAATATAAATTATGTTTTAATCTGATAACTATAGTGCTTAAAACACGTAAGTACTTATTACAGTACTAGCGAATTGCTCGTGACTTCGTCCGCTTGGCTTATTTCATCCGCGTTTAGTTACGTCTTTAGTTACTGCTCCGCTCTCGTGCGTCGTAGCGTGATGTAATGAAGCCTATCTTACTTAGGAATAATGTAGCTATCTCTTAGCAAAAAATGGTTAAAATTGGTTCAGTCGTTTCGGAGCCTATTCGGTCATCATCATCATCATCATCATATCAGCCGCAGGACGTCCACTGCTGGACATAGGCCTCCCCCATAGATTTCCAAAAAGACCGGTTGGAAGCGGCCTGCATCCAGCGTCTTCCTGCGGTCTTAATCAGGTCGTCCGTCCACCTTGTGGGTGGACGTCCTACGCTGCGCTTGCCAGTGCGTGGTCTCCATTCGAGAACTTTGCGGCCCCATCGGCCATCAGCTCTGCGTGCCATGTGCCCTGCCCACTGCCACTTTAACTTACTGATTCTCTGCCTATTCGGTACAAACAAACAAACAAAAAATCTTATCTCTTGTAATATTAGTAAACACAAGTAAACACTTACTTAACCAAACACATAAAAATGTAAATCTTTCTCACCTTGGTAGATCAATTCAATTCAATTCGTAATTGCAACACTTACTAAACATGAATATTAAATACATAAATGTTCAATCAATCACGTTAAAATGAATGCCAATTGCGACCAGTATGTAAACAGATTGGTGTCGTGGCCCTGGTGATGAGGAAGTGGGATTGATGGCAAATAAGATCCTAGTACACAAGTACCCGATGCGTCGCAGTGGCATTGTGCTGCATTGGACTTTTTCCAAGATTTCTTATGGTCGGTTTCTATATGCAAAACGGATAGTTTATCTTACCAGCCGTAATTCCTTTAAATGCTTGAATTGGCGTTAGTGAAAATTCTGGTAACAATTTTGAATGTAAGAAATGTTTACAAAAATTGTAACAGCGAAAACACAAAAGCATTTGTTTGTTACTATGGTTAACAAATATCGGTCCGTAAGTTTTAGGAATTCAGCAGGCTGGAGATGGAAGTTGGAGGAATGACACCTCCGTGACATAAAAATCACGAAATGCAGTTCGTCCTGCCTGATTTTCGTAGATCTTTGACAGTCGCTACAGTTACTCAGAAGCCCGAAAGTATGACCACCAGAGGTACCAAGGGCACTATTACCCAATTGCTGGGATGTGGACTTCAATTAGGCAGTCGATCCATGTAAAATACTGGTACCCACCTGCATCTCGTTAAACTGGAAGGCGACCCCTCCATTTTTAGGAAAAGTCAATTGGACAAAGGTAGGCGAGGTGATACTGAACAAAACCTGAGAAAATAACTTCATAAAGTAACAATCATATATCACAGCCGTCCGTCACACTCATAAAAATCCTTTTAATACATCTACAATAAGAACGTTAATAACATTCTCTCGCCATCTATAAAATTCGCCGAACAAAAAGTACAGTCGTGGCAAAAAAGCGCGCACAAGAATGCAGCTCGCTCGACTCGTACATTGTAAAGCGAAATTGTTTTACTGACAACACGTCTAAAACACCCACAGTCGTTCGCCATTGATTGAGCCATCGAAGGCGCTATTTCAGCGGGTTTACGCACCTTGCCAACTTAGTTTTAACACTGCGAAACTTTACACTTCCATCTTAATTCTTATAAATAAGGTTCAAATTCGGTTGTGAATTCGATTGTACAAATGCAAATGTATCTTGGTATTCCTGAAGTATGTTGTCGTAACTCAGATGTACAGTCGGAAACTATTATTTGTTGCGGTTTCCTTACATTGTATTTGTGAGTTAAAGCTTACAGTTTTCCGTTTATGAAATGAGAAAGTTTTAGTATTGCACCCGCAATGTATCTCGGATTGTGAAGATTACATTTTTGTGTACTGATGTAGAATTAAAGTTATGTTTTGCGTAATGTATTAGGGATATGGGTAAGCATTACATAAGTATGTATGTGATGACAATTTTAGTATCTATACACAACTCCAAACAAATAAATAAAATATTTAACATAAATTCTATCTAAGAGCTCCCACACATAACTGCGAATTCGCAACGCATCGCAAATATCTGCGAGCTAGTTCCTAGATAGTTTCTGCAATGCGGCGTCGTATCGCATCGCATCGCGGTTTTGTGTGGGCGCCCTAACAGGTGATGACAGATAGGCTCAGTGGCTAAGCAACTGGTTGGTTGGTGTACTACGACTCCCGGGTTCTATTCCCTACACATGGATGTTCCGGGTCTAATCATTTCTGAATGTCAGTTTATATGTTTGTAAACCCAACCACGTTACAGAAAATCCCCAAGTGTGTTGCAACATATCTTATAGTCTCCTATAAATATAGAAATAAAGAACTACAACCTCAATAAAACAGCTACCGGATATTTACATCCACTGCTACGCGAACCGTTTCCATAATTACTCCGAGCATCTGTTTCACGACCTATATTAAAAACGTGTTGATTTAAACACGTATATCAGCAAAAAAATCGTCAATCAAACCGTCTTCCCTCATTTGCTGCAATAATTCCAAGTTTAATTTACTCACTGATTGAGCGATCGTATAAAACAACACTACGATGAAGACATCAAATTGAAAACCATCAACAGTAACCGCTCGGTAATAATGTGGCTTTTATTACCTTGATATATTGCCTGTACAAATCGTGATTACGCTAGTGAAAATGTCGTTTCAACAAAACACTGTATTAAAAAAATGAATAATGACTTCTTTGCCGACAACGTCATTATAACGCGCGGTCACCGGCTCGCGAGAGATTTCTATCTGACAGTACACATGACTGACACACAACTTATTACAAACCTTATTTCCAACCACATAAAACTCACAATACCTTCCACGTACGCTCAAAAGTTTTCATTCAATTTTAACATTTAAATTTTCCTGCTCTAAAGTTCATTTTTGCATGTTTAAGAGTTTCACATAAATCGCGGTGAGCACACAGAATTTCCACTTGATTGTGGCATGGCGAATCGGATTGACAGGTAAGAAGGTTATTATTATCACATTTTACTTAGAGTACATGCATTTACATAAAACGCGGTGTAATTTGTAGAAATGTTTAGTATCGTTATAATATAAAGTAGTCAAATAATTACTTTTTTGGTAACACAGTTCCGTATAATATTTATGAATATTATAACAAGTGTATGTGGTGTGTAGGTTTGAATTATGATTGTAGGTTTAAGATAACAATGAATTTAATTATTAAAAGTGTTGCTTACTGTTACTTAGTGGGATATAAAACTAGATACCTTTACCTCTACATAATCGTCGTTTCCAATCGTCAGATAAACACTTAATGCAGGAATTAATATGGCGGTTTTATATGATATTCTCTATGGTGTCAAAACATCAATTTTATTCTTCAAATAAAAGCTATAAGTGATATTAGAAAAAATAAACATACTGGCTTATAACCCACTGCAAGCTAAACACTTTCTTCGGCCGTTTTCACATTAGGACGTTAGCAGCGCGACAGTAGCGCGGCAGAAGTACATTCCTTCACATTACAAGAACAGATCAAAGTTTAGGTCAGTATGGCGCACTTCATTTTAAAAATAGATGCTGTGGGCAACAGCTCTTCTGTTTTTTTATTATGAAATTCTGACGGGGCGTCAGTCGCGCGACAGCCGCGCTTCTAAAGTCGCCTAAATGTGAAAGCGGCCTTCACCTCTTCTCATGCAAAGAAGGCACGAACATCGATCAGCACACTTGCTCAAGTCGGATTAGTGATTTCAGACTTATTTACAGGTTTACATTTCCCTCACCCTGAAATAGCTATTCATAATTTATTATTTTCAGCTCGAAGCTAGGATTTGTGCCCGCACTGAATGGATTAATGGCAATAGGCTCACCCCTATTACATGGGACCTAAACATACCGGCGAACTATGGGTGAACCATGGTACACCTCTGCCTAAACCTTCAGGAAATACAGGCGTGATGGTATGTCTTGTGTAAAGTTTATTTTTTTCTGGAAAAACTATGTCGCGTACCTCAAGGTAACTTTTCCTGTTACAAGAATTTATTCCAAGTAACACGCGGAACTCTAAAAAGCAAATGAAATGACAATGTACAACACATGTCACACGGCTAGCTGCAGTTTAAAATTGCTTGCACAGAGCACAATGTTATTGTTAACATGACGTATAATGCAAGTAGTTAGTTTGTAGGATGTACCAACACTGTAAGTACATATTTGTCTTTCTTTGTGTAACACTATGTTAGAAACAGAATTTTAAAGTGCTACAAATTTTTTGGTTCTGCTTGCTTGCAGATTGGATTAATCCTTTAAGAATGTATTAAAATTACGTATTTATATTAAAGTTTATATATAAATAGAAAGCAAACAATCCCGGCTTCGCACGGGTGGAGTTCCCGAATTTCCCAGTGATTTTCAAATAATAATCTTTTATAAAAACCTAGTCCGGGAAATTACTAACACAATAAAAATAGAATAAGCCAAATCGTTTCAGCCGTTCTCAAATTTTGCGCTGAACAACACATTTAGATATTCATTTATATTTATGTAGATACATCTAGCGTTTTTTTTTTAATACACATTATGTCTACTATGTTACATGAACAAGTTAGCTGGCTGATGCTATGATATTTCTAAAAGTCTGAAAAAATAGTTAAATGTTTTTTGACACTTTCAATAATGCCTACGTCTTCAGCAGTAGCGGTGAATCGACGATAAATTATAGGCATTTTAGCTAGATTGAGACTGCGAATGTTTTTAAAAATACAAGAATTGGCCCTCGGGTAATTAGCTAATGCAATAATTTCTAAGCGTGTCGATAATGACAAAATGACGTCACAATATCAGACGTAGACCAATCAATCATACAAGCTGTCTACTGTCTAGAAATGGGTACATTACGTTACTAGGCTGGTGTATACTGGTGTACGGCAACGCAATGTACCCCATTACCAGGCAGGTACTGATGGGAAGCCAATTGAAAACGGTATTGTTAGACCGCTAGTGACCGACTGTCTGGAATGTCTGTGACTCTTTTACTGGTAGACTGTCTACGAACAATTTCACCGTACTAGTGGTACTAGTGTCTTGCATCTCATACATGCAAAAAAATATAAGTCTAAATTACAATAGACCATCACCATCACGCCTATATACCCCCAAGGGTTAGGCAGAGGTGTACCAAAGTACACCCACAGTTCGCCTGTATGTTTAGGTCCCTTGTAATAGGGAGCGAGCCTATTGCCAATAACCGGGCACAAATCCTAACTCCGAGCTGCTACTGAGAATTTCATAGAAAAACCCAATAACACTTTGCTCGACCTGGGAATCGAACCCAAGACCTCGAGAATAGCAGTCCCGCTTAGGACCACTAGGCTAACGAGGCAGTTAAAGTCAAAAATACAAGTGATCATTGAAATAGAAACACTTCGTAAAGATATACTATCCTACTAAATACCTATTTATTATTAAATACGCGAATATTTGTGCGGCTCGATGGTCGGATATTTCTTACTCTTTCACGCTTAAACTTCTGAACGATATTCGCTGAAAATTTGCACAAATACATATATTGCCCTAGCAAAAATAACATAGGATAATTTTGGAGGATTTAGGAGTATTTTAGAATTTGGTTTAATTCTAAAATCTACGCCAACGAAGTACAGGCAGAAGCTAGTTAGTAATTACAGAATATCTGCTAAAAACATTTTTAGGACCGATTTTTAATTCAACTACCTACGAAATGAGTCTCCAACTAAAGAAATAAGTGTCACGATCCGTAGGACCCAGTGTGTCTACAGACATACAAAACTGGACAGATGTCTTGTACAGATGAGTTGCAAGCTCGCTGACTACATTCAGTATGTATGAGTTCCCGCAAGCCCACAGCGGATATCGATGTTTGCTTTTGTTTGTGACATTACATACGTGCACAGACTGTAGATACTACTGTGGTGGAATCCTAGATAGATAGGCTAGAATCAGTAGTCTTGAATGCAGCTTCGCAATAAATAGAAAAACCGAAAAAGTTCGAGTAGGTATATGAAGGGTTTCACCGTACAATATTAGGATCGGGCTAAAAAACACTCTTCTTGTATGGGGGACCCCATTTACTTTATTTTTTAAAGATATAATTTTTGTTATATCGGCCATATTACATACACACTCTGTGAAAATATCGACTCTCTTAGCTATTACGATTCATGGGAAACAGCCCGCTCACAGACAGACGGACAGAGGAGGATTAGTAATAGTGCCCCGTTGGCACCCTAAAAATTGACGAAGTAGACTTTATTAACACTAGAAATAAAACTCGATTGAAACATATAGAAAACTTCATATTGAAATCTGACATAAATACAGTTGACATCTTAGTCCACGTAGTGTCTACTAAATCACAAATAACTGTCAGACTATATTAAAGGCTGTATAATTTGAAAACAGTCCCCTCGCCACAATAGAGACACCAGTAGACTCAACCAAATCGGAGCGCACCAAACCGATCAGGTTTTGTTCGTTAAACCTTCACATATAATTAAGGAGGCGAGCTGGCTCCGCTAAAACACATAAATCATAATAATTTAATGCGGACCGAGCCTTTCCCGGCACCGGCTCAACAACGTTTTTTCCTGAGTTACGACCGTCCGCGCATCTGCACTTCTTTCCACTCGAACCCGAAATGACTTCGGAATTGACAGCTTTATAAATATAAGAAAGGGCTTTCGTAGCAAACGTGCCATTGGTATGGAAACGCCTGTGAGTAACGACGCGGACAGGCGATAGTCTTTCAATTTTATGATTGCCTGGTCCCGAGCGGGTTATTTTCAATGGCTAATTGAACGGTGTGAATAAAATATGTCCATAATAACAGCGTTAGTTGGTTCGCATCTAGTTTATTCGTATTTTATTAATACTTTGAAGGATTTTGAGAATAAATTGAGTTGGAACTTTAACGTTTCTATTTGTATGACAGGATTATATGTTTTATTTTGAAAACGTTGGTCACTAGGAATTGCTCCTGAATCGTAGGTGCGTTTGCAAAAATACACACAAATGTAAAAATGTTTTTATATAAATGTTTAAAAATACCACATCGTTTTTACACACACGGAGAACTTCTTTACCTTGAACATAGATTTTCTACAATATTTTCCTCGCACGCATAATGCCTAGGTAGGTAAGCACGGTGTCACACCGACTCATGTCGCCGCCTCTAAAGGCAGCGCTGCTGTATTAATTTTGTCCAATAACCTTGTAAACAAAGCCGCGAGCGGTAGCTTATTTTTTATGAGATATTGATTTATTACGTTCTCTAAATGTATTTGGCAAATTAATCACATTAAAAAAGGTGCGATTGATTCGAATGAATGAGCCGCACCTTTACCAGAATAACTTTAAATATTTGTCAACTTAGAGTTTTGACGATATTTTTACTAATTCATTCATTTCATCACACACACCGCACCTTGGCTATTTATCAATGAAACGTATTATTTTTAAAAGCCTCATTCTGCATAATTTCGAAACCTGTACAAATATACCCAACCCAGTCTTTAAAAAGCGAAAAAAAAACGAAGATGTCTTTATTAAAAGCTATTGTGAAACCGCCATTCATAGGAAACACATTCATCAAAATAGGAAAACGTAAAAGTAATTTATAGCCGGCACATCCCTAACCCGAGCTTGTAAATCTAAAAACAAATAAGAATACAATCAATAAGTGTTAAAATATGTTAATATGTTAATTCTCAGCGCATTAAATAACATATACTCTCATTCCAAGTGACATCGGACAAGTACGAAAGATTTACTGCCTATAAACGAATTCGGGCCGGCCGTTAGTCCGCTCAAATTAATATTTATACATATAGAAATCTATTCAAATGGCATAAGATATATGTTCCTTGTAACAAATAATGCATTTAACACTTTGCCTGTTTATTCTTTGGCAGCCTTCGATTGTGAAAGAAGTCGTAAATTGCCGCTGATTTTGATATCTGGAGCGTGGGTACGAAGTTTCTAAGATGATTATGTATAACTAATTAACTACTTACGGTTTCGGATTTCGAGTTTACGGTTTTTATCTAGTCTGGGACACCAATTGACGAAACTAATTATTTTAGAATATGAGTCTTCTGATTGAATTATAAATCTGACATTACGCAAACACAGCAATTAAGATGCCTAATTTCAAATAGAACACTTTTTAACACGAAACATCCATTTGCCTCTTTTACTTGTTTCAAACTTTCTATAATTCGGCACTGTCGTCAATTGCCATGTTCAAATAGAAACTGAAGGTTTTGCGAATGAGTGCATAGGTAATGCAGATTAGACGTCAAAACGGTCTAGGTTCCTAATTCAAAATGAGAATTTCGACTCTTGTATTTTTTTTTTTTTGTTATTTTATTTAGTCTTTTTTTTCTGCGACTAATGTGGCCATTTGAAACACAAATATATTGTTATATTTTTTCTCTCACACCTAAGGAAGATTACCTACCTTTCCTTTAAAAAAGTCTTAAAGCCTCTGAAGCAAAACATAGCAAACTCTAGCGTAACAGGACGCGCTTAGGCTCATTAGCCTAAGCGCGTCCTGTTACGCTAGAGTTTGCTATGTTTACTTACTTACCTCATTAGGTAAGTAGTCAATTTGAGCATTTATAAGTTAATAATCGACTTGTAATAATTCTGCTACCATCATCATCTGTCTTGATCTTTCTAGGACGTATTCAGCCCAGCCAAGCCCAGCATTAAATAACGTACCTAATAAGAAAAATCTGATTTTGTTCCCCAACATATTTTGGAGTAAAAACACGCTTTTTAACCACACAACCGATGTATCTTTATAATGTAAACAAATTAAAAAAAAAACCTCAAGAATATCTTACAAAGGTGTCAAAAATATTAATATCCATTCCACCAGGTACGTACAAAACGTATTGTAATACTGTTTCTTTTAAGTGTAGCCGATATAAAATGTTCGGTAATTTTTCATGAGTTTAAGCTGTCTGCGCCATTAGTTATTATTTTATATTTTTAGTTTTCGTGTTTTTACCGTTGTGACCCTATTAACACTTGGCTAATATATTATTACGTATTATAAGTACTCGGCCCAACTTACTAATAGTTTTTAAAGTGCGATATGTTGAAATTTTCGGATTAAGACGGTTAATATCTTTGCCGTCTTAAATTAACATTAATCAGGAAATTAATTGTGTTTAAGTGTTATTTTTTGGATTGTTTCTTGAAATAAGTAATACTTGTTGGAAATCTACGGTAAGGTACGTTTTTTTAGCCTTTATTTATTATTTATTTATTAAAACTTTATGCACAAAATGTATAAAATACACCGTACAAAGGCGGACTTAATGCCTTAGGCATTAAGGCATTAAGCCACTACACCACTCCACTGCTCCACTCCTGGGTAAAGGCCTCACTCCACTTCATCTATCCTTCACGCTTTTGTGCCAAATCCTTCCAATTTTAGAGAAACCTATCCAGTTGAGAATTTTTTCAGTAAGAGTAATTTCTAGTTCAGTTTTGACAAGTCATTTCTCTTGATTCTTCGGTGCCTTTACAAATATATAAACTCATATACACATACAGCCAGACCCGAAACAACTACCTGTAAGCCATACAAATATTTGTTCCGTGCGGTAATCGAGCCTGCGACACACCACGCAGCAGGCGATTGCTCAGCCATTGCGCTAAACGTACTCAATGTCATATCTTGTTATAAATTACACACATCGATTGTGTAATTGCTTAATTTTAGAGCGTTTAAGTGATAAATCAATAAAACAAATTACACTTCCTGCCAGACATTTGCGCAGTAAATCTAAACACGTAGGTACCTATTTATGTTCGCAAAATATTACATCGCTCAACAGTTACATCAAAGTAATCGGAAAGAGCAATAATCCCAAACACATAAACGATTTCGACAGCATATCCAATAACGTTAAAAAAAACTGTGAAGAAACATCTTTTTTTCATCTCACCAACTTAATTTACAGTAAATCACTTGGTAATTTATTCAATTTTAATTAAATACGTGGTCATCTAAGCGTGGATGTCAATAACGAAGACAAATCGTTACGTGTTTGAGCTCATTAACGCGCCGCGTTAAAATTCATAATGAGAATATCGAATATTCAATTAATTAATAACGTTATCGATAGTTCGTTACACGCAGGGTTGCCAGGTGTGGGTAGCGGGAATATACCATGGAAGTGTTTTAATAAAATTATCTTTAATTTAACGCTTACTTATATTAAAGGTATGATGATGCTAAACCTCCACAATAATTTCATTTTTTTAAGGATGACACAATCTTTTGTTATTGCAAGTATCAAAACGAATACAAGATGAAAATAACACTGCTGTGGATTTTTATAAAATCCAGGATTTAAGTAACCCCTCAAAAACATTTGATATTCCCTCAATGAATTAAAATATTATTACAAATCGTCAGCCTATTATTACTGTCCCACTGCACAGTAAAAGCCTCATCTTATTCAGAGAAAGCACAAGCATTGATCACTACGCTTACTCAAGACGGATTGGCGACTTCAGAATTATATTAATTATAAGTCTAGGTTTCCTGGCGATTTTCTGTCTTTCACCGATGTTGGTGATGTCCACGAGAGACTTACAAAGATGGAATTCCTTTATTCGACTATATTTCTTCTTTTCATAAATGTTTTCTGTATTCCACATCAAGTTAACAGTCCCTAATGCCAGCCCTACATACACCCCGCGGATTCGTTTCGGTCCACACTCCGAGTTATTTTAAATCTATGGTAATTCATACTAATCAAGCCTCTTTTGAGATCGTATATCTATCTAATTAAGAGGTCCCATTGGAAATTTAATTTACTTGGAATTCTATTGAAAACCAGAAAAATATTATTAATGCCCAATCAATAAGTGGAGATATATTTTATAGTGTTAAAAATTAGTTATCTTTATAACTGCGTAGTAGAAGAATGTTGATGACGGTATAATGGTATTAGGTACATTTTACTTCTAGTACTTCTCGTAATATAAACCATAGGATACATAAATTACTAGTTTAAACGGGAGATAAATATATTGAGCGAGCAACACTAGACTAATTAGAAACTTTATGTTGAATTCATTGAAATATTTTAATAGCTGACTGGTTAAGGTGCGGTTTCATGAAGCAGCTTTTATTTTATTTCTGAGATTATATACGGAGTCCTTTTTAGAACTAGGGTTTAAATTACTTTTGACATTGAGGCTTTTGACAATTACAGTGACCGTTTATTTTTATTTTCTTGTGTCTAAGTATTATTAAGAAACATGTATGATTGTATATGTATGGTATTCAAAACCATTTAACTTAACATCAATAAAAGCACGCAAACATAAATTCAAATATAAAAATCCATAACTGTACCATTAGCAATATATTTCGATTTCCAACACCTGTAATTATTGTCGCACACACTACTATTATCTCCAGAAACAATTTTCGAAAAATCGCAGCGACGAGCCGAGCCTCTAAATAGGCGCAAGCAAGGAATGCGTGAAACAAAGATGGCTGAACAGACACGCGAACAAGCAATAAAGCAAATTCTAATCTATTCGTAAACGACTATAAAAACATAAAAAAAATGTCGTGTTAGTTTCTGTGACAGATTTTATCTTAATTACACGAGATGGGCCCCTTTTTAATAGAATTGCTTATTGACTTTAAGTTAGGCTTTTGTCAGAAGGTGACTTGTGATTGGGAGAGCACATTTTAAAAGTTCGAGAAGCAACATATTAAATACATTGTTTTTTTTTAAAGGTATGACGACTTTTTGGTATGATGACTGAAATTACTTGGCCAAAAGGAGATGCTTTAAAAACACAAAAACTGAAACAATTATACTAGGATTGAATCTGAAAATTGCCAACTAAAACTTTCTCAAAGTAGCAAAGAAATAACAGTTCAAAAAGTCATTGACTCGAAACCTATCTTCTTACAATTGACAAAATTTAGAAGCAACTACACTGTAATTTAATAACCAGACAGAAAAGACATTTCTAGCCATTAAATTTCATTTTAACAACTTTTAAAAATCGAACCAAATTGAAAAAGGTTTCATTTAAAAAGAGGTTTTAAGTAAACTCGGCGTAACCTCATAAAAGTATAATTCCATTGAAGATCGCAGGTCGAGTCGTAAAATTTTAAATATTCCTAATACCCTTTAACGGTAGCTTTTCTTGTTTGACACGAATAAAATAATATTAATGGCCGTATCAGGATCTGCCGTTGCCTCGTCATGAGCGAAGCGAGGAGGGCGCGTTAATACGATCTAGAATGAAATAATTTCCTCACTAATCCTAAAAATATATCGATCGTAAATAATCATTCGAATTGCCGCCTGTCCAAACCCTATTACAGTGATGTGATCGGTATCGATATAACTATATCGATTGTTGTCACTTTAAAGATGAAATTATGAAATGTAAGCGTGTTACATGTAATTCATTTCCGACGTCATGTATGATAAATATTATGTTTAACCTACTAAAAACATGGATCTTGCAACTCGACTCAATGTAACTTATTACTTACATTCTTGATGTTAATCTCAGGTTACCTATCTACATAAATCAAATATCAGTAAATGGATAGTGTACTTTAAACGCAAACCTATTTATATTGGTAGTAAAAATGTCATTTCTCCGCCCTGCTTTTGTACAATGTTACTTGTGATTGGTGCAAAATGCCATTCCATTCCTCCATGCCTCTGCCATTAGCATCATCACTTTTCAGTGAGTCAGTGATCGATCAGTGTCAACTTTTTACAGTTTCATGACAAATTAAAGTTCTTTATTGTTTTCAATTTTCGTTTTAAATCACAAGATAAAAAATCCTTCAACGAAATAAAAATATGTACTCAATCCTTATGAATGGCTCCGTACTTTGTTTACTAGTCTGTCAAATTTTAAATGAATAAATTGATCTGTTTTTAAGAATTAAATTACTTACACCACAAAAGATAAATATTTCATATTATACAGAACAATTTACACAAAAATAGTTACAACACAATCAATTTCATCGACACATTTTTATCGATACCACGTGACTCACTACGCTACATCCCTAAAAGGTACCACGGCCATCCAAGTGAGACGTTTGTATAGATTATAATATATTTTCTGCTATTAATGTATTACATGTTATTAAAATATACCTTTTTTACTTGTAACCGGGTCACTTTCTCGTTGGCTAAGTTCCATAACCTTTTAAACTTAATCCTTTATGGACAATTTTAACATAGTATAGTATCTAAGGATCAAGATTTGTTTGTCGGTTTGTTTTGATCTTTTGGTAAGTTAATATTTTTAGCCAAAATGTGGACATTTGTTTGCACAAACAAACAAACATTCAAACTAACTAACAACCTCACACCCTACAAACACCTTCTTCATTCCGTCGTGGATAAATATGTGTGCTATGTATAAGAAATTATATCTCTTCGTCTTTGATTCCTGCTCAGCAAATCAAAGGAATCAAAGGTCTTAGCGTGATGTTATATAGCCTATAACACTTACAAATTACGTGGCTTTCTATGGATAAAGATTTTTCAAAATCAATTCAGTAGATCCACAGATAACCCCTACAAGCTCACAAACTTTACCTCTGTATAACATTAGTATAGATAGTAAATAGATGAATGACATAAACGTAATTTGCCTAAAGACGGAAAATTTGTCAGACTAACAGGCAGTCAAATTTAGGTACCTGGGTTTTACCGCAGACCATTATTTTCCACGGTTTCAAAAATTTCGCTGCCGCAACAATTAATTATCCTCCATAGAGAACTAGGACCGGATATTCTTACATTTCTGTTTGGTGAGTAAGGTCTTAAGCCCATAGCAGTCAACACTTGACTTTTTGGTCATCATGAATCAATGACGGTATAGTTAGTACCTAAATCATTTTACGTTAGCACTTTTGATAGAAACTTGCTTTTATCGACATGGTAAGCGCAGTAGTAAAGCGATTATTGAATTCTTGAGCAGAACAAATAAATATTACAAGCAGAAATGTACAGCCTACGGGTTCAGGGTTTATCTATTTGTTATGTGAGTTTATGTGATTGTAAGCCCACCCAATTTACAAGAAAAATTAGGAGTACGTTTTGTGAATAAATAATAATCAGCATTCGATTCGAGCTGCTAATATAGGTAAGCTGGTGAGACCTCTCCGTGCCTCTGAAAGCACGTAAAGCTGTTGGTCCTGCGCCTGATCTTCCTCCGGTCGGGTTGAATTTCTGTCCCATCAGACTAGGTATGAGAGTTAGGAAAGAGGGAATGCACATGTGTTTGCGCACACACTTGTGCACTATAATATCTCCTACGTAGGTGGCTAGTCTGCATTAAGATTAGCCGCCGTGGCCGGAATCGGTCTGGAGAATTACGTTTACATCGGTAATCTGGCCTGGTATTTTATCAGTTAATTGCAAAGTTCGTATTCTGTGCAGAAAAGAACAGAATCCTACAACTAAGGCTTCTGTGATTATCAAAGGTGATTACTGATTCGAGTATCTATTTAATAGGCCTCTGGGCTTCTGAGGCCTCTTAAAAAAAAACACTTACATTAACACTTACTTATTTCAAGAGAAAATATCTCGCTGAAACGTACTGTTCTGCCTATAAAGATTAATATTTGAAATAAAGAAAAATCAGACAAAACCAAGGAAAATATTAGTATAGCAGTAGGCTAGTAAGTAACTGTAATAATGATCTAATTCCAATTTAATGAATACAGTTTTATCGATATCTTGATTAACGAGTATGTTTATGAACTGGTATTTTCAATACCTAAATAAATATTGAACAGTTTTACTATGAATACTTATAAGGATTATCCCTTAATAAAGCCGTCGTATTTAGTTTTTTTTTTAATAGCTGTATGTCAAAAGATTTATATTTTATTTTTTGATTTTCTCTAAAAACAAATTGGAATTTGTATCGGTTTACTTAAACTAATATAATAATATTATGAGAAGATAAGAAGGTTTTTTTGTTTGCTTGTTTGTAACGAATAGGCTCCGAAACTACTGAACCGATTTTAACCATTTTTCCACTAATAGATAGCTGCATTATTCCTGAGTAATATAGGCTATATAACATCACGCTACGACTCACGGGAGCGGAGCAGTAATCAAAGATGTAACTAATGGCGGGTGAAATAAGCCCGCGGGCGAAGTCGCGGACAGTTGGCTAGGTACATAATAAATTAATCATTTGTCTTGTAAATATTAACGGTATTCTAACCAGGACATCCTGGTATTAAGTATTTACCTTACTAATAACATTATTAGTAAGGTAAATACTTAATTACCTAGTTTAAATTCAGTATTTATGAAGTATTCAATTTGTTAAATTCAGTTGAAATCATTTCAGACATTTTTTAAATAAAATTACCGTAGCCAATATTTAATCCGAAAATTTCTTTGTTTTTTTTTCATATTGTTTGTGTAGGACTTTAGGTAAAGAAGACTTTAAAACAAACTAATATTTCATGTTCTTAACTCCATACCAAAATGTTCGTACCAGAGAATCACAATAGAAATGTATGTTGTATTTTACAAACAGCCAAACACGCCCTATTCTATTCTACGAGCGGTTAATTGAGCAATATAATTTGACACCTCACGGCGTAGTGAATAGCCAATTATTAATATGGGCCCTTGATTAATTGTGATATCAGCATTTAATTTTCGTGTTAACAGTGTGGCTCGGGCGCGCGGCCCATCGCCATTGTGAGCCGCTCGCCTTTGTGTGCCGTGACGTTTCAATTTTGAATAAATTAAATTTCGAACGCTTCATTTTTTCCGAGCCTTTTTGGCTTTACGAACGAAATGAGCTTGCGGCCAGTGTTATAATTTATTGTCGCTTTTGTACTGAGAATAGAATTTTGTTGTTTATGCTATCGTTTGTTTTGTTACTTTTTGTCGTTATTAATTACTTACCCTATCCGATAGTATTTAGCTTGAATGTAATTTTAAAATTACTTAATGAAATACGTTCGATTAATCATAATGACATTTCGGCAAATTTAAAGGTAAGCGTTAAACACCTGATACCTACTGTTGATCCGCAAACTCATTAGCGTACATTTATAAATAATGACAGCTTCATATTTTTTGCCCTGTTTATTGCAGTCTAGCCCGAAGCACAACCTACCTTTTATCAAAAAACATACTAACTTATCAACCAAATTGAAAATGATGTATCGAACCATCCATCACAGCTTATAAAAGCAAACGTTATTTTTATTTAAATCGTTAAAAATCGACACAATAAAAGAGTCGCCATTAAAAATTGGTTTCAGTTAGCTACTGGCCAATGAGCTGATCCAATTATCGCGTTTATGGCGGCAATTTGGAAGATGGCCGTGCTCGTTCTAAATTTGAAAATTCGAAGCTGGCGTTCGTACCAATGAGTTTTATCCTAATTTTATTATGCGGCTGTTACGATTAAACTATAACGTTTTGTCGGCAGCGCGGGAAATAGATTTTTTAATTTATTGTTTTATAACGCAAGTATATAAATAATGTAAACACCTTTTATTAATATCTTTAAAATTTTATAGCCGCAGCGATATTGCTTGATTAATTTGGGTTTTTATTAATTGAAAGACGTGTAATATTAATCTTATAAGAACTGGTGTTCTTCAAGTGAATGTGTAAAAAAGTAGACAGTTAAAAACTGTTGCAATATTATTATTGCAAAAACAAACACATAAGTACACTTCTGAATAGAATCTAAGTATTTTCGAAATGTCTTTCATAATTTGTAATTTTACCTCGTGTTAATCCTACTACTATTATAAAGGCGAAAGTTTGTAAGTATGGATGTATGGATGTATGGATGTTTGTTACTCTTTCACGCTTAAACGGCTGAATGGATCTGGATGAAATTTGGCACAAAGATAGATTATAGTCTGGAATAACACATAGGCTACTTTTTATCCCGGGAAAATGTACGGTACCCGTAGGATAACACATCAACTGTGACGCGGACGAAGTCGCGGGCAGAAGCTAGTAACTAATATTAGGTTAAGATTTTGGCGTAAGTGGGTTTAATAATCTTTCGCGTAAGAATGGCAATCAGTCCTGCATCTTTTACATTATTTCTAACTTCTTTCTTTCTTTATCGTGTGGGTAGTAAGGTCTTACGACTACACACACCCTAGTGTCAGAGTTTCTAAACTGCCTCAAGGGCTTCTGACATGGTTACCGATGTCAGTGATGTCTAAGATAAACTTAGAAAGTACATATGAATTAGAAAAAGTCACATTGGTACTTGCCCGTGCCCGGTTGCGACGCACAACCTCGTGCATGAGACGCGCGCGGGCGCCTTAGCCACGGGGCCATCATGACACATGTCTCAAACTAGAATGCTGCAATTCATCAGCTCCTATGACCCCAGCCTACTATCTTCAGCTAAGGCTTTTTCTACGACTAGCTTTCCGCCTAGCAAGACCTACCTATTTACACCCCTTTAGGGGGCGAGAATATTGCCATTAACCGGGCACAAATCCAAACTCCGAGCTGCTACTGAGAATTTCATAGAAAAACCCAATAACACTTTTTGCTCGACCTGAGAATCGAACCCAAGACCTCTAGCGTAGCAGTCGCGCTTAGAACCACTAGGCTACCGAGGCAGTTGGTAGTAGTAGAAGGTAGTATCCAATACCCACGGAGTAAAGAAAGAAGCCAATACCTAAAACGTACCGGCAAACTGTGGGTGTACATTGGTACACATCTGCCTAACCCTTCAGGGAATACAGGCGTGATGCCATGTTACTACTAGCTAGTATCCAATAATCTCCTCACACCTCCATACTCCCTGCTCCGAAAAGCTCAAACACCGTCGCCAACACTTTCATCGGCCGTACAAATGTGTTTATAATCACTGGGCGCGCGCCGCCGGTAACTGCGCATGCGCAGCCTCCGCGGCACCTGCTAGATTGAGATGTTTGTCATCTGCGTTATTATGTCCTTGTGGTGATCTGATAGGGGCTAATGGGAGGGAAGAGGTGTTAATTGTTATTTAATTGCGGTTGCAAGTGAACTTGTAACATGACAAATTGGTACAACTTACGAAGAGGTCTAACTAAGTATAAGGGCTGGAAGGAAAGTCAGTTTCTAGACCCTAAGAGTTCAAATATTTCGTCGGTGATAAAAAAAAATCTGCTGTTTAAAACATTTTGATCATAATATAGGTGTTGCACATTTGTATGACAGAATTAAAAAGTACTTCCATGGTGTAAGTTCGTTGATTGAGAAGTCTTTTATTTAAGAATAATTTATTAGAAGTGCAAATCCATTTTCCATTTGAGAATAGCGCAGTTCCTGACATGAATAATCTCTCTGGTGAAACGCCCGGTCCCTAACAGTAGATATGTAACAATGTCTTTAACTTAATACCTATTATACTCTTGCTAAATCGAGATCAAACTTTTACACCTCAACCATATAATTGACACATCACTGTCAATCGCAATTGACTATCAAAAGACCGAAACTTAGAGTCACAACAACCAAATCAATTTGGTTCACGCGAACAGATCATTAAAGTTGAATTAAAGCTATTTGTGTAACTCGTTCACCGTGAGAACCGTTCTCGACTCACTCGTTCATTCGTTCACTCGTTCACGATCTGCTAATAGGGTGTGCAAGAAATCATCATCACTTGGATAAGTGACCGATTATTTCTAATGAAGGTATTTAATGAGCTTAAAGCGTGCTATAAAAGCTTTAAATTGCTTTATAAAATAGCGTGTGGTAGGAATTACTTGGATATTTGTATGATGCCTATACGGATTAATCATTTGAAGAAACTCATGTGCGCTGGTTTTCAATTGGCACTTACAAAAGAGAGTTGAGAGCCAATTCTAGTAATTAAAAACATTCAAAATCTACTTTTAATCTCATCTTCAATCACAATTAATGTCAAGAATTTGTCAAAAATGTTGGTAAATTAGAGGTATCCTTGACAGATTAAATCTTAGATTAGAATGCGATCATTCATAAAGATACTAGAATTACACCTCAGTTGTTGTTTAACTCTTTCGGAGCTAGAATGTAATGTAATTCTCCAGACCGATTCCGGCCACGGCGGCTTATCTTAATGCAGACTAGCCACGTACGCAGGAGATATTATACTGCACAAGTGTGTGCGCAAACACAGGTGCACTCCCTCTTCCCTAACTCTCATAGCCCGATGGGACGGCAATCCGACACGACCGGAGAGAGATCAGGCGCAGGACCAACGGCTTTACTTGCTTTCCGAGGCACGGGGGTGTCACACCACCAACTTCCAAACTCCGGGCTGCTACTGAGAAATTCCTAATGGAAAAACCCAGTAACACTTTTGGCCGACCTGGGAATCGAACCCGGGACCCCTTGCTCAGCAGTCGCGCTTGCGACCACGAGACCAACAGGGCAGCTAGAATATACCTACTAGACCCATATATATACCCCGCGGCGTCACCTGCGTTTAGTTACGTCCTTGGTTACTGCTCCGCTCTCGTTGGTTGTAGCGTGATATTCTATACGTATGTCCTTTCCTTTTCACCTTAACTCTTATCTTTCCTACAAAAATTGCTGCTGCATTTATTCAATTTTTCCGTGTGCATACTTCTGTTAAATGGTTTTTATGTCATGATTTGTATATGTCACCGGAAAATAACAAGATCCGTAAGTTTATCAATTTACTAGGAAGTTTATAAACTTTCGTAAGATTCTAAACGGGAGATAAATTGTAATATTTTACGTCCACATTTTCGTAAATTTATCAATTTCCGACGTCATACGGTAAATTTATAAACTAACGAATATCTATTCGTAAGATTTTATATGGTTCGACCAATCACAGAAACTCTTTTAAATATACGATCTTTGAAATACGTAAAATAACACACTGCTCTCTGATTGGTCAATGTTCATAGTGGCAATGCTTGTGTCCAGCTGGCGGCCGCGAGGAAGGAGAAGTGACATGTGACAGCCAACCAATCAGATCGCGCGTAGCGTTTGGTTACTGCTTACTTATTATTTTACGAGTGAGTTCAGTAAGTTTATCAATTTACGAAAATGTGGACGTAAAATATTACAATTTATCTCCCGTTTAGAATCTTACGAAAGTTTATAAACTTCCTAGTAAATTGATAAACTTACGGATCTTGTTATTTTCCGGTGACATAAATATATCTTGTTGGAGCCTAAATAAATAAATAATAAAATAAAAATCTGTTCCTCTAATCAAGACAGGCCAGTCTCCAAAGCTCCTCAAATCATAGCCACCCGATATTCTTCCAAGTATCAATCCTGTTCCCATATTAATTCACATTTTGTGTCACTCTGCCCTGACAGTTGTAATGTACGACGATTTGTCGCACCGCGCGCCATTACAAACCCATTGTGGGATGACAAGTGATATTGACGACTTTTTTGTCGCATTGTCTTGCGTTTTAATTTGTGTATCTTCTTGTATGTGAAACAGTTTTTGACTGACTGGTAGACAACGCATTGCCTGAATAACTAAACTTAGAACCACAACATTAGGAATATTCTGTTCTTAGAAAGTGTAGAAATGAACTTGGGTAGGGGTTTTCGAATAGATGCGGTTTCTTAAAAGAGGTTTGTGGAAATTCAGTAAAGTAAAGTCAGTTAGTTATTCAGTAAAGTAAGTTAACCACTGTAAAACAATACAGACAACAACTAATCAACTACTGGAAATTTTAACTAAGTACGGTAAGTAGGACCGTCGTGATGGCCCAGTGGTTACAGAGCTTCCCTTTCATGCAAGACGCTGAGAGTTCGCAACCGGGCATGGGCAAGTATCAGTATGACTTTTCCTATTTCGTATAAGTACTTTCTAAGTTTATCTTAAAACCGACGAAGGAAAAAATCGACAATCAGTTTAAGTCAAATTAACAATCCGTCTTGAACAAGCGTGGTGATCAATCCTCTTGCTTTCTCTGTACGTATGAGAAGCCTTTGCAGTGCAGTGGGATAATAATAGGCTGGTATTAAGTATTTAAAGGAAGTTAGGTACAAACTTCGTCATAAAATTGTAATAAAACTTCTAAGAGATTTGGATTCCAAGTCGATCCTATTTTATGACTCTCCACTGTCAAATTATGTAGGAAATGATCACTACATTAAATTCATTATTGTAGACATTAATTTAGGTACTTTTGTTGAAATAAAAAAATAAACATAGGTATCTTTTAAGAAATACTCTCTTTCTTATTAGATAAATCGTCAACTGACATATTTTTTTAATGATTTTTATAGGAATGTTGTGTATTTTCCTATTTTTTGTAAGAGTCGTAATAAGTTGCATTTTCCAAAACAACCCATTCAAACATTAACAAAACAATAGTTTTTCGGTTCCACCCACTAATAACCAATAACGATCCGTTCAGTACAGTAGCCGAGCATAGACAATACGTCCATAAACAAATCCTTTCCCATCAATAACTACACACAACGGGCGTTAACAACTGAAAACAATACAACCTTTGTGGTGCGTGAGCGCATAGAAGCCCAGACTTGTTTACTGCCGTCCCTTTCTCCCGCGCGACGTGTTAATACTGCTATCTCTCTTACAATGACATGTTAATATAGTCTTTGATGCTAGCGCCCCGCCCACGTTTTGAAGTTACAGACACTTTAAGAGGGCCCTATTATGGTTGGTACGCAATTTCGCTTTGCTTACGAGTTTATTCCGAATGCCAGATGAGATTTGAAGACTTTTAGAATAATGTTCATGGTTATTTGACTGTTTAAAATCAAAGGCGTGGAAATTATCGTCCGTTGAGATGTATTATGGATAATCTCTGTACTTTCTTGATGCTTTTGTGTAGATTATTTATAGTGTTGTTAAATGAGCCGAAAAACTTTAGTTTACTAAAAGGCAGAAAATTGCAATAACAATTAGGTACATAAAAAATTATCACAATATTTTTTCCAATCGGAGCCTCGTTTACACGACCTACTTCCACTTACAAGTAGAGTACGTTATGTAAATACCTAACGCGTTCCAGTGAAATAAGTCTATAATCTATTTGCCATCAATCACTCGGATAGTATGTAAAAACGCGATAATACCTCGTACTTTATTAATGTAATCATGTGGTACATTTCTATTAGACATTAATCTGGCAAGGCGTCTGCTCGTTGAGCCTAACTATGTTTTAATTACGGACTACGGGCGAAACGGCTGAATGTTAATAATAATTACAGGGATCGTACCCGACCGTGCCTCGTTTAGATCGTGTGGCTATGTGAGCTAGTGGTTTGGCAAGTCGTGTAAGCGAAGACATTTATGAATTCTTGCTTGATAATAACACTGAACGAGTTAGAAGTAGATAATTTCATTTGACTTGTTGAACGATAAAGTCGGTATTAGGTTTTTTTGTAGATAACTGGTCCTACTTTTAGCTGATAGCATTTAGCCACAATTATTGGGCTAAATGCTGTCGATTTGTACAAATACGTTTTATTTTTTATTCTCTGAACTGTAAGCTGCCAGTTAAAAAAATACTGTAATCCCAAATAAGCGACCGCGTCTATTTAGTGATAGTCAATTCATTCACCAATTTTAAAATCAAATGTCAAACCAAAACTCATCTCCTATTGGATAATAAATACTTTACTCGACCACTGTCCTGTCAAATAGCCTCCACATGCTAGTCCAGCATTCAAACGCAGCACGTCAGGGGCGTATTGACGCCTCGGCGTACAACTTACGATTCCTGGTTGAGTTGTAATCGTAATTAGTGGGAAATTAGCCCCGGAGTGATGTTCGAACCTCTTTAATTACTCATTAAACGTGAGACGCAACACGTTAGATTATAAACTAATTAACGTTTAGCATTTGTTCGCTACGAATGATTGCGAGACTCATCCGAGATTAAATGAATAATAATATACAGTATCTGTACATAATTTAAGCACTATAATATGATACCTACTTAATATACGAAAACGTATGTAGGTACACTAATCTATACTATTAATATTATAAGGAGGTAAAGTTTCCTCTTTTATAAGGGACTAGCTAACTGCTCGCGACTTCATCCGCCATAAGTTACGTCTTTGGTTAATGCTCCGCTCCCGTGTATCGTAGCGTGATGTTATACAGCCTATGTTACTGAAGAATAATATAGCTATCTACTAGTGAAAAAATGGTTAAAATCGGTCCAGTAGTTTTGAAGACTATTCGTCACAAACAAAACCTTGCCTGTTTATATATTAAGCATAGATAATCTCTGGAAGTACCGATCTAAATGCAAAAATATTTTACTAAAAGCTATAGCTTTCTATTCGAGTGCCATAGGCTGTTTTATGGTATATGTCGAGCCAAAGAAATGGCTATGTATAAAATAAGATCAAAAACATTATAATTCTATAGGTCTATAACATTTGTTTATAATAAGTGTTATTTACATATTTACTTTAAAAAATATCGTTTATAAAGCTTCAGGGTGTTGGAATCGGAATTTCTCAGTGACAGCCCTTGGAAGTTGGCGGTGTGCCTCGGAAAGCTGGTAAAGCCATTGGTCTTGCGCCTGGTCTCTCTCCGGTCGTGTCGGATTGCAGTCCTTTCGCACTTTGACAAGAAAGGATCTACCCCACGACCTATAATCGGCCCGATTGTCGGGCCGATTTTTGACAGATTTCTTCGTCGGGAGAACAAACGACCAAGAATCGGCCCAATAATCCTGCCGATTCTCGGTCGTGTGGGGAGACGCTAAGGGAAGAGGAAGTGAACCTATGTTTGCGCACACACTCTTGCACTATAATATCTCCTGCGTTCTTAGCTAGTCCCCATTGAGATTCGTCACCGCGACCGAAATTCAGCCGACAGGAATTATTTATTAAACATAAGTACCAAATCTTTTTTCAGCTACCGATAGACATAAATCTCGTTATAAATGGGCATTACTACCCATGGAAAATTTACAAAACAATTTATTATTCCTTCACCATTGTAAATTGTAAGTTAACAACCGACACCTACTTGATATGCGTGGGCGCACCGATTTGTTATTTATTTATGATTCAACACCTATGGCTGGACTACCTAAAGATAGTCGAGGCAGTTATTATTGTAAACTAGCTGAGTAGCTATTACCGGCGACTTCGTTCGCCGTTGCGCGTTGTTTCAACTATGTTTTCGCATAACCCTATTTTTCTTTATTGAAATAAATCTAATATCCAAAATAAAAGTAGCCTAAGTTACTCTTTATAGCATTAGCTTTCTGTGTGTGAATGTCCCTTCAAAATCGGTCCAGCCGTTTCAGAGATTAGCCGGAACAAACCGACAGTCAGACGGACAGACAAAAACTAAAAAAAAAAAAATTTGATGTAATTAATGAAAAACTCTTAATTTGAAATTACGTACAGACACATTCATTTTATGTATTTGTACATTATGTGAAGTTATAAATAAGTAAATACTAATAAATTGCACTTTCTATATAAGTAGGTCCACTGCCTGTCCGTGTGTGTGTCATTGGGCTGTATCTTTTACCCTGATAGGTAGACATCAGATTTTTTTATGGAATGTGTATTGCTATATTTTGCTTATTTTTACTTTATTTCATTTGGCGTTCATTCGGTGTTTTTTTTTTCTCCAGTATCTTGTACGGCGGTATTTTTTTAAAAACGATGGGGCTTTCTCTTTCGCTCTGCCCAGAGCGGAGACAACAAATTCCGCAACCCTGTCACGAGTACGGCGGTACAGAACCATTCAAGTGCGAATCGGAGTTCAAGTAATGTGAGGAAAAGACAATAAAAACACAAGTTCTACGGCATAAGAACTAATAGACTATACGAATTCTCCTCTGCCCGTACTCGAACACATAGAGCGTATAAAGAAATTGTAACTTAATGTTACTTTTACAGAACATACGTCGTGTCGTGCTTATTTCAACAAACACAGAAACATGGAATTCTTATGTAAAACGATAAATGTATGGACAATTTAATTCCTCATTTCTCTTCTTTCCCTATATTCTCTACCGCCCTTCGTGTCAACACCGTATTACGATCTCCTTCGCCTTACAAAATAACAGAATAATATGACGCGTCGATCTCTACACCGAGACATGCGCGCACGCCACCTGAAGACGTGTAAATTGGTAATGTGTGCTAACTCGGGAAAACTCGAGTTGAAATTCACGTAACTCGATTTACTCAACTCGAATTGGCAAAACAACGCTGTTTGAATGATTTGTCACTACAACTTCTTTGCTGCCATTTATGATACAAAAATGGAACTGAAAAAGTACAAGAAGGTTCCATTCCATCTATGGGTTGGTTTTGGATGGAGCGTCATCGTTTCACGCCATCTTGTGTGGAGAAGAATACAAAATGTACCTATAAGCTTTTCATGAACTTGAGTTAGTGAGAATCCAAGTCGAGTTAGTATCTAAGTCGAGTTCGCCCATCACTAGTGCAAATTATCTCACTGCCTTCGACATTTCTAACCACACCTAACACGGCAAGGGAAAATACAGTTAAACGAGTAAACGGCACATAATATACCTCTGTGAACGCCTATGAATTATCAAATAACTCAAAATGCACAACAGGCGGCAATTTGAGGGTCTCACGACCGCGTCAAAGTGTGATATTAACGTAATTTACGACGACTAACTACACCGGATAGCGCCCCACTAGTAAACTAATAACACCTAGGCTATATCAATAAAAGCTATTAGCATCGATCAGAGTAAGTATCTGTCCCAGAGTATTACCTCAAATTGAGTTAAACGCCCCGCCCGGCGGTAATAACAGCTCATGGATGCCGCGAGCCGGCAATCCGACAGTCGCACGGTGTCGGACGGCGTCGGGCCGACACCGGGAGCGACGCGGGGAATTGCCGGCAGATACGCGCAGGAATAACGCGATAATGACGTCCAAATGCGATATGTCCGACTCTTCGCTGTCGAGTATGGAAAGTTTTCTGTGCATTTTCCACTTGATACCTTCAATTTACTGTTGGAGGTTTTATTTAATTTGCAGGTAATATTGTTAATATTTTTTTTTAAATTGGCCCACTCTTTCCATTTTCCCCGTTCCACTTGTACCGTGGGTATGTTTACAATCATATAAATTCACACAACCAGATCACTACACGGCCTTACAAATATTTGTTCCGTGTGAGAATCGAACCCGAGTCAACGTAGCGCAGCAGTCATTGCGCCAATTCTCCGTTAATTAGTCCGTCTCTACATAGTATAAAACAAGTCGCTTCCCACCGTCTGTCCCTCAGTACGCTTGGATCTTTTAAACTACGGATTTAAATGCGGTTATTATTATTAAGTATAGATAAAGTGATTCAAGAAGAAGTTTTATACGTATACAACATCACGCTAAGACCAACGGGACCGGTGCAGTAGCCAAAAACGTAATTGAACGTGGGTGACACCGCGGGTATACAGCCAGTTTACTATATGATGCATCGCCGTTATTACCTACCTATTTTTTTTTATAGATGGGAAATCATCAAATTTTAATAACTTCCCCCGCCCTGGGCGGGACGGGAGGATGTGACAGACTTTTACTGACTAAAACCCATCTATGTTCCTTCATGTGCTCTTTGCGTTCCGGGGGCGCGGTATCTCTTTCGAACAACCCGCAGCCGCGGCAGGCATCGGCCCTTAGTGGCCCCTTCCAAGTTGCTGACATCTCTTTGAGGTGCGCGTGGAACACGAACGCGTCGTTAGTTAACGTACGGACGGTGAGCTACCCATTGCTCACCTTCCACAGACCCGCGTCTACGGTGGCCGGGAGTCGTCTCGTGGCTCCCGACGCCCGGAGACGCGGGCGTTATTACCCATATAAATGAATTAATAGAAGAAGGAAACAGGAGGCCGTGACTGGTCGTGACAGAAAACTTTGGCAACACTATTTTCCATTTCCTTAGAATGCTCATAGATCTGTAAATTAGATAGCAAAGAGGAATTACTTTACCTGCCCACTCGGAATGAAGGTGTCATAATATAAAATCGATTACCAATTCAATGGTCTGCGATCCCAAAGTCGTCAGACTTTCGTCATTTGGCAAAGACTTTGAGAATAGGCAGAGGTAACCGATTTTGATTAAAAAAATATATTTAAAAACCTTCGCTAAGAAAACTGTCTTAAATTTAAAAAAAACCGCATTCAAATCGGTTCAACACACAGACACGTCAAACTTATAACACCCCCTCTTTTTGAGGCGGAAGTTAAAGGCATTTTTAAACGTATTTAACAAGAGCAAAATAAAATTGAATCTAGTTGCCTCTTCCAAAAAGTAGTTTTGTATGAAGAAGAGTGTTCAAGAAACTCCAAACTTAAGTTTAAAAGAAATGCTTGGAGTTAGGATTTGTGCCCGGTTAATGGCAATAAGATCCGCCCCCTATTACATGGGATCTAAACATACCGGCGAACTGTGGGTATACCTGCATTGGTACACCTCTGCCTAACCCTTCGGGAAATACAGGCGTGATTACCATAACTTCAGCTAGTACTGAAGCTAACAAGTATGCATGCACAATTGCATGCATACTTGTTAGCCTTATTAACATGACGTAGTTCCAAGGTCTCTGGATCCTAGTCTATCACGACTAATTAAAGCTTAAGCAAGCAAATTGAACGCACGACTCAATAGCTGATGGCTCACTCTATCATAACCGAAGTACTTTCCATAATTATAATCTAACTTGCTTTTGCTCCCGATTTCGTCCGCATATAATTTTGTTTCCAACCGGTCCTTTTGGAAATCTATTGGGGAGGCCTATGTCCAGCTGTGGACGTCCTGCGTCTGATATGATGATGGTGATAATTTGTCTTATGGATCCCTAATATTTATGGTACAATATGGCTTAAAAACATTTAGATATAGCGTCATCATCATCAGCCTTTTCCCAACTATGTTGGGGTCGTCTTCCAGTCTAACCGGATGCATCTGAATACCAGTGTTTTACATGGCGGGACTGCCTATCTGTTCGCCACAACCCAGTTACTGCTCAACACGGTACCTCTTGGTACGACTGGTTGTCAGATTTCCCGGCTTCTAAAACTATCCGTAATGATGTATCCGTAAAGATCTTCGAATGACAACCACGACCAACAACTTTACGTGCTTTCCTAGGTATGGGGATGACACACCATCAACTTCCAAATTTGGGACTGTTACTGAGAAATTCCAATATTAGGTACCTACATTAACATTTAGAGGTAGCGAAGCTTCGTATTAACGATAGAATTATCACAATCGGACCAGCAGTTTAGGACATTAGCATATTGAAACTAAAACAAACAACATTTTAATATTCATTTATTTTTAGATATACATATAATACTAAAATTAAAAAGACGAAAAGTTTGTTGCGTATGTGTTTTGTATTTTCTTTTGTCCCAATAAAAAAATTGATATAGTTAAAAATTAGAGAGAGGCAGTTTTGGTTTTTTTACGTAATTTTTCCATACAAGAAAAGTATTTTTTGCAGGTAGCCGAAGCCTTTAGAAAGAAAGAAAGAGAGTCTATCAAGTGTAAATCGATTTTTTTTATCTATCAAAAGGATTCCCGATAAAATACCAGTAACACCCACATCAATTACTACACAGTTTACTTTTCCATTCAACTTTAGCACACGAGAACTTTTCCTGAAAAACTTTTAACGGTCAGGACGATTCTCTATGGGTGTTTTGAAATTTAGCGCAGACATCTTCGTTCTCCCTCCCTCCCGGTCAGAAACACCCCCGTAACTCTGTCTCTTTCACTCTAATTGGTTGCTTGAGCCTCTGAATCCAATTAGTGGTGAGCGGAGCGGGGTGCACTGAATTTATTATGTGGACCTTGTTTAGTTTGCTGGCCTTTTTAATTGAAACGTAGTGCGTAACCCGCCCGCTCGCTGCCCGCTTAATGAATACGAGTACTTTAGAGTTTTCTTTTGCACTCAAAAAACCTTTTGCGAAAACTACGGCGTGAAATAAAGAACTTTTAAGTTTTCTTTGTAACAATAAACTATTTTGATTATTTTACTGAAAATGCGATGAAATAAGTAATCTAGTAGAATTATTATTGCTCTTTAAATTAAACTGGTGAATTAACACGTATTTTAGTTTTTTTAAAGTTGTCTTCATAATAAAATTATATGGAATGTTATGTATGTAACTTACTAAACAATTTTGATTTACAATAGTCTACTGTCGCCATCTATGAACGAATAGAAGCAAATTAGTACATCCGGTAAGTAGCGTCATCTAGTATCGAATAGATAGTACGGTTAATAAATATCTACTAGATGTCACTGTCATTGAAGTTAAGTACCTATTTAAAATGTTGAACACGCAATAAAACCTAAAGCCTTAGTCGGTTTCATATTTACAGTAAAATCATTTAAAATAAATATATATCCCGGAAAAGAAAGACTGTTAAATTACGGAAGCCTTAGCTTAACCTAAATAAATGAACGAAAGTGTTCAATTTATTTGCATACATTATCTGTGGTTGGCCAGACAGTGGCGCCGCGTCGTTTTTTATAGATCGGGTGTCAACTTTGTCATTTTTGTCAAGGAGTCTACTGTCAGTCATTGGCTAGTTCGTATTTGTAACTTTCTTACATGGGGAATACCGAATAACTATAAAAGCTGCGTTTTAGTATTTATTACATAGAAATGCAAATCTAACCGAAGTTCAAACCCTAACTAAACATTCCAGTAGAACATCTTCAAGCTGTATTGCTGCGCCATATCGTTGGATAAAAGTTAAACTAATAAGCCATAATGTAAGTACTTTCATTCCTTTCTAAATTAATATTTTCGCTTTTCATTTTGCATAATTGTATAATTATGCACCTTCTTTTAGGAGTTTCGTGGATCTCGCAACGCTGACTATGCATCGGCGAAACGAACTGGAAGCTAGATTGAATATCTTTTGGGAGAAATGTGATCGCGCAGTAGACGACATAAAAAAGTTAAAAATGAAGGTAAATCCTAATTTATTACTGTTATTGTAGGTAGCTGGGAAAAAAGAATAATGAAGACGTTTCTAACAAAAGATTTACTTTTTGTTTTAAAATTAATGAGCTTTACTTTTGCCAATTCTATTAAGTATTAAGAATTTTTTAGAAAAATTCTGTTAAAATTTCACTAATAATTTACATCAAAACCTTAACACTCGTAATTTCTTACATCATCCTTGTTTGTTACCTAACTCATACAAATTTGCATAATTATCAATACGGATACAAAGTTGAACAACTAATAATAGTTAAATAGAAAAATACAGATTTCCAGATACAAAAAAAAAAAACAAAATGTTTTTTTTTTTGCCAATATCTTGTAGTAAGTATCATAAACAATCAAACATTTTAAAAGGAAAAAAAAGTATATGGCCAATTTAAATATGGGTATTCACATAATATGCAAATAAAAACCAGCCATACACTATTGTATGGTGACAATAGACATTATTTAATACAATGTTTTTTTATTGCCATTGTTATAGACGGAAGGCTTTGTCCTGCAACTCAACTGTGACCCGCCTGACCTGAAAGAAAGGTTTCTAAGCTGCATGAAACAGCTCGATGAATACATGTACCTGTTAACTGACTTCAACATTGCTATAACCAAAATAGGTATGTTTTTTACAACATGTTCTTTCTGATGTACAGTTAACAAAGCTATTTGGTGTACAAGCAGCTTACTTGGGATTACTTTTAAACAATGTTGTGAGTGGGCTGAGCAGTCAATTCTTTTAAATAACTCTCTTAAGTGTGTCAAAAGCATAATAATAATTATATAAATAGTGACAGTGCAGTAGAAAGATGAATAATTTTGCCTGTATAGGTACCAAATAGTTTTGTTGACTGTCCATGTTTTGTCTAAATTCACTTGTTTCTTGAACTGTGACATCTATCTATATCTATATATATAAAAGAAAGTCGTGTTTGTTACAACACTTATAACTCGAGAACGGCTGGACCGATTGCCATGGTTTTTGATTTGTTGGATTTGTTTCCGTCCCGAATAGCAGAATACATCTTAAAAACAATGAAAACTCGATATGTGTAATAAATAATGAATCATTTCAATAGATGCTGATTTGTTTATTACATGTCAAAAAAAAATGTTGTTACAATATTTGACAGAATTGGACAACAAGTCCAATTCTGTCAAATATTGTAACAACATTTTTTTTTTGAGCTTATGGCCTGGTTGCTGAGGCCTTTAAGCCACAACTTTATTTTTTCTGAAGACATCATGTGTGCGTTCAGAAATTTATTTTTTGTAAAATGTCTACAAAGTTCAGGTACTGTTATATTTGTTTGTTTTTTAGACATTAATTTTCGAAAATTATTTATTAATTATTTAATTTTTAATTCCCGAAAATAATACCTAAGATTTATTCTACAGTAAAAACATAAAATCATCGGAAAGGAACGGAATTTAGGGAATAAAAAATCAGTTGGTAAAGGTTATAAGATTAAGGAAAAAAAATCTACAGGTTAACAAAAGTGTAAGTCTTTTTATAGGTTGTCAATGATTTTTCTTGATAAGCTATTCATACGTAGTGGTTATATACTCTTTGAGCTATTGTCTATGTCTCGAAAGTTCAGGCACTGGATACTTTTTATCCCGTCGGTAGGTAGGCAGGTAGGACAGGTATGTAGGGGTAGGGTAGGTAGGTATGTAGGGGTAGGGTATGTAGGTAGGGTAGGTAGGTAAGTATGTAGGTATGTAAGGGTAGGGTAGGGTAGGTATGTAGGGGTAGGATAGGAAGGTAGGTAGGGTAGGTATGTAGGGGTAGGGTAGGTAGGTAGGTAGGGTAGGGTAGGTATGTAGGGGTAGGGTAGGAAGGTAAGTAGGTATGTAGGGGTAGGGTAGGTAGATAGGTAGGTAGAGTAAGTATGTGGGTAGGTAGGTTGATGGAGTAGTTAGGTGGGGTAGGGTAGGCAAAAACTGGACTTTCAGGGCAGTACAACGTCTGCCGGGCCCGCTAGTTTATAATAATTATGTCTAGAGCCAATGTGTATTGACTGGAGACAAGGACAACTGCTGACCATGGGGTCCTGCGTTTGATTCCTAGGTTGGCCAAAGTGATATTGTGTATTTGCTTCGTAGGAATTTCTGATCTGGAAGCTAGAGTTTAGAAATTGGCATTGTGACAACCCTGTGCCTCGGAAAAGCATGTTAAGACAATGCTCATAAATAAGATCTCTCCCCATTTGTGTCAGATTTTATCCGACTATGAGTGTGAGGGAAGAGACACATACACTAGTCCACCATGAAACCTCATTAGCGCTTGGCTAGTCTCCATTGAGTTTGGAAACATAATTGTTCATTATTTTTTAATTGTTGTAGATGATTCCAATCAATTAGTAAGTGACAACAAATAACCTAAAAAAGTTATGTAATGTTCAATCAATCTGCCTAGCCTTTTCCCAACTACATTGGGGTCGGCTTCCAGTCAAACCGGATGCAGCTGAATATCAGTATTTTACATGGAGCGACTGCCTATCAGACCTCCACAACCCTACAATATTATGGTTTCTAATATTCATCACAAAATAAACCTATAGATAGACCAAACTTCATGACTTTACATAATGTTGATCATGAGGTGCACATGTTTGAATCTATACCGCTGTTTTAATTAGGGGATTGTACTTAAGGTATTGACATTGACACTCAATATTATGTTTCAAAACTAGGGTTGATGGTTCATACCATTTCATTACAGATGAAGCAACCAACGTAGAATACACTCCAGTACAAGATTCATTCTCAAAACCGTTGATGCCGTCTGCACTTCTAACCCCCTTCAACCTTATCGACGCACTGAGTGAGCCAGCCCCTTCCACATCCACCGCTTGCCCGAATCTTTGTCCTCCAGAGAAACCCAAAAGGGTGAAGACTCCGAAAGCAGACCAGTCTTTAATAGTGTTTTCAAGCACATCATCTTCGGAAGAAACGGTTCCTCAAGCTAGGGGTGCGATGGTTGGCAAAGAGGTGCAGTGCGAATTGGGAACGGAATTGAAGCAACTTAAGATTGAAGGTATGGTTGAAATAATTTGGATTTCAAATTGACAATTAGAGAAAAAAAGGACTTATGTAACAGTATACAAGGTGTAATTTTGCATCCTCGTCAAATTACAGGAGGTTGTATAAGTGACAAAACGAAGCTTAGAAAATTTACCTGGTCAATAAAAAAAAAACTTATATTTTAGTTTTTTATGTTTGACAATATTTCAGAAGGCACCTGTTTCAAAAAATAAAATCACCCCATTGCGTATGCTGCGTAACTATTAAAATTGCCTTAACACGGAAAGGAAAGATGCCTAGCACGAATTCGAAAATAGAATAAAAAACCTGTTTATTATATTATTGATTCATGCTGACAGCTAGCATAGTTCCTAGTTGCTAACATTGCTAGCATAGTTGCCTCCCTGAATTTAACGGGGATGCCAAATTACACCCATGTAGAGTGTGTATATAAAACTAATTCTATAAGTACAAAATTAGACTGCCCACCGAATTTGTGTGTTTAAATATAGTGATGTAGAATTATGGATAGTGAACTGCTCTCGATGTGTCTCGGAGCGTAAACGTAACGACGCGGTATCACAGCCGATTGCGTGCTTATTCATTATACGAAAAGGAATAACTTTAGAATAATGTCAATGTTTTAAACTTACCTCAAGCAATCCAAAAGAGCCCTTGAAATGTAAACCGTATTGTTACTCTATAATAATATTTCCTATTTCCTTATTATAAAGAGGAAAGATTTGTTTGTTTGTACCGAATCGTCACAGAAACTACTCGACCGATTTTAATTTTTTTTTTCACCAATAGTTAGCTACATTATTACTGAGTAACATAGGCTATCCAACATCACGCTACGACCTATGGCAGCGGAGCAGTAACCAAAGATGTTACTTAACGCGGTGAAAATAAGCCAAGCTCTGCATTTCGCTAGTTCATTGTATTTATTTTCATCATTTTTTTTCTGTTTATTTCCTTAAGCATAAATTTCGTACAAACAAACATTATTTAAACCTTAATTCCACTGTTAATAATTCAGATCCACCCATCTCACTATCATGCGAGAGCAGCAACTTGCCAGCCCAAGCGGTGCTAGAAACGGACCAGGTGTACGAAGCTACTATCATGCACGTTGACGGCACCTTCTTTTGGGTCATCACTGATGACCCTGACGAGGTTCAGAAGTGAGTTAAAACTTTGTTTTAGTCATCATCATATCAGCTGCAGGACGTCCACTGCTGGACATAGGACCGGTTTATATATCATGTATGAAATATTTCGTTATACCATCATTTCTATACTATCAATCCTGTACCTATTCCCCGAAGGGTTAGGAAGAGGTGTACCAATGTACACCCACAGTTCGCCGGTATATTTAGGTTCCATGTAATAGGAGGCGAGCCTGTTGACATTAACCAGGCACAAATGAAAACTCCGAGCTGCTATCAGCTGAGAATTTCATAGAAAAACCCAATAGCACTTTTTGCTCGACCTGGGAATCGAACCCAGGACCTCTAGCGTAGCAGTCGTGCTCAGGACCACTAGGCTAACGAGGCAGTTTCGTTATAATAAAAATATTTTCCAAATTTGACTTACTGACTGCGGAGATACTGTGTAATTTTCAAACCACGCGAACGGATTTGCGGCCAGAAGCCATACAGGGTGTCCCGTAAATAATGGATCAAACGTGATGGGTAGGTAGCTTACCTGATTTCCAACAACTAATTTTAACGATTTAAAAAAAACCGTTACGGTAACCAAGATATTATTTTTTTCTCAATTTTATCATTTTCTCTACTAAAATTCGGTATTTTTTATGCTGTCGCTGCAAATTATGTCATTTTTAAGTGAAATTTTTGTACAACATTCCTGAATAGCTTACTAATGTTATAAAATTTTTATTTTATTTCTTAAAGTTTTACTTGCCTTAGAAAAAAATCTTGAATTGAAAAGTTATTTTTCCATGATTTAAAGACCTGAATTGAAAAAATTCTCCTGTAAAAAAATTGTATGACACCGATAATCACCATTATTTTAAAAAAATGTACATTTAATAAGGTTTGCAAATTGATATAAAACTTACGTCTAGTCCTAGTCGTTAGAAAGTTATTGATGTAAACCTAAGAGAGGTGCTAAAATCATCAAAATAAAAAATAAAACAAAAAGTGTGCATAATTAAACTTTTATCTTTCAAATGTTTAGTGTAGTTATTATCAGAGGCAATGTTCATTGAATTAATTAGGCATATCAGCGTATGAAAGTAATTAGAAGAAGAAAAAAAAAACAATTTGTTCAAATAAATCGTTTATTTTGTTTTTAGTTACAGTAATTGTTCAAATTGTCTTCCCCCCTAAGAATGCAAAGTCTGCATCTCCTAATAAAGGACTCTCTTATCCGACGGACAAAATGGCTTTGTTGGTTTCTGATACAGCAGATTGGATGCGCTGACGTAACTCTTTTTCGGTCGTTATTTGTTGTTTGTAGATCTTGTCTTTTAAACATCCCCAGTAAAAAAAATCTAGGGGATTTAAATCCGGAGATCGCGGAAGCCACAAAATTGGTCCTAATCGACCGACCCATGTTTCCGGATAAGTTTCGTCAAGATGCGCCCTTACTGCCGTCGCATAGTGCGAACCAAAGCCATTTTGTCCGTCGGATAAGAGAGTCCTTTATTAGGAGATGCAGACTTTGCATTCTTAGGGGGGAAGACAATTTGAACAATTACTGTAACTAAAAACAAAATAAACGATTTATTTGAACAAATTTTTTTTTTTTTCTTCTTCTAATTACTTTCATACGCTGATATGCCTAATTAATTCAATGAACATTGCCTCTGATAATAACTACACTAAACATTTGAAAGATAAAAGTTTAATTATGCACACTTTTTGTTTTATTTTTTATTTTGATGATTTAGCACCTCTCTTAGGTTTACATCAATAACTTTCTAACGACTAGGACTAGACGTAAGTTTTATATCAATTTGCAAACCTTATTAAATGTACATTTTTTTAAAATAATGGTGATTATCGGTGTCATATAATTTTTTTACAGGAGATTTTTTTCAATTCAGGTCTTTAAATCATGGAAAAATAACTTTTCAATTCAAGATTTTTTTCTAAGGCAAGTAAAACTTTATGAAATAAAATAAAAATTTTATAACATTAGTAAGGTATTCAGGAATGTTGTACAAAAATTTCACTTAAAAATGACATAATTTGCAGCGACAGCATAAAAAATACCGAATTTTAGTAGAGAAAATGATAAAATTGGGAAAAAAATAATATCTTGGTTACCGTAACGGTTTTTTTAAAACCGTTCAAATTAGTTGTTGGAAATCAGGTAAGCTACCTACCCATCACGTTTGATCCATTATTTACGGGACACCCTGTATATGTAGTTTGTTATGGAACAACCCACTTAAAATGAATACTCTCTTTCATATTCTACTCCTTTCCAGCCTAATGGTGGAGATGACAAACTTCTATTCTGAGAACCACAAGGACATCAGCTTGCGGGAGGTGAAGTCGCTCACTTGCTGCGCGTACTACGACGAAGACACCGACTGTTACTACCGGGGACTGTTCCTCAAACTTACCGAGGTATGTCATCAATGATAAATAATAATACACACATACATACATACATACATATACATACTATCGCACTTGTATTCCCCGAAGGGTTAGGCAGAGGTGTAGGTCCCATGTAATAGGGGGCAAGCCTATTGCAATTTATCATCAGCATCAACAGCCTATCACAGTCCACTGCTGGACTTAGGCGTCTCCCAGTGCGCCACTGAGCCCGATCTTCGGCTCATTGGCTATTGCCATCAACCGGGCACAATTCCTAACTCCGAGCTGCTAGTGAGAATTTCATAAAGAAAACCCAATAACACTTTTGCTCGACTTGGGAATCGAACCCATGACATCTAGAGTAGCGGTCGTGCGTTAGAACCACTAGGCAAGAATAGTTTTACTTATTTTATTTTTTATGTTACCAGGAGGACAACGAGGTAGCGGAAATATTCGTGGTAGACACGGGCGAGATGAGATGCGCGCCCGTCTCGTGCGTGCAGCCCTTGTACACGCGCTTCTGTAGCAAGCCGCCCTACGCACGCTGCTGCCATCTAGCGGGGGTAAGTGGATAACATCTATCAATTTACATACTTTTTAGAGCTGTCAAAACGCGATTCCCCATATATTTTGTATGACAGCTGACTGTGACGTCACTTATTTTCTAACTCAATTGAGTAATAAAATATTTTATACATACCATCACGCCTGTATTTTAAGGGTTAGGCACACCCACGGTTCGCCGGTATGTTTAAGTCCCATGTAATCGGGAGCGAGCCTATTGTCATTAACCGGGCACAAATTCTAACTCCGAGCTGCTATTGAGAATTTCATAAAAAATACCAATATAACTTTGCTGGGAATCGAACCCAAGACCTCTAGCGTGGTAGTCACGCAAAGGACAAGTAGGCGAAAGAGGTAATAAAAAAATTAAGAAACCATTATAATGTTACATTTTTTTTCAGGTGGATCTTTTAAGTTACCACAAGAACTTGATGGAGAAGCAGGAGAGCTTCATGCGAGGGTACGTCGGCAAGCAATGCAGCATTGAAGTCGACGACAAGTTAGTATCAATAATACCTACACCTAGCCTATTACATACATAAACTCACACAATGGCATGAGCATTGATCACCACACAGCCTAAAGGCAGAGTAGCGATAATAAACTTGGTTTAATATAACTCCAGGTTTCCTAACAATGTTTTCCTTTACATAAAGATAAACTTAGAAAGTACATATTATGGATTCAAAGTCACAGTGGTAATCGCATGATATCGAACCCATAGCAAGCCTCCGTCACTCGTTCAAGGTTACTCTCTTAAGTGCCTACGGCTCACCTGCGCCCGGGCGCAGAATCCAGTCGGTCCAGACAGCCCTTGTGTGACGCGCGTTATTGCTCTCTCTCTCTAGCACAACACGACAGACGTAAAGTACATTTTACCGCGCACGACCGTTTTGTAGGTAATTAAAGCGTTAATTGTTGGGTTTTTTGTATGGAGTGAAGTATCTGTACTTATTTAATCTGTGCCCATAGCCTCATTGAGAAGCCTGGGTACCGTAACCATTGATTGGGCCATCACGACATTATTTATAGTCCCTAATAAACAAAATGAATATTTTTCATTCGCTCTGCCATACGTATTCCAAAAATAAACCCACGCTCTCCCTTTTTATATAAAAGAAATACGTTACGTTCTTAGAATACTTATATTAAAATTTAATAAAAAAAATAATGTTTGTTTACTTGTTCACAGTACTTCGGAATCTTTAGGCGTGTACGTCGTGTTACCTTCGGGCGAGACCATAAATAAAATCATCATTCAGGAAGGACTAGCTCTGGCAAGTAAGTATTAGCTCAGAATTTTCATTTAAATAATCATATTCGTTTGTATGGTTTTTTTTTTTACCGATGCTTCGTGTTTCGAGCTCACTCACTATTATGAACGGAACGGTCTAGGTACGGGAATTGGCCTTCAGAGAGTATCTCAGAAGGCCGAACTAAACAGTTCAAAATCTAGTCGCAATCTCGTCTTAGTGATAGTCATTATCATAAATTTTGGCAAAAGTTATTCTAAAAATGTATAAATTTGGGTATTTTTGACAAAGTGAAACTGAGATTAAAATGCTACTGTTGTTAAATTTACGGGAATTGCCCGTGTCTTATGCATTTACAATAAAACAAATAAAGTAGGTAAATCTATTTGCAGCACCTCCACAAACATCATTTACTTTCTTTCTCTTTTCTTTTTAAAGTAAAAGGTTTTCCCACACTAGGACTTACTCCTGTGTCATGGGTGCGTTTATAAACAAAAACTCACATACACAATCAGCCAGACTCGGATCAACTATCTGTAGGTCACACAAGTATTAGTTCCATGCGGGAATTGTACCCGCGACACGCCGCGGTCAGCTCATCATCATTATATCAGTTACTTACTGTGTAAAACTGTTTGTATCAGCCTTGCTATTGACAATACATAAATCCCCTTTCAGTAGACAAGCCGGCGGAAGAATCAAAGCATTCTATAGAACAAGGCTCGGCCCCAAACGAGGCCAGCTTCGAAATAACTGACTGTCCCGAATATGAAGACCCGGTAGAGGCCGTCACGGTAATGTATTTTTATTATAGTAATAGCTAAGAATTAAATATATTTTCGCCAGGACTGAATTTATATGAACGTTTATTTCGCTTGTTTAGTATTGTTAAACCTGTCTTGATAATAATAATAATAGTATCAGCTTGATATTATCCCGCTGCAAAAGTAAAGCCTCCATAGGCTCGGCCACTATTACATGTGACCTAAACTGGCGCACTGTGTGTGTACATTGGTACACCTCTGCTTAACCCTTCGGAGACTGCAGGCGTGATGGTATTTTGTGTCATTGTTGCAAGACGAAGGCTTTACTACGCCATTCACCAATGTCAGTGATATCCAAGATAAACTTATTATATACAAATGTTTTCGCCGTAAAATATCGAAATGTTGGAAAAAGCCTGAGCACTGAACCGATCTCGTCACAATCAGCTTTCTAGACACGGTTTTTGATGATATTTCACAATCTTTATTCGATAATAAGACGAAACACTATGTTAACATATTGTATTATTCACAGGGCTACAAAAATCGAGACGATATGGATATCTGCAAGCATTATAAAGGCGGCCCCGAGAAAACATGCTTCAAAGGAAACCGGTGTACCAAAAGACATGTTCTCAAGCATCCTGGTCAGTCTATACTTAATTTTTATTTATTTGCAAAGTACTGCATGGTTATATTTTTCCTAACTGATATTATAAATGCGAAAAAAGAAAGAAATATGACCTATTCATGTTTAAACCACTTGACCGATTATCCTGAAATTTAGCATATATGGGTACATTGTAAGGTGTACAGAAACAGGCATAGGTTATCTTTCATCGTAAAACAGTTCTGTTCCCAAGGAAAATTAAAATAAATTGGAGGTATGAGCGACAGGGTGTAAAGTCTCTCATCCTCCATTGAAAAGGGAGGATGCTCCGACCAGACGGGTGTTGTGTCTGGTGGCTACTGCCCAACGGTTGTTGTCGGGATTTTGTATATGCGAACGTCGCTGCGAACTTTGATAGCGCGATCTAAGAAACGTCAGTTTGTCGTAGTAGTTCGCATGTTGATGTCGCTAGAATAACATTCTTATATTAATAGATGGCGCCACGTGTCTTTCGAATCATGATTAAATTTTAAACATTATATCTCTTTTCAGACGGTTGGACATTAGACCGCGTGCCAGTGATGGGCAAGTGCAAGTCGTTGCCTCTGCCGGCCCCCGACACTTGGCACAAGGCGCTAGTGACCTGCGTGTGTCACTACGACAGAGTCTACGTGCATCTGTTGCCAGAGAACCGAGAAGGTGAGTTACTTACTTACTTATACAAGGAAATAGTGTCATTCGTATATGGTACAAAGTGACTGGATAAAAAAACGACAAGCAATGCAGCATTGAAATGATGACAAGTCAGTATTCAATGGGATTAAGGGCCTTATCACACTAGCGGTTTGCGAGCGTATTTTGTATGAAGGCGATCACGCAGCGAATTCGCCGCGTCAGATATTTGTATAGAAAACACGCTCGTAATTCGCAAGTGTGATAAAGCCCTAACAGTACCCAGATACTTATTGTCCCACTTTTTTAAGGATGAAAAGTCAGTGGAACGGAGTGTCGGTGTCCATGCCCTTTGCGTTTCCGGGCCTCGATTATTGTTCCACTGCAGAGCAAAGGCATAACATCTTCTCGTGCAGAGAAGGCACGCAAGGCGCAGAGCCACTGTAAAAAACATGATTTTAAAAAAACATATAAAATAAATTTTACGTTAATTAAAAAAAAAGTTCAAATTATATCATATTATTATACAATAATATCAATATTCATGTGCCCTACAAGCTCCACGATTGTGCCAAACTTTAACCTATTTCACATCAACACCTTAAAACGTTATAGAATTCCATAAATTTAGTATGAGTAATCAAAATATACAACTTCAATAACTCGACAGAGCCAGAGATACCCAGCTTCGGCGTGGTGCTGCCAGCGAAGACGCTGTCTGCCCTAGTACTGGATATGAACAGCCCCGCCGCACGAATTGCGTACAAACCACTAACGGTAACTATCTACATCAACTCATTTTAGCATTTATGAAGGAATTTTAAGTGGTTGTAGTAATAAATTAAATATTTGGCTGACACAACTTAGCAGTTTATTGAACAAGAAAAACGACACAGCAGCGCCACCGGTGGCGAAAAAGAACAAAAACAAAAAAATGGTTGCGTTCCATTACAATTTTAACAATTTAAAATATTAGTTAGGAATGAGTAATGGAGAATATGCTTGTTTTTTTTTTAATAAAAAATCTTCAATCAAGTAATAAACAGTTTACTAAAACTAGTTTATGAATAACCATGAAATTTAAAAATAATGTAAGCCGTCGAAGATTTGATTCTATCTCTTTTTAACAAAACGAATTTTAACACGGAGTTTTTATAACCGTAGTGTTATGTGACGTCACAGTCCATGTCGCATCTCTCTGTCAAATCGGTGCGTAATTAATAGTTTTAAATGACGGCAATTACAATCAGCCCCCATAGAGTCTGGATCGTTACCCAAGTTCTTAACAACTGGAATAACCCACCTGCTCCATAAATCGGGTAAGTTCTACAGTTTATTTATGTTTTAGATCACTCCGGCGCCAGGCGAGCTGGTGGCAGCCATGTACCCGCCTGACAACAACTGGTACCGCGCACGAGTACTCTCACTCACCCCGGCTGACCAGAGCGTTGAGGTAATTAGCAGTAGTAGAGGTCTTTGTGAAGGAGTTCGTCCGGGGAAGTTAGTTGGGGAATTTCCCCGGACGAACTCCTTCAGAAATGTTTATGGTTGCTGTGTTGTGGTTTGAAGGGTTTGGGTACCGTTGCGTGCACAGAGTTTTTAGACAGGGTAGGCAAAAAAGGTACCTACCAAAAACACCTACTACATGATGGTTTTGGTTCGTCGCCTTGTCAATTAAATAATGATGTATATGATTTGCTACCTCAAATATTTATAGATTGGCTGATATTAATCATCTACGTATACGTATCCGTATTTTATAGGGTAGGCAATGTCTATTTGTCTGTATGAACCGCACGCCACGTACCGGTGAAATTACATTTCAACTTGGTCTCCGGGATGGCAACTCATTTGCAAGGCCTCTGGTATTATTAACACTTTGCAGGACACTAAACAAGACAAAATAGAAGTTTTATTGTTTTTACGCCTATAGGCGTTTAGTTTCCTTCATAGTGTTAAACTAATTATGTATGTACTGTTCACAATAAATCTATTGTGTCCTGTTTCATTTTGGTGTTACCTCCAAAACGTCTATTTAACATACGTACATCATCATCTGCTTAGCCTTTTCCCAACTGCGTTGGGGTCAGCTTCCAGTCTAACCGGATGCAGCTGAATACCAGTGTTTGTATGTGTGTATTAACATACGTACAATTACAATCAAATTCTCACTACCCTAACTCCCCAGGTAATGTACGTAGACTACGGTACGATCCTGTGGGTGAAGGAGGACCAGCTGCGTCTGCTGGAGCCGCGGCAGGTGACGCTGCCGATGCAGGCCATCCGCTGCGTGCTGGCCGGCGTGCGGGCTCGCTCGCGACTCAGCAAGCAGTGGGCGCAGGCCAAGCGCGCGCTCAGCGATATGGTGCAGGATAAGACGCTCGATTTACATGTTATGTGAGTAACAAAGAACTGTTTTAGTAAACTTGTTTTATTTTTGATAGAGTTAGACAGACCTACACCCACAGTTCGCTGGTATGTGTTTAATAATAGTACAGCCGGCATAGTACAGTTGGCAAGAGTCGGTAGATACGCAGAATTACTTTTTTGCGTTTTTTGTACTAAATTGTACACGCGCAAACTTACCCTCACTATGCCAAAATACGTGCCGTAATGTAACTGTAATGACTATAAAACCTTGTTATATTAAATAAAAGCACCTTTAGTTAACTGGTAGAGATTGCCTAAGGCATTAACTTTGCCTTTGTTCATAAAGTTTAAATAAATAAACGAAAGCTATTACTATAAACACTATAATGTATTTGTAAATACTATAATGTTATTTCCCAGCTCTCGAGACTACGACGAAGTGTACGTAGAACTGTTTGACGAGGAGGGCTACAGTATAGCCGAGCAGCTAGCGGCCAACGATTTGGTTGAACTGACCGATTACAGCGTCGTCGACGACTCTGCTGTCACCAAGAAGATTGTGGTGCCCTAGACACGGACTTAGGTATACAATTTCTTAGAAGGACGTAAGTAAAAATGAGTATATAGCTTGACAAAGAATCCTGTTCCATTTGCTCCGTATCTCTAAGAGCGCGTTCTTAATAAGTCGTGACGATTAATTTGTCGTTGCACGACTGTCGGCTTTTGACTTTATAGCTGTAATTACCACGGAATAAAGAAAAGAGTGGAAGTGCCCCTCAGCTATCGCGCGCGTGTCAACATTAAGCGTAGATGCGCAACATTAACTTATTCGCGTGAGGATACTCGTCGCGAATGGTTGTCTCAGAAATACGCGAAATATTACAAATTATGCCTTGTTGTGCGGTTCTGACCTGCAAGAACGAAAGCAGAAAAAAAAATGTATCTTGTGGAGGTGTATCGTATCATCGGTAATACTAAACTTTGTTAATTATTAATATAGTTGATTTTAATTATAATACCACATTTTATGACTTCAATGCAAGCTATAAACAACCTTATATTCTTAGAGACAAAGTCTAAATGCACTTGGTCGTCATCTGGAAAATCATAACATAATTTCTAGAAACTTCGACGCTACTCAATTAGGGATGGGACACATCCGTAAAGTAGGTGGGTATCGATAATTTTTATTTATTGAGTGCTAACTCATTTCCAGGCTGGCACCGTTTTCCAGAAAATTTGTGTCGGACGGTTCATGTATATAATTTATAAATATTTAACTAAGATTGCATAGAAATCTCGAGGTTTTAACAACACGTAACCTCCGAAGTAGGTGCAGGAAGCTAATCGCTTTCTTTAACTTCTTCACGCTCGAAAGGCTGAACGGATTTTTAATAAAACTTGGTACATGGGTAGACTACGTCACAAAAGTATATATATAGTAGTAGATAGACCTCAAAAAAGTATTTAAATATTTCAGTTTAGTAGTAATAAATACACAATATATACACGTTCCAGACTTTATTTAAAATCATTTTCTTATGTATATTATTTTGTATAATATAAAAAATATCTTTTAAAGGATCAAAATTGTTTAAACGGTCACTAAGATCGATCTTTACGCGTGTCTGCGTGTAGCTGCATGAACGATGCACACAAACATAATATAACAAAAACAGAAACTCTAGCGACTGAATTTTGTGCACGGCCTCACAAAGCGAAAACTCTAGCGACATTAGACATCGCAACAAAACGGTTAAGCATTTGTATGATATTAAAAAATTATAACATTGCTCTCCCGAATAAATTACGTAATATCGATATATGTCTACATCTCTAACTGAGTAGCAAAATAGATTACATGTGCATTTGAATATGACATCTATTTCAAAGGAGCTAGCGTTCTGAATAGAATTAATTGGTTTCGGCGCCATCTAGCGTTGAGTAGCTGAACTCGTTGTAACTTCATCTATTTAAGTTTTTTACACGAAAAACGTCTTTATTGTTTGTGTCATGTCAAATAATAACAACTTTAGAGTGTTGCAATAAGACTTAATTTTTGAAAGCAATAAAAAGATGATTTGTAAAAGTTGCGTTTGTAATTTATAGCCAATTAAATCACTGTTTTTTATGTGTGTAATGGACAATTTCATATGCAAATGTGTGAGTTTGGCGACACTGGTTCCCGTACTTAGCCAGTTTAAGGGCACTTCTACTGTATTTTCTGTTCTGTGGTAATTACCGTCTTAACAATCAGTCGTCCCTCCAAAAAAATATCGTGCACGACAGTTCATCGTGTCGTCTTTTAAGTGGACATCTCGATTTAAATACTTAAGCAGCGACGCTTTTAACGTCACGGTAACCTGTCGTCACGACATAGTGGGAATACACCGTGAAGGGAAAAACTGTGTTTTTTTTTTCGAAGCCTTAAATGTGACTCTCGGAAGTGTCTGACATTAAATCTGATTAATATTATCTACACTTACACATGTAAACTTTTGGAAAATCTAGACGTGATTTGAGCGTATGTGTGACACGGAATAGCATGTACAGACAAATTCACTACTTCAGAATGCCTGAATGAGAGGCCTTAATTGCTGTTCTAGGTGACTAGTTTCTATGTGATGTAATGATTGTTGCACTTATATAAAAACTAATAGAATCTCATTATTTTGTGCATAAACTTATGTTGTATATAAATATAGTATGATAATACTCCTTTATACATACTTCTTTGGAGATTTTTAGCTTGTAATATTTGCCAAATAATATACATGCGTGCAAAAAAAATTACCCACCCCGTGCTTTTCTATTTGGAATAAAATAACGAAAAAATTCAATCAGTAACCTTATTGCAAATTGTACTATAAAAATATTTTAAATAAACATTTTTGAGATGTCCGCTCTCAAATTAAAAATAAAGGGCTGGGCTGATTGTTTTGCACGCAAGTGTATACCAAGCATAAATTAACATTATATCCTCAATGTTACTGAGTATTCAATAGACGCACAATTTATAAATAAAATAGGTTCGATTATTTTGTTACTTGTTGTTGTAATACTTCAGTTTTACCTATATTTCAGCTGCTGATTAGTATAGAGATATTAGCATAAGATAATAATTAAGAACACCAGCCAATTTGAGCCTATTATTAACCCGCTGCAGGGCAAATATCTCTTCTCATACAGAGAAGGCTCGAGCATAAAATGCACGTATTTATAGCAAGCCGCTGCTAGCATAATAAATATAATAGTGTGTGTCTGTGTAAGGAATGAATGAGTACCTCCTTGTATTGAGAACTCGTACCATATGCAAACTATTCTAAATAAATCCACTTGCATCCTCATTCGAAGTATGCATATTTAAGGTGCTATAAAAATATCTGCCACGGCTTTAATGGGAGGTAGTATTGTGTTTAAAGATTACAATAGTAAAGAAATTTCGCACCCCAGAATAGTTAATAAAATTTGAGAAAATAAAGTAGTTTAATAAACATTGACTCTATTCTGCATAACAGGGTTCACAAATTACGCGAAACGCAAACGATTGAATTGTATTCGGTGCGGTGCGGCAACAGCTGACCGATGGATGGTTTTATGCGAATAAATCAATTCAAATTTATACGTACATTTTTTTGTATGAAAAAAAATATGACACATTATCAATAATTTATCTTTACTATTGTAATCTATAAACACAATACTACCTCCCATTAAAGCCGTGGCAGATATTTTTATAGCACCTTATATAGAAAAGTGGTGAGACTAATATTGAAACGAAATAAGGGTGCTGAGAAATGATGTGATATACTGACGAACATTCTATGAGCTTGTGTCAAACACGACATACATTAGATATATTATATATGTACTTATACATAAATTTTAACTTGCAAGTAGCTATCTCGAATCCTAGTACTTACTGGAATATTAACCATTATGTTTGTATATTTATTTCTGATACAAAATAATTTATGTAAAACTGTATGATTAGTAGTAATTAAGTTTTGTTTGTGCAATTCGACGAAACTATTTTTTAACAGCGATGGAGTGAAAGAAATATTTAAATAGTGGTTTAATTGAAAAGCGTTGCTTTTTGGTAATTCGCGGAAGTTGCTTGCCTCCTTTATAGATTTATTTACACTAGAAAGTCGGCCCGTGCCGTCAGCATAGACTAAGATTTTACGGAGCGATATTTTCTCAAGCACCCAACGTTACTGCAACACTCGTAGAATGTGAATATGTACGTAAAAGTGTGGTTAATTTGACAAATGATAAGGATTTACACCCTTTCGAAATCGGTGATCGTGGTGGACTGAAAATCACTTTGCGCCTAATCGTTTACTTTTTTTTTTAAGTAAAATGCAATTAATTTTGCTGAGTGTAGACGCTAAATGCACCTTGATTTTTCCTTATTGATGACGTTACAGTGCTTTGTTATCACCGTAATTCTTTACCTATATTTGTAAGGCTTTATAATATGTTTGATAAGATCGGGTTGTGGACTTGTGGTCGTAAACTAAGTTTAAAATCTATTGGTACCTACCGAGCGTTTACGATTATCGTTTGCGACTTGGCTAGAGGGGCAGAGCTCCGTCGCTGCGCACCACGGATCGTAGCGCGTGAGTGTGCGAATCACCTAACGGCTGCGGTGGCGGTTTTCAGTCGATTACATTCCAAATATATTTCACAAGTGTGAACTACACGTTTTAATATAGGTACATTTTGTATTTATCGCAACTGGCAATCTGCCTATTACACCTGCCAATACTTTCAGTAAGCATTTCAATATACGTATTTTCTCTACGCTATAGAATCAAACTTTTTGTTTTTGATACATTTTAAGTTGAGCAGATTCCTATTATAGTGATATTAATTGTTTAAGTTAAATCAGTATTTTTAAGTGTGGTAAAGCTCAAGTTGAGTGTGAGTGTTGTATGGTTTTAAATAAAGCTTTGTACAATTACATGAGATCGTTTTATTTTTTGAATGTATGGAAAAAGGTTTTGGCGATTTCTGTTACTCTTACCTTAAATGGTCCCCTAGTCTTGATCCCTTCATAAACAATAGGATCGATTGGCATATAAAAATCTTGGTAATTTATCATTTTTCCCCGCTGACTGTATTTTTTTTTTCCAAAATCTGCTAATGCAGTTCTTAATATCACAAACAGTTATGGATGGTCTCCTAGGAACGTTTTCCTATAACTATAAAACGGATACGGTATCTGTACTTACGGTCTTGTCTCAAAAATTCATCCTGTATAAATTGTAATAAGTTTAAGGTTTGAAGGAATACACAAAATACTTTAATAAGTGTTTTATTCCAAAGAATCGACGCAAAAGAACCACTCCATAGCCCCCGCGTTAAGGCACTTCACACCGCATATTATTTTCTAATACAAATCAAATAGTACAGACATCCAGTGAAGCAAACACCACAGTGGGACAAACAGATGTGCCCTAACCAGACCAAAACAGATTCAGATTGAGATTCTAATGAGCATTCTTAGTTTTTAGACCCACTTTCACAAAAATCACTAAGGGCCACTTTCACCACTCACTAAACATATTTAGAGCTAAATGTGTTTAATTTATCATTCTGTCACTGTCAACTTCTAACAATGTGACAGGGATGTATAGTACGATTCAAACTTAATGGCGGCTCGGAAGTTAGCTGCGAGTGTAGGTTCGCGCAGGTTTATTCAAGTCAATTATAGTTTGAATCGTACTATAATGATGTTCGAAATATGTTTAGGCACTAAATGTACGTATATATAGTTATTTTGGTGAAAGTGGGCTTTAGAGTTGATTCGCCCTTAGCTAACTGGAGGTCAAAATAGCATCGCCAAAATCTGCGAGATCGCCCGTAGCAACTTATTAATTCAAAAACCCCAAAAATAGGCCTTACAATCTTGTCAAAGACATTCCTGATATTGCATATCTTCAAAACCATGCCCTGGAAATATGCTTATCCAAAGTCCAAGAATATTGGACCTAAGATTACAAATTCCCACAGGGGCTCCTTTAAAACTTGAATATTAGATTGGAGATTGATAAACATTACATTTTTTGGTATACAGTCATAATGATATACTACCTAATTCTTACAACACTAGAAATAAATATTAATAAGTACATGAAATACTTAGTTATAATAGTCAATATTGTATGATTATAATTATATTAAACATTGAACACTCCAGGCGAAAACGATTGTAAAACTACATGCATGAATATTATGATCTTATTTTAGTTAATACTAAGAATTCTATGTCATGGAAAAGTTGATTAATATGAGGAGAAAACTGATCACTGGGCGCAAAACTCTGTCAACACAATCCGTCTTATTAAAAACCTGGCTCCAACTTCAGTCTGAATCTTTAAACTAGTTATTGTATTTTGAACGTTATTCCGGCGATATTCGCTTTTATATACAAAATAGACAACTTACACTCAGTTTCTAAAGTCATTTTTTTTAAAAAGAACTTGTATCTTAAATAGAATAAAGTTCAAAATACAATAACTTGCTCAAAGGTTTAAACTTGGACTAAAGTTAAACCTCGTTTTCTGTTTGTGTCTATATGTAAGTATAGTTTTTTGCCCCAGTTATTAATTAATTATGGTGGAAGTTACTAAGTTGATTTTTAGAGCAGCCAGGAAATACCTGAACCAATTCTTAGACAATATTTTAGTGAATATAAATACAAGATGAATGACTAGACCTTATTGCTAGCTGCTCAAGCTACATGTACAGCAAACCAGCATTACACATTTTGGCAAATTGAAACTGTATACTGCAGAATACATGTAAAGCAAGATGATTATATGGTTATAAAGTAAGTAATGTAACTTTAAACATCAGTAATAAACAATTTAGGTAATTCTGACTCTAAACGAATTACCCTTACTAAGGAGGTTAGGCTCCAGTTATCATATGGATTTGAATTCTTTGGTGTGTACTCAGGAGCCACAAAGGTACTGTAGTATGATATTAGCTCATGAGACTGATCTCCATCTAAGTCTGCTATCATCAAAGACTTCTCCTGGTATTCTAAGTCAGGTTGGCAGAGTGGCAGTGGTGTTTTGCTCTCTATGGGACCCCTCACACATATCTGAACAATATCCGTCTGACTTATGTTCACATTGTGAGTCTGCAGCTTGTCAAATAACACCAAAACTATTCTCTCAGAAATATCATGAACTGTAAAGTTTGTATACTTGATGAAAGCCGATATTGAAGCAATGTCTATGGTGGATCTGTAGAACATGTCATTGATGTTCTTTGGACTCTGATTCTGAACATTGTATCTGACTTCGTCAATTTTGAGTGCACCCTTTGCCAGGTGTGCACTGTTCCACTGTCATAATTTTAACACAAACCCTCGTATAGAGTTTGCGAAGGCAAATGAGCTGGGCCGCATAGCATACACATTATTGGCTGTGTACTCCCAACTGACATTAGTTGTGCCATTTCTTTCCAACATCAATTTAAGATAAACACGGCAGGAATTCGGGCATTCTCCTGAATTTTCTACTTTCAATTTTCCTGGACCATTTGTGAATGTTTCTATGGTGTTTCCGATATTCTTTTTCATGCTGACATTGATTCTTTTCAGCACTGTTGGTGGAGGCTGATTATGATTGATGGGTAGATCCTTTTTTAGCATCTTCTTCAGTACTGTAAATGATATGAGTCTCACAGCTTCTGTTGTGCCATTCTTACAAATGTATGTGACTGTGTCCATCTCAGCCAGAAGTTTTACTGACAGACAATCATCTATGGGAATTGGCTCTGCCATAATAATTCCTGTTGCACCAGATATCATCAGTAGAGAGTTGTGATTAGTGCTGGGATACACAGTGGCAACTGTCAGCAAGTCATTTACTTTGTCATCATTCATGTCTTTCACCACAACTGGGAAGTCTATAGCTACTACTTTACTCAAATCTTTGCCTTGTTTGTGTATGTGCCAGTAATATGTTCCAGACACTGAATCTAAGGCTGCCAAAAGTCCCTCAGTACCAGACACTATGCAGTCCTTTTGTTTATCCCTGTTCACATCAAGGAGGTGACAGTTAATATCAGTTGGGATTCTACTCTCTCTGGTAAACCAGCCAACTTTACCAGAATTGCCAACAATGAGGACTACACCATTCACATTATCACTGCTGCTTTTAGGTTCTAGTCTCATATGATTCCCGCGATATATGAATATCAAGTTCTTTGTGTTTGGTATAGCTCCGTCGACAACTTGCACGGCTCCCGAGAGTTCCATTTCGTTGTAAGGCAGCTCCCAGCTAGTTGTTCTATCTTGCCATTCGTTAGCAGCACAGCTGCCGACCTCTGAACAAGGTATGCCCCACAGAAATATCACCACGGTGAATATGCACATGAGTATAGACGCGATAAAGGCGCATCGGCGCGGGAAAGACATCTTCGTCGAAATATCAGATTGCAAGAAGCTTACGTTATCCATTGTGCTTTCGACCGTATTAACGTTGGTGTTGAACTCGTCCATGTCACTTATGCTGTAGTTTTTCGACGATTGTAGGCCACTGTTGAAGTCCAGGTTGTTGCAACTGTCCGTAGCTTTGATATGCATAGCATTTTCGAGCTTTTCATCCTCGGATTCTGAGTCGGATAGGATTTGTTTCAGTGGTGCATAAAAGCCGCCATTCCCATTAGCCGACATGACGTATGTTCAAAACGATTTAATTTCACATTGTATTTCTTCAAAATAATATCTTTTTACGAATAAATAAGAATATAGATATAAGTTCAATCAATAAACAATATGCCACCCAAATTTCCAATCCCAAAACCACTTCGCTTTTGCGTTTCGTTTCTTATACTTTGACATGAGCTTTGAGTTTGACATTTCTTCTTTTTGCCTTTTGCCGTTGCGTTCCGTTCCAATGAAAAAATCAAAGCAACCAACCAAACCTACAGGGCGCGATTTTAAAATTTGGCACATTGACATTTTCGTTATTTTCTCGTTCGTCGTTTTTTTCGCTATAAACAACTACACGTGTACGTGACGAGTGCACGATTATGTAGAATCATGAATTATCTGTAGCAGTGTGAAATGCGCTCCAGCGCGATTGGTAGAAATCGTACATTATTGTAGTGGTGTAGTACCCGTACGTATCATCAATTTGGAATACTACGTCTACTTGTGCCTAATCCTTCAGAAAATTAGGCGCAATGTACAAGGGCTTTCTGTTCAGCGCTATCTAGTATGTGTACAAGCTAATAACATAATATTATTAGAACAAGTAACACTTAAGCGGTTCGACCGGTTTCGACTTTTGTTGTATTGAAAATGCCGAACCGGATGCGCCGACCCGCTTTATTTCAGTTCAGCTTTTATCCATAGAAAATACTATTTATTGTAGTGTGGAGACACGATGCGTGCGTTCAGCTTTATGCATCTGAACGGATGCGATATGGTGCTTTCTATAGACAAAAGCTGAATGGAGCTAAATAAGGCGAATCACACACTGCCCCGCGCTACGCTCCAGGGTGCGTGGCGACTTAGCACTGAGTACATCTATATTACTATACTCTTTGGCGCTGAGACTGCGCGTAAATACGTTTTCTGTGTGTTGCACAGCTGTGTTTTCATTCAAACACAGATACTTGCAAACAGCGTAAGAACTCCTGCGCTACGCTCCGTGATGCGGTGCAATGTGCGAATCGCCTAAGTGTATTAAGTCCCTACGGGTATAGCGGTCCTGAGTTTCTGTGCCGCCACTGTCCTAAGCACTAGTAATGCTCAGGCCTCAGGACAGGACCCGTACCTCCACACATAGTTCACTTGGGGTCTTGTGCTTGATCACCTAGGGACACCCGTACACAGGAACGGTAGTTTATAAATTAAAAGCAAAGCTTATAGGCAGAATGTATATTTTGTTTTCTATATAAATTATTTGCAGTTCTTTCAGTACATTAGTCTACAAACATTTAACACAAGTATTCTCTATTATGTCACACTTATTTTATTGGTGCTTTACCTTAAAAAAATGGTACAAAAATAACTCAGTTTCAAAGTAGACAATTGGTTATATTTAACACGAAGACAACGGACACGTAATAATTACAAGTTATTTAAAATAATTTTGAGGATCATTATGTTATTATAATGATGCGTATTTTTCTAATAAAACATATTCATAGTGTGAAGTCTAAGTATACTCTAATTGAGATTATTCAAGGTACATACATGATCTATTCTATATTAGTGAACGTCACTAGCCGAGCTTTCCACCGCGCGGTAATGCACTTGAGTGCACGAAACTTAGTAGGTACATTCAAATCGTCACTTTAGTCGCCTACTTCGTATTTCTAGGTATTTAATAATTTAGTTCAAATGCAAAAAAAGCCATGACACACATAACGATTCAAAAACGTCCCCAAAATTAGAGCAGTCTGAGAATGTGCGCTCATATAATTAGGCTAAAGCGTTGAAAAGAATACTTTATGTACAGAGCATAAGGCCGAAATTATTTTAAATTAGTTATACTTGACACTGTTGGAATTTTGTAAGGAACTGTGTGTCGTGAGTTTTTTGTATATCAATAGTTAAATGTAACTAAGTTTCGCACAAACAAGGCACATATGATACACGAAACCATTACATGGTTTACATCCTGAGGCCATTATATTCATATCTTCTCATTACTTATTAAAATAAGGAAATAAATAGAAAAACAAAACAAGAATTATGTACATGTTCAGCCTCAAAAATACTTCCATTTCAATTAAATATGACAAAGTAAATTCTCAATATGATTTTGTTAATGATTTGATGGCACTTTGTTTTATAACTAAGCTTTCTGTGTGTGCCGAGACTGCTGCGGCGTGAAGCGAAACGTGCGTCTGCAAACCAACCATGGATAGGAACAAGAAAGAACTAAAATTATGTAAGGGTCGTGAATAATTCTAACTTAACCGAGAATAAATAAATAAAAATATAGCTCTATTATATAATGTGATGACTTCTTAAGACGATGGACAAGATTAGGCATTAGTGAACAAGTCGCTACAATAATAATATCAGTGGGGGATTGTCGGTGCGGTGCAGCGGCCGCGACCGTGTCATCTGACGGAGCTAGTTACGTACGTTTTCAACAGAACAGTATACAGGCAATTATTACACAAACAGTATTTGAAGTTCAAGAAATCAGTCTTGCGTTATTTTCCCAAAACATCTTTATATACAGACACAGAATTGGCTTAATAAAAAATAATCTGCGTAAACATTTCACTAAATACCATAGTTGAGTCCCATATTCAATACTTACAAATAATACAGTAACTTTAATTTAACTATTCATAAATTATTTTGTTAGTCGGTATTTAAAGGATCCGGCCCTTTCTAGCAACCTGTACTAGAAATTACAATGCATATTAATTTGTACAAATAAAATTATAATATTATGATAATGCAACACGAAGTCCGCCTTCGGAATCTAGCAGCTCAGTACGTCGTGCCGTCCGCCACCCAACCATAGGAATCAAAAAACTACAATCAGTTGGAGCGATGACCTCTCGCGATCATCTCCGTAATAACTAATATCTTCACTAGGCATCGCTCAGATTGGACTAAATAAATTACTAAGATTAAATAATTCCGAGCGTTAGATCGAGTAAGGATATTCTCCGAGATAGTCTATTAATGTGGAAGGTAGTGGAAGGAGTCTGTGTTTAGGGGCGCACCAGAGCTTTGGCGTGAGGGGGTTGGAGTCGAGAGCCTTGTGCACGGCGAGGCGGGCCGCGTGGAGAAGAGACGGCGGCTCCTTCCGTAGTGGGTCCTTGAGCATGACGGGCGAGTGCTGGCAGCCCTCGCGGTCCACCCACACCGTGCCCGCCGCGCCGCGCGCGCCCACCCGCGCGTAGTGCTGCACCAGCTCCACCACGCACCTGAAGCGCGGCATGTACCTCGCCAGAACTCTGTCACAGTCTAACCTGCAAACAAATTACCTATTAGCAAAGGTCAAAAACTTTACCTAACAATTGTGTTCCAATTTCCATACACATAATCAATTAACCGTGGCGTTGGAAATCTGTATCGAGAGACCTCAAACTCAAACGAAGACAGGAAAAGTAAGCACTGTATCTAATTGCCATCGTTAGCAGAACAAATCGTCAAAAAAGTTCCGATAAAAAATGTGACAATAAAATTAAGGAAAACCGCGAGAGCTGAGTCAACAGTAGCACAAGTAGCATCGCAACTGAATTACTGTGAACTTGTGACGTAATAAAGTTACATGTTATTATAACTTAACAATACGGTAGAATAATGGAATACTTGACCCCTGTCATCGAGTTATTGTTTCATTTAAATATAAATTGCCTATACGTCATTAAAAATGACGTTAGCCTTATTGTTCATTGAATATTGACTCATCAATATCACTTTCCAAATTTTCTGAATTCGTTACGTGCTTAGTAGTACTTATCTAACAAACATTCGCAAATTTAAATGTCGAATAAACTTATTTTAGAATATAAACCTTATTTAGTTAAGAAACGAACTTTGTACTCCTAATTTTAAAGTTTATATTTGTGTACATTGTAATTACGGATGTGTGAAATATAATAAAAAGGTGTGCTTACCTAAAGAAACCTTGTTCGTAGTGTAGTCTGACGGAGGTGGGTCCTCGTTCAGTCTGTACTGATAGTGAGAATATGAAGTTCCTATCGCCTGAGTCCCGGATTACGAACGCGCCAACGCTTGCGTCTTTTAGCACTGTTCGGGCGCCCTGTAAAGAAGTAACGATTTTCATAAGATATTTGGAGTAGGTTACAAGATTTTTACAGACATTTCATCTACATAATTGTCTCGTTGGCGTAGTGGCCATAAGCGCGACTGCTACGCTAGTGGCTTGGGATCAATTCCCACATAATGGCAATAGGCTCGCCCCCTATTTCATGGGACCTAACTAAACATACCGGCGAACTGTGGGTGTGCATTGGTATGCCTCTGCCTTACCCTTCGGGGAATACGGGCGTGATTGATGGTTTAACATATCTTTTTTAAATTCAAGCAAACTGCTTATTTCCTGGTTGACTTAAATATTCAGCCCCAGCCCTTTTATAATAAATAACTGTAGATAAAGAGACCTCTTATTCCCATTTTTTATATCTCCAGTTGCACTACACAAGTCACTGACCAATATTTTACAATGATTATGATTTCAAAGGTCACTGAACTTCAACCTTGTGTTACGACAATCTTTAATCAAATTCTAAGAAATATAACAAAGAATGATTTGATTTATGTATCTAGACAAGATGACTTCATATAAATGAATGGTTCATTACAAGGAGTAAAAAAATGCTATTTATTTAATAATAAATGTAATTTATTATTACATTGTATTTGATTGTATTAATCTGTCAATCAAGTAGCAATCATAAAACACTGTAAATAACTGAGCTGTTATCTGTCATACATATAATATTTATAAGGAAAATGGAAATAATTACGAATTAAAATCATAATTGATATGAAATCTTCTCAAAGTAATTACCCTGTGGTAAACTTGTTAAGGAAGGATAAACTTTGATTTTGAGATATTTCAATATAACTTGAATAATTGACATTGAGAGTACTAAATTTTAGTTCACAACAACGCCAAGAGATGGCGCTAGCGTACAGAAATATACATACCAGCCAATCCAAACTGCCGTAGTACCACCCTGACAGCCTTAGCGCTCTTAGGGTGTCTGCTAGCCGTCTCAGCTCATCATTGTATGGTGAGGGTATGAGAGGTGACAGCGGAGCTGTGAGGGGCGAGTGTGGCAAGTACATTGGCTGGACCGTGAAGGGGGGTGGAGTGTGGGGGGAGGAGTGGCATTTTCCCGCGCTCGGGGTCAGTGACACTCGCAGCTCGTGCCTGCAGTTGGGGCAGCATGCTACTCCTGATGACCAGCTACTCAGTGGCACCGCCACTTCCACACAGGCATCTGGAAAGGTGGAGAAACAAACTTAGCATTTTTGTAAATCTTCATGACCATGAAGTCTTTTCGGTAAACTGTGTTGATAAAAACGTGATTACGTTTTCTTCATTGACGTTATTTTTCCTTTTAACAGATCATATTTATGCACTGATAAAGCATCACTACATTCATTTAAATCTTCCATTAATATAATCTTTAGCCGTTAATTAGAACTACATACATAAAAGGTGAATGGACATGATTGTCATCTGTTACTGATTACAGACAATGAAACTGATATGGCCGACATGGTTTTACATGTTGAAGATATTAAATTCCATGGAATTGTTAATATAGATAATATCATGACTGACAGTGGAAATCAATATACTTTTAGTTGATAAAAGTAATTCATTTTTTATTTTCGATATAGATATTTTTTCCTATACATTAAATTTAATTTCCATGATGTTTGATTCATTTATGTTTATAGAGTTAGCCATCTAGAACCTCTCATCTATAAACCAAATTGATTGTTTAATTAGTAAATTACATATGTAATATGTAATTTATCCTATTTATTTATTACGTTCTTTCTTAATTCAAATTTTAATTAATAGTAGTTAAGATGATGACTAGATCATTCAGTCAGACACTTAATTAAAAAAAGATTTATTCTGTTTTATGACTTTAAGGTATAGTACCTTTTCAGATATTTGAAGTGCACGAAAATCAGAATAATATCATATATTTTTCATTAAATAAATACGGATTTTTCCTATGAACCTCTCTGCTGTTATCACTGGCCACACAAACATATTTGCTCTCTTATCACACTATTTTTAGATACATAATGCTGATAAGGAGGCTGTGTGTGAATTGTGCTAATCAAACACTGTAAGAACCACATGCAAATAACGTAATACATTGTACACAACACACATTCAAACTAACGTGTCTTTATAATTCACAAGATTTTTGGTTTGTTTTTTTTTTATAAAATTTAGAGATTACGTTTTTTTTTAAAGTTGCGTTTTTTATTGATGGCTTTTATTATCAGCTAAATACTTTTTTATATTACATTTTCTGTTAACCTTTTTCATATTTCAAAACGAATCCTAACCAAAATCTCTTTTTGATCTGTAAACACTGCCTTGCTTATCGCCATACCAATAATTTACCGCTAAAACCAAACAACTTACTTTGCGGAGATAACCTCGCTGCTAATGTCATGTTTAAAGGACAAATTGTTGTTTCTCGCCTTTCAATAAAGCACATTTGCTCAAAGAACGACGTCTCGTGCGTGTTCCTCCCACCTGTCGTGCGGAGGCCACGATTCACTCAAAGTTACACATTCATAAAACCACACTCAACCACGTACACATTCAAAATGTGAGCACAATATAAAACTAAATTTAAATAACTTGAGTCACTTCCTTGTTGAATCTTAATGAAAAAAACTTTTCCGAAATGTTTACAACAATGAACAAACTTTCGATGCACGAAAACTTTTTAAATGTCACTGTCACAATTTTTTTGCTGTTCAGTACACACAACTTGTAAATAGAGTAGTCCCTGTTGAAATATCAAGTGAAATATTGTAAAATTGTAACGTTTCAATCACAAATATGTACAACGCTGCGAAACGTTAGCGGAATGAATGAGTAGTACGACCGTCGCGTTATCCGACTCGACTGAGGACTGAGCTAAACTGACGCGGCGCGACGCCAGCGCTACTCTACAGACGATAGATCAGATGGAGGGGATTGGTGGACGAGGCTGAGCAAAGCAACAGACAGAGTGATACGAAACTCGAACGTTCACTGCCTTCTGAGAATTCATTCACTGACAATAATTACTAGTTATCTAGTTATTTGCTATCTACATTATGTTGTACTCAGTAATATGTAGCTAGGCAATTCTACGTAAATCAATTTCTCTTTAAAATTACAAATAGGTATGTACTTAGTTTTCAACATTTAACATTAGAAACGGTTAAAAGTAGGGATTTAGTTACTTATGTATAATTTTTATTAATACATTTTTTTAAGCAATAATAAATGCAAGAAACGAAAATTACATTTTCACCCAATCAAAACCAACAACTAATTTTGAAGTTAAAACGAATTTAACCATAAGTACATACGAGTAGTTACAAAGTGTTTTATTAATAAATAAAAACTTATTAAAAAAAAAACGTTCACAAAAAAGAAATGCTAGGCCTAAAGTGACATAGTACCAAAAATATTTAATGACGACTAAATTACGATTCCTAGTAACGCGTGACCCGGTTACCGTAGCAAATTAACTATGGTGATGCGTGCATGGTGCAACTCTAGTCACGCATTTATTTTTCTATCCCTTTTTTATTCATTCATGTTGATGTTGAATTTTTTGACATTATGGATATCGTAAATTCGTAAGAAGACTGTGGTAACCGGTGCGGTAACAGTAACGGTGTCATTAAATTAAATGTATTGTTTTTAATATGCGTATAAATTGTGTCATTGTTGTGCATTTTAGAAGATTGTTTTTATTTTTATGTTTATTAGTAACACTAATGTTATTGGCATTTAGTCTAAAAAAATCCAATTTCAAATTAAAAGTTTAACCGTCAAAGTTTGAACTGTGCTGCAATGTGACTGCTAAGGTCTGTAATATTTTCATAATTTTAGAAATCGACAATCAGGATATATATAATAATAATAATAAATTTTATTGCAAATAAAAAGTTACATTTGGTATAAACATTGGCCCCAAACTAGGCAAGCCTGTATCTTGGGTATATAATTATGTCGGTTACCGTTTGCATTGGACATTACCTATTTTTAAACGTTACAAGGTCTTTGCTAGAGCGGGAACGATGTTTGTGAAAGTAGCCAGACAGGTTTAAAAGCCTACCGTGTATCTTACCTAATGCTCTAAGATCTTACCATAGTTCCAACGCTCAGAAGAACAATAAATCATTGCAATAAACTTGTGTATATAGTTACGTTACGAATCAACTAAGTAGGTAGCTAGTAGGTAGAAATTTTTGTTTTGTATTCAGGATTACATAAGTAGGTAAGCACCAGCAGTTTCTAAGTAAGTACTATTTGGTAAGAAAATTCAAAGATGTCCGTTCGGAAAAATTATAACCCGTAACGGTTTTTGTTAGGTTAATATTTTTACGTGATTCTACCCACGCAACGGTAGGTAGGTAATGTAGTGAATTGCTGACCAATGACCGTTGACCATGTCAATGGTTAAAAGTTTGGTACACGATGACTTTTGTACTACATAGGTACGTAATTTGCTTCCTACTTACCTAAGTACTTGAAAAGCTGTTTTTGAAGCAAGCAATTAGCCGAACCTACTATTACCATTCACCAGATCTCATAAACCAACATTCATTCGTTGAACTAGTGTTTTTAAAAATAGGGTTGCCAGTTACCAGTTTCTAAAACCGGACATTTGGGTAAAAAAACCGGTACCAATCTAGTTATTATGGGTTAATATGATTTTAGTTTTAAAATGATTGACATAGGTATTGTATTTTGTTTTTAGATCCTGTAGTGTAGATATAATTTAATCGCCTTAACTTCTAATGAGATAACAACAAATTGAATGAATGAATTAGTCTTCTATAGCAATTGAAAACTAAATATTTGCGTGCGTTTCTGGTAAATGTAAAAACCCTGGCGCTATCACATGCTTTACCTTCTATTTTGGCCGGACGCGCATATAATAAGGCCAATTAAGTCCAGCTCTATCTAGACTCCTGGTGACCATTTCCACACGCTATTAGACAGTACCTAGGTACCTACTTACTGTCTTCGACTGTAGTACCTACGTCTACCTAATAAAAATAATAATTTATTGAATAAAATAACTTGTTAACAGTAGCAGTAGTAGGTAGGTACCTATCTAGTGCGTGTATCGGATTCTCATTTATTATCCTGACGTCAATTCTCTGTTCAATTTTTAGTGCTGCTACGTGATTCCAATAACAATAGGCATGGTTCGCAAGTATGTAGGTACTTACATAAGGACCTACCGCTTGTAGGTAATTCCGTAATCGACTCTCACTCGTTTGGTTGTTCTAAAACAGTACATAGGTACGTAATGGTTTTTGTAAAATACGTAGGTAGTTAACCTACCCGATCCATTGAGATAGAATCTGCTATTCCATTTCGACTGTAGGTACCTAAATACACGGTTTATTTTCGTATTTTGCAGAATCGTATCGTTTACGTGATATGTAATGCTACGTAGGCACTTTTCATTGTAAACTTTCGAACACCGATGTATTTTGGGCGTAACTGCCAAATTTTCCCGCGGCGTGTTGGGAGAAGCCTAATAACATCGCAATTTGACGTATTGTGGTGTGTTTGGCTAGTTTCCATTAGCGAATTCTATGATGTAGAGCCTATACTTAGGTAGGTAGCTGGCCACTATGGAAAGTCTTTTGTGTCCTGTTAGTTGAATGGCTTTACCTTTTACAACGCGTCACGATCTCCGTTTCTGAGAATGTTACCCATATATTGCGATGTTTATGTATTAGGAATGTAAATCCTAGACTCCCATTTGGCTGACGCTTCTAGTAGGTAGGTATGTAGGTGGATTTAGTATGAAATTGTTAGATAAAGTAGGCGCATGGTAACGAACCGGAGGAATTCTAGCAATTCGTTATATTCTGAAAACGTAAAGAAAACTAATTTTAGAATAAAGAACTTTTGCTATACCCTTTTCTGTTATGGTAATAAAAAATAAAATATATACCATCACGCCTGTATTCCCCGAAGGGTTAGGCAGAGGTGTACCAATGTACACCCACAGTTCGCCGGTATATTTTAGGTCCCATGTAATAGGGGGCGAGCCTATTGCCATTAACCGGGCACAAATCCAAACTCCGAGCTGCTACTGAGAATTTCATAGAAAAACCCAATAACACTTTTTGCTCGACCCGGGAATCGAACCCAGGACCTCTAGCGTAGCAGTCGCGCTCAGGACCACTAGGCCAACGAGGCAGTTATGGTAATAATCTATAAACCCCGATTGAAAAAGAGGGGTCCTATAAGTTTGACGTTAGTCTGTCTGTAGCACCATAGCTCTCAAACGGGTAAACCGAATTGAATGAGGTTTTTTTTTTATGAGAAAGCAGGTTTTTGAGTACAAAGCTCTATTTACGAATAACATACCACCTACCTGCTTAAAAAAAACTCAAATCTTCATTACAATGACAAATGGTAAAAACAGCTTCCGTTACGATAAAATGATTAGATAATGCGATCAGTCATCAGCTCGCTCATTCGTCTAGCTAGTCTTGTGTTTCATTCAACGTGAGAAATGATTCATTTTACTTTTGATTAGGAGATAGGTTTTCATTAATGTAGTCATTAGTCATTACATATACCACGACCTATATCAGTCACTTTTCTTTGTATTTATGTTATACTAGAGAGTAGAGACCCACCCGCGACTTCGTTTGCGTTGCTCATTTCACCCGCGTTAAGTTACTTCTTTGGTTACTGCTTCGCCCCCGTGTGTCGTAGCGTGATGTTATATAGCCTATATTCATCAGGGATAATGTAGCTATCTATTGGTGAAAATTGTTAAAATCGGTCAAGTAGTTTCAGAGCCTACTCGGTACAAACAAACAAAAAAAATCTTTCCTCTTATAATATTTTAATAGAACAGAAAAGGATTTTTGCTTTTTCCAAATTTCTGATGAAAAATAAAGTATATAGTTACTTAGTTCCTACGCGGAAGAACATCTGCGCATTTACAGTAAGTCGAGAGTTGGTCGTTACTTCCTGAAATCGTATAAGGGGCTGGTTCTTAAAATTCTGGGTTAGTTCCGACAAAAAAACCGTTCTCATTCTTTTGTTCGTTTTAAATTTCTTGCTCTTACATAGTACTAAATACAATTATGAATAAGGTTTGTGAAATTAAAAATAAGCACCTAAGTTAATAACTTTTTCATAATTTTTATGGGACGTGGCGCGTAGGTACTCTTTCTAATCTACTGAGATTAGAAAGCGTAAAATAGAGGCACTTTTGATATTTTTTTGACAATGACTGTCGCTGCGATGAGATTGCGACTAGATTTTGAACGATTTTAATCACGAGAATTGGCCATTATTAATTATTTTATCTTTCCAATAGGCACTAATCGGTTTCGGTACCGTCATTACCGTTCAAAAAGTCGAAATCCTTGCTTCTTTATTTTCCGTAAGATCAAATAGTTTGAAAAATGTACAAAGCAGATTGACAGTGACTCACTTTACATCATCAGTGTGATTGTACGAGAAATAAAAGCTCGCAATCACAACACAGCATCAGCACAATTTATAGCACATTCGAATTCGACCTCTTCGTACACACAAAGAGATATTTACGTCTTACAATGCAAATTCGTTACAATTAACATCCTCTTCAACGTTGGGACATGGCGTAGTAAAAAAACGTCGTTTTTAAAAAGGCTTTGGCGTGATTGTGCGCGCAGGTGTTCGATTCGCATTTGAGCGTGCCATAGAGAGCGAGTTCCTCGTAGTGCGATTATATTCGGCGTTCTCGGAATCCCTTACCTGCGTCTGCGCAGCTTTCACAACCATCTGCCGCCTGTCATTGGCGCGAACGCGCATTCGTAGCGCAGCTGCCACCCATTGAATAATCATAATCCCCCTAATATATACAGTTGATTTATTTTATACAGTTTGACGCAATTAGACGACTCGTTGTTCCCGTGGGATTAACGACTTTATGTAGTGGATGCAGATGGTAACGGTTAAGTATTCGGTTGTTATTATTATTTATTAAAATGTTTTGTCAGTAAATGCGGTACTACTGTTGTTACGCAGCTTTACTTGCTTTGTGGGTTAAACACAATATAAAGTCTGTTACTAAGTTGGTTTTTGCTTAATGAGATGACAAACAGAAGTTTCATGCTGTAATGTTATACAGCTATGCATGATAGGCGTTATCTAAAATTTTACAGCTACATCTAGGACTTAAGGCTCACTTTTCTGCAGCTTTAAGAAAATGTATCTCTGTAAAATGTGCTATACCTAGTTGATTTGCCGACATAATGTCGAAAAGCCGAAACAAGTATTTATTTAGGGAGGTCATGCGTTTCGTAGAACTTGGTTGGCACACTCCGATTTCAATTTCACAGTGAATACCGTTGTTCTCGGTACTTCTTTATTAGACGCGAAGAGTTGGGCTGAATAAACATATTCGCAGAATTGGTACCGATAATGCTTTATCACTCATGTACGGTACCGGTTAACTTTGCGAACGATACGCACTACTCAGTAAAGATAACGGTATTGCTCAATGAAGTATAGATCCAGATGTACCTAATATTGAAAAGTAACAGTTCCGTCTCGTACATTATTGGTAGAAAGTTTTGGATATTATTGAGCGGCTTTCGCAGAACTGAGCCTATTCAGGCCAGTCCCATGCCCCGGCTTCCGGGAAATTTCGGTGTTTGTGCTACATACAATCAGAATTGCAAATTACGAGTCCCGAGAAATCCAAAACTATGCTTCTGACTGTCTTCATGGAATTTGTTATAGTTTTTTACCATATTCCTGGACAACCAACCATGGAATGCATGCCTACGCCTATTACCCGAAAGTTTGGTTCAAATAGGTTTGTCCCTAAATACTGAATAATATGAAAAAGTTAAAGAAAAATATGTGGTTTATTAATAAAAACCAAAACAGCGCCAATCCAGTGAATAATAAACTTGGTCCTAATACGATACCGGCTACCTAGTGCCTAAGTATCATCGGCTTATAATTTAATATCCTACTGCAGGGCAAGTGCCCTTTCTAACACAGAGATGAATTTCGCATTGGTTACAAAAATTTCAAAACTCTTGCTCATTGCAATTCCGAAATCTTAGAGGTCCGGTCCACTGGTTTACTTGTTTTGATTTTCATAATGTACCGCCTTTGGGTGATGCTTGAGATTAATTTAGGAAGCCTGAATATGTAGGCAGGTATATGAAAGGAAGGTCGTTTTCGTAGTGGACGGGTCAACAACTCAAATCACTAACCTCGTGCTCGTGGTAACCTTCGGGCCATGGCCATCACGATTCAATTATTTAAGAACTTCGTGGTTGACCGTTAATTACCTCGTTTTAGGTAGGACAAGGTATTTTCTAAATATCCATCGGCGTTCACTAAACTAGTTTTCACCATTTACGTCGCCCCACTCCCCCCTAGTCCCCCCCCCTCGAGCTGATAATTTTAATAGCCTATAGGTTTTCCTTTATAGGTGACCTACTCGTCGAGTGGTAATCACCGATAATAGAAAACAATAAAAATGCAAATAGCGTTCCATTACGAAAGAAATATCGAGTTTACTTTGTTGTTGAATTTTAAAATAAATCGTGGCGCTTGTGCCAACTCAGTAATACGCTTAATTTTATGGTTGTTTAGCCATGTAATTGTTATATTTCTAGGAACAGAATACGATCTATAGATGTGTGTGGAGTCTAGCTATTATACTAGCTAATATTATTCAGTGTTCGCTTAGCCGCAGCAATATTACTTAAGAAATATTAGAAATTCTTGTTGTATTCATCCATCACTAATACATAATTGAACAAGAAAGTTTCTCTTAACTTGTTTGCGGTTACAAAAATATCAATAACATTTTATAAAAGGTAAAATAGCTGTCTTATAAACAGAAAAAAAACTCTGCTAGTTATAGCAGAAGCAATATATATTTTTTTTTATTATTATTGCTTCGACTTAGGTACCGACGTTTATTTTCAAAGTAATTAAGGTTTCTCAGAAAGTCTTTGTGGTATTATTACAAATTATTCAAGTAGAAAGAGAGAATAATATCATTATGTACGGTAGAACAAACTACCTATTTATCAGAAAAGGCATAAAATCTAGTTTTGTGAAATTCACGCTTTGTTTAATGCAAACAACACATTAAGAGTTACGTATTCAGCGTCGCGCTATTGTATGGGTTCATATGGGTTCGCGCCATAATAAGTTGTTCTAGGAAAAACATGTCGTAAACATCACTACTAGTTATTGTATTGTATAAACGCCGCAAATAAACAAAAGACAGGATTCTGTGGAAATATTATAAATAATTATTAATTATAATAAGTAGGTATGTAATTATTTACTTAATTTGTAAACAGGATTTTAACGCGCAGGTAACTAGGTATTAGGTTGCCAGGGTTGCGGAATTTGTTTGAAAGAGTCTCCGCGGTCACTCTTTCAAACAAATTCCCTCATACGAGATTGTTTTTCTCAGTACAATAATCCCGCGTCCAAGGGTTACAGTTGAAGCGTTACCGCGGCACTGGAACGTAAGGGCATTAGGAGGAACAGGGATGGGTTTAGGTAAGCAAAAGTCTGACACTCCCTTCCTTCGCCAAGAGCAGAAGTCATTTGATCATTTCCCGTCTTTAAAAAATAAATTAGGTCAGATTTGTTTTGCAAGCAGATTTTTTATATATATCTACTATATTCCAATTCCGGATTCCTTTTAAAGTAGTATTAATATGTGGGAGGTACCCAATAAATAATGCAGATGGCTATACAAAGATATTAGTGATTATGGACACTTTAAGTACTCTTGAATAGCATTTCAAAAGATAGCCAGTTATAGATTTGTAATTCCGATGAGAGATTTTATGATATTTGCTCGAGATTAACTGTTATACCATACAGTTATGTAATTAACTAGAAATAACAGTATGTACGATGTTAATATTCATATTACTTGTTTATCTAGTAGGTGTAGAAAGTAAGAGATATTATGTGAATTTTTAATCATTTTTATAAAGTAGAGCTGTGCTGGGTTGTAATCGTATAAAATATCAAACTAAAATTTTCCCACTTCAATATAAACCTTATACTTTAGCAATAAAGTTTAAAAACTAGTGGTTTGTACAGTTCTATTCATGAAATTCTATGTAAAGTGAGCGATTATACCAAAATTATGTCTGAAATAAGAATGCTTTATAAATTATGGAATAATTGCAAAACATTTTAACTAAGCATAAATCTAGATATAAAAGAGTGTTTGACATCAAACCGACCGGTATTAACTTTTCTTCTTGGAACTCAGTATAATGAAAATCTAAGTGGAAAAGTACCCAGTTGCTTATTACGTCGTAAACTTTGAAAATTTTCATTAAAATTGCTTGTTGATATTCCGAGTATTAGAATTAATTAATTATAAGTAAATGTTATCAAAATATGGGTTCCTAGAAATAATTTTCTGTCTAAGGCCGGTATGTACTCCTAACTTCAAAGTTAGGAGTACATACTGGCCCTAGATAACGTAACGTAACCTTCCTACTTAAAACTAGTTTCATTGAACCAATCACAGTTCCCTTCCATTCAATTCTATACTCAAGGCGAGCTATAGTGCCGGATTATCTCTCTTTTGATTATTATTAACTTGCGATATTTGTTAATTAGTTTGTCTAGGCTAAAACTTGCAAACTTAATTAAAACCACAACCTCCTCTTATTCTAAGAAGTCGAAATTTATATGTAGTTTGTTTTACGACACTTAATTGAAAGAAGAAAAAAATGTATCTGTCGCTACAATACACCTTAAAGTCACTGAGATAGCATAGGACTACTTAAAGGCGACTAAAAATTGAGTTGCTTTTGAGAATTTGAAACAAATCCTCCGAAAACTTAGTGAAAAATCATTTTTAGAAACGAGCTTTTATTTAAATGCTCTAAAAACAACAAAACTAACTCTGAAGCATTGTTTCATTATACAGCTTAAATTTTCTCGTGCAACTGTTGCAAAAAAAAATACATAAAGTTTTAAACTTGTGTCAAGATATAGTTCACATATTCCCGCGACAAGCTTTTATATCATAGAAGGTTATGTAATAAAATGATGGATTTTATTTACTTTAAAGTATATTTACATTTGTGCGCTTACGTTCAACGAATAGATCCATAAATGAGGTAGGTATATACATATATATACCTATTCCTTTGTGGATATTATCCTAAGCTCAAAGGACGTTCAATACTTCGTCTCTTGGAACCCACTTGCAGCCTTTACTTTGCATTGTTACTAAGAGGTTTTCTTGAAATTCTCAGTTGTGTGACGGTATCTTTCTTGGAACTTTCTGTCTACAATATCTATGTAGGCAGATACGTAGGTGTATAGTACGTTTGCATATGTGTGAAGTAATATAATAATTTTCTTTATCTGCTATTACGTTGAAATAGCAATGATTAATGTTACGCTTAAGTCTGATGATTCATTTGTACAATGCCCCCAAGTTGAATTGGTATTATTGTGAAGGTCTTGATTTCACTTACTCATAATTGTTCGCTACAAAAATAGAAAGAATATTAAAATAACTTGTTCACTCATTTATGTGCTTGTTTAATATTAAGTCGTTTTAAGGTTAATGAGGTCAATTTAATAGCCGTCCATTTTTAGAAGAAAATAGCTTTTAAGAATATTAGATGCAGAAAGAGTGAACAGTTCTTTTAATTTTAAATTTATCTGGGATGTTTAGTATACAGCTCCAGGAGTTACTCTTAATCCTAATTGCAATGCAGTAGTAATTCAAGTTACTTACGAGTTATCGAAGATAACTTTCTCGAGAATATTATGCAGAAGTTCTAGCTACACAGGAATACTTTGTAAGTACCTATCTAAGACATTGTAGAAGTTACAACACTTCCAAGTATTTTAGTCCAGTCAGACATAAAGTTGAAACTAGTTTAACAGTCAGCAGAGGGCAATTAAATATATTGTAGTAATTATAGTAAATCCTGGTAATATTTAATAACTACACCACAATGATTACTCATTTCTTTGGAAGGTTTCGACTAACGAAGGTCGCGTATGGTAGGCAATTTGGAAAGGACACTAATATAGTCTAATGGATTGTTACTTCTAGAACATGGCTTACGAGAAAGTAATAATTATTTAAGTGAGCAACCTACCGAAAATAATTATATACGTCTTTGTTGAACTTTGCCCTCCGTCCCTACGAATATAATACTTTAAGTACTTAAAAGGAATTCGAAATGTTTCTCCTTAATACAAAATTCCAATGATTGTCTAAATTACTTAATTAATTTCGTAAATTTTGTCTAAGAATTGGCCCCGGTCTAGAGTATCTCGTCTTTTGGCGTACAATGAAGATGGAAGAAAGCACTTAGAACTTGACATTTACCTTACTTTTATTTTACTTATCTAATACTAATTTAATTATAATGTATAAAGTTCATTTCATATTAATTTATCTAATTTATAATATCATTGTATCTAATTTATATTATTTTGCGCGCCGCGTGCCACGGCAAAACATACTGTACATATTTTTTATTGAACATCTTGTTACCCACCATGTTTTATGCAAATAAATGATTTGATTTGAAGAAAAATATTTTTACAGCTCTGTGTAAATAATTAATTGACGCATTTTTGCCAACAATAGTAAAAAGAAAAACACAGTATTTGAAAAATAAACATTTGATAGTAGACACGTATTGTATATACAAGTAGTATTCTTGATTCACGAGAACAAACACGATTTCATCATCATTATCATATTTTATTTTCAACAGCTCATCAAGCGACATTCCCAGTCTATTGTTGTTACTTACTACATTTTTATTGTGTCAACCCGATGTGACGTATTCAAAATAAACGTTTAAATATTGTATTGTCATTAGCCCACAATACAATATTTAAAAGTTTGTTTTGAATACGCGTGCATGTCAAACTCAAACATAATAATACGTGACTGTTCGGTGCAGGAAATTCGTAATGCTATCAGTCTGACACACATTAATTAATTTAATTAACGCATTCGCGTTATGAATGAAGTTGCGGTGATAGTATCGACGTCGTTGCAGATAAAGGGTTAATAATTGAATGTTGGTTTTGATTGGAAATGCCTGTGAGTAAAACCACTTTTACACATACATACATACATAAACTCACGCCTTTTTCCCATGGGGGTAGGCTTCTGCCTACCCCGAAAGCGAAAGTAGTATGTAAGGAGGAGGAGGAAGTAATTTGGTAGGGAGGAGGAGGTATGTGGTTTCTACCACAGAACGCCACCTGCTACGATCCTTACATACTACTTTCGCCTCGTTCACGTTCATACACTGGGTCATATAAGCACGCCGGTTACGAGTACTGCACACCCGACCTTTCTGAAGAACCTCACCAATAAGGTCAGGGTAGGTCTTTCTAGGGCGTCCCCTCCCGGCGTTGCCACTCACATCTGCCATAAAACCACTTTTGTCATAAATTATTTCTGTTGCAGGGTTTTCTAAAGATAGCGAGCAATACGTTGCCAGCATTTGATTTTGGAATATTGCTGCAATCCGGAAATATCTAGTTGGTTTGCAAAACCACAATGAACTGTTGGATACCAACCGACATACTTTTACTTTGGCCTCATAATTTACAATTTATGAGTTTATTTATCGTATGCCTTGCTTAAGAAAAGAAAGAAGCTTGATTAATTACAAATATTAAATCTGTACTGAATTTCTATGCATTTCAAATGTAACAATATTTACTACTTTTTTTTATTTTTTATTTACTGCTCCTTCTATGTTCTTGCACCTAGACCTACTATGTTTTGTCTCTGCATCACCCTAAGGTAGACTGGTAGAAAATGCCTAAGGCATTAAGTCCGCCTTTGTACGGTGGATTTTACATTTGTGCATAAAGTTTTAATAAATAAATAAATAAATATTTAAACAGTTTATAAAAAATATCTGATTGTCAGACTGTAGGCCAATTATTCATTTCAGATATGACTAGTGTAAGCGCGAGAAATTCACCTCAGTAGTCGTTTATCAAGAGACAAAGCTGGAATGTGAAAAAAATATAATATTGCCACAGCGCGATGAAGTGACAAAGAGTGGTGTGAAACTTACTTCCTGTCGACATCGTGCAATGGAAGCGCTAATTGTGTTCGCAGCGTGTCTTTTTTTAAATTCCTCAATTTTGCCAACAATCAAACGTTTGTCCAGGATTCTATAATGTCGTGAGCATTTACTTCGCGCGTCATACCGCCTCCCAATTCATCACGAAGAGAATACAAAAAAAAAAATAGAAAATTGTTGGCAATTTGGTAACTATACTAGGAACGGGTGTGTCAGAACGTTAAAATTATCGCCAGTTCTCTAGAAATAACCTAGCCCTCGTCCATACACAGGTAAAACTGAGTCATCGCGGGGGTAAGGTTGGCGCGCGACTGTTCTTCATTTTATTTATACTTCGACCTTGTAATATAAAGTATAAATACTTTCTCAGAACACGATGGAATCATGCAGAGGCATGTTTATATGTAATTATTTTAATTCGCACAGACTGAAACACGGTGACGCGACGCGACAAAAACAGCAGACAAGATAGGTAGGTACTATAAATAAACACCTATCTACAATTTTATTTGTGTGTTGTCTGCAAATGAATTAGCGATAGTAATTAAAAGTCCTGGTAAAACCGCAAAAAAATATAATTCTTAACTTATTATAAATAAATTGCGTCGTACGGAATGCCTCATCTTTCAAACTTCGATAATCTAGATTAGAACGTCATATTGAATTCCTCGTTAATCGTTTAAATGGTTTTTATGCGAAATAATAAGTTGAAAAATAATATTGTGTACTTCGACGAATGGATCTGGACTCTTGAATTCTTCAAGTAGAAAAATTCAAGATGAAATTATCGAATGCAAACGAGTTCGTCGAGTGCTCTGTTATTTGCTTCGATTCCTTGAATTTAATTGGTTTTCTTTATTTTGTATAATACGTATTTTACTATTCAGTAAACATATTTTCGTATCGTGTATCGTCTAAATCTTTGTGTGTTTTTATCTTGAGAGGATGAGTGAAGGGCAACTAACAAAAGAAATTTATATGGCAGATGTGATGTGAGTGACAACGCCGAGAGGGGACGCCCTAAAAAGACCTACCCTGATCTTATTTTGGTTAGGTTCTTCAGAAAGGTCGGGTGCGCAGTACTCGTAACCAGCGTGCTTGTATGACCAGATGTATGAATGTGGATGATGATGATGTATGGTGTGTGCGAGGCGAAAGGAGTAAGTAAGAATCGGCAGGTGGCGCTCTGTGTTATCTGCCTAGCCCCAAGAGAAAAAGGCATGAGTTTATGTATGTGCGAGTACCGTTATAAAAGTGCCTGCATAAAATTCTTCCTAACCACGCTAAAAATAACATGGAATACTTGTGTGATATTTTTATTTCAGTATTCTTGATTTCAGTAGGTTTTGTTTCTGACATTTTATTACATTTGATATAAAACAGAGACAAGAACTAGTCGGCATTAAATATTGAATTAAAATGCCTAAACGTGACACATTACTTGTTTCAAACAACTTTAATAAACTTTCTTATCTTTAGAAGGAACATAATAACTAGAAGATCTTGTTTCCAGCTCCGGTGCCTAGGTAAGCCGCTTACAAACGTTATTTACTGCTAATTGACTCTGTAAAATGACCGCTTTTAGTTTATATTTCAATAGCCGTAACGGTAACATGTACGGTTATGTTATGTCTGTTATTTATTACCCTCATATTTCTCTATTCACCTATTATTATTGAAATTAAAGCTGTCAGGGTTTTACGACGCGACGTCTTGGAACCTGCTTCACATGGAAATTATATTGGAGATTTTACAAGTGTTTCAATATAATTTCAAAGCTGTTAGCCATCGCTAAAATAGGACTTAACGTAAAACAAAATAATGTCTTGAAAGGAGACCGCCTTTGCAATCAAATAAATTAAATTGAATTATATAACGAGACATTCGTTCTTGAAATTATAATCAACTTTTTTGTTTCTTTAATCTATAATATAAAAATGAATCGCAAAATGTGTTGGTAAGCGCATAACTCAAGAACAACTGGACCGATTTGGCTGATTCTTTTTTTAAAATATTCCTTGAAGTACGAGGATGGTTCTTACGGAGAGAAATATTTAAAAAAAAAAAAAAACCTGAAAAAGTCTAAAAACAACAATTTTCTATACTCCCATACAAAAGATTTGTGATAATACTTATAATGTCGGTAGGGGTAGGGTAGGGGTAGGGTAGGGTAGGGTAGGGGTAGGGTAGGGTAGGGGTAGGGGTAGGGTAGGGTAGGGGTAGGGTAGGAGTAGGGTAGGGTAGGGGTAGGGTAGGGGTAGGGTAGGGGTTGGGTAGGGGTAGGGTACGGGTAGGATACCACGCGAACGAAGTCGTGGCGGGTCAGCTAGTTAATAAATATTTTCAATATTGATCGTCGTTATATTATCTTTTTATTTTTTTCCAGATAATACCTAAAGCCTTTGTGAAAGCACAATATAAAATCATTGTTCAAAAACCATTTTTGGACTACAAAAGCGAACTTATCCCAACGGTTCACTTTTTGGTAATAAAAAACTCTTGACAGTCGGGAATAATGATATTTTGCTCGCAGTTTTCATTGTTCCAGCAATTTTATTCACACCGGTAAGAGAATTAATGATTGACCTATTGGCCATTAACATGGATAGTTCTATTCAGCTGGACACATGGATCGAATTAATAATGTTACCACCAATTTCTGTATAAAATTGATTCATTTATTCCCGTAGTTCGTTATATCAACTGTGTTCACATTCACACACGATGTTCTCGGAAGCTCCTGGCAGCTATAAATAACGCACCAACATTATACATATTTTTGGTAACAGCTGATATAGAAAACGTACGGTTTGAAGAGCGGCTTGACGAGAGACATATGGACGCTCATCTTTCACATTTCTGTGAGATAAACAAAACTGGCCATAAAGATTGATGTGTGAGAGGAAAAGTAGAACGCGGGCTTTAAGAATAAGTGAAATAAAGGCCACTTTTATTTTGTTGTGAAAAAGGTTAAAGAAAAAGATACCTTTTACAAGCTAACTTAACAAAATAAAATGTACATGGGTGTATTCAGTGCACGATAAGGCAATTCTTTCTGTGCTTTTGACATCGAGATGAGAGCCGCGGCGCCAACAAGCGCACGGCGGCAGCTGATCTCCATCAACACTCACGGTTCCGTCGACCAGCACTCGAGGAATTCCTTAATGACCCTTATGTAGAAAGTCAGCTCACGATCCGAGATTTAAAACGCAAAACGTGCATCAAGATTTTTTCTTCATGGTCTTTAGCGATTGCAAGCTCCAAAATGATCGTATTGGCCTCAATCTTACAATTGATGGCGCGCTATAAAAGCTCTAATGCATCACTGACGCTCGTCCGACAACACATAAAAGACTTTGGCAATAACCATTCGGATTCAATGTAAGAGTTTAGCTGAGCAACCTTCGCGTGTTCTGAGAACTTCGCCGACCGGTCGGTTCGACGCTGCGCTGCGGTTCCCGGAACGTCGACCCGTGGTAGTTTCGATTTTTAAAATAGATGCGTTCCGTTATACGTGATCCTATATAGGAGCTCCAATTTATGGGCAGTCAATTAGACGTTGTGTAATCTGTAAATGAGAGTGTCTATTTTTATCCCGAGCCCAGACCCGTTTCCGAGTGAAAGGGATTTCCTACTGTGAACTTGTAAAACAGGTTTAGGCATTACGAACTTTCCTCCTTTGACGTTTCATTTCGTTTGAACTGAACTTCGATTTTGTAACTTCAATCTGATGGAAAGAGATGAATGTGAATGATTACAGGTGCATTCGACGAAATACCATTACTACATGTATTCCTACGTTCTTAAATAAACCACGTGGACAAAACTGTATTTTTAATTGTATGATAAGTACCTATAGTACCTAATATAGGTGCATAATATGTTGACGTAGCGTTATAACGATGCATAAATAACGATAAACTGAATAGTGGTAGCCTTAGAGGTGACCTAATCGTTTGCCTTCACCTTATTTACCTACAGAAGTTTATCGACATGTGTTGCTACCAGTGCAAAGTCAATTAGTGTACGCTCCATTCATATTAGTGTAGCTATCGGAGCACAAGCACTTTTTTATTTATTAGAGGCGATAGAGCGAAGCTGTTTAAATCATATGTTAACTTCCGCACACTTTTAGAAAATCAACACAAGGACGAACAAATTCAACTCGAATGTGAAACGGTAAAGAAATCGTTGCTTACGACAAATTCAACATAGCACTTTAAATATGCACAATATAGAGGCTGATTTTGTGTGACCGTGGTACAGATCAAAGCAGTATTTCAATCACTTCGTTAGACGAAACTGTCGAGCGGGTTCGCAGTAGTCCGCCATTGAAATTTAAACTAGCCGCTCTTCTGGGAAAGCGGTGCAGGCGACTGTATATTTTTCCTTCGTTTTGCTTTAGTCACTTCAGTCCTAGCCCAACAAAACATGAGATGCCCACAGTGCAATGCAAATTGGATGCGGTGTTCTGAATCTTGGTGGTCTAAAAAAGAACATTACGGTTTTGTTTTGTACAGCAGCAGTTTCTGTTAGATTGTGTATAATTAATTATGTAAGTATTGTGTAGAATTCGTATTTTAATGTCTTTCTTGTCGCCAAAGAATAACAAGGTTTTCTTAGACTCAATCAGAGAAACTATTATGCAGTTCGTTTTTTAAAATCGCTCTAAAGAAGGATCATTAAAAAGTTTGATTGCACAATTTTGTTGACTTTTGCAACCGACTTGCTTCTTGGAAACACTCATAATTTCTTGGTATCCACCTTTCAGTTCCAGTGCTAGACAAACTGCGCAATTAAATATAATAATCTAGTGGATTATTGAATACATCCTTGATTATCATATTATGCATAAATATAGTTTCTTGGAAGCGCATCAATAACTTTGAAGTTTCCTAAGAGCCTGAGGTCAGAGGCGAACACTGCATAAAATTTAATAGCCGTGCATAATGTTGTGTATGGCATTGTCGGTCCTTCGGCGAACAATAACCCGAATACAATTTTCAAAATGAGACAATGCAAAAATAAATAAAAAATGAAGTCATAATGCTGGCGATTTCTCATAACAACCCTTGGGTCGAAGGCTTCCAAGGATTAATTACGAGTTCCGAGTAGGCCCGCCACCGGGCCATTCGATTCTCGGTAAACTCGAATCGAAAAAGGAGCAAAAACGGACGCGGCGCGTTCTGAGAACACGCATACCTGCGCCCGCGCAGCCATCCCACCTTGTTCCGTCCGCCTGCCGCCGATTCGAGAGAACTCACATTTTCCTAGAAGTTACTCTCCCAAGTAAAACAACATTTTCTCTTTTTCATATCATGTAAACTGTAGCAAGCTACATCTAATCTATTGACGTAAGCGGACGACTAATGTTTACAAATTTGTTTAAGAGCACTTGGTCATAGTATAGCCAGACGCATAGCTAGCTACTGACGTGGTATATACTTACCTATCTTGTTGTGCTTATAACTACGTAAAGTAGTGTTGGTTTTGGTACATAACTTTATTACTACAGCTACTCCTTATATTGTATTTTATGTAAATGCATGCGATTTCCGAGCATTGGTGAAGCTAGAATTACGATCGCAGTTATCAGATTTCAGTAATCAGATTTTATATTTATAGGTTCTGGGTAACTATAACAATATACGACTTTGAAGTTCGACTTCGACTTTTGGTTCGTGAAAATGTACGAACCGAACGTCTTTCCACGGAACTGGCTTATGCAAATACGAAAGGTTAAGTTGGCTACCTAACTGCGTACATGTCTGTACGTTTAGTAAGAATTCAGAGCAAACGGTTTCATTCCAGGCCAGGGAAAGAGGATTGATAACCAGTAGCTGATAAATTATTGAGTGTTAGCGGTAATCGAAGGATTCTTCATTTTCTTATCCCCAAGTTGTCTAAGATTACCAAAGGAACAACTAACTTAGTATTATTGATGAGTAGATATGAATTCGATTGATAAATATAAATTCTATACTAGTTGTTACTGAACTAGTAGAATGAATAAAACCAGTCGACAGTTAACATAATTAACTGAATTGAAACCTCTTCTGCATCGAGATAAGAAGCCTTTATAATTGGCAAAGTTAATAGGAAAAGCGACTTTCCTTGTTGCGACGTTAATTGATTTAAAACCGTACAAATGAAACTTATGCCTTTGCCGAGCGTTTCGGTACTGTAAGACTTGGTTATGTATAAAAAATACCTACTGACTGTTGAGGATTACCGTGAATTGTATTTTTTGTGATCGATTGACTTTCTTAGTCTTGGGCATTTTATTCATAAGCGACCGGTTGGCAACATGTCAAAACACCGAGATTTCGGTGCTAAATGTAAGTTATATAACTTAGGATGTCACTTGGTGAAAACTATACCAAGGACTTGTGTAGTTTTCAATATCACATGAGAGTAGGGTTACCAGATGAAAAAATCAAAAGTCCGGAGAAAAGGCCTGATTTTCATTGAAAAATCCTGAGATCCTTTACATTACTTATCAAAATTTTCTCTCGAATTTACTTAACAATTTCATAAAGTTGTAATAATATCGTTTTTATTATACATTGTGGATCTTACTTAAAAATGTATCATCACATATTAAGTATGATAAAACTGATTAAGTACCTACCTACTTGGATAAATAAGTACTGATTTTAATTGTGCAATTATTACCAAAGGAAGATTATTTTTAGTTTGTTTATTTTTTTTATTAAAGAGATCTTTAAAATGCAAGCTGTGTTTATTGAAAATTCAAAAAATTCTGAGATTTCATGAGATTTGCAAAATCCAGCCGCAATCCTGAGAAGAGTCCAAAAACCCTGAATTCTCAGGACAAATCCTGAGATATGGTAACCCTACATGAGAGTGACAAGTGCCTTTATTTTATACTATTTATGATAGAAATAAATCATACATTTTATGTTCTATTTTTGTTCTAGTTTGTTATTGTAATATACACATATTGTACAAGAAACATCTAATCTACACAAACTAACAGCAACTTAAGAAAAATTGTATGGAACTTAATATTTTAATGAACGCTGTCATTTGCATCCATTAGTAGGTGGTAGCAAGACTCGGATCGTGGAATAACATTATAATAGATAGATTTACATACCTACATCTATTTGAAGGATAAAACATAAAATTAGAGCTCAGAGAGATGAATGTCTAAATAACGAATAATTTATTTAGACTTGGTTGTTTGCTTGACAAGTTGTCGCAATGTCTTTAAAAAAGAAACGCAGCTTTCTGTTTACAGCAATACATTGTTTTATTAACTCGTAAATATTTTGGCGCCCAACACGGTAGTGGAGACTTTGTAACTTACAAGAATTAAAGTCGTTTCTTTTTTTATTATGAAACCTTTGCTTTTACCCCGTATTAGGCAGCTGCGCTTCGTTTTTTAACCTAGTTATTTGGCAAAAGCTTTTAGTCGTGTCTATCTGCAGAGAGTGGTGGACTGGATTTGGTATTAGTACGAATGCTGGTTAGCCCGACTAGATGATAGCATTTACCATTCATTAGCAATATGCAATATTCAAATAATTAATTTAAAGGTCTTAAATTATACCTTTAAATAGTTAAAGGCATCCTTTAACTTTGTTATTGCGAACATGAAAGATATTTTAATGCGTTTATTGCGGAGTTGCCGTTTGAACCTTTGACGCAGGGCTCGACGTAAGAGGCCGTAAGATAACACTATTACGATAAAACAACATTAAAATCGACGTCAAACAACCCAAACAGTATCGTAAGATAATCATATTTTTTCCATGCCTCTTAATCAACGACAATTGAAGTGTTTCTACAAGGTTTCTACGAATCATATCACCGTCATAGTACGTTAACCGGTAACAATAGACTCGGCCGGCTCCTTTTAGCTTTAAAATAGCAGCAAAAAATACATTGTCTCCCTTTGAGGATAAACAAAGGCCGCGACGATTCCCTGTAAACGATTTAACAGCATGATGTTCCCGGTAAAACGTGGACAATGGGATTGTTAACAATAACATTGATTTGAACTAAGTGCTGTCAACAGTATTGCGGCTGGCGAGACTGCTGACTGCTACCAAGTGGCGAAGTAGTGCGGAAACAGGGCCTGCCCACATGGAAAGTCTCCAGCGAAAACAAACGAGCGCTAATCTAGCCTTCTATGTTCTACAACTTTACTCCGAATGAGTTTCTTCTTGGAATTCATGTTTTTTCGTAACCAAATTTGCTAATAATTATCTGCCAATTATTAGCAAATTCGTTTTCGAAAATACATGAATTCCGAGAAATAATTTAAACGGCCATCGTATTAATGTTGATTGATGGTTAATTGGCGCTGTCAGATTAAATTGTGAAGTCGTATTTAAAGAAACTGGTTTAGTTAGTTATTCGGATCTTTAGATAAGTTGCATGTTACGTATCTATTGTAATTATGCAGTTTGAATCATTATTTCAAATAATTTATGGCATGATGGGTCATTCTAAGGAAACGTTATATCGTGGCATTCGTGGCGTGCTAACACAATAATTGTTTTCAAATGAAGCGATTTGCCGCCTACCGAGGTGTCATTAACACAGTCAGCACGCTTGAGCATAAACATCATTAATTCATTTATATCGTTTCCTACTGCATAATGTTACGTGGGTATTACATCGCTGCAATTAAGATAGACTGAATTCTTAACCTAGTTATAGATACCATCATTTCTGGTACGAGAACAAGAATGTGGGTAGTTTGAGTTCCTCTTTAATTTCAGGAATGAGACATCGGAACCTTTTAATGTTCTGTAAATTGTTAGCAAAAATATAATTAAAAACTAATTATAAAATAATTTTACAATTTAAAATATAACATTTCGATGACATCGTTATTTTAGTAAAAACAGCACGAGCTAAATGATCATTTCAAACCATTTGTTTTTAAATGGCAAAGGATTACGTCATTCATTAATATAATCTACGCTTTTATCATTGAGAACGCATTGACCCCGAAGCCTATGTGATAATGATAACAGCTGGCGCCGTTTTATATTTTGTGTGGTCTGTACATGTGTTGCAGTCTTAAACAAATTTACTTTTGCGCTGACGTATCGGTTATGAAAAGCATTGAGGGCACATTAAATACTTGGATTAAGTTGTTAGTAGTCATAGTGTAGAACTATTGGTGTAACACTTTCAAAGTTCTCACCTGGTAGTTTGACCACCATTGGAGGTGTTCGTGGTCGGTTGGGATCCAATGTAAACGCCTTAGGTAACAACAAACACGGAAACACAAAGGCCCACTTATAATTACTTATATTTCCTCAAATCCACTTTATGGCCGTTTCGTTTCTCAGTAAAACTCTTTATAAGCAGTTTCGTAGAAACCGACTGCACTGGAGAAATTAATTTGCAGAAATCGACGTCGCTGACGGCGGTCCGTCCGCGTGGCTCGACAGAAACGCTTTCTAAGTACGCGCACATTCAATTTCACTCAACGGTCGGTGTTTATCACAGATAACGATATCGCGGCTGAGGTGAAAGTTCGGCGAGGTGGGTCGCCTCGGCGTGACAATCCTCTGTCGTGTACCAAAGCGTACTGAGCGAGCGGCGGAGCCGGCACGCGGCGCGCACCGGAGCGAGTGAGGTAAACACGCGTGGCGGGCGGAGCGCGGCCGGCGGGGGACGCGCATGTGAGTGTGCGACCGAGACCGAGCGGGCGCGCTCCGAGCGTACTTGCCGACGAGCCGCCACTTCCCAGAACTACCAACCTTGGCACTTCCACGAAATAACTCAAGGCATTGTCACTAATTTATAAAACTTATGGTCTTCCGTCCGAGGCTCGCGAGCCGGCACCGGCTGGCTCCGCTGTGAAAGCTCGTGACTGTAACGTTAAGACGTGCACCATGTTCTGTTGACCCCGATGACCGGCTCACGACGTTAAATTAGGTAACTTGTAGTATCTATCTATCCATCAATCAAAGTGCGAGCGCGGCCCCCTGCCTCCACCAGACATGGTGGTATAATAAACGTTGGAAAGTTCATTCACTTGGTCTATTTTTTGTCGACAAACACACCCACACACCTACTCTAATACAAATACAGGTAGATTTTGAATGAATTGAAGTGTTATCAACCTCTTTGTAAACCGATGCAGTAGGCATTGATCTTTCGTTATCGATAACAATAGGAATATTTTCACATTACTAGAAACGTAGATAGCACATGTAGATTGTGTTAGGTAAGGTAAGTAAAGTAAGTCAGTATCCTATGAGGTGAAACATCTGTGGGTGAAACGGGTGATATACGGGCGATAAGGAAACTCCAAAAAATGCACTGATATATTTAGGTCCTATGTACGTACATTACACATCGCTTTCAGTAGATATAAGTAGGTAATACATATAGATAATAAAAGTTAGTATAATAAAATAAAAAGTGACTAACAATAGCAACAATTTCTGATAGCTAAAAGGATGTTTTCAGGCCAATAGCTTAACCGACGGAACTTGAAGTAGAAACATTTGGAAAACCATTGAAAATGTAATTAATTGTTATGAAACATGCAATACGGGCATCGCTGTGTTTGCTTTCCAATTTCAAATTCACGGTATTTGCGAAACCATTTACGAGAAAATTTTAAGCCGAAAAATATATCTGCCTAACCTATCCTAATACCGTTGATGTACAGATATTTTTATAATCTAAAAATGTCCTTTTTAGGTATTTTTTGAGCGAGAACTAAAAGGTAAAAGAAAGTTATTTGTTCGATTTATGTGAAGCTATACCTAATAATAGAAAGCTGAAGAGTTTGTGTATGTTTGATCGCGCAAATCTCCGGAACTAATGGTCCAATTTGGAAAATCCTTTTCCTTTTGCTTATTACATCACGCTACAACCCACGTTAACAGAGGAGTATTGCTAACGTAAACAGTGGCGAGTGGAGCGCGACCGTACTCCTTTTTTTCCACCACCTATATTTAAGTCGTATTGTGTGACATGATTTATGTAAGCACTAGCTTCTGCCCGCGACTTCGTCCGCGTCACAGTTGATGTGTTATCCTACGGGTACCGTACATTTTCCCGGGATAAAAAGTAGCCTATGTGTTATTCCAGACTATAATCTATCTTTGTGCCAAATTTCATCCAGATCCATTCAGCCGTTTAAGCGTGAAAGAGTAACAAACATCCATACATCCATACATCCATACTTACAAACTTTCGCCTTTATAATAGTAGTAGGATATTAATCAAACAACAACATCTGTTACATTAGTTACATCTGCTGCTATTTTCGTTGGTAGAGATGTTAAAAATACGATAAACAAGAAATGTATAATATTGTTATTGTGTACCAACAATGGGTGATTTCGTCTCCCGAGTCGGGTAAGTGGAATCAATAATGCCGGAGATAATTCGAGCATTCTTTGAAAGGCAATGCGTGTGACATACGCATGCGCCACTCAACGAACTGGTGCTCTTTGCGTTTTGTATAACCAATGGCAAAACTGTTAATTATATTAGGGTTTATACATACAGAAAAAAGTTGACAACTTTTTTTTGTAAGCCCATAAAATTAATGTCGAATCTTTCTAACTACACATACCACTACTTCGCCAGTATTTCCCGAAGGGTTAGGAAGAGGTGTCCCAGTGTACACCCACAGTTCGCCGGTATGTTTAGGTTCCATGTAATAAGGGGCGAGCCTATTGCCATTAACCGGGCACAAATCCTAACTCCGAGCTGCTATTGAGAATTGCATAGAAAAACCCAAAAACACTATGCTCGTCCTGTGAATGGAACCCAAGACCTCTAGCGTAGCAGTTGCGTTTAGGGCCACTAAGCTAAAGAGGCAGTTCCTAACTACATTCTAAAAAAAATAGAATGCACTGCAGTGCCATTATCTAAAAAAATTCGTAGGTCAGACTGTCTGTAACCATTAGGGTAATAACACCAATTTTAAGCTCATCGAAACAGTACAGCAATTTCGTTAAAGGTTAAAAACAATTGGTATACCATTACAATTTCGTTGACGTCATGCTAAAATCGGACCAATAACGTAAATTGAGTTTCAGTTTTATGTTATTGCGTAACTCATTCACAGCTTACGCTGGCATGACATGTGAATGACCTACATTTATTAATTGAACTTTTGTCGTTGAATGTCCCGTCGGCGTCGTGGCCAGATGTCGTGCACGTGCGCTTGTGTGTGTGCATCGAACATGGCCATATTTCGTCAATAATGGCTCGGATCGTAAAATTAAGAGCTTTTGGTGTTTGCTGCTTAATGCCCCTTTACAATTTGGCGCCATGTTTGAAAGTTTCAGTGCTAGACGTGTTTAAAAGTCGCAACTTGGCACGATTTGAAAATACGTTAACATAAAATTGGTAGATACCAGATTTAAGCTACTACAGGACTGCTAAAGAATGTTGGAATCTACTAAGCGGATAGTAATAAAACAGATGTAAATCTGTTTTTACCCTCACCACATTCTAATTAATTGAAAACCCATTCCTACGCAAATTGATAATGAAAATGGCTTCTTAATAATCGTTTTGGTTCGTAGGTATTGGTTCCAAGTTATAACCTTACGAAAAGTTTTGGATCTTGATTTACTTAAAAAAAATGCTTTGCTCTGTACTGAACCGAAATAGCCCTTGATCTCTATGGGGTCCTATAATGCAGCAAGAATTGGGTAGTTGACACCACTAACCAATTACCTATTTTTCAAGTCGCAAGTTCTCTAAAAAAGCACTTCATTTTACCCATGAAAACCGATTATTTTTCAACTTATTGTAAAATTAAATTTTTACTTACTTTAAAATCAATAAACAGTTAGTCAATTGAGTAGGCCACGTAGTGACGTCACAGCTATACAAAATCTATGGGACAATCGCGTTTTGACATTTCATAGAAAGTATGTCAACTGATGGTGGTGGACACTACCCAATTACTTCATTTTACGTTATATCTGTTTGTTTGGTACCTATTTATAAACGTTATCAATCCTCTACAAGTTTCGAAATGTTGCGAACATGAGGTTATTAATAAGTTTTTCTTTTTGGGATGGGGAAGTGAATTGATGGACGAAAAACTAGTAAAGGTGCAAATATTGAAAGTGCAAAAATTGAAAAAAGTGCAAATATTGAACGCTCTCAATAATTTGTTTATGTTGAAAATAAAAGCGCGCGATTTTAAAGTTAACCGTTTTTTTTTACCTTTTTGTGTCCTACTGTGGGTAGCAGCCTTCCTTTTATATATTCGAACTTCGCAACTTTGCGCCGGGTCCCAAATTACTGTGCATTTACTCGTAAACAAATAACATGGTTCAGACTAATTAAAATCACGGCACAAATTGTGGGTTTCATTAACGAGAATATCAAAATTACATTTACGCTGAAAACGTGATAATGTACTCGTGATATTTCCGGTTAAGCTTAAATTTTACCCAGTTAATTTATTCAGTACAATCGTAGATAGTAAATGTATCACATACAAAAGAATTTATTTTATAACCTTAGCCGGTACACCATTTGAATACATAAATATTTTTTAGTAGACTGCCTCGTTGGCCTAGTGGTGCTAAGCGCGACTGCTACGCTCGACGTCTTGGGTTCGATTCCCAGGTCGAGCAGTGTCATTGGGTTTTTCTATAAAATTCTCAGTAGCAGCTCGGTGTTTGGATTAGTGCCCGGTTAATGGCAATAGGCTCGCCCCATATTACATGGAACGTAAAAACATACTGGCGAACTGTGGGTGTACATTGGTACACCTCTTCCTAACCCTTCGAGAAATACAGGCGTGATGGTATGTATGTATGTATGTGTAGTATAAAGACGATCTTATCGTAGATAGCTATTTCAGACAAACAACGAACCAACGAACAGGAATGCATGCGAAGGCTGAAAAGCATTTCGAAGAATATTTCCATTTTGAATTTTCAAATGAAACAAATCGTCAAAATGCGCAGTTAGTTCACTTTCAACTCGTTAATAGCAGAACGATCGCGGGAAAACCATGTTTTTGTTTACACAGTGGCCAATCGGCTAATTTTATCCCGACGATCGTACGAAAGAAAGACGAAAGCACACATTTTACATGCTTGAACCATTTTCTTAGAAACTCTGTGCCGGCAATAATCTAACCCGGTTTAAGACTTAGGTATGTGTATCTTCTTAGTTTCTTACAATATCAGTTAAACTTTAAAGCTAGTTTGTTCCTTTTGAAATAGAATACCTAGAATAGAATTATTTATTTGTAACTAGCTTCTGCCTGCGAGTTCTCCGGAACTATCCTACTACAAATGTTCATGAAAAGTATCCTATGTGTTTTTCCGCACTACAATCAATCTCAGTGCCAAATTTCATTCAGATCCGTTCAGCAGTGTAAGCGTGAAAAAGTAATATACACAATATTATTAGTAGGAAGGTATGCGGCTTGATACTGCCCCGTTGGTCTCATGGTCGCAAGCGCGACAAGCTGAGCTGAGCTGAGCAAGGGGTCCCAGGTTCGATTCCCAGGTCGAGCAAAATGTGTTATTGGGTTTTTTCTTGTGTGTTATTCCGCACTACAATCAATCTCAGTGCCAAATTTCATTCAGATCCGTTTAGCAGTGTAAGCGTGAAAAAGTAATATACACAATATTATTAGTAGGAAGGTATGCGGCTTGATACTGCCCCGTTGGTCTCATGGTCGCAAGCGCGACAAGCTGAGCTGAGCTGAGCAAGGGGTCCCAGGTTCGATTCCCAGGTCGAGCAAAATGTGTTATTGGTTTTTTTCATAAAGAATTTCTCAGTAGCAGCCCGGAGTTTGGAAGTTGGTGGTGTGACACCCCCGTGCCTCGGAAAGCACGTAAAACCGTTGGTCCTGCGCCTGATCTCTTTCCGGTCGTGTCGGATTTCCGTCCCATCTAGGGTTACCAGATGAAAAAATCAAAAGTCCGGAGAAAAGGCCAGATTTTCATTGAAAAATCCTGAGATCCTTTACATTATGAAAATTTTCTCTCGAATTTACTTAACAATTTAATAAAGTCGTAATACTATCGTTTTTATACATTGTGGATCTTACTTAAAAATGTATCATCACATATTAAGTACTTATGATAAAACTGATTAAGTACCTACTTGGATAAATAAGTACTGATTTTAATAGTGCAATTATTACCAAAGGAAGATTATTTTTAGTTTGTTTAATTTTTTATCAAAGAGATCTTTAAAATGTAAGCTGTATTTTATTGAAAATTCAAAAAATCCTGAGATTTCATGAGATTTGCAAAATCCAGCCGCAATCCTGAGAAGAGTCCAAAAATCCTGAAATCTCAGGACAAATCCTGAGATATGGTAACCCTAGTCCCATCGGGTTCTGAGAGTTAGGAAATAGGGAGTGCACCTGTGTTTGCGCACACACTTGTGCTCTATAATATCTCCTGCGTACGTGGCTAGTCTGCATGAAGATTAGCCGCCGTGGCCGGAATCGGTCTGGAGAATTACAATGTTTGTAATTATACCGATGTATAATTACATTAGACAGAATTTAATTAACACCTCTAACCTATTAGAAACACCGATGTGTTTCTAATAGAGATCTTAATTAAATTATGTTTTGCACAATGTTTTGACATTAATTACATGTTAATATTATGCACAAACAAGATACACAGAATAAAAATAAACACAAAGAATCTAAAACGTAATTCAAAATACGACGTAATATTCTCAGTAGCAGCTCGGAGTTAGGATTTGTGCCCGGTTAATGGCAATAGGCTCGCCCCTATTACATGGGACCTAAACATACATGCGAACTGTGGGTGTACATTGGTACACCTTTGCCTAACCCTTTGGGGAATACAGGCGTGCTTGTGTGTATGTACAAAAAAAGTCTAGTGATTAAAATTACAGATATTCATCCATTCAACACTTCTCAATCAACAGCCCATAAGCAGGAAACACTATCTCTAAGTATTGAATATCTGAGGCTAGCAAAGTGAAATTCTCTGGCTAGCCCGGAGTCTGAATACAGCTAAGTAACTGCCCAGTTGCTGGTAATAGATACGTCCATTATAGTATGAAACTTAATAGATGTAAATTGCCTACATATCTAGCTAAATGTGTACGTCGTAGATCAGGGGTAGCCAACCAGTCGATCGCAGCTATTAGTCGAATCGATCCCAGATGCAACGCTCACACTAATTTAAGTAGTAAGTAATACACAAAAAATAATTATTTTTCAATTATGTTGTTTATAAAAAATACTACTCACTTAAGTATAATTACGTGAAAACTATATGTAGATTGCACAGAGTTTATTCAGCAAACAGGAGATCTTGGGTATTATCAAATTGGCCACCCCTGGTCTAGATTGTAGGTATAGGTAAGTATACCTTTGCCTAATTTTGCGGAAAATAAACAACATCACCCTGTTGTTTTTTTGCACTTAGAAATATGTCATAGGTTTTTTTTCTGTTTATTAATAGCTTATATTGTATACATGTCTATTATATTAGTAATGTTTATCTGTAGATAAGTATCACAAACACTAAGGCCGTAGCCACACAGATGGGAACTTCGCTTAGGTCTAACCGCGCATTGTGGTTTGCCGAACCGTGTCAAGAGATCGGTACCTAATCTGCTTATGTTGGTATTCCATTTCATCCGTGTTCTCTATTTTGTTGATACGCTAACGATTCATGGAAGCACTTGGAATCTTACTTATGCCCGATTCCTAAAACTTACCGACCGGTATTTGTTAACCATAGTAACAAACAAATGCCTTCGTATTTTCGCTATTATTGGAGTTTATTTTTCAGCATACGGGGTAGGTTTATATCCAAAAATTTTGTAAACATTTCTACATTCAAAATTGTCACCAGAATTTTCATAAAGGACCAGTCAAGCAAGATAAACTGTCCGTTTTGCATATAGGAACCGAGCATTTGTGACTATTAATCATGCAGCGTGACACCAAGCGTCATTGTGGGTGTGGACAGCGAAAAAGTAAAAAAGCCATGAAAATAAGGTTGCCATGACCTAAATTGCCAACGCCGGACAAAAACTTCAAAACCCTGGACATTTGGGTGAAATTGAGTTCTTTTCCCGGACATCGCAGAAAAAAATGTTTTAATTTATAGCTTATTTTTCCTAAAACTAAAAGTGTCCTAACTTTGACACTAAAAGGACAGTTTTTGACAACCCTAAACTAGGACAAATACGGTGAAACCCGGACGGATGGCAACCCTACATGACAGTTATATAGCCTACCTCTAGACATCTGTGTGTCTCAAGCTTAAAACAGACGAAATAAATAGATACTACTCGTATACTATAGTCGATTTTCCTGTTGTTTTGGTAATAAAAACAAAAGCATGTCGGTTTCTTATCTTCGTGGAAGTCGTAAAAGTTGTGAGAGAAAGGAAAATTTACTAGTAAACTACTTAGAACGTGGCTCACATACTCACAGAGCACATGACATGTAGATCTGTACGTTGCCTACATCCATTCTACATCTATGCCTTTATCTGCCGCAGTCGTTGGTTCATTCAGATGCTTGACTACATAGTTCTTCCTAACTATAATAACGGTATGATGTAGATACGTACTTATAAAGTTTATGAAGGTTTCCCGTCTTTGTACGAGTTTGAAAATAGTTGTGTTAGGTCGCTAGGGCTGCCCTGCACTCGCAAAAATTTCGACGACGGACAAAAATTTCAAAGATCTCTAAGATTTGGGTAAAATTACGGTTACTTCGGTTCTGTTCGGGAAATTTCGGTTAAAAAAAAAACAATATAAATGAAATCATCGTTTACATTTTAAATATCTTTCAATTAATGATAAGAAAAAAAAAAAGATGGATGGATTGTATGAAGAATGATATGAAAGAGAAGGGAGTCAGTGATAGCATGACGGTTGACAGGATGGCATGGAAGAAGAAAACATGTTGCGCCGACCCCAAGTAAAATGGGATAAGGGCAGGAAGATGATTATGATGATGCATATCTTTTAATGAATCAGGATTTTTATGACATAAAAAGTGTCCCACTTTTTGTAAACTTTTCGGGACAACCCCCGACGGCCCTCTAAACTAGGTCAAATAGGGGGAAACCTCCAACAAATCTGTGAGTAAACTATAAATTAACCGGAATATCTCACGACTGTTGTTAGTAATGTGCTTACAGACGCTAGATACGAGTAGACAGCTAGTACTCAAGGCGGCATCTCAAGCATGATAATCCTCTAATCCCTTAGTTAGTTAGATCTGTCTATACCTACATTTATGGGAGGCTTAAGTCCGTCGGTGAACCAAAGCCTAATATGTGTACCGGTAGTAATATCATCTGTGTGTACTTCCTGGCTATATGTGTTCTGGTATATTTACGTAGGTAGTTCGTGATTGGAAAGCCCCAACATCACGGCGTCCTGCGATGGTGAATCCCGGTCGCTTAGTCTTTGTTTAATGTACCAAGGTACCTACCTACGTGCGCATGGTCTGGCTAACTAATACTCACTCAGGAAATTCGGACTTTATAGCGATACCACGTGTCGGTTGGCACTGGCAGAAAGCCAACCACCAAGTTATGTAATATTTTTGGAAAAACGCGCCCGCGTTCACGTTATTTGGTGCAGTTGCGTGCCAATACTGCAGAACGGCACCTAATATGCATATTGTTGCTCTATTTTCTAATAGGGCAATTATTCAAGATAGAGGTATACCTAAGCACCACTTCTGCAGATAGATTTTTAACTGACTTCAAAAAGAAGGAGGTTGTCAATTCGTCTGTATGTTTTTATAATTTCACGATCAGACTTAGCAGAAATAAGAATTAAGATATTATCTATCTTAAAGATAAATTTGCTGAAAATAAACAAGAGATACAATGACTTTAAAAGTAAATTAATAGAAACAAAAGATTAAAGCCTACGCGCAACTAATAAGTACTAATCTTTCCACATAAATCTGCGAGACACTTTAGCCTTTTTATTGTTTCGAAGTTTTGCGAAAAGCCTTTATCACAATACGACGAATTTGTAGATACTGAAGTATTATAACACATTGTTTGGTTAGTATACTTAATTTGGCGCCGGCGCGATATATATCGATAAGCGATATCACTTCAGTGAAAACGCTATATCTTGAAGTAATCATAATTAATTTGATGATTTGAGTCAGACGATGTGTAATGTGTCATGGATCCCCCCGGTAAAAAATAAGGTAACTAGGTTTTCCGCGATTTATGTTCTAAATGGATATTGTAAAAAGCGGAAGCGACTGATTCATTACCGCAAAGCCACTAATAAGGAATCTGTCTGGTATAATTTAATTTAAAGTTTGGAGTTCAAAGTTTAATATTAAGGCTTTTGATTAGAAACAAACATTTAGGTGTTTAAACGTTTTTAGAAATTCGAAACTTAAGTGAGTGAAATATCCGATAAAAGTTTGAATGGAAAAGTACGAAATCGCCGACATAGTGCTAGCCTTTTAATAAATTATGAGGGCAAAGAATAGAAAAAAGATATAGGATACGAACTTACCTACTTTAGCCCTCGCAAATGAATCGATGAACGTTGAAATTTTAATGTAAGTGTAACCTGGTTTCGTTGTAAGCAGGTATTTAGGTAAGACACGATCTAATATTAAATTAATATCCTGAAAGATTTATCGTTAACGTGAAAGGTCGGCGAATATTCCTACGTTCATGATGGATGTACAGTAAAAGAGTACCTAAGGTACCTAAAGAATGCAACAGGCTTAATTCGCTGCTTTATAGAAAGAGACAAAAACTAAATACTAAATCCTAATTCAAACAGTTGACAATCAAGCTCAATCCTAGTATTTATACAATTCTCAAAATCCAGTCGAGTACTGTTATTGTTTCTCGTTATTTACATTTTATGTAAATAGGCCGAGATTAGATAATGTTCTTCAACTAATTACATCGTAACATGCATAGTACAATAGTATACGATGTTATCGCTTCGATGAATTTCGAAATCAATAAATACCTCCGCTACTGCTAGCAGGAAAAGATAAATTGTTTTATTTTTTTACCAGGGAAACAGTAGTCCTTATCGCGGTCATGTAATCTGATTTAGTGATTGGATTGCCCTAGTGACGATGTCTTTTTATACTTTAGGCTCTCGGCCCACGACCGTTTTCGTGACAGATTATCGGGCCGATTTTTGACAGATTTCATTGTCGGGAAGAGGAAATCTGGCAAAAATCGGCCGGATAATTGGTTGTGCGTGTGTGCCACGTTGGTCTTGTAGTCGCAAGCGCGATTATTAAGCGAGCCTCCTGGGTTGCATCCCTAGATTGTGCAAATTGTGTTATTGGATTTTTCCTTTAAGATTTTTTTTTGTCACAGTCTCGACTTTGGAAGTTTGTGGTGTAACATCCCCGTGGCTCAAAAAGCATTTGAGCCGTTGGTCTTCCGCTTGATCTCTCCCCGATCATGACGGATAGCCGACCCATCGGGCTATGAGAGTCAGGAAAGAGGTACCTACTACACCCGTATTTGCGCACACAGTTAGTGCATTATAATATCTCCTGCGGACTTGGCTAAACTCTATTGAGATTGATCGCCGTGTCCGAAATCGTTCTGGAGAAGGTAAATACAGGATGAAGTACAAAACTAGAGACAGATAAAATATCAAAGCTTTTTCTATTCAATAGAACTAAATTGCGTGCGAAAAATTTGGCTCCGCTTTTCTGCTCAAAATTGTTCTGGCCGTTCGAAATTCTGTTCGTAGTTTTGTTTCGAATTTGCACGAACCAGACATACTACGCTGTCAGGAATGTTGTTAGCGGGAGTTCCCTTGCAAATTGCGTGTTGCGTCACTGTGAATAAGGCACCGGGGGGCTTTTAATGCTATACTAGATGACCGGACACGAGAACATTTTATGAATTGAAAAACTACCAATGTACCTTTTTACCCGACTGCGACAGAAGGAGGGTTATGTTTTTCGAGGGTATGTTTGTATGTATGTATGTTTGTATGTATAATTGTTTGGCACGCTCTGCAGGCTGAACGGCTCGATGGATTTTAGCTTGAGAGGTGTCGTTAGATTCATATTTACTGTGAGAGTGACACTGGGTATATAAAAAAAAAAAAACAAAATGGCGGATTTTTGGCGCCAAATTCAAATGTTTGGCTCGCTCTGCAGGCTGAACGGCTCGATGGATTTTAGCTTGAGAGGTGTCGGTAGATTCGTATTTACTGTAAGAGTGATACTGGGTATATTAATTTCTTTTTAAAACACTAAAAAAATAAAAATAAAAAACGGTACTTAATTTAAAAAACGAAAAAACCCGACTGCTATTCTTTAAAAATCCCTAAAACAAGATAAATTGTAGCAGTCGGGACCCATTCGGGACCATCTGCAATGTAATATAGGTATGTGCTCTCAATTCACTAATCCTCCATTTCTAGAATGGGTCCCGACTGCTACAATTTGTCTTGTTTTAGGGATTTTTAAAGAATAGCAGTCGGGTTTTTTCGATTTTTAAATTACCGTTTTTTTAATTCAATATTTTCTTAAGTACTTACTACGTTTCTCTTTTTTCTTAAGCATGACTTCTTCCTTTATTTGTTGCGGAAGGGAGTGTCAGACTCTTACTGACTAAAACCCATCCGTGTGCCTCCTAATGCCTTTTGCGTTCCAGGGCCGCGATGACTCCTTCGAACAAATTCCGCAACCTTCTACGTTTATCTTGGATATCATTGACATTGGTGAAGGATGGACGTCGTGAGGAAACCTGGACTTATATTAAGCCTGAAATCGCAAAGGGCTTGAGCAAGCGTGGTGATTAATGTTCGTACCTTCTCTATATGAGAAGAGGCCTTTGCCTTGCAATAAGACAATACTACTTTTTTAATTAATGACCCGGCGAAGTTATGTACTACTTACCTAGAATTTTTATGTTGCCTAATTGTCTTTTTTCCTAAACCCACAACACTTTACTCGACCTGGGAATTGAACCCAAGACCTCTAGCATAGCAGTAGCGCTTAGCAGCACCACAAGGCTAACGAGGCAGTTACAGCGAGTCGAATATTATCTAATTAACGAACTTTTTTTGTTTTTAAATGAACTCTAGGCGTTAATTAGTTAAGAAAAAGACGAAACTATATTCAACTGCTTGTGTATCCATACATTGTCACCAGGTATGTGTAGCTGCTTCAGGGAAAAAAATCATTCAATATTCAAGTCTTTCGTCAAAATTTTGAACCTTCTTTTACACCTTTTTCTAGATAGATAGGTGTTTCGAAGTGTCGAAGAGTTGAGGACGATTTTATCAAAGGAATATGACCTTTGAGAACTCGTGTTATAGTTAACTCACTGGCATTTGTAGTAATAGCGACGTACACGACATGAATTATGATCAAGCTACAATGTAATTTTATACAACACTAGCTTTTGCCCGCGACTTCGTCCGCGTGGATTAATAGTTCCCGTTCCCGGGGATTTCCGGGATGAAAACTATCCTATGTCCTTTCTCGGGTCCCAGACTATTACCAAATTTCATTGAAATCGGTTCAGTGGTTTAGGCGTGAAGAAGAGACAGACAGACAGACAGAGTTACTTTCGTTTTGAAATATATTAGTACGGACGCATTTATAATATTAGTACGGACTAGCGAACTGCCCGTGACTTCGTCCACGTGGGTTATTTCACCTGCCGTAAGTTACGTCTTTGGGTATTGCTCCGCTCCCGTGACTCGTAGCGTGATGTTATATAGCCTATATTGCTCAGGAGTAATGTAGCCATCTATTGGTGAAAAATAGTTAAAATCGGTTCAGTCGTTTCGGAGGTAATATTTTTTTTGTTTCTTTGTAACGAATAGGCGTTACAAAGAAACAAAAAAAATATTACCTTTTTAGTATAGATTAATATATTAGTACTAGCTGTTGTCCGTTACTTCGTTTACTTGAATTTTCTTGTGTGGGTGTGTTTCAGCATGGCTTTTTCTCTTTTATTAACCTGCGAAACAAAAACTGTGTGTGTGTCTGTCTGTAGCATCGTAGCCCCTAAACGAATAGACCGAGTTTGATGAAGATTTTTGTGTTTATTTTTTTTCAGTGATTATCTGTAATTCGATAGGTTACATGTGGCTTGACTAATCCAGTGGTCATGATTATGATTAAAAAAAAAATAGCTTTTGTGTATTTTGCCTAAACAACTTTTAAGTAAAAGAGGAAAAAAGGTTTCCAATATTATCGGGTAAAATTACCTACCTAAGTACCTGTATATTTTGAATTCCGTGTAGCAGCTTTTGGCTTTTAATTACGTTCGTTACCAATTCCAATGAATTTTGTTATTATGTGCATATGTAAATGTTACAATAGATACCTACTGTTTTAATGGATGGGAATACTGTTTCACCGAAACAGACCTATTGTTTTGGTGAAATTAAATAAATCATTTAGGTATTATTTATTGTGGATCCTAGAATATCATATTATAACACCTGTATCCGAAGGGTTAGGCAGAGGTGTGCCAATGTACACATCGGTATGTTTAAGTCCCATGTAATAAGGGGCGAGCCTACTGCCATTAACCAGGCACATTCTAACTCCGAGCTGCTACTGAGAATTTCTTAGAAAAACCCAATAACACTTTTCTCGGACTGAGAATCGAATCCAAGACCTCTAGCATAGCAGGACCAAATACTCCCATAAACTTTATCCTGATTAACATTAAATACAACTTGATACTTATCAACAAATGAAACCGTCGACGCATGAATGACAGCGGCTGTAGTGGAATTCACCAATTTATATAATAAATTCTTTGTATTCATTGATCGAATATAAATAGACATGGAACAACAAGTTATTTGTGACTTGTGAGACCAGTTGTTTCACCATCCACTTTATTAATTGAAATACCTCATGTTATATTAATTTCTGGCGGAATTTAAAATTTACTACCTTCAGCTTTTGTTTCATTATCTCACGGGATCCGTACATTTTTCGGGATAAAAAGTAACCTATGAGTTATTCCAGACTATTATCTATTTACACACCATCACGCCTGTATTATTTTTAGGGGAAGGCAGAGATATACCAATGTACACCCTACAGTTTGCCGGTATGTTTTTTTTAGGTCCCATGTAATACGGAGCGAGCCTACTGCCATTAACCGGGCACAAATCCAAACTCCGAGCTGCTACTGAGAATTTTATATAAAAACCCAATAACACTTTTTGCTCGACGTGGGAATCGAACCCAAGACCTAGCGTAGCAGTCGCGTTTAGGACCACTAGGCCAACGAGGCAGTCTATCATCTATCTCTTTGCCAAATTTCATCCAGATACGTTCAGCAGTTTTGGCGTGATTGAGTAACCATTGGCGTATCTAGAGTAAGTTTTCAGGGGGGGCCTGGCCCCTAAGATGCCATGGCCGATGCGATGCAATGCGGTCATGCGGAAGGTGAGCCCTACAGCCTGGGGTGGGCACAAGACCATTCTGGGGTGGGCCGTGCCCCCCCCCCCCCCCCCCCCCTTAATATACGCCTATGTCTAATCTGCTCATCACATCTTATGGGAGTGTATTCTTTGGCAGAATGAGCGAAATATTATGTTAGATAGTGTACAGGTTACATCCGGTGTTGTTTATTATGCGGACCTTGTAGAAACTAGAACTAATTTCCGTGCGTTCAAGCGTTTTTGCCATACCTATTACTGGAATCAAATGTAACAGTTCACATTAGGACCCATTAAAGTTAATGATAATTGCAATCCGTGGTGCTTGGCAATCTGGGCTTCTCCCAGTTGTAAATAATCCCTTTGTGCCTATTGGCCTAATTCTGTTCTGTCTCCTGCTTGTTTGGAGGGAAGTGGAAATTATATTTTTCTTACTCCTCCGCTAATCTTTTCTGATTAATTTCGTTGCGGGATCCAAGACAGTTAAATCGTTTCTCTGGGACTCGTCGAGCTTCAATGTCTCGGCGCTTTTCTTGTGGTCGCCACTGTTGATTCTGGCTTACAGGAGTTGCAGTGGTTTGGGAACAGTGTGGCGGGCTTGTCCCAATTAAAAAAAAAAAAAAATACGCCTATGTGAGTAACAAACACACGTACATCCATCCAACACCTAGTAGGATCTTACAAGGATAAAGTGTTCATTATTTTAGTGCAAATTGCAATGTCCTTTATGCAACGGTGTCACCTACTGTACTGAAATTACAAGGCTTACAGAATTGGTTCTCGGTGGAGCGAGCACTGAAGTCTTAATCGTAGTGAGTTAATGGGAGTGAAGAGGGAGGCGAACCTCCTTTCACAGCGGAATGTAATGAGGGGAGCATGTGCAGGCAAAGCGGGAATTCTGGTGAAACTATCTCAAACTCACCGGATGCTTGTTTACCTTATCGTTTTGTAACCGACTTCAAAGGAGGAGGTTCTCAGTTTGATTGTGTTTTTGCTGATATTTTTCTTGTTTTTGTAAATTACGCTCTCTCCATGCGGTTTACGGTAGGACAAAGTACCTACCTACTTGATATGTCGCGGTTATGTTATAAACCAATTTCAGTGACCTTGGTTTCCACTTCGATAGGGATTGAAGCAGTTTATTTTTAAGACGGCAAAATCATCAAATAACTTCCCCCGCCCCGGGCGGGGCGGGAGGGAGTGTCAGACCTTTACTGACTAAAACCCGTCTATGTTCCTTTCATGTGCCCTTTGCGTTCCGGGGGCGCGGTATCTCTTTCGAACAACCCGCAGCCCCGACAGGAGGGATTGAAGCAGTAAATTCTTACAATAATCGGAAAATAAAATAACATAACCGTCAACGACTCCATTACAAACTAATTACTCCATTTTCGTCCCTGTACTACATTTGTACTACTTACCTCATATTTTGTAATACCCGCAAACAATTTAATGGTTCGTGTATCTAGTAAATTACATCGTAGGTACGCTAATAACAAGGTAATGTAGGCTCATAATGCATTTATAGGAAACCCATAGTTTCTATGAATGCATTACTAACGTACTCGTATTTATGTTTTTTAGTGTCAGCTAATATTCCGATGTTCTACCTCGATAGCTTCAAGCGGCGGGGTACGGCGTATCATAATCGCATTAATTGTTTACACTGAAGTGTTTTTACCGAATTTCTGAGAATTTGTTGTAATTTGTCTCTTGCCATGTTCCGTGTCCCCAATGAGGGCCAATTACATGCCGATTAAAATAGCATTAACGAAATTACCGGCGCGCGGCACACGGCAGGCAGCTGCGCCTGCGCAACTCTTATTGGGCGCGTGTATTGCGTTATGGTTTTTAATAATGACGACATGCGGTGTTTTGTTGTAGTTTTCTAATGATTCAATGGTTACTGAGAATTATTTGTTTGTGTTGTGGGGGCACGTGCACTTCCCGTTATTGCAATATTTCCTCGTTTGGCCTGGTTGGTAGATTCCAGAGTAGAAAAACTACATTCAAATTTACTTGTAATATAAGTTCTTAAGACCCTGCTTCCGATACTGGTGGGCTACCATTTTTTATAAGTATTTTTAATTGTTTTTATTTTTATATAAATATTTAAAAATGTATTTAATATGTATTAATAAATAAATAAATAAATAAATAAATAAATAAATGAATGAATGATAATAATAATGATTGCGTGAGTATTTTATTAGAAGTATAGACACTAGCCGACTGTCAGTTGTTACCTATAAGTGATAATGAAGAGGACGAAGAGGCAAGCTAAAAAAGTCAACCAGATCTACACTAATACATGATATTATTATTAATGCAGTAAAATATAGGTAACTTTATCTTTCCGTCTGTTAGCTACCTTACCACGGCAAAATCACTGAACCCCAATCATAAAAAAATACTAAGATGTAGCCTAGGATCTGGATAAGAGCATTGGCAAATTTTTAATCTGCTGTCGTTAACGTGAACCGACGAATCGGGGTTAATAGCCAGTTATCCTAGTTAGCGATAATGAAGACGAAGGAGAGGCAAACTGACCTAAGCATATAACACAATTAGCCTTGGAAAGCGTCAAACAAAAAAGCATCCTGCAAAATACCGTACCAGAAAATAGGTGACCACAAGCTGACGACTAATAATGTTATAGCATAGCGTTACTAGCAACACTTAGCGAAGATTTTCTTGGAAAGTATCAATAACTTGGGAGTGCAAGGGTGGGTCGTTACGCTTGAGTAACCGAGGGGCTAGGCAGGCAGGCAGGGCAGGCGACCGGCACTGACCTCGCGTTCTGCCTCACTGGGTAACTCCCTCCTGCTTATCTAATGACTAGTGACCGTGTTTGGGAGTATATTACATTTAGGTATGTAGGTATGGTTAGCGAGAAAAGCTTTACACTTCCTATTTATAAGTTCTAAATAATGAGCGAAAATATAATTATAAGAACGAAAATGAGAAGTAGTTTTAAGCATTATTTTGGGTCTATTTATATGAAATGTAAAATTGACGATGTCAAGTGACTTTATTTTTTATTTTATTAATTTTAAAGAAAAATAGTGCTACTGCACTATATACAATAGTCAAAATATCTTAAATATGAGTAATCAACTAAGCTACCCACTACGTATTCCACAGATTACACTTTAAAATATTTAAAAGAGACTTTTGTTGCTTACTGCGCTTAGTAAGGTCGGACTGCGTAGTGCAAGCATTACCCTGATGTATGCTTGACACTCCCATTGTTTTTGTGCATTGACCAACTCAACAAAAACATTATGTAGCTAGTGTTGACAGGGATCCTGAATTGAGCGGGAATTAAGTCCCGATTTCCAGGGCATGGTAACACGTCCCGATTCTCACTTGATCGAGACGCCGAATGTCCAGACTTTTGAGTAATGTTAAGATACCAATAATAATTAAATAAATAGATCTTTAGATTTTGAGTTATCTTTTGAGTATTCTTTGAGTGTCTTTGGTTAATCGATAATTTTGTCAGGATTTTTTTTCTGACAGCTGTTTCTGGACAATTTTATTTCTGCTTTCACATTTTCTTACCAACTCACAAAACTTTTCAAGAATCAGTTTATTATATAGCTATCTCGATTTGGAAACCAAAATTCCGATTACGAGTATATCCCGAAATTTGACACATCGCACCTGACTACAATTTGTAGCCAACACCAATCATGAAAATAGTCTATACAATCAAATGCAATTAATAATTCTCTAGTCTTCGTGGAATTTTATAGTAAGACCCACTTTTACCAAACTCACTAAATACATTTAGTGCCTAAACGTATTTAGAACATCATTGCATCCCTGTCACATTGTTAGAAGGTGACAGAGACAGAATGATAATTTAAACACATTTAGCGCTAAATATGTTTAGTAGTTTTGGTGAAAGTGCTAAATAATTACAGCCGCATAGACCGATCTTCCGGGTTAAGCCACGCTTACCGAGGTTGGTCTGTGGATGGGTGACCATTTACTATAGCGAGTTTCCTCCGTGCCTCGGAAAGCACGTAAAGCCGTTGGTCCCGGCTGTCATTTGTAGATCTTTGACAGTCGTTACTGTTAGTCAGAAGCCCGAAAGTCTGACAACCAGTCTTACCAAGAGTATCGTATTACCTATTACTGGGTTGTGGAGGTCTCATAGGCAGTCGCTCCATATAAAATACTGATATTCAGCTGCATCCGGTTCGACTGGAAGCCGACCCCAACATAGTTGGGAAAAGGCTAGGCAGATGATGATGGTTTTGGTGAAAGTGGGCCTAAATGCGTAAACACATTAAATTTTATTGTAGCACGTCTTATTTACAACGGTAATGTGGAGATGTAGGTCCCTCAGTACCTACTCTCCCCTTGATGATTCTTAGATGGAGTCATATCTCTACCAAGAATTCTGTTCGTCACGCCAATGTCACTGCGCAGGTCGTATTCCATAATTAATTCCACTAATATTGTGTAGGAGAAAATTGTCTGCTTGTTTGTTTTCTAGGAAATCTATGAACTTAAGTACTTCTGAGATTTAAAGAAAATATAATAGATGGTTCCTTGAAATAACATCGACATAGTTACGAACGCGTGTCATGTTTACACAATAAACATAGTCTTTTGTGAGAAGTAAAAAGAGACACTGAATTTCGTAATGTCAGTATGTTTATCCGAGAAATTCTTGGGAATCACTTAACCGGCTGTAATGTTTGATCTGGTAGCGTTCCAATTGGGTCACAGAACTCACCGACCGACTACTTCCACGCTGTATAGTCGCGCACTTGTTATTTCAGAGTGCCGGTAATCTTGTAATCTAATCCGCGTTCAGACATTTATTACATACATAAAAAGTCGCGAAATAAACTTACGCCTTTTTCCCATGGGGGTTGGCAGAAACCCTAGAACGTTACCTGCTACAATCCTTACATACTATACTCTTTTCTCGTCGTCCACGTTCATACATCTGGTCACATAAGCGGTGACGAGTACTGCGCATCTGACCTTTTTGAAGAATATTAATCAAGAAATTTATGACGTCCGAGATAAATCAATTTGTCTGCATAATTATGTTCCTATTTAATGGATTCAGTTTCAGGTATCCCTGATATCGTAACATTATAAACATAATATCTAATAACTCCACATACTTCAGACACATACCGTCATGCCTGTTTTCTCCGAAGGGTTAGGCAGAGGTGTACTAATGTACACCCACAGTTCGCCGGTATGTTTAGGTCCCATGGGGCGAGCCTATTGCCATTAACCGGGCACAAATGTACACCATACCACCTACCTACCGATCTGATGATTATCAATTATTTACCTAAGTGCCATGTTTACTACACTATGTTTCTTTACTAATGGCCAATTGTGTTTAATTAATTACCAAAGTGCATTGTAGTTGCAGCGTCCATTTACTTTAGCTACTCATATTTTAACCGATTTTGAGTGACCTCTAATGTTAGTTATGTTGTGATCTATAAATGACAAGCTTCTTCTTCTTCTTTATCGTGTGGGCAGTAAGGTCTAACGACCCCACACACCCTAGTGTCGAAGTTTTTAAACCGCTTCAAGGACCTCTAACATGGTTACCGAAGTCAGTGATGTCCAAGATAAACTTAGAAAGTACATTATGAATTAGAAAAAGGCACAGTGGCAGTGTGACTGTAACACGCTGATATTATTATTACTCATCTGATTAAAACTAGCAATGAATTTTCACAAAAGCCGTTTACAGTAATTATGTCATTATTTCTTCCTCATAATGGCATGCCATCATATTTAACAAGAACTCAATATTTGTATTATTATTTGTCGTTTGATTCACCGATTCGTTTTTTGGTGTCTTCTGCAGTTCTACCGAATATGGACCGGAATATTTGGCGTTAGATGAGTAAATCAGCATGATTCATTTTACAATATTACCTCTACTCAGTGTCGTGGTATTTGGAAGTATCATCATCATGACGCCTGTATTTCCAGAAGGGTTAGGCAGAGGTATACTAATGTAAGTGCACCTACAATATATTGTCATTACAAAAATCCTAACTCCGAGCTGTTACGGAGAATTTCATGGAAAAAATCAACAACATTGCTGGACCTGGGAATTGCACCCAAAACCTCTAATGTAGCAGTCGTGCTTAGAATCACTAGGCTAATGAGACAGTGAAAATAGTGTTGCAAAATGCTTTTTGCACCTACATAACAGGTTTACACGTCATCAGTTCATCAACACGATTACCTAAACACATAAAACCGTATTCACATAAACAATGTATTTACATATCAAACGTTTCAGTTAAATGAAAGCTATGTCAGCCCGTCATTTACACGCACCGTGTTCCAACAACGCTCCGGACACATTCCAGATACACGCAACTGTTGTATCCACCACATTATAATTATCTTTCTCATTACATGGAAATAGTTCCGATTATCGTCATAAAAAAGTTAGTTGTTAGTCGTGCAACAATAGCAACTTATTGCATTGAAGCAATACTTGGTAACCAGCAATTTATTACTCTACTATCGAATAACCTGCAAGCTAATTGCAGTCTTATGGCATTTCTTAAGAAGCCTAATAATAAAGAGGGTAAACAGTCTTTGAGAACTTGATTACAATAGAGTTTTTTTTAGCTTTGTTTGTGGCAAAATACTAGAGCGTCTATTTTTATAGGTACGGCGTTTTAGGATGGCGTTAGCGGTCGTAGACCCTCAGACTTTTATAAAGCTCGTTTTTTCTATAAGTACTAATATTATTAGGCTAAAGAGTTTGTTCGTTTGGTTGACCGCGCTAATCTCAGGAACTACTGGTTCCAATTGAAAAAATCATTTTGTATTGTCCTTTTATCGAGGAAGGCTTCAGGCTATATAATATCACACTAAGACACTCGGGAGTGAAGCAGTAACTTAAAACGTAACTTAACACTTTAACACGAGTGATTCAAATCACGCAAACGAAGTCACGATCAGAAGCTAATCTATTATACCTATCCCTCAACGTGCGTTACGGAGAGACATAAGATATATTCTGAAACGTCTGAACTATAGTTAATTTTTTATTCAACTTTTCTAGTTTGACATCATTATCATCTGTCTAGCCGTTTCCCATTTTTGTTAGGGTCGATTTCCAGTATAGATAAAAGTCATCCACCTTATTGTACTTTTCTTGCTAAAAAGTATGTTAGTACATACTTATGTAACATTTCTTGTTATCGGCAACTGCGGGTAAAATGCTTCCTGTTTAAAAGCTGTTAATATTTATGATTGTTGGAACGAAAAGTTTAAAGTAACCAGAAGCAAGAATAACTTGAGTTGCTGTGGGGAGTAAAACCGATTTGCCTTTATTTCTGTTCTCGGAAATGTGGAAATTCATTATACAAACATGAAAAAGTTTCTTTTCCTCTAAAATTGTTACGCAATGTGTAACAAAAAGTCCACCATTTACGTGTTTTGTGTTTTATGTCCGCTGTAATCCGCCATTTTGAATTTTCTGTTACGTCATAGCGTGTATTTGTAGGAGATATGCGCACACAAATGAGCATACATTTGTAGATGATGATGATGATGGTGATGATCTCCTTCATTATCGTGCGTGTGGGCAGTAAGGTCTAACGACCCCACACACCCTAGTGTCAGAGTTTCTAAACCGCCTCAAGGGCCTTTGCACACCTGCGTACATGAGGGGCGTCTAGTGATGATAATGTGAGCCGACCGATTTCGGCCAAGGCGATTGCTTCAGCTCCGCTGTAGTTGCCGTTCGTGTGCTCGCATGTGGCTTATGCAACTGATACGTAGACGGCTAAAATCATTAACCTCCTTTTGGCTTAGGCGAACTCCGATAACGGTGACATTTTAAAAATGTTGAGAAAACTGAACATTTGGTTGCTATGCTATGATAATTTAATTGATTTGAGAAACAATGGAAAACTACGATGGAAATTCTTCCAGATTTTCTGTACAAAACACTAGAAAAAGTATCATTAAATTGACTTTTAAAATTGTAAGGTCACGGAATCTGTCTAGCCTCCTAAATGGATTATAAGTTAACAAAAAATATTATTGCGAAGCATTCAAGAAAATCCTAGAAAATTATTGTTAGACAAGTAGCTTGCAAAACAGAGTTCGGATTGTATTCAGAATTCACCTTCCAAAACTAAAGTTGGTTTAGTTCTGTCGCATGAACAACTAACAATCACTGAAAGTAATTCATGAATGCTTTGGTGAAACTAGGTAGCTAAATACAGTGGTTCCTTCATTACTTAATTTGTAGGAGGATACTTAAGTATTTACAGAACTGAATATACAATTTGGGATTAGTATAATGGCCTTTCCGCCTACGACAGATTTTTTGTCGGCCATGTGCGAAGTATAATAGCTTTTCCGCTAGCAACCGATTTTTTGTAAGCCGTGTTCCATAGTATAACAGCCTCTCCACACAAAACCGACGTTTTGAGCGATTTTTGACAGATTTCATTTCATGCCGACAAAGAAATGTGTCCAAAATCGGACAGAAATAGGTCAAAAAGTCGGTCGCGGAGGTAGAGGCTTATATAGGCATAGGGCTGCACGTAAATTGCCAACGCCGCGCCGGGCGAAAATTTCAAAAACCCCAGATATTTGGATGAAAACATTTTTTACCGGAGACCCTTCAGAATAAAATTTTGCAATACAAATTCCAACATCGCTTACGTTTTCATTTTTATTTTATTATTTTCCCTTTATTGCCTATCTTTCAATTATTCGGGATTCCTCTGACACGAAAAATATCCCACTTTAAAGAAATCTCTTCCTGACGATCCTTCTTTTTTTTACCGTTGGGAAATCATCAAATTACTTCCCCCTCCCTGGGCGGGGCGGGAGGGAGTGTCAGACTTTTACTGACTAAAACCCATCCATGTTCCTTCTTGTGTCCTTTGCGGTTCGGGGGCACATCTCTTTCGAACAACCCGCAACCCCGGCAGGACACTCTTTACACTAAGGGCAAATCCGGGGAATTCAGGACGGTTAGCACCCTCTCTATATCTGCAAACTGCGTGTATTTAATGTGATATTAATGAATGAGCAGAAATGTAAAACAATAATTAACCTACAATAATATGTTATTAATAATCGCAATAGGTTACTGAGTCAATTGAGATAAATAAACTTGAATGAGGGACGTCCCTAAACTTCTAAATACAATCAGGGAAAACCAAACAGAATGAATGAATTTTATGAACAATATTTTACTTTGTATTACAATACATCTATTTGTAAACTTTAATACATTTATTGTAACATTATGTCAATATTGAAGATTGAGGACATGCTATTTATGAATTCTCTTGCGCGAAATATAAAGAACTATACTAGAAAGGTTTAGGTAGTTAACTAAAGGTAAACAAATCGTAGAAAAGGTTTTTTATAGTTGACACTTCCTTGTTTAAAAATACGTTACAACAAAATCAATTCTAATTTCGATTTATGCGATACTTTTCTCTTTTATTAATGTATGTTAAACTTTATCATTTATTCGTAAACTACTCTTCATAGATGTCATTGTTTGGACACCACTTTTTTGTTAGTTTTATAAAATAGTATAATATTTTGTAATCTGTCTATTGTAAAGAGCCTAAAAAGACAGGTTCCTAAAACCTTTTAGAAGATACGATGAATTAGATAACGTCGCTAAATTGAAGAGTACGCCCGTGATGTAGGTAGTATGGCAACTAAAATTGCAGGTATTACGTTTAGTCGATTAACCAGGCGCATTTGAAAATTGCGAGGGTCATAATTATGTAATAAAACAAGAACAGAAAATGTTTAAATTAGATAAAATGATTGATAATACCACTGAACGTTTTATTATTAACGTGGCAGATAGTTCCTCAAATTCTGATATAGACTACAGCCTATTATTATACGACTTTAAATAATACGATTTTAAAATTTGAAGTGAAAGGTTTAGCATCCATGAGTCACGTGGTTTGTTTTGTTTACATTTAGTTAACTACCTAAACCTTTCTAGTATAGCTTATTCCCCCGAATTTATTCGCGTAAATGTCGATTATCACATGTTTTAATATTGTTTTGAGCAGAACTGTAATTCTTTGGCTGAAACAAAAGTAGCCTTTCCTGCTCCTTATAAGATCATCTATCTGTCAGTGATAGTTCCTTCAACATCGATCTAGCCGTTTCGGAGATTAGCCGACACAAACAAACAGATAAATAAGACAAAACTGGTTCCTTCATGTATGTACTGTGTAAAGCATTATATTATTATTTATTCTGTTACTTTGACATTGCAAACAGACACTCTAATTTTATTTATTTGTATATAGATTACGAAAAGAATGTAATATTTTCAGTAAGCACCACTTATTTAGCGTGTTTAAGCGAAAAACCAGGTAACAAAATTAGAATTCCCCACGGAGAATATTCCACGCATTTGAACAGACCTATATTGAAAAATTCCGTGCGTTGCAGCTGAAACGTGGAATTCGAATTTCGACGTTCAATAGTGGAGTACCTGCCTATAAATTGTGTTGATGGCTGTTGATAGCCGCGTGTGTTGAACACTGATTGCTAATTGTGGCTAGAGGGATTTGAAACTATGTTATAGGATGGAATACCGATTTTGCCATAATTTGTACTGGATGTGGAGATACATTAAGTGGTTCCGGAATTTAGTAATCCACTACAGATTTTGTCATCGGTAGTTCAGTCAGCAAAAGAGATAAGTAACCATGCTGTTACATATTAAATAAGTTTTTTAGACGCTAAAGGATGGTTTCGATTAAAATTTGATTTAATGAGTAGAAAAGAAACCGTTCATTAATAAAAAATAATTAAAATTCGCAGACATCTATCAGTTTGGAAGGAAACTTCAACTATATCTGACAACCCTGGTAATTTATCTCTTTTGGTGACCGTACCTATGGGACATTTCAAAATGATGATGTTGTATCTCGTTAGCCTAGTGGTTCTAAGCGTGACTGCAATGCTAGAGGTCTTAGGTTTGATTCCTAGGCCGAACAGCGTGTTATTGGGTTCTTCTATTAAAATTCACAGTAGCAGCTCGGAGTTAGGATTTGTGCCCGGTTAATGGCAATAGGCTCGCCCGTGGGCCCCCGGGCCCGTGCCCGTTACATGGGATCTAAACATACCGGTAAACTGTGGGTGTATATTTGTACACCTGTGCCTAACCCTTCGGGGAATACAGACGTGATTGTATTTATGTATATCAAAATGATAGAAGCGTTTGACTACTAATGCAACACGTTCGAGCATAGCGGTTGAGAGCTTTGTCATGCTAACTTCAGTGTCTCGCTGATGATAGCGTGTTCGTTAGATCATTAAGTTCCCTGCAAGACGGTTGAGCTAAATGGTGCTGATCCACGCGTGATGTTTGCAACCGGACATTGTCAGTCGAGATTGGCCATCTCTTAACTGGCTTACATCTTGATTATTTTTATTTTTAAATACTTTATTTACCTTCATTGTTTTCACATATACCTAGAAGCAACAAGAATGTGTAAACAGGATTTTGCAAAAACAAAATAAAAAGAAACAGAGTGTCCGTGATGTTTCTTACTCCTGCTTTTCTATAGCGACCCATCTTACGCCAAAAAGTTAAAGCTAGTTAAAGCTCGTTCCAACGAGCAACTGAGTTCAACTTTTTATCTAACTTTTAATTGAAATAATACTTTGACCTTTGATTTCTTTCGAAATCTAGTTGCTATTGTATGTTATTTATTTATTAAAAACCATCTTGAATTAACAACTTAAAACCATACAAACAAGTTGTTGGTCATTTAAAAAGAAGATAACATAAAAAAAAACAAAATTAAATTAAATTATGAACGAAAACATGACAAAAAAAACGAAAACAAAAATATTAAAGTCATATTAAAAGTAAAGTTATAAACAAAAACTGGTAAAATAAAGGATTTTAGACAGATTGAGAATAAGATAAAAAAAAATTGAATACAATCGTTTCAAAAAGTTAGCAGAGTTCTCCACATGTTTATAAAAAGAAAAAATCTTCATTCACATTAATTAACCATTTTTCCAGTTCAGGGACGAGGTGAATGAGGTGATGTAATTGAGAATTTGATAATGCATCGAGTAGGATGCTTATCTCTACAAAATTCTTGAGCTAAGACCGGCGGCGGCGGCGAGCGGCGGCGTATAATACCACCTAACCAGTTTATTTATGACGAAATCTTTCGCGTTGTAAATATTTACACAGCCTTTTAATATTTATACTTTGTTTCCAAGGTGTTTATCAAATTACTAAGAAAATGCCTGTTTGTTTGTACGTTTGCTGCTATGCAAGTTTCTATTTTTGCGGGCGAATAGACTGAAAATCGGCCAAGTGCGAGTGGCACTAGCACACGAAGGTTCCATACCTAACTCTCATAGTCCGATGGGACAGCAATCCGACACAACAGGAGAGAGATCAGGCGCAGGACCAACGTCTTTACGTGCTTTCCGAGGCACGGGGTGTCACACCACCAACTTCCAAACTCCGGGCTGTTACTGAGAAATTCCTAATGGAAGAACCCAATAACACTTTTTGCCCGACCTCACATCGAACTCAAGACCCCACGCTCAAAAGTCGTGCTTGCTACTACAACACCAAAGGGGCAGCCATATGAAAAACAAACCTAGATTATTATTAGATTGTTATTTACTGGTTATTTATGTGGAAGAACAAACCTAGATTTAATCAACAATATCGTGCACTCCAGGCGTTGGCTAGCCAACCGGTCAATCGCAATCGACTGGTCGAACACGGCTCTTAGTCAAGTGGATGCCAGACGCAATACTCACTCTGAAAAACGACTAAAAATAATCTTCTATACTAGAAAGGTTTAGGTAGTTAACTAAAGGTAAACAAATCGTAGAAAAGGTTTTTTATAGTTGACACTTCCTTGTTTAAAAATACGTTACAACAAAATTAATTCTAATTTCGATTTATGCGATACTTTTCTCTTTTATTAATGTATGTTAAACTTAATCATTTATTCGTAAACTACTCTTCATAGATGTCATTGTTTGGACACCACTTTTTTGTTAGTTTTATAAAATAGTATAATATTTTGTAATCTGTCTATTGTAAAGAGCCTAAAAAGACAGGTTCCCAAAACTTTGTAGAAGATACGATGAATTAGATAACTTCGCTAAATTGAAGAGTACGCCCGTGATGTACTATGGCAACTAAAATTGCAGGTATTACGTTTAGTCGATTAACCAGGCGCCTTTGAAAATTGCGAGGGTCATGTAATAAAACAAGAACAGAAAATATTTAAATTAGATAAAATGATTGATAATTCCACTGAACGTTTTATTATTAACGTGGCAGATAGTTCCTCAAATTCTGATATAGACTAGAGCCTATTATTAGACGACTTTAAATAATACGATTTTAAAATTTGAAGTGAAAGGTTTAGCATCCATGAGTCACGTGGTTTGTTTTGTTTACATTTAGTTAACTACCTAAACCTTTCTAGTATAATTTTTTGCTGTTTCCCCTATATAAAATAAAAAAATACTAGGCACATACTAGCAGGTACTGTTTTATTTAGTCAGTTAACAATTCACGTACATATTGTTATCATACCATCACGCCTGTATTCCCCGAAGGGTTAGGCAGAGGTGTACCAACGTACACCCACAATTCGCCGGTATGTTTCGGTCCCATGTAATAGGGGGCGAGCCTATTGATATTAACTGGGCCCAAATCCTAACTCCGATCTGGTACTGAGAATTTCATAGAAAAACCCAATAACACGTTGCTCGACCTGGGAATCGAACCCAAGACCTCAGTCGCGCTTAGGACCACTAGGCCAACGAGGCAGTAAATAGTAGATCTTGATTTAAATCAAGTTGGCAATCCCTGGTATATTCCATTACACTATAGCTACATAGCTATAGAGTACCTAGATTCTACGTACTCTTTACGTAAACCTCACCGGCTTAGCGACAGGTAGCTACCCACAGCCAGAGGACTATTCTAAATTAAAGTCTAAATACTAAATAGAAACGTGCACGGATTTTATTTTTGCTCTGGGAAAATCTTATTATGATGAAAAGCTTTATTCCCGGTAGCGTAAACCTCAGACGATGAAAAAGAAAATGAGGTAAAAGAAATGAATAATGTAGTTTGCGTAGGTTTTCCTTTGTGGACAGATTTTATATTCATATGCTGTTCTTTAGGACGTGGCCAATCTCAATGTCGTTCTTAGGGTTTTGTAGTCGAAAAGGAACCTTTATAGTTTTGCCTTCTCCGTCCATCTGTATGGCTGTGGCTTAGCTCAGAGAGACTCTTGGTATAAGGAAGCTGTAAAGCATGCATGTACCTATAAAATCACGCTGATGAAGTGGTACAACAAAGAAAGAAAGAAAGAAGGAAAGAAAGAAAGAAAGAAGGAAAGAAAGAAAGAAAGAAAGAAAGAAAGAAAGAAAGAAAGAAAGAAAGAAAGAAAGAAAGAAAGAAAGAAAGAAAGAAAGAAAGAAAGAAAGAAAGAAAGAAAATGATTATAAGTACTTATACATTTTTTGATGGTACCTCCATACGTAAAGTGGGGATGTTTTTTGTCTAGTCTCTCTGGTGGTTTTTCAAGTTCAGGGATTCGTTTGCGAAAAAGTCCAATTTTCTTTAGAATCAAAATGTCCCGGATCTGCCAGCTAAATCGCTGTATTTGAATAGGTGAAAACAATCCTCGGTAGAAGAATTTATAACGAAGTTACAAGGAGAACTATTACAGCTAAGTAGGCTTTATAAGTTACCGAGTAATAGTGGTCCAACTTATAAAATGTTCTCCGGGCAACTGCGAGTGCCCCGACTTGCACTTTGCACTTAAAATATAGGTTTTAACTCGGTTTTCACGAAAAGTTTATTTGACGATGTAAAATTGATGACATTAAGTATTATAACCTATTTAAAAAACCTTAATAATAACAAAAATAAACTAAAACTATGTGGCATCAAAAAAATAGACTGGCGGCATTGCCACGTAAAAGCAAGCCTGAATTCATGGTCAGGCCAGGTCATGAGAAGTGTCAACCAACTGTTTAGATAAATCCTTAAAAAGGCTATGTGCATACGAATCCCACGGCCCGAGGGTTTCCACCCCAAACAGCTTGAAAATATATTACTTTTAAGGGTACTATACTAAACTATAATTTGTCAGCGGATGAGCCGCAAAGAAAATAAAATGTTTCATCGTATTGAAATTCCAAAGCATTTCCCGTCAATAATCCCCGGCATGCAGACGTATTCATTTCATATTTTTAACGCAAAAATAACTTTGAAACGATCCAACATTCCTATCTTACGTCTTTATACGATGAATAATGCACACTTTGTTACCAAAGTGTAACTAATGAGAAAATCACGCAACTGGAACCGAGGATTTAAGCGCCGTCCGACGGATAAACGGTGACCAACGAATCGTCGGAAGTACGAAACTATGTAGTTAGCTGGTTGAGTGAATTAACTCTTTTTCTTAACATCAGTGTTCCGAGTAGTGCGGTAATGAAGGGTCTAATTACCCGCAGTTCGCAGTAAGACCGGCGGCCTCTCTGTAGGTTCGAGTCGTAATTACTGGCCGTTCCAATGTGCCGTGTTTCGGGGAATCAGCGCCGCTTGTAATACACGCTAAAAATTGCAATTACTAGGTAGTGACACTAAACTATTTGCGGAAAATAGAATGATTAAGTCTTTAAGTAAAGACTGTTGCCATTCTTGTATTTCTGTTGTGGAAATGTATATTTTTTAAAATTATTTTTTAGACAGGTTTTTTTTATTACTAAGCGCATAACCCCAATCTCCTCAATAGAATATTGAGTAACAATAATAGTTTAATCAGTGCGTAAATTTTGACTAAATAAATTACGCTTTTTTTTTAATTTTGATATGGTATGTGATAAAAAATAAAACATAAAATATAGTGAAAGATAAATACAAATATGTTACTCACTGAACTACCAAAAAAGAAATTCTGCGCATATTAAAACTTATCCTGTATCGGTACGTAAATTTTGTGAGTTTGTAGGGGATAATCTCTGGATATACTGAACTGATTTTGAAAATTATTTTACCTATAGAAAGCGACGTTATTTATGATAATAACATAAGTGTATAACATCACGCTACGACACACGGGAGCGGAGCAGTAACAAAACTTAGCGCAGGTGAAATAAGCCACTCGGACGAAGTACGCTAGGCACTGGCCGCGATTTCATCTGTGTACATAATAATTGCGGTTTTTCAAGACGGGAAGTCAAGATCTCCGTCATCGGGATTCTAGCGTGGTAACAGTTGCATGTCAATATTTCTCTTGGGAATTACATTATCAACTTAGCAACCTCAGTTATATTAGCGGTTTGAGAAGATAATGATGACTGACCGGTTTTCTTGCGTGTCGCCGAAATCCCCACTACGTCATCGCCTATATCTAGGTTTTTTTACTAGCAAAGCTGAAAGGTTGGTAATGATTAATTAATCTTTAATCTATACTAATATTATAAAGCTGAAGAGTTTGTTTGTTTGTTTGTTTGTTTGAACGCGCTAATCTCAGGAACCACCGGTCCGATTTGAAAAATTCTTTTTGTGTTGGATAGCCCATTTATCGAGGAAGGTTATAGGCTATATAACATCACGCTACGACTTACGGGAGCGAAGCAGTATTCAAAAACGTAACTTAAGGTGGATGAATAAAGCCACGCGAACGAAGTCGCTGGCAGAAGCTAGTTACCTATAAGGCGGATATAATAATGCCGGACGTGTCGGACTGAGTTTCATATAGGTATCTACCTCATGACGATGATTTACATACAAGAGTATTTATTTATTTTTTACTGGGAAATCATCCAATGACTTCTGCCCTGGGCGCGGCGGGAGGGAGTGTCAGACTTTTACTGACTAAAACTCATCCATGTTCCTTCTTGTGCCCTTTGCTGTCCGGGGGCGCGGTATCTCTTTCGAACAACCCGCAGCCCCCCGCCAGGATAGACAAGAGTATTGAATTGAAATTCTATAACAAATAATTTGTCAAGTGCCATTTATCATAGAAATGTTTCGATGGATGGAAACGTCCTAAGAATAATCCATACCGCAGTCAATAGAACTACAAGCCACGAAAAGACAAATAGGTTTTAATTAATTAATTAATTAATTATTAATTAACCTTAAAATAAGATAACATACTGCCAACACTGGTCAAGGTAAAAGTCAGCTCGTGAGTCAAGAAAAGCGTCAATCAACATGACCGTGAATTGTTTATGTAAAAATTAAAAATGGATGTATAAACAAAAAACTCTCATCATTGAAGAACAGCCAGCCGTAATTTAGTTCCAATTTCGCAACCCCACGGAAAAAGGTGCCTTGAGTTTATATAACACTAGCGGACCGCTCCAGCTTCGCAAGGACGCAAATTACTGGTCGATTTTCCAAATTAAAAATTGTTAAAAAACCATGCCCGGAAAATTACAAACGCAAGAAAAGAATAATTAGCCAAATCAGTCCACCCGTTCTCGAGTTTTGCGCTTGGCAACACATTTAGCCATTCATTTTTATTTATACAATAGATAACGAACACATTTCCTACGAGTGACCCTAATTCTTCTTTACAAAACGCTGAACCTATTGTGTTCGCAATGCTCTTTATTCCGGAGTAGCCACCCGCTCTCCTATTGTGGTATTAGCGTAAGATCACTAGCATTTCTGAAAGAGGGTAAAATATTATATCGGATTTGTGAGATGAAAGGTTTTGATAAAATAAGGTGTTATAAAAATATCTGCCACGGCTGCAATGGGAGGTAGTATTGTGTTTATAGATTACAATAGTAAAGATAAGTTATTGATAATTTGTCATATTTTTTTTTCATACAAAAATTTGTGCGTATAAATTTGAATTGATTTATTCGCATAAAACCATACTTCAATTGTTCGCAAAACGCCGGCGCCGTTCATACACTGTTCCCATTTTTATCAAACAATGCCGCTGCGCCCGGCGCCCCCACCCTCACTACCGCGATCGCCGCACGCGCCGGCCGACCGCCCGCTCGCCACCGCCAGTTGCCAGTAACCATTCTGGGGTACGAAATTTCTTCACTATTGTAATCTTTAAACACAATACGGTAGTATTGTGTTTAAAGATTAATTAGGTAGGATTAATTAGGCTTTAATGGGAGGTATCCCATTAAAGCCGTGGCAGATATTTTTATAGCACCTTATATACGGAGTAAAGGTTCCTACCAAGACACATTACATTACCGTAAACTCAGCATTCTGCCCATCAAACTAAGTAACACTGAGGAATAATTATTTGCTGGGAACTGGCTTTTATTTTTGGTGTGGAAAATCATTGTTCTTGGTATTCATCATCATCATCATCATCTCAGCCATAGGACGTCCACTGCTGAACAAAGGCCTCCCCTTTAGATGTCTTGGTATTATTTAGGTATAATACACTCCCGGACTCCTAAATTGAGCCACCTAGCATCGGTAATGAGTTTGTATCGTCCTTATTTTCAAAAAATTATCATCATCTGCTTAACCTTTTCCCAACTATGTTGGGGTCGGCTTTCCAGTCTAACCAGATGCAGCTGAATACCAGTGTTTTACAAGGAGCGACAAATGATGGTGGTGTTTCAAAAAATTATATGAATGACAAATGAATGAAAAATCAAATTCAGAACAATAGTACATGAGCCTAATGTTGATTATGCCAGCTACAAACTTGAATACAAACTTTTTGATCATTCATACATTTTTTTAAAGTTATGGACGTTACTAAATCATTATGCTAGGTGGCTCGATTTAGGAGTCTGGGAGTGTATTGTTATTTAATTTTTTTTTGGTGAAATCAAAAGTCAAAGCATTTATTTCAATTAGATTAGACCATTCAGGCACTTTAGAATTGTCAAAAAGTTACCTCTAAAGAAAGTTGAAGCTAGTTGCTCGTCCCAAAACGTAGGTCTCTATATGGAGAAGAGCGAGGAAGAAACTCCGTGCACACTCTTTTCAAATTGGTTCAAATTGGTACGAATGGGAGATCACGAGATATCTAATATAAGGTATGTAATATTGTATGTAACATAAAAATGCTTTTTTTTATGGCGTAAGCAGAAACACCTTGATTCGAGGGACAATAATCGTAGTTTGGTGAACGTTTGGCAAGTTTCCATATTGAACGGACAATGCTGAAGTTCTAAGAAATATTGTATTGTATAACGTTGGAATTTTATTGTTATTTGGCCCTCGAGTCTATTTACTCAATATTTCAATATAAGTACTCAGAATTAGAATGCTTCTGTGAAATGGAAATGTCTACTTATTGAAAATTGTGGGAATAAAATATCTAAGTACATACTAACATTTTCAAAACCTTTTACTTTTTCCTACCATCACGCCGAAGGGTTAAGCAGAGGTGCACCGACGTACATACACAGTTCGCCGTTATATTTAGGTCCCATGAAATAGGAGGCGAGCTTATTGCTATTAACTGGGCACAAAACCAAACACCGAGCTGCTATTGAGAATTTCATAGAAAAACCCAATAAAACTTTTTGCTCGACCTGGGAATCGAACCCAGGACCTCTAGAGTAGCAGTTGTGCTTAGGACCACTCGGCTAACGAGGCAGTATCACATTCTCTTTTTAAAAAAACGTTGGCCTACACTGGGAAATTTCCCTGTATTGTGTATGCGTTTACAAACATTATAAACTCACATACACAAACAGCTAGACCCGGAACAACTATCTGTAGAGCATACAAATATTGGTTACGTGCAGGGATCGAACTAGCGACACGCAGCACAGCAGCTAATCGATCAGCCGTACAACCCTATCGTTAAACAAATGCTTTTTCTTATTTTTAGCGCCACTGCTAATCTATAGGTCTTGGGTACGATTTCTAGGTCGAGCAAAATGTTATTGGGTTTTTCGATAAAATTCTTAGTAGCAGTTTGGAGTTAGGATTTGTGCCCGTTTAATGGCAATAGGCTCGCCCCTAATTACATGGACTTAAAAACATACCGGCAAACTGTGGGTGTACAGTCAACCAACTATTTGGTACACAGGCAGCTTACTTTTGATTACTTTTAAACAATGTCGTGAGTGTGCTACGAGCAATCAACTCTTTTCAATAACTCTCTTGAGTGTGTCATAAGCTCAAAAAATACTTACGCATATAATAAAAAATAACATTGGTAGTGTAATAGAAAGATGAATGATTTTGCCTGTTTACCAAATAGTTTTGTTGACGGTACTTTGGTTACAACTCTGCCTAACACTTCGGGGAATACAGGCGTGAAGCTATGTGTGTTGAAATTGGTTAATCCTTTATTATTCCTGCTACTCTCACCACCCACTCATACAACTTTATAGTGTGGGTGGGAAATCCTCCCTCGTCCCTTTTTTTTCATTCATTTACGATCTACACGTGGTATTTAATTAAAGCGTGGTTGGTACCTGGAATGTACTACGGTTACTTTAGGGTGAGGCCAAACGAGCGTAATTTTGTGAGTACTCGCAGAATTTCTGTCGAGTAATTTATAGTCCGTGCCACGAAAGATGAGACTTGGCGAGTGTCAGTATTTGGAGCTTGCGCAGGTACTAAGTGTACGAAATAGTTATCCATAATTTGTATATCTATTCAGAGATTTTTCTATGACATTGGAATTAAAACAACATAAAAAAATTCTTTACAATATTTATTACAAAATAATTAAGTTGGACATCAAGTCTCATCTTTCGTGGCACGGTTTGTACTTTCTACTGAAACTGACAACTCATTTTGATTTTGACAGCAGTGCGATTCTCTAAGCCTCACTTCGTAATTCGAGAGCTGAATCCGCAGTGAGATTACAATGGTATCTGTTAAACGCGATCACGCCGGTGACGTCACCACGGCGAACGAATACTAAACCAATGACAAGTTGGTTCGTTATCGAAGTGAGCGCGATAACTTTAGTGAGACTCGTTTTCGAGTTTGCATTTTAGAGAATCGTACTACAGAAGTTTTGTATGAAACCGAATGATGCAGAAAATTACGCGACAGAAATTCTTCGATTCACGACTCACAAAATTACGCTCGTTTGGCCTCACCCTTACTCGTGATCGGGGTACCAGGTTTATCTGTGTGTGTGTGAACGGGGCTCCAACTTTTATACTTGAATGAAAAGAAATGCTTTACATGAATCTATACTTATATATGTAATGAAGCTGAAGAGATTTTCTTGTTTGTTTAAGCGCACTTATCTTTGGAAGTACCAGACGAATTGAAAAAAACAAAACGCCGGGTTGCACTCCGGGAGTGCCGGCAGAAGTGAAAACGCTAAAAACGTACACAAATAGGACAATTCGCTGACGCGAATTGTCATATTGAAAATCTTACGAATTTTTAAGTTTAATATTTTTTACCCATTCCAAAACAAGTGCACAACGCCGCTTACAAATTTTCGATCAGGGTCACGTGTCCTGAGGCGAGTTTAACATTTTTTACCCATTCCAAAAAAAGTGCACAACACCGCTAAAGAAGCTAGACGATGGCCGGATTCATAGGTAATTGTATGGCTATATAACATCACGCCACGATTCACGAAAGCGGAGTAGTAACCAAAGACGTTACTTGACGCTAGATAAATATAAAAAATCTCCTAAAGAATTTGGCTGAGTTTTTAGGTAAAATTAAACCTATCAGCCGCAGCCTGGCTAATAAGTGGCATACAACCTTACCCACCATGTAAAATTAATTCCATACATACATAAACTCACGCCTCTTTCTCATGGAGGTAGGCAGAAACTACAGAACGCCTCCTGCTTGCTTACTCCTTTTGCCTCGTGCACGTTCATTTATATTTTTTTACATAAAATTAATTATAATGAGTATTTTGTTCTTAAAGCTTTTGTCTATACAAAAGTATCTATCTACATATTTATATTCATAATTATTATTCTTTTTGGAGCGAATTCTTTTCCTCAATCAAAATCGAACTATATTTTTTTTCATTAAGTGCCTTCTGCTAAGTAATTAAAGTACCTCTTTTTGGTAAAAAACAAAATGGTTTCCTTCCTTCTAATATTCGTGGAATTTGCTAAACTGAGTTAAGTATATTTTGTTTTCGGAAAATGTACCTAATTTCTTTTGAAACTTTTCGTAGAATTGCTGAAGAAGGAGGCACTTATCGAGAAGACTACAAGACAACTATGTGAGTTTATTGGATGTCTTGTAGTCTCATAATAATGCCTATTGGGTAGTTGACACCACTAACCAATAATTTCAAGCCACAACTTCTCTAAAAAAGCACTTTTTTACCCATGAAAACCGATAAATTTTCAATTTACCGTAAAATTAATTTTTACTTACTTTTAAATCAATAAATAGTTTGTCAATTGATTAGGCCAATAAGTGACGTCAGAGCGTGCTATTGCCATACAAAATCTGTGGGAGAATCGCGTTTTGACAGTTCATAAAAAGTATGTCAATTGATGGTGGTGTCAACTACCCAATTAACTGAGCCAACCAAACCCATTTCCGCATTGACAGGTAACCTACTTATTTATGTAATATTTTTTAAAGAGTCATCGCTGCCCTGGAACGCAATGGGTATGAAGATAGGAACACGGATGGGTTTTAGTCAGTAAGAGTCTGACAAAAACCATCTCTCCGGTCCGCCCTGAGCGGAAGAAGTCATTTGGTGATTTCCCATACTTATAAAAAAAGGTAAATAAGAACTATGTATTAAAAACATTTACTAGATTTTTTTTAAGTACAACCTTTCTTCAAGGGTCACATAAGTTCCTGCAGTTTCTTTTGATGAAACTAAGAAAAAAATTAAGCAGGTTTGAAGAAGAAAAAAAATCGGGCCCACGGGTTCGCTCCGGTACGGCGCGGCGCCTACGCACCATGCTGAGTTCATTCATGCTTCTGCAGTAGGTAGTCATTAAGGATGTGCTTTGCAATGTTTGCAATTATGTACTACATAACTAGCACCTAATAGCGTACGTAAGTATGTATTTAAATAATTTATCATAAAGATAATAATTACTTAGTCATTTTTTTCCGCGAACTGTGACGTGTCCCTTTAAAGGTATGTACCTACTCACACAGTCGGTAAAGTATCAATACACGGTACTTAAACGGTCATCTATCAAAATTCAAGTATCAAGATTAATATCGTGCGTGAGGTTTTAATCTATACTTCTATACTTAATATTATAAAGAGGTAACATTTGTTTGTAAGTTTGTAAGTTTGTATGTAGGGGGTAATCTCTGGAAGTAATGAACCAATTTTAAAAATTGTTTCACTGTTAGAAAGCTACATTATTCGTGAGTGCTATAGGCTATATAACATCACGCTACGACCAATTGGAGCGGAGCATCAATGAAAAATGTGGCAAAAACGGGGAAAAAATATTCTTTTTTAGGGCTTTTATTGCGTGCGCTGCGTAAACGGTTAAAGTTACGCAAAAATAATGTATCAGAGAATTGTTCCTCTTAAAATATTCTAAAAAAAAGTCCGCGGTAGTACAGTCTGTTGTCAACATTATCTGACCCACCCTAAACACAACCGAAATTGGACCCTCTGCCTATGAAAATAAGGTTTAATTTCAATTTATCGATGAATACAGACACGCATAAACCCTCCCAACGTTGTCGGAGCCACTGGCATTATATCATTTTGTTAAGCTATTTTAATCATTATCTCGTTGACATTAAAGTTAAAAACCTTTTAAGTCACCTTACATAATTAGAAGCCAATCTTTAATTTCGTAGAGTCTTAACAAGTTCTTGTGGCTTGGCGGTTTGATGTTGGATTGGCGAGGAAGAACATGTGGGTTCGAAAACACAGTCCACCTGTTATCAGTTTCTTTTTTAATTTGATTTCATTTCTACAATATTGTTTGCATTATTAAAGAACGACCAATATAATTTACGCCTAATAACTTATCTTGTAAACAGGTGGGTAAATTAAAAAAGTTTAAGTTCACATATTAAGTATTTTTTTCAATAAATGCATTGAGGAATCTGTGTTTCCGGATCAATTGAAAATTGCTAAGGTAATACCTGTCTATAAGAAGGGTAGTAGGACTGAGGCAAAAAATTATCGGCCTATCTCCTTATTGCCAGTGCTGTCAAAAATATTTGAGAAAATTATTAAAAAGCAGCTTCTAGCTCACTTACGTGCAAATAGAGTTTTGAACACTAGACAATTTGGTTATCAGAAAGGTGTTGGTACTTCAGATGCCATATATACTTTAATGGACGATGTAATAAGAAAAATTAATAATAAAATGAGAGTCGCTGGGATTTTCCTAGACCTAAGCTCTGCGTTTGATACCATAGACCATGAGTTGCTTCTCACAAAAATGAGTCATTACGGTGTAAGAGATAAGGCCTTGAAACTGTTCTGTTCATATTTACAGAATAGAAAAATGTTTGTTGAAGTCGACCGAATTCATAATGGCTACAAAAAGTTTCATAGGTCAGAAATGGTAAAGTTGACCACGGGTGTCCCACAGGGATCTATACTTGGACCTATTTTATTTCTTATATTTATAAATGACTTGATTAATTATATAAACTCAATTTTACCTGACATTGAAATAGTAATTTTTGCGGATGACACAAATGCCATAGTAGCAGAAAATGATGTAGCTAAATTGACTAATTTAATAAACAGTGCATTACAAGCCTTCCATGTCTGGTTTAGTATTAATAAATTATTGATAAACACTTCAAAGACTAAGATTATGTTATTTAGAACGACAGCCCGTAACAAGGATAATTTAGATATAGTTTTGAATAATGAGAGAATTGAGCTCGTAAATGAAGTAAAATTCTTAGGTATTCATATAGATGAACGGCTAAATTGGAAACCGGAATTGAAAGCGATTGAGGCGTCGGTATCATCCGCGTGTTACGCTCTGAGAACTCTAAGAAGTCAAATTAGTATAGAACACCTAAAAATGGTATATTTTGCGTTGGTTGAATCCAAAATTAGATATAGTGTATTTCTTTGGGGAAATAGCTATGACTATAATAGTAAAAGAGCCTTCGTGTTACAAAAACGTGCAATCCGGACCATGGTACGGATATCTCAAAGAGAGAGTTGTCGTCAGCATTTTACAAATCTGGGTATTCTTACAGTACCGAGCATTTATGTCTTGGTACTTTTAAGCAACATGGCCAAGTACATTCATGAATACGAGACTACAGAAGAACGGCGAATTAGGGAAGGGACACGTAGAATGGACATTAAATATAATAATATCCATCCAAACTACAATATTGTGAAACACAGTCCACGATACCAATCGGTCAGGTTATTTAATAAGTTGCCTTTGGACATAAAAGCCACTATCTACGCGAGTTCTTTTAAAACCGAACTTAAGGGTTTCCTGTTGAATAGGTGTCTATATTCTGTTGATGAACTATAAATGTCTTTAGAATTTTATTTGATTTGAATTTTGAATTGTTTATGATTGATTTGAATATTGTATTAATAATTAGTTTTGGTTATCGTTTTGATTATTGACATTAGTACTTATATATTATTGACATTGATTAACCTGTAGATTTGATTATTGTACTGATTATTTGATCATTGACATTTGCATATTATTAACATTGATTGACCTGTAGATTTGTTTTTAATTTGATTATTGTGCTGATTATTTGATTATTGACATTTGCATATTATTGACAATGATTGACCTGTAGATTTGATTTTAATTTGATTATTGTACTGATTATTTGATTATTGACATTTGCATATTATTGACATTGATTGACCTGTAGATTTGATTTTAATTTGATTATTGTACTGATTATTTGATTATTGACATTTGCATATTATTGACATAGGTACTTATATATAATTGATTTGATTATTGACATTTATTGTCCTGATAATTCATTTGATTATTAATTTAATTATTATTGATTTAGATATTTGATTTGATCATGGTCGACTAGTATTGATTACTGGTTATGTTATGTTTTTTTGCGATGTACACTTTTTTTTTCTTATTGCATGTTAAATGTTTATTTTGATTTAATTTTATTTATTTTGTAAATTCAGATACAAGTTTCTTGTTATTGAATAAATGACTATGACTATGACTATGACTATATTTGCTTCGTGAGGTAGATAATAAATTGTGACAAAAGTTACACTACGCCTATTAGCAGTGACTGCGCACACACATTTGTAAATCGTTTCGCATAACTCGTTAAGTATTTTTATGCAATTTGGTGTAAAAAAGCATCATGTCGCAGCTTAATGACTATGCCAAACATAAAATCATATTTTTACATGAGCAGAATGTTGGAATTAGAGAGATTGGTCGTCGTCTTAATATAGCAGTAAGTGTTTTTTTTTAATACCTATTTTATTTAATTGATTGTGATTAATGAACGCGTAGTTGGCTATTTTACTATTACATTCACTCCTTACAAGTTACATAAACGGTTCCAAAAATGTTTTTTTTTTGTTGTAGAGAAATACGACTGTAGCTAAGACGTTATGGAGACAAAGTAAATATTCAGCGGATTCATCCAGGGGCAAAAAACATCAAGTATAGTCCCGAATGCGATTGCCCATTAGTGTAACCGCAATAAAACACGATATTTCAGTGGAAACAGTGAGAAGGCATTTACACGCTGCTGGAATAAGGAATTATAAACCGGCACAGAAAATAGCATTGACTCCTGCTCATCGCGAAGAAGAAGGGTCCGTTTTGCCCGGGAATATTTAAATTTTAATTGAGAAGAAAATGTTGTTATCTTCACTGATGAAAAAAAAAACACTTAAATCGAACAAAGATGAACGTAACAAGGAACGGTGCGCCATCACTCCGCTACTAATTAATCTAGGATATTTTTAAACACAACATGTAAGTAAATGCTCAATGGATAGATTGTTAAACCATTAAAATGTTGCCAATTACGTGGTGATGTTATTGTTATAAATAGTTTTTTTTTCTATTTAAATGACATGTTTATTCACTACGTATAATAGGCAGCTATAAATCTGTAAAGCATTTCACAGATGAATTAATTTTCTCGATAACAAACTTTCAAGCGTAAACATGCCTTTTTTAATGTTTATAAATGGTTAGATTGGATTATGGCATCCTCATATATTATATTGTATATTAGTTTGGAAATATGTGAGCATTTACTTACTTTATCTTACCTAAGTGTTTTAATGAAATAATAAACATTTTAAAATTGCAATTGTTTAGTTTTATTTCTATGCGTTGTCCATTAAAGAACTGTAAAAAAAGTATATAAAATAATTAAAAAAGAAACACCTAAGCAGAAGCTATAATATATTTAGTTTAAACTTGATTTCGAACGTAAACAACGATTAGTGACCACAAGACTAAAGAATTTAAACCATATAGTATACTTTAATAAAGTTTATTCTTGCACAGCACAAGCAGCCAACCTTATCCTGGTGCAAATAGATTATTTTGTATTTTATCCCTTCATTATTATTTAATCACTCCATTAAGACATGATAATAAAAAAACTACCTATAAAATAGACAAAAATAAATTGTAAAGAGAAGTTGTTTTTGCAATCTAGTAAGGCAAGGTAAAATATGTTTGCGCGTTGTCACTGCATACCCTTAGTTAGTAGCATTTGAATACCAGTTTTACAATGAATACAAATATTTATTTTTCAACTACCCACTTATTACAAGTTATGCCAAAATATTACCATTTTAGAAACTTTATATTTGAAGATTATCCGTCTAGTTCTTTACAATAATACAAGAAATACTTTTGGAATAAATTCTAAATTGAAAGCAAAACAATATCTTCGTCGCAAGATTTGATCTCGCAACTTGTCACTCTCAGTCTTATACACAGACCACGAGACCAGAATTACTTGACCGAACTCATTAAAATAAGCTATTACACTTATTATATTATAACAAGTTATTATAAGATTTAACCCAATGCTAACGTGATAAAGATCAAATTTGCGTGTGTGTATTATTATTGTATTTGTTAATTCTCAGTTCTCGACCACTTGACTGATAACCTCACATAAATTGAAATTAAACCTTATTTTCATAGTCAGAAGGCCCAATTTCGATTGTGTTTAGGGTGGGTCAGATAATGTTGACAACCGACTGTACATGCCTAACTTTAAAGGTTGACTCAGTATAGCCATTTTTATGGGCAGACAATTTGTTTTAAAATAATGCATTATTTGCGAAGGTGTTTTTATAAACATAGTATTAATCCTTATCAACATAAATACGTTATTCATCACAAGTGTTTAATTTTGAACAAAATTGCCCTTTACATCATTTAATTTCAATAAATATCTTAGGAGATATCACAGTTTTAGATTAACTTCGCAGCAAAATAATGACTCTGCGTGACATTCCGTAGCCTTTACCTCAGTTGCCTCAGAATAACAGATTATAGGCTACATAACATCGCGCTTTGAGCCACGGGAACGGAAAAGTAACCAAAATCCTAACGTAACGCGGGTGATACCGCGGGGCACAAGGGGGTAATCTCTGGATCTACTGAATCGATTTAAAAAAATATTTTACCCATAGAAAGTTATATGTAAGTGTTATAGGGTATTTTACATCTCGCTATGACACACGGGAGCGGTAACCCGAGACGTATCCTAGAGGGTGAAATAAGCCACGCGAACGAAGTCGCGGGCAACAGCTAGTTACTTATAATAATAAATAAACTGCACCTTTGGTCTCGTGGTGGCAAGCACGACTGTTGAGCGTGGGATTCTGCATTTGATTCCCAGGTCGGGCAAAAACTGTTATAGGGGTTTTTCATTTGGAATTTCTTAGTAACAGCCCAGAGTTTGGAAGTTGGTGTTGTGACACCCCTTGCCCGAAAAATACATAAAGCCGTTGGTCCTGCGCCTGATCTGTCCCCAATTCTGTCGAATTGCCGTCCCATCGGACTAGGAAGAGTTAGAGAAGACGGAGTACACCTGTGTTTGCGCACACTCTTGTGCACTATAACATCTGCATACTTGGCTAGCCTGCATTAAGATTAGCCGCCGCGGCCGAAATCGGTCTGGAGAATACATACATACCTTATACCATCATATACCATCACGCCTGTATTCCCCGAAGGGTTAGGCAGAGGTGTACCAATGTACACCCACAGTTCGCCGGTATATTTAGGTCCCATGTAATAGGGGGCGAGCCTATTGCCATTAACCGGGCACACGTACACGTACAATAATAAATGTTTTTATGTTTGCTTTTGTTTGTTAAACAGCGTACAGTTATGTACTTAACTAAATACGGTAGCTTATTTTATGTTGATTGCTTTTGGAACGAAATTGTGATATTCATGTTGTGAGAAGTAAAATAAATACCCTTTGGCGAGACCACAATGTTTGCGCTGAAATAATTCTCGACATTCGTCCGGCAGGCTTATTACGTATCTTGCAGAAGCCAAGCGATAGCAAAAATTGCGCAATTATTGCTCTTAAATTGCAAATTCATATTATGTATCAGCAATAACCACACCATAGCAAACTAGCGATAGTGCTGCCTCTATGGAACAATCGATGAAATAAATTGTGCATTGTCTTGTATTGACTAACGATTATTTCGTATTTATATTACGTATTTTGATTGTTGATATTAGTAAATTAGTTCCAGTGGTGGCTACTAAATTGTTTTTGGGGCTAGTATCGTAACGATAACTGCATTGAAACAACAGCGGACGATAAGCAAACGATTTTTACATAATACGTCTTTTTTTGACGTTTAGCGATTGATCGCGCGATGACTGCGCAATAGCTGCACAATTTTTGCTGATTGCTATTTCATACGTAATAAGCCTGCGGGTTTTCTACTGTTTTGGAAAGCGTCCGGAGAGCGTCCGACTGTGGTTTCATTTGTAGTTTGGGCTTTAAAGTAAATAGAATAGTTAAAAAAACGGTAATTTAAAAACTAAAAAACCCGACTGCTATTCTTTAAAAATCCCTAAAACAAGATAAATTGTAGCAGTCGGGACCCATTCTAGAAATGGAGGATTAGTGAATTGAGAGCACATACCTATAAGGTGTTACCAAAATATCAGCCCAGGATTTAATGGGAGGTAGTATTGTGTTTAAAGATTACAATAGTGAAGAAATTTCGTACCCCAGAATAGTTAATTCAATTTGAGAAATTAAAGTAATTTAAAAACATTGACTCTACTCTGCATAACGCGGTTCACAAATTACGCCCGATGTGTCGCTTAGTGAATGAAAACAACTGCTATCTCTTTCTATCTTTTCTGTGAATGAAAACTGAAATCAGCTGACTAGTTCGTCATTATCTAACCTACGCAATAATACGCAGGCAAAAAAGTGTTTTAAAAGTGCAATTACTTACCAGCTACCGCATCCTTCCATCCAAGAAACGGACGTAAATAAGATGATAGACTTCCCATCACAATTAAAACACCACTTCCTACTTATCTACAGAACTGTTTCACAAGTCCGCCTTCGCGTTGCACACGAATTTAATGTAGGCACTAGGGCTTTCAGTCTCGATGCATTACTGATTCCCGGGAAAAAAAAAACGAGACTCGATGCGGTCTCGAAATTCCCGGGAAAAACGAGACTTTCGAGACTATTTCAAAATTAGGTTTTTTACTTGTAGGCTGTGCTATTAGGCAGTCAAAACCGGCTATGCCAATCAAATATACTATTAAAAAAACGCAAATTAAAAAATATATATATATTTGTTGAAACTTTTGCATTTTTGTTGTGGGCACGTAAAAAACAAAGGGCGTTTAATGTGGTTTCAGACAGAGAGACCTAATTTTATTAGAAAAGTAGCCTGCGTTAAAAAAAGCTCTCTCTGCTTCTACGCTGGGGGGGAAGGTATAGATATTGAATAATTGTAGCAATAATTTAGGTACTTCCCCATTTTCAAAAAGAGCTTTTTTCTATAAGCAGGTTTGTTTGCAAGTCATGGATAGACATGGAAAATATATTCTGCCCTTGGTCTTCTTAAGGGTTTCACAAATTATTAAGCTTACATTTTAGCTGTTCCTCTGTAGTTAAACTTGTGAGCTCCGCAATCGTCGCATCATTTGAATATCTGGTATTTGCGGTATAACTGTCAGATTTGTCAGTGGTGGATTTATTTAACCTTTCGTACAATTCTTTTAAAAATACTGTCATTTCGTCAGTTACAGTTACAGTTTTGCCATTGCCATTGCCATATCCATGTAACCATAATAAAAACCGGCCAAGTGCGAATTGGACTCGCGCACGAAGGGTTCCGTTAAAAAAATCTACAATGTCGTTAAAAAAAAACAACTACTCACTAGATCTCGTTCAAACCAATTTTCGGTGGAAGTTTACACGGTAATGTACATCATATTTTTTTTTAGATTTATCATTGACACACATTTTACCACTTTGGAAGTGTCTCAAAATTTATTGTTTTTTTTAAATATTTTTGTGTGAAAATCATAATGCGGTTCATAGAATACCTACATTTTTTACCAAGTTTCAACAGTACTTATACAGGAAAAATTTTTAACCAGTGCGTAAATTTTGCCATAATAAACTTCAACACGTTTTATTAAACACGTATATTTTATTTTGATATGTCTTAGTACTAAAAAAAAAAAAGTTATCGCTTACGAAACATGTTTACTTAAAAACCATATTTCATTGTCACTCGGCGCTAGCGCATTCCCCACCCCCTCACCCCAGCCATGCGCCCGGGCGGCGGCGGCGGCCGCGAGTTTTCATTGATAGTATGGCGAATAGATTAAGTCCTGGATGTTTTGCTTATTTCAAACTCGGATAAGGATGAAATTTTTTTTTTTTTTTTTTTAACTAAACACGGAAATGTGTTCTATTACTGACACTGAACTACCAAAAAAAATTTACGCACTGGTTAAAAACTTATCCTGTATATCTTAGTTTCGGAAAAAGTGACTGTGACATACGGACGGACAGACAGACAGACATGACTAATCCATAAGGGTTCTGTTTTTTGCCATTTGGCTACTGAACCCTAAAAGTTACTGTTGGTTTAGTAGATTATTTCATACTGTCATATAAGCGACTCAAGTCTCAAAAGTCTCGTTATTCCCGCGACCAAAAACGTCAGTCTCGATTCTCGAAAATACCAAAACATCGTCGAGACTCTCGAAATTTCCGAGACCGAGACTCCCGGGATGAAAGCCCTAGTAGGCACGCTTACGTACCTACATGTCTCTTCTTCACTTTACTTAATGTGTTCGTTTTACTTTTTACTTGCCTAAATGATTATTACCTAATTTTATTTTTTTAGTGTTTTAAAAAAGAAATTAATATACCCAGTATCACTCTTACAGTAAATACGAATCTACCGACACCTCTCAAGCTAAAATCCATCGAGCCGTTCAGCCTGCAGAGCGAGCCAAACATTTGAATTTGGCGCCAAAAATCCGCCATTTTGTTTTTTTTTTTATATACCCAGTGTCACTCTCACAGTAAATACGAATCTAACGACACCTCTCAAGCTAAAATCCATCGAGCCGTTCAGCCTGCAGAGCGTGCCAAACAATTATACATACAAACTTACATACATACATACATACAAACATACCCTCGAAAAACATAACCCTCCTTCTGTCGCAGTCGGGTAACAAGCCTGGCCAACTGTTCATTTTTTTTTTGCTCTGGCACCTCCTGGCCCCCCTCATAGTAGTAACATACAGACCATCACGCCTGTGTTCCCCGGAGGGTTAGGCAGAGGTGGACTAATGTACACCCACAGTTCGCCCGTATGTTTAGTTACCATGTAATAGGGGTCGAGCCTATTGCCATTAACCGGGCACAAATCCTAACTCCGAGCTGCTATTAAGAATTTCATAGAAAAACCCAATAACACATTTTGATAGACTAGACTAGAAGATAATAGATATACTTACTAGGTAATAGTTACAGCCTGGCCAACTGATTTTGATTTTTTTCAGACTAGCAGCGCTGGGCCCCTCTTATAGCAGTAACTACTAAAATTATACACAAGAAATCATCATCTGCTTAGCCTTCTCCCAACTGCGTTGGGGTCGGCTTCCAGTCTAACCGGATGCAACTGAATACCAGTGTTTTACATGGAGCGACTGCCTATCTGACCTCCACAACCCAGTAATTGGGCAACACGATACGTCTTGGTTAGACTGGTTGTCAGATTTCTTGACTTTTCTTGTGTAAAATTATACACAAGAAATGATAATGATATTTTATTGATTTGTAATTTATATATCGTTAAAAACAATGGCTAAATTTAGGTGCCTTGACCAAAACGCGCCCGCATTGCCCGCGGCTTGGTTTGGCCAGACTTGCTTTATAACCATCATATTATTAAAAAACTTTTTTATTTACGGGTATCTTTTACAGCACAATTTTAACATGTAAATAAATAAATATCTTGGGACAACTCACACACGGCTATCTGATCCCAAGCAAGCTAAGCAGAGCTTATTGTGTTATGGTAACCAGACAACTGATATTATACATACTTATATAATTTATAAATATATACATATTATAGATAAATCACACCCAGACACAGAACAAACAATCATGCTCATCACACAGTTTGTCCTGGGTGGGAATCGAACCCACGACCTCCGGCTTAGCAGTCAGGGCCGCTAACCACTAGACCAACAGGCCCGTCGAATTATTCGAGTTTATTATTCTAGTGGGCAGATTTGAGATTTTTGGCAACCCTAGTTGAAATCAAAGGGCTCGCCAACAATATTATGTTTACAGAGTATTTTAGATCAAAGCTTCGTACCATTTCAGAACAATTTGTTATCGCGAAAATGAAAACAATAATTTACATTATTAGGTAAATAATGTAAATTACTGTTTTCATTTCCGCGTCGTCCTGTTTAAACTTTCCTTAAAATTCCCTAAAGGGTTAGACAGAGGTGTACCAATGAACAACCACAGTTACACATTGGTATCTTAAGGTCCAATGCACACCTACAGTTCGTCAGTATGTTATTTTTAGGTCCCATGTAATAAGGGGCGAGCCTTTTGCCATTTGCCACAAATCCTAACTCCGAGTTGCTACTGAAAATTTCATAGAAAAACTTAATAATACTTTGCACGACCTGGGAATCGAACCCAAGACCTCTAGCGTATCAGCCGCGCTTAGAAAGCAGCATAAGATTCTTTTAAATTACAAAGATCACTAAGGCGGTTTCCACACTGTGCCGCATCACGGAGCGTGGCGCGGGAGTGCTTGTTCTTACGTTGTTTGCAAGTATCTGCGTTTGTATAGAAAACCCGCGTAGTGCAACAACCTGAAAACGCGCTCACGCGCAGTGTTGCAGGTCACCAAAACTCCGTCGCCGCGTGCCACGCTCCGTGATGCGACGCAATTTGCCAATCGCCTAAGGTAGGTAACACGTGAGTAATCGGCTGTGTCAGACACATTGTTCTGACGTCATGTGTATTTAATTTGCATAGTTTACCTACTACCTTACATTAAGATACGGTTGTTGACTACGTCATCGCATCAAGAGGAAGGATAGACGGCGCGGCGTGCTTACAGTATGACGACACTATCGGCCTGCATTACTCGCTTAGATACAATAAAAACTTGTGATGTAATATGTGGTTTGTATCTGTTGTAAAGTTTGCGATAAAAGACTAATCTTTTCGATTGCTGCGGCTGCGAATGATATAGGTACTTATCGTTTATTCATCATTGAGATTTGACACCAATTTGGAAAAAGTCGTTGGATTTCAAAACCAATATCGGCTGTGCGTAGGTAATTCAATCAAATCCAATTAGATTGAATTACGCAGTAATCTGGTCATATCTCAGGCAATAAGAAAAAGAAGTTGAACACATAGAAAGAGGGCACTAATATTTAGTACTGTGATTAGTCAGATTTCCAATAAAACATAATTTCAGACCACGTAACTAGCTACTGCTACTAAACCAAAACACAATCTTTTGAGTGACCGGTCATTGTAGCTATTAGTACCCATAAAATGTCATAGAGGTAAGTTACCATATGACTAAAATATGACTAGACTACGTTTATACGAAACGCGCAATAGCGTGCTCTCGAGAATACATCCTCTCAAGTTCTCCAAATATGGCTCATTGCAATCGAATCGCATATTTTCAACCAGTTTCAGCCCACGACTTTGCCTACGTAGACTTCAGAATTAAGTCAAATGTTCCCAGAGATAAAAATATGCTATGTGGATCTCAGTAAATTCTGTTCGGCCGTTCCAGAAAAAAAGACAAAGAAAAAGTAACAAACATTCATTCATCTTCACAAACTTTCGCGTTTATAATAGTAGTAAGTAGTAAAAAGTAGGTTAAGTAAGTATTCAATTAATTATGCTTTACCAATCCATAAAAAAAAACAAATTCATTTGCATAATCTTAAAAAGATATTTTCATTTCTTGGAACGCAAACATAAACTAAATATCATATCAGTATCTCATGACGTAATTGAGTACACAATGAATATTCGTTTTTATGACCAAATTGGACATCTCATCGAAACGGGTCCATTAACTTGATATGTTTCTGAGAATTGTCAATATATTGGCGTAATACTTGGTACCTATTACTGGTGTAGTATGTACCTCCTTTATATCTTATCATAATAACGTTATTCTCAGAATGATCCATTCAAGTTCTCTTTATTGACTTCGTGATAATTAATTCCGAGGAACTCCAAATCCCTATTGTTTTTATCATTGTTGATTGTGTTTTTAATTAAGTTAAAATAATGTAGATTTGATTGCGGTCGCGGTGGGCACGTGTTCTCCTATACAAAGGATGAACTTGATTCTTGTAAGTGATTAATTAAATCTCTGTTTTGTTTAGATAAAGTTTTTTTTTTCTGTGATAAGAATTATGGATGTGTGTGGATGGATGAAGAGGAAGACCAAGACCAAGAAAAGGGAATAAGTGATAGTATGACGATTTGACAGGACGGAATGGAAAAAGAAAACGCGTTCCGCCACCTTAATATAGGACAAGGGCAGGAAGATAATGGAAGTACCGAGTGTACCCAGCCCCCCCCCCCCTCCCCCGCTTCCCGTGGACCGGCAACCCTTTAGCAGGAAAAGTGTGTAACTATACCCTAAGTAATAAATACAGAACAAGCAAGATATTCCCCACCTAGGTGTGATCACCCCCCCCCCCCCCCCCAGTACAAATTCTATTATTTATTTTGGCTTCTTTGATCTCAAATTTAATTATGTAAAGGACTTTTCTCGGTAGTTTGAAAACTCATTTAGAAGAAGAATGCTTAGAAAAAGCTTTTCTCAGATTCAATCGTCTGAAATGGTTTCCCAAGAACTTTTAAGGCGCTGTTCCTCTGCGGCACACTGGTGTGAAGCTCACGTTGAGTTTGCAACAATTTTTATTTTTTTGATATCGTTAGGCTGTTGTCAAAGGTGACATAGACAAAGTCTACGATGCAATGAGCTATTTTTTTATTTATTTAAATCAGACATCAAAGCCCATATTTATTACAACATAATACAATTAAACGACTGTGTTGACTGCCTCGTTAGCCTAGTGGTCCTAAGCGCGACCGCTAGGCTAGAGGTCTTGGGTTCGACTCCCAGGTCGAGCAAATGTGTTATTGGATTGTACATTGGTACACCTCTGCCTAACCTTTCGGGGAATACAGGCGTGATGGTGTGTGTGTGTGTGTGTGCAATTATATAAAATACTAAGCATACGTTAACAATATTTAAAAACTACTTCCCACGTAGAGCTGTGTTGTTGTATCCGGCCTCGGAATCGTCTGAATTCTACATCTCTCGGCCTGAATTCTTCCTTTGTACGAGCAAAGGTCGACCAATAAATAAATAAATAATAAATAAATAAATATCTTGGGACAACTCACACAAGGCTATCTGATCCCAAGCTAAGCAGAGCTTGTGTTATGGTAACCAGACAACTGATATACATACCAATACCAACCAACCAATACCATACCAATGTTCGGTTGGCACTTACCACAAACGAATTGAAATTCACGCTGTGGCGACGCTCTATTGTGTGCGATGGAAGTATATGTACCTACATACTGGGTGATTTCATAGTCACTGTCCGAACTTTTCAGTGTGTTAAAATACCCGTGAAATTAAGCAACTTTCCCAACGGAACCGGACCTCCCATACAAAATCGATCAGCTGACTCTAGATTATGCATGGGGGGTCCAAATATATTTTTTAGTTATTTTTATAAAATACCTATTTTCCTTTATTATTTTGTATGTAAGTATAGGAAATCATCAAATGACTTCTTCCGCTTACATAGTGTTAGTTATTTAATACATTCAGTAATTTGGGCCCCATTTTCATCAAATAATAAAAATAAATGTATCTCTTGTTTCTGAACGACACCCGTTCGTTAAAAAAAAAATAAAAAGCGCGGGTCTGGAACGGGCGGTTGTCAAAAAAAACTGTCAGATATAGAAGTTGTGTACCAATTTGTATTTTTGAAGAAATCTGTATTTGATATGTCTACGAATAAACCTTATATCTACTAGTCTTCGTGAGTATAATTTACGACAGGAATCCTGGAAATACATCAGAGGTAATATTTCAGAAGTGGGATAACCCTTGGAGAAAATCTGCTGGTATGTAACCTCTTATTATAATGTAAATCTTACCTTACAAAGATATTACTTACATTATTTAGAATCTTTGTTTCTCGAGAATTAACAATGAAGTAATTCATACATCACTTGCATAAAATGGCGATATTCACACTTCAGCAAGTAGGTACCTGCACTGTTATAATCAAACGTAATTACCTCTAGAACTAAACTTAATTTGTGTCTGATGTATTTGGGTTCAGGTCGTTTCATTTCACTTAAACGATTAGCACACTTATTATTTTATAAACATGTTTATGCCGGGTGTGGTAATTAGGTTAGTTTTATAGTGCATCTGAGGGTGTACTGTACATGCATACTATATTGTTTAGGTAGGTATCAAATTATGGTCACAACGCGCAATACATATCACCTAGCCACAGCCATGGGCAGTTAGGGTACTGGTCTTGTATCTGTTTATTTTGCTTTCTGTGTTTATGATAATAATAACTACATTGTACGTCTACTGTTAACAATTGAATAAATGCTTGGTTTTTGGCTTTTATTTGTAAAATTAATGCATGCGTGTATGACTGCAGCTAACATTTGTTAAATTATAAATGAATACAACTTACATAAACTAATAAAAAAAAATAAAAAAATAATTTAGGAATAATAGGATGATAATGTTCAGTAATCAATCAATCATTTACTGCGTTGCGTTCCATAATGTACATTAATGGTTTTATAAATAAAGGTACAGAATCATTATGGACCCTGTCGGGCACAGTAACTTAAACTTAGGAGAGAGGAAGAAGGCTAAATAGCAAGAACTTAATATCTAAAATCTTATGTATTTAGTTTTACGTTCACGTTACGTTTTTAGTTCATAATAATTTTTCAAGTTCTAGCATTTTATTTCTAGTAAATGTTTTAGCTTATTTAAAAATATATTAGTTCTGTTTTCTTCTTTTAAGTTTTTCGGTAGTTTATTATATATCTTTACCGACATGGCTAGGGGACTTGCTCAATGTATTGTCAGTCGGAATGTAGGTAGGTTGAGTCTATTATTGTGTAACATGTACCTTACTATTCTTTGCATAGTAATAAATGTTTGTTTTTTTTCTTCTCTTCCTTGTACTTCACCTACCCCTTTCACTTCCTCCCTTTGCCTTCATACACAAAACACATATTCACTCACTCATTTTTTGTTTTATATACTTACGCCTGTTATTTTGTTTTGCTACTTCATGGGCGCATACATAGTCTTCATTTACACCCGATTTCCGTTGTATATCCTAAACATGTCTTCCACGGAAGCGTCAGGCTATACGCCACCACCACGGCGTCTCCCACGCGATCGTGGGCGAACTAGAGAGTGTCGCAGCAAACCTCGGTATGAGCAGCCCATACGGGGTCACCGGTCCACGACAAGTTTGCGTGATAAACGCCGCCGTCATAAACGACAAACTGACCGTAGCAGATCTCGAAGGCGATGCTCGTCCAGTAGCACGAATAGTAGCAGACATGCACGTAGACCACGTTCCTCTCACCGACGCCCTCGCCACTCTGCTACCTATACGTCTGAAAGCTCCGATGATATATACCATGTTAAAAATCGACACAAAAAAAATGGGGAACGACGGCATCGTTCCCAATCGACCACGTCATCATCTGAAAATTCACTTTCATCGACTGCATCCGAAAGATCATCGCGCCCAAAACAACGGCTAAGCAAGAACTCAAAACGTAAGAGAAGATCTTATTCAACACCTCGCCGCGACATCGCCGTTATAAGAGAACTATCGCGTGTGTTTCGTAAGACCGATCACCACTTTGAAGGGGCGCAAAATGTGATTCCCGAATTCAACCCAGATGCTAATGAACAATCGGCTATAAATTGGATTCGCAAGGTTAATGAAACCGCAAAAATTTATAAATGGAGTGAAAAGCAGATTACTTTCTATGCCATTCCAAAATTAGCAGGTCATGCAAAAAAATGGTACCAGGGTCTTAGTACGCTAAACTTGACCTGGCGTGAATGGCAGAAGAAAATAATTAGAACCTTCCCTGATGATCGAAACTATGCTGACCGCTTAAATGAAATGTTAGACAGAAGGAGCAGAAGAGAGGAATCTCTAGAGGATTATTACCATGATAAAGTAAGATTAGTAAAAATGTGTGGCATTAGAGGGCGTAACGCGGTTGACTGTATTGTCAATGGGATTTTTGACAATAACATTCGTTTAAACGCTCAGGGTTCAAGTTTTAGTAGGCCATCGCAGCTACTTAGATATCTACGCCGAATTTCAAGAAAAAGCAACCTAATCCCACGTAAATTCAACTTAAGCCGAAACGAGAATGTAATGACAAACCGTGATATAACACCCAACGCTCAAAAATCAATAAATAAGCTTCAAGAACGTAATAAAAATGTTCAATGCTACAATTGCTTAGAGAACGGACATACGTCACGTACTTGTACAAAACCAACTAAAAGGTGCTCGAAATGTTCTCGTCTCGGACACGATACCCGAAAATGCGAAGTAATTCAAAGTTTCCGTGAGCAGCATGGCGGTAAAAGTAAAGCCAGTAATATGTCAAGTACTAAAACTGACCCGGTTCAAAATGTTTTGAAAATCTCATCGGAAAGTCAAACTAATGGCAAGTATTTTAAATCGGTTACTTTAAATGGAGTTAAACTATCCGCATATATTGATTTTGGTAGTGAATGCACCCTTATTCGCAAAATAGTGGCAGATGAGGCTCATCTCACTATAGTAAAATCAGGTCTCCCCTTAATTAAAGGATTTGCTTTCGGAAGTATAGTACCGATAGGAAAAACCAATATTAATGTCGTGGTTGACGCAGTTGAAGCTAATATTGATGCGTATATTGTGGACGATCATTTATTAGACACTGACGTTTTAATCGGGCAATCATTGACTGAATTGCCTACTGTAGTTGCTTATAAGACAAGCTCCAGCTTAACGTTATATTGCGATGACTCCGAGCTTGAAAAGATCAACTTAAATGTCACCCACGACACTTTATTGCAAGAAGGGTTAAGTAATCTAGAAGTACACACAATTAACGAGCATACTGGGCGACTTTTTGTACCCGGAAATATATGTATGAGACCTGGAAGTGAATATTTAATTTTGCAAGGAGTATATCAGTTCGAAGCTGGCAAAGGTAAAATCCTTATAATAAATATGTCTAATGAACATATCAGTCTTAAGGAAAATAAGCTAATATCGCGTGTAGTACAATTACCTGAGAAAGATGTATTTTTACCGAACTTTGACTTCCTTGAAGTTAACAATATCAGTGTAAGAGAGACAACAAAATCACCAACATTTAATAAGTCTAAACCTCCAATAACGATGGAGATGTTAAATTTAGGGCCAGCTATCACTGAAAAGGACAAAAATAGATTACTTCAGCTATTAAATGACTATAGGGATTGTTTCGCGCTCGACTCCAGTGAACTGGGAGTGACTCACGTAACTGAGATGAGTATCAAATTGAACGATACTACTCCTGTTTATTATAAGCCGTACAGGCTACCATTCAGCGAACGTGCTAAGGTGAGAGAGATAATTGGAGACCTAATGGCTAATGGTATTATACAGGAATCTCAGTCACCCTATGCGAGTCCAATAGTTCTTGTGCGTAAGAAGAATAACGACTATCGCCTTTGTGTAGATTACAGAGCATTGAATAAAAAGACCATCAAGGACAGTTATCCAATGCCTGTTATCGACGATCAGCTAGATCGGCTCAGTGGCAAATCGTTATTCACAAGTCTGCATCTCGCATCGGGCTATCATCAAATCCCTGTGGCTCAAAACTCAAAGCATATTACGGGGTTCGTAACCCCCGATGGCCACTACGAGTACACACGCATGCCTTTTGGCCTTGTCAATGCTCCCGCAGTCTTCCAAAGTATGATAAACAAAGCTCTCGGTGCAAAACGATTCGAATTGGCGATACCATACCTGGACGACTTATTGGCAACGGCCAGCACGCCTGAAGAAATGCTTGACAAACTTGAGGCAATTTTAGGACTCTTACGAAAAGCAAACCTTACATTAAACTTAAAAAAATGTTGGTTCTTCCAGTCAAAAATTGATTATTTAGGCTTCGAAATATCTGAAGACGGACTTAAACCTGGAAGTAAAAAAATATTGGCGGTGTCGGAATTTCCCCGCCCGAGTAATGTTCATCAGGTCCGACAGTTCGTTGGACTAGCCAGTTTCTTTAGGCGTTTCGTTCCCAACTTCGCGTCTATAGCCAGGCCTCTGACAAAATTAACCAAAACTGATGTTGTTTGGTTATGGAGCGAAGAACAAGAAGCGGCATTTCAAAATATTAAATCTAAACTGGTTACGAGACCGGTTTTAGCTTTGTACAATGCCGAGTATGTTACAGAAGTTCACTGTGACGCCAGTAAGGTGGGTATAGGCGGAATTTTACTACAACGACCCAATGATAACACGCCATTTCGGCCGGTGGCTTATTTCAGCCGCCAAACTACACGGGAAGAAGAATTTTGGCACTCATATGAATTAGAGACAATGGCTGTAGTACTGTCTTTGAAGAAATTTAGGGTATACCTTATAGGTATAGAATTTAAAGTCATCACTGATTGTAATGCTTTACGGTCAACGTTATCAAAACGAGATTTACTACCGAAAGTTGCTAGGTGGTGGCTTATACTTCAGGAGTATAACTTTTCGATTGAATACAGACCCGGCCAAAGTATGCAGCATGTAGATGCGCTTAGCCGCAATCCTGTATTTCCCCCGGAGCAAGAAGAATTAGAAGTTCTTAACATAACTACTAATGACTGGCTCCATACGGTTCAAATGACAGACCCTCATTTAAAAGCGGTTAAGCAGATTCTACAGAAAAACGATAATGACATAAAAGACATATTCCAAAATTATGCAATCCGAGATGACAAGATTTATAGAAAGGTGGGCAACAAAATGAGATGGGTAGTTCCTAATTCAGCACGATGGAAAATATGCCAAATGAATCATGATGAAGCGGGTCACTTTTCTGTTGAGAAAACACTTGAGAAAATTGCAACTGATTACTGGTTCCCAAAAATGAACCGCTTCGTCAAGAAATATGTGAAAGCATGCATTAATTGTGCCTATAATAAGGAAATTTCTGGCAAGAAAAGTGGTGAATTACATCCCATTCCAAAAATTAGCGCCATTTTCCACACCGTTCACATGGACCATCTTGGCCCATTTATCAAAAGCAAAAGAGGAAACTGTTACATTCTTGGAATTATAGATGCGTTCAGTAAGTTCATTTTTGTTAAAGGCGTACGAAATACTAAAACTAAAACAACTATTAAGGTATTAGAAGACATCTTCTCGGTATTTGGTCATCCTAAAATAATTATATCTGATCAAGGATCCTGTTTCACTTCCAGTGAATTCAAGGCCTTTACTGGCTCGATTGGTACCAAACATGTGTATAACGCAGTGGCGACACCACGTGCTAATGGGCAGATCGAGCGGTATAATAGGACCATCTTGAATTCTCTGGCGGCAATGAATCATGGTCTTGATGAAAAAGATTGGGACCTCAATCTAGGAAGGCTACAATGGAGCTTAAATAACACCGTTAATAAAGGCACTGGGAAGTGTCCTGCTGAGATAGTTTTCGGACAAAGAACGATAGGTCGTTCAGAAGGAATCATTAAAGGTGCTTTGGAAGATACAGAGCAAATGACAAGTACAGAAAGAGAAGAATTAAGAAAGATTGTTCAAGAAAATATAGAAGATAATCAACTAAAAATGAAAAATAATTACGATAAAAACAAAGCACCCACTAAAGTATTTCAGCAGGATGATCTTGTCATGATTCCTAATCATAAAACGGAAAAAGGTAAAAGTAATAAGTTAATCGCAAAGTTTCGGGGACCCTTTCAGATAACACGCGTCCTAGATAATGACAGGTACGAAGTATCTAGCATACGCGGACACGCCGATCGTGCATACCGCAATATTTTTCCGGCAGACCATTTAAAACCGTGGATAACGATGGGGGTACCCCCTGTTACTGACGAAATAAGCTCTACAACTGACGATTCTCTTTCAGAGTAATTTAATGCATCTATTATCTGAGTATTTAAATAAAATAAATAAATATCTTGGGACAACTCACACACGGCTATCTGATCCCAAGCTAAGCAGAGCTTGTGTTGTGGTAACCAGACAACTGTTATACATACTTATATAATTTATAAATATATACATATATATATATATACCATCACGCCTGTATTCCCCGAAGGGTTAGGCAGAGGTGTACCAAGGCACACCCACAGTTCGCCGGTATATTTAGAAATAAACACATATATTAAAAATATACATTATATTTAAATATATACATATTATAGATAAATCACACCTAGACACAGAATAAACAATCATGCTCATCACACAAAGTTTGTCCTGGGTGGGAATCGAACCCACGACCTCCGGCTTAGCAGTCAGGGCCACTAACCACTAGACCAACAGGCCCGTCATTTATCTTTATTAACTGACTTACATCTTAAACACTTACCACTATTTTCCCTATTATGTCCATTACAGCATAGATAACAATGAACCGCAAGTGTGGCCAATATAAATAGATAACAATGGACCCCAAGTGTGGCCAATATAAATAGGTAACAATGGACCCCAAGTGTGGCCAATATAAATAGATAACAATGGACCCCAAGTGTGGCCAATATAAATAGATAACAATGGACCCCAAGTGTGGCCAATATAAATAGATAACAATGGACCCCAAGTGTGGCCAATATAAATAGATAACAATGGACCCCAAGTGTGGCCAATATAAATAGATAACAATGGACCCCAAGTGTGGCCAATATAAATAGATAACAATGGACCCCAAGTGTGGCGAATATAAATAGATAACAATGGACCCCAAGTGTGGTGCCTAATGAAGTTCCCAAGTGTGAACACTAATGATGATTGTCCACTAAAATGAAAATCCCCAAGTGTGGCTGCAGTGAATCAGATCTACCCCAGTGTGGTACTTAGATTATAATTTGTGTGTCCCTAGTGTGGCTCTAGTGCTTGGACTAATTTACTTACACCTGATAATTAAAAACTGTGAATGATAATTATAATTATGATCAAGTTTATAGATATTGGAATCATTACTACCTGTTCTGTTTGTCTTAAAAATATCAATTATTATTTGTACTTGGATTTGTGTTACATTACAGTTAAAATGTGAAATAGTTTATATACATAACAGGGTTGACTGATTTCTTGAACTCTGGAAAATAGCTATCATTAATGAGAGATTTATGTTATACTAGAATAAGACAATTAAGCACAGTTAAAAAGGCTACGTAAAATAAGTAGAAATCATGTATATACCTAAATAACAGATTTATTGTTCGATCTATCTTGTATAACTAATACTGTATAAAGTAAATCAAGGTATGAGGTCATACCTAACAGTGAATGGCCGAGCTGATTTGGGGATGGGGTCATCCCCACGGCAGAATGGCCGTCTGTTAGTTATTTAATACATTCAGTAATTTGGGCCCCATTTTCATCAAATAATAAAAATAAATGTATCTCTTGTTTCTGAACGACACCCGTTCGTTAAAAAAAAAATAAAAAGCGCGGGTCTGGAACGGGCGGTTGTCAAAAAAAACTGTCAGATATAGAAGTTGTGTACCAATTTGTATTTTTGAAGAAATCTGTATTTGATATGTCTACGAATAAACCTTATATCTACTAGTCTTCGTGAGTATAATTTACGACAGGAATCCTGGAAATACATCAGAGGTAATAATAGGGACCTGTGTGGTCAAGTGTAGCTGTGTGGGCTGTGTGTGTGTCCACTGCAGCCTACGTAAACGCTACGTGGCTGCTGACGTCATTACTACACGTGTGTCTTGCTAAGATATTTCGCCCACGCATCTCGACGTCGTTATTTTAATGTAAGCATGTAACGTTCGTAATGTCACGATACATATATACAAAGCTAACTTATTTGCCATTTACGTAAAAAACAAAATACTAAAATATGTTATTTCAACAATACAACCTAATATATTTATAGATATATTGTAGCTTTTGTCTAAGTATATAAGAATAGAGTATACCTACGTATTACAGACCCGAGAATAAAAGATATCGGGGAAGGTATATTGTCAGCTTCACGCTCATTTAAATAAAAATTAAAATAATCTGCGTCTACTTTTGCTCTGCTCAAAAATGATCCGCTTTGCAATCTGCTTACAATTTTAAAAATAAATAAATAAATACCTTTTCAGTCCGGAAATTCAACATGAAAACTGTGAGAGAAGAAATGCATAATTACTTAAAGAACTAAGCAGTTTTGCTTCGGCTCCCCTTTTACGAAAATTAAGTAACCCGTCTCCGCTGAATGCTACCTTGAGATACCAAAGCAAACTGGAAGCGCATCTTAATGAATTGGCTGCAAAGCTAACAATACGGAGCTACGTTAAACGTCTGAGGAAGAACGACATTCTTGCATTGTTGAATAGACATAAATGAAATACATAATTGAATGTAAGTCTCATTGTAGAGTAATATTCGAGCGTCGATTATCCGAACTAATTGGGGAACATGGTTGTTCAGAAAACGGTTTTATCAGATAACCGAAGAATACTTTTTCGGCTATACATATTTAGGTATAATAATCCTTAATGACAAATATAAAAAGGGTGGAAAATACTTTATTTTTCAAACATTAAACTAATTTAAATAATAAAATGAATTATTTAAAAAAAGTGCAGAGTCTTGTGGTAAATCCTTCATGGGCAAAATCCATGAAGTTTCAGAAACAGATTGTAGCTGACAAAACAAAAAGATATTTATATTCTATCGGCATCGTGGAAAAAGATATACTTAGTGCAATATTCTAAGAAAATATTGTAAGACCTACATCCTCCTAACACTTTGTTCCGTGCGATGTCATAATATCCAGTTTTATTGCGTAATGTCACTCACAAAACATCAATGGCAAAGGGGCAATATTCATAAGACGGAAGGAAAAATGATTCATTTAAGTACCTAAGTACAAATAAGGAGTGGGTGGCTACTTTTTTTCATGAATGAAAAGAAAGGGACTCATCATATGGCTTCTTTCGCTCTGGGCGGAGCGTAAGGAAGTGTCAGACTCTTACTGACTAAAACCTATCCATGTTCCTCCTTTCCGATCCAGAGCCGCGGTGACTCCTTCGAACAAATTCCACAACCCTGGCAGGCACTGGCCTAGCAGGCTCCATCTATGATGCTGACGCAACGCAGATGGAGAGCCACCCAACACTCGCCGTCCGCAGGCCTACGCCGACGGTACCCGGGAATCGCTCTGCGACTCCCGACGCCCGAGGAGTGGTTACTTAAGAGACGCCACTGATGCCACGTTAACAAGGCCAGCGACTGGGCCCAAAATTATAGGATTTTCTATATTCATCGACACGAAAATAAGAAGAAGAAGGAGTAGGTGCCATATTTCAATGGCGGTAGATTAGCTGTTGTTCCTATCATCCGAAGGGAAGTCAGAAGTGGTATGGACTCCTTGCCACTGACAAATAGTATTTTGTAGGTAGGTACATCCATTTACATCGTTGTATGGATCCATTTTCAAACTTCTTCTTTATCGTGTGGGCTATAAGGTCCAATCCAACGACCCACACACCATTTTCAATGTAATCTACTCACAAATAAATTTATCTTTAATCCACCGTTTTTTGTGATGACAAAATTGCCTCCTCTTTTTCTGGGAAGTTGTCAGAACTCTGTAATAGGGAGAACCTTGCAAAATCGTAAAGGCGAAATTGTGTAATAAGTTATTACTCATATTCCCCGAATTGTAGCAAATTTATAAAGTTTAGTAAAAACGTGTTTTTGTTACCAAAGGCAAACATTCGCAATCGCGGGGGTTGTTGGGTAATAACAACCCCCCGGTATGTGGGGAGTTCGTAAAAGTGCGAAAACTATTTAAGCTCCTGAAATACCTTTGAACAAGTTTATTATGTTTAGCCCAAATATTTTCATGTTATTACTTAATCAAGGTAAGTAGGTATTAGTTATACACAGGTTTTCGATTAGGAATAGATAATACATATTTCATTCCATTTCGAATTTTCCTTTGTTAGGTGGGTAGACAATTAAGTACACACATATTGTAACTAGGTACGTATGGCTATGTGTGTGTATGTGAAAATCGTGTGTAAACGTGTGGGTAAAGGATTCGATTAATATTTAATGTAATCGGATGTAAATTGGGTTTGGTACCTATGAATATTCGTGTGTTATTCATGAAGCTATCGGATCGAGTAATTATGCCGTCTGTCTATGTAGATTCATGTCTACCTATGTATTTAAAAATTATACCACACATGAGTGAATTTAATCTTGATTGGCTGCCTGGTTTTGTGGTCGACTGCTGAAAATTGGAAATTGCTGGAAAGTGGTCCTAAACTGAGCAAAGTGTACTTAGGGGTTTTACGAGGACCATGAGGGCCTTGATTTGTGCCTAGTTAATGACCATAACCTGACATGGAGTCTTAAATACGAATGTAGGTACCTACTTTCCGTAGACCATAAGAACATATTTCAAGTTCTAGCTAGCGTAATGAAAGCACGTCCCGGGCGTCGGGAGTCGCAGGGCGATTCCCGGCCACCGTAGGCGCAGGCCAACGGACGTTGAGCGCTGGGTGGCTTGCCCTTCGATCAGAACCAGGCCCGAGTCAACGCCGGCGCGTCGTGTTCTACCCGCGCTTCAAAGAGATGTCAACGTAGTTGACGGGGCCCTTTAGGGCCAGTGCCTGAAAGAGTTGGGGAGATTGTTCGAAAGAGTTTTCGCGGCCCTGGCCTGGGACACAAAAGGCATTAGGAGCAACACGGATAAGTTTTAGTCCGTAAAAGCTTGACACTCCCTTCCGCTCCGCCCAGGGCGGAAAACGTGACGATTTCATATTCTCAAAAAAAAGGCGTAATAAATGCGAGACCGCCATTTCCCCCTTGATTTTTAAGACACCACACGAAAGTCCGTTTGATTTGCGAGATGCCATTCCGAATAAAAATAAAGAATACAAAAGCCTTTCAACAGTTGTATTTTTGCAAAGAATTTTGTTACGTAAATATCCAACTCGTAGAAAACCGATAATGTTTCCAATAGTTTTTGGAATCGGGAATAACTTGGAAACATAGTTTGTTATTTCCAGTTATTCCCGACTACGAAGAAATGCTTCAGCAAACATTTGTTGTTTACTAATCTATACCTACTAATATTAGGTAGATATACATGTTATGGACCAAGTGGTAAATTGAGCAGTATACATAATGCCCGGTCATTGTGAAAAATGCCCAATATGAGAGTGCAATTTGATAATAATTATTCAAATAATCAATTTGACCGGGCACTATACATATTGCCCATCACATTTTGGGCAGAGTAATGTAATAACTATTTTTTTATGTTGTATTGTCTATATTGCCATTTAACATAAAATAAACTAAATATTAAACCTCTTAAATAATCAGACTCATTATTTGGATTAATTACGAAGGACTTCTACCTTAAAAATCTAATCACTAGTTTTTGCATTTAAAACCGGGACTCCTCGCCGACAGGACACTTTACCGACAGGACACTTTACCGACAGGACTCTTCGCCGACAGGACACTTCACCGACAGGACTCTTCGCCAACTTCGTCGGGGAGCCCCGCTTCGCGGGGCTCAAGGGCTTACAAAAAAAATAACCACGAAGTGGATGGCGAGGTCTATTCGCTCGCTCTCTAGACCCCGCCATCCCCTTCTAACCTAATCTGTCCGAGTCGGGGTGCCCCAAGTCCCGAAATAAATTGCATCGCTGATGAGCCCTGTCGGCTATTTTCACGATAAAAGGAAAATGATGTATTATTTTACATGCTAAGTTATAATAAATGATGCTGACTGTGGAAGCCTGAATTAAATTGTTTTGAGGACATTGCGTTGAAGCTGTAAAACGTAAAATAGTGACGAGTTGTAAAATCCGTGGCCGAGTTAGTAAATCAGGTGGCAATTCAAATTCAAATTCAAACAATTTATTTGTAAACACAGGTTTGAAAGAAGAACAAGAAAAAAATAAGAAGGACAAGTTACAATAATTGATGATCTTTACTTGACGCTTTCTATAGAATACTTAGTGGGCGTTGTAAAAAAGATGAATTAGTTTATTAGAGGCTATGTCATTTTCCCGTTGCTTAGTTATAAAATTAGAAGTTTAATCACGTGTCCAATAAATAATTTTGTGACTAGACTTATAAATTCCCTTTATTTATTAGAACAACTGCCACATATAGCTTTATTATCAAATTGCCCAACTATCATGTAGCAATAAAATAATGACCGTGCAATGTGATAAATAATGAAGTTAAGAAAGTAATTAATCACTTTGCCCGATAAAGCTAGACATTATGCATAATGCTCGTGCATTATAAATAATGCCCGCATTAATCACCTGGTCCATAATAACATACATACAGCTGAAGAGTTTGTTTGTTTGAATGCGCTAATCTCTAGAACTACGAATCCGATACTGAAAATTCTTTCACTAATAGTTAACTACGTTTTCCATGAGTGGGTATATAGGCTATAGATTAATGTAAAAAATACATCCTCAATATTTTAGGATAAGAAAATTCACACGGTCGAAGTTGCGGGCAAAAGCTAGTTATTCAGTAAACAACATACACACGCTGATTAATTAACGTTTACCTACGGTTTCGATATCGGGTTTGTCCGAAACATTAATTTTCATTATATTTATAATATGGTGGTTCATTAGAGTTATAATAATATTATCCCATATTATGGTATCATTGTTACGAATTCGTCCTACGAATGTTGTAATAACAAAAAAAATCTTTATTGTTCTAGTTATTTTAGCTATTGTCTTTAAATAAGTAAGTAAATAGAAATCAAATACGTGTATAAATAAATTGCGTAGGAGCTAATTTCCGCTGGTGGATGTTGTGACTCGGCTTCTCTTCTTAATTTCCTGTCTTTATCCAGATTAATCTCAGCCGAGATTTTCCCAACATTTGATGGCGTTGCTATGGTAACGGAATAGGTAAGATGTATTACGAGGGGAGATCAAAAAGTAATGAGAATCGGTTACTTCAGGTCCGCATAAAAACGCAAAAGAAGTTTTTTTTGCTTACTTATGTACTCACAACTTCAGCCTAAAAAAATCATATACATATATCACGATTTCCGGGAGTTATATTCATTTGAATACGAACTGTCGAAGAGATTTACACCAACTTGGAGAAAAACGAAATTAGAGCAGTCATCAAGTACATCTGTTTGAAAAAAAAAACTACTACAGACATACACAGTGACTTAGTGGAAAAATTGGGGGACTCTGCTCTTCCATATTCTACAGTTGCACGCTGGACCAAGGAATTTAAACTGGGCAGAGCATCCACTGAAGATGAACATCGCGAAAGACGCCCATCCACGTCCCTCACTGAAGACAACGTGAAAAAAGTCGAAGATGTTGTGTTGCCAGATCAAAGAGTGACCATCAGGCATGTAGCTGAGGTCACAGGGATCTCATATGGCAGCATTCAAAAAATCCTTGCGAACGAGTTGCATATGAAAAAGATCTCCGCGCGTTGGGTACCCAGGATGTTAACCGACGAGCAAAAGTAGCGGTTCACAAAGTCGCAGTTGCGATGGCTGCCATTCAAGAAACGGGATTCGAACTGCTCGAACACCCTCCCAATTCGCTAGATCTGGCTCCTAGTGACTTCTACCTCTTTCCTCGGCTCAAGGAACACCTCCGAGGTAAGAAATTTGAAGACGATAGCGAAGTGATGGTTACTTTTGAGGCGTTTTGGGAGGGTCAAGAAAAATATTTTTTTCAAAGGGAATCCTGGGTTTAGAAAAAAAATGGAATAAATGTATTGATTTGTAAGGAGACTATGTAGAAGAATAAATTATTATTTTAACTTTAATTACCGCGTTTTATCTTCATTCTCATTACTTTTTGATTCGCCCTCGTATTATAGCCAATGTTGTGGGGAGATACAAGGGGATTATATACAATGTGTCCCAGGGATAAGTGACCGCCCGGCGTTTTTTGAATATTTGTACAAAATTATTAATAATTACATTTATATTTGTGACTAGCGGCTTTAGTTTTTTTTATGTTTTAACTGAAAAGAAGAGATATTTTTTCTTTGAATTTTAATTTTGTTTTTATTTAATAGATGTTTTACTACATTTTAGTTAGGTATGTTTAATGATTTTAATTGATAAACTATGATGCCGGCTAGTCAGTAAAAAAAAAAATGGAAAAAGATGAACAAACTTAGGAAATATCGTAAAAAATCTGCAGCACGTCACGCGTCTTTACAAAAAAACTAAAGCCGCTAAGTCACAAATATAAGTAATTATTAATAATTTTGTACAAATATTCAAAAAACGCCGGGCGGTCACTTATCCCTGGGACACATTGTACATGATACAAATATATAGGTGTATATAGGGATGATTGACTACATATAGATACAGTACATGACTAGGGAAATTCGAGTAAGTTTGAGTAAAACAACTGGGGGCTTACCACTGTTTCTTCACGTTGTTGTTCGTTCGTTTCTGTTGTTGTTTGTTTCTGATTTGTTTCTTGATTTTTGTTTTATAATAATAGTATTGTATGATTTATTTGTTTATTATAATATTGTTTGTCTCCGCTCCGCCCAGAGCGAAAAAAGTCATTTGACTGTCCCGTCTTGTGACATGTCCAACCCCTAAAAAAATGTTGTTACTGTTACCTAAATCAAGCAAGAGAGGGTAGGGTTGAATTAAACCCGAGCTTATCTTCAGAAATGCCACGCACACAAAGCACCCAAGCACAAAGCATGTTCGAACAGGCCAGCCCCGGTGTTCCTCGGTAATCAATATGAGATCGTCTGTGTCGGAACCAGGCATGCCCGACCGACGCGACGCGGCGACGCGACGTCCCGATTTCCAACTTACCCGCCGGCCACAGCCAAGCGCTTCATGCGACATGAGGCGCGACAAGCTTCGAGATGCAAAAACAAATGGTAGACAACGTATGAAGTATGCCACAGCTACCGGCGACGCTACACGGGGCGCTTCACGAAGCGCGACATGTAGCGGCTACAGAATGCGCGCTGTGCGAGTGAGACAAATGTACTAGCGAGTACGTTTGTCTCACTTGCCGTCGCTGTCGCAACTACTCGAGCTGTGGCATACTACTGCAAATCGTGTCGCTGTCGCAACTCCTGTCGCAAAGCGTGAAGCGTCGCCAGAGACTGTGGCTCGTCCCTTAAAATTGAACAGTAACAAGATTGAGCGCGGAAGACGCACTATACCGTTTTTGTGGATTTTCGAGCGGGAATTTAGAAGTTTCTTAAAAAAGAGGCTTATTAAGAAAAGAAGAAATTTTGAAAGGCAGTTAATATACGGACAGATATAAATATAATTATCACGCGCTCCTTTTTACATGGGATTTAAACATACCGGCGAACTGTGGGTGTACATTGGTTCACCTCTGTCTAACTCTCGGGAAAACAGGCGTAATTGTATGTTAATATAAAAATATAAATTATGCTATCAAAAAATGAAACTCTATAATTTTATATAAGGGACTCAAAAATCCAGGTTGCCCGAATAAAAAATCGACAACCCTGGTCGGAATTTCGAGAGCATGCAATGTATAAACTAAGTCACAATATCCAAACTGTTATCACTAGGTAACTCAATTCATCAACCCAATGGGGCCATCACATCACTTATTCAATTTTCCTAGCAGCATCGCCATCTGTCAAGCTGCTGTGACCTCACAGGCTAACGTTCTACCTGATCCAATTACCTTCGTTACATCGTTACGGTCCTCATTCACAAAGGAATTAATTGACTACCGAATTCGATATTCCTTTGTGTCCTATCGTTCCCATTCCGTACGCTACGAAACACGGCAGTTCTGTTAATTGAAAATCGAACCTGTATAGGGGATTTCGGTAGATTTCTGCGCTTATTGGTCGTGAAACTGGGTCCGTGGGTTACGCTCCTAGTCGTCGAGGCACCTGTGGTCCACGCACCCGATTCGATTTATTTAATTCAAGTCAATTTTTGATCAAATGTAATGTCAGGCACAAAACTGTTTTACAAAAATATTAAATGTATATTGTTTGTAAGTAGGTATATGTATAACATAAAAATCATAATTATATTTATAACAAAGAAATGCTTTTATATTGGTAGTATGTTTTGAAAATTTTAAGACTCAGTAATTTTTCATTATTTATTTATATAACTCAATAAGAACACTAGTAAAAAAATTGTTTACCATATACCTATCACAGTTTGCATCACCTAATAATCAAGAGAATCATCTAACTTAATTAAATAATTAGTTTCACATGTAATAAAATAAGATAATGATTTTAAATAATCAGTCTTAAAAGAGTCTGCAGAGTAACTAAGTTTATACATAGTGAAATATTATTTTCATCTTTGTAACAATAATAAATAAACATAATCAAACTGTGAAACCAAACAAATGAGAATAATTTAACCTAAATATAACAGTCAGCTTCAATAACATAATAATCAAGGTTTCAAAATAACTGTATGTGAAATGTATCGTTTTTTTTAGCGTAGTAATAATCTGCTGTAAAACCTTAAATAAATATTTAAAGAAAAATAGTAATTAAGTATGTAAAAGCAAATCATCACTTTTCACTAAAGGTGTGTAACGATAAGGTTAAGTCGCAATCTATACTCTCTGCTATTTGATAGATAACTTTTGTTTAGCAAGGAAAAATACTTTATTATTATGATGAAACACTTTTTTCGTTTACTGTACTAAGTGAAAAAGCACAATAAAAAAAAGATATGAAATTAATCGAATCGGGTGCGTCGACCACAGGTGCCTCGACGACTGGGAGCGTAACCCACGGACCCGTGAAACTTAGGTTCTGGAGTAAAATTACGAGAAGGTGGCAGTTCTAATAACTTATAGGAACGATAGGGCAGGACTGGTGTTTGTGGGTTTCTCTAGGGGAGGCCTATCTCCAGCAGTGGATGTTGTTCGGCTGTTATGATGATGATAGGTACGATAGCAATCTAGTCTCAGTAATAAACTGTCAATAATATTTTTAATCTGCCCATTTTTTGACATTGATTGTCGCTGCAATGAGATTGCGACTAGATATAAATGTTTTTAATTAGTAAAATTGGCTTTTAGTATTACTTACCTTCGGCTTCGGTACAACGTTCGTTGAAGTTTAAGTTTGGAAAAGGAAGAGCAGGGCTAAGGGACCCCTTTGCCTTTGCAATGAGACGATAGGTATCTATTGAATTTATCTCTATAAAATTTTGTACCTATTGACCTTTACTCCGGGTTTATCAACAATCCCCTTATAAATATATCTTGACCTCAGAGTCAGGGTTTAAAGGTCGGTCAGTTCTTTCTCGGGAGCAATTTGATAGTATCACGCAGAGTTCCAGACTCCCTCCCGTTTGATTATGTTATCTATCTAAAAATAAATAATTAATAAATATACCATCACGACTGTATTCCCAGAAGGGTTAGGCAGAGGTGTACCAATGTACACTCACGGTTCGCCGGTATATTTACGCTATCTATACGTCCCAAGTAGCAAAATAGTCCTATAGTTATCGAGTTATAGGACTAAACGTCTAATACGTATCTAATAGACGCTTTGACTAAGATAACTGATCTCACAACAGCATCTCATAAGATGATTTGCGCTACAAGTACTTTTGATCCTATTTCTTAGTTTTATAGACGTTTATATTATAACTAGATACGATTCTTACTAGATCTTGCAGTTATATAAGCGCATAGTATAAAACTAATTAGCAAGTATTGCATTTTGATTCTATAAACGCATTTGATAAGATTGTTTATACTTGTTAACGTCTTATTTCATTCTTCTATAAGACATACACGTCTATAAACGTCTTAAATATGGGTGTTATAGGTGAAGCATATTAAAGGATTGATTTGTCTGAGACGCGACTTCTAATGGATTGTTCGCACGAAACTAGCATGCCCACCGATGTTAATAAGTAAAATTCTACTTATATGTATCCTACATTTGCTGTTATATTACTAGAGTAACCGGCCATATTGTTATTAAACAGAAAAAATAAAAATAGATCTAAGCAAATGGAAACAATTTAATCGTAGTGGCAGTTATCGAAGATGAGTTTCAAAAAAGTTACTTGAAATGAAATCAAAATCGGAGTGCGTGTCGATTCTTCTTAAATACAATAGTCTCATGAACTGTTTGATGGTTCCGTACAACATAAAAATGAAATAGTCCAAGAAGACTGCGAAGTTATTTTTCAGAAATTTCTAATAACCAAAAAGATAATGAAAGCAAGAGCGGAAGAAATGAATATAGTGATAACAACCGTCCTGACTTTGAAAAAAAATTGAATTGCAAGAGGATGTAAAACTGTGGGCTATTAAGAATAATATGTACCTATATCAAATTCAGCCTTAACAGAACTTTCTGTAATTTTAAATAAAAGAATAAAATATGCCTAACCTAGGGATGCCCACAATGCGAAAAAAAAAACCATCGTGTGAGCTATCTTATTCTCGTAATTATCAGATTAAAACGCAAGAATAACGTTTTTACCGAATAATAACATAGAAGTAAAGAACAATAAAGAATGTACAAGTGTCTAAATATTGATTTATCGTTTTGCATCCCTACACTGCCTACTCTTCATCTAAGTCGAAATACATTTTATGGAGGTAGTTTGAAAGTGTTGTAAAATTCTGACACTATTCTTATAATTTTAGTACTGATTAAAAAATATAGTATTACATGTATTGGCATGCGGTGTATTTATTATGTATTTCTCTAAAGGAACCCCAAAACTTAAATATGGTGGCGAAGTAGGTATGTCATATAGTAGTCTTAACAAAACTAAATAGTTTTGTAAAGGTTTTGATGAATGCAATATCATGGCACATGATCCGATCCCATGGCGGCTTATAAATATGTTAATAATTATCGAATAAACAATTAATAAATACGTTTCTTTTGGAAGGGGCATGAAGACATACTCATTATCTTCGAACACTTTATCAATAAAATTAATTTTGCAAGTTGATTAGGCATTCTTTACACACAAAGTAAAAGACAAAATTTACTTATGTTAAGCAAAGAGATAATATATTATAATGTGGATAAATCTCTTTTTTTTTTGTCAGGACAACCAGGTTTACCCTTTACAAAAAGGATTAAAAACGAATGCTGTTCTTAACATCAAGCTGATCAATGTAGGATCAATTACACCAGTAACGGCACGCACTAGATCGTTACAGGACTGATTACACCAGTTCGCGTCACGCACTAGATCGTTAGAGGACTAATCGTGCTTAGACAGTGCGTTTACCGAATCTTTATAGGACAATTATATCCTGTAAAAGCATCTACTAAGATAATTATAAAATCCGATTGCACATTACCGGACTGCTACACAACGATCACAGGACGTCTTAGTCCTATAAACTGCGCCTAAATGCGGTTCTATAAACGTTTAGGGGAGAGTTGGATATTACCGAGCCCCTAAGGGCTTGGACCTATAATTAGGAAACTATTTGATATTAAAAGAAACAAAATTGAGTAATTAGTAGGACATTTATTCAGGTACGCATACCGTATAACAAAAACTTCCAAAATTTAAACAAAAAGTAATTATTGACAATTTACTAAAAAATGAAAAAACGCGGTATTGTCAAACTGGTCTGATAATATCGTGCCCAGGGTTAACAATAGTTAGTAATAAAAGTAAATGTAGGTATAATATTTATTCATTATATTATATGTATTTTCATCCAAAAAGTCATATTAATCACAACAATGGATATCACACACAATTGTTTATCTTAAACTCAATAAATTACTCAAATTCAATTAAAATTGAGTTTTTTCGCTTAGGATATAAAATGCTTAAGGCGCGTGGCCATGCAAAACGCAGCGGCAGCCGTTTTTAGGGCAGTTTTTAGGAGCCCACTTCTCTATATCAAATAGAAATACCAACTAATAAAAAATACGTTAAATTTCTACACATTCTTGACTCGAAAATGGTAGATTTATTTTTAACTTTTTAGTAACATAATGCTTAATTATAGGGTCATAACGAAAAACGACGCACATACAGACACATCTTACATAACTCTTTTGTCGAGGTAAAAACAAGTTAATGTAAATAAAACATACTTTTCATAGTTCGAGTCCCCCAGCGCGGAATTATCAAACTTGATCATTTTATTTTTTAACCACATATTTTTATGGAAAATATTACAGTACGTAAAAACGTATTCAGACATTAATTCTACAGTATACAAGCATTACAAATGTATAGTGTCAAAGTATTACAATAAAAATACAGTATTACTTACCTCTTACCGAAAGTACACGAAAAATTATAAGGAGTTACGAAAAAAACTTCTTCAGCGCATCCTATCTCCGTCGTCCCGTGGACCGTAACGGCGGTGTTTGGGAAAGGGTGTAGGCATGTCCGGCTTCGATGTATACGCACTACATCGTAGAACTAGTGGATAGTTTTTTAATTATGCTGATGCGCGGAATTATCAACCGCGCGGTAATATCCAACTCTCCCCTACAGGATTTCTATAGTGCTAAAAAATGCAAGCTCCTAGAATAACTACAGGACTACATTTTGCTACTTGGGGTATTATAAGATAGTGTTATGTGAATAAACTAACTCCTAACTCTTGAAAAGGTGATAGGTTTTTAAACCCACCGTCTGTCTCGTCGTTCCGCTAAATTGTAGGAATAAACCTGAAGGTCAATTAAACTTATTAAAAAACAACCACAAAAGCTTACTGAATAAAACGTACGTTCATATCTAGTCACAATCTCAACTCAGCGATAATCAATGTCAAAAAAAGTGGGTAAATTAAAGGCATCCTTGACTGACTGCAAGTTTGAGATTAGATTGCGATCGTTCCTAAAAATTAGTATAATTGCCCCCCTGGTATTTGCACTCGTTCTTATCTTTGCGTAGGTACTCTACCACGTTTAGCAGACTCAATGGCGTTTGCAGTTTACTGTCACAAGCAGATAAGTAAACGCTTTTAAAACTGGGGACTCAACTGCGAGAATATGGATAAAAGTATTCTAGACTGAAGTTTTTCTATCTGAATAATTCGAAATCAGAAAAATGTATTCTTCGCCTTACATGAAAAATGTAGATAATATTTCAATAGGAATCGTGTTCGTTTCGATGAACGAACTCACTTTGTGCGCGCATTCGCGAAATGCTGTAGAATAGGCACAGAATAAGTACTTAAGTAGGTACACGAAATTCAAAAGTAATTTTTCTCTGAACGCAAATAATGCAACACTATACAATAAAATATTCGAAACACTTATGACGTCATTCTTAGAATACGAATATGTATTGTTATACCGTATTATGTTAGGTACCTACGGTTAATGCCGGAATATTAGTAGTAAATCTTATGATTTACCAACATGAGTTGGTAAATGTAAGGCTTGATTTAAAATAAGATTTTTCGGGCTTTACCAAAGTTTATTTAGCATTTGCATGATGATATTGAGAAGAAAGAACCGCGAGTATGATAATGCGCTTTTTTTACGCCCTGAGCGGGACGGGAGGGAGTGTCAGACTTTTACTGACTAAAAACCATCTATGTTCCTTCGTGTGTCCTTTGCTTTCCGGGGGCGCGGTATCTCTTTCGAACAACCCGCAGCCCCGGCAGGCATTGGCCCTTAGTGGCCCCTTCCAAGTGCTGACATCTCTGTGGAACAAAAGTGGTTACATAAGGCTTGAAAGCTAAAGTACAGTTATGGACCCCGATGAGGCATAGCAACATAGAATCACCTTAAAATTAAAACCACAAATTAAAGGATTATCGCCCAACATTCCAGACTTTTACCATTAAGACTCCATTACAGTAACATAATTATATACTGTACGTATACCGGGTACTAGTAACCTAATAAATGAGAAACCTCACAACCTGAGGAGATAGGTAGGTACCTATCTAATGTACAGATTTACCTTGAATTTATTCTTTGAAAGGTAGCGAGCATGTTCTGGGTAACATGACTAGGTTTACCGTCCGTTAATAAATGTTAGAAGGCTTCAGACATATTAAAACCTCTGATACGGCGAAAAATGATTACGAATACTAGGTATTGTTGGCTCAAGCTTTTTATATGTAAATGTTGAATGAGATTTTTTTTCATGGGAGTTTGCTTGGACCCTTCGGCAAATTTGGCGGTTATGGTTTCAATTCTCGCCTATCTTATCCATTCCTCGCCTCGCGAGAGTGAAATCACCTTGAAACTAAATTCAGTAGTGCTATTCTAAAAAGTTCATTTGCGAAATCACTTCTGAATCCGCGGTGAGATTTTAGTTTCGTGTTCTTAAAATGAGTGAGTTCGTCACTCAAGCACGTTTTTCAATACAATTTGATATTCTGCGAAGCAAGCATCGAGTTTATTTTCGAAGTGATTTGCCTATTTCAGAATAGCATAGCTGACTTCAATTCGAACGTTATTCAGTTAGTAGAATTGGCTTTCAGAGCTCAAACTACAAATCTTTGTCACTTTTGAATTTAGGTCTATTGATAGCAAGTCTTTGATGGTGTGCCTCAATCAGTATATTCTGTTAGTTGTGGAATCGAATATCTGATGCCGTGCCATATTGATTAGGCACCCAGTCACCTGATTAGTACCGTAGCTTTGGAATGAATGATTCAGAAGGCTTGATAACTTATTCCGTCTCTCGTGGAGACGGTCCGAATTCTCCATTAATTTGTACGGCTAATACAGCGAAACAATATTGACTCCTCGAAATTTTATTACTAGGTATTTAAGGACAAGGAAATAAGTGTCTAGGTAGACACTATAAGAAAATAACAATAAGAATAAAAAAAGATACATGATATCCGTACTAATATTATAAATGCGAAAGTAACTCTGTCTGTCTGTCTGTCTCTTCTTCACGCCTAAACCACTGAACCGATTTCATTGAAATTTGGTACAGATATAGTCTGGGACCCCAGAGGACATAGGATAGTTTTCATCCCGGAAAACTCCCGGGAACGGGAACTATTAATCCACGCAGACGAAGTCGCGGGCAAAAACTAGTAAAAAATTAATTAATTAAATAATACACCAGGCAATGTTAATCATGTTTGCTAACTACTTCAGCAAACAATAAAGTAATAAACCTTTACATACTGTAAATAAATAAAATGTTATAAATTATTATTTACGGAGGCATTTTTTAGAACTGCCTCGTTCGCCTAGTGGTGCTAAGTGCGACTGCTACGCCAGAGATCATGGGTTCGATTTCCAAGATAAACTCAGAAAGTACATATGAATTAGAAAAAGTCACATTGGTACTGGCCCGGTAACCATGTCAGAAGCCCTTGAGGCGGTTAAGAAACTCTGACACTAGGGTGTGTGGGGTCGTTAGACCTTACTGCCCACACGATAAAAGAAAAAAAATGGGTTCGATTCCCAGGTCGAGCAAAGTGTTATTGGGTTTTTCTATAAAATTCTCAGTAGCAGCTTGAAGTTAGGATTTGTGCCCGGTTAATGGGCATTTTCATTTTAAATGGCGCAGGCTGTTTTTCGGTTGTCCCATGACTAAAATATGATGAAAAAAATATTTGCAAACAATTTTTTTAAGAAAAATCTATTGTACCCTGTAGGTATTTTTATAAATATGTGGATTTAATTTATTCGTTCCTTATAGAGCACGTATTTAATTTTATTTAAATTAATAATGTTGCGGAATCGTGTAAAATCATGATGTCCCCATGACAGTTTGCATCATTGCATTCAATTTTTTCGTTATTTTTTGTACGACAGCTAACGTAGCGACACTTTCATTTTATTGTTAGATAGTTAATTTATCATTTAAACTAAGCATTTCATCTCAGTTAGTGAAGAAAATATATAATAATTTAATAAAAAGGTTGTCCCACGAATTCGCGACTACCGGACATGTCCGGATAGTCACGCGGTTTTTACTATGAAATACACACATTTTTCATCAAAATTCGGTTTTAACGGTAACTCTGGGTACAAATTTCAAAGTATGAAATGTTATTTTGAAGTTAGTCGCGCTAGGTGTCCAGCTAGTGCAGTAAGTTTTGCAGCATAATCAATGGTTAAAAAAGAACTGTTGTAGTTAGTAACGTTTTTTTCATGAATATAAAGTTTGTCATTTTTTCTTTTTTAGGTATACATAACTTATACACTGCTGAAAGCATAAAAGTACAATTTTACAGCTTTCTGATAATATTGTTTGAGTATTTAAATTTAATTTTAAAAACGATCTATATCCGTCACGTCCTGTTAGTAACTAGTTGTAGTGTGTAGTTGCAGTAGTTTTTGAAGCCTATTTATTTTAACCTGCGCCATTTAAAATGAAAATGCCCTAATGACAATAGGCTCGCTTCCTATTATACATGGGACCTAAACATACTGGCGACCTGAGTCTTTTGTCAATTTGGTTTGTCCCCCGCCTGTCAGTCGGATAAAAAACTAGTAAATAAATGTGAAATATTACGCAAATGATATGAATATAGGGCATACCTACATGGACACGACTCGAGCGTAGTAACATGCGATTCTAACGTACGATAACACCTTATCAATACTAGGAAGTGAATAGAAAAAAGTACTTCTACGTAGGTACCTATTATCACATAAAAACATGTTTTATTATCAGGGCAGTGGATCTCAAACTCCTATGGTCAGTGTTATTTTTATTGATCCGTGACTTTGCGTTTATTTTTTTATTAGTAATCTTCTTGCTTCTTGCGAGGGGTCCTGGGTTCGATTCCCAAGTCGCGCAAAAAGTGTTATTGGGTTTTTCCATTAGGAATTTCTCAGTAGCAGCCCGGAGTTTGAAAGTTGGTGGTGTGTCACCCCTGCTTCGGAAAGCACGCAAAAGCCATTTGTTCTGCGCCTGATCTCTCTCCGGTCGTGTCGGATTGCCGTCTCATCGGGCTATGAGAGTTAGGGAAGAGGGAGTGCACCTGCGTTTGCGCACACATTAATTGTGCACAATATCTCATGCGTACTTGGCTACTGATTAGCCGCCGTGACCGGAATCGGTCTGGAGAATTACATTTACATTAAATTTTTTACATAAGACTAGTATTAGTAATTCAAATAATAAGTGTAGGTATACATACTGAACTAATGTGGATCCTTACCCTTAACCATTTTTTTTTAAGTTGTGAAATCATCACACGACTTCCCCCGCCCCTTAATGTCAGACTTTTACTGACTAAAACTCATCCATGTTCCTTCTCGTGCCCTTTGCGTTCCGGGGACGCGGTATCTCTTTCGAACAACCCGCAGCACCCTTACCCTTACCTAATATTGTTTGTATGCCATGATTTATGTAGGTACTTATATCTTTTGTTGGAGATCCTAAATACTTAAATACCTAAATAAATACGTAATTCGAAATTCAACTGTAGCCTTTTAGGAATTACAGCGAGCCTGGAAAAACAAAGGACAAAGAAAAGCTCGCTCTTTGAGACTCGTGTTAATAAAATTATCAGAAATGTGAACATAAATGAAACAAACGAACGTAAATGAAAAAGCTAGTTAAATATTCCTATTTAACCAGCTTTTTCAGGCGACTTCGTCCCAGTAGTAGAAATGCAAAAAAACATAGCCTTAAGACATTCGGCAGTAGTAGCGTGCTTTCTATCAGCGAATGACTTTTCGTAATCAAACCAGCCCCCCTAGCCAAGTAACAAACGATAAACGCAAACGCTGAGTAGGCTTTAATAGATCTTCAACTTTATGTGCTTGGTTTTAAGTTGAAGATCTAATGAAGATTGCATAACGTTTCCGTTCGTTCCAGTCGCTAACGCTTAGAAATCTTTAATAGATTTTCAACTTAAGGCTCTGGGGTATAAAGTTTAAAATCTATTGGTACCTACCGAGCGTTTACGATTATCGTTTGTGACTTGGCTAGGGGGGCAGAGATTACCTAATTTTTCATTCTTCAATCGTGACACTACCTATTAAAACAAAAATACAAATAAACTTTAGCTTTTCATATTAAGAACTATATAAATGCAGATTTGATATACAACACAATGTAATTGCTCTACATTTCACGCAAGCTGTTAGTCAACTCTTCACTTGACTAAAGGACTGGCCTATTTTTGGGAGCCTAAAAAAACAGCAATGTCGAACGCAACGTGGCGACATCGCCATGTCCCTGACGGGTCTGACAGTCCAATTATTTTCCAGCGCCCCTCTGTCTCGTACAAAATGTCCATGAAAGTTTGAGAGCCGCAGGTACAGATGTATAAAATAAAACTGATAGTGCTCTCAGAATTCCAGCCAAGGTTGTTCTGGTTGACATTGACAGTTTATTAACCGCTTCTTCACAGAAAACTCTACCGACTGCTTTATAGATAAAAGACGGGTACCTAATGCACTTCTCAGAAAGTTCACAACTCCACACAGGTATTAGAATTTCATTTTATTCGTATATCAACCGTTTTTCGACGAAATACTGGCTCGCTTCGTTTTATTAAAATTGTTTGTTGTACTTGTACTATATATAAGTACAATATCAGTTATAATTATCATTTTGCATATGCTATTGCGCGGTTACAGCGAATTATGAATATTTGGGATTACATTTTGGTAATTACAAACGATTTCATGGAATACGCAAATCCAATCATAGTGTGTGGTAAAGCTAATTTGTGCGAACATAATATTTCCTATAGGTATAGTAGAACTATTCTACAGAATATACATAGGTAATTTGCTTTTACCTCGACTTTTGTTAGTTATCGCAGATGCTAAAGAATTTGCGGAATAAAACTTAGTGTATGTCTTTTATGGGGCTCAACTCTAGCTTACTCCATCTCAAATTTTATCAAAATTCGTTCAGTGGTTTAGCAGTGAAAGCATAACAAACAAATAAGTACGTAGCTACAGAGTTACTTCCGCATTGATTTAAGGTATTAGTATATCAACAGAAGGGTTCACAACTAGATATTCGTCGTTCGAAGTGAAGGTACGTTGGTTAGTGTACCTTCAGCTACAAACTCTCTATTTACCAATTACCGTGGAACGTTCGATGGCGCTAGATTTCATTATGCAATGTAGGCACCGCCAATTTGTAAGGCAAACACCAGTTGGTGTAAAATCAACCGTAGAATTGTCAAAATTAAAATAAAGTTGCAGTGTCCTATCCATCCTTTTGAATAATTTGAATAGAGTCTTTAGATTATTTTGAAGGCAAATACACCAAAACTATAACTAAATTGCCAACGAAAGGGCATCATTAAAAAAATACCGGCCAAGTGCGAGTCCGACTTCCGTAGGCTTAAAGTAAGGCTACCGTACTATCTATATCTCTATATCTATAAAAAAGCCAAAACATCTGGTTTGTTGTATGGGGCTAACCCTTAAATATTTGTTTTATTTTAATTTAATAACAAACTTTTAAAGTGTATATATAACGAAATATTCTATATTTCAAGCGTCCTAAGCGTACTTTTGGGTACGGAACCTTAAAAAACATGACTTTATGACCTCTAAAGGACGCGATTTAATTCATTGTGACGTAAACGTCAGACGAGCAAGACGCTTCCAACTATACCTATATCATTTGTTAAATTATGATAAGCATACATACATACACACCAGTCAAAATCATAACCCTCATTTATGCTTCGCCGCAGTCGGGTAATAAGAACGGGAACGTGAAACGGGTTACTGTACCAACATGTTCAATCTACGTTATTGGAACACTTTCTTTATTAATACATACGTATTTGAATGAATTATATTATCCTATTACATTTCACTGTAGTTAATTGCGTCTTGTCAGCCCATGTGGTGGTGTGTCGAGCCTTTCTTATTTTAAACAGAGTTTTATCTCTTAGGAATAAAATAATAAAACAAATATTCCTATAAAATAAGGATAAACATGGCCAGCCAAGCTCTATATCATGTTTCAATTGAAATAAGCCTACGCGTAATTTCAATCAAATTAGGATATACCGTTACCAATTTAATAGCGAACACAATACGTGCCTAACGCTGAAAGTCCCTACCTCCAATTATCGGAACATTTCGGATATCAATTAATTGGATTTGTGTCGAATGGCGATAAATCTCTAGCACAAATTCAGCCTAAATACGTAACATTTACGTTATAAATACGTAATCAAATAAACCGTACCTAAGTAAAAGATCAAAGGCACAATCTCGCCAACAAAATAATAGCAAATCCCGATATAAAGTTTATGGAATAGACACAAAATGTAAGAAAACAAGAAACTAATGATCAATTAATAAGAACCCTGAACGTACCAATCATATCGGATAGTTCAACCACCTCCAGTCAAAGATTTAAATCTTTGTCTCCAGTAATATAATTTTATCGGAAGTCGAGGCAAGTCTAGTCGACCCTATTGATTCTGGGTTTCTATGGCAACGAGATTCTCGTCACGAGAAGTACTTTGCAGATCGCTGATTTTACTGTGATAGTAGCTGAAAATACGATTATCGTAGGAATGCGTACTTGCTAGATTCAATGCTTGCCTTAACAGATATTAGGTTGAAGAAGGTACCTTACTCACTTATACGCTGGCTTTTGTGTACTTATAATTATTAATAAGTGTGTTTCGCAGGATATTGTTAAATATCAAAATACATTATTGCCAATTTTTGTCCATTTCAGACGTTTTTTGAAGGTCGGTACTTTAACGACATACTTCTCGATAGAACATGAACAACCGAACAACTCAGTTTGAAAATTAAGTTAAGTGATTGTAACTTATAGATCAGGAGCACTGAAATTTTACTTTTATGTGATTAAACATTGTTAAATTATAAAATTAATTACTTATCCTAATCTTAGGTTATAGTATAGGCATAGACACAGTTGTTCATGTTTATCGATAGATTTTATTCACAACGATGTTTTAAAAAGCCTTATTGCCTTGACTTAAGTATAACTTTCGTTAGATTCGGCTGTCCAACGGGGTAATGACTGTAATTTACGTAGTTTCAATATTTTTGGATAAAAATGTTAGAAACAACTGATATCGATTCAGTACCCGATTCAGAACGAACTACTTTCAAGGCATGCATTCAATATATTACACGTACATCCTCTAAATATCATCCACGCTAAAATTACATGTATCGGGCAACTGGAATACTCATCCAATAGGCTGCCAATTGAAGCAGCAAACTGACATTTCACACATGAAATGTTATTCAGCATGAGTGCAACGAACACCTTTGTGACGTACACAGTGACACGTCGGCATTGCATAGCTACGTAACATTTACGCAACGTGTACCGTGCATTTGCTCGTGCATGCACAAACGTTAACGTTGAGCACAGTAGAAACACGTCGGCCGCATGTTTCAATTCTGTATGGCTTTGCGTCCGGACATAACCTGTCTGCTTCAGAAACTGAGTAACAAACCACTGAATAAATGGAAGTGGTTAAAGCTATTTGTTTGAAACTCGCTTTTGTCCGTACATGTCGGTTATGGGCGGACGCAGACAAAATCAAAGCAAATCATTTATTTTAATAGGGCCATTAAAAGGCACTTTTTAGTGTCAATTACAAGAGTAAAAAAAATAAACTAGTTACCTATTCCAAAAGGCAGTTTTGTATGGAGAAGAAAGGGCAAGAAACTACATACATACACATACATACTTCGCGGAATAAAAAGTAGCCTATATCTTTTCTTGGGGTTCAAACTTACCCCGTACCGAGGACCCCATAAAGGGACTTCTCTGACCCTGGCGGGGTCACGCCTCCCGGCACCAGGATGTAGGTCTAACTAGACATACATAACATACTATCACGCCTATATTCCCGGAAGGGTTTGGCAGAGGTGTACCAATGTGCACACACATTCAGCCGGTAAGTTTTAGGTCCCATGTAATAGTGTTCGAGCCTATTGCCATTAACCGGGCAGATATCCTAACTCCGAGCTGCTACTGAAAATTTAATAAATAATAACCATCACGCCTGTATTCCCCGAAGGGTTAGGCAGAGGTGTACCAATGTGCACACACATTCCGCCGGTAAGTTTTAGGTCCCATGTAATAGGGTTCTAGCCTATTGCCATTAACCGGGCAGAAATCCTAACTCCGAGCTGCTACTGAAAATTTAATAAATAATAACCATCACGCCTGTATTCCCGGAAGGGTTTGGCAGAGGTGTACCAATGTGCACACACATTCGCCGCTAAGTTTTAGGTCTCATGTAATAGGGTTCGAGCCTATTGCCATTAACCGGGCAGATATCCTAACTCCGAGCTGCTACTGAAAATTTCATGGACACCCAATAGCACTTAGCTCGACCCAAGACCTCTAGCGTAGCAGTCGCGCTTGGGACCACTAAGCTACCGAGGCACTTACCTACTACAGTGTCTAACTACACTCAATAGTAATCTATCCGAATAAATAAAATTGGAGTGTCTTTTTATGTCAAAATAACAGCATTTTACTCATCACTCTAAATCAGGGGTTCCCAACCTTCTTGTAAGTCCGCGACGCACTTACAAGTTTAGAAATTTGTCATGGGGCGCCCGGGGTCTACCAGACTCAAACTGACTAAAAACAACCAAACAACGCACCCTCCGCGTACTTCCCTTCTATAATAACATTAATCTTAATATAATTTTAATCAATAATTTCAATAGAATATTGTTCGTTGATTTTTTTAAGGTTTTATTGTATTTTTTGTTGCACTTTTTGAAGTTTGAAGTTCGAAGAGTAGCGTCTCGCCAGGCCCCTATGTCATTGTACTTTCCACGGCGCGCGGTGCCCAGGTTGGGAACCACTGCTATGAATGCAATATATTTTCGATTGCTTGTTTATTCAGGCGCGCAGACTAACGAACGCTATTGTTGGCAGGCGCTGCAACACGCTCGTTGCGAGTTGGAAATTGAGCTTGGTAAAAAATAGACAAACAGTAAATAAATATTGTACTGGATTTACTTATTTCAATTTTCTCCTGTTTGTTATGCATTTTGGGAAGAAAAGTAGTTTTACAGGATGTTTTTTTATTAATAAATCGCTGTACCCCAAAATGTTAAAATTTTGCTAAAAGAACGAACTAATTTATGTCATAACTAGCTTCTGCCCGCGACTTCGTCCGCGTCACAGTTGATGTGTTATCCTACGGGTACCGTACATTTTCCCGGGATAAAAAGTAGCCTAATTGTGTTATTCCAGACTATAATCTATCTTTGTGCCAAATTTCATCCAGATCCATTCAGCCGTTTAAGCGTGAAAGAGTAACAAACATCCATACATCCATACTTACAAACTTTCGCCTTTATAATAGTAAGTAGGATTTTTGGAAGTAATTGACATTATAATTAACGCTGAGTAATTTTAAATCTATTCTAAGCGTAACATCAAGATGCTCAGTATCATCATCCATCATCATCATATCCGCCGAACGATGTCCACTGCTGGATATAGGCTTCCCCTGAAGATAGCCACAATGACCCCAGCACAGTATGGATTAAACGTACTAGTAGTGCTGTATAGTATATGCACTGCCCCGTTGGTCTCGTGCTCGCAAGCGCGACTGCTGAGCAAGGGGTCCCGGGTTCGATTCCCAGGTCGGGCAAAAAGTGTTATTGGGTTTTTCCATTAGGAATTTCTCAGTAGCAGCCCGGAGTTTGGAAGTTGGTGGTGTGATACCCCCGTGCCTCGGAAAGCACGTAAAGCCGTTGGTCCTGCGCCTGATCTCTCTCCGGTCGTGTCGGATTGCCGTCCCATCGGGCTATGAGAGTTAGGGAAGAGGGAGTGCACCTGTGTTTGCGCACACACTTGTGCACTATAATATATCCTGCGTACGTGGCTAGTCTGCATTAAGATTAGCCGCCGTGGCCGGAGTCGGCCTGGAGAATTACTATTACTACTTACTTTTACTATAGTATATGTAATTATGGCCCATTTGATTAGTGCTGTACACAGTAATTATGGTACATACATTGCATAATTTAATATGACGCAATTGAGGTTTGAGATATCTTTATTTTCCATAAGAATTAATTCACTTACATAAGAAATACATAGTTCTGGCGATATCCTCGTTCTGCCAAACATTATAACTTAACAGAAATATTTTATTAGTGTAAGGTAGTCGCTAATAAATTATTTCACACAACTAAAACATAATTAATTTTATTTTTGTGATATTTCTGATGAAGCCATCAGAAATATCACAAAAATATAATTGAAACAAAGGTTAAATAAAATTAAATTAAATAAAGCGAAACAAAGGTTAAAGTTGAAAAAGAACCTTATCAACCAAAAAAATACCGACAATATAAAAATAATCGCTTTCATGAAAACACTCAACAAAATGAAACAAACTCCCAATCCGCTGAGCAGCAATGTTATTAACTTATTACTGTTCAATCAATTGTACTAATTACAAACCAATCAGTGCGGAGCGCTTATCAAAGAGATTCGATTAATTTGATGGCCTTTCAATTAGTTTGAAAGCAATAATAAACCTAGACATTAATTCCATATAATAGATTGGTTCGGATATTTTTCGGGTACCGTAGTCAAAAAGAACCCTTATAATTTCGCCATAGTCGTTTGTCTGCGCGATTTAGATCAGAGACTCTTCGTTGTAAAAAGCTGAATATAATTAAAACTTTGAAAAAAAAGTCGGGGATCCGTTTGCGAAATAAGCTAATGTGCAAATTTTTGTTAAACCTAAATGTTAATATATTTGGATGAGTGAAAGCATTTACAGCAGTCGTACCTATGCGTAGCGAGGTTAAAAGGAAAACTACATACCATCACGCTTGTATTCCCTTGTAAGGGTTAGGCAGAGGTGTACCAATGTACACCCACAGTTCGCCGGTATGTTTTTAGGTCCCATGTAATAGGGGGCGAGCCTATTGCCATTAACCGGGCACAAATCCAAACTCCGAGCTGCTACTGAGAATTTCATAGGAAAACCAAATAACACTTTACTCGACCTGGTAATCGAACCTAAGACCTCTAGCGTCTGCGCTTTTAGCGTAGCTAAAAGGAAAACTATCACAGCTTTCATTTCACTCCATTTCACTTGTTACTTGTAGTAACGAGTGAAATGGGCATCTGCGGAACATTACACTGCGGCCGACCAAATTGTTTTGGTCTTAATAAACTGAAAATATAATGTTTTTAGAATTCCGTTGTCAAATAAAAGCACTTTTATTAAGGCTTCTGTAGAATTTTCCGTTGGTTTCTTGATAAATCGCCAATTCTCCAGGGATTATTCTTAGGTACTTATAAAAGACGGCCTCGTTAGCCTAGTGGTCCTAAGCGCGACTGCTACGCTTGAGGTATTGGATTCGATTCCCAGGTCAAAAAAACTTTGTTGGATTAGACAAAAAAAAATACAAAATTCAAATTTTATAAAATTGACAGTACCAGCTCGGAGTTAGGATTTGTGCCCGGTCAATGGCAATGGGCTCGCCCCCTATTACATAGGACCTAAACATACCGGCGAACTGTGGGTGTACTTTGGTACATCTCTGCCTAATCCTTCGGGGAAAACAGGCGTGATGGTATGCCAATGATATTCTTATAGTTAGTTCCTTTTTCCTTATTCAAACGCTGGATTGGGACTTTCCTTTAAATGGTTTGCATTTAATTTAATTTGAGAACGTTTACTTTAGAACCGTTAGTTTCCGCGAGGCCGGACGACCTATCGACCACCGTTTTCCTTATACGATTTTTTTTTATTTTTTTATTTTTTATTAAAACTTTATGCACAAATGTAAAAATACACCGTACAAAGGCGGACTTAATGCCTTAGGCATTATCTACCAGTCTACCTTAGGGTGATGCAGAGACAAAACATAGGAGGTGCAAGAAAGAGGGAACAGAAACAGAAAATTTACAATATAAAATATAATAATAAATACATATATACATACATACAAACAAAATATACAAAGTAGAGAGAAATAAAATTACAAAGTGGAGATAGAAAACAAACTAATTTTTAGGGTTTCGTAATCAACAAGGAAGTTTTATAGCTTATAGTTTTGCCATGTCCGTCTGTCTGTCTGTCCCAAGCTTAGCTCAGAGACTCTTACTACCTACCTATTAGAAAACTCTAATGTCGTATACATATTAATAACTAGCTTCTGCCCGCGACTTCGTTCGCGCCAAACTTGATAATAATATATAAGGTGCTATAAAAATATCTGCCACGGCTGCAATGGGAGGTAGTAGTTTATAGATTACAATAGTAAAGATAAATTATTGATAATGTGTCATATTTTTTTTCATACAAAAAAATGTACGTATAAATTTGAATTGATTTATTCGCATAAAACCATCCATCGGTCAGCTGTTGCCGCACCGCACCGAATACAATTCAATCGTTTGCGTTTCGCGTAATTTGTGAACCCTGTTATGCAGAATAGAGTCAATATTTATTAAACTACTTTATTTTCTCAAATTTTATTAACTATTCTGGGGTACGAAATTTCTTTACTATTGTAATCTTTAAACACAATACTACCTCCTATTAAAGCCGTGGTACATTTTCCAGGATAAAAAGTAGCCAATGTGTTTTTCCACATTACAACCTATCTCAGTGCTAAATTTCGTCCAGATCCGTTCAGCCGTTTAAGCGTGAAGAAGAGACAAACACACAAACTTTCGCCTTTATAATATTGGTGTGATGCCGAAAAAGTGAAAAAATAAAATTGTTGAGTAGGGTGAACTCATCTAACTTCGTGACAAAAGCATTTGAGTAATAAAATAGCAATAAATTATTAATTACTTTAATTCAGACTTAGCATGAGTTTTAATCAGTCTTTTATGAGGAATATAGGCACAATTAATCATAATCAAATCATATGGTTGTATTTCAAGTTATTGATTTCACTCGTACAGCCTATATTATATATATAGCGCTCAAACCAAATATCACCGAATTAGGCGAGTCACAGAATTAGATGAGTTCACCATACCTCCCCTTACACGCGTACACGTAAAGTCGGGTTGATTTTATTTTCTCGTCTACCCCATAGAGAGGCATTTCGCTGGATAGGTTGTTAAAAAGTATTGCTGGTGCGTGAAAACCATTTTCCGATTCAGAGATCCGTTTGCGAAATATAGCTCGGAAGTGCAAATATTTTTTTTGAGTCTTGTGGCCTCGGTCTAGTTAGGGAACTGGTTGTTTTAGGATACTTCATACCTAAAAGTTATATATAAATATATATATAAAAATACCTGAAAGTTACCTACTGTCCCCATTTTCTGTCCGGGACCACACTTGGCAAATTAGGAGCCCTTTTGTTACAGAGATATTAAAGATCCAAAACTATTGTCACGTTTTTTACGCAAACTAATTTTAAATGTATATAACTTTTAAAGACCCCTATTATTCCTGTAGTAGTTACATTGCGAGCTTAAACAATGTTTTTTTAGACCAAGAAATAGAGGTCGATACTCAACAAAAAATAATGCTCCAAGTTACTTATTTTGGCAGTACCTATATTATTGTTTATTTATTTATTTATTTAAACTTTATGCAACAAAAAGTACAAAGGCGGACTTAATGCCTTAGGCATTCTCTACCAGTCAACCAAAGGTGGTGAAGAGATAACACGGTAGGTGCAAATAAAAACAAAAGAACAAAATTTGATACTTTCAAAAACAAAATAAAAATTAATTCAATGCAATTATATAAATAACTTAATTCATACACAAGTACAACATATCTAAAATTATCCACACTAATACATAAATATATTTACTGTATAAAATCCTATACATAAAACATAAATATATATATATATATATATACATACCTATATACTTATATACAAAATACATAATATCATAAGAAACCATAGAAAGGAGGATTACGAGACAACTCTTACTATTGGTTCTGAAAATAGCTCCGCAATTTCTGCTTGAAAGCATACCGACTGGTAGCTGTCCTGATATCAAGAGGGAGCGCATTCCAAAGAAGGATAGCCTGGATATGAAAGGAAGAATGAATGAAATCAGAAGTGTGAGAGGGACAGTTAAGTAGAAGATTATTAGTAGAACGCAGACTCTTAGCATGAGTAGAACAAAGATATTGAAAATGAGAAATGAGATAAGAAGGAGGAGAAGGAGAATTAAGAAGGGAGAAAAGCGTGGTTAACGCACGTAAATTTCTTCTCTGGCGAATGGGCAACCATTTAAGTTCGGCCCTGAAGCTTGATACGTGGTCATATTTCCGCAAATTGAAAATGTAACGAATGCAATTATTGAGAACCCTGTCCAGCTTATCCAACAACACTGCATTCAAGTCAAAGTAGCACACGTCACCATAGTCGATTATAGGAAGGATTAAAGTCTGCACAAGCATTGCTTTCGTCCTTGCAGGCAAAAAGTTTCTCAGGCGATATAAGGAACGCAAGGTACCGTTGACTCTCTGACAAACACCGGAAACCTGACTCTGCCAGCTTAGCGTAGAATCAAGATATAAACCGAGATCCTTCACACAGGGGCTTATTGGAATGACAGTCGTATTCAGAATAATAGGAGGAAGGGTTAAAGCTGCCACTCTGCTCATCATGCGAGAACTACCAATAACAATCGCCTGGCATTTTGTGGGGTTTACAGCCACCCCAAACCTGTCAGACCAATTGTTAACGGCATCAAGATCCCGGTTTATATCCTGAATAGCCACAGACAGGTCAGCTACCTCGGTGGCAGTATACAGCTGAAGGTCGTCAGCATACAAATGATACGCACACTGAAGAAAGGGAGTAATGAAATTAATAAAAATAGAAAACAGTAAAGGAGAGAGAATGCCGCCTTGAGGAACACCAGCACCAAGATCACGCCAACTCGAAGAATTCTCATCAACGCGAACCGACTGCTGACGTCCCCGAAGATAGGAGGAGAACCATTCCAGCGCCTCAGATGAAACTTTAAGATTCGAGAGCATAGGAAGGAGAATATCGTGACTGACGGCGTTAAAGGCGTTGGAGAAGTCAATTAACACCAAAACAGTGACCTTGGTATTCTCCATTGCATCCCTAACGTCACCAGTCACTTTAAGAAGGGCAGATGTTGTACTGTGCCCAGGCCTGAATCCAGATTGGAAAGAACTCACGAGGTTGTTACGGTGAACATACCCCGAAAACTGCTTATGAACACAGGCCTCAAGCACTTTTGACAGAAATGGGAGAATGGAAATGGGTCGGAAATGAGTAGGAAGGCAGGGATTTGAAATTTTAGGGATAGGCCGGACATAAGCTTTACCCCATAGGGAAGGGAATACTCCAGAATCCAAAGAAAAGTTAATAATATAGGTAATGGGAGGAAGTAGAAAGTCGAGGATAGTAGTGATCATAAAACGACTAATGTCATCACAACCCACAGCATTGGATTTGATGGAGAGGATGATCTTTTTAATTTCATCCTCAGAGGCTGGAGAAAACTTAAAAGGATCCACATCTGGTCTTGCTAAGCCTGCAATGAAATCAACCGTCTGCGACAACATTCGGAAATCCAAATGACAGGTAGTAGTGAAATGACGGTTGATATCATCTAAGGCAATAGTCTTTGGGAAATCAACTTGACGCTGTTTACCGATACCCAGTGTACCGAGGAACTTCCAGATATCCGCAGGAGAAGAAGACGTTATATTTTCTAGAATATGGCGGCGTTTAGCGTTACGTATCATTTGATTACAAAGATTCCTCGCTGCTTTGTAAAAAATCCAGTTTTCTTCAAGCCGGTCTTTCTTGAATTTGCGAAAAGCACGATCCCTACGCCTCATCGCCATTCGAACCCCTTTCGTCATCCAAGGAGCAGGCGGACGCTTAAGCTTCACCTTCTTAATAGGAGCGTGAGTGTCATAGAGTGCAACGACAGTCCGATTGAAAACACTCAATTTGTCATCAACAGTCGTTGCCTCCATAAGCTGTTCCCAGTTAAGCGTTGACGCATCCTGGCGGAGCTTATCTACATCCATGCGCGCAAAACAACGCATGTGCAGCACTTTAGGGCGTGGCTTGGGAGGTTTTAGGATATATGAGAGGTAGATGAGGTCGTGATGGGAAAAGCCAGGAGCGGGACACTGACCATGAGAGGAAACAAAAGAAGGAGCAGATGTAAGGATTAGGTCGAGCCAAGTATCATCACCTGAGACATTACAGTGAGTAGGCTGTAAAGGAAGGACATGGAGACTGACGGATTCAATGATATGGAGGAGTTTACGGGAACGAGGGGAAAGGTGGGAAAGGTCAGTATTAAAATCGCCCATGATGATACAATGTGCATACTCCGACCCTACAGATTCGAGAGCCAATTCGAGATTAGAAAAGTAGTCAACGGCTGGCGGACAATAGACTACACCCAGGAGAGCTTTAACACCTTTGAAATAAATCTCAAGGAAAAGATATTCAGCGCTGGCGCTATAGTTAGAAGGGGAAGAGGCAAGGACTTTATAAGGGAAATCGCAACGTATGTAAATAGCCACACCACCCCCTCCCTTTCCAATCCTATCATTGCGGACAAGAATGAAACCAGGAAGAGGGTAGGTTGTAGAAAGGAGATGAGGTTTGAGCCAACTCTCAGATATCAAAACAGCATGTACATTGGCACCTGAAATGGTGTCAAACAGGTCATTGTAGTGACTTGGCACACTTTGAGCGTTGATGTGACACACATTAAACAAGTGCCCTTTGTGATGGGTAAATGCTTGACGCACAAAGTCACCCGGAGTGTCAGGCAAAGAGTCAAAACTTGCGTTAGCAGATGAATTAACAGAACCAATAGCAGAGCAAAACGAGTCATCATCAGATATCATATATAAATAATAAATACTATATTTATAAATAAAATAAAATAAATAAATATGCTATGTATAAAAAAAAAAAATATAAATTAATGGTTACTAAACTAAGAAGCCCAGTCAAAACTATTATCTTTTCACCACCTACTAGCTATACCAGTTCATTACAATAAAAGTTACACATAAAAAAAGAAGAAAAGAAAGAAAAAAAAAAAGTTATTATCGAATTACAAAATTCCAGAGACAAGTTTGGGAAATAAAATATTAAAACTATTGATACAAAAATCAGTGTAACGGAACGCAACACTTATGACTTACATTTGACGTAACAATATGACAGACGTCAATCATCACTAACAAAGTTGACAAATGACAACATTGACAAGACACATAAAAAAACATTTACATTACGGTACTGATTCTATGAAAAAAAATAAAATAAACAGAACACCGCCAAAATAAAAGTAAATATCAAGCTAACTATGCGGGTAGATAAGTGTGAGAAATAACCAAGAGTACAAACTATTGAATTACTTAAAGAGAACGACGTCCCGAACAAACCACCAAAACATAATATGAAACCAGTAACCGGAATAAAGAGGTTCAAACACAAAAAAAAGAAGTTTAAAAAACTACACATGTATTGTGTCTTCTTACACCTTGCTTATAACGTTAAGTTAAAAAGAAATCTGAAACCGCCTCGTTGGCCTAGTGGTCCTAAGCGCGACTGCTACGCTAGAGGTCCTGGGTTCGATTCCCGGGTCGAGCAAAAAGTGTTATTGGGTTTTTCTATGAAATTCTCAGTAGCAGCTCGGAGCTTAGATTTGTGCCCGGTTAATGGCAATAGGCTCGCCCCCTTTTACATGGAACCTAAATATACCGGCGAACTGTGGGTGTACATTGGTACACCTCTGCCTAACCCTTCGGGGAATACAGGCGTGATGGTATATATTTTTATTTTATAAAGAAATCTATCAGATCTGACCGACCATCCTTCACAAGGCAAAAAGTAATACGGGCAACTACGGAACCATACACGGCGAATGGTTGTTTTTTTTCGTTTATTGAATTCACTGAACTATTCGATAGACCGGTGGGTAAAAAGTAAAATGTATTTCAGAATTTTTGAGTAACTACATACCTACATAAAATAATAAATAATATATCGCACACCCAGTTAAAGACTAGCGCAACTCAAAATATCACTTTTTTTCAGAAATCGAAAAAAACGTTTTACTCAATTTCTATTTAGTATATTAAAAACATTCTTATAGGTTTATTTATATAATTGCATGTAGATATTTACTGTCATAATTGTCTTACGTTAAATGACAGTAGCACTTTATAATTGCAGTTTCATTTCTTCATTTTTGAATTATTTTGAGTTGATTGAGTCTTTAACTAGGTGTGCGATATATAGGTACCAACGTCCCAATAGGTACGAATAAAAATAGACCTTTCGCTGTAAAAATTCTACACATCATACGTAACGTTCAAACTCCTGGAATTTCCAATCATTTGCAGTACGCAGAAGTGAACACTGTTCATTTTTAGAACGAAATATATAATATTTACGAAACCTATTCAGAGCCTTTTTTGATTGGCCAATGTAATTCGCAGAAGAGGTCGACATTTGCGAGGCGTTAGCATCCGGTCCGGATAAGACAGTCATGTCTTGGAAACCGGTTCTATCTGCCTATACTGGGCATTTCCCGTGGGTTTGCTTACTGAGAAATGTATTTTAACTAACAATGTTGAAATACCTGCCCACGGTCTTGTTTGATTTCGATTGTGCGAACTGACTAATAATAACATTTCTGGAATAAATTCCCTGCCCACGTTTGTTATATGTTTTTATTATTTTAGGTAAGCAATTATTTATTCTAATAATAATAATACCAATCCATTGTTGTTTCATTGCAGAGCAAAGGTCTGTTTTCAGTCTCTCACAGAGAAGGTACTAGCATTGATCACCACGATTGCTTAAGCCGGTTTGGCGATTCCAGATTTGTAACAGATAATACTCCAAGTTTCTTTAAGAATACTTATTTCTTCACCGATGTCAATGGTGTCCGAGATAAACTTAGAAAGCTACCTACATTATGAGTTGGAAAAGTTACATCGGTGCTAAGGGCGCCATAACGGTAACGGAGTAAAATCAAATGTATCAAAATGTATGAAGCACGCTACGACTCGCCGCTCATTGCGTTCGTGGCGTGCTTCATACATTTTCATACATTTGATTTTACCGCTCACCGCCCCGCGCTTAGCCGCCGCTCACCGCGGCAAGGTCGTGAACGGTCGTAATGTTTCAAATTATTTCCGTGGCCGTGTGTAGGTTGTAAGTAGGCTTAGGTTGTATTATGTAATACCTCTATTATTGTCACGTTTTCCCCGTAGAAGGTAGGGGTGGTCAGATAATAATATGTTTTGTATTCCTATTGCACCCACATTGTTTTATACATTTATAGGTCCCATGTACTCAGGGCGTTAAATTCATTGCACATAACATTTCCTTTTGTCTCATCGCTTCCCGTAAAAATTGTTCATATTCATGAGTCCTTTTCCCCCGAAAAAAAGAATGAAGTCAGCCAATATTGCGGTTTTCTTTTTTTCGAATACGAACAGACCAACAGACGCCGACACAAAAATATAGTTTATAATTTTATTGAAAGGACGGAACAAAAAATAGTAATGGTCAATTAAAAATCTGCCGCCGCGATCGTAATATTGTGGTGTGTATTAATTTGATAATTAACGCGATTTTTTGTACCTCCTCCTACAGTTACGATGTACATCTGAGGACAATGGTGTTGAACTCTCTTCAACCTTATTAATAAGGGCGTAAGGGTGAAAAGTGGTTCACCGCAATTGTCCGTGATTGTACCTAGCTGAAAATTATGGAAATGCGGCTGGTCTTTTCTCACTGTATCTCGCAGTTTCTCTTTTCTCAGTGAAGTAAACCAACAACTGTATGTACTTAAGTGTTTTTCTTTTTAATGATACATTTTTTTATACACACTAGAACCGACAGACAATGCTCAAAATTGAGAAAAGTTAAAAGGCCTAATTATTAATGAAAAACGAAAAACATAGGGACAATTTTTTTTTTTTTTTTTTTTTTTTAAAATGGGACAAGCCCGCCACACTGTTCCCAAACCACTGCAACTCCTGTAAGCCAGAATCAACAGTGGCGACCACAAGAAAAGCGCCGAGACAATGAAGGTCGACGAGTCCCAGAGAAACGATTTAACTGTCTTGGATCCCGCAACGAAATTAAGAGGGTTTACGCCGGCGGCGCGCCGTCCACGCGCTATTTGCCTCAAAATCAATGATTTTCAAACCTGTTAATACCCATTAATAACTTATCGTACAAACATGCAATTTACGAATAATATTAGGAAATTTTGTCTTCTAGAGGACGTGAGAGGTTTTTTTTAAAATTAAATAGCATGCTTGTAAATTATATTAAGATAACTAAAGTGAGATTTGCGTATTTTACGTTCAGAGTCAATTTCGAAGCCGTTAATCTCCAAAAATTGCTGATAGAATAAATAAACAAAAATATTTGCTAATTGGTAATATCCTTAATAATTTTTTTGTCAAAACAGATTTTCCGATTTAGGTTACTTACTACGGAAAATAAAATCAAAACAATGTCTAACTTTTAACAAAATACACGTAGATAAAATGATCTTTTTCAACGTTTTAACTTGCATTTATCATTATAATAATAACATATTCTAATAGAAGAACATCTCTTTTAAAACTTGCAATTCAAAATTTTCGTGTAATTAGCTTTATAATTTTTTAATAAATATTTTAAAACTACTATAAATTAAGGCGCGCGAGCGGTAGCCAATTCAGTCGGCCGCGAGCCTTTACACGGAGAGGTCATGTCCAAACTTTCTGCGCCCGCGCTCTCGTAAATACAAAGCCCGTTTCGCTATAGCGCGACTAAAACATTTTAGTACTTTGGTAGTAAGATTTTTTTTTAATAAATTTTAATGACTGATATAATATTAAGAGTAACAATAAATTATGTTTTAGACACAATGGGAAAGAAAACCAAGATATTTTTATCAAAAAAAAAAAAGGAAAAGGAAAATTTGGAAATTGAAAATTTTGCTACGGCCAGAAGCTATTTATTTTATACTAATAGCCATTTTACATATATAAAAGTATATTTTTTAACCGACTTAAAAAAATTGTAGATATATGTTTGTATGTACTATACAAACATACGATCGAATTTCATAGGAATGAATTTCTCAAAAACTGCTTATTCTTTTTGAATGGGGATTTCGTTATTTGAGTGTATAATTTCAGGGAAGGTTTTAGTATATAATACATTAGGATCTCTTCTGGAACTCTTCAATAACTAATAACAAATGAACCGAAATTGCTGTGATCGTATGTCTGTTTTGTTTTCACGATTTCATAATATAACATCACGTCTGTACGGTTTGAAGGGGTAAGCAGAGCAAAATATCAAGTACACCATTACCAATTAAAATGCTATTAAAAATATATATATATGAAGAAGGAACGGATTTCAAAAACCCTCATGAGCCATGTATGTTTCACCGCATCATAGGCCTTCTTAATAGTCTATCCAACATGCCGACAGATCCCTTCGAGAACGACGAACGTGCTGGTTAATGGCCATATTAAAGAGGAGTAGCTTCTTAGTACCACGGCATTCATTCTTACAACCATTTTGAGAGACAGTCATGATAGCGTTAATATCAATATGTTCATTGATTTTAGCTCTCAAAATAGATGTAAGAACTGACCACCGACCGACTGGACCGTCGGTCCATGGCGTTGACATGTGATCGGTCTATAATTCTAATGTTATTATTTTTACAAAATTGAAAAATCGGATGTTTCGACCGTCCTTTTCCTAAAATCGGATTCTAAATCGACTGGTGTATAGAACATTCGTGCGATTAAACGTCACAGTCATACACGATCAGCACTCCAGTCTCCAGTTGTGTTGTGTTGAGTGCTACAAAGAATGTATTATTATTACTATATTATTACCTATTCCGGTAAAACAGTATGTGTATAGTAATAGAACATTAATCTTTAGCACTAAAGTTTAGGGCAAAGTGGCATACGACCACGGCTTTCAGATGAGAATGTTTTCTTGTTTCATACTTTTTAGAACGTGAATTTTTGTAGTCGGGTTTTAGTTTTTTAAACTACTTTTTTTTCTCTGTCTGTTATTTATTTCTTCAGCCTATAAGCTTCACTTTACTACTGTACTGTACTGTACTTGATATTGCTACTCCTATTGCAATCTTTTGTAGTTTAGACAACATAGGAGCCATGAGAAACACGTCTGCATAGAATCAACGCTAGAATCCGATCTGATTTTAAGGAAGCACATCGGAAAGTGTGTAGAAAATGACTCCAATTTTAGTAAATGCTTTATCTTTACTATTATCTGTACTATTATTATAAAACTGAAGAGTTTGTTTGTTTGTTTGTACGCGCTAATCCTAGGAACTACCGGTCCGATTTGAAAAATTCTTGTGGATACCCCATTTATCGAGGAAGGTTATAGGCTATATAACATCACGCTTCGACTAATTGGAGCGGAGCATCAATGAAAAAGGTGGCAAAAACGAGCTTTTGAGGGCTTTTGTTGCGTGCGGTGCGTAAACGGTTAAAGTTACGCAAAAATAAAGTACGGCAGAATGGTTCCTCTAAAAAAAAAAATATACAAAAAAAAAAGTCCGCGGTAGTAAATGCCTAACTTTTTGCCAGAAAATTTATTTCAAAATAATGCATTATTTACGAAGGTGTTTTTATGAATATAGTATTAATCCTTATCAACATAAATACGTTATTCATCACACGTGTTTAATTTTGAACAAAATTGCCCTTTACATCACTTAATTTCAATGAATATCTTAGTAGATATCACAGTTTTAAAATAACTTCGCAGCAAAATAATGACATTCCGTAGCCTGTACCTCAGAATAACAGATTATAACTATAACACATTTAATATACCATAGTACACGGCACAAGATTACGCCGACAAGAGCGAGGCGGACGCGTGCGCGAGTAGCGGGCGATCGTGCAGGGAGTTGTATGTGGGATTGGCACTATATCCGGCTACATAACATCGCGTTATGAGCCACGAAAACGGTTCAGTAACCAAAAACCTAACGTAACGCGGGTGAAACCGCGGGGCACAGCTAGTTTTTCATAAACATGATATTATCTTTATCTAAATAAATACATTATTCATCATTAGTATTTCATTTTGAACAAAATTGCCCTGAACATCATTAGATTTCAACGAATATCTGAGGAGATATATCGTTTTAATCAAACATCGCGCTATAACACACTTACCATAAACGCGGATGAAACCGCGGGCACACCTAGTCTAATATAAGCATAAAAAATATTTTGTAGAAAAATAAAACTATATATCACAAACAAAAATAATCAAATGGATCAAAATGCTTTTTATTCCGACTATAGTCCGTGAGCGAGCGCGCTTCTCTACGCACACAAATGCGCTTGCGTCTGTGTGAGTGAATTTTGCTCCGATTTACCTAATCTTCACTTGCTTCGCGCAACGTAAACGCTCTTAATCAGAAATGATTAGCGGAGGAGTAAGAAAAATATAATTTCCACTTCCCTCCAAACAAGCAGGAGACAGAACAGAATTAGGCCAATAGGCACAAAGGGATTATTTACAACTGGGAGAAGCCCAGATTGCCAAGCACCACGGATTGCAATTATCATTAACTTTAATGGGTCCTAATGTGAACTGTCATGAATAATATGTAGTGTTTAATATTTTCCTAGCACTTTCGTGAACTATTAAACACTAGCGTTTGCCCGCGACTTCGTCCGCGTGGATTAATAGTTCCCATTCCCCGGGGATTTCCGGGATGAAAACTATCCTATGTCCTTTCTCGGGTCCCAGACTATATCTGTATCAAATTTCATTAAAATCGGTTCATTTGTTTAGACGTGAAGAAGAGACAGACAGACAGACAGAGTTACTTTCGCATTTATAATATTACTAGTATTTGCCCGCGACTTCGTCCGCGTGGATTAATGGTTCCCGTTCCCGGGGGAATTCCGGGATGAAAACTATCCTATGTCCTTTCTCGGGTCCCAGACTATATCTGGACCAAATTTCATTGAAATCGGTTCAGTGGTTTAGGCGTGAAGAAGAGACAGACAGACAGACAGATAGACAGACAGACAGAGTTACTTTCGCATTTATAATATTAGTACGGATTAGTACGGATAATAAAGTACCTAAAAAAAACTTTTTCATCACAAACATTCGCTTATAAATATACAACCTCATTTTCGTTTTTAGTTTTATTCTTTTTCGTTTTATTTTTTGTCAGTTGAAGAAAATTATATACTGTCACACACCTTTTTTTCCTTTTTAGGCAATATTATTTTACCATTATATTATTCCCAAAAAGTATCTGAATCTTTTTTACATGAAATACTAATATTTAGCCATTCAGCATTACATTGTACCTATACTAGAAAGGTTTAGGTAGTTAACTAAATGTAAACAAAACAAACCACGTGACTCATGGATGCTAAACCTTTCACTTCAAATTTTAAAATCGTATTATTTAAAGTCGTCTAATAATAGGCTCTAGTCTATATCAGAATTTGAGGAACTATCTGCCACGTTAATAATAAAACGTTCAGTGGTATTATCAATCATTTTATCTAATTTAAACATTTTCTGTTCTTGTTTTATTACATGACCCTCGCAATTTTCAAAGGCGCCTGGTTAATCGACTAAACGTAATACCTGCAATTTTAGTTGCCATACTACATCACGGGCGTACTCTTTAATTTAGCGACGTTATCTAATTTATCGTATCTTCTAAAAGGTTTTGGGAACCTGTCTTTTTAGGCTCTTTACAATAGACAGATTACAAAATATTATACTATTTTATAAAACTAACAAAAAAGTGGTGTCCATACAATGACATCTATGAAGAGTAGTTTACGAATAAATGATAAAGTTTAACATACATTAATAAAAGAGAAAAGTATCGCATAAATCGAAATTAGAATTGATTTTGTTGTAACGTATTTTTAAACAAGGAAGTGTCAACTATAAAAAACCTTTTCTACGATTTGTTTACCTTTAGTTAACTACCTAAACCTTTCTAGTATAGTACCATATTTATACATGGTACCTGGCACATGGGGCAGTGGTCTATACTTCCATTTAGCCATCTCCTTTCATTTAAATCTGTGATAGCTAAGCTGAAACTAACATTAATCATGCAAAGAACCTATTTCCATGGTGTTAAAATACCATAATTTTAGTAGATAATCTATAGTTTCATCAAATTGCAACACTGTAAAAGTCCTTTACAATAGGATTACGTATAATTTTCTATTTCTCTTGCTGCGTACACTATGCTTGATGGTTTACACATAAAATATTAGTAACGTAAGGCACAACTAAACATATCTTTTTAATGTAAAGGACATGCTATATTTTAATCCGCTGGGTATTCCTAAATCTTTCGTTTAGAGCATGAAAGAAGAGGAAATTCTAAGAAACTTTGCTCTAGACACAATTAAAATTGGAGCAGACAGTAAAAAGTTATACCCAGATTTAAAAAAATAAAATCGTTTTTTGGCTCTCCTGAAAAACCGTGTTTTGTCCCTTACATTAATTGATACTTCTGGTATCGATATATGCGACAGCAATAGTTCCTAGAAATAGGTACCCAATTGTCTAATACCTATTTACACGTTTCCTTATAAAGCCGGTATTCGGGCGCTTTGTGGTGTGTAATACACAATGGCGGAATTCCAGTTACGTGTATTGTGTAGCATTATCTACGGAACACAGAAATGGATAGTGTGCTACAGACCGCCCGACCGCCCTCATGTCTATTATCCTTGTGTAGGCTGTAGAGCAGGCTCGTTCAATTAGTGGTTTGTCGATTTCGAACTGAAACTGGAAATGTGTGGTCCCATCATAGGCGTATATGGGGGGGGGGGGGGGGGAGTCCGTGCCCATCCCAGAATGGTCTTGTGCCTACCCCAGGCTGTAGGGCTCACCTTCCGCCTGACCGCATTGCATCGCATCGGCCATGGCATCTTAGGGCCCCCCCTGGGCCCCCCATTTATTTATTTATTTTCTTAGGGAAAATAAACAGTTACACAAGTTGCTTAATTAATAATCCTTAGTATCTAATGTTAATTTTATATGCGTAACTCACAACGTAATCCACATGTTACCTATTATTTTTTACATTAGAATTCTAGATACGCCAATGGGTCCCATTTCCTACTGATACTGTTAAAAAGAAAACAAGTGCGAGTCGGACTCGCGCACGAAGGGTTCCGTACCATTTTCTATAAAAACAGCAAAAAAAAATCACGTTTGTTGCATTGGAGCCCCCCGTAAATATTTGTTTAATTTTCATTTAATTATTTATTTTTAAAGTGAATATGCAACCGAATATTCTGTAAATATTTCAAGTGTCTATCTGTAGCCGTTATCAATATCGGGCCTAAACGATAAAAAATATCACGTTTGTTGTATGTAAGCCCCCTCAAATATTTATTTTATTCTGTTTTTTAGTATTTTTTGTTATAGCGGCAACCGAAACACATCATCTGTGAAAATTTCAACGGTCTAGCTATCACGGTTCATTAGGTACAGCCTGGTGGCAGAAGGTGCACTCCCTCCTCCCTAACTCTCACAGCCCAATAGGACGACAATCCGGCACGACCGGAGAGAGATCAGGCGCAGGATCAACGGCTTTCCATGCTTTCCGAGCCACGAGGGTGTCACACCGCCAACTTCTACACTCCGGGCTGCTACTAAGAACTTCCTAAGAGAAAAACCGAAAAACACTTTTTGCCCGACCTGGGAAAGGAACCAGGACCCCTCGCTCAGCAGTCGCGCTTGCAACCACGAGACCAACGGGGCAGGCAAACGAAAATATACCCTTTGCCATTGGTAGGCAGGTTACTAACGACTTCATGTGAACGCAATCAAAGCCACCACTTGCAAATAACAAGGTACAAGAGGGCCCGATCATATTTATTAGCACACTCACACTGTTACGTCCGGTTGCCATCGACACGACAACATGACATAATACTATATTCGCATAAATAATTCATTACATAACCATTCGACTGTCGGCGTCACACAACGTATAGTTAACTGCAACATTGCGCATTGTAACTATTATTATTATTATTATGAAATAGGTACCCATTTGTAGTCATGATGGCCCAGTAGTTACGGCGCCCGCCTCTCGTGCATGAAATTACGGGGTTCGATGGCAATAGTTATTAAAAAAACAGTAATTTAAAAAACTAAAAAACCCGACTGCTTTTCTGAGTATTTATGAAAAATCCCTAAAACAAGAAATTCGTTGTACCCGATCGCACTTAAAATTGTAGCAGTCGGGACCCATTCGGGACCATCTGCAATATTACATAGGTATGTGCTCTCAATTCACTATTTCTAGAATGGGTCCCGACTGCTACAATTTTAAGTGCAATCGGGTACAACGAATTTCTTGTTTTAGGGATTTTTCATAAATACTCAGAAAAGCAGTCGGGTTTTTTAGTTTTTTAAATTACTGTTTTTTATTTTTATTTTTTTTTAGTTTCTTTTTTTGATATACCCAGTGTCACTCTCACAGTAAATACGAATCTATCGACACCTCCCAAGCTAAAAAATTAAATTAAAAATTTAAAAAACCCCCAACACAAAAACCTAATTTCCCTTTAAAAAGTAAAAAAATAACAAAAAAAATACGTCACGTTGGGGGACCGATGTTGCATTTAGGATACGATCGTCCCGAGCGGTCCCCCAACGTGACGTATTTTTTTTGTTATTTTTTTACTTTTTAAAGGGAAATTAGGTTTTTGTGTTGGGGGTTTTTTAAATTTTTAATTTAATTTTTTATTTTATACTTTTTATAGGTTACCTACTTATTATAAAGTCGATTTTGTTAAGTTTGAGACCCCACTCGAGTATATTTACAGACATTCGGTTTTTCTTCCCTACTTTCACCCCCACAACTTTTAAACGGCTCAACCGATTTTCATCAAACATGTCTAAGAACACTCGCACATAGGTCACCTTTAATACAAAAAAAACTAAATTGAAATCGCTTCATCCGTTCGGCAGCTATGATGCCACAGACAGACAGACAGACAGACAGACAGACCGACAGACAGACAGACACGTCAAACTTATAACACCCCTCTTTTTGCGTCGGGGGTTAAAAATCCATCGAGCCGTTCAGGCTGTAGAGCGATCCAAACATTTGAATTTGGCGCCAAAAATTCGCCATTTAGTTTTTTTTTATTTTGATATACCCAGTGTCACTCTCACAGTAAATACGAATCTAACGACACCTCTCAAGCTAAAATCCATCAAGCCGTTCAGGCTGCAGAGCGTGCCAAACAATTATACATACAAACATACTCTCGAAAAACATAACCCTCCTTCTGGCGCAGTCGGGTAAAAAAACAGATACGGGTTGAATTGGGGAATGCCTCGTTTACCTAGAGGTCTTAAGGGCGACTGCTACGTTAGAGGTCTTAGGTACGATTCCTAGGTCGAGCAAAAAGTGTTACTGGGACAGTTTCTATAATATTCTCAGTAGCAGTTCGGAGTGGGTGTACATTGGTACACCTCTGCCTAATCCTACGGGGAACACGGGCGTGATGGAATATGTATGTGTTGAATTAGATTATCACGGAAACCGCCAAACAATAATAATTCACAGACTCCAGACTAAGCTTCTCTGAAAAGACAGTTCCTTATTTTACCTATGAAAACACTTTAAAATAAGAAATTTCGTTTTTTTTTGTAATCAATAAATAGTAAATTGAGTTGCTAATAAGTGACGTTACAGTTTGGCATACTAAATCTTCAGAAATCACGTTTTGACAACTCATAAAAAGTATGCCAATTGGTTGGTCGTGTCTACTACCTACCTTATTTCGAACCTCATTTATTTTAATCTTAAAAAAATGGTGTATCTCCTATAGACTCCTTATCTCTGTCTGTTCATCAATTATTATTATTACTTAAATTTAGGGTGGCTTTTGGCAAAAATGTAAGATGGTACTGATTGGTTGGTACCACCAAACGGCTTGAAACACGGGCAATAAAACCTTCATAAAACTTAAGAAGGAAATCATGTATTTTTAAGAACGTTCGCATTTAAATCTCAGTCTTAATCTGTCAAAAATGCCTGTAATTAAAGCCTCCTCTACACGTCTGCAGATGCGTCCGCGGACGCCCGCAGATGCATCCGCAGATGGATCACCACGAGCTGTCCACACGTCTGCAGGTCGATCAGTCTAGGTTCATTGTCGACAGACGCAACACGCTCGTTTAAAAATGGATATTGAGACCATAGCTGCCGTAGCTATTTATTTATTTAGTACTTTTAACTACTAATTGAAATAACTACTAATCGAATTAATTGAAATAAGTAAACAATTGAATTAGGTGTAAGTATTAAAATAGTAGGTACACTTGCATCATTTTTATTTTTGTGGTATTTATTTTTGGGTTTCCACAAACAGTTTTCAGCTTGATATAGCTCAATAAACCTAAAAGTTTCCTCGGGGCTCATATTATTAGCTATTTTAACAAAAATTAAACCGCAAGACGCACGCGTGCACTTTCAATTACAACACCGATTAAACTGATGCGTCGCCAGACGTGTGGAATTGTGGATAGACACCGGACGTCCGCGCCGAAACCCTTTGATCTGTGCCACAAAAACCGACAACAATCGGATTCGAGGCGGACGCATCTGCGTGCGTCTGCGGACGTTAAATACCTACAACAGATGCACAAATTACGCCCTCTACACGTCTTCGGACGCATCCGCAGATGACGTCCGCGGACGCATCTGCAGACGTGTAGAGGAGGCTTAACATACATACAGACATAAACTGACGTCTTTTTCTCATGGGGGTAGGCAGAAAAAACAGAACGCTACGATCCTTACATACTCTTTTCGCCTCGTCCGCGTTCATAGGTCATACAATTACACCGCTTTCGAGCCTGTTATTAACCATACCCCATACTATCACGGCGGTATTCTCACAAGGTTTAGACAGAGGTGTACCAATGTACACCCAAAGTTCGCCGGTATGTTTAGGTCCCATGTAACCCTATAACAGTGGTGAGCCTAATTGCCATTAACCGGGCACAAATCCTAACTCCGAGCTGCTACTGATAAATTCATAGAAAAACCCCATAACACTTTTTGCTCGAGCTGGTAATCGAACCCAAGACCTCTGCCGTAGCAGTCGCGCTTAGGACCACTAGGCTAACAAAGCAATCAGTATTGTAATTAACGTTTGATTATAACAAGGTGTTCGACATTGATTGTCACTGTAATGAGATTGCGACTAGATTTGAGAACGTCGCGTCGGCAATTACTGGAAGTGGCCTTCACATCTACGTCGCGGATCTTCCAGCAATAAACAAAATACTATCATTATCTCACAGTTACGTCAGATACATAAGTAAAGTGTGATTATCTCTCACTACTATAATTATCGTGTTCCGCGAACTTTCAGGTACCTAGAGGTACCTACCATTACATCAGTTCTAGTTATGTATTCAACAATCCATATCTTGCAATACCTGATTTATATGTATGTGATGTGTCATATTTTTAACCGACTTCGAAAAAAGGAGGAGGTTATCAATTCGACTGTATTTTTTTTTATGTTTGTTACCTCATAATTAACCGACTGGGTGAACCGATTTTCATGATTCTTTTTTTATTTGAAAGCTGATGCTTCCCGTGTGGTCTCATTGTCACGCATATTCTGCTTTCTTATGACTTTTTAGTGGTGACTCGTTAATTTACATAACATGACAGTTTCTTCATGGATTTGGATGACAGGAAGTTGATATAAAAAGCGAGAAATAAAAAACTTTTTTACAAAAATGACAACCGCCTTCAAAAACCACAAAGAAATAATTAAAAAAACTCAAAGAGAAAAATAACTTTAGCTTTGGAAATCAGTGGCAATATAAAACAGCAAACAGAACCAAAGCCGCCGACTTCCAAAGCTAAAGTTATTTTTCTCTTTTTAGTTTTGAAGGCGGTTGTTATTTTTGTAAAAAAGTTTTTTTCTGGATATAATATACTTTAATGCTAATAAAATCTCTGGGAAGTTGAAGTTGAAGATGCTGTTTCACACGTATAATAAAATGGAAATATTCATCTATTCATGAATATAAACTTACACTATGAATAGAAAAGAGTTACCTTTCTGATGATACTCTTTTTAATCTTAGGCACAGCTTTGCGTACGTACACCACTAACCAATTGACGTACTTTTTATGAGCTGTCAAAATGCGATTCCTCCATAGATTTTGTATGACAATACTAAACTATGACGTCACTTTTTTGTTATCTCAATTCACTATTTATTGATTTCAAAGCAACTATAAATCTAATTTTACAGTTATTTAGAAATGAATTGGGTTTTCAGGGCTTTATGTAAATAAAGCCCTGAAAATGCTGAAATTTATGAAATAGTAATATTTCATAAAGTGTTTTTTAAAGAATTTGAGTCTTGCAATAATTGTTAAAAGGTGTCTACTACCCAATTACCTATACTAATAATTGTTCCCACACAGTGGAAAGTGTGTAATTCTCCAGGCCGATTCCGGCCACGGCGGCTAATCTTAATGCAGACGACAATCCGACACGACCGGAGAGAGATCAGGCGCAGGACCAACGGCTTTTGCCGGGGCTGCGGGTTGTTCGAAAGAGATACCGCGCCCCCGGAACGCATAGGGCACATGAAGGAACATAGACGGGTTTTAGTCAGTAAAAGTCTGACACTCCCTCCCGCCCCGCCCAGGGTGGGGGAAGTCATTTGATGATTTCCCGTCTATAAAAAAAAAAGGACCAACGGCTTTACGTGCTTTCCGAGGCACGGGGGTGTTACACCATCAACTTCCAAACTCCGGGCTGCTACTGAGAAATTCCTAATGTAAAACCCTAATAACACTTTTTGCCCGACCTGGGAATCGAACCCGGGATCCCTTGCTCAGCAGTCGCGCTTGCGACCACGAGACCAAAGGGGGAGGTCCCACACACATATAAAATCGAACTCCAAACAAAAACTTTCAGGAATCGCTTAAAATAAATCAAATTCTCAATCGAATGCGTCACCCAGCATAACGACAGACGTCACTGAAGTAATTACTGAAAACCGGCCACGGAATGCGAAACAAAATCGTACGGACTTCGCAAGTATGGAAATAACATTAAGTAGTAACTCTACAAAATTCCTGGTCGATGCCGACTAACCAGAATTAATTTTATACAGCCCGGTATCGCTTCAGAGAAATGTGAATAATCGACTACACGTTAAACGTTATTTCTTTTACTTGCGACAAACCGACACAGATATTAATTATTAAAAAACGTGTTCACCTTTTTGTGTTAACATTACTTTTAGTAATAATTGTCTTCCGACGTTTTCGTTCGAGGTTTTTTTACAAAATTAATTTAGCTTTAATTGCCTTTACTTGGAATCGTTTCACGGTTGATGTTTTATTATGAAACAATTTGTATTCGTTTGTAAAATAACTTGGTATGTACCTACCTGCCTTAGACTAAGGTACTCACGTTTATTACTTATACTTACCTATTTTTTTTGTTACAAAATATGTGGAACTATATGGTAGACTTAATAGTTTTTCTTTGCAGGATAATGCCCAGTGGTACCTCCACCTACCAAGCGGCAGCGCAAATACAGAAATAGTATGCTCTGGCATTTTTATTTGTTAATTGATAATTAATTAAAATAAATCTTAAATAGAGTCGAAAATTGTATGCAAGGTTCAGAAGAACAAAGATTCTATGCGACATTCAGTATCTTCATTTTTCAACTCTACTTAAGATTATTTACCTTTCCACTGTTTGTGTGCTGTTCATCGATGAGGAGTTCCATGGAGTATCCTCAGCCATCAGTTGACCACGAATTAATCTTCAGTACGTAATCAACGCACAATACTTGTAATTACTGTTCGAGATTGAGTTCCCTTGTCAATCTCCGAAGATCTACTTTATTATTATATTGTTCCACAATTTAATTGTCAAAAATATTAATGAACATATATTATGTAGAGTCACGAACATAAACATGTACATATACACAAACATACACTTAGCAGCATTCTAAAGCAATTTCTTTCCAAACGATTGCTTAAAATGTAATGGTGTTACGAATATCTTATTCTGGATCCCATACTTATGCGAAATCGGTCTTATCTCAACGTTAAAATCGTTCATTACGAGAAAATTGCTTTTCAATTTTGCCAAGCGTACACATGTGACGTTTATGCTCATGACTGTACATACAGACGAATAGAGTACCTCTTTGCAGTAACATACTTATAATTTTTTGAAATCTCAAAGAATATTTCAAGTACCTACTTGTTCTTCTTCTTCGTAAATGTTTACCTAATTTGTTTTTTGCGTGTAATTATCTAGAAAATATATTTTATTTTTAATAGGTATTTATCTATTAAAATAAAGGAATTTCGTCTCTAAGAATCGTAGTAAGCTTATTAGAAAGGTACACTTGACTTTGGCATTTATCTTGAAAGTTTCATCATAAGAATTTAAATATATTTATTATTCTGTGTCTGCGGGTCTAGTAGGGTGTGTATGTGAGTTTGTATAATATTATGTTTGGAAACGCATACACAATACAGGAGAAATAACTAGTGTGAGACAATGTTTCGTTTAAAAAATCATTTATCGTCCTGTTACCGCCTCGTCCGAGTGCATCCGACTAGCTGATGCGGCATACGCGTGGGTCTAACCGAGTTGCAAACAGCATAAATTCCATGCAAACATGAACCTTAACTATAATGTAGAAGTATGAGTTTTCTTAAGCACAGTGTGAAATGCACTCCAGTGCAGCCCGGTTGGTGGAAAAGGTACGATGAGCAACAAAAGTCGATTAAAAATGTTACTTTTTCATATCATTTAAATAAACACGAAAAAGAACAATTCACTGCTATCCAAATTTTAGACAAGGTGTTGAGGGTTGCCTAAGACTTCATTTTATCTTAATTTTATATCCATTTCTTATTTTCTTTGATATTGTGCTGAATAATAAGGATTAAAAAATCTGACTGTCCATTAGATGCAGAACATAATTCTAGAAATCTAGACCAACGAGCGATGCATATTTTCGCGAAAAAAGCAAATGTCGTGTTAGGAACATCGACTCCCAACGAGCAGTACTGTTTTGTAAAAATCTATCTTGGTGATAAGCTGTCATCCCAGTTGATGCTAGGGATTGACGGCTCACCTCAAACTCTCTTCGCCTAAACAAACCCAGTGAGATTTTCTACAGAATAGACCGCCAGTTGTGTGTGTGACCCTTCTATATATTTGTTTGTGGTAATCATGATGGCGCACCAACTATGTTGAACGTCATCTCTTAAAGACTTCAAAGAAATAGTTAATGTAAAGATTGGTAACAAGAACAACTCATCATTAGTCATTTATTACGAAACCCGTAACAGGATAGAGCTCATTAAAATTCCATTCACCAAGAACAACCACAGTTAATTTCTAATTAAAAACCATTAAAATTTGGTTAACAATCATTAAGAGGAGCGAATTAATTTATTAATGTTAGGTTTTATAAAATTCCATCTAAAGCCAGAGTTAACATCTCACGAAATGGATGGAAAATAATTTAACTTTGATCCAGTACGAATTCGCGGAAAAAATAATCATCATTTCGAAACCCATTTACGCGAATTACAATCTTGCTACAAACACATAGGGTTGAAATTCACTTGAATTGCAAAAGTTGATGTAATATTTAATAGGAATGGATTTCTACCTACCAGTAATGACGAAGTATTTCTCACGAGTCATTTCTAGGAGGTAGGTATGTCGTGTCTGACTGTCTGTCTGCAAAAAATATGAAGACAAGATCTAGACAAATATTATAACATTTCCAGTGTCTGCAGTACTACGTGATAAATGCATAGATCCATCATAGATCTGATAGATATCTTGGAAAGATTTCGATCTACGCGCAAAAAGTACGATTAATTCGCAGAAGTTACCAAATTATGATTGATAAGATAACTGGGTACATAGGTTTAGTTAAAACAAATCAACACACGTCAATATTTCATCCATTTTGCGAAGTCATTGTAATGATTTGGGATATTTAACACCGATTATATTGAAATCTATTCTAAGCATGAGTTTTGGATGTATGCTGGATTGTAATGTAACATATTTTTCATATTACATACCATCATGCCTGTTTAGAAATCAGAAATCAGAATCAGAATAATTTATTTGTAAACATAGGTCAGATTACAACAGAGTGTGAGGTGTTAAAAATAGGTAGGTCCTCTATGCTTTGCCCAGAGGCGTACAAATATTTATGGTTAACATTGTCAGTTTTCACTTCTGAGATTATATAAACTTTCACATCATTAATAAATTTAAAATTAATCGGCACATCATTACAAATTAAATTAAATTAAATTAGTTTCAATAAATGTCAGAGGTTAAGTTTCATATCATATTAATGCTAAAGTCAAATACAATTAAGGATTATCGATATAGGTAAGGTGATGTGTCGCTTCATTAAGTAAACTATTATATCATTATCAAAGTCAATGTTAATAGGCATATGTATACCGTTATAAATTAAACATAAAATGAGTTTCAATAAAATGTCGAAAAGATTAAGTTATTACATGTCATATTAGTGCCAATGTCAATAAAATTCAAGATCATTTTATATCATCGTCATCATCATCAATCATTCTCGTCTAAATAGTCCTTTATTGAGTAATAGCATTTATTTATCAAAAATTTTAATAGTTCTTTTTTGAAATTATCAAGATTAACACGTTTACGTACGTTACGTTTTTAATTTCTCAGGTAGTTTGTTAAATATTTTTTGGGCCATACAGAAGGTACTCTTATTCATTAGTGCAGTCTTTCCATAAGTCACTTCAAGTTCTGACTGAACTGAACTACCCTGAAGGGTTAGGCAGAGGTGTGTACATCCACACATTTAGGTCCCATGTAATAGGGGGCGAGCCTATTGCCATTAATCGGTCACAAATCCTAACTCCGAGCTCCTACTGAGAATTTCAAAGAAAATCACATTGCTTGACCTGGGAATACCTTCCAGCGGGCTTATTCGCTATCTCTAATGACAGTTGAGAATGATGATCACCGACTAAAGTTTCCAATTTTCAACTGTCAAAACTGATATTTCGTATTCCATAACTTCGGTGAGGAACCGTAAAATTTCAAGATGGCGTGTGGTTCAGTGATTATCACTCTGATAGGTCGATAGTCACTGAATGCCTATCGATATCCAGTATTTGGTATTCAGTAAGTTCGGTGTATATCCTTTTGACGTTTAACTGTGGATCACTCAAGTTGTCAAAAAATCACTGTTCGATAGCAGTTATTTATAGGCAATCAGTGATTAACACTCTAACTTTTATCCATTTATTGTGTTTGAGATACATAACTTGGAGCAACCTCGCTAATTTAGTAAGTATATTTTAGTATATTTTTAATACGAGTGTTGAATAAAATGTGAAGTGAAGTAAATTGCCTTTGTATAATATAGTAAAAGGGTACGGAATTTTATTAATCGTATTGGAATTTGTTATGATGCCATTGGGAATCCGTATCAAATAAACTAAGACGACCCACTGACCAAATTTATAAGTAATATCATTAAACAAGCGATAAAACAAGAATAAATAAATATTTATATCACATTATTTAGTCTAATTATGTATATTAATTTGCTAATTTTAGGTATGGCACGCGCATATTTATTGGGACTTGCTGAAGAGCAAAGGCAAATGAATGTCTTGCGCAGAGAACGTCGGGCAAGGCGTGCTTTGACCGACTACATGAATTTGCCGGACAAAGAATTTGAGGCACACTTTCGCTTGTCCAAAGGCACGTTTAACTGCTTAGCTGAGGAGCTTCGTCCGTATATGACACAACGACGGCGAAATACTGGAGTGCCCCATAATCTCAAAGTACGTTAAGTATATAAGTAGGTATAAGAAGATGAAAATAAGCGCATTCTTGCCACTCAAGGCCCTGTAAAAACGAAATACTGTACCCGATTTGACAAACATTTTCAAAAATGCAATGTCAACAAAAAATATTTTATTTTATAATGATCATGATCAAACTGATTGGTTGTTGATTTTGTTTTAGGTATTAGCTGCTGTGTCATTCTATGCCCAGGGATCCTATCAGAAAAGCGTTGGGTCATCTTATTTATTTAACATGTCCCAACCTACATTCAGTAGGTGCTTGCATGAGGTCACCAAAGCCCTAAATAATCCAGAAATCTTGAGGACTCACATAAAATTTCCTTCCACACGTGAAGAAAGAGAAAATATTATGGAAAGGTACATTTATTTTTTACAGTGAACATGGCAAATTTAATGTTATAGGTCTTTGGGTAATGCAGAAACAAATGAATTGTAAATACATTTAATTGTTTTGTTTCAATGCTTGAAAACAAAAACTAAGATAATATTAATGACACCTATGGCCAATTTTACCTCTGTCTGATAAGTTATGGATAGCTTACTTGACGGTTACTTAATTACTTAAATATACATACATCTACTCTTTCTCCAAAGTTCTACTCACAAATGATAAAAAAAAAAAATTATTTGGTTAAGAAATACCGATAAACAGAATACATAAAATTTAATTAGGAACCTTTTGGCATAAAAATCCCAATTAATCAAATCGCGAACCTCACGCGTACGAAGTCGCGGGTAACAGCTAGTTCAAGTATAAGTATTGATTGAATTTCAGTCTTATATTTGTGGCTGTTGTTTAAGGTAATATCAATGATAAATATTTTTATAATTTTACTTTTCAGATTTATGGAAAAATTTGGATTTCCTGGAATAATTGGGTGCATAGATGGTACTCATGTTGCATTGATACGGCCAGTGGAGCATGAAGAAACTTTCTTCAATAGGAAAAGTTATCATTCATTAAATGTCTTAATAGTAAGTATTCCTTACAATTAATTGCATAGATCTTTGAATATACTTATTACTACATTTAGCAATAAACATTATTATGAGATGCGAGAAGATAGATACGAAACACCATAATATGCGCTTACATAGTACACTAATTCAATTCAATATCATACTCCCTAGAATAAGCTAATCAATATAGTATGCATGCTGTATGTGTAATAAATAACAGTATGTTACTCTGATAAACTTTTTTTTTCAGATTTGTGATACAGATTTAAACATTTTACATGTTGATGCATCATTTGGTGGGGCAGCACATGATTCATTTGTATGGAATCAATCTCCTATAAAAGAATACATGGAAGAACTGCACAATAATGGTGAACACTGCTGGTTACTAGGTGAATTTAACCAAGATTTAGTTATAATCCAATGCAATAAAATACTGATTGTACTCTGCTCCCTTTTGAAAACTTCCAAGAGATTTGGTGGACATAAAAAAGTTGGTTTTCAATCACATAACTTTGCTTATTTACAGGTGATTCTGGATATGCTCAGCGCCCATACATGATGACACCTATTCTTGGAGCCGCTGCTGGGACACCTGAAGAGAATTACACCAATCTGCACTGTCAAGTTCGAAATACAGTTGAGAGGTGTATTGGGGTTTTAAAAGCACGTTGGCGATGTTTGTTAGCACACAGGGTGCTTCATTATAATCCAGTGATGAGTGGGAAAATAGTGAACGCATGTGTAGTATTGCATAACATAGCCAATGCTTCAAGAACCCCACAGCCCGAACTGCCACTTGCTGAGAGGGATAATGACCGGCAACGCCAACCTGTTGTTGCAGTTCCAGCCAATGTTGATAGGGCAAGAGACAATTTAGTGAATAGATTGTGGGTAGGAAGATAGTTCTTAATATTAAGTATATAATTATTATTTTTTGTAATAAAGTTTTTTTTTTAAGTTATTGACATGTATGGTAATAATAATATATCTTGTAAATTGTAAACTTCTGATAAAGCTGACGACTTTCTTGCGCCAATTAAAAAGTCCCTGAATGGGTGGTAGGGAAAAAATTTTAACTACATGAATAAAGAGACATTTTTCTTTGAAAGCTCTTTTTTTCCAATCTTAGAGGGAAATTATTACACATTAGGGGATTGCATCATTAAAAAGAATCATGGTGTTTTCGGCGGGAAGGATACTCCGCAGCGCAACCACTTTAAATAAAAGTTTACGTCGAAACTAGAGATATAGACTTTTTTTTAATAAGACTAGAATTTTATACTTAGACATTTCATAGAATTGTTCATGTAACTTACACTTGTTACAGCAAAGGTGGTTCCGCTAGGGAGCATGACGTAATAAAACACAAAACTGATACTAAATACCTATTTATTTCTACTTTCACTAATTATTTCTCTTAAACAGTCTTCAATATTAGCCAGTCTTCTGTCCACTATAGCTGAAAATGCCTCAAGCGCTCTCGTATGCCTCTCCTCAACAGCTATTCTCCTCTCTTCTAAGCTGCGAGCCCATTGAGGTACATCACGATTGCGTATGACTGAAAAACAATAATTAATTTTAAAAACTTAACTAAAATACCCAGTCTGACATTGCACTACTGGTAGCACATTAGACGTACTTTTTTATTTTTCATCATTATAATTCAACCCATTGGCATGAAATATTTTACTTTTAATGAACATCCTTCATGATTCATTTTTATCTATAACACAATAATATTGTGTAATATTGACTAACAGATATATTTTCTGAGATTAGCCTGTCTGATAGACATGATGATGCATGATTTCAATTTCAATCATTTACAATAGATCATCTTTGATCTATTGTTGCTTCACTTGGGATTACAAAACATGAAAAGTTAACTTACGGCGTTGTCGGCTATGGCGTCGTGGCGAAGACTGGCTCATATCTGCACGAGGATGCCGTGGTTGCTCTGGCGACGGAGTCCGTATTCGACGTAGAGACTGAGGTGGAGTTGAAGACTGAGGCTGAGGTCGTGTATGCGCAGACTGTAGTGGTGGTGAGGGTAAGGGTGGTGGTGGTGGTGGTATAGGTGCAGGTGTACCAGTGTGGGAAATTGGAAGTGATAACATTTCTGGTGGGAAATCTTCATCTTCCAACCACTCTACCTCCGTTTGTTCCATTTGGGAAGTAGAAGGCTGGGAAGCTGAAGTGTTGGCGGTTTGGGATGTGCTTGGCTGAGGTGGAGGTATTGAAATGGTTTCAGACGGAATCTGTAAAGAAGCAAATATATTCATAAACATAAACACAAGATATTTAATAATTTTGTAAATAAAAGTCACTTTAGATGTGTATTTTTATCTAACAATAGATTAGATGTAGTGTATTGTAAAATAAATAATTATGCATAATAATATAACTTGCAAGTGATTTAAATTTGTAATTTGTTTATCCTGTGAAAGTAAGTATTCAACTGGGATTTGTCTCCTTCTAGAGAATATTCTACCAGTTTACCAAATAGGAGCCAAATCAGTCTGTACTAATATCTCATTCATGATGAAACTAGGTACTGATAGATTAATTGTGAATGAGATACAAATAAGCATTTAAACATACATATTTTGAATATTAGCTTTAAACACATTGGAAATGTTTTCAATACCATTTTACTAAAGACTTTACATTATAAGAAGTATGGTTAGATAGTGCAACTTACGGGAAATGGTATCTGCACTCCAGGCAAACCCTCCACACATACACGACCTATGAGTTGTAAGATCCTCTCTTCCAACTCATTTAAGGGTGTCAGCTTATTAGGCCCTCCGCCTGTTCTTGAGGCGTTGCGCCGAATATCTGCACCCTTTGCCTTAGTCTTCGCTTTTAACTCCACCCAGTACTGTAAAAATATTGTATTGGTGATTGAGAGGAACAATAACTTTTAAGGTTCTTAAGAAGATTCTAAAACAAAACTTACTCTACGCCACTGTTCGGGAGTTTTAGTGACTCCGTCTGCCACAGAATTTAGCTTATTAGCTATGGTCTCCCAGGCTCGCTGAGTTGTTTGGCTTGCCTGAGGCCCTCGCGTACATCGCCCTAAGGCGATGTCTTTATTGGCCTCTGCAAAATCCAACAACACCTCAAGCTGCCTTTGGGAGACACGTCTGCTAGCCGGCATTCTAAAATTTAATGAAATCGTTAAATTAGACATACAAACGCTACACAAATCTCAATAACGTATCTCCTAGTAGTAACTACACCAATATTGTTGTTCGAAATGCAAGCAAATACATGAATTTCTGAGTAAACTTCCAATTTAAGTATCTAAAACTTTTACTCACCTTACTTAATGGTTACTTATACGAAATACTCGTACAAAAACAAACAAACTATACGTTGGAACCAACAAGACTGAATTTGGGGCATGGTTTAAATAGTTAACAATTTAGAAACACAAGCACTTCAAAACATTCTTTCCAAAATCCCAGCGTTTAAGTGGATTAGTGGATGTTTTTATGTTTTTCAAGGAATAACTTTGGCACTCGACATTCTCACAATAATGTACTCTTACATTCTTGACAACTCAAGTGGCGAACGTATAAACCGCAAAAAATAAAAAGCTAATGATGTCGTTATTTTATTTCGTGTTGCCAAGGATATCAAATAAGTCGGGTAATAGCTAGTGTGGTAACAATTTCAAGTCGATAAACACCGCTAGTTTTCGTTATTCACTGAACGATCACGTGACATAGAAGCGATACTGAATACCAAAACACCGGAATGTTCGGTTGGTCACTGAGCTCGGTGATTATCACTTCAGTGTTGATCACTTTCATCTGTCAAAATTAGCGAATAAGCCCGCTGAGCAGCTTTCGCGCTTAAGACAACTAGGCTAGCGAGGCAGTTTGGCATATTAATTTGCCGTAATTAATTACATTTTTTGAGAGATTGTGGGTTGCCTCGTTTTGTCAGAAGTATAGTGAACTCATCTAAATCTGTGACTCGCCTAATAAAATATATATATACCATCACGCCTGTATTCCCCGAAGGGTTAGGCAGAGGTGTACCAATATACACCCACAGTTCGCCGGTATATTTATGTCCCATGTAATAGGGGGCGAGCCTATTGCCTAATTCGGTGATATTTGGTTTGAGCGCTAATTTTTGGCTGTACGAGTGAAATAAATTACTTGAAATACAACCATATCATTTGATTATGATTAATTGTGCCTATATTCCTCATAAAAGACTGATTAAAACTCATGCTAAGTCTGAATTAAAGTAATTAATAATTTATTGGTATTTTATTACTCAAATGCTTTTGTCACGAAATTAGATGAGTTCACCCTACGCCTTTTTAATGAACCTTTCTGTGGCTATCCATATTGTCTTCACTAAAGACGATCAAACCCTCGTTTGTGTAGCCTTTAGAACTTTGTTGAAAGTAATTCTCGTGTTGCACAAAGTCGCAGACCCGCCGAGTTTGTGAGCAGCTTTGAGCGCTATATAAAGTTACAAGCCTTGTTTAACTTAACTAAGCTGCACAGGACGCAGCTGTACACAAGTTTATGTATCACTAGTTACCGCCCGCGGCATCGCCCACGTGGATTAAGTAGTTACACCTGTAGATTGTTGTTTCCGACAAATTACACAATCACATCTTAATTTTAGCCTGTGTTTTCATGATGTGTAAGTAAGTAAAGTTGTATCAGAACCCCTCACCACATAAGGGTGAGAGGGCAATAAACATATGCATCCTCACAAGTTTTCGCGTTTATAATAGCACTAGCTTTTGCCCGCGACTTTGTCCGCGTACATGTGGATTATCGCGGATGCACACGAAGTCCTTTCTTGACGTTCAAACTTAATCCTGTAGTACAGTTGAAAATTAAAATGAAGTACAGGGCCTTTACCAAATTTCATCAAAATCAGTTCAGTGGTTTAATCGTGAAAGTGTAACAGACAGTCAGATTTACTTTCGCATTTATAATATTAGTATGGATAGTACGAAGTAGAACGGGACAATAAAATGTATCCGATACTATGTCCTTCTAATCTAGAGTACTTATCCCCTTTGCACCATCTGGCAGTATCTGGCCGTTTTGAAGATGACAAATCACGTTCTGGTATTTTTATATCGGGTTGTGGATTTGTGGCTAAAAGGGTACATCGCGATGTGGCCTTTTATTCGCACTAAACGCCTTTTTCTTTTGAGCCCTAAAGATATACATTGTAATCCTCTATTATGTAACATACATAGGTATGCCAGGAGCTTTCTTTTGAGCTCTGAAGATACGTTATAATCCTCTATTGCAGGGCTTCCCAACCTGGGCGCCGCGGCGCCCTGAGGAGCCGTGGAAAAGTACGTAGGAACACCGCGAGACGCTTCAATGAACTTCAAAAAATTCGACAAAAAAAGAGAATAAAAACTATGAACAATTTTCTAATAAGATTATTGACTAACATTATATTTTACTAACAATTCATGCTATTATAGAAGGGAATACGCGGTAGGCGTGTGGTTTCGTTGTTTTTATTCAGTAAGGATCTACCCCCCCCCCCCCCTAACCTAACCTAACTTTTTTAAACTTGTAAGTGCGCCGTGGACTGGAAAAGGTTGGGAACCCCTGCTCTATTGTGTAACATACATATGGCAGAGGTTAAGCACTTAATACTCAGTTAAGTCTCCTCAGCGTTAGGCAACATTAACATCAGTTTACATGAGTAATCTCAGACGGGATTATCATACAAGCAGTATTATAAATTCACACCTCACAGAACGTCTGCACGTAATTTATTTAGAGCACAAAGCGAGAATATGTTGCACAGAAGACAGACTTCGACATTGATCATCATTCACCTGATGAAATAGTGATGGCTCATGCACAAAGTTGTGGCTTCACAAACGGACATGGATAAGTTCCATTATTATATTTTTTTTCTATCCATTCATATTTTAGCGTTTCCATATCAAAAGTTATTCATAGTCATAAGTAGATACCTATTTTCATCCCCTGAAAGACCGATAATGAAGTAAAAGTCAGACTGTATAGCAATCGGATCCGTATTTATACGACATACAGTTGCGGTTCCCGATAACAAACAGAGTGCTAGTCTGAAGCGGGTCGGCAACGGGTTTATAGAATTAAATAACGTACAACGGAGGACAATGGCGGTTGAGCCATTTTCAACTTTATTTCTTAGGGTGTAAGGGGGAAATGTGGTTTACTGCGATTTTCCGAGTTTCTATCTTCATTTATAGTATTGTAGCGTCGTGATGGCTCAGTGGTTTAGACAGCCCAGTGGCCTCTTATGTGATTTTTTCAATTCGTATGTATACTTGGATATCGGTGTAGAAAAACATTGTGAGAAATTCTAGTCTTATGCTTACATAGTATAAAACAAGGCGCTCGCGCTGTATGTACGAGGTATTCCTCGTAGCGCTCCCGTTTTGAAACGCTCCCATCTAAGCGCTCCTATTTTGTTCCTCGAAGCGCTCCCAAAAGGAGCGCTTCGAGGAACGATTAAAAATATTAAAATTTATTTCCTCGAAGCGCTCTCATGATTAACTTTCGGATAGAGATGGGACTATACTAACTGAAATTATCGATAATAACTAGGTAATAAGTAGAAGACATTGTTATAAGTAATATACAACTAGCGTCCCGTCCCGGCTTCGCACGGGGTTGGTATTTTTTTTTGTTTTTTTTTTTTTTAAGTCCACCAAATAGATGAATATAATCTGCCGACATAATTCATATTTTTTTATTGTTTAGAAAGCTTATGATTTCTTTGCATTATGTTTCCCATAAATCAAGGTAGGTCATACAAATATTTGTTCCGTGCGGGAATCGAACCCGCGACACGCAGCACAGCAGTCGATCGCTCGGCCACTGCGCCAACCGTGTTGTCAAATTGGTTCAACTGCGATGTCGAGTTTTTAAAAATTATCGATATAATTCATTACGTTTACTTCATGCTTTTCAGTATTTTTACACGTGGGAGCGCTTCGAGGAAATAAATTTTAATATTTTTAAAGCAAACAAAACAGAAGCGCTTAGATGGGAGCGTTTCAAAACGGGAGCGCTACGAGGAATACCTCAACAAAAAAGATCGTGTTAAAATGGTATTCTAGGATCCTTGCTATCTTAGTAGACCGGAGCTGCCAAGGTTCCGGAATTTGTTCGGAAGACTCAACGGAACGCAAAGAGCTTTAGAAGAAACACGGATTGGTTTAAGTCAGTAAGAGTCTGACACTCCCTTACACTTCGGCCCAAATTCGGAGTGTTTTGACGGTGATATTTGAAATTAGAACGCGCGACCACCAAACCGCACGCCAGTCGCGCCGGGCCTGCCAAAGGCATTATTTCACTACAGTATCGTAAATATTTGATAAGTAATCAAATATTTACGTTACTGCTAAAATATTTACCTAGCTACAAAATTGACAACAGTCAAAGTCAAAAGACTTTCCAAAGTCAAAGTCAAGACACGTTTTTGTTTTAAATGTGTTATACAAAAGATGGAGCATACATAGTTAGTTCAAATTGCAATACCTATCCATATTGCGCCACAAATTGTCAAAAATAAGCTACTAGCTATGTATTGGTGAAAAATGGTTAAAATCGGTCCAGAATTTTTGGAGTCTTCGTTACAAATAAACAAACATAAACAATCTTTCTTTTTACATTTAATAAACAATCTTTCTTATAACTATAGCCAACTATCCGTGCCTGCGTCCGCTTGGCTTATTTCACCCGCATTAAGTTACACCTTTGGTTACTGCTCCGCTTCCGTGGGTCGTTGCGTGATGGTATATAGCCTATGTTACTCAGTTATAATGTAGCTTTCTAACAGCAAAAGATTTTTTGAAATCTGTCTTGTATTCCTATTCAGTGTAAACAAACAAAAATATCCTGTTTATAATATTAAGTACCTATAAAAATCAATAAGCAATTCTTTTTATAAAGCATACAAGTTTTTTACTAATAATACATATTTATACTTATTAGTGGAATGGCCGTCGATCTAGAGGTCACACGCGCCACTGTTGGGCAGGCTCTGAAGGTCCTTCCAGGAATCTACCCCAACTCTGACAGTGTTATTTGGTTTTCCATTATGAATTTCTCAGTACCGGGTATAGTCGGGATTTGTGCCCGGGGGATATAAGGTCGTCACTCACTTAACAACCTTGCATCTGATCAGTGTACTTAAAAACTCGCATATAAATTAGTTCAGATTTCGATTTAAATAGCCGTATTCGTATTCTCCTTCACGATCGGTGTGAAATTCGCTCGATTAATATGATTATCGTGTATACATTCATATAAGTTAGTTGGTATAGTAGTTTTGGTGAGCATCACCACAACACTACTATGCTATACTTTAAATGTGACAAGAATAAAATGTAGTAATGACGATGATGTAGTGTTGAGAATGTACTACACGTAAAGGTGATCGAAATCTGATCGGCACAGTGAAAATACATGGATTGACCCTTAGCAATACCGATACGTCGTCTTGTGGGGGTGAGATTTCTTTATATTTACCTACTCCCTAACATCACTGGATCGCCTTTGGCTTTTACGCAAGCAGTCCACGCACGATGCATTGCGTTGACATGACGTGATGCTATGCTTTGACATGCGATGCCAATTCGTCGGCCGCGCGGCGTCAACCCGCGGGCCGCGCGGCCGCGCGTTCGCGACGAAGAGACGCTAGTCGGTGCGGGATTGATAAGTGTGTGATGACCTTTAAATATTACTATAAAAAAAAAACAACAGTGGCACAAACATTGTGGTATCTATGTTTTGACACGACCTTATTTTTCCTTTTAGTCATAATAATTATTTACGTAGATTTAAAATAATGATAATAAATTATAAGGTAGGCGTATTAGCGATTGTGTCAAAAAACGCCGATTATGTAATATTGCGTCATGTTACATAATAGGCACATTTGTTGACGCATTAGAAATTATTAGGCAGATAATGATGAATTTGATAATTTATGTGTCATCCATTACAGAAATATTAAAAGTGAGTAAATAATAAATTATGGTGTTCCAAAAATTGATTCATAAGATATTTACGTAGATTAATGGAATAGACATGCTACTCGGATTAATTTTTAACCAACTTCAAAAATGCAGGAGGTTCTATGTTCCTTAGTAGGTTTGTATTAATTTAAGGACCTATGTGCATCGATATTTTCGTTCACATCGACTTTCGAAAATCGGTGGCAATACAAAACAACTAAACAGAATCAAAGCCGCGCTTCCGAAAGTAAACTTATTTTTTCCTACCTACATAGGTATCATAGAGACAAATGATTCCTACAGCTATAATGCAAAACATATAGATTTAGTTGGCAGACACCTATCCACAGTTAGAATTTCCTTACAAAATCACATCCATCCACGCAATTTCATTCACCGACTGCCTACAGTCGATTGCAAGCCAATTACCCGAAATTGCATAGCCAAGAAACCACTCACAGAACCACTGTTCTGTCCTTATAAACATACTTTGGTTTCCCAATTACGGTAGTCAGGCGATTAGAGAAACCCACGCTTTTAGATTGATGATGACTGTACGTTGGAGCGACAGACGTGGCACAATCAGTGGCAAAAATGTTGCGGGCCACATAATTGTATAAAAAAGTGTACTAAAACGATGTGCAGTCAGGCTATCGAAGGCGTGTGGTTTATATTTACTACCACGGATTATTAATTTAAAAGGCATTTTTTTACCTACTCTGCTCAACCACAAATCAACCAACCAATTAACCATTAATTTTTTGGAGTTGTAGAGAGGGTAGCATTTTTGTTGGATGATCGTGGCCTAGTGGTTAAGGCACTCATCTCTTAAGCACAAGGTTGTGAGTTCACCGGGTCTTTTGTGACATCATTATTCTTGTCATTACTTTCTATCATGACATCATTAATGTCGGTGAAGAAAAATTTCGCGAAATTAATATAAGACTAAAATCGCCGAACCTCCTTGAGCAAGCGTGGTGATCAATTTACTCGTGCCTACTCTGTATGAAAAGAGGCTTTTGCCCAGCTGTGGAACAAACATAGGCTCGTATTATAATTATTATTTACAACTAAGCATCAAAGGACAGCGAGCCACTACAGCGAGTCACAGCCATATCTCAGCGACATTTTTGTTGCTGTGTTGCAGCTGCGTGTTGCGCGTCTAAACGTTCCCTAACTGTACTATTGTCGTCAGACGTACAAGGACGAGTTCCGACTCAATGGTATTGTTGGCCTTTTTCCCTCTGCGGTTTAATAAATTACAAATTGCGTAATTGGAATTTATCCTGTAGGTAAAATTGTGTGATCTCGGTCTGTCGCCTTGATTTTCCTATGACGTTATACTAAAATTAAGTTTAAAAATTAGCACAAATCGTTGTAATAATAGGTCGTCATACAATTTGTGCTGATTTCCTTCCTTAAGAACGGCGGTTATTAACGTTAAGTTATCAGCGGATGGTCTTGTTGGACCTTATTGGCTTTCCATAAGGTCCAAAAAGACCAAAAAAACAAAAAACTAAAAACTAGAGTAAAAATTATTTTTCTTTGTAAATAACGATCAAAGTACCTTTTAGATTTAAATTAGATCACTAATTGAAGTATTTGAAGTAAACGACTTTGACTTTGAAGAAAGTTTTTTAGTAAAAGTACTTGTTTGAAAACTATTAAATTATTCGTAGGTATTCTTTTGATTTCTTTTACCGATAATGTTATAATTATGTATATTAGTATACATAACACAAAGATAATGATAATATATGTAAATAAATACAAATACACACAAACTTCTTGTTTCAATGTATCTACCATAACCAACATCATCCACAACTCAAAAATCGCAGAGCAGAACTCACGACTCTAAATTACAGTGTCTCTCTTTTAACATTAACTGTTTCCCGACAGCGGCAAAATATAAAGGAGGGTTGTTATGATCATAACAATGTCCTGCCTTATCTCATCTCTCATCGCAACCTATAGTAAAGTACAGTGCGTACCACGAAAGATGAGACTTGATCTCCAACTTTATTATTTTGTAATAAATATTGTGAAGAATTTTTGTATGTTGTTTTAATTCCAATGTCATCGAAAAATCTCTGAATAGATATACAAATTATGGATAACTATTTCGTACACTTAGTACCTGCGCAAGCTCCAAATACTGACACTCGCCAAGTCTCATCTTTCGTGGCACGGACTGTACCACGTTCGCAATTGAACCCGTGGACCTAACCAACTAGATAATACCCTCTTGAATCTATAGTCTCGACTCTGATCTCCAACGAGCCATGATTACCAATTTCCTCAATTGGCTGGAACGAATCGTGGGGATCAGTTTGTACTTACGTTGCGGGATGTACCTATTTATACGTTTGTAATTTGGACTTACATATGCTAAAATAGACATGAAATTATTTGAGTTCTCTCCTCCCTGTTCGCTACCTGTTTAAAGAACCTGGATGAGATCATGAAACACATACAGAAGCCTGGAGACTGGAGGAAGAAATAGGAATAGTTTCAGCAGGAGAGTGTTGGGGAAGAACATGCAAGCTGCTTGCACGCTATTGTGCTACCACCAATCAAAAGTTGCTTAGGCACAAACAAGTCTCCTGCCAGGGTTGCAGAATTTGAATCACCGCGAGGGAACACGGTTGGGTTTAAGTCAGTAAGAAATAAGACACCCCCTTCAGCTCCGCCCAGGGCGGAACAAGACAATTGATGATATCCCATCCTTAAAAAAAGAGGCATATACATACAAGTTTAAAACAGGGGTCTATCTAAACTATGAGCATACATTTTTGCAAGTTACTGGCACGTCTATTGTGTGCCGGGTTTGTAAGATGCACAATTACTATGACTCGCACGTACGAAGAAGTACCAAGGTATAAGCAGATTATGCTATTCTACGAAATAGTACGCAGTTGTCCTTTTATTACAGCTGTTTTGTTTAATAAGTGTCGAAAGATCTATTTAACCCCTGTGGGTCTAAAATAATATAATTCCTCTTAAAGTATTGGTAGCAAATATCTAAAGATATTTCCTAAATTATTGTTTTTGTTTGGTCCAAAATTAATTTACAACAACACATGCTATTATAGAAGGGAAGTACACGGGAGATGGGTTGTTTGGCTGTTTTTAGTCAGTAAGAGTCTGACAGACCACCCCCAAGGGTGCCATGACAAATTTCTAAACTTATAAGTGCTCCGCGGCCTGAAATAGGTTAGGAACCGCTGACCTACCTAATGTATGTAGACACTGTGATGACACAGTTATTAATACATGACACAGAATAACTGATTAACTGTACTTACTTCCTGACCCTGAGGAAGTCCGGAAAGCAAATTATTTCCTGATTTATTTGCACAAACTTTTCCTTAAGATTTAATAAACATCACAATCATAATAATAACCAGGAAAATGGCAAAACGAAAGACGTCACTGATCAAATAAATCCAATTTTGTCCTGTACAATTTTCTAATTGGCCTTTGTTGTAAAATTCCATTATAATTGTAACAAAATTCTCAAAACGACGACGGAATAGTCAACCTTGTAATTGCTTTACCGCTTTTGACGAAAACTCAATTGAAACTTCGGTTGAAACTGTCTAACTGTCTCATGTAAGATTTGCAAGTGACATTCTACGTTAGGGTGGTACACTCGCCGGCACGTTACTTGGCAAGCGTCGTTAGATGTAGAAAAAAAAAACGTTTTTTTTTTGTTTTTTTTGTACTCAGTGTACATGCGCAAACTTACCCCCACTACGCCAAAACCTTGCCAAGTTTCGTGCCGGCAACTGTATAGCAATTATGAAGACGACTGCACTTACTTTAATTTAATTAAGTTCCGACCATTAATTACACACCTGTTTAAGTCATTTTCAGGATTTTATTCCCAAGGAAACGAATGCATTTGTTCGTAACTGTAAGAATATTACTACTATAAGTCTATACTGTTGTTTTACATTTGAAAGGAAATAGATTTTTCCTTTGAGCCAAGAATGTCTGGTGTAAATGGCTTCTAAATAATAAAGAAATAAATATTTTTCATATGACAAAAAATAGATTCTCAGTTTAGGCCAAGAATTTAACAAGAATGCAAATCAATGCCAAACTGGAGACAGCATCAATCCCCTAAGGGTCTCACTTGATAATCTCAGCGAACATAATAAAGAATACCAAGTAATGGATATTCTTTCCCAATTCTGAAGCCCCGGTAACCTAGCAACGTGTCATTATCGAGAATTACCGAGACTCAGCAGGCGATTCAATCCTGGTTACAAAGAAAAGGGAATTGTATCAATAGGATGCTGAGCTCAATATAGGGTGTTTGGCGCATAATCCTAGGTCTGTTCATAAAATTCAATGAAAAGAGTGCCTTTTCGCGCGGTAGTGGCGCATATAGATTATCGTATTTGTTATTTTTTAATTTTATTTTTGTGTTGTGCGTCGCTTTCGCGGGAATAAATGGTTTTTCTTTCTTTTCTTTCATAAAATATTTTTCATTTAAGCTTTAATCGTATGAAGCTGGCATGAAATGTATAATAGAAGCTTTGCATAACAGCTTCACAATTTTATTACGCATTGAGAGCAAAAGGGCCAGGCTTTTCAACGTTATTAAAAGACTGATTTACGAGAATTCAGTAAAAATTTGTTTGCTGGTATATTTTTTTGAAATGTTCTTTTGTAAATAAACAGGAGACGAGGTTTGGTTTTGTATTCATTTTTGCTATAAGCGCCTTATCGTATTATATGACATTGCTTTTAACGTTGAAAAGCAAAACCCAGTCGGGAAAAATCATAAAATGGGAAAAGTACAGTATTCAGTAGCACATTGCTAAAGCGCGCTTTTTATAAAAACTTGGGGATTGTGGAAAAATTTGGAGCGAGAAAGCTTTTATTACCATCTATACAGCATTGGCATAAAGCACAAATGTTCCTGTAAAAAGTTTATTAAGTCTTCTCCTAATTAATGCTTTTGAAACAACAAGGATGAGTGAAAGGCGACTAACAAACGGGATTTATAAGGCAAACCAGCTGTGCCCCGCGTATTCACCCGCGTTACGTTAGGTTTTTGGTTACTGATCCGTTCCCGTGGCTCATAGCGCGAAACATCGCGCTATGAGCTTATACCTCATAATAACAGATTATAGACTACATAACAATGTAGTCTATAATCTGTTATTATGAGGTATAAGCTACGGAATGTCTCGCAGAGTCATTATTTTGCCGCGAAGTTATTTTAAAACTGTGATATCTCCAAAGATATTCATTGAAATTAAATGATGAAAAGGGCAATTTTGTTCAAAATTAAACACTTGTGATGAATAACGTATTTATGTTGATAAGGATTAATACTATGTTCATAAAAACACCTTCGCAAATGATGCATTATTTTAAAACAAATTTTCTGGCCACAAAAAAGGCTATAGTGAGTCAACCTTAAAAGTTAGGCATTTACTACTGCGTACTTTTTTTTGTATATTTTTAGAGGACGCAATTCTCTCATACATTATTGTTGCGTAACTATAACCGTTTACGCAGCGCATGCAACGAAAGCCCTCAAAAGGAATATTTTCCCCCGCTTTTGCCACATTCTTCATTGATGCTCCGTTCCAATTGGTCGTAGCGTGATGTTATATAGCCTATAACCTTCCTTATTAAATGGGCTATCCAAAACAAAAAGGATTTTTGAAATCGAACTGGTAGTTCCTGAGATTAGCGCGTACAAACAAACAAACAAACTCTTCAGCTTTATAATATTAGGCCCTAGAAAGGTCTACCATGACCTCATTGGTGACGTTCTTCAGAAAGGTCGGTTGAGTAGTACTTGTAACCGGCGTGCTTGTATGACCAGACGTATGAACGTAGACAAGGCGGAAGGAGTATGTAAGGATCGTATAGCAGGTGGCGTTCTGCCTGCCCCCTAGGGTAAAAGGCGTGAGTTTATACATGAAACAACGAGGCTGCGTGGGTTTGAGGTACCTTCTTGTTACATACGTAATGTCAGACTATTAGTATTTCAAACAACTATGTTACGAATATAGATATTCCTGGTAAACCCGCTATCTCGTTATAAAGTTTCAAAGGGTGATAGTTGAATCCATTGTTGTTTGGGCTCCTTTTTTTAAAAGAATTTTCTCTTATTTACCTAGGTACTTGTTTATCCAGATAATAGGTTATAACACATATTAAGATACATCACGCCTGTATTCCCCTAAAAGTTAGGCAGAGGTGTACTACAAAACATACTAGCGAACTGTTGGTGTACATTTAGTACAGCCACAGTTCGCGCCTATGTTTAGGTCCAATGTAATAGGGCGAGCCTATAGATTGTCATTAGATTATAATACAATAGGTAGATGACCTATCTTAACTCACTACTGCATAATATGCGTGTACCCATACTTTTTTTGTCATACAACGTGGCAATGCGGGTAGCCTTTTGGACACGCGCCCTATTGTATATGTAACTACGTAATGATATTTTTTATGTATAAGTTTTGAATATCTCCTGCATACTTGAGATTGGATAAAAGGTTTTAAGTACTTAGTAAATAATAAAATACTAAGTATTACTGTATTTATTAATAATCACGAAACCATTCGTCTCGTGTCCAAAGATATTTATTTAAAAGATCTAAGCGTATCCTCGTACATACGAGGTATTCCTCGTAGCGCTCCCGTTTTGAAACGCTCCCATCTAAGCGCTCCTGTTTTGTTCCTCGAAGCGCTCCCACGTGTAAAAATAGGGAAAAGCATGAAGTAAACGTAATTAATTATATCGATAATTCTTAAAAACTCATGTGTGCATCATCGACATCGCAGTTGAACCAATTTGACAACACGGTTGGCGCAGTGGCCGAGCGATCGACTGCTGTGCTGCATGTCGCGGGTTCGATTCCCGCACGGACCAAATATTTGTATGACCTACCTTGATTTATGGGAAACATAATGGAAAGAAATCATAAGCTTTCTAAACAATAAAAAAATATGAATTATGTCGGCAGATTATATTCATCTATTTGGTGGACTGGATTTAAAAAAAAAAAAAACAAAAAAAAAATACCAAACCCGTGCGAAGCCGGGGCGGGCCGCTAGTTGTATATTATAACAATGTCTTCTACTTATTACCTAGTTATTATCGATAATTTCAGTTAGTATAGTCCCATCTCTATCCGAAAGTTAATCATGAGAGCGCTTCGAGGAAATAAATTTTAATATTTTTAATCGTTCCTCGAAGCGCTCCTTTTGGGAGCGCTACGAGGAATACCTCTTTTTGTTACGAGCTACACATGAGAATATATAAAAAACCAGCCTTTGCCCGCGACTTCGTCCGCGTAAAATTTCATATAAGTACTTTCGCCTTTATAATATTTGTGTGATTAAGTAGGTTAATTCACCAATAGGGATGTTTTAAAGAATAGCACTGCGTGTGTGACTCATGCATCAGATAAAGATCATCAACATTTGTGATTGGTTATCAGAATTACAGTTAAGATCATTATCACATACCTGATGTATTACATATTCGACAAAGCTATTTATAAATATTGTTCTAAAATTGTAGGACCGTCTATTTAAAGCTTGCAAAACTAATTTAGCTTGCTTCAGAAAACTCATATTGCGAAAATGTTGCCGCAAAAGCTCTAGGAATTTAATTTAAAATATTAGCAGTAGCACGCTTTGATAACTAAATACCGCTTGTAGCAGCTAGCCGAGCGCTACAAGATGATATTTATGAGGGTCCTGTACAATGCCTTGGCAGAGTAATTACAAAAAAAAACCCCAAACACAAAAACCTAAATTTCCTATAAAAAGTAAAGTTTTTAAAATTTTTAGTTTAATTTTTTATTTTATACTTTTTATAGGTACCTACTTATTATAATGTCGATTTTGTTAAGTTTGAGACCCCACTCGAGTATATTTACAGACATTCGGTTTTTCTTCCCCACTTTCATTCCCATAACTTTTAAACGGCTCCACCGATTTTCATTAAACATGTCTAAGAACACTCGCACATAAGTCAAGTCACCTTTAATACAAAAAAAAAACTAAATTGAAATCGCTTCATCTCGGTTCGGCAGCTATGTTGCCACAGACAGACAGACAGACACGTCAAACTTATAACACCCCTCTTTTTGCGTCGGGGGTTAAAACCATTAGACTCTTTACATTTATATATATTTTCTTAACCATCTCACTCGCTAGAGGTCCTGGGTTCGATTCCCAGGTCGAGCAAAAAGTGTTATTGGGTTTTTCTATGAAATTCTCAGTAGCAGCTCGGAGTTTGGATTTGTGCCCGGTTAATGGCAATAGGCTCGCCCCCTATTACATCGGACCTAAAAATATGCCGGCGAACTGTGGGTGTACATTAGTACACCTTTGCCTAACCCTTCGGGGAATACAGGCGTGATGGCTCACTCGTAATGTGGATCGTATTGCACCGCTGTTAGGTTCATAATGCAGTGCATTATATTACAATCTACAACCATAGTGGGGTAGCGGCATCCTTTTTTAATTTTGGCAAAGAGTTTTGATTGTTTCATGCTCAATTATTCTGACTTTAGAACCTTAGAACCGATGCCATTAGAGCCAATATTCGAGCACGTGTATTTAAAATAATATTGACAAACAGTAACAGTCTAATTATTAGTCAATATTATTGGGGTGCTGGTCAGAAAACCTCCAAGCGTGCCGTCGGTTGCTTGTCCCTCCGGACACGTCTTGAGGGAACGGCAGCTGGCTGGCCGGTGCACCCTGGGCGCGGGTAGTGATCTTCCCTGAGGAATGGGAAGAGATTCCTATTCTTTGGGGAATGTCACTGCTCGTGGCCAATATTCTGACGGGCGGGGTCCGAGGACGGACCAAGGGCGTTTCTCCGCGTGTCCCTCTGATCAGCAGAGGGCACAGCGGAGGAGTGAGGACGGGCTCGGCGTGCACTCACCCTGCCACCGAGCAGACAGAGGTCCTTCTCTGTCACCGTCGTACATCGTAACCCCATATCGGAGTGTCGTGGATCATGTCTCGCGGCTTCGATTGGCACCGAGGGTCTTGGCTTAACCGCCCGGACCGCGAGGTAGAAACCCTCTATAAAAAATCACCCCGAATCCCAAGCGGCGGCGCACCGTGACGGGATGTATGGCTGACGGGCGTTCCTATGGAACATCAGTCGTTAGTGCGAACCACTTGTTTCTTGGTTGGCTGGTTGGATATAGTATTTACTCGTGGGATCAATTATGGACTTAAGCACAAAAAATAGAAACGTAGAAGGAGGGAAGGGGGATGCCGGGTCGGAGACCGACTCGGCTCTCAGCGTGGTGAGTGTGAGCTCAAGGAGCTCCCAACAGGAAAGGAGTGGGCCGGACGCTTCCAAGTTCCGGAAGCGGCCCAGACCGGAGGACCTGGTGTCCTCCGAAGGCGAGTTGGCCTCGGCTCGCAAGATCCCCACCAGCAGTCGCGGTGGGGTCCAGGAGCGAGGCCCGGGGAGGGTGACTGCCCGGAGGAGCAGTGTTGCTGGGCGACCGGCGACACCTGCGGTGGTAGGGCAGCACCCGACCCCGACCGTGACGTCCTGCGACGAGGCAGGTGCACCTGGCGGCTCCGAGGAGGAGCGTAAGTCCAGGTTCATGGAGGCGGTGAGGGACGCGGTGGCGAGCGTGGCCCGAAAAAAAATGAAGGGGTCGAAGTCTCGTGCAATGGACGAGGCTTCGGCCACCATTGCGGCGGCTGCGGAAGCCAGATTTGCGGGCGAGGTCCCGCAGCTTCGGGCGGAGGTGGCTCGCCTATCGGCCGCCACGGAGCGCCTCATGGAGGAAAACAGGAGGCTCCAGGCGGATCTGGCGGAGCTTCGCGGGACCGGCTCCCGCCAGGCGCCCAAGTCGGGGGGCCAGCGTAGCCAGCCCCAGCCCGCGCCCGTGCCGGTGGAAAGCCAGGTTTTAACCTTGGTCCAGAGGGAGCTGGCGGCCTTCCAGGCACGGTTTTCCGTCCTGGAGGGCATTGTGTTGCGCCCCCCTCTGGCGGCGAGTGGGACGGCCGCGGGCGACAAGCGGGCCTCGTACGCGGCTGCCGCGTCTGTGCCGAGGCCGGCTAATCAGCCCCCCAGCAGGGCTGGGCCGGCCCCCGCGAATCCGGCCCCGGCAAGGCTGGCGCCGGCGAAAAATGCGGAGCCCTCGAGGAGGGGCAAGGCGGCGTCCCAGCCACCTCCACCCCCTCCGCCCTCTAATCCCAATCCTCCGGCCACGGAAGCCGAATGGCAGGTGGCCGGGGCAAAGGAGAAGGGGCGCAGAGCGGCCAGATCGGCCAGAGCGGCCACCAGACGGGCGGAGGAGCGGCGGCGACGCAGAGAGCGGAACGCCGTGGCTAGGCTTCGCGCCCCTAAATCCGCGGCTGTAGTTATTACGCTGCAGCCGGAGGCGGTAAAAAGGGGCGTGACCTACGCTGCGGTGCTCACCAGGGCCAAGGCGGCCATTAATCTCGGCGAGCTGGGGATCACGGGTCTCCAGCTCAGGGTGACGGCAACGGGGGCCAGGATGTTGGAGGTCCCCGGAGCAACCAGTGGCCCGTCTGCAGACGCTCTAGCAGAGAGGCTTAGAGCGTCCCTGGATGCGGACGTGGCCCGAGTGTCCAGACCCGTCAGATGCGCAGACCTGCGCATCCTGGGTCTGGACGACTCCGTCACCGCGGAGGAGGTGGTGGCCGCCGTTGCCAGGGCGGGTGGATGCCTTGCCGAGGAGGTGAGGGCAGGCACCATCCGCCAGGAGCGCACGGGCATGCAGACCATCACGGTCAGCTGCCCAGTGACGGCGGCCAAAGCCATCGTTGAGGGGGGCCGTAGATTACTGGTGGGCTGGGTGTCGGCGCAGGTCAAACTGCTGGAGCCCCGGCCTCTGAGGTGCTTCCGATGCCACGTGGGGAATCACGTGGCATGCCGGTGCGCCTCGGAGGTGGACCGTAGCGCCCTATGTTTCCGCTGCGGTCAGCCCGGTCACAAGGCCGCGGCTTGTGATGCCCCGCCGCACTGCGACGCATGTGCGGGGGCTAACAAGCCGGCCGATCACCGGGCTGGGGGCAAGGCCTGCGCCGTGCCCGCCAGGGCCGGGGGAAGGCTCCGCACCGCCGCCGCCGCCGCCGCCGCCGCCGCCGCCGCCGCCGCTGCCGCCGTTACCGTTGCCGTGGCCGCACCCGCAGCCGCCGCTGACGCCGCGTCCGCCGGCGCAATGGATTGCCAATAACGGCACCATTGCGCCTCCCGCAGGCGGATACCGTGGACACGGTTTGTGGACGGTGAGCAATGGGTAGCTCACCGTCCGTACGTTATTAACTAGCGACAGACCGTGTCGACGGCGCGTTCATGTTCCGCGCACAGAGGTGTCAGCCAATGGAAGGGGCCACTAAGGGCCAAAATGCCTGCCGGGGCTGCGGGTTGTTCGAAAGATATACCGCGCCCCCGGAACGCAAAGGGCACACGAAGGAACATAGATGGTTTTTAGTCAGTAAAAGTCTGACACTCCCTCCCGCCCCGCCCAGGACGGGAGGGGTCATTTGATGATTTTACCATCTCTAAAAAAAAAAAAAAAAAAAAAAAGTCAATATTATTATTTCGTAGAATATTATATTTGTAAATTGATGTGGGTAGCAGACAGGCAAATAGAGAGCCTCCTATCTAGTTTCTAGAAATAATAATATTATTATTTGCCTAGTTATTAAATGTTCAAACACTGTTAGGTATATCAAAATATAAAGTTATATTAAATTACAGCGAAATTGTGGTTATAACTTGATACTTGAGTTATGATAAATAAGGGTTGGAAGTAGGCACTGCGTAGGTTGCACGTAGGCGCGCGTCAGACGGATGTAGCTTTCTAGGAGGTCAGGTCTTGCGTAAACTCTGCCTTCTGAAAATAAAGTCTATTTCAGTTACGCTTGACACGTGTAAGAAATAGGAGAAACCATTTTGCAATTTTCCTAAAGTGTTCTCATTTTGATTCAGCATAATGTGGCGACATCTATCGCGTCACATGCGAACTACAAGTGACGTATCCTACATTGAGATATCAAAGTTTTCCCCTTCTTTAGCATATACATAATCCCGACAATAGCCGACTGGCAGTAGCCCGTAAGATTCCCCATTTTAATAGAAGGATCAGGAACTTTCCACCCTGTTCTACATAGCTCTTAAGTAGTCATTGTTCCATCATTCAAGGCCTTTTTTAATGATGGGAAATCACCAAATTACTTTTTCCGCTCTGGGCAGAGCGGAAGGAGCGTCATCCTCATACTGACTAAAACCCATCCGTGTTCCTCTTAACGCCCTTTGCGCTCCAGACTTTTTTAAAGAAATACCACATCCCTGGCAGGCAGTGGCCCAAGCGGACCCCGTCAACTGTGCTGAGTGTGCTGACATCTTTTTGAGAACACAACGCAACGTCTACCCGGGCCTGGTTCTGATCGGACGGCGAGCCACCCCACGTTCGCCGTCCGCAAGCCACGGGAGCTGGGAAGCGCCTGGTGACTCCCGACGCCCGGGGCGTTGAACGTGACGTGAGGTTTGCCTCTTCCTCACGCGTTTTGTCTCCTTCTTCGCTAGCATTACTTTTTCGCAGTAGGTGGTGGGTCCTGACTGCTTCCTATTCCCGCTCCGGACCACGGATAGAATCAGGGCCGCACGCCACGGTTCGCCGCTGCATCATTCAAGGCCTACCAACAAGTCCTAACCCAGTTAGTAATGCGCAGGTGGCACTGCGCAGAAACCTAATATGGCGCCTGCGTCATAACGCGGGACAATCCAGAAATGGATTACAATAAGGACATTTTTGATACAAGCAAACATATACGTGTATATCTCACGAGAAGCCCATGACGCCGAAAATTGATGTCATTCTACGTATGACGGCATAACTGATGACATCTTTGAACATGTCCAAGTGGGACAAACAAATAAGGAAACGCATGAAAACGCAACTTTCTAAAGATGAAACACGCAGATATGGAAATACTCTTTACAATTCCGGCGAGATTGAAATATACATTAAGCTTGATAAATTATTTACTGATGTTCTCGGTAACATTCGTGCACATTATAAATGTCGAGGAATACGCGGGCGCGAGCCATCTGTACGCGCAGATTGCACTCGGCAAATACCGCCCGTGGTGCTGTAGTCCGGGCGGCGAGGAATGGCCGTTGTACCTATTTAAAATATAATATGTGTAATAACTATGGCTTAAAAAAGCAATATTCTTTTTGTAGCCGAATATTATTTTTGAAAGCTAAAGCTGTAAACATTCTGTTTTTAATTTTATAATTAACAAAGATTTATTATGTTAAATTACAAATGGTTGCTTTTTAATAAACGTTTTTATCAAAGTCGGATTTTAGTTTTTCGACATATCTGTGATTTCATTTCAACCTATAACCAGCGGAACATCATGACGCTTCCTAAGATACCTTCGTTAATACATGTACGACGAATAGTGTAGGAGATATATGCACACATACATATGAACATACATATACTGCTAAAATCATAACCCTTCTTTGGCTTTGCCGTAATCCGAAAATAAGACGTATTTGGGCGGATTTGATTAAAATTCACTTCGACATTCCAGAAACGGTTTTAATTTAAAACAAGAGGACTTCCTCAATGCGTTACCGTATTCAGGAAAAGGTCACAACTTAACCTTACTGTATGACTTCAAGGAAGCGGAGTCAGTGGAAAGACTGACGCGCATTTCATTTGTGAAATCCCATCAAAGTGTTCCATGTGTGGGATGTAGATATCTCAATAACCCATACAATAATTGAACGCCAACATCTAAACCACACAGATTTCATTCCGCGAAGTGCAAAGGAAACAATACAAGAACGGTGCACGTCGCCTTTTCACTGCGCGCCCGCTATAGAAAGCCTGCGCCTGCGCCGGTGCGCGCGCGTTCGTGGAACAACGCTGGCCGCACAATGCCGACCCAGCTGCGCCTTCCTGGTACAACTCACACCCGACGACCACGAAGAACATGTGTTACAGAATGTCCACTTTATTTAAAAACTAATTATGTACCCCGCGGACCGCGGTGTCACTCGCGTTTAGTTACGTTTTTGGTTAATGCTCTGCTGCTGATGGTCATAGCGTGATCTTTTGTACGTATAAACTTTCCTCTTGAATAATTTTATTTATTCACGAAAATGCATTCAAATCCTTTGCGTTGTATAAACGATCTAAGCGTACAGAGGCAAAGCAACTATGTTTTAATCTATGTAATCTATGAAAAGAAGTGGTGGCCGAGATTTCTCAGCTTTTAGCCTGTCTTGTAAACAACCTAATGGAAATATTTTCTTAATTGGATGATATTTTAATTCGTTTGTTTGATCCTTTTCGATCCCTGGATCCTATACCTACCTAATATAGATCTTGGAGAGGTAGAAGAGAGTCCTGCACTTATGCCCAGCTATGTAGAAAAGTCTGTCTTGTAATACATTACATTTTATTATCTAAATGCCATTTAGTCTACCGTCGTACTGGTGTGTCATACATAACTAATTGTATTTTTATTTGCAACAAAGTTATGAGTATTTATTTTGCTTTGGAGAAAAGGCAATTGCTCATACAGAGAAGGTAGAATATTCAACACCCGCTTGCCCGAGGCGGGTTGGCGTTTTAAGATATTAATTATAATTTTCAGGTTTTCCAACGATGTTTTCTTTCACCGATGTCAGTGATGTCTAAGATAAAATGTCACATTGGTACGTGCCCGGTATTGAACTCACAACCTCGTGCATGAGAGATAAATAAGCCTTAATTACTGTGCCATCACGACCATCCAACAAAAATACCATCCCACGGTACTACCTACATCTATAAAAAGTTAATTTAGTCGTGCACCTTCTGCATCTTTATGTCGAGCCCAACAGCTATGTATGTTTGTTTTTACACCACAATACGATGAAGACGTTAACTTGAATATTCTATATTTCCATTTACCTCAACAAAAATGTGATAACACGCATCAGTTAACGATTTCCAGACATTATAATGTAATGGTCTCACGAACGCTGGACCATTGGCTATTACTAGATAACATTCGTTACCGGTAGTTCTAGGCAAAACTTTTTACTGGACTTCGAAGGAAGTGATATAAAACGCAATTACTTACGATAATGTTGTAAACGTAGACGCTATAGAAGGAAAAAATATGAAGAGGGTTATTACCCGGTTCAAATCTTTCTAAAAAACGCAGTTCTTTCCTTAGTAGGAAACGCTGACCACTTTATACATTTAAAATAATACTTTATTGAGAAATTCCCCGTTGGTCACGTGGTCGCAAGCGTGACTGATGAGCGTGGGGACCCGGTTTCAATTCCCAGGTCGGGCAAAAAGTGTATTGGGTTTTTTCATTACGAATTTCTCGGTAACAGCACAGAGTTTGGAAGTTTATGGTGTGCCATCCCCGTGTCTCGGAAAGCACGTAAAGTCGTTGGCCCCGGTTGTCATTCGAAGATCTTGACTGTCGTTACGGATAGTCAGAAGCCAAGAAGTCTGACAACCAATCTAACCAAGACGTATCGTGTCGGATAGGCAGTCACTCCATGTAAAACACTGGTATTCAGCTGCATCCGGTTAGACTGGAAGCCGACCCTAACATAGTTGGGAAAATGCGAAGCAGATGATGACGTTATTGAGGAGAATATAATCTGGCTCTCCAAACACTGAGAAATCATGGTACCAAGTCACAAATTTGGCACGCCTAAATAATAGGAACGAGACGGCCTAATTCTTGCTCATGATGACACGAAACTATCGTCATGAAATTATGTAGCAGTGTAACAATAACAAATAAATATTCAAAGAAAACAAGTGTTATGACGATTTCAATTGAATTGAGTGTTCAAAACATATCGATTGCGAGAATCGAGTCGTACCGAGCTATAACGTTTATTATTGTTATTGTGCACCGACGCACCGGTGCAGTATGAGTGCCCTGGGCATTAACTGTCAGAATAAGGATTTGAATACTTTATTAAAAAAGTCAATTCCTCTGATTGCCAAGTGTTACAAAGTCGAAGATATCCGAAATTTGGCAATGGAATGTGGAAAGAACCGGAGAAAGAGAGAGAGTTAGTGATGCAGGATTAAAACGTTAATAAGTATGATGTTGGGGCTTCTATTAAAATATTATCTATGGCCATTGTGGGAGAAGCGAAACTAATATACAAAATGGTTGCTGCACTGCTATCTTCCTCGATTACACAATTGTCTGTTGTAAACGAATAATATTATAGGATTAATGGTCAATTAGTTTAGTGTATGACGAGGTTCTCAACCTTTATAAGGCAAAGCCTCTAAATAAATAAAGAATAAAAAAAGATGAGAAGTGTCCATACAATTGGCAGGCGACATATATAATCTCATTAAGAGACGTGTTGTGACTTAATAAACGTCTTGCTCTTTGTCATAATGTTACTTTTTAATTAGCCATTGTTTCACGTGTACGATCCCGTCTTGTTTGTGCCGCATTCGAATGTTCAGATGAATTTCAAGGGCACAGAAGCCGTAAATATAATGGAGATGTATATAAGATGCCTGTTAATATAAATAGAGTTTCTCGGAAATTCAATTAACTGTTTTATTTTGATCGCTAACTCGCGGCTCGCGCCGGCGCCGCCCGATGCGACGCAATTAGATGCGTGTGTAAGTATTTTGCGTAAGTTTTTCTGTACGTAGTGTGAATCATTGTTATAAAGCATGTGACATCTTGTCACACGTAGGCGTGTGTTATTTTAGGGCCTGTGACGTCGTGCTGCGCGTCACAGCGTCATGATTTCCTGCAGTGTTCCAACAATAATAGCGATGTAGATTGGAAGCATTTTCTTTTATTGTTTTGTTTATTGTGGTTTTTCTTTCGTAATTACATTAAGAAAACATACAAAAGTAGTCAAAGTAATATTTTGATCAAAAAGCAATTAAACTCGATGAAAGTTTGTAGACACGATTAGGCCACGGCTTGCTTGTTATTTTCTCATCAAATAACTTCATTTTAGATTATTTATTACTTTTACGCCAAAATATGACTTCAGTACTTTTACTGCTAGAGTGCGTTGACGATAACAAATTGACTGTCAGTGTGACGAAAGCTTAGATTAGATTATCTAAACCCAAGTTTAGATTTAGGTATAGTTTACGGAGTCCTTAGCCCGGAGACACGGGGCAGAACAGGCTAACAAAAACCAGAAAGACTTTCCCGACTACGCACAACAAACAAAACAATTTCTTCAGTAAACTAACAAACAATTCCGAGAACTCTCAATATCAAAGTGTCGGAGTGTTAATCAATTAATTAACGTCTGTTAATGCTGCTGTTTCCGCGAAACAATCGGCTCTATCATCGTTTACTTGATTATTTACAAATTGCATTCTCGCTTCAATTCTCACCCTGCTGCTGTGTTAAGGGTTGGACGTTATAAGGCTGGTATGCAACGATATTACTCGGTTTATGAACGTGGTTTTTTCACTTATCAACAACTTTTTACTGTTTTAACTGCCTCGTTAGCCTAGTGGTTCTAAGCACGACTGCTATGCTAGAGGTCCTGATTTCGATTCCCAGGTCGAGCAAGTGCTATTGGGTTTTTCTATGAAATTCTCAGTAGCAGCTCGGAGTTTGGGTTTGTGCCCGGTTAATGGCAATAGGCTCGCCTCGTATTACATTGGACATAAACACATATTGGCGAACTGTGGGTGTACATTGGTACACCTCTGCCTAACCCTTCGGGGAAAACAGACGTGATGGTATGTGTGTATACGACGTTATTACTCGGCTGATGAACGTGGTTTTTGCGTCGTTTGTCAACAACTTTTTACTGTTCTTTGTGTACTCGACCCTACTTGTTGGTCGAGTGCATGAAGCTGTCTCGGCAGTAAGGTCAAAGGCCAGACACCGGGGAACTGTAACCCTGTGTCAAGCATTGTTTAGATCCCAATTTGTTATTTGGTAGTTTGCAATTAAAAGGAAAGTTCATATCTAGTTAACACAACTCCATCTGATACAAAATGTGTGACCTAAACAGTCAATACATACATCACGCCTGTATTCCCTGAAGGGTTAGGCAAAGATGTATCAATGTTCACCCACAGTTTGCCGATATGTTTTGGGTCCCATTATAATAGGGGGCGAGCCTTTTGCACAAACCCTAACTCCGAGCTGCTACTAGAATTTCATAGAAAAAGCCAATAACAGTTTTTGCTCTACACTCGCAGCTAACTTCCGAGCCGCCATTGAGTTTGGACCGTATTATAATAAAGTCCCGCTTGACACCGTTTGGGCAGCCTTAAAAAAATACATTTTCTATTTGTAAAACTTGTATAAAGTCGTATGCCCATCTTCAGAAGCGGAAGTAGGTACAAGCTCATGCCAATCCCATGCTTATTAACAGTTACAATTAGGTATTGTTATACGGAACACGTCTGGTACACGTGGTTCCTACTTCCGACCCTGGGCGTTTATTATTCATAGCAGCCCATTCACATTACTGTATTGAGCAGGAACTGAGTACACGTAGTGGAGTAACAGTACTGAAAGGAACCTAGTGATTACAGTATGGCTGACGTATCTTGGCGGTCTTGAAGCTAGCCGATTAGACTGGTATACCTAGATACCTCTGCCTAACCCTTCAAGGAATACGGGCGTGATGATTTGGCGTTAGATCTCTACAACAATCACACCTGTATTCCCCAAAGGGTTACGTAGAGGTGCACCAATGTACACCCATAGTTCGCCGGTATATTTAGGTCCCATGTAATAGGGAGCGAGCCTATTGCCATTAACCGGACACAAATCCAAGCTTCGAGCTGCTACTGTTTTTGTGGTATATGCCATTGTAATGACATAGGCTCGCCTCTTGTCACATGGGATGATGGGACTTAACAAAACATACCGGCGAACTGTGGGTGTACATTGGTATTCCTCTGCCTAACCCTTCGGGGAATACAGGCGTGATGATTCGACGTAAGATCTCTAATTTCCGTATAAAATTGTAAATAAAATAGTTCTTGATCCTTTTTCTCTGTCTTGCACCGTCACAAAATGTCCGCCCAAATGCCAGCCGCGTCCGCCTGTATAGTAAATTACGCGTTAAAACAAAATTCACTAGAAATATTCGGATGGGCGCACACCCTCGAGTCGCGGTTGTTACTTCGAAAGCTGTCGTGTCGTGTATTTGGGACGCACTTCCTACAATTTGTCGTGGGAAGGTGTTCATACCGGCGAATGTAACACGACTGTGACATAGGGTTGCTGCCATTTTTTAAAGCAAATAGAGTTTTTAATAAGTTCAAAAAAAAACAAATTGAAAGCAAAAAGTGTCCGTGGAGTTTCTTGCTTTGTTCTTCTCTATAGAGACCTACGTTTTGGAACGAGCTTCAACGTTTTATGTAACTTCTTGACAATTCAATGGTGCCTGTAAATGGCCTAATTGAAATAAATGCTCTGACTTTGACATAAAGTACAAAATCTAAAAATAAAGTATTATTAGCGGAGCATCTTTTATCGTGATTCAATCACATGCAAAAAAATAAATGAACCTAACTGTTTGTCTCTTTTAACAGTTATACTATAAGTCCTTGAAAATTCAAAATAGGAAAAATAAAGTATTTTCGCGAACTTTATGGCTCTCACAAAGTATGAAGTATATGTTTACCCGAAATAACATACAATTCTTTATTATAAAGTAGCGGTGACAACCCTACCGGCTGGGGCCAACACATTTAGTTTGTTGGTTTTATTATCAAAGTATTCATGTAGTTTATATGTCACTAATATTATAAATGTGAATGATTTTATTTTAGGAAACATAGTTGTTACTCATCCTTTATTATTTAGTGTACTTGGCCCCCTTACTCCTTTCAATGGCTTAACAGAATTAGCTGAAATTTGACATACATTATAGATATCTGATTCAGTGTCTATGTACCGGCCAAACCCGATTTCAGGACCAACTAGTTTGGCCGAGGCTAAACTAGTTCTTCCTATACGCGATAGGATTAACTAGTTTAGCCTAGGCCAAACTAGTTTGTCCTATACCCAATAGGATAAACCAGTTTAGGCTAGGCCAAATTAGTTTAATCGATATAAATACGCACACTCTAGAATAAACTGGTATGGCCTAGTCTAAACATTATAGTATATCTAGAAAGACAAATAAATCGATAAACTGAATAAAAATACTCCTTAATTATCCTTAAACATTGGAAAAATAATCATTTTTATTAAAACCACTAACTAGCTTTTGCCCGCGACTTCGTCTGCGTGGATTAGTAGTTCCCGTTCCCGGGGGATTTCCGGGATGAATACTATCCTATGTCCTTCCTCGGGTCCCAGACTATATCTGTACCAAATTTAATTGAAATCGGTTCAGTGGTTTAGGCGTGAAGAAGAGACAGACAGACAGACAGACAGACAGAGTTACTTTCGCATTTATAATATTAGTAAGGATAACGATTCCTCGTTAAAAGCTACGGATACTTGGTAATACAAATAATCATCAATCTCAATAAAATTGAGAAGGCAATGATACTCTGCAATCTACTTAGATTGCAGAGTATCATTGCCTTTAATTTTTTAGCCATTAGTCTTTAAAGCAAACCATGTAAAAATAAATAACAATTATAATAATTGAGATGTTGTTCAGACTACGCCATACCAGTTTATCCCAGAGTGTACATATTTATATCAGGATCAACTAGTTTGGCCTAGTCTAAACTGGTTTATCCTAACGGGTTTAGGACAAACTAGTTTGGACTAGGCTATACTAGTTAATCCTATCGCGCATAGGAAGAACTAGTTTAACCTCGGTCAAACTAGTTTTTCCTGAAATCGGGTTTTGCCGGTAACATCTATAATGTAACTATGTCAAATTTCAACGAATTCTGTTTGATTTGTCGATTTTAATGAAGTTTTTGTGTTCCTTATGCCATCTGATGTTAAGTGAATAGACATCTGCAATACCAGAGGCCTTACAAAAGCGATGGGCTTACCATCCCAGAGACAAAGTTGAAATGTCTCATGTGCCTGTAATTTAACTGGCACCCTTCAAACCGCAACACCGTAGGATAACTGAGCTAGTTATTAACTGCTCCACATCGCTTGTTTGTGATCGTATAGTTTCTGCTTAAAGTTGAGAGCTTATTTTAAAAAATAAATACAATATAGGTATAGTAAGGGATAAAATATTGTATGAGTTACTTTTTACATATCTTGGGACGCTAGGGGGGATCCTAGGGACCTTTGAAAGGCGTTCGAGAAGTCAAAACCGGCTCGCAGAGGTCCCTTAGACGGCTTTAAAATGAAATTAAACACTAGTTATTTAATTAGTAAGTACCTAGGTACTTAGTATTATTCTTAAACTGTTGCAAACTCCTGTACTTCGGGTGTGTAAGTGGTGAGAAGTAGCCGACGCACCGACGCGACGCGGACGCAACGGTTCCGTGGAAGCGCGCCGGATGCGGGCAATCGAGGCAATTTGCTGCGCGTTTCAATCGCACGCTCCTTGCCTAACTGCTGCGCTTGGTACACCCTCGTTACTCGCCTTGTGCACCATTATTACGGCGAAGAACTTTGTAAGTAGCAATTTGGGTGGTTAAGTTCGCAAGAAGGCAAAGCTTAGGCGCAATAAATAATTTTAAATCGAATAGTACGTTCTTTTGCCTCGTTACACATCATTTACACGCACACACATGCCATTACGTCTGTATTACAGGTGTAATACAGGCGATTGTATTGGTACGCCTTAACACCTCTGCGTACCAATTTACACCCACAGTTCGCCGGTATGTGTAGGTCCCATGTAATAGGGGGCGAGCCTATTGCCACAAATCCTAACTCCGAGCTGCTATAGAGAATTTCATAGAAAAACCCAATAAGTAACACTTTGCTTGACCTGAGAATCGAACCGAAGACCTCTAGCGCAACAGTCGCTTTTAGGGCCACTAGGCTAACGAGGCAGTCAACCAGGACTTTGTTTTATACTATGTAATGATATTCCTGATATGTTCTAGTTGCATATTATTTTATTTTGACATGGCGTTAGTTCTACAGTTATGCATTTTTAGTCGTAATGTTAGAATTTTTAGATGTCTTCGGAGAATTCCGGGTACTCTGCGTACAAATTCCAAAAATATGAAGGCAGGGTAAGATTAGAATTGTCAGGTCTTTGAAGTGGGTCTTTGCAGCTATCAATTTCTTCTATGTTAACTCAAATTCTCTAAAGATTTTATGTATAGTTAAAAATGTGGGCATGTCTATTTACTCCATACGCTATTGCCATTTTTGATCCATGCATATACGTGTGACAGCTCAGTTTCTGTAGCAATCCAGTGAATTATGTACCTAATCTAAGGAAAATGTGATTTGGCACTTAGGTATAGGTCATCATCCTCATCATCATATCAGCAGCAAGGACGTCCACTGCTGGATACAGGCCTCCCCCATAGATTTCCATAGGAGCGGTTGGAAGCGGCCTGCATCCAGCGTCTTCGTGCGGTCGTCTTACGCTGAGCTTACTAGTGCCTGGTCTCCATTCGAGAACTGCGGCCCCATCGTCCATCAGCTCTGCGTGCCATATGCTTTCCCCACTACCACTTCAACTTGCTGATTCGCTGGGCCCAACGAACTATGGAGAAGGCCATGCTCGGAGTCTCTTTGCGAGATTGAATCAGAAATGTGGAGATCCGCAGACGAATCAAAATTTAGATACCGATTATTCGAAACTTTTACCTGAAAACTTTTTCAAATAAAATACTTCTTGATGTGCCAAAATACTGTACAAATAGACAGAAAAAAATATATCGCCTAGTGACACAACTAGATGAAGATCATATAAAAAAATGCACGATTTGTTATAAAAATATAACTAAACCTAAAAAAATTTGGAAAATCTAAAAAATCTACACCAATTTGCTACAAAAATTTTGAAGAAATTTTATATATCTCAAGAACAAGATTCATAGTATATCTTTTGCAGTTTTTTAAATAATCACAAGATGTGTTGTGGACCCTGCTGCGGACCCTGTTGCGGATGCTGTGTACCCTGTTGCGGATGTTGTGCGCCTTGTTGCGGAGGTTGTAAACCTTGCTACGGGTATTGTGGACCCTTTTGCGCACCTTGTGGTTGTGGGCCACCCTGCTGCGCACCCAGAAGGCCATTATGTGGTCCGTGCGCCAGAGGACCGACAAACGAATACTTCTAGCACTAGAACTCGTCCTAGTCGTGTGTTGTCTAAGTAAGAGTTGGTATATTGTCCTGTGTTTAGTCACAAAGGCTGCAAATCAACCTGGCCCTGCTTCTTCTCGTACAGAGAAGGCACTCATTGATAACCATGCTTACTCAAGACACATTGGCGATGTAAGACTAATTTAAGATCTGGTTTCCTCACGATGTCATTATAAACATACAATAAATTGCTACCATTTAACACAGAACACTGTCGGCTAAGTTAAGCTAAGACTAATTTCTCAGCAGCTATTTTGTATTTAAACATATTTAATAAAATATATTGCAAATATGTACGGTTAATAAAATGTCTTTTATTTTATAATTATTTAAGTAGTTAGTCTTTTTATTAAACTTGTTTCAAAATCCTGTATTTTGGGTGTGTAAGGGCCGCCGGCACTGACACGTCGCAGCACGGAACGGTAAAGGATTTTATTTCTGGTCAAGTTTTTTTTATCCTTAATTAAATGAATTTAAAATTCCTGTTACTTCGAAACAATTATATAGGTCTTCGAAGGCACTTTATGGAACCCCTCAACGATGATCAGCACATAAAAGTATTTACAATGAAAGGGGATCATGAGGAAAATGGAGCTGTAGCGACATCTATCGCTCAGCATGCGGACTACTACAGCAAAGACTGACGTTGCCTAGATCGCGCTATCAAAGTTCTCCGTGACATTAGCATACATACAAAATCCCGACATTAACCGTCGGGCAGTAGCCCACCAGACACAAAACCCGTCTTGTCGGAGGATCCTCCCTTTTTAATGATGGAAAAGAAGCTTCACACCCTGTTTCTCGAGTTTCTTCATTGATTCGGATAGGAAGTAGGTACTAAAAAGTAGAAAATAAAAGAAGGTTTCTACAAAAAAAAAACCGCCTACAAACCACAAAGTGAAAATAACTTAAGTTTTGGAAGGCGGTGGCATTATAAAACAATATACAGAACCAAACATCGGTAACCATGTAAGAGGTGGTCCTTGAGGTGGTTTAGAAACTCTGACACTAGGGTGTGTGGGGCCGTTAGACCTTACTGCAAACACGATAAAGAAGAAAAAGAAATAACAGAAGCAGAGTTTCCGACTTCTAAAGCTCAAAAATACAAAAGCAAGATATGGTTTACATTGTTGTGTGTTGTGGTTTGTGTTTGTTGGTTTGTTTGGTGTACATTGGTACATCTCTGCCTAACCCTTCGGGGAATACAGGCGTGATGGTGGTTTATAATATTTGTTTCGGGAGCTACCTTTATCGGATTCGGCTGGAGGACCCGCCCGGGCGTTATCATTGTGAGGTTCGCCCAGAGGACATGTTGGAGCATACGGTAGAGGTCTGCCTTGCTTGGGTGGAGCATTACCGTGACCTCATACAGGCCACACCGGGGCAGCATAGTAGACGGGTCCCGCCAGAGTCAGTGCCAGCCAAAGTTGCGGAGTTTGTTCGAAAGAGTTACCGCGATCTTGGAACGCAGATAGGTTTTAGTCGGTAAAAGTCTAACACTCAAGCTCCGCCCAGCGCGGAAGAAGTCATTGGATGATTTCCCTTCTTTAAAAAAATAGGATATGTTATCCGAGTTAATATTGTAAATTTTTTGAAATGGGTATTACAGCTATCAGTTTCTTTTAGGTTAACTAAAATCCTCGGTAAGTTTTTTCTGTAGATTAAAATAACAATAAAGACACATCTGTCCTCCATAAGATGATACCATTTTTGAGCAATACATATAGGCATATAAAATATGTAATGGCGGTTTACAGTTCAGTAGCAATCTAGTGAACTGAGCTGGTACTTAATCCGCGAAAGTTATGGTTGGCACTCATGTACCCAGTACCACCTATGTTACCCCTCTCAAACTACTACGGCAAAACTGACGTTCCCTACACCGCGCTATCAATGTTCTCCGCGACAGTAGCCTATATACGAGATCCCGACATCAACCGTCGGGCAGTGGCCCGCCAGACACGACATCCGCCTGGTGCGTGGCTCTTTGTGTGTTCTTACTGCTACCAACCCAGGTCATCCCAGAAGGTGAGCAGCCTTTTTAGGCTGCTGCAGGCTTCTGGGAGCAATACTGGGGATTGGAAAATCCGCGCCCTATTTATATACCTGCCTACCTATTATCTACCTGATTGGATTACTAAAGATTCCTAAAATGTCCATTCACGTCCACGGGCCACATCGGTTTTCTATTTTGGGAAAACTTGTAAATCCTTTTTGATGCCAAGATGCTGTCCATCTAGATAAAAAATAAATGAAAAATTTTCGCCTAGTGACATAGCTAGGCGGAGCTCACTTTTTATAAAATGCACGATACCTAAACACATAAAAATATAACTTACTCTTAAAAATTTTGTAAAATCTAAAAAAACGCTACAAAATTTGCTAGATACTAAATTTTACAAGTGAAAATTTATTTATCTTAAGATTATATATTTTTTTATAGTTTTTTAAATAATTACAAAATGCCTTGCTGTGGACCCTGTGGAGGTTGTGGCCCCTGCTGTGGGGGTTGTGGCCCTTGCTGTGGTGGTTGTGGCCCCTGCTGTGGGGGTTGTGGTCCCTGCTGTGGGGGGTGTGGCCCCTGCTGTGGTGGTTGTGGCCCCTGCTGTGGGGGTTGTGGGCCCTGCTGTGGGGGTTGCGGTCCCTGCTGTGGAGGTTGCGGCCCCTGCTGTGGAGGTTGCGGTCCTTGCTGTGGAGGATGCGGCCCTTGCTGTAAACCCTGTTGTGGACCCTGTTGTGGAGGCTGTTGCGGCGGATGTTGCGGACCTTGCCCGAGTTGTTAGCGGTTACTAGGATATCGCATGCCACGTGGTTGTCCCTGTGCTTTGTTCGGTAGTAAGTGAATCTTATAAAAAGAGTAATGACGAATAAAATGTTGTTGTGCATTAAAATATTCTTTTATTCTGATTATTAACTGAAATACTGTTAGAGTAAGCCCGCTCGTTATTTCATGATTATGGATTATACACGATACCCACTTAGCGAAAAGTAGCCACACCAGCGATTTCGAGAAATCCCTTGATCCTCAGTCAATGTAAGCGTGGAACCATAGATACCAAAGAGTGCGTACCAATTGATGTCCGAGACTATACAAAGGTGGTCAATGGCAATAGGTTCAACCATTCAGGTTCACCGATCAGAGCCCTACATTTACAAACTGTTTTCTCTCTCCTCCGGTCGTGACTGGTTGCCATTGGAGTTCCATCTCCTTAATTGGCTACTCTCCATTGAGATACATTAGGCTACAAAATAAACCACCAAATCAACGCAACATTTTATTAAGCCAGACGTTACAAAAGTCACTACTATTTCGGGGCCACATCAGCCGCAACAGGGGCCACAGCATGACGCGCACAGGCCGCTAGTGCAGCCGCCGATGCAACCGTGCCCGCAGCTGAAGTAGGAGCCCGCCATGCCGGGCCTGGCACTGGAAGAAAGATGATACAAAATGTAAAAAGACATCACATACATTAGTGCCCATAAGGCCATGCACTATGGGCCCTATGGACACTTTGCAACATCAAACCAAGCAACATTGAGCAAAAGTTATTGCTAGGAAAAGACAAATATTGTTGTGACATATGACTGTTCATCATCATATCAGCCGCAGTACGTCCACTGCTGGTTATAGGCCCCGTCCTGCAGCTGATATGATGATGATGATGAAGGTTCCCAGATATGTTCCAGAACAATACTTTGCAGTAAATTTAAAGTTACTTGGGTTTTAAAGACTAAAGTGTTTCTTCAGAGAAGTTAATGTCTTAGAATTATTGATGGCTACTCATCTGACTTTTTCATGACTTATTGTATTCTCACCCGTGTAGGACCCCAATCCCCCCACAGCACGGGGAGGTACAGGCTCCAATGGAGTGGACGCAGCACGGTCCAGCGCCGCAGTCCGTGCGACAGCCACACGCGCCACCGCAGCACGGCCCGCACATCGGCCCCTGGCATCCCACGCAGCAATTACGGACAGGCATCGCGAGGTTTTATCTGGAAAACGAAACACCTTTCATCATCATCATACAATTACGCCAGTATCCCCCAAAGGGTTAGGAAGAGTTGCACTAATGTACACCCACAGTTCGCCGGTATGTTTAGGTCCCATGTAATAGAGGGCGGGCCTGTTGCCGTTACAAGGGCACAAATCCTTACTCCGAGCTGCTAAGCGTAAAAATATCTTTAAGCAACTGGAGCCTTGCAAGGTCACCACCAGAGAAGATAGTCGCTCTGGATGTTTTAACTTGGAAATTAAATCCCAGAAAATAACGTTTCACATGAGAAACGTTTATATACTTACAAAATTTTATTAAAAAAAGTCAATTAGATATTTTTGAAGATTTTCGTTTTAGTCACTGTGATTACAGCATTTTTTTTATAAAATGACGTTTGGTCAATTTGAATTTTAATTCCAATTAAACCATCGTGTTTCTCTTCTAGAAATACGTAAACTCCTTGGCAGCTTTTACCAGATAGCAAAAAATTTAATGTAAATTCAAAAAAGTTAGTTAAACTGGGAACTTCGAAGTGGGATCCGGAATAGTTTCTACATTTGCAAGGCTGATTTTATTGATAAAAACATCACTCTTTTTTTTATATCATAAAACGTGTGAACAAAATGATCAGGATGTTTTTATGTCTTTCTTGAAATCTCACGAACTACGACCAGGTACCTAAAGTACCTATACACCAAAATAGAAACCTAATTGAGTTAGCTTTGTGTTAACGTGTTAATGTTCAGCTGCATTAAACTATATTTTGAGTATTTTCAGAAAGCAGTAATTTCTAAAATGCTTTTATTCGTGTAAACACAGAGTTTTTATGCAAACGAGTTACGAATGCATATTGGCAGTTTAAAATCATAGACTTCTCAGAACTGCTCTATGTAAACATAAAAATAAACAAACATACGTCAAAATTTCATAAAACAGACCACACTATTTAGGTTTATTAAAAAATCTTAGAAACTACAAAAAATTGTAAAAACCGTTAAAAAGTATTTAAAAAAGTCCTAGTTATTTCTCAAAAAATACCTGAATCTTGTACATCATGTGCTGCGGAGGTTGTGGACCTTGCGGAGGTTGCTGTGGAGGCTGCGGCGGTTGCTGCAGGGGTTGCGGAGGTTGCTGTAGCGGATACTGTGGCGGCGGCCCCTGCTGCTGCTGCACTCCCTGCAACTGCCAAGTAGCTGGGCTAGCGTACCCCGCTCCGTTTTGTGGCCCTTGTGGGGGCGTCTGCCGGGGCCCCTGCGGGCGACCCTTCGGAACCTACAGCTGGAGGTACAGGCCATCCTGCTGCCCTTGAAGGTTAACCCAAGAGATGTCCCAAGTTCTGTGCCATTCTGTGAATAAATGTGTCTGTTTTATATACTCTTTAATTTTTTAATCGCCAATTTTGGTTAACTTGGTTTCCATTTCAGTATGTTAGGAACTACCCCGTTAGTCTTGCGGTCACTAGTGCGACTGCTGAGCGTGGGGACCTGGATTTGATTGCCAGTCGGCCAGTCGGGCAAAAAGTGTTATTAGATTTTTCTATGAAGTTCTCAGTATCAGCCGAGAGTTAAGATAATATGTGCCCGGTTAATGGCAATAGGCTTGCCCCCTATTACATGGGACCTAAATATACCGGCGAACTGTGGGTGTGCATTGGTAAACCTCAGCCTAACCCTTCGCGGAATACAGGCGTAATGGTATGTATGTGTATGTCCATTACGAATTTCTGAGTAGCAGTCCGAAGTTTGAAAGCCGTGTGACAGACCAGTGCCTGAGAAAGCACGTACAGCCATTGAAACCCCATCCCTAAAATGACCCACTGACCCTGATCTCACCCTGGTCGTGTCAGAGTATCGCCCCATTAGACTATGAGAGTGAAGGAAAAGGGAGTGCATCTGTGCACTATAATAATATATCCTCCATACTTGGCTAGTCTCTGTTGAGACTGGCCGTCTTGACTTCAATTCGTTCGGGAGGATATTTATTTCTTTATTTATCAGATGGGAAACCAACAGCTATACATAAAGTGAATACAGAAATTGAATAAGTTACATCCTCCTGTTATATTATGGGAACACGGACGTAGCTAAGTTTAAGTATCGAAAAATTCGTGCTTGGAATGATATTACATAAATATTCACGTGAAAAAGTATTCTGGTGGGAGAGAAGCGTCCAAAGATTTAATTGTTTAGCTAGGTACTATATTGTTTTACTTGGACAACCATGTGTTTGTAAATTTGGTGATATCTGAAATAATAATAACTGATGTTTGAATAACAACTACATATACACCACTCGTCTTGTTATGGAAAATAAAGTTTGTTTGCCCAAATAATGTTTTCTGGCAACCGCTGCGCTCCGTCCCCGAAATTTCTGATGTGCCAGTATATACCTAGGTAGATTTAAATAAAACAGTTTCACCATAAAAAGGTAAGAATTTTCCTAAAAGTTTTGTTGTAGGTTGAGGAATTTGTGGTTGCGGAATTTGTTTGAATGTTACTGAGGCTCTAGGCCGCAAATGGCATTAGGAGGAACACGGATGGGTTAAGCAAGAGTTTGACATTCCCTTCCGCTCCACCCAGAGCGGGAAAAAGTGAAAAAGTTATTTGATTATTTTCGCATTCTTAAAAAAAAGGTATGTACACAACAACACTCTCAGGAATCTTTACGCTAACTTTCTATTTGAAAGCTTTGTAGTACCTACGATATTTTTGTAGCGAAGGAGTTAAAAGTTAGCTTGAAATAAATTTATAACGTAGGTAGGGAAATGCAACGAAAAGAGAAGTTGACGGTTTGGAGTTAATAATTTTTAACTCTTAAAAAAAGGTATGATTCCTTGTACCTAGTCAATTTAAATCGCTATGTTGTTTTAAACATCGTTAGATGGCAAACAAGCCTGCGGCCCACCTGAAGTTAAGTGGTCACCTTACCTTTGGACATCTGCGATACCAGAGGCCTTGCAAATGCGTTGCCATCTCAGAGACAAAGTTGAAATCTGTTATCTGTTAGCTGTTATTTTTAATTCACCTTACCCAGTGAAATGGGGTCTTTCAGTTCTCCCACCTGCTCATTAACATTACGACTCCATTATTCAAAGTCACACACAGATAAATAAATCTGTGAATTTAACACCTACAATTTCTCTTGAGCGTCAAGGTGCGCGAGAACGGAAGTGCGGTCATTTTGTTCAACGTCCACATCAGATAATGGCGGCCGGAAGTGCCGAGCGATGTACCCGCGATAAAACATATTTCGTCACTCGACTTCTCTTTTTAATGGATTTCGCGTGTATTTAAAAGTCATTACGCATTTAATATTTTTACGTAGAAATCGTAAACTTGGTTCTTGGATGTCGAAAACTCATAAAAGTAAAGTATTCCCGTGATTATGATCACGTAAATCGTTATGAGCTTCGTCTGATATCGAGTCAATCATTCAAGGAATTCGTTCTCAGTGATTAATCGAGTTTTCAGAATCGATAAATATGATGCCGATACCGCAGCATCCGTCGTGATCGCCGTAAATATTGTTTGAATCGAATTACAACATCAGAGCCCTTACACAAGCGCTCGGAGTAAAGGGAACGTGTAGAATTATAAGAACCTACCTTACCTGTTTGAGTGTTTCTTCCCTTTTCAAGTTCTTATTTATTAAGTTTAGCCAACACCTTTTGTATACTTAATACTAAACTTTAAGAGCGATTTTAAAATGGCAATACCCGTTTCGTACATCATATTTAGGTACCTACTAACTTTTGCACGCTGTCTTTGCTGCGTAATTTATATCATGATTCGAAAGACACGTGGCGCCATCTATTATCATAAAAGTTCTGAAAGAGTACTGTTTTTCGGGATGAAAGGTATCTATTTTAGACTTTGACTTATACTGTTATAACTATCGACTAATGTAATGTAATTTTAATACTTGACTAATACTTAATTTATTTGACATTGTATTTGTATTGCGTGTCTGTGTCAAGCATGCCTGTATCTGTATTTGTTATGTAAAACTATTTTTGCATGCCTAAGTTAAGGTAGAAAGTATAAGGATCACTCAATTTGTCACATATCATCATAATATTGTACCTACTTTCTGTGCAAATAAACAATTATTCTATTCTATTCTATTCTATGTCCGTTTCTTAGCACCTGACAACGTATATGCAAAATTTCAGGATGATCGGTTCTGTGGTATAGGAGTTTGTTACCCACAAACTCCAACTTTCGCATTTATAATATTAGTTAGGATTTCGTTCAAAAGGTTATCATTAAAATCCTGTACGATAGTCGTATTTTGAAAATCCAATGGCTTGTATGTGTACAGACACCTAGAAACACACTTATCATACGCAATACAGTGACAGTATTACGTGATAAGTGTGTTTCTAGGCATACAAATTCAACCGTTTAGATTTAATAACGCGTTGCATACGTTGCGTACGTGGGTTCAGTTTGTCCCTACCTTTAACCAACAGTCACTACAACTGCGAAACCTATTTTCAGCACTGTAGTCTGCTAGCCATACAATTTCCCTTCTCTACAGGTCGCTAACGACAGTAACCATTGCCGGCAGGGATAGATGCCCAAAACCACTACAATGGACAATGGCGCTGGTGGTCTCCGTTCAGTTATTGTTCATTTGTCACACTTAAGTAGGTTTGTGGAATAGGGGCCAAAGTCGTGGAAGTAATGAATTCAGTTTTCCCAATGACAATGCCGTACACGTATATTGTGTTTCTAGTAAATTGCGTGTCCGCGCGGTCTTTGACCTGTTTCGGCGAATCCTCCATTTTTCCCCATTATCTACAAACTAGCTTCTGCCTGCGGTTACGTCCGCGCGGATATTTTTACCCGCGTTGAGTTACTGCTCCGCTATCGTGTTTTGTAGCGTGATGTTATATGACAATCACAAATAACGTGGCTTTCCATGGGTAAAATAATTATCAAAATCGGTTCAGTAGATCCAGAGATTAGCCCCTACAACCTCACAAACTTACAAACTTTACCTCTTTGCAATATTAGTATAGAAGACAATAACCATTTTATGTTGAGCTCAAGATTATTTCTTGTGTTATATTATCGTAGGTCAGGATAGAACGGAGTTTTTTTTTCTTTTTAGATACGGGCTCCGTTTTCACAGAACGTTGTGGCGAAGGGTCGTGTTCCACGAACGCCGCCCTCATACATAGTCACAGTTTATTTTTGTACATTTCTGATATCCGTGACATTTTGAGTCTCCTTGTGAAAGGCAGACACTGAGCAAAATCTTGGTGGGGCTTTGCCTATTTTATGAAAAAAAATGTGTAAAATTCTCAGTAGCTGCTTGAGGCTCACACCCTATGCACCCTATTCCATGGGACCTAAACATAGCTCCTCGTACGCCTCTCAAAGGTCCAGGACCTAATATAATTAATATCTAGTAATAAAGTTGATCAAGCTTTGTTACAATCTTTCGGTAATATTTATCGATCCGCATTCTTAGTTCACGGAGCTCCTTAATGCCCATCCACGGCTTCAGGCAAAATCGGAAATAATTTATTTTATTTTTGGCTTCGTGGAAAAACTTTTTCAAAGAAAAATCTTTTCAAAGCGCCGAAATACTGTCCATTTAGATTTTATGAAAAACTATAAAAACAATATTCGTCTAGTGACAGCTAGACAGAGCTCATTTGAAAAAAATGCACAACACATAAAAATATTAATAGAAGTATAACCAAAAAAGTTCTGAAAAATCTAAAATAATTATACCAATTTGCGACCAAATTATAAAGTAAAAACTTTTTTAACTCAAAAGGTCGGATTCTTTTAAATAATCACAAAATGGCCAGTTGCGGATTTTGTGGACCACCCGGACCCGGTGGACCATCCGGACCCGCCGGTCCCTGTGGAACACCCGAACCATGCTGCGGACCCTGTCAATCTGGATCTTGCTGCAAAACCTGTCCATCCGAAGCTTGTTGTGGGCCTTGCCCACCCGGACCTTGTTGACCTGGAGCCTGTCGCCTGTTGCTGATCTTGTAGGAGATGCTGCAGGCCGTGCGCCCGAGGACCTGGCATGTTACTGTCAGCGCCAGAACTGGTCCTTGTCTGCACACTCTTGTCTAAGTAAGGGTTTTGCAGACTTGCTACTTTAAGCATCGGTGATCAACGATTGGATCGCTTTTTGGAAATGTCAACTGTCATCTCATACGTGAGGCTTCAGCAATCAAGGATAGTCTTTTGGATATCAATAGGGCGAAATAACGCTCATTCTTCACGCCTCTGTTAGATGCCTGTCGCTGTGATAATAATGGAGCAAATAAAAGTCGCAAAATCGCCGATCGTCGATACAGAAAGTACATAGTAAGTCTGTACGGCCCTATGAGTTGGTGAATAGTCCTGTGTTTAGTTGTAAAGGCTGCAAATCGTATCTGGTCCCGGGGGAGCTTGAACAACGCAATGCCGTGACTAGGACATAGCATGCCATAATATGTTTTTCGCTGTGCTTCGTTTGTGTAAAAGTGAACTTACATGAAACGAGGAATGACAAATAAATGTTATTATTAATTTTAATATGATTTTTATTCTGATATTTGATAGGATAATGTATTTTATTGTGCCAAATTTAACCTTGGCAACATCCATCGCACCACATGCGCACTGCAACTAAAGTTTCCTATACCGTACCATGCTATCAGTTATTTGCGACGATAGCATATTTAAAAAAAAAATCCTTTAGCATCTTTTGATACGCGACTGGTTTTGTACGTTTCATGAGCAATAATAAAAAAATAGCTAGCTAGCTAGGTGAGAGTCAAAATGGCGGGTGTACCATGATGAATTAAATTGTACCAATTACCAAAAAAATGTACCTAAAAAGTACTATTTAGTACCTAGCGTTAAAAAATTTGTACCTCCTTCAGAACAAAGTTATTACCAAATTAAGGTACACCCGCCATATTGAAATCAAGACGGCGGGTGTACTGTAATATTTTATTATTTAACCATTTCTCGTAAAATATAATTATACCAAAAAATTGTACCTAAAAAGTACCTCAAGTAAAAAGAAACACACACTTGATCAGAGGGATAGTTCCTGAGAAACAATTATCATGATAAGTATATTGATATACAGGGTGTTTTCGGAAGCGTACCTGTAGGGAAACTACTGTAACTACGGAAGACGGTAAATTTTTTTGTTTTTTTTTTTTAATTTTTATGTTGATTTATATTTTATTATTAGAAGCAAATATTAGTTATAATCTTGTATAGCACGAGTGGCTGTTTTTTGTTTCTTTGAAACCATAATTTAAGTAAAAACTTGTCATGTTTATGTTGATTTATATTTTATTATTAGAAGCAAATATTAGTTATTGTATTATTTATTTAATAATTTATGTAATTTTTAGTTTAACTTTTTGGAATAGGAAGAAGGAAATAAAAAAGGCATGCTAAATATAACAAAAAATATTTTTGTTATTTTCATTATTATTGCTGTTGTCCGCGTCTTAAGGTAATAGCTTAAGTGTTCATTTTTTCGGGTTTAAGTCGTTTCGATTCCCGGGTGTGGCAATACGTAAAGGCCATTTTTGTTTCATTAAAAAAATAAAGCAATGTTTCCTTTGACAAAAATTTACTGTCTTCAGTAGTTACAGTAGTTTCCCTACAGGTACGCTTCCGAAAAAACATCCTGTATATTATCGACGGATCCTATGCATATGGGCGAAAATGCAAAATTACAACTTTACAGGACACGCTTCTAAAGTTTAAATTTACTATAACTTCAGATTGATAAGACCGAACTTTACGATTATTTGCTTGTTTGCTAAGACAACTATCCTCCTCATTTATACTATAGTATTTATTTACTTAAACAATTAAATTAAAAATTTAAAAAACCCCCGACCCAAAATCCTAAGTTCCCTTTAAAAATTAAAAAAAAAATACGTCGCGTTGGGGGACCGCTCGGGACGGTCGTACCCTATATGCAACATCGGTCCCCCAACGCGACGTGTTTTATTTTTTTACTTTTTAAAGGGAAATTAGGATTTTGGGTCGGGGGTTATTAAAATTTTTAATTTAATTTTTTATTTTATACTTTTTATAGGTACATACCTACTTATTATAATGACGATTTTGTTAAGTTGTAAATACATTCAGTTTTTCTTCCCCACTTTCATCCCCATAACTTTTAAACGGCTCAACCGATTTTCATCAAACACTCGCACATAAGTCACCTTTCATACAAAAAAAACTAAATTGAAATCGCTTCATCCGTTCGGGAGCTATGATGCCACAGACAGACAGACAGACACACACACACACACAGACAGACACGTCAAACTTATAACACCCCTCTTTTTGCGTCGGGGGTTAAAAACAATATTTTATTCGTAACTCGTGGGGTAAGAAGACGTTGTCCTGCCCTGAAAAAAATCCAGCCAACCCAACCCCACCTACTCTACCAAACTGTACCTACCTATCTATCTATCTACCTACTTACCTACCCTACCGACGATACAGGTACTTTCCGAAGCACCCGTGCCCAAAAAGCACCAGCGTCATCCGGAAGGAGAGGGCACCATGACGCCTCTCCAGCCACTCCTTCAAAACGGGACTTACAGCCGCTATAGCAGCGTGCCCTGCGCTGGGTCGCGCAAGTCAATCCTCCCATTCTGCCACCAGGATCTGGCGGAGACCTGCCTGCCCTACCCTACCTACCTCCTACCCACCTTTCCTATCAACCTACTAACCTTGCTTATCGTAGGTTAGCTTAGAGTAATAAGCTTAGACAATCGGATGATCTACAATTTAGGTCAGAATTAATTTTGCTGTAAAATGTACCGTTAGCTGGAAAACGCGAAAAATCCATTTTTGAAAACTTTGACAGTCAATAAAAAAAATGCACAAGTGGGATCGATAGGGACTAATTTGACTGGACTATTAGGACCTTGTACGTTTAAATTCATGTTACATTATGCCGTTACACTGCAATAAAAAAAATCGTGTTTCTAAGCAGAAATCTTTTTTTAATAGCTCACATAATTCATTAAATCTATAAGATACGTTTACCATAAAAAAGTCAAAATGGCCAAATTGTTAGTTTGGCCCGTATACATAGGACCCATCGATCAATATACTTATCATGATAATTGTTTCTCAGGAACTATCCCTCTGATCAAGTGTGTGTTTCTTTTTACTTGAGGTACTTTTTAGGTACAATTTTTTGGTATTATTATATTTTACGAGAAATGGTTAAATAATAAAATATTACAGTACACCCGCCGTCTTGATTTCAATATGGCGGGTGTACCTTAATTTGGTAATAACTTTGTTCTGAAGGAGGTACAAATTTTTTAACGCTAGGTACTAAATAGTACTTTTTAGGTACATTTTTTTGGTAATTGGTACAATTTAATTCATCATGGTACACCCGCCATTTTGACTCTCACCTAGCTAGGTACTCTTTCTCTCCACCTGTCACAACAGACCTAGCTTACTATAATTTCTAAATGCACCAAGGGGCATTTTTACGAAGTAGACCGGCTGAGCTAACCATGTGTGGAGCCACGTGACATATTACTTTATCAATGGCTACTCATAGATGAGGTAATATCTCAATGAACAAGTGGGTAAACCATGCTTGGTCTGGTAGTGAAAAGCTATCAAGACAAATGTTAGCGATAAATGTTATAGATTTCCAAAAGGACCGGTTGGAAGCGGCCTGCATCCAGCGTCTTCCTGCGGTCTTAATCAGATCAACACATATCTAGCACAAAAGAAAAAAACAACAAAGAACTTTTCGACGTTTTTATTACAAAACAGCACAGATTCGGGGTGTTATCGATATTTCGTCAATGACAATTGTAGCACGGTCCTGTGGGGCAGCAGCAGCATCCCTGCACACAAGGCTGGCAGCAACACCTCATCATCGGCGGATCACACCCACCAGGACACCTCGCAAATGTTCCATGTTCGAAATTCCTATAGCATCCGTATTGGGTCGGCATTGTGGAAGAGATATAAAAATGTTGTTACTTGTTTTTTACTTTTTCAATTTTCAATTTTATTTTTTTTATGTGATTTTATTATTTTGTCTCCACAGCAGTTCTCAGACTGAGGAATTTTGATGTGACGTTTTTAACATTTTTGATATTTTTTTTTTTCGTTGACTGTTGGTTTTGCCAGCCTGTTCTAATGGGTTGATCATAAATTCGTCTTGCAAAGAGCCTTTATAAAATATTGTTAGGCCGTTTGTCCACCGCCGCCGTCACCGGGACGTCAACGAGAACGAGATTTTTTCGGGCCGAGTTTAAGATGACGTGACGGCGATCGTTTGTCCACCGCGCCGATATTATCGTTGGTTCATTTCTACAGGTTTGTATTGGGTGGTAGTCGCGTTATCCTTTTTAATAGAAATAAAAAAAACTAGAAGGGGCTAGTTTCAACCGGCGACAATTGCTTGCTCTGCTTTTGTACGTTCGAAGGCGTCATGATTCTTTATTTGAAAGCTGGTGCTTTCCGTGTGGTCCCATTGTCACCATTTCAATATCTGATGATGGGATCTTGTAGAAATCGAGGGAAGTCTTCAATAAATAACAGCAGATTAACCGCGATTGTTGCTATAGCATATCTAAGCATTGTTTACAAAGGGTAACACAGATATATTCAGTAGTATTCGAAAATTCGTCCTCCGAAATCGCATAAGTATTCTGCTTTCTTATGACTTTTTAGTGTTGTCAGTGTTGTTTTTAGTGTTACTACGTAAATTAACTTGACTAGTAAATCCTTCGTGGATTTGGATGACAGGAAGTTGATACTAAAAAACAAAAAAAAAACAACCGCCTTCAAAAACTAAAAAAGTGAAAAATAACTTTAGCTTTGGAAGTCGGTGGCAATACAAAACAACAAACAGAACCAAAGCCGCCGACTTCCAAAGCTAAAGTTATTTTTCACTTTTTTAGTTTTTGAAGGCGATGTTTTTTTTTTGTTTAAAAGTTTATTTAAAAAAGAAAGTGTCAACTATAAAAATCCCTTTCTACGATTTGTTTACCTTTAGTTAACTACCTAAACCTTTCTAGTATAATGTTTTGTATTGCCGCGTTGCCGGCACAGGTCACGCCGATCTACTCGAATCTCGGCGGCCGGGATGACGGTGCTCGGGTGACGGACTTGCGGTGGACACGCGGCCATAGTAGTCCATGTACCAGTACTTCGGCGCCGTCATCTCGTGACGGTGACGTGACGGTGACGGCGGCGGTGGACAAGCGGCCTTAGGGCGTTTATCCGCCGCCACCGTCACCGGGACCTTCTTGAGAACGAGCTGACGGCGCCAAAAAGGGATCATTAGATCGTAGCTAAACATAGTTGAACTTTTGGATGCGTGTCTAGCCCAATTAAATGGTGCCCGGCCCTTTTTATATTTTATGAGTCTGTATTTTGTATTATATAACTAAAAAGGCTGACCATTTATTTATTTTTTACCGCATTAGATGTTAGGTACGATGTCTTTTTTTATGTTAAAGGACCAAAAAGATAAATAGGGAATCGTTTAAAAAAAACTAAACTAAGACACAAAACCCATAATAAGTTAAGGTGTCAGGTTTTGTTATCCACAAGTTCAAAATGGCAACATTATCTATTAAAACGGCAAAAAAATTGCTGCCACATTCGGTTTCATACTACAACAACCTACAACCAACCTACCAATTAACCAACCGGGTAGGTTGCAACCTACTCCTGTTTCATTCACACGGCGACACAAAATGAGAGTTGTCAGGTTCAGCAGAAAGTAAATTACGCGGCTCAAAAAACGCGAGTCTCAAACTTTCAACTCACAAAATTACGTTCGTGTGACCTCACCCTTATTCACCAAATTGAACATGATGAAGAAACTTTTATAATAAAAAACCTTATTGCCTTAAAAGAAAAAAAAAAGAAAAAAATTGACAGCCATTTAAAATTGGAATTCACTTCACGTCGTCCTATCATCTCTGAATGACCTACATTTACTCGGTCAAGCAAAATTTATGTTTCAAAATTTTACCATATTTTGGCAAAAATTGATTTTTTGACAAGTTTTCCACGATGCCGGTGTACTATGGTGGGTTCGTCGGTGGCCCTCACAGCGGGGGCTACTGCCTGTACTCCTGCGGCTGCTGCCCTACGACCGGGGGTTGCGGACCGTGTGGCCCGCTGCCTGGACCATGCTGCGGACTGTCCTGCTAGCGAAGTACGTATATCTTGTTTATCTTGTATTAAGTGCCTCTGCGCTGAAGGAGGCTCTCTGGAGGAAGGGCCGATGTTTTGTCATTCTAAATCAAAAACAATATTGTTATTGAGACAGATTATATTCTATACCGTATTTGAATTCATCATAATTTTCTATGACACCAATCCTGATAACATAGGTAACAGATTAGCATAGCAACAGTATGGCATTTTTTTTATCATGATTTCAGGTTTGCTTCCATAGTAATAATTGGTTATAATTATGAGTACAATCCAATGTTTTCTAGTTCAGTTACTTCAATTACATCTTACGCCTGTATTCCCCGATGAGTTAGGTAGAGGTGTACCCACAGTTCACCGGTATGTTTTAAGTCCAATGCAATAGGGGGTGGCCCTATTGCCATTTACTCCTTTGTTATGTTCGCGAAATTTTATAGTCAGGTCACAGCATTATGAGCCGTGACCAATGTTCTTTGCTTTTGACTCTAGTCTAGGTCAGAGCTGCCAATTCATGACACTCTACACACGCCGGGGGTGGATACCTATTTATCTCCATGAGTTCTTCAAGGCTGCCTCATTAGCCTAGTAGTGCTAAGCACGACTGCTTCGCTAGAGATCTTGGATTCGATTCCCAGGTCGAGCAAAGTGTTATTGGGTTTTTCTATAAAATTCTCAGTGGCAGCTCGGAGGGATTTGTGCCCGCCGATTTGGGCTCGCCCCCGATTACATGGGACCTCAACATATCGGCGAACTGTGGGTGCACATTGGTACACCTCTGCCTTACCTTTGGGGAATACAAGCGTGATGGTATATGAGTTCTTCAAGCCAAGTTTTTCTCTCCAGGTACCTGCAGACTGGCCAAGCGACACCGCCGTATTGAAGGAGAATGTTTTCTTCGTGTTCTCATTGCTGTTGTTCGTGCTGCTGTCTGCCATCGGTCTCGCCGGATTCATGACCGAGTACAATGTCGTCAAATCACACGTGGATGTTGTTGTAAAATAAATGTTTTCTTAAGCGAAATAAAGCTTGTTTTTCAATGTAGCGTAGCGTGTTAGTTTCGATATATAGAATCTATTATCAAGAATGCGAGAGAAGAGACAGGACGCCTTCGAATTTGCTGCAAAGTGCCGCGCTGCTTTGATCCATTAATTCATTCAGTGCGGGCAACGCGCATGTGCGTTTTTCTGACGCGCTTTGTCATGTCATTTCAGCTTATTCATTTAAAAAACCACGCGTATAGAGCGCTGCAGCGGCGTCATCAACACTGATGCTCGAACCTAGCGACAGCAGTGCAACCGCAGCGCTGTACAGCAAATTTGAAGGCGCACATAGGGCTTATATGGTGTAGAGTGCATACGGGAGTGATCGGGGTGGTGTAGAGTGCATACGGGAGTGATCGGGGTGGTGTAGAGTGCATACGGGAGTGATCGGGGTGGTGTAGAGTGCATACGGGAGTGATCGGGGTGGTGTAGAGTGCATACGGGAGTGATCGGGGTGGTGTAGAGTGCATACGGGAGTGACCGGGATGGTGTAGAGTGCATACGGTAGTGACCGGGATGCGTTTAGTCGTATAATGCCTAATTCGCAAAATGGCACCCGATTCTCAAAAGGGCCAATTCGCGAATGGACTAGTTCTCGAAAGGACTAATTCGCGAAATGGCTAATTCTCAAAAGGACTAAGTAGTAAAATGCCTAATTCGTGAAAAGACTCATTCGTAAAATGGCTAATTCTCCAAATGGCCAACTTTTACCAACTCATGCCATGAGTTAAATTACATGAAAGAAATAATGTTTTTTTTTTGTTATATGACACATTGTAAGGTGCTTTGTTGATTTAATACTTTTTCGCCATAATAATCATAATGTTTTTTTTAGTTGGTTGTATGACACATTGCAAGATGCATTGTTTTTCGCTATAATAATCTATAACTGTTTGTATGTGTGTTTCTATGTTTGTTGCGCTGCAGCTGCAGCGTTTGGTAAGCTGGATGCCAAGGTCTTCAGGTCGCATGAATTAAAACTAGCTACCAAGTTCTCAGTATACATGGCGGTCGTGCTGCCTAATATTTTATATTCAGCGGAAACTTGGACCGTGTACCGCCGGCACATCCGCATGTTGGACCGGTTCCACCTTCGATGTCTCAGAAGAATTCTGAGGATTCGATGGTGTGTTCGCGTGCGGAACACCGAAGTTCTGCGCATGGCTAATGTTGGTGGTGTTGAGTCCTATCTCATGCGGCGTCAGCTTCGGTGGTGGGGACATGTGTCACGTATGGCAGAGTAGCGAGTGGCGAAGCGCATCTTGTATTCTGAACTTGAGGAGAGCAAGCGCAAGCATGGCGGACACCTCCTCAGGTATAAAGATGTGCTAAAGCGTCACTTTAACAAATGCGACTTGGAGTCGTCACGGTGGGAGCAGCAAGCCGCTCATAGACTGGACTGGAGGACTTTGGTTATATCTAAGGTTCATAACTTTGAAGGTACAGCGGCACCTTGAGCTTGATGCCAAGCGCAACCAAATAAAAGCCCGACCACCTGCGGCAAATACCTATAACTATATAGACGGTGTGCTCACATGCCCTCAATGTGCGAGGATCTTCATGAAGAAGATTGGTTACATAAGCCACATGCGAGCACACGAACGACAACTACAGAGGAGTTGAAGCAATCGCCTTGGCCGAAAACGGTCGAATCACATCATCATCATCTATGATTGTTTTATTTTAATAATAAATGTTTTTGCTAAGTTTTTTGTTTGCATTTCGTATAAAACATATCATAACCTAAAAATTAACTTAGATTTTTCATGTCATTTAACTCATGGAAAGAGTTGGTAAAAGTTGGCCATTTGGAGAATTAGCCTCTTTACGAATTAGTCCTTTTACGAATGAGTCCTTTCACGAATTAGGCATTTTACTACTTAGTCCTTTTGAGAATAGCCGGATCCACACCGGACGATCCAAAATGGATCGGCGATCCCGCGATCCGCGATCCAAGATCGTGATGCGTGGAGCGTGGATCGTTCTAGGTCGATCCAACAGCAATCTTTTGCGATCCTGGCTGGCTGCTCCAACGCGCTCCTGCCGATCCATACTGAATCAGTTGAATTTGTCTGGCTATGGAGTCACACGTGCAACGACGGCGATGAATAGCCGTAGCAGCAGCAAGCTACATTTTACATTACGTTATATTTACGTCAAAAATTACGAAAACGAAAAAGACAGTATTGGGTTAAAACAATTTTTAAAAATCGGTTGGAATATGGGACTCGACTTTACAAAGAGTTCTTCATCTTCTCTTAGACCTCTATTCTCTCTATTGGTATCATTAGGATCCCATAAACATTATTCTCCCTATATAAAGAAATTAAACGGATACATTGCGAATTATCCATAACGGCGGATCACGCGATTCTAAAATCACAATCGTCCAGACCGCGCGCGCCAAGCGACTGAGGCCCCTTTGTGCGTGACCAAAAAACCGACAACAAATAGCCGGATCCACACCGGACGATCCAAAATGGATCGGTGATCCCGCGATCCGCGATCCAAGATCGTGATGCGTGGAGCGTGGATCGTTCTAGGTCGATCCAACAGCAATCTTTTGCGATCCTGACTGGCTGCTCCAACGCGCTCCTGCCGATCCATACTGAATCAGTTGAATTTGTCTGGCTATGGAGTCACACGTGCAACGACGGCGACGAATAGCCGTAGCAGCAGCAAGCTACATTTTACATTACGTTAAGCGCAATACACACTGAGCCCGCCGGGCCGCCGACAAAGCCCGGCGACACAACCCGGCGGCCTGTATGAAAAGAATCATGTCGGCAACATGCGCCCGCCGACATGTTGGCGGCTTGGGTACGCCTGCCAAATTTTCCGACTTGTATTAAGTGAAGCCGCCAACTAGACCGCCGACAAAAAGTTGCCGACATATGTCGGCGGCCCGGCGGGCTCAGTGTGTATTGCGCTTTATATTTACGGCAAAAATTACGAAAACGAAAAAGACAGTATTGGGTTAAAACAATTTTTAAAAACCGGTTGGAATATGGGACTCGACTTTACAAAGAGTTCTTCATCTTCTCTTAGACCTCTATTTGTGTAATTGGTATCATTAGGATCCCATAAACATTATACTCCCTATATAAAGAAATTAAACGGATACATTGCGAATTATCAGCCGGATCCACACCGGACGATCCAAAGCGCTCCGATCGCGCGCGGCATGGAGCGCGCTCCACGGAGCGTGAATTGTAGACGTGCCGCGCTCTCCGCCGCGCACATGGATCGCGCGCGGCACGTCTACACTTCACGCTCCGTGGAGCGCGCTCCAAGCCGCGCGCGATCGGAGCGCTTTGGATCGTCCGGTGTGGATCCGGCTAATTAGCCATTTCGCGAATTGGCCTTTTTGCGACTGTGTGCCATTTTGCGAATTAGGCATAAAGGCCTATTCAGACCTAAGCGGTATTCGCTGCCGCCTGCGGCAGAGAAAACCCAGTGGGTATGCGGTAATATTACTGTTCACACCTAAGCGGTATTCGCTGCCGCCTGCGGCAGCGAATATCGCTCAGGTCGCTCTAGCCGCGGTACTTGATACTAAATACCTGAGCGAAACCCGCGCGGTATGTACCTCTACCCACAGCGGCAGCGAATATCGCTCAGGTCGCTCTAGCCGCGGTACTTGATACTAAATACCTGAGCGAAACCCGCGCGGTATGTACCTCTACCCACAGCGGCAGCGAATACCGCTTAGGTCTGAATAGGCCTTTATACGACTAAACGCCGGGATGGTGTAGAGTGCATACGGGAGTGATCGGGATGGTGTAGAGTGCATACGGGAGTGATCGGGGTGGTGTAGAGTGCCTACGGGAGTGATCGGGGTGGTGTAGAGTGCATACGGGAGTGACCGGGATGGTGTAGAGTGCATACGGGAGTGACCGGGATGGTGTAGAGTGCATACGGGAGTGACCGGGATGGTGTAGAGTGCATACGGGAGTGATCGGGATGGTGTAGAGTGCATACGGGAGTGATCGGGATGGTGTAGAGTGCATACGGGAGTGACCGGGATGGTGTAGAGTGCATACGGGAGTGATCGGGATGGTGTAGAGTGCATACGGGAGTGATCGGGATGGTGTAGAGTGCATACGGGAGTGATCGGGATGGTGTAGAGTGCATACGGGAGTGACCGTGCCTAGAGTGCATACGGGAGTGACCGCGCCTAGAGTGCATACGGGAGTGACCGTGCCTAGAGTGCATACGGGAGTGACCGTGCCTAGAGTGCATACGGGAGTGACCGCGCCTAGAGTGCATACGGGAGTGACCGTGCCTAGAGTGCATACGGGAGTGACCGTGCCTAGAGTGCATACGGGAGTGACCGTGCCTAGAGTGCATACGGGAGTGACCGTGCCTAGAGTGCATACGGGAGTGACCGTGCCTAGAGTGCATACGGGAGTGACCGTGCCTAGAGTGCATACGGGAGTGACCGTGCCTAGAGTGCATACGGGAGTGACCGTGCCTAGAGTGCATACGGGAGTGACCGTGCCTAGAGTGCATACGGGAGTGACCGTGCCTAGAGTGCATACGGGAGTGACCGTGACTAGAGTGCATACGGGAGTGACCGTGCCTAGAGTGCATACGGGAGTGACCGTGACTAGAGTGCATACGGGAGTGACCGTGACTAGAGTGCATACGGGAGTGACCGTGCCTAGAGTTCTAGAGGAATTAGTGATCAGTGATAGCGCAGAGGATTTAAATAAAAGCAAGAGGTAATTATTGTGACCTGAACGTATATTTATACAAAAATCTATACATAAATAAGACACTGTTTAAACTGCGGACGGCATAACTGCGATATCTTCGTGGAGGCCGAGGCCTGCACGAGTAGTTTGCGTCAACCGGTGGATATCGCTGGAGGTCCGTTGGATCCGGTCGGCAGGCACCGTGGCCGAGTCCAGTTGCAGCGTGGGGACCTTCCGAGCTCCAGAAGGCCCATGCCTCGCGCTCGGCGGAGCTAGGCTCGACGCCCGCTCGACGTTGTACTCGCGGCCACAGGCAGCACGAGGAGCGGTGCTCTGAACGGAGCAAGGACGCTAAGCGTTTGCCACGCTGCTTCATCACGACAGGCCGCGGTGGCAACGCGCAGGGCCCGGCCCGCAGACGACTGCTGGCTTAGCAGCAGCCTCCGTAGCAGCACCCGCCACACGGGGAGCAGCATGGAGAACAGCACGAGTAGCACGGGCCGCAGCATGGGCTGCAGCACGGGCTACAACAGGGACCGCAACAAGGGTAGCAAGGCATCTTGACGCTTCTAGGAAGTTTTCTTGTGCTCACCGAACAAACGGGTACCGTCGCAAATTAATATCTGTACGGGTAGGCGAGATTGTAGTAAATTTCCACTTTTTTTGTATTTTTTTTTTAATTATTTTGATACTGCGTGTTGTAAGTTTGAAGTATGAAAGCTAATTGACCTTACTAAGATTTGCATCAATAAGGAAGACTCTGAGAACGAGATTTTTTCGAATTTCAAAAATTTCGAAATTGTCTTAGCTTTTTTTCTTCTAGCAGGTTTCATACTTTTCTGTCATCAATGTTGCAAAGCAAAATAGTTTCTTCTTGACATACAACAAAATAGGTTGACTATCTAAAAATAAAGTTTGTTAATCTATCAAACACCACTAATAAAGTAAAGGCGTATACAGAAAGAAAGCAGGTAGCCTGCGCCACTCTACCAGCGATTATCCAATCAGGCAAAACCAACATATAATAAAGCAAGCAGGATGAAGCAGGGACAATTTTTTCAGTAACAAACAAAATGTCGGACTCATCGGACTATGATTAGGTTTTATTAGAAAAGTGTCTTTCAAAATGCGAAATAAGCTATACATCCTATAAATGAAGAAAGGAAACGTTTCGGAAAATACTATCATTTACCTTCGGCGCCTATCGCTACTGTTTTTTGTGCATGGTACAGAAACTCGGCGCCTATTAGGTTAACCGCGCAGGCCGGTTCCTTTCTATACAGGAAAAGTTTTTAACCAGTGCGTAATTTTTTTTTTGTAGTTCAGTGTCAGTGGTAGAACACATTTCCGTGTTTAGTTAAAAAAAAAAAAAAAATCATCCTTATCCGAGTTTGAAATAGCAAAACATGGACTTAATCTATTCGCCATACTATCAATGAAAACTCGCGGCCGCCGCCCAGGCGCATGGCTGGGGTGAGGGGGTGGGGAATGCGCTAGCGCCGAGTGACAATAAAATATGGTTTTTAAGTAAATATGTTTCGTAAGCGATAACTTTTTTTTTAGTACTAAGACATAATTATCAAAATAAAATGTACGTGTTTAATAAAACGTGTTGAAGTTTACTATGGCAAAATTTACGCGCTGGTTAAAATTTTTTCCTGTATACACACTAACTCCTAAACTGCCTGACTGTAGTCAACAAATACGTTAATAACAAGGAATCAATATTATCAAAGAATTAATTACCTATCTACAACATAATTCATCAAAGTTAAAAAGATAACATCCTATTTAATTACTTGCTATTCTGATGTACTTAATGCCAAATCCATCCAAATATACTGTACCTATAATTACTAGAACAACTTACATAACTCAATCATAAATTATCATATTATTTTATAGCAAAAAGAATGAATTCGTGGAACGTACCCGACATTAACTTTGAAACTGATAACACAAACAGTTCCAGTTCTTAGTATTACAATAATAATAATTGTTAGCGTTTCATATTAACTGCTGTTTCTTGGTAAGTAAAACAAAACACGCACGAGCGGTCACCTATTTACCAATAAAAGTTTATTAATAAGTGGGCATAACTTACGTATCAACTGATCTACCAACCTATCTATCTGCTGTTGGGATGGGCGTAAAGCTCAAATTCTGGAACTCTAATTAAAGAGAAGAGAGAGTTTGTTTGCTGGCGTTACAACCACGGAACATAAAATAAATGGACCTATGTATCTCGAGACGGATTCCGGCCACGGCGACTGATCTTATGCAGGAGATATTATAGTGCACAAGTGGGTGCGCTAACACAGGTGCACTTCCTTTTCTCCTCTCTCTCAAACTCCGATGGGACAGCAATCCGACACGACTGGGGAGAGATCAGGCGCGGGACCAACAGCTTTACGTGCGTTCCGAGTCACGGGGGTGTCCACACCACCCACTTCCAAACTCCGGTTTAAAAAAATTCCTTATGGAAAAATCTAATAATACCTTTTGCCTGACTTGGGAATCGAACCCAGGATCTCTCACACAGCAGCTGCGCTTCCGACCACAAGACCAACGGGGCAGTAAAATAAATACCAGCTATACGGAACATTTTTTTATTCCTTGCGGAAATCGAAGCAGCGAGTCGGAATCGTACCGATTAAAACTCTACGGTATTTCTCTAACAATCTTTGACCGGGGCAATGGGGTCGCTTAGAGCATCCCTCAACGCCCCAGCATGTATAGACCCGCCACCACCACAAGGCGGGTCCCGTCACCAGGCACCCACTGGCAAGTTCCAGTTTTAAAATTTTTCGGCAAAAGTACGAAGCAAATGTAACATTTCTAAAAATGACTATACACTTGAGCATTATATTACGTATACCGAATCTCGAGGAAAAGCTTAAGTAAGTAAAGCTTACATTTTTAACACACCTTAAAATGCCATTGATAACCACTTACCATCAGATACTCTGTCGCCCTGTTTGCCTACATGCAAAAATAGAAGTAAGTGCCCAAACGCTTCCCGTATAAATTGCACCCCTATTTCAGGCTTATCGTTTACCAGGAATAACCATGACAAAGCATACTAAACCGGAATGTGCCCGCATATAAATCACAATGATCGATTATTTGTGTGGAGTACTGTGAACCCACTCAATATTCCGTGCAGCATCCCCCATTTCGCGGAAGCTGCGATCAACAGCTGTTGCGCGGCACACGGCTCGCCAACGCTTTCATGACGACTCTAATAACTGCGATAGCTGCAATCTAATTTAACACCCTTACAAATCACACTAATATTATAAAGGCGATAGTTTGTATGTGTAAATAATAATATGTTTGTCTCTTATTCACGCTCAAACAGCTGAATGGGGCTGTATGAAATTTGGCACTGAGATAGATAGTAGTGTCATAATACATAGGATACTTTATATCCCGAAAAATGGTACGGTTCCCATGGGATAATATATCAATTTTGACGTGGACGAAGTCGCGGGTAAAAACAAGTCTTTCAATACATCCTTTCCCCTAAGTACAGTACTCGGGAACGCACGTTGTGTTCCATTGATAAAATCCGCGGGTACTTCCGCTGGTTCAATTGGCACACTCACAATGGCTACAAATTGGGTACTTGACACTATTAACCAATAATTCTAAGAAACAACTGCTCTAAAGAAACACTTGAAAACCCAATGAGTTTTCAATTGACTGTAAAATTAGATTTTAAGTTACTTTAAAATCAATAAATAGTTAGTCAATTGATCTGGAAAATAAATATGGTGTGGGCGCGTTTTGACAGCTCATAAAAAGTACGTCAATTGATTAGTGGTCTCATCTACCCAATTGCTGTACAAGATGTGTAGAATAATTATGGTTGCCGATAATATCTGTAGTATTTGTTGAATGCTGTTCGGTTGCACAAAGTTTAAATATATAAACTAATGATGGTAACTACTCGCTTGAATACCGAGACATATATTCTCAGAGTTAATCCAAAATTGTTACTTGTGTAGGTACCAAAGTCTTGTTACCGATAACTCCTAGCTGTTTACAGAACAAATGATTTCATTAGTCCAGTCTAGCAACTTATTTACCGAAGAGGGTTTTGATATATGAACATGGTACTTATGTTTATTGGCTCACTAATGTGTACACTGACAACGTTACAGAGAATTTGTACCTTCAATATTTTTTTAAACGCCTCTTTAGGCATTTCTCCTGTACCGCGGGTGTGTTTACAATCATGTAAACTCACATACACAAACAACCAGACACAGAACAGCTACCTGTTAAGCGACACAATTATATGTATTATGCGTACCTATAGGATTAAACCCGCAACACTCAGCGCAGCAGAAAATTGCTGAGCCACTGCACCGACTGTGTCGTCACAGGTAAGCACCGCCCATCCTACTTCCTACAACTAATATTAGAAATGCGAAAGTTTGTGAGGCTAGATGGATGTATATTTGTTACTCTTTCACACTTAAACGGCTGAATGGATCTGGTTCAAAGGCACTGTGATAGATTGTAGTATGGAATAACACAGAGGATACTTTTTATCCCGGAAAAATGTACGATTCGGTGTAAAAATGTGTTGCGGGCGCAAGCTGTTATAAACATAATTATGACGCGTTCTGTTTAATTACAAAATTATAAATATCATTACATTTAAATCTGATAATTGTTTTGCTACTTATTCGAACATGAATAGACCTTATTTACACGTCTTCAACAAAACACAATCCGCGTAGGCGAAGCTAAATCAGTAGATACCTAACTACCTCAAAATTCAACACATTTCGAATTTATTCTATGAAATTCCAACGTCAAGGATTAACACTAGACATGTTTTTCACAATATTCCAGGGAAATTCGTCGCGACGAGCAAGTTTTATTACTAGAAAAAATTTAACTAAATATTCAAATTGTCGAATTCTGAGAACTGAAAATGGGAGGACACAATAAAACTGTAGCTGAGAATTAATGATATTATTAATCATTACAAAAGTATGTTTCAATTCCTCGGTGAGTTTGGCCGGGTTTCAAATGGACGTGTTGACGAAACGTTTGTGATGATTTGTGTCATCGCGCGCTGATTGAACACACACGATTGTTGTACGTTCCTGGCGATGACAGAGGTTCCATCGTCTGCCTACGTGTGCTATATCGGAATTGGGATTGAAGAATCATCTTTAGAAAGATAAATTAATTAAATAAATTCAAGCTTGCGTACTCTTTTTTAACAGACTTTAAAAAAAAAAATTGCCAATTGGGTAATTTATATTGTGCTTTCTTTTTTTGTTTTAAACATGGCTCCGATACTAAAAAAAAAATACTATTCGTGGTTTTGAGACACTTTCAGTTTTTTTAAGTAGGTACCCATTGCACTTTTTTATTTACACAATTCTTTCTTATAGCGCCTAAGTAGAATGCTCGAGCAAACATGAGACAATAACATTTACACGCTGATTCGTTAGTATTATAAAAAAATCAGGCGCAACTCCAACTATCATTCGTATTCTGCAGTAGGAATATTCGGAACATATTTCGATTCAATTTCATCCAGTTTAGATGAACGCAACGTAGGTACGATCGACATTTTAAAATTGCAGAGGCGGCCGGAACAAATTTGAAAACGTTTTTTCCAGGAATGTTTTGATCACCAGTAGTTTGCATCGATATTGGCTAACTGGAGTTTAATTAAAAAGCTAGCGTCCGCGTCACAGGACATTTTATTTTTTCGTTAAAGCTTTTTCCAGTTACCATTTATCGACACCAGCTTTTATAACTTTTTCTGTACTTTCCAACACGTCATGGTTTTAATATATTTTATTTAAACTTTTACATTATAAAGAGATAAACTTTGATTAGTTTTTGTTCGTAAGAGATAATAATGCAATGCCGTCGTGATGGCCCAATGGTTAAGGAGCCGCCTCTTATGTACAAGATTGTGGGTTCGCAACCAGACACGGGCAAGTACCAATATGACTTTTTCTAGTTTATAATTATGTACTTTCTAAATTTATCTTGGACACCACTGATACCGGTAACCATGTCAGAGGCCCTTGAAGCGATTTAGAAACCGTACTGCCCACGCGAAGATAAAGAAAGAAGAAGAATGGAAGCACCGGTCAGTTTACAAAAAAAAATACTTATAGAAATCTACACTAGTAATTGCAAAGTGTCATACTCATAAAACATGCTTGGTTTCATGGTAAACTTGACTTCTATGCGAGCAAAGTCACGGGCAGAACCTAGTAAACAATATTACCCACAGCTAAGTATCGCATTTCACTTTAATAAACTTTAATTATACAGGATACGATCGATTTACGGAATTTACGCAATAATGCGATTGTGGTTTCATCGGAATTAGGGGCCAACAGTTTTCCCCTATTTCACGTTTCTACGAAATTATTATTATAGGTACTCACTATGAGCAATGCGATTCCTTTAAAGCAATCATTGGGTTAATGTTGAAACTTTCCGATGATTATTTACGTAACCATTTACTTAGGTACCTATTACTAGTATCTAGTATGTACTTTTATTTGCAGTTCGAAGCTTTAAAATTGTTGATAACGCATTATAGTGATGCAATGAGTTGACTCAGCTTCTTGTAGGTAGGTATGCGAAAGTTTGTAAGGATAGATGGATGGATGGATGTTTGTAATGCTGATGCAGCTGGTCTTAAACTGTTAAATGTGGCGATCAGCAATGGCAAATAAGAGATAAGATGATGATAACGAGATACCTGTAAAGGAGTAGGCTTCATCCGCGTCAAAGTACCTATAATAATATTATCTCGCTGGTCCCGTACATTTTTTCCGGTATAAAAGCTAGCCTATAGGCTATTGCAGACTATTATCTATCTCTCCAAACATCTAGATCGGTTCAGCTGTTCTGTCGTAATTGTGTAAAAACATCCATCCATTCATCTAAACTTTTTCATTTATATGAATAAATGAATTTATAATCCTCGAACTGCCTCGTTGGCCTAGTGGTCCTGAGCGCGACTGCTACGCTAGAGGTCCTGGGTTCGATTCCCGGGTCGAGCAAAAAGTGTTATTGGGTTTTTCTATGAAATTCTCAGCAGCAGCTCGGAGTTTGGATTTGTGCCCGGTTAATGGCAATAGGCTCGCCCCCTATTACATGGGACCTAAATATACCGGCGAACTGTGGGTGTGCCTTGGTACACCTCTGCCTAACCCTTCGGGGAATACAGGCGTGATGGTTGAATTTATAATAGTGGTAATGGTAAAATTACTCAATAAAACTCTTGTGACCACAAATACCTACGAATTAATGTAATAGGTACTCGCAGAAATGGACAGCGGTCATCATTAATAAATTAATTAAAATTATTTATATTATGTATAGCATTTTGTTTCTATTAGGTAAGTGTAGCATTGTTTCTGCGGTCGGCAATGTAATTACAGTTACAAATAATGCTGTTATTTCTGGAAAGCAACGTCATGTACTTTTACTAGAAATGTTATCTAACTATTTTATTGAGTAAACAACTCTTATTACCTACTAAAGAAAAAAAACCAGCCAAGTACGAGGCAATAAGGACTCGCGCACTAAGTGTTCCAAACATTTTTTTATAATAACGACAAAAGAAACACGTTTGTTGTATGGGATCCTTAAATAAAGCCCTTAAATATTTATTTTATTCTGTTTTTTAGTATTTGTTGTTGTTGCGGCAACAGAAATACATCATCTATGAAAATGTCAACATTCCAACTATCACGGTTCATGAGATAGGTACATTCTCGTGACAGACGGACAGCGAAGTGTTATAGTAAAAGGGGCCCGTTTTGCCCTTTGAGTACTGAACCCTAACAAGGACAGTTAAACTATATCACTTTTTCTGTAATTTCGAAGAGATGAGAAGTTCAAACGGTTTTCCTTTTGAGCCAAAGTTTCCCTACAAGGCTAAAGTAACCCGCATTTACCTGATATTATTAAACACACATGTTGAATTGTAAATGTTGACAGTTCATGCAAATAAATGAGAACAAAACAGGCCCTCATCACAACACAACACGCCCTTAACATACTCACATAACACAACTCACTTGGTAGGTACATTTTATTTGACTTCGGCCCGTAAATGTAGCTGAAACCAGCCAAAGAGCTGAGAAAAGATAATACACTCGAATATAATAATATAAAAAGGATCCTAGCTTTATACGATAAAGGTGAAGCCAGGCTTTAATAAAAGCCTACACTATAGTTAGGCCCGCGACTTCGATCACGTAAAATTTTTATATATTATCCCACGGGAACCGATAATTTTTCAGGATAAAAAGTATCCTATATATGTTATTCCACACTACAATCTAAGTGCCAAATTTCATTATGGTCCGTTCAGCCGTTTGAGCGTGAAGAAAAGACAAACATACAAACTTTCGTCTTCTTTATTATAATATAAATAAAAATATAAATATACCATCACGCCTGTATTCCCTGAAGAGTTAGGCAGAGGTGTACCAATGTACACCCACAGTTCGCCGGTATATTTAGGTCCCATGTAATAGGGGGCGAGCCTATAACCGGGCACAAATCCAAACTCCGAGCTGCTACTGAGAATTTCATAGAAAAACCCACTAACACTTTTTGCTCGACCTGGGAATCGAACCCAGGACCTCTAGCGTAGCAGTCGTGCTTAGAACCACTAAGCCAACGAGGCAATTTATTATAATATTAGTGTGATAAATGGGTCCTAGCTTTATACGACAAAGGAGAAGCCAGAACGCTTTAATAAGCTTCTCTATAGTTAGGTATTATCCCTAAAAGCTCGACGTCTTTTTAACTCAATACGGCTAGTCTCCGGCAGTGTATGATGAGCATCTTCCACTATTCCACTAAGGGAACAATTCAAAGAATCAAGATTGCGCATGGAAAAAAAACAGAGCAAAAGAAACAATGATGCTCTGTGGCTCAGTGGTTAATACGCCCGCCTCTCGTGCATAAGGGTGCGGGTCCAATACCAGACAAGTACAGTCAGCAACAAAAGTAGATTAACATTTTAGATTTTTTAATTGTTATTATCGAGCACAATACCATCACGCCTGTATTGAGCACAATGTCAAAGGAAATACGAAATAGATCTAAAATTAAGATAAAATGAACTCTTAGGTATTGCCTAAAATTCTGAAAAGCAGTGAATTGTGTTATTTTCTGTCTATTTAAATGATATGTAAATGTAGCATTGTTAATCGTCTTTTGTTGCTGACAGTACCAATATGATATTTTCAATTCATATGTACCTACTTTCTAAGTTTATCTTGGGCATCACTGACATCGTTTAAGAAAAACATCGTGAGGAAACCTGGACTTATCGAAATGTAAGTTTGAAATCGTCTATCCATCTTGAGCAAGCGTGGTGATCAATGCTCGTGCCTTCTTTGTACGAGAAGAGGTATTTTACCTAGAGTGGTACCTACAATAATTATGCTTGTATTTATTATAAAATAAACAAAAACCTTTTAAACGGTTCGTGGTCAGATCCGAATTCATCCGAGCCTCGAAGTTTTCATTCACATCTACATGTCTATTATTACTTATGTGTGACACATTTATGTTACTTGTCCCTTGTCACATTAAACTATTCCCGACTGTCGTGTCGACAGTTTGGGAGTTCCAATTCATTTGTTTAAGACTATTTTTGGATGGCTATTGTAAATGTTGGGTAATCCCATACTCGGCCGATTAGGTTCGAACGCAGTCAAAGCTGTTAGTCACCATGATGAGAATTGAGTTAGTTACGCGGAATGGTCGCTACCTATCTAGTTAGGTAGCTACCCTGCTAGGGGGCCACATGCGACTCCCTATTACTATATCGTAGCATTTAACATTAGGTATACATTGTGATTTTGTTTATTCTTGTTTAAATAAAGAAAACGTTACTTCACAATAAGAATTTCTCCTGTATCGTAGGTGCGTTTACAAACATATAAACTCACATACACAAACAGCTAAACCCGGCAAAACAATATGTAAGCCATAGAAAAAAACTCTTCATCTTTATTATATTCGATAGAAATAATAATACGATCAATAACCTAGATATTTTAGTATATAAATTACTCTATTCGGTTACTGAAGTATATACTATTTTAAACAATTAAATAGTTTCATACTGTGATAAGCAACTATTGATAAAGTTTCGAACACCCGCATAGTTTCAGAGTTGTGGCTACAATGTTATCGGAATAATTTGTTTCAGGAAACAATAGTAATTAGTGGTTAGAATGTGGGTGGATTCCTTGGTAATTAGTTTTAAGAAGCCACAATAATTGGATTGGAAGGCAGCTTTTAGGAATTGAAAATATAATATAATATAATATTGCTTTTTGGAATATGATCACGTCTCTGCGCACCGGTCACTTTTAAAGTGGCTGCCTATAAGGCAGCGCAGAGAACAAAGGGCTTTAACTACTTTATTTTCTTTTCTTCAGTCCCCCAATCGCCCTAGTTATTTAACACCCCATTTCCAGTACTTGTGCGATGATCACACGAAAAACCTTCGATCCTCACACAATCGTCTTCTTAAATGTCCCTCCCACCGCACAGACTTCCTACACTCTTCTTTCTTTGTCCAGTCCATCTCATTGTGGAATGCGCTCCCCCAGGAAATCAGGATGGCAACCAACAGGTTGTCCTTTAAAATTAAAGTCCGCGAGCACATTCGTAAGAAGCTGGTAGTATCGTCATGACTTTATATTTTCCCACTGCTTCTCTTTATATTTTTGTTTATGTATTATGTATATATGTACTTATAAGTATGTATTTATATGTATATATGTTTGCTTATGTATATAGTCATGTATTATTATATTTTATTTCAGTTTTATTTTTTATCTTAATATTGATTAATTTTAAAGTCATTTTTCTATTTGCACCTACCACAATTTGTCTCTGCATCACCCTAAGGTTGACTGGTAGAGAATGCCATTGGCATTAAGTCCGCCGCTGTACATTTTGTGTGCATAAAGTGTTAAATAAATAAATAAATAAATAAATTCGTGAGGAAAACAAGGAGATAGGTACGTTGTTATACGATATTATTTTCCTTTTACGTAAAAGGACCTACCCTTTTTTTTTATAGACTGGAAATCATCAAATAACTTCCCCCGCTCTGGGCGGGGAAGGAAGGAGTGTCAGACTTTTACTGACTAAAACCCGTCTATGTTCCTACATGTACCCTTTGCGTTCCGGAGGCGCGGTATCTCTTTCGAACAACCCGCAGCCCCGGCAGAAGGACCTACCCTGACCTTATTTTTTGGTTCTTCAGAAAGGTCGGGTCCGCAGTAATCGTAACTGGCGTGCTTGTATGACGAGACGAGATGTTAGAACGTGGATAAGACGTATGTAAGGAGTATATACCTAAGGATCGTAGCAGGTGGCGTTCTATGGTTTCTGCCTGCGCCCATGGGAAATAGGCGTGAGTTTACGTATGTATAAAACTTTTACTGTTACCGTTTGCGATACTATGTTTTGTGAGTTATGTGCCGTTTATGCAAATTGAGTCTTAAATCTAATTTTGTGGTGTACTTTAAGTTAGCCGTACATTACAATTAAATGAGTGTACAGGCTACATTATGTCGCTTACGATGTTTTTCCCATTCTGTTTATTTCGCCGAAACACTGATACAGATATAATTTGTTACCTCTACATGTTACAGTTGTTTCATTTTCTTGCATGTTTGTCGCTGAAAACAACTATCAAACCATTAGAAGATTGCCCACAGATTGCTTCGGTAAATACTTTACCGAAGTGTCAGTGACTTGAAGGACTTGGGTTTTGTATTAAAAAAAAACATACCATCACGCCTGTATTCCCCGAAGGGTTAGTCAGAGGTGTACCAATGTACACCCACAGTTCGCCGGTATATTTAGGTCCCATGTAATAGGGGGCGAGCCTATTGCCATTAACCGGGCACAAATCCAAACTCCGAGCTGGCTACTGAGTAGGTATTTCATAGAAAAACCCCATAACACTTTTTGCTTGACCTGGAAATCGAACGCAGGACCTTTAGCGTAGCAGTCGTGCTTAGGACCACTAGGCTAACGAGGCAGTTGGGTTGTGTATGTTTACTTTATAATGTATAGGATGTAATAATAGTTAGAATATTTTTATGATATTGTTTTATGGGTAATTCACAGCCAAACCCTTCTTTGTCTCTTCTAGATACCAAAACCTGACCTCCAAACTCTAGGCATGAACGGTCCGGTACATAATGTATACCATCACGCCTGTATTCCCCGAAGGGTTAGGCAGAGGTGTACCAATGTACACCCACAGTTCGCCGGTGTATTTAGGTCCCATGTAATAGGGGGCGAACCTATTGCCATTAACCGGGCACAAATCCAAACTCCGAGCTGCTACAACTGCTGCTGCTTATCCGGTACAATTTATTATTATCATTATAAACCACACAGAAATAAAACAGCATTATTTCTACAGTAGATAATTAGACATTTATTCATCATTAAATTACATAACATTTATATGATTGATGACACCATCTATTCTATATAATTATAGGTAACTGCCGCAGGTGGGGCTTAAGGCGCCACTGTACTTTAAAATTATGAACTTTGGTTTGGTTTCACATGACGGTAATGTGCGAGGATTAACAAAGAAGATTGGTTGCATAAGCCACATGCAAAGCACAAGAATGGCAACTATAACGGAGCTGAAGCAATCGCTTTAGCTGTTTTTTTTTATACTGCTGAATGTGACAAACTGTCTAACGGCCCGGCTGATGAAATCAGTCGGATCACATCAACATCATCATGATTGATGACAGTCGTGATAGCTGTGGTTTAGGCACCCGCCTCTCATGCATGAGGTTGCGGGTTCAAAACCGGACAAGTACTAATGTGACTTTTTTATTCATTATGTGCTTACTAAGTAAATCTTGGACATTATTGACATTGGTGAAGGAAAAAAAAAAACATCGTGAGGCAATCTGGACTTGTAATTAATAAAGTCTGTAATCGCCAATCCGCCTTGGGGAAGCGTGGTGAGCAATGCTCGTGACTTCTCTGTATGAGAAGAGGCCTTTGCCCTGCAGTGGGACAACTAATAGGCTGGTGTTTATTATATTATTATATGTATGATTAATTTTACACAATACATAAAATTTATGAAACTCGCATCCGCTTCCTTGTAGCGGGTTCTTCATCGCTTTCTCCTTCTTCTTCAATTTCATCGTCACCGATCTGCCCGATTATTTCTGTCGCTGCGTCACTATCTGCTCCATCTAAGAACAAGTTAAATGTATTTTAATGAACGACAATCGTTTTTGTGTTAACTGAAGCTTAATTTTCTTGTACGGAAGCCTATAAGACAACTAGGGTCATCTGCCTAACCTTTTTTTTACCCTAAATCTTCAAATGGTTTATCAATTGTCTAATATGGTAGAAAATAACAATAAATCCAGGCCCACAACTCTAAAAAACACTTCAAGCTCTGAAAATCCTTTTTTTTCAGTTAATCGTATAATCCGATTTGTTTGAAATCAATCATCAACAAATCGAACTATATTATAGTACAGCTGTACGTAGTAGTATACTATAGTATACTATTAGTAGTAGAAAATAATTGACGTCAGTTTGCTAATTACTACACAAAATCTATGGAGAAATCGCGTATTGCTCATAAAAAGTATGTCACTTAATTAATTTGGTGTACTACCCAATTTAAATAAATCTGGTTGAGCCTTATTCTGTGAACTTGCACTAACGCGATAATGGCAGCCGTATGTACATTGTCAACAATCAAAGTATATTTACTTCACAAGGATATTAGGACGAGCGAAGGTGATTGAGGACGATGACTTTAGATTATATGTGTGCTAAATATACAAATCAATAAAAAAAAACATTTGAAGGTGTGTAATCTTCTGAGAAAAAGTGCTTCATCATTGTAGTGGTAAAGTGTAAACCTACATACAGTAAGTAGTAGTAAAGCGCTTATTGCGCTTACCCAATTGGTACGGTCTTATTGATACGGCGAGAGATTGATTTATAGGATCGGTAACCCCCTAGGACTTAGCAGTACCTAGAACATTAGGGAATTACCGATCAGGTAGCATAATAAGCGGTTTAAAACTACAAAAGTTGTGTTGTTTTACTAAATTCGGACAGTTTCGGGAGGGTTTTGTCTTTCAATATTTTTTTGTGAATACAGAAGATAGGTAGTATAACTTGTGAAAGCTTATAATACTTTATTATATCTGTTAATAAGGTTCAAATTGTAAACCAACAAAAATTTATAAAGACTCCGTATTCTCTATTTACACATATTCTTTACATAACAAAAATACTTAGAATGTCCTCAAAAATATTAAAGATACGACTATAATTACCATCGTTCCTGGTTTCGTCGGCTTGTTCTCTAGCGTTCAGAACTTCCTGTAACACGGGCCCTTTGATTCTGAAGTCACGTGCGGTCCCCAGCGACAAATACTGCTGCCAATTCAGCTGTAATTATTGAAATTACTTATTAATGATGATGGAAAAAAGTAATTTATGGTAAACAAAACTTGTGCTACATAGAATCTAGTTTTAACATACACACCCACCACTAGACACACACACACTACCGATACTAGATATATAGTAAACTAGCTTCTACCCGCGAATTCGCCCGCGTGGATATTTTTAACCGTGTTAAGTAACGTCTTTAGTTACTGCTCCATTCCCGTGTGTCGTAGCGTGATGTTATATCGTGTAATACCGCGGCTTTCTATGAGTAAAAGAATTTTCAAAACCGGCTCAGTAGATCCAAACCCCCAAATCACAAACTGTACCTATTATTCAGGATGTGGCTGCAGGAAAGGTTGATAAAAACATTGTTTCAAACAACATCTATCAACACCGAAGTCAAAACATTTATTTGCTTTAATGCGGTTCATAAAAGATGGCACATGAACTAACACAATGACAATTCTGCCACAAATTGACAAGCAAAAATATTAAAAAAAAAACAAGGTGTTAATTCAATAAGCAATTCCGATAATCAGATGTTGTTTGAGCAACATTTGATCATGTTTATTTATACATATGAATAAAAAATTGAAGTCTGATTGCAATGTTAAGACAACAGTTTTTTTACTAAATGCATCAGAATGTTCACACGGCACTCGTACCAAAAAAGAATAGCTATTTAATTTTTTTTGTCTTTTTGTTACGGCTTATCTGCGAAAGGGTTGGACCGGCTTTCACGGGACTTTCACTGGCAGACAACGGATGTAATAAGACTTAGGCTTTCATTTTAGAAAAAAAACTGGGATTCTGCTCAAAAAGAATAAGGCCCACAGGCCTCGAATATATGCGTTTTAACTTCTCCCTATTAATAAAGGCAGGATATTTGATTATAGACGGGGCCAGCTAGGGTCAGTGCCTGCCAGAGTTGCGGAATATGTTCGAAAGAGACTGCGACCCTAGACCGCAAAGGGCATTAGGATGAACACAGATGGGTTTTAATCAGTAAGAGTCTGACACTCCCTTCCGCTCCGCCCAGAGCAGAAGAACCGAAAGGATGACATCCAGTCCATCAAAAAAAAAAAAAATTACGCCTCTAAAGAAGCAGGCTGTTTATGTATGTGAGTTTATATTTTTGTTAACGCACCCACGATATCCGAGAAATTCCTATTGTGAGGCAACATTTAAAAAAAGGCGACCGTATAAACAAAAAAAACTGTCGTAGACATTACCTTAGCCTTATTAGAGAGCAGTATGACTCGCTTGCTGAACTGCTCGGACTCCAACACGAGGCGCGGTATGAGCTTGGTCTCCCGCAGCACTTTGCTGGCGTTCTGCTGCTGCTGCGACGCCTCCAAGTACGTGATGAGGTTGTCCATCACCGTGGACAGCTTCTTGCCCGCCAGCTTTAGTAGGCGCTCGAAACTGGGAAGGCGTAGTCAAATAGGGTACTTTCGGTGCAAAATAAATTATGAAATTAGATAAAAAATTAAATTTTTGTAGAAATATTCGTAAATTTTGAGTGATAAAAGCAAATTATTGTTTTATTGTATTCAAATTAAAAGTCGTATTTTTTTATTTATATATCACGTGACTTAAAATACGAGCCGCCATGGTGTGACGTCATATGGGCAAAATACTGTCAGTTCAGAGTAAATATCTAGATACATTTCTATCGACTTTAACTACAAGGAGTAATAATTGTGTTCTTTCGTCAGTGCATTTTACCAATATTCCGACACCAAAATGGCTGACAGCGTTTTTTGCAGGAATGAAAAAGGATTTAAAAATTCAATTAAATTTTATGGCAAGAAAACGTGTTTATAATCAGTTCATCACATTTTCTATAACAGTATTGTAGCGACATCTATATTGTTGCAGGGGAACTTGATAGCTAGTTAGTAATAGATGTCGCTATCGGTTCGTAGCATAGTAACGACATCTAGGAGAAATTCTAATAAGTTTTAGGAACTAGATTTTGAATGTTTTGAATGAGTTGATTTGGCCTTCTGTTGCAAAATACTACTACTAAACTGTAAGACCCTTGAATAATTATCGTCCGCCTAAATAAAGTACGGATAGCTTTTCGTCGATGAAATACAGCACATCATTTATTCACTGGATGTTTTGCACAAAAATCGAGAGAATTTAAAAAAAAAGTTTCTCGTGTCATTTGTAGCTCGAGCTAATAAGCTATAGAAATCTAAGGGACGAAATACACTTATTCAGCTCAATTCCTTGTCTATAGAAAATTACAGTTTTGTATCGCAACCGTTCGAAAGCGGAAAGCTAAACGAGTTGCTGCTCCATTAAAAGGTCCCCATCCTCATACCGCACTAGCTGCGCCATGGGCACGTCGAGCTGCTTGGCGAGCTGTGCCAGCAGCGCCAGCAGCCGCACGGCGCCCGCCAGCACGCGCGTGCTGCTGCCGCCCGGGCTGCAGCGCAGCTTGCAGCTCACGCTCGTCCACGTGGTTAACTGGCACAGCTGGATTATCAGCGACTTGTACACTTCGGTTACTTCTGGAAAAAAGATGGTCGTTTTGATGAGCGAGGAGCCTATGGGCGGCGATCTTGGCGATCAAGGCCTGTGACGCCGGCGTGCAGTGTTTCGTGCATAGGGCAGTAGTTACCAAAGCATGGGTCGCGGCCCACCGGTGGGTAGCAAGCGAATATTAAGTAAGCGCCAAACAGGCTCTCATTCTCGTAGTTATGCTTCTTCTTCCTTCATGAAAACCAAGGGGTGAGTCCCGAATTTGGAAGTTTTTGTTAGGTGAGTCGCGGTACAGTCAACTTTGGGAGCCACTGCTCTAGGGGAATGTGCGGTGTCAAGATAGTCAGCACACGGCAAAAGGCCGCTTGTCATAACCACACATGTTACGATATACTAGCACAAGTTTAGATTTTCACAAGGCAGTATGATGTCGTTTGTGCAAGTATATCATTAATAAGCTATAACGTCGCTTATTCACTAACTATTTTTGGAAAGAAATAGGGGAGGCCTTTGCCCAGCATTAGCATATTATAGGCTAGACAAAAAAAAACTATTTAAAGATTTCAAAGCAAATAAAAATCAGTTTTTATAGCAAATTGAAAGTTAAACAGGATTTCAGAGTTAAAATAAAGTTTCTAAAGAAGTTGTGTCTTAGAATTATTATATATAACATCAAAACATATATCCCGTCATACCTCTCTCGATCCTCTGCTGAGCGGCGTGTGCAGCGGTGCCCAAAGCAGCACTAAGATCCCTGGCCCTGGCCATCAGATGCTCCACACTCTTGGCCCTGGTGGCCAGGTGGGCGCACACGGCTGTGAGCACGCCGTGACCCGTGCGCGAGTCTATCGCGAAGAAGTTCTCCGTGTCCTCGCCGCCGGCTGAAGTGTCTTCCTCCTGGAAGTAGAGGTCAAGAGAAGGGAGATTGAGACAATGAATATCATCATCACCAAATGTACACCCACAGTTCGCCGGTATATTTAGGTCCCATGTAATAGGGGGCGAGCCTATTGCCATTATCCGGGCACAAATCCAAACTCCGGGCTGCTACTGAGAAATTTCGTAATGGAAAAACCCAATAACACTTGTTGCCCGACCTGGCAATGTTTATTTACTTATTTATCTATCAATTTATTTCTTTCTTTCTTTATTATGGTTTATGGTGTCCAGTACCCAGACTACTCTATTGACAGAAGTCCTTATATAATTATATATATTTCAATTGTAATAAACGCCATGACTTTTGACATCTAAGACACTTAATATTTGACGTACATCGATCTTGCCGAGCGCTGAGCACAGCTTGGCGAGCAGCTCGTCCAGCAGCGTGACCTCCTGCTGCTCGCTGTAGCACGACGTCAGCAGCGGGCCTATGAGCGCGAGGCAGTCCTGCCTGCTAGTCCTCACGTACTCTTCCAGTTTCACCAGGACCTGGCATACATAATGAGAAATGAAATACATCAACTACCTACTTAGCTTAGTGGTCATAAGCGCGACGTGTTATTGGGTTTTTATATGAAATTCTCTGCAGCAGATTTATGCCCGGTTAATGGCAATAGGCTCGTCCCCTATTACATGGGAACTAAACATACCGGGCATACCGGCGAACTGAGGGTGTACATTGGTACTCCCCCTCTCATAACCCTTCGGGGAATACAGGCGTGATGGTATGATAATGGGGAAAGTTTTTAAGTTTTATACCACTTTTTTTAGTGTGAACAAACAGTCATTGACCTAAGCGCAACTGCAAAATCTGGACATGGCTTCAACACCTAATTTCCGCAAATCGTTATTTCTACTTCTAAGCACAATACTGCACGCCGAATAAAATATTTGATGATTTTGGCACGGAGAGATAAGAAAACGTTAAGGTAAATAATAAATATAATATTAGAAATTAATGAGCGCTAACTTACCCTAGTCTTTTCCGGACAAGAAGGCACAGGCGTCTCCAGAAGCAAAGAAGCGATTTGTATGAGCATTGCCAACTGCTTCTTGACAAGGGCATCTCTTTCGTCAGGTATGCTGTCCTCTTCAATTTGCAGGAACCCAATGTGGATCGTCGCCAGAATGCTTGCTAAGCATTCTGGCCCTGATGTACCCTCGTTGGCTTCGGCTAGAGAAAAACAAGTTTTAAGATAATATCTTATCTATATCTCCATATTATGGAGAATAAAAAAAAACAGTAGGTATTAATTATCGAAGTAGTAGAGCTCTTTGTGAAGGAGCTCGTCCGGGGAAGTTCTACCACCACACCTATTTCCGCCGCAAAGCAGCGTTGCTGTGTTCCATTTTGAAGGGTACGGGTGCCGGTGTAATTACAGGCACTTGAGACATTTCAACTATGTCTTTGGGATAGCAACGCGTTTGCAAGGCCTCTGGTACTGCAGATTTCTATAGGTAGCGGCCACTGCATATCACCAGGTAGGCCGTGGGCTTGTTTGCCGTCGTATGGCATAAAAAAAGAGTTCAATATTGCTACTGCCTACTAAACATTACCACGCCCCTTCAAACCTTTTAGGTGCAACTAGCTGATTGCGTTTCACAATTCATTTTTTTATGTTTCCTCACTAGCAATTTTCTCTGTATCTTGGGTGCGTTTACAAACATATAAACTTAGATACACAAACAACCAACCCGGAACAATTACCAGTAGGCCATACAAACAATTATTCTGTGCGGCAATCAAACCTGCTACCAGCATCATAGCAGCCAATCGCTAAACCGCTGCATCAACCGTGTTGACAAGGTTTTTTGTATTTTGCATTTTGCCATCAGATTACATATGAAATATCCCCATTTAATTTTAAAAGGGAATATAAAATATTCATTATATTTGTTTACTTACTTATGGCAGTCAAGAAACTCTCCATCTTCAGCGAGTAGACCGGCGAGAATAGCAGCGTGAGGCAAGTCTTGAACACTTCCAAGCATGACAGCGTCGTCTGGTCGTCGAAGTCGCACATGTGTTGGAACCTATTGATATGACATTAGAGTTCAATGTTGAATAAACGAAGTAGTGGTTAATGAGTTTGTTAGTGGTGATCATATTTTTTTGTAAAAGATTTGATATTTATGTATTTGACTGGAATCTTGGCTGTATTTTCAGGGAACTTTTTTATTTAATTTTAATTTAATAAGATATTTTTAGTATTTACAGGTTGTTGAGTAGGTGATATACTTGTCAAAACATCGATTCCTCCAAAAAATTTGTATGGCAATAGCAAGCCAAGACATCATTTATTTGCCAAACCAACAAACTATTTAGTTATTTAAAAACAACTGAAATCAGCAGTAATTAAAAATTAATCGAGTTTTCAAAGCTAAAATATCTTATTAAATATCTTATTTTATGAGAAGTTGTGTATTGGAATTGTTGATCAAGGCTAAGCGCGCACTACGATAAAAATCGCTGCGAAAAATATCGTTAATCTGTAAACAACAGAAATATGGTAAACTCGGCGCACTGCGAAAATATATCGTTCACTGATTTTTGTGTATATGCCTGGTATCTGCTACCCAGGTACAGTACTGTTCTACTACTTACTTATATGTCGTGATGTCCCAGTGGTTAAGGCGTCCACCTCTCAGGCACGAGGTTGTTGGTTCGCAATCAGACACGAGCAAGTACCAATGTGACTTTTTCTAATTCATATGTACTTTCTAAGTTTATCTTGGACATCACTGACATCGGTAACCATGTCAGAGGCCCTGACACGAGGGTGTGTAGAGTTGTTAGACCTTACTGCCTACACGATAAAGAAGAAGAAGAAAGAAGACTTACTTACCTACATAGACATCTGTTGTACAAGATGGTAGCGATGCCGACTACGTGGGTGGCTACTGACTTCCTGTCCAGATAATCGCTGAGCAGCACAGAGTGCACGCATCGCAACGCCCACACGTGGAAGTCGCGGCGGCCGCGGATTAGATTGCGTTGCTCGAGGGAAGACCACGGCACGTTCTCACTGTTGGGCAAACAGTACGTTGGAGAAAGAACAATACAATGCCTGCACCAGCATTAATCCCTGGAGGGGCCAGACACGCCGATGCCTGCCGGGGCTGCGGGTTGTTCGAAAGAGATACCGAGCCCCCGGAACGCAAAGGGCACAAGAACGAACATGGATGGGTTTTAGTCTGTAACAATCTGACACACCTCCCGTCCCGCCCAGGGCGGGAGAAGTAATTTGATGATTTCACATCGGAAAAAAAAGCATTTCCCATAAGAGGTAAGGCACCGGTGTATGGTACGCATTTTACCCGCGACTTCGTCTGCATAGCTTTCAAAAGTGTTTAGTAACGTCTTTGGTTACTGCTCCGCTCCCCTGATTCGTAGCGTAGTGTTGTAAAGCCTATGACACACACAAATAACGTGGTTTTCTATGTGTTAAAGAATTTTAGATATCGGTTCAGTGGATCCAGAGATTACCCCCTACAACCTCACACACTTTACCTCTGTATAATATTAGTATAGATTATTGTACAAACATGTAAACAGACAAAAAGAAGGAATAGAAAAAAACTTACAAAGGTATTCATATTTCTAGAGAAATCTCTTCCTGCATGCCAGCGATACGAGATTGTATAGAAAGGCATGTAGACACTGTGTAAATAAAATAAAATAAAATAAATAAATAAACCTATTGATTTATAAACTAAATAATATAAAAATAATTTACAAGTCCGAATTTCGGTCCCAGTGGTCTATTTAAACGGAGCTAGCCAAGTATGCAGGATATAATGTAGTGCAAAAAATACAGGTGCACTCTCTTTTCCCTCATTTGATGGGACAACACGAACACGAAGATGATCAGGCCCAGGACCAACGAAGACACGTGCTTACAGTATTCTAATGAAACGATTTTAATTCATAAAATATACTTGCGTGCAAAATAATCGGCCCACCCGGTTTATTTTCGATTTGAGAGGCTAAATCTCAAAAATTTAGATTGTAATCAATTTTAAGGTACTATTTCCAATAATGTTATTGATACCTTTCCTTTTTATCTACCATACAGTATTAAAAGTTATTGTTTTCTACTTGAATTTTTGAATTTTCTTATTCCAAATGAAAAAGGACAGGGTGGGTCGATTTTTTTGCACGCAAGTGTATGTAAACGACAAAATGCATTCAGCAATGTATATTGCCTTACCTGTACAACAGTTCAATAATCCTCAAGCAGAACTTCGTATCCCACACACAAGGCAGTGGTCTGAACGGGCCCGCCTTATCCTTCACCAAGTTAGACAGTTTGGCGGGCGTCTTGCCTTTCTCCGGCTGAGACTTCTGACTCTTTTGTGTCTTTAACGTCTCTCGCGTCTCGTTCAGAGACTTGTTGCTTTTCTTATTTGTTTTTGGTGGTGCCTGGAACATAAATGTAAAATAAATTCAAGTGGCAATGAATGCCATCCGCTCTAAAAACTATTTACCCATGAGTGGCGACCATGCATGCACCGTAAGGTACAGTGTGGGAAGGCCTCACACGAGATGGACCGACGACCTGGTAAAGCTCGCGGGAAAGTCTTTGTGGCCATGATTTGGGGAGGCCTATGTCCAGCAGTGGACGTCGTACAGCTGATATGATGATGATGATGATGAAAACAAAAGTGTTAAACTTAAGATTCTTTTCCTGGGTTAGCAGACATCAGCTGTGCGATTCTCTAACATGCAAGCTCGAAAACGAGTCCCACTTCGATAACGAACCAACTTGTCATTGGTGTATATTTGTTCGCCGTGGTGACGTCACCACGGCGAACGAATACTAAGCCAATGACAAGTTGGTTCGTTATCGAAGTGGGACTCGTTTTCGAGCTTGCATGTTAGAGAATCACACGGCAGATCTAATTCCGCTGATGACCTACCTAAACTTCACCTTAGAAGGGGCAACTAGATTCTTTTTTTTGTTTCTGTGGTCTATTGTGATGTTTAAAACTACCACTTATGGTTTAACTAGCTTTTGCCCGCGACTTCGTCCGCGTGGATTAATAGTTCCCGTTCCCGGGGGATTTCCGGGATGAAAACTATCCTATGTCCTTTCTCGGGTCCCAGACTATATCTGTACCAAATTTCATTGAAATCGGTTCAGTGGTTTAGACGCGAAGAAGAGGCAGACCGACAGACAGACAGACAGAGTTACTTTCGCATTTATAATATTAGTACGGATAAAAAGAAAATATATACTTTGACATCATTGATGTGCATTTGCCTGTTTTGTCCCACTCCTGGGCAAATGCAATCCTTCCATCTTTCACGATCCCATGTCATATTATAGAAATATATTCATAATACATCATTTCATAATACCTTAATTTGTTCCAGCACTTGATTGCAAGCTTTGAACAGCTTGTAAACCTTGCTTGAACAGGTCTCACTTCTTGGACGCCACTGCAGTATGGTGTAAGCTATCAAAGTTTCATACACCTGCAATATCTGCTGTACTTTGAGGTACTTTGCCTTCGATTCTGGTGTTAAGTCTGTGATACCGGGGTCTTCCTGTAACATATGATAATGATGCTCTGAAAATCTGTACTAATATTAAAAAAAGGAAAGATTTTTTTTCTTTGCTTGAATGTTACGAATAGGATCCCAAACTACTGGGGGTTTTGTTTTTTTTTTTTTTTATCAACTACATTATTTCTAAGTAACATATGATATATAACATCACGCTACGACACACGGGAGCTGAGCATTAATCGAAGACGTAACTTATGGCGAGTGAAATAAGCCACGCGGAGGAAGTCGCGGGCAATTAGCTAGTATAGAATAAAGTGTAGTATAAAGATCAATTTATTTGGTGTAACATACTCATGTTTCTAGAAATTTATAAACTGTATTATGATTACTTTGTAAGCTAGTTTTTTTTTATTTTTCTGTGCATGCTGTGTTCTCTTAGTAGTGAAGGTGCACGCCTACGTAATACCCTTTCTTGACTTATATGTCATGATTTATGTATTAATTGTTGGTAATCTTAAATAAATTAAGTAAAAGAAACTTATTAGGAACCAAGCTTTTAGGTCGAGTTATCCTCAGCAAGCTCTTTCATTTGATACCCATATTATGCCGGTAAAAATCTATACTAGTGCATCAAAAATAATTAGACGCCATATTGGGTGTTCCGCCATGTTGGAATTTGAATGACGTCACACAACTACACATGCATTGTCATCCAAACTAAACGTGTATCCAAAATTTCGGCTTAATTGGCTGAAGCAATCTGCTTCAAAATTGAGCTGTAAGATTCCACCCGAAAAAAAACATACACTGCAAGTTAAAAATAAAAGCTTATAATAAATAAATTAAAATTTTTTGCTCACCAGATCAATATTCCCAAAGTGTTCATTATCACACAGCTGCTGCATGACCCTGCTGAGCTTGCTCTTCATGTAGGAGCTGCCCGGCTCCACCGACTGGCTCCCGAGGATGTCTTCCAGATCCTCTTCCTCACTAGGCTGCAGGAACTGGGTCACGACGTACAGCAGATGCGCTATCGGCTCCTGGCGATGGAGAAGGAATTTGTAAGATACCATAACCTTAGTGTCTGGCCCAGTGGTTAAGGCGCCCGCCTCTCATGCACGAGGTTGTAGGTTCGCAACCGGGCATGGGCAAGTACGGTCACCTACAAAAGTCGATTAACAATGTTACTTTTACATATAATTTAAACACACACGAAATAACACAATAACACTGATATTCTGAATTTTAGGCAATACCTAAGAGTACATTTAATATTTATTTTAGATCCATTTCGCATTTCCTTTGATAATGTGTTGAATTATAAGGATTTAAAAATCTGGAATGTTACTCTATCTATCTACTTTTGCTGCTGACTGTACCAATGTGAATTTTTCAAATTCATATGTACTTTCTAAGGATAGTTTGGACAACACTGACATCGGTAACCATGTCAGAGGCCCTTGACGCGGTTTAGAAACTCTGACACTAAGGTGCCATCTAGAGTTCCGCCTATTTACTGCCCACACGATAAAGAAGATGATACCCCTGTTTTTATTTTATTTAGCAGAAACCTGAACGGAAGAACGATGTGCTTACGACGAGCGTACTCTTGCGGCGACATTCGGACGTGACGGACGCATTAGTTGTGGCTGTAATGATGATCAGGTTTCCTTAGAATAAATATCATTCAAGTAATTAGCAACGCTTTCATTAAAGAAAAAACAAAACAAAAGAATTTTTAGAGAATAGTGAGTGCAGTATATATTTTTTAAATTGTTTTTGAAGTAAAAACTTCTTTAGCGGCGTTGTACACTTTTTTTTGTAATGGATAAAAAAATGTTAAACTCGCGTCAGGACACGTGACCTGATCGAAAATTCGTAAGATTTTCGCTCAGGTCACGTGTCCTGACGCAATTTGTCATGTTTGTGTACGATAGCGCAATAAATAAATACTGTATTCTATCACTTAAATGATAGTACTTTTATACTGATAATTAAAGCAATTCGTGCAAAATTATTCCCTAACCATTCAAAAATATCAGAAAAGCATAACGTTAATATTCAAGTTTTCACTTCTGCTGGCACTCCCAGAGTGCAACCCGTCGTTTTTTTTTTTATTTATGCCCGCCACATTATTCCCGACCATTAAGGTATATAATAAGCATGTACTTACAACCAACACAGCAGTAGCTCCGTTGACCTGCACGCAATTGTCCAATAGCAGGTGGGCAGGCGCCTCGCCCCCGGGCAGGTACTTGCTCAAGTGATCGTTTAACAGCTCTATGATAGATTCATGTAGAAACTGTTTGTCTTTGGCACACCCATGTAGATCTATAAAATAAACATAATATACATACCATCGCGCCTGTATTCCCTGAAGGGTTAGACAGAGGTGTACCAGTTCTTGGCTTGAAGAACTCATATACCATCACGGTATTCCCCAAAGGTTAAGCCGAGGTCTACCAATGTTCACCCACAGTTCGCTGGTATGTTTAGGTTCTATGTAATAGGAGGCGAAGCTATTGCTGTATAGAAGAGGTAAGATATAGAAGAGGTAGCAGAGGTCTGAATAAGGTAGAGTTATTTATGTACTTGAATCGAAATGTTGATATTAATATGGGTCTTCCCAAGATTTACTGGAAAGAGACAAAATCTAGTACATTTCGTTAATGTACTAGATTCGAGATCGTGCTCCGCATTATCGCTATTGTTTCTTTTGTTCTCACAAGCTATGTTGTGCGAACTACAAATGTGGCAACATCGTGCGTGTGCGCATTGGAATTTTGCAGACATCCGATGTCGGATCGTTTAGATTGTGTAAAAGTAAATAACTTTTTATTTAATAAACCACGGGATTTTTCTGCTCTTTAAAAATAATCTCGGGATTTTATTCTTTGGCTGAATGAAATCAGTGTAAGTATATAAATAACTCTACCTAATTCCGAACTCTGGAGATAACTTACTAGAATAAAGTAGTTGTTTTACGTATGCGTCTTGTACGAGACAACGACGCAGTATCGATACGACCTCCAAGCACATAGCCTCGTTACGAATACGTGACGATACACTGGGAAAAAACAAAAACAAAATAATATTTTAACTGTGTGGGTAAAAGTTCAATCAATTTCTTTTTAATTAAATTGATGAAGAATTTGAAATAAGAATATACAGTAAAGCGTTCAATGTTTGATTAAATGACATTTTAGCTCTTATTATAGAGCGAACTAAAGCACAGGGTTGCTATTCTACTAAGTTTTAAAATCCTCGATTATCCAAATTAATTGAGACCGAGACTAGTTTGGATAATCAAAAGTTCGGATAATCGAAATGCTGATTATTTGGGACAAGATCAAACAAAAACATCACCTTTTCGAATAAAAAACGGTAGTCTATTTAAAATGTGACATACATATTAACGTTGAAATATAAAAAAGTAAGGCTCGCAGCCATTTGAGAAGGAGCGAGCAACAAATTTGCGTCAACGTTCGGTTAATTAAGCGTTCGGATAAACTAAGCCAGCGTTCGGATAATTGAGCGTTCGGATAAACTAAGCCAGCGTTCGGATGAACTAAGCCAGCGTTCGGGTAAACTAAGTGACCGTTCGGATAATTGAGGGTTGGGGTAATCGAGGTTGTACTGTAGTTAGTACTACAGTGTACAAAGCATGTGTAACGTACGCCATGCCCTCGTGCGTGGCGTGCAGGTCGACGGTGAGCTGCGTGAGGTAGGAGTACGCACTGTGCTGCTCACTGCGCGCCTGGCTGCTGGCGGCGCTGCACGCGGACACGCGCACGTTGCGCAGCACCGACAGGAAGCCCGACAGCGCCAGGCAGCGGTGCTGAGACTCCCTGGGGAATTATATAACGTCTTCAAATATCAACTAATGTCATGTACTTGCTTAGTATCGAAAAACTAATATAAGGCAAGAAAAAATACCGGCCAAATAAGAGAAGGACTCGCGCACGAAGGATTCCGTACCATTTTCTACAACGGAAAAAAAATGGCGTTTGTTGTATGGGAGCCCCCCTTAAATATTGGTTTTATTTTAATTTAACAATATTTTCTAAGAAGATATCGAGGGTATAGTGCTAAAACCCAATAAGTATGAAATTGTTACTTTCGAGATATTCAATGCTAAAGGTTCAAGGACAAAAATATTTATGAAATATAAATAAAATATTTTTTATTATTATTTTTCCTAAAAGCGTATAAATTCAATTAATATTAAAAAGAACTTTTAAATTTTTAAGTGGTATGTTTTTTTAATAAAAAAATTATAAGTTGCACTGGGTACCGACTTATTGGGTTTTACCTCAAAACAAATAAAATATTTATTGTACTTTTATCAATTTATTTAGTAGAAATTAAACAAAAAAGCGAAGATTTATTTACTCCTCGTCGCTCTTAAAAGCAGGACGTGGAGAAAAACTGCGTCGCACCGATAGGTCGAAAAGCTATAGGCCAAAAACACCGCTCCGAGAACCGACGGCATACCAGGTCGTGTATGGGTCTTCGCCCTGGGGGCTCTTTGGCCCCGATTAACGGGGCTCTAAAACGCATGTTTGGAGCGGGGCCAGTTTCCAATCCGCTGAAAAACCAGTAAGCTGGTCTTGCTTAGGAAGGCGGGGCACCCGGCCGACTCACCGTTCGCATACCGCCCCGTCGTGTTGTTGGACGAAGTGGGCAAACTGTTTTAAAGAATAATAATTGCAGACCGCCCCGTCCGACACCTGAGGAATAAGGGGCGGACCTGGCGGACAATCAGTTTGGTTTTCGCCGGGGGCGCCGGTGTCCTTGTGGATGAAGCAGTATCCCGGGGTGAGGTTGTCTCGGCGGTGTCTCACATGGACATCGCCAACGCCTTCAACACTTCGCCTTTAACGCCCTGGAGTTGCATCAGGGAGGCGCTCTTTTATCTTAAGGTGCCTACCTACCTCTGCCGATCTGCCGTATAGTCAGGGCCTTTCAGAGAGGGTAGTCAGTTGACTGGCCTCTCTATACCCGGGCCAGGAAAGATGGGGTCGGCGAGAGATGATGTGTGGTGTTCCACAGGGATCGGTTCTGGCCCGCCTCTGTGGAACATCGGTTAATACTGGATCTTGCGCAGTGTGTTTCTCCACAGCGTCGGCGTCATTTCTTATGCTGATGACATAGTGGTGACGGCACGGGGGAACTCACACCGGCTAGCGACAATACTGGTGACAGCTGGGGTCGCAAAAGTCGTTGGAAGGATTCGGGGCCTGCAAAAATCAGAGAATCCATGTTTTCCCTGGCCCCCAATAAATGGGCACGACGGCTGCTCTTGCACTGTTGTTGCCCAATCTCGATGGGGCATTTGTACCTGCCGGAGGCTTTACGTAGGGATCATGGGCTCGAGAGTACGAGGTACAAAGAGCAGAGCTCCGCCAGATCCTGGTGGCGGAATAGGAGGATCGACTTGGGCAACCCAGCGCAGGGCACGGAACAACGGCAGCGTGTGGAAAAAGTGGCTGGAGAGGTGTCATGGTGCCCTTACCTTCCGGTTGACGCAGGTGCTTTTTGGACACGGGTGCTTTGGGAAGTACTTGTATCGTTGTACTTGGCCGGGTCGCATATCACGACAACTGCGTGTAACCTCTCGCTCCGGACGTTGTTCTGTCCATTGTTGGGAGTTAGAGTGCTTGGGACGCCGTCGCATTCTTCTGTGAGAAGGTGGTGGCCGCCAAGGAGGCGGTAAAATGGGAGATGGAGGCTACTTCCTCCTATCCCACCAAGAGCGGACGCACCAGGCGGTTCGGGCGGCGGACCGACCCCCAGTCCGCTGCCCACAGGCCTCATTTCAAGGTGCCCGGTGATCTACTATGAAATGGGGCCTGCGGGCTGCGGACTGGGGGTCGGTCCGTCGCCCGAACAGAGACAAGCCTGAGAGTAAATCGAGCGTAGTGTTCCCCGCGCGCCTTTTCTGGAGGTAGTGTGGCCGATGGCGTGAACCACCACAAATCGGGCCCCATTATGGGATGGGGTCCGATTTTTGTGGTGGTGGCGGGCCAATACCTGCTGGGGTGCTCAGAGCGATACCCGTGTCCCGGCCAATGGTAGTTAAAAGAATACTCTAGGGTTTTAATCAGTAGGTGTCTGACATACCACTCCGCCTTCCCTGAGGCGGAGGCAGTCTATGAGGATTTCCTGCAAGCTAGTTGCACGTACAAGTCGTCTTCCTCGTTCACCAATCGAAGTGTTCAACCCAAATAATCTGCACTAAATAGAATAATTAAAAAAAATACTCGCGTGTCACGTGCTCTTGTACGAAGCTGGTCGCAAACTGTCAACAATAGCGTATTTATTGTGGGTAAAACCTGGTAAAACATGATTTATTGGGTTCTTCCTCAAACAAGGTTTAAAGAAAGTCGGTAGACAAAATAAGCAAGTACCAAATAACTAAATATTAACTGTCTATTTCGAAATATAATTTAACAGTAAAACCCGATAAGTATTTTTATTTGGTTTTAGTTTTTATTTTTTTGTATGTTTTCTTGTTTAGTTAACTAAAGCTAAAACCCAATAAATATGAATAATGGGTATTGCCATATGCCTTGATGAAATTTTAAATGAAAAGTATAAATACTTAAAGCAAATAAATCCTTTTATGTGGTTTAACCTTAAAACAACAATAGCATTTAGAAAGTCAACACACTTTATTGTGTTTTGGTTTTTCCGTTATGGCTAAACATAGGCACTTTATTGGGTTATTAAATCATGTAATTTGCTTGATACTGTAAAATCTGCTTATTTGATTACACCACTGTAAAGAGCGCAAAAAACGCATTAAGATGGACCAAAAAAGCAATTTTAGATTTTTTGTCACTTATTGGGTTTTAGCACTATACCCTCGATATATTCCTAACTAAACATTCTGTTAATATTTCAAACGTCTACCTGTTGCCGTTATCAATATCAAGCAAAAAAATCAGGTTTGTTGTATGGGAATCCCCCTAAATAATTATTTTATTCTTGTTTTTAGTATTTGTTGTTATAGCGGCAACAGAAATACAACATCTGTGACAATTTCAACTGTCTAACTATCATGGTTCATGAGATACAGCCTTGTCTATGAAAACAGGCCTTTGCCCAGCAGTGGGACAATAAAAGGCCCATACTGGACCGGTATTTTCTTTTTCATCATGCATTACAGTAACAAACCTGGAATATAATCCTTTTCTGCACACCATAACCAGGGTATCTCTAGTCCTGGTGCTAAAGTTGAGGAGTGGATGTACAGCATCCAGGACTGACGCAGCCGCCTTGTAGTCCGTGGGAGTGGGCTGGCAGTTCTCCAAGATGTCGCCCAGTTGAGTGCAACGTTCTACCGACCCCGGAGTTAACTTGCACAGAATGTATAGACAATCTGTAAAGAAAAATCGTGATTGTGTGGGATCGAGAAAATATGGCTCTACTAGTAAAACTGATGTGCTGATGTTTAGTAGTAGTATAGCTCTTTGTGAACTCGTCCGGAGAAGTACTACCACCATACCTATTTCTGCCGACAAGCATCGTTGCTGTGTTCCGGTTTGAAGGGTATGGGTGCCGTTATAGTAGCAGTTCGGAGTAAGGATTTATGCCCGGTTAATGGCAATAGGCTCACCCCCATTACATGGGACCTAAACATACCAGCCAACTGTGGGTATACATCGGTACACCTCTGCCATTTCCAAAATCTCATTCTTTCATAATTTAAGCAGCAACTGGTTTCAATTTATATTAATCTTTACCTGCAAACCTTTCTAACCGGTATTTTTGAAAAACTATGGGGGAGGTCTATGTCCAGCAGTGGACGTCCTGTGGCTGATATGATGATGATGATGATTACCTGCAAACTGCTTGTGCGTAGTGTCCCCGCAGAGCTTGTCAGCAAGCTGGCTCAGTATGTGGCCGGCGGTCTCGGGCTGCGCCTTGGTGAGCCGCACCAGTACCAGCATGCCGTGCGACCAGCACGTGGAAGCTACCGGCTTCACGCGCGACATGGACAGCAGGGCAAATGCCAGGTTTATGAGCCCCACTACTGTTAGCTGGCGATGGTTGGCACTGGAACAGATAGTTTGATATATGACCTTGGAACTATGCTTTTGATAAATATGTACACACTTGGCAATGTTTTACAGTGACTTTCTGATAATGTTCTATAAGAAACAACATCCGAAAATCATCATCAAATCAGAAAATCATTTGAATGATGATTATTTGAAAGATGCAACAAAATATCACAAAGTTGGGCCTAATGCCTTGGGCATTCTCTAACAATGAACCAAAAATGGCGAAGAGATAACATGCCAGGTGCCAAATGTTGTTATAATGTATTTAATTATAGAATAATTTAGAATTTTAGATCCCAAATGCTCAAAATTGCTTTAGGATTTCGCTATGTTCGTGACTTTATCGGAATATACTTTTTCGTTCTAATTTCGATGCCTAGGTGGAGCAAAGTATAACGAATATCTTGGTGAAATCCCACTCTAAATAGTCTATTATACTACTTAGATTGAACTCGTATTACATAGGAAGGAATAGACTAGGAATACATTTTCTATACAAGGAATACCGGCGTGATACTAATCTATGTTAATAAAAGATTACCTCTCAGTAGTGATGACCTTGAGCACGCTGACCACATCCACATCGGGCGGCATGACAGCTCGCACCCACGCCGCCTCCTTAGCTCGCAGATCATCCATAGCGCGCTGCTCTATCGCTGACTTAATTACCTGCCAGTGTCATGGTTCAGCTATACTAATATTATAAAGAGGTAAGGTTTGTTATAAAGAGGTAAAGTTTGTGAGGTTGTAGAGCGTAATGTCTGGATCTACTGAACCGATTTTGAGAATTCTTTTACCCACAGAAAGCCACGTTATTTGTGAGTGTCATAGTCTTATATAACATCACGCTACGACTCACGGTAGCGGAGCAGTTACCAAAGATGTAAATTAACGCGGATGAAATAAGCTACGCGGACGGCGTCGCGGATAGTTCGCTTGTGTTGGAATACATGGTGCAAAAGAACTACCATTCCACATACGCCCGTGTGTAGGGCGGAAGTTTGGTGACACGGTTAGGTCAGTGGTATTTACTGGCTGCTGCGTTACGTGTCACGAGTTCAATCCCCGCACGGAAAAAATATTAGTATGACCCACATATAGCTAAGTAATAATTCGTTATTTTCGTAGTTGCATCGGGTCTGGCTGTTTGTGTATGTGAATCTTAAATATATATAATTCAAAGGTGACTGACTGACTGAGATAGTGATCTATCAACGCACACCCCAAACCACTGGACGGATCGGGCTGAAATTTGGCATGCAGGTAGATGTTATGACATAGGCATCCGCTAAGAAAGGATTTTCATCAATTCTACCCCCAAGGGGATAAAACAGGGGATGAAAGTTTGTATGAAACTTTGTCAACTTTAAACCGATCGAGCTGAAACTTTGCATGCTTAAAGCTACTTATGACGTAGGCATCTTCTAAGAAAGGATTTTGATAAATTCCACCCCTAAGGGTATAAAATAGGGGATGAAAGTTTGTATGAAACTTTGTCAATTTTAAACTGATCGGGCTGAGACTTTGCATGCATAAAGCTACTATGACGTAGCCATCCTCTAACAAAGGATTTTAATAAATTCCACCCCTAAGGGGATATAATAGGGGATGAAACTTTGTATAAAACTTTGTCAATTTTAAACTGATCGGGCTGAGACTTTGCATGCATAAAGCTACTATGACGTAGCCATCCTCTAACAAAGGATTTTGATAAATTCCACCCCTAAGGGGATAAAATAGGGGATGAAAGTTTGTATAAATCTTCTTAGATTTTCGACTGATTGAACTGAAATTAAAGATTGGAGCTACTATGATGAAGACGTCCGATTAAATAAGATTTTGATAAATTCAAACCCCGTGGGGATAAAATAAGGGATTAAAAAAATATATAAAATAATGTCAGATTAGTTAAGAATATTGAACATTTATACAAAGAAGTTTTGTAGACCCTAATTTTTTACACACGCTAAACAAAAGTAAAGCCGCAAAAACTATACCAAATTAATACTTCTTAACGTGAGCGAAGCCGCGGGCAAAAGCTAGTGTACCTATATGTTTGTAAGTAAATGCACCCACGATACAGGAAAAAATCATAGAGCCGGGCAAAGGCTTTTTGTTTAAGAAAAAAGTTTGTTCTAAAAACAGGCTGATTGTCAAATAACGGCAGATTTTGAAGAACTATGCGATTTAAAAAAAATCATGTAGACGTCTACTTTACAAGTAGTGTAGTTAGTCTGACTGCCTCGTTAGCCTAGTGATCCTAAGCGCGACTGCTATGCTGAGGCGTTATGGTATGTATTACACTACATACATACCATAACGTCCGTTTTATAATAAAAATATGTAACTCACATCCAAACAGACGGATCTAAAGTCAGCTCCTTTATCGGACATCGCCAGAGCCAAGTCTACGATGAAGGGCGCCCTCAACAGCTGTGTCTTAGGCCAAGACTTAATGTGTTTGCGGACCAGCTCGGGGTCGGCCGCGCCTTGCGACACGTGGTACAGGCAGGTCGACAGGCAGCGACTTAGCTCGGCTGAGCTGTGGGGCACTGGGGGGAGTAAAATCGCATTTATTACAAGGTAGTATGGTATAGAATCCTCCTCCCCTTCAAACTGGTCTGCAGCATAGTTGAGTTGCAGCAGAGTTGTCGCTCCCCCACCTCAACCAGACAAACGGTCAGCAACAAAAGTCGATAAACTATGCTACTTTTACAAATCATTTAAATAGACACTACATAACACAATTCACTGCTATTTAGAATTTTACTCAATACCTTAGAGTTCATTTTATCTTAATTTTAGATCCATTTATATTACTTCGATATTGTGCTCAATAATAAGGATTTCAAAATCTGAAATGTTAATCTACTTTTGCTGATGACTGTACCTTACAGCGTCTACACCGAGCGCATGATGCATTGGCCTTGCCGTCGACTAAGTGATTTTAACTCATCCCATCCCCATAAAAAAGTGTTGTGTATGAACGAAATTAAAGGACACATAATTCATCATCATATTATTATCAGCCGCAGGATCTAGACGTCACTGCTGGACATAGACATCCCCCATAGATTTCTAAAAGGACCTGTGACACAATGTTCACCGGTTGCGGTACGTCCAGTGTCTTCCTGAGGTGGTAATCAGGACAAATAATTATCCTAAATAATTTTGATCATAAGCAATCTGCGACGAGCAACAACTTTTTGATGTCCATAGCAGACCCACCAGAACAGAAACTCCAAAAAGTCAAACAATTCTTCATAACTTTGGCAAGAATTCTTCAATAACTTGTTTAACTTACCAATGTCATCAATATCCATGGTGGTAGATTCAGAATCCTGTGGCGGAGGCTCCAACCTGCTGTACAGGCGAATGCTGAAGTAGTGGCTCAGGTGCGACAGTACTATCTCCAAGTGGTATGTCTTACATAGTCTGAAAATTATTATCATTCAACTCTGTCAAAATAATTGAACTTATCTATATATATACCTTCACGCCTGTATTCCCCGAAGGGTTAGACAGAGGTGCACCAATTTAGGTACACCCACAGTTCGCCGGTATATTTAGGTCCCATGTAATAGGGGGCGAGCCTATTGCCATTAACCGGGCACAAATCCAAACTCCAGGCTGCTACTGAGAAATTCCCAATGGAAAAACCCATTAACACTTTTTGCCCGACCTGGGAATCAAACCCGGGACCCCTTACTCGGCAGTTGCGCTTGCGACCACGAGACCAACGGGGCAGTCTACTTATCCTACTACTATTATAAAGGCGAAAGTTTGTATGTATGGATGTATGGATGTATGGATGGATGTTTGTTACTCTTTCACGCTTAAACGGCTGAATGGATCTGGATGAAATTTGGCACAAAGATAGATTATAGTCTGGAATAACACATAGGCTACTTTTTATCCCGGGAAAATGTACGGTACCCGTAGGATAACACATCAACTGTGACGCGGACGAAGTCGCGGGCAGAAGCTAGTCTATCATAAAGCTAAAGAGTTTTTGGGTTGATTCTTTAAACTTTGACCACCACATCCAAAAAGCAAAAAAAGTGCCCTCGGTGCCAAGCTAGGAATTCATCCTTTAACACCTACAACATAGTAGTGACCTCAAAATTATATCGATATTATTTTATGAGTTTTATTTACGCATAAAAGTCTGTCATGGGATCGTGACCGTGGCGTGCTGGGCACATTTTGGCTTGTCATCTATACATGACAGGCGGTGAAAAGGTTAATCTGCGACCTCGTCTGCGTCTACGATAATTGAGATTCACAAAGACGAAGTTCCGGGCTAAAGATGATATCATAATTATTCTAATGGACTAACTTGCTTACTTGAGTAACTGATGCACCAAAGGAGGCAGAGTGTCAGGCGGTGTGTCAATGATGTAAGAGCATATCTTGTTGACTACCTGCTTGTGGTCGTTGCGTGATAGCTGCATGTCACTAGAAATATAACAGTTTTTAAGATTTTTCATGTAAGGGCTTTTTGTTTTTCGGAGTGCATACGGACAATTGTCTTTTTTCATACAGTTGACGCGTGACGTTTGTTGTTTTGCCGTCGAGCGTGCGTAGTATCGACGTCACCACAGAAGCCGCACTGTAGTCGCACCGCGCGCTTTGTATACAAACAAAAGATCGTCCGTGCGCAATAAGACAAACGCAGCGCTTAGGCACCGCAGCAGGCCGGCACCAAACACATAAATTGATAGAGCCCTAAACTTCAAGGCAATCAAAAAAAATATTTGATTCTAAATAATTTATTTCAATTAGACCATTAAAAGGCACTTTTGAACGTTATTACAATGTTTAACTTTCAGAGGGTACAAGAACTCATAAACACAACCTGGGAATCGAACCCAAGACCTCTAGCGTAGCAGTCGCGTTTAGGACCACTAGGCTACCGAGGCAGTTACTATTTAGAAAGCTATTGATATACTTACTTGAACATAGCAGTAATCTGCACAAGCTGTTTCTCAGTCCAGTTACACTGACACAATGTGTGGACGCACTGCTCTTTGTACTCTGTGCCCGCCAGCTCCGAGCCACAGTGCTTGATCTTGTCACATGCTGATATTGCGTTGATGCATTCTGGTAGCACATCTCGCCAACTGGGAACAGAAATAGTAATGCTGTGTTAAGAATTTTCGTGGCTTTTTGCAGAAAACGGTTAGTAAAGTATGTTTTATTTTATGGGTAAATATAATTATTGTTTCATTTTGAGGCATATGAAACGTAACAATGCACTAGCACCAATATTTTTGAGTAAATATCAAACTGTGTCTCTCCCTGCAAATGCAGGGTTTTTTTATGTTTATTGTGGAGACTTTCTAAAGAAACCCTAATCAACAGCGCCGATCATTACAACTTAGAACTATCCAATTATTTTAAAGAACTCAAAGTTGATGAAACAGACGCAGAAGAACAATATAATGCAATAGTTACTGGAATTAAGAACACTTGTAAAACCATAAAAACTAAACGAAGTAATAGAAACAAAATAACCCACAATAGTATTAAATTGATAGAAGAACGGACAAAGAAAGAAATAGGAACACCAGAATTTAGAATAACAGACAGAGAAGTTAAAAGAAGCATTAGGAAAGATCTGAGAAATTTGAATACACATTTGGTCAAAACAGCTTTAGAAAACCATACATCCCTAAGAGTACTAAAACAAGGAGTCACAAGAGGACGAACTTGGATCAACAGCTTGGTAGACAATGACGGCATTAAACATCACAGCAGATTAAAAATAATGGAAATAGCGACCACATTCTACACATCATTATATTCAGATGACTCACCGCCCGATGTCAACACCGAATACACCCTTTCTGATTCTATTCCTCAAATTAACGGTTATGAAGTGCATAAAGCACTTACTACTATGCGCTTCAACAGGAGTCCTGGGGAAGATGAAATTACCACGGAAGCGCTTAAAATCGGTTCTGCCACTTTGCTACCCCACCTTACTAACCTGTTTAACACCATATTGCTTTCAGGAAAAGTTCCCAAATCAATGTGTAAGTCAAATATAGTTCTTCTGCATAAAAAAGGCGACAAAAGTGACATTGGCAATTACCGTCCTATCAGTTTAACATCCCATATTTACAAAACCTTTATTAAAGTGATACACAACCGCATAGACGGGAAACTGGATAAACATCAGCCACCAGAACAAGCCGGATTTCGCCCTAGTTTCTCAACAACCGACCACCTGCACACCTTGAACCAAGTCCTAGAAAAATATACCGAATACAATAAACCACTATACCTGGCCTTCGTAGATTATGCGAAGGCCTTCGATAGCATCAAACACTCCGAAATATTCAAATCATTAAAAAATCAGGAACTGGAACAGCAATATATAGACCTCTTAAAAAATATCTACCAAAACAGCACCGCAAATATTAAACTGACTACTGCAGGACCTTCATTTAACATACAAAAGGGTGTTAAGCAGGGTGACCCGCTCTCTCCAAAGTTATTTACAAGCACTCTGGAAGAGATATTTAAAACTATGGCAGCCTCGTGGACAACCAAAGGCATTGAACTCGACAAGAAGAGGTTGACAAACCTCCGATTTGCCGACGACATAGTTCTTTTTGCCCCCACAGCCCTGGAACTACAGACCATGCTCCGAGAGTTAAGCACGGCCAGCTTAAGGGTGGGACTTGCTATGAATCGCTCAAAAACTCAGGTCATGACCAACAGCACTAAGCGTAGGGTTGAGGTAGACGGGCAAGAAATACATTATGTCGATGAGTATATCTATTTGGGCCAGCTAGTATCTTTCGAAAACAGGCAGGAAAGAGAAATCGATCGCCGAGTCGAAAACGCTTGGAAAAGCTACTGGTCCATGAAGACGCTAAGGAAGGGTGATCTCCCGATATCCCTGAAGCGAAAACTCATCGACATGTGCATCTTGCCCGTCCTAACCTACTGTGCTCAGACCTGGTCACTCACCGAGTCTCAAAAGTTCCGCCTTGGAGTTTGCCAAAGGGCAATGGAACGCAGCATTCTGGGTGTCCAAAGACAAGATAGGGTGCGGAACACCACGCTGCGTACCATTACGGGCATAGTGGACGTTAGCAAGAAGGCTGCTAGACTTAAATGGAATTGGGCGGGTCACGTCAGCCGCATGCCGGATGACCGCTGGGCGAAAGTCTCCACACGATGGTTGCCGGAAGACGGACGGCGCCGCCGAGGCCGGCCTAGAAAGAGGTGGCGCGACGACCTGGACGCGTACCACGAGGGCTGGTTCAAGGAGGCGCAGGAAAAGAACAAATGAAAGGAATTGGGGGAGGCCTTTGCCCAGCAGTGGGACAGTACGGGCTAAATAAAAAAAAAATAAAAAAAAAATTGTGTTCTAACTTCTTGTTCTGAATTACGTTATCAACTAGCCTGCAGTTGTAGTTATAGTTAGTACCATACCGCGGAGTAATACCTTTTATCGTCGATATTAAGAACTTGATGATTATAAAACAATTCTCACAAACATCTCAATAATGCAACAGATGAGTTTTCTGATAACATAGCCTCAAAAAAAACAACAATATTAGGGCCAGTTCACACACATTCAAAATTTTACTTTATTAGTAAATAAAGTAAAATTTTGAATGTATGAAAAAAGATACACATTTCATTGACACAATCCAGAATAACACCTCCTCACAATAAAATGTGTATCTTTCCATGTAGTAAATAAAGTAATTTTGAATCACCCATTTAAAATACGCGCGCAACGTCGCGTCGCCTTGCTTCTCGGTGTAAGCTGACCGTTACTCATCATCTATATATATCTATATATATAAAAGAAAGTCGTGTTTGTTACAACACTTATAACTCGAGAACGGCTGGACCGATTGCCATGGTTTTTGATTTGTTGGATTTGTTTCCGTCCCGAATAGCAGAATACATCTTAAAAACAATGAAAACTCGATATGTGTAATAAATAATTAATCATTTCAATAGATGCTGATTTGTTTATTACATGTCAAACATTTGTTGTCCAATCCTGTCAAATAGTGTAACAACAATTTTTTTTTTTTTGGAGCCTGGTTGCTGAGGCCTTTAAGCCACAACTTTATTTTTTTCTGAAGACATCATGTGTGCGTTCAGAAAATTATTTTTACTGTTAGGCAGGTAGGGTAGGTATGTAGGGGTAGGGTAGGTATGTAGGGGTAGGGTAGGTAGGTAAGTATGTAGGTAAGGTAGGTATGTAGGGTTAGGGTAGGTAGGTAAGTATGTAGGTATGTAGGGGTAGGGTAGGTAGGTAGGTAGGGTAGGGTAGGTATGTAGGGGTAGGATAGGAAGGTAAGTAGGTAGGTAGGGTAGGTATGTAGGGGTAGGGCAGGTAGGTAGGTAGGGTAGGTATGTAGGGGTAGGGTAGGAAGGTAAGTAGGTATGTAGGGGTAGGGTAGGTAGGTAGAGTAAGTATGTGGGTAGGTAGGTTGATGGAGTAGTTAGGTGGGGTAGGGTAGGCAAGAACTGGACTTTCAAGGCAGGACAACGTCTGCCGGGCCCGCTAGTATTTTATAAGAATAAGATCTGCTGACACTCACATCATATTAACATCGGTATCCTGTACAATAGACTGCACGCTATCATTGGACCACCGCACCAGGTCATCTATTGGTAGCCTCGGTAATTCCAGACATAGTCGGCTAGTGACGTCACCACAGTGAGTTAGAGAAGTGGACTCTTTCCTCATGGTCTCTAGAACTATGTCTACTACCTGAAAATTATAGGATTATTAAATAATATAGAAATTCTTTACTATACGCAAAACAAATCTATATATTATATATAAAAGAAAGCCGAGTTTGTTACAACACTTATAACTCGAGAATGGCTGGACCGATTGCCATGGTTTTTGATTTGTTGGATTTGTTTCCGTCCCGAATAGCAGAATACATCTTAAAAACAATGAAACGAAAAAGTCGGAAATGTCGGTAGGGGTAGGGTAGGGGTAGGGTAGGGGTAGGGTAGGGGTAGGGTAGGGTAGGGTAGGGGTAGGATACCACGCGAACGAAGTCGTGGCGGGTCAGCTAGTTACAAATAAATAAGGACTTTTAAAGTAAACTACTACTACTACTGCTTATACTCGCTTTTGCCAATAACTTTGTCGGTAAATGACAGTAATAGTGGATGCGGACAGTCGCAAAATAAAAAGTAGCCCACTCCGCCCCTAAGATGACCCACAGACCTGTCCTCTCTTGGTGGGGTTCAAACGTACCCCACACCAAACTTCTTCATAATCGGTTCAGTGTTTTAGTTGTGCTTGTGAAAGTGCAACAGACAGACTGACAGAGTTACTTTCGCATTTATATGTAATATTAGTATGTATGGATTAGGTAATTAAGTTTTTATAAATTTCTTCATGGCATATTTCTTCAATAGAAGAAGTCTTGAAACTAAATATCTAACATACATTAATTGCCAACTCCAGAGTTCAATCAGTTAGATTGAGAATTAGGTCAGTGCGTCGTATGACAAACATAGTCTATTACTTAGTCTATTACTATATTTATGGTCTATTTTATATAGATGGCATGATTTAGAATGATGGTATGATTAAATGTTATTGTTTCCATACTTTGACTTTATTCTTGAAACCAGCCGCATTATCCGGAAATCCATTTAAAATACAATTCAGCAAGTCGCCGCCATCACTGTTAAGGACACGACGAGGTAAAAACTTTAATATCTGAAAATATATTAAACAAGAAACATGGTTACAAAACAAATCGATGCCACACAAACCGATTTCGATTTTTATTTGGTTTAATTAATACACCTGATCGATTTTGAGTTGGCAGTATTCGCGTAACTCCTCCCGTTTTCCAGGTACATGTCCAAGTTCTTTTATTTGAGTAAATACTTCACCCGAATCCATTTTTTAATTAGCTAAATTCTTGTTTTGTTCACATTCACACCCGCCAAAACATCACAACAAAACAGACAGATTATGTTCACCAACTGTCAAAAAGGAAGATGATAAAAAAACCGGTATTTATTCTAATGGAAAATTAACTCTCTTGAAGACTGGCGACGATGCGAATGACAGAGTCTAAAGTCTAGACAACGCCTCGCCTCCCCTCGTCCTATTTAACCTTCGCCTCTCTGGCCGCTCGGTGTCGGCATAATTGGATATAATCAATAAATACTGGAGTCAGAAAAGCGCACGCTTTTTAAGTTCCTATATTTTCAATCGTCATGACGGATTGAACAAACGACTTTGGTACCTATCACTTTCATGAAATTAAGATGAGTCTTGCAGTCTTCGCTTGCCAGGGCTCTTGTGAATAGATTCTATCAGCCACGCCCGCGAGAATGTGGATAGATATATAGCACTCTTGCAGCGTTGCAGTCTTCAGCTGTCTCCCCACGTCAGACAATCAATGATCGATTTTTTTGTCGAAGAGAATGGATCATATGAATTCTAATATACCAACGCATATGTCCCACAAAAAGTAGGTTCCCAAAACTATGCATCTTTTGAACGGTCCGAGAATCGGTCCTACAAAAAGTCGGACGTGGGTGGGGGCCCTTCAGTCACCACGACTTGCGAGAATACCCTCTATGAGGCAAACTCGTGGGGGCGTGTCTGTCTGTTATATTTTTTGTTGCTATATGGTTCATCCTTATTTCTGGTAAAAAAATGGCAACACTAAAAAGCGTTCCAGCGCTTTTAATACTAATTTGCCAAATCTTAAGCACCATGGAACAGATATTTATTAACGAATTTTTTATTTTCCTATGAAAAGAAAATCCTGAAAACAAATTAAACAAAAAAAAAAGGTTGGTTTTATTATTTTTCCCCCTTTTGTATGTTTACCAGAATTTTTAAATGAATTACTGTGATTAATAATACTAGCAATGTTTATTTTTTGGCATCCCCGTAACGTCTTTTTTAATGACGTCATCAGTTTATGTTTAGCGAGTGAGAAGTTACGAAATACACGAATTTCATTTTAACGCGCACGTTTGTGTACAATTTACTGTACGCCGCTTTTATATTTGTAAATCGTAACATATCAAATATACAAAATATCTTACGACGTTCAAAAATGATCATCCCTAAGTAATGTAACTGAAAGTCACCGAGACGATCGTTACGTTACTTTTGGCGGCATCGCATGAAGCCACAGAAATAGATTTCCTTGTGCAATATCGGTGTGTATTAAAAATTCGGTGAAGTAATTTGAATATTGGTGGAAATTGGGTGAGATCATCAACCTTGGATCGTTGGGAGCGAGGTGTGAAGATGGTGTAAAGGCAGTGATAACAGCAAGTCGGTATCAGTGATTGAAGCATGGAGAACCCTGCGGCTAGTGGAACGAGGTCAAGGTCTCGCTCGAAGACACCCTTCCTGCGGTCGAGCTGCGACCGTGAGAACTGTCTGGACGTCGAGGACCACACCCCCCACAAGTCAGGACGCAAAACCCCAGTGAAGAGAAGCACCCCGATCAAGTAAGTACGCTGCCAGGCTATCAAGCGCGTTCAGAAGCAGTGGTACATTTCAAAGAATTCAATTTCTATTGCAAAAATCTACAATCGGCCCTCAAGACGACCCACTGACCCTCCTTAGGCCCAAGCCCAGTAACAAAATAATATTATTTATCTATATTCACCATCAATTCCCAAAGAAGAAGAATTTGTATAGCATATAATTTATTGTATCATTATCTTAGCTTGAGGTGAGCTAAGTTTTCTAAGTATCAAAGATTATGATAGATAAACCTTGTTTATCACACCTGTCAATTATGATAAATATTATAAAATTCTTGCTTAACACATGCCACTTTATTACATTTATATTTTTGGTAATAATTAAAGCATTGTTCATTGCCAAATTCCTAGAATTTGAATTCTTAAAATTATGTTGAATATGTGCTAAACGTACACTTTGTTATCAGTTCCAAGTGTTAATGAGTGTTATCTGAACACATTCTAAATTAAATGCTAATTTTGGGTAATGTTTATAAATTAGGATAAAAATATCGATTATTGTTATTATCCTCATTCTTTACACATGCATTCATTCATACATTGAATAATAATAATGGCTAAACAATGAACTACATTTATCAATGAAGAATGTCTTTAGTGTTTATCATTAGACTTAGTGTTCTTTGCTTAGAACATCACCCAACATTGTTGCAACAACATTGTTTGTGGTCACACAGTCAGCAACAAAAGTAGATTAACATTTCAGATTTTTAAACCCTTATTATTGAGCACAATATCAAAGAAAGTTGAAATGGTTTTAAAAATAAGAGAAATTGAACTTTTAGGTATTGCTTAAAATTCTGAGGAGTAGTGAATTATGTTATTTCATTTCTATTTAAATGATATGTAAAAGTAACATTGTTAATTGACTTTTGTTGCTGACTGTTCTTGATCCTTTTGCAAGCACATACAGTGAGACATGACCCATATTGAGTGTTTCTACCACACCACAAAATCATTGCTGCAACATTTGTTTACCACAAATGTTGAACTTTATTATGACACCCACTGGCTCCTCAAATATGACAGATTAATCACAAGGTTGTTAGGGCCAGAGTACCAGTAAAGGACAAGTTTTGTTTACAATGATGTCACAACCACATAGCTGTGAGGTCATATAGAAGCATAGTGTCAAATGGCCTTGCTGGAACTATGCACAACATTGATTCTTGGAACTTTTGGTCATGGCCTAATTTAGAATAAGCATAATAATATAAGCCAAGTACTGTACTAGGTATTTACTCAAAACAAAGCTGGCATTCAATTGTTATAACTTGCAAATACTGTGTTTGCTTTAGTTTCTTAGAAAACACATTTTTTTTTTTTGCAAAATACGATCTTTACTACCGGAAGTTTTCATGTTAATCTCGTATTTTCTAAAGATATTCTACATTCCTTTTTACTGTGTATAATAATAATAAAGGAAATAATATAAAAGCCAACAACTAATTAAATTAATTTGTTTCTGTAATTAATTAACCAACTTTCCTCCGATAAGGTGTCAATGCAAAGGAATTATTTTAATCTTGGCGAACGGAAGTGACTCACTTGATAAGAGACCTTACGGCAGGGTATTACAGGGTACACAAAAACATTTAACAAGTTTTCACATTCCAACAAATACACCAATGTTTGGCCAAACATTTTGCACTATTAACCAAATTGTTTTCAGACAAATTAACACAGTAAAGTTAGGTATTATTGTTAAATAATTATGTTACTAGTATCATTTACTGTCTAACATGATAGGCAAAGTGCCAAAGATTTGTTGTACAATAGTATGTTGTAGCCAAAACAGTAATGTTCAAGGTTAATTAAACATTTGTTTATATGAAGACCTACTTCTAGATGTTTAGTAACTTTTCTTTTGCCAAATGTTACTAATTCCCTAGGGCCTTCAAACAGTACTTGTAAAATGAACAGTCAGAAATATAAATTTTGTTTTATCAGTAGCTTGGAATCCTGAAATGTGAAAGTTGTCATACTTATTGCATGCAAGACTCAAGATTTAGATAAAGTTTTCACTGCACAGCAATTGACTGCTGCACTGCGTGTCGCGAGTTCGATTCCCGTACGGAATATATATTTGCATGGCCTACAGGTAGTCTTTCTGGGTCTAGCTGTTTGTGTATGTGCACCAACAATTCAGGAGAAATTCCGAGAGTGAGGCAACATTAAAAAAATAAATAAAACTAGTAAGTACTGCTAACAGTCTGCTCATATTTATTAAAAAATACCCAAAATCAAAATAACACCCTTCAGCACTATGAAAAACCTACCACATATCTCTAACATGTCACATTTCCTCAACAGGCAACTAAGTCAACCAATAATCAAAGTGACCACAGAAACAATAACAGAAGTTGAAGAGGAGGTGTCACAACCAGTACACCAGACACGTCAGGCCACCAGAAATGCAGCTCATCTCGTCAGGACTTCAGACTACTCCTCCGAGGAAAGCCTTGACCGACTGAAGGGTCAGTCTAAAGAAGTTGTTCAGGTAAATATTGCTGTGCACTATGTTAATGATCCTATTAATAAGTTTATGAGGATGGATGAATGTTTATTACTCTTTTATGTTTAAATGGCTGAATGGAACTGGATGAAATTTGGCACTGACATAGATTGTAGTATGGAACAATACATAGGATACTTTTTATCCCGGAAAAATGTACGGGGACCGTACATTTTTGTGGGATAAAAGGACGCGGATTAAGTCGCGGGCAGAACTAGTATTGAATGAATGCTCCATTCATGATTGATGCATGGAACATGTAAACAAAAGATGCAATGTCCATGTGTTTATAAGTAAATGTTGTAGTGCAGATGGCTGTTACCACCTGCACATCTTTATGTTTTCCAATACTGAGGTATATTAAGCAGTTACTGGATACATCTTATTGGTATTGTCCTTCTCAAAGTCTCAAAGTCAAAGTCAAATCATTTATTTCAATTAGACCATTAAAGGGCACTTTTGAACGTCAAAAAAATTTAAAACTAATGAATCTAGTTGCCCGTAGTACCCTCTCACGATCGGCGCTTGTGTATAAAAATTGACAAAGCAAAGGGATAGGAACGCGGGTGGGTTTTAGTCAGTAAGAATCTGACACTCCCTTCCGCTCAACCCAAAGCGGAAGAAGAAATACAATGATTTCCGATCCTTAAAAAAAAAAGGAATGCATAAGAATCTTAGCAATAAACTTTTATGTAGTTACTGGTTACCTCTGGTCATTGGCGTATCTAGAGTTAGTTTTCAGGGGGGGCCTGGCCCCTATGATGCCATGGCCGATGCGATGCAATGCGGTCAGGCGGAAGGTGAGCCCTACAGCCTGGGGTGGGCACGGCCGGCTATGCCTCTGGTTGAGAAAAATGTCTGGTATATTTGACGAGACTAGAGTATAAAGACATAGCCTTTACCCTTACCCATCGTTTAACCAATAGTTGGCATAAAGTAACGGTCGAGGTGCGAAGCCACCGTGGTCCACCGGCACGGTCTTGCCGCATCCGCATGCATTGGTTATGTCAACGCAGATTCAGGTTTCTGTGTTTATGTTGTCCAAAAGCAAACAACGATCGATCCACTGATTGTTTAGAGACGAGACATAATTTTAACCAGTTTTTATTACTCAGAATAACAATCTGTTGCTCTCAATCAAAAGATAGATCGTATCTCCGATATCTAAATCAGCTATTAAAAACGTTATAAAAGGAATATCTTGCATTTCTATGCTATGGACTGCCTCGTTAGCCTAGTTTTCCTAAGCGCGACTACTACGTTAGAGGTTTTGGGTTCGATACCCAGGTCGAGCAAAGTGTTATTAGGTTTGTCTATGAAATTCTCAGTAGCAGCTCGGAGTTAGGATTTGTGCCTGGTTAATGGCAATAGACTCGCCCCCTATTACATGGGACCTAAACATACCGGCGAACTCTGTGCACAGGTACACCTCTGCCTAACCCTTCGGAGAATATAGGCGTGATGGTATGTGTCCAACGCTATGCTAATACAAAAATACTAACAGAACAAGTGTACCTACCTACCTACATTAAGTTTAATTAATTCAGTCTGCATTTTATCACCATGAATGGCATCTGTTTATTCTGTTTCCATATAAAGAGCGCCATTGGTCGCAATAAACTTGAAAATGTTTTTATCCTCAGTTTTAAAAGATTTAGATAAGAACTGTGCAATCTTTCAAACAATATGTTACAAGGTAATGATTATGTCGGTAGTAAGACCAAGGTCTAGTCTACTAACTCGTTACTCATTATAGTTCCGAAATAAATCTTGTTCGTCGTAACCTTGAACGAATATCGGGATTCCGGGAGTTACTGCGTCAATAATTCCTCTCCTTCAAATTTGTGAGAGATTAAGTAGGTAGGTATGCTATTTTTACTTCACTCACGAGTACTTACGACCCTTCTGAGACCCTTCATGTAAATTTATGTGCAGTGTCAGAAAGGTTAATGGCAATAGGCTCGCCCCCTATTACATGGGACTTAAATATACCGGCGGACTGTGGGTGTACATTGGTACACCTCTGCCTAACCCTTCGGGGAGTAAAGGCGTTATGGTGTTAGGAAGGTACCAATGGTATGTGCTTTTTCTGTCTTTTAAGTTAGCAGGAATAACAAAACAATATAAAGTAATCCACTCAAATATAAAGTTCTACGGAGCCACGTCCAAAACCACGAAAGTGTGGCTAGCCATAGCCACACGCGCGGCGCTTTTATAGCGCAATCGCATTGTTTGTAGCCACACCTAAACCACGCACACCAATTGGTGGTAGCTTGAAAGCTAGCCGTGTCCCCAATAATGCGTGTTAGACTTGAGTAAATATGTCTTTAGTTCAAGTTATGATACCAGTATGATACATTCTGCGGGTTGTTCGAAAGAGGTAATGCGCCCCCGGAACGCAAAGGACACAAGAAGGAACATATGGGACCCCGCCCAGAGCGGGATTTGATGATATCCCATGGGTAAAAAAAAGTATGATACATTTCCATTAATAAGGAAAACATTTGGACGAAAAATGTTACAAAATTCAGCTCCTAATATAAAAAAATATTATTAATGCGCAATTATAGTAAAGTCTATAGTAGCTGTTAGCTGTTTGCGTCACACACACCCTAAGCAAACAGAAGTAATTGTTGTTTCAAGGCTTGCTTACGTATTTATGGGAACAGAAGTGGCATTTGGTCGTTGTCTTTCGCCATGTCCGCGTGTTTCAAGCGAAAATGTTCGCGAACACTGAGTAATTTGTGTTTTTAAGTCCCATTTTATTCTCACGATGATGTAAATTGAGCAGTATGCTAACAATATTCCTAATATTCAGTTTGGTTTTGAGTACGTTGACCTTATGTTGAATAAATCAGTAAACGCTTTTAACCTTCATTATTATTCCCGTTTGAATTAAAAGCACCGTTATCTGTTGTTTGAATTTTTAAAATATCCCCGTGTCTATTTGCTCAAAGATCATTCACTTCATATCAGGTTCAGCCGGACTGTACCCGTCTATCTTAATTGAAAAGCAATTAAGAAAGTAACATAAATAACAATCACGTAATTGAACTTAACAGACGCCCACGACATGTTGGTGTAATAGATGTTTTCCTACTGCTCTTACACGCTTCACATTGAATTCAGCTTCCGCTACAACTCGTAAAATAATGTTAATGTATTCTATTGTCATGAATAACAGTTGTAACAGACCTGAATCGAAGCACATTAGCATGCAGTCACGGAAGTCTAGAACAATGTGATAACACAGATCTACCTAGCTATTAACTCTTAAAATATTCAACTTGAAAATGTACGACCACCCAGCATGGCGCGCTTGATACTTCATATTTACAGCCGTCTTGAAATTAGTAATGAATAATAAATGACCGTTAGATAAACACCTACATTTCGCGACACAATAATTTATTGTTGATTGGCTTAGTAACGCTTTGTGCTTACTGGCCGCCGGTCCTGCCACCGTTAAGCACTAGAAACAGGAAAACATAGCGATTATCCTTCCAAATATAGCTGGAATCAAACTTCCCCCGCGTGGTTTATTTTTGAATTGCCCATACTTCACGTATGGGGATTATTATTTCAAGCCATCTGGCGCCTTCCAGTCGCTACGCGCAGATAGCACAGTGCATTTGTTCCTTAGCAAGATAGTAATTACTAATTTAGATCGTGATTCTAAGATTCCTGACCTAGTTACGGATGTGGTGCTTAATTTAGACATATTCAAGGATCGTGAAGAGGGAGGTGCGGTGCTATGAAGTTGCTATGGTGATTCGGTGAGTGGAATTACGCAATTGACGTGTATCAATCGAAATGTTGTAGTCCGGTGAGGTTGTGTGCGTTGAAGATGTTGTCTCGGACGTTCAAGGTCGGTTACTGATTAGCCTACATACATACTGATTAGCCTACAAAGTGTAGTGCATGAATACACTATTCGCGTTTGTGTCGCTTATTCGTAGTTTTGTAAAGTCTTCGAGTCGTCGTCGTTCAGTTATAATTATTAGGTGTATATTTGTTATGGGAGCCCACGCATGCGCATGTGCAACGTCTGTTGCTGTCTAGTCAGATCAATACGTTTCAGTTCACTGTTCGTCTAGTCGCCTCTCACCTGCTCGTTATTCACCTGCCCGGAATATTTATTGGAATCAATTCAGAATTTACATCTTGACATCAGTTGCATCAGAAGGCATTGAAATACTTCAACACTGGTAGTGTGTACCTAGATGGTTTTCCTGTTTGTTTTGTAATGCCGGTAAACAGTGATTCTTGATTTTATACTCTTTGCTTTTCAACATCACCAGCATCAACCCATTGCAGTTTACTGCTGGCCTGACCTTAAATTGTTCAGAATTCCTATTCAGTTTACTCCTCCGCTAATAGAACTTATGCGTCTACTTCCGCACTCACATATATGGTGGCTAAACCGTTTGGAAGTCTATTTGGGGCGTCAAAAACCGCGGCCGAAGTCCGCTTTGATGTGGCGGATATTGGTGGTTACTTAGAATTGATCAGAAATATACGTAGATATTTATATTCGATTTTATATGAATATTTTTATTATTATTGGCATTAGCGTGTTTAAAACATTTGATTTCCTTAACGCTGGCTATTTTCCTTTTACAGTCTGTGTTATTTGTTTCATTTATTGTGTTTTTTGCAGCGATTTAAATACAGAATCCTAGATCAGTCTCATCCATGTATTATTGAATTTAATAGCGTGCTATTGGAGAGGCTTAAGAGGCCCAGTAGTGAGCTACTACAGTCTGTCTACCTGTCGATAGTACAACGGATTTTAAACTTTAAGCCCAAAAAAACAGAGTATAATGTTCCTCAAGTGTTCCGCGTATTTAGTAGCTCTACTATTCAATGTCAAAGCCCTGTAGATGATTCAGAGCTAGCAGCGCTTGCACTAACAACAGTGCGCCACGCTTGGATTGCTTCTAACAAATTCCTCTATACCTACTTGTAAACTTTTTGTAAACATTGCTGTTACCAATGATGTCACGATGATGACTGATTGAGGTTTTTTACGTTGAATTGTTACGAGTTTGGTTATTTATTTTCACGTGGCTATAAAAATAGATTTTGATGCTTTATTGGCGACCTTTAAAATGATCTAATTGCTGTTTGCTGTGATTTGAAGTTATGATAGGTACCTGGTTAATTGGGTTGTAGACACCATTAAACAATATTTCCAAGACGCAACTTCACTAAAAACACTTTATGTTAGCCCTGGAAACCTGATTAATATTTAAATAACTATAATATCGATTTTTCGTTGCTTTGAAATCAATGAATAGTGATTTGAGATGCCAAAAAAGTGACGTCATAGTTTAGTATTGTCATACAAAATCTATGTAGGAAATGCGTTTTGACAGCTCATAAAAAGTAAGTACGTCAATTGATTAGTGGTGTACGTGATAAATAACTTTTTTTTTTTTTTTTTTTTTTTTTTTATAGACGGGAAATCATCAAATAACTTCCCCCGCCCTGGGCGGGGCGGGAGGGAGTGTCAGACTTTTACTGACTAAAACCCGTCTATGTTCCTTCATGTGCCCTTTGCGTTCCGGGGGCGCGGTATCTCTTTCGAACAACCCGCAGCCCCGGCAGGCATCGGCCCTCAGTGGCCCCATCCAATTTGCTGACATCTCTTTGAGGCGCGCGTGGAACACGAACGCGCCGTCGACACGGTGTGATAAATAACTTGCCTCCTTTTCAGATTTTGAAGCCTTCTTAGTTCATATAGTTACCAAATATTCACGAGGTAAGGTAGATCGGCTACACAGTACAGTTATAAATTAAATTACATCACTTTCTGATCTGTGTCGGGGCAGACATTAAAAGCGCAACGAATCTGATTACACGCCATTACCAGTGGAGTAGTTACACGTTTTTCTTCGACATTTCCATGTATATTAATGTTCTACAGTTGCAAGTTGTATTTCTTAGGTTTTCTTGTTGGGATAAAGCGTAAATACTGTCTGTTTGTATTGTTCGCAATATTTTTGTGCACCAATAAATCGTTCAAATAAGCTCGTATGCTGCATAAGTGCGTATGCTCAGACACATTTATGAGTCTTCTATCATGCATTTTACTAAATACGTATGAATCAAACATACTCCACTTATAAATAACAATTATTTAACAAAAATAAAAATATAATGTCTTTCGGTTTGTTTCTGTCAATTCTCTGGAATGGTTGGCAGATAGGATAGTTGATATTATAAAGAGTATTTTAGGCTTCTTTTATTTTCAAAACGAACTGTCATTCCGCGCAAAAACAACTCTCTGGTAATCAATATTCACTCGGTCATAAACTAGTTATTAAATAAAATTATTTGCTTTGCCAAGTTTGAAGGCTTGTTTTAACAGTTTCTCTCATTATACGATATATTTTTTTCTCCACGAGCATGCAGCATACATGCTCGTCTTCCATAACTCCACAAACCATGTGCATTCCGCTTTAATTGATACAGTAACCAGAAGCGCAGGACGAGGGCGCATAAAAGGAAATGTCACGCGCCATTACAGTTAACTCCTTGTCTCACCGGATAGTGATACAGTTAACAAGACAGACGTTAATTATGATATTTTAGGTGACTTGAGATGAAGAAATAAATCTTGGATGCTTCTTGTGAAGTTACCGTTCTTGAAAATTTGGTAGCTTAGGGATTAGGTTGATTGAATTAATAGGTGTTAAGTCCGTGTATGACTGTTCGGTGTATTTTTTACATTTGTGCATACAGTTTTAATAAACAATTAAATTAATAACTAAATTATCATATAAATTAGAATTAACATTCATGTCTTTTTATTGATCGCTAATTAATTGAGCAGCTAATTTATTTTTTGTGATTTCAAGGTGTCTTACTTTGAAATGGCGATACAAAAAAGCCCTAGTCGAAAATATTCATTTTTCATGACTTTACCTAGTACTCTTTGAGTTAGTACATCATTCGTTTAACCGACTTAACATACTCCATACTTACGCTTTATTGGATTAGGTACCTGAAGACACTCTGTGTTGCCTTATGCAAAAAGGTTTTTAAAATAAATTAAATAGATCTTGAATACGTGGATCAACAGAAAAAAAAACCGAGTTATACTATTGTGTAGATAAAATCCTTTGGCGTACTTAATGATTTCCTGGTTTAGAAGAAAATCGTCCATTTTCCTCAACGAGTTCTTAAGCAGGATAAATAAATGGTTGCCATGGTTACATCCGTCCTTGATCGTATTATACCAGCATAGGGATATGGGGAGGAGGCACGGTAGATTATTCGTATAAAAGTATGGACTATTTAATTTATTTTGTACTTGTGTACATTTTAATTTGCACCTTTCATGTTACCTCTTCACTACCTTTAGTTGACTGGTATAGAATGCCTAAGGCATTAAGTCCGCCTTTGTACTTTTTTGTGCATAAAGTTTAAATAAATCAATAGCCCATCCCTATTTATTTATTTTTGCCCCTAAACTTTGTACTTTTTCCCCTGCCATTTACAGCTATCAACTTTTCTAAGCAGTCTTCAACCAACCCTAAGCACACCCTAAGCCTATGAATTTAGAGTCTTAAATGAACAACCAGTAACAAAATAATTTGTCCACAGAATGAGCTCAACAGTCAATATGAGCGCGTGTCGACGAGCACGCAGAAGTACGCGTCGCTGTCTGACGTCACACTCAGCCCCATATTCACGTCACACGGCGTAGCTCATGACCGGTAAGTTTGTCATACGTATTAAAATAATTGTGACGAATATGAATGACGAATCGGACTCGCAACGACGGGTTTCGTATCGCCGTACAATATTTATTTGTTTAGGATCTTTAACAAAACATATGTACAAATCATGACATACAAACAATACTCAACAAAGGTATTACGTTAGTGTACTCGCTTCACGTATGGGAGACCGCAGCATGCACAAGAAAGTTTACTAGATACATCATCATCATCATATCAGCCGGATGACGTCCAGTCCACTACTGGACATAGACCTCCCCCATGAATTTCCAATAGGACTGGTTGGAACCGGCCTGCTTCCAGCGTCTAGATCAGCGGTCGGCAACCTTTTGGCAGGCAAGGGCCACATGGTGGCAAAATGAGGTAGTGGCGGGCCGCGCTTTCACATAATTTTTAACCGACTTTAAAAGGGAGGAGGTTCTCAATTCATCTGTATGTTTTTTTTTTATGTTTGTTCTGCGATATTTCCGCCAATTATGATTAGAATTTGACGATATTTATTTGTTTGGTAGGTCATGCATCTGAAGTGGTCCCATATTTTTTTTATCGATATTTAATTTCTTGCAGGAAAATTTGAAATTTTCCTATTGCTTAATTCTAGCTAAAAAAGCAATAGGCCTAATTGGCCTATTGCTTTTTTAGTCGTCTCTAATGGCAATAACCATATTTTTTGATAGGTCAACAACAAGGGCAAGGAAATTTTTTGCAGCCGCTGAGGACGATACGCGTGTGCGGGGTCTGTTCGCTCGCTTCGCTCGCTCTCTAGACTCCGCCATCCCCTTCTAACCTAACCTGTCCGGGTCGGGGACTCGGGGTGCCCCAAGTCCCGAGATCCCTTCGCTCGCTCTTTATAAAAGTTATACTAAACGAAATTATACGAAATTATAAATATGCCAATGGTAATTATGCCAAATAAAATTCTGCCATCTTAAAAGTATGCCATTTTAAATTCGGACATAAAAACGTTCTGCCAAAAAATAATTATGCTATAAAAATATTATGCCTTAAAAACGTTCGTCTAAAGAAGTTTATGCGAAGTGAGTAATCACGCCTGTATTCCCCGAAGGGTTAGGCAGAGGTGTACCAATGTACACCCACAGTTCACCGGTATATTTAGGTCCCATGTAATAGGGGGCGAGCCTATTGCCATTCAAATCAAATCAAAATCGTTTATTGCAATCCATAATGTACACATACAGGTGGTAGTTAAATATATATGTCGGAGTCGTCGTTATTTTTGTCATCATAATCAGTGATCGTGTGGGCGTTTAGCGGGATAATCGAGACAGAGAAACAGCGGTTACACTATAATCACGTTTTTATTTAGTACACAGTACACACTCACAATCAAATTCGAAACGTAACGGACAATGAGCGAAACGAGTGGCAGTTCCTAAGGTCTTGAGGTACTACTAGTCTTCACCACGGCTGAGAGATAAGTGATCGCTCGTCCTAGCGCTCCCCCACCCTAGACTCCGCCAAGCACGAAGTTCGCACGATATGCGACGTCATCGCGACGGTGCTGCCATCTCTCGAACTCGTGCTGCGTTTCGCTGTGCGTCCGTACTAATGACCGTCTCCGACACGGCCATCCTGTGCTGCACACGTCCTCGTGTGTTAATCGCGATGTTGAAGATATCCAGTCGGAGGTTGCACGACGCACCCGTCGACTCGACGCTCGGACTGCGTGCTCGTACTGTTGCCGGTGCCGCTGGCGCCGGTCCCCGTAGTACAGCGGCTCGCCACATGCCCCAACGCTCCACACTTTCAGGGCTTTGCTTAAATGAACGACGAGTTGACCGCCACGTGGTGCATAATCTTCAAAACAAATATCAGCCGTTGCACACCACGACCTGCAAACAACAGAACAATTTGAGGTACCATAGCTCGCATAAAGCCGTTCGGCCTACCTGACCTCAAAACAATACAGGTACACAATTAAATAGCAACATGGGAATCAAACAGTGTCCAAGTACTATTGAGGATTATGTTCACTGATAATTTATCAATCGATCCAATGTTATTAATGAACTAACAACAAAGCCACAGGTATCTAATTCGCGGTCAACAATCACAGCTATAACATAGCCGCCGCACATTTGTCACATATGCACTTCCCGCAGGGATGCCGAGTCGTCCTTGACTCTACGGTCTTGGCTTCGAGGCTAGACCCGACCATACTACCCAGAGCTACCGCGTACCACGTACCCACGGTCTAACGAGTAGATGCCGATTTCTAACGGGCTATGGCTACGATACTCTGGTACGGTCTCCAACCCAACGAATCTAGAACCTGTACTTCTCACACACACAAACAATTTAATTTGACTCCTCAACACCTCAATTGGTACTTGGCCCTCAGACATTTTTCTAACGCGATCATGTGCATACTTGTAAGTACGCTTATTATCTAACGACTTTAAAAGGAAACGATCTCCGTCTAGGACCTCTACGATTTGAAATGGTCCTCTGTACTTGGCATCTAACTTAGGCAACTCTTTCAAATTGATGAAAACAATAACAAAAACAATGAGACGTTCCCGTTACACACGTGTTATCAAAAATCTCCAAAAGTTCAAAGAAAACCAATTGTTGTTAACCAAAAGTCATCAATAGTCCACAGTCAAAATCATTATCACCGACCTGCCAAATCACTATGGCCAGGCCACCAATAACAAGTCAAACGTCTCGCCAAGGCACTCCCACCAAGGCTTCACAAGTGTACTCAAGGCCTCCAGCCAAGGTCACACAACTCGTCAACAATAGTCAAACAAATCACGTCAAAATACTTCAATCAACAACAACATCAGTGCTCTCACTAGCACTATCATTTTACTCACTACTCTCGGTTACTGTCTCAACGGGAACCTCACAAGTAAACAATCTGAATAAACTTGAAAAATAAAGTTGTAAATGCAATTCATCAACGCTTTAGCGGGTAAATTTACTAACTTCGTAAAATTGGGAATCATTGAAAACACAATAATCACTACGCTGGGGTCATGTACCATAGTCTTTCGAAACAACCTTTAAAACTATTAAAAAATAAACTACCATTAAAAACTACCAAGCTTATAGAAATTCGAGTAAAACCCCTAACGCCACGGCTCTCCAGCCGACCAGCAATCGCATTGCTCTCACACATCCAGCGCATGGATCAGTACGCATCCACCAAGTGGATCGCCCGTGTGCATCACCCACTGACTACACACTACGGTCTTTCCAGACCACGACCTCCGCCAGAGTTAAACACGCATCGCGCACCCACGGACTACTTGAGTTGCCTCAAGAGACACCGATTTCTACCGGGCTACGACTATGTAATAACTACTGGTACGGTCGAACACAATACGGCCTATAGAACGCCTTACTCGTCTTTCCATCACAACTTAAGCTTGCTCATCATCATCAAAATCATTATGAACATCAACTGGTACATGATCTCCTGGCATCTTTCTTAACCTATCGTGCGCATATTTGTAGGGTACCTCTCAAAATATTATGACCTTGACCGATTCCGTTAAAATAATGTAAACACGCTTGCTACAAAATTTTACGCAACATTATAATACCATCACGCCTGTATTCCCCGAAGGGTTAGGCAGAGGTACACCAATGCACACCCACAGCTCGCCGATATATTCAGGTCCCATGCAATAGGGGGCGAGCCTATTGCCATAAACCGGGCACAAATCCAAACTCCGAGCTGCTACTGAGAATTTCATAGTAAAACCCAATAACACTTTTTGCTCGACCTGGGAATCGAACCCGGGACCCCTTGCACAGCAGTCGCACTTGCGACCACGAGACCAACGGGGTAGTTCACGCAACATTATCTTTGATGAAGAACATTCGGCACCAGAATCGTAATAAAATGGACACGACTCACCGGTATTCATCAGCACACTGCAAGGATTGCTAACGTAGCAAACTTCAACGCGTCACTCGCTTCCCGCTGCTGCTGCAGCCACTGGCGATGTGGCCCGGCGTGCCACTCTTGATGCACCACTGAGCTGCTGCTGCCTTGTTGTCGCTGCCCGGCGGCGCCCGGAGTAGCCGGCACAGGCAACGGCTTCTTGACATCCTTCTTCTTCATGTAACAATCCGCTTGCCTGGGTTCCAGCCTGCCGCATGCGTGAACTTGCTATTCACTGGTTTGGTTCTAAGAGTTTGTATCAGCACGTTCATTTTGTTGGTTTCGCATTTCAAAAAGGAACCGCCACTTTGTTTGTTTCGCATTTCAAAAAGTAACCGCCACTTGGTTGGTCTTGCATTTCAAAAAATAACCGTCACTTTGTTGTTGTTGCATTTCAAAAAGTAACTGCCACTTGGTTGGTTTTGTATTTCAAAAATAACCAGTATTGTGAGTTTTCAAGGTTATTTTATCACCGCGTGTTTTCTTATTTGCTCGATTTGAATCCCACTTCTGATGTCGGAGTCGTCGTTATTTTTGTCATCATAATCAGTGATCGTGTGGGCGTTTAGCGGGATAATCGAGACAGAGAAACAGCGGTTACACTATAATCACGTTTTTATTTAGTACACAGTACACACTCACAATCAAATTCGAAACGTAACGGACAATGAGCGAAACGAGTGGCAGTTCCTAAGGTCTTGAGGTACTACTAGTCTTCACCACGGCTGAGAGATAAGTGATCGCTCGTCCTAGCGCTCCCCCACCCTAGACTCCGCCAAGCACGAAGTTCGCACGATATGCGACGTCATCGCGACGGTGCTGCCATCTCTCGAACTCGTGCTGCGTTTCGCTGTGCGTCCGTACTAATGACCGTCTCCGACATATATATTTAGAAACAATTATGGACCCTGTCGGGCACAGCAAAATTTTAAATAAGAGGAGAGAGGAATGAGCATTACCCGGGCACAAATCCAAACTCCGAGCTGCTACTGAGAATTTCATAGAAAAACCCAATAACACTGTTTGCTCGACCTGGGAATCGAACCCAGGACCTCTAGCGTAGCAGTCGTGCTTAGGACCACTAGGCTAACGAGGCAGTTGTCTGATACTCAGTCCAAAATAGAGTATTCATGGTTTTAGTTTAAGGATAAATGTCCCTTACACCCGATATGGGTATTATATGTGATGCACATACTTTTTTAAATGTAAATTTTATTAATGGGTACGTAGCACTACCTCAACGATACTATCGTCGACGATAAAGTAACAATAAATGAAAAAGAAATGTGAAAAAATTATATAAAACTTAAAAGCAAACTTCAAAGCTCTTATATAACCGTACTTATACACATTTCAGTGTAACGTTTGAGGCTGTATTTGAGTGACTATTTTCTTATACGCTAGCTTACGCGCCTAAAATCATTAATTTAGGTAAAATGTAAGAATTACAGTTTAATTTTCAAAGCTGTCGCGGGCCGCAAGTAGGAGTGCCGCGGGCCGCATGCGGCCCGCGGGCCGCGGGTTGCCGACCGCTGGTCTAGATACATATTATTTTTATGTAGACCAGACCCCCTTTAATTTTTTTCTTTATTTAAGACCTAGAATTGAACAAACTAGAATTGAAACTTCTCTAAAAAGTATTTCCTATTACATAAAAAAAAAAATATGTTGCGCAAAATAAAAAAAAATACTCCGTCTAAAAATACATATTTCAATCAGTGTCTTGGCTGTCGTGCACTTTTTCATTCATCGCTGACTAGTCTAGTCTAGAACGGCAAAGATTATTCGGACACACTGACCTTATTTTCGCTTCAAATTCATTTCAAGGTCACCAACCCCATCTGTCTGCTCTTTTCATGCATAAAGTTGACATAACACCGTCAAGGTCGCATATATTCACAGTCTCAATGCATTTGCATACACTTATGCAAATACCGTTCACTGAAATATAATAGCTGTTCATACTTACATCATTTTCGCATCGTCGATTCCTTATCATCGTGATTTTGTTACAGCAGAAAATAATAAAGTACACTTGTGCCAAATTAATTAACTGTACCGTTTGGAAATTACAATCATACGATTACAGGTATTAAGGAGTCTGTTTACTACACCGTACCATACGATGACAGTCAGTTTTAGGAAAAGGAGAAAAACTTTGTATTGAAAAATATGAATCTATGCCCATTTCACTGTTCCGTACGGTCAAGGTTTTTTTTTACCGATGGGAAAACATCCAATGACTTTTCCCGCCCTGGGCGGGGCGGGAGGAGATGTCAGACTTTTACTGACTAAAACCCATCATGTGCCTTCTGTTGCCCTTTGCGTTCCGGGGGCGCGATATCTCTTTCGAACAACCCGCAGGTACGGTCATGGTATGGTACGATTTAGTGAGCAGACACCTTAAATTAATCTTATTGAATTGTTTTAGAGAAATTTCTATGAATTGCATCTTCCTGTGCGTAACAATTAAGTCTACGTGGCATAGGTCTAAGTGAGTCTGAACAGTCTTCAAATATGGTGAACAAAGAAAGCACAGGAAAGGTAGTTTCGGACCGTCAACAGTATGGTTACACTCAATTTGTTCGATGCGTGCTCCCGACCACCCTTATCTTTCATATCATAACAAACAAGCCTTTGTAAACATGCAACCACTTCAGGCACCTTGTGTGGTATACTGGTATATGATACTATAATAAACTCTTATCATGTTTTAGTGACAATAAAAAAAAAACTTATAATAGACCAATGCCGCTTTAAAAAATGTTCTAATTGAGTGAAGCCATAGTATGTTCCAGTCATCGTGTACAGTTTTACATATATTGTAGAATACAGTTTTGGCAGGAAGTTGGAAACCTGAAAAGTGTTTGACTTGAATCGGTAATTTTCAATGATCGATTCAATATTAGTGTAAGATTGAAAAATATTCGTTGTTTTTTATTTAAATCTGTTATAGCTATAACAATCACGTTATTTTGTAATAGATAAAAGGTACGTAAAGAAAACTTTACCATGAATTCAGTACTCGATCTTAGAACCTCCAGCGATGAAATTATTGTCATTTGTCGATACAAAAGTGCAAATACACTGTCAAAATGAAATATGTATATGAAACGGCAGGTTATTTTTAGAACAAACGGGACGTTATTGTGTTATGTAGAATGTGTTATGCGTATCGAAGTAATGAGCTGCGTAAGATTGTAACGCACGACTTGGTCTCGTCATGTAATCGGAAAACGCACGTGCCTTTAAGTAATAATACTCACTTCCACACTGAAAGCAAATTTCTCCGATTTTGTATAATCTTAATCTGCGATTGAATTTGTAATTTTTGACGGGTTTTCCATAAAAAAGCCGTCGGGCATCCATTTTAGTTCACAGATAAAATACTAGGTATAAAAGTCTCTTGAAATTCGTCCTTAATATCTGCATTCACAAAAGAGCTTTCATCAATGGATCTGTTAAACAAACAAATAATCAAATATTGAACCAAACGATACTATTGGTACAGTTGCAGTTGGCATTGGGCCAACTTTTTATGTGCCACGTTAAAAATTTACGTCTACTGACGTAACTTGTAATAAGCGGAACATGACTTACGTCTAACTATGTTGTGTGTAATCAATTATCTAATTTAGACTAGGTAATAGAGCGCAAATATGTGTCTGATTTTTGAGCCATGGTTTCAATTCTTTGCTGTAAATTATGTACGAGTTAACAGGACGTAAGTAACTTAAGTCCAGTAAAATGCAATTGTTTTGTTATTTTATTAGAAAGCGCTCGGTCAAAAATGGCAACACCAAAATATCAAAGGACACGACCTCTATTACTTTCATAGGATTAGTTCTATTTAAAGGTAGGTATCTACAGTTACATATGCTCATTACAAGCATGCTCAAATCGCGCTCAGTCAAAAATGGCAACACCAAAATAGGTAGGACCCGACCTCTATTTCATACATATTATCAATTACATATTGAGCTCATTACAAGCATGCTCAAATCAATCGCAGCACGGGAAAGTCACGTGACTTTGATTTTCGCGTGCTCCGATTAGTTTTTATGCTAGTTATGAGCATGTGTAACTGTACCGTAATCGTCACATGGGATTTCCTTATGTAATTTCAATAACTTACGAAAACTCTATGTCGACCTTTGCTTGCCTCTTGGCCATGGTGTGGTGGTTCTTAGGCAATCGTTAAAGTCGACTCTTGAATATAGGCACGCTACTTCGGAGTCGCAACACAGCATCCCGTTCTCCTAACATCGCGACCGCCCTGTTTCAGATGCCTTTTAAAGGTCGTCGGTTCATCCGTCTAGAACACGTCCTTTGCTACGTTTATCGGCACCTACTCTGTTTTGCCCTAAAGTCTATATTATGTCTGTCTGTCTTTTATTTAAACTAGCAAATTGCCCGCGTGTTTTTCCACGTAGCTTATTTAACCGCCTTACGGTATGTCACTGGTTACTGCTCCGCTCCCCGTGTGTCGTAGCGTGGTAGTGATGTCTGTACTGTGTTCATCTAAGTTGTCTTTTTATACGCACGTAAAAATATATTTCCAAAATAAATGCATGCCTTTATTAATGTCCTATTAAACGCTTGATTATCTTTTCCATTCGGAACAAATGATTGTTACATGTACCCATGCCCTCTAGACGCTGCATAAACAAAATTCTTAGAATTCTAAATGAATTCCTCTCAATGTCATCGGAATTCACAAGGTCTTTCCTATTTTCAAGTCTGTCGGATCTCATTTGTTTGATGTCTAATTAATTGCTTGCGATTTAATTTACACATACCTAATGACGACTAGATCATTATGTTATTAAGAATGATATTTTAAGGTGACCTTTTGAAAGAATGAAGGAAGGTCCTGCTCAGGACAGTAACGGGGTAGTCATACTAATGCACTATTTTTTTTGGGTGGCTAAATCTTGATACCACGTAGCGAGAGTAATGAGCTCGCACAAGCATCGCCAGAAAGACTAATCCTGCAGTGCTAGTCTGTAAAAATTACATAGGCCTCCCCCATAGATTTCCAAAAGGACCGGTTGGAAGCGGCATGCATCCAGCGTCTTCCTGCGGTCTTAATCAGGTAGTCCGTCCACCTTGTGGGTGGACGTCCTACACTGCGCTTGCCGGTTCGTACAACAACCCGTGGTATGGTAGGCCGACCTCAAGGTCACTATCTAACGTATTCAAGGGGGATTTTTACAGAATAGATCCTCGCCTTACCTCAACTAGTGCGTCCGTCTACCTTGTACCCATACTGCTTATTCCCGTGCACTTTATTGATTGCCTTGATTCTATCAAGACACATAACATACCATCACGCCTGTATTCTCCGAAGGGTTAGACAGAGGTGTACCAATGTACACCCACAGTTCGCCGGTATGTTCAGGTCCCATGTAATAGGGTGCAAGCCTATTGCCTATTATCAAAACATCTCAAAAATCCTTAAATTTACAAACTAACAGAACGCTTTTGTCTCCAGGTCGGCCCGTATAGGCAGTCCAAGCTCGTACAGCGCGTGCTCGACAGACAGCTCGTTCGCTGAGCAGGCGCTCGCGGACGCCAGCGTACTGCTGGAGATCAACCCTAGCAACGACCACCTGCCCTCGCGGCTCTACAAAATGGCGCGGGAGTACTGGAAGTGAGTATTTGTTATTTTTAATAGTAGAAGAAGTGTCGTAATGGCCCAGTGGTTAAGGGGCCCGCCTCTCGTGCACGAGGTTGTAGATTCGCAACCGGGCACGGGCTAGTACCAATGTGACTTTTTCTAATTCACCATACCTATGTCTGCCGCAAAGCAGCGTTGCTGTGTTTCGGTTTGAGCGGTATGGGCGTTGGTGAAATTGCTCATAAGACATTTCAACCTTGTCTCTGGGATTGCAACGCATTTGCAAGGACTCAGAATAAATAACTAAACATATAATATCACTATATCCATCATATTCTCATTAAAATCATTAATTAAGTCTCGTCTCGTCTATAGCAATCAATAGTTTGCCACATTAGACAGTGGCAAGGCTTTTTATTATCAACAAACTTTGCAAGTCAGTGCCTAATAGTGTACAGACAACAAAAGAGTCGGATATACGGGTTATAAATTAACATTAATGGTATGCCTTAAAAGGATAAAAGTCCCTAAAACAATAAAGAGAAAAGAAAAGAAAAACATTAATGTTTTGGGGACAATATTATTGTCTTAATGGACATAATTAACTTTTTAAACCTGTTACAATCAATCATACGTTTGGAACTTTTTACTACTCAGCATTGGCCAAACATAGGTTCAACTAGGAAGCTACCTATAAAAGATAAAATTATTTTTATTTTGGAAATATAGGTAAATGATGACAAAAATTATAACAGGTTACCCATATTTTAATAATTAAATTACTTGAAAAATTGATAACATTATCAATTATCCAATAAAGTACGTAAAAAAAATTACAACAATTTATTTTTTTCATTCAAGAATACGCTCATTTGAACGAAATCTTTTTAAATAATGAAAGTGGCACAATCAATCATGCTTATCTCTTTCGTTGACTGTACATACAAAAAATATAATTACTTATGTGTGTCACGATTCGGCTGAGCAAAAAGCTTCCCGGAGCGTTGAAAAGCTATTTAAACTATCGGCTAAACATAGATGGAGTTTAAACATCCTAATTTTATATTGTTTGTAGAGTAACCACTCAACTTTGTATGGCAGAGTTAATATGTATCAAAAGCTGAAGCTAATATGATAAATGGAAAATAAAATCGCAGTTTTCCGTATATTTTTGAGGGAACATTAAAGTGCATTATCATCATCTGCTTAGTCTTTTTCCAACTATGTTGGGGTCGGCGTTCCAGTCTAAATGGATGCAGCTGAATATCAGTGTTTGACATGGAGCGACTGCCTATCTGACCTCCACAACCCAGTTACTGGGCAACACGATACCTTTTGGTAAGACTGGTTGTCAGACTATCTAGCTTCTGACTACCCGTTACGACTGTCAAAGATCTACGAATGACAGCCAGGACCAACGGCTTTACGTGCGAACATTAAAGTGCCCTATATGATATTATTGAACACGGATAGTGATAGCATTCATACTTTCATATGATAAGAATCAATGCGACATTGAAATCTCGCCACAGCCTACAACGATAAAACTACACAGTTCAATGTTCAATCTCCCCAACTACCACAGCGTAACATTAATTTATACGCTATCATGTTAAATGTCTACTCAATTACCCAGATACAATCTGGAACGCACAAACATGACGTCATTTCATTTTTTTTCTACGCGGGTACTTGAAATTATAATTTCAAAATTGGAACGGTCAACTGTCATAATCATGCCTGTATCAATACCAGCTGGCTGGATGAAATGATTTTGTAAAAAGTTTTAATATTTATTGACTAATTTATTGTTGACTATTGATTTAAATATTGTAAAAAATATGGCTAATGTTGTGACTTATATGGAGGAGACTGTGGAAGAAGTTTTGACGTTACGGTAGGTCGATGACCCAATGCAAGTATGTTTATCAAAAACTTTAGTCTAATTTAATGGAAATCTTTGTTTATTTGTACATGATTCATACTCTTTAGATGTAATTTCAAAAAGCAACAAATTTTGCCAGTTTTAAATAATCAAAACGACACTTGGTACAATAAATGCAGCTTATTTAAAAATCAATAATTTTAGGGCTCTGATCAACTGGTATTTCAATGGAATATGACAAGGCATAAATTGAGTAGTTTTACAGCTCACTAAACTTATTTTATAACAAAATAAAACAACATATCGTCGTTGCGACTTTAAGACCTCCTATGTGACACTTTTGTTCAAAACACTTTTTCACTCCATTCAAGTGTACATTTTGAAGCCCTATCGAATGCAAAAACACTCATGTGGCTATGACGTTTTATTCGTAATTTATTTACCCATTTCAAGATCTTCAATGTGCTTGCTCATCACAATTTGGTGCTTAAAATGTCTTATGTGTCGTATGTACACATACAAGTTTTTAAGTGTATCATGCTCGTGGAGTATAGGCAATTTTTGGAATAAAATATCTTATGTGCAATTTACGCGGGTATTTTTTAATATTACTTTTGGTATCTTTAGACCGACAGGATTGAACAAGTGAACGAAAAGACGAGTGAAATAGATAAATCGCGTGATTGTTCTCCATTTTTAGACAATAGATGACGCTCATTTAAATATATGGCATAATATTTTCATGGCAGAACGTTTTTATGTCCGAATTTAAAATGGCAAAAACATCTGGCAAATCACAAGAAAGTGTACTGTGCTTTCGTAGACTTGGAGAAGGCCTATGACAGTGTGTGGAGCATAGGGAAGAGCTATGGTCGACTCTATCCATGTATGGTGTGGACGGGCGCTTGATACGAACACTGAAATCTTTATATAAAGATTCCAGTACTTGTGTTAGGATAAATGGGGCATACACTGGGTTGCGCTGACTGGTTTTACATCTCAAGAGGTGTAAGACAGCGCTGTGTGGCTGTTCAACATATATATGGATAGTTGTTTGACAGATTTGAGAGAGAGTGAGAGTGGATTAAGAATGAATGAGTTGCCTGTCAAATGCTTGTTATACGCAGATGATCAAGTTCTTCTTGCGTCGTCGGCGGAGCAGTTGCAAGACATGGTAACATTAACGAATGAAGCGTTTAAGAGAAAAGGGATGAACATAAATGTAAATAAGACGAAAGTGATGGTTTTTGAAAGAGAAGAGGATGTATCGGTATGTGATGTGAAAATAAATGATGTGAGTGTGGAGCAAGTGAATGAGTTTGTATACCTGGGCCTGTTTTATTTACAAGAGACTGTAAGATTGATGCTGATGTGGAAAGGAGAGTAAATGCGGGAAATAAAGTGAATGGTGCTATACATGCGGTTGTAACCAATCAGTCGATGTCCAAAAAGGCTCGACTGGCTGTGCACAATGGCGTGCTGGTGCCTATACACTTACGTATGGAAGTGAATGTTGGGTAAGACAAACAAGGCATGAAAGTCGGATTAATGCTGTGGAGATGCCTTCCTTGCGAAGTATGTGTGGTGTAACGTTGAACGATAGAGTGAGGAATGAAATTATACGACAACGTTGCAGTTTAAAAGAGGATGTAGTGACAAAAGTTGAAAAGAGTATGCTTAGATGGTTCGGTCATGTTGAGAGGATGAGTGAAAGGCGACTAACAAAAGGGATTTATATGGCAGATGTAAGTGGCAATGCCGGGAGGGGACGCCCTAGAAAGACCTACCTTGACCTTATCGGTGAGGTTCTTCAGAAAGGTCAGGAGCTCAGTACTCTTAACCGGCGTGCTTGTATGACCAGATGTATGAATGTGGACGAGGCAAAAGGAGTGTGTAAGGATCGTAGCAGGTGGCGGTCCGTGGTTTCTGCCTACCCCCATGGGAAAAAGGCGTGAGTTTATGTATGTATGTATGTTAAAATGGCATACTTTTAAGATGGCAGAATTTTATTTGCATTATTAACTTTGGCATACTTATAATTTCGCATAATTTCGTTTAGTATAACTTTTATAAAGAGCGAGCGAAGCGAGTTTGGGCCTTGGGGCAACCCGACTCGGACAGGTTCGGTTAGAAGGGGATGGCGGAGTCTAGAGAGCGAGCGAACAGACCCCGCCATCCACTTCGTGGTTTTCTCTATTGTAAACTCTTGAGCCCCGCGTAGCGGGGCTCCCTGACTATGTTTTTTGAGCCTCGAGGGCTCTGGATCTATCTCTAGGGACTTTCCTACGAAATGTATGCCAAAAGACGATTCTGCCTGTGAACTTTCTGCGATATGATGGTTCTGCATTTTAATTATTATGGAAATGAAATTTATGTGAAATGAGGATTCTGCCATACAAAATTATGAGTTATAAATGTATGCCAAGTAAGTGATGCCAAATGACTTTCTGCGAAAAGAGGTTTATGCTAACAGTTGTTATGCAAAATAAAATTATGACTTAAAAAGTTCTGCTATAAAAGGTGTACCCGTTTTATTTAAAGGTATTTTAGTTTAAAAGCACTGATGTGTAACTGACAGCGCAACCAAAACCTCTTATGTGTCAAATAAAATTGTTTTCTTTTTTTTTTACTATGTTGTACTTTTTTTTTTAACTTAAAATATCATATTAAAAAACTAAAAAGAGAAAAATAACTTTAGCTTTGGAAGTCGGCGGCTTTGCTTCTGTTTGTTGTTTTGTATTGCCGCCGACTTCCAAAGCTAAAGTTATTTTTCTCTTTTTAGTTTTTGAAGGCGGTTGTCTTTTTTTGTAAAAAAGTTTTTTATTTCTCGCTTTTTAGTATCAATTTTTTTATACAAATCCATGAAGGAACTGTCATGTCATGTAAATTAACATGACACCGCTAAAAAAAGTCATAAGAAAGCAGAATACGCGATTTCGTTTACTTAGATGAGAAATTTTCAAATATTACTGTAAGTATACATCTGAGTAACTCTTTCGAGTGTACAGGCGCGATGTTATGTTGTGTAATTGCGTAAACAATGCATATTTATGCGATAGCAGCAATCGCAGTTGATTTGCTGAAATTTTTTGAAGAGTTCCGTTGTCTGTCTCCGTAATCCATCATCAGATCTATATGAAATTTAAATGGAACCATTTGGGAAGTTTACCCTTTCCAACAAAAAAAGAATAATCTAAATCGGTTCATAAACGACGAAGTTATCCGCGAACAAACATAATATAATAAAAAGTCCCTATCTCAAAAACTACTACCGTTAAGGAGTACTGTAGCATCATCATCAGGACAGCAGTATCAGATGTTGACATCATCCTACTACTATTATAAAGGCGAAAGTTTGTATGTATGGATGTATGGATGTATGGATATTTGTTACTCTTTCACGCTTAAACGGCTGAATGGATCTGGATGAAATTTGGCACAAAGATAGATTATAGTCTGGAATAACACATAGGCTACTTTTTATCCCGGGTAAATGTACGGTACCCGTAGGATAACACATCAACTGTGACGCGGACGAAGTCGCGGGCAGAAGCTAGTGAAGCATATACCTGAGTAAGACATGATTACGTAACAAAAACACCATACGAGCATACAATTTTCGGTGGTTGCCCTCGATTTCTCCTGGATTCCATCATCAGCTCCTGGACTGATGAAAATGGGACCACCTCGGAAGTGAACTGAATCCAACAAAAAAAAAATTTTTCAAATCCGTCAATAATTGACGAAAATATCGGTGAACATACATAAAAAAAAAAAAAAAAAAAAAAAAATATTATACATACAGACGAATTGAGAACCTCCTCCTTTTTTGAAGTCGGTTAAAAAGCAGGCAGTCATGTGGCTATCACCTGTATTTTTTGTTGTAGTTGGTTTCATTATATTTTTTTCAGTGGATGGTTTTTATCGATTTTCTCGTAAAAGTAAATTTTACACATAAGAGGTCTTGAAATCGCAACGACGATATACACAAATATTCTCTTCAATGATTGACACTTGACTGACAGCAAAGAACTACTCAAGTAATTTAGACCTCCTTAAAAACCTGTTTCTGCTTTAGTGTTAATCAAATTCTACGATTGGTTAATAAAACATTAAACCTTACTATAAACAAGCCTAAGTACTCAGCATGACGTGTCCTGTAAGTAGCCGCCTAGGACGGTGACAATAAAATTAGATATTATGTTCTATATTTGCATTGCGCCGCCGCGCGCAAATGCCAAGCGATGCCAAACTCATGCAGTACACTTTACTCGTCAACTGTGATAAGTGCATTTCGGGTACACACTGTATTCTCAAGAAACACTCACTATTTTATCACTTGTGCTCAGTTTATGAAGTATTCTTAACTAGAGTTTATCTAATCGGTGCTATTGGTTCGATATCTTGACTTCATTTGCGTTTCTGAACACTTAGTTAATGAAGAATTTGATTCGGCTCTCTTTGTTGGTGAACCGTTGTGTGAACCTCAGAATCTGGGTTCAAGTGGTAATTTTACTGCAGAAGTGACACAGTGATATAAGTTTCCATCTCAGTAACTCCATCAGTCATGTATGAAGGGCTGAGGTGCACAGAATTCGTGAGGTATTGCCTGAATGTATCTGTTTATACGTTTCGTGTCGAGTCGTATTTTAGAGTTACGGTTTTATTATGTATTTAACGGTTATTGGGCAGTTCTCGCCTACATATGGTTCTATTTACAAGTTTTACAACTCTAGTGTGCGTTTTGTTGTGTTTTTGATTATCGTAAAATGTAAATTGCGTGTTTGGTCAGAATAAATGGTAAATTTCGTAACGTATTATTATCAACCGGTTATATGTAGAAGATTGGCCTACTTTTGGTAACTGCCTGTATCCATTCATCTTAATACAACTTTTTTGCTTGGGCGGGCATTTGTGTTGAAGATGAAAAAAAAGGTCATCCGCTATCTGCGCACCTATCGTGTACCTTACTAAATTAGCTGTCAGTTTTAAGTTATTAAACTTTCGTTATTTTTTATACAATTAGTAAGTCGCTATGGAAAAATGGCCATAAACAAGAAAATACCAATTCTACTAATAAAAATGTTTAAAATCAAGTTCAATTTCATCTCAGCAACAATCAACGTTAAAAAATTTAGGTAATTACTATAGACACATTTTTGACAGATTGAGACGGAAATTAGATTGCGATCGTTCCTAAAAATTTAATTGCCCCCCCCCGTACGTCAAGGAAGGAAGTCATTTGACGATTTCCCATCGGTAAAAAAAAAACACGACATTCTCCGTGTAGGGAACATAAATAAGGTCAGATCTCTAACAATCCTCATATCTTTTCCCCAGCAAATACCCGAAGACGGACTACACATACTCGCCCATGTCTAAGGACCGCGTGGAGCTGGCGCCCGGACAAGTGGCGATGCCGAACATGTCTCGCCGCTCCCTGTCTCAGTTCCGGCTGCAAGGCGTCAATATTTCCGCCGATGAGATCGACCGTCTGTCTGCCACTACTTCTTGGACTGCAAGCACTGTACGGCGGCGGTATACGGTGAGTAAACTGTTTTATGAAGGAGTACTTTATGATCTAGTAACCCTAGAACACATACACATTGTTAGGCAGAGGTGTACCAATGTTCACCCACAGTTCGCCGGTATGTTTTAAGTCCTATGTATAAAGAAGCTAGTGTATTGCCATTAACCGAGTACAAATCGTAACTCCGAACTGCTACTGCGAATTTTAAAGAAAATAATTTCAGCTTGTTATTGCTCTACTGCAGGGCAAAGACCTTTTCTCATAAAGAAAAGGCACTGGTCACCAAAAGTTTCCGACTTACTTAAATAACTCCAGGTTTTTCATGATGATTTCCTTCACCGATGTCAGTGATTTTTTTATTGTAATTGAAATTACCTATTATTTTTAATTTATAATTTAAATATTAAACAGCACTGGCGTTGTACCTTTCACTATGATTAAACCTGTCAGGAAACAAATCATTGTTTGACCCACAGGTGCAGGCTGTATACTTCTATGCAATTTCCTAACATTAAAGTTAAAGACATGCATTGTGTAACCAATAATTTTCAACCCTTCACACAATACCTTTTCTCAATCCCCAGGCAATAGACAGTTCAGATGACGAGAGCTCGTACCCCCACCAGTACGGCGACGCAGCGGCACAGCGGTGGTGGATCACCAGGCTGCTTATCACCATGATCACCACGATCACCACCAGCACTCGCAACACGTACCGGAAGATCGTGGGGCCCTCGCACCGGTACCCTTACACTGACCGGAGACCGGCGAAAGGTATGATGGGGTTTTGTTATTGGGACATGATAAAAAAGTATTCATATTAAACCATAAACCATTGTGAATCAAGCGATAAAGACTGTCCGTTGTCCGGTAAAAAAAAGCGGGCGTATACAAGCGGCCATATACATATGCGTGTGAATCGCGTCACTGGTTGCTAACCTACTTCCTAGAAAAGAGGGTTTCAGTCACAGTTTTTCTTATTCCATAAGTTGCTGATCTTTGTAGGCTTTTCAAGGCTAATGAAATGAGTTTGATGCGTCAGACATGGGTTTTTTTTTTCACGTCTTTTAAATGTGTAACGCATGTAAAGAATAAATATGGCTCTGGTTGGGTTGAACCCAAAGATATGAAATCGCGATGTTACACTTGAAAAGGTAGATGGAAAATAGGTATGAAAAGCTATTAATATAATTTTGGTATTAAACACCACATTTCGTTCACAGCGGGCCTACTATCCCGGAGCAAGTCTGTGGCGGCGGCGGCGGCGGTGCCCTTCGTGTGGATCTACACAACTATCAAGACTGCTTTCACCACCACCGTCACGACTGTCACAGAAAATGTTAGTATAATATGGAACATATACCTCCCCCCCCCCCCCCATTCAATAAAGTTCCTCCGGTCGTGTTGGAGCGAGGGCTAAGATTACACCTATTTTAATGTATGTACTTCCTCACTATAATAAATAAAAATGTGGATAGATGGAAAGGAAGAAAGAGGCCAAAGAAAAGATGGATGTATTGTGTGATAAATGATATGAAAGAGACGGGAGTCAATAATAGCGTGCGGGTTGACAGGACGGCATGGAAGAAGAAAATGTGTTGCGCGGTGCGCCGATCCCAAGTAACAAAGAATAAGGGCAGGAAGATGACGATAATGACTTCCTCACTATAATATCTCCTGCCTCCTACATTAGTCTCCACTAAGATTGTCCATAACCCCTGTGACCAAATTCAGTCAGCAGAATATTAAAGTATGTACCAAAACTAATAAAAAAACACAATATTCCACAGCTATCACCGAACCACGTGGAAGTCAATAAGAAGTACATCGCACAGAGCTACCAAGAGAAGAAGAGCGTTGCTAAGAAGCGCTGGTGGCCGTGGATACTGCTGATGCTGCTGCCCGTACTTGGCTATGGATGTAAGTACCCTAGTTCTATTTAATACGTTTAGTTGTTATACAACGTTATTTTCAGGGTAGTGCTAAATTGGAAAATAGTTTATTCAAGATTTGATGACTTAATCTGCGCATATTATGTCAGTGGTCGCAAGCGCAGGGAAAGTCGCGAAATTAGTTCAAAAGTAATGCGTTATCTAGATTCCAAGTTATATGTCTTTTAAATAATTGATTCAGTGATTTTTCCCCTAATCAGGAAAGGCAGGCAGAGTTGCTATCGCATTTATATTATTAATATGGATTATAAAATTGTGCATAGATTGTTACAATGCTAATAATTTTATAAGATGTTACGATTCTATCCGAAAATAACGTTGTTTAAAACAAAACGAACAAGAGTTGACACATTTATGCTGTTTATGAATACTACACAAAGTTGCCAGTCGTTCTTTTGTTAAGAACTTGATTGAAATTATTAATACTAGGAATACAGTCAATTCTTAGTAATCGACGGTTTGTAAAATGCCTATTAATAAATGCTATGAGGCAACGTATAAGACTTTGTAACTATAAAATAGGTAATAAATAAAGTTTACTGTCTTGGTAATAAATACTATAGATAAGATAAATAAGTTTTTAATATAAGAACGACTAGGAATTATGGTTAAGGCTGCTAGTAGAACTTCTAAAGTGTAGGTGTTCATTTGTTAACCAATAGGTAAACATGCTAATTCCTTACAGCGCACTACACATACGAGAACTGGGAACGTCTCGCTATGGTAAACTTTACCGATTTCCACTTAGACCTACCCGAATTCTCCGCGATACAAATGCCGAAGCTTACCCTACCGAACATATCACTACCGAGCTTTGATATCCTGCCCAATATACCGAAGATGCCAGACATAAATATAACGTTACCGGATCTAAGGGAGAATCTACCAGAGATGAAGAAAGCGTACATAGAGTACAGGGATATAGTACAGAATAGAGTGGCTGATGCTTCGGACTACGTTGTTGTCGTCGCCGAGAGTTGCTTCGAAGAGATCAAGAAGGCGTGGCGAGATCTGTTTGGATGACGCGATGTCTACCCCTCCCTGTTATGCTTCTTACGGAATATGGTGGAAATGAGCAGTTACTCATTAGTTCTGGGCATAGCTATTTTCCTTTTGAATTTTGTCGTGAAGAACGTAAGGCGGGTTGGGATTATGCGTGGATGGCGCCGGCAGCCCCGACAGCCCCGACAGCGCTAACTTGACAACTTACGGTTCTTTTTTTTATCAGAAGTTTGTAAGTTTAGAGAATGTGTTTATTGAAAGCTCCGAAATTGTAATGTATGTAAAATGTATTACAGACAGTATTTACTTTGTAATTACAGAACTTCCAGACAATTGACTTCCAAAGCAATACTTTTTACCTATTTACTGTCTTAAAATACAGCTGGACATCAATACTACATTTTAGTACTTACATCACACCACAAAACGGAAAACTTCGGTCATTTAAACCCAAAATTTTCATTTAAACTATTCACAAAATATTGAATTGAGTATCCATGACGGCATTATTACTGAAAATAATATATTTAATCATAGTAATAAACCAGTTACATAAATGTTGAATTGACATAAAGTATTCAATTAAATAATATGTTAGACGTATCATGATTATTGGACGTAGTAGAATTCCAGTTTTAATATCACATAGTATTACAGTTACAATTTACATATAACTTAGTAGTTCAGTATTCAATGTCTATATAACTAACCCGTTATATTAGGGTGCTCAATTTTATAACTATCCATAGATTGAATGTGACTTCCAATTCATTAAATTGGGTACAATTTATGAGTTATTTCGATCTAAAAATGGGCTTGGATCATCAGCCTTGATGCTCATAAACTTTGATCAATATAATAATATTGTAGTTTACGGATACGGAAGTAGATACCTAAGTGTAAGTAAAAACTTAATAATAATAAATGGAATTAGTGTGCTTTTTAAGTCATGCCTAATTGAAATAAGTTCGTAGAAGATTTTAATTTTATATTCAAAATGTTGATATTGATTTCTTATTTACTTTCATGTTCAGTACATGAAATTCAATTCTAGCCTATTTCTGTTCATCACACAAAAACCTTAATTTTAATTTTATTATCATACATGCTTATGTTCAATTGTGTTTTAAATTTAATTTATTTATTGCAATGATTATAATTGTATAATTTATGAAAGTGATTTCAAATTTTATTTTATGTTCTTTGCTGTTATATAAAATATATTTTATGTATAAAGTGGATTAATACATATAATAACATTTAATACTTATTTTCATTCCGCAATACAGATATATCATCTATTTTAAATTAATAATTATATTTTTAATTTAATTTAAGGTCAATGTGCTTGTTTATTTTAATTCCTAAAGTAAAGTGAGTACTAAAAATCTTAGGACAATTTAATAATAATGTTAAGCCACATTAGCTTCGGGTCTGAGGGTAAGTTGATAATTTCAACAATAGAAAATTACAAAAACTTAAAATAATTTCGATGGTTTAAAGCTTTACTCTAGGAATTATTTAATTTTTAGTTATTTAAGGCGTGTACTGTACACAGTTCACGAAAATCGATGTACCTAAATTAACATGACGTGGCCATACATTGGAATTTTTTTTAGTAACTAGCTTATTTCAGTTATTAAACTGTTTCGGTACAAATTGTTGTATTAACAAAAACGTGCTAACTTTATTTCCAAATTGTTTAAATAAAAAGACTAACCCCTAGTCATAAATTCTGATTATTTATATGTGAATGCGTGAAAATATCTCAGTGTGCTTAAGTTTAAATAAAATGGAGATTTTTCTAAAATGTGTACCCAAAAAGTACTATGATATAAATTGTGCAACTATTGTTTGGTAAAAGGAAGCTTTATAAAATTAATTTGGTACTTTATTTGTGATAAGAAAGTAATAGTTTATTTCGAATGAGGCCAGAATTTTGTTAAATAGTTACATCTTCTATTTAAAAGATTTATTATCTGTAATTATAATTTTGAATTTTTTATCGCGACTATATGATATAATGATCCTGGTGTTCACAGTCAATGCTTGACGCATTTGATTATAGTTTAAGAATTATGTTTTAAACAGGGTTTTTTCTGCAATACATAGTACCTGTGCTATTTAAGACCGCCCCACCAGAAACAATACTCCCGTTATAAGTATTGTACTACTATAATAAGCACAACTATTTATTTGTCACAAACAACCTGCTTTGTTCGCTTTACATTTGATGTGATGTTCTTAATTATTTAATTTAGTTCGTAAGCAAATTCGTATTCAATTGCATTTTGATGGTGTAACAATTATTCTACAAATTGTGTTCTACTAATTGGTTCATTTGGATTTGATTATATCGTTCGTAAGAAATATGTCTTGTTATTTATTTACTTATTCCCATATAATTCTTCCCTGTTTTGCCTTAAATATTATAAAGTCGGGGAAGGATAGAGGCCCAATCACCTATAAGAAAGTGGACGTACTCGATGGACGCTACACTTTTAGGGTGAGTTCAAATACCTATAATATTAATTAATTATAATACTCTGTCCTTCCCTGTCACTCTCAATATTATTTGTGTTTATTTAAAGCATTATGTGGGAAGGACAGAGGAAAATACATATGGATCTGACGTGAACTATCTGTTTCAGATTACTACTACGCTGAGCCAGCCGCGCCTCCGGAGCAGCTGGTCGTGGATTCATACAAGCCGCCACCGATCCTACAGGACCCCGACTTGTCCAAGCGCATGGCGGCGTTAGAAGGCTGGGCCGTGAACGTCGACACTCGCCTCAAACACTTCGACCAAAAACTCTCTCGGCTTGACAATTTCGAAGCGCAAATAGAGCAATATTCGCTCAAATATTTGCAGCAGAACTTAATCCAAGTTTTTAATGTAAACGACAACGCAGCCGCTTTAGCTGCGAAGTTGAAGCAATACTTTGACAAAGATTATGTGACGAAGGAGCAGATGCAGGCAATGTCTCAGGAGATTCATGAGCGGTTGATAAGTTCTTGGAAGCCTGATATGGATGAGGATAGGATCCGTCAGATGGTGCAGGAGTACCTGGCCGTGTTCGAGAGGAGGCAGATGGAGATCATCGCTCAGAGGATGAGGGAGTATGTGAGGGATGTCGAGGTGCAGACCGTGCATACCGGGACGGACATCGACGCGGTTAAGAGAGTGGTCGCAGGCATGTTGGATGTGTATGACGCTGATAAGACTGGCCTAGTGGACTACGCGTTGGAGTCTGCAGGTAATGCACAATAATTTTTACTTTTTAGCCTTCGCATTATAATTTACTGGTATTGTTTATAGTTACGTATTTCATAGACCACAGTCTATTATTTGAAAAACCTATAATAAATTCAATAATTCATATTATTGTAGTGTAATAAATTGCAGAAGAAAAAGTATTTCCCTGTACACATTACTTTCTGTTCCAATAAAAAATACTTTTGTGAAATAACGAAACACTATAAAAGTTACAATCTGCAAGGTACAAATTTACAGTAAATTCCAGGCGTATAAACACTTTTATATCGGTTAACATTTGCTCGTAAACTCTAACCCATCTTTCATCTTCTTTCCAGGTGGTCAAGTGATCTCAACCAAATGCACCGAGCTTTACCAGATCAAGACGAAGCAGTACAGCATCCTGGGCCTGCCGGTGTGGTGGGTGTACACGTCGCCCCGGTATGCCCTCACTCCTGGAGCTATGCCGGCCGAGTGCTGGGCTTTCCAGGGCTTCCCTGGGTACTTGGGTATGTAGTTTGTACTGGCATATTGTATTGAAGAGTAGATTGGATATTGAGATGCACTTAAGGCTATACGACAGACGATGTTATCGACATGTAACACACATAATCAGAGTGAATAGTTCCCAGTTCTGGAACTCAGGCCCGTCACACTGTGAGAGGGAAAATAGATTACTCTTTAGCATTTAGTAGTAGTATAGAGCTCTTTGTAATGGAGCTCGTTTGGGGAAGTACTACAACCAAATCTATTTCTGCCGCAAAGCTTGTCACAGACACATGAGACATTTCGACTTTGTCTCAGAGATGTCAACTATAAGCAACAATAACCACTTTTACAACTGGAGGGCCTTCGGGTTGTGGTCCACTCAATGATCATCATCATACCAGCCGTAGGATTTCTACTGCCGTACATAGGCCTCCCCTATAGATTTCCAAAAAGACCAGTTGGAAGCGGTCTGCATCCAGCGTCTTCCTGCATAGACTCTTGACAAATTTTGTGTCGCTTGTGATTTCCCATAAATCTACAGCGTCATTCCGAGGTGTCGATCATAAAACTAATAAAGTGTATTTATCGTTTCAGTGGTGCGCACATACGCGATAATAGAAGTGACAGGATTCTCCTTAGAACATATGTCGCGCCTACTGGCAGTCGAGGGCAAGATCGAGTCCGCGCCCAAAAACTTCTCCGTATACGTACGTAATATTTGTATATATTGTAACTAAAATGCATGGCTTGTATAACCACGGATCGGGTGCATATTTTCCTAAACATTAGGAGCTGAATTAGTATGAATGCACTTTTTTATCTAAAAAAAAAAACTTGGAATTCATATTATTAGAAATATTATTTTATTACCAGAGTTAGATACACATTCGTTTATTTATCCTGGTGTCTTTCGATTGTTAAGTACGATAAATATGTAGTATCTTATGATAACAATGCAGAAAGCTTGGTCATTTTTATGAATGATAAAATGCATTAGATTTTTTTATGCCATTCCAGAATGCGGTGATTGTTTTTTTTTTATTCATTACATTTATCCAACCTTTAATGTTACCACTGTTAAGACTATGGCATCCTCTCACTGAGAGAGTCCTCCATCCAGGCCCATTGTGGATTGATGGATGTCTGAACATGCCAATGTCTTAAATTTGCTGCTTTTTCAGAGTTATTTAACATTCTGCATGACACGGTTTGAGTGCTACTCTTATCTTGCATCCATTTATTTGCTTGTGCCTTGTTTATTTACTGCCAATACCTGCGCACGACTGCACGTACATAATGTAAACTGCTCGTCCTGCTGTGCACTTTATGCCTTTGTAGTCACTACAAACGCTATTAATCGTAGCATAATCATACATAATAATCCCGTATGCTGTGATCATTCACCAGGCACAAATTCAAAATCCTGGGACGAGTATTATAATCAGCACTTGCGAGTTGCAATTGCCGATCTTACAGTCAGATCAAATGCGTGACTTTATTTATTTGTTATCTTTGGCTTCTGGTATTGCATAGTTGCATTTTATTTTAAATTTTCTGTTTTGCATCCATGTTGTGTTGTATGCTTGCATTTTGTTTGTTATTTTCTAACATTTAGACATCAGGGTTAGTATTAACAGTTCACTATACCTACATACAATCATAGAAACCTTTTTTTAATTTTTATATTTATTTAAAGGTTTTTTTACTGAAACGAAAAATGTATTTAAATTACAAATAAAACACAAATAATAAACAGATCAACTTGATCAAATACTCACTTCCAGGGTCTGCACGGCGAGATGGACGCAGAGCCTCATCTTTTCGGGGACTACCAGTACAATGCCAACGGCACAGCCATACAGTACTTCCCAGTAAAGTATCCCAAGACGACCGACATCGGCGGAGTGCTGTACCCGGTCGCCTACGATATTATTGAGCTCAGAGTCGAAAGTAACCATGGCAACCCGACATACACCTGTGTCTACAGGTTCAGGGTACATGGCAACCCACTGTCGGACATCCGTAGGGCTACCGCAGACAGCATTAAAGACAGCGAGACGTAGCACCCACTATAACTGTTTCTAAAGTAACTAAGATGTCACGGAATCGAACTGAGTAAACTATAAGCTGTGGAAACTCGTCCAATAAACTGTGTTCACTAATGAGGATAGTAATCATTCCTAGGCATATTCAGTGTAGTGTAAAGTGGCCTTATCTATAAAATTCTTAATATTGATAGTACAAAAACTGATGAAACTTTGTTAAGGATGGGTTGATGAAGTAGTACCGTGTGCTTACGACCAGTGAAATAACGTTTATGAAATCTCCGAGGACGCACAATGCCCGTAATACGCTTAGTTGTTCTGAATACTTTTTAACTTTATTTATAAATGTAGATTTTTAATGTGTCTATTTTAAGTTTTTAATAAATTAAGGTTTTATTTTATAATTAGTTTTTAATTTTAAAGGTTGATTTAGAAACGAGGTGTGAATTTTAAGGATTTTAAATCTACTTATAAAATGTACACACATAGGATAAAACGCTTCTTTGCGTAACCTGTAAATAAAATATATAATATTGTTACTAAATAATCATGTTTTTTTTTTAAATAAAATAAGAAATTTTGGAGTATTGATAGACATAGAATACATTAAGTTGGTAGCTACTATTATTAAATACTTCAACTGACCACTCATATCTCGTTTCTAAATCGACGTAACTTTTATCAAGTATAGGCTTAGTGAAGGAGCTAGTCCAGTTAGATTTTAATAAATTCTATGCCAATATAAATGTAAGTGTTTACGGTTTGTCTCAAAATCTAATGTAGCCAGTAGTGGAGCCTAACGTCCCTACGAAACTTTTGAGAATCTTATTAGAAGATAGTTTAGTTTTTATATAGTTTTAGAAGCACTACTTACTATTTTTGATGGCCCTATTATTATGTAACAACGATTTAACCGTCCACGGTGCCGTAGTTGTGACCATGGATTCAATGTATTTGCTTTAATTAAAACTGTATAAAAATATGCCGTTAACAATACACTGCTATTTTACTGGAGCTTCAAAAAGTGGTTTGATATCAAATTAGAAGCACCGCCGATAATTTTAATGAAGTCCATTATATAACTTATTTAATTCCTTCATGAATGTATTTTGTCATATTTATTAACCAACACACACGTTCAGTAATAATGGGGCTAAGAATCACCTCTTATCTCTCTCCTGTTAGCTCATAGTCATATCGAACGATTTCTTCAAAAATAAGACTTAGTAGTTCCCCACACGTGTCACTGTTTTTAATCTTAAGGTTTATCTAGTTTAAAGTTACCACTAACAATAATCTTCCTTATTGTAAAAAGTTACTTGGTCTTACAAAATTTGAAAATAAATTGGTTGTACCAAAAATGTTTTATATTGATCAATCATGTCAATTAATCGGAGTTTATATTTATGCATTATGTTCCTTGTTATTCTTTCATAATGCTTGCTATGCTTGTAGATACCGAATACTCAAATGCCAGTAAACTTTAGGGAGCTGCCCTAATAGGAAGCAAGCTGTTTGCCTATTAGGACTGCACCTAAACAATGTTTTTGTGGTTACAAATATTTAAGTGACAGACGGCCATGAGACTTATTGGTTTCAAAAATTTAGTTACGTTTGAGTACTCGGCGTCATGCCACCATAATACGGTATTTAGTACAACACAGTTTCAAATAAGATCTTATCTGTACAAAGTTTAAATTGTAATGTATGACAATAAACTTGCTATGTACCGTTGCACTAAACTCTAGACTCGATGATATTTTATAAATGTTGACACACAGATTTATCTCGATAATTTTTAATACGTTTTTAACTAACCGATACTGCTAATTATGTGGAATATTTGTGATGTTCGAAATAAAAGTTGTATGATTAAATATGTTTTTTTTTCTTCAGTAATTCGTGTTTAGTTTAACCACCAAACAGCGACCATTGGATGCTATCTGCAAGCTATCTAATTCCATTGCTTTTTTTTAATCCTTTGTAAAATAACGGATTCCGGTGAATTTCGCGTAAATATTGATCATCGCGGAGACACACGAAGTCGTGGAATAAAAAATAGCTTATGCCCTTTCTTGGGGCTCCAACTTACCACGTACCAAATTTAATTCAAATCGATTATGTGGTAGGTGAGAAAGGGTCATTTGTTCTCGACTACGGAGGGTTATGATTTAAGCAGTCTATGTATGTATGTTGATCTGTGTGCGCACACCCTATTCATCGTACATTAACGAATAAGGTATCGTTGCAAGCGTCGTGATGTTTTGCTAGTATGACGTCAAAATGGCGGCTTGCAGCGGACATGAAACACGTGATGAAAAGAACAATACAGTAATCCCATCATGTTTGGTGTCTAATGATAGTTCATTATAGGTACCTACATGTCTACTATAGTGTGTATGAGTTATACCTCAGAAAATTTTTATTAAAAAATAAATTAAAATTCGGCTACCGTAACAACGGTCGCCAATAAGTTAAATTAAAGAAGCTAATAAACTAGACTTCAAGTTGAATCTATCCTACCTCCTACCTACTATAAATTATTATAAATGGGAAAGTTCTGGGAAAGTTCTTTTTCACGCTTAAACGGTTGAACGGATCTGGATGAAATTTGGCACATAGATAGATTATAGTCTGGGGTAGCATATACAGGGTGATCTGAAATTGCTCGTATTCCTCTCGGGAGAAGAAACTATGACTAATTTAGAATGATTTAACCCCTATCACTTGGGGGTCGAAAATCCGCCATTTTCGAGAAAATCTACTTTGTTTTTATTTTTAGAAAAATCCGAATTTTGGTAATTAACATTTAATAAAAAAAAAAAACACTTTTTAGCCAAAAATTTTCTATGATCTGATAGCTTACTAATTGACCAACCTCTCTAAAGCTGAAAACTGTATAATTTACTGTTAGATTTAATGTTGTATGTTAAAACTTGCAATAAATTAAAAAAGAAATCTGATAAGTGATGAAGTATTTTTTTTATTAATTTTTAATTATCAAAATTCAGATTTTTCTAAAAATAAAAACAAAGTAGATTTTCTCGAAAATGGAGGATTTTCGACCCCCAAGTGATAGGGGTTAAATCATTCTAAATTAGTCATAGTTTCTTCTCCCGAGAGGAATACGAGCAATTTCAAAGCACCCTGTATATATATAGCATATAGTATAGGCTACTTTTTATCCTGAAAAAAATTACGGTTCCCGTAGGATAATACATTAACTTTAACGCGGATGAAATCCCGGTAGCTTGTATGATTTAATTTTATAAATCGCACCATAGAAATAATATAAGGTAGATTCAAGAAGAGAATAGTTCTTTTTAAAGTCAGTAGTCATATGTCAGTTGTATGATCTACCGGCCTACGAAATAAAAATGAGTAATAACGTATGATCTAATAAAAAAATATAACAAAAGGGTACCATTCGAGTCTTTTATAGCTTTTTGCAGGACTTTTTGTCGTAGTTATATATCGTTACAGTTAATAGCGGAGTTAGGTTATGTTACTACTTTATCTCAATAATTATCATATCAGGTTGTGATCAATTCTAATGATTGCCATGACCAACACTATCGTGAATTCGTGACCTGAGACGTCATGTTATCAGCAGTTGTATTTAAAAGTATGACTCATAGTGTTCTTGATCTTAATTGACCTATACTCGCCTATCTTTCGACGACATATCAATCCTAATCACCAATTACAGTTTCAGAATAAACAATCAATTAAGTAATAATATTGCACTTAGCTTCTGCATTGCTTTGTACGCATTCCGATAAATTCTAATGAGTTAAGCCGGCTTTTCACTGCGGGATGTAATTTATATTACATCCTGGAATATATATTACATCCCGCAGTTGCTGTTCACACTGAAAGATATATATTTGGTTCAAACAGTTCTACAGTCTGCACCGTTCCGTTCAAAGTGAGGGCGAGGGGGGGTGCGTTGTCCGGGACGTGAGGTAAAATATATATCTCCTCTTTATCGCCCATTCGGTCGAAAAAATATTTATAGTTTGGGATATAATATATATTACAGCTTAGTGTAAAGAGGTTTCTTAAATAGTATGGTGAGCGATATTAAATTATATCTCGTGATGTAATATATATTACATTACATCCCGCAGTGAAAAGCCGGCTTTAGTAATTAGTGGCAGTCTTGTATGTATGTAAGTACCTCTAGATAAGCAAGTCGGGTTAATCTCTGAAACGCCTGGACCGACCTTGACGGGACATTCAAGCTAATATTAAAAGGAGTCACTGCTAGTTTTAATACACACATCAACTCACGCCTTTTTCGATAGGCGCGAGTTATTAACCATACTTTTATTACGAAAAAAAAAATACAGAGCACAAAAAAGACAGCCTTACTAAATAATTTAAACTATAGGTACCTATCTACAACCTCGGATATAACATAGACAAACAGTACATAGTAGTATGAAGCCGGCTTTTCACTGCGGGATGTAATATATATTACATCCTGGAATATATATTACATCCCGCAGTTGCTGTTCACACTGAAAGATATATATTTGGTTCAAACAGTTCTACAGTCTGCACCGTTCCGTTCAAAGTGAGGGCGAGGCAGGGGGGGTGCGTTGTCCGGGACGTGAGGTAAAATATATATCTCCTCTTTATCGCCCATTCGGTCGAAAAAATATTTATAGTTTGGGATATAATATATATTACAGCTTAGTGTAAAGAGGTTTCTTAAATAGTATGGTGAGCGATATTAAATTATATCTCGTGATGTAATATATATTACATTACATCCCGCAGTGAAAAGCCGGCTTGATGCTGACAAAAAAATGATTTCTGATGATACCGTCCCAAAGAGTACCGTATCTATCTAAACACTGTAAAACTGTTGCGATTGTATACATTTCATCAAAGTGCGAATGTAAATAAGATGATCATCTGTGGGCAAAACTAAGATCTTATTTCTCTACTGTACTCCACCCACCCTGACCCAACCATGCGCTTTACACCTCTGCCTAGTCGGTTCTTATTCACCGGCAGTAAAGGTAATTCCTACCTACCAACGATGCTCTATTTACGCACACCTGTGTATCATTACAATGCAACGTTTTGTTTAAAGCCGGCTTTTCACTGCGGGATGTAATATATATTACATCCTGGAATATATATTACATCCCGCAGTTGCTGTTCACACTGAAAGATATACAACGTGTCCCAAAATTCAACGATAAGCGGGCGCCAAAAGGTTGACCTGCTCATGAGCACTTAAGGAAAAATAATAAAAAAAATATACCAAAATTTTTTTTTTAGTTACAAAATAAATTTAAAAATTCTTTGAAAATTTACACCTTGTATGATATTTTGAACTACCACGGCCACAATTTCTTAAATATGCTTAAGATTATTTTTGTATCGGATACCTAAGTAGTACTACTATTCACCACAATTCTTAAAAACACCACAATGCTAGCAATTTTTACACAAAAAAATATCAAAATATTTTTTTTCCCTCAAATTTTTAAAGATTTTTACTTTTAGTCTACTTTGACTCATGGTCTTGCAAAAAAATAGTATGAACACCGCTATGGCAAGTTATTTTCAAAGATGACGCAACTAATCAAGATTCCAAAATAGTATAATACCCTAAGATAACTAGTCACAAAAAAAAATATGCGTACCATTTGTAAACAAGAACCAAGTAAAGAGAAGAAAAATTTGAGGGAAGAAAAATATTTTGATAATTTTTTATGTAAAAACTGCGGGAAAAAAAAAATTTGATATATTTTTTTTATTATTTTTCCTTAAGTGCTCATGAGCAGGTCAACCTTTTGGCGCCCGCTTATCGTTGAATTTTGGGACACGTTGTATATTTGGTTCAAACAGTCTACAGTCTGCACCGTTCCGTTCAAAGTGAGGGCGAGGCAGGGGGGGTGCGTTGTCCGGGACGTGAGGTAAAATATATATCTCCTCCTTATCGCCCATTCGGTCGAAAAAATATTTATAGTTTGGGATATAATATATATTACAGCTTAGTGTAAAGAGGTTTCTTAAATAGTATGGTGAGCGATATTAAATTATATCTCGTGATGTAATATATATTACATTACATCCCGCAGTGAAAAGCCGGTTTAATTGTGAAGTGTTTATGTCGTGTGATATTTATTTCGATTAGTATCTATAGCATCCTAGTATCGTTGGTAAACATGGTTGCCGTCTGGCGGCCGGCTATTTCTGGACGATTGCTCCAAGTTCGTTCTATTTTCATACATGGGTCAATGTCGGTCGTTGCGCCTCGATAACGGGCATTTGTAATGTATCGTGTGTGTAAGTATGTAATGTGGATATAGGTTTGATTAAAGAAAAGACAGGTAAATTTTTCAGATTTTTTTTTGTATTTTCATAATTTTTTATAATTTATAAATGACCTAGTAAGAAAGTAGTCTTATCCGTTTCAGCACATACAATCATCATTCATGAGATTACAAAAGATCCTTTGGCGAGTGCAGTACCGAGGCCGGCGGTCGAGGCGCGCCCGCGGCGCCGCGCTCCGTCCTGCCGTCACTATTACGATTTAATTACAATAATATCTTACGTACAATTAAATTAACGGAGATTACAAGCCTGAATTGAGCAGCCGGCCGCGGGACCGGCCGGGCCGCGGGCTGCTGGAGGCAGCGGGGCGCGGCGCGCTTAGAAGCACTTCCTGTGCACAATGGAGGGGCCAGATTCGTCGTACTCCTGTTTCGAGATCCACATCTGCTGGAAGGTCGAGAGGGAGGCGAGGATCGATCCACCGATCCATACGGAGTACTTCCTCTCTGGGGGCGCGATGATCTTGATCTTCATTGTTGATGGGGCCAGGGCAGTGATCTCCTTCTGCATACGGTCAGCGATACCAGGGTACATGGTGGTACCTCCGGACAGAACTGTGTTGGCGTACAGGTCCTTACGGATGTCAACGTCGCACTTCATGATCGAGTTGTAAGTGGTCTCGTGGATGCCGCAAGCTTCCATACCCAAGAATGAGGGCTGGAAGAGTGCCTCAGGGCAACGGAATCGTTCGTTACCGATGGTGATGACTTGTCCGTCGGGAAGTTCGTAGGACTTCTCCAGGGAGCTGCTGGATGCAGCGGTGGCCATCTCCTGCTCGAAGTCGAGAGCTACGTAGCAGAGCTTCTCCTTGATGTCGCGCACGATCTCACGCTCAGCCGTGGTGGTGAACGAGTAACCGCGCTCGGTGAGGATCTTCATCAGGTAGTCTGTGAGGTCGCGGCCGGCCAAGTCCAGACGCAGGATGGCGTGCGGCAGCGCGTAGCCCTCATAGATGGGCACCGTGTGCGAGACACCGTCTCCGGAGTCCAGCACGATACCGGTGGTACGACCGGACGCGTACAGCGACAGCACAGCCTGGATGGCGACGTACATGGCGGGTGTGTTGAACGTCTCGAACATGATCTGTGTCATCTTCTCTCTGCAAAACAAAGGACACGGTCAGGCGCGACTCAGAGAGCAGAGCTTGCTGGGCAAGCAGCAGTCACTTCAGGCGGCTGTGGATACAGAAGAGGCGCGCTAGGCGCGGGACGTACCTGTTGGCCTTGGGGTTGAGGGGAGCCTCCGTGAGCAGCACGGGGTGCTCCTCGGGCGCCACACGCAGCTCGTTGTAGAAGGTGTGGTGCCAGATCTTCTCCATATCGTCCCAGTTGGTGACGATGCCGTGCTCGATGGGGTACTTGAGCGTGAGGATACCCCTCTTGCTCTGGGCCTCGTCGCCTACGTACGAGTCCTTCTGTCCCATGCCGACCATGACACCCTGATGGCGGGGCCTGCCCACGATCGAGGGGAACACGGCGCGGGGTGCGTCGTCACCGGCGAACCCGGCCTTGCACATACCGGAGCCATTGTCTACCACCAACGCAGCAACTTCCTCGTCGCACATTTTGAATTAGTCTGAAATTAACAAAATAAAATATTGTTAACTTTCACTTTAAAAAATTGCGTGGGTACTTACATTTAAAATTACTATTATTGTAGTTCAAGTTTCAGATCACATCCATTTAGGTAACTAATCTGTGGGTAGAAGACCCACACGCGACCAATACGGGACAATGCTAAGTGGGCGGCCGAGTCGAAGTTGCAAATTGAAACCAAATAAGGCGAGATAATGTATGGATGGATAGGCGGCGCGGTGGAAAAAACGTGGCACATGACGCGGCATGACCACATTTCACAAAGACGGGCCTCTGCTCTTACTGACCGAGAAAGTCGTTCACAAGATGAGTTACTTTCTAATTAGATTGATGACCGCTCAAGTTCAAATATCGCTAAGTGTCAGTTGGAACCCGAGCATTGCCACGCCCTACCGCAACCGGCTATCCCAGACTCCCGGCCGGCGTCACGCGGCCCAACCCTAGCGACGTGTCACTGACCCGCACACACTAATGGGATTGCACTATTTCCTCACGCCACTATTATTATCACTAAACATCACAAAAAATGAATAGGCAGCACATCTGTATCAACTTACTTTTAATTAAATATTCCTAATAAATAAATTAATTAACTCGCTATTGCACAGCCTCGGTAAATGCTGCACAACGCCTCTGCTCGAGCTCACTTCGTGGAATGTCGGCGAGCGCGGCAGGCAGAGTATATAAATGAGGCTGGTTATCGGGGCGCCCCTACCCCGCCGCGGCGACTTCTCCACCAATCGCACAGTACGGCACAATACACGAGTTTTCGTGGCCATATATGGTATTCCGCGGCAGGGACTGGAGCCTGCGCGCGCCGCCCGAGCCCCGCGCCCACCCCCGCCACCACTGATAGCGCTCCTCTTGATAACGACGAGATCTCATACGGCGCTCACATTGAACATAAAGCGAGCAGACGAACGCTTCAAGACAGTAGTCAGTAATGCACTGTATTTACTCTACACGCACTTACGAAATAGATGATAACGAAAGTTCATCTCTTATTGGCACACTTCCAAAAAGACAGCTGTGCATCACTACAGATGCGGACAGGCAGCAAGTGGCGCTAACCTGTATAGACAGTCATGTCAGCGATCCACACTCGTCAAACTGATTGACAGATTAGATTGATTAATTGATTATCAAAGGATTACCTACCTTTTCACAACGTATTTTTTTTCATTGAGTCAATGGATTTTATACAGAGTAGGTAACCTATCTAGTTAGACTATCCACGCGGAACACGCACACAATTGGTTATAGGCCATTAAAAGACCTATTTAAAATATGTTGTAAATACAGGCCCCAGCTATTATAAAAAAAATAATCAGAGAAAATATTAAAATAGCGTTTACTTACCAGTAATAATCGTTTAGAAGAGACAATATAACCGCAGCGTTCGCGAACCGTGAGAAATGAATGCCGGCCGGTTTCTTTCTGTTGCTCGCTCGCTCGTGGAGGTCGGTCGATCTGCTTCACTAGAATACGCCGTACGCCGGCGCCCCGCGATTCAATCGACTCGCCCAACGGACCTCTGCTGTAGGTGCCAAATAATACCAAATTTTCCTACTAATTACGCCGCGTTATCATTCAAAACGACCTACAAAATGCACCCACTGATAGGCCAAATTGACATGTGTCATGCAATTGTTAGTATTCGAAAAAGGAATGTTATTATTTTTTCACAGAAATGGACTCGCCCAAGTTCCCCGCTTGCCGCAACCGATGGCCTTACCATATATGGGCATGGGTAAAATCCCGAGCTCTGATTGGTGCACGGTAGCAGGCAACGGTCGTTGTACGTACATGTCGCACACCAACACTAACAAAACTTTTGTGCTTGTGTTTGTGTCTAGTAGCAAAGCGATTCCATTCAATACCGTCTGCAAGGCAGCAAATAACTTTACCAAGTTGAGAAGGTTGTATGCGCAATTACGTTACAAATAGTTTTACGATTATTTAAGTTGGTCGTTTAACATGAAATTGTAGGAACCGCCTGCTTTTGATGTATTTTTTTTATCTCAATTCGCAGTTTATCTTTAGACTATTATATTTTTTTTTTACTTACTTTACTATATACCTACAGACGTCTAGGTACCTACCTACCTATTTAATTAATTTCTAAACTTGTGACCCTGCATTTACCTACCTACCTACTTAAACTTTACTTTGTCTGCTAGGTAGGTACCTTCATTATTTTATTAAGTCCGTCCGAGTCCGCTAGGTACTACGTAAAAACTGCAAGTAAGTACCTAGGTAGCCAATTCTTCCAAGTTAGTATTTAAAGTAAACTAAACTACCTAGTAGGTACAAGCAGATAGCACGGAGTTAGTCAGGTTACCATAGATATTTACATTGTAGGTAGGCATATACAGGCAGTAAGGTAGGTAGGGTAATGGAGGGTTGCTCATCGTTCGTCAGTTAGGGAGGGCGCCTACCCTACGTGCCTACCTACTTTTATTTGCTAATAACGGTTCAGTTTTACCAATAATTATTTCCGTATTTTGCAAAGTGAAAGGAGATGGCTAAATGGAAGTATAGACCACTGCCCCATGTGCCAGGTACCATGTATAAATATGGTACCTAGCACAATGTAATGCTGAATGGCTAAATATTAGTATTTCATGTAAAAAAGTTTCAGATACTTTTAGGAAATAATATAATGGTAAAATAATATTGCCTAAAAAGGAAAAAAGGTGTGTTTGACAGTATATAATTTTCTTCAACTGACACTTTCGAAAAATAATAAAACTAAAAACGAATATGAGGTTGTATATTTATAAGCGAATGTTTGTGATGAAAAGTTTTTCTTTTTTTTTGGATACTTTATTATGTTTATTAGTTCACGAAAGTGCTAGGAAAATATTAAACACTACATAATTCATGACTGTTTTTTTAAATATTATGAGGTTATGTAAGCTTCATATACATTCCAGAATGTATCTGGCCCGGGGGCAGTCATTTAGCCATCACCTTTTATCATATAAATAATTCAGTCTTAAAACTAGTTAACTGGATGTTTGTAAACACGTTAAATGCAAATATCAGCATAGGACTGATCACCATAATTATTTTTGATAACTTTCGTTTTTTGAATAGATGATCGTAAATTATTATTTAATGAATTAATTACTTACTTAACTAGCTATCATCGCGATAAATAAAAAATTCTGCAATTTTATTTTTCACCACACACTCCACACATTGAGTATATTAGAACGCCTAAAGAAAAAATATATGAAAGAACCAACAGGACCTAGGTATCTATAAATAGGCACTAGGACCATTTCGTCATACTTTCACCAATAAATGGAGCGTGCAAAAATAAAATAGGAAAATAAATTATGTGAATGATTTAAACTTGTTCTTAAATAATAATAACCGTAACGTAATCGAACCTATATATTTTTTGTGGCTTCTTCGAGTTCAATGATCTGGAGAATTATGTAAAACAGATGAAGGTGTCTTCATTTTGCAAAGACCTGTCTACAGAAAGTGATAGTAGCCTGCGGGTGGCGTTGACTGACGGAGAACAGAGGTCGAGGGTTCAACTGCCACATTTGCCACCACTAGGCCAGAAACTACATATCATCAACCCTGCTAAGTTATCCCTGAAGGGCACAGGTGTAGGGTGCGCACATTCCACCAGTTATGTAACAAAGGGGAGCCCATTATCATAAATAAACCGGGCACCAACTCAGTCTCCGGGATGCTACCGAGAAATTCCAAAAACCAGTGCATGAACTAGAATCTTAAAGAACCTGCTCTACAGAATTCTAAGAATAAAAATTACGTAGGTAATGAGAATCAGCAACAAACTGAGTAACGTTAAGTGCTAATCATTAAATGAATGAAGAAAGTAGACGAAAAAAAATTGGCTCCAGTTTCGTTCATAGCTAAACGGAATGAAGAAAATATACAAAGACAGTAAAAGGGAACCCCAGATCCCAGTTGCCAAATACTAAGTCAGGGAATTATGCCAAGAAAAATGAAATTAATAGTGTAGACTTTACATTAAAAAACTATTCCATTGAAGATAAACCCGATGGAGGGAGCGAAATGAAGAGGTACCTAGCTATATAGAAAATTATGGGCTTTATGAATGGGGTGCAAAAACCCACCCTTATTCTTTGTATTGTACCATCGCTCTATTTCAGATCTAGAATTCCCGATCTATTTCAAATAGTAATTATACGTATAATTACCGTGTTCTTTGTAAGAAACAAAGACAAAGACGACTAGACAGTAAGGAAAGAAGCATTATTTTATCAATATAAAATGTTATTGCGTCGGGACGAGGGGCCGAGGGACGCATGGAGACACGAATATCACGACAATGAGTCACTCACTGGAGTCTTTCTACTGTCTGCACATTATCTGTGCTGTGACGCACCAACGACAAGGGTTGTCGGTTCACTATTTCATAAATGGTTGCTTGGGTCAACACAAAGGCCCATTTAAACGCATTTCCGATGGATTACTACTTTGGTGAACCCCTTGTAAAAGGATGGAATGATGAGAGCGTTACTTGAGACAATCAGTAGAAGCAGCATGTGAGCTTATACAATTATGATGTCTACACCTTTTGTGATCTCAATCTATGTGCAGTGCACTAATTATCTAGTAAACTCTAGAAAAAAACATCAGTTGCACTGTTGCTGCAATACAGATCCGAGCAAAAAACGTGAGAACATAGCAACAAACACTTTCTGATTATTTTTAAATTGTAAAGATTCGATGAAAGTTTCATAGAAATGGTACGGTAATGGTTATGTTTGTGATCACGACGTCTAACCTCTGGCATTACACGCCAGTTGTTTAGACAACGTTGATTAAACTGCGCTCAATCTGTTCCGGGCTTCGCTGGTCAGGCAATGTTGTCGTGAGTCATGGTCGCATGTGTGCGTACTACGACGATGAGTCAATACCACTGTTGACTCGACGGAGTCCACTAATTCAGTTCCTTGTAAGTTATGGACCTGTGACTAATGCACAGCACATTTCTTAAGTGCATTTTCGCAACCTTTGAGCCGCAATAGGCTACTTGAAGGTACCATCGTTAAAAGTTTACAAACAATAGCTGTTATAGCTGATGTTTCCAAAACAAACTACTTCGTGGTAGTTGGTACCTACTGTACTTCATTCGTACCTTGCAAGACAGACATGGTCATTGAAAATTAAATGCAGCAAGGTAAGTAACATACCTAGCCGTGCTATATGTTGACTTGTTAAAATGGTTATGGATACAAATTATTTTATTTAACCATCTTAAACATTTTTAGGGAATTTTACGTCCTTTATGATTAAGACCTCGACAGTATTTTACAGCCGAAGCACATTTTTAGAAAGTCTCTTAGCTGTCAGGAGGTCTGTCTCAATAAAGTCTCTCACTTTTGGTTAAGGGTTTTTCCTGTTGAAATTCCGATTATGGTGAATCAATTCTTAGGCTTGATGAGACTGAATGTAGTTGTCTCGCCATTTGGGACGTGTGGATGACTCACAAATGTCTCAAGAAAATTTCAAGATCACAATCATCAATATTTCTTTAGGTATGAAAGTATTATACATTCATACAAATTAAGTTCAACGTATTCCGCCAAGTGTTCATGATGATTCTCAAATTCAAAATTCTAGCATGCTCTGATTATTTTAGCGGGGTATCATACTTTCAAAAGCTTTTCAGTCTTCGTCGTTAAAGTATATTATTACCATGTATTAGAAATGATTATATTCATGAATGGCAGAATAGTTTTCGATTAGTTATAGTTAGTTATATATCTTATCTTCTACTCAATTTTCGTTCACTATTAGAAAATTTACTCGTTGATCTTGTATGAGCTAATTTCTCTACTTCAAGATAAAATTCAATGACTGCGTGGCGTAAATTTTTAAAATTCTTTTATAATATTTAACCATTTGACCAAACAAGTTTCAAGTATGATTGTATGGACGTGACACATCATGTAAACAATGTTTATTTATCTCATTAACCTAACTGGCGGTGACTCACAGCGGATATCAGAGGAGTCTGTTTTTGTATTAACAAGTTTTTAATCATTTACTGCCTAGTGTTTATTTGTTAGTCAACCTTATCAGAATACTGAATCACATTGATTTTTTTTATGTTAATTCATTTATAACTTATCTCTACATGAATGTATCAATGAATCCATCTTTCACAACGAATTCAATTCAAAGTCATTAAACCCAGCAATAAAATAAAGCAAAGAAACCGTAGAACTGAATAAAGTTCGCTGTCAGTGTTAAATTAAAACAATATCTATAAACAAGAAAGGCACAACTTCCACAGGATCATAAGAAATGAGTCAACGAAGGAGACTCTTGTGCGTCGTGTAGAATACAAACGCGATAGACCATTGTATTGTAAAATGATTCGGTATTGGAATACGTAATTTGTAGTATTCTCGGATGGAATGAATCATTTACATGTGTGATGTTTTAGGAACCTTGACGACACTTGTTTCTTTGAATACCTTTTATTTTTGTATTAATTGTAATCTGTTTATCACTAATATGGCATTTGATTAATTTTTATATTTTGCTATGTGTCTGGAAAAAATACTATCGTTCCAACTGGATGTTACTTAGTTAAATGAATTATGGCAGCCTATAGACAGCTTTTTTATCGTAGAGTTATCCTCATACCGTCCTTCTAGGGAGAACGTAGGGTTATGTCGTGTCTGACTGACTCTTACTGCCATGAGTCGGGGGCCCGGTATTCGCTTGACGCATGATTCGCTCACCTGACTGGTAATGGACCACTATTCTGCCGTCGTAAGAAAGAAGGGCACAACTAACATTTTTATCGAAATCGAGTTATATACATATTCGGAATCAGGAAAAAAAGGCCTATCTGCCTAATTTTTTGTGCATTTTTAACAATAAAACAAACAGAGATAGCATAAGCATAAAGGGCACAACTGCACCATTTTTTAAGATATTGTAAAGAAAAAGGTCACATTGTGATATATGTCTTCTATTTCACATTTATGTCTTTAAAATATTTAGTTGAAAAGGCATAATTGGCGCACGTTAAATATAAAGGGCTTATGTGGCAATTGTGCTATTTTTTTTAAACCAACACCTTAGCAAGAAATGTAGAAAGAAAGTCACAACTGGCGATTGTGTCTTTACTATTTACCCTACTCCTTAATATTTTGTATAAAAATAGGCACACTGGCGGTTATGCCTTTACTACTTACCCTACTCCTAAATATTTTGTAAAAAGAATAGGCACACTGGCGGTTGTGCCTTTACTACTTACCCTACTCCTTAATATTTTGTAAAAAAAATAGGCACACTGGCGGTTATGCCTTTACTACTTACCCTACTCCTTAATATTTTGTAAAAAAAATAGGCACACTGGCGGTTATGCCTTTACTACTTAACATCTCTACAGAGAAATGAAATGAGGGGAGCGAGGTATGAGTGAGATTACGCCAGTTGTGCCTGGCGACGAACCCTCGCATGGCCGTGCCGTGCTCTGGTAAGATTATTTTCAACCGACTTAAAAAAAAAAGGAGGTTATCAATTCGACCCGTATGTATGTAATATTTCCAGAACTGCCCAGTTTTCGTATATGTCAGTCTATATCAGCGTCTGAACAAATGTGCCAAATTTCAAACGTGTATGTATGTATGTTTTTATGTTTGTGTTCGCATATCTCCGTAACTACAAGACCGATTTAAGTAATTCTTTTTTTGTCGTACTAGGTACTTATTGTTCAACTTAGGGAATACAGCAAGTTTCATCAAAACCGGTTAAGTAGTTTTTGAGATAGGGTTTTTTTTCTTTTTACGTTTGTTCGCTGATAACTTCGTCGTTTATGAACCGATTTTGATGATTATTTTTTTGTTGGAAAGAAGATATTTCCAAAAGGGTCCCATTTAAATTTCATATAGATCTGATGATGAATTCCGGAGTCACACAACGGAACTCTTTAAAAAAATACAGCAAATCAACCGCGATTGCTGCTATCGCATAAATATGCATTGTTTACGCAATCACACAACATAACATCGCGCCTGTACACTCGAAAGAGTTACACAGATGTATACAGTAATATTTGAAAATTTCTCATCCAAGTAAACGAAATCGCATATTCTGCTTTCTTATGCCTTTTTTTTGTGGTGTCATATTAATTCACATGACATGACAGTTCCTTCATGGATTTGGATGACAGGAAATTAATACTAAAAAGCCAGAAATAAAAAAGACAACCGCCTTCAAAAACTAAAAAGAGAAAAATAAATTTAGCTTTGGAAGTCGGCGGCAATACAAAACAACAAACAGAACCATAGCCGCCGACTTCCAAAGCTTAAGTTATTTTTCTCTTTTTAGTTTTTGAAGGCGGTTGCCTTTTTTGTAAAAATGATTTTTTTGTTACTTATTTCTAGATTCGACAGAAATAAGTAAAGTCCAGATATAAAGTCTAACAACCTAGTAATTTAAATAACTTCATGTTTTCTTTGTTTAATTAATCTTAGAAGGAAGGAAGGAACGTTTAATTGATCTTATAATAATAGCGAAATACAAATGTCGAAGCTGCGCCGCTGCCGCGCCGGACGGTCGCGTGCGCGATCGGCAAAAAATTACCGTTATTTCTGCTTACTAATATTAACTTATACTAAATACTTATATTAACTTTTAGTTAGCTATTGCCACAGATTAAATAAGTACAGATACTTCACTCTATAGAGAAAACTCAACACTTAACGCTATAATTACCTACAAAACGTTCGTGCGCTAGAGAGAGAGATAGCAATAACGCGCGTCATACAACACAGCGCTATTAATAATTGTTCCATTCTTTTATAAGCCTTTTGAAATAAATGTTAGATTTTCTCGTAATTACCTTGTTGTATGCAAATAGAAGTAATTTCTAATATTTTACTGTATAAATCTATACTAATAATATAACAGTGAAAAGGCCCAACTGAATAAATGTGCCTTTTCATTGTAACATTATAAAATTTTCCTCAAAATGTTACAATAAAAAGGCGCATTTGGTTGTTTGTGCCTTTTAAACGTGATATTATTGTTTTTAACTTATTTTTTATGTTAAGATGAAAGAAATTAAGCCAATTATCTATTATATGCATTAAAATTAAAAATTAAAAATGATCATGGTCTTATATATACTATATAAATGCATGTATTGCCATTCACAAAATTTCGAAAAACATAGTTTAGGGGTGTAATTTTCAATAAAAACTAAAAAAAAATTCAAACTTGATTTTCTCAATATTTGCAAAATGTTAGTTGTGCCCTTCTTTCTTAGGACGGCAGTATTGACGGACCCATTCAAGCCTATAGACGCCAGCATCCCAAAGTGATGTCAGAGGCTTGTATATTTCGAAATGGCGTTAGCGTATGAGGAATCTCACGCGCTAACGCCATCGGGGCATCACATCACAAACTTACATGAGAAATGTATTTACTTTCACAATATTATCTAATTCATCGGCTTATTTATCTTTATTTTCTTTGATAAATCTCTTGCCAACTTTTCTTTTACGTTTGACCTTATCCCAAAGATTATAAGGTTATCCCTAAGTCGTAACCTCTTGGATCATTGCACTGCCAAGTTACACTAACCGCTTTTATATTTTATTAATATCTTTGTGTGCACTAAATTATTTTGAAAATTTCTAGTTGCTACGTTTTAATTGTAACATTTTCTATTATCTACTTTAATAATTTTCAAGTCACCTTAGGATAAAATATTGACAACTTATTTTTACTAAAATAAATAAATATAGACAAAGATAACAAATAATTAAGGACCAAGATTTGAACCTTGTGGAACCACTTATTGAATACTTTAAGAGAAACTTAGATATGATAGAAATAACTTAAAACATGATTTGCATGTGATTCGAAAGTCCGCTGATTCGACAATTCTGCATAAAATATTGCTATTACAGATTTGTGTAAATAGAAATAATGTATGGATGGTACTACCATATGTCCGTCTCTGGTCATACGTCACAAAATATTGACATAAAATGCCGATCACGAACATGAAAGTGCCCAATATGTATAACGAATTGTAATTTTGGCAGTGTTACATATTTTAACGATTATCGACGGTCTTGGCAACTTGTTTACCAGATATAAAACGTTATTATGTAATTTGTGGCAGCTTGGGCTGAATTCCAATTGATGTTATGCATGTCAACTTTCTGTGAAGCTTGCAAAAATATCTACTTTCAACGACGACGTATGTTTTACATTACGCTAAACGTAGACAATAATAAACAATATTGTCTTCCGCATTATGTGTTCTGCATATTCGTCATTTTTATCTCCACAAGACGTGTGGTGTTTTGTATTTATTAGATTTATTACAGAAACTGTATTTATAAGGTCTCTCTACTATTTATTTATTCTACCTTTTCGATGGGTTTTTTTCTTCAAAATCACACCCAACTATGCCAGTTTCTAGGAAAGTTTTTTTCTTTAATTCAACCATCCCAGATTAAAATCGCTACAATGATGTGTAGGTTATTTCTCGACTCTTATTAGTTGCAATTCAGCTGTAAGTAGGACAGAACTTAATTGTACATGATCACATTTCACGTATGATCGCGTCACTGGGCTGCGATCTGATGCAAACTGGCCTACTTCCACATTTAGAAGTCCAGCCATATATGAACAATGGAAATCTAAATAGCTAATATAAGTCCTATCCCGATCACAGAAGATTAATTTTTATTTGTAAAGGTTCATTATTGTAGCCGCCTGATAAAAAGGACGTCTGTGATGAAGGGCGGACAGGGCAAGCTGTCCTTTTGTGAGCTTTTTTTATCAACCTGTCAGTAAAACGCCAAAAGAGATGGGTTTTGCTATTTTGGACAAAAGCATAAGCTGGTTTTTTTTTGGATGATTTATGAGTTGAGAAAAGACTGGGTTAAAATTTTGGTAAAAATACTGATGAATAAATTGATAGATCGTTTTCAGGTCATAGATTTAACTCGTTTTAAGTTAAATAAAAATGAACCTTCGACTAAGGTCCTTTCGTCCTTAAAGTAACATTAGGTCCTTAACCCCCGATGAAATATAATTAAATAGTATAGATAATCTGATTTCAATAGAAAATGGAATATTGGAGACACATATTAATCTAATTATACGTAAGTACTTAAATCTTTCATGCAGCGAAGTTCTAGACGAATTCGATATTTCAAAAGCCAGTGAGAAACCAAATACGTCTGGAACCAAAGACAATCCTGCGAACCTTATGCGAGAAAAAATAAGGAATGGAACAGTTGAATAAGTAAGTTGGTTTGGAACCACATACCAGTCTAGTCGGGTGGACGACGACGGGGAGTGAGCGGTGCGAAGGGGGGCAAAGGGATCGATCGTCCGCCCGCTTACGCCCTTGACCCTCGCCTGCATCGGGGTGGGCTGTGAGCATGTGTGCGTGAGGGGTGTCGGCACTTCGGCAGATTTCATGCGGTGAATATTTGACGCGAAACCTGGCAACAGCCACATGCCTGTGTAAAGCATAAAGAGATAGTTGATGGACAACGCGGTACTACCTAACTGGCAGAACATGGCTGAAGACTTCTCTAAATAAACTACCTGAAACTTCAATTTTTTTTTTTTTTAATAGCGTTTTAAGTAGAAGATACCCTTGATATGGAAGATATCCACAGAATATTCGCAGCAATAAGTAGATATTTCATTTAAAGAAATTAAATTCTTAAGTTGACAACTGGGAATTAGTATTCAAGTAAGTAAACAGATAAAAATATTTCGAAATTAACCTTGCAAGCCCGAAGTCTGCTGCCTGACCCTCGTTAACCTAAACGTCACAGGGGTTAAAACCGCTGATTACCTATGACTACAGAATCCCATTAGTCATTACCGACAGAAACAGTCACACGGTAAAGGCAGAACCGATCTCTGCTTTTCTGTGCAAGGGTGTCATCATAAAGGCAGTAGCGAAGGGTCACTTTTGTAAGAGGGAAGCCGAAACGAGAACCGTTTAATTGTAAAACACATACCATCACGCCTTTATTCCCCAATAATGTAATACCAATGTACACCCACAGTTCGCCGGTATGTTTAGGTCCCATGTAATAACGCCTATTGCCATTAACCGGGCACAAATCCTAACTCCGAGCTGCTAGTGCTGCTACTGAGAATTTAATAGAAAAGCTCAATAACACTTTGCTGGAGCTGGCAATCGAACCCGTAGTTGTCGCGCTTAGTTCTACAAAACTTAATTCTTAAAATATGAACTTAATTAAAATTATACATTAATGTTTTTTGGTGTGCATAAAATGGCAAATATTTGGCGGTAGTAACAATATACGCCTTCGAGAATTCGTGTTTGCTATTAAAAATTTCAATGCTTTATTGCGATAAATATTATTGGGTAAAATATTAGTAGAGATTTTGAAAAAGATAAAGCCATGCGATGCGGGACTGACATTTTTCATCTGCGCTAGCGTAGCTGAACAGAACTTCCGAATGGAATCGTATTGTATAGAGTCCTCGCTACTGCAATACCATAGCATGTGCCTACAGGCTATTTGCTCACTGCAATGATATTATGTACATTCCCCCCATGGACATTCGCCCCCGCACCCTCACATTGCCATCTGCGTCGGTCGGGCCCTCATCCCTAACTCCCCACGGACATGCTGCGGGCAGACGCGAGCCACGGCTTTTGCTCTGGCTTTCATTCAATTTGATTTAACAACTAGTCAGTTTATGCATTTTTGCTTAAGTGCCTGCATGATTCACTTTTCTAATTTCTGTAGATTTTAGAAATCCGTTACATAAAAAGTAAATGTTATTTTTAAATATTTTGTGTGTGTTCGGTTTTTACATTACATTACGTTTTTTCGGTTTACTCGTACATGTATGTCTTTCTAGCTGACAACTGAAAGATAAATCGACGTCTTTGGGTCCGCAACTCTACAAGGCATGTCCTGGGCCCTAGACTGGACTTTTTATGCGTTAACATGTCGCGTAATGTAGATAGGAACTTGCACCTAAAAACAATCGTCAGAGAGCACATTTTGTCTACAAAACATAAGACGAGCCTAGCAACCGTTTCGATCAATATTGTCGACGAAAGCTGAAAAGGCGACAGCCAGTATCCTATAAATAGATACCTAGTCGACTACTACCATCATTAGAGACCATTACTCTTTGTTGGCATGGGAAATGATCGTATTCTGCCAAGGGCCAAGAAACGTGCGCCAGAAAGCTTTCGAATTTCGAACAGTTGCACCGGCCGGCGGCGACCGCGCCTGTGACGTCAGCACGCATCAGACGAAACAAACACGTGGTGTGGGTGTGTCCATCTAATTATAACTGTGTATTTTAGGATTTCGACTACACATTGCTCTAGGTCAGCTATTCTAAACTACACGCTATCCCACGTAGGGATGTGATGTAGATGTGTGACGCATCACTCTCTATTTGTAAACATCGAGAAGCTAGGTATTACAAAAATCTAACATCAATGACGGTTGCGCTGTCAGTCATCACTTCCACTTTTAAAAATATTTGTTACATTCATCAGATTAGAAAAGTAATCCAACATGATTAAAGCGTAGATAGGTATAAAAGAAATAAATTAATTCAGCAATATATCACCAGTTAGGAGAAATCGATAGGGAAAATATGTAGGTACGGTGTAGGTAGTTAGGTACCTAATATAGGTAATTAATTACGAGTATATTTTATAGTAATCGTAACTATTAGAAATTCTAGTAGGTGTAATCAATCGTCTAGTTCATTACCTTTATCAGGTTATTATGAAAGAAAGATAATAACGTACCTTTGAAGATAAAGAAAATACTCAATAATTATGATAAAGATGAGCGCTTATCATAACCTTGAATTTGCCTATCAAGTTGTAGGTAAGTAACTGAAAAATCGATTACCTACCTACCTTGACATTTAATGTTACTGACACTTATAATGGACTCTTTAATAGACCTTTAATTGATTGTATTACTAACGTCTGCTGCTATAAATTAATGATCATTTTATTTTACTCTACCTGCCATAGTGCTAAAAATACCCTAACTACGTAGTTTCATGGTTTAATATCCTGTTTATAGCCTGAAAAGCTAATAGGTGCGGTTTTCCCTGTTCCAATAGAATTACGGCGGCCTCACCCATGCTCCTACAATATTCCATTAGTGATATTGAATGCAGCATGAATATTGCTTTGTTCGCTAGAAGTGCTAATTACTTCAATTAGGTAGACGGAGGAGCTATTAGCTATTAGGTAGTTACTAGGGACTGATTGTATTATATCTACTCACGTCAACCCGATTAACTTTTCTTTGAATCGATTGTAATGATTGTGTTTATCGCTATAAATCCTGCTATTAATTTGTACGCAGGAATTCGTCACGATAACCACCTTATCGTACTTTTTCATTACGATACTCTAAATATAGTGCAATTTGATACCCTAAATGATTAGTAACATAATGAAATATTATATAATAAAGCAGCCATGATGATAAAGTTGCGGACGCCGAGTTCCGTTACCGCATATATAAACTAAAATATATGTAAAATGGAACGGTCAATGACTAGCGGTTGCAGTTAGACACTCCGGTAAAGCCGAGCGTCTGTCTGCAAGAATTGCAGATTCGTGTCATTATGACTGTCATAAACGGTACCCCGTCTTTCACCTATGACTATGAAGCTAAATAACTAGGTAATGAGATATGAAAGGATAGAAAGCAAGAAAAATGCAGATTTATACCGGTATATAAATTATCTTTTATTAAAAATGTTCAGGTTAGTAACGATTTATCAATAAATAAAAATCTTTGTCAAAAATACGGAATCGACAATGTTCCGCATTCATTATTACGTAATATGCATATTACGATACCTTACAGCCTATTTTTAAATACTGAACTTAAATAAAAGATCACAAGCGTAATTTGAGCCGCCCATTCAGGGGCCTGGTGTAGGGCATCATAACTTAGGAATAGTCTTACTTGCCGCTTAGAAGCACTTCCTGTGGACGATGGAGGGGCCAGACTCATCGTACTCCTGTTTGGAGATCCACATCTGTTGGAAGGTAGAGAGGGAGGCGAGGATAGATCCACCGATCCATACGGAGTATTTCCTTTCTGGGGGCGCGATGATCTTGATCTTCATTGTTGACGGGGCCAGGGCAGTGATCTCCTTCTGCATACGGTCAGCGATACCAGGGTACATGGTGGTACCTCCGGACAGAACTGTGTTGGCGTACAGGTCCTTACGGATGTCAACGTCGCACTTCATGATTGAGTTGTAAGTGGTCTCGTGGATGCCATTGGCTTCCATACCCAAGAATGAGGGCTGGAAGAGAGCCTCAGGGCAACGGAATCGCTCGTTACCGATGGTGATGACTTGTCCGTCGGGAAGTTCGTAGGACTTCTCCAGGGAGCTGCTGGATGCAGCGGTGGCCATTTCCTGCTCGAAGTCGAGAGCTACGTAGCAGAGCTTCTCCTTAATGTCGCGCACGATCTCACGCTCAGCCGTGGTGGTGAACGAGTAACCGCGCTCGGTGAGGATCTTCATCAGGTAGTCTGTGAGGTCGCGGCCGGCCAAGTCCAGACGCAGGATGGCGTGCGGCAGCGCGTAGCCCTCATAGATGGGCACCGTGTGCGAGACACCGTCTCCGGAGTCCAGCACGATACCGGTGGTACGACCGGACGCGTACAGCGACAGCACAGCCTGGATGGCGACGTACATGGCGGGTGTGTTGAACGTCTCGAACATGATCTGTGTCATCTTCTCTCTGCAAAACAAAGGACACGGTCAGGAGCGACTCAGAGAGCAGAGCTTGCTGGGCAAGCAGCGGTCACTTCAGGCGGCTATGGATGCAGACGAGGCGCGCTAGGCGCGGGACGTACCTGTTGGCCTTGGGGTTGAGGGGAGCCTCCGTGAGCAGCACGGGGTGCTCCTCGGGCGCCACACGCAGCTCGTTGTAGAAGGTGTGGTGCCAGATCTTCTCCATATCGTCCCAGTTGGTGACGATGCCGTGCTCGATGGGGTACTTGAGCGTGAGGATACCCCTCTTGCTCTGGGCCTCGTCGCCTACGTACGAGTCCTTCTGTCCCATGCCGACCATGACACCCTGATGGCGGGGCCTGCCCACGATCGAGGGGAACACGGCGCGGGGTGCGTCGTCACCGGCGAACCCGGCCTTGCACATGCCGGAGCCATTGTCTACCACCAACGCAGCAACTTCCTCGTCGCACATTTTGAATTAGTCTGAAATAATAAAAATAACTTGTGATAATTCTGAAAAATACTCCTAATTGTGAATGGCACTCTAAGAACAAGGATATTTCTGGTAAAAACCAACCGTTAGGTAGCAACAACGCAACAGTTATAACTGACGCACGCCTTGTGCCAACTCACTGATAAAAGGATTATTTGATACACCTTATCGGTAATGATAAGAATTTTGGAAAGCCACGCGTATTTCGATTTTTTTATTATAAATAGGTTAGAAAGAATAACTTAAGAATAAACCAGAATAACAAATAAAAATATATAAAGAAAATCCTAAGGGTGGAACCACCCCAAAAGCGCACTGCCCGGTTTGGGGTTCGAACCCAGACGCCCTCATATTCAGTAGACAACTTGCCACAAAACTGAAGAGGTTGTTAAAATTCACCAAAATCCAAAAAGCACTTCACTTATATTACGTAAAAAAATGTTATGTAACATGTAGTTTCCACAGGTGTTAATAAAATATTAAACACTGGCTCTAAATGCTGGTTTTAATTCGATTTAAAACTTCGCAAAAGTGTGTTGTTAAAATCCACAATTTAATTTAATAATATTAAATAAAACTTACTGTTAAATAATAAGTTAATGACTAGGTACGACTCGTGCTGCTTCGGTCAAGCACACTCTACTAAATGAGAACCGGCTCTTGAGGATAAACTATATAAAACGCGCCTTATCAGAGTTCATGTACTATCGGCAACAATTTATTTTCCGCCAATCACGAGCTGGCTCAATTTTTGTCACCATATATGGTAACGCACTCGGTTCTATCCACAATCTGGTGATAACGATGCTTTGATAACGATTATAATAGCTCTACACGTTATCTGAAGCAGTGTGACTGTACACGCAAACACTCACGTACTTACCGCCTCTAGTGTACAACACACTCAGGGTCACCAATACGCTTCTTTAAAATACTGAAATTTCTCTTCAGTCTGCCCGTACTTTCTCTATGATTCAGCTGTTTTGCGCTAATTGCCACAAACACCTAACATTAACCTACAAATATTTAATTAGTTTAATACTCGACCGTTGTAAATATTCTCATTATAATTATGAAAAGAGCAGAAAGCATTACTAACTGACGTAAAAGATGAGAGATATCTTATTCTAGTAGGTAGGATGTTACAGTGGCTGCACGGACGTTGTGCAAAAAACCTATCTGTGCGTCCGAAGGTGACTGGACCAGACCGACCAGTGGACGAATGCCTACTCGTGTAGGATTTGCCGTTCGCGATAAACGACCAGCCATTCGCGACGCGACAACAACAAACTATTTGTAGTTGAATAGAAGCGTAGGCAGTATAATTTGGGAGCTAAACCAGATCTACAACGACATTATACGAGTGACACATCCAATACACGTGGAAAACTATAACGTGACATTAATTACGTTAATCGTAAACATTGATTGAAAGTTAATTATCATAAGTAACAACCTTACAACATTGATGTTACAATGCGTAAAATATTCAACCCCGGCACTGCAGAGGTAGACATAAATCAATAGAGCTTCGAGACACCCTCGTTAAATGTTTCCTAATATACGTATAGAATAATATTGTGCAGTCGTCTGCGTGTATTGATTTTGCTTCCGCCCCCGCGTCTCTCCGCCCCCAGTGCACCGTCGCGTGGGGTGCGCCATGGGGTTGCATGACTCAACCGACTGCACCCTTCGGCTCTCCTGAATCGAATTAATTTGCTGTTTTGTTTGATGAAGCTCAGATTCAAATATTTAAAATACAACATCGACTATTTCCAAATAGTTATGAATATGAATATATTATCATAATACCTTAAAGATATGAAAACAGGTAGTAAAGATAGAGTGGTTAACGATATAATATAATATTAGATTCTAATCAGCTTAGCATTATCTTTAAAATTCATTAAAAAACGTGCCTCTAGTATTGTAGGTACCGGTACGTGTTCATTACAGATACATTTCGATCGCTACCTTTTTAGCAATACTCAAATTGGCAATCCGGAACATTTTCGGAGTCACCTTGTTATGTCTCACCGTCTTATTTATTACTTTACCGAGCAAGGTTTCGAGACGTATTACTTTTTCCAATAAAGGGAACTACATATTAGGTTATCTGTAGTCACTTGACCTGTGTACGTTCGTAATTTAATATCAATTAAATCATCATTAATTACTTCGATTGAGTTATCATGGATAATAACGACGATGTTACTTACGCAGGGCCTTAAATAATTGTTAATAAAATATTTATTTTGCCTTTAAGGTTTATGGATTCTGTTATTGTTCCGATGACTTCATTAAGGAAAACGGCTATACATAGATATAAAATAACAGAAAACAAAAAACATCCTCCATTCCATGTTAAAATATTGCCTTGTATATACGAGTACCAATGTCACATTTAAATCAAAATGTACTTTAAAATCAAGTGTCGTATGCGATTTGAATGAACCTTGGTGTGGCCCTCCGATGACTCACCGATTTCACACAAGCGTTCGACAGCATGAATCATAGTTAAGATGTAATCGAATCGGGTGACGATTCGTCTCGATCACAGATTCGATCATCTATTTGTATCATGACGTCAATATTATATTGTAATGTAAATCAATCGTTAAGAATCGTTTATGTCATCATTGTCTTGAATTGCGGCTCTATTGAGGACCAATTTTTGCGATAATTTCACGTCGTCCATTGTATTGTTATGTCATGCATTGTTGAACTTATCTATTTAGTCTCCTTTTTTAATGTCCAATGTTCGGTAAGATACCTACATAGTGACATTTGAAAATGAACCAAACCTTTCAATAAGACTAAGATTCGGCTTGGCGAATTTTACGCTGATCATTCTATTCCTAAAAGTATTAGGGAAACCCAGAAATTCTTACTCAGTGAAATCATCATAAGTATGGTGAAAGATGCTGTTGTCTGCCTGTGACACGGATTAGGTGACATGTTACTGTGAAGGGACCTCACCACGATATAATAGTTAACTACTGGAGCGAATTTAATTTGACTTTCACTCTCAAAATGGCCCGGTTAACTTACCTACGAACAAACCTGCGTTCAAAATTCCATAAAATAATAGTCCTATGTTCTATAGTTCCTAATGTCTCTATACCACACTGAGAACATGTTTTGGTTTGTCTTTTATTAATTTAATTAATAAAAGACCAACCAAGATAAAAGACATACCAAAACTACTAAAATTAAACCTTTCTTCCCTCATTTAATTGCAAACATAAATCTCAAATTGTATCAAAGGAAATATTGTCGTTTTTTTAACCTATCTACCACTGCTGCTACTGCTGGTGCTGAAACCGGCTGCTGTCGAAACTCGCTGGTTTACCCGTATAACCAACCTCATTTACTTTATACTAAAGGGATGAACTCTATTCAAAATTAGACTTAACAGTCCGCCACGAGGGCTGACAAGAGTATTTCGATAATATACATAATTGAAAATAACAATACACGAAATAATAACTCAAAGTGCGTTTCAATTATGTAGATTGAACCCTCCGGTACTGTTACCTCGCCTCAGGACTTACAATACTATCCAATTAAAAAGCTTTTATCAAAAAGCATAAACAAAGCTTTTGTCTTTTAGGCACATTTCTAGTTGACGACAATGCGGAGGAATTTTTTGATGCCATACTTTTTTATTATTATTGTTGTTGTTTTTTTTATGTTACATACATATCATCACGCCTGTATTTCCGGAAGCGTCAGGCACAGGTGTATCAATGTACACCCACAGTCCCCCGGTATGTTTTAGGGCCTATATAATAGAGGGCGAGCCTATTTGACCGGGCACAAATCCTAACTCCGAGCTGCTACTGCGAATATCTTAGAAAAACCCAATAACACTTGACTCTCAATAATAACTAACAACACTTGATTTTATTAAATTAAAAATTTAAAAAACCCCCGACACAAAATCTTAAGTTCCCTTTAAAAATTAAAAAAATAAAATACGTCGCGTTGGGGGACCGCTTGGGACGGTCGTACGCTTTTTTTTTTTTTTTTTTTTTTTTATAGACGGGAAATCATCAAATAACTTCCCCCGCCCTGGGCGGGGCGGGAGGGAGTGTCAGACTTTTACTGACTAAAACCCGTCTATGTTCCTTCATGTGCCCTTTGCGTTCCGGGGGCGCGGTATCTCTTTCGAACAACCCGCAGACGGTCGTACGCTAAATGCAACATCGGTCCCCCAACGCGACGTATTTTATTTTTCATACTTATTATAATGTCGATTTTGCTAAGTTTGAGACCCCACTCGAGTATATTTACAGACATTCGGTTTTTCTTCCCTACTTTCACCACTACTAATCACCACAACTTTTAAACGGCCCAACCTATTTTCATCAAACATGTCTAAGAACACTCCTACGTAAGTTACCTTTAATACAAAAAAAACTAAATTGAAATCGGTTCATCCGTTCGGCAGCTATGATGCCACAGACAGACACACAGACAGACAGACAGACACGTCAAACTTATAACACCCCTCTTTTTGCGTCGGGGGTTAAAAATAACACTTGCTCGAACTGGGAATCGAACCCAAAACTAATAGCGTAGCAATCACGCTTAGGACCACCAGGCTAACGAGGCACTTTTTTAAATGTTAGATATATGTATATTATTATTTTTAATTCTATATACCTATATTGTACGTATACAGATCGACGCAAATCTTACTAAATAAGCCGTTATGTATTTAATTACCTACGACGAACACAATCAATACGAATGAGGTTATTTCTGAGCAAACAGGAAACATTATAAATCAAATAACAATGAAAATTAATATTTTCCTTAGAACCATGTCCGATATTATGTCCGTACTTGATTTATTTTAAAATATTATTATAACTACTTTACATGATGACCATGTAAGCACGACGACAAAATATCAAACTTTACGCATACCAGTATAACCTGACCTTCTATTGTTAGTAAATCCTATACAATGCGAGATCAGCTTATACTGGAAATGCCTACTTACATACAGGAAAAAATATTTTAATTGTACGCAGCGGGAAAATATTATTATGTATGAATCATAGATATTTCTTGTTGGTCGATGACATGTACCTATATTGATTGGTTTAACTATAATTCAAAGAATTTTTCAAATATCCGTTAATATATTCTGGGTACAAAAGTACAAAGAAGCTAAGGTATCGATCCCATTAAAAAAAAAAAAACTTAATCGGATCGAAACATTTGGCGAACTGTGGGTGTACATTGGTACACCTCTGCCTAACCCTTCTGAGAATACAGACGTGATGGATGGTATGTTATGTTTTATAAAAAATGCTTCGAGTTTAACTAGGCTCCAAGTTACTGAATCATCTCCTCCAATTGCTGGGGCTGCGGGTTGTTCGAAAGAGATACCGCGCCCCCGGAACGCGAAGGGCACAAGACGCAACATGGATTAGTCAGTGAAAGTCTGACACTCCCGCCCCACCCAGGAGAAGTCATTTGATGATATTACTGGTAAAAAAAAACTCTCCTTTCCAAAAATATTAAAAATTAACTACAAAATTATAGCAGACTGAGTCACTCTACTTTTACATTTATGACGCAGTCTGGACTGGATGTGTTATAACATAAATTATGAAGAGTGTAGAATGCTATGATATTATTCCATTTCGCATAAAGGTAGACCGCTGTAATAGCACTCTGTTTAGACGGGTCACAGCTAGGGCTGCCATCAGGTAAATTGCCGACGTATACCGAAAATTTTTAAAACCCCCGACATTTGGATTAAGTTGAGATTTGTTACCCGGATTCCAGAGAATAATATTTTAATAACAAAAATAAAAACATAGGTTACATTTTCATGTTTGAATAATCTTAATTTTTTGCTTAACTTTCAATTAATCGGGATCGGGATCATGACAGAAAAAGTGTCCGGGTTTGATTGGGACTACTACCTACCAGATGTTCATCGCAGGCTCTCTAACCTAGGACAAATCCGGAGAATCCCGGACGGGTGGCAGCCCTAGTCACAGGTGGTTTTTGCATCTGGCTGGCGTCTAGACAGATAAAAAAAAAGGAATAAATTAACTGTTATACATGTCGTGAGATGAGAATTCGATTTTAGCTGTTTTGTGCTTAATTTATTCCATTTATCATTCACATTTGATTTTAGTTCTACCGAAACCAGCCAACCCACAATTTCTCAATCAATAAACTAACTTACCATGCTAAATGTGTAGCAGCAGTATCGAGCAAAAGCAATAACAATTCAATGTAGTTCAAACTTAAGCTTTGATTAGATTTGAAATAAAACAGCGTTAAGTATACAAAATCAATATAAACATTTTGTAAAATGGGACATGTTTTGATATGCCTTTCCCCATTTCGACTGAACGTCGCCCAATTCTAGATATATTCATCATCATCATCATCATCTCAGCCATAGGACGTCCACTGCTGGATGCAGGTCGCTCCCAACCGGTATATGTGGACATCTAAAGGGGAGGCCTATGTTCAGCAGAAATATTCAGTCAATACTAATTTACTTCGAAATATTGTTATTTTTCCTCCTCCTTCTCCACATATTTTATCGACAAGCTCAGGTATGTACCAGCCGGTTCGCAATAATCTCCACAAAACATACTATCAGCTGACTGCAGATGACGTAAGTCGATATATCGGCAAGATTATCGCGAATTCTTGAGCGTATAATACAGTAAATTATATTTTATGCTTCTGACGTCATACGGTAAATATTTTCTGTGTCTGTACTTAAGGATTGGAGGTTTTTCTCTTTTTTTTTTTTATATAGACGGGAAATCATCAAATAACTTCCCCCGCCCTGGGCGGGGCGGGAGGGAGTGTCAGACTTTTACTGACTAAAACCCGTCTATGTTCCTTTCATGTGCCCTTTGCGTTCCGGGGGCGCGGTATCTCTTTCGAACAACCCGCAGCCCCGGCAGGCATCGGCCCTCAGTGGCCCCATCCAAGTTTGCTGACATCTCTTTGAGGCGCGCGTGGAACACGAACGCGCCGTCGACACGGTCTGTCGTTAGTGAACGTACGGACGGTGAGCTACCCATTGCTCACCGTTCACAGACACGCGTCTACGGTGGCCGGGAGTCGTCTCGCGGCTCCCGACGCCCGGAGCGTCTACCGCGGCGGCCGCTGGGACGGGGGATCCTCCTTTCCCTCTCCCGTCCCGCCGCCTCCTTCTCTAGCATTACAGCTTCGCAGAAGGAGGCGACTGCTTCCCATTCCCCCTCGCTCCGGATCATGGCCTGAACCAGTGCCGGACGCGAGAGGGCGCCGCCGCCGATGGCCGCCTCGAGGACTCGGCGGTGCTCAGCCCAAGCAGGGCACACCGCCAAAGTATGCTCCACCGTGTCCTCGGGGCGATCCTCGCAATGGTGACACCCGGGCGTTTCCTCCCGCCCGATGAGGTGCAGGAACCTCCCGAAACAAAGGATTGGAGGTCTAAATCAAGGTTAGTCCTTCGGATGAGACCTTAGATTTTATTATTGTCGAACATAAGGATGCTAAACGTTACTGCAGAGATGGTTTATCAATGTCATTGTAGGAACTAACAGTTACTTCTGATCTGATCAATAAATATGTATTTTATAAAATAGAGAACTAATTTACAAATAATAGGCTGGTATTATTGTATTATTAATTAGTCTATAAGTGGCATTAATTTAATTTATTTCTGTGGTAAGTGGTAAACCAATAAACTCAAAATAAAAAGCAAATTCAATTCTATTGTGTATATCTTATTGTGCCAACAGACATTTATAATACTTTGTTATAAATTCTTACTTTTATCCTTATTGTGTTAGTGGTATATTACAAATAGGTCTATCATTTATTGTTAAAACAAAATATGCCTAATTTTTAAACGGCATAATTACTTTTATCGCTAATCAAAAATAACAATGTACTATCAACACACGAATTTTAATCGCATTCCCCTTATCATAATTAACAAACCGCATTACCTAGGGCCTAAGTACCCAGTAATGATGACTATCGAGGTCTGGTTTTTAATCCATGTTAGTGCTTGCACAACTCGACCTAGATGTTTAAGTATGTTACAGAATCCAGCAGGATAGGTACCTAAAACTGTAACCGTAACTTATGAGGTAGTATTAGAGCTCTTTGTGAACAAGCTCGTCTAGGGAAGTACTACCACCATAACTATTTCTGCCGCAAAGCAGCGTTGCTGTGTTCCGGTTTGGCCGGTATGGGTGCCGGTGAAATCACAGGCACTGTATGAGACATTTCAACTTTGTCCCTGGGATAGCAACGCATGTGCAAGGCCTCTGGTATTGCAGATGTCTATAGATAGCGGTGACCTCTTAAAATCAGGTAGGTCATGGGCTTGTTTATCATCCAATGGCAAAAAAAGAACAAAAACTGGAGATGCAAAAGTTGAGAATATTCGAGGCTGTTTTATTTTATCCTGGTAAGCAATTTTAACGTGAATAAGTTATTTCTAGTTTACAGTACCTACCTACACTGTAAAAGGAAATAATATGAAACATTAATTAATACTCCGTTTTAATTAGGCTAACAGGATGGACATTTGTAACTTCATGTCTGGTAATTTTATATTTGTTATAATATTTTATAGAGTAGTTATTACGTTAATTAAACCATCGCTTTGGTTTTTACTGTCAAGATGGTCACTTGATGTACTTATGGGACCTGAACCTTTGAAAGGCCTACGAGGAGGCAAAGCCAACTAGCAGAAGACCCATAAACGGCTTTAATATGAAATGAAACTGTCAAAATGTTATAGTGTTTGTATGTGTGAATAAATAAATGTAGCATTTAGGGGTTTAATTTTCAACATGGCTGCCAGATGTATGTTGAGCGGTGTACGATGAAATTGCATAGGTTTCCTACAATATGAAGCTAATTTTTATAATTAGAATAACTGTGGTTTACCGTACACTTTTTATTTGTCAAAAATGGGATATCCGAAAAATATAATATTATATATTTTCCGGGTGGAGCATAATTTTCGAAATAAATAACTGATGAACGACACGTCAGTTTAACAACTTGTAGGAAATCAAATAAAACAATAATATTTCTGATAATTACTTATCACAGTTAGAGATTAGAATTGTATACGTACGCAGATATATCTAAGGTGTAATTTAGAGCTTTTTTTTTTTTTTAAAGATGGTAAAATCATCAAATGACCCCTCCCGTCCTGGGCGGGGCGGGAGGGAGTGTCAGACTTTTACTGTCTAAAAACCATCTATGTTCCTTCATGTGCCCTTTGCGTTCCGGGGGCGCGGTATCTCTTTCGAACAACCCGCAGCCGGCTACTTACGCTACGCCCGAAATTCGTAGTCGTTGCTACGCGGGCTACGCCATGTAAACCGAACTACAGATTTCGTCATTTTGTTTCAATTTCAGCTACGATATAAAAAAACTGAAACATCATAGTAAGTACAGATCTTTTTATCGCAAACTAGAAACTAGTAACTTTTGGGTAAGCTACTGACTCTAGTCTTGGTCAGAGGTGACAGACAAAGTCTACGATGGAGTGAGCTTACCCAGAAGAAGCCTGCTCACACAAACTTTGAAGAGATTTGAGTTGAATGCTTTCGGAAATACAGACTGCAGGTATTGAGTTCCATTCCTTTGCAGTGCGTAGTGTGTAATGTGTAACTACTTAGTTTTTGTACCGTTAGGGAAGAACTGAAACCCAAAGACAAAACATCCAACAAATGGCGTCACTCAGCATCCGTGGCGCTTATCATAATCCTCCCAGGCCCCTGCATCCTAAGATAACGGAATTAGGTATAATGTGGATGACTGGGATTACATAGTTTGGTATATTATTCACATACATACCACCACGCCTGTATTCCCCCAAGGGTAAGTCAGAAGTGTAGGTACCAATGTACACCCACAGTTCGCCGGTATGTTTAGGTCCCATGTAATAGGGGGCGAGCCTATTGCCATTAACCGGGCACAAATCCTAACTCAAAGCTGCTGCACTTTTTGCACGACCTAGGAATCGAACCCAAAACCTCTAGCGTAGCAGTCGCGAGGATCACTAGGCTACCAAGGCAGTAACATTATTCAGTGACACAGTAATTTCAGCCCGACTATTTATAACCGATTCGTTTCAGCAATTTGTTTTGTAAGCGATCACGCGATTTGCTATTACCGATCGGCGCAAGCGCAAGGTCGAGGCGAGCGAGACGCGCAAGTTCATTGCTCACATGCACAGCAATACTTGAGCACCTTGGATAATGTTAAACATGGCATAAATAGAACGTTGTGCTTATTTATAAAATGCAATATCTTCACGTTCGATGCGATGCATATCTTTTTATCTTAGTTACGATACGAGCTAAATTTGTCATTCATCGTGTCACGTCGAGAATGCATAGAATATCGAGAGAAAGGGAGACTACTTTGGAACTCGACGAAACTGTATGAATAACACATTTTGATTAACATTAACACATTGTAAGTACGCAGAATTTGATAATATAATAAACTAATTCATTTATCCCCTAGCGGTTTCTAAATGTAGCTTTGATTATATTCGGTCACATTTCCAACTTGTGAACTGCGTGGATGAATAAGACTCAACCTTATAACGACAAACACGAATTCAATGACCTCCAGCGATCCATCAAAACACTACTTTGCCTACAGGAAATAACATGCAGGCACTAATTTATTCGCATCTTTGCTCAAAGTTGGAAAACGCGCCAAGAATATTTATTATTCGACAAATTACTTCTCAAGAATTACTAATGCAAGGATAATGTAATAGCGTGGAAATTCTAAGATAATTTCCGTCCCATTTTGCGATCGCCTTCGCTGCTTCAAGTGTATAAGGTTACTGGGAAGCCTTAAAAGGCCTAGCGAGTGCGCAAACGCAAGCCTCGACCGCAGCCCATTTTTGGACGAAGCGAGCATTAAACCTTGGCGTTTGAGGCCATATCCAGATGGCGGATTCCTTAATAGAGCTTCTGTAGCCAACGTTAGAGTTCTAACTCATTATGGGAAGCAATGGCGGCTTGCCTACTTAGGCATGCTCAGGGGAATGTGTTGGCAACACATTTCCGAAAGAACTGTAAAGTTTATTAATCATTGTTAGAGATGTTCCTTATAATTAGGTTAACATAGTAACTATAAAAAATCGGTGCTGGTGGTCTGCATTTGGAGTAAAAACCCGACTACAAAAAATTCACGTTCTAAAAAGTATGAAACAAGAAAACATTCTCATCTGAAAGCCGTGGTCGTATGCCACTTTACCCTAAACTTTAGTGCTAAAGATTCATGTTCTATAACTACATACATACAGTTTTACCTGAATTAGGTGGCATACGACCACGGCTTTCAGATGAGAATGTTTTCTTGTTTCATACTTTTTAGAACGTGAATTTTTTGTAGTCGGGTTTTAGTTTTTTAAACTTCTTTTTTATTTAAAATATTTTGGGGTTTAAATTTAGACATTTATATGCGTAATATTATTGGAACTGCAACATATATACACAATATATGAAATAATAATCTATTAAGTCTCCCAAACGAAATATTGGTTAGTTAGATAGGTTTATGATGCGTTCTAAAGGGTGCTATGTACAATTTACTTATATAATATATATATATATATATATATTTGAAATGTGCTAATTAAGCCCTTTAGTTTGATATGCAACACGACCATATTTGGAAGAAAAAAATTTTTTTTTCACATCTTCTTGAGCCCCAGAGGGCGCCACATACAATTTATTGCAACATAATGTAGCCTATAACCAGCGGACGATCAAGACGCTTCTAATGACACCTCATTTGTCAATTTACGTTAGACGGTTTAGAAGTTATGAGGGAACAGATGAACATCCATACATACATACATACATACATACATACATACATACATACATACATACATACATACATACATACATACCGGTCAACCTCATAACCCTCCTTTTTGCTTCGCCGTAGTCGGGTAAAAAACAGTGGTCCACAAACTAGGCGGTGCCTGTATCTTGGGGACCAGATTACTGGTAGGTCTCTTGGGTACTGCTAAAAACTGTTTAAATTGGGACATTTAAAATTCAACTGTAATTCAATGAATGCCGGGGATAATGAAAATAATAAACTTAATGCTATGATTAAATTAAACGCCTGAACGGAATACATAATAACAACATTATTATCTGAGGATACCTAATTTAGTTTATTTAGAACGGGAGTAATAATATCGCGTAAACCACAGACATTTATATTGAATTCAGTAGGTATGTACATGCCTGTGACAGAAACAGAAACTAATTAATGATTTACTAGAAACTGCGACGCTGTTGACTGAGAATGTCACGTAGGTAAATATATTATGTACTTGTTGGTATGTGTGTTTACCTTATTAAACCACAATCATATGCCACATGTATACGTAGGTACGTACTTGCAAAATAGCACAGTGTACCACCTACCTGGTACGGTCAGCAACAAAAGACTATTAACAATGTTACTTTTACATATTATTCAAATACACAAAAAAATACTCAATTTATTGACATTCAATATTTTAGGGAATACCTAAGAGTTCATTCTATCTTAATTTTAGTTAATCTACTTTAGTTGCTGACTGTACTAAAATGATCTGTACGAAAACGTCTTTAGGAAGGTGGGTTGGCTGGAGAGTTTTTCATCTACAGAGGGATGATAGATGCACCGCAATCTCCACACAAGCTGAATATCGAGACCAAGGAGATCTTTTCCCATTTTCAGAGTTCCGTCCCTACCCAAAGGGTAAAACGAGATCATTACTAAGACTCCGCTGTCCGTCTGTCACCAGGCTTTATCACATGCACCGTGATAGTTAGACAGTTCTGTTGCCGTAATAACAGCAAATACTAAAAAAACAGAATAGAACTGATATTTAAGGGGGCTCCCATACAATAAACGTGGATTTTTTGCCGTTTTTATTGATATTGGTTCGACTCACACTTGGCCGGATTTTGAGATCATACAAGCTACTAAAAATAATACCAATTCCTGCCGATACACCAACATGGCCACGTGTGTAAACGCCATGAGCCATGTGTAAACTATATAGCCAAGGGAATAGGGAGCAGGTGCGAAAAATTTGCACCACAACAACAATACCGAGGGAAGGAAGTAAACGATAGCGAAACGGTGTCAAGGTGAACTAGTGAACACGGGTGTTGTAACTTGCAATTTTAACGTATTTTTGTCCTTGCAGATGTTTTCACTTGATAGCACAACATATGCCATTTATTTGTGGAGAAATAAAAAGGTAGGATGATGATATGGTGGAGTTAGAAGCTGTCTTTCGAAAGACTGCCATCAAGCAAAGATTCATAGCGGTAACTGTATTTTTTAAACGTTGCTCCACTCCTGTATCCTGGTTACGTTGATAAATATCAACGTTGATAATATACTCACAAATGCAGGCAATCCGAAACAATTATCTTTAGGTCATACAAATCAGGAATCAACCTCGCGACAAGCTGCCCAGCAGTAAATCGCTCAACCACTCCGCCACGCCATCCGTGTCGCCAAAAATAGATTGTAAATAATAATTTTAGGAGCAAGTACGCTGTATACAGTATTATATTACTAATGAGATGAGGTCAGGAGATGAGTTCAAAGGGCAGTGACCTGCAGAGGGTTGTATTGTGGGCATCCACAGAATCGCAATTTATGGAGCAACAACCTTGCTTATTCCCGGAGAAATTTCGTTTTTAAAACCTCATATTTTGAGTGTAGAAATAAAGGAAATTGTTGTTTAAAGAATATTAGCTTCTGTCCGCGAAGAGGTTTATTTCACCCTCGTTAAGTTACATCTTTGGTTACTGCTCCGTCCCCGTCAGACAAATAGCCTATGTTATTCAGGAGTGTAGCTATCTATTGGAGAAAAAATTTTGAAATCGGTCCACAAGTTTCCAAGTATTTTCGAAACATATAAACAAAAATAACTTTCCTCAATATGTATTATATTAGTTAGATAGTATGAATTTCTCTTTGATTTGAAATTATTTTTATTAAGCGTAGGTATACATACAATTGACTAAATTCTCCATTGTTTTAAAATTAGATAAGTTTGTAACTTATACTATAACTACCTACCTAATGTAGTTGTACTCGCAATTAAATTTAATATAGCATGAACTGTAAAAATAATTGTTTAAATGAAATAATTATTGTTGAATTAGATAGTAGGTACCTAGCTACTGTAATAAGAGGTGCGTGTTAATTACAATAGTTCGTTTACGGGGGCATTGACCTGGCAACATACAAGAGATTTAATGGAGATTTGCTAAGTTCCGAGATTTTCTACTTGAAGCTATGAATATTCAGTCAGAATCGAAAGAAATTAAATAAAACGGTAACAGCAGCTTTGTGTGCCTTCTACATTTTATACCGAAATATAATAACTTTTATGATAATACCATATTAATTATGATTCAAAAGAAGACAAATTGTATTTACATTAAAATATATTACCGTATTCTTGAATAAAAATTATTAATGTCTTTATTAACAACTTTCACAAATGCATTAGTATTTCCGCTTTTAAAAATAAGTATAACGCTAATGAAATAAAAGTAGGGATTCTGTTAAAAAAAATGTCTTAAACTTCAATGGTAATACTAAACCGTTCTGATTACATTAATAGGGAATTATAATTTTTACCCATTTGTATAATTTTTATCATTCAGGCTGAGCCGCCAGGTGAACGTACCATATTGACGCATACGTCGAATAAATGATGAATATGGGTAAAAAATAATTACCTAATGTCCTCCAAAAAATAATAATTGGTGTAACATTTTTTGGAGGATGCTCCATATTAAACACTGGGTATTCAGCTGCATCCTGTTAAACTGGAAACCGAATCCACCATAGTTTTGAAAAGGCAAGGCAGCCAGGCAAGGCAGGAGGACAACAGGCCGGTATCCTGAAGTTATTAATACACTCATATTTTCAATACGGTCATATACGTATAATATACAAATTTACATCCTCGACAAATGGAGTAGGTAACGTTTAGGAGGAAAATACCAGAATAATAATGTATTTCAGTATTCTATAGGTACATGAACATTTGTGTTGGTCGGTGGTCCTAATTCAGAATAGAGGACGACAAACGCAGAGAATGATCCCGATTTCCTTGTATTCCTATGACTTGGAATAGTTTGGTTGGCAAAATGTCACGTCCTATTAGTTAATTTGGGGAAATTAACAATTTGTTCCATAACATTAACTGGCATCTGATAATTAATATTTATGTATTTAAAATGAAGGAAGATAGAGCTAATTCGGATGGCATAAACATAAGACAGACAAGTCAACAGGGGTCTGGGTTAATTTTTATTGAGCTGTTATTGACTGTATGAAAGTGAGAATATACTGACTCTGAAGAGTCTGAAGTCACGAAGAAATGTTCAAGAAATAAGTTGGTTCGATACATTTTTGACATAGGACATCTAATGTTGCAGTGCAGTACAATGTGTAATTCACAAAACGCCAACCGCCAAACAAGTACGTAACCAAACATTAGCAAAAATGTGCCACTATTAGAGACATAAGGTTAAACGTTTTCGCCTACGTGCTCGACCAATCAGTAACTAAGTACTAACGTAAACAAACGCAAGATTACACGACTCACCTTGTAACATGTAGAGTGCCCAAATAAGACACGAAACGTGGGCTCAATTTCCATCGGCGAAGATCGACGAGACTATTCCAAGCTAATTGCCTTTTAGTACCAACGATTGGGCATATGAAGAGAAGGGATGAAATGTAACGACTAAAAGGATGGTAAATATAAATGGTAACGATTGAAGAGAGTGAAGAATCTGATGATTGAGTTGCGTGACAGATGATATGCAAAAGATAGGAGAGAATGATAGCGTGACAATAGATAGAAAAGAATGGAAGACGACGACGACGACGAATGGAAGACGCACGTGTTGCATCGACCCCAAGCGACGTAAGGACAAGGGCAGGCAATTGATAATAATACCAAAGAAATAAAGATAATGGACGGCAGCTTAAAGAGACAGGATCTATCACAGCTACTTAATTACGTATGAGGACACCACAGTATTTGCCCTAGCTAAAATACATCAAGTTCTAAAGCATATTAAACAATTAACATCGTACTGAAATTTGTACCTCAATATTCGCTAGGTTTAGCAAAGTTCACATCTTTGCAGCAGAATTTCCTTGTATAGAGTTTTCTAGTGGTAAATATTTGATCATTAGCGCTTCCAGGTCCATCATTATCTCTAGATGTGCCTTTATGGGCAGTAAGATGTTTTTGGGACAATAAACCACTAGGTCAAGGAGGCATTTCTAATTGACCTACTCCCTCGAGCATAATAACAGATGATTGATTAGATGTTTATTGCCACTAGGCCAAATCTTATGGAATGATGACTGATTCTGATTGTAAAGTCGTTTGAATTGAATTGTTTTTGTAAAACTGGATCTTAAGCGTGAAATATCAAAACCCACTTTACATCATCCTTTTTACTGTGTGAAAGATCTACATAATATGACATCACCGTCTAATAATCTGAGTCCTTGTCCTTGATTTGACTTTCGATCTTAATACTAAGTACACCAACGTTTAAGGGTGGTATTGGATCCCAGCCAAAGAAAATAAGAAATAGGCGTACATTTTCAACACACCAAGCCGAATAAAAAAGTCTTGGCACAAATATAGCTGTTAAAGAAAAAAGTATGTGTGGGCTGGTTTGACCGATAGCAGAAAGATAAAACCAGCATTTATCAAACAGACATAAACATAACACTGCATATAAGAAGATCGACTCATCACTTGGGAACTTATCTATTTATTGACATGAACAGTTCGTTTTTTACTAGCCTGTCGTAGCTAGCCTACAAAAACTGACTTCACGGATAAGCTCTTAAGGCGTGTTTGGACAATTTAACGAAACCTAATTTATATACTCCCGCCGAGCTTAACAGTTGGCAGTTTCGGCTAACTGCGCCTAAAAAATGTTAGCAAAAAACCGGCCCAGACAACAGTGAACAACGCACTAAAATTAGATAAGACAGAGAGGAGAGGACTTCCGAAACGCGTCATGCAGTGTCTTTGGCCTCCAGACCTCGGCTCATGTCCGTTACGATTTAAATTCAAAGCGCCAACGGAATGGATTTGGTTAACGGATGCTCGATCGATGCGTGGCTGGGCTACTATTGTTTCTTTATGAACGATTGAATTGTATTGTGACACTTGGAGAGTTCTCGCGGTATTGTCACTGTTTTGGTCATGACCTTTTATTGGATACTTGACGATCGAATGCAGTTCTTTAATGTTGAATAACAACTGTCTTTTCATCGCCGTAATGAAATGAAACATGCTTCTGCCTGCCTTTAAATATGAATTAACATAATTTTCACTGAAATTCTCTATTGTTTGTTCATTAGGTACTTTTGTTTTATTTTCCTTAGCTGCTCGCCACTGAATAATGCCCTATTTATTATTATTTAAACTCCCAGCGCTTACATAATCGGTAGGACATCACGTCATCGCTGATTATTATTATTAAACTCGGAACAGTTTGTTCCATTGTTATCTATGTTTTAGCTGAAACAGTTTTTTGTTCTGCATCGTACTAGTTTCATGACGATACCGTAATCAGAATTTTAAAGGAAATGTGTAACAGCGAGGAGATTAGTTGTTGAATTCCTGTTATTACGAAATCTCATGGATTATCGTTTTTGTGTGACAAGCAATTTTGATAAATTGAATTGAAATGTTGATTGTAATATTAAACATTTTCAATGAATTCATATACTTATCAACTGCTTATGATTCATGTAGGTATTTAATTAATGTAGGAAAAGAACTTAAATAGGTGCGTCGTTTTTATGACAATAACAGGCATAACAGCTCACCATTTACGCTGAATTTCGATATTGCATTGTGATTTAAGTTTTCCTTTTTACTGAAAAAAATGATGATGAAATACCTACCTATTCTAAAAATAAAAACAGGAGTAGTTGGAGCAGTGTAGACTCCATAAAATTCGATCTTCGGAAGGTCGCCACAGCAGCTACCTACACTAGTGCCTATTAATTCGTTGCAGGTATCCAATAAAATTCTGCAATTTTTGCTTCAGCTTCCCTTTTACGTATTCTATCTCTCTTGACTTTTCGCCGCTGTAAGATATACCTAATCATTTTAGTATTCCATTCAAGTAGGTATGACCTTGATTGATGTCAGAAGACGCGTTTGAATTTCATACGTTACGAACCTATTATCAAACACACGTCAATGGAATTACATCACCCCAGTCGTTTCGTGGATATGTAAAGTAATAACAAAACATCACCTTTATTTATAGGTATTTAATTAATTACAGTCAAACAAACTATTTGGTATGCAGGCAGCTTACTTACTTGCAATTGCTTTTAAACATTGTTGTAAGTGTGCTGAGCAGTCTATTCTTTTCCATTAAGTACTTAGGTACTCTCATGTGTCAAAAGCTTAAAAAGTTATTACACATACTGCCACACTCAGAGACGTTTAACGGTTACTTAAGTCGCTCCTTAGTAAAGATTTCCAAGAGAAATCTTTACTAAGGTAACCGTTAAACGTCTCTGAGTGTGGCAGATACAAATTGGCGATGTAAGGCGAATAATTTTGCCTGTAAACCAAATACTTTGTTCGTCTGTACCTACCCAAGTATTTTACCTGCTTTAATTACGTATTTACGAATTTTAATTACTTTCGAAAAATATAATTGATGTTTATACATACTAGTATCGTTTCCGTAAGTTTATCGAAATGAATCATGAAGTATTTACCTGTATTACGCTTAGTAAGTCAAATTCATATTCACATTATGACTTTCCTTTCTTACACAGCGGTTTAAAAACCTCAAGGAAAACTCCAGTGAGGTGTAAATGTGTCAACGGACACTTGAAAAAGAATGACAAATGTGTTGATAAGATTGAGTTCATGAAGATTCACTGTAGTACATAAGTATTACCTACGCTACATTTCAGCATCACACCAAATCGTTTGTATTTTGTGAGAGCTCGGATGTTTCTCAATCCAAATATCTCGGTCGTCACATTTGGCAGTGGCTGAGCGATTCGCTGCTGCGCTGTGTGCTCCGTGTTCGATTCCCGCACGAAACAAACATTTGTATGACCTACAGATACTTGTTCTGGGTCTGCCCGTTTGTGTATGTAGGTTTTATATCTTTGTAAACGCACCCACGATACAGGCGAAATTCCTAGCGTGAGTAAAAGTTATAACAAAAAAACAAGAATCTACTGAAGGTTCTGCTAGCAATTGGTGTCAGCCAGTGCCAGATTTACCTACGAATGTTAATTAACGATGGTTGAGAATAAAAATTGCTGTGTAGTTCTTCGTACATAACGAACACTATCATTACTTACCTATTTTTTTTACAACAATCAATGTCTACTACGAGCAAGAGTTTAGGCCAAGTGTTCGTGTCCAATTAACCTACATTAACGTGTTGAATGAAAATGTGAAATATTTGACTTTGGAACGCGCTTTCCTCCATTTTTTTTATCAATGTGTTGATCGTTGCAGACGATTTTAATGGTCGAGTGAATGATTCATTGAAAAGCCCACATTCTGAAGAGAATTTATTGGTCTGACGGAATGTGATTTGTTTTAGTTTAGCTTCGGTTGTCGCTGAAAAGTGATTCATGTTTCAGAAAAGGATGATTCGCTTAGAACATCTCTAAACGATAGTGCTGTGTGATGTTGTTTAATTAATGGCCAAATCTACTGATACCTCGCATACTGCCTCGTTAACCTAGTGGTTCTAAGCGCGACTGCTATGCTAGAGGTCTTGGGTTCGATTCTATTACATGGGCCTAAACATACCGGAAAACTGTGGGTGTACAATGTACATTAGTAGGTACACGTCTCCCAAACCCTTCGGGAAGTATATGCGTAATGGTATGTTTTCACTGATACCATACACGGTATCAGTATAATGGAAAGTATCATCATCCCATAATTCTTTTCTAAATGGCTGCAAGTAGGCCTGTGAATCTAAAGGTGAAGAGATATCTTATTATAACATTATACATAGTAATGATAATTGTTAGAACACACGCTTCAACAATGCGTGTGATAAAAAATTACATTTATTTCCGTCGATTTACACAATCCTTCGCAACATTGTGGGAAGTTAAATCTGATTATCAAAGTTTGCGAACAATCTCATATCTCATTAATGAATAGTCGTCTCTGCGTGAAAGTGAGGAGATTGTGTATGAATAGAGAAAGTATTATAAGTAGTAGGTACCCGATGTGAACAGCTCAACGGATCTCTAAGAAAGTAACATCTCCATACGACGGAAGCTATAATAAAACATATATTATTGGCATTTTATGAAAAACAGTACCTAGTTGTGTTTAAGTATGCACTATGCGTGTAGTTCCGGACACCGAGATGTCTCGCCAACTCTTTGCTTCCTCGAAAAAGTGACGAATTAGGCAATAAAGAGTTGACAGTGAAATAACAACATAGTTAATAAGTATTTATTTTGCTATAATACTCGTATATGCCTCATGAATCTAAAACCGAAAGTAGCAAAAGTATGTATATGCCAGAAGATAAAAGAAGAAAGCCTGGATGCAAATATTATATACAGGCTGTTTGGCAGAACGTTTGAACATACAAAAATGATGGATAGGCGGGGTCATCTGCTACTTACTCATTGCTCATTAAAAACGGGTAAAACAAGAGCTGAGTAGTTAGCAGACGTCCCCCCACTGATCCACCATTTTCGTATGTTCAACGTTCTGCCAAACACCTGTAAACACTTTGAGAAGCTGCCTGCCTACCACTATAAATTGGTATATAGCTGTAGTAAATTTCCGTGTAAATAGATGTTTTCATACAAGTGAAAGTGCATATCTATTATTAATGCTTACCAGAGAATCGAACACGTAATTTGAATATAATTTTCCGAGATCCACTGGTATCTGGGTACAGTTACCAACGGTTTGCGTCTGCAGGTGTTGCATATTATTACCATATGGTAATTTACTGAGGAATTCGTGTCTGTCTGTCTGTCTTTAATCAACCAATGGTTAAATAAAATAAAAAGTTGGATTCCTAGGCAAGATTCGAGGCTGTGAGTAAAAGGACCATACATAAGACATACTTAATCTTAACGATATTTTTATGCTCGTTTTCATTTCGCTACCAGTAGGTATCGATCAGCCAACAACATTTGGGTTGAGTGGGCAATTTGTCACGTATTGTGAACAGACGTTTGATACGCATTACCATAAAATATAGGTTACGCTCCACCATTTCCCACGCCCGTTTTTCCTATAACAACAATAGACATTTTTTTAGGCGTGGTGCAGACAGCAGATACGCTACCATATAAGGCGAATTCCACACGACATGCAGCAGAGCGGATAAAGCGCGATGTTCACGCGCCGATGCGCCCAACGAGCACGCGACTTGCCGATTTCTGAGCGACATCACACCAAAATGCGATATTATACCGCACCGGCTAACGGTACAGCGTTAATTTGATAATTTTACTGCCTGCTCTCTCTCGTTTAAATTTAAGACAAGTTTATATCCGTGTGCGTTGCATTCGCTTGCACACACCCGTGCACACTTTCTGAAACACTTAATTAACAAACGCATTCCGAAAGGTGAACGTAACCGGTGACAATATTTTGGCACAACATCATTTGTAATTTAAATGTACTCACGTAATACATCGGAAGCTTGCGACGTTAATGAGTTACAAGCTGTCGCCATTATTTAATAAAATTAAGTATTCATGACTGCTAATTCTTTGAAATGAAGAATTTTTTAATGACATCTGGAGAAATTGCAATCTTACGGTAATTCATTGCCATTGGAGTTCGTCGGTTACGTACATCTGCTCACCAACACCTGGTTATATTGATATAAATACTCTATCAATGCGTAGGTTAGGCATCGATCCATAATTGCTCAATTGTAGGTACCTAGTAGCAGATACCTACGTATTACGTAGTACTCTTATCTAACCTGCTGTAATTCAGGACGGTGAAGAAGGCTGGTTTCCTACTTAGATACTCCAAATTATTTCATTTCAGAATACAATTCCGGGACGACTGATTGACAGCCAATGGTATGGTAAGTACGATCAATACGCCCAAGATTACTGGAAAGAGAAATGTGTTTTGGACAACTGGCCATAATTATTGTCTGGTCTGCAACGGCTGAAAGGACTAAAAAGCTAGAATATTTGGGTTTATGGGATTATTCGGGTTTCGCGGGTCTGTGGGATGCAACGCACGTCCTGAAGCAGGACTGACCGTTCAGGGGTTAAGAATGCAAAGTTATTCTTTGAAAATCACAAATTTACATCCAAAAATATTTTTCTCGTTCGTACCATTTTTATAACTGCGTAGGACACCTCGTTGGCTGGATCTAGATGAAACCTATAGGAATCCTGCCAGAAGTTGCATACAGTTCCTTTTAAAGCCATAATTAAAAACTATCAACGCTTACGATTAACTCAAAGTCTGCCACTAACAAGTCTAACTAATTAATCCGACCAACTAATAGACATCTGGTATGATTACAACAACAGCCTCGCGTTGTTCTCTTTATCCATAAAAAGGCGGGAACACGACACCTCTTTGCGCACCATGTTTGGCCAGAAATCGACTCGGTGCAGTATTTACCCGTAGACTGACACAAAATATGTAAACAACTTGTACAACATTACGAGGGAGGGTCTTATTCGTTTTTTGAATTCGATTCGATATTTCAGTTTTTGCGATCTTACAGAATTTGCACTTTTACGACTTATGTGAATTTGGGCAGCAATTTGAAAAATAGGAGCCTATCATACACACGACCAGTGCCGTAACTAGGGCTGTGCCAGCGGTGTCCAGGCACAGGGCGCAGCGCAGACCCTAAAGGGGCGCAGAAATTACCATAGCAGGACCAGATTTTTTTTTAAGGGCGCTATTGTAGAAACTCTCTAAGAGCGTATACAAGTCTATTAAAGGGTGCCGCACACGACATAATACATAAACAAGGGTTAGTTTAAGCATGGACATATTTTAAGGGAGTGTAGTGCTTATGAAAATGAACCACAATCACTATGAAATCAAACTAAAAATTGCGGAAAAAAAAACCAGCTGTTCATGTTCTCGAGTTATGCTAACGTAAATGTATGTAGCAGTTGCTCTTTTTTATTTCGAGATTTTACGGTTGATAATCTTATTTCGAGATTTTACGGTTGATGTCTTATAGCGTGTACCTCGTTTAACCCTAACACCCTGTATAGGCTTCGTCCGCCCATCATCTGTCGTCGGGTCATCGCGAACGACTACCCGACGTGTTGTCTGCCTTGCTAAACTCGAAAATATGTTTACATTTAGCCCAGAACTTCATCTATCTATGTATTCGTGAATATTAATTATCTGCGGGGTTTCAACATTTTTGCGTGGAACGGTACTTCATTCTTTTTTTTTAATTAAAACTAGGTACCTACCTACTCCAAGTTACCTCTTATAACATCAGGCCATCAGCTGCCAGTGAAAATCTCATACCTACCCACTAGCTAGACAGATAAAGTGCTGAAAGTACTACGATGACGATGATATAGAGAAAAGAGAATATCAACAAAGAGGATATTATTTATTACCCAGCCACTAGTCTAGAACTTAAGCAAATATGATCGTTAAGGATAGCTTTGGACCTCATTATGAATCAACGATTCGCATGTGTAGATTTTCGGCACTAGTAGGTCGTACCTAGTTAGTTGCATGTAATTGTAAATCAATGTGATATCTAAATAACACCTTAGGCACCTATATACCTACTATTTTTATATTCATACGCATTCACAAGGGCTTTGCTGAGGGATGCCAGAAGGAGAAGCTACATAAGAGATAGGTACAACATACAGAAAAAAAATAACAGTAGGTAGCTATATGCTGTACTGTAGCTGATCCTTTATTCACGTCGAAACTGGAAAGAATTCGCTAATTAAATCTATTTCAATTACATATCTCCATGTGCTCTGGAGGCGTATTACCTACTCTGGGGTAAGGGTAACAATGTGGGTACTAAACTGACTAAACTAACCATAATGTTTTATTACCTAGTACCTAACAACCTCATAATGCACTTTCCCATACATTAAAGCCGGCTTTTCACTGCGGGATGTAATATATATTACATCCTGGAATATATATTACATCCCGCAGTTGCTGTTCACACTGAAAGATATATATTTGGTTCAAACAGTTCTACAGTCTGCACCGTTCCGTTCAAAGTGAGGGCGAGGCAGGGGGGGTGCGTTGTCCGGGACGTGAGGTAAAATATATATCTCCTCTTTATCGCCCATTCGGTCGAAAAAATATTTATAGTTTGGGATATAATATATATTACAGCTTAGTGTAAAGGGGTTTCTTAAATAGTATGGTGAGCGATATTAAATTATATCTCGTGATGTAATATATATTACATTACATCCCGCAGTGAAAAGCCGGCTTTAGAAAATTGCAGGATACCCAAAAATTTAAATCGATAAATATTCGTTACTTGAAGGTACTTCGAGTTACACTGCTTGAAGAATTAAGAAAGACAGGTCTTCCTAATGTAATATTCCCCTTTTATTACCTCCAATCTCGTCTCCCTTCTTAGTCTCATTGAGTAGGATCCGTGACAGAATCATAGAATCTGATTAGCATCTTTTCATTAAGAAAGTATTGATTTTAATTTTGACTGCATGCATATAAACAGCGTTTAGCGACATCTATTACAAAAAATAGATTGTGTTGTGGACCGTAGTAAGACGTAGCGCCATCTTCTGGCAGACATAGTAAGTGACAAGCGTTTTGTTATTACAACACATTATCTTGACTCAAAATTTATTTAATAATATTTTTCTCAAATTAATAATTTGCTACATGTCAAAAGATTGCAGGCAACTATTTTGTATTAATTTATTTAATAAGGCCGTAAATCATTGAGGAAACTAAACGTACATTCTTGTGAAATGACTGGAAAAAAAAATAAACAGCTGCTGCCACTGCGTGCGTTTAGGTTCACCTTGTTTATCGGATTTCGAATTTGATACGTTGACTTTATTTCATCTCTTTCACTCTTTTGACAATTTCGATATGTTGTTCGGGGAACATGCTTAAAATTGTAAAGTGTCAAACCTGAATTTCCGACTTCATCTCGTATTTTTATTCCGTGTATGTTCTGTTCCATGACTTCCATGTGAAATAAAAATTGACGATTTTCTATTCGACGTATACTATTTTACAATTTCATAGAAGAATTATAGGAATTCGTGAACAGATGACTTTTGGGAGAATCGCCAATTTGAATTGGAATACTTGCATTGGAAGTAATGGGAATAACATAATTCGTATAATGACAGAGAATAGGTATGTTTACTTCGTAATGTTCTTTAAGTACACCTATTATAACCTTCATAGTCTTTGTTCTTAACCATTTCTTCTGTTTCTAGGAAGAGGTCCCGTGAGGACGATTCGTGTGAATTTATGCCATTGTCAAAGAGGATAAATAATTTACATATCAATAACAACCTCAACTCGAATGTTTCTCAAACACAAGATAATAGTCATAGTCAGATCAATGGAATAAATACGGAAAATGGAATCTCTTCGCCAAGTTCATCATCGGGTTCAGAACGAAGACCAAGCTATGAACCTGGAATTAGTTCTACTCAAAGTAGCTATTATTATGACAATAAGTTGTTATTTGAACTGCATTTAGAGAGAATACAAAGATGTGGGCAACAATTTCCTTATTAATAGTAGTTTTAGTGGTGCCTGTTTTCTGTGTATTATTTGTTATGTCTTATTATTAGTACTTATTGTAATAAATATAATAATTGTACCTTTTTTAATTAAAGTTGTTGAAGCATGGTAACAATTTAAATTTTTATTGTATGGCATTTTATGTCACATGTCAAATCGGTGATACATTTTTGACCAATCACAGATCACACTAAAGAAATAATGCGCCACCTGGTGTTACGTTTCCTAAACTACCAAACAGTATGGCGGACGTCATTTGTAGTAAATGGTAAAAGAGAAGGGGCGTCGTTGTTTATTTGTTTGTAATTAATTATGGAATTTATTATATGCATTGTCGAAGTGATAAATTAAGTAAATGAAAAAAAAACAAAATTTTGTGTCTAAGGTAAGTCGTGTTATAACGTTTTGTTTACAACGTGTGAATATCCATGACCTTATTTTGGAAGCGGTACTCCGTAGTACCGTTAGACGGGGCGCGTGGCCACCTGAGCGCTCTGCGCTCTCAAGTCTCGAAAGAGTGTCGCGAGGCCCGAGGGCCGCGTTCAACCCCTCCTCTCGCGATTTTCCTGGCGGTGGAGGAAGGAGCCGGGAGCGGGAGTGATTTGGTGACGGCACATGGAGGGGATCCCGCATCTTGGTGGGGATGCGACGCGTTGATTGTCGTTCTGGCCGGTCAAAAGTACTGGTAGGGGTGAACAACCTTCGATTTCTGTCTAATTTCGCCCACAAACACACCGGGTTCCCCCGATGCTTTAAATCTAATATTTTTTTATTTATTTGTAATTGCGTAACTGAAAAGATATCGGCCATATTTGTTGCGACTCCTTTGTCCTCAACCATGAATGAAAATTTTGAACCCTCCAAATATTATAATACTGTCTGAAAGCAAATAAGTAAAAAATATTGTTATTTGTAATCATTTTTATAGTTTTTGATTGTATGAATGAAGCAGGTAGATAACAGTATCGTCCCACGTATTTATGAGGTCAATGACACAATAAACTTGTGTGACCTTATTTAAACTTTCTATTGCTAAGATATCTGTGAACAGCCCAAACTTTCGAGTTTCAAGGTATTATTAAGACAAAGTCACCTTTTTTAGACTTAATTTAGAATTATTACCACTTTTAGTAATGAACAATATATTCTCTATAAAAAAAATGTCAGTCCTTAAATAATAAAATATCACATGATTATAGATAGGTGCAGTTAAGTAGATGATTACCCAACCGGCTTGCTTCCACAGCTAGTGAACCACAACCACACCTCGCTGTCTTGTGAAAGTACAGCAAAGAGAAAGTGAGCATCACGCTAGAGCTACATGTGCATACATACACATACACGCCAATTGTCTGTCAGTATGTATAACAAACTCGTTGGTCGACTATCGGGCCTGCATAAAAAACTTTCTTTAACCCACTTTCTTATTAGTAGTAGTTGGCGATCATCTTTCGCCTCTCACCGTGGCTGAATTAATTTTAGTGTAGTGCCGTGTTTGGTGGTCGGTAGAGGTATGTGCCCTACCATCGTGGTCCCAGTGTAGTCCCGTGCTCAGTGGCGCCGCGGTGGTGGGACATTGGGACGTGGGGATACGCGTTGCCATAGTGACTCAAGTGGGACAGTGAATTTTATTTTTATTTTTTTCCCGCTTCGGCGGCGAAGCGCGGAGGGTTAACAACAATGTGCGACATGCAGAAGATGCCCTCTAGAGAAGATGCTTCTTGGTATGGGGATGAATTATTTCCGAATTATATTGGCTTTTCAAAAATGTATGTTGATTAAACAACTGATCGGTCACTGAACTAGATATTATCAAAATTTCATCTTGTTTACATCGTAAAATAATTGTAGACCTGTTCTTTTTTTTTTGAACTTAATAATTGTTTTTTTTTTTATGGTGAAGAACAGATTTCAGAAATCTTGTCATTATAATCTTTTATAAAATTCACGGAAAACCCTTTTTTATTAGATGAAATACATATAACATTTCCTACTTTCACTGTAAAGTTGTAACACTAATTTACCAAACAAGGAGTCAAACAACTTTCTTAACTGGCATGTTCACTCTCTATTACATATTTTATGAAGTTATTTTTAAAGCTTCTATTTGTGGTTCTAAACCTAAAAGTAAATAAATGATTTACACTGAAACTGGCCACTTCATAAACCTGCCACAAGTACATGTTGGGCAATATTGCGTTAATTAATATTCTGCCCGTCCATTCGGTAAAAATTTTCCTCTGTGAACTTAGAAGAAGTTAAGATGAGCTGACATCCCACCAGGTGCACCGCACAGATTAACAGCCCATTTGATATAAGTTCACAGGACTTTTTTACAGAAAATTAGTGCTGATTAACATATTTACCTACCTATCATCATTCTTTAAAATACAGCTTCGTATAAACTACGTCTAATCCACTGCGATATCACCAAATTAAGGTCATTGGTATTCCCATGTTCTACTAAGCTATTGTCTCAACAGAGAAACAAATAACTGTGTATTATGATGTGAATGTATAAGTACCATAAGAATATTTAAAACTTGTATTTTTGTATTATTAATAAAAAACTTACTGTGTGTCCTAAAATAGTCTGGATGTTTATTTACAAAATACCCTGAAAATGAGTATTGAAAGTGTCCAATATACTAATTGGCCTTTTGCCGTCTACTGCTTAAGGTATTGCCCACGATGATGTGAAGGATAACTTGATAGATTTATTATTTATTTTGGTGGGAAACTGTAAATTTGTTGCATTACAGGCACTGGATATTGCAGTAATCTAATAATTGCTGAAGCAGCAATTATTAGATTACTGCAATATAGGATAGGTTTTCCAAACTACCCTACTAAATAGATTTTTAAAAGAAAACTGCTTTTATGTCAATGTGGCAATGGCTAAAGAGGTCATCATTATTTTCCAGTGACGAGGACACAGATATGAATTTCGCCACATTCTCAGCAGTGGGCACCGCTGGCACACACTTTGTGACCACCGGTGGCCAGCTGCCTGTCGCCAAGTTACAGCAGAACGTGACCAACAATGGAACAGGCATGCAGCAGGTAATACTCGAAAAAACTTAAATTTTACTTAAACACTTGGATCAATAGAGACCAAGGTTGTTTGAAGAATTGGAGACATCAGAACTAAGAAGTGTCCTCGTTAGACGAATCTCCAATCTAGGTCTTATATAAAAAAAAAAACAGGCTGGTTTTTTATACAACTGACCACAACACACACAAACTACAACTGCCTCGTTTGCCTACTGGCCATGGGCGCGAGTGCTACGCTAGAGGTCTTGGGTTCGATTCCCAGGACGAGCAGTGTTATTGGATTTTTCTATGATATTCTCAGTCGCAGCTCGGTGTTAAGATTCGTGCCCGGTTAATGGCAATAGGCTCGCCCCCTACTACACACCGGCGAACTGTGGGTGTACATTGGTATATCTCTGCCCAACACTTCGGGGAATACAGGCGTGATGGTATGTATGGGTCTATATGGTTTTTTATACAATTTTAAAATGATTAACATGATGTAATATTTATATTAGACTCGTTGGTCGTATCGTCGCGCGTCACAAGCATTACTGCTTAACGTGGAGTTCAGAGTTCGATCGGTAAAGTAAAGACTATCAACTGTATGGTTGGGTTTTTTGAATAATAAATTATCAATAGTAGTTCATAGATTGGTCTAGTAAATGGGAAGGTTTTGGCGCAACTGGCTATAGAACAAAATCATAACACTTCTGCCTGCATGGGATATTTCCGGTGAATTGGTCCCTAACTTAATATTATGGGTATTTCAAACCCTGGTGATACTTTTTCACCTCGTCAAAGACTTAGAACTACCATTATTTAAAAAATAATAATATATTCTTGTTTGTTTGAAAGTTAAAACAAGATATCAGACTGTAAATATAATTTTATTTAAATAAAATGTTTATCTATAATCAAGTAAACAAATTGATGGGCTAGAAGTATCTTTTGATAACCGTTGTACTTATGTAGGCAATAATACGCACTCAATGAACGTATTTTCTAACTCCTTGAATAATTTTTGAATAGGTACTTTCACTAGTGAACATCTTGGAATTTAATGAACGTGTTCAAAGCCATTGGAGATGGAGTTTCTAATGATATTATAATATTTTCATCTTCATTGTTGATTTCAATACTCAAATGTAAAAATAATGTAGTATTTTGAACTTCAGAAATGCCTATAAATCATTATTACGCAACTAGTGAAAGCCGTACCGAGCAAAACAGACGTTGTTTAGAAACAATACATTCATTCAATTGTTGCATAAACTTGAACAAAGAATGTGTTCTAACTAAATCTCAGGGGTGTTAGTTAGTGTTTTAAGTGATTAAGTACGCGTTCTTAAAGCTCGACTACCGTTTTCATCTCAATTTTGTGTCAGTTTAATAGCGCACGTACTTAAGAGTGACATATGAGCTGGAAAGATCATTGAGTCATAAGATACTTGTTCCTACGTTCTAATGCCCACTTAATTTGAATTTTAAGATCTAAGCTTATGTATGTAGGACTGTCCCATTGGTGTAGTACTCGAAAATACCTTCTGCTCTTCTGTGTTTGATTCCCAGGACGAAAAAATTGTTATTTCGCATTTCCATCAGAGATTTCTCTGAGCTGCCTGGATCTTTTACTTATGCTCGGTTACTAGCAATAGTTGACATTGATAGCAGCTTACTCCCTTCTAAAAAGAGCAAAGCAAAAAGTCGTGCTCAAAGTAACATGATTAGTAAAGTGGGTGTACATACTATACACCTATCTTAGTCTTCTTCTTTATCGTGTGGGCAGTAAGGTCTAACGACCCCACACCCTAGTGTCAGAGTTTCTAAACCGCCTCAAGGGCCTCTGACATGGTTACCGATGTCTTAGTGAAATAAAACCATGAGCATGAAGTTGTCTTGTTATAACAACCACAGATACTCAAATACCGGTTTTATTTTTAACCAGAACTGACGTCTGTTTTAACTAGAATAAATTAGCTTCAGGAATTTCTCTGACATCATTCAAATGTCAGACAAATTCCCGAAGCTAATTTATTCTAAGTACCTAGTTTAAACAGAGCAAGAGTTCGCTGTGATGACGATGATTGTCAATTTCTTAGAAAATTATTAAATACACGTATTGAGTTCATGACTATAAACGGAACTTTACGAATGGGCAACTAGATTCAATACTTTTAATTGACGTTCAAAAGTGCTTTTTAATGGTCTAATAAAATGAAATAAATGAGTTACCATTACGCCTATATTTCCCGAAGGGTTAGGCAGAGGTGTACTAATGTACACCAACAGTTCGCCGGTTTGCTTAGGTCCCTTGTACACCCACAGTTCGCCGGTATGTTTTTAAGTCCCATGTAATAGGGGGCAAGCCTATTGCTATTAACCGGGCACAAATCCTAACTCCGAGTTGCTACTAAGAAATCCCATAGAAAAACCCACTAACACTTTTTGCTTGCCCTGGGATTTGAACCTAAGACGTCTAGCGCAGCAGTCGCGCTTAGGACCACTAGGCTAACGAGGCAGTTCGAGTAGTAAAATATTTTATTTATTTATTGATGTTTGTATGTTGCAGGTATGCGTGGCGATGGGCGATGGTGGCGTCCAGTACATGCGCGCTCTGGACGGGAGCGTGCAGGCGGCGCCACAGCTCATCTCCGTGCCCATCCAACTAGCTGGGGCTAAACCTGGTATGTATGGAGTTTCCTGCCCCTTCTTCTCCATACGAAACTACCCTTTGGAATGGGCAACTCGATTCAATACTTTTAATTGACCTTCAAAAGTGCTTTTTAATGGTCTAATTAAATGATTTGACTTGACTTTCAACCTTTTTCAAGGATGCTTGCGAAGTTGCGATACATTCCACGATACAGTCCACTGCTGGACATAGGCCTCCCATATAGATACATTGCGATGCTTTTGGTTTTGGTGATATCCATAGGGAGCGACGACCAATTAAAATCAAGGCAACCTTGCATAAAAAATTAACAAGTAACGGTCTTAGGCATATTTAGTCCGGGGCTGCGGGTTGTTCGAAAGAGATACCGCGCCCCCGGAATGCAAAGGGCACATGAAGGAACATAGACGGGTTTTAGTCAGTAAAAGTCTGATACTCCCTCCCGCCCCGCCCAGGGCGGGGGAAGTTATTTGATGACTTCCCGTCTTAAAAAAAGGCATATTTAGTGCCTTACCTTTTAGCATTATAATAAAAGAGTTGTACTTGAAAATGTTGCTTTGCTCGCCACGTGTTCGATTCTAGATATTTGTAAGATAATTATATTACCTAGGTACATTAAAATTTTTGCTCGTCTGTGACGCAGTCGCATCACGAAGTACCTACACGTAGCATGAACACTATGACTAATTTATACAAAAGATAACTGCCCCCCTAGCCAAGTTGCAAACGATAATCGTAAACGCTCGGTAGGTATCAATACATTTTCAACTTTATACCCCAGAGCCTTAAGTTGAAAATCTATGAAAGATTTCTAAGCGTTAGCGATCGGAAAGAAAGAAAACGCTATGCAATCTTCACTAGATCTTCAACTTAAAACCAAGCACATAAAGTTGAAGATCTATTAAAGCTTACTCAGCGTTTGCGTTTATCGTTTGTTACATGGCTACAGGTGCTGGTCCCTCGCGTGTCTTGTACGTGTCATCTTCTCTGACTACCATCCATAGATTTATTAACGTCCAGATAGAGTGTACCGTACAAATCGCAACGTTCTAATAGAATGCATTTTGTGATGCGCGTGTGCGACCGGACCGCCCACCGCATGTGTATTATTATCGTTACTGCATTAGTGTGCGTGACGTTTTCTAATACCAGACCGAAATGATTACCCCAAAATATGGGAAAATTCAGGCAGTTTTTTTATTCATGTAGACATATCTATACTAATATTATAAAGCTGAAGAGTTTGTTTGTTTGTTTGTTCGCGCTAATCTCAGGAACTACCGGTCCGATTTGAAAAAAAATTTTTTTGTTGGATAGCCCATTTATCGAGGAAGGTTATAGGCATAACATCAGGCTACGACTTACGGGAGCGAAGCAGTATTCAAAAACGTAACTTAAGGCGGATGAATAAAGCCACGCGAACGAACAAAACATACATTTACCTAAATTTATTAATTTGAAGAAAGCGCATTATTTAGTTTCAATTATAATTCATAACGTGTATGTATAAATATCTTGATATCTGCTGAAGCAATTTTGATGCAATAATATCGCAGTATTATAAGAGATGGTTAAAGTATTTCATACCCCTGGCAACCATTGACACCATTTTTTTTGTTAATAATAATGTTGATTTCGTAACATTTTACAATATTAAAATATCGCAGCACAAAAAAAGGGTAAAAATATTTCATACTTTGGCAATACTCAAATATTATGGAGTCGTTTTGTTTTTATTATGGTTTGCGTAATATTTTCAATGAAATACGTAGAAATTCATCATAAAATTGCAAACATATCTGTGAAAAGTAATGTTCGTATCCTTGTCTTTTTTTGGAGTGTAGTTTTTACACGATTTCACCGCACAAACAGTCATTTTTTCAATTATTTTAACTGCGATTTATAATGTAGACGCGCTTTGAACGTCAGTCGCGTAATGGTGGCCTGTGGGCGGGGCTAACGAACGAAGACGTCATTTTGGTGTCTTTGAATTTGAAGCATTTGGACAGCGCGTTCTAGGCATCTGGACGTTAATAAATCTATGCTACCATCATTCATTTCTTTATGAATTGACAGCTTCTATAAGTACCATGGCTGACAGTTGGGGCATATGAATTATGGTAATACGGAATAATTTTTTTCATCATATTTATTAACAAAATACGAAAATACGTAGACATGACAAAAAGCGAAATTAAAATTGGCCAAGAAATACGGCCGATATTTTAAAACTATTAATTACGCACCGTTTGCACCGATTAGACAAAGAGATGCGGCATGGACTGTGACGTCATATATCACTACGGCCATAAAAACTCCGTGTTTTTTACTAGAAAGAGATAGAAACAAATTTTCGATGCTTTATATCTTTTTTAATTTCATAATAATTCGAAAAATAAATCATGCATATTCCCTACTATCGTCAAATATAACCATTTCAATAATGTTTATAGGTGACCCTCAACCAACGGTGCAGATCCAGGTGTTAAGTCCCAGCATGCTGCAAGCGCAGCAACAACCCAAGTACCAGATGCAGATACCAATACAGGGCTTCCAACAAGGTACACCATGTATGAAATATTACATTTTATACTTTCATCTTATTTACATGAACTCACACTTTCTTCCCATGGGGGTAAGCAGAAACATGTGTAATTGTGGTTTAGACCCTATGTCGACGTGCAGATGAAACGCGGCGATAATCTCGCCGTGCCATCAAATTCTCTCTGCTATGATGATATCGCTGTGTTGAATTTGATGGTACGGCGTGTCTTGCTGCGAAACTCTCGCCCCTGAAGATGGCGCCTGTCTAATTTAGCGACAGAAAGACTAAGATATTGTAATAGTCAGTATTGTTTGATAATTTAGTTGTAATACTTATTTTTCTTATTCTACGTGACTAGAAATTATTTCTACTCTTGTTAATGTCAAAATGTTGCATAATTAATACTTGCAACTGTTATTATTTTAGCTCGTAACATGATATTTAATGGCAAATTATCTCCATCCAACACATTAGACATTCAAGCTTAATTATAACTCAGTTTCTCTTGCTACAATACTAGTAAGACAACATTCACTTATAACAATAATACTGACCTTTGAACAAGGTGCTATTACCAAAAATAGTATAATGTTAAGTCGATAATCTGTTTGTCTCAAGGTGGTGCGGTGTTGACGGTTGCTTACTCGCCGGAGGCTAACGAAACTGGCGGTATACAGCTAGTTGGGCAGGGCAGCTTGGGCGAAGGTAAGCTTTGATTTATACATGTTTTGTTAATAACCATACAGAGAATGAGAAGGAACCTCGTATCCATGTAGGTCCAAGAAACAATAAAATATTTAGTTTCTATGTCTGTTTTCTTGCAAAAGTGTTTGCAACTTGGCTAAGTTTAAAATATCAGGAAAAGTCTGTCATGTGAATATATGACACTCATAAATAGTTAAATAAGCAAGATATATTTAAAAATTTTTTTTTTGTACACATGCAGGTACATTCAGGCTGCGACCAGGTGAAGTTGTCGTTACATAAGGGCCCACGCACAAACGCTACTTTTAACATCGGCGATCCCTAGTATCGATAGAATCTGTAAAACACGCCATTTTAATACTGCGATGAAACACAGAGAGTCGCCAAAACGCGATGCAGCATCGATGCTAAAAGTAGTGCGTGTGCATTGGCCCTTAAGTATTATATGTCTGTGTAGAGTTGTAAATGTTCACTAACCAACAATTGTGCACTCCATTGTATTACACACTGCACTTGTGGCAATTTATTTGATGGTGTATGAGCCAGTTTTCACCGAAGCGGAGAGGAGATTGTCCCAAACTGTCAATAGGTTTGTATTATTGTGACATTTCTCTTTGAGACGCAATACAATAACGCGTTGGGCGTTGGTTTTTTACGAGACATCTTCTCTTCTCTTTGGTGGAAATCGATCAATAACACTGGGTACAGACAAGGCAGTGTTCGCTTTCATTGCTGCGGTCTGAACCCACATTAATATCACTTTGGTTTTCACATGTGTGTTTTTTTGGGCGCAAATTAATTTGTATAGGAGATTTTTATTGGAGACTTAGATAATTAAGGCACTTGTATCTGGTGCCTCTGGAACTATCGGATACGAAGTTAAAGCAACAGTTGCCCAACATTTGATGTTCCACACAAGCAAGCTGCGCTTTTTTTGTTAATCTTGAAAACGGAACATTATCGTGTTGCCAGCAACATGTTGCTGAATGTTGGGCTACTTTATTCCCAATGAATGTTGATATGGCTTCATATTATTTTATTCCATACTAGCTTCTGCCCGCGACTTCGTCCGCGTCACAGTTGATGTGTTATCCTACGGGTACCGTACATTTTCCCGGGATAAAAAGTAGCCTATGTGTTATTCCAGACTATAATCTATCTTTGTGCCAAATTTCATCCAGATCCATTCAGCCGTTTAAGCGTGAAAGAGTAACAAACATCCATACATCCATACATCCATACATCCATACATCCATACATACAAACTTTCGCCTTTATAATAGTAGTAGCATTATTATTTCTAACAAAGTACCTTCAATAAAGGTACAGTCGAATAACCTATTTGGTATACAGGTAACTTTCAAATACTTAAAAAAAATCTGAAGTATACCATAAGCTTAAATATAATTATCAGGCATATAATAAAAAAGTATATTGTCAATGTAGTAAATGAAAAGATGAATATTTTTTCCTGGATATCAAATATCTTGTTCGACGGTACATAATCTACAACACGGTATATGTACTATCAAAACTAAATATATCTCAATTTGTACCCCCAGGTCTTCAGGTGTTGGCTGCCCTACCACAGGAAATGCAGCTTGTACAGCAGACGCAGGACAAGGACCACATGCAACAGAATATGCATCAAGTACGTGATTTTTTAAAACTTATAACATTGGATGAATTTCACAAAAACATACATACATGCTATCACGCCTGTATTCCTCGAAGGGTTAGGCAGAGGTGTACCAATGTACACCCGCAGTTCGCCGGTATGTTTCTTTTTTAGGTCCCATGTAATAGGGGGCGAGCCTATTGCCATTAACCGGGCACAAATACAAACTCCGAGCTGCTACTGAGAATTTCCTAGAAAAACCCATTAAAACTTTTTGCTCGACCTGGGAATCGAACCCAAGACTTCTAGCGTAGCAGTCGAAGAAAAAAACAAATAAGTTTGTGATATGTTGACGTTGAATTCCACACAGGTCTCAAGTTATCACGCTCTCCTTTTCGTGTATTTAAAAATATTTTGATGAATCTCTTTTGCAGGTGTTCATAACACCGAACCAGCAGATTATAATCAACGCGCCGCAAGAGAACAAGACGCTGAACAACAACACCACTTCTGACAACAACAACTCGGGCCCCATAGATATTATCATCAAAGAGGAGTGCGACGATGATGTGAGTACCTACTTTGTGTCATGTAGTTTATGAATGGTTAATTTCTAGAAGATTTAATGTGTTTTATAGGTCCATTGTAGGCCAATAAAGTCGGCTTCGTAAATTAGCTGCCACCAAAACTGTAGTGCAATCGCTTTCTAAGAAAATAAGAAATAATGTATTTGTGAATGTTTGAAATCACTTTACTTTGATTTTACATAATAAATCGATGAAATTCTTAATCAATGCAAAGTCAATTTATGATAATGGTTTTAAAATAATTCATAATTATAATAGAATATAAAAAACCTTCTACACCTTCAAGTAAAAAGGGCTCAAAAATATAGTCCTTACGGTTATTAAGTAGAATACGTCATTTAATACCGTAATAGGAGAATGGGTAATAAATAGCTCATGGTGCTTCCCAGGAAACACTACTGTCAGTAGTTGATGAGGTCAAATGCGAAAACTAAAGAAATTGTTCGCTGATTGCTTTGAAATTTTACATGCGCGTATTCCGATATTTTACACATACATACAATCACGCCTGTATTCCCCGAAGACTTAGGCAGAGGTGTACCAATGTACAGCCACAGTTCGCCGGTATGTTTAGGTCTGATATTTTAAAACGGCCTAAATTAATCCTAAAATCTGTCTATATGTTCTTAGGTATCTTTCACATATTAATATAACATGTTGTTGTGCAGGAAAGCTCGCAAGGCACAGATGCGGGCGACAGCCTGCACTGGCAGCTCACCCAGAGTCATCAACAGGACCTCGTCAAGTACCTCAGCACTCTGCCACCGCAGGTACTAATGTTACATACACACAATCACGCCTGTATTCACCGAACGGTTAGGCAGACGTGTACCAATAGACAACTGCAGTTAGCCTTTATGTTTAGGTCCCATGTAACAGGGGCGAGCCTATTGCCATTATTTTGATTTGACATCAACTCCGTATTTGAGGAACAAACATTGTGCGCAATAATTACAGTTTATAAATCTGAAGTGTTAATCAGCTTTTGTTCCTAACTGTTGATAACTGGTAACTGAAACAAGTAATATATTATTCTATTTATTTAAAAACATACATCACATACAATCACGCCTGTATTCCCCGAAGGGTTAGGGCAGAGATGTACCAATGTACACCCACAGTTCGCCGGTATGTTTTAGATCCCATGTAATAGGGGCGAGCCTATTGCCATTAACCGGGCACAAATCCTAACTCCGAGCTGCTACTGAGAATTTCATAGAAAGCCCCAATAGCACTTTGCTCGACCTGAGAAATCTAATATATATGTCCATTTGACAATTTCAGCAAACACAAACTCTCCCGGTATCCCTGCAACAGTTTCTACGACTGAACCCAACAGACGTGAAGAAATCAGAACCAGTAGACATTGAGATTGAGATGGATGACGTCACTGACGACAAGGTAGAAGAACCCGTGGCCGAGGCAGTCCTTAGCGAAGGTAAATATAACTTTTACATATTACGATAGCGAATTGCGCCATCTACCTCCCACTGACGGTGGTCCATCGTACTTTACATGAACAGTCCTGATCACTTGGATAATGAAAAATATACTCTATGCATGATGTGAAAAGACACAATAATACATAGCCGCTACACTAACTAAGCAAAATTGATTAAAAAATCTACCTCCCCACTGACGGTGGGCCATGGAACTTCACATTAACAGCTCACTTGGGTAATACAAAATATACCTATACTGGGTGTAAAAAGACACAATATTACATATCCATTGTGTTCACTACCTAAGTTTTTTTTTTTTAAAAGTATTGCTAGGAAACTACATTTATTTTTCGTGTGAAAAATCACTGATTGCGCCCGTAGTAACACGCAAAACATTGTGCTTACAAGTGCATCTGTAATAGTACAGGGGTTGTGGGAGTGTTAACAGTTTAGTGATATAACTAAATTAAGGAAAGGAGGAGAATTTTAGGAGCTCGTGGCTAAATAATTACAGCCGCATAGACCGATCTTCCGGGTTAAGCCACGCTTGCCGAGGTTGGTCTGTGGATGGGTGACCATTTTCATAGCGAGTTTCCTCCGTGCCTCGGAAAGCACGTAAAGCCGTTGGTCCCGGCTGTCATTTGTAGATCTTTGACAGTCGTTACTGTTAGTCAGAAGCCCGAATGTCTGACAACCAGTCTTACCAAGAGTATCGTATTACCCATTACTGGGTTGTGGAGGTCTGATAGGCAGTCGCTCCATGTAAAATACTGATATTCAGCTGCATCTGGTTCGACTGGAAGCCGACCCCAACATAGTTGGGAAAAGGCTAGGCAGATAATGATGATTTAAAACTAGTTTTAGTTAAAAAGGTATCAAATTTTTTTGGAAATACCTTTAATATTTTAATAAACTGTAAAACTGAAGTAACCAGAACTTTCCCATGTATAGTCTAACGTAAAAATATATCACTATCACGGGAAATATGCCTTCTTGCACCCGTTATTTATTAGAATAAAAATAGATTTTGCATTGTAGTGAATATTTACACAAACACGCCATATGCCAAGCTTGACTGGATAGTTTGTATGAAGAAGGGATATTTATTTATGGTTATTACACTGTTATATTAAACACTCGCGATCGACATACAGTGTGGAGTAAGACTTTAATTCAAAAGACTGCTGCACGTAAGCGCTATATTTAAAAGGCAAGCGCATATTATAGCCGCATCGGGTCGCAACGCATCGCATTGCAGCTAGTTCGAGATCTGAAATAAGAAAAAAATATACCCTCATCTGTTATTTAATAATGATAAAGAATATATGTTAGATAATATATGTATAGATAACATATTTATAGATAACATATATATGGAAGATTCAGGAACTGCCCGATTTTCCAACCGTGTCCATACGAAAATGATATAGCAGGAATTGATGCGTTGCGGTGCGGCCCACCCAGGCCCTCTGTATGAGCGAACGCCTTAAAACTTTACAAACATAAAAACGTCTTTGAGTTCGTACTCGAAGGTAGTCTAAATCTTTTTTCTAAATTTTTTGTGGCTACCTTTTAAACTCATATATTGGCACTAACTTTATAAATTGAAATTTTATCAGCATGCTTTTCGTGGAGATATTGAGTAATTGATCTCTAGAGAACAAGAAATGTTTCTGGAAAACTGTAAGTAAAGACAATGTGATTATTTTTTCATTTTCTTTTTTTTTATTAACCCTAAGCTAGTATCTATATCATGTACGTGTTTTTTAGGAAAACGCGTAGACTCGAACTCCAATCTGCAAACACCACGTGGGCAGCTACAGAACGAAGACTCTTTATTAAACAGGTCTAACATAGGCAGTTATTTACAGGCCGAGTCGGCTGTGCCTATACCACTAAATGCAAATCAGGTTTATTCTAATACCCATTCCATAAACTCTTCAAATACAGCTGGCACCGAAACCATACAAAAAGAATATCCTATTCATTTGTATGATACTAATCAGTTACAAAATAGTTCTCTGTCCGCAAATAATCTAACAGACGTCGTGGGATTGCCAGATGTATGCCCTCCAATGTTTATAAATCAATCAAATCAGGTTCTGCAACCGCTGATAGATAATCGTTTGGTGACGAACACAACAGACTCACTTTACAACACTGTAAGGCCACCAGAAGCTTGTTATCTAATAACGAATCCAAAACACACGGGTAGCAATGAAAATGCATTTGTAACAAATTCGAAGCAAAAGACTTTTAAAAGAACGAAAGATTGTCATTTAACGACAAGTTTTGAACTTGAAAAGATTGTGCCGGTAAATAATATCCCAAATACATCAGTACACGAATGTATACCAGAGCCACGGCTCGACCCGTTCACTATTGACGAATTGATAAAACAAACTGGTTTGTCTAGAGCCTTATTTACTATTGAAAAACCTCCACAATGTTCCATCATCAATCAAATTCCGGGATTTGAAACAGTAGGAGAATATAAAAGAAATGTAATTGACTCATCGGCAAAACTTGCTCACAACGATCACATTGTTGAACAACGAGAAGAATATTTGCCACTTGATAGCCAACCAATAGGATATATTCATAAGAAAAAGAAAGCATGTACGATGATTCGAGCTCTGGAAGAAAATGTAATGTGTGACGAAGTGGTGCATCACACGATCGATACACAGAATAAGACTGTTCCCTCTTCACTGAAACAATTTGATTTCCCACCACCGAAAATTCCGGAAGAAAATGTATGCTGTGACGAAGTGGTGCATCCCACCATCGATACACAGAATAAGACTGTTCCCTCTTCACTGAAACAATATGATTCCCCACCACCAAAAATTCCGGAAGAAAATGTATGCTGTGACGAAGTGGTGCATCCCACCATCGATACACAGAATAAGACTGTTCCCTCTTCACTGAAACAATATGATTCCCCACCACCAAAAATTCCGGAAGAAAATGTATGCTGTGACGAAGTGGTGCATCCCACCATCGATACACAGAATAAGACTGTTCCCTCTTTGCTGAAACAATTTGATTCCCCACCACCGAAAATTCCGGAAGAAAATGTATGCTGTGACGAAGTGGTGCATCCCACCATCGATACACAGAATAAGACTGTTCCCTCTTCGCTGGAACCCCATGATTCTCCATCACCGAAAATTCCGCCAATTATTATCAAAAAACGCTTTTTACAAAAAATACACAAAAAGAAACAAATTAAAATGAAACTAGGTAAATTTAAAAAGAAAACACGTAAGCTTTCTAAAAAACGGAAACAAGGTAAATTTAAAAAAAAAATACGTAAGCTTTCTAAAAAACTTAATAAGATGTTTAACGTCTTACCGGAATTAAATAAACCAAAATGCAAAGACAAGTCAAAGAATGACCAAGTTACACCAACACCTGAATGTGCCTCAGAACAATCAGAAAATACAAATCAGTTAGCTTCACAATCAGTTGTGCAAAATGAGCTGTTCGAGTCATTAGGACTAATTCGTGCGAAACCGTGTCATCCGGCTCTACACCCACAAACGCTTCCATCGTTGCCATTACCTCAATCGAAAGAAAATATCTTAGTAACAATACCGAATAAAAAGTCTAGCATCAAAGGATCGCAACAACATCAGCTTGTCTCACAATCAGTTGTGTCACAAAATGAGCTGTTCGAGACACTAGGTTTAATTCGTGCGAAACCGTGTCATCCGGCTTCGCTCCCTCTCCCACAAACGCTGCCATCGTCGCCAATAACACAACTAACCGCAAGTCACACGACCACAGCCATAGTTGCTGATAATTGTAAAACTAAATTGACTTCTCATAAGAAAATAAAACTAGGAATGTGTGGATGTTCTAACAAATGTCAAGTAAAAATTGATGCAGAGCAGCAACATCAAATATGTGGAAAGTTTTATGAACTTGGTTTAAAAAAACAAACATTGTATTTACAAGCCTTGTTATCTGTACACATTAAGGATTTACAGGGAGTATTAGGTAAAAAAGTATCAGATGATATCTATAATTATTACATTCGTAATTTAAAAGGGGAAAAAGTAAAAGTTTGCAAACCGTTTTTCCTAAAAACGTTTTTGCTTTCAGAAAGTAGATTAAACAGAATTAAACAAATTATTATAAATGAAACATGGAATTATCCGAAGAGAGTTTCTACTCCAGGATTATCGAGGCGAAATTTGTCGAGTCAGGGAAAAAAGTAACTTTCGTCTGTCACTCTGTTATGTTTTCACGTCAAAACCACTGAACTGCCGTGCGATTCTCTAACATATTCCAGCGCTGCGCTCGACGTCGAGCTGGTTGACGAAACTTCGGTAAAATCAACTCTATGCGTTGTGCGTAAAGTTGATTTGACAGTAGTGTCGTCGACGAGCTCGACGTCGAGCGCACCGTTTAAATATGTTAGAGAATCGCACGGCTGATTTCAATGTTTGGTACAGAGTAAGATTATACCTTGGAGAACGCAAACGACCGGTTTTTCTGGGTAAGCTTTTTTTCACCGACTTATTTTGTAAGGCCGACATTTGTCTTGAAATAATGTCGCCGAATTTTTGTGACCTCTATGGCCAAACTAATAAAATTTTAATATTACGTCTTAAAACTAAGGTAAAATACAAATGAATGCTTGCATTTATTTAACCCTTATGTGACTTGTTACATGTGGGTTGAGAACTTTGTCACGTCAGCTTAAGTTTAACTGAATGCGACTGTAAATCATTATTTCACTGAGTGCGAATAATAATATTGTTAGCCAAGCGAACTACTGCGTTTGTCTGAGTATTGCGATAATAGTGGCCTATTTGACCAAACCATTTGCTTATAAACCAAACCAGCCATTTTCTAACAAATAGCTTAAAAGCGTACGTATTATCTTAGTTTTAAAATTACATTCTAGACAGAGTCATCATCATCAAGCTGTTTACAATCATCAGATGTTTTATATATCATAGTCGTGTCATAGTCGTAGTAGTGTTTTAAATGCCGTGCACGTGGCAATTACAACTTATAAAACTAGCCCCCTGTGTCATTTTTATAACACATATGTGTTCTGTAGAATTGTAAGAATATGAATTTATTTAAGAAGGGTATTATTTTAAAAATGTAGTCAAATACCCTATCTTAAAAAATAAAAGTTAATGTAAACACTCGGCGTCTAAAAAAAATTACTCCCAAGAAATTAAATGTTGCTAAGTTTCAGAGGTGGCATTTAATTCTATTTAAATTGGTATCAAAATGGTAAAGTCATTTAAATACCTCAAAATAACAACCATTTCATTTTAGAAACTAATTATACAGGGTGGAAATTTATTATGCTACCTGGAGGGAAAGTACTCTAAATACTGAAGATAGCAAATTTTACTTAAAGGAAACATACCTTTATTTTTTAAAAGAAACAGAACTGCATTTAAATAATTTTGAAATTACAGTTGCCACACCCGGGAATCGAACCGACTAAAATCCGAAAAAATAGTATCTTGTACTTTTATGACACTAATCGATAGGGTCAATCATAAGGATCAAATCTCTGCAAACATGATAAATTAAATTTAGTAAAAGCCATGAAATTTTAACCAAAACTTATTTTATTCGGACGAAAAAAACGAACAAATTAACTAAGTAGTTGCTGGAAATGAGCTTCACTTTCATGGATACACAAATTTATTCCTTTAAAAAAACTTATTTTGAGTGAGTTTTGGTAGCAAACAATTTTCAATATTCACCAGAACACCCTACTAAAAGTTATTCACAATGAATTCCTTAAAAGAATAAATTTGTGCATCCAAGAAAATGGAGCTCATTTCGAGCATGCAAATAGTCAATTCTCGATTTTTTCGTCCGAATAAAATAAGTTTTGGTTAAAATTTCATGGCTTTTTTTTAATTTAATTTATCATGTTTGCAGAGATTTGATGCTTATGATTGACCCTATCGATTAGTGCCATAAAAGTACAAGATGATATTTTTTCGGATATTAGTCGGTTCGATTCCCAGGTGAGGCAAAGGAATTTTCAAAATTATTTAAATGCAGTTTAGTTTCTTTTTAAAAATAAAGGTATGTTTCCTTTAAGTAAAATTTGCTATCTTCAGTATTTAGAGTACTTTCCCTCCAGGTAGCATAATAAATTTCCACCCTGTATAAGTCTCTCGAAGAAGTGATGTTGAAAAGAAGTAACTTCAAGTGCGCGTACAGAGGTTTTGCTATCTAAAACAGGCAAGAGAGTATTGTTAAATGTAAAATTTGATATTTAATCCATATAAACCACAAGCGGAAAGCCACAAGCGGCAGTGTGATGTCTCTCGGCAACTAAACCTTAGCAGATTGCCTTCCGAAGAGTATTTCAGCTGCTCCAAGAGACCGGTGGCTATGTTCGAAGACGTATAACACGACACAGCACGTTTGAAAGACACGATCGCTTCATCGCGTCGATATCTTTAAGAAAATCGGTTCTCCAATGAGGATGACTAACGATAGCAGATCACGGCAACTCGCAGAATAACTGTTAGTGTTTTTACGATTAGAAGATTGAGAGAAAAGAAAATCGCCGCGAAGAGAGCTGCGTTGAGCCCTAAATTGACCACTCAGCCCACTTGTACTTTGCCCCAGAACATGTTTATTGGACGCCTATATATTGGAGGAGCTTTCTCTTTACGGACGAGACGAGCCTGCATTCAAGAAACTGGAATACAGTTCCATGCATGTTAATCGACCGCAAAACCGAACTTGTATGCGTCTCCCGATATGGAGGTGTTCGCGGGCGAGAGTCGCTAACTGCTCACCTGTACATCGCTAAGTGACTGGAAAAATAAAGTGTATTATGTGTGTATGCTGCTTTTATGGCATGGAATCACATTAATGCATGATAATGCTACCATACCTTCAAGAGATTGGGATCCCTGTTTTGCAGTCGCCAGCTACGACTAAGTCCCGTACTGAACTCGATGATGAAACGCCGAACTCCTAAGGGCCTTATCACACTAGCGGTTCGCGAGCGTATTTTGTATGAAGGCGATCACGCAGCGAATTCGCCGCGTCAGATATTTGTATAAGAAAACACGCTCGCAATTCGCAAGTGTGATAAGGCCCTTAGTCTCGCCGTTCTGCCTTTGCTACCCTCGAAAGCCGAGAGGCCGATATTGAAGTATGGGGCAGGTAGATATGTTTAAAGCATGATTTTGTTAATGTACCATTTAATTAACCTTTTTGCTAATTTAAGTAAATGAAGCTTTGTCTATCTTATTTAATCTTTTATATTTTATACTGGTACCTAAACGAAATAAAAGTTACGTTTGACATTTTTTTTTATTTTATAACCTTATGATATTAATATACGTAATAATTATCTGAATAGTGGTTTGAAAAGATGTCGGGAAGCATTATTACGAAATTTGGTAGTTTTTTGACGCCGAGTGTATATTAGAATATGTGTCTATATTTGTAACACTTGTTATACTTAATTATAACAAAATTATTTATCATATTACACTTCATTCCATAGGTTTGTATAATTAAATACAACCGAGATTTCAATACTAATACTTCCACTATCATGTTATGATTAATAATAAGTTTATACACACTTTTGAAACTTTATTTTATATGTTTTTACAATATTAAATAAATTTTAATTTTTAATTTATGTTAATGTATAAATATTTGTATAAAAATAATGTATAAATGTACAGAGAAATTACTAAAATGCGGTATAAAAAATATTATACTAAAGTCCATGCCAAAGAGCCGAGCTTGTTTTAGGAAAAACTATTTTCTTAATATTCGAAAACCATTTATACAATTTTAAAATTGTAATAAATCTTTTATTCTTTTTTATTTTTTATAATCTGTCCGACTGTTTTTGTGATTATAAATATATTATTTTACTAGATATAAATTACTATATTGTATTTATGTAACAAGTGTCTGTAATCTAAAACGTATTAAAATTAATTTTGGTACTAACTTATTTATTTTCACCTTTCTATTTTGCTAGCTAGTGATTGGGGTTTTTGCTTAAATATAACCAGATCCTCGATGCGCATCTCAATGCTACGCACGCTTTACACGAGGCCCATAGTTGCTGATGATGTGCACGCAAAAGCTACGCACGTTAGCACCCTGGGTCCATTTTTCTCGCTGTGCGTGGTGCCAATCTTTCCACATCAACCACCCATTCGTACGGTCAGCGTCATCAACCGGTTACCCCCCTTTTCGAACGAATTTTAATGCAAGAGAGGTAACCAATTGGGTAGTGTCCACCGCCATCTATTGACATACTTTTTATGAACTGTCAAAACGCGATTCTCCCATAGATTTTGTATGGCAATAGCACGCTGTGACATCACTACGTGGCCTACTCAATTGACTAACTATTTATTGATTTTAAAGTAAGTAAAAATCTAATTTTACAGTAAATTGAAAAATAGTCGGTTTTCATGGATAAAATAATGTGCTTTTTTAGACATGTTGTGACTTGAAATTATTGGTTAGTACTACCCTTTTATACTTATACTTTTATAGTATGTACATTGCCCTACTCACATAGTAGGAGGCAGAGCATTGTTAATACGGATGTATCGTTTCTCCATTACGAATTACGAGTATTCACACGACACAACTTCTTTAAAAAACTGTTTATTCTAGCCATGAATATTTTATGACGGGTAAAATCTGCTTTTTGGTTGTTTTGAAATTTATAAATAATAAGTCAATTGAGCCGGCAATTAAGTAACAGTTCCCTATTGTCATACAATATTTACGGGGGAATAGCGTTTTGACAGTTCATAAAAAGTATGTCAATCAATTAATGGTATTTACACCCGTATTTACTTCTGTTTAGGAACAACCATCATCATCACGCCTGTATTTCCCGAAGGGTTAGGCAGAAGTGTACCAATGTACACCCACCGTTCGCCGGTATATTTAGGTCCCATGTAATAGGGGGCGAGCCTATTACATGGGACCTAAATATTTGGGCACAAATCCAAACTCCGAGCTGCTACTGAGAATTCCATAGAAAAACTCAATAGCACTTTTTGCTCGACCTGGGAATCGAACCCAGGATCTCTAGCGTAGCAGTCGTGCTCAGGACCACTAGGCTAACGAGGCGGTTGTTTAGGAACGTGCGCATTCTAATCTCAATCTGTTAAAAATACATCTAATTTACCTAAATCTTTGTCTAGTTTTTGACATTGATGGTAGCTGAGGTGAGATTGCGACTATATCCTAAACGATTATAAGTACCTACCGGTCTTTTGGTGCAAACAGTCGACCATCATCATCTTCCTGCCCTTATCCTAAGTTACTTGGGGTCGGCGCAACACGTTTTCTTCTTCCATGCCGTCCTGTCAGCCGTCATGCTATCACTGTCTCCCTTCTCTTTCATATCATTCTTCACACAATCCATCCATCTTTTCTTTGGCCTCCCTCTTCCTTTCCATCCATGGTGCAAACAGTCGACTAGTTTCTTGTATTTCGAACTTTATTCCAAGAAAGCTAAAGTTCTATTTACAAAAAAAAAATCTAATCGAGACTAAGTCGTTGGTTTTGTTTTATGAACGGCATTACAATCACTAAGGTTCATGTAACTTATTCAGTGTTATTACGATACCAAAATATCTTATAAAATTGCTTGTGCGAAACATTCTTATCACAAGATTTTGATCAGTGACTGAACTCCCCTTCTCTTGCAGACGGCACTCTTAGGATACAGAGTAAAAAGAAGAAGAAATCCAAGAAGAAACCTCCGAAGCCTGCGCGGCCTAAGCCCGGACAGGTGGTGATCGCGACCGCTGTCGACGGCTCGCCGATATTCTGCTGTCCCGAGTGTCAGATGGCGTACTCGGAGAAGGAGCAGTTGGAGATACATCTGATCGTGCACAAGATTGAGAGGCGGTTCATCTGCGGCATCTGCGGCGCTGGGTAACTTACCTTTTATAACTGGAAGTAGGGAAATTTTTCTTATGGAATCAGTACCTACAATATTCTAGAACCTCAAAAGGGAAATGACGAAAAGGCGAAACATGTTAACGCTGGGGGGATTTAGAATCATTGTGCTGAATTCATGGAAAAAGTTTTCATTACAATATCCCGCTACTTCGTATACTTGCTAACTAGAGTAAAGCCTACATAGATTTCTACCATATCTTGAAAAACATCAGTATCTGCTGCGTCCCCGTCTTACCGTCCTTACATCATGTCAAAGACTCTTATTTTTATTCCATTTGATCAGTATCTTCCACGTCCCTGTCTTACCGGTCTTGTACAGTCAGCTTTAGAGAAAAGGAACCCCCCAAGACTACAGTTATACAGTTTGATGTCATTCAAATTCAAAGCATTTATTTCAATTAGACCATTTACAGGCACTTTTGAATGTCAAAAAGTTACAGTTTAAAGTTGAAGCTAGTTGCTCGTTCCAAAGCGTAGATCTCTATGGAGAAGAACGAGCGAGAAACTCCATGGACACTCTTTTTCTTCAATTTGGTTTTACAAAATCTTGGTTACAATATTCATGTTGCTTCTATATGTGAAAACAATGAAGGTGAATATTAAACAATTAAATAATACTAATAAAGATGTATTACCAAAGGGGGTTCCTTTTCTCTGACGATGACACTACGATGTCGAAGATACTTATTGTTATTCCATTTGCTAAGGTTGAAGCGCAAAGAGCACTTGGAGCGTCACAAACTGGGCCACAACCCGGAGCGGCCGTACGTGTGCGGCGTGTGTCGCAAGGGGTTCAAGCGGCGCGAGCACCTCAACCTGCACACCGTCATACACTCCGGCGTCAAGACTGAGATGTGCACCGAGTGCGGGAAAGGTAACTAACTTAAACACATCGTCATCTTGCTGAGCTACTTCTTCTTTATCGTGTGGGCAGTAGGGTCTTAAGTCGTGATACCCCAGTGGTTAAGGCGCCCGCCTCTCCGTCCTGATTGTGGGTTTGCAACCGGGCACGGGCAAGTACCAATGTGATTTTTTCAAATTCATGTGTACTTTCTAAGTTTATCTTGGACATCACTGACATCGGTAACCATGTCAGAGGCTGTTGAGGCGGTTTAGAAACTCTTGACACTAGAGAGTGCGGGGTCGTTAGACCTTACTGTACACACGATAACGAAGAAGAAAGCCATCTTGTTGGGCGTAGAGGCTTGCCTTAAAAATAAGGGACGTTTTTGCCAAGCTGTGGGACAGTATCATCATAACAGTCGCTCGTAGAAGATTTTTGCTTGGACACTGAGTGAATTCGCAGGGATAACAGGGGTAATAGGTTTTAGAGTATAAGTTGTTAAATATTATTAGATTTACTTCGCTATTGCATTGGGTTGTACCTGTAAAGGATGCAAGTAATAAATAAATAAATCATCAGCCTGTAACAGTACACTTCAAAACAGTAAAGGTATATGAAAAAACAAAAAGTATATTCCCATTTTGTATGCTGGCCTCTTGATTCACGTCGAAATCGAATCAATACGTCCTAGGGTAAATAATTGTACACGATTTACAAACCTTTATTTTGCAACATTACAACTTACTGCACTATGTAGTGTGTTATTTTACCTCAACAGAAATACTAACGCTCTTTAGGATATCCATAGTTTGTTAGGGCTGAAAGATAATTTTTGTTGCACGTTTGGATTACATTTTTCCTCATTATTTTGCTTATTCTATGACGTAAGCTTGGCCAGGTGAATGTCTCAGGAATCAGCGGAATACAGGATTCACAGTGCTGGTTATTGTGCCGTTATATGAGGGAGGTCTGTAGCCAACAGCGCACCTCACACCATCCTACTACTATTATAAAGGCGAAAGTTTGTATGTATGGATGTATGGATGTATGGATGTTTGTTACTCTTTCACGCTTAAACGGCTGAATGAATCTGGATGAAATTTGGCACAAAGATAGATTATAGTCTGGAATAACACATAGGCTACTTTTTATCCCGGGAAAATGTACGGTACCCGTAGGATAACACATCAACTGTGACGCGGACGAAGTCGCGGGCAGAAGCTAGTATAGTATAAATATATAATGACATAGAACCTTTTTTTTGACTTTATTTTTGTAAAGCAAATTACACACTGCCCCGCCCGACCCTCCGGGTTACGTGGCGACATAGCGCTGAGACTGCGCGTGAATACGTTTTATGCGTGTTTTCTATACAAACACAGATACTTGCAAACAACGTAAGAACACGCACTCCCGCGCTACGGTCCGTGATGCGAGGCAGTGTGCGAATCGCCAAAATATCGATATTATGTCACCATATTAACCAAGGACTGGTTCCTACAGGTTTCTACCGCAAAGACCACCTCCGTAAACACACGAGGTCGCACGAGACCAAGCGAGCTCGAGACGAGGCGGCCGGGGACGGCTCGCCTGCGCCCGCGCAGCCAGCCAGCGGGAACAACAACATCATGCCTGAGATTACTATACATGTAAGTATTACCTATATCAATTTATTCTGTAAATAGATGAACGAAAATGATCTTTAAAGCCACTGCATTTGGACTGGCAATTGATCATATTTTCTAAGTTAGGATTGTTATTTAAAAACGTTTTATTTAAATTGCCTATCGCCCATATTTACTTCACTAATGTACATTTTCCACCAACTGGGGTACGCATTTTGGGTAAGGCATATGCATGGAGCTAACCGAGTTCCAGGCAGTATAAATTTTATGCAAATGTGAACCTTAACTATTTATTTGTGATAATGTGAACCTTATCTATTTTATTGTAGAAGCCTGAATGTTCTTTAACACAGCGTGAAATGCACTCTAGTGCGACCCGGTTGGTAGAAATCGCACATTACTCCGTTGCGAACGGGACTGCGGGTTGTTCGAAAGAGATACCGCGCCCCCGGGACGCAAAGGGCACAAGAAGGAACAAGGATGGGTTTTAGTCAGAAAAAGTCTGACATTCCCATCCCGCCCGGGGCGGGAGAAGTCATTTGATGATTACCCATAAGAAAAAAAAACCGCTGTAAAAATATTTTGTTGTAACAACACATTCCTGTTCCACAGATACCAACAAGCTCCAACTCCCAGATGCCGGTGCAGATCAACATCCCGCAGCACGTGGTGTCTTCTCTCGCCGCCAGCCAGCACGCCGCCGAACAAAACACGCTCGACGCTTTGCTCGCACACCACTCGTGACGTCACACCGACCACGCGGCCGCTTGGTGAACGGCACCAGTACTTATAGAAACAAGGGAACATAGACAATGAGGAAAGTTTTTTTTTGGAGTGACATCTCTCAGTTCAACCTAGGAGGTTGTGTAGGTACTGCTTAATCCATTCAGTGCGGGGAGACGCACATGCGCGTTATTTTGACGCGCATGCGCGTTGCCCTCTTTGAATGGGCTAACCGGACTTTTCTGTGGTTGCCTTAGAAATTAAGGCTTCCAGTTAGGGCTAAATGAGGAAAGTAAGGGTTTTGTTTTATATCCCGTGTCAAACGTGGCTTGTCATGCCATTTCGCTCGCACAGTACTCCTGTCTTGTAGTGTAAGTGAGAAGGCCTGGTTAGCACTGTTATTAACATCTTGGTTTGTTTTAAAGTCACGAGTTATAACGAAATTTAATTTTTGAGAACGTAATTATTATGTTGCCTACCCCCATGGGAAAAAGGCGTGAGTTTATGTATGTATGTATGTAATTAATTTAAGAAGATTTAGTTGAATGTCGCAACTTTTTAAGCAGCATATTGTCACATGTACCTTGTTTCTATAATATTTTCGCATAAATTAAACCATTTGAGACTTATGGGATTGCGGGTCAACTGTAAGACATTGGAAGCCTGCTCCAATTTATCCCTAATGAATTATCTATTACCGCACTCCCGCATTTTCTCGTCAGTACATGCGGAACGTGTGACGTCACCGAGGGCGCGTACAGTGACACAGTTCCATCTCAGGTCATTGCAGAGTAACTCATGACAATAATAGGACGATGGCTATGTACGCAAGTTGGTCTATATGTTCGGATATCCTCGGTTTGGTGATATTACAATTTAACGACAGATGAATAAGTTTGCATGCTCTAGAAAGTGTAGTTCTAGGGTTTAGTAGCTCTGTAGATGCAATAAAAAAAAGACTGTCGAAGTTTAATATGACGTAGTTTGCGTTAACTGGAAACAGAGAATTGGAGCGGGACTCTTAAGCTTGCATCATCCGAACTCTGTAGACCAAACTGCCCTAAATAAACATAAGAAAGCCAGAAACTAAAGAAGAAACTAGCAATTGACCTTTGTCTGTATTTGCTCTAAATTTGTATGAATTGTAAAAAGCACTGGAATTAAATGAAGAGCGCTAATTATTGTTACTGGTTGTGATGTGATGGAGCCCTCGTAAGAAGCAATACGTCAGTTACTTAACAAATACAGGGTAAGACAGTCGTAATTTGAAGTATAAGCCCAAAATGCACTGCCGAATTAAAACTAAAAGAAAAATGTTTGTAAAAAGGTAATTTAAAACTTGGAGAAACGTCGCGATATTTGATACGAAGTAAACTAAACGTAAGTCGTTGTAGACTTATTCATTGTTTGACTAAAGTAAATGCCTGCAGCTACGGTCATAAAAATAGAGCGAGATCACAATTGTTGATAATCAGTATGTGTTTTAAAAAATCCAGGACTAATCGTTCGTCATACTACACATTTTTCTACTCGCCCGTTTTATGACCGCGACTGCCGACGGTCTTGGCGCGTAGTATAGCAAACTGTCAATTTATTCATATATAACAGTAATGGTCAAATTATCATGAGCTTTTAAACTTGATTCGTATCAAACATTGCAACGTGTCCCACTGTACGAAGACGTGGCCTTGTTTGAGTCTGTAGATTAACATTACATGGTAAATATTGAGCTCCATGAAGAGACTAGATTAAAAGTCGTGTAAAGACGCGTAAGTAAGGGAACATAAGATTAGATACAAAACTTGAACCATCTTAGTTTTGTTGCAAGTGAAATATGTGATGAAGCTTCAAGCATAATGTTTGTATAGTGTGACATACATATCACGTAATTTTCGTTTTGATATTGTAATACCATGACATGACATTTCTCATTCCGTAAAGCGCTGCACAAAATTACATTTAAAGGCTTGTATATAAAGAGCTTTGTTATTTATTAAAAGTCAATCGTGATTCCAGTTGGCAATGAGTTCATCATAATAAACTTACTTATTTGTTGTAGATATAATTCAATGTTTGTAAAATCAAGATATAGGTAATAGTTTCCATAAAAGCCTTTTGGGTCATAAGTTCACGTACCCCGATAATATTCTTCCATTTTACCTAACACCCGAGCGATCTATTGTCCTTAAGAGACTGCAAGGCTCACTATAGCATAAGTACTAGATATATTCCAGATTTTCAAAGTTTTCAATCCTACATACAGTATATTCAATGTTCAAGAAATTTCAGTACTACAAAACGATGTTCTCAAAGGCCTGGAGTTGCGTTTGAATTCAGCATTATACGGAACCCAATACGAATCATTGTAAATATCATTGTCACTGTGATATTTATACCATTACTCGCTTTCTGTCGCATTCTAGTTAACTATCAAGTGCTTATTTTGTTTACAAACTTTTCCATTTCCATCGAATTGTGATATTTATTTATGGTCCGTTGATTGCTGTGTGTGCTAGGATTATACTTGCTTTCTACCTTTGTTCTTCGCGAAGATGACGATCCGTCCCTTTTGGAAATAGCTTTCGTTTTAATTGTGCTACTTTTAGAATATATTTATGTATGTACGTAAAACTGCGCCGGCCTATTTAATAATCCTAGTGACGCAATCGAACGGACTTGTTGAGCTGACTAAGTGCGTCGCAAGTGTGTGGGAGATTATTTGATTTTAAACAATATGTATGTATAAAAAAAAAAAATGATTGTATTTTAGCATGTGGAGGTCTGATACTGACAATGAACTTCCTCTCTGAATCTTTCTAAGGTCTTCTATTAATTTATATCATTGGCCGGTCACTCGTTGTTTGTCACATTTGTTTCGTCCAAAACAATTGAAATTGTATCACACATTTGCGCGAGTCATAATATAAAATTATGTTAAATTTAGGCTTTTCCACCACACGATATTAATATTGTCAGCTTTAATGTAGGTGTAAATTATTTTCCAATTATATTTTTGTACTTAGTATTTAAGTTATTTGTCATGCATCACTACTCTGAGGCATGTTTTGTATGTCCTAGGTTAGAACGCTGCTGTTGCCAGTTCAAGGTGCTCTATAAACATTAAGTTTCGCAAGTCTTTTTTAGACATTCACGTCTCTGTTTTAATTAATATCATGGTGATTATGACAATCAGAGTTCCCTATTTGTGGCAGCTAATTCAAGAGTAATTTTAAGTAATTCATTTTGGTCCGAATCTAATTATGCTTTCATTTGTTTTCTTATTCTCTAATTAATATACTGAATTGTATTTTTGTACATTTTGTTGATGTAAGTCTTTATTTAATACATAATAGGTACGTTGCGTAGTCTAGCTTGGTTCGTCGTTCTAAATCTCAAAAATTTATTTAATTTTTTTGTATAACTTTTTAGGCATATTGTGCGTACTTCGGTCGAAAACTTTACTTCTTACCTTATCTGTTATCATATTAGATAACGTTAGCAGTTAACCAATTTAGAAACGTATTTTTTTATTTGGTTTTTATTGAAATTAGTTGCAAGTATTATAAGATTAAGACATAGCGAATAGACAATTAACTTCTGTCCGGAGTTAAAAGTGTAAACTTTTGTATGAAACATTTATTTATTAAGAAGACACCGTAAGAGTAATAAGATTAAAGAATAAATCACAGATTTTAAAAAGCAGTGTTTCATTTTACTTTCGTTTAACTATATTTTTTTGTACCTACCTTTTGTCCATCCATAAATCTTATGACTCTCGGCAATAATGTAGTTTTCTATCAGTGAAAGAAAGTTTGTAATCAAAGCAGAGCTTCCAGAGATTACTTCTTAGGGCTCTTTTATTGTATGCGTTTGGTGCCGGACCGCTACGGGCCGAAGAGGGTCGTTTGTCGTATTACGCACGGGCGGTCGCTTGTTTTCATACAAAGCGCGCGGAACGAGAAACGTCACACGTATGAAAAACACAACCTTCCGTATGCACTCCGAAAAGCGTACCACTTCGGCACCGCAGCGGCCCAACTTCAAGCGCATAAATTGAAAGAGCCCTTAGAAACAAACCACACGAAAATAAATCAAGTTTATCTCTTTACAATACTAATATAAGGAGTCAAGTTTTTATATTTTGTCTATACTAAAATGGATAAGTAGTAGCTACCTATGCACACTTTTGGAGTAAGTCAACTTGTGTACGTATCATTGATCTTACGAGAATTCAATTTAAATCACAAATAATACAATTTAGTTGACAATAGGAACACGTTATTATAGCGCGCCATGACGATACCAGATTTATTAACATCTAACAAATCCCCAGAATATAGCCACTGAAGTCATATTTCCGTGTCAAATGACAAGATATAGCCACTGAAGTCAATGACAAATAATAATAGTTTCATATTTAGCTTGTTCTGATCTGGGTCTAATAAACAAATAAAGATGTGCCCGACTGATTTTAGGGCCAGTGCACCTGAAATCAGTCGGCCACAGCTTAGTTATACGTAAAAACAACTCAAAACACTAATGTAATGATGGCACGGAGAAGACAATAATACATACATCATACGAACATTTTGCAACGAGTCAATCAATATGTACCACTACTCACCAAAGGTCTCCCCCTCAGTAATAATAATACCAGTGTATTAAGGCTGAGGCTACATTAGGCCGCGACGCGACCTGTGACATAAGCGATTATAAAACAAATAAATGAATGCTCACTTATATGGCTACACCGTACATCAAATATTACTAGCGATTTTTGATTTCTTTATGAGATAGGAACAACATTACTGTATCACGGCATCGGCTATATCAACATAGCGAAAATACGCCGAATTTACGCTTTTATTGTAGCCATACCCTGTTTATATCTCGTTTCGCTCTTCCAGGCGCATCGCAAATTGCTGCCTACTGTAGCCTCAGCCTTACTGCCCCACTGCTGTGCGGAATCAAGAGCATTGATCACTACGTTTGCTCAAGGCGGATTGCCGATTTCATATGTTATTTCCACCCTATATTTTCCTAATTGGGTAGATGACACCACTCCTCAATTGACGTACTTTTTATAAGCTGCCACAACGCGATTTCCCCATTAGATTTTGTATTTTGTAAACTATGACGTCACATTTTTGTTACCTTTATTCACTACACTATTTAATGTTTTCAAAGCAACAAAAAATCTAATTTTAAAGTTATTCAAAAACTAATCGGGTATTCAGGGCAAAAATAAAGTGTTTATTTAGAGAAGCTGCGTCTTGGAATTATTATTAAATGGTGTCTACTACCCAATTAGGGCGTAGTCAATGAAAATGTAAAAATTACTTACGACGTCATAGTGTACTCTTCTAGGCACAGATGCTAAGTCAAGCAACATTTTGATGGTTTTATTAGCATGTGAAGATAATAAGGACTTCCCAATTATCTCCCCACGTTAATAGAGACACCTAAATATTGTTTGACTGTAGACAACTTTAGCAGCGTCACAGCATCCATCGGTATCCATCTCCCGTTCTTCATCGCCACTGCTATGCAAGAAGAAACGCCACAGCATACGCCAGCAACCTCATTACACAACTTACCAGTTTTTTCTAATGTTTGGAAATTGGTTTAACGAGTAGAGCGGTAAACAAACTCATTTACATTTTTTAAATCTGCATATGTTTGTAAACAGAGGAGAGAGAAAAATACCTACCTACTTTACTTACCACGGTAGGTACATCGGTACATTTATTTTCTACTTCTTCTTTAACTCTTATCTCAAACCATATCTTGCTAAAAATACTACGTTCCCAACACCTGACCCTGAACTTGGCCCCTGAGACAGGCGCTAACTCCTTTAAGTGTATCCTGTTCAGTTTAGGTGCGTGCGAGGCGAGGCCCCCGTCCCCAGTCCGCCGCGGGTCTGCCGGACGCGCGCAGCCGCCCCGCCCGGCCCGTGCCACGCGCAACATGTCCGCGCACTCCGAACATTCACCACTTACTTATTTCATCAACGACGAACAATTAAATCGCAATGAAAACCCACTTTCTGGCTACAAAACAGGTAACCATTCCATTATGTTTTCATTCTTTTGTGTCTTCTCGTGTCGCAACGTCTCAGTGCGCGTTTTAAGATCGATGGTGTGAGACGGCGGGCCGGTAAAAATAAAGCGTTAGAAATGACTGGGGTGAGGCAGAATGGCGGGGGTTGAGTGAGCGCCCTACTTGGGGCCGCACCCTTTGCTTCACTTTGTTGTGGCTCGCACAGAGTAGCTCCACCTGCTCCACAGGACGAGTGCAGTTTTTTATATATCGCGTGCGACCTTGCGGCCCCCGCTGACGTAACACTATTCACGTAACGACGATGTCTGCCGCGGTTTCAGATTCTTTAGAGTACCATGAACTTTGCTCCGTTCACTGGACACATTCCGACGGCGGCGGCGATCCCTACTATCCACCAGTTCGCTGCAAAGTTTGGATATGAAGGAAGTGGCAGCAGTTCGGGAGGAGTGCTGCAGGAGACGCGCTACCATGCGTCGGGCAGTGGCGGCGGCGTGCAGTTCGCCGTGGCGCCGGGGACGGGCACGGTGGCCGTGGATGGCGTCAAGTTCAGACAGGCCGAGAGTGTGGTGGTAGTCAGCAGTGCGCAGCCTGGGACTGTGGCGCTGGCGGGCCTGGCACCCATACATACAGGTGAGTCAGTGTTTTGATACCCTTAAATGTCATTTAGGCATTTAATCTTAATGGTGACAAAGGTTAATTTTCGGGAGACTATCTTTGTTCTAATTTTGGTTGTTTGTTACGTGTTAACTACCTGTCGCTGCACACAGTGAACACGGGCGTGAAATACCAGACGATATCATCTTCGTCAGTGAACCTGGGTAACATTGCGTACGGCGGGCAGGCGAGCTACGTGCAGGCCGAGACCGTGCACCAGCACCTGAAGGCGGAGCAGCGGCAGGACAAGAGGGAGTACCGCGAGGAGCTGCACCATGACATCATGGCTACCATGATGCAGCAGCATCAGGGGATCAATGGTACGTAGTAGCTTTATCTATATAAAGGGTGAAAGGGCAATCGTAACGAATACGTTTACTATGGATTCTGTACATATTTCTAGATCTCCAAGAAAAATAAAAGGAGCTGTTCCGTACAGAAATGTACGGAACAGCTGTTGTTATATTAATGCCCCGTATATTTTGAAAAAAAAAATTGTAAATAAACACATATTTGGAGACTTCTCCGAATGCTTCCGAAGGCTATTTACCGATTTATATTTAAATTGCTCTACCCTCTTTGTTTTTAACTTGTCTCAAACGTTAAATGACGTCACCACATCATTCTAACATTCCCTGTTACTTCATCATCAGTAACGCAAGCGACACCGCTGCAGCAAGGCACACAGCAACTTCTAGTAGTGCTGCACGAACCGAAGGAAGCAGCAGCGTTGGCGAGAGCCATCAAGCAGGAGGGAAGGAACGACCGCGCCGCTGCCACTGCCCCTGCTGAGTTCATCAGTAAGTTATCATGGAATTTATTTGTTGTTGGAGTCAAGGCTTCTTTGGCTTGGAGTGGTGAATGCTTTTGCAAAGTCAAAGTCAAGTCAAAGTCAAATCATTTATTTCAATTAGACTATTAAAAGGCACTTTTTGAACGTCATTACATGAAAAAATCAATTATACTGAATCTGGTTGCGAATCTCGCACCCCCACCATAGACAAACGTGGAACACCGCGGTAATTTTAGTCGGTAGGAGTCCGGCATGCCCCCCGTTATCCCCATGACGGAGGAAGTCCAAGAGGATTTCCACCACGCACCAAAAAAAAGGGGTTCTTTGGCTTGCATGTTTTTTGAACGCCTTTCACCATATACAGACAGATGCCAGTTAACTTAACCGGGATATAATTTCTTAAGAATTCTGTTCCATTTATAAAAAAAAACGAATGGATAATGCCACATTGACTTTCGATTGTGAAACAGGCTCATTAAAACAATACCTCTTACTTCTTTCAATCGTAATTTCAGCACATAGTTGGGTAGTTTCACCGACATCGATTTTTGAGGTTCTTCGCGTGAAATCACTATGTAAAATGTATATATAAGACCATTTTATATTTTTTCGTGTAATATGAAAACTAGCTCATATGAAGGCACTAGTATAAATAAAAATCTCTGAAATATAAATTTAAAATAAAAAGAAATATGTCTGTTTCTCAATAACGGTGGTATGTCCGCGATTAACTTTTAAGCGCATTTACCTCATTAAATACGTTGTGAAGGAAATTTAGTACTTAAATTGCACATTATTATGTTGGTCTATGCATAAAGCAACCATATTTATTACTTCCTTTACTTCTGTTATCATGCAGACATTAGAACCATCATGATAAGGAATGTCCACGCGAAAAGTGCAATATCGGTGTGTTTTGTTGAAATCGATCTATAACGTAAACAAGTCTATTCTAACGAACAATCTCCTTGCGCACACGTAGGCCCAGTCGTGCTCTTGCGTTCTCGCAGTAGTGAGGTGTCCGATCCTGTCGAGGTTTTGCGCCAATACCTAAGTACTTTTTTTTTCCAAGAGGGAATACGAAATTATGCAATCTCGGTGGGTTACTGTACGAATGAATGTTATTTTTTTACGGTAGGGTACGCGAGTATGTTATGTGTTAATGGGTACCCTTAGCGACCATATATTTTAAATACCTAAAGCATAAATAGTTTAGTTTTTATTTAATTTTTTCTTCATGTTTCTCATTTCGGTGGTCCAATATCGGTGGTTTCGGTGGTAAGTTTATTGCCACCGACATTGCATCAATACTAAAATGGCTGTGGGTTCATGTGACTTTGGTAAGATATTTTCTTCCAATTACCTAGGTAAATCGTAGTTACCTACCTAAAATGCCAGCAGTAAGCTCGTCACTGCTGCGTCGCTAAAACAGTGCAGTAAGTATGTATTTTCGCGATGCAGTAATGAAAATACATACTTACTGCACTGTTTTTTTCTTTAACCGATGTGAGGTTCTGTATTCGATGGATGGGATGGATGAGATCGATTAGAAAGAAAGAAAGAAAAACCATTTAGTTGTATCGGATGGATTTGATGCATCGGCTGGGTCTAATGCATGATGCATTTCGGATGAAACGGATTATCGAATGCATCTCGGACGGATCGGATGCATCCGATACATCCATAACGGATGTAACGGATGAATCGGATGAAACGAATTTACCGGATTAAACGGATGAAACAGATGTATCGGATAAAACGGATGTATCTCGGATGGATCAGATGCATAGGATGAAACGGATGAATCAGATGTATCTCGGATGGATCGGATGCACCGGATGAATCGGATGAAACAGATATATCTGATGCACCGGATGAATCGGATGAAACGGATGTATCGGAGGCATCTCGGATGCATCGGATGCACCGGATGAATTGGATGAAAGAGATGTATCGTATGCATCTCGGATGGATCGGATAGATCTGATGCTCTGGATGCATCTCGAACGGATCAGTTGAATGATGAATGATTTTGTGTTGTAGTTGAAAGAAAAGCAGATTATGTACCTCGCTCGACGTGACTTCTTGTTGCATTCGTGTTATTAGAGCCCTCGCTAACGCTCGGGCTCCAATCACACTCGGCGGAACAAGAAGTCACTTACTGCTCGGTGCGGTATTCTACTATTACACCTGAGAGGTATTACAATTAATTGGATAAACTTTGGAGGGTAGTATTGTGAGAGGTAGTACATATTTTAAAAATACGTACATATTCTAAAGTTAATTTAGTAAATGTGTTAAATGTGGTCTATGATCCATGTCAAAAGATGCAGTATCGAATACAGACAAATAAACTTATTTTACACCTGCTATACCCGCCTGTGCAGCCGCTACATAATGTTCACAACGGCTAAGTTGTTCTTTGTTTAATAACTGTCATGCTAGAATACGAAAATTCCATTTTGGGTGTTGCAATTTCGGTGAACAATTTTCAATTTCGGTGGGTTGGAAATTTCGGTGGAAGTCATTTTTTCAAAACAACTACAGTTGTTTGTTTCTTACTAAAACATCTAGAATACTAATGTGTTCTAGAATAAAACAAGTTTATTTTTTCATCCGAAAACCTACAAATAAAAAAATCCACCGAAATTAGTAAAAAATTGAGCCTGCGTGAAATGACCCAGTTATTCAGATTTATGGAACACACAGAATATGGAATTCAGACATTTATTCGTTTTTAGTTATTTTAGTTGTCTAGCTGATTCTTTTAACGTAGCCTCACTGACAATTAAGTCTCGTGCACTCATTCATTCTTCGCTGCAGCCTTATAATTACAACTCGGGTATTCAATTTCTCGATTCTCCAGTGTAAACCGACACACTACCTCCTAATAACATTATATCTGAAGCAGTACTAACAGACTTTTAACCAGGATATTGCTTTATTATTTGTTTGTTTTTGTTACCCAGTGTTTATAGTAAGTACACACAATTTATGTGTAATACGCATGTATAGTAAGTGGTTTTTTCATAAGTACCTGCATTTATACGTTTTCCATATCGACATTACTCATTTCTCATACAACACAAATTACCACCGGCGATAATTTCTTCGCCATTGTCATCGAGCACTTCATGCATATCATATCATCCTGTTCACATCACTTTATCATTCATCTAGTATCGTGTGCGTCAGGCATCGGAGACGTGTCAGACAGCTCCACATGGCAGACCCTGGGCGGAGGGGTGGCTGACTACCTGTCTGCCTTGCCCCTGCCGCTGCACCATCTGCTGAAGTACTCCACGCCTGCTAACGTGGTGGAGAGCAAGAGGGAAGAACAGCCGACCATCATCACTGCTGTCAATGCTAACGCGTTGAATGTTATGCCTAACATTGCTACGGTGAGTACATATTTATATATATTTTTTCATGTAATAAAAAAGATTTAAATTGTCATCATACCATCACGCCTGTATTACCCGAAGGGTTAGGCAGACGTGTACCAAAGTACACCCACAGTTCGCCGGTATGTTTAGGCCCCATGTAACAGGGCCGACCCTATTGCCACTAACCGGGCACAAATCCTAGTCCCGAGCTGCTATTGAGAATTTCATAGAAAACCCCAATAGCACGTTACTGGACCTGGGAATTTAACCTATGACTTCTAGTCGCGCTTAGGACCATTAAGCTAACGATGCACTCAACGAGAAATTTATTTCTTTCGCCTATTATCTTTCAGATGCCTTCGAACGCAGTAAACAGCGTGGTGGTACAAACGTCGACGATAGTGAACCAGACGGTGAACCAGAGCACTAACACCATCGTCATGTCCAAGAGGAAGAAGAAAAAGAAATCCTTGAAGGAGAAGAAAGCGCGGCCCAAGCCGGGGGAGATACGACTCACTACTGCTTTGGGTAAGGAACTATACTCATTATTATTATCATATTGCACTAGGACCCTAGGATCCCAGACCTTTGAAAGGAGTACGAGCTGAAGCCATTACGCAGAGGCCCCTTAAACGGCTTTAAGATGGACTGAAACACCATCCGACAGTTATCCTTATGCACGCAAGGGTAATCCCCAGCTGGCGCAGGGCTATTGCAGGATATGGAAACAAAGAATGGTACTATGGGTTTGGGTGGCTTTAATGGACTAGTTTCCTGGTTCTATGGAAGGAGTAATGGCCCCTGTCTGATTGTAAAAAAAAAAAAATATGTAATTCTCCAGACCGATTCCGGCCACGGCGGCTAATCTTAATGCTGACTAGCCACGTACGCAGGAGATATTATAATGCACAAGTGTGTGCATTATAATATCTCCTGCGTAAGGGAAGAGGGAGTGCACCTGTGTTTGCACAGGTGCACTCCCTCTTCCCTAACTCTCATAGCCCGATGGGACGGCAATCCGACACGACCGGAGAGAGATCAGGCGCAGGACCAACGGCTTTACGTGCTATCCGAGGCACGGGGGTGTCACACCACCAACTTCCAAACCCCGGGCTGCTACTGAGAAATTCCTAATGGAAAAACCCAATAACACTTTTTGGCCGACCTGGGAATCGAACCAGGGACCCCTTGCTCAGCAGTCGAGCTTGCGACCACGAGACCAACGGGGCAGTCCCCTGATCCCCTGTCCCTGTCTGATTAATGTTTTATATGACATGGATAAAATTATAGCTGAAATACGTCTTCATACATAGCGGGCTTTCCATAAGAGATGTCAGCATAGTAGATGGGTCTCCTAAAGCCAGGTTTGCGGAATTTGTTAGAAAGAGTTGCGCGGCCCTGGAACGCAAAGGGCATTAGGCGAAACACAGATAGGTTTTATTTAGTCGGTAAGAGTACCTTCCGCTCCACCAAGAGCGATAGAAGTTATTCATGATTTCCCATTCTTAAAAAAAAGCTTTCCTTAAGAATCGCCACGCGCGGTCTGTTGTGTCTTGATTTTCGTTCTTTTTTTATTTGTATACTCCCTAATGATGATTTGGTGACAGTATAAAACTTTGGTTCTTGTTCAATAAATGTCTATATTCTATTGATGAATTATAATTTAATAGAAATGGTTTTTGTTTTAGTTGTTGTTTTATATATAATTCTTATTATTATTGATATTCTGATTGTAATTTAATTTGGATAATTTAGATTTTTTAAATATGGATTGACATTTAATTTGGATAATTGTAATGATTTAAATACAGATTGCATGTATACTTTTAGGATATATTTAGCTGTAGAAATTCAGACACAATGTGAAAATTGTTATTGAATAAATGAATTGAATTATGTTATATTGACTGTCTTTGCAGATGGCAGCACCCTGTACTGCTGTCCAGAATGTCACATGGCGTATCCTGAGCGGGAACTGTTGGAGCAGCATTTAGTTGGACACACTATGGAAAGAAGGTATTGTGTTATGATACAACTTAAATGTAGACGTTGCTATTGCTAGTTCCCTCGGAGCAAAACTTTACCTACAGGAGACATAGGGAAAATATAGATATCAGAATATGGAGTATTTTAATTATTTTGTACTTGTGTACATTTAATTGTAATTACCCTTGTACAATAATTTGCACCTGCCCTGTTATCTCTTCACCACCTTTGGTTGACTGGTAGAGAATGCCTAAGACATGAAGTCCGCCTTTGTACTTTTTTTGTGCATAAAGTTTAAATAAATAAATAGATGAACATTGAACATAGATAGTGAAGGACGCCCACACACAAAGTGAGAATTTCAGAGATTGTATGACTCCATCACATTTATCACATCGTAGAAATACCGTAGTAACACTATAATACATTTAAAGCGATGTATCAAAAACGTGTGGGTGTGTGTAGCTGTAGCCATAGGTTCCTACTGCTCCCAAATTTTTCGTAAATAAAATATATCTCAGAATGGGATCAGTAATTTCAGAGATGACCCCGTTGAAACAAAACAAACTCTGTACTTTATAATACTGCTATCTACCCGTAATATTCGAATGTTAAAAGACATTTAACTCAACTACATACATCCCAGATTCATCTGCGACATCTGCAACGCCGCGCTGAAGCGTAAAGACCACCTGACACGACACAAGCAGTCGCACAACCCCGAGCGGCCGCACGTGTGCTCGGTGTGCATGAAGGCGTTCAAGAGGAAGGAGCAACTCACGCTGCACTTCGTCATACACTCGGGCGAGAAGAGGCATGTGTGTAATGAGTGTGGGAAAGGTAGGTCTACAGACAAGAAGTTTCGGAATGCATGCCTAAAAAGCCTAGTATAGGTTCCCAACAGGGGCGTAGTTTGAGTTAGACGGGCCCAGTATCCTAATTTATTGGGGGCCCTTCTACCTAACTGCAGCGAAGCTAAATGTCGAGATTTCGGGTGTCGGAGACGAGTGTTGTCAGAGGATCCTCCCTTTTGGAGGACGAGAAACTTTACAACCCGTTTCTCACGCCACCAATTTCTAAATTTATTTACGAGCCGAGCATTACCTTACGTCAGGCTAGCAGCAGATATGACTCTGCTCAGTATTCGATTGCATCCAATAACTCTCATGTATCCTGCAATCTCGTCTTCAATCCCAGGTTTCTACCGCAAGGACCACCTTCGCAAGCACACCCGCTCGCACATAGCGCGTCGCGTGAAGGCGGAGATGTCGCAGCAGAGCTCGTCGTCGTCGCCGCCGCTGGCGCACGCCGTGCCCGCGCCCACGCCCGAGCCCTCCTGACCGCACTCGCACGACAAGACTACCAACGATCTCATCACACTTATTGCAGCTCGACTCGACTAGGCAGTAGATGGAGGAAAGGAAAGAAAGTAATACTCAATTTTAGAAGCGATTAGGAGGTATACGCCCAATAGCATAAATAAAAATGGATCCATAGATAAAAATGGCTGACTAATCCAGCATTATACGATACGACATCAGCCTACACGATGGAAAAATCGCTCTAATATTACAAGTCGTAAGTTATTTAAAAAAGATAGTGGTTGTTATAAAAGGGAGTGAATTGGGACGAATTCTTAAAAAGGATTCGAACGTTTCAATAATATAGGCTACTCCCAACAAGGACACAATTAATCGTAAATTATAATTCAGATATAACATTAGAGTTCTCTTTGGCAACAGACTATATTAATTCAAAGTTAAAATCCATTCTAAAATGTTGTCTCGATTTACCCCCTGCGGCCCTATACAACCCGTTTGAAGATACGCCTCGAGATTCGTTCAAAATTGCATTGTATTATAATACTAAAGGGTGTATAATACGCTCAGAGTCGTTTCTATAAGCAGTATTACTTCTTCTTCTATGTAGAGGCGAGTTGATTCAAGCGTTTGTGAGTTGATGTAAATAGGTAACGTAGATCTATGTAAATATCTACCATGACGTGTATTGACTGATGTTTTTTCTCGTTTCAATTCTACACGAATATGTTTGAATGGCCTTACCGGTAACGTGAAACGTCTTTTAAATATGGCCTGCCCTGCCAAAATTCAGATCTTGTCTATATCTACCTATTTAATTTATTGTGTAGTGCAGAGTTTGACTGCTTGGGAATCACTGTTATAATAAAATATGTAGAGAATTGTGAAGGCAAGGAATCAACTCTCCTCTTTAGTATAAATATACTAAAATGATCTATGTTTAGAACCCTTTTTTAACTAGTTTAGACTAGTGTCACTGACTCTATGAACATAAGAAATTCCAACTCCAAAGCAATACATACGAATATTATACGATTTTTTGTGTATTTAAATATAGATATGATTATAAACCACGTCAAATCATGTTCTAGCGTGTCGGACATTTTGCGTTAGAAAATGTACATACCTAACTTTTAAATATCTATATTTGATTGCACCGATCTGTCTCATGTGATGTGAGTAAAATGGGTGTACTTATGCCAAAACGAACCAACCCAGGTCAAACTTTTTTCTATTTTAAAAGTAATTACAACGATAATTGATATTAATGGGTCGTAATGTAACACATTTGGCATATTCAATTAATTGACATAATTAATTGAATTTTTAAGTAATTGAGGGTTGGCTCCTTTTGGCAGAACGAAGCTCAAATAAGTTACCAATCTAGTCAAAAGTGCTATATGTATATGGGGTGGATGGGACATCGTAAAAAAAATCGCCTATTATTAAAACCTTTGACCAAATAAAACCTTCATCTCTCGGAGACTCGATGTTTTTTTTTTTAAATTATGAACTGAATTCATGCTGAAAAAAATTGCAACGATATGCCCTTCCACCGATCTTTAATAAAATAGCCCATAGATGTTCCAGTTTCGCTGTTACAAAACCAGGAAGGATCCCTTATAACATTTATTTAAACCAGCTGACGAAATATTCATACAAAGATAACAACTATACAAGTGAATTGTAAAAGGTACTGTGTACAGGGATATTTAACGGGCGTTAATTTAATTATTTAGTCAAATTCTATATTTGTTATATTATTTCAATGGTTATTTTATTAATGCTTAGTTAAATATTAATACCATTGCGACAATGTTGCTTCTTGATTTAGGAAGGGCTGTAAACTAACCCTCGGTTTGTAAGCAATAATAGTTTTGTTAGTTTGCACATCGCCAGAGCTTTACCGCCAAAGAAATATAGTTATTTTGATAAGTTCAGAACCAAAATTAGAAGAAATTTTAAAAAATACATTTTACTGTGATGTAATTTTTATACATTTATTGTGTTTTAATATAAATTTTGAATGTTGGACGCCTTTAAGGGTTGTTTTCTATTATTATAATTGTTGTTTGTTCGTTTGATGTCTGTATTGGTGTTCAGTTCGTTTATGTGATTAGATGTGACAAATGTAAGTTAATATTTATGCAATATAGCTGTTATATACCATAGAATGTTTGTTCATAACTTGTATATTAGGATAGTATAGTAATTACGGGTAGTGGTTCGCATAGCCGTAATTGGCCGATGGCCGTTTTATGTTAAAATAAAATAAATATGTAGGTACGTACAAAACATATTTTTATAGTAAAATAGACACTCAGTCTAGTACTTTTAAAGTTAAAAGTACATAATCGTTATTTTTTACATTTGTTTTCGTGTACCTTCATATTTTTAGGGTACAGAAGATTAATTGAAGGTGTTTTAATATTGCGGTAATGCTACAAGAGATACAGTCACGTCAGTGGGCCTGCCACCGACTCTTAAAACAGTCCTATTATTTTAATATTACTTTGCCATGCGCACTGTAGGATTACCAATGCCTCTGCGCCGAGGGTTGAAAATCCAACAACTGAAATGACAAACTAATAATGAAATGGAACTGTTTAAGAGAGAAGGCCCCTGGTATTAAAATAAATAATAGGCTTTCTTTACTTATAAATAATCACTCTCTTAATTGTATACTGTATATTTTTATTCTTGTAGATGTTCACACTGTGATATCGTATTTGCGTTGTCATGCCCAGCGTAGGTGATGAAAGATACGACTGGCTCACTTACGCCCCTACACTGGACAGACGCAAGTATGATAGGACCTAATCCCATATTCTTTTTTGACAGTTAATAATAGTCGCACATCATAATATCCAGCTTCCTTTACAAACCTCGTGCTTTCGCGTTTTAACTTAAATATACCATTTTACTTCATATTGTGGTTTTATTATTAGGGCGCTTTCAATTTAGACGGTTGGTGCCGGACTGCTGCCGCACGGTTGTTACGACCATGAGCCGTACTGCTGCCGGACGACAGCAGTACGACGTAAATCGTCTTATTTGAAGAGATACGCGGCTGCAGTCCGATCGAATTTCTAAGAAACACGATGCGTTCACAGAACTAGCGAACAACGACTGAGCTGAGACACTGACAGGTTGTTGCCGTTCCGCCAACGGACGTGCGCCGCACTGCTGTCGCACGACTTTGCAACGAGACATTTTGTATGAAAAATCATAACCGCCCGTGCGCAGTACGATACCCGGACTGCAGCAGTCCGGCACCAATCGTCTAAATTGAAAGCGCCCTTAGTTACGACAGACCCATCCTAAAACTTGAGTGTGGTAAAAATAGGTCGTATATAGGCCTACTAGGGTAATCCAATCGAAAAAAGCCGTCGGTATAGTTTTTATTTTTAGAATCGATTTATTAATATTGAACCATAGTCATCTGTCTAACCTTTCCCCAACTATGTTAGGGTCGGCTTCTAGTTTAAACAGATACATCTGAATACCGCATTTTTTACCATAGAGTGACTTCCGTTTATATAAAAAAGTGAATTGTTTCAATTTGTAATAAATAAGGTTGGAATTTGAGTGCAAAATACTTTATTTTTGTACTTCCATGTTACATTTATTCAACTTAAGATTAGAATCACAACGTTATTTTCTGTGAAAAGACAAAATAGAGGAACTATACAGAAAGATAAACTTACAACTAACTAGTTCCGATCGCACTGCCAGTCACAATGTTTGGAAACACAACATGGTTTGTTCAATACTACACCAAAACCATAAAAAAATTAAAAATATTTGATACAAACATAATTTAAAGCTTTTGGCACAAATTAGCTAAAACAACACTAAATTAATATGAAAAAAAAAAAACAACCAATTTCTGGACTGAAATTGTACAAAAAAATTGCAAACAAATTAATTGTCAAACACAATGCTATGATTCTTATGAACCAATGTCAAAGATTGATATGAATTAAATTTCGTTTCATACCAGAAATCGATTGTTATAAATGTTCACTATTTTATAAGAAAAATTCTGAAACTGGCAATGAATCCGAGTATTTGGTTTACATGGCACAGTTAGTGACACTCTTACAAACTAACAATTTCAATGTTCGAATCATAATAATATACATCAAATTTTATTACCGAAGAACATTCAATGTTATACTAGAAGAATTCGTAGAAGAATTAAGAGATATGCAATTCGAGATCATGGCAATATACTATGTATTTGGACCCAGTGCTCGTGTATATAAGAAAGTAGGTGACATGGATAAATTAAATAAGCAATTATGTTAAAGTATTTCAGTATGATGCAATGAACGAGTCCACAGAATTACGGTACTGAGCGTCTAACGCGTCATTTAAAACTATATTTGTGTTAGTGCTTTACATGATCAAATAGCTTTTACAGATACTTAATTTCATCAATATGATAAAAATAGGTGTAACATTTTAAATGTTGGACTATGAATAAAGTAGAAATTACGAGCTGCAAAGATTTACCTAATAAGAGTATCTAACCTATTACTGAAACCCTTACCAGGAACAATGAAAAAATAGAATTGTGCCTATGAGATTTTATCTAGGTACATACTTTAGGGATATCCTTCACCTACTTTCGATATTCCTACATCTATCTCAAACAACACAATAATGTCAGTTTATAAATAAATGCAAACTATTATTATACAATTAAAAATATTATCTCATCTCAATAAAAATAGATGTTTCAAAAGAAAGCTATTTAATTCACTATTCATGATATATTCTGTATGGCGCAAATAATCCAAATACTAGATAGAGATTCTCCATACTTACACTTAAAATATTTAAAATACATAGTTTTAAATAAATGTGTCTTTTCATATTATGCTATGTGGCAACAGCTGTCATATACAATATTCACACTTATGGCCATTTTCACCTCCGGATAAGTTCCGGTTAACTTGTCTGAAACATACATGTGTACTAATAAATTTAATTACACGCAAAACATCAAAATACGGAAAACGAAATAAGATCTACATCAGGTGCAAAAAGACACAAAACAATGCCGAAAGTTTCAGGTTTTTTTTACCATTGCGATATTTTTTTTTGTTCTGAGCTATGACTACCTGGGAATCTTCTGGTTATGTAGATATTTAAGGTTACAACTTATTTGCTCATATTTTTACGAAAACATGCAAGATATGTTCTAACACTTCTAACTAAACTTTAAACACCCCCATAACCCCTATACTGTTGCATGCACCGTAAGCACTGTGTTTTATGTGCGTCACATTGTGCGCTATAAACAGTGGTTTTCCACATTAAAAATAAAAGCCGTTTTCCAGCAAGAATTTTTGCTCAATGTTGCTTACTTTGATAGGCAGAATGTTGGTCTGTAATGTGTCTATTTACAACCCGTAAATCATAATTCTATCTACATTATGAAGCTACGGGCGACGCCTGCGGGTTTATGGTGACGGCGCGTTGTTCCCCGTTGTCCATGGACACCACCATCTGATAGGGGACTTTGATTTGCAGAGGCACGCGGAGTTTCGTGTTTGACGGTGCCTGGAAACAAAATTAAATAGTATTTAGCAATTTTATTCTCACATGTATATTTCTGCTTTTATTTTATTAACTGTCTAGCTTAAGCTTTTGCCCGCGACTTCATCCGCGTGGAATTACTGTGGGCAGCCAATTTTGCCTTATGATTTTTTACTTTCTACGATAATTATGCTATTTATTGATGAAAAATTTTTCAAAATCGGTCTAACAGTTTCGGAGCTTATTCGGGTTTTTAAATCCTTATTATTGAGCACAATATAAAAGAAATACGAAACAGATCTAAAATTACGATAAAATGAACTTTTAGGTATTGCCTAAAATTCTGAATAGCCGTGAATTGTGTTATTTCGTGTATATTTAAATGATTTGTAAAAGTAACATTGTTAATTGACTTGCTAACAGTACATACAAAGAAATAATATTTTTTTTTTTTTTTTTTTTTTTTTAATATCTTGGGACAACTCACACACGGCTATCTGATCCCAAGCTAAGCAGAGCTTGTGTTATGGCAACCAGACAACTGATATACATACTTATATAATTTATAAATACATACATATTATAGATAAATCACACCCAGACACAGAACAAACAATCATGCTCATCACACAAAGTTTGTCCTGGGTGGGAATCGAACCCACGACCTCCGGCTTAGCAGTCAGGGGCACTAACCACTAGACCAACAGGCCCGCCAAAATCTTTTCTATTATTGGTATTAATTTGTTTTTGTATGTACTAACATGTATAGTGATCTCGGGTAAGACTTGCTTCTTCCTGGGCACCTTGTTGATGGGGTACAGGTCCGGGATCTCCTTCTTCGTCTTCGCCCTGCTGTGCACCTGCATGTGCTTCTGCAAGTGGTCCTTACGGTAGAAACCTGTACAACAAAACCATTATTTTAATTTTCGGCGCGCCAGAAAATATAGCATCATACATCGCGATATCAAAGTTCTCTGCGATATTAGCATATACGACCTGTTTTTTTTCTTCTTATATCCCATAAGTCAAGGGTTATATTCTTTATGTAAAAATAATACAAAAAGTTCTAGAATATGTCCAAAAATGCATAATTTCGAAGATATCATCAATCATACATAATTAATTTAGGTAAAAAATTTACACCCGTATGACAAATCATTACCTAACCGCCAGACTCTTCTTGACTAAAAACAACCAAACAAAGCGCTTAAAGATTCTTTGTATTTTTTTTATTGTTAAATTTTCAGAGGAGCGCCTCACGGCTCCCTTATGTGGTTTGTACGGCCGCGGCGCCCGGATTGAAAAGCTCTGTTCTACCCTATTCCTGTTTATATGTCGTACCATAAGGGCTCGAATGCAGTATCGCTCACCTTTCCCACAATCGGTGCAGAAGAACGACTTGATCCCGGTGTGTATGTGTAGATGTATCTTGTAGTGGTCTTTCCTCTTGAACGGCTTGGAGCAGTACTTGCACACGAACACGCGCTGGGGGATGGGCAGCTCTCTCTCTTCCGCCTCCACGTACTGCACGCTGTCCATTGTTGCTAGCTCCGTTACGTCCATCTGGGGTGAAGGGTTGAAAATCATTTGGAGATGTTTGGTTTATTGAAATGAAAGTGGTCTTTATCTATATAATATTATAAAGCTGAAGAATTTGTTTGTTTGCTTGAACGCGCGAATCTAAGGAGCTACTGGTTCGAATTGAAAAAAAAAACTTTTGTATTGGTTAGTACATTTTTCAAGGTAGGCTATAGGCTATATGTATAACATCATACGACAATCGGGAGAGGATGTCCATGGCTGGACATAGGCCTTCCTCATAGATTTACAAAAAGACCGGTTGGAAGAGGCCTGCATCCTGCGGTCAGGTCGATCAGGTCGTCTGTCCCTTTGGGTGGACATCCTACACTGCGTTTACCAGTGCGAGGATATATCCCTTCCACCTCGTGATTATTAAGGTGCATGTACTCACATATTCCTGTGGGTACTTGTTCTCCTTCTTGGCGTCTTGCGGCGTGGCGACCTGCGGCGACGGCGGCGGCGGCAGCTCGTCGAACTGCGCGCTCACGATGTCGTGCGACGCCGACATGCACTGGTGACCCTCGCAGTGCTCGTTTGTGAGGAAACCTGACATTTATTTACATTATTTTCTGTTCCATTGGGTCAGTTCATACCAAGGCGCGACGCTGCCCGCAACTTTCAGTAGAGCTACTCAAAATATAACTTTATTTACTACACGAAAAGTTACACATTTCATTGTTTGAGTTCAGAATACGTTGCACCTTCTTACAATGAAATTGTCACAACTGACCCAGTTTTTTTGACTACTTTTATCTATGTGCGGGATTTTCCACCGGGAATTACTGCGAAACTCTGGTATTGAGCCCGGTAATTATCAAAAGGCATATTTCAGGTACCTTTGCTTGACAATTAAACCGCCACACAAGTTTCGACTCTGTTGCCCCTAGTTACAGCTGACTACTACAAACATTGTCTACGGATAGAAAACAGAGCAGACTAAATTGAACCGTCAGTAACAAAATAAGTTACACAATTTCCAACTCTGTTTTTTCTAGTTACAGTTGACTATTGCACGTACCTTCTCCGCAGATAGAGCACCACACCTTGAACACGGGTTTCTCGTGCACATGGAGATGGACCTTCAGATGCTGTTTCCTCTTGAACCGCCGGTGGCAGATGTCACACTCGTGGGGACGGCTCTCGTTGTGTTGGCGGACTGAACGCGCTATCAGGAGGCTGTTGTCTGATGACTGGAATGGAAATAGCCGACATGTTGATTTGTCTTTAAAAAAAAAAGGTCATTCACTATTACTTTAAACGTGTAAAGGCGTACTCAGACTAGGGTTGCCATTACCTAAATTGCCGAGGCTGGGTAAAAACTTCAAAACCCCGGACATTTGGGTGAAATTTAGTTTTTTCCCGGACATCCTAGGATTTTTATTATTATTTTATTTTTCGATTATCTTTCTATTAATTGGGATTCCTCTGACACTAAAAGTGTCCAGGTTTCATCCGGACATTTTTGACAACCCCTCCCGGACGTCCCCCGGACGCCCTCTAAACTAGGGCAAATCCGGGGAAACCCGGACGGATGGCAGCCCTAACTCAGACCGGCACGGCATGGCAAGGGATTTAAACATCTATCAATGGAAATTCAAACGTACCGTTATAGAAATACGACATAAAGTGCTATGCTTCACACTGAATAAAATGATGCCGCGGCACCGACAAATCCCTTACGATGCCGCGGCAGCATTTTAAAGCAAGCAACTCCATAATACTTTATATGGCGTACATTAATCTAAAGCGATAGGCAAATTACCAAGCGTTTCAAAAAGTTAACGCTAATTTGTTTTTGACACCATCATAAACGACATCTCATTGATGGCGTTTATGGTTGCTACGGACGGACGTCTACAAAATCTAATCTATGGATTCTATTAAAAAGGTTTTTTTGCTGCCGAAAGCTGTATATTAAAAAGAAAGATAGGTACTGCGAAAAAATTAATAGTCGAGAACGACAATAAATAAAAAAAAGGTTCCAAAAACAACTTTATGCTATAGAAACACCTCTTTTGGAGATAATTTGTCAATTTTGTTTTAAATACATGCTAACTTCAATACTGGTGTACTACTTACAAATGCTTCACTATCTAAGTGTCCATCTTGCTTATAATCCTCATCCCCGCTGTACATGGTGTATGGCAGATGCTCGTTCATGTGAGTCAGTAGCTGATCTTGAAGGTGGTAAGCTGGAAACAAGAAAAGAGGAATCAAAACTGCTGCTCAAACTTGGAATCGAACCCAAGACCTCTAGCGTAGCAGTCGCGCTTAGAACCACTAGGCTAACGAGGCAGCTAAAAAAATATTTACTCCATTTATTTCTTTAAACCTGGCCATCCTATAGTTGGACGCGGATGAGAGCAAGCACGCTTACTTTTTTTAATTCCTTGGGGTATAATCTCTCAGCTTCCATAACAAATGAGGGGAATTGACCGAAAAAAAAAGGTTTTTTTATTATTTAACATCATCGGTACGCGTTTAGCTAGGCAACCCATGTGCGAAGTATCAATCTATGTGTGATCTAGCTGTCTAGCTTATAAAATCCTTACCATTATTAAATAATAGATAAGGGTATATTTTTCTCATACCGGATCTCGTTTTTATGGAGTCGTAAGACGACAGAAAATATTATTTAAAGTGTATCACTATTTCTCTGTCTGTTCGCAATTCTGCTGTTGGTCTTGTGTTTGGGAGCGAATGCTGAGCGTTGACGGGTTTTCCCAAGGCGGGCAAACTGTTATTGGGTTTTTTCGTTACATTTTTCGGTAGCAGCCCGGAGTTTAAAAGTTGGTGGTGTGACACCCCCGTGCTCGTAAGGCCGTTAGTCGTAAAACATTTCTTTTTTTGCTGGAAAAAGGGCTTTAATTTTTGGTGTGAAGAATCACTGTTTATGGTAGTGCAATAACGCAAGCAAATCATTGTAATAACGGGTGGAGTCAACAGTATTGGGGGTGCAGAGTTATTTGAAGTTTAGCGAGAACATTACAAACTTGTGCTCTTAAAAAACTAGCCCAGTGCGAGTTAGATTCGCATACGAGGAGTTCCGTAACACCGTACGTATAATATTTAACACAGCATACACAAAAAAAAACACGTTTCTTATTTGGAATCCCTTAAATTTTAAAATTTATTTTAAATTTAATATTTGTTGTTATAGCGGCTATAGTAATGCATATTCTGAAAATTTGTGTGTGTTTGTTTGTGAGATACAACCCGCTGACACTCTTTGGTTGCGGAACCCTACAAACGAAAGAAAAAGCTGAAACTTTGACCGTCAATACCTCCGACACCAGAAGGTTCCCAGGAATGATTCAGAAGATATAAGGTATGAGTAACTTATCAAGAAAATTATTTGATGTCGAAAAATCATTATAGTGGTCGTAAAAAATCAATACTATCGCTATCATTACCAGAAAAAGATAAAACCATGTCAGTAGGTACGGCGCTAATTGAATTCTGCGAACCACCAACCAAAGATGAATAAATTTGTATCTAGAGTCGTCTGTCAACACATCGCGAATAAACTAATAAAGCAACTTGTTGCGCTTCAAGTAAAAATCATCGACGTTAAATGCGAACCAATATTATCCTCGGCAAGAATCGCCAAGTTGGCAGAGCTTCATCATTTGTAGGGGTCGGAGTCTACCCTAAAAATAATCCCGGCCTGAACTCCCAAGCGCCCCTCCCCAAAATAAATTAGATCTCTAAAACCGTCCATAATCTAGCGTCCCTTGCACCACCCTATCCGTGCCCCCTCGTAAGACCCATGGGGGATCGCCCCTAAAATAGGGGAGGGTCTAAAAAGGTCGACTGGCCGGTTGCTACGCGTGCATATGTGTTAGCTACGATATTGTAAACTGGGCACTCGATATTGATTTGAGTAGCTAGCTAGCTCTATGGTAGTTATTCAATTGTAGGACATTTACGTGGGTATACTATATTTTACGTGGGTTAACTACTTTAGACGTTGTCATACTGAGTTTTTTTATAATTCTCTGATTGATTTTACACGTTCCTTATTGTGATAATCACTCAAAAAGGAATAATATGTTATCAGTTTGTGTAAGTGTAAGCTAGGCTTACTTAAATTATCTATCAGGAAGTGTAGTGCGTTCACCTAATTTCTTGTTGTCAAGTACAGTATTGATTGAATAACCTCCCCTTCGATAAGGTTTCGAACATGATTTCTAAAGAAGGTCACATTTTGAGAGGAACAATCAAATAACAAATTTCTTTTAAAGGATTCAGATAACTTTGACTAAATAATGAAGTACCTCGCATTACGTTTTGCCGTTATCTTTGTTAGGTAGGTCATCTCACGACCTTATGGTATAATAAAAGCCGTTGATTGGTACGTAATAGTTGTAACTTGGAAGTTTGTGTATAACTCCTAGTACTTATTCTATGGCCACGTGTCGCCCCTCCCCCCGCGTGGCTCGCTGTCACCTGTTCGCCCGCGAGATCGCTGCGCCGCGCAGCTTCTAGCAGATAGATATTGAGGATATACCTCTATGGACTGCAGATGCAATTATAGTCTCTACGCGTTCTAACGTCAGGGATTCTTCAAGATATTTTAATTGTTCTGTTAATTATTTACACAATTTCCATGGAACGATTCGCGAATTTTAGTTTCGATGAGCCAAATTTCATAGGGTGTTTGTTTTGTGACAAAAAAGGTAATTTGGTGATGAATCCAGACGAAGATGCGTACCATGCAATAAGATACGAAGCGGATTTGCGGCAAGATGCTATTCGCAACAAGTTCAACTTTCTATACAATGACCATTTGGATCAACAGTGCTTTTCGTGGCATTTTAAATGTGCGTCTTCTTATATTTGCTCAAGTGATAGTGCTAATAATTTTGGCAGAAGAATGCCAGTTGCAGTCAAGCAAGAAATTCAACAAGAAATTACACAAGAAATTCAACGAGAAATTAAAGAACAAGAACCGGAAGAGGTAATCTGCATTAAAATAGAAGATGATTCGGATGAAGAGAAAATTTGTTTCAAAACTGAAGATGATTTGGGGAAAGACAAAACCCGGATCAAAATTGAACATGATTTGGATCATTCCGAAGTTCCGCATTCTAAAAAAAATCCTCCAAAACCTACAGAACCTGCAAAAGAGATAATTAAATGTTTGATTTGTGACAAGACCCTAGACTTGGCACAGAGTAACGCTCAAACCATTAGGTCTAGAGCGTCTAGACTGTTAGCGGCCAAGTTTATCTACGACACAGCGCACAGGAAGCACGATGGCGTATTTATGAAACTCCGTAAGTATTACAAACCCGAAGACATGATCGACAAAGGCATGCACTACCACAAAGCATGCTTCGTCAAATATGTTGATCAGTCTAAATGCCAGCAAAAGAAACCACCCGGGGTGATATCACGTGAAGATCTGTTAAAAGGTTTAGACAAACTGCTTGATGAGATAGGTGATAAACTCTCTACAACCAGTTTTGAGTTATCTTTCTTGGCTAAGCGATTGGCGGAATTAACTGAAGATAAAGATGCAGTAATAGATGAGGAAACTGTCAAAAGTCTGCTTCTTGAGAAATATGGGGACAAGTTATTGTTTTCGTACCCGGCTGGTGTGGATTCGTGTGTGGTGTTCCTGAGCAGAGTCCCTTTTAGCGAAGTTATGAGACGCGTAAGACCCGAAGTATGAAGTGATGTAAACGGATAAGAGTATTTCCAAGAAACTTTTGATATGAGTATCTATGCTGTTATTGTTATAAGTTACATCTACCTCGATAAGTTTAAGAATTAAATAATGTTGAGTGTGAAAAACCTCCTTTTAATCGTCTCAATACTTTTAGCAGTACAATTTAGATGAATTGTATTTTAGTGAATAGTAGTCCTTTTGGTTGTAAGTATAACAATATGCTTGCTTAGGGCATTTTATTATCGTTTGCTTAGCATTTCATACGAATAAGATTTGTTCTTTCTATAATATCACTCGGTGATCAGATGTAGCACCAACGGTTTTACTTGCTTTCAGAGGCACGGGGGTGTCACACTACTAAGCATCCAAATTCCGGGCTGTTAGTTAGAAATTCCTAATGAAAAAACCCCATAACTGGGGTAACAGTGCGACTGCTGGTCTTGGGTTCGCTTCCCAGTTCGAGCAAACATACATACATACATAAACTCACGCCTTTTTCCCATGGGGGTAGGCAGAAACCACAGAACGCCACCTGCTGCGATCCTTACATACTACTTTCGCCTCGTTCACGTTCATACATCTGGTCATACAAGCACGCCGGTTACGAGTACTGCACACCCGACCCTTCTGAAGAACCTCACCAATAAGGTTCGAGCAAACAGTGTTTATTAATAAATAAATAAATGTTCTGTAGCATGAAACGTTAACATAGCAATATCGCCCTTAGTAGCCAATAGTGCGTAAGTACCTACTATTTTAGCACAATGATGTAGCTTCAGTTCATGCATTGCGAACAGTAGGTATGTCACGAGTATGTACGAGATCTAGGACACTGATATTTGCATACGTACTTACAAACCTACCACTTGATATAACACGTTTGGTAATACACATATGAACGAGATTACTAGTATGGGTGCGTTCTAAGGTGTGTCGTTGGGAGGGCAACACAATATCAATGATACTAGCTTATATTTATTCATTTGCTATGACAACACTAACAAGACCACATTATCTTAAGAACGGTGTGTCTACAAACTTTCAAGTGCAAAATCTTGGAAATTAATGAACCAATTTTGATTAAACTTGATATGTTAAGCTAAACACACACACAGAAGCGGCAGTATGGCGGGAATAATTCCTTGAATTTATGTGCTGTTGTCCGTCTGAACCCGCATCCGCTGTACTCGTATGAGTAGGGCTTTAAAAGTTAAAAGAATGAGTGGAGAACAAAAAGAGTTTTGTAGGACGATTTAAAGTTTTTAGTTTAAGTCTATCAAAAACGCTTAAGGATTTCTTTAACATTCCTTTTCAAATGTTCTCTACTTATTAATTAGAAATAACTAATAAGTTCATCATCATCTACATCATATCAGCCGCAGGACGTCCATTGGTGGACATAGGCCCCACAGATTTCCAAAAGGTCTAACAAGTTCAATCAAAATAACATTACATAACATACCAGGGGCGTAGCTACCGCCGTATTTGCCGTATCAATTATACGGGGCCCCCGGGCCACGGGGGCCCCCACTCAGACATCTCACTATTGTCCATAGAGGCAGAAACTTTAGAAAAACTAAAATCATCATCAGCCATAAATGATTTAATAAATCAGTTTGCCGAAAAAAAGGCAAGGAGAGTGAATATTTAAAATTCGATTTTTATTTGTAAAATGGGTAAATTATGTGATAAATAAATATTTCTTCTCACAATATTTTTTTTCTTTTGTGAAAAATCTTTACCTCCATATAAGGGCCTCCAAAAAATTTTTTATACGGGGCCCCGACAAGCCACGCTACGCCACTGTAACATACAATCACGCCTGTATTCCCGGAGGGGTTAGGCAGAGGTGTACTAATTATGTACACCCACAATTCGCCAGTATGTTTAGGTCCCATGTATAGGGGGCTAGCCTATTGCTATTAACCGAGCACAAATCCTAACTCCGAATTGCTGTTGAGCATTTCATAGAAATACCCAATAACACTTCGTTCGACCTTGGAATCGGACGCAGACCTCTATAGTAGCTGTCGCACTAAATATCACTAGGGTAACGAGGCAGTGTAAATGAATTTCAAAATTATGGGCTTGAAAGTTCATATAGGATATCGTGTGGCGTGAACTCCTAACTAAGGAGTAAGGAGAATCTATGAAAGCAGAAAAACAACTATAGTATCCTATCCTACATGTAAAATCAAAACAATCAAACAGCGAGCCGTCTCGATGCATCATAGGCCCAGCTGCAAATTACCTAACACAGCAGAGGTGCAGCCGTCGCGCGCCGCTGATTTAAAGACCACTTTAGTAATAGCCGTATTCCTGTCTATGTACTTTCCAGATGACATTTGTCTTTGTGGGTCACAGATTTAGCCACTTGTCCGGAACAAAGGTTCGTATTTTGCGTAAAGATTAACGACCAGTATCAAAAGCATAAATCCTGACTAATATTATAAATGCGAAAGTAAGTTTGATTGTTAACTTTTCACGCCTTAAATTTTGAACCGATCATCCTTAAATTTTGCGTATACGTTATCAAGTGTACAGAAACGGACATATGGAAGGAGGAAGAAGAAACGGACGGAATTCCGAAAAAAGTACTGTTCCCGAGGAAAACAACAATAACGTCATTATGATAATAGAAGGCGCCACGTGTCTTTCAAAACATGATTGTCAAATTCAATATGTACTTAGATCAAAATTAGCTAGAAGATTAGGTACACCTAATTCATTGCTGAAGTACTGCAACCAAAATTTCTAACAGTTTATTTTAGATAAATTGACATCGAAGATTCGTGGTGTTGTGTGATAAAAATCTTTTCGAAAAATAGAGTTTAATCCGAGATTCCTGTTTCAGAGGCACAGATAGGTGGCCTATTCGGACTGACCGCCAATAAAGACCCTTCTTTCTCCATGGTTATTGCGAAAAACGAAGTAGGTACCTACAAACCGAATTCCACGTAGTTTGTGTACGAGGCTTTGAAGGTTACGTGAAGCCCCACCCTTGACACCCCCCGGTACGCCTATAATAATTAGCAATTATGTAATTTGTGGCACAATTAACCCCAGTACACGCCTTCATTCCGACTAGAACAATCTCTCAATCACTTTTGGCAAAACCTGAATATTTTTGTAGCAGTATTTCTTTTTGGAAATCTATGGGGGACGCCTATGTTCAGCAGTGGACATCCTACGGCTGATATGATGATGATGATGATGATTACTGTTAAGCGTGGTGGTCAATGCTTGTGCCTTCTCTGTATGAGAAGAGGCCTTTGCCCAGCAGTGGGACAATAATAGGCTGATATTACTATTAAGTATTAGTTTGTTATAACTTTTCCAGACTTTAAAAATGGAGATTCGGTGTTTATAATGTAAATTGAGTTAAGACGTTTAGTGTTACGACGAGTCCTTGGTTGTGAATTGAGAGCCAATTGACTCTCCCCTTACGTGCATTTGCAATCAATACAATTGGACAAGTGGCAGAATTCGATATCCTGTTGAAGCCATGATATTCGCCAGGAATAAGTAAATGGCTGGACAAAGATATGTACTATACTCAACGCCAAAATAATCGCACCTCCCATTAATGATAAATGCCTAAGGCATTAAGTCCGCCTTTGTACGGTGTATTTTTACATAAAGTTTAATAAATAAATAAATAATGATGCTAAGCCTCAGAGTATGCATTTAATTCAATTGAAATGGGTATTCATTGGATAGTAATTTAATGACCTTGGTATAAAGTAGGTACCATTTCATTTCCGAAACAATAATGCTCACTCGTAAAAAGACCGAGATCTTTTTGAAAATGAGATTAAATAATTATTTTTCTTTTCTCAATCAATCTGTTCTTCTTATACCTACCCCTGTATAAGACATAAGGCATAAGACATGTTACTTAGAATGATTTTTTCAACAAACGGTTGCTATTTCTATGACATTGTTTTATAATCATTTAAAAATAAAGTAGGTAGTGACAAGTAAGTGAGTAAAAAATATATACACTATCACAATGCGCACACAGGACACAGTACACAGTGTATACAGGCCGGGTGCGGAAGGAGTGGGTCACCGACTAAGCACGAGTTGCTGATATTGCTATCTCTACCTACGAGTATGAACACAGGCCCATGGGGTTCAACATTTCAGTCAGTGAGTTGTGAGCGAACGGAGAGAACAACCCTACCTGGGGGTAGGGTTGTTCTACCCCGGTTCCCCAATGTAATTTTGGATGTAGAACTGCAAAACGTAGTAAAATTGTAAGTAAGTATATAGGTAGTTACAGAAAAGCGTTGCATCTCCCAAATATGTATTTTCTATGGGCCTTGATGTCTGATTTAAATTAATAAAATAAAATAAATACACGTCATAAATGATTTACTGATGTTTGTGAACTTATACAAACATTTATACTCGCCACTTTCCTCTGTCCATATGTATCATCTTCACCACAAACCTAATAATTTAATAGTGCCTATTATTGCCTCACTGCAGGGCAAACACTTCTTCTTATACAGAGAAGTCACCAACATTGATTGCCACGCTTGCTCAAGGCGGGTTGGCGATTTTAGACTTACAACTACATAATTATATCAAAATTATAGAGAGGTAAAAGTGTGTAATATAAACATTGGTAAACGTCCCCTCTCTATCCATCCCTGCCATAAAAAGGGAGGTAGTCATGACAACACTACTATCCGTGGGAAAAAATTTAAGTCCTTTACATCGTTTCACACTTGTTCTCTACTATATTATGTTATATGCTGTTTTTATAAGTACCACTAACTGGCAAGCCTCTTTAAAAAGCGCCCAAAATGTAGTAAAATATATTTTTTCAATTATAAATCGTTAAAGGCACTTTTAATCGTCATTTACGAGAGAAAAATATAATTGAATCTAGTTTCCCCTGCCAAAATGCAGTTTCGTGTGGAGAGAAGAACTCTTAAGAAACCACGTACCTACTTAAAAAAAATAGTTTTACAATAGCTTGTACGACGATGTACTTAAATAAAAATCATGTTAAGTCCTACAATAGGTACCAACACAACAACCAACTGTCCCTACACAAGATAATCCTTTACTCCATGCCATCAACCCCGCATGGGGAGGGGATGTACCCTTGTGACGTCAGCTGCCATCACATGTAACGGGCACACAACCGGTCCGGGAGCAACCGACCCTACGGGCGACACGGCAAGGCCAGCCCGCTCACCGCGCAAGGATAGAAAGCAAGCATATTATGCTGCAACACGTTGCATAATGTAGCTTTCATATCATTATATTGCACTGATCTAAGGACTGTGGTGACAAACAATCTATCTACTTTTCATATAGTTTACAAGAATTTCAGTATTTTTTAATGATATTTCCAGGGGAGCGAGCAAATAAAAATGGAGGGAAAAAACAAAGAAGGGCGACCCTACCCACGAGTGGAATTATTATAGGAATAACACTATTTTTATTTCAAGTATAAAGGAGAAGGATAGGGTTCCATAGTAACTTGGGCCCAGGTGTTAATTCAATCAAACTAGTCTTATTTGAAAGAGGATATAATAACAAGACCTCACTGAAAATTTGGTGAAATTTGGCTATCCAGGAGTCAAGTTGTAGTAAAGTAAAAGTGAGGTTACCTTATAATATTGTAGTTTTTTGCAAAATGTTTTTAATAGCTTTTGTTATGTAATGATTATATGCATGGAGTGTAAGCCGAGGTCGTGGGTTACACAATAAAACATGGAAAATACGTGCACACTCAGAACGAAATAAAACTGACGACAGCCGGTTTTATTTTGGCTGTCATATGTCAGTCGGTGACTAGTGTTGCTAATCAAAGAAAAATTAAAGAAACTCCATTCGCTCTGAATCGATTCTACGAAACGATTGATAAGCACTAATTGTCACTCGAATTTCATACATATTTTGAGATTTTACCGAACTATTCACAATCGATTACTAAGAATTGAGGCATGTATTTAATCGATTTTTTGTTTCATAACATTTTTTAAGTTTTCTCGCTTTCTAGATAGAAACATAATACAGTATCTTGTGATTTTTTTAAGAAAAAAATAACGGATTTTTTAAGACCCATTTCAACTAGTTAACTGCTAGGCCCAAGATTAGCCTTCTCCTTTAAAGGTCATTGCGTAAAACAACACGAAATCCTACAATTTTCAGTTATACATGGTGAATTTTGATATTGTTATTCTTTGCTCTAGATTCAGATAAAAAAGTAGCTGTGGAAATTAATATGAACCTTAAATGAACCATGTTTGGTATCTCTATGGCAGGGCGGGGTCTAGTAGTCCGTAAGGCTATTAATAAAATTGAAGACTAAAGCTTTGAGACAAGGGTAGACCGGCTGGGGGATAGAGGTCACGACGACTCGACCTTTATCGACGATCCCACGCTAAGCTACATAATATTGTATCTACTGTAACATCGAAATGGGGGGGGAGGGTAGTCCTTACGACCTTGAACAAGTTACACGTGCCTCTTGGGTCGAAATTGGGGGGTACCTATTTACGTCCTCTCGACCTTATGACGAGTTACACGTGCCTCTCTAGATGACTTTTTTAAAGCGACCGCTCAATACCAAATTCGAAAACAACTGTAATTTTTACATACGATTAGGTAAATTCCATCTCACCACACAAAATGCTTATCGGAAAGAAGAAAAATAAAACAGATTTGAAATTCAATCGATCAACTTTAAATATTTCAAAACCTGTCAATTCGGTTAGAAGCGAGGGGGCCATCCCTACCCCCGATAGCAGACGACTAAATTATAGTGTCCCCCTTACGTAGTGCGTTCGCCGCAGTGGGTTAAAAGTACGTTAAATTTTGTGACAAATAAAATATAAACTAAACCGTTGGGAGCTTGGGAATGTTTTGAAAATGCTAATTGAAAATTAAGAATTTTGGTTGGACTTCGCCTACGTTAAATACCGCAGTACCCAATGATATTATAAGTAAAAAGGTGTAGATACGTTACCTAAACGACATTCTATCTTCAAAAACGGCACACTGCACACATGAATAACTAAAAATATTGCAATAACACACTACATTACAATTAGTCGTCAAAATAGGATGGCATGATTCAAGTATCGCGAGTGAAAAAGAGACAAATATAATTCGCGACAGTGCGTCGTCACGTGTACTAGAAATGATGTTGAATAAATTAATCAGATATGACATAACCTTACACTGTGATTTATGCCTAAAAATGCGATTCACTCATGAGTTCATGTAGTAAAGTAACGTAATAAAAATGCATTGAAAGTAGGTAAATAAAAATGTTTAATTAGTTTTTAAAAATGATAAGTAAAGGTAAAAACAAATAGTTGGAATCAAATAAAGTGCAGTTATAAACTTATTTCTAATGGCATCAGTGACCTTCAAATAAATTTAACTTATTCCTTTTCTGTCTTTTCGATTTTTTGTTCAACTCGGGGTTATTTTTATGTTCAGAGTGAAGACGGACATTAACATACTTCTCTATAACAGCTTTCAATAAAAGCATACGGTGGTTTAAAGTGGGTGTTTGTGTCATGGCATGGTCGTGCAATTCACTAAATATATTAGAGTCGACAAATGATTTTAAAATACGATTTTTTACAGCAACAATGTCTTCATCTCTCGTAAAGTATAGGCCATTTTCTTTCATGTGAGCCTTCAAAATGTATTCTGATTTTAAGCAAACAGTAAACAAACTTTCCGTTGAGTAGCACAAGCCACCCATGTCTTTAATAGAAATTAATTTATGAAACCACAGTTTCTTTGACGTAAATAAAGATTTTATACACACTTCACATTTCAAAACGCTAACCATTTTCCTTGCAATCCAGCCAGAAATATAACCCACTATCTGTTTAAAATGATCCGGTAAAGATTTGTTGTTGAGCACCTGCGCAAACGTATTAATATTTTCTAGTGAAATCTTGTCACTTTGCATTTCGGGGCTTTTTTCAGATTCTGCCGAAGAATCAAATTCAATATCATCAATTGATGCTCGTTTGCCGGAAGACCAATTGATATTTTGAATAGCAGATGAACAATTTAAGATTGGGACACTTTCTAGTGGTATGCAATTGCCACTGAAACCACTACGTAACTCTAAATGATTCAAAATCTTTTTATAGATTCCCTTAAATTGAATCACATTCGGGTTATTATTGTAACCCCCATGCTTTCGAATAATACCAAACAAGATTTCAATATGATCTTGACTCAATCTATAGGTTGAAATGTATCTCAGTAATTGATGGTTTACAACTAATGATTCATAGAGATGTTTCAAAGACTCGATACAAATGAGAAATCCCAGAAACCCAGATTTGCATTTACAGTCAATTAAACGTTTTTTGCTAATAGTCAGTATAATTTTACGTTTAACTACCCTCTTAGTTTTGTTGTAAATTTTTAATGACAATATATATTGTTTTGCTTTATCGAGAAACTGTACAATTTTCGTGGCATTTTGCGGACAAATAGGTTTCTTAAAACCAAAAATCTCAAAGGATCGTGAGTTGAATATATCAAAAAGGTCATTAAAAATTTCAATGAATTCCACAGTGGCTGCTGTTTCATTAAATCGTGAAGAAACTAATAACTGTTCACACAGCTCTAGTGCTTTAGCAACACTTTTACTCAGCAACTGTGTTGCTAATTTGACCTTCATTATTTCATTTCTGAAATTAATATGACGCTCTGTAAGTTTATTGGCAAAATTTAAGCCTTGATTTTTTTGGAGATTATTTAAATTTACTAATAAGTGCCACTTTATTTGTTTTTCCGACTCGTTGAAGATAATTCTTTTCGATTCAAAAGTATTCCTAACTAATTTAAGCATGTGACAAGGGTCAAATAACACTGCTACTTCTCTATCACAACTGGGATGCTTGAATGTGGTTCTTAAATTGTTTGGATCTTTCAAATCACAACCCATTATATTTGCAGCGGAAAAATTTGCTTGACAACCATCGAAAGTGACTGCAACAATATCCACTCCAGACTCAAAGCACTTCTGCACACAAGAAGTAATTAAGTGTGCTCTTGTTTCACCACTGATTCCTTTGACGAAAAAATATCCTACTGGTAGTTTCCAGTTTTCATTTAATGCGACTAAAAGAAAAACATAGGCTTCTGTTGCAATGACTTTACTATCGGTAGTGCCGCCAAAGTCTACCACACCTTCTGTCTTTTTTCCAGTCCATTTGGATTGGTGTCGAAGTGCCATTTCGTCAACCACAAGAGTGCAAATCATTCTTTTATCTGACATTTCATGTTTCTTTCTCAGCATATCAAATGCTTGCGTAGTGAATCCCGGTGAAACTGAACCATTCTCATACCACTTGCCCAACACTCTAGGGTGTGGAAGAGCGTTGTGAAAAACTTTTCTCACATATTTATATGCACTTGGTGAATAAAAATTTAAGGTAAGTGCGAATTTTCGTAATGTTGGTGGATATTTTTGACGAAAAGATTTCTTACTCCTTTTCTTGCTCAAAATTCTATTAAAGAAACTCATGCTGTCTTCATTAAGATTCAATTCAGTAAATTGTTCATCAGATAAGTATTTCTTTGTTTTTAAATGTTTTAATATATCACTCAAATGCGCCACACGTCTTCGTAATCTTTTATTTTGATTTTTTAGGTTTCTGTTTTTATTTATTAATTTTTCTTTCTGAAAACTTATTCTTTTCACGCATTTTTTAAGTGCAGCTTTTCGAGGGGTATCAAAAATTGACTCTAAATCAGACAACTTTTCTTCAGTAAGGCTGTTAGGGCTACCGGGCATTGATTGTACAGGACGTAACTGAAACAATTTTTTTCTGAATTAAGATAAAATATTCAAGAACACAAGCCGGTATAAAAATGCAACATTAACTAAAACGTAAATAAATTACATCCAAAGCAGGCAACGCAGATTTTTTTAATAAAGTGTATCCCTTGCCAGATGTGTACTTGTCTTCGTCTTTAAAATGAATGGAGCATATTTTACTGGATTTATTCGGTTGCCAAAATTCTTCATTTCTCTGATTGCGAACAATATCCACCCACTGGATACACCTTAGTTCATTTGTTGGAAATCTAGAAACAATGAATAACTAAATTAACGTGAGCGAAGCCGCGGTCAAAAGTTAGTCATAACGTAAATAAAAATCTACATTTAAGAATAAATAATGTGGCACCATTTGCACTGTAAGTCAACTGACTTGTCTGTTTCGTACGTATAATTTTACTCTATAATCGGTAATGACGTCTATCTCTATCGCACTTGTTGATAGAGAAATTGTTGTTGCACTCTTTCTTTTCTGACGCCATATTTTAGAAACGTAATGTTTGTTTTGTGAAAATATTAAGATAAATAATATACTTACGAATGATATGTGATTCCTTGACTTTTAGAAGTTTTGCTTGTATAATTTGTACAATATCTCATGACACACGACGGCATTTTCGGTACCTAGTTTTGGGTCACTTTCACTTTTATTGAACTGTGTTTACGTGAAATGCGTCCGTCGACGCCGGCAACGTCACACTGACGTCAAGGTTTGCCAATTAGCCACATTTTAACGTACCGCTTGCTGAGCGCTTGTAACGCATCTACACCTTTTTACTTATAATATCATTGGCAGTACCTACTTGGAATATCTGCAGCGCCGCAAAACATACAAATAAATTCATTATTGAAGGTCAAACATCTGACATTAGAATTCCAGCAAGTCTGTAAGAGCACTTTGTATTATCGATTCTGAAGTTAAGATACAGCTAACTTCGACCTCTTTGGTCTTTAAACTTTTTTAGTTATATAAAACTGGCTGTATTTAAATCGGGCTGATTATGTAAGTACTGACAAGAAAAGCTAGCATTCACGAAAGTAGTGAAGAACAAAGGGATTACTTGGAAATAATTCTTGGTATTCCAAAAATAGTTGAAAGGAGCTTATGTATGTCTAGAAAGTAAAGCTCATCCTTTTTAGAGCTGTAAAACCCTTTGCTATTCAGACGTACGTACCCAAGACTAATAAAAACCAATACAAAGGGAGGGGCACCCTTTTAGCTCGCCCAAAAATAAAAATATATTGCAAAAAATGGAGGGGCTGCTCCCTAAAGATTCAAAATGGTAGACGAAAAAAATTCTAACGTATTCCTTTGAGCAGGGTGCGTGTGGGAATGAGTTTTATAAAATGTTGTAGAAAAATTAGAACGCTATAATAATATGGACTTGTTTTGCGTGTAATAAAACGAGAACACTTCTAATAAAAGATTATTTTTTTATGACAATGAACAACATTTGAAGCTAGCTAGCTAGGACCAAGAGAAAAATCAGGATTATATAAAATGGAACACGTGTTAATACCCCCTATCCTATAGGTAAAGGATTTTAAAAATCTTATTCTAATCAGAACCAAATTCTGTTCGAAATAAAGTATGTTTTCCCCTAAAACAAACAAACAAACGTTTTTTTTTTCGTTTATGGCTACCATCTGAGTCAGACGTACCTGCGCTGAGAGTAAAAACTTCTTGGATTGAATGGTCCCCGCTGAGTCATCGAAGCCGCTCAACGTTATAAAAAATAAAAGTATTTTACAAAGTTTGCGCGGTATTATAAAATGGAGGGGAGCGAGCCTCCTACCCCTTGTTTATAAATAGATTGGAATGAGTATGGCTTGTCGAGAAGCTTGCTGCAGAATCGTTCTTGCTAATATTACACTAGAAATCAATACTTAGACACGTTTTTAGAAATTATAGTCGGATCGCCATCTAGCTAATTCTCTGGTATGAACGTCATTACTTTAATGGAATATTCTGAAACTTTATACCTGTTTTCGGCTTGCCAACAATTGGGGGGGGGGGGGGGGGCAGACTGAACCACTCCCCCTAGCCACGACCTTGGCTTTGGCACTTCGGGCACGTGTTGAAATATTTCATAAATAATAAACGGCAGTAGGTGCTTTGACTCTCAAATGACATACAAGCCTTCGATCCCTGATAGAGGGCAACGTAATGACAAGAGCAAAACTATGTCTTAAGGTGCAACCTCCACGGTAGCCCGCCAAATTCAAATTTTCTTACATTTTTTACGCCCGCGAATTATATTTTAATCAACATATAACTTAATACTAACTTGCAAATTGCAAAAAACGTAAGTGAATTTGAACTTCGCGGGCTACCGTGGAGGTTTAACCTTAAAAAAAAAGCATATACCAGAAAGGAGCTTTCGAAATTCAGTAAATCAATTAACCATTTTATTTGTAGGTACTACTTTTATTAACCCCCGACTGATAAAGAGTGTTATAAGTTTGACGTGTCTGTATGTCTGTCTGTGGCACCGTAGCTCTTCAACGGGTGAACCAATTTGAATGCGGTTTTTATTTTATTTGAAAGCAAGCGATGGTTCTTAGATATTTTTCATCAAAATTGGTTCAGCCGTTTCAAGGTTATCAGCTCTTTTGTAAGCTGCGATACGACATATAACGGGTACCGGGTATTTACATTTAAGAGGAGTTACTTTATAATTTTTTTTCGAGGGTTCCTCTTCGATATAAATAGTAACCCTCCTATAAAATAAAAATATTCCTAAAACTTTACACATGCAAGACTAACGTTAGGGAGGGTTGTCAGAGCGTCAGGGGAGGGTTGAGCGAAACCTTGGGGCTTCAACAGACGCTCGTAGAGAACTGATTACTTATATGTAGAATAGGCATGTCACGGAGTTTCTGTGGTTTCTGCCTACCATCGTGGGACAATGGCGTGAGTTTATGTATAGGAGAGGATAGATAATATATGTCAAATTAAGCTTTGGAGAACTTGTTCTTAAATTTTGTATGAATGGTTTGTTGAAAGTTAAGGTGGGCAGTACTCGTAACCATCGTGCTTGTATTACCAGATGTATGAATGGGGCAAGGCGAAAGGACTGCGTAAGGATCGTGCAGGTGGCGTTCTGTGGTTTATGCCTACCCCCATGGTAAAAAGGCGTGAGTTTATAAATGAATGTATGTTTTGTTTTATACAATTTTGCTCAAAATTTAACTTCAAGAAACTAGTACACTACAGTCTAACGGGAGGTAAAGTTTGTAGTGTCAACACATGGGGTTATCGCAACCACCCTAGAACCCTTTCCCACGTATTATCGTGGCATGCCTACTCCGGCCACTACTGCTAAGCCTCCCCCATAATTCTGGGAAAATTGTCGTAATCGCCACGTTGCGTCGGACAAACGGGTTGCCGCACTACGGTATTATTATCCGTGGTAGGTGGCTATGGCATCCTTACAACGGATGTAGACCCCTTCCTTCCGAAGTAGGGACGTAATTGAAGGACGGGTACCCGATAAGGTACTTATTTATATGTCGTTGATGACAGTTGGAGGTTTGCTCGTGTGTCGAACCTTCGGAGGGAAATGAACTCTATATACCTACAAGTAGGCTCGTAATTACGTAGTAGCACACCTGCATGTACTTATTCCCCGAAGGGAGAAGTGTTTAGTAGTAGTACATTCCATTTCGTGGTTGTTATTGCCGCTTGTGCGTGGTGTAAAAAGACACAAAACATTACGTAGCTGTTAACTAAGCATACTACTCATCAAAGTAAGCAACATTGAGCTTAAATTGAACATTGTTCTTATGGGTGCTTGCAACAGTACTAGGTAGGGGTATATATTTTTCAAATTTAGTTTTAATGTTTATATCTAGTTTTGACAGAAATACAATAAAAACAGTTGTAATTTTGACCTTTAAAATCGTAATGATGGAAAGAACAACATGTAACTTTTGACTCCGCTAAGTCTCTTCTTACACTGGTAAAGTATGGAGATAGAAATTTGTTCAATACAACTTTATAATTAAGCCATATAATACACACACATACCATCACGCCTGTATTCCTCGAAGGGTTAGGCATGAGGAGTACCAATGTACACTTACAGTTCGCCCGTATGTTTAGATCCCATGTGTAATAGGGGGCAAGCCGGGCACAAATCCTAACGCCGAGCTGCTACTGAGAATCTTATAGAAAAACCCAAAGACACTTTGCTCAACCTGGGAATCGAACCCAAGACCTCTAGCGCAGCGGTCGCGCTTAGGACCACTAGGCTAACACCTAGGCTAGTCTTACTTAAAATATTATTATCTAAAATGTTTAGAGCTTACCTTTCCCGCACAAGTTACAAATTTTGTCCTTCTCCATATGCGTCCAGCTATGTATTTTGAGGTGCTCTTTCTTCTTGAACGACTTTTTGCACACAAAACACAAGAACGGCCTCTCTGCTGAATCGTTCAACTTTTGTGGAACGCGGTATTTTTTTTCTGGTACCTAAAAAGTTTACATTCTCGTTAATTTGTGAGCTTGTATCTAAAGCTGTCAATTTCTGAAAATCTAGATTATTCTGTAATTTTAAAGTGAAATCAAGAGTTTCATCAGCAGGTCTTTGTGTTAAGTTTATTCGGTCAAGAGTTTTCGAGATTTCGTGTTTAGTCAGTGACTTCGATCGCATGGGTCATACAGGTCGCGCGATGATTCTAGATCGCTCGAGGAAAGTAGTGGGGGCAATCGTTCATTCATAAAGACCTTAAAATTGAACACTGCGCATGCCCTTTCCACTTTTGCCGAGCGATCATAAATCACCGCGCGACCTGTAGCGTGATGTTATATTATAGCTGTCATATACAAAAAAAAAGTTATTCAATCCGATGGTTAGTTTCAGAGATTAGAGCATTTAAACAAACAAACAAAAATACTCTTCAGTTTTATTATAGCTATAGCTAGCTATTTCTTTAGCTTTACTTTATAGAAATATCGTATCTTACTAAAATTGACTACCTACTTAGAAGTTGACTTCTTTTTTTATCAATTCTGACGGTTTTTCCTGCTCAGTCACCGGCGAGCGCAGATGTTGCCAAGCCGGCTTAAACGGAACAAAACAAGCAAGCGCCCTGCAGGGGATTTAAACAGGGTTCGATGGAGGGCGTTGCTGGGAAGAACATCGAGGCGTATAGAATATAAAGCGACTTACGCCTGCTTTGACTAAAACCTAGGCTTTATCTAGACTTACAAAGTTAGGCGTTTTGTTTAGAATTAGAAATATGTTGAGTACTAATTTTAATTTTATAGTAAGTGGCTTTAACTATACATACTTAGGTAACGTTGCGTCCTTGTATGTCATCTATACTAATACAGGGTAGATTTTTGAGATAGGGCAGTAACAGCAGTTACCTTAACCGTTATATAGATAATACAGATTCGGAAAAAAATACAATGTAAATGTTTGTATTGTGTTTTTTCCATGACTGTACATTTTTCCAAAATCTGAGAATGCACTTCAGAATATCTCAAAAAGTTATGGATGCTTCTACGAACGTGTTCTTGTAACTAGAACGGTTAAGGTACTAGCCCATGCTGCCCGTGCCCCGTACCAAAAATCCACCCTGTATAATAAAACTACGAGTTTTTTGTTTGTTTAAACGCGAAACCTCTGGAATTACCAGTCGGATTGTTTTTTTTTTTTGTATATGATAGCCAGGTTCATGAGGAATAGTACCTATAGGCAGCATAGCATCACGCTTCTGCTCACGAAAGCGGCCCAGTAACTAAAAATGTAATTATAAAACCGAGCGAAGTTGCAGGCAGAAGCTTGTAATCTACCCGTATCATCATCTGCCTAGCCTTTTCCCAACTATGTTGGGATCGGCTACCAGTCGAACCGGATGCAGCTGAATATCAGTATTTTACATGGAGCGACTGCCTATCAGACCTCCACAACCTTGTAATGGGTAATACGATACTCTTGGTAAGACTGGTTTTCAGACTTTCGGGCTTCTGACTAACAGTAACGACTGTCAAAGATCTACAAATGACAGCACCGGGACCAACGGCATTACGTGCTTTCCGAGGCACGGAGGAAACTCGCTTTGGTAAATGGTCACCCATCCACAGACCAACCTCGGCAAGCTAAACCCGGAAGACCGGTCTATGCGGCTGTAATTATTTAGCCACGAGCTAGCGAATGTACCCGTATATTTGTTACAATTTTAAACATTTAAAACGCCAACGAAATATTAAAACAAAATCAGATTCAAAAACAAAAACTCAGTTACGTAGGTACCTCCCGTACATGTGGAACGAGGGGTGTTTTCTTTTTTATCCGTATCCCTCTTGTCCGTTCTCCCTCCACATATCGAAAAATCACACACTAACACGCCTGTATTCCCCGAAGGGTTAGGCAGAGGTGTACCAAAGTCGAAGAATCGTTATTTAGAAATATTTGTCAGCGTATTATAAGAACGAATTTAAGCTTTTCGTGAAAAAATACCAAAGACCATTTCGTTATAGTCGCAAGCGCAACTAATAAAAAGTACTTATCTATACTAACATAATAAAGCAGAAGAGATTTTTTGTTTGTTTGAACGCGCTAATCTCTGGAACTACTTGTCGGTTTTGAAAACATCTTTTTGTGTATGACAGCCAGATTCATGAGGTACAGGGTGTCTGGTGGCAGATTTATGTTTTTGAAAGGGTATATCTAAAAAAGCTGTTAACGGTGCAGAGGGAGACTGGTGTCATTCGACGCTCCATGAATGCGGATTTGTTAGTCACAATGCCGGACTGGTCGGGGCAGCAACGTGCATACGCTATTGAGTCGTTTTTTAAGAGTGGTGATTCTAACGTGACTGCGCGCTGACATTTTTGTTCCCACTACAATATCCGGCTATTAAGCGATAGATAAGTGTTAATTTGATTAAATCGTGGATGCAAAGGATCCGCCAGACATGTTCTGCTTTAAGCAAGCCTCAGCTGGGACCCAGCAGAGCATCAAGCTCCACAAACGAAAACGAAAATGTTCCAGATTTCTCTTTTTTTTGGAAATTTTCGGGGCCATGCTTTAAATGTCTACAGTGAAAGCTATGACTCATGATTACTGAATATTTTTTATCAAATTTGCGAGCACATCTATCCTACTCGACGCACACGTGGTTTCAGCAAGATAGGGCGACTCCGCATACAGCCAGGACGTCTATCCCTTTACTTCGTTAACATTTTTCGCATAAATTGATGAACCGCTTTGGAGACATCCCGTGGCCACTAAGGTCACCAGATTAAACTCGAATGGACTTTTTTTATGGGAGCTAACTCAAAAGCAAAGTTTATGCCAATAATCCTCTGTCTATTGTGCAGTTAAAGGAAAATATCCGCAATGCAATTAAGCAAAGCCAGCCGAGCTTATTGCAGCGCGTAGCCCGTAATACGATGGATCGTTTTAAACAGTGTGTACGTCTAAATGGACATCATTTGGTTGAAGTAATTTTTAAAAAGTAAAATCCGCATTATTCATGTATTTACTGAATTAGTTAAAACCATAAGTTCATAAGTTTTTCTTTTATTAGCTTTCAAAAACATAAATCTGCCACCAGACACCCTGTAGTATAGGCGGCTATATAGCAAAACGCAAGACTCACGGGAGCCTAGCAGTACCTAACCAAAGACGTAACTAAACGCGGGGAAAAAAAACCACGCAGTCAAGATCGCGGGATGAGCAGTATAGTCACAAAGTACATTTAACCAGGTAGACTTTTGGTAAAATTTTAAAGTTGTTTTTTAAGAACGGTTGCAATTTTTAAGATTTAGGACCTATTTCATTGTATTAAGCACAGAGCACAATAACCAGTAGAGAGATCATTGACAAGCTTTTGTTCTAAATCAAAGTCACCTAAAAACGGCGGGGGGAGAGGTAAGACTCGCCGCTGTGATTGGGTGAAGAATTCACAAACAAATGACAACGGATTATCTAGTGATTCCAAAAATGTACTTTAAAAATATCGATATCGATAATTATTTGACTTTGTTTGATACGGAGATTTCTGGTTCGATTTTGAAATAAAACAGGTGTTTATTTACAAGATTTCATTTATACAATCAGAGATAACTTTTTTGTGTAGCTCTAATCCAAATTTCTTCTCGATGTCATCGTTGGGAAGTCAGCAAATTTTAATGCATATAAAATACTTTTTTTAACTTATTACATTGGCGTTAACTACAGCACGTGCACAAATAAATGGGGCTAGCAAAGTGTTCGCATACTAACCATTCAGCCCCTTTTAATACAAAAACAAACTTTGAGATATACACACTATTCTTTAAAAAAAGAATCATTGAAGTCAGATTACACTGTGAAAAGTTAGTCGTAATCAAACGTCAAAAAAAAATAAGTGTCCTGTTGAAAACTTCAATTTTTGGCGTCGGTGAAAAATCTTTTTTATTTATATAATGATCTTAAACTAAATTTTGTGTAAAAGGCAGGCATAGGCATCATACGCTTACAGTTTTTTCTGTTATGTACAAGTAAAGTTTTATACTAGTATTATGTATTTCAACATACATATTATTCATTCTCTGCACATTTGTTAGCAAAGCTAAGGGGCATAAGCATGTTTTTTTAAAATAAAGCAATAAAAATACAAAAATAAGAAAGATTATATCGATATATTTTAAATTAGATCGATACAATCGTCGCGATGTTGCGAACAGCACTATCGAGAATGGCTAAAAGTAGCGTACGCTTGGTGACCGCGGTAGCCTCCGCATGCGCTCTCTACTGGTTGTTCTGCTCGTTGGTATTAAGGGATCCATAATACTGATATTCGTAACACCATTCAATTTCGATCAATATTTTAGAACGAAATCGCTGAAGAATGTTGCTAAGTGTATACATGTTTATGCTCGTCATTCTGTGAAGTCCTTACCTCCGGTTGTATCTCTTCATCATGCTCCTCATCCACAATCGGCCTGCTGTACTCGTCGATGATCTCCTGCTTGATGTCCACTATCTGGTCACTGGCCATCTCCACATATGCCTGGTCATCAGCAACATCCACAGTCGGGTCTATGAACTCTTTCGAGTGCGTATGTAAATGTTTCCGCAGGTGGTCTTTGCGGTAGAATGCTAAAACAAAAAAAAAACACATGACAGTCAGCCCTGGCTTGTGACGTCACGAATAAATGTCACAAAAAACACAAACCTCTTTACTACTATTATTCTCTAAAGAGGTTTGTAAAGTTTCTGTATTTTTTTTTTGTTTGTAAGAGGTCATTTGTAGTTCTCTTTCACTGATAGAAAGCTGCTCTGTGGGCGAGTGTCATAGGATATGATTTATGGAAAACTTGACTTCCACAAAAAACACTAACAAAATGTATTTATTTGGCAGATATAAGTGGCAAAACCAGGAGGGGGCGCCCCAAAAAGACCTACCCCGACCTTATTGGTGGGGTTCTTCGGAAAGGTCGGGTGCGCTGTACTCGTAACCGGCGTATGACCAGATGTATGAATGTGAACGAGGCGAAAGGAGTTTGTAAGGATCGTAGCAGGCAGCGTTCTTTGGTTTCTACCTACCCCCATGGGAAAAAGGCGTGAGTCTATGTATGTATTGACTTCTACGCAGACGAAGTCGCGAGCAGAAGCTAGTTTGATAATAAAAATGATTAAAATAATAGACAGCACACAAATTCAGCATTGCCAAACGCGAACACGATATTATTTGAGGAACGTATGGGGCGCGGGGGCGCATTTTCACTGAAGTCACATAGGGGACTGCGCAGTACCTAAGGCTATGTTTATTCAAGAAGTTTGCCGGCTATTATACTACATAGCCTTGACCATTGGCATTGAGAATACATTAAACTAGAATAGCGGTATTAGACTAAACCCATTTAAATTTTTTACACGATTTCAAAGAGGCAAAGGAAAATCCATACTTTCTCTTTAAAAATAAAATGTTTACAATATTTTTTATATCATATTTATACAGGATACTAATTATTATAATCTATTATACTAATATTATAAAGCTAAAGAGTTTGTTTGTTTGAACGCGCTAATCTCAGGGACTACTGGTTGGAATTGGAAAATTCTTTTAGTGTTGGATAATCCATTTCTTGAGGAAGGCTATAGGCTATGTAACATCACGCTACGACCAACAGGTGCTGAGCAGCGAGGGTGAAACCGCGGGGAACAGCTAGTAATTATATAAATCTGAAGAGTTTGTTTTGTTGTTTAACGCGCTAATCTCAAGAACTACTGGTTCGAATCGAGGAAGGCTAAAGGGCTATAGCGGCTTTACAATAACATCACGCTAGTCACGCTACAACACTCGGGAGCGGAGCAGTAACAAAGAAGTCATTTAACACGGGTGATTAAAACCACGCGAACAAAGTCGCGGTCAGAAGCTAGTCGTAGGTACATCTATAGCAGTCTTTCCCAAAGTGGGCGATAACGCCCCCTCGTGGGCGCTGCAGGCCTAAAGGGGGGCGGTAAGAGGCCCAGAGAAAAAATGGGGGCGTTGTGTAGAGGCTTGGGGGGCGATTTGTAATTTTATCCAGCTAGGACGACTCTTAGACACCGACTGAGCTCTCGACACTCGATTACAAGTTGTGAATATAAACTAGTATTAATTAAGAAATTGTTCAAACTCGGTTCGATATTTCTCTCCGTGTAGTTCATAAACAAACCCCCCCCCCCCCCCCCCCGTCATGACAAATTTCTAAACGGGAAAAAGGGGGGCGCTAAAAAATAATTTATTCTCAAAGTGGGCAGTAGACAAAATAAGTTTGGGAACCTCTGATCTATAGGATAACGTAGGCACGTAGGCATCCGCTAAGAAAGGAATTTGATCAATTCTACCCCCGAGGGGATAAAATAGGGGATGAAAGTTTGTATGAAACTTTGTCAATTTTAAACCGATCGGGCTGAAACTTTGCATGCATAAAGCTACTATGACGTAGGCAGCCCCTAAGAAAGGATTTTGATAAATTCCACCCCTAAGGGGATAAAATAGGGGATGAAAGTTTGTATAAATCTTCTTAGATTTTCGCCTGATTGAACTGAAATTATAGATTGGAGCTACTATGATAAACACGTCCGCTTAAATACGATTTTGATAAATTCAACCCCCATGGGGATAAAATAAGTGATGATGGAGGATGTAAATGTATTAGTTTGAACCTATTAGTACCTAATGGAACGAATAAATTAAGATGAAGAAAATATATTGTGACAAAGAAGTTTTGTAACTATACCTAATCCAAACTAATATTATAAATGCGAAAGTAACTCTGTCTGTCTTTTCTTCACGCCTAAACTACAGAACCGATTTGTGTGAAATTTGGTACAGACATAGTTTTGAACTTGAGAAAGGACATAGGATAGTTTTTATAACAAAAAATAAAAAATAAATTTTATTCCGGACATTATGTAACACACTATGTAACGGCACACGGTTACAAATAACCTATTTTTTGAAGAGTTCCCTAGTATATCTTCCACATTTCATTTTTGAAGAGATCCCGCGAGATCGGGAACTATGTGGGTAAAACCAAAAATCTGCCGGAAGTCACTATTCCACGCGAACGAAGTCGCGGGCAAAAGCTAGTTAATAATAATACTTCTTAACGCGAGCGAAGCCGCGGGCAAAAGCTAGTTTTATCATATGTTCGTTTTATTTTATCATTATCTTATACGTAGCATGAGCTAGTCAGGTCAGTCCCGGATCTAAGGGGGGCTAACCGGGGCACTTGCCATCCTTGAGACAAGTTTTCGAAATATCGAACAAAAGAAGCCTCTTTTCCTACAATCTCATAGGTTTTTATCAAGTAATCGAATCTTAATATAATATGATTTTTGTTTTATTTCACAAATGTAAGTTATTAGATAATAAAAAAAATAAAATTAAAGGATTATTATTTTAACAAATGGTCACTATAATGCTACTCATTGAAAGTTTTGACAGTTTTTCTCAAACACTGAAGGGATGGGGGCGCCACTATCAAGGTTCGTAAAAATCGTAACTCCGGGGTTGAGTCAGGTAGTTAGAGGGGTACAATTGTAAACAAAGATGAAGGGTAGAAAGATAAAAGTCGTTATTATTATTATTTCACAAACCCTTTGTATGACCTTCACCCCTTAGCTTTTTATTTGAACTGAGATTCAAAAAACAACTTCTAATACTGCTTACCTACATATGCTATAGGATTGGGGAATGACCCTGACCTGTACATATAGGTGAGAGTATTGTACGATTTCCATCAACCGGCCAGTGCCGGAGCGCATTTCACACTGCTAAAGGAAATTCAGGCTTCTACTTAATAGTTAAGGTTCATGTTTGCATGGAACGTTAAGCGCGGACGTAACTCGGGCCGGTTGATGGAAATCGTACATTTTGCGGCGAGTCTCACCGCCCAAGTAACACAGTTGGCACTTTAACAAACAAATAGTAAACTAATGTAAAACTTAGGGCCCGTATAAACTCTTATATAAGTTCACTGACCATCTTGACGCTTTACATTGGCATTTCAAAAGCATGATGATGCTTTACACTGTATAACGGTTGGATAATGGCATATCAAAATGCTTCTGTCAAGCCTTTGGTTTTAGTGCAGCAAATTACAATACTGCTGCACAGCTTTCAGCTATTTTTAGTGCATTTGGATCGACAATAGCATTTTTAAGTAGCAAAAAATTCTTAATGCCATTTAATAGCATAAGCATGAACCATTATAATGCAACGTAAATGTGCAATACAGCTTTGAGCTGTTTTTACTGCCTTTTGTTGTGTAATAGCACTTTTAAGTGGTAAGTAAAATCCTAGAACTGCTGAACAGCATAAACGTGAATCAATGTAATGCTTGCATTTTTAAAGATCAACTGAGTTCTGTTGTACAGCTAACAGCTCTTTTATCAAATTCATGTGAGTTGTTGTAATACACAAAGCTAGTAAGAAGCATAAAACCATTTGTCGGCCATATTGGCGAAAAGCACATATTATGTAAAGTAAAATGTAGCGATATTAAAAAAGGTTCTGTAGGTCACCAACATGATATGTTAAAAAGAATGAACTGCATAACAGTTTTAACTGACTTTAATTTAACTTGTTACCACATCACTTGTTATCAGTGTAATGTCTATAAGTATATATACATAAAATCTACAAAATCACAATATATGGCCTTGTTATTTAAATGATTTTCAAGTACTCGAATGTAAGCATCATCTTTTTGTTTGTTGACAGCACCATAGTCATTTTAATAAGCCACGCACAGGAATAATACTGTAGATGATTCAGATAGTTCAGAAAGTCTTTTTATTAATTCTTAGCAAACGAATAATGGGTTTTATGATTTTGCTCAAGGATCCCCAAAATTGCGTTCAAGTAATGACACTATTTCAGTCTACATCAAGTCCACTGGTGTACCGGTGAATCCATATAGAACTACTTTATAGACTATGGCACTACAGTGTTTCACCAAAAGTCTTCTCTCTAGCCTCTGGCTTAATTATTGTTCACATGTATGTATTTATACTGATGGCGGCATTAATTAGCCTTTCTAAAGGCTCACCGGGCTGCTATAGATGGACACCATTTTGTATTTATTTTATAACCAAAAAATATTATCATTTAGACCTATTTATAAAAGCAATAGATCTATATAGTAATTATATAACTTAATTCAATAATGCCCAACCAAGACTATTATGTTAGTTATGGAACAATCGCTATATACTGAAATTTACAATTGTTTCGATTATTTCACACATATCTTTATACAACTTTTTTTAACAAAACCACAAAATATCGAAGGCGCGTGAAAATTTTCAATGAAACCTATATAGATATTTACAATAAACTACATTGCGCAGTAATATTTGATTGCATGACATGACAAAACTACCCAGTAATATAATTGATGCAAACAAATATGGTGTCACTCATTCAGTTTTGGCCATCTTCATCCATAATTATATTGTGAGAAAAAGTAATAAATTACAACGATAATTGTATTATAATATTTGTACCGTGGTATTAGAGATGTTTTTGCAATGATGCAGGGTTTAACTAATTTCTAACTGTGAATACTTAAAAAGCTTTAATAATTCTTTTACTACATTCTAATGCTAGTCTAATGCTTTTGTAATTCAATTAACATTTTCATTTTTAATAATATTGCTAATATAATGCTTCTGTAAGGCGATTGGGAACTTCATTGATCGTAATAATGCTGCCATAATGCGATTGGCATCTCCATTGACCATAATAATGCTTATATAATGCGCCTGTAATTCAATTAAATTAATTGTTAACCTATTTAGGGTCTTTAGCCGTATAATTTGTGCCCAAATAAGAGTTACAGGAGCCGTATAAACGTTTGTAATGCTGCCATAAAGCTAACTCAAAATGCTAAAACGATTCAGAAATGCTGTAAGTCGGCTGATATACTGCTTTGATGTGTTACTTGGGCGTGCCATCAAATTCTCACCGCGTGCATGACATTGTCGTGTGGAGATTGATTCATAAAGTGTCTATTGAATTTGATGCGTGACTAGCGCCGCAGTTCTCTCGCCTTAGGCTAGCCGCACACACGCAATAATATTGACAATAAAGTACGTATTGTCAATAATATTGTGTATGTGCGGCCTGTATTGCGGTATTTTTCTATAGATCTTGAAATTCTGACAATATTGGATTGTCAATATTATTGTGTGTGTGCGGCTAGCCTTAAACAATGGTGCCGTAAAAGCTTCTTTTTAGCCTCAACTTTAGCTTGCTTAGTTTATCCAGTTTATTAAGGATTTTATCTTAAAAAGCTGCAGAAACTTTTTGACCTTTTTTTTGACGTTACCTATGAACGTGGCCCCTCCTATACAAGTTATGTCTACAATTTAAATCTAATAGTCTCGCTGTAATTTTATAACTATAAAAATGGAGTACCTATCTGCACGTTGCTTATTATTTCTTACATTAAACTTTGCATTTCCAGTTTATAACTATGTATACATGTATACATATTATATTGTATACAATGCGAATTTGGATTTAACTGGATGGAAAAGCCTGTAAGTACTCGCGTGTAATTTGTAAAAAAAAAAACAAATATTATCAGTGAAACCTGATTATCTTGATTCCCAAGGACTAACAAATAAAGCATTTTGTTGTATGTGGCAACATAATTATGTTTTTAACCCTTTTTTGACTAACTGAAGTAGCCAGTAGGTGATATATTTTGTCCTTGAAATTAAGTGCCCTAACATGACTTAGATGAAATGACTGGATAATTATAAATTGGCGAAAATTTAACGACAACATTGGTGCAGTGGCTGAGCGATTGGTTGCTGCGCTGTGTGTCGTGGGTTCGATTCCCGCATGGAACAAATATTTTTATGGCCTACTGGAATAGTTCTGGGTAGGTTGATTGCGTATATGAGTTTATATGTTTATAAAGGCACCTACAATATGGGAAAAATTCCAAGAATAAGGCAACACTTAAAAAAATACTTATCTATTAACAGAATTATAACCACTTACTTTTATTGCAAATAGGACAGGTTTCACTCTTGTCTCCGCTGTGTATGGACATGTGAATGTTCAAATGTTCCTTCCTCTTGAAGGCCTTGCCACAGTCAGGACAGATATGTGGCCTGACTTCTTGGTGTTCCAGCGTATGCCTCTCTAGGTGTTCCTTGCGTTTTAACCTGTTAAAAAAAAATAAGTTTGACATAAATTTTTTCAGTATGTACTCACTGTATGTAAAAATCAAAAGATTTAATTATTTAGTCATTATTTTATTTATCTGTGACTGTAGTTTCCGCCTACCCCTATGTAGATAAGAGTGAGAGTTTTATTTATTTCAGTATTCAATGTTTGTTGTCTTTTATGGTAGAGAGTTGGATTTTATGTAAGATTAGCTACAAAATTAAATAAAAATCTAAAAGTTTGGTATCTATTTTAAATACAAGTTGTTGATAATCCTCCTTATAATTACCATATACTAGTATAAAATTCCACTGCTGTATTAGGTGTAAGTTAGCTATACTTGTAATTAGTTCATACTCAAGATCAAGAAAAGGGTTTTAAAAAAAAGTTTATGGTATATAAAACATACATACCCAGTCCCACATATTCCACAGAGGTACCTATACTCCTTGTTATGGACCAAGAGATGCCTCTCCAGCTCCTCTTTACTATAGTACCAGGTTGAGCACTCCACACAGGAGAAATGCACCACTCCATCAGGCTTCCTCACAATCATAGCCAACTTATTCTTTGCTAACATACTCCTTTTTATAGCCAGCTCTAAGTTTGGTACTGGCTCTGCAAAGAATATTCTTAATTTATTATGAGTTTAAAAAAAGAGGCGTTTTCATAGTTTAAAAAAAGAACATACCATTATTACTGTCCATGTTCCTCACAGTACACTTTCACCTGAAATTTCAAACTTTTAAGAACAGAATGTTTTATTACAAACTTCTAACGTCGCTATTGACAACTTTCCCACACGCGCGCAACCGTTAGAAAGGGCAAGGGCCAAAAAAACTGAACTTGAAATTGAGATCCCTTCCCCTTCCAACGGATTTCGCCCAAGGCCCAAAAGCTCCCCTCTGCTTAGGGGTGACTACCCTTTGTCTACCCAAACTTCCCCTACAGGAGGGGAGGGAACCCCACTCCGTGCTCGACCCGATAGGAGGGGTGGATTTACCTTGCCCGAGCTCAACATTGATTCAAAATCCTCTACCTGACTTATAAAACGGGCCCAAAATGTCGAACTAATAATAACAGACATCAAACACTTCTCACTTGTAACCATTCAATATTATTTTTCATTTCGCGCGCGCGAAAAAGTTCTGTAACTTAAACAAAGCAACATCATTAATGTTTTATTATCATAAAATAACAAAAACATACTCACGAATTTGTCATATAACACGTCACCAAAGTTCAAATATAAAGGATAAAACACAAAGTATTTTGTAAATAACTACGTAAGTTCTACGAAAATTAACACGAAAAAAAAAAATACCCGAAACCAGACGCGCACTCCCTCACCAAACAAACCGTTTTGAAAGCGAATGACTGACTGACTGGAATGCAGTGTTGCCTCATCACACTCATCGGTCGTGCCTGTTGCTGATTATTATAGTTTTTAGAACAGCAAAAAAGTAGAGTCACAAGACTGGATTGAAAGATTTGCTTTTAATAATTAATATATTCACAAGAAGGCGTAATAACTTTGTATGGATTTAAAAAAAAGTGATAATTGTGTCATTTGACATCATTCCGTAACAAACCTTTTTACTGAAGGTGAACTAATTATAATTTAATATAGTTCTTGGTCCTCATATTTTATTATAGAATGACTAAAGGTTCTTAATTTTAGATCGAGAAATGTTCGTAAAACTGTAGGAATACGAAAAGTGAGCGTTTTGGCAATACTACTGGAAAAAATAAGTAGGCAATCTGTGGTCAAATACAAGCAAAAATTTACCTCGATTTGCTTTGATATGATGGGCGATATTGGTTTTACTCATAATCTTAGGTTTCTATTATATCATTAAATTGCTATCTATGTTTTAAGTTATTAATATTTTGACGCTAGCAAACACGAAAATATCAATCTTTATTATTTATTCCAATCTGTCAGTTACTGTTAATGTCAAAAGTGACGTCCACATCATGAATCATTTGAATCAATCAAATCAAATGTTATTTGGCATGGTTCATGGTTGTTAGTTGTTCTCGGTCTCCTATTTGGTTATTTTCCATCGAATTTCACGTAACTCCGAAAGTTAAGGAAATACTAAAATGTCTTACGATAAAAAACTTGTAGACCTAGCAATTAAGCTCTTTTCAATAGATGCTGTAAAATTCGGAGAATTTACAACTAAGAGCGGCATAAAAACACCTGTTTATTTTGATTTGAGGGTTATAGTCAGTTACCCTGATGTTATGGTATGTATTTAAAATTCATTGATGAATTATGCATAAATGGTCCTAAGTAAAAGTCCACGTAAAATAACATACCAAGATTTTATGATTTACTTTTTGTGAAATTAATGTTAGCGCTTAGACTCACGTGTCTACTTCGTGCTGTCCCGACTAGTTTCGTGGTTGAACGGAGTACTTTCGGAGTAAATACCATGCGTAAAACTTATCAAAAAACATGAGTAAACAAAATTATAATATTATAAATTATTACCAAAACAAAAGCGGCGGCATTTATAAAATTTGTATTTTCATGTATTAACTTTATTTTTAGGAATCAATATCAAACCTGTTATTGGAGCTGGCTATGAAGGATCTAAAGTATGACCACTTATGTGGTGTGCCATATACCGCCTTGCCCATCGCTACAATACTAAGCATATTGACTAAGAAGTCTATGCTCATGCGACGCAAAGAAACAAAAGCTTACGGTACTAAGAAATCAATTGAGGGCCACTACAAGGCTGACCAGACGTGCCTTATAGTTGAAGATGTGGTTACATCAGGTTCCAGTGTACTGGAAACCGTAAGAGACTTGCGCAAAGAGGGTTTGGTAGTCACTGACGCAGTAATTATATTAGACCGAGAACAAGGAGGTCGCAAAAATTTAGAGGTAGATGATGTACAAATTAAATCATTGTTTACTATGTCTACCTTGATTGATATTCTGAGGAAGAATGGGAAGATTAATGAAGAAACAGTGGGGAAAGTTAAAAATTATCTCAAGGAGACACAAGCTCCAGTAATTGGTCAGTAACATAATCTTATTACATTCAGTACTGATTTATTTAGCAAAAACTATCATACTATATTTTGTGTGCCCAAAATCAACCTTACCGATTAACCCATTCAGTGCGGGCAATGCGCATGCGCGTTTTTTTTATGCGCATGCGCATGCGCACGCGCATTGCCCACACTGAATGGATTAAGCTTCTTGTCAGATGTTTAAATGATTAGCTGACTGATGACATTGTTATTATTCTATGTTTACTAATACGGTAATTTTTTTTCAGACAAGCCCTTGGACCGTATCTTGCTTACTTATGAAAAGCGTGCTGAACTAGCCAAGAATGGTGTAGCAAAGCAACTGTTTAGCATAATGGCAACGAAGAAAACAAACTTATGCCTCTCCGTTGATTTAACATCCACCACAAAGATTCTAGACCTGCTAGAAAAGGTTGGGGAACACGTCTGTTTAGTAAAGACTCATGCGGACATTATCGAAGACTACAACAGTGATTTTATTAGAAGAATAAAACAACTGGCTGACAGATTTAACTTTTTAATATTAGAAGATAGAAAGTATGCTGATATTGGACATACAGTCTCTCTTCAGTATTTGAAAGGGCTGTATAAAGTAGGGGACTGGGCAGATTGTGTAACTGCTCATTCTTTGCCTGGTGAAGGAATTCTGAAAGCCCTTAATTCATCAAATGGTGTCAATCGTGGTGTTTTCTTATTGGCTGAGATGAGTAGCGAAGTAAGTTGCATTTTATGGATTTGAAATTTTCTCCCTGTCTTACAAACAAGAGTTATTAAGTCAATTCACATTAAATATGAGGTTGAATAATTTTTATTTTTATTTCCAGGGTAACCTCATTACACCAGAGTACAAAGAAGCAACAGTGTCTATGGCATCTAAATATCCAGAATTGATCACTGGGTTTGTCTGTCAGAATAAGGACACTTTCAAGGATCCAGGTCTCATACAGCTGACTCCAGGAGTTCAGCTGGAGAGCAGCAAGGATGACCTGGGTCAGGTCTACAACACTCCAGAAAAAGTTATCTTGGAAAAGGGTGGAGATGTTATAGTGGTGGGCAGGGGGATTGTCGCGGCAAAAAGCCCGGAAGCCCAAGCTGTCATTTATAAAGATACATTGTGGAAATGTTACTTGAAGAGAGTTTCGGGGAAACTTGAGTAGGAAAATTATATCATTTCATATTCTCTATGTGCTACCTAAAGAGGTGCTCATTAATATTTAGTTTTATTTTTTTAATTTCGTTAATCTTTATTAAATCATGTATTATTTACTGAGTTTATATGTATATTTTACTAGAAATAAGTAGTACTGTTCCATAGTCTTCAATATTATACATAGTATTACGCCTGTTTTCCCGGAAGGGTTAGGTACAGACGTATTTATAGTACACTCATATTTCGTCAATGTAACGATAGGGGGCGAGTTAATTGAATATTCCTGTTGACATTAAGCATTTGTGTACAAGGACCAATAACTGTTGTGATAGTGTATCATAGGTAATATTATAAGTAACATTTTGGTGCTAATACCCAATATACTTAGTGCCTTAAATTCCTAGGTGTTATAACACCAATAAAATACATTCAAATTTGTTAAAATATAAGCTTTACAAGTATTGTATTTGTTATGATTTAAAAACGAAATTGATTTAAAACCTTTGTTTTTTATTTTCCTTTATTCTGGCGACGCTATCTTTTTTGGGGATTGACTTGAAAAGGTATAAAAAAATTCATTTGGTTTTCAAATTCACTCACAGTGATAGAAAAAAAAGTAAGGAAACCTTTAATTTTGGATTTATATTTGTCTGAATAAACTGTACTAGGTTCACTAGATCATTGTAACAATTTGTGTTTTATGAGAAAACACGAGCGCATGGAAACAAAACCTGCGGGTTGTTCGAAAGAGATACCGCGCCCCCGGAACGCAAAGGGCACATGAAGGAACATAGATGGGTTTTAGTCAGTAAAAGTCTGACATCCCTCCTGTCCCGCCCAGGGCGGGGGAAGTTATTTGATGATTTCACATTTATAAAAAAAAAAACTACACTAATAGATGCAGGTGAGGCGTAGTGCAATAAAAATAAATATAAATTCGGTCTCGTCAAACCTCAATTTATTCATTGTTTGACACTTGATTCTTGAACGACATTAATTTTGTTAAGCTGGTAACCCCATAATAAACTGTCTGTCATCTATCATGTCAATCTCAAAGAAATGTCAAAATTGATAATGACTGCAGTTTTGTATGCAACAAAACAAAACAAAACATCATTATTAATTTAGAAATGGATTATATAGTTAAGGAATTAGGTATAAGTAATAAAAATATATTCCCTACTGCCTCACCTGGCCTTTATACCGTTGTCGTCCATACCAGCTGGTTGAAGAAATGGATAAAAAACCTCGAAGTGGACACCTCACTGAACAATGTAGATTTTACCTTGCAACCTGGTGAAAGTGTACCTTACCCGTGGCGTAAAATATTTATGAGGGTATGTATCTATTTATAAATTCATAAATTATACGGATTTTTAGCTACAACTGCGCATTAAATAAATGAATAATTTGTTTTATAGGTATTGAATAAAAAAGTGTCCAAGGTTCTTCCACTGCCTCGATACAAGCTCAATGAAAACACGAATGATTCGCCCCTCACGTTCTCTCAATTACTGCAATATGTGTCCCAGAGTAACCAAAGAACATTGTGGAAAGAATCTTATAAGAAGTATGGTCAGAATAATGATAGCAGTAAGGAAAGTACCATAGTAAATCTATTAGAACATGATCAGCTGATGTCTGAAGTAGTGCTTCGCTTGTATGGATGTAATATAATTAGGGTAAAATGTGATGGAACTGGACATATAGAGTACAAAGAGATAATACCTAATAAACATGTTTTAAAAATGTATGAAACGCATGGTAATCTTCTAGCAGCTATGTTCACTATAGAATCAGACAACAACTTTTACATTATATACAGAGGACAGTATGAGAACACTCTCCTAGACTGTCTGAACTTCAGTCCGAACTTAATAGATATGAATTACAGCCGTGGCCTGTTTATTATTTACCAATTGCTGAACTTATCAAAAGCAATGAGTGATAGGGGTCTGGGGTTAGGCATGCTGACTCTTCAAGACATTTATTTGTCAGAGAATTTATGGCTGCAAGTGTTGCCAATGATAACAAATAATATACACTGTTTGGATGCATCCCTGATTATTGAACACAATAGAAGTAAGCAGACCACTCCAGCGATAAGTCAGGGTCCATCTGGAAAGAGGGGGGAGGAGTGGTGTTGGCGCAAAGAGACTGTTCAGCTGGAAAAGCTGTGTATGCTGTGGGTCAGAGGCAGGATATCCAACCTGGATTACCTTCTACACCTGAACATCTTAGCTGGAAGGTCCCACAATGACCCTCAAGCACATTTAATGGTTCCTTGGGTCACTGACTTCTCTTCTAGATGTGGTAAGTGTTTGTAGTAGTAATGCTTTTGTTTTGAATGATAAGAGTTGTGTTTGTTATGATTCATATTTATTGTATGTACCACACAGATGCTTGTGAGTTATCAGTTGTGTTTGTATTGTAATTATGTTTAGGTATAGTCAATTACAAAGTAAACTATACATTTGTATGAGGAGACTTGATTCATTTTAATTTTTTGCTAGGAAATAATGGAAACATGTTCTGGGAACAATGTATGGATTTTTTCAATATAATTATCTATTTCATACTAAATTATAATTCAGTGAATAATTACTATTTCCTAGCCATATCATGATTTTTTCAATACTCTGATAACATCCAATTTGTTTTCAATAACATTATTAGACATTAACAGGAAGTGATTAAGAACTTATCTCAAGTACTCTAACACTAGTTGATACACCTTCTTATCTTTAAATCTAATTTCCTTGTTATTCATTGAACAACATTGACCAGATGTATGAACGTGGAGGAGGCGAAAGTAGTATGTAAGGATCGTAGCAGGTGGCGTTCCGTGGTTTCTGCCTACCCCCATGGGAAAAAGGCGTGAGTTTATGTATGTATGTATGTATGCCATTGAACAAGTTGAATGTAAAATATTGATAACAATGATAATAGTCTTACAACCTAAGCCTACTAGGATTCAGTAAATCTACTGTCAGTTGTCAGCTAAAATACTTGAATTTGTATTCAAATTCAAATTCAAATTCAATGATTGATTAAATTAATGATGTTTTCTATGTATATGTTTGGTTTTCCCTACAATTTAATTTGTCTATTTTAAATACACCATCAAATAAAAATATTATCTATAAAAACTACACTGTTCGATTTTGTTGTCATATGGTGATGGATGGATTTGAATTAAGGAAACTAAAGCTGAATTTAACTACTTAATTGTACCTTAATAGTTGTAATTGTATTGCAAAGTTTGCAAATTTTGTTCCCATTCTACGAAAATTACCAACCTTCTTACTCATTTGTAGGAAGGAATTGGCGAGACCTGAGCAAGTCGAAGTACCGTCTGAACAAGGGCGACAGGCAGCTCGACATGACATATGACGTCAGCAGCTGTACCGACCAGATACCGCACCACGTTTCCGACGCACTGTCCGATATTACATGCTACGTCTACTTAGCGCGCAGGTTAGTTCACGCGAATTTGATACTTGTGTGAAGGGTATATGGTATGCTTTTGAAAAGCCTATGTTATGCTGATTGATGGTTAAATCTGTGTGTAATTTTATCTATGTAGTTGACCTAGTATGATAAATGGGAAGTAAATGGATTTTTATTTTTGTTCCTATCTATTTCATATAAGGCTCTCCGCCCACGACCGATAAATCGGACCGATTTTTGTCAGATTTCTTTGCTAGCGAGAAGAAATTCGTCAAAAATCGGTGAAGAATCGGAGAGCCTAAGAATTGAAGGTGGTGCCAATTTGGGAGAGGTCTATGTTTAGTACCACTACTAAATTTCCCACGCTGCGAACTCAGCTAAAGTAACCCTAATTACCATCTTCTAGGACACCAAAAGAAGTTCTATGCAAATACGTGAGGAACAAGTGGGTTCCCGCTGAGTACCCTGCCTCTATCCAGCGCATGCAGGAATGGACTCCAGATGAGTGCATACCGGAGTTCTATACGGACCCCACCGTGTTCAAGAGCATACATGAAGATTTGCCGGTAAGAAAACAATTCTGTAAAACAATTTTTTACTTCTAAAATTGAAGATGTTCTTTAGATCAAACTTTACGTCTATGGTCAAAATTTGAAACTGGCCATTATTATTGAATACACGGTGACGATGACCACCGTGTATCGTGTGCCCACCATATTCAGTACATGAATCTACATTGTCCAGTGTTGACATTTATAGTCGGTTTCCGGTCAAGTCCCGGAAAATTTAAACAATTGAACAACAATGGCGGCGGTGTTTTAAAAAGCCAGCCGGGGCCTAACCCTTACTAAAAAAACGAATGTTTCACACAAAAGTGCAACACCTACATAGTCAAAATGTTAATAATATTTTTTTTTTTATGGTAAAGAGTTAATGTTATACCTACGATGTCCCTTCCACGGTGTATTTTATTTACATACCATCATACATACCATCGCGCCTGTATTCCCCGAAGGGTTAGGCAGAGGTGTACCAATGTATTTTATTTATTGTTTTAAGGACCTGGGCATACCATCGTGGGCGACCTGTGTGGAAGACTTCATAACTAAGCATAGGGAAGCGCTGGAGAGTACCCACGTGTCTGAGAACCTGCATCATTGGATCGATATCACTTTTGGTTACAAGTAAGTTGACGATGATTTTGGTTACAAGTAAGTTGAAGATTATATTGCGATCTCAATTATAAAACTACTTATTCGATATCTAACCTGCAAACTTATGCATCATCATCATATCAGCCGCAGGACGTGGACTGCTCGACATAGGCCTTCCCTATAGATTTCCAACAGAACCTGTTGGAAACAGCTTGCAACTAACTTCTTTATCGTGTGGGCAGTAAGGTCTAACGACCCCACACACCCTAGTGTCAGAGTTTCTAAACCGCCTCAAGGGCCACTGACATGGTTCCAGTAACTATAAGTTATGCATAATGATGTAATATTATTATAGACATATTTAAAAAATCGCACTATTTTTACTCTTCCATTCCAGACTATCTGGCGCCGCGTCAATAAAAGCTAAGAACGTGTGCTTATCCCTGGTGGACGGACACACCCGCGTGCGGCGCGGCGGCGCGGTGCAGCTGCTGGGCGCGCCGCACCCGCCCCGCGCCGCGCGCGCCCTCCCGCCCGCGCCCCCGCGCCTTCACTGGACCGCGCCTAAGGATGCCAGTGAGTACTGCTGTATTTGACGATACGGTTGGCGCAGTGGCCGAGCGATCGACTGCTGCGCTTCGTGTCGCAGGTTCGATTCCCGCACGGAACAAATATCTGTATGGCCTACAGATAGTTGGTCCGGGTCTGGCTGTTTGTGTATGTGAGTTTATTTGTTTATAAACACACCCACGATACAGGAGAAATTCCTAATGGGGGCAACGTTTCAAAAAAATAAAAAATAAATAAATACACAGCAACAAAAGTAGATTAATATTTCAGATTTTTTGTGCTTAGTTTTCTTCTTTATCGTGTGGGCAGTAAGGTCTAACGACACACTCCCTAGAGTCAGAGTTTTTAAACCGCCTCAAGGGCCTTTGACGTAGTTACCGATGTCAGTTATGTCAAAGATAAACTTAGAAAGTACATTGAATTATAAAAAGTCACATAAAATCCTTATTATTGAGCACAATATCAAAGGCAATACGAAGTGTATCTAAAATTAAGATAAAATTTACTCTTAGGTATTTAGGTAATTCTAAATAGCAGTGAATTATGTGATTTTGTGTCTATTTTTAAATGATATGTAAAAGTAACATTGTTAATTGACTATTGTTGGCTTTTTGTTGCTGACCGTACCTACCTTGTGGATGGCTTGTGCCTCTTTCGTGAGTTTTAGAAACAGGCATATTTTTGTTGTGGCGTAACTTATTAGGTACTGACATGCTTTTAATTGTCAACAGAGAAATCCCTTCGAAACGACAGTTCAGACGACGTATCTGATGATGAAGAGGAATCCACCAGCCTTCCTCAACACGTGTCACGATTGAATGTCCCTCCCCAACGCGTCAGGTCGCGACACAAGAGCAGCAGCAGAGCTCGCTCCTTGACCAAGAGCCAAGGAGTCGAAGACTCGCAGTCATCCACCACTGAAGGCAGGGCATCCTCCCATTCACGACACTACAGAGTCCAACGCTCTGAACTAGGGAAAGGAGTAATATATCTGCCGAAAGAATTCAACCCAGTAGCCTCGATACAAGCAATCGAATCGTTGGATAATTTCCGCACTAAGTGCTTCTTCACCAAAGCGGAAGATAAGGAGAAACACAAAGAGAATGTGACGACCTTAAACCTGTATCCGGTACAGCAAGACACGAGACAGGATAGCTCAACATCCAATAAGGAAGGCTCTGACGAGACAGCGTTTACCAATCACATGTTTCTAGCGTCATACGATCAAAGTTATTTGAAGAAATTCACGCAGGATGCGCATTTGGAAAGTGTGTTGAAAGAGAGGAAGAATAGATCTTTCAATACGAGGTACACTACGGACGCAGCGATCTATAAGCAGTTTGTGACTGAAAGTCGTCGTCAAGATATGCTGGTGATAGGATGTTTGATCGTGGAAATATTCTTGCACACTTACATGCGTCCGCTTAGGACGATGAGCGATAACTTTTTAGAACGATACAACACTTGCCGAACTGTATTAAAACACAACTACCACGCGTTACCGAGAAGCGTCAGCTACGTAGCGTCCCTACTCCTAAACGTCCAACCGCCCAGCTTGAGTTACAAAAACGAACTGACTCCCAAAAAGGAGGAGCCTTTAAAGAAGATTTTAGTTACAGATAAAGGGCTGCCAGCACCAACTCCTGCGCAGCTCTTACAACCTTTACTGATGCAACACTTAATACCGTTCCCACAAAGTTTTAATATTTTATACAAATTATTGAATACTTTACACGAATACGAGTTAACGAGTACTGAGTTAAATATTCTGTATATGTACGAGTGTGATGGCGTTCAGTGCGAGAAGTACCAAAACGTAGATAAAACGAAACTGTACTTTAATCAGAAGATCGCTGAAGGAAAGATTCAGGCGTGCGCAACACATTTAGAAGTACTTCTCAACCAAGTGAATTGTTATAACCAATTTGATGTTCTGGATATATTTTTATCTCACTACATAGAACTGCTACAAAATAAGGACACATCAGTATTAGCCGCGTGGTACTTATTCGACACCGTCAGTAAAGCGTTGGGGCCCGCCGAGACGAGGAAGAAATTGCTCAAACATGTGTTGAATCTCTACGAAGATGATGCCTTTGCTGTCGACAAGCCTGGTCAGCATAAGTTGACGGATGTCGATAGTTTGTCGTTTTCTGGAGGAGTGTCGGATAAGCAGAAGTTTATAAAACTCTACCACAATATATTCCTTCTACAATTGATGGTGAGATTAGGGCTACAATGCTTCTTGGACAATTTCACGCAACATCTCGTTGAAGCGGTCGGCGGTTACAAGGATGTGACGGAGGAAGTCGGCTCCCCCGGCCACCTGTGCCACAACAAAGCCTTATCAAACAAAAAACCGAGATATTCCGATGATAACGTGAAAAATGCTCTGTCCAGCAATACAGATATATTTTCACCTGATACGTCATACGGGTCCGAACACGTGACGACCCCAAGTGTCGAAAAGACAGAGACAAGTGAAGGATTGAAGGAGAAAGACAGTGATAACAGAAGCGAAAACGAATTGTTTCACTTCGAAACTGATAAGGACAGGCTACCTAGTAGAAACAGCAGGAGCAAGTCTCCCGCTGAGTCCATAGACTCCTATAACTCTAACACTACACAAGAAAATAACATCCACACGCCTTCACCGTCCATAGACCATGTATCTCCATTATCCGCTAAATACTTCACACCAAACCACACAGCGCAAAAAGAGCTCAACTTCCTAGTCAATAAAGATCAAAATCATGAAATGGTAATGCCTTCCAATAAGCCAACGTCTCCGATCATAGAGATACCGACTAAGCCGATGTTCACAAGTTACTTACACTTCGCCGAAGAGGACGATTCGGAGGAGGTAGAATTACGGAGGAAATCTCACGACCCACAAGTCAACTTAGATCTTGGGAAGCATCTGGAAATTTCGGCAAAAGGCTCTCGAAGTATGAACGAAGACGATTTTCAAGGTTTTAAAGACTCGAGCTCTTGTAGAATATCTGATATGAGTTCGGAGAGTCTTATTTGGTTGTCTCATAGGCTTGGCCCAGTACTTACTTGTAGGTATATAACGCGGAACTTGCTTAAGATGTTGACGTTGTGTTATATTGGAAAGGATAATCTCGCGCCGTGGGACAGTGACGAGAAGGACGAGTTCGATGACATATCGATTGTTAGTAGCAGAGTGGTCGGTGATAGAAATGCTATGAAGGTCATCAAATGCCTCACTTCTATAGTTGGTAAGTATTCATGTTATTTATAAGTTACACTAAACTTTAGTCTTGCTTGTAAAAACTTAATTAAAAAAAAAATAATGTTGTTTAAATCTTTACGATTTTTAAAAATAGTCAACCGGTAACTTATTTTGAGAATCTTACGAGTTTTCGATGCCTGTTTTGTTATTTTTTTGAGCCTTTCCTTTCTTGAAACCAAAAACAAAAGATAGCAGAAAAATATAACCTCCTTTTTAAAAAACTAGGTATTTTATCAGTCCGAGCAAGTTCGGAAACAGAGTAACACGCCACGCCATTGAAGTGTTCTTATCGGCCATATTTCATCTCTTGAAGATACTTCTTCATTTGGGCAAAAAGCATGTCGTCATAAATCATGGAGCCAGTATTTGTAAATTCTTAATTTAAAACTGACAAGACCCGGTTTTAACCGCACAATTTTGTAATAAAAACTCGAAATCAAGTTTGAAATTGAAAAACTGTTCTGTCTTCGTTACAGCGATGTACGGTGAACAGCTGATCATATTTCAATACCTGCCTCACATGGGCGAGTTGATCGCGTCGTGTCGCCGCCGCTTGTCCGCCCCGCTAGAGGGCGGGGTGGTCGCGTGCCTGCAGCTCGTCAAGTATCTACTGCCGCATATGTCCGATGTCAAACTTATGGAGCAGTTGCAGGTACACTACGCGGCAACTGATCTGCTTTAGTATTATTTTATCTAGTACTAGCTGTTGCCCGCGACTTCGTTCGCGTTCAGTATTTTTAAGTTAATAGTGTTCATACTGTTTCTGTCTAACCCCTGTGACATAGCGTGATGTGATTGTAAGATTACAGCTCAGATTACTGCCAACACAATGCCAAAAGTTTTGTTCAAATCGGTGCAGGAGTTAAAAAGTTATGTGCGTACATACATACAAACAAACAAACAAACAAACAGACAAAAATTCGAAAAACCATTTTTTGGGTTCAGTATAATGAATTTACCATGTGAGAATTACTCTTTATAAAAAATATTGAATGTACAGAATTGGCCTTGTTACGATTTTATTATGTATAGATAATGTTGTCATTGAAAACGTCACGTTAATGGTGGCGCGTGCGTTGGATCATTCGGTTCCCTTCGACTTGCAAGATGGTTGGGTTAAATAATGCCGATCCACTCGTCATGTTCGTGTACGGACACTGTCATTGTCAGTCCCCAGATTGACATTGGTTATCTCTTTCAGTAAAGATCTGACCAATGGCATCTTGATTTATTTTTATCGCTCTTTCTTTTTCTTGCTTTTTTGTACACGTCTTTGTTTACTTTTATCCTAAATTACTGTAATGGATTTGATTAAACATACAACAGCTTTGAATTGGTTCAATACCGTCTAGCTCATTTAATAATAATTTATTGTTTAACCACATACGAGACGAAAAGTTAGTACGAATATGGATATTATTATTTCTAATACATTGTTTTCATTGTCATTGCTGGACATAGGCCTCCCCCATCGATTTCCAAAAGGACCGATTGAGACCGGCCTACATCCAACATTCATTGATTGTTCTAGTGACATTAAAACCAGTAATTATTTCAGGACACGTTTCTAAAGACGATCCTGCAGCCTGCCCTCCGCCTGGCCTCCACTACTCGTTGTTCCTACCCGAGCGGCGCGGCGGCGCGGTGCTCTCTCACCAGGAAACTGCTGGACGCCCTCCATGTGTTGGCGCTCAGGATAGGCCCCGAGATGACCAGGAGACACCTGTGTGTGCCGGCTTTACAGAGGTGAGTTGTTACAAAATATACTGTTTTAGAAGAGTATGTTAGTATGCATTGTGGAAGGGAACCAGGGTTGCGGAATTTGCTCAAAAGAGTTACCGCGGGCCTGGAACGCAAAGGGCATAAGAACATGTTTTTTTTTTTTTTATTTATACGGGAAATCATCAAATAACTTCCCCCGCCCTGGGCGGGGCGGGAGGGAGTGTCAGACTTTTACTGACTAAAACCCGTCTATGTTTCTTCATGTGCCCTTTGCGTTCCGGGGGCGCGGTATCTCTTTCGAACAACCCGCAGCCCCGGCAAGGAACATGGATGGGTTTTAGTTAGTAAGGGTCTGACACTCGGAAGACATCTGATAATTTCCCATTCCTAAAAAAATGGGTGAAAGAAAAAACCCTACAGTGCTGAAATTTTTTGTTGACATGGTAAACTTTTATCATTGATTTACGACATACTAGATCTCTCTGACTCAATTCACGTTTATTTCAGATTCTTCTTAGCATTCGACAAGGCGACTGGTAAGATCGATAACTGGCCGAAACAAGAAGAAAACACTCCTGAAAAGGTAAAACTTTTAAGATAGGATATACAGTAGGGTAAATGAGGATAGGTTCTTTATTGATTTTCATCTAGATTTTAATTCTTAGAATATGCTCAAACGAAAATTTTCTTCTAAGCATTTAATATAATTATGAAACATTGAAGCCTTAAGTAGTTGAATGCCTCTCTTCAAATTTCCCATGTTAGTTTCTATTCATGTACAAATAAGGGTTAAATCTACTGAATTTCTCTAACTCCAGTCATCCGAGCAAGAATCAACAGAGTCGAAGCCGGAGGGCTTCCTGGAGCTGTGCCGCGACGGCACGACGGCGGAGTGGCGCGTGCAGGACGGGCGCGTGGTGCGGGCAGACCTGCCCGACCTCGCCTGCACGCCGCCCGACCTCTGCGAACACCCGCATGACACTACCAGGCTTACGGTCAGTACTACCATAGTGTCATTACCAATATTCGGAAGCAATCATCTCATCATCATCATCATCATATCATCATCATCATCACGGCATCATCGGAGTGGCGCGTGCAGGACGGGCGCGTGGTGCGGGCAGACCTGCCCGACCTCGCCTGCACGCCGCCCGACCTCTGCGAGCACCCGCATGACACTACCAGGCTTACGGTCAGTACTACTCAACAATCTTAAGCAGGTGCTGAGTTATGTGAGCTAGCTTCAGGGCCCTTTCTAAGGCGCGGAGGGGGGGGGGGGGGGGGGGCGGCAAGCCGGGTGGTTACAGGAAGTCCTAATTTGTTTTTGTAGGAGAAAAAATCTAATAAAATTATTATCTTATTATGCCTAGTTCCTTACCGACGGCCTGGTAAAGTTCGCGGGAAATCGTTGGATGCGGGTAGTGTAGGACCGCTCATTGTGGCTTATGGGATGCCCCTATGTCCAGCAGCGTCGACGTTCGGCTGATATTATGATGATGAGATTAAATGAATATCCCCAGGCTCAAGAGGAACTGCTGATGGTATTCGACGAGGAGCTAGCGTACCGAGCGTACACCACCTTCGCCAAGTTCATAGGAGCGGAGACCATGGAGCGGTGTCTCAAGAACATCGACACCGTGCGCGCGCTCTGCAGGAAGTATGAGCAGAACCATTCCATCAGGTATGTATAGTTTTTAGTAAGACTTCTTGAGCAGATTTGATGGCATGGTGGGCGCTACGAGTCGCGATTTCGATTACCGTACAGTAAAAATATTTGTATTGCCTACGAGTTTCGGGCTGTAGTTGTTTTTGAGTTTATATATTAGTAAGCGTAGTCACAATACAGGCGATATTCCTACGCAACTTTTTGGTTTTCTCTGTTGGAAAGAAAGTTCTATAACTATCGTCTAACGACTGAAAAGTCAATCTTATGTAAATAACAACGACTTCTTATTTTTTTTAGCAATTTATATGCTTCACAAACTTAAAACTATGAAATCGTACACCTCCCCAATAATAAAGAACAACTCTGCCAACCAACATGTTTAATTGAACTTTTAATTCTTCCACAGTTCCCCCCTCCAAATCCGTCCCGACAAGAGAGTCCAGCCTTCATTCAGCGACGAGCCTCTAAGTCGAAAATCCGACCTCTCTTCAGCCAAGCCCGAAGTTGTCATGGACCACATTTCGAGCTCGAACAGTTTCGGATCCAACGTGACGCTCGTCGGCAACCGGATAGATGTCGCTAGTGATGCTTGCGATGTGGGGAATGGTGCGCAGGGGCACGGGTTCGATGTCGTGGCGTATAAGACGGATAACGGAATTAAGAGTAATAGGTTAGTTTTTTTTTACTCTGTACAATTATTGTAGATATCGCAGACAACACAGGACATTTATCAGTTTCACAGATGTCGGTTTAAATGAAATAAGTAGGCACCTATAAAACGGCATTCAATTATTCAAGAAAAAAAAATTGATCTTACAATAATAATAAAAATTGTGTATGTATGACCGACTCTTGCTGACACGATCCAATTTTTGTTTTTTTCAACGATTTATTCTCACAGACTAAAATCGGCTATTGAAAATATTTCATGACATGATAAACTTAATGGCTCAGCAAATGGCTGTTGCTCTGCGTGTCGCGGGTTTTGTTTCTCACATAATAAATATTTTTATGGCCCATCTGTTATTTCAGGTCTGACACATCCATTTGTCCTGTACTAGCTTTTGCCCGCGACTTCGTCCGCGTGGATTAATAGTTCCCGTTCCCGGGGGATTTCCGGGATGAAAACTATCCTATGTCCTTTCTCGGGTCCCAGACTATATCTGTACCAAATTTCATTGAAATCGGTTCAGTGGTTTAGGCGTGAAGAAAAGACAGACAGACAGAGAGACAGACAGACAGAGTTACTTTCGCATTTATAATATTAGTACGGATTGTAGGAATACAGAATAAATGGATAAATTCTTAGTGTGGACCAATTTTTTTTTAAAGAAAATGACATATTCTTTAAACCTTTTTTTTTAATTCTCCATGTTTTTCTTATTCTTCTTCTCACAGACATTTACGCGGTGACTGGCTGATCTACTGGGAGCACGAGATCGGTCGTCCGGACAAGGAGACGCGCTTCAACCTCAAGCAGATCAAGCTGCAGACGTTCGTGGGGCACTCGCACTCCGTCAAGTCCATCCACTGCCTCGACAACGAGAGCAGCTTCATGAGCGGCTCCAAGGACAAGACTGTCAGGCTCTGGTCTTTGAGGAACCAGGTTAGTTTGTGCTGCACTTGGCCGAAGGGATCTTTTGAGTTTTTAATTTAATAATTGAATAAAAAAATTAACTGAAACTTATTTATTCATATGCTCTGATTTTTCTACCAAAATTAGTAGATTCTGATTTGAACACATATGGCAACATTGGTATTTGTGAACATAGCTTAGTTTAGCTTTTTGTTGACCTGTAACTTGTAAATAATTCAACTAACGACGTTCTGTGACAGTGCTGTGCACTTCTGTAAATGACGAATACACTACCTATAGTATGTGATTTTTGTATGAGTGTATTTTTTACTGAGTTAGTCTATGAAGTGCCTTATCAATAAATATATAAATTATTTCTCAGTAGCAGCTCGAAGTTAGGATTTGTGCCCGGTTAATGGCAATAAGCTCGCCCCCTGTTACATGGGACCTAAACATACTAGCGAACTGTGGGTATACATTGGTACACTGCTGCCTAATTCTTCGGGGAATACATGCGTATGTTATGTTATGTGTGTAAATAAATAATATACTAAATGTGATAACACCATTCCTAGGGCGACGGCAACGCGACGTCTCAATGCAACTGGACGTACACGGGGCACAAGAAGGGCGTGCTGTCGCTCACGTTCCTCGAGTCGCTCCGTCTCGCTGTGTCGACTGACTCCGTCGTGCACATCTGGGATCCCTTCATGGAGAGCGTCGTGTCGCAGGTTTGTCTTAATTATTACTTTTTTTTTTCAGTTAAGCTTCACCTGTGTTTGCGCTCACACTTGTGCACTATAATATCTCCTGCGTACGTGGCTAGTCTGCATTAGCCGCCGTGACCGGAATTGGTCTGGAGAATTATATTAGTTTAGTTTAAGTAATTTCAAAAGTGCCTGTAAACGGTCTAATTATATAAATACTTTGACTTTGACATTATTAAAAATTACATGTTAAGTTTTGAATAAAAATAAAAAGAAAATAATTGAAGCAAATACGTACTAGTTACTCAATAATTACCTACAACCATTCTTTTAGGTCATATAATACCTTCTACATTAGCCAGCCTTTAAGTGTTGCTAACCTGTATCGTCTCTTTGTTGGGCAACGGTCTTCCCCATTGCCTTTCATTCAACCCTATGCGTTGCCTTCTCTGGCCAATCTTCCCATAAACGACTAAGCCATAACACCAGCGTTTCCCAGGCCTCCCTCGGCGACGCCGCCAATTGACGGGCCTGTTGGTCTAATGGTTAGTGGCCCTGACTGCTAAGCCGGAGGTCGTGGGTTCGATTCCGTCCGTCGACCCAGGACAAACTTTGTGTGATGAGCATGATTGTTTGTTCTGTGTCTGGGTGTGATTTATCTATAACTAGCTTCTGCCCGCGACTTCGTCCGCGTCACAGTTGATGTGTTATCCTACGGGTACCGTACATTTTCCCGGGATAAAAAGTAGCCTATGTGTTATTCCAGACTATAATCTATCTTTGTGCCAAATTTCATCCAGATCCATTCAGCCGTTTAAGCGTGAAAGAGTAACAAACATCCATACATCCATACTTACAAACTTTCGCCTTTATAATAGTAGTAGGATATGTATGTATGTATGTATGTATAAATTATATAAGTATGTATATCAGTTGTCTGGTTACCATAACACAAGCTCTGCTTAGCTTGGGATCAGATAGCCGTGTGTGAGTTGTCCCAAGATAAAAAAAAAAAAAAAAACCGGCACCCATGGAATAGAAAGTCAAAAGTTACCGAGGTTTTGATGGTTAATTTTTTTACGAAAATAAGTTTTAAACAGACACACCAAAACCAGAATTTGACCAAAGACAAGTTTAACTGTCTTTGGTCAAAGTCTTTGGCACTAGAAAAAAAGACTTGACTAACGTACCAATGTGTTACAATCCAGTTGGACAGTATGAAGTCCCCGGTGAGCATCGTGCGTACGCTGGCGGGTCCGTCGGCGGCCGTGCTGGCGGCCACCACGGACGCCACGCTGCGGGTCATCGACGCGCGGACGCCGCACACCTCGTACGAACTCAAGGTACACTTGAGAACATGTAACATAAATAAAATGGGTTATTTTATTGCAGAAGCAACAAAAAATATTTCCATTGGTATTTGCGTCTTGTTAATTATAAAACAATCCCTCCATCATTGAGTTAAAGTTGAATTTTCTTATATTTTTAATCATCTTGTATTGGATAGTTGACACCATTAATCAATAATTTAAAGACACAACTTTTTAAACACTTTATTCCAGCCTTAAATACCACAATTAAAAAAAATTGTATCATTTGATTTTTAGTTGCGTTTTACAGTACGGCCCACGTATATTGGCGGTCTTGAAGTTAGCTGTTTGGTTGTACAATGGATTTCTTAGGAACAAAATTGTTTCTGCGCAGCTAATCGGTTTACTTCAGGACCGTCAAGATACTTTACCGTACTGTATGTCGATTGATTGATGGTGTCAAGTACCCGTATATTTGTCCATTCCTCCTAAAAGCAGCTTCATTTATATTGCTTACAGTTGCCGATGAGCGCGAGCACGTTCATCCGCTGCATGTGCGTGTGCTCGTCGGGCGGCTGGGCGGCGTGCGGACTGGCCAGCGGACACGTGGCCGTCACCGACCTGCGCACCGGACTCACGCTCGCCGTGTGGCGGGCGCACGACGGAGAGGTGCGTATACCACGTACATGAGCTGCGTGTACGTGTCACGTCACCGACCTGCGCACCGGACTCACGCTCGCCGTGTGGCGGGCGCACGACGGAGAGGTGCGTATACCACGTACATGAGCTGCGTGTACGTGTCACGTCACCGACCTGCGCACCGGACTCACGCTCGCCGTGTGGCGGGCGCACGACGGAGAGGTGCGTATACCACGTACATGAGCTGCGTGTACGTGTCACGTCACCGACCTGCGTGTACGTGTCACGTCACCGACCTGCGCACCGGACTCACGCTCGCCGTGTGGCGGGCGCACGACGGAGAGGTGCGTATACCACGTACATGAGCTGCGTGTACGTGTCACGTCACCGACCTGCGCACCGGACTCACGCTCGCCGTGTGGCGGGCGCACGACGGAGAGGTGCGTATACCACGTACATGAGCTGCGTGTACGTGTCACGTCACCGACCTGCGCACCGGACTCACGCTCGCCGTGTGGCGGGCGCACGACGGAGAGGTGCGTATACCACGTACATGAGCTGCGTGTACGTGTCACGTCACCGACCTGCGCACCGGAGTCACGCTCGCCGTGTGGCGGGCGCACGACGGAGAGGTGCGTATACCACGTACATGAGCTGCGTGTACGTGTCACGTCACCGACCTGCGCACCGGACTCACGCTCGCCGTGTGGCGGGCGCACGACGGAGAGGTGCGTATACCACGTACATGAGCTGCGTGTACGTGTCACGTCACCGACCTGCGCACCGGACTCACGCTCGCCGTGTGGCGGGCGCACGACGGAGAGGTGCGTATACCACGTACATGAGCTGCGTGTACGTGTCACGTCACCGACCTGCGTGTACGTGTCACGTCACCGACCTGCGCACCGGACTCACGCAACCTATGTCACTTACTTTGAAGGGCTGAACTGCTGCTAGTTAACAGCTAAGTGTCTTTTCACCTCCCCATAACACCTCGATTTTTGTAACATTTCGTACCATTTTTTAACCGACTTCAGAAAGAAGAAGGTTCTCAATTCGTCGGTATGGTTTTTTTTTGTATGTTTGTTACGCATAGATTATTATTATTTGTTATGAATAGTTTTTGATGATTCTTTTTTGTTTTCACAATTCAGGTGTTGAGGCTAGCGACAGTTGACGACCACAGACTACTCAGCTCAGGTCTAGACCAGGTCACAGCTCTATGGAGACCTGACGATGGAGAACTAATAGCACATCTCAAGTAAGTGTAATTTCGTAGTTTCTATAAGACTGACTACACTTATTCAGCTCTTTTGGGTAGTTGACACCACCATCAATTGACATACTTTTTATGAACTGTCAAAATGCGATCCTGTCATAGATTTTGTATGTCAGAAGCGAACTGTGACGTCACTTATCGGCCTACTCAATTGACTAACTATTTCTTTATTTCGAAGCAAGTAAAAAACTAATTTTACAATAAATTGAAAATTTATAGGTTTCCAGGCCTAAAATTAATTGTTGTTTTGGAGAAGTTGTGTCTTTAAATATTGGGTAGTGGCGTCAACTATCCAATTCAGCTTTTGTCAGTAGAAAATGCCAGTTTTGTATCGCGTCCGGTCAGACGCGGAAAACTGCCCACATGGTGTTTTATACGGAGCTGAATAGGTGTATATTTTATTTATTTTATTTTATTGATTTTAAGAAAACTTACAGCTAATACATAAAATAGTCAGAAGTAATGTGCAGAAGAAAGCCAATTACAAGTTTCCACTTATATAAACTTTTGTAAAAAAAGTGGTTTGTATAATTTAGTCTCTTATTCTGTAAAACCGTGCAACTGCTGTAACCAATATTGTCTAGATTTTTCATAACAATCTTATACACCAAAATAATTAATTTAAAGTTTCTTTTCTCCATACAGAGGCAGCACAGAACCTGTCCACTGCCTCTCAGTGTACTACAACGAATTGATCTCGGGAACAACGAACAACCGCATCGGAGTCCACACATCGCTCTGTCAAGACGCAAGCTTTTCGAGCACGAAACTACGCTCCGACACTTTTCGGGGCGTCCTCACATGCATGGCAGTATTACCTTTGAACAGATTGCTGTTATTAGCAAGCGATAATGGTACCATAAGCTTACTGTGTTGAGAATTTGAGGAGTAAGAAAAAAAAAGTGGTTTGTATAATTTTTGTTGAGTGGTGTTTAAGTGTTGAACTTAGGACAGCTTGCACGGCAGCTTAATAGATGAAATCGGTGCAAAACAGAAAAAAAAATGAAAATGACATTCTGTCTCTTTCAACTTCAAACGTGTGACGGAAATAGAATGATCATGTGTGTAGTTTAAGAAATTGTTTTAGCTGAATCAACTGCAAAACATAAAAAAAGACATTCTGTCTCTCTCAACTTCAAACATATGACAGAAAGAGTATGATCATGTATGGAGTTCACGGTGATGTTTTGGAAACAGCTCAAGACGCTGTTTAAAAAACCCAACTGGTTATTTTAATAAAGCATATAAAAAAAGCATAATAATAATTTATTAAAAAAAGAACGGTTCATTCCATTTCATTAATTCCTAAAGCATTTTTATTTTATATTTTAATTAAGTAAAGAAGTATGCTTAGAGTTATTAAAATTATAAACTTTTATTATATTGTGTAAGTATAGCTTAGTAAAAACGTGAAAATAAATACCTGCATAATTATACAACATTTTCTTAAGGGTGAGACCAGACGAGCGTAATTTTGGTCGCGTAATTTCTGCTACATTCGGTTACATACAAAAGTCGTGTTTCATTCATACGGCGACCGAAAATGAGTTGTCAGTTACAGTAGAAAGTAAATTACGCGGCTCAAAAAACGTGAGTCTCAAGCCACAACATTACGTTCGTGTGGCCTAAGGCATTGTCCTAATAGAACGCGACTATGCGATCATCGCAAGTTCGCGCGAACTTTAGTCGTACGAACCCGCGAACAAACATATGATGCCGAATAGGTGTCCAAATGGGCAACCGCGCGATGCGATCGCGCGACATTAAGGTGGAACCTCCACAGTAACCCGTGAAATTCAAATTTTCTTACGTTTTTTGCAATTTGTTAGCTATTCGTGATGGTCGCATCACTTACACGCGCGATAATCGCGTAGTCGCGTTCTATTAGGATAACGCCTTACCCTAAAACGATTGCATAATCAGCAAAGGAGTTCAATATACAACAAGCAATAAATCGACATATTTCCACTAAGTAGACAGATTACCTTTATTTGTGTGTATAGAGAAACTTAGTTTAAATTAATTGCCACTCGATTATCAACTTTATCTTTATGTAGTCTAAATTGATTTTAAAATAACAATTTGCAATAATAAGGTCGTAAATAAATTTTGTTTTGATTGCAATAGAAATTAAATTTCGTCATGTAGATAGTCTATAACTTTACCATAAACGTCGAAAGTACAAAATAGTCGTTACCAAAGATGTTATTGAATCATAATATTTTTTTCTTTTGATATTACTTATTATCATTTTGTAATTTTCGACTTAATTACGTTGTTTTTTTAATATCGAGTTGTTGTCTTAATGCGAAGTGGTCTCATTACAAAGCAAGTTCTAACTTTGACACTGTTTTTGTATTTTGAACTTTATTTTGACCTAGTTTAAGACCGAGATTCATTTAAATTACTTATGTGCGTTGGCTAAGTAATATTTTCATTTGTGTCACAAAACTGTCAAATTACGTTATTATTATAGAGGTTTCTTATCCATTTGAATACAGCTTAGTGGCAATCCCACTAGCTAAATTAATCTCGGCTTAAGTAGTTGATTTTGTATTATATTTCTGTTAAAATAGAGTTCAAAATTGAAAACCTGCCTCGAAAGCCTTAAACTGAAAGTATTAAACTTAAAATTCGTTTCGTAATGAGGCTGATAGGCTTTCTAAAAGGATCGTAGCAGGCATAATATGATATTGTAAGAGCTCTTTCTGTTTAAGCGTTTGGTCCGGCTAGTGTTGCCATAACCTAAATTGCCAAAATCTTCTAAACCCCGGACATTTAGATGAAATTGAATTCTTTTCCCGGACATCCCAGGATTTTTATTATTATTTTATTTAGGTATCGCTTATCTTTCAATTAATCGGGATTTCCCTGACACTAAAAGTGTCCGGGGTTCACCCGGACATTTTTGACAACCCCTGCCGGACGCCCCCCGGACGCCCTCTAAACTAGGACAAATCCGGGGAAACCCGGACGGATGGCAGCCCTAGGTGCGACTGTACTGTGTTGCCAGAGACCCGCGCACCGCAGTCTACTAAACGCAATTGGAAGGGCCCTACCTGTACTTTATTTTTGTTATTTTGAAACAAGGAGAATCAGCAATAAAGACACATTTGTATCTTAAATCACATGTATATTTTAAATTATGTATAATTTTGTCTAAGTATCTAATTTGCATATACAAACGTTTTATTCCCTTTTAGCTCAACCAATTATTAATCCTCATTATTAAACATTTTTTTATTTGTAAGTGTATGTATAAGATAAATCAAATAAACATGTAGAACTGCTAGTATAAATACATAATTTTAATGATTTTAATTGTATATAAGAAAATATGAAACAGCAATGTATTTTTCTGTACTTGTTTTATTTTGTAAACTTGTTGTTTGATGCGAGATCTCGGACACTAAGGCCCAATTTCACCAAAATCACACATTTAGTGCCTAAACGTATTTAGAACATCATTCTTCTTCTTCATCGTGTGGGCAGTAAGGTCTTAACGACCCCACACACCCTAGTGTCAGGGTTTCTAAACCGCCTCAAGGGCCTCTGACATGGTCACCGTAGTCATGTGCAAGATAAACTTAGAAAGTACATATGAACCGGGGGCACTGTGCCCCCAGATTTAAAAAGTCACATTAGTACTTGCCCGTGCCCGGTTGCGAACCCACAACTTCGTATGAGAGCGCGGTCGCCTTAACCATTGGGCCATCATGACACATCATAACATCATTGCATCACTGTCACATTGTAAGAAGGTGGCAGAGACAAATTGATAATTTAAACAATTTTTTTTTTGCTAAATATGAAGATAAAGATAAATTTATTCGCACATTTTAATGGTTCAGCCATATTTTGCCATGAGGGCATGCAAATTTTAATCATAAGTAGGACCTACACAGAAATTTATAAAAAATAACTAAATTATATTATGTTTAGTGATGTTGATGAAAGAGGGCCTAAGAGTATTGTATCGTGTGCAGAACGGCTACTACATATAATGCGCTTACATGTGCACTTTACTGTACATAATAATATATTGATAGTATTATTTTATTTTAATAAACTCATATCGCAGTGATATTACGAACAAATTGTTAAGCCACGTTCCATAATGTAGTTATTGAAATCATCCAGAATGTTATCTGTAAGGGCAAAAGCACATACGCTTATTTTAGCATCGGCGATCTGTGATTTTGCAACTGTTTCGATATTGTGTCGCGTTTTGGCGTCTATGCGTTCTATCGGAGTATTAAAATAGCGTGCTTTAGAGATTCTATCGATGCTACATCGCGACTTTGCGTCGCCAAATCGCAGATCTTCGATGCTAAAAGTGTGTGTTTTGGACCTATAATCGACAGTGGTGTTCAAAGAGAGGTCTGTTTGGCCAAACCGTAATGAATCTTATTCCCTTCATAAGTAAACGAATTAAACTCGTTTATATTTAAAAAAAGCACTGTCGTATTCATTAAAAAACACGACAAAGATGAAAAATGTCTAGTACAACCAAATTAAGTTTTGAGACTTTCGGCAAACTTTATGATTTTTAACCGACTTCATGGACGTCGAGTCAAGTAATGAGTGTACTGCAAAGGTCGAGGATCTATCTATTATTGATATACGATATAATATATGCTTCGTGTGTTGAATTATTAATCAAAATATTAAATGTTTTTCCAAAACACATGCCATGGTCATGTCTAAGATCACGCAATTTTATCTTACCTGTACCTTTCTGCCCCTTTAACCTGCTGTCTCTTTCACTCCCAGCAGAGCGCGGCAGTTTCCTTGATTGTCAGCGCACCTGTCAATGTCAACTCATAGCGTTCATAAATATTCCAGCGAATTACGTTTTGTTTTCGCCTCATTCAGCTAGAACCAAGATTGACCTCAGAAGACCTCAACCAAAATAAAGAAGTTACAATATTATTTAAAAAGAAATAAATTAAGTCCCAACAGCGGTTATACCTCAAATGATCAGACAATTACTATTGCCAGAAAGTCACAATATTTATTATTTCAAAAGGTTGAGCTTTGTCTGCCAGAGAAAACCGCGTAACGCAGCGGTTCGTCAGGTCTGCGCCGGCCATTTGTAAAGCCGGGCGCTCACTGGGCAGCATGGCATAGCAGGATTTTTAGACGTATTGGCTCGACATTCGATAGCATTTGTTTTTTAGCTACTGAGTACGTACCATCATCAATGAAACAACTATTATGATCGCTTACAGACTATTAAGGTGGAGACCGGGGTGACGTGGCAAGGGATTTAAATTTTTATCAATGAACATTCAAACGTATACAGGAATACGATATAAATTGCTATGCTTTAAAATAATGCCGTGGAATCGACGAATCCCTTTCGATGCTGCGGCATCATTTTAAAACATAGCAATTTATGTCGTATTTCTATATCGATACGTTTGAATGTCCATTGGGAAAAAAAACAATCTCTTGCCATGCCGTACCATTCTGCATAGGCCTTTAACTGGCAATAATCTAAAACTGAAACAGAACGCAATAGAGCACAGTCTCAGATAACCTGCCCCTCTAGCCAAGTCGCAAACGATAATCGTAAACGCTCGGTAGGTACCAATAGATTTTAAACTTTATATCCCGTTAAAAATCTATTAAAGATTTCATATTCATATTTATTGCATACCATAATGTGTTCAAAAGGTGTTTCTAAGCGTTAGCGACTGAAACGAATGAAAACGCTATGCAATCTTCATTAGATCTTCAACTTAAAACGAAACACATAAAGTTGAAGATCTATTAAAGCCTACTCAGCGTTTGCGTTTATCGTTTGTTACATGGCTACAGGGGCTGTAGTGTGCGGGCTATTGCGATAACTGACAGACCAATATTTACCGGCGGACGACTAGTCAGTGACACCATCCGATTATGGAACAATGATTCGAATGTAGATAAGTCCTGCCTTTGTCCAAAGTGTTAACAATCTGTTGTAACTACATACTTGAATGTATATCCAGTATCGTAGCAAAGGTATTTTTTGTAATAAAAGTATTTTATAACTCTTTCATCGTTTGATTTGCGTACCCATTACAGGCTTAATTAAAACCATTTTTTCATTATTGTCTAGTTAGATGCTTTCCGTGGGTCATTTAACCAGACTAAAGTCGATATACGAGGGGTGATCAAAAAGTAATGATAATGAAAATAAAACGCGGTAATTAAAGTTAATATAATAATTTATTTTTCTACATAGTCTCCTAACAAATCAATACATTTAGTCCATCTTTTCTAAAAACCCAGGATTCCCTTTGAAAAAAAATATTTGTCTTGACCCTCCAAAACGCCTCAAAAGTGACCATCAGTTCGCTATCGTCTTCAAATTTCTTGCCTCGGAGGTGTTCCTTAAGCCGAGGAAAGAGGTAGAAGTGACTAGGAGCTAGATCTGGCGAATAGGAAGGGTATTGCCATCGCAACTGCGGCTTTGTGAACCGGTGCTTTTGCTCATCGGTTAACATCCTGGGTACTTACTTAACTTCCTTTATTTTTAAAAAGAAACAAAACTGCATTTATATAATTTTGAAAATACGCTTGTCACACCCGGGAATCGAACCGACTAAAAGCCTAAAAAATAGCATCCTGTACTTTTATGGCACTAATCGATAGGATCAATTAGAGCGTTTCCACATTATCCGATCCGATATCGGTATCGGACGCCGATACGATATCGGGGCAGGTAAAATGTATGAAATATGAACCTGCCTTTCACATTGTCCGTTCCGATATCGGATATCGGAGCCGACACCGATATGTTGCAGGCACTATCGGACGCCCGTGAGCCGTCGGACGATAATGTTTGTATGTGTGCTATACGTGTATCTTAATTGTCTCTGTGTGCGTAGAGCCCGTGCCGAAAATGTGTGTCTTGTTTCTTGATACTGTTTGTGAGATGAATTAGCAAATAATTGAATGTGGATTCACTCATACGAAAGTAATTAAAAAACTTTCTAGGTGCGTTTTGTAGCTTGCTAAAAAAAAAACAGATCTTTCTTTGCGTCTCAAATATAATAGATACAGCAAATAAAGTTTTCTTTTATAGTCTGCCATGATGACCTGCCCGCACTAAGCTATCGAGCAAATGTCGGAAATATGTGAAAATAGCACATGGTGTCGGCTATCGGATGTCGGATATCGCCGTCCGATACCGATATCGGATCGGATAATGTGGAAACGCTCTTAGTGTCCGACCGAAAGTTCGGTTTCGGTCGAGTTTCGGCAAAAATAGCGGGTTTCGGTTAAGTTTCGGTTTCGGCGTCAGACCTGCCGAAACTACGACCGAAACCGAAACTGCATTCGGGAGTTCCCGCGCTTTGCTCGGTCATGTTCGGCGCGTTGAATTCCATCTAGGCGACGAAGATTGCCGCGTCCACGTGCCTAATCCTGTCATGACAGGCTTGTGTTTGCAGATCGTCTCGTTTGTTGTAAGTTTCGTGTGATTTATTTTGAATTCGGTAAGTTTTATTACGTGATATAGCATAAGAGTAAGTAGTAAACATCAAAAACCGGACAAGTGACGGAGTTCGTTCGCCCACCGAGGGTTCCGTACAAATTTGTAGGTAGGTGCACGTAGGTGGGTGCATGTTATAAATAGTTCAGGAATCGAGCCTCGCAGTTGTTTTGTCGAACTTTTTTTTCATTCTTCATCGTAAGTAAATCGAAAGCATTTAAAATTTGTTTAAACTTGTACCAATGACGCCCTTTTATACGATACCATCCGAGTCACAGAAAAGTCGCTTACAAATTTAAGACCCCATTCCTTATATAAAGGCCCTGTTTTTTATGATTTCATTACAAATGTACAGTTTTCAGACTTTTCACTGTTCTAGTTTATGACGATATTACTTGCCAAGTTCTAGGTCAACGGGGAGTACCCTATTAATTTTGATTCCCTTGATACTATCGAAATATACGTTTTTTTTTGCGGCATAAACGGCAGTCTCTAACTAATTCAGAGGTTTGATTTTTTCACAGCTTCAACGGACTGTAGACCTAAGTTCGTATATGGTTTTATTTTCAACTCGATACCTCCACGCGTTTCCGAGATAATGTCACTGACCAGACGGACGGACAACAAAGTTATCCTAAAAGACTTCAGAAATTTCCTTTTGAGGTACGGAACAATACAAAATAATGTTATATACAAAAAACTAATACACAGATCATAGTAGAATCAAGTTTAACATAGGGATCTATATATTTTTTGGTTAATTTAACTCATTCGCTAATGCTATACCAAAACAAACATTAGTTAGGTACTTGGTACTTGATTGGCACTGTAACTTAAATAGATACCTACCTACCTAGGTATCTGTATTTTAAAATTATTATTTAATTTCTGTTTTTCGATTTTAAACCTTACTTATAAATAAAATACCCCCAAACTAAAATCGAATGCAAAATTAACATGATCCTTGTAAGTTTCGGTTTCGGCCGAAACTGAGACCGTTGCCGAAATTCGTTTTCGGTTTCGGTTTCGGTCGTAAAAACCAGTTTCGGTCGGACACTAGGATCAATCATAAGGATCAAATCTCTGCAAACATGGTAAATTAAAAAAAAAAAAACATGAAATTTTAATGGAAACTTATTTTATACGGACAAAAAAAAAAGTAAAAAAAATAAAAAAAAACTTGCTTGCTTAAACTTACTTTGAGTAAAATTTGCTAACTTAAGTATTTAGAGTACCTTCCCTCCAGGTAGCATTATAACATTCCACCCTGTAGGTATAACATCACGCTACGACCCTCCACGGCAGGTGAAATAAGCCAAGCGAATGAAGTCGCGGGCAATTCGCTAGTGTTGAAATAAAATTACGAAACTTCGTCAACAATATTAACAAATACTAGTATTTTTTCGTTTTTTTTACGTTTGATGGTATTTTAAATTTCATCTCTTATATTAATTTAAAGAACCGAATCACCTCGTTTACCGACTACCATGGATTCGTGTTAAGAATCACTAGATTAGTTACCTCCTTGAATTTGACGAGAATGCAAAACTGTACTTGTACCTATATTTTAAAAAGAGCTGTGCTTCTGTGACGTAGATCTGGCTACTCTAAGATCTATTGTCCGTCGTATAAAAACTTTTTTCATGCTTGTTAATTAATCAAAAACAAAGAAGAATAAAAGGGATTAAAATAGAACAGAAAAAATAAAAATCTGTCGAAACTGACACTTGTCTTTAAACACCGTGAAAAGGCAAGATATTTTAAACTATATCCTCATTTAAAACGTAGTCATTATATGTTGTGTCCGCATAGATGGTCACGAATAAGTATGGGGCACACGGCGCGCACCGGCCGAGCACCACCTCCCTCAGGAGCCTGCGCCGGGGGAGTGTGCTGGGACAGAGCGCCATAGAACTATCCCAGGTATCCCTCCTTAAGCAAGAAACAAACACAGGGGATCACTTCCTGACTCCAGACCAACTCGAAAATGTGTATCGGACAAACGTGTCCACCGGCCTCACGGAGTTCTTCGCCGCAGAGCTGTTAGAGCGAAATGGTCCTAATGAGCTCAAAGAACTTCATGGCACCAGTAAGTTCCAAATATTTATGGTTAATATGTTTGGCTGGTTTCCATGTGTACTGTGGGTTGCAGCCATAGTCAATTTCATAGGGTATTTCGGTACTGAATTTTCTAAATCTAGCGGGGGAGATGAAACAGAAGGCCACTCTTCTAAAGAATATCTGTATTTGGGATGTGTGATCTCCCTCACTATTTTAGGTACGGGCTTCTTTGGATTTTACCAAGAAGCAAAAAATTTGCAAGTTATGAGCGGTTTCGAGAAACTAATCCCGCCAAAAGCAGTTGTTATACGAGATGGAATTCGAAAAACTGTACCTAATAGAGAACTGGTGGTTGGTGACATCGTGGAAATGGGTGGAGGAGATATAGTGCCAGCTGATGTTCGAATACTTACATGTACCAACTTTTGTACGGACATGTCTTCTCTGACTGGAGAATCTGAGCCTGTGAAGCACAAGCCTGAATGCACACATGCTCATGCTATGGAATCAAAAAATATGGCGTTCTTTGGATGTCCCGTTACTGAAGGATCTGGCAAAGCCGTAGTAATTGCGACTGGGGAAATGACCGAAATTGGAAAAATTGCCGGATTGGTAACTGGTTTAGCGAAAGAAGAGACCCCTATTGCAAGAGAAATTACACATTTCATAACGCTATTATGCGGCGTGGCGTTTTTGTTGGGCACACTATTTTTTATAATGGTATATATAATACAGCACAGTTTACTGTCAGCGCTGCAGTATATGCTGGGAATGGTATTGGCGAACGTACCCGAGGGTTTAATTGTAACCTTGACAGTGTGTATGACGCTGTCAGCTAAATGCCTCAAACAGAAAAACTGTCTCGCTAAAACATTACAAGCTGTAGAAACCTTAGGATCCACTTCGTGCATATGCTCAGATAAAACTGGAACTCTGACTGAGAATCGAATGAAAGTGTCCCATTTATTTTGCAATTTTAAAATAATAAATCAAGATGACCACACTTATATAGTAAATCCAACATATACTAGTTTATGTTTAGCTTGTTCACTTAATTTAAAAGCATGCTTTCTTCCTGAGACAATGAATCAACCAATCGAGAAGAGAAAAATTCTTGGTGATGCTTCGGAGTCCGCTATATTACGGTATATGGAGATAAACCGTTCAGCCATGAGGCTCCAAGAAGAAAACCCGAAGGTGGGAGAAATTCCATTCAGTTCAGTCTATAAATATCAGGTTACGATTCATCGTATGCTAGCAACCGGTTCCTACTGCTTAATAATGAAAGGAGCACCAGAAGTTGTGTTAGAATACTGTTCTAGGGTTCTCATTGACGAAGGTCCGCAACCCCTTACGCCACAGTTGAAAAAAGAATTGAAAGCCAATTTTATGAAGATAGCAAATATGGGAGAGCGCGTCATTGGATATTGTCAATTAGAATTGTCACTCGATGACTTTCCAATAGGTTTTCAGTTTGACACACAATCACGTAACTTTCCCGTTGAAGACCTTGTTTTTGTAGGATCGATATCCATGATAGATCCTCCGAGACGTGATATCGAGAAATATATAGGTTTATGTAGGACGGCTGGAATCAAGGTGGTAATGGTGACTGGAGACCACCCAGTCACCGCTTTGGCTATATCTCGCAAGTGTGGCATTATTTCAATGCCGACTGCGTATGACTACGCGTTTGAGCATCATATTGAACTGTCTGATGTACCGCCACACATTAGGAATCAATTTCAGGCATCTGTTATAACTGGAGACGAACTTCGTAAAATGAGCGTTAACGAATTGAAATTCATACAATCCAAATACAAGGAGCTTACATTCGCGAGAACTAGTCCTCAGCAGAAATTATTAATTGTTGAGACTTATCAATTGCTGGGTTACGTCGTGGCTGTCACCGGAGACGGTGTCAACGACTCCCCAGCTTTGAAAAAAGCAGACATTGGTATAGCAATGGGTATTAACGGTACTGAGGTCTCAAAAAAAGCTGCTGATATGATCCTATTAGACGATAACTTTGCTTCCATCGTGCTAGGAGTAGAAGAAGGTAGGAGGATTTTCGACAATTTAAAAAAGACCATTGCGTATACCCTTACATCAAACGCAGCTGAAATGTTACCTTTTGTATTATATGCGTTACTGGGTATGCCTCTGCCCATTACTCTCATTTTGGTAATAGTTATAAACGTTGGAACGGATCTGCTTCCTGCTATAAGTTTAGCATACGAAGAGTCCGAAGACGACATCATGTGTTTGCCACCTCGCAAACTGACAGATCACCTCGTTAATGGGCACTTGTTATTCATGACGTATTTTCAAGTAGGTCTCATTCAATTCTTCGCTGCGATGTATTCGTATTTCGTTATTTTCGCTAAGGACGGATTCTACCCTTCTAGTTTGTTTTTTATTCGCAGTGAGTGGGAAAATGGAAATATAATGGTGAAAGATACATTAGGTCGTGCATGGAATTTCTTAGATAGAAAAAGGATTGAAAAAAGAGCGCAGACGGCTTATTTTGTCGCTGTGTGCTGGACTCAGATATCGGATGTAATTATTTGTAAAACTAGAAGAATCTCGCTTATAAAGAAAGGTATGAGAAACCACGTGCTGAATGCTAGTATACTTGTTGATCTGATCTCTGCGCTGTGTGTGTCTTACTTGCCCCTGTGTCATGAACTTTTTGGTACAGCAAGGATAGCTTATTCTGATTTCTTTCTGGCGATCCCTTTCATGATTCTTATGATTATTATGGACGAAATTAGGCGTTACATAATTAGGAATAATTTGTCCCCGTGGGTCGAAAAGGAAATTTATTATTAACTATTTTATATGTACCTATAGACTTGTCATGTTTTTTTTAATAGGAGGAAGCATTAAGTTCGTTAGATATTTTTTAATTTATTATATAAACAGTTAAATAAATAATTTATTGGAATGCCCCCGGCATAATTGAGAATAAAAGTACCTACGAAGTTTCCTAGCCTAAAATATGGTCTTTCAGGTACAATATAATATTTATCAATGATCGATAACAGTAAACATAATATCTGCATCACTACTTAACTGTTTTAATCGGCATACCTATCAAATTAAACGTGTGTTGGCGAAGGGCGCGGCTAGATATGAATTTTAAACTGGCTTGCACATGACTGCTTGTTATAAGTACCTACCTATGTACCGGAATGACTGCGGGTCGAATGTGACCTACTTTACGCCAAATTACGTTTATGTTCAGTATTGCAACCTAGAATGATATGTAGGTATACAATGTTGAGTTCAAAATCTAGACTGCGGATACGCTGTTAGTCTAGCACAAAATAATGTATTAATTATTAATAATTATCTAATCTAAATATATATAACTCAAAGGTGACTGACTGACTGAGTGTCTGACTGACATAGTGATCTATCAACGCACAGCCCAAACCACTGGACGGATCGGGCTGAAATTTGGCACACAGGTAGATGTTATGACGTAGACATCCGCTAAGAAACGATTTTGATCAATTCTACCCCCAAGGCGATAAAATAGGGGATGAAAATTTGCATGAAACTTTGTCAATTTTAAACCGATCGGGCTGAGACTTTGCATGCATAAAGCTACTATGACGTAGGCATCCCCTAAGAAAGGATTTTGATAAATTACCCCTAAGGGGATAAAATAGGGGATGAAAGTTTGTATAAATCTTCTTAGATTTTCGACTGGTTGAACTGAAATTAAAGATTGGAGCTACTAAGTATGATGAAGAAGTCCGCTTAAAAATAGGATTTTGATAAATTCAACCCCCATGGGGATAAAAAAAGGGATACGCGAGCGAAGCCGCGGGCAAAAGCTAGTAATAATATAAAATACTAGCGAACTAACCGCGAAGTCGTCGTATGCGTGGCTTATTCACCATAGGTTACGTCTTTGGTTAATGCTCCGCTCCCGTGGGTCGTAGCTGAAATAAAGCCTATGTTACTGAGGAGTAGGTAATGTAGCTATCTATCGGTAGAGAAATGGTTATAATCGGTCCAGTAGTTTCGGAGACTATTCGTTACAAACAAACAAATTTTACCCCTTTATAATATTATATTAGCTGTGCCCCGTGGTTTCAGCTTCTACTTTATAATATTAGTATAGATCATGATAATCATGTATTGTATAATTATTTCTTTATTAATGTATTAATTTGTTTTCCACTATTATATTAATTTGTGCTACTGACATGTGACATTCAACATTCAGAGCTTTCTTCAACATTTTATTTGCTTTAATTTGTATGGTAAGGGCCACTTTCACCAAAATCATCATCATCGTCATTTAGTGCCTCAACGTATTTAGAACATCATTGCATCCCTGTCACATTGTTGAAGGTGACAGAGACAGAATGATAATTTAAACACATTTAGTGCTAAATTTGTTTAGTGATTTTGGTGAAAGTTGGCCTTAATCTAGATTCTGTAATTGATTGATTGATTGATTGTATTTGATTGATTGATTGATTGTTATTTTTTATTTTTATTGATTGATTCTGTGATTGTGATTTGTGTTAGATATTTGTTTAGGATCTCCAACGAAAAATGTACACAAATCATGATAAACTATTATTTAATAATCGACAAAAGCAAAAGGTATTGTATTGTGTAGGTGTAATCCTTCACTTATGAGCGACATGTTAGGTACTTTAGTAATACTTTGTTTTATTTAAATAAATGTTTGTTTTTTTAAAAGCGTGTTGTTATTTTTATCTAGTTTTTATATTTCCAGTGTTTTTTACTATTTTTTACAAATTACTGCGAGTTTATACTCAATATCTTTATTGTGTTTCCATAATGTATTCTTAGGTGTTGTGTTCAATGTGTATAATTGAGATCATTACGGACCCTGTAAGGCACAGCAACATAGGGTTACGAGAGAGGACCTGCGTCAGCAACATAAGTAAGTACTTAAATGAATTATTTCAGATTTTTAAATCCTTATTTTTGAGCACATTATCAAAGGAAATACGAAATGGATCTAAAATTAAGAATAAGTAAACTTTTAGGTATTTTGTAATTCTGTATAGCAGTGAATTGTGTTATTTCGTGTCTATTTAAATTATACGTAAAAGGTTCCTAAGAGTCAATTCATATTAGCTCAGATTCGAAGCGCATCGAAGCGTAAATCTGAAACTTGACATAGGTAGCAACTTCACAATTTCTGCACAACCCTATGCAGACATAAGACATATCTTCTGACACAAAAAGAAGACGAGATTTCGCGCGCATTCAACGGAATTCATTCTGACCGCTTCGACTCTGCACTAGCATGAAAATTGACCCTAAGTATAAAGCTCAGGCCACACGAGAAGCTAAGCTAACTAAGCTGAGTTAAGCTCACTTACCCACTCACTTCCACTTTCACACACTATAAAAACCGACCGGCACCCATTGCGATAAAGTCGTAATTATGTATTTCTTCAGATAAATTTATGTTTTGCAGATTCCTCAGTTTTAGGCCCGATGTAATACGGGGCGCGTCTATTGCCATTAACCGGGCACAAAACCTAACTTCGAGCTGCTACTGAGAGTTTCATATACAAATCCAATAACACTTTTTGCTCGACCTGGGAATCGAACCCAAGACCTCTAGCGTAGCAGTCGCGGTTAGGACCACTAGACTCAACAATAAACTCAAACTATTAATTACTAAATATTAATTGAGTATAACCAGCCTTTAGCGCGAAACGCACAGGTGCGGGTCGTGTCAGAAGTTCGGTGCAGCCTAAACGCACGACTCGCGCCCGATCGACTCTCGTGTTTCTTAAGTTATCATCATCTGCTTAGCCTTTTCCCAACTATGTTGAGGTCTATCCGGATGCAGCTGAATACCAGTGTTTTTCATGCAGCGACTGCCTATCTCACCTCCACAACCCAGTTACTGGGTAACACAGCCTCTTGATTTGACTGGTTGTTAGACTTCTCGGCTTCTGACTATCCTTAACGACTGTCAAAGATTTACGAATGACAGCCGGGACCAAAGGCTTGACATGCTTTCCGAGGCGCGAGGGTAACACAACACCAACTTCCAAACTCCGGGCTGTTTCTGAGAAATTCCTAATGGCAAAACCCAATTTTGACCGACCTGGGAATCGAACCCAAGACTCCATGCTCAACAGTCGCGCTTGCGACCACGAGACCAACGGGGCAGTCAGTATTTCACATGTTGGTCGTTCATATAAATACTGTTTAATTAGACCCGCCGTATGTGATAACTACGGACCCGTTTTATATATGTGTGTTTTATAGGTATATGACTGCATATGTCAGTATCCTTGTTGCGAAATGTGTATCAAGTGTAGATCGTGCGTGGTCGGTGCAGGCGCAGGCGCACCTCCGTCTCGCCGCGCTTTATATACGGCGCTTAGGCGGGGAGCGTCACACGTGCTCTCCACCCCACGACGTGCGCACGCGACAGACATGCTCGCTAAGGTAAACGTTATTCATATTATATTATTTTTGATAAATACTAGATGTTACCCACGACTTCGCTCGCGTGCTAACAGTATACAGTACAAAATAAGAAAAAAAAAACCGTTTCTGCCAAACCCATATGTGACATAGCGTGATGAATTCTACCTAGAATTAAAGCTCAGGTTATTGCCAACATAATACAAAAGTTTTGTTCAAATCGGTGCAGTAGTTTTAAAGCTTTGCGCGTACTTAAAAACTTACAAACAGACAAGAATTCCAAAGCTAGTGTTTTGGGTTCAGTATAATGAATTTAACATAATATATAGCAATTACTCTTTGAAAAAAACACTGAATGTACAGAATTAGCCTCGTTACGATATATGTATGTATGATATAGATAATAAAGAGAAAAAAATGTTGGTTTGCTTGTAAATAATTGAACAACGATTTAAAAAAAAAACACTAATAGATAGCTATATTATTCCTGAATAACATACGCTATATAACATCACGCTACAACCCAAGGGAGCGGATCAGTAACTAAAGACTTAACGCGGGTTAGATAAGCCACGAGGAATAAGCCGCAGGGAGTTCGCAAGTTTTTTTTTAAAAGTGTAGGAAACCATATCTACATAAATGTATTCGAATTTGGTGTCTCTATTTACCTTAAGTAATTTGAAAGCACAATGTTCATACAACTATTTCACGGCGTGACATTTCATGAACTGTTACACACGTACTAGGGTGCGTACGGCAAAATATAGGTCAACTATTGCAGATGAAAGATAGCCATAGATCAGTCTAGTCTAAGACCTGTACCGTTCATTAGGTCAAATGGGCTTAACTGGGGACCTGTCTTTCTTATCAGTCTATCTTGTGCAGGTCAATGAGATCATGGAGCTTAAAAGCTTTGAGCTTGCTCGCGTCTCAATGGCTTTGCAATGTTTGTTAGTTTTGTCTGAAGTGGTTGATTTATTTGTATATAACTTACATGTGTGTGTAAAAAGTATATTAGTAAAAAAAGCAGAATAATTTTAAGCTTATTGGAGGAACCATAATTGGACCTGATTGTAGCAAAGTGAGTTATTGAGCAATATCCGCTTATGCTTGTCGCAAGTTCAATTCTCGCATGGAATAAGTAGGCTCTTATTGTAGTATTTCTTACCAATTTTTTTTCAAGTTGCCTCTTTCTAGGAATTTCGCCTCTACTTACTTACTCTAGGAGTTAAAGTAGTGTGTTTTTATCATAACCAGAAATCAGAAGTTTCTTTGTGGTAACGTTTATTCAATTTTTGTTGCCCCTTTTATTCGTGCAGTTGTTATTATTATGCTGCGCGTGCGCCGGAGCGCTGGCGAAGCCGGGGCTGCTGGACGGCATTGGCTACGCTTCCCACGGCTACGCAGCGCCGGCGTACGCAGCACCTGCGTATGCAGCACCGGCGTACGCCGCCCCAGCGTATGCAGCACCGGCGTACGCCCCTGCTATCGCACACGCAGCATATGCAGCGCCTGTCGTTAAAGCTATTGCAGCACCGGTAAGATTTAGTTTAGTTTGAAATGCTTTTGTTTCTGTAAAAATGTTTTTACTCACAGCATGTTGTGGACTCGTTATTAGCAAGCTATGACGATATCAGATACCAGGATAAAAAAAGAATTTACCTAAAATCAGGACAAAAATTAAGGATGGAGTAAAAACCTTATCTTTCAGGTGTCTTTCAGGCTAGGCTTACTGTCTAAATTTAATACTGTGTTCTTCAAAGATTTATGGCTGCTGGTCTCGCCTTTAGGGGGACTTCCATCCGATTTTGTGATCATCAACCTACGATCGCACTTTCTCTTGACGCCAGCGTCACGAGCCTGTTCAGATGATCTCCCCAGGTCTATCGTCTGCTGGCTGGAGATCGTTACGCACAGTCCGACAACCGTTGTATCTATTGCGGATAGACAGGGGCTATATCCTTCAGGCCCAAGCCCACAAAATCGTTACAGCAGTAACGATTTTGAGTTCATGAACTGCTCGACTGTCCCTTCAATCAAAAACACTTGATAAAAATACTTGCTCATCAACAGGTGGTACGCGCTGAGCCAATAGACCCGAACCCCGCGTACAGTTTCTCGTACGGCGTGGCGGACCCCGCCACCGGGGACCACAAGGACGCGGCGGAGACGCTGCAGAACGGCGTGGTGCACGGCTCCTACAGCCTGGTGGAGCCTGACGGCCACGTGCGCAAGGTCACGTACACAGCAGACAAAATCAATGGGTTCAACGCCGTGGTCGAGAGGACGGGCGCTGCTGCTCATGCGGTGAGGACATTTTAAGATTTTTTATATTTCGTCTAATTAACCTTCATTAATTTTTTTGTCAACATTGGTCTTTTCAATAGTTTTTTTTTTTAAATATAAATAGCATTTTAAAACTAAAATCACTTCTGTGTGTATATTATGCTCTTACATTTAATATGGAAGGGAAGCATTCAGGGATTTCTTGCCTGGGAGGATGCTTCAAACATCATCAAGATGCTTCAAGCTTCATCATATCATATCAACCACAGGACGTCCACTGCTGGACATAGGCCTCCCCCATAGATTTCCAGAGGACCAGGTGGAAGCAGCCTACATCCAGCGACTTCCTGCGGTCTTAAGCAAGTCGTCCTCAAAGTTATCGATTGGAGACCACGCACCGGCAAGCGCAGCATAGGACGTCCAAGGCAGACTGACGACTGATGAAACACTAGTTAATTAATTAAATTGATAAAGTATTTTATTTAAATCTTATGCTCACCAGCACCCTTGCTAGTTTTTAACGATCGATTTTCTTTCAGGTGGCAGCACCAGTAGCAGTCGCGGCTCCCATAGCGAAGGTGTACGCTGCGCCGGCGCCGGTCGCCGTCGCCGCGCCCGTCGCGAGGTACACGCTACCCGCCGCCCACGTCGGGGTCGCGCACCCTTGGGGGTAATTCAGCAATAACGAACGCAACGCGACCTAGCTCCTTGCTGAACGATTAAGATTGATTTCGACGAACAGAAAATAGTGTAGAATCGTATCTAATGTGTAGAAAATAGTGTTGAAAATCGAAATGTATGTCATCTTTAGTACACTTAACGTTATTTTCTGGCGTCGTCAAAGGTTTGTAAAGATTTCAAGTTTAGGACACTGTAGAGGCTGTTGAGATTTCTATAAAAATGAATGTGATAAAAAGTTTGTTGATCGTGATTTTTGACCGATATTGTTTTGTAATAGTTTGGGTTAGAAATCATAGGCCGCGGCTACACGGTAAAGGCGAATTGTAATGTGTTTTTTTACTTATCTTTTGTAGAAGTTAATGTTTTTGTTTTAGGGGCACTGTTTGTTAATAAGTAAAATGTTTAAAACGTCAAAATGTAACATTGGACGTTTTAGTTTGAACTTCGATTAACAATATGTGTTGATCGAAGATTGAACGTAAAATCGAGACGCAATGGCCCTTCTTTCTAGTTTTTCTCGCCTTTGCCTTCCGGCCCCAGTCTGTAAGACCAGAGAGGTTCGTTTAGCAAGACTAGACGCGCCTGATGACCTCGCCCGTCTACTGTAACTTATTATTTATTATGTACCTACTGCTTTGACTGTTGCCTACGGACCTGATCTTGACGCATCGTATTATTTACGTACATGTAAATATTAATGTAGTTTTATTAATAAATGCAATTTTTGCAGTATTTTGTGAGTTTATTTGAATTTTTGTGATAAGCTGCCTCCCTCACAAACAGCGATAACATAATTGAAGGCATGTCAGATTTTTACTATGTAGAAAAAAATAAGATGCAAGACAAAAAAAAAGCAATATTTCCTATTTAAGAAATAAACAATACCCAGGTTCTTTTTTAAGATTGAACAAAACAATAATCATTCGAGAATAGCCTGTGCTCCTAATGAAATTGACTGAATGAGTGGAAAAGGCTCTAGGTCCAAAAGCTTATTAAGATGTTGAGAAATGCCCTGCACATAGATACCTGCTTAAGCACTAAGTTTGCAGTTGCTACAATAATCATAATTTGGTACGTAACTAGTCCTATCACGTCCACGATTTCCGGTGAACTATGTCAGTTCCATTTTCGGTTAAAATATATAGAGTATCTATGTTGCAGTCAAAACTCTTAACCAGTCAAAAGTACTATTGACTAGCAAAATCAGTCAAAACTACTTTTGACTAAACAGGTTGGTCAAAAGTGGTTTTGACTGAAAAATATTGGTTATTAGTACTTTTGACTGCAAATTTGCGGTCAAAAGTACTTTTGACCAACGCTCTTCGTCAAAAGTAGTTTTAACTGCAATAAAGCATCAGTCAAAAGCACTATTAACTTGTCAGATGTGAATAATGCTTAAAAAGCATGGTCGAGGAGCCCCGCTTCGCGGGGCTCAAGGGTTTACAAAAAAAATAACCACGAAGTGGATGGCGGGGTCTGTTCGCTCGCTTCGCTCGCTCTCTAGACCCCGCCATCCCCTTCTAACCTAACCTGTCCGAGTCGGGGTGCCCCAAGTCCCGAGCTCGCTTCGCTCGCTCTTTCATCCTATAATTTACTTTTATAAAGACTAGATATTATTAATTATTATTGCAGATTAGTGACTGATTTTTAAGAGTTTTGACTGATTCGAGCAGTCAAAACCACTTTTGACGGAATCACTCAGTCAAAAGTACTTTTAACCAGCTCCATTGGGCAAAAGTACTTTTAACTGTTATTTTAGTCAAAAGTATTATTGACTAAAGCATACGGTCAAAAGTACTTTTGACTGATTTTGCTGGTCAATAGTACTTTTGACTGGTTAAGAGTTTTGACTGCAACATCTATAAGTAGGTATACCTATAGCTTCCAAAAGTTTATGCATGAATTATAGTTTGTTATTTGGAAGCAATAATCTCTGATACTACAGATCCAATTCTAAAGATTCTTTCGGTGATAAAAAGCTACGCTTTCTCTAACTACTACCAAATATTCCACTATTTATAGGAAATGGGATCCATAAGAGAACAGACGCGGGTGAAGTCGCGGGCAGAAACTATACTAACTAACTGTGTAGTTAATCATAAAAATTCGTGTAAACAAGTTCTACTTTAACGATTTTCCATATTTGGTAAAACTGTTTTATTCAGAGTTTAAACTTAGTTTTCCTGTTAAACCTAGTAATTATTTATGAATCCTGTCTGACTCTTAATTATTTATGGTAACCAGCCTCCCAACGGAAATGGCAGTTATGTTGAAATCGTCAATATTCTATGGAACCGGTAATCATGCGTCATTGGCTATGAGTTTTGGCTCAGATATTCAGAGATTAGACGATGGATGCAGGTGGCTTCCAACCGGTCCTATTGGATATATGGGGCACTATGTCCAGTGGTGGACGTCTTGTGGCTGATATGATGATTCAAAAATGGTGCTCGTGACAATGTAATCACCTTCCTGCCCTTATCCCGTCTTACTTGGGGTCGGCGCAACACGTTTTCTTCTTTCATGCCGCCATGACAATCGTCATGATATCACTGACTCCCTTCTATTACCTACATATCATTCTACACACAATCTATCCATTATTTCTTTAGCCAGCCTCTACGTCTCCATCCAGCCACATATTTAAACTTTCCTATTTGCTGTCACTAGTCATGCTACTTTTAAACTTCCTCTAATATACTCACAGATTTACAGATTTAAGATTTGGTCGTTAACATAATGTAACAAAGGCGCACCCCGCTGTCTGTACCTTACTACGCAACGGATTTTAATGCGGTTTTCATCAATAGTGATTCAAGAGGAAGGTTTATATTATTAACATCAGTCATTAACTAGTAGCTAGGTACGTATCATCATCATCATCTACCTAGCCTTTTCCCAACTATGTTGGGGTCGGCTTCCAGTCGAACCGGATGCAGCTGAATATCAGTATTTTACATGGAGCGACTGCCTATCAGACCTCCACAACCCAGTAATGGGTAATACGATACTCTTGGTAAGACTGGTTGTCAGACTTTCTAGGTACGTATCTATACTTATTTTAAAACGCTGAAGAGTTTGCTTGTTTGTTTCACCGCACTAAACACAAGAACTCCTATTTCAATTTGAAAAAATATTTTCTATTGATATAGGTACCTACCTACCCCGTGTATTTAAGGTTTTAGGCATTATAACATGACGTTACGAGTTATGGGAAAGTAATAACCAAAGGTGTAACTTAAAATATGTGAAGCCGAGTCGCATAGCTAGTGTATATATTTAATCGTTGCATCAGCTTTGCAAATTAAGGTTTCAACTAATAACTTCGAAGGACTATCGGGACTCCATAAAAGATAATATAGTGCGTGTACATTTTAAATAATTAAAAGGAAGTAGTAAATTAAGTTTCTAGATCTGGGGCACGTGAGACCAAATCTAGAAGTGATACGTGTTCAAAGATTAAGAAATAACATTGGCATATTCCGCCAATTTGCGGCAACATAAATATTCAATGTAACTGCCGATTTATTTAGGCCGAACGTACGAATATGTTAGAGAAATAGAGACCTGGTTCTATTTGAGTACCTACCTACTAGTAATACAACTTGCATGTATGTGATAAATGTTATTTTTATGAGTACGTTAGGTGAATCATTGAGGCCGAGAATTTGTACACGTTATGCTTAGCACTTAGGTAATTACGCTCATTCTTAGTTAATAACTGTGGTCAAGATTAACAGATGTCGAGATATGAATAGATATCGACAGTTTTATTAGGACCAATTTAAAGAAAAGAACAATAATGAACTTTAAGTAAACAATAATAAATGAGAATTACCTTTAGGGGAGGTCTATGTCCAGCAGTGGAAGTCGATCGGCTGATATGATGATGAAACAATGACCTTTAAAAACCAATTGTTTCATCCATCTCTTCCTCGAAAGACCAAGCTTGGCCCTAATATAAACCCTTGAGGTACACCAAATAAAACAAAAATATTAAACAGTTTAAATAATTCATTGAACTTGACAATGTATCACTTAAATTCGATATTATGCAGTTCTACACTATTCTATTCTGCAAGGCTCTACGCTACAAGGCAAGCCTTGGACTCCGATCACACGGGGATCCTATTCTGTTGCGCCCACTTATTGATGGTCCTGACGATGTTGTCTGCTCGTGTGTGGGACCTGGGGCCTTTGAGTAAGGCCAGGGCATCTCTGAGGTCAGCTGCAGAGTTGGGCTTGTTGGCTGCGGCTGCCTGGGCACAGCCACACACTGCCCCACGGAGACCTTCCCACATTTCTGGGCCACCGTCCAATCTAACATTGAAATAAAAAAATCATCATTATTTTTTAATTTCTTTGAATATATTAATATAGGTAATTGCATTGAGTTTTTGTTCTCTTTCACCACCTTTGGTGGACCGGTAGAGAATGCCTTTAAGCATTAAGGCACCTTTGAGGGAAAATTTAAAACTTGCATCAAACGCACACTATGTAGTCAAGCATATTATAAGTTAGAAGATTATATTAATGACAAGAATGCTTGGCTTAATGCTGGTCCTGCTCCACAGAGACTCGGGCTCACAAATTAATAGATATTGTTTTTTGGGAATGTTTCTTACCCCTTTTTCATTTTGATTGACCTTAATAACGTTTACCGTTATTTTATTACTATTTATTACATACCACGGATCATCAGTCGAATAGGTTCACTAAAAACCTTAGTTTTATATAATTTAACATAATTTATTTCAATTTTGTAAATGTGAGTACCATGGAGCCATTTATTTGTTAAGTTACTATGTGTTGGACACTGAGCATGGCAGTTGAGAGCTTCGTCATGCTCACTTTAATGTCTCGCTGACGGTGGCGCGTGGGTTGGGTCGTTCGGTTCCCTTTAAGATGGTTGAGCTAAATGGTGCTGATGCACGCGTCATATTCGTGAACGGGTGCTGTCAGTTGGGATTGGTCATCTCTTGACTGCCATGGCTTACATCTTTATTATAATTTTGTTATTTTTTTTATATTCATCTTCATTGTTTTCACATATAGAAGCAACAAGAATATTGTAACCAAGTTTTTGTAAAAACCAAATTGAATGAAAAGAGTGTCCATGGAGTTTCTTGCTCGTTTTTCTCCATAGAGACCTACGTTTTGGAACGAGCAACTAGCTTCAATATTAAACTGTAACTTCTTGACAATTCAAAAGTGCCTGTAAATGGTCTAATTGAAATAAATGCTTTGATTTTGATTTTTTGATTTTGTACTTTAAGTTGCATAAAGAATAAATAAAACGTACCACACGTGAAATAAACTACATTGCAATTAGACGTCCACCATACTTATAGAAATCTTTTGCACGTTCCACGATCAATCATATTTTTTCTGGGACAGACAACTTTTTTTTTTACTTCCTGTTTAAAATGTATTCCATATTTGAAAACCTTAGAAAATGGTGCGCTTTAGGTATGTAGCTCTCATTAAATTCGCTTTTAGATTGATTTGTGATAATTGGACTTACCTGTCGAGCATGTGGAAAGCTTTGGCGGCGACTAGGAACTGTCCCATTCGGTAGCTGTCGTTGGCAACGAGTTGCAACAACGCGAAGCTGTCGGGAGTGCCCGCCGACTGTCAACCAAATACGATAAGGGGCACTGATTTAAATAAATATTATTTATAGATAATGCCTGCTTGTTTAATAGTAAACTTTTGAAATAATCATGGCCCGACTTTGGGAGGACCGTTGTTGAATCTTGTATTAAAGGGAAAGTTTATAGTAAAGGTATTTCCAAGGTAAGTAACTATAAAGAGGTAAAAAAAAGCAAGCAAGGCAGTCATAGTAAGGTAAAGTAGGTAGGTAGGTAAGTGAGAGCGGTGAATGCTTATGCGAATCCCGCACCCCCAGCCATGGGCAGAGGTGGAACACCGCGGTGGTTTTAGCCGGTAAGAGTCCGGCATGCCCCTCCGTCACTCTCCATGACGGAGGAAGTACATGAGGATTTCCACCGCGTACCAAAAAAAAAAAGGTAGTTAGGTAGGTAGATAGAGGGGGGTATGGGGGGTAGATAGTAGGGTAGGGGAGTAGCTAGGTGGAAGTTACGTAGGGTAGGTGGTGGCATTGGTGGGTGGTGGTACGAGTAAGTACCTAGTGGTATTAGTAGGTGGTAGGGGTATTGATACATTTTCCTGTGACCCAGAAAATATGGCTTACTCTTTCCAATTCTAGGTACTATTTGAGGTAGGTACCTTAAGGCACATCTCCCAAGCCAGGGCGGAATCCTTGTTCATGATGTGACAGCGACACAGACAGGCAAGGAACGTGAACGAGTTGCGAATGTTGTCATCCTGTATCGTCTGGAGGCTCTCCTCCGCCTCGCGATAGAAACCCGTCGCTACTTTAGCCTGCCGATGATTAATAATTTGATAATTAATCCCACGAAAACAATTGCTCAGCACTTTACTAATCAGGAACTGGAATTGGAATACCTCTCACATTCATAATTATTTTTTCTTTTTTTTTCACATATTTTTTTGTTTTGAGGGATTTAGATTTTTGTAACTTTGCTGTAGATGGCCTTAAAAAAATCACTGAAAAACAATATAATCTTTTCCATATTTACTTGTGCATAATTAAAGTTGAAAGTATCATCATTGACGAAGAAGCTCTTGATGGAGTTGAGGTAGACGAGCACCTCCTCGTAGTGGCCTGCCAGGAAGTAGGAGGAGGCCATGCACTGGCGGCCCGGGATCGTGTCGCACTCGGACGCGGAGCTGCCCACCAGGTGGAAACTTTGCTGCGCCAGTTTTAATTGCTCGTCCTGTAATAGTGGATGAATGTTGTAATATTGTCTACTCTCGGGTTAGACGGTTTTTGTGATTAAAATAGCTAATGGCGACACATGGATGTCAGCCCTGATTACCATACCTTTAGGTACTATTAAGATAAGCTATATATTTTTGCCGCAAAGCAGCGTTGCTGTGTTCCAGTTTGAATCGTATAGGGGACGGTGTCATGAGACATTTCAACGTCGTCTCTGGGATAGTAGGTAACACATTTGCAAGGCCTCTAGTATTGCAGCTGTCTAAAAGCAGCGGTAACCACATAACATCAGGTGGGCCGCCGACTTGATTGCCAATGACATAAAAAACAACTCACGTCACTAGTTTCATTGTAAAGCCTCACTGCCACCACAGCTCTCAGGATGTAGTGTAATGGCGAGGTGGGCTGCAAGGGCTCCAGTAAGCTCCTTGCCTCCAAAGGCTCTCGGTTCCGCAGCCGGTAGCCCGCCAAGTTGAGCCGGGCTTCGGGTACTACGTCCACTAATTCTGGTAACACCTATAGAAAGGTATAATTATGTCACGTTTAAGAATGCCCACTACCATATGACCGGACTGTGAATGTTTCAGGCACTGGAATAAACATGAAAAGGACTCCCGTGTCTATTAGAACATATCAACAGCGTCATCATCATCATATCAGCCGTAGGACGTCCACTGCTGGACATAGGCCTCTACCAAGGATTTCCAAAAGGAACGGTTGGAAGCGGCCTGCAGTCTTTGTATGGTCGTCTGTCCATCTTTGGACGTCGTACGTTTCGCTTGCCGTTGCAAGGTCTCTATTCGAGAACTTTGCGGCCCCATCGGCCATCAGCAGCAGCGTATGAACTGACAATCGTTCACGTTCCGTGCATGCCATGTGACGGTGTATGTCGGTGACGGAACGGTCTAGGGGGCATAGTTTCACTTTTCAATAGAAAGATATTTTTTTTGCCTGGCACGGTCATGGTATGACACGGTGTAGTGAGCAGCACTACTTCTTCATCTTCGTATTTTAAGAGGTAATTAATACCTGAATAGGAAAAGTTACCTTCAACGCTCCTTCACCATTTCTGAAGACTACCAGATTATGCTTTACCAAATCTTGTCCGAATGTGTGCTGATCTGATGTCATTTGTTTCAGTTCGTTCTCAGCTGCTTTGCCGTTGTATAATCTGGGATAAAATATTCCTCATATAAGGTTTAACTGAAATATTTTTTGAGTCCTGAAATAAAATTGTCAAAGGAGCTTTTAACTCTTAAATGACAATATTTAATAACTTATCGTCATCAAAAATACCTCGACTGCGTCGTTAGGCGTCTTATTGGGTTCGATTTCGAGATAAGTGTTATTCGGTTTTTCCTATGAAATTCTCAGCAGCAGCTCAGAGGTAGGATTTATATGCCGAACTGTGGGTGTACATTTAGTCCACCTCTGCCTAATCCTTCCATACGAGCATGAGCATGATGGTATGCATGTATGTTAAAAATACCAAAAAAATAACATTTACAAACTTACCTAAAAAGATTGCAAGCTTTCAAGTTCCCAGCGACGGTGGAAGTGGGGTGCTGAGCTAGGTAGATGCCTAGCACCTCCTGGGACACGTCGTAATAGTCCAGCTTGTAGTAGCAGAGCGCTACGTACACGTTCAGTGCCATGAACGTGCTAGAGAGGTGCAAGAAGAACGTTGTAGGATAAAACAAGTATAGTACGATTCAAACTTAACGGCGGCTCTGAAGTTAGCTGCGAGTGAATTTAGGCTCCATTTAATAACTGTATGGTACATATAAGTGATAAAAATGGGTAAATAATGCACATAAAAAATTATAAATAAGATTATTTTAATTTTGTAACAATTCTAAAACGAATTACACTCGAAGTATAATATTAATATAGCAACGAATCATGAAACCTTTTATTACCTACCAGTACCTACTCAGCTACTAAAACCAAAACTAAGAAATTAGTGTGATGACAAAACTAAGTAAGTATCTAACGATGGTATAATAAATCTACTATTCTTCCATATTCTTGACTACGTACTAATTTCATTTAATTACCTATCAAGTGAAGACAAGACCTTAACCCATTCCATATCTTCTTTTTCAAGTATTTTATATCTGTAAGGCGTCACATTATTACAAGAATATTTAAATTCTAACAAACACATTTCAGACCTACACAAAAAAGTGCCTAAGTAAGGCATTTGCCTTCTTTCGACATGTGTAAACTTTTGACTCTAGTCAAGATCAGAGGTGAAGAAGACAAAGTCTACGATGGAGTGAGGTAAGCTCACTCCAGAGGAAGCCTGTTCACTCAAATTTTGAAGATATGAGGGTTGAATGCGTTCTGAAATACGGACGCAGTTAGATTCTCGTTCTTTCCTTTTAGAAACCTTGTCTCATAATCCTCCAGTTTCATAACGCAAGTAAAGTGAACATTTTTGGATCTACATTCTGAACACAAGTGAACTGCCCACGACATCGTGCGCGTGGCTTATTTCTCCCGCCATAAGTAACGTCTTTGGTAAATGCTCCGCTTACGTGTGTCGTAGCGTGATGTTATAAGGCCCATATTACACAGGAATAATGTAGCTATCTATTGGTGAAAAACTGGTTAAAATTGGGCCAGTAGTTTCAGAGCCTAATCGTCACAAACAAACAAAAAAATCTTACGTCATTATAATATTAGTACAGATTATGACCTACCGCCTTTCAAGCAAGAGTTTCTTGTACACATCAATAGCCTCCTGGTAATGTGCTCTCAGGTAGTGAACTGAAGCTAAACACAGTTGGTCTTCTGGTACGTCCCGCAGTGTTGCATGAGCGCGCATCAGAGACTCCTCATCTCCAAGCTTGTGTGCCAGGTGGAATAGAAGACGCGTCTGGAGGGGAATTTGATGGGTTACGTGATTACGTCAACTGGGTTATGGCAGTACCTCTGTATGTATTCTTCAGACCGATTCCAGCGACGGTGGCTAATCTTAATGCAGACTAGCCAAGTACCTACGCAGAAGATATTATAGTACCCAAGTGTGTTCGCAAACACTGTTGCACTCCTTTCCTAACTCGCATAGCCGGATGGGACGGCAATCCGACACGACCGGAGAGAGATCAAGCGCAGGACCAACGGCTTTACGTGCTTTCCGAGGCACGGGAACATATATCTAATGTTTACGGAATAATTGAATACCTTTAACGAACATTTCGGTGCTTCTTCAACTGCTTCCTGTGATTCTTGGTACATACCTGGAAATATTTAATAAAAATCGCTAACTTGGTAACTAAATAGAAGATGAAACTGAGTAACACCCTTTGTTGTACTTAATAATGCTTTTTGACAGTAAAAATGGTGATTTGGCGGCTTAAAAAGCTTGAATCATCATTTAGTTAGTTAACTTAAAGGGGGGGGTTTGAATATAACGAAACAAGAATTGTCAAAAACTTGGCTCACTATTTAAAAAAAGAATACGACAAACGTTTACAAACCTAAGTAAAAGTAGCAGACAGCGATATCCATGGCGATGTAGTCAGACACGCGCGTGTCGAGCTTGTCCCGCGTGCGTATGCGCAGGTACGCGTCCAGCGAGCGACGGTACTCACCGAGGTGGAACCAGCACCAAGCGCTCCACAGATCCAACCATACATCCGTATTACCCTCATGTTTGAGGAACTGTAAAAGTAAGAGGGATTTAATTGAGCGTAATCTTTTGATTACATAATATATTATGTTGATGGTGCTGGTACTCAAGGCTCCAGCCTCTCATGCATGAGAGGCAAGAATGATTTTCTGTAAGCATTTTCTCAGTTTATCTAGGACATCACTGATATTATGGAGTAAACCTAAAACCACCTAAAGATACCTAAGCAAAAAAATACCTAAGCTAAGAAGACACCTAAGCTTAAAGGTATCTACACACTATGACCCACGCGAGCAAAGTAGTAACCAAATACGAAACATAACACAGGTGATTAAAACCACGCGGAAGATGTCGCGAACAGTTTGCAGGTTTAATATAAGTCTGAAATCGCCAATTCGCCTTTATCAATACTCGTGGTTTCTCTGGATAAGAAGAGGCCTAGCAATGGGATAGTAATAGGTTCGTATTATTTATTTTTACATATTGCATGGTTCTTGCAAGGTACCATCCCAGCCATAGAGTTAAAAAGTTTTTTTATATGTATTTATTATTAGAAACCCGGTTTCTGGCTGTTAATGACGAATGACCACTTTTAGGTATCTCCTACGTTCGTTATTGCAGCTTAAGACTTATTAACAAGATGATGGTCAAACGAACCACGTCATGGACTTACCTCAAGCATAGTAAGAGCGCCGACATAGTCTCTCTTCAGTAGAAAGTCTTCTAGTTCAGGGAAGCTTTTCTTTGCAGAACTACTGCCTGTGCTCACCCTGCTCTCAGTTGCTGGTTTTGATCTAGATAGAATCTAAAATGAAACAAATGTTAGAACTTTCTCGTAAAAAACAAAATACCAATTTTTTATCGAGTCTAATCAATATAAGGTTACATATGTAAGACCTAATGTAATGCTTACCATAGTAAAGTTTACAAATACTTTTATCTACTAAAATTTGTTGGAATATTAATCTTTTATGTTTACGTCGCAACCATGCAACGATCCCGCGCTTCTGTTGACAAAACGTTGCTATGGCAACGATTCACATCAAGAAGGTTCGATAACCAAATATTCTGTTCTATGCAGTATGAAGACATAAAATAATAAAAAATAACGTTGCCTAGCAACAAACAAAATAGATCAATGTTCCCTTTCATTTTCAATTTCAACCTTTTCATTTTCAATCGAGTTCTTGAAGTATATATTGGCTTTTTTATAATTTAACGCGAAATAAGTTGAAAGCAGATTAAAAATGTCGGACCCTGCCGAAGCATCTAAGTCGGAAGGTGGTATAATGAAGACTTCCAAGTCGAAGTCTGCTAAGTCGGTAGCTATTATGGAGGTTGTTGAGTCGGAATCAGAGACTGGGTCGCCTACTCATTCGGAAGCTAGTATATTGGAAACTGGTGACGGCGAACCTGCTGAGGCCGCAACTGCTGGGGCCGAAACTGCTAAGTCGGAAGCTGCTGTGTTGAAGACTGTTAAGTCCAAGGCTAAGTCAGAAGCTGTTATGTTTGATATTCCTAAACCGGAATCTGCTGTCCTAGAGCCTGCTCCGTCCAGAACTGCAGACATAGAATCTGCTGTATTGGAGTCTGCAGTATCCGAGACTGCTAAGTCGGAGTCATCGACGATCTGCGTGTGTACTGAGGACACCACGACGGAAGAGTCTGTGCTCAGTGGGAAATGCGAGTGTCCCCGGGATGAGCTCGGCATCGTCATCCATGAGCCAACATGCTTGATGTACAAGCATGAGACGATCGTTTATGATGTTAGTGATTCATATTTTTTATAATTACCATTTTTTGAGTCTGGCTCTCACTCAGACTGACAGAGTCTAACGAGAAGCCTAGGATGAATCTGTGACGTTTTATTTATAGGTGTACTAAACACGTAATAAATCATGCACCTAAACATATACACCATTGTACCAGGCACCTGTTACCGCGAAAACGAACTCTATCGAAGATGTCCTAAAAAATCCTTAAGGGTCAGTTCACACCGAGCCGCGACACGACACGAGACGCTGCGCGCATATTTTAATTGAGCGATTCAAAATTTAACTTTATTTACTACACGAAAAGATACACATTTCACTGTGATAAGGTGAAGCGTATTCTCAATTTCGACAATGAAATGTGTATCTTTAATGTAGTAAATAAAATTAGATTTTTTCGCACTATTAAAATATACGAGTGTGTCTCGGTGTAAACTGACCCTAAGGTTAAAGAAATTTTAAGGTCAAAACCTTATTCAGACAAAACTTAAGCATCCACGTCGAATTGATTACGAGCCCAAACAAAAAAGTTAACAAAATCGTTTTACGTACTTAGGACAATATCGTTTGTGCTTTATATTTTTCTAGGATCCCCTCTGCCTCTGCGAGAACCCTACTCATGAGGATGGGGTCTGTCCCTGCGTCTGCACTTGCCCCGTCGATGAGTGCCGTTGTAATAAGTCCGGCAAGGAAGCTTTCGACAAGTAAGTCCTACTAATCCTATTATGCTACTAATCCTTCTATTCTACTATCCTACCATCCTACTATTCTACTATCCTACCATCCTACTAATTCTACTATCCTACCATCCTACTAATTCTACTATTATAAATGCGAATGTTTGTGGACGTTTGTTACTCTTTCACGCTTACACGGCTGAACGGATCTGAATGAAATTTGGCACTGAGATAGATATGTAGGTACTTAAATGAATCCGACAAGTAATAGTACATACAATTTTATTATTAACTAAGTAACTAGTTACGAACTGAAACGAAATGACCTTTCTACACGACAATGTTCTCCTTTGGCGTATGAGCGCATTCTAAAGATATAGTACCAACCAGATGGCGCAGTGAGCGTGACATCGGGGCGCTTCCAGCGGTGCTGGAGTCCACCCACCCGCTCATGCAGAAGTTCCAGGAGACGCTCAAACAGTTCCTGACCAAGGAGAACGCTATCGCCGAGGAGCAGATACTTAACCTGGTAATATTATGTTGTTGGTGACGCTGGATGCAGGCCGGTTCCAACCGGTTCGTTTTGGCAATCTATGGGGGAGGCCTATGTCCAGTAGTGAACGTCCTACAACTGATATGATGATGATTTTGTTGTTTAGGCAGGGCACAGTCTTCCGATTCAAACTAATTTGAACAGGAAGTACTTTATCTAGTAAGAAAGAAAGAAAGAAAGAAAGAAAGAAAGAAAGAAAGAAAGAAAGAAAGAAAGAAAGAAAGAAAGAAAGAAAGAAAGAAAGAAAGAAAGAAAGAAAGAAAGAAAGAAAGAAAAACCATTTATTCGTTGCGAAAGCGACGCACAACACGATAATGCTGCTCTTTATCTTTATTTAGGAACACTATGAATTTCTCCCGTATCGTGGGTGCGTTTACAAACATATAAACTCACATGCACGAACAGCCAGACCCGGTACAACTATCTGTAGGCCGTACAATTATTTAGTCCGTTCGGAAATCGAACCCACGATACGCAGCACAGCAGCCGTTTGCTCAGCTACTGCGCCAACCGAGTCGTCAAGTATGTTCCAATTTAATTGTTTTCTCCACACTAAAGGATTTCAAGCTGAATATTTTGTTACAGCGTGAAGACCTAAGGCTGAGTAAGCTACAATATGACAGGGACCTAGAGGCCATCTACCTTAACGACCATGACACCAACGCGCAAAGGGTACGTGCAGTACAACTAAATATACTGGATTTAAATAACATCTTTACGGCTTTCTTTACCAATAACCTGTTATATAGGTATATTTATCGCTAAACTGGCTACTGGAGTACTTAGACGTTAGTTTACCTACTTGAGGGGCTATCCGAACACAGGACACCGATATCACACATTTTTTGTCGCATAGTCTGGCGTATTGATATAAATTTATTACAAAACTGAAAAAAAAAATGTGTATTGTCATGTTTTTTTTATAATCCTAATACCTACATTACAAATAATGAATACAAGCTCTCAACGCTAGCTTCTACCAGAGTCCTGTTAGCTTCAAGTTCTGTAGAACCACTTCGCTACATTTTCTGTGCATTAGGCATAATTATATAAACACTGAGTTTCCAATAAGAGCACAAAAACAAAACGAAATCGAGCCATAACTGGCCATTTAGCGTGGGTAGAGCAGGAGTATAAAAATGATATTATTATACCCATACATACATACACTCACGCCTTTTTCCCATGGGGGTAGGTAGCTTACATACTACTTTCGCCTCGTTCACGTTCATACATCTGGTCATACAAGCACGCCGGTTACGAGGACTGCACACCCGACCTTTCTGAAGAACCTCACCAATAAGGTCAGGGTAGGTCTTTTTAGGGCGTCCCCTCTCGGCGTTGCCACTCACATCTGCCACATAAATACCTTTCTTTTTTTTTTTTTTTTAGATATTATTATAGGTTTTGTTAATTATTTTTGTAGTCGCTGATAGAGGAATACGAAGCTACTTTAGCGCAATACACATTGGAGCGTGAAGCAGCCGAGAAACGTGCCAGAGAGGTCGGCGAGAGGTATAAGAAGACCAAGAATAAGCTAGATGAGGACATCGTTAGAGGTACCTGCCTAATGTTATATCCACAAGTTATACATATACTACTTCTTAGCACTTAGATGACAACGTTTAAATTCTCCATCATCAGTTTAGCCTTTTCCCAACCATGCTGGGGTCGGCTTTCAGTCTAACCGGATGCAGCTGGATACCAGTGTTTTACCTGGACTGCCTATCCGACTTCCTCAACCCAGTTCTAGGCAACACGATTCCTCTTGGTTAGGCTGGTTGTCAGACTTGGCCTCTGACTATACGTAACGACTGTCAAGGATCTACGAACAACATCCGGGACTAACGGCTTTACGTGCTTTCCGAGCCACGGGGGTGTCACACCTTCCAAACTCCAGGCTGCGACTGAGAAATTCCTAATGAAAAAGCCCAATAAAACTTTTTGCCCGAACTGGGATTCGAACCAGGGACTCCACGCTTATCCGTCGCACTTGCGATCACGAGACTGACGGGGCAGTTGATATGTACAGATATTATGTTATAGTGTTGCGGCTACCAATTCGTTATAAACTAGCTTTTATCCACGACTTTGTCCGCGTTAACGTTGTTGCGCGTTGTTGATGCAGACGAAGTCGCAAATAAAAGTAACGTTACGACCTATCTCCTTTTTTGGGCTTAGCCGTGACGTTGTAACTTGTAATAGACAGGCTTATGAAACGTCTTGCCGTTTTTACTCATACATATATACCATTTACATGTAGGTACCTTAATATAATAAATATTTAATGTTCATAAACAGAACGCGAGTCCTTAGAAGAGATGGAAGCTCTGGCCGCTCTCTGCCGGCAGCTGGAAGCGTGGCGCGACGAGACTGACACTGACATGACAGTCAGCCACTGCATGTCTGACAAGATGAAGCAGGAGAAGCGGAACCTCGCCGATCAGAAGAGACAATTGGTGGGACACTGAAATATTCCCTTAACGTAGTAATATTTAATGAGCTTCTTCCTTACTTAAAGGAATTTGAAGATGAATTTGCTCCTTGGAGGACTGAGCTCCTTGCTAAAGGATCAAGATTTTGTAATTACTTGTAATAATTTCCTGGCCTCCTATCTACTATCCTTGCTAAAGGGTGAGGCCAAGAAAGTATATCAAGTACTTACACAATCTTGACAGCTAGCATCATCAATGGTGCCCGCCCCAAATAACAGCCGAAATGTATAATCCAAAAGGTTAGGATGAGATGTGCCAATGTATACCCATAACTCGCCGGTATGTTTATATCCCATGAAATAAGGGGCGAGCCTATTACCACTAAACCGGGCACAAATCGTAATTCCGAGCTGGTACTGAGAATTTCATAGAAAAACCCAATAACACTTTGCTTGACCTGGAAATCAAACCCAAGACCTCTAGCGTAACATTAGTGCTTAGGACTACAAGGCTAAATGAAAGCCAAATTATTATTCCAAGACTAGATGTGAAAAATCAAATACAAAAAAAATGATCTTGACTCTTTACAGGACATGTTCCTCTTTGGTCTGAACAACGAAGTGTGGAAGCTGGAGTCCAAACTGGAGATGTTCAAGAAACAATTGGAAATAAAGAACAACGAGATGGAGAAAGTGAACGATAGGGTGAGAGACAATCTGTCATAAAACTGTGTTAGTCCTTGAAATTACAGAAAAAATGCGCCTTACGTCATGTGTCATGACACAATCAATATACTGAATTTACCCTATTATTCAATAAAGGGATATTTTAACCGAACACAGGGCACCGAAAACACACTTTTTTTTTCGCATAGTCTGGCGTATTGTTACATATTACAAGCCTGAAAATTGTTTTTCTTTTCTCAATTTAATGAAAACATCGAAATTTCTTGATTTTGATGGTTATAGTCGATGCAACTTACATCGCTATTTTGAACCTTATTTGTTCCCGCGATGCGTTTTTGTCTTATTTGCTTACCAATCCATCCAATTTTAATAATCCAAGAAAAGGTGGTCCGACCAACTGTTCCAAATTTGGACAAATGTGCGCAAACACAGTTACTTCAGCTGGATCAGATGTGCTCAAACGCTCTTAAAATGCTCCTGATTCACTAGGTGACGTCATACGCAGCTGAGCTGGAAGACCTGGATCTTGACAAACGTCGTCTGGTCAGTTTGTGGAACTCTGTCATCGTGAATATCACGCAGCGCGACAAGGCGTACGACTCCGTCAAGGATGATTATAAGTAAGTGTTATTGTATAATTGTTCTAATAATGCGATTAAGGTTTTCCGTAAGAAATCGTCAGTAGTTGCCCGTAGTGTTGTGCCTAATATTTCCAGCGGTATATGGATATAACATGGGACTTAGGGTCAGTTCACCTACCGGGGCTGCGGGTTGTTCGAAAGAGATACCGCGCCCCCGGAACCCAAAGGGCACATGAAGGAACATAGACGGGTTTTAGTCAGTAAAAGTCTGACACTTCCTCCCGCACCGCCCAAGGCGGGGGAAGTTATTTGATGATTTCCCGTCTTAAAAAATAAAATAAAAGGGTCAGTTCACACCGAGACGCGACGCTGCGCTCACTTTAGAGCTACTCAGAATATAACTTTATTTACTACACGAAAAGATACACGTTTCATTGTGAGAAGGTGCAACGTATTCTGAATTGAAACAATGAAATGTGTATCTTTTCGTGTAGTAAATAAAGTTATATTTTGACTCGCTCTATTAAAAGGAGAGAGCAGCGTTACGACGTAACTTACGTGTCGGTGTGAACTCACTCTTAAAAACATTGCTTTGTCTGTAACTACTAAACAAGTTTGCCTACTGTTTCTAGAAATAAAAGTGAGATAAATTATGATCTATAATTTATTCTACTAGTTTTGGCGCCCAGCATGGGACGCCGTAGTAAAGTAGGTGGGAATAATTTTATTCGACAAATATGTTATTATTTACAGGTATCTACAAGAAAGCTACTACACGCTGCTTCACACTCTGGAGATCACCAAGAAAATGGTGATGGAGGAGATGACTAGGGGCAAAGAGATTGCCATGAATAAGGATAAACTTATTCTTGATACTGAAGCTGCTAATAAATCACGTGAGTGTCAGAATTACTAAACTATGGCAGTGAATTTGACTGCCTCGTTGGTCTCGTGGTCGTAAGCGCGAGTGCTAAGCGTGGGGCCTTGGGTTCGATTCCCAGGTGGGCAAAAAGTGTTATTGGGATTATTTCATTATGAATTTCTCAGTAGCAGCCCGAAGTTTGAAAGTTGATGGTGTGGCGTCCTCGTGCCTCGGAAAGCACGTAAAGTCACTGGTCCTACGACTGAATTCTCCCCGGTCGCATCGTTTTATCTTCTCTTCGAAGTGAGGGAAGATGGAGTGCGCCTGTGTTTGTGCACACACAGACTTTTTGACAGATTGACACTGAGATTAGATTGCGTTTGTTCTTAAAGTTAGTAGAACTGCTTCCCTGATATTGATAGAGTGGTGTGCAAAAGCCTTGTCTTTGCAAGTAACACTACTTTAAATCGTTACTTATTCACAGATGATACTGAGCTAAATAAGCGGCAGACTATAGAAGCTTTGATCAATCAGCTACAAGAGTCCATTGAAATGACTGAAAGAGACCAGGAGATGATGAAAGTTGTATGTATTTGTTGAACCTACTTATTTATATTATTTAAGCACTGAAAATCCTTCATTACTAAACTATCCAGGGGGCCTAGAGTCGATTACGAAAATCGATATCGCTTGTGCGATGCCTATCACCGTGTCTAAAAATAAGCATTCTTTAATTCTCTCACGAAAAACAAAGCAATATTAATTTGGCGAATTCTCAAAGCGTGCGTAAGCTCGTATGATTGGTTGTTGGTAATTATTTACTCAACCAATGACACGCGCTTAAGAATTTATCACTTTAATTTTGCATTCGAGAAACTGGGGGTAAGTATGTAAAGAGATGGCGGCTACAGATTCGGTTAAAGTTTTCTAACCATAGGATGTTGTTTATAAAGCAAATTATACTGTCGGGGTGCGCAAGAATGCTCATAGCGATAACCGTGCCCCGGTCAATGGTAGTTGGAGGAACACCGCGGGGTTTTAGCCGGAAAGAGTCTGACACATACCTCCAGCTTCCCGCGAGGTGGAGGACAAGCTCACAAAAAAAAAATGATACCAGCTTTCATCTTGATCATACGTGGTGAACTTGAAAAGCTATCGAGCCCACCACGGCTTAAGTTACGAAACAAAACTAGTTAAAGGTACCTATCATCACACTTTCAGGAAAACTTCAAAATGCGGAATGCACTGATGAGCTGCGAGAGGGAGTTGGACAGGAAGCATGAATACAAAACGAAGATAGAAAATGAAATACTATTGAACCTTCAAGAAATCCTGCTGAACGACAAGGCGGTGCAGTCCATGGCCAACGGCATCCGGAAGATGAGGGAGATGTCCAGGAAACAGGTGAATATGAGGAAAATGTAATGCTTGATTATAATAAAATAAGAGGGTGTTTTTAATGAAAACTTAATTGAAGAAAAGGCCCAGAGATTACTACAGTTTGTTTGTGTCTTTATACATTTACCGTCCCTGAGGTAAAACCTAAGTGGTTAAACTATTGTCAGAATTTAATCTACTCAATAATAACTAATGAACATACTAACTAAAATAATTATTTATTTAAGTGATTAATTGTCATTTTTAGTCAATTAATTACTTACATAACTAATTATTTTACTTACGAATTTTAAAAAGAGTGTCATACAGATATCAATAACATAATAACAATGTTACTTTTACATATCATTTAAATAGACGCGAAATAATACAATTAACTGCTATTCAGAATGTTAGGCAATACCTAAAGTTCATTTTATATTAAGTTTAGTAAATCTACATCTTTCTTACGACGCTTTAATCGAACCTCAACAACATTATCCCGCAGGAAATATCTCTAATGTCAATGGAGAACCAGCATGCTCGCATAATGCTCGACATAGAGGTGATGCGGAACCGTCAGCTAAACAACAAGAAACTGCTAAAAGAGCACCAAGACGTGATGATGGAGAAGGAGAAGGAGATACAGCATATGGAGGACGAGTACGAGCGCAAAGCCTCGCTGACACTGAAGAAGCAGAGAGAGTTGGATATTGTACAGAAAAGATACCATGTGCTGAAGGAATTGTTTGATGTGAGTTCTAGAAATATTGTCGTTTTTTTGCTTAAGGATACCATCATGTCTGTTTTCCCCGAAGGTGGAGAGGTGTACCAAGTTACACCTACAGTTCGCCGGTACGCATATTGCCATTAACCGAGCAAGAATCCTTAATCCGAACTGCTACTGAGAATTTCATAGAAAACCCCAATAATACTTTTTGATCGACATTTGAATCGAACTCAAGAAGCCTATTTTCGTATTTATTCAATTAAAAAAATATGACTAATATTACTTTCACAATTTCGTACGTACCTTCCTTATATTATGCTGCGATACGATTCTTATGCGAATCACATACTGGCCCGCACTACGCTGGCGTGGCGACTTAGCGCTGAGACTGCGCGTGAATACGTTTTCTGTGTGTTGCACTACGCGGGTTTTCGATACAATCACAGATACTTGCAAACAACGTAAGAACATGCACTCCCGCGCTACGCTCCGTGATGCGGGGCAGTGTGCGAATAGCCTTAGTGTCCTTATTCTAACTGTCATTAACTTTGTTCCCAGACCAAGTCGCCTCAAGAGCGTCGCATCGACGAGTTAGAGAAGCTAATCAAGAGTCTCCGTGAGCGCACTGAGCTGATGCAGCACGAGTGGTTGCGGCAGCAGGGCCATGTAGTCAAGCTGGCCGACCAGCATCATGTCTTGATTACCGATATCAACCTCATTTGCAAACGTTAGCACCATTAAAAATATATAGCATTTATTTTTAGAATCTATTGATACACGGTTTTGAACTGTACATTTTATTAATACGGGGTGGGACATTTTTCCATAAACTTCGCCAGTACACTCTGAATACTATTCTGATTTCAGAACAAGTGAAATTTCTTGCACGAAAATGTTGAAATGTTTCTCTTTTTTCGTTAGATCAAATTGGCCTATTGCTTTTTTAGTCGTCCTTAATGGCAATGGCGATATTTGCTGAATAGGAAAAATATTATTTTATCAGTCGCTGAGGACGGTACGGAAGAAATAAGAGCAGATTTTCACTTACCGGACAAGTATTAAAAACCTACCTAACTCCTAATTTATGGTTTTCCTATAAAAAAAATCTTGTTGTCTGATACTCAGTCCAGAATAGAGAATTAACGGTTTCAGATAGGACAGATGTCCCTTACACCAGATAATTTGTGGCTTTTAAAGCAATAAATGGAGGTATATATATAGTTAACCTGGCAATCATAAAATTTCCAGAGATCCAAATCTGCGAACAGAAAGCAATGCGCATTCAAGCGGAATCCGAAACGGTGAATCTAGATAGAAATCGCGTGGAGCGCTCGCTTCGGACATTGCGCGGAAGGCTCCAGGTGTTGGAGCGAACGCGCAAAGATGCGCTGGACAGGAATCAAGACGTGCAGAAAACCAACGTGGCGATTACCCATGAGTATGCTGCTAATCTCAAGGTAATTCGAAGGTAGTAGTAGAGCTCAAGGTGGACGGACGACCTGCTTAAGACCGCAGAAAGACGCTGGATGAAGGTCGCTTCCAACCGGTCTTATTGGAATTCTGTGGGTGAGGTCTATGTCCAGAAGTGGACGTCCTGCTGCTGATATGATGATGCTGATGATGCTCTTTGAGAGCTCGTCCGGGGAAGTACTACCACCATACCTATTTCTGCCGTAAAGCAGCGTTGCAGTATTTCAGTTTGAAGGGTAGTGGTGCCGGTGTAATGCCGGTCACATGAGACATTTCAAGTTTGTCTCTGGGATGGCAACGCATTTGCATTGCCTCTGCTATTGCAGATGTCTTTTGCTAGCGGTGACCATTTAAAATCAAGTGGACCGACGGCGAAAGCTTGTTTGTATTCCAATGATTAAAAAAAAAGGCTCATGATTTTGTCTGTCATGTAACAGACTCATAGGCTACTTTTTATCGCGCTAGAAAATGTCCCCTTTTCTGCATTCATTCTTTGACTTTTTACTTGAATATTTCAAGAGGTTTAGTCTTCAAAGTGTATACTATAAGGCAATGAAGATCACCCATTGTATAAAATGAGTGGCGTACTATAAACACTCTGACCTAGACGAGAGTCAACAGATAACCCAGCCCAAAAAATAAAACACAAATCTGTTACAGTAGGTATGCAGATATTATTTGCACTCTTTTTTAAATCATTTTACAGGATTCGGAAGCCGAAATAATTCAACTTGAGGAAGATATAGAACAGTTCGATAAAGACAAGATGAACCTAACACAGGAACTGGACCGTGTTCAAAGAGAAGCTCTCATTTGGCAGAGGAAGGTAAGTTGTATCATATAGGTACCTAATTGAATAAATGTCATGGCATACATTAGAACTCTTTATTCAGCCTTACATTATTTTATTAGGGAATATTAGCTGTGGAACTGAAGAAAAACATGAAGAGTGCTCAGTCATCCGCGGGCGAAATAGGAAAAATGAAGAATGAAATACACAAAATGGAGGTAACGATGCACACATTAACATTATGCTCCGTCACCAGTCGATAATAATTAAGCCTTTATTAAATTATTACTAGATATATATGTTATAAAAGTAATTAAATGGAGTCCAAAAATCTTGTTGACTTGAATAAACCTAACATAAGAACGACTTGAATAATCCTGCGCTAATAGTAGATATTATAATAATATTGTAAGTTTGTCAAACGAAAGAAACAAACCCATATTCGACTCTAGGTACGTCAAGAACAACTCCGCCGTACGAGCGAGAAGCTAGCTGACGACTTGGCGCTTTACGTGACGCGTCGGGACACGGCCATGGAGAAGAGCAGGGCACAAGCAGCGGCGGAGAAGCATTCCACAGCAACGTCGCAGACATCCTACCATCACAAGCTCAGGCTCGCCAAGGCAGACGTCGTCAGGCTTTCCAAGGTATACATGATCACGTTCACAGGTATTATAGGTATACGAACCGACAGAAGGCTGGTAAATGGCTGCTTTGACTGGCGCATGATTGGTCCCAATACGTCATATGTGTTGCGTGGTGGTGAATTGATGATTTATTATCATCATTTAACCGAAAAACGTATTGCTAGTGCTGGAAGGCCTCATCAAGCATAGCCACATAAAGGTTTCCAGTCCTTCCCGCATTCACACGACAATTTATGACGACGCGGTTGGCGCAGTGGCCGAGCGAACGACTGCTGCGCTGCGTGTCGCGGGTTCGATTCCCGCACGGAACAAATATTTGTATGATCTACAGATAGTTGTTCCGGGTCTGGCTGTTTGTGTAGGTGAGTTTATTATGTTTGTAAACGCACCCACGATACAGGAGAAATTCCTAGTGTGGGGCAACGTTTCTTTTTTTTTTTTTAAACTCTACTCAAAAAACAGCTAGTTCTCGAAAGTTTTCCCACCAGAGCGTCTCCCCCATGCTTCGTCTTCCGAGCTCTTACGGTACGCTGTCGCCACTGAACTTTTCGGCTCCATCAACTTTCCTTTTTGCGAGCAATGAGGTGATGATAACTGACCAATAAACCTATTGATATATATGTATATCAGGCATACCATACCATCACACCTGTATTCCGCGAAGGGCAGAGGTGTAACCAATGGTCACCCACAGTTCGCCGGTATGTTTTTAAGTCCCATGTATGTCCCATAGGGGGCGAACCATGCTATTAACCGGGCTCAAATCCTATCTCCGAGCTGCTACTGAGAATTTCATTTCAGAAAACCCCAATAACACTTTGTCGACCTGGGAATCGAACCCAAGACCGCGCGTAAGAAGCGCGTAGCAGTCGCGTTTAGGACCACTAGGCTAACGAGGCAGTTCATATATCAGGCAATTTGGAAAAATCTGTTGATACTTGATCACGTCAACATTTCGCTTGCAGGATATACTAGATACGAAGGCCCAAATAGAGCTGATGAAGAAGGAGCAGCAGCGTTTGGACCGAGAGCTGGCGGAGACTACCGCTGTCATCGCGCAAACTGAGGAGCGCGTCGCAGAGCTCATCAAAGAGACGCGCCTCACTGAGAGGAATAAGCACTGGGTCAGTATTAACAAGTACCGTGGTAACTAGTGTAGGCGCGCTTTGTGCCTATCATGGCCTGCGCAGATGTTTTTATTTTATTGTTACCTACAGCGGCCATAATAATACACACTCGAAAAATTTGGGCTCTACCCATTACGGTTCATGAGGTACAGTCCGCTAACAAACAGACGGGCGGACAGCAGAGGCATAGAAATAGGGCAGGGCCTTAATACTATGCCTCCGCTGTCCGTTCGTCAATGGCACCCTTTAAATAACCCTAAAAATGGCCAATTCACAAAATAGTACAAACCGATTACAGCTACTAGAGCGTGTGGTTCGCTCCCAACGCTTCGGCCAAGAGCTCGCCACCGCCATCAAGCGACAGTGTGTCCGCCCCAAGAAGCCCAAGGATGTCGTCCTGGCAGAACAGGCGCAGGCACGGGAACTGAACGAACGCATGAGGTTCATAGTCAGCGCTTTACAACGAGACTTTCCGCATCTCGAAGATAAACTGGAATACGTTTGGAATACGCTGAACATATTTTCTCCGGAGGATTCGCCGGAACTGACTGCGACAGGCACGTGCAATATGACACCGTCCGGACATTTCCGTTATACAGATGAGGAAATTATGGACGCAGCCAAAGAAAAGTTGGGTATCCTGTATCCCTAGACCAGCACGGTATATTGACTCTCATCAGGGCCTCCCAAGCGGATGGCTTATTTGATGTTAAGTAGGTACCTCTTATTTAATTGCTTTTTATGTCAAACAATCTACAATAAAGTAGGTATTGTTTAATTTCTTTTTAGTATGTGTGTGAGTTTTGTCGTGTTTATAAATTTACTTAACTTATTTAATAAAGCGAGTGTGTCTAAAATAATAGTTTCAATCAAACGAAAACAAATCTTGCGATTTTTTTTTATGGAGATCACAGTCGTTGCTTTTAATATGGCAGGATTTCTGTTTGAAATAAAACTACAATTACTCAATAACCAATAATAAAAATTTTATACCATAATTATGCAATAATTTGAACGAACATTTTTAATTATAATTCTTAACAAGATTTTAATAACAAAGTTTGACAACCACATTGAAGGACGAATCCTGTGAGGATAGCCGAGAGCTCCGACCATCACAGGAAGAGAAAACAGTACAATAAGGGTGAGGCCAAACGAGCGTAATTTTGTGAGTCGTGTGTCGCAGAATTTCTGTCGCGTAATTTACTTTCTACTGAAACTGACAACTCATTTTGAGTTGCCGTGTGAACGAAACAGGACTTTTGTATGAAACCGAATGTAACAGAAAATAACGCGACAGAAATTCTGCGACACACGGCAAGCAAAATTACGCTCGTTTAGCCTCACCCTAAATAGTTCAGCGTTTGATCTCCATTGACATAAAGTCTATGGTCACTGAACTCATAATTAAACATTCAAATAAGTACTAGCCGACCAAGCCAAACATGAGAAGGACAATTCCCGTGATCGCATTTTGGTACCAGTCTCACTGTCATATTTGCCCACTTCTTGTCAATGATTGTCGTAGATATAGGATTGCGACTAGATTTTATAAGGTCTTATAAATACCTTATAGTTACGTCTTCTTGACTTTGACTAGGTTGCGAGTTTGCGACTAGTATTTTAAAGACATTTCGGCTCTGTGCCTATGGCTTGACCTCTGAGATTACCTCTTCTATTTATGTCCACGTGTTGGTGTACGCAGCCATTATCCATCTCGTTCTTCCTTTAATAACCTACTTATCGATGTCTCTTTCTTATGCTATGTTTAACGGCTAGCTAGAGTCTGACCGTGCAGCGGTCCGCTTTTGTTTACGTTAGCGAGTTGTGAAAATTTTCGTAATCGTTGTGTAACGTTCGATTAATTAAGGTGAGTAAACTAATATAAATGTTTATTTTTTCTCACAAAATTACTCTTTTGCACGAGAATACTTGTGTTCCGGTTCGTAACCAGATTTTGGGTAATAAAACTAAATTCTTGGAAAAATGGATCACAAGATCCTGAACAAAATACGATTCGCCATCCTGACTGTGGAGTTGGATGAAGACTCCTTTCCAGAAGCTAAAGGAATCGGTGAAAAATCGTATAAAAATATGAAACTCAATGTTTTAGCCTGGAAGCTGAAACATCTTATTTCCATGTCACTGAAAGTTTAAGCTGAATTATTTAAAAAGACGGAAGAGATAATTACAGCGTCTGTGTATTCCAGGGAACAGATCTTATACGCCTTAACAACGGACGAATCACATCAAAATAAAGTGAGAATCTAGTCTAGACCTAATTCCGGTCGAAATGATCGAAATAAACCGGAAATAATAATAGCCCAATCGGACACATAAAACGAAAGCGACCCAGACTGAAATCAGAAAATTCTCTTCTTCAAGAATCTTCTTCTTCAGAAGATAACTCAATTCAGACAACAAGGGATCACTTTTCCTCGACGTCACCAGAAGAAGCTCTCCAAAACATAGACGATACCCGTCATCATCTTTCTGTTCGTCAAAAATAAATACTAGATGCTAGACTAGACCGAATGGAAGGCATGATACAAAACCTATACAAGATGATGAGCACCATCGAGAAGCTCCTAGTCCTATACTGGACCTACCCGGCGAAGACCCTATTAAGAACACTATAGCGTGTGTATAAAGTGGCAACCCAGAGAGTTACCCGGACGCCTGTAAGAGGGCGCCCGCGCAGGCTCTCGAGAGTTCTGACACTATGGTTTGAGTAGTTAGTCTTTGCGTGTGCGTTAAGAAGTTTAGCTATCCACTGTATGCGCTCGAGACTAAAGGGGTTTTAGCTGTTGTAAATTGTGTGACTATGTGATCTGCTTACAATATAGTATTTTCCATAACACCAGTGCAGTGTCTTATACACCCGTTCCCCGGCTATAAGTGGCTGCCCAACGTGTAAATCAAAAATCAAAATGTCGAGACTGCGATCGGAAGATGTCGGAGAAGACGCCGGTGCCGCCAATATTACTATGTCACAAGGAACTCTCACGAGTTTTATCACATCACTTCAGCAAACTCAAAGTGAATTCTGCCAACAATTGATACGAGAAGTGCGATCGTGAACACCTTACGTTAACGCGTCTGAGGCCCAGGGATCGGGCTTTGCATTTGGCGCGAACGGGAAATTCGCAAAATGCTCGTTATGGCGGCTGTGCCGACGAATCGTTGGAAAACTTTATAGACGCTATTGTTACCTACAAGGAAAATGTAAATATTTCCGATGAAAATGCGCTACGTGGTTTCTCGATGTTGTTGGAGGGGCCTGCTGCAGTGTGGTGGCAAGGTGTGAAAAGGTCGACGAGCACGTCCCACCACACCGGCTCTACAGGAAATTATTCAGCCTATATCAGGAAAACGAAGACGCGTACTTGTTTATCGCCAAGGTACGTGCTCTGCTAGCTAAATTCCCGGAAAACGACCTCTCGGAAAAAGTCCAGTTAGACATGGCGTACGGTTTGCTTCGCCCGCGCATAAGAAAACGCGTGACCAGAGAATGCGTAAACAGTTTCGAGGAACTACTTCATAAGTGTCGTCTTGTTGAAGATTCCCTAATAGAAACAAAACAGCATTCTTATCAAAGTCTCACGGGCCATCGAGCAAGCGCTCAGCCGCATCGTCTCAACGGGATGTACCTACAGTTACCGATGCGTCGAGTACCGTCCTTCAATAATTATTGGGAAATATTCTCGCCTTCTACAAAAAAAGTGAACCTGCCGTACCAAGAGCGAACCCTATTCCGAAACAACAAAGTCTGAAATGCTCAAAGACTTGGAGAGCCAAAATGGAACAAAATCTACTACGCTGACTCTCAGAAAAAACTTTAAGAATTCGTCAGTTTTCTATTGTCTTCGTATTAACGCAACAATGTCAACCAACCACCAACCTCCAACCCTAATCAACTAAAGGATCTACTGGGAAATGTGACCATTGGTCTTGTAGTTTTGTTACAAAAGCTAAAACTTCAGGAAGCCCTTAAAAAAGTAGCGGAGCACCACTCAGAGGCCACAGAAAGCTTAAAAAACATGTTGGCATCGGACAGTGAGTTTCGTTCCATATCCAACGACTAGCTTCAATACACTTGTAGCAAACTTGATGAAGTAACCGAGTCCCGACGAAAACTGTATGAGCCGGTAAATATTTTTTACCGATCGGTCCTCAACGACATTTCACCATCGGGAACTCATTTATGGGACGAAGAAAAACTACAAAAGGCGATAAAAACACATGGTGTCTCCAAAATTGCCTCACCCTCTAGTCGAATATTATCGAACCGTATGTACACAGAAAAGGAAACCAAGACACAGCAGCCCCGAGGTCTTAACTCCTTCAGAAAACCACATCAAGACCCAAAAGAAAAAAAAAATAGACAGGGCACACTACGTCCAGTGCCTGCCAGAAAATTGATCGAAAGAGTTACCGCGCCCCTGAAACGCAAAGGGCATTAGGAGGAAAAACGGATGGGTTTTAGTCAGTAAGAGTCTGACACTCCCTTCCGCTCAACCCATAGCGGAAGAAGAAATTTGATGATGTCACACCCTTAAAAAAAAGGTAAGTACCAAAAAAAATTGAAAGCCGGAGTTCTAACAGCGAACCCAAAATCAACAATCAGCAAAGGATCGTAAATGTCACAATTTTAAGGATCGGCGGGGAGAGACGGACGTTTGACAACCAATGCTTTCGGACGGGACAACTAGCCGACCACACGTCAGCGTGGAAAAATCCAGGTGCTCCAAATTCCATCATAAGCATTATAAAAGGCTACGTCATACCGTTCTCTGAAAAACCACCAATCACGACCTTAACACCATTGTTACTGGAAAAAATTCGAACATCACTTCCACGCTGATGGAAAAATAAAAAAAAATATCAAGAAATTATAAAAATGATCCAACACAATACCATAATAAAATTAGATTGCAAGAATGGCTTCTTTTCATAAATGTTCCTAACACCAATGTAATACGGGCAACAGTGGCCATCTTCTACTTAAAAAGGCTGAACGAATTTGTCCAGTTACAAAAGTTGCGACTAGTAAATCATCGCAAACTACAATACTTTTTACAAAAAAATCGGTAATTTAAAAAACTAAAAAACCCGACTGCTATTCTTTAAAAATCCCTAAAACAAGATAAATTGTAGCAGTCAGGACCCATTCTAGAAATGGAGGATTAGTGAATTGAGAGCACATACCTATATTACATTGCAGATGGTCCCGAATGGGTCCCGACTGCTACAATTTATCTTGTTTTAGGGATTTTTAAAGAATAGCAGTCGGGTTTTTTAGTTTTTTAAATTACCGATTTTTATTTTTTATTTTTTTAGTGTTTTAAAAAAGAAATTAATATACCCAGTATCACTCTTACAGTAAATACGAATCTACCGACACCTGTCAAGCTAAAATCCATCGAGCCGTTCAGCCTGCAGAGCGAGCCAAACATTTGAATTTGGCGCCAAAAATCCGCCATTTTTTTTTTATATACCCAGTGTCACTCTCACAGTAAATACGAATCTAACGACACCTCTCAAGCTAAAATCCATCGAGCCGTTCAGCCTGCAGAGCGTGCCAAACAATTATACATACATACATACATACATACATACATACATACAAACATTCCCTCGAAAAACATAACCCTCCTTCTGTCGCAGTCGGGTAAAAAGGAGCTTACATTATCAAAACAGACCTAACACAGGCCTATCTTCATGTACCAGTAGTAAAAAGACACTGGCCTGAGATGCGCGCCTCAAATATTTGCAAAAATAATAAATAGGGCTGCCAAGCTACTCAGAAAACAAAACTTACGATTAGTCATGTACCTCGACGATTTTTGATAATGAATCAAGACCCGCAGCTTCTGAGAAACGAGGTGTAAATGGTTCAAAAAGCTATCACAAAATTGGGCTCCAGGATAAACTGGGAAAAGTCAGTGCTAAGCCTAATAAAAGAAATAACGTTCCTCGGAATAGTAGGAACCTGTAGAAAAAATACAATCACTAGAGAAAACCATTAAAAAATCATAAAAAGCAAAAAAAGGAACTGGCGACTGCCAAAGTCGATATTGGGTAGAATGGAATTTGCTTCGTTCGTGATACCGCTAGCTCGACTAGACCGTCGGAATTTAACGAGTCGTGAGTCGATTACCAGAATCTACGCCCAACCTACACTTCAAAATAAAACCCAAAATTATTCAAGAGCTGCAATGGTAGTTAGAAAACTTAGAACAGTCAAAGATAATTACGAAAGAGTCGGAGATCCACCTATGCCTTAAATACGGTATGGGGAGCAGAGTTATAAGACGAACCGATCTCTAGACGATGGACGACCTCCGAAGAGAAATGGCACATAAACAAAAACGGCAGAGGGGAGATAGAGGGGTCAGGCCATAGGCACAGAGCCAAAATAGACCAATTTTCCCCCCAAGGGGAATACAATATACATTTCGGGTCTTGCCGTAGCCCCGTATGCTTGACCTGCGGCACTGGAACGCAAAGGGCATTAAGAGGAACACGGATGGTTTTTAGTCAGTAAGAGACTGACACTCCCTCTTTACCTAGGGCGGAAGAAGTCATTTGATGATTTCCCACACTTTTGACCTAAGCAATTACTTGCCGGCTGATCGATAGTAGGTACTGAAGTAGACGGACCGCTGCACGGTCCGAATCTAGCTAGCCGTCAAACACAGCATGAGAAAGATGTAGGTTATTTAGGGAAGAACGGGATGGATAATGGCCGCATACACCAACTCGTGAATGTAAATAGAAAAGGTAATCTCAGAGGTCGGGCCTAAAGCAAGACCAGGGCATAACAATTTTCCCCCACTTGGGGGAAAATTGGTATACAAAAACGTTTCAATTTGGCTTATAAAAATATACCATCTTCCGCGGGGAAACGGTCGGTACGGTCGGCTCGGAATGTATTGAAGTGGACTTTCAACTTGAGCATAAAAATACTCTGCGAAGTTTACGATGACGTCAGTTTGTGTAGTCATAGTGTAAAACTACTGGGAATAAGCCAATACATAAGACTCCAGTCTTTTTCTATTAGAATCCATTATTTTTTTACGAATGACGTCACAACGTGTCATCGGATTGTGTTGTCGTTGTGTAGCTAGGTCGGCTAGTATCATTATCACTTTTTTCGGGTGCATCGGCCGAGGGTCACGCGGTAATAAAGTTCTTCTCGTGCGCAGTGTACTCGTGGCGCTTACGGTGGTCGGAGCGTCCGAACTTGATGCCGCAGTACTGGCACGGGTGGCGCTTCTCTTTGGTGTGGCTTATCATGTGCACGTTGAGGTAGCTGTGGGGAATACGATGAGTAAGCTTTGCACATAAAAATCCCGGTTAGTTGATCGGATCGAGTTCTTAAACGAAAAATTATTGTGAACATTTAGTGGGTCAAATTAGGTGCAGTGAATTGCAGAATGTTGCGCGTGCTTCACAATTGGGTAGTAGACACCATTAAACAGTAATTCCAAGACACAACTTCACAAAAACAGCCACTTTATTTTACGCCCAAAAACCGATGAAATCATGGTTTAGTATTCTCATACAAAATCTATGGGGATATCGCGTTTTCACAGCTTAATTGATTAGTGGTGTCATCTACCCAATTTGTCATATTAATTTTGTATTGATTTCCGTTTACAAACACGATAACTAACAAAATTAGAAAACAGATGGCGGTGACCATGCAATTTTGTTTTGCAGGACAAAACAAGTAGATACATACTTTTTCTTTTTGAAGCTCATATCGCACAGGGTGCAGGCGTAGGTCTTGCCTTCCATGTGGATCTCCCGGTGACTCTTCAGGATAGAGGTGGTGGCGAAGAACTTACCGCACTCAGGACACTCGTAGGGCTTCTCTTTTGAATGACTTCTGTGTACATAAAAAAATATAATATGTTGAATAAGAAATCAATTATTTGTTAAACATACAAAGATCTTGGGCGAAAAATCTGTGTTCTGCAAATAATGTCATAAAAATAAACTATTACATTAAATAAAATCAAATTGCCTCTTGTCTTTTGTCCCAACATAAGCAATTATAATAAAACCAGCCTATTACTGTCCCACTGCAGGAGAAAGGCCTCTTCTCATACAGAAAAGGCATGAGCATTGATCACCACGCTTGCTCAAGGCGGATTGGCGATATCAGACTTATATTAATTACAAATCCAGGTTTCCTCACGATAATTTCACCGACGTCAGTGATGTTCAAGATAAAATTAGAAAGAAAAGCGATAATTAAAAAAAAAATGGTCTAGAAACTTACCTTAAATGTATTTGTAAATGATATTTCTTGAAGAAGCTTTTTGAACACAACTGACATAGATGCGGCTTCTCTTTATCATGAACCGAACGCCTGAAAACATTATTTAGAATTACTTTAACCATAGAGACCTATAGCAATAAATAAATAATCTTCGCTAATATTATAAAGAGGAAAGACTTGTATTTTTGTATGTAACAAATAAACTTAAAAAACTACTGGACCGATGTCAAAAATTGTTTTGCTGTTAGAAAGCTATATTATCACTGAGTAACATAGGCTATATAACATCACGCTACGACCCCGGGAGCGGAGCAGTAACCAAAGACATAACTTAACGCAGGTGAAATAAGCCACGCGGATGAAGTACTCGTACAACTTACTTATGGATGTTCATTCTCTGTTTAGTGGAGAACTTTTTATCACACTCAGTGCAGGGGTACGGTCGGTCTTTGGTGTGTGTGGTCATGTGCAGTTCCAGCGTTGAGTTGGATATAAACCTGCGTCCGCATGAGACACATCCATACGGTAACGAAGAGCGGTTGTGCATTAACCGATGGTGCTGGCCTAATGATGTTACCACTGAAAGAGTATTGAGTACAAATCTTTTTTACTATTATCACATACCATCACGCATGTATTCTCCGAAGGGTTAGGAAGTGGTGTATCAAAGTACACCCACAGTTTCCTGGTATGTTAACATCCCATATAATAGGGGGCGAGCCTATTGCCATCAACTAGGTACAAATCCTATCTCTGAGCTGCTAATTTCATAAAAAAACCCAATAACACTTTGCTGGACCTGGGAATCGAACCTAAGAACTCTAGTATAGCAGTTGCTCTTAGGACCACTAGGCTAACGAGGCAGTTCACTATTATCATCATGTATGTTATACCTTTAATGATATTTAAGAAAATGCTTCAATGTTTTTAGTTTATTTTAACATGAATATAAAATTATTGGTCAACTAAATATTGACTACATTGAAACTTAATGCTTTAAAGAGTATACATAACTTCATGAAGGTTGTATACCAGTACATAGAGTTTTGTCTATGATTTTAGCATTAAGACAGAAGAGAAAATAAATGATTTTTGACTTACTTTTATGACACAACAAACATTCTTGCTTTATACCTAAATGTTTAATCTTATTATGTTTGTACCGTGCACTGTGGCTGGAGAACATTTTGTCACATATTTTGCACTTGATACGTTTCCGGGAAGCCACAGGTAAGTGCAGGAATGCGTGAGACTTTAGATCTTTTACAGTTTTCCCACATTCTTCACACATTTGTTTTACAGTCTCGGCTTCTTTTTCTGGTTTAACACTTGGAGTAACTCTAGTTCTTTTTCTTCTTCTTTTGAGAGGTGCTAAAGGAGAAAGATGGAAATAGAAATTAAATGACCTTTCTCAGCCTTAAACAAAGTTTGTAAATTTAAAAAAAAAAACTGCATGTTATATCAGATGATTGTTATATCAGAATAATTATAAACATAAATATTTTCAGTACTAGACGGATCAATCAGCTGATTGTGTAAAAGGTACAACAGAAGAAATAATATACATCTTTACATACCCTTCTCTGTACTTTCATCATTCTCTTTTTCAAATTCATATTTAATATTTTTTATTACACTTAGGAACTCATCGTCAGATTCATAATCTTGTAAAGTGTCCTCATTTTTCAAATAGAGCATGTCTTTTGGTTCATCCTTTACAGTAACATCGAGAGAATCATCACTTATTGATATCTGCTCATTTTTTATATCATCTCTTAAAAATACCTCATTTTTTACACCACTTTCTTCTAGCACTGACTTCAAATATGTATCGTTTTTTAAAGCTAAACATTTGAACTCATGGAATGATAGTATTTTCTTATAACATTTTAAACATAGTTTTGTACTAATTTTTGAGTCTTCCTCAACCTGGGGACACAGAGAGAGTACACTCTTAGAACATAAATTCGACAAGAGTACAAAATGTACGCACACTATTTTGTATTCCAACAAGATGTTGTTTACCTGTATGTCCAAACAAAACATGAAAACTTCAGCGAAACTTTTTGTATCGTCATTTTTAGCACTTTGTGACTGAAATATATCTTTCTGTGATCCGCCTGTAAGACAGATTCTGCATAGATTCATATTTATTTATTATTTACAACTAAATTAATAAACTGTAATACTCTAAAACCCCATACAAACATTGACATGAGTACATTACATGACATTATGACAGGCAGGTTGGTTGGCAACTGTTTGTCATTGTGACACTTCATTGACATTTTAGTATTGGGGCTGCCATATGAATAACATTAACATGGCTTGAAAAATATTTTTTCAAGTAATAATTATAATCGTGTACAATTTTGAAATAGTAATTTTAATATTCACGTATTTTACTTTCACTTTTTAATTTCACGTAAATTTTGGTATTTTCTAAACATCAAATATCTTTCTTGGTCCAGGGGTCCTGACGCTAACCGTCTGCGCCTGGCCGCTTGGATAGACCTTTGGTGTGGGATGCAATTTGCGTGACACCGTTGCGTCATCCTATCTTCCTAGTATGACGTATTGTGCTGGGGCGGCTGCTACTGGTGCCGAAAACCTCAAACGGCGCAAATATAATAACCTTCTTAGAAGCTATGTGTTTGAGCCGTTTGCGGTTGAAACACTAGGGCCATGGCCCCATGGGGTCCGAGCGCTCATCTAGTTTTTCGGGACATCGTCAAGCAACTGAAATACATTTTGCGTGACCAAGAGGGCTAGCCTTTCCTAGGGCCAAAGAATCCACATTGCTATACAACGTGACAATGCTGCCAGCCTCTGGGCACTTGTCCCATTGACTGACAGTGATGTGGATGAGTTTTTTGATGCCCTATGAACTTACTTTTTTTTTAAATAAATTTATAAGTTTCACGCTCATAAATCCCCATGATTATTACGAGTAATGGTGGGATGACCATTACCGTAATAATGTCATGTTAAGCTTTCGCGGCTAGTATAATTTTACCGCAAAAAAAACTCAGTCCCACCAACCCGTTAGGCCGGGCTAATGGCGGTAAAAAGAACTTAATAACTTATCGTTTTGAAGTTAGTTCGCAATAAAAAACACAATTTTATAATCTTAGCTTTTATTTTCTTGTAAGAATGTTGGATACAAATTGCTAATTTCGTATCAAATGTTTAATAAAATGCCACAGTATAAGGAGAAAAATTGTATATACTATCAATAGAAGCATTTTGGACGCCATACAAGTACCCTTGACGCTTCCTACAGTAAATGTTACTTTATGTATGTCGATATGGGCCGCATGAGCCCAGTTTACCAACGAAATGACAGGCACATTAACTTATATCTATGAATAAAATATATGTCTAACAATAAATCAATCCCCTTAAATCACGAGTTGTGATGTGTAGAAAGATGTGCTTAAATACGTTCGCATATTATTAGCTGCCATTAGTTGTTTAAAACATAACAGAATATTCCAATTAAGGTACAAAATTAAATTGCAAACTGGTTACATAAAATACAAAAAATAAGTAAGTATTAAAAAGCTAAAAAAAATATTGCATAAAGCTTTTCATTCGTACAACATTATAATTTATTAAAATTAATATTTACTGAATATACAATTCAATTTAAGTGAAACACTGCAAGGTAATACAACAATTTCTTTTTAATAATATTAATATAAAATTGGCAATAAAAATGTTTACTCCAACTTGCTGTGGAAAATCTAATGCTACTCATAATAAAATATATTCTAGTCATTACTAATTGTCAAAAACGTTCCTAATGCTATCACCTAGATACAATCTTTATTATATTAAAAAAGAAATAAATAGGCACATCACATTCACTCCGAATGTTCGAAATACTAACTTAACGAGCTAAATTAGAATATTAATTTCACATTGTTCTCTTAACTATAAATTACTTAAAACAATCCACAATTATATTGTAGTATTGCTGGTTACAACAAACGTTGCTATGGCGTTCCGGATTTTGTACTAACATAAACATTCATCATTATTTTGTCATTATGGATGTGTCGCCGGTTGCAAGTAAGCTCTTGTGAACATACAAAAGCTTGAAAGCTTCACCCACAGGTGGCCATTTTAAAAATAGATATAAGAACAATTAAATAATGAAGTTAAGATAATCTCATTTAATATAAAATTCTCATGATACTGTTAAGTACAGATTAAGCATTAAAAAAATATAATTTCACTAAATAATACGCAACATTGCAAAGAAAATTACATCCAAAGTAGTCGCCATAATACAAACATGCAAGACACATAAATCAATAGTAAATAGTATTAGAGTTAAAATTATAAAATGCAAATATACCTTAAACACCAAGGAATTAATTAATACATAAATGTACAGAAAATGCTCCTAATTGGATATTTTGTGTATACCTAGAGTAACCAAATTGACTTTAATTATTAAGAAGAAATGAATTCATGGCAGTACCTTTAGCTGTCTAGGCATAGAAGAAACAATGTAGGCTATAAATACGTTTACAAATTATACTAGTTGTAAAATTAAACGTTGTCACTCTTAATACAATTTTTGTCAAATATTTAAAAAATACCGGTATTTCGTCATGAATCGGTGGTCTGAATACCGGTCGAACAATACAATAGTAGTAAACGTTGGAATATAGACTTGTGGCGGAACATTGGGCCGGTTGTAGCACCGGTAGCGTAGCGAATGGTTTCGAAGAGCGAGTGGGAGAATGTCGTGTGTCGTGGGGGGCGTGTGTGTGGGCTAGTTGGTCTCGGCGGCGGCGGGCTGCGGCGGCACGGGCACGCTGAGCGGCGAGCGTTGCCGGTCAAACATCTCGAGGATCAGCTTCGGGTCGGTGCCGGCCGGGACCGTCACGGTGCCCGTCTGTGTGAACACCGGCTTATGAGTACCATCTTACGTTCTTCTCGGGAACTCGTGACGCCCGCGCGTGTTTACCAGGGTCTACTGCAGATTATTGCCAAAACGGTCTCGTATATAACTCTTTCCTTTTTTTCTATAATTTAGTCATGATGGTGCGTGATCCCTGTACGAACAATACACGAGCGGACGCCACAATACATTGCGTATAGTTTAGTTGAGTTAGTTGGTTAATACACAATTTAAATTTAGTTATTTTTAGTAGAGAAAGAAACTGGAAAGTTCAAGGAATCTAGAAGGTTATTAACACAGGCGTATGAAGCTACATAATTGATAGAAAGGTACTAAAATACTTGGTCAAGAAAGGGCGTTCATGCAAGGTAATGTAGTAGTTTTTGTACGTAAGGTAGTATGAAAGCAAAGTGTGGGGTACCTCGATGCGCGTGATGACTCCTTCCTCGCGACTGTGCTCTAGGACTACAAACAAAACACAAAGCGCCCGTCAAACATACAAACGAATAAACATGAAACATAAACATATAAAAATGGTGTGTGAAGCGATTAAATCTTAAGGTTTTATGTTTTGTAAATTGAGAAAATGATCAATTTCTGTTGGAAAAGAAATATGGTAGAGGTTTTTCCGATAAACTTGAAATTCACTATAAATCCTGTTAAAGATTTCAGAAATCATGTGTTTTTCAAGTAATTTGATTTATTGTTGTTAATTTCACTAAAAACATATTTTTATAGAAGCCTATTTATGAACTGAAAATTGATCAGAAATTGAACATTTTCTGTAACCATAAATTATACAATAAAAATATTATTTTGCGCGTATTGCAAAAGCTTTGCTTTATAAACGTCATAATATAATTTGTAAACAAAGTAAGCCAATTCATAGCAGCGTATATTTCGCATCCATGCAAATCATATTTTTATTGGTGAGGGGAATTAATATCCTGGAAATAAAAACTGTATAAATGTCAGCTTCGATTTTAGAAACTAATATTATATCTGTTTATTTAACGTGTCATAAAAAAGTGATACTCGTAATGTACGTTATAAAATAAAATTCGTTGTGACAATTACTGGAAATAAATATTTATTTTATTATTGGTAATAAGGTTCTATTCTAGTTGAACAGATCGTCGCATCGAATCGGCCAATATAAAAAAATGACGACAAGAGATTAGAATTTTTTAAAACATTTAATATAAGTTTGACACATTTAAAGTAACGAGCTGCCCAACTTGTCGATGCTAAAGCATGGATCTCGATTCAAGACTGATCTATCTAGAAATGGACTGCACATGAGGAGCAATCATCATATCATATTATCATATTTATACGCCGACAGACAAGGCTAAGCATGATTCGACTCTAACTGATATAATATGTTGTTTGTTTCGTAATAAATACTATCTTTTTTTATGGCCTTGGATGGCAAACAAGCCGACGGCCCATCATTATGAACATATGAACATAATATACCAGAGACCTGTGCATGGCCAGGCCAGCCCAAAGACAAAGTTGAAATGTCACATGTGCTTTTAATAAAACCAGCACTCATACCCTTAAATCCGGAACACAGCTACCGTGCTTTGCGCCAGAAATAGGTATGGTGGTAGTTCTTTCTCGGGCGAGCTCCTTCACAAAGAGTTCTACTACTATATTATCTTAATAACCCTTACTATTTGCGCGCTAATCGGTTACCAGATTGCCCCGAAGTATAAAGAAATCTATCTTTAATTCGAGATCCATAAGCATCGTTCTAACGCGAGTCGGTAAAGTATTATTCTACGTGCTCAAGACGTCATACTCACTGTTCTCGCTAGTGGAGTTAGTGGTTGTGGTAGTAGTGGTGGTACCGTCGCCGTTGGTGTCGTTCACCATGGTGCGCGTCGTCGTCTTCACCACCATGGAAGACGTGTTCACTTGCGAGTTCTGTTTGTAGAGGTTTTATATTACGTTATGAGGTGTGTTATGGAGTAGTAGTTCACAAAAATGGGTTATGGTCATCATTTGGTGGGCCCTGATGAGTCTTTCATTCATGTTGTTATACCCCTTTTTCCTTTATGAATTTTGAACAATTTGCTAAACGAGTCGCGGCCAATTCAACTTTGAGAACTACTGCTATGGAGAGTGAATATTTTAAGTGACATAAATTTTGAGAAAGCGTCTTGAGTACACTATCCAATCGATAAATTTCACCTGAGTTACAGGAACCTGAGTGAGTGACGATGAATAAGTTTTTCATACCCTAATGCCGAACAGACTGAGCTACGATGCTCAGAGTCCGATCACCGAGCATTAAAATATATGCCTTATCCCGATTGCATAACTATTCAATTCAAATGATAAATTTAAAAGCCTCTGCCGTCCCGTCCACCAGTCAACAAAGGCTCTCAGGCAGTTAATATCTCTCAACACGAGAGGTGTGGTTTGGGTACGTCATGAGATACTTCTGTAAGAGAGCTGTGTTATTAGGAGTGTCCCTCACCTGTAAGTTGATGTTAAGCTCGGGTGCAGCCTGCGGGTCGGGCGCGGCGTTGGTGTGGTCGCGCACTGAGTCCACCGTGATGTCGGCCGACACTGCCGTCACGTCGTGAGGCGCTTCTAGTGCTTCCTCCTGTGATAACATATTGCGTTAAGAAATATAATTGAATAATACACACATACCTACATGAACTCACGCCTTTTTCCCATAGGTAGAAACCACCGAACGCCATCTGCTACGATCCTTACATACTCCTTTCACCTTATCCACATACATACATCTCATACAAGCACGCCGGTTACGAGTACCGCGCACCTGACCTTTCTGAAGAACCTCAACAATAAGGTCAGGGTAGGCCTTTCTATGAATAATATTATATCTTATAAACAGACATGACACCTCGTCCATTGCAAGAAACAGATATATTTTTGAAATCGTTGCCCCACACTAGGAATTTCTCTTGTATCGTGGGTGCGTACCCGGAACTATCTGTAGGTCATTTTGCTCCGTGCGGGAAACGAACGCGTAGCAGCCAATCGCTTAGCCACTGCGCTAACCATGCCAACAAATTGAAATATCATTCATAATTTGCATTTTTCTGACACTTGCATTAGAAATTCGACCTTAAGTTTACTAATATAGAGTTGTTATTTGAAATACTGACCTTGTGTTCACCATTAGTCAAGGGAGCCTCCTCCACAGCCCCGCGCAGAGCTGCCGCCCACGGCGATAGGATGATGTGGCACTGAGCAATCGTCACCTGCACAAATATGATATAGCTTTATCAATCTTTGTAATATAAACGGTGCCGACAAAGTAAACAAATGAAATTCAACTTAATGCACACATATTAAGTTTAAAACAACATTACTAATGGATTATTCGTATTTTTACATGAAATAGTAATGTCAATGGGCATGCATACCTTTGTAGCTGAAAGGGTGATCCGTTGTAATTCCGACGAGGAGTGCAAGTACAGAGCTTCACCTCGTTTCGAGAAGCATAAACTTGAAATTCCACTGAAACAAAACGAGTTCATGTTACACATATTACTAGCACGAATACTGGCTGAAAGTATTTTATTTCAATTAGAGTAGACCAATAAAGGTGAACGCATACTTATCCGAGCCGAACGCGTCGAACGAAACGAAATTTTAAGAATTATTTTTATGAAATCTTATGAAACCTACGTACGCATCTAATTGTACTGTACGTATCGAAGCGTCCGAATCTAGAAAAACGGGCAGGTGTGCGAGGTTTCATAAGATTTCACAAACAACATTCTAAAATTAGTTTCGTTCGGCGGGTTCGGCTTTAATAAGTGTGCGTTCACCTTTAAAAGCTATTTTGAGCGTCATTAACAATCCAAAAATATAATTGAATCTAGCTACCCCTTCTAAAAGGTAGTTTCGTATGGAGAGGAATGGGTAAGTAGCTCAAAAAATAGTTTGTGAAGGTATCTTCATTGACAAATTATTTAAAAGTAGTAGTAATGTTACTTGATGTCTTCCTTGCGCACGGCGGCGGCGTTGAGCTGCCGGCGCAGCTCGGGGCTGAGCACCAGGCAGTCGCCCAGGTTCGTCAGGCACAGCAGGCACCACTCGCGGTGACGCGCGCCTGCTCCGCCCGTCCCGCGGGACACGCCTTGACCACACTCGAACCACGCGAAGGCTGTGCGACGTACCTGTGGGCATAATTATTATTTAATGACTGAAATAAGTAAGCTTTTTATTGGTGAAAACTGTAACAAAATCCGTAGAGTAGTTTCTGAGTTTATCTTGAATAAATACTAATAGCACAGCGGATGACTTTAATTTATAATATGTAGTGAAGCCTCCACGTTAATTGTTTCTAAAAAAAAAATTAACAAATATAAAAATGATCATAAGGGCTTGTGTCACCTCCAAATAAATACCGATTAAATTACTTGGTAATTTGATACAAGTTCTGTTCCATTTTAGAATATACTTGGTGAGTACTTTCTATTCAGAGGTGGTGAAACAGACCCTTAGTCAGAAACGCCAAATCAAAGTTCACCAAGTATCAACTTTATTTGGTCATAGTAACACCAAACCAAAGTTCACCAACTATCAACTTTATTTGGTCATAGTATGAGCTAAGATTTTCATACTTAGTTCTTAAACCTATTTCCAATTGTAAGCACGTACCCTAGCGCCTTCATGCGCGGTGAGCTTGTACTTATTGTGCGGCTTGAGCGACGGCAGCGTGAACACCTTGAACTGCTCCTCCGACGTGATCACCACGCGGTGGGTACCGCTCTCGGGAAGCGGGGACACTCCACGCTCAACCTTCGCAAATCATAAATAACTTGTCAAAAATGTCATAAACGATATTTTTAAGTCGATCAATTGGGTATATGACACCATTAAACTATTATTGAGATGTCAAAAAAAAGTTAGGTCATAGTTTAGTATTGTCATACAAAATCTATGGGGGAATTGCGTTTTGACAGCTCATAAAGAGTACGTCAATTGATTAGATGTACTTTTGAGACGCTGTTAAAATGCGATTCGCTCATTGATTTTGTATGGCAATAATGAAATGCGAATGTGATTTCAAAGCACCTATAAATCAAATTTTACTGTCCATTTGCAAAATAAATCGGGTTTGCAGGGCTAAAAAAAACACTTGCAAAGGGCCGTTAAAGTGTAAGTTTTCACTATTGTGATAAGACGAATTCATGTACGGTGAACAAAAGAGATGGATCATCTAATACAGTTGAAGTTTTCTTTGAAGCCGGTCGTCGTGTTTTAATGAAATTTAATTGATAAACTGTTTATTTACTATTAATAAAACAAAATTACATTAAAAACATCTAGGGGAAAAAAAAAAATTGAGTATCTTAAGACTACTCTGGTTATTACTTATCTCTTTTGCTGAGTGTGAGCTAGGTATATAAATAAATGAAACGTACCTCTAGCGGGTCAGGCAGCGGTACAGCCGCGCCGTCGAGCACGGTGATGCCGATGACGGGAGCCCTGTGCTTCAGCTGTATCTCCTTGGCCAGCTGGCACGTGACGGGCTCGTCTTTCCGCTTGTTCGTGTTCGGCACGGTTATCGTGAACGCGTACACTGTGCCGTTGTTTGTGCCCGCCCAGAGAGTAGGCGTTGAGTTTTGTGCTGTAACACAATATATTAGAGTTATGTGAATATAAGGTATTTTTGCAGTCGTTTTCTTGTGGGTGTGGATTGGTACACCTCTGTCTAACTCTTCGGAGATTACAGGCGTGATGATGATGATGACAAAATATTTGAGCAGGTAATAATATTTGTTTTTTTTAAGAACTGTCTTAAAAACTACAGAGCTGCGTAAGCCTACTCTATTAAGATGCGACACACGCATTCCCTATAGTGGGTGTTAAAAGTCAGAAGTAACATGGTATTCTCATAATTGCGTAAGCTTTTTTCGAAACTTCTAGCAATATTTTTACGAAGATAAGTTTAAAATGTCAGATCATTTTAACTTAAAATATCCCAACGATCGATACTGTTGCATGCACCCGTAAGCACAGTGGTTTGCGGGCGTTACATTGCGTGCTATGAAAAGAGGTCCTACTGTACCTTTTGGAATGGGCAACTAGATTCAATAGTTTTAATTAATTGACGCCTAAAAGTCACTTTTAATGGTCTAATTGAAATAAATGATTTGACTTTGACTTTGAGTGGAACAAATAGGCTAGTATTTTTTTTTAATAGTCTACATGAGTGATACTCTCTTGGTAAGCTGTACGTACTGTTGATAAGGAATGTCCTGGCGAAGTACAGACAGCGCACCATGCTGCCGAACCCGTCGTCGGCGGGCCGCGCCTCGATGGCACGCTCCACCGGCTTCAGCTCTGCGTCCGTGTCCGACGCCGCCTTGTCGGCCGGCTTCTTCGGGATTGGCTGCAAGGGAAACAGATATATTTGTGGGTAAGGTCGAGTATATCCTACCAACAGTAGTATTCAGATCAATTATTTTGAGCGATAATACTTATTTATTTATCAAAGGGTAGCCATCAAATTGGTGGGTTGACAGTTCATGGTGCGCCTGTCAAACATTTAGGCCCACTTTCACCAAAATCACTAAACATATTTAGCGCTAAATGTGCTTAAATTATCATTCTGTCTCTGTCACCTTCTAACAATGTGACAGGGACGCTATAATAATAATAAAATATTTATTTCAAGCCATAGACTCATAATGGGTTAGTTACAATATTTACTTCTATCACAGATTAAATAAGTACAGATACTAATTCACTCCATAGAGAAAACCCAACACTTAACGCTATAATTACCTACAACACGTTCGTGCGTGAGAGAGAGAGATAGCAATAACGCGCGTCATACAACACAGCGCCAGGGCTATCTATGCTGAGAAATGGTTACACAAAAGAATAGGTGACTATAAAGCATTATTGTGTAGTATTATTGTATGTACTGAAATATGTATTTTCTGTACACTACAAATTGCATTGCGAGGTTTAGACATTATTGAAGGCGCGAGTATCGTTTATTTTGTTGCGGTAGGTATAGTACACTCAAGCGAGCGCGTGACAGCCGTCTGGATTCGTTGCGCCCGGGCGCAGGTGAGCCGTAGGCACTTAAGAGAGCAACCTTGAACTAGTGACGGAGGCCTGCTTCTATGTTCTAAATACGTTTAGGCACTACATGTATTTAGTGATTTTGGTGAAAGTGGGTCCAAGTTTAGTCACTCGTGAAGGTAAATTTTTGGTTTTATGAATACTCACTTGTGTGGGTGAAGTGGGGCTGGACGTAGTCGTTTGTCGTCGTTGTGACCTTCCTTTCCGCAGTCTTCTGAACGACTCTCTCAGCGACTTCTTGAACGACTTTCTTCTTGAAATTGGTGTGTCGCCAGCACCGGAATGATCTGGTCGAAAAGCGTTTAATTATTAAGTACTGTTTTATTTTGTAAAAACCAAATTCAAAGGAAAGAGTGTCTGTGGAGTTTCTTTCTCGTTCTTCTCCATAGAGACCTACATTTTGGAACGAGCAACTAGCTTCAACTTTAAACTATAACTTCTAGACAAATGAAAATAGTGTAAAAGTCTTGACAAAATTAAATAAGTTAATTTTGTCAAGACTTTTACACTATTTTCATTTGTTTAAATTTAATTAAATTTGATTTTTTTTCTTCCAGCATAATTCTACATTTTAGTATGACTCGCACACTCAGTCCTTGTCTTTGAAATGTTAAAAGTGATCATCTACAATCACAATATTGGTATTAAATATTACAATTAATTTATTTTTAATTTGTAGCACTGAGTACATATTGTAGTACTTTGCGTGACTTTTATTTAGTTCTGACAATACATTCCATATTTTCATGGAATTAATGTAGCTGTACAGTTACATTACTTACAGCAAGGTATTTTTTAACAGAGTATGTATGGAGTTTCTTGACCATTCTTCTCCATACGAAATTCGCTTTTGGAATGGGTAACTAGATTCAATTTTTTCTTTCTTTCATGTAATTGACGTTCTAAAGTGCTTTTTAATGGTCTAATTGAAATAAATGCTATGACTTGAATCTGTAGTGAAAAGGAAACGTGTCGAATGAGTAGTATAGCGTGTGTTACCGTGCGGGTTGAGCGTGCACTTGTGCAGCAGCGGCCTGGGCGCGAGCGCGTCCACGAGCGCCAGGCCGTGCGCCGTGCCGCCGCACAGCAGCCCCCACTCCCACTGCGCGCCCAGCGCCGTCACCGCCGCCGGCGGCACCAGCTGCACCACCGAGCTCGCCTGGGGGGGGACATGGATGCAATTACACTCAAAGCCGGATATAACAAAATTGGGGACCGTATAGCTTCGCACCGGAGGGGCCACTAAGGGCCGATGCCTGCCGGGGCTGCGGGTTGTTCGAAAGAGATACCGCGCCCACAAAACGCAAAGGGCACAAGAAGGAACATGGATGGGTCTTCGAACGACCGGTCGTCGTTACGGTTGGTCGTTTCGTTATTCTAAGCTATATGTCACTGTATCCGATGTTGTTATAGGCAATATGTTTACTTAACTGTTTGTTAGGGATTCAGACGGGGCCCAATGGCCACACAGTTTATTACAGTTTATATTCATCAAAGGAAGTCGAAAGGATGCAATATTATAAACGTCACAATATAACGTCACTAACCTGGTATCCTTGTGGGAACGTGAGCGATCCTGATCGTAGCGTCAGCTGGTCGTGTCCTTTCCACACGAAGCCGTCACGATCTGACACGATGTTCACTGTCACAGACTATAAAAAAAAAACAAGGTATAAAGACACATGACAAAAAAATGCATCAAGCTGACGCAGTCACAGTCTAATAAATAATTAACGGAAATAGCAAATCTATAGTATATCGGGAAAAATAGCAAAAAAGAGGAGTGCACCAAAAATGGCCAACATTTTTTTTAAATTACTCATGTGTAATAATATCTCTACGTACCTTAACTTCAGCAGTGTTGGAAGATGTCTTGAGGCTTGCGACTACAATGTGACCAGCCGCGCCGCCGATTGTCAGCATTCCCGACAAAGGACACAGGATTACCTAGTAAACAAAAAAGTTTTATTAGTTTTACAATATTTTAATAATAACTAGAACTACAGACGTGAATCACGGTACTGGTAGTCGTTTATTATGACAACATCGTTCTAACATGGCCACGGACCAGCCGGTATGGCTCCGAAAAATCCAAATGTTAGCATCCAGCGTGCCACCCGCAAGCCGTCACCTTTTTTTTTATCTTGTCATTATAAAACATATTTTAACGCACACGACCTACAGCTCTAACTTGAATAGCAATTATTCACGTATAGGACCCAGGTGGCGCTGCAAACCAACATTGGGGCAGGACAACCTCAACGGTCCGCTAGTAATTTACATAACATGTCTTACCCGTTTCACAGCAAGTCTCGGATCGTCGCTATAAGGATCGAAAGTGCCGACCCGTCTGAACGGAGGCCATTCCTCTTCGTCCGTCTGACTGTCGTTGTTCTCGCCTATTTCTTCACCACTAGACATAAACATAATGTATTGATTATATAGCCATGGAGGTATTGGACTTGTGGGCGTAAGTACACCAACGCGATCCGCGGCGAAAACGCAACAGAAGAAAATAAGGGCCTGTACACACCACGGTTTTTAAACACGCCGTTGACGCGCGTTTTAGAAACGCTTCGACAGCGCGTTTTTCACTCCACATTGCAGTTTGATTTTGTCTGAGTCGCGTGTGTATCGCTAGCGTGTTTAAAAAACGTGGTGTGCATAGGTCCTAAAGAAAAATTTTACGCGTTTCGCAAAGTAATGGCGGCGGTAAGCGTCAGTGCGATGTGCATTATGACGCCATGAAAATTATATTATTATTAGGTTAATTTCTGTATTGTTGATAAAAGTTGCCTTTTGCGATACTCAGTGGAAAAGGTCTTCGGGGACCACACGGCACAAATTTCCAGACAAATCTTATGGAAATGAAGGGTATCACAATAATTTCAACGAAAGCTGAGAAACAACGCTACACAGAGTATAAGAACACTCTTTTAGTTTAACATGTTGTAATAATTTCATATTAATATTTGTTGTTTAATTTCTCAGCTTTTGTTCGACAAAGACTAGCTAAGTAATGAACATTGAACAATGATATAATTAACAACATTTCGGTGTTATTACACGTAATTAAATAATTCACGTAATGTGATGAGTTATAAGAAAATATGATAGGAAGGTTTACGATAACATTAATAAAAAAACAAATTGAAATGTGTATAATAAAAGAACTAAGTATAAGGCAAACCACGCACTGCCCCGCACTACGCTCCAAAGTGCGTGGCGACTTAGCGCTGAGATTGCGCGTGAATACGTTTTATGCGTACTTTTTATACCCTGGCTGGAGGCCTTAATTGTAAGGCATTCACAGGTAAGACCGGTTAAGCAGTAAACAACCTCCTAGGTTGAACGGCGAGATGCCATACGAAAAAAAAGTGTTTTCTATACAAACACAGATACTTGCAATCAACGTAAGAACACGCACTCCCGCGCTACGCTCCGTGATGCGGTTCAGTGTGCAAATCACCTAACTACACTATCCACAAAAAACTCGACATTTAATATTCTCAATGTTGCATGCATTATTTGTCTATAAAAAGGCACAAATATGCCTGGTTTATTAAAAAAAGAAAATAAAAGAAGCATGCGGCTGGCAATAAAATAATTTTCCATGCTTACAACATTATCTGTTACCTTGTGGTCGACCGTTTGAGCCCACTTCGTTATGAGCAAGCAATAAGCAGAGGAACAAATTGTTAGCTAACGTTAAAGGCGTCGGCACACAGAGGGCATTTAGGGGGTTAAAATTTGCGTGATGAGTAAACGTGTTGTTGGGATATGCTTTTTATATGTTACTTTTATCCTGCGTTAAAAAATCCAATAAGAAAATCCTGCGTTAGTCCAACTTTGTGGGACAATACGTTATTTGATAGAGTGTGAGTTCTATTCTATAAGAGTCAAACACCAAGCACATATTTTTTCTTATTGTTTATGGAGTCTTATTTATTTATTTAATAAAACTTTATGGCATCTATTGTAAAAAATACACTGCACAAAACTTAGTACCTTGTCTATCGAAATGGTTAATTAACGTTACATAGTACGTATTTTGCTTAGCTATGTTACATTCTCTAACTTGCAATTGTGTGACAAATACAGGAATGCTTAACGCTTGCTTTACGTCACGACAATTTTACGCCCGTTATGTCATCTGTGTGTCAAAGGCTTTAGTAGCAAGCTATGAGTGACTTTAGCAGGCTATCGAAAACATCATTTAGAAAACACTAGATTTTTGTTAAACGAATTACTAAGTTTTTGGAAAAAGTAAGTAAGCATGTACTTAGAATGTTTTTAGACTATCTCGTCTTTATCATAAGTCAATTTAAATGTTACGTTAGTAGGGATTTACTGGACTAGTATATAAAATATTACTGATTAATCAAGATATTGAAACTATCCTATTCGTAACCTTTAAGTATCTAAGTAAGTACAGTCCCGTGCAAAACTATGCTCTTAGTGAAATTAAATAACGAGGCGACAAAAGTCTTTGAATGTAAGAAAGTGCAGAAGTAGTGTATGCACAACAGCTCATAATGTATCAATTCTTTTTTAATGTAATTGGCGCAAACAAGGCCAGCATTCGCATATACCGATAATGTGGTATTAATGTGGTACATTTGAGGAACATATGAGTTACGAGGGTACGTTTTCAAGTCACTAGAGAGCTGTTTATTAGACACCACGATAGCTTAAAAAAAATACCGGCTATAAGGTGCAGCGGGGCAATCTCGACTGCGGAAAAAAGCGGGAAATTTCAACTATTCTTAATGCTTTTTTCCGTAGTCGAGATTGCCCCGCTGCACCATATACTAAATCGTTTTTCACTCTCACGAAGTTCACATAATTTTACACGTGATCATACATAATAAGGACATAATGTAAGTGAGTATATCTCACCTGAAGAGCTGCGAGGTGGTGTACTTGTAGAGCGGCGTCATGGCGACGCCGGTGACGTCCCAGAAGCGCACGGAGCCGTCCTCGTGTCCGGTCAGCAGCAGCTGCCGCTCCGCCTGCTCCGAGTTCTCCGTGATGCCGCCGGAGATGGGCCACGCGCCTAGCGAGTACATGTTGTCGCTTTGCTGTTGACCTGCGATTAGGAAATGATCGTCGTCAAAATTGTGCTAATATAAAGTAATTAGTTCTGTGGTTTCTGCCTACCCATATGGGAAAAAGGCGTGAAGTTATGTATGTATTTATGTTTAAAGTAATTAATGTCCCACGAAGGATAAAATAATTTGGCAATATAAAATAATTATGCACTCTTAGCAACCATAAAGAACTAAGACTACCACCTCTTACCGCTAATACTTTTCTTAGTTAAAAGATTTGAAGGGGCTGACAGACAAGTGAGCAAAGATTATTTAAATTTTAAGTTTTTTTTTCAATTATCCTTTTTTTTTGTAAACTGTAACATCAGCCTACACTCTATTTACGTATTTTTTCAGTCTTCCCTTCTAAAAGCTTTCAATGTCTTTGTGACGACTTTGTCCATTTATTAGTAACTCACCAGCAGCGACAATATTATCATACACATTAGACGCCACATTATCGACCAGCTGTGCCGTGGTGACGGCGGACGCGTGTATGGACACGAGGTACGGCAGCCGCAGCGGCCGCCAGCGCTCGTCGCACAGGTCTATCACCACCAGCTCCTCTTCTGCTAGCACCACCTGGGGGAGAGGTTGGGGTGAGAGTGGTGCGTGGTATTGTGGATGGGTTCATGTGGGTGGGGGTCGTTATTGTTTCGGTGCGATAGATATGGAGTTATACGTGACGAATGAAGTTGTCTCCTTGCCGCATTGAAATAGTAATGATTTTGATTCTTCCTATTATTACTTTTGCATATTTTAAAAGCGGCCGTTTCTGTCGTGACGAGCAAGACGGCTATTTTGTTTATTGTATCGTTATGATGGTTTTCTAATTTCAGAAAAACAATATGGAAGTAAATATAATGTGTGACAAATAAAAAAAAAACTAAAATATGCATTATTAATTTAGTTAATCCATTCAATTCTGACGTTTGCCTGTGCGTTGCCCGCACTGAATGGATTAATAGTCATAAAAACCAGCACGTATTGAACTTACCAAAGCTGCGGCGACTTGGTTGACGGTCTGCAGTAGCATCTGCGCGGGCGTGTCGGGGCGCTCCTCTTGTAGCGGCACGCCGTCCGGCGGCACCGGCGTCGTTGTGAAGAAGTCGATTACCTACAGAGTTAATATTTTAATTTAGTTAGACCAGATAAAATATGTGCGGTTTAGGGAATTTTCGTGTTATTGAGCGTCATGCCATAGGCACCCAACAAAGGCAATATTTCTAAGTAACTAGTACCTCTGGTTATAACTGCTCTATATTAGATATCATCAGCATGCTTTCATATTTCCGAACATAAACGATGAATGTTGATAGGTATTAGTACAGAAACGCGAGGGCTAGTTTGAGAGTAGTGGCACAAGAAAATAATGCCTGGAAGGACTAAGTGGCACGTGGTGAATGTCGGGTCATTCGTTCACATAGTAACAAGCACAAAGCAACGGCCTATGTTATTGTTTAGCTTGCTAGGTCAACAGAATGTCGATACTCGATCAATGGGTAAATACCCACTGATCGAGTATTATAAGACGACAGCCTGCTAGGCTGTTATTTATTATGATTCTTTCTATGTATACTCACTCGGCTAGTAAAATCGAATGCGACGTGTTTCTCTCCCTGTTGCACTGTGACCGTGTATTTGTCGGAGTATGAGGCTCGCGGCATACCACCTGCAAAGTACAATGGATATTGATTAACTTACTTCGTTCATAAAAGAACGAAGAAATACTCATTACTTTATTTACGTTTTGCAGCATAGTGAGTTTTTTTTTTAATTTAAAGCAATGCATTATGAATCTCCAGTAAAGCATATCCAGTTTTGAACTTCGATTAGTTGATTGATTAATAAGAAACAAAAGACTGATGATTTCTTTTTCAAATTCGTGAGCATCAAAACGAAGGAAATTTGAAATATATTATAGTGAAGTGTTTGTACTACATATGTAAACATAAACAAGACATTTGTACCTCTAGATTAAAGGAAGTCCTGTTGTGTTATCAAGAAGTAAAATAATCAACTTACCAGCATAAATAGTGATCTCATCGCCATCCACACTGGTCCTGTTGAGTATCTTGTTGATGGCCTTGCAGGGGTAGGGCCCGTATGGCGTGATGGGCTCCTTGAGCGGCCGGTCACTGGCGGCACCGGCCACCTCCCACGTTACGTAGGAGCCGTCGTTGTGGGACGATGTGAAGTGCTCGCCTGTGCAGAGGAAATTACATGGTTAAAATTTATTAACAATGGATATGAAGATTGTTTTTGATTGTAAAGTTGGATGACAAACAAGCCTACGGCCCACCGAATGTTAAGTGGTCACCGTTGTCTTCAGAAGCCTTGCAAATTCGTTACCATCACAGAGACAAAGTTGAAATGCCTCATGTGCCTGTAAATACCAGCACCCATACCCTTCAAACCGGAGCGGCAACGTTGCTTTGCGGCATAACTAGGCATGGTGGTAGTACTTCCCCGGACGAGCTACATTAAAAAGAGTTCTACTACTACTAAATTACTACATAATATTTTCTATTCATCCAAAACTAAGGACAATCCTACTATACCCTTCAAACCAGAACACAGCAGCGCTGCTTTGCGGTAGAAATAGATATGGCGGTAGTACTTCCCCGGAAGAGCTCCTTCACAAAGAGCTCTACTACTAATAAATTGTCTTATTTCATGCCAGTAACATACCATCATCGTTCCAGCACAAGCTCTCAAGCTGTTGATTGGACACAAAGGTGTGCGTGGGCGCAGCGGAGACGCGGTCCCATAACACGACGAGTCCTCTGTTGTAGCCAATCAGCAGGCGAGACGGGACCTTCGGGTGTTCGCAGATGGCCTCCACTGCACCTGGGTTCACTTTGAAGTCTTCTGGACAACTGGAAGTTGAGGAGAAGGAGGTTAGTTGAAACCTTTTTGGTAGAATTATTTCTTTTCAAATAATCTAAGTTGATACTGCTGGACATAGGTCTTTATGGAAGGTCTACGTCCAGCAGTGGACGTCGCTCGGCTGTTATGATGATGATGATGAACCTAGATGGACAGGTCGTTGTGGAAGGTCAAAAGTATGACCGGATAGTCAACAAACGAAAGAGTTCTTAATTATTTATATTAACACTACAACTAGAAAATCAGTATTTGTAAACCAACCGAATGAATGGAATCATTAAAACCACGCCGGAAACTACATTCATAAAATCTTTCATGTATAACACAACAGAGCGGCACCTGAATCTGAAATAAATCAATCAACATAGCGTTTCCACTCACTTCTGCATAACAACATCCTGGTATATCACATCTTCGGTGACGGAGAACGTGTTGAGGTCCAGATTGTATATGTTCCCGCCTTCGGTGCCGATCAGCAAATGCTTGCCGGTCGACTCGACGCATAGCGACGAGATCTTCTTGTTTTTGCCCTCGAATAAGTATGTCTTTAACTCCACTAGGGATTTCTCGTTTATCTCCCATAGATGGAGGCTGTTGTCATCGGACAGGGATACTAGCCGGCCTGTGCCTGGAAAGAAATAATAAAGATTTAAACAACATTGTGAGGAAATCTGAACTTATAATTACTGTAAGTCTGAAATCGCCGATCCGCCTTGAACAAGCGTGGTGATCAATGCTCATGTCTTCGCTGTATGAGAAGAGGCCTTTGCTCTGCAGTGAGACAGTAATAGGCTGGTTTTATTATTATATAAAAAATCCCTTCAGGGAAAACTAGGCGTGATAGTATGTTGTAAAAAAATCAAAGACATAAAAATCACGACGGTATTCCAAGAAAGACATTGCATAGAAGTACAGTTAGCCTCATCGCACTATTTACTATAAGTATTTAAGTCTCACATGGTGCCCTGAGTGTTGTTATTCAGAATTCCGATTCAAGAATTCAATCCTAAACTTAGCAGATGCTTTTACGACCACTAGACCGAAAAGTGCTCATATTAGTTTAATTTGATGATTAGGTACGTCGTAGATTAAATTCAAGGAGTTTGGAGGTGGTTCCCGACAAAATCGTCCACTTCCTGACTGTTTAGCAACTGTTACTGATGCTGTCATCCTATAATCTGGATGTTTGCTAAAGCGCAGATTATTACACTCAGTAGTTATAGTAGGTATTCAGTAGATTCGGGGATGGCCCATTTTAACGGGAACTCCACGATACATAATTTTCTAATCTATACTAATATTTTAAACCTAGAGAGTTGTTTGAACTTGCTTATCTATGGAACTACTGATTCGATTTTCAAAATTCTTTCGCAAATAAGCAGCTACGTTAACCCTGTTTTTTTTTATAAATTGAAAATGTATGCGGTCGTAGTCGCGGGTAAGAGATAGTGTTAGATAAATGTTGATAACCTCGCCCTTATCTCTTTAAACTAACCGATCAATGAACTGTCAGTTTAGCCTTTAAGATATTATTACATGATTTCAACCCTCAGAGGCCAAGTTTTTTCAGAGAGTGCTAAGTTCATTGCATTCTTTATCGCTTTATCTTTTAGATAAAAAATAGCAAAATTAAATATCGCACATATTGCTGCACACTATTATGTTTACCTATATTTTTCTTATCAAAAACAACTTAGTCGATTATCGATATAACGTATACTATATTTCTGAAAATATTAAATATATTATCTGATATCGATAGCATAGTGTTGCGATACAATATATTAGATGGCAGGTAGTCGCTGCGTGTAAAAAATATGGTATTCGATTGGACTGGAAGCAGGCCTCAGTATAGATGTAAAAATACTAAGCAGATGAAGATGACAAGTTGATGACATACATACCTAATATATACTAATATTATAAAGGGGTATTTTTTTTATTTGTTTGTATCGAATAGTCTCCAAAACTATAGGACCGATTTTAACAATTTTTTCACTAATAGAAAGCTACATTATTCCTGAGTAACATGGCTATGTAATGCTATGCTAAATAGGCTTATTTAACATCACGCTACGACCCACGGGAGCGGAGCATTAACCAAACACGTAACTTATGGCGGGTGAAATAAGCCACGCGGACGAAGTTGAGGACAGTTTTAATTATAGTGATATCTAAAAAAGGGCGTTAGTAGGTACTCCGTGAGTGTGACACAGATGAATAATGTCCCAAAATAATTTCGTTATCAAAGTCACTGGAGTATGACTAAACGTTTCATAATAAACCTAATGCGTGGGCGCAGGCATGCTCCGCGGCTGTGAATCCCTAACGAAATATGTGTTTATTCCATCTGTTTACATTTTAAGATGATTAAAATTAAATATATTAGGACTGGTCATGGATTCGAGGAAATAATATAAAGTTGTAATGTACTAAAACTGTTTAATCTTAGTAATAGTTTTTTTTATTGACTGCCTCGTTAGCCTAGTGATCCTAAGCGCGACTGCTACGCTAGAATGACCTCTAGCGTAGCAGTCGCGCTTAGGATCACTTCGGGGGTTCGATTCCCAGGTCGAGTAAAAAGTGGTATAGGGGTTTTTCAATGAAATTCTCAGTAGCAGCTCGGAGTTAGGATTTGTGCCCGGTTAGTGGCAATAGGCTCAATAATTATGACATGGGACCTAAACATACCGGCGAACTCTGGGTGTAATGTACACCCAGAGTTCGCCGGTATGTTTAGGTTACACCTATGCCTAACCCTTCGGGTAATACAGGCGTGATGGTATGTTGATGTGTGTCTGTATTGTTTTAGGTTTTTATTTTATCTTTCTAATTACTTATCAGACATTATTATGTAGATGTTCTAATAAGATATTTTAAAGCAAAACAACACAGTTCAATTTATTAGTCATCAATTCATCAAAACGTAATCTAATCCAAATGATCAGAATGACAGTCACCACCCAAACCTAATCTAATCCAGGTAGTGGCTCACCTTAAAATATTTAACATACCACAACATTTAATTTTATCAGTAGTCCGAAATACTTGTTGCTTCTTGTAGGTGACTATGAAAGAGTGGAGTAATCTTTTGGGATAGGTTTTCAGGGCATTCTCGCTTTCTTTCCCTTACCTCCAAAACATAGTCTTACTCAGGGGAGTAAGACAAGTACAAGACAAGTATAATTATACACATACACATGTATACGTATAATGATACATATTGGTGGTGTTTGGTATAAAGGAGGCGAGAACCTACTCAGTTTAGGATGTTTTTATCAAATACAATGGGAAAAATCCTCATTAATCTTATATCTTTCGAGGTTCCTAAATTGGATGGAAGCTCCTAACGTTTTTAAAAATTTTCACCCTTTTAATTATTTGTGGAAAAATCGTCATTGATTGGGTTCCTCCTAGACCTAGAGGAAGCAGATGGCTTTCGGACTCCGGCCAAAAAATCCTTCTGCTACCGAAAACCCAAGTAATAAGGAAAAACATCTAAAAGCATTACCTGAATCTGTATTCTTTCTAAAAAGACTTGGTTTTCTTCTCTTACCTGGTATAAAATGTATCTGTGTGACGGCCGAGTCTGAGTTTGTGTGTTGGCCGTATAGCTCGACGCCTGGTCTGCCGTAGACCTTGAGGGCGCCAGTGGCGGTGCCCAGAGCCACCACGCGCAGCAGTGGGTCCCATGCTAGCGCGGACGCTCTGTGTGGAAAGCCGTGCTGAACTGTCTGTGGACAAGAGAGAAGGTGACTTGTTAAAAGATGTATTTTAGAACGAGGATTCATTTAATTCGTAAATGTCTTAGGTACTTGGGACCTAGCTTATTTATTTTTACATTTCATGCCATCACGCCTGTATCCCCCGAAGGGTTAGGTAGAGGTGTAACAATGTACAGCCACAGTTTGTCATTATGTTGAGGGCCCATGTAATAGGGGGCGAGCCTATTTGTCATTAACCGGGCACGAATCCTTACTCCGAGCTGCTACTGAGAATTTCATAGAAAATCAGACAATAACGCTTATTGCTCGACTTGGGAATCGAACCCAAAAACTCTAGCGTAGCAGTCGGGTTTTATATTTTTTAATTAGGTATAACCACGTGGTATTTTGTAAATGTCCCGGTCTATCTGAGACCGCAAATTAAGCAGTAGCGGTTTCATGCAGCAATCGCAATGTAATGCATCTTAGTCATTCCTGATAAGATCACGTCAGGAAAAATCAATTATTTATTTATACTTAAACCAATCAATGCTTATCAATTATTTATTTACTTCCTTAATTTTAAAATAGCGTTATATATATAAATATATTTAAAATAGCAACTATTTATCATCGTATCAGCATCCATATTGAGTAACTCAGTTAAAGGGTATGGCACAAGTTATCACAAGGATTGGTTATTTGCAGGACAATTACCTACATCCGACAAATGTGAATAAGCCGGTAATTAAGTGATAGAATGGGCTTTTTGTTGCCGTTTTGACACCTCGAATACAATGGGGTGACGTCACGAAACGTGCAAAGATGTCTGACTCATACTAGTAAGTACATGTTATGTAGTACTAGCTACTGGGAACTGTTTGTACACCGACTTTGAAAAAAAAAACGCTGCTTTTCCAACACTGTGCTATTATTCTGCATTTCGTTGTGAGTACATAATTAGTTAAAAAATAACGAACTATCCATACATTGTGATCGTCTCTTGTTTTGTAGGGACTAATTGATTTTGTTGTTGTTGTTGTTCATGAGTACTGCTACCCCCTGAAAGATAGGTAGTGAATAAAAGTCATGATGAATACTAGGTAAAGGTAGGGAATGACAATCAAATTCGAATTAAGGGTTTATGCAACCTCACCAGGTTTGTTTGATCTGTTGTCATTGTGTAGAGCTACTGCTAGATTTTATTAGACTTTAGAGAACGAAAAAAAGTCATCCGTTCACACTGGTGTATCAGCACCAACAAAGTAACTTACTTAACATGTAAGTCCCACATTACACACAATGTTTATCTCGAAATATATAAATAAATAAATATACCATCACGCCTGTATTCCCCGAAGGGTTAGGCAGAGGTGTACTAATGTACACCCACAGTTCGCCGGCATATTTTTAGGTCCCATGTAATAGGGGGCGAGCCTATTGCCATTAACCGGGCACAAATCCAAACTCCGAGCTGCTACTGAGAATTTCATAGAAAAACCCAATAACACTTTTTGCTCGACCCGGGAATCGAACCCAGGACCTCTAGCGTAGCCTGACCACTAGGCCAACGACGCAGTTTGTCGAAATGTCAAAATAAAACTTTTACTATCATCCCTTAACATTGAAAACCTCAACTAAACATCTGTATCAGATAAAAACAGACAGCCAAGCTATTAAATCCTTTTTGGAGACGGTGTTCTTTTTTTGAATACCATAGCGTGCGTGCTGGCTGTCAAAGTTTATGTCCAAACCCACAATTAGGTGCCACTTGAGTATTAACAAACGATTACTATAAAAATTAATGACACGTAATTATTATCTATGAAAAGGGACGTGGGAACTCACATGGATGGAGAAACGTGTTGCGTATTGGTAATTTGCTTAGATAGGCATGTGATACTGTTGCAAATGCATAGTTCGATGTCTTTGCTGCATGTTATTATAATACCAGACTATTATTGTGTAACTACAGGGCCTCTTCTCATTCAGAGAAGGTACGAGTATTGATCACCACGCTTGCTCAAGGCGATTGCAGTTTTATTAACATAATAAGACCAGTTTTCCTCAGCATCTTTATCTTCAACGATGTCTTTTATGTATGTTTTACAAAAAGTATTTTTTTCTTACGGATTTAGTAAGGGACACGTTTGAGGTGAGATTACAATAGTGATGAAATCGTTTAGAGAAACTGATTCTTAATACCGGGAATTGTAAGTGGATTCCTACGCTCCACTCAAATAGATTCATAGAAAACTAGTAAAATAATTATGAGATCTTTTATAGAGATTTGAGTTGAAGACACAGTACAAAACGCCATTAAAATATTACCTATAGGTACTCCCGAGACAATTATTGTGTGTGGAATTCTACAGCGACTCAAAATGTGCCATGCATTGTAGTCAGAGATTAAATAACTTACAACGCTTTTGTGTCGGTACGTAGCTAATGTGAACGATTTTAAATTAATCACGTACTGGAGTTTCAATTTGCTATTAGTATGTCTACTTGTGTGTGTAGTGTGTAATGTATGAGTGTCTTGTACAATTGTACTCGAGTTAATGGAACAAGATTGACAGCCTTCAATTATTAAAAGAAAAACTGAAATTAAAAGATGATATGCTGTGTATTGCTTTTCATAGTATACATATTTCAGCTAGTCGATTTGACATAAGGAAACGTGGGCTTACATTGGAATTCTGTATGTGTTATTGACCTTTAGTATTAGATACGTAGTACGTTGTGATCCCAGACCTACGTTTACGCATAGCAGAAATTTTAAGGATATTAAGAGGATTACGTAACAATCCAACTTTGTTGGGAAAAGGCTAAGCAAATAATGATGATGAAAGAAGATTATTAGTATGAAAGTATGGTTACTTGTTAACTTCAATGCTGGGCTATGTTGCAGGTATCAAAATATATAGACCTACCTTACTCATTAATGTTCAAGTGGGCTGACGGTTTTTATGTATTACTGGTGATACTGGAAACTGGGACCATAGCCTATGTAGGTAGATGTAACCTCTATGAGTGACGGTTATTAACTTATTATGTTGAATACACCACTCTCGCATTCATATGTAAAGATAGAGCTGTAATTACCGCTTTTGTTGGCCGATATTTGACCATACATCATCGGTACAACCATGTCATTACACGTTATTCGGGCCACGTGAAAGCTGGTCCAATTGAATACAATAGTGAAGGTATTCCGATGTACTAATGGCGCCTACTAGCTTTGCTGACAAATGTTTGAAGTAACAATATTAATTCTGATGAGTCAGACCGCAGAACATTAGCAAAACCAATTAAGGTTGCAACGAAGTTCACGTTATCGTATGAATCAGAAAACACTATAGTAAACAAAACGTTTCTTTAATAGACAAGCATTTATAAATAGCTTAGTTCTAATTAATTTCTATTTAAAGCGGAGGCACAGTCATTATAATTTTGCACTTTATGACAGTAGGATTACGGTGTATTTTCGCATTGCAGATGCTCTGACAAAAGTTCACAGTTCGATGGGTGCCGATTCGGAATGCTGTCGCATTCCTGATCGCAGTCAGCGTGACCGTCGACCTCAAATGCTTATATTATCACACAGGTATTGTGTCATCTTCGTATGAAACGGCTGCTATTTCTTAGAACCAACGGCGCTGTATGAAACTGTGAAATTTCCTTGTGTCTGTGGGAATTTTCCCGCGTCTGTTATTGGAGTGAATGATTTATTTTAGTGAGGTTTGGACGACTATGGTTTAAAGAATCCAATGCCAATATGAACTTTAGGAAAAATTGAGTACATTAGTTGTTCTTCTCGCAACAAAGTAACGCTTCATCTTTCATTATCATCATAACAGTACTTGACAGGTGCCCATAAAGCTACCTAACAATAATAGCAGACATCAACAAACGAGATGGTGAACAGTTCCGAGCGTTCATTGTCCAACTTTGACTACGATTGTGCAACAGAATCCGCTTGTACTCGGTACACTTGCACTCGCCTACAAAGTTCGATAGATAGCTTTGCTGGACCGGTTTGAAATAACGGTGGCTCTCAAACTAGTAGCTTTCCTTGAAGTCCAAAATATAAACACGTTTATTGCGATGATAGAAATATTTATCTTATGAGATACGCATCTAAATAAAATTGACAAAGTCATTCATTTTTCGTTCATATGTCATGAAGGAATGATAGAGCATTATCATCAGGGTCAGAAGAAGCTTTTCTTTCAAGTATTGCAGTATTATGTTTGCCATTGGAAAAAAAAAGGAATTGCGCCAAAATTCGAATTGCTTTCTAGATTGAAAGAGCATTTCAAACTTTCTCTTATCGATAAATAAAAAGGTTGAGTACCTCTGTCCTTCACCGTTATGGGGTCTAGCCTGTCATACACCAACTAAAGGACACAAAGCTCAAAGCATGGGCATTATTACAAAGTACTAAAGTCCATATTTCTAGTGAAGTCGTTATGTCTAACGAGATGATCGCTCAAATCTTGCTTTTTTGGTGCGGTGCAACGCCCTAAGAACGTGATGTTGTTTAAGATGGATTGAGATTCGAGATTCGCTAAGGTTTTATACAGACGTATAAGGAGATTTGATAATCTTAGAGCGAAATTGACATTTTGAAGTGGGTTTCCAGAGATATAATGATATAGGAATGCCAGTTAAAATAAGTAACGGAATGTATTGTGTGCTTCAAATGATTAATGTATGCACGCTTTCTTACAAGCCATTAATGAACTGATACGAAAAAGAGGTTTACTTTTGGCCCTTTCACTTCCGCTGAGGAAGAGCTTCTTATCATATGCATCACGTGAGAAATTAATATCTTTTTGACATTACTTTCTAGAAAACTTTATTTCTTAAAGTGAGAAGACTTAATCAGAAAATTGCAGTTCCGGATAACAGAAACGTTTATTTATTTAGATATGTGTGATGAGCGTTTCGTCACTCGGTAACTCAAGCGTTGGGCCTCATCTAGCAAACATACATTTTCATCGAATAAATTTTCGCACTCATAGATATAGTTTAAGACTCTTTAGGTACGATTGGTACGATGTCCTAAACAGATAATTTAAAAAGCTATCATGCTTGATGATTTTAGACACATGATCTTTCCAAAAGATTTTTTTCCAAGCATCAAAGAAGGCACTAAAAATTCAGAGCAAGCTGTAACAAATTCGGGTCCTGCATTCAAAATAATATTTATAGATATTATAAAACTTCACACGGTACTTATATGGCTGCGGGGAGGAAACGGAAACCTTGTCGACGACGCAGTGCGAATTCATGCGTACATTATTATGTCAACGACTTCGAACAGTCATAGAAAATCCCCTTTTTAATCACCTGATCTTTACAGTATCTTATAGCTTCGTTTTTCTTTCTTTAAAATATGGACGAGACACACCAAAATTATTCATGATGAACACGCTCTTCCAAGAAATCATTTTGGAAGTTTACAACCACTTCAAAAGTCTGTGTTCTTAATAGCAGACGTAATTCCATCAAGCTAGCAAGATTGATTGAAAGTGATTGATTTACACAGGCCAAAAATATTGAAGAGGTCAATGTGACGGCCGATTTGTATTAAATCAACAGAGCTTTGATAGAGATGAAGAAATCATTCACTCAACGAGTAAACACGAAATCTTGAAAACTGTTTGGCAGATGAAGCTGAAATTAGGTAGGTAGGAAACGTCAGTTTAGAATTTTGGGGAAGAGTCGAATGCCTTTAACTTTCATAGGACGAAGTCACGGGTAAAATTAATAGCGGACAAAATTGGCAGGTTTATATGGATGTGATGAGCAAAGAAGAAAATAATACAGGCAATTCATAACTGACAATGATAAATTAGACAGGAGAAAGCTACATTGGGTTGATAACGATGTATACCAGACACATCAAGGCAAGTACAAGCTTACCAATAACGGGGATAGCAAACAAGAACCGTTCTGATAGACAGGTGCTAGTGTACCTGTCAAAACAGATCACACAACCCGACACGTGCAAGTGCTTAGCTCAGCTACTAAATTACTTTTTAATAAGCTTTTCCTGTCCGAGGTATTATTAAAGCGGTCTGTCAGCGTGCCAATAAACAAAACCGACCGTATGTTAAATGTTCAAGAGGTTTGATTTTTTATATCGAAACCACTTGAGAAGTAAACTTGGGGCTATAATGTAGAGGCTGTCTGGCGTGGGCGATGTTGTAATACATATAAATAGGTGAGGTACATTGAGGGCTCTGCGTATTGTTGGCGTATAATTTTTCGCTTCGCTGGTGGAAAATATCGATCAATGAGAGTTCAGTAACCTTGCGATTAGTTGCGTAGCGTCAATGAATGAGAATGAATGTGATCAAAGCAAATAATTTGATTAGATTGCAAGTTTTTTTTAATAAAATAATGCGTTATTGTAATGGAACTAACAAATTCCAGAATTAATATCCGAAATATATGGCTTTACAAAAAAAACTTTAGAAGATAATATCTTCATCGATCTAGCCTTATACAGCTGAAAAACAGTATGTCGTACTCTACTCATGACCAAAATCAGCTTACACGATGAATGAGTATGACGTCACGAACATAACGTAGCATAAGTTACGTCTCCGTGTCACCAGTCACTGGCCGGCTTCCTGCACAACTTCCGCACCCAGTGCGCAGGCGTCGCCATTGTTGCCACCGGCGCGGGCGCAGTGAGTAATCGATTGTACGTGATAACTGCACGCTATGGCGGATTTTACGACTTGTCTACGCTGCCAATTGACTTTCGAGTATCGATTCTATAAATGCACGGAGACTAATTTGTGTTTAAACTTGTACGATCTGCATTCATTGCTGATGTAAACATATTCAGCCTTACTTAAAAGCAGTCTCAAATATTTGAGAAACAGCTGAACATTACTTAGCAACTTCTTTTTCAACGCGAACCGACTTATCAGGTATAAGTGAAAATAAGTTGACATTAAGCTAAGTATTAGTTAGCGTTATTTATATAAGTAAGGCTGATAGTTATTATCCTGGACGGAATTAGATATTGAGAAACTAATTTAGAGGGAAAATGTCCACTCCATTAATCGAAATAAGCAACCCTATTCAGTGGGTAAGATTGACAAGTAAATAGTAGACACCAGGTAAACCCTTTTAGGGTTTATAAAGCCACTAATTCCATAAACTTCCAATAAATAGCTTTAAAAGGATCAGGCGGGAACTAACCCTTAGAATAATAATAATGAATAAATAAACGGTCAATTAGCTTAAGTAATAGTCGTAATAGGCGTAGACCTTATACGGTCAGAGTGATTTCCTCTATCGGTTACTATACTTGGAGGGCCGCATACGCCGGTGATTGGCCCATTCAGTCAGATGCGCCGGCGCTTAGCAAAATGTTATTGATACGAGATAATGATATGATGTTCAGTCTTATTTAATTGTGAAATGGTACAAATTAAAATTAATTAAAACAGTGATTTATAAGGTAAATGGTATTTCATTGATAAATAATAGTGACGCATTGTGACAGGTTGGATGAAAATAACAGTATGCAACGTTTTCCCTAATTAAGTGTAGTAGCCAATTTTACGAGTATATGAATTATTTATTATTTAATATTATAATAAATTGAATTTGCATTCATTTAGTCGAATGTCATCGAATATTATGTAAAATCAAAGTAAAGTGATTTCAAACATTCACAAAGACATTATTTCTTATTTTCTTAGAAAGCGATTGTCATTGAAATGCCGACAGGCAATGCAGGTAGGTACTATCAGAAATCGATAGGCTTGCGCATTCATTCTAAGCAAAGGATATGTGATACAAATTCCGCAAAGACATATTTTCACCATTCCAATCATATAATTCCAGGATCTCACACATTACGGATAATGCTAAGAAATATGAATCAAGTTGCGGATAAGATAACCTGTCCAACATTATCAATGTATAAACGCGGTGAATCAACATTAAACACACCACTATCAAAAAACAAATACATAATTCTAAATGCGACAGCTAAATAAAATATTCAATTCATCTCCGGTTTGATATAAATGATTGACTCTTCTGTGTAAACATAAGCTTCAATGTAAATAGTTTGTGGTGTAAAAGACATAGATAATAGTTGCAGTCATAGAGGTGCGTGCAGGTGATTGTGGTATGTATGAGTCAGACACCTATTGACATTCAGAACGAGTGCACGGCTTACTGCTGTGTTTCCTTTGGTTACATTGGTTGAGGAAAAAAATCAATGTTTCTTATTGAAGTTTTTGAGTGGCTTCACGTTTGTTACTATTTTAGGATAGCTGTGACGTAGTTATACAAAATAAACAAACAAAGGAACACAAAGTTTTGAGTCTTTTATAGCCTTTGCTATTGTCGTTGACGTTAGCTTGAAATAGACTTGCTATGAATTATGACTCACTTATAAAAAGCAATTTTTTAAATGTTTTAAAGACATGAAAAAATCTAACATGTATGTTGTATGTACTAAGTACAAGCTGAATTTTCTAAATACTATCAAGCCCTTCTGTGTAGCCTTTTTGAGAAGTGGGTACCCAGATTTCTTCAGTGAGATATTGGTACCGGTTAACCCGGTTACTAAATTAATCGTTATTGTGGATGATGCTATTGCCTATGCTTCAATGTCTTCCTTGAAATAATGTAGATTCTATACCGTGATATGAATTTATATGATAACTGTTAATTTGCATTTGATCGGGCGGGTCTGATGCAGTTGTTCATTGCTTAATGCCATTAAAACAGACATACCTACTACATACCTAACTACGCTGAGAACCCATGAAAAAACAGTACCTAGGCCTTTCTTTATATTTTTGCATGCAAAAGACAAAACAGAAAATGCCGTTTCATTTCGCTATAGGCAACTAGTTTCGATGAGAAGTGAAGGTAGTCTTCAGACGAGGTAAAACGCTTAAACTTTGCAATAAATAACTTAAACCTACTTAAACATCAAAGGTGACACCGGCATATATGGCAGGCAACAATGCAACAATCTCAATACGGTGAAACTTCGTGAGTTCGTGCAGCAAGGAGGCGGAGTACCGTTGCTTTTAACATTTGAACCTACATCCGATCACAACCTCTTTTCGACATCTACCATTCCAACATGCAGTCACTTTAAACCTTATTCTTTGGAACGTAAAGCTCTTTGTTCGATAGCTTAGTGTAACGAAGAAGCAAATAAGTTTGCGCCTGTATCTCTAAATAAAGACTTGGCAGTTTAATAAGCTAATGAACACTTAACGGTACAGTGTTGTATGTTTAATTAATTCTTGAGATGACAGATGTTGCGTCTCATCCCACTCAAAGGGTCAATGGATGGGAAGCCTAATCAACGTAGCGGGAAATAATCATAACGACAACAAAGGGTCTAGGTACAAAATGGTTGAGTGAGTATGTAACTGAACTAAAATACACGGAAGATATGAATTATGGGTTATTCACCAACTGGACACAAGAGACCGGACACACGTGTGCCCAGTTGGTGAAACTCAAAGTTAGTATCACTTATTATTTCGTCATCTGGACACGCCAAGATTTTCATTCGTGTCCACTTAGTGAAATTTAAATTATATCACTTTCATGTTTTCGCCAACTGGACACAAGTTCGCATTTTACCCGAATTCAAGATAAAGTACAGTCAAGCACATTAATGTTTTGTGTCAAACATCATCGGCCACTGAACGTCCCACTACTGAGAATTGGGTAATTAAGTATGTAATGTATCACGTGAAGAGATGTTGTACATTGCCACTTTCACCGACAGACACAAAATCTGATGCCTGGTTATATATCATGGCTGAATGCTTAAACACTGAAGATGTCACAAAATTTAACGATTATTTTATTAGAACGTGGCTCGATGAAAATTCCGATTAACACTATTGCACTAATAATTCTGTAGAGGCATGGAATGCCGGAATAGCCACAAAATTGAAACGGAAACCAAATATAGTACAGTTTCTGGAAGCGATCAAAAGAGACATGAATGATTTTTGGCGCCGGGTTGTGATGGATGGACCTATATCAAGAAAAAAATTGAAACTATCAGTATGAATACTATAATCGCAGCCACTGTTAGAGATTTTGAATCAGGAGAAATTAGCATCGGTCACTGTATCGAAAAAAATAAGTAAATAAAAATATATTTATACTGGCTTATACTAATTTTCTATGTTTTACTGTTGATTTTATTGATCTCCGTAATTATTATCTTAGTCCTAGTAAAATAATTGTGATACAATTACCTTAATTATAACTAAAATACTCTATTTCCAAAGATTGTTCCAAAGTTATGTAGAATGATTATTGTTTGTAAAATTACCCATTTTAGTATTGTTATGTTATAAGTATGCTCTACTGATGATTATTTTGATATTTTATTTTATGCCATAAATAATTTTCTATGTTTTACTGTTGATTTTATTGATCTCTGTAATTATTATCTTAGTCTTAGTAAAATGATTGTGATACAATTACCTTAATTATTACTAAAATACTCTATTTCCAAAGAGCCAAATATTGTTGTTCCAAAGTTATGTAGAATGATTATTGTTTGTAAAATTACCCATTTTAGTATTGTTATGTCATAAGTAGGCTCTACCTACTGATGATATTTTGATATTTTATTTTATTATTGTATGCTAAAAATCAAGGATGAACGTTTCGACTCCGTACTCGTACAAATTTTACTGTAACTACATTTAATAAGAAAGCAAGCTTTGCAAATTTGTATAAAAACATAAAAATATATTTTTCTGTGATACTCGAAGATTATATTGAATATTGTCACGCTGATGTTATAAAAGCACTTACAGGTAATCAAAAAATAGCATTAGTTAAGTATAGTATTTTTCACATTAATAAATCGTCATGATATTACTTAAATTTGTTTTATTTCAAAAATTGTCTTAAATACTCGTAGATGCTAATAAGGTTTTCAAGTAAAAAAGTATGGCAGCTTTTTCATGAAATTGAGGCGATTATGAACCTGACTGTACCCGTTTTTGCAAAAAAAATAATTGTGTCCAGTCGGCGAAAACATAAAAGTGATATAATTTAAGTTTCACTAAGTGGACACGAATGAAAATCTTGGCGTGTCCAGATGACGAAATAATAAGTCATACTAACTTTGAGTTTCACCAACTGGACACACGTGTGTCCGGTCTCTTGTGTCCAGTTGGTGAATAACCCTGAATTATTATAAAATCAGCTGGTAAGCAAAACACCGTATTCAGAAAAGTAATTCAATAGGTACTCATTGTACTCAACGGACTGTAACCAAGTAAAAAAAGTTACTTACTGTCAGTTTCGATCTTGGGTAAGCATTTAGAATAAACATTTCTATGGAATCGAATGCACGCGAAAGTGAAAATCGATTCTCGTATGCAATGCGATTGAATTATGCAATGAGTAGGAAATGGAGCACGCCGTGTGATCTCGATACCGTCTAGCGGAACGGTAGGCGCGGTTGTCATTGAGAATACTGCACATAATGTACCATATGTGATATAATCAAAGAGTTATATGAGCTACACTGCAGAGAAGAAATGCGTTTTTCAAGTGTCCTCAATCTGAATTTCCAATCAAATCATTCTTCCATCTTGTCATCGACACCAAACGTTTAAAAAGATTTAAAAACGTATATTCAATACAAAGAAGGTTTAAATCAGCGTACATTTGCGTATCCTTTGTGGAACACACCTTTGTAGGACCTGAGCCCTTGACCAGTTCTAAAGGAATTTCACAAATCCTTAAATTTAAAACTTTTCCAAATCCTCACGAACATTAAAGCAATCAAACACTAAATTTCTTACTTCTAATCTATTTTTAACCTGACCAAACTTGCAAAACAAGCTTTCATTACGTCGAAAAATTAACCACCAACATTATGGCGGTAGGACGGGGCACCCACGGTTCGCAAACAAAACACGGTGCATGGCAACGGTCATAAATATTCATGCTGATACTGGCACGGGTCGTTGTCAGCTATGAGTAACGATAACATACCTGGGCCGACCTTCGTCAGGAGCAGACGAGTAATGTAAATATCTACTCGACAAAGGCACTTGAAAACGAATTGGATTTCAATATGGATGACTAGTGAGAGTTGAGTGATTGAATCTCCTATTATAAGCTTTTATCTCCAGCCAGAATTAGGGACCTCCTGTGTATCGCTAAAGAAACGTAAGTATATAATCAAAGAATTCATTGGAAATGTAAACTCTTAAATAAGTCAATAAATGGAAGACAAGAAAAGTTCTGAAGAGATAGTACACCTGAGCCTGTTCAAACTTTATTTCAGATAAATTTCTTATTTAGGACTTGAAACTTCATTCGAGTTTCACGAAGTTATGTTCCAGACTCTTCTAAGCACAATACAGTAAAACATCTTAAGAGAAACGTAGACAGAAACAAAGTAGAAAATAATTTAGTTCGTCTTGGAGAAATCGAATTTGCTCTTTTTCATCAAGTGTAAGTCGTAAATGGTGGAGAAGATCAGGAATACCAAGCGTACCCTTTAACCCAACCTAAATAACCAAAGCTTAATACACTGACAGCTCGTCTGAAGGAATTGGAAGTAAGAACTTGTGTTGAACGAAGAGAAGCAAACTGAAAGAGGAAAGTCGAAAACCGCTACTCGATTCACAAAATTCCTCCAACCCCACTACTTTTTGACCGCCGAATCTCAAACTTGAATGTTCAACACCATTTTCGTTTACAGTTCAAATATTGATGTTGAATAATGTTTATTTGTATGTGCAGTGTAATGTGCTGTCGAATGTATCGCTAGATATACAGCGTACAAGATTGGAATAGACGTAGAGCAAACCAGTTTGCACGTACACAATTTACGTTAGACAAACTTTGATTTATTAGAATGCTTGCTCGAGGGTGCAATGTTCTCAAGGGGTGTGAATTGAGAAATATTTACGTCAAATATTAACAAGTCATGATGATGAAGAACAAACGATATCAAATAGATATACATGAGTAAAGAATTTCCAAGAATATTAATTCAAATCGCCATTTTATGCTATATTTTCTTTTCTTTCAAAGTTTTTCGTTGTGATTTTCTGTCTCTGTCTAAAATACGAAAACGCGGAGCAAAAGATTTCAGAGTGTCACTTGTGGGTAATTTTACTAAAGCAAAAGCTGGTTACCTCTTCAATCCTTTAAAATATAATTTTCCATTTATTATGGACTTGTTAATGTTTTATATGAATTTTAATCACTATAGCAATGGGAGTGCCGCCGTTTCCTCTCGCAATTATGTTTAAATCAAATTGTTTCTAGTAGATGTCCTTAGTAGCTCGATAATAATTTGCATATTTAAGGATCGAAGCTACCATGGTGTGGCTTTAATTTTGAACAGCAAAAACAGGCTTATAAAGATCAATTTCAATTATATCAGTAATCTCACCATTTTTGTTTTATGGACCCTTATAATAACTTTAGATTATCGGAATACACGGTAATATTAACGGCTAGTATTCCACGAATGTAATTAAATTTCCGTACCTTTGCTCCTATAAAGTTCTTCAAGTGATGCGAGTTAGTAGTTTAAGTTTGGTTGACATTATTACTGTGTAAAGAGCTCAGCAAGTGTTTCAGCAGAGCCCAAATCTATTTATTACCTGTGGAGTAAACCCCGTGACAAGAATATAAGCTTCATAGATGATTTAATGGAGACACAGAACTGGCCAATAAGACAGATGACATTAAGATTCGAAAAGAGGTCGCTACAGAAAGCAAAGTGTGAATGACATAACAGAGAAAAGATTCGATGACGGTTATGAACATTCCAGTAACAACAATCTAACAAACAGCCGTACCCATAATCCAGGCAACCTCGGTCTCCTTCAAGAAGGGCGCGTAATCGATGATACTATACACCGATAATGTTATCAACACATTGATAAGAGTACAACGAAGCAATCAATAATTTTAGAAGTACATATGTACTGCTATGAGTCGTATCACTTGTTCTAGCTAAATGACTCATGGATGTTGTAAACGATAATGTTCCGTTAAGGATTCCTTAGTTACAAGTTTACGTAATATAATTGCATACATAAATTAAGTATAGGCACTTCGATATGATGCAGATGATATATTATAGTCTTAGAAATGGGAAAGCAATCAATTTATACCAGTAACTGATACTGGTAAGTTTTGGGTGACCTTTGAATAAACTAACCATTTCCTTTACATAAACTTTGGTCCGCATTTACTCTCTTCATCAAATAGCGAAGGCCAAGACAATGTTCATGGCTTCGGTCTTTGTGACTTTTTCAATGCTTTTTCTAAGTTTATCTTGAACATCACCCGAAGACATCCTGAAGAAACCTTTACGTATGCCTTTTCTGTATGAAAAGAGGCCTTTGCCTTGCAGTGAGACAATAATAGGCTGGTTTTACTATACATATTAACAGTTACGATAGAAAAGCATAAGTGCAGAAGCTAACCAAACGATCAATTAAAAACCACACACAAACTGAAAATACAACCACACACAATTCAAGCTCCAAATGATATAATGCTTTGTAAACAAACAATAATATAGTTAGGGTAACACGCGATCCTCCAATAAGAAGTCGATACAGGGACGAAGACAATAATGGCGTAATAAAAGGCACACGAACCATCATTCATTATGCCATGTTACGTCACAAATAAAACTTTCATGGCGGACGAGGTGTATTCTCGTATTAGCTAATAGCAGAACCGTAAAACAATCGTAAATGGGAGGAATTTGACCTGATGGTATCAAAGTACCATGAATTGAAAGCGAGTGTTCCAAATGTATGGGCAGAGTGGTCTGTTTATCTTGTAGGAGTGTAAATGTGGGTAACTGCAGTTTATTTGGGTACATTTATAGCCGGGCAGGGAAATAAAATCAAAGAATTACCACGTGCCAGTGTTAACAGTGTAATGTGATGTCTCGCCAGTGTATATTTGGTTAATAAAGATCATGTTTAAACCTTTCTCGAAACTGTTATATTCAATAGTGAAGAACTGCATGTAAATCCAGTATGAATTTTCGAAATTAGTACTAAGTTGACTGTAAAATATCGAGAGAACTTTCTTTTACAATATAAACCAAGCTATAATCAAAATTAATATCCAATGCCGTTAGCATACCGAACACTTTCCATATTCTTACTACATGCGAGAACACTATTAATATCAACACAAACAAATAGCTGATGTTGGTAGAAAACCGCTAGTCAGCAAGCCACGAGTAAAATTAGATATGCAACCTAAGCACTACCGTGTTTACGCAAATTAAATGATTGTTATTAATCATGAAATCATTAACGAAGAATATATGTTTTTAAGTCAACGAGGACGATATTAGAAGGACGAAATGGTCAAGGAACAAGGATAGGAAAAAGCGAAAGGATTAATATACGACGGAAAACACAGGTTCGATATGAAAAAGGTTGCATTGAGCTCTAAAACGACAGAGAAAATCTCTGACTTTTAAAGGAATTAAATTTTTTCGAACACAAAATGCTCTGTATCTTTTAAATCTAGTTTCTGCTAGACAAAACAAAACATTCTCTAAAAGATTATTCACATGAAGCGTAAAATAAAATGCTCGCGTTCAGACAATAGTGCATACTAAACCCGCCTAGTCTTACTTATGTTGATAGTCTAGCTTTCCAGTCCAGACACTATCTACGTGAGCTTTTACTGCCTCTGCCCCAGCTAATAGTCTGTGTAAAAACGAGACTGGCCGTCTGCAAGGAAATTGCTATAGGACGGTCCATTTCCTGAACTCTATTTACGAGTTGAACGTGAAATAGAAGGAACTACCTATACAGTAGATTCCTGAAGGAATTGCTACCATTATTAAGTAAAAGGAACGCATTCGGTAGACAGGCCACTAATAAATCAAAAAAACCTATAATAGACACATGACAGGCCCTTTAGGTACTCCACTGAATTTTAAGCTATATCAGACCTCCTTCATTGACTATGGAACTTTTTTTTTGTTAGAAGGGTTGCCAGTTCTATAGCCGCTTGCTATATGTTGAATAGTAGGGTTATACAATGTGTTATTAGCAAGAGAATCGATACGGAGTCCATCGAACCTAGCGTAGGGCTTCCAAAGCCTTTGCAGGTGATTTCTGATATCCAGTCAACTGTTAAGGCTTCCTTGCACACATACTTGCATAATTTACACAATCAGCTGGATTGAGTAAATTATGCAAGTGTGTGTTTGTTGTAATATTGCGGGATTCGATTTTGTATGGTTCTTTATGTTTTTTTTTGTTATATTATTTGCTTTTTACTTGTCTGTTTAGACTTGTAGGTGATACATTTGACCAGTTTATTGCTTTTTTGAGTGTTTTTCTAACCTTATTGAGAAAAGTTTTTAATTAATTGAATGGTCTGTCACACATGTCACAATACTTACATGATGCAAAAAACGTGTTTCATTGCATCACGTACGCATTGAAAAATTATTAATACCAAAAACTGATACTACAAGATGTTAAAATGGCAAAGGAAATTGGTGTGTACGTACGGTCGTTACAGGTTTAAGGATGAGCATGTCACTGTGGCTATAAATAAAGCCTCGACCTTCGCGGAGGTGATCGTCCGGCCACAAAGGCCTAGCTGGTACATTCTAACCTATCTTAAATTAATCATTCGTACAAAAAAGAAAAAAGTACAATATAGTTTCGTTTTTGTTAGGCATTAATGGAAGAAGTAACGGATGTTTTTTTGGTAAAATGATGACTATGTTATTCAGAATATATTGAAGTCAATATTGGCATCTTTTTTGTGAAAGCACATTACTTTCACAAAAAATGGCAACATCAGCTTTAATATGACTTACAATATTACAATCTATGTAGGTACACGGTCTTGTTTTATTTTGAACATTTTTATAAAAAAGTAATTCAGTTCAGCTGAATTTAAATGAGTTGATATTAAAGTGCGTGTTTAACAAAAATGTGTATTCCTAACATTTGTACATACGCACGGTAACGCACCCACATTCTCGTTTACCCTTAATTTATTAAATAAATTCATTAACAAGCACGACATTAACTTTCTTTAATTAGTAAATACGCATTAAAGTTGCGACTAGTATTAATATAAACTTGCTATTCACAATGCGATAATCCTGTCCATGCCGTATAAGTCGCATGTCTGGTACGTGCCCGCGCACTGATCAGTCGCGTTTCTTGATTAATGACCATTTTATTAGGTATATTATTTAAGTACTAGGAAATGCAGTGTTACGAAACAATGGTGCAGATCTTAAAGAGAAATCATTATTTGTATTTAATAAGAAAGCGTTTAGCACGATACACCATGGTGTGTTTTAAGCTGATACAACTGAAAATCTGATGATCTGTTAAAATAATGAACATTCTTGCGACATTTTAAATTCAAAAATGAACAATTTCATCTTATACATTCGCTGTAAAAAGTTGAAAAACAAGAGAAAATGGAGAGAGGCAATACGAGAAACGCTCGTACCATTAATACACGAATACAATGCGAAAACCTCGGCATTGTGGGATCATCTCACAGTAATTGTCATCGCTTACTTAATGCTCCGTGCAACACACAGAATGGCGCCTTTTATTATACCGATTATGCTTATTTCTACGGCGTTTTGGTTGTAAATAGGGAGATTGTCCAACGTCGTGTATTAAACGCCAATTTTCGTTTCTTCCCAGAAATTCTGCTAAACATTTTGCGGCATCTTGCCTTATAACAGATATTTAAATTCTTTTTTTATTAAGCTATAAGCAATATTAAAGGAATTTGATCAGTTCAAAAGTTATGAAGCACATGTACCGGCATTCCGTAAGGCAAAACCTCGGACCTCGCAATTAAAACAAAAATGTGAAGAATGCAGACTGTTGCAAATAATTGTACTGAACACAAGACCAAACCAAGTATTAGAGGTAAATTACATACAGGGTGGAAATTTATTATCCTACCTGGAGGGAAAGTACTCTAAATACTTAAGTAAGCACATTTTACCCAAAGGAAACATTCCTTTATTTTTTAAAAGAAACAAATCTGCATTTATATAATTTTGAAAATACGCTTGCCACTCCCGGGAATCGAACCGACTAAAATCGGAAAAAATAGCATCCTGTATTTTTATGGCACTAATCGATAGGGTCAATCATAAGGATCAAATCTCTGCAAACATGGTAAGCTAAATTGAACAAAAACCATGAAATTTCACTTAAACTTATTTTATACGGACGAAAAAAATGAGTACATTAACTAATTGCATGCTCGACATGACGTTCATTTTCTTCGATGCACAAATTCAGTATTTTAAGGAATTCATTTTATTGATTGATATTGAATTTTGAATATTGAAAATTGCATTACGCTACCAAAAGTTACTCAAAATGATTTTTTTAAGGCATAAATTGGTGCATCCAAGAAAATGAAGCTCATTTCCAGCAAGGACTTAGTTTACTCGTTTTTTTCGTCCGAATAAAATAAGTTTACATTAAAATTGCATGTTTTTCTTAATTTTAATTTACCATGTTTGCAGAGATTTGATCCTTATGATTGACCCTATCGATTGATGCCATAAAAGTACAGGATGCAATTTTTTCGAATTTTAGTCGGTTCGATTCCTGGGTGTAGCAAGCGTATTTTAAAAATTATTTAAATGCAGTAGCGTTTCTTTTTTAAAATAAAGGAATGTTTCCTTTGAGTAAATTTTGCTAACTTAAGTATTTAGAGTACTTTCCCTCCAGGTAGGATAATAAATTTCCACCCTGTATAAAAGCTGTCAAATTTGACACGTTCTATGCCTTGTTTTGGTTCATTCATAATACGTGTTATTTTAGGGAATAGATAGATACGCTTGTCTTTATTAATTTTTTATCAATAAAGCCTTACGAATAACTTGATTCATAAAAGGCTTTTTGGAGTATAAAATCACTGGAATTTCCACATTTTATTCAAATGGAATGCATAGGTAAGTCTATCGTCGGATAAAATGTTGTCTAACTCATTTACATTGTTTATTTAATGCAAAACATTTTAATGGGAGTCCTGTCTTCAGGTTTGTAAATGGAAAAATCGCGAAGACTCATTTAAATAGCCTTATTTGTGTGTAGTCTAATTTAAATGGCTTTATTTCAAACATTACCAAATGGAAGATTTGCTTTTAAAATATGTAAATATAGGTATTGTTATATTATGATAAGAAATCGCGATTAAAATATAATGATGGCGATGGTTGTCGGTTAGGGCCGGTGAATGAACCTAAAACCTGGCTTATCGTACGCCGACTGGGTCGCGGAAATGTTCCTCAATGCAAATATGTACAGGGACGTGTAATCTCTTAGATACACACATTTACGCGTTGAAGATTTGTTTGGAACTGTTTACATGAATAATTATATTATTTTTAAAGCTACAGCTTTTATGAATTGAATAGAAACTAAAAATTGACTTTGTTTTTTAATCTCGTTAAAATTACAAATTAAAACATCTGACCAGTACGATTAGTCAGCCAAAAGTACGCAGATGACGATTCCATTCAAAACCGCATATAAACCAATAGATCATTAGCATTCATATTTCTAAAACATCAACCAGATAGTTTATGTAAATTCGAATCATTTAAATGACTCGTGACTCCTAGACTGAATTGGAAAAATATCTTGTTAGCGGGAACCCAATCAAGAAACAGGACAGAAGCCCGAAATAGGAAATGCCACCCTCGGGAATTGGACGGGTCGTAGGAACATATCTCCAAATGTGTGCTATAATAGTTAGCCTGAATTGGTGATGTCTGTAGCAAGTAGGAAACCGTGGGAGGCGCGCAGTTCAGGCAATGACGCGGCTTAATGGAGGTTAAGATGTGTGCCCCCATGTAACGAGCATCGCGCCTTGGCGGACGCAACTATGTTCATACAGTCAAATTGGATGAGTTTCTTTGTCATCACGTGGACGTTCAATGGAATGCCGAGTACAGCGAGTACAAATATGATTGAAATGAGTTTCATCACGGTACATTCCGTTTGCCTCTAGGTTCAAAAGGCGCTATTAGAAATGAAATGGAAAACAGTTTGATACCACATCCACAGTGCATGTGAAAGCATTTGAAGATAAAAACATTGAATAAAGATATTAAACGACGCATGCCAGAGATAGTTTACAAAATATTGTGTGTAGTAATGACGTGGACGTTACTCAATCGAGCGCGATCCTACTGAGCATGTGGCTCGCTCCGGAGTTTTTATATCATCAAATTAAAATACCAAAAGCTATAATCAAATGGTGTTCGGCGTCTGGTCAGCATCACAGGTCTATAGATAGCTATAAAATGATACTAAAGTACACAATAGCTTACGTGGCATTATTTTTAAATATTTATTTGTGGCTTTCGAAAAGGTGAACAGATCATCGGCCGACGCTGGCTTGGCAGTCGGTAGCTGACTAACTAACGATATTTGATTGTTGTTTGTTGCAGTTGTATTGTTATTAGCAAAGATTTAGTATATACTAGATCTCTGTCTTGAACTCTCGATGAAAACAGAGGCGTGTTATAAGTTTAAAGTGCGTTTCTGTGTCTGTTTGTGGCATCTAATCTCCCAAATGATTGAACCAATTTTGATTTAAGCTTTTTCGTTTGAAAGTTGATTTGATAGAGAGTGCTTAAGCTGTGTTTTAAAATCATCATGAACATCTTCCACAGATGTAATAGAGTTAGTTTATGTCTTTGGTTTTAAAATTTATGTGTCAAATTATTTGGGGCTGTTACTATATCCTGTAGCTGATTATGAATAAAACCGGTTACGTCATTATAAATATTGATTGCTGCCTCTACAATAGTAAAAAGTACTTTGTATGAACAGTTTTTTATCAAAGCATCTTGCTGGGCAACTCTGGCGCAAGTATTTAGTGAGTAGAGTACATACAGACAATACAAAAGAAGCAAGTTGTGGCCGATCGGTTAACAACTGTGCTGGCACGTGGAATGTGGTTTCGTCAGTTCAACATAATTGAACATATTAGAATGGGAATTTTGGAGCAGACTAGGGTACGAAGAGGATTTAATTCCAGACGATAATGATATAACGTGTTACGTTATTGTGGTCTTCTGTAAATCAAGGAGGACACCTACAAAAGATCTTTATTGGAGATCCTAAATAAATAAACACATTATATAAAAAAACAAATAAGGATTCTAATCAAATGCCACAAAGTTGTCTAGAAATAAATGAAATATTTCTCATTGATGGAGTAAATACTTCATTAATGAGAAATATTTCGTCAAATGTTATAATTTGCTGTGGTCAGGAAAATAATAGAACGTCCTTCGGAAGTAACCACGTGTTTCTCGGTAAGTATAAAGATGTTTGTATGACCGTTAAAAAGCAAACAAAACGACTAAACAAACATGCGATGTTTCGAACACTAATCATACAAAACTCAACAATGAAAATAATACAGACCTTCATTTAGTAAAAACTTCGAAGAAGATATAATTTCAAAGAAAGAAAACAAAATGGAATCCTTTCGGCAGGTCGATCAGTTAGGGGTTAAAAAAGACACATTAGGCAGAGCCAGGAGAAGGCATTAGTGTAGCAAAATAAAAGGAACAGCGATATTGATCGCAGATTTTACTAAAGCGAGTCTACCTGTGTGAGGTTGCCATGGGTCTTTCCAAGAAAGGGGGCGTGAATACTGCCTGACCTGAATACGGCGGCGTGTTTAAGGCTAAAGCTTTTTGTAAGAACCTTAGACCGATACTTATGGAAATATTATTAGGCGAAGAATAACTGAAGGTTGGGGTCTGAAAGTGTTCGCAAAAACGTCAAGTTTTGGTACAATTTGGAAAAGTAAGAAGTTGGTTTTATGTTAGAAAAAAGAAATTGGAAGATATGAATGAAATAGCTTTTGCTTGCGAATTCGTCCGCGTAATTTGTCTCACAGAACCTTTTTTTAAATAAAATGTAGCTTTTTACATTCAGGGTTCATGTAGCTTCCTATTAGCGAAAAAGATGTCAGAATCAGGCTAGCAGTCCCGAAGATATTTAGCGCATTTAAACAAAAACCCGACTCTTCAGCTTTCTGGTTTTAGCATTTTAAAGATGAGTTATGACGAGACCACGATGTATCAATAGTGGCTCGTTTAGTCGAACCGACATTGTACGGTTTAATATGCAAGACGAAGTGCAATAATAGTTACATTATGCACGCCGTTGATGTCTGTGAAAATGTCAAACAAAAAACCCGCCGTTTCAATAATGTTGTTTATATGTTTCTGTTGCAGTTTACCTATGAATAAGTAAACAGTTAGTTATGTATAGGTTTACCTTTATCATCACGCCTGTATTCCCCGAAGGGTTAGGCAGAGGTGTACCAATGTACACCCACAGTTCGCCGGTATATTTAGGTCCCATGTAATAGGGGGCGAGCCTATTGCCATTAACCGGGCACAAATCCAAACTCCGAGCTGCTACTGAGAATTTCATAGAAAAACCCAATAACACTTTTTGCTCGACCTGGGAATCGAACCCGGGACCCCCTGCACAGCAGTCGCACTTGTGACCACGAGACCAACGGGGCAGCAGTTTACCTTTACCTACATAAAAATATCAATCACGCCAGAATGGCTGAACGGATCTGGATGAAATTTGGCACAGAGATAGATTATTGTCTGGAATAGCATACAGACTACTTTTTATCCCTGAAAAATGTACGGTACCCGTGGGATAATACACTAACTTTGACGCGGGCGTCAGCTAGTGTCTCATATAAAAACTTGTACAGATTATCATAGGCAATTTTAGCGGCGCTTATTTTCAAACTAGAAGACACAGCCATACAAATTAAATGCAGCATTTCTCTAGCTAGCTACAAGCTCAGCACTACTTATAAAATTAACATAGTAGGCAACACCGCCCTTGTTCCCAGCGTGGAAGGCGCGGCAACTAGGACGGGTTTGTTGCTAACCGCCCGTCTACTGTGCAGTCTGAGCTTCGCTCTATGGGAACTGTTTCTTTAACATGCAAAGTGATGATTAGAATGGCTTGCGTGGGTTTAAAGTTGGGACGTGGTTTATGATTCAAAGGATACGCGAGAAAGTCCTTGTTGATGGAGATTTTAAAATAAAATCTATACTAATATTATGAAGAGGTAAAGTTTGTGAGGTTGTAGGGGGTATCTCTGGATCTACTGAACCGATTTCGAAAATTCTTTTACCCATAGGAAGCCATATTATTTGTGAGTGTCAAAGGCTATATATAACACCACGCTACGACACATGGGAGTGGAGCAGTAACCAAAGACGTATCGTAAGGCGGGTGAAATAAGCCACGAGGACGTAATCTCGGCCAGTTAGCTAGTATAGCATATTTATCGTTGGAATGATCACAAGCACACTCCACAAACACAGGTTATCCAAGCATTTGATATACTAACAATATAAGTATATAATATGCGTAAAACATAAGGAAAACCAAAAGGTTCGAAAGCAAGGGGAAGTCCAATGACAAATGACAATGTTATAAATTCCTTTTTTGATGACGCTATCGACCGGTATAAAGAAATACGTAATGGCAACCTCGTAATAGCGGTTAATAGTCACCATTATCAAAATGCAATACTTTTGTGAAACAACTATTTAGCTAATTATAATCATCAAGAACTCAAATCAAATAATTTATTTAAAACTAGCTATGTATCTCGCGGTGTCGCGTTTAGTTACGTCTTTGGTTACTGCTCCGCTCCCATGTGTCGTAGCGTGATGTTCTTTATGTATAAATCTTCCTCTTGAATCACTCCATATTTTAATGAAAACCCGCATTAAAACCCGTTGCGGAGTTTAAAAGCTCTAAGCTTACATATAGAGGGGGCGACTATAAACTATTTACAGGCACTTGAATTGTCAAGAAATCAGTTAGAAAGGTGAAAGCTATAGCTAGTTGCTCTTTCCAATCAGTAGAGTTCTATGGAAAGGAACTTACTCAATACTCAATATATTTATTGCTTCCACAAGTACACTTAGATGGTAGGTTTTACAAAGATATTGATCATTGTGGACCCTGTCGGGCACTGCAAATGGTAGGAGAGAGGAAGAGGGCTTTTATTACTTGCAAGAAACTAGCATGAACACTCTTTTAAAATCCATTAAATATTACAAACTTAGGTTACTACATCATTAATGTTAAACCTACGGGTACAATGTCGAAAACAATGTAACAAGTCGTATACTAAAAAGAGGTCTAGAGTAAAATACATAATAAGAAAAACAATCCAAAATAAATTAAAAATAGCCGAAGCAGCTAAGAAGCGACCAGACCGAACTAGTGGCGCCCGTTCACAAACATAAACTCTTCCAAGAAATGGCAGTTGTATGGGAGCAAAAGAAAAACCAGACAAGTACTAGTCTCTAACATAACCTGTTGATTATATAATCCTTTATTACGGAGCCGCGACAGCCACAGGGCATGACAAACCAGTTCCCACAGTGAGTCAATATCAGCACTACAAATCAAAGCTTTTAATCTATAACGTGTTGTGAACAAAAAATTTAAATTGTTACCAGTACAGTAACAAACGACGTTAAATTAGAGGAAAAAGCGGAGCTGCTTGTCTGAGCAGGTGTTTCTATGGCCTCGTACGAGTATCGTATGAACTTTACAGTATTTCACAACTAAAATAAACTAATAACTGAAGTAATAGCTTTTGCCCACGGCTTCCTCCGCGTGAAATTTCTCACGGTTCCCTATTTATTGTTACAATAAAATATAGCCTAAAGCCCTAAAGCATTCACGGATCACGTAGCCATAAATTAAAGAAGAAATTTTCAGAATCGAGCCGCTAGTTCCGAGGATTTAAACCAAACACAAACAAACACAGCTTTAGGTTAGGTTTAGGTTTCAAATATTAAGTATATAAGTATTCTCATATCTTGCGAAATATATCAAAACTGAAATTAATTTTAGTTACGTCTTAAACGTTATACGGTCTGAAAAGATTAATCACGCGTGTACCAACTGGCTCCGTAGCATTTTGTAAATGAGTAAACCATACGTTATCTTTTCATCACTTGTATCTATTAGAGTCGACCATGTCAAGTCAACAATTGGATTAGAGAACTAATCCCTGTTACTACAAGGGTATTAACCTGATTATACACAACACAACAATGGAGATCCTTTATGAAAAGATGAATTAATCCAAAATAATGAACTCTACTTGAATAATCAAATCTAATTGACATGACCAGAGCCTGGGAAGTAGGTACAGTCAATAATCTCGTCTGTCCGCAAATTGTTCCCGGTTGTCTGCTCGCATTTGGCAGCTGCACTTTATTAATACCCGTGACCGGAATTTTGGCAATTAATTAAAACCACAATTTTGCAGTTCATTTATTCAGTTTCATCAATGTTAAGCTGGCAATTTGCTGCCCGGTAGTACATGATTGGGCTAAATAATAGATTTGAAAGCCAATGGAGTGTGTGTTGAGAATGTTAAAGCACGGATAAGTGATGAAAATACCGTAGAGAGCTACTGCAGTGTAGTACATGTCGGTGATATAAAACATTATAGAAAACAAAAGGAAAATAAATGGCTAAGGACATTGAAAATTGGATAAAGTGGTAGAACAGACAGAAGTCAAATACGTAGAAACACGATGAAGTACACAAAGAGATAAAGCAAAGTTACAAAATGAAGTCTAGAAACTGCTTAACTGCATAACAAGTTAAAAGCCTTATCGTTAACTTCTCAGCATTATATTTAGTGAATGCAAGTCTACAACAGTTAGCATTCAAGTTTAAGTAAACTGGCGCAGGAACTGATAACAAACTTGGACACGATGTTGCACAGAACTTCGGGAACGAAGAAATTCACTTAAAAATTTCTCCTTCCAAGATTGCACAGAAACTTCTGCAGTGCCTTGTTACTTTAGCGATAAGAGTGCGAATGTTTTCACGCGAATAGGATTTCATTGTGACTTTATTTGGCGTAGCAGTTATGGCAAATTAGATGTTGATACAACAGTGTTATGGTATTTTCATTCTGGTGCATTATGTGTTTCGGAATAACGGGAAACATAATTTGATCGGAACATTTTGTCGTTTCGGTGGCAACAGAAGCAATACACCAAGAATTAACAACTACGATCACTCGAAAAACCAAAATCACGATGAGCATTTTGTACCAGAAATAACACCAGCCGTTTTCCAAACATTCGTTTCACTACTTAGAAAGGTGATAAACATTTATTATCAGTTATTGATAAAAATTAACGGCCAGGCGAAGCGGGGTGCGGCGTTTATTGCACCTCGATCCAGAGATAGTGATGACTAAACACACCACCGCAGTAAGGACTTGACAAATAATGGAGATATTGAAACTATTGAGTGGTTTCAAACGCTTATTACAGATCTAATCAATTGTGAGTTGAGTATATTAATAATCCAATAAGTTTAATAGTTTTGGCCTCGATCTATGTTAACGTAATAGAGACTTGAAATCAGTAGTAATGGTTTTCAATTGGCGAAGCTGAGAGCAAGCAAAACGCAGCGTACCGGTCCGTAATAGGTATGGCAAACTCTAAGCCAATACAAAAATGAATTATGTTGACGCTTGACCGAGACTACACAGGTCAGAAGTCGATTACAATTCATTCCAAAATTGAGCTAACTGATCAAAATCTGGCGAAGCAAACAATGAAACCAGATTAAAGCAAACTTCTGAACAACAATATTACTTGTTAAACGCAGCTGTTCATCGATACTGGTCCAATTTGACCAGGTGTTCAGACAAGCCATCAAAAGCTTGCCACCAATATTACCGGGCAATTATTTTTTTTCAACAATTAGTAAATGAAACTTGTTAAGTTTATTATTCTATGCCCGGGGGGCCTCTAATGGAACACGCGCACTATTCTTGGCAAAGGAAACTGGGTGTGCATGTGTTTACTAACGTAAAAGATGGTTGGACAGTGACAGATTTTTATTCCTTTGTTAACCGACTTCATTGACAAACAGTACCTGCCTGTGTAGTAAATTTTCCGCTCGGCCGGTCTCTTTTACATTAGCACATTCTGATAAAAAAAAAAACTGATATCGGTTGCTTTGAAATGGGAAAAACATTGGCATGATCAACCAAGCCCTCAAAGGCTTTGTTGTTGAAAGGTTACAATGTTTTTTGATCTAATAATAATGAATCTGGTATAATTACCTGAATCCTTCAGGATTTGTCAATCATTATCAAGGTCGCAACTGCGGTACTGTTCGGCCATGTAAAGAAGGAGTGAAAGACAGGACCCTCCACTTGAAAACTTTACAAGTGTCAAATTCCGTGAAATTGAACACAAAATAATGTATTAGAAAATGCCATTTTGTGGTACACGCTCTCGTAACATTTTTACGAACTTATAATTATTACGTTTCATGGTTTCCGTTGCTATGCATCTAGCTAAGATACTCAGCCAATGAATAGAGCAGGCCATTATGGAGAAGCGAAACAGAAAAGGGCATCTGCAAAATGGTCAGGGCCTAAACTACTAACCAAATGCGAATATTATCTTCTTTAGCATACAGAAGCGTTAATTCTCTAGACAAAACAGTCTCAACAAGTGCTAGGCCTCAGCCCTATAGCATTGACGACAAACAGATATCGATTGTACGGTGTTATCTATTCGCTATCGGATAAAGAACGATAGCGCACCCAATACCTACGACGCTGTTATGTACTAATGTAGTAACAAAGTGAAAACTTGGAACATTATTTGAAGGAAAATATTTGAATGCATCCGTTTCTAGCTGTGCCGGCAAGAGATTAATCTTAATCCGGTTTGAGTTGATGTTTTTGGAATCTGTTTTAGATTTATTTATACTTGTGCAAGTAGTTTTTTCTTTAACATAAGTAACTGGTATTAAGTCACTTTGCAAGCTGAGCCCAACTACTTCGAAAGTCTCGAAGGTTGATGACATCGTGTTTCAAACGATGATGATTTAATCAATTGTTTCTCGTAACAACTCAAGAGATTAACACGAAATCAAGCGTAGTGACCACTTCTAATGATACAGCTAACAGTTGAATTTAACGAGTACATCAATTAACTTTTCAAACAGTACAAGTGGATTTCAGCGTCTTGTTACTTGAACTCTCGGACTGATGACCTTCTATTCATCTGGTAAACAAATTCATTAAAAAATTCTCCTCATTAATATTAGGTCTAGACTGTAGACATTCAAAACAAACTAGAAACAGTATAACAAAGAGTTTCGTCCATTCTAACTGTAACGAACTATTTCAGAGTTCAATAACTTGACTGGAAACTCGTTTAGCTTATAGATGCGAAGATGCCATCGATCGTCATAAACACTTGAATGTTGATTTAAAACAATATGTCGACCTTGATTCCAATCTACATGGTGACATCGTACAATTGGGACCGCCATAGTCAATAGACTCCAATAAGAAAGAGGCTTACTTCTGAATGAGCATCAATAGAGTATATTAATTCTGATGATTTCTATGAATTGCCTGTCATTGTAGTAAACAGTTCAATATGAACGGGAATGCGATTGGTCCTAATAAAGTTGACCTTTGGACGCTGTTTCTTGAGAGTATCTGCAGTCTTATGTTGCATTTTAGAACGACTTTATGTAGACCGCGGACGTGACGTTAAATCACCGTTAACTTGCGGTTAAAATAATGGTGGAGATATCCTGATATAAAGTACCTACATGGCATACATCAAGGTTTAAAAACAATATCACATAGGCACGTAAATCAACACGATTCTGCAAACGTAATGAATCAAGATAAGTATATGTCGCAACTATGGCCCTGGCCCATTTTGAACACCCAAAATTCAGGTAAGTACTATAAAAATTAAGTGCCACATCTAATCTGTAAACAAATAATGAAGGGCGATAACTGAAGCAAACAGTTTTGTAATCTAGGTGGAGTTATCTGTGTGTAATATGGGGCCTAGTATTTTTTAAACAACTTTATGTTTGATTAAATGTTTGTGATGCATTACTTTATAATGTTGGGTAGAGGGAGAAAGGTAGAATATTCCACTATTTATGTTACAATATAAGGAATTCAACGCCTCTGGCGCAGCCATAAACTTGACCACCTACTGGGCCCAAATAGTATAAAATTGGCATAGATGTATCGTCGATACGAAAAAATTATAGGATTCTATATGGAAAGAAATGGGTCAGAGATTCTCAAGGTTTTAAAGTGGAAGAACACTACAAGTTTAAGATCCAAAAAGAAACTACCTTTTACTGTTATGGCATTATGACGCTTAAAACAACAAAAACAAGTGCCTATTTCATTTAGCAAGTTCAAGGCATGTAAATCTACTATCAAACTACGAAAGAGACAGGGTGTGGAGTCAGGAAGGTCATAAGTTTCAACAATATGACCTTGCTAAATTATTATTGCTAGCTCAAACCACATGTAGTCATCAGACATGCTTACATATGATTGGCCACAACAATTAGTAACACATAAAACATTAATCATTGAAGGTTCCACAATAGAGAAAATACAGTATATTTAAAGTTAGTAACAATAGGGACATAATAGGGACAGAGTAGTATTTATTTATTATGAAGAAATGCGTCATAATTAGTCATTGTAGTACATAGTCAATTCTCACAGTACAATCATTATGTCATAGAATAAAAGCTAGTTTTTGTCATTACTGACTGCGAGTCTAAGCAAATAAAATGTACAAGTTTCAACATTGGCATTGGTTATTTACTTTTTGAATTCTTAAGATAAATAGAGAACTATTTATGGTTGGTTTTGATATATTTTTTTGTGTTTTAAATGAAGAATGTATAGACATAAAATTTTATAAAAAAAATAAAAAAACTGAAGTTTAGGTAATTACAGTTACAAACATAATTAGATTTGCAGAAACCGTTTTAAAATAATAAGCCAGGATATAACGTTCATTGTTACATGGTTGAAAATTTTACACAGTAGATCAATATTTTTTTAGTTTTTGTCTAAAATCTTAGAATAAGAAACTGTGTATGCTGAAAAGCAAATGTTAAGTATTCAGAGAATACTATTTTCATTCAACAATACATGTATACATGTATTATATTATATTATTGTATACAATAACCATACCATTATAACAAATTAATGCCAACATTAAGTATTAACTGGAGTGTTTCATTTATCATGTAAAGTTTTACTCTAAATGAGGCTGGCATTCATAAATACTTGAAAATGATTGATTTGAACAAGTCTTTAGTTTATAGTTTACACTCATAATAAACTATGTTTTAAGATCTATGGACAAAACAGTGTTAGTTCGGATTTATAATTTTAGTTTAAATTATTATTTTATTTTCGTTTACATAAATCAAAACAATGGTTTTAATTCAATTTTTTTGTGATTTTACCCGTAAACACATGTCACATAGATAAACTGCAAAAACATTAAATATTTAGAGGAGTTAAAAGGTTCTAAACAAATTCCTCTGGCTGCTGATAAGCTTCAGAAATCCAATTTTATCAGACTAATGGCACAATGCATTACAGAAGTAACAAGTGGTCATTATAGACCTTCAATACAAGTGTTGTTGTTCGTCAAAACAATAAGTTTGTTATGACAGCTCACATACAGAAAGTTCTGTGGTAAAACCAACTTCTGAAATATACTTTCTAAAGTGTCGACTTATCTGTGCATAAACAAAATAATGACTATCAGCTAGATACGTACCTTGCGGAAGGCAAACAGTTCATTCTGAAGTTTCTGCCTCTCAGCAGAGGGCTGCTGCCCCTTGCCGCGTATGAACTTTAGCATCCTGCCGGCCTGCAACAGAACAAGCACTTAGCACTCTTCACACACAACACAACAAACAAACAGACAGACAACACACTACCCCCACCATTATAATTTCATGCTAAGACGCGCGAACAACCGAACACTAGTACACCGACCGGCATCGAAAAGCCGACTGAGTTTCATAGCCTGTTAGCTCATACCCGCCGATACGATCGCCTAGCCCCCGCACCGAGATAATAACACGAGCTTCACTTGGAATCGCAAGATAACCGGCTCCAAGATAACACGATCGATAACCAAATACACCGAAAAACACCAAATTTAAAGCGTCTCTAACATAATTTTGAATTATGGCCACTGACCGCAGACAACGCCTGTCCGACAGGTTACACGTATAACAATAATACAATGTTTTGGGTACCAGAGTAACCTATGAATGAGCGATTCAAGATAAGTAGAGTTTACATACCCAAAGACGACAGTTTGAAGGGTTTTAGTGATAAAATCCAAAATTAGAGAGATGACAGGCAACTCACAAACGGCGTCAGAAATACACACAAACATGAAAAAGCACTCACAAATTCATGAACGCACGCACGCACAACGCACCCACACTAACGTCGCGAAGTGACGTGACTGGTTTTACGTGTTGCCACAAACTGCATATTTTTTCCCCAGAGCGTAATAATTGGATTATATAGAAATAAGTTACAACAGGATTTGTTAGAATATTTAACTGTTTCAGCAATGCTCAAGCGCTACCAATCGATGAATATCTCATTTATTTTTATTAAATTCAATGCAGTGAACGTTTTTGTGTTTGATATTTTGTAATTTGGTTTACTAAGTAATCTGTGCAACAGTCCGGAATAATATGAGATAATAATGAGTTAATAAATACATTCTATTCAGTTATTTAACTTATGTAATTTACCATATTTTAAAAAAGTGCAACATTTATTTATTGATTTTTTTAGTTGCAACATTTTATTACAGTACGTTCAGAAACATGGGTAATGTTAAATGTTAATTTAAAGAAACCATTAAGTATTTTAAGTAATGTAGTTTTAATCGAAACTGTTTCAGTTTGAGACATTTTAAATTATTTACTTGATATTCTTATAGACTGTTTTAAAAAATAAACATGGAGAATTCTTTCGACAAGTAATTTACCCTTTCGAAGGTTTTGAATGATCCTGCCACAGTTTATGTAATATTTTGTGTTACCAGTTAGTTAATAGAACAAGAAGAAGAGTATTTTATCAATATTTTATTTACTTCTCTTTTCAGATTTGTATGGGATAAATATGGTTAGCATCTAACTAAGCTTGTAGGCTTTTTATAAAATGGTATGCGACAAATAAAACAAAGCGTAGTAGCGGTGTGGTGAATATCAACAATTTAATGAGATGTGACATAATGCTTTTATTTTTTACCAGGCGCTTGTGCACTTATCACACATAACACAATAATTATCAATTATCAATGTATATTCTTTATTACATATACTGGAGCCAATTTACATTTTTTTCCACTCACACTTGCACAAATTGCAATTCTCACGGTGCCGCGGTGTGTGTACATCACAATATAGTTGCAAAAAGCATGAAAATAGCACATATTTAGTCAAACGCACCGAAGGCTGTTCTTCCAGAGATGTGACACTCATTTTATAATAGTAATAAAAAAGAAATCCGGGAGGGTTTTCTTGTCACATGTACACTTGACATGTACTCAGTAGGTACTAGCAATCGATGGCAGCCGGCATAATCCTCCCTAGTTAGTCTGTGGTTGCCACCCTCTGCAAATATCGAGGGGTGGTTTTTTTTTTTCTTAATATCCGCCATGTATTGTTGCCTTTTGAGGGTTTCCGTAGCTAATGAGTAAGTTTTGGATTTCCGAAACCATTCATAAATAATATTAAAAATGTTAAAGCTTTAAGTTCCTTCATATAAACTAAATAATTATGAATAATGTGTAAGACGTATTAAATAATTCAATGAAAGTTGAATCTAACTCACCTTGAAAGGTTCTTTTTTCTTTTACGGTGATTATAAAATAAATACTTAAATTCATGAATAGATTAGTTTTTTTTTTGCTAGTTTTACGCCATGGCCAATTGGCCATCCAGTACCTATTCAGTTGAAAATTGAAACCGATTCTTCTTTTTATTTTGTATTAAAACGAGAACAACCCTAATCTTAGAGAAAAATAGTAATTACAACCACTAAGTTTAGGTAGGTAGGACTGACTGTCCAGAGCTTGTCGCCTGTCGGACGTCCTATCAGTTTCACCACCCGTGGGGTCTGTCGAATGCACCCTATTATCCCATTAACATACCATTAGAAACATAATACTTATTCAACGAATCATAACAAATATTACCATAATACTGGGTTTAAAATTAAGTCCGTATCGGTTTTGTCCTTGCATTTGAATATTTGCGTCCACATTTCAAGTTGGTTCGGTCTTGATCATAATTAATTATTTATGAAGGACGTTAATCTAGACAAAGGCCAGGCTAATAACAGTAGACAATACTAAAATAATTTTGTTCGAATTAGTGTTGCCAGATTAAAATATGTTAGAGATTTTGTTCGTAGAATTAATTCATGTGTTCCACTCGGCGACGAATGGATTGTCGCGCATACAGCGATTAATTTGATTGAGATAAATTAAAAAGTATTTTAAAAAATTCTGAAAAAATTACTAGTATATTCCTATGTGTGGGATCATGGTAGGTACTAATCTACAACCTAATATAGGCACCAGCCTATGAGAATAATTTAGCGACGCTTTTTTTTCCGATGGGAAATCTTCGAATTACTTCGCCCGCCTTGCGCGGGGCGGGAGGGAGTGTCAGACTTTTACTGACTAAAACCCATCCATGTTCCTTCTTGTGCCCTTTGCGTTTCGGGGGCGCGGTATCTCTTTCGAACAACCCGCAGCCCCGGCAGGCAGACGGCCAGGCTGCGGTTCAAAGTTGTATGTACTACCACGACTGACTGTGTACCTAGTACTTCTGCCACCTAACTGTGTAGTAAGTGTTTCAGTAAAGGTGAGGTAGGGTTTGTGTGACACCGCAGGTATTGTATTAATTTGAAACGTATTCTTGCGGTGTGTTTACTAATCTGTGAAATAAATGTAGAGTTTATTTACGCTAGTATTGTTTTATTCAGTTATTTATTAGAAATTATAAGAGGCACTGTTTATATTATTAATATGGTAATTTGATTCTTATAAATCCAGTAAAATTGTGATGACATCTAGTCTAGGTATAAAAACCCAACCTTTTACCCGTAAAATTAAATTAGCAAGTACCATCTCAGCTAAATATTAGATAACTAATATAATAGATGTTGGATATAGCTAAACCAACAAGAGTATTTTTTAGGAATAAGAATAAAAATAAATGTATGTTTCAGTTACAAAAAATGTGCCTATTGGGCTATTTTCATAGGACTAGGAGTTTATGTAAGTAAAAAACGGTGTGCCCAAAACTAGGCGAATACTTGTATCTTGGGAATCCGCCTTAAACAGTACCTAAACTTCTCAGACGAAATATTTAATTATTTGTCACCGCGACCCGCAACCCCCGTGTTATCCGAATAGTTGTGTGTGTAGGCAACCATATCCTCTTCATATGGGGAAAACTCCACACTGTCTTTACTAAGAAAATACAAATGAAAATTGTATTGAGCTGGAAAAGTTTGCTAAGCGGTGATGGTAATATTCTTTAGCCCGATTTTGGTCAAGGCGGCTAAGCTCAGTGGAGACTAGCCAAGTAAGCAGGAGATATTATAGTGCACAAATGTGTGCGCACGGAGAGGTGCAATCCGGCACTCCCTCTTCCTTTACTCTCACAGTCTGATGAGATGGCAATATGCCACGACCGGGGAGTTCTAACTACCTAAAATTGTTATTATTAAAAAAAAAAAAAAAAAATATACCATCACGCCTGTATTCCCCGAAGGGTTAGGCAGAGGTGTACCAATGTAGGTCCACCCACAGTTCGCCGGTATATTTAGGTCCCATGTAATAGGGGGCGAGCCTATTGCCATTAACCGGGCACTAATCCAAACTCCGAGCTGCTACTGAGAATTTCATAGAAAAACCCAATAACACTTTTTGCTCGACCCGGGAATCGAACCCAGGACCTCTTGCGTAGCAGTCGCGCACAGGACCACTAGGCCAACGAGGCAGTTACTGACTGTTATTATTGTGAAATTAAAACTGTACTCCTATGTAGGTACAAATTCTTTTTCAGCTGAAATTCTTTATTAACATTTAAGTGCAGCTATGCAGCGTTGTAAGAATTCCTGGCGTCGAAAGCGTTATTTTTTATTAAATATTCTTTGAAATAGCTTTACGTTGGGTAAGATTGATAAGATCTATAAAACCATTGATTACTTATGTAAGGACAACTAAAGTCCCTTATAAATGACGTTAATTTTAATGGGGCAATTCAAATAAATGATTTAACACTGACTTCCAAAACCTGAAAAACGACAAATAAGTAGAAAAATATTGAGTTTTAAAAAATACACTCATCTATTACTTTTCAATGTTGCCATGAAAATACTTTTAACTTTTTCAATATCGTCATTATTATAAAAGAAAATCGACTCTCCATCCATTTGAAAACCCATAGTTTAAAGCGAAGTACACTCTTGTGCACGATTCTCGACGATACTAAAATTCTTATTGCAAATTAGATTGTTTCAGATATGATCACGACGGAGACCATTGTTTCAGATTTTCCGAAGCATTCTATTGAAAACAGGTCTCGCCTTGGGATTTGAAAGCACTGAAGTGGAAGCGGAAGCGAGGATTTGACTATGAAGGTCGGATGAGTTTCGGGTATTTACGGGATGTAAACGGGTGTCCCTTGACGATTGCAAGGTTTGCCTAAACATATGGGACAATAGCAGAAAAGAATATCTGTTTGTTTATAAATTTGTGTTATCAAAAAGGGCGCGTTGGTGTTGTAAAGATATTGGTATCTTTTTTAACAAGTTATAATTATATAAATTCATTGTTTTTCTTGTATAAGGCGTTCAAAAATCAACTTTACAAATTTCGTGCAGGTATTTGCTCAATATCAAAAAACAATAATTATAAGGCAAAAAATATATTTTTTGAGCTATGTTAATTTTTCACATGTAATCAATCATGTGTTGTTTCGTGTGTGTGTACATGTTTTCTGCAAATTAGTTACAATTTTAACCAAAATGAATAAAAAACACTGGATTTTTAAAGTTATTGCTTTTGAGCTGAAATTTTGTACAGAGAATCAATACCGGATACACTCTTCACCCCGTTTGTACGTATAATATACCCTTTCCGTAACAAGCTGTATATGCTTATCTCTTGTCCCCTTAGCTTCAATATCATGGATATGGAGCTTATAATTGAATGTCAATCATTCATTGTTTGGTACTCCATTGATCGTTCGACGCTCGATTGTTGTGCTGTTGGCCATTTGTGGGACGCGGCTTTGTCTCATCGAGAGGTCTTTGACGTATCGCCACATAGCTAGATAATGTTCATCGTATACTGTTTAATTACAGATTAGGTACCTACATGATATTGATTAATATTAAGGCAAGCTCCTCCTATAACTTGCCTTGCTAACTTGCTTGCTCTGTTGGTCCTAAGCGTCTTGGGATCGAATCCCAGGTCGAGCAAAGTGTTATTGGGTTTTTCTATGAAATTCTCAGTAGCAGCTCGGAGTAAGGATTTGTGCCCGGTGAATGGCAATAGGCTCGCCCTTTATTACATGGGACTTAAAAACATACCGGCGAACTGTGGGTGTACATTGGTACACCTCTGCCTAATCCTTCGGATACCCCGAAGGCGTGATGGTACGAGTACCTCCTATAGCCACCATTCAAATGATCTCGATTCTAGTTCATTCGTCAATCAGAAGATGTTTCGAAATGATTGATTTTGAAAATGGAATACGTCACTATATCAATTTACCATCATATTAAGTGAAAATAGAACTGACTCGTTTGACAACACCCAAAATAGATAGGTAGATATACTTACAACAAAGTGGTGAATTGATTAAACCGAAGCTGCATACCTATTGCCTCCCCTTCTAACTATGATCAACTGCATACATTTTGCGGTCAGAACCATACAGAGACATGACAAACAAACAATGACGTCACTGCCAGGGTATAACTTTGAAAGCGAGGATCCCATTCATCTGTGTATAGTTTGCCAATTTTGCGTGGGCACGATACGATTTTTATACCTCACGATCGGTGGTCGTATGACGAGCTACTTGTGGGAATCGGTACCTAGAATCTGAGAGAGGGTAAGAGCCATTTGTTACTGCCTTAATATTTTTTACGCCCTTTGGGGCCCATTAAAAACAAATAATACAAAATACAGTAGGTAATTCAGTGTAATTACAGGCACATCAACATTAATTTTATCTCTGGGATGGCAACGCATTTGCAAGGCCTCTGGTATAGCAATGTCTTTAAGCCGAAGTGACCGCTTAACATCAGGTGGGCCGTAGACTTGTTTCCAATCCAAAGATGGTAAAAAAATACAATTTTCATCATTGTCATCATCTGTTGAGCTTGTTTCCAACTATATCGGGGTCGGCTTCTAGTCCAGTCAATTCTATGTATTATTATTGTACTTTTCGTTTGAGTGTAATTTGGCATCATGTAACCTAACCTTAGTATAAAAAAAGTAAAAAACATTCATAAAATTATGTACTTCAGCCAATTATCACAATGTTAAGACAGGTCATAAAGGTGGTGGGACACAATGGAAATACGAACTGGAAGAAATTAAGGATGTAGATATTTTGCCTAGGGTGAATGATGGCCATCATTGTCCATTTTTGCTAAAGTGGCAAAGCGGTCTGATCATCATCATCATCATTGCAGACTTGCAGTATAGGGATGATTATAAGGTGCCGAGACAAGATATATAAAAGATAGCAAGCTACAGTTTATTTAAAAGTTTTTCTTATAATTAATTGTGCGTGTTACTAAATAAGTAAGGTATTCCTCCTACTTACAGGAGGAAGAGTAGTCTAAGTCCTGCATCTTAAAGTTATTTGGGCTTTGGTGGAAGCAAAGTATGAAGCAGGAGTACTACGAGTATCGTGACATAAAGTACCCATCACTGTCATTCATCAAGGTGGACCGGCGAACGGGTACAGTTTATTGGAACTTTTTTATGTGGATAACGTAGAACTGGTTGCTGTGGTATGGCTTGGACGAGGTCTATGTCTAGGAGTAAACATCTTTTGGCTGATCTTTTTCGTACCATGTGTAACCCTAAGTTTTAGAGTGGAACATTGGTCATAAAAGGTCGTCCAACTATAAGCACGAGTGGTAAGTGGGCGCTAGACGTGGCAGCAATTTCACATTTAGTGTGCTTAAATGTTTGATAAACTGAGACTGTACTATACAATCGCCTTCCGATATTACATACCTGTTGCACGAGATTTTCCACAACGAATTTCTGTCAAATTAATTTACTCCCGTTTTGGAATTAGGGTGTTGGGGTATTATGGCAAACCCTGGTACGATAAAAAAGGGCCTAAAGACCGATCGTATCAACGATCGTCTCCAAATCGTACAGCATAAAGGTCTTGTCTGGTTATGGGTTGGCGGCCGTTGCCATGGTTACCCACATCGATTGGCGCCGGGCGCATCTTGCATCGTGCACAACACAACCTAATAAGGCTTTGTCGGACTGGGAAGAGCGAATGGAGGGAGGATTCGACTACTCTAGCTATATAAAGCTAGTTACTTATAGAATTGCCTACAGCTGCGTCTGTTGAATGTGGCTGTCGAATCAAGTTGTGGTATTTAGCATCATTTAGTAGATACAATTTGTAGTTGGTTTTGAATGGTTTTTGTAGGGTTTGTTCCTGCCTATAAGCCTTTATTATGTGTCATGTAATTTGATAGGCTGTTCTAATTTCAAATAAGGAAGTCTGTAAGCGGATTGATTTAGGATTTGGAGAGACGATGTTTTACCGTTTCTTAATTAATTTGCTCTTTGATCTAAAATGTGTTTTTAATACCTATGTATAAGGTACATATAAGTGCTGCAGGACATTTACAGTAGGTACCTATATTATCTACCTTGGTTTACGATCACCAACAAATTAAGCAGACATGCAATCAGTGCCAAAGCACTCAGCTAAGCTTCGTTTGGCACAGAGTGAGTTAAATAAATCGTTGTACTTAATTTAAAAGAAATTGCAAATGCTCTTCCGCGACCGCCCACAGCCCCACAACCAACCCCATTTCTTTTCAACGTCATCTTAATTCTTTTATACAATGTAAGAAAATGGAGCACAGGTTTATGGAATACGGGTTTACTGGCTTCACCCTGCTTTTTAACAGAATATATTCATAAACTCGGGTAACTAACCGAAAAGGTGTAGCGAAAATGTCAATATTTTGATTTAATTTAACCGGATTGCGCAAAGGTATTTTTATATTCAGCCTCTTTGAAGACACCGGTGTTGCCATGTTGAAACTTATTTATACTGGCTTTTAATTCTGTTAATGTTTTGAATAATAAGCTGAAGAGAAATCTTATTCGTCTAAGCAATAAATTACTTACTTACCAAATTAATATGGAAAGCATTTTCTGTTTCGTTCATTACGGAGAAGTATTTAAGTATTACAGTTATTAAAGGAAAGCAACGCTGTGTAAAATTAATTATCTTCGTATCTTCTTCTTTCTGTTTTATTCGACTTCACTAAATAGAGGAGGTTTACAATGTGGTCGCTATTTTTTAATTCAGTTGCACTACCCCCATTTCTTAAAACAGTATTATTTTAATATTATTTTTGCCGAGAGTTGAAAATCCAACAGCTGATATTACAAAAAAATACATGAAAAATGGCACAGTTTATGATTACAACATAATTATATTATGATTATATTTACAACCTTACAACTTACAGGATTAACCTACTACGATAGTGTGGTATTTATTTACTAACAATTTTAACCTAACCTAATAAGGAGCGAGAATGATATGGTGGTAGGTCCCTGGACGGAATGTTCTAAATTTAAAAAATAAGTAATGTCAGTAAGTAAAGTAATATCCCTTTAAACTCCTAACAATACCTTTTCAGAAATACACTTAAAATAGAGACTCAACTGACTTTACCAAGAAAACCTATATACAGCACACACTTATTTACTTCCCGAAGAATTTCCAATATGTGTGCTGCGATCGTTAAAAGTTTTCACGGTGACTTTATGGTCTTGCGACTAGTTATAGCCGTTGGATTCGCTCGCAGTAAAGTGTGAATATAGTACCTACCCGACGTTCTCGAGGACGTTTGAGATGTAACTGCAGAGATTAAGGGTCATATAGAAGCTGGCGGATTATTACAGCTTCGGGACGGGAGAGAGCTGATTTTAGTTGTTCAGAATCTTTTAGGGTGGAATGTTTCCGGGTTGATTTTTGTCGTTTGTTGTGGGTGAAAGGGGCGTTAATTCTAAAGAATGTACGATGTACCTACTTACAGTTTTTACATAATCTATTTATATAAATAAAAATGAATGGCAATGGAATGGAATGGAATGTATGAATAGTATTTACATAGCCTTTCATTTTTACAACAACAGGACATGAATTTTATATAAGATATTTTAAAAAATCTACCGTTGTCGGAACTTGAATCCGTGGGAAGCCGGGGTGATTTGCTAGGTATAAATAATAATAATAGTAATACTAGCCTATTATTGTCCCCTGCAGGGCAAAGGAGTCTTCTCATCTCTTAATCACAAGGCCATATTTCCGCTATAAAATAATAATATAATATACCATCACGCCTGTATTCCCCGAAGGGTTAGGCAGAGGTGTAGCAATGTACACCCACAGTTCGCCGGTATATTTAGGTCCCATGTAATAGGGGGCGAGCCTATTGCCATTAACCGGGCACAGATCCAGACTCCGAGCTGCTACTGAGAATTTTATAGAAAAACCCAATAACACTTTTTGCTCGACCTGGGAATCGAACCCAGGACCTCTAGCGTAGCAGTCGAGCTTAGGACCACTAGGCCAACGAGGCAGTTAAATAACAAAAATAATAAGATATAGTTAATAGTTAGTTGTTTTTTTTTTATTATTTAAAAATCTTTTACCGAGGTAGTAAGGTTCAGGTGCTACACTCTACACTTTGTTTTAAACTGATCCTTAGCGAAGCGTGGCCTAGGTAATATTTTAGTTATTGAATTAATCACGCCTCAACGGCTGATCGAATTTAGATATAATTTGGTAGGTAGCAAGACCAGCCCCCCTAGCCAAGTCACAAACGATAATCGTAAACGCTCGGCAGGTACCAATAGATTTTTAACTTAATACCCAAGAGCCTTAAGTTGAAAATCTATTAAAGATTTCTAAGCGTTAGCGACTGGAACGAACGAAAACGCTATGCAATCTTCATTAGATCTTCAACTTAAAACCAAGCACATAAAGTTGAAGATCTATTAAAGCCTATACTCAGCGTTTGCGTTTATCGTTTGTGACTTGGCTAGGGGGGCTGGTTTTATACACGGGATACATTTTATCCTACTAGCTCGTTCTCGAGGGATAATTTCCGATATTCACACTGTTGAAGCTGCTGCTAGTAAATAATATTTAAATATCCCTTGGGTTGTGTTGATGCAGTGGCAACTATCCTGCGCTCGCTTTGATATAGTAGGCTTTGTAGCTGAATACGGTGTGAATTTTATCCAAAAATGGATATGTTATTTTATATTATATAACCGTTATGGCCTCTTTTACCATATGGTAAAAGAGGCGCACTACCCATCTACCCACTACCCATCTACATCATGGATCGAGATATCTCGATCCATGATGTAGATGGGTAGTGGGAATGTATAACATATCATCACGCGTGTATTCCCCGGGGAGTTAGGCATAGGTGTACCAATGTACACCAACAGGGGGCGAGCCTATTGCCAGTAACCGGTCACAAATCCCAACTCCGAGCTGCTATCGTATAGAAAATCCCAAATACTTTACTCGACCTGGGAATCGAACCCAACACCTCTGGCATAACTGTCGCGCGTAGGAACACTAGGCTCACGAGGCAATATTTATAAATATTCGACTTGTGACTAGACAGTCGGACCAAATAAGCAATCCGTATATGCTTTCCAAGTATAGTGGAGATACGTGATTAGAAATACACTATAATTAATTAAGGAAAAGAAATTCTAATCGTATCTAACTTAGTTTGTGTTTTTACTTATTTCTTTCACTAAGTGTACCTAACCATATCATGTAAATGTAATTAATTATGAACCCCCATGTGAGATAATAATATAATATCTTCAAACGACAGTGAGAGCTCGCGAGACGTATCATTCCGTATTTATTTCAAACATACACACAAACACATCCTCATAAATTATTCAAAACAATACGAAACCTTTAACAGGTACTAAAATACACGTAAATTAAGTGCCCCTTAGGCTGGCAACACCGATAGCATACGAATTAGTTGCCAAACGCAAAATAATGATCGCAAAGTTCTCGAGGTATGAAATAAAGCGGTCCTATGCTCACCCCGACCCGGAACCCGCAACTTTGGGAGTGTGGGGGGTAGGAGGGGGGGGGGGGGGGGTTAACCCCCCGAACTTTAAGCATTCACCACGGGTCTTTGAGACCGGACTTTTGATCCGCTACCGTTTTTAACCATGCTTTTGTTGTGAGCTATTGTGTGCATATTAAAAGGTTTTGTACGGGATTCCTTTTCTCTGTCCATCTTACTTGTTGAGCGTAGATACTTATCTAGTAGTCCAGGATACCAGTCGTCTAGATTTACGTCATTTTTGTATGGCTGTAATGTAGAGAATCGGTAGAAGAATATGAGAGAAATGTTGGAAAGATGACCTCAAAAGAGTTATCGTCCAAAATGGATCAGAATTGCAAGAGATAGAGATTGGTGGAAGTCTTTGAGGAGGCTTTTGTCCATGGACAAGTCTTATTTAAAAGGCTTATTTTATTTTGAAGAATACGTACTTGCTAGTTTCGATACTGGGTAATTTTTAAGGCATCAGACACATAATGCACATGAAGATATGAGAGATGAGATAAAAGGACAAAATACTTTAGGACACTTGGTACTCGCAACAATGTTCAGCTATGTTTTAACCGACTTCAAAAAAGGAGAAGGTATTTTTTATGTTTATTACCTCAGTACTCCGTCATTTATCAACCGATTTAGAAAACGATTTTTATTCCAAGGGATTTGAAACTTTTACGGAGATCAGAAAAAAAGTAATGAGAAAAGGGACAAAATCCTTTAAGACACATTTTTCTAAAGATAACTATATATTACTTTTCATTTCTATTACGTATCTATATATAAAGGAAATATATATGTATGTACTAATACTGTTGCCGGCACGCCACTCAATACCAATGCTTATGTGTCTGTACAGGCATCACAAGGAATGTTCGGCATCCGATGTATGCACGACTTGCTGGTATTTCATAGCGAAAGTGATAGCAGGCATTTCCTTATCTAATAATAATATTTACGTGGAATATGCAGAGTTGATGGTATCTTGAATAGATGGATATACTTGTAGAAATAATAATATTTGACGATTTATTAACCTTTCATAGTGTCGTCAGTAACTAGAGTAGTAGCAGAACTGATTTTTCACAATGTGTCGGACGTCCTACTTTCTGAGTTTAACGTAGAAAAATATTAACTACTTACTTTAAAACATGATATTTAAAGATACAATATAAAATAATTACAATTTCAGCAAATAAGTAGGTACACACAATTAGTACATTACAAAAATTTAAAAATAGAATTTTCCAAACAATAAAATGCCGCATTTGATTATAATCATAGTAAAGTTAAAAGATATACTTAAAAATTAAGAAAACGATACAATCATTATACAATTCAAGATTACAATAAATTATTTGTACATAGGCTTGCAAAACTAAGTATAAACTATGAGCATGCCGTTAAACGTGTTAAAAATAACATAAAAATAACACATAGATATGTATCTATGTGTTCTTTTTATGTTATTGTACGATACTATTTCTGCTAAAATAAATAAAACAAAGGAAAACGCCACTACTTAAACAGAGCCTCCAAAATTGTTTCTCCGACTCAAAACCCAAAAACCTTACAAACTCCACTTAAAAACAGAATACCTCCGTGCCATCAAAGTCAACGACAGTTACAAAACTCCATAATTGTCTCAAGACCTCCCGAGGCAGCCGTCATCAATCCATTAGGCACAAGTGTTCCTTGCAGACGACAATTTGACTATTATGTGAGTGAATGAGAAACTACTGGGCTGTGTGCGCTCAACCGGATGATTCGGGAGCACTCTCGTTAACGACACGATTGTCGGAAATGTGCAAGTTTTAAGGTGAAGACGCTGGGTCAGCTAGGTTCGCTTCTAGCTTTCGTTTTTGGAATGTCAGTTGGGAAATAGTTTAGTCTGTGGTTTAGTTTTGGTTACATTGTGTTATAATGTATAGAAGTTATAATTAAGGTTTGTTAAAGAAAGTGGCGAGAGACATCCACGTACCTGAAGATGCAGTGTGGGAAGGACATGACGTGGACCGATGACCTGGCAAAGATCGCGGGAAATCACTGGATGCGAGCATTGAAATCTAATTGAAATACATGATTTAAAGTCAAAGTCAAAGTCAAATCATTTATTCCAATTAGACCATTAAAAGGCACTTTTGAACGTCAATTAATTAAACTATTGAATTGAGTTGCCCATTCCAAAAGGTAGTTTCGTATAGAGAAGAACTTGTATTTGACTTTGACATCGCAGGACCGGGCATTGTGGCTATCTTTAAGGGATGCCTATGGCAAGTAGTAGTCGTCGTTCGGCTGAGTGTGGTCCGACACAGCCCCACTCTATGTTTTACTGTAAAACAAAGATGTTTTCATAGTTAATGCCCCTTGTATAATCTAGCTTAAAAATAGAAAATGCAAATGTTAAGTTATACTAAAACCTTATAGAAAAGGCGAGAGAATTATCACAGCTTTTCAACACAGCCGATCCCAAAGGGAGCATTGACCTCGCAGTTTATCACTCCAGGCAAGGTGGATTACGAACCGCAAAGCAAGCCAAGCATAAAATTATATTGCACTCCTGACTCGGGCGGTAGCCAAGAGGAAACCTACGCAATGTGAAATGCACTGACTAGTTTGATGATGGGTAAACAAGCTATTAAACAAATGACTACTAGGAAAAAAAAGCAACAGCTGTAGTATGTTGGGATAGTAATCCGTGCTTTGGGTTTTATTTGGAGCACATACTTCTTAATTTAAATAAAGAAAGAAAGGCAGACAAACAGTTGCATTTTGTATTCTAGTGTGATGCCATTTATGCAATGTATAAAATTGAAAAGTCTATTTGTAATGTCTTAAGAAGAGCTTTTTACTAAATACCGATACCGATTTTGACGGGGATTTTGCAAATAGCTAATGGTATAAGGAATAACTTTTATTATCGAAAAAGAATAATGGTTCAACGCAAAAATCAATTTCGCCGAAAACCTACATTTACGCGAACTAAGTTACGAACAAAAGCTAGTTAAGAACATATGTCACAAGCACAAAATTCTCAGAATTAATACCAAAACTAGCACGTATCATCTTAATTTCGTTTTCATCAGAATTCATTCGTAAGCGCCGCTCCATTGCTCTACCTGCTATAAACCAAGTTTTACTACAGAACTACCTTCTTCCTAGCTTTATTGTTCCCTGTCTAGAATTCTAGACTAAATTTATGGCCACTAGAAGTGTGGATGTGGTTTTATGTCGTTCTAAGTTAGTTAGAACAATTGGAACAAACTCGGGGTACGGTCAAAGTTTTGTTTGTATTTTCGCACTAGTTTTTGACCGCGGCTCGCATTCTAGAAAAACTGTTCTACGTACCCGGATGAACAGTATCCTAAATTTTATTCTAGAGTATACTCTACGGGTACGCAAATTTTGATTAAACTCCGTTTAGTCCTTGAAGTGTGTTTAAGCAACAAACATACAAAGTTTAACATCTTTATCATTATCAGGATTAGGGCGTGACATGGCGGAGTCTGAATGCCCTGAGGCTTCACACAATGTGCTCGAAGTTAAGCTTTTTGGTTGTACGGAGGAGGACGGTCAAAATTGAATTTGGAGTTTAACTTGTTGTCTCTAAATGGGGAATACATTGTATTTAGTTGGAATTGGATCTATTGTACCTATTATTTGTGTAGAAACTTTAAAATGAAGATCTACGTTCAATTTGATAAAATGAAAGATGCTTTTGAATTAGTTCTTTATATTGATGGTATATATTGGACAAAGCTTGTTACAAAGTTATGTTCATAAACTGTTTAGAAAGAATTTGATACATACGGTGAAAACAACTAAACATGAATTAAATTTATAACTAATGAGTTAAAGGAAAAAGAGAAAATAGAGTTGTTGACCTGACACAGTGAGATGGGGTTACTGCAGGCCACGATGGCGGGATGAATTGCATCAGACGAACAGAATCGTCAAAGTCCAAAGAAGTTGGAGGAAGGCCATAACCCAGAGGTGGAAAAGAACAGGCTAATAAAAAAAAGGAAAAGAAAGACGATTGTCTCCCGATTTGTTCGTGATATAAACTCATTTTCAAACATGAATCTCACCTCGAAAAAAGTGTGCAAGTTATCATTTAAAATATAAGTTCTATAATAATATTAATCGTGCAATGTAATACGAGAGTTGAGCTATGAACTCGAACGTTTGGCATCTGGCCAGCACATTACAGTAGCCGATAGGTGTCCTGCAAGAAACTTATGCAAAAAAATATGAGTAATATTTGCAAAAACCTATCTTTATTTATTGTCATTGCATTTTTATTTTTTTTAGTTTTATTGGTAGAATCGCTGTGAAACTCAGTAATGGCAACACTTTTGGTTTATGGTCGTTTTTTTTTGCTGTCTGTTGATAGTTACTGAACGCTAAGCAGAAATACTGAGAAACTTCTAGGATAGTCAATATGGTCTTATGACTGACTCTGATACCAATTTTTGTTCGGTTACAAATGATTTTTTTTATTTTATTTTATATCTCGTTATATTTACATTATTTAAAAGTTATTATATTCACAAAAAATAAACATAGTATTCTATACGTATATGTAACAAATAATCTATGACAAAGAGGCATAAAAAAGCACTGTCTAGGTACTGGTATTGGTAATCTTCAACACCTACCTTTGGCCGAGGCAAACCCCTTGGATCACGAGAAGTGTCAATTAACCGTTTGGGTAATTCTTTAAAAAGGGAATGGGCACTGCACCCTTACTTCACTATTTAATAGTTGACATTTTTTTCAGAAAATAAGATTTTTACTCTTCTATCTTATAATTTTCCTCGTACGTACCTAATTCTATCTATGTATGTAGCCACATAAATGTCAAGTAACTTACTATAGTGATATGAATAACCACAATAACTCATGTTAATCTGTCTCAAGCCGCTTTAATTAAGCTCTAATTAAACAGGGATTCAGTCGGAAACCATTGATCACTGCTAAACATCTTGGCTTATACTTACTAACGAACATATTTCCATGTAAGTATATCAATATGGAAATTCAATACGTATAGTTCGATTTCGTTAAGAATAGATAGTAATTGCTTGTAAGCCAGCATTATATAAATAGGAAATAACAAAAAAAAAAAACTAGCGAAACAAAATTCCACTCATTATCATCATCTTCCTGCCCTTGTCCCATGTTACTAGGGGTCGGCATAACACGTTTTCTTCTTCCATGCCGTCCTGTCAACCGTCATGCTATCACGAACTTCCTTCTCTTTCATATCATTCTTCACACAATTCATTCATCTGACGTCAAGTTCTTAACTATCACAATAGGGTAAGCCCTGTAATGAACTATCATTATAGGGATTACCATTGGGTATTACCCCAGGGTTTTTTAAAATTTAATAAAAAAAAATAAAAATAAAATATTTTCTTTGGCCTCCTTCTTCCTCTCAAACAGAATTCCAATACGTAATATAAAAAAGGAAAAAAAAATGTGATCATCAGCGCCAAATACTCGTTACGTTAACCAGTTATTCTGTACGAACCTTATCTCCTAAATTGTGCGAATTTAACAATTTCAATAAACTCCCGCTGTTTCCCTGAATCGTTTTATACATACCTGTCTTTACTTGACACATTTGTATACTGACTGAGCCATAGACACGGTATTGATTTTTCGTGGCAATGGGTAACTTTTGGCAAGGGCATGGAGTCAGTGAACCTTGTTATTATTATCCAAAAAACTTGCAACCTCATTGTAATTTGAACTCATTCAAAATGAAATATTATCGTTTGCCTCAAAGCCGGCGTTCATCTAGCCTTTTAACTTGTTTTCTCAGTCTGTTGATTCTTGTTTTTTTTTTATGTAAAAGAAGTCTAACTAAAGAAAGGTTTTAAAAGTGTTTTTTTTGCGGAAATTGTAACAATGAAACAAAGAAAGGCTAAGTAATGCGGTCTTCGTGTATACATCAGTAACATTTTGTTTTTTCGGATAAAATATCAAAAACCCTTTGTTCTTTTCTTAGAAGCACCTACGTAAACGTTTGTTAATATTATTTTATTACGAATTCAAATATTATAATGAAGTAAAATAACGACAACGCTGACGTGTTGAATTTGACTATAAGGTTGGTGCAGCGGCTGATCGATTGGCTGCTGTACAGAGTGTTACATGTTCGATTTCCAAACAAATATGTGTATGGCTACAGGTAGTTGTTCCGGGTCTGGGTTGTTTAAGTGAGTTTGTATGTTTGTAGACGGACTAACAATACAGGAGATATTACAGGGCAAATAATTTTTTTAAAGAAAAATATCATAAGCCTACACAATTAACTTATTTTAAAATTACGCTGTTAAAACACACAGTTAAATACATATCCATTACACACTTGCATGCAGCGCCATTTACTGAATATCTTAGTGCTTACTTAAGTACAATGTAAATGGAATTACACGCACGCTACGTTTACGATATCAACGTTTTTATTTGATTGAACGAATAGAAATATAAATAAAACAACACGAATGTTTATATTCTAGCTCACGGTAAAGTATAGGCAAGTCTATTACCTTATACTTGTTTTAAATAGTTCGATAAAGGCGACTGGTTTATTGGCAGAGAATGACACAAAATCTGTCAATGGAATTATCACAGCAAATTTTAGGTGTGGTGATAATGACAATCGTAGGACCCACTTTAAAGCTGAACACAAGTTACAAAAATACGAACCAATTGAGAATCTACTTCATTTTTGAAATCGGTTATAAAACTTTTTAAAATTAGGGCCTCCGCCCACGACCGATTTTTTTTGGACCGATAATCGGGCAGAAAAACAGGCCCGTTTTTTCAAAAATTTCAACGCCCACGACCGTGTTTTTGTCGGTGACTTTCGAGGGAGGAGCTTAAATAGCGGTCAAATTTTATATCGCAACTTTTATTTGACAGAGTTACCGATAGTATAAAAATAACGTTAATAGATTTAAGGTTATTTAAGTTACAATTTATCGTTAAATTGTTTATTGACGATATTTTTATCGTTTTTTAAAAAAAATTGATCCTTCTAAGATGGAAGTAGCGCGAGCGTAGGATGGAGGTGTGGCGGGTCGCCCACCTTAGCGTCGCGCTAATGTAGTTCCTAACAATACTTTGCCCGATTCTTGCGAATGAGAATTATACACGCTTACTTTTACATCGTTCTGAAATCAAAAGTCATGAGATCCATCATAGTACCTAATAGAAGCTATTGGCACTATTATTTTCGATAAATAACAAAAATAAATAAAATAACTCAAACATTTGTGAAATAATAAGAACGCGAAGTAACGCTTCCTTGCAGTCAAGGCATATTTGTGTGTAAACCTTATCGACTATACATGCGTAAGGTAGCCTTTAAAGAATACATTAATCGATCAGACAGGAGCGCTACTAACATTTAACTCGAATTAACAAAAAAAAAGTGACGAATTTTCAACATCTTTGAGACGTCTTAAAAAAAACACTCAATAATAACTATTACTTGACTGGAGTTCCAGTGTTTCAGCTGCAGAACGATGTAAAAGTAACCGTATATGTTATTATTAGACCTGGTAATCGAACCCACGACTTCACGCTGATCAGACGCGCTTTGCGACCACAGGCCCAATATAGTTAGTCAGTGACAATTAATATAAACGTACAAAACGGCAACTTACCTAATTTAACGGTAAAAATAACGATTAATTCATATTCTATGTTAATGTTAATTAACATTATATTACTGGTAATGTTATCAAATAACGTTTTTATAAAGTTACTTTTTTCAAAATTTTCGAGTTCATGGAAATTAACGTTACGTAACGATTATTATTTTTTGATTTCATTACGTAAACAAGCCCTGGATTTAAGTCATTACATATTTAGCAAGCTTAGTCGTTGAAAACGAATGTTATTTTCATTCTTAAGAATTTATTAAATTCGTTTGATTATATATTTTTTTAATCCATTAACGTTATTTTTATATTAACGGTAACTCTGTCAAAGGTAATTTTATAAATATTTACCGGTATTTAAAACCCTGCGTAAATCAACACAATATTATTTACTTATTTAAATCACAGACGATTAATTTAGAAAACCTTGATTTACCATATTATTAATAAATAAATAAATAAATAAGCTTTTTAATAATAAATTATTGTTATTATTCAAATGCTTCAAACTCATAAGTACTAACTTAACATAACACCACAATTGTACACTTCATTCGCAATAACTGCTTTTGACTTTAGACTTTTGACTTTAGCAATGACACAACGTTCTTCCCTAGTAAATCCATGACGCATAGGGTAAGTGCCCCAGTGAACGAACACACCCCAGTAAATTAACAAATCCGAGTATTTTCCAAAAAATAATAAACTAAGATATTACCTTCTACCCAACGCAGTTTTTTTTTTGTAATTGCTGCTCTTTATTCTAACATAGTAACAATATTCATGTATTGCGATACTGTTCGTTTTAAAATGACGAGCGTTTAAAGTTGGCAGTGCTGGTGTAAATTTTCTTTGTTCGGGCAAGAATTTAGGACTTGGGTCAGACGCAATTTTTTTGATATCACTTTGTAGGCGTAATTAAAGTATGTACTATAAGTTATTTATAAATTCGAGTAATGGGTAGTTATAATAATTATATGTATCAAATCAATTTCATTGCAATTTTAGCTAGTTTTAAGTAAATTATTGAGTGTTCCAGCATTGGCATTAAAAACGTTTGAAATCCAGTGAATAAACGACCGTTAATTCACTGGCCAATCGTTAATTTCATGAAATCTAGTGAATGAACTAACATTTTCATCATATTAAAATATAAGCTTTCGTCATAAAAATGTAACCAATAAATAAATGAATACCACATTTTGAGTTAGTAATCATCATTTTAGAGAACGGAGAACTAACAAATAGATCAAAGCTCTGAGACTCTACTCCCAAGCTCATAAAGGAAAGACGGGAACGGAACGGGCAGTCTTCAGTGGGTGCAGGTTCAGTCGGAATAAGCTCGGCTTATAAGGCAGATCCTGAAATCCATCAAACGCGACACACCTCAAATGCTGACGAAGCTGGAGACTAACGATGGCAGGATCATCTTGTCTAAACTAGAGCTTTTAAGGGAGGTAGAGAAGTTCTAAAAACCCGTCTCTAGTCCAACAAAAGACCCAAGAGCTAGACTGACCTGAAACTACACCGATGAGATCCCGGACGTCAGCCTATATGAGATAAATATGGCTTCTTAACAACTTAAGGACAACAAGGTGCCGGGGAAGACGGAATCACTTCTGTACTACTGAAGAGGCCTATGTCCAGCAGTAGACATCGTTCGGCTCATATCATGATGAATTGATTGTTGACGTTGGGTAGGCTTATGAAGGTATATAATTATTAAGTAAGAGATTGAAAGCTTAAACTTTGTTAAAAAAAAAAATTATTGTAGCAGATTTAGAGGCTAAGGATTTATGTTCATTTATTTATTCCATTTTGAACTGCATTTGATATAATAATAAGGATTTTTCGTAACTATTAATTAAACAAAAACTTGTGTTCATTCACTGGTTCTAATGCTGTACATTTACTGGAAAATTTCATTCATTCACTGGGGTTTTAGGGTATTTTTCAATATATTGCCAAATATCTAAAAAAGTATGGAGGTTATGTCGTAAAACCAAGTTAAAAAATATTCTTTAGTAGACATAGATTACCAAAATATAAAACCGCATACTTTAGAGGCCACATCTTACTACTATTATAAAGGCGAAAGTTTGTATGTATGGATGTATGGATGGATGTTTGTTACTCTTTCACGCTTAAACGGCTGAATGGATCTGGATGAAATTTGGCACAAAGATAGATTATAGTCTGGAATAACACATAGGCTACTTTTTATCCCGGGAAAATGTACGGTACCCGTAGGATAACACATCAACTGTGACGCGGACGAAGTCGCGGGCAGAAGCTAGTAATGTAATAATTTTTTGAAGTCTGAAGATTGCTTAAGTGTTCATTCACTCGAGCATTTACCCTATTTTCTATTTTTCACCGATAATCGGCGGCCAGGATGCGTAGATTTTGTTTTTAGACCGTTTTTTTCTCGGCCGTGGGCGTTGATGTACTAGAATCCATACGTTCCATTCTCGCCGAGAAAAAATCGGCCGTAAAAAATCGGTCGTGGGCGGAGGCCCTTAACGTCTATTTTCATTTACCTACTACATTCTATTATCATACTAATATTATAAACTCGAAATTTTGTGAGAGTGAAAGGATGGATGGATGGATTTATGTTTGTTACTCTTTCACGTTTAAACGGCTGAACAGAATTAGTTAGCTGAAAGGAGAGTGGGCAAAAATGTATGGGAGTTGGTCTAGCTACTCAACAGTGATGTAACATACGTCATTGAATAGGTAATTGTGTGTACTCCATTTTGTTATATGGCCGTTAAGTTGTAGGTAATGGGGTTCTCGAGATATTTCCCAAAAACAAGCTAAAGCAAAATAATTTCGCCGAATAGAACAATAATGTAATTTTTCATTAACTACGGCTACTTAAGTGACTAGCGACCGTGTCGAATTTGGAGGAGTTGGTAAACCACGCCTCTCGACGCGTGCGCTTTGTTGGAAAAAGAGCGAGCTTTAAATATTATGACTTATTTGGCATATTTAATATTGGATGAAACGACAATCGACACAATGATCGCTGAGTGCACATCCCACATGTCGACAACCTCGCGAGCCAAGTCAAGATACTTGATCTTCTTATCATTCTCGGCCTTCACGAGGTTCACCTCATGTGGGACTGTTATGTCAACAATCATTGCGCGCTTGTCTACGTGATCCTCCACCACTATATCAGGCTTATTGGCTACAATAGTCTTGTCAGTGATGATGGATCGGTCCCAGTACAATGTGACATTGCTATTTTCGAGAACTGGGTCGGACACATACCCATAGTTCGGTACTTTCGATTCTACAAGGCGGTATTTTAGAGCAAGTTGCTGATGAATGATCCTGGCCACAAGGTTGTGCCTATGCTAGTACTCTTCCTTGACGAGAACACCCAGAGATAATGTGGCGGATTGAGTCACCCGGCCGGTGGCATGCCCGACAAATGTCAACCGTGCTATCCATCACAATAAATCTCCGGTAGTTATTTATCATGATAACTTCATCCAAAATTGTACAGACAAAACCTTCGGTTTCTCCAAATAGGTCACCAAAATGAAGCCAGGATACGGACGCTAAGAAATCTACATCGGGCCCATGTAAGGCCCGGAAAAAGCGTCCGTGAAGCTCTTTACTCTGCCATACCTCCTCGCGATCTTTAGTCTCCAGCACTACTGATTTGCTCCAGTTCTCTTTAGCCAAGGAGAGCGGGGTGAGGCCCTTATCCACTGCCATGCCATGCACCATCTCGGTGCATTCCCACGTCGGCTAAAAGGAAAAAGTCCCTGAGACTGCATATCTCGCGATTGTGTCTTAGCATTTAAGAAGCCACGAACCCCACACTTTCGCGGAATATACAGTCTCATCATCGATGACCGTGGGTGATGCATTCGATATGCCGTTAACAATGTACGGACCCTCCCATCCAGGGTATTGAGTTCCGTTTGAGTCCATTTTAGTATGCCAAAAGAGTACATCAATACCAGCATGACCCACCCGTTGAAGGCAACCCTGCTTCCGCCTGATAAAAGACTATTAAATACTTTTTTCAGGCGGCCAAAGAAGCGCTCGTTCAACTATTGCTTCACGACAACAGTATTAATGCCCAACGCTTCCGACATACCCAAATACTTATTGGTCTCAGTTAAAGAAAAGGATCTAAGGTTTATGGATTCCGAGAGTTGAACTCTCTCGGACTCCACAATCTCCCCTCGCTTGACATACATGGCCGCACATTTGTCCACACCAAATTCCATCCTGATGGCGCTACTAAAAGTTCCTGTTACCTTCAGTAGCTACATCAGTTATTATTATTATTGATGTGTTGTCTAATGTGATTACCAATCGTGAAAACTAGAAAAAATAACTTTTTGAAAATAGCAAACTGTTGTTCCTAAAGTGTAATCAGTTAAACAGCTGAGTGATTAAGACATGTGACGACTTCATGATCTTAAAGCAGTAAGGCAGCGGCGCTTATATAGCTATAGTTAATGAAGATTTGCACTAATTTTCCATTCAGCGAAATTAATTTGCTTTAACTTGTTTTTGGGAAATATCTCGAGAACCCCATTACCTACAACTTAACGGCCATATAACAAAATGGAGTACACACAATTACCTATTCAACGACGTATGTTACATCACTGTTGAGTAGGTAGACCAGGTTGCCCACTCTCCTTTGGAACATACTATATATTGATATAGCATAACACACAGAGTTATTTTTATTCCTTTTTTGTTCCCGTAGGATTAGGACTTTGACTTTATTCTGAAGTCTATGCAGACGAACGCGCGGGTATAAGCTAGTCTACTCTAAATACATACGCATTGTTGGATTTCTCTTAATTAATATTTAGACAAAATATTTAGGTGTCGGCTTGCGTAGGTAAAAAAGGTCATAAGAAGTGGATCTTCTTAAGATCTGCAGACATGAAATGAAAGTACTTGAAGCCAAACAAAAATACTCCTCCATGTTGGATGAAGCGAGGAATTAATTAAGCTTAGCGGACTGCGGTGGGCGAGAGAGGTTACCGAGAAAACGAATGAGAAAGTAAGATGGGGAAGCCTTGTACGTCGTAATAAAAAAGTATGTTTTATTCCAAAAGTATTTTACTGCATAATGAACCTCTACCTGTAGAATACTTTTTGAAAAAAAGTAAAAAAGTTTCTTTAAAATTAGAAGCAAGAAGTTAGTACCTATTTAAAATACGGGTTACTTTTTATGAACTGTCAAAATATGATTCAACCATAGATATTTTGACAGTAGCATAATATAGCGACACTAATTTGGCAACTCAATTCAAACTCAAACTCAATACATCATCTGCATCTTACCATCCAAATCCATTAGAAAACGTAATACGTTACTTAATTTAGCCAGCAAATGTATTTTATCTTCCGCCCGATACTCCTTTGTTTGTGTATGCGCTGCTCATAATCCGGTTTAAAGGGCTAAAAGAAAAGTTTTATTTTAAACGAGTTCTAATTTTATTTCTCAAAAAAAAGCTGCTTTACACGATGAATTTCTGACTTATACAAACAACTAGATCCAGTCCACATAATTGTCTCTTGGAGTTATTAGTTAAGGGCCTACATCCATATATAACATACTCTAGGTACCATAAACACGCCCAATAAGATCAATAAGTCATTACTATCGACACCATAGACCACACAAAAACTTTTTAACAAGTTCATTCCATTGAGTCATACGCTTAACCGCTTAACTCAAATGATTCGTCAGACTTTCTGGCTACCCAATTACAATACATAAATGATGAATTCTGATGAAAGTTTCAGTGAGAAATAACTAACTCACGTACACGAGCTCAGTGAAATAAAGTCAACTATATTATAGAAGTGAGTCATGGTGATTCAATAGAGGTTTTCAAACGAATTACTCCATTATACGGCTGTTTCCTCGAACTAACTTCGTAATACTGTGACTCAACGCTATTGTGTTGCAACAAAGAGCTTTGAGCTTCACAAATGTAGGTATAGTGGTACCGACAGACAGACAGACGATGTTCATTTTGAAGTTTCAATTATTAGAGCTTAAGGTTAGGTGAGCGTGGGAGTCCTGGGTCCGATTCCTTTAGCGGGCAAAATGTTATTGGCGTTTTCCGTTAGGAAATTTCCAATACGAATCTGAAGTTTCGGTTTGGGGCAAAAATTTTATTTACAACACGATGATTTACAATCATAAGATTTTGGATGTCATTATTGTATTTGCATCAAAACAAATCATACATACATAAACTCACGCTTCTTTCCCATGGGGGTAGGCAAAAACCACAGAACGCCTCCTTCTACGATCCTTACATACTCAAAACAAATCAAAATCATTCATTTCAAATACTCTATTTGCAGGCCCTTTTGAATTGTCAAGGAGTCAGTCAGTTGAAGCTAGTTGCTCATTCCAAACAGTTGGTATCTACACTACTCTACTTTTTAATACTAGCCTTCCAAGTAGTCTCTTCTCCTCAATATCTTATTACAAACAATTTTACAAGCAATTTCAGTAATTTTCCATTCAAAAATCTTTCCTAAAACTCTCGATACGGTTGACCTACTTTTGTTGTCGACCGTACACGTCTAGGTATGTTAGTACGACTACAAGGTTATCGCGATTCACTAATACATTACCGATTTTCGAAAAAAGTAAAACCTACGTGTATTTTGAATATATTTTGCTGGAAAGCATCGTGTGTGAGAGTAAGTGAAGTGGAAAAAGGTTTAGCCGAAGGCCGAAGCCTAGAGCGAGTTAGGAATGAAGTTCTGATCCGAAACCCATTCCATTTTTGAATATAGTAGTGCTATTCTGTGAAAATCTCACTTGGTGGGTTTAGTTTCAACAAAGATCGCTAGTGAGCTGTTTTGTTTTTGCTGTAGAATTTCTTGCTTTTCTTGTTTGCTAGGAATTTAGGTGAAGTGACCTTGAGGTGTCTCATTCACCCATAGAGGACTTTTTGTGCTTACGTAGTCTAATTTGATATATTATCCCACAGTAACCGTTCATTTTTTCCGGGAGTAAAAGAAGCCTATGTGTTATTCCATACTACAATCTAGCTCACCGCCAAATGTCATCCGGATCTGTTTAGCCATTTAAGAGTTACGTGTGAGTAACAAACATCCATTCACTCATCCATCCTCACACGCTTTCGCTTTTATAACATTAATAGGAAGTAGGATGTCTGTTAATACTTAGTGCATCAGGGTTATACCTTATACGTATAGTTTAGCATTCTCAAACAATCATTTCTAATTTAGACACAAAGCTACTTTATTACAATTGTAATTTGCACTCCCAAGAAAACCGCAGTAAATAGTACTTGTTCAAACAAATATAAAGCTGAGCCGGATTGACGGCGTCAGAGCTCGTTAGTTAAAGTGTCCTCACAACAAAATCTCAAGGTGGAGCCAAGAAATGCGAGGTGCTACGAGCGTAGCGCCTCTACGACATGGCCTACAAGCGTAGCATCTCCCGTAGCGCTCCATCAGAAATCCATTTATCTCAATGTTGGTGCACATCTTTATTTGCAGTACCTTTCTGTTACTCTGAAAAGATAAAATCTTTCTCCATGAAAGTAGTAAAAAGATAGTAAGGACACATATATACCCATCACGCCTGCATTCTCCAAAGGGATAGGCAGAGGGGTACAGTACACCATCAGTTCGTCAGTAAGTTTAGGTCCCATGTAATGGGGGGCGAGCCTATTGCCATTAACCGGGTACAAATCCTGACTCCGAGCTGCTACTGAGAATTTCATCAAAAAACCCAATAACACTTGCTCGACCTGGGAATCGAACTCAATACCTTTAGCGTAGCAGTCGCGCTTAGGACCACTAGGCCAACGATTCAGTCAAGATGGCAAGAAATAATGGCAATATTGTAGCGGTAAATTATAAAGGTCAAGTGTGTAGCTTCTTGGCCACTTCTAATAAACCGACAATAGCATTATTATACTCACACAAGAGGTAATAAAAAGACAGACAATCCCAACAGTGCCATTTATATAATAGCCCATCTGTTGCCACCCTGACCCAAACACGTGTTCCCAGCAATAAAGCCTGGCGAGCATTTGAGCATTTCCCAGTATGTTAAACTTAAAAAAAACCATCACGCCTGTATTCCCCAAAGGGTTAGGCAGAGGTGTACCAATGTACACCCACAGTTCGCCGGTATATTTAGGTCCCATGTAATAGGGGGCGAGCCTATTACCATTAACCGGGCACAAATCCTAACTCCGAGCTGCTACTAAGAATTACAGAACATTTTTTGCTCGACCTGGGAATCGAACCCAGGACCTCTAGCGTAGCAGTCGCCCTTAGGACCACTAGACCAACGAGGCAGTTAAACCAGGTACCGGTCCAAGTCCAGAGTGCTGAGTGTGAGTTGTTTCGACTCACGTTCGATTGCGAGCGCGTTTGAATTTTGTATGAGAAATTAGGTTTCTCTAAGTGACAACCACTATACCGTTTTCCTATACAAAATTCTAACGCGTTCACAATCGAACGTGAATGAAAAAACTCACACTTGGCACTCAGGTCCAGGTAACCGGGTTCGAGGTATTTTAAACTTGTAGCACATATTCCGTTGGTTTTATCGCCCGACGGTGGACGGCTGCGGTGCTGACAGCTAATCAATTCCCGTTCACCCCCGCTTTTTAATATTACCGCAAGCTGGCTTCACGACGCGCAGCATTGTTGTCTGAACCTCTTGCAAATCATGCGACGACATCTAACCGACAATGTTTTGCGAAATAATGATGTTTTTCAGATGAAATTACGGACGGTTTTTGCTGCCGTAATTGGTGTTTATTTAGTGAAAAGGGTGGTTTATTTAGACAGTTATTATGTGGTAGTAAATAGACTTGATGTGTTAACAATTTTAGGCTAGTCTTAATTACAGAAAGTTTACAATATTTAGACACATAACATATTAAAATTATGATAACAAAAAAAATAAAAAAAATGCCATCAAAAAATGCCTCCGTTTCGCCGTGAACAGGAAATGTGCCATAGAGAAAGAGCATTGCCTTGTTGGATGCTTAGTCTCTGGCCAAGGTAAAAGCCAGTCCTTGGATCACGGTGCTACAATTAAATAAATCTATATTAATAAAAGTGAATAGATTTTTTGTTTGCTTGTTTTAACCCGCTAATCTATAGCACTAACTGTTGGATTGGAAAAAACTTTGTTTGATTCATGAAGAAAAGTATAAGTTATATAAAATTAAGTTATGACACAAGGGAGCGGAGCAGTGAACAAAGACATATTTTAAGTTAAAACTGGCAGAAGCTAGCAAAAATAATAATGTCAATAATGACACTTTTCAGTCGCTTTACATTTTATGCGCTTTTTTAAATTTTGTATACTTTATTATTTCTGTGTCATGACTGTGTCCAATTAGGCAGAGTAAACAAGCCTTCATCTAGTGCTCCTTTTTTACGGAAAATTACTTTTCTGGAAAGCCCATGTTCTGTTGTTCCCACTACCATTGATAGTGTACCTACGAGGATGGAACAAACATACATTTTCTTTTATTTTTTTAAGCTGAATGTTCCGCGGAAGTTCGCGTTCCATCAAACGATATATTTCAAGCGAAATGTTTTTTTAGCAGCAATCGTGATCGCTTCCTGGTATTCTCTCTTAACTATTGGTTCTCGGAAGATCTTTAACGTGTAATGGAAAACAAATAAAAACACGTACACCTAAATAATTCATGGCGTGTGTGTGTAATGGCTGTTGTTTTCTGAGTGCCTATTAAAACCAGATATTTTACGATGCCATTAAGTACTTTTGGACTATCCAGATGTAACTGAATATAACATGAAACATTGTATGTCATCCATTAAAACAATATCCTACTAGTCCTACTATCTTAGTAATCCTACTTATATTATTAATGCAAAAGTTTGTGAGGATGAATTAATGTTTGTTAGTATTTCATGCTTAAACGGCTGAACGGATCTGGATGGAATTTGGCACTGAGATAGATTGTAGGGTGCAATAACACATAGGATACTTTTTATCCCGGAAAAATGTATAGTTCATAATATATGAAATATGACACGGATGAAGTCGCGGGCAGAAACTAGTAATATGTAAGATGTTTGTTACTTAATCATGCGCGAACCTTGCGAAACAGATTTAAATGAAAATTGTCATATAGGTAGACTATTTTCTGGATTAACACTTAAGATACTTTTTATCCCGGTGATGTGTTCCCTTTGGATAATAGTTACTTTTTACGAGGGCAAAGCCGCGCTCAGAAGCTAGTAGTAATAAATAAAAATGATCTCAAAAATACTGAAAATCATCATATACCTAAATAATCCAGAGTTAATCTTTGTAATCCGTAAGTTACGCTCCTATTATTAGATTTATTGATAAACCAAAATGATTAATTAAAATAGTTTACCCATAATATGCCTACACGATTAATTAAGCAAAGCCGTTGGAGTAGGAAGATATTAGATCGTATTCAGTACTTGTGAGGTTTCACGATAACTCGACCCTAATTAATCTGACTTAAAAAATGTACACGGCTTCCGGGTTCTTCGAGGTGAATTTAAATGTACGGGGGTCTATACGCTGGGGTCTCTGTGCAAGGGGTTTTTGTGCAAAGGTATATGTGCAGGGATGTATGTTTATGGGTCAACACACATTTCAAAAGTGCCTTTTAATGGTCTAATTGAAATAAATGATTTGACTTTGACTTTAATAATAATAGATATACAACGTGGGGTGTTGTAGCAGCAACGTCATCTATAATTCCTGCCAAACAAATTCAGGACATCCACATGAAAACTTGATACTTTCAGAGTACGTGATGCTTATATTGTGCTAATTACTATACATGACTAGCAAACTGCCCGCAAGTTCGACGGCGTGGCTTATTTCACGCGCGTTAAGTTACGTCTTTGGTTATTGCTTCGCTTCCGTGAGTCGTAACGTGATGTTATATAGCCTATGTTACTCAGGATTAATGTAGCTATCTACATACATACATAAACTTACGCCTTTTTCCCATGGGGGTAGGCAAAAACCACGGAACGCCACCTGCTACGATCCTTACATACTCCTTTCGCCACGTCCACATTCATACATGTAGCTATCTGTAGGTGAAAAAAAATTAAAATCGGTCCAGGAGTTTCGGAGTCTATTCGGATTAAACAAATAAACAAAACAATCTCCTCGAAAACTAAAGTCCCCGTCACGAGAAGCTATAATTTTTGTAAACAAAGAATTTCTACCTCAAAGTAACATACGTGTAATGTGAACTAATTTCACTTGGTCGGGTTATACAAAGTTTAGCGATATCACTGTCGTCTAATGTTTTGTGATGCTGGAACGAGTCTGCCTCATGGAGCGTAAACATTTTTGAAGTAAGTTCACTCTGGTTTCGGATGCGTCTCAGTTTATTTCTGTTGTTTTCGCGGATTAGAATATATTGCCGATTTTGTTATTTCTAATCAGTTAAAAATTGTTGTTTTTGTTAATTATAGTATTATTGTAATTTTTTTACTACCTACCCATAAGGTTATGAGCCCTTAAATGTTTGTTTACATAATTTATAGCTTCTCGTGACGGGAACTTTATCTCGAAGCTTCATATTCAAAAGCAAAATAAACGTTTGTCACACTAAAAAAATCATTACTCTTTTTCACAGTAGCTTCGACCATATTGCGCAGAAATATTTATAAATATCCGAATAAAATGAGTTCTCATAGTACGGCCGATACGTGAATCACCGTATGTACGTGCATCCAATTTCACCGGCTGACTGTGAGCGGAAGGATCTAGAATAGAAGCCGGCTCGGTGTTCCCAATAAACCTGGCGTGTACGAGAGCTATGCCTGCTAAATTGTACTTCGTGGAATAGAAAAACCTGTTTATATGGAGTTAGTTTAGCGTTCATTTTCAATTGAATGTATAGGAACGGATTCTTTATTTATTATTTATTTATTTAAACTATATAATGTCGTGATGGCCCAGTGGGTAAGGCGCCTCTCATGCACGAGGTTGTCAGTTTGCAAATGTGACTTTTTCTAATTCATATCTATATGTACTTTCTACTTTACTAATTTTATCTCGGTCATCAGTGATATCGGATAACCATGTCAGAGGCCCTTGAGGCGGATCAGAAACTCTGATACTAGGGTGTGTGGGGTCGTTAGACCTTACTGCCCACACGATAAAGAAAGAAGCAACAAAAAATACAAAGGTGGACTTAATGCCCTAGGCATTCTCTACCACTCAAGTAAAGGTGGTTAAGAGATAATATGCCAGGTGCAAATTATTAAACAAGAGAAAAACTACAAAAACTAGTATTTAAAAAAAAAGAACTCAATGCAATGTGTCTGCATGCTGTTTGTGTCAATGTATTTATTATTAATAATATTCTATTTGAGTTGTTATTACGTATGAGTCTGTGTTGTATTGTCCCTTTATAATATTATAATCATTGCAACACGATCAATGGAAATGATTTTCATATTCAGGAGTAAATGTTTTCAGGCTGCATTGGTTTATTTTGTAGTTTTTGTTCATTAATATTTGCTATGTTTTCATGTATTTGTAATTTTAACATAGAAAATATAAAATGATGGCCGAAACAGTTGCGTAAAAGTCTGATCCCACTTATAAGTATGCAGATGCAAAAACGGCGCTTTGTGCAGTGGTTAAGCCAATTTGCTGAAACTGCGTGACTCGGGTCCGATTCCCGCACCAAATAACTATGTGTTTCGCCTAAGAAGTTGTTCTAGGACTGGTTGCTTGTATATATGAGTATTTATGTTTTTAAACTGACTCACAATACAAATTATTGCTTATTTTTCTTTCTATTTAAATATCTTTCCCAGTATGTACCTAGAAATACGAAAACCAACTATAACAGTTTCATTATCTGATGTAAAATCCCATATCCTTCCAACTCGTTAGTAAACACGCGACATTTTTAAAACTATCTCCTGTACTTAACAGGTGCGGTGTCGCCAGCGCTGCCGAGAGCTCTCCACGGCGCATCGTTAAAATCGAGCGCCCTTCACTAGGCACCTCTATGCACCGTCGGATGAGTACGTCTTTTTGTTACCAGTTTTAATTGTTACTGATTTGAGCTTTGTTTTTGTCTCGATTTTGTGTTTTGGATAAGAAATAATGGCGCAGAAATGAATGAGAATGTGTTTTATGACAGAATTCAATATACATATAATCTAAAAACTAGCTAAATACCATATAGTGTCAACACACGTTCAGTTAAATCTTTGGTTACTGCTCCGCTCCCGCTGCTCGTAGCGTATTGTTCGTGTATACGTGTAAACCTCCCTCTTGAATCATTCGAACAATTGATGAAAACCGCATTAAAATATATTGCGTAGTTTAAAAGATCTAAGCGTACAGACGGCAGTAAGCGAATTTCATACACATACATACATAAACTCACGCCTTTTTCCCAATGGGGTAGCAAGAAACCACAGAACGCCACCTACTGCGATCCTTACATACTCCTTTTATTAATACATCTGGTCATACAAAGGTCATACAAATACAACGGTAAGCGATTTTGTTTTATACTGTGTAATATTCGTAAATTCACCTTACTAAACTCGCCTGTACCATACTTTAAATCTAACAACAGCCAGCAGATTGTAAACAACAAAAAGTAAGGGGTATATACGGTATATACCACCAGTGGTGAGCGTATACAATCTCCAAAAGGCTTCATCAGAGGCTACCTCGTACGCGTAACTTGTCCGACGCCGCTCCGTGCATCCAATTTAACTTGGAACTCCTACCAGCGGTTATCGAAAAAACTATTCGTATTTTGTAACTTTGTAAACGAGAATTATATTTATAGAGTCCGAAAAATATACCTAGTCATAATAGTCATACATAAAAACATTATTAACAGATTTAAACACTGTGAAAAAATCTCTTATAACTTGGAAAGGCGGTTGGCAGTCAACCATACATTATATTTTCCTATTATTTATTTTTTTACGTAAAATATATTTCTCTATACTATACCTACTTATTTTAAGAAAGCTAAAATATTTTTTTGATTGTTAGTGGCAAACTCATTAAGTACTGGGCCGATTACAAAAAAATCTTTCACTGATAGAATGCTAAAATATTTCTGATTAACCTAGGCTATACTTTATGGTATACGAGGGGAGATCAAAAAGTAATGAGAATCGGTTACTTCAGGTCCGCATATAAACGCAAAAAAAGTTTTTTTTGCTTGCTTATGTACTCACTACTTCAGCCTAAAAAAATCATATACATATATCACGATTTCCGGGAGTTATATTCATTTGAATACGAACTGTCGAAGAGATAACACCAACTTGGAGAAAAACGAAATTAAAGCAGTCATCAAGTACCTCTGTTTGAAAAAAAATTCTACAATAGACATACACAGTGACTTAGTGGGAAAATTGGGGGACTCTGCTCCTCCATATTCTACAGTTGCACGCTGGACCAAGGAATTTAAACTGGACAGAGCATCCACTGAAGATGAACATCGCGAAAGAGGCCCATCCACGTCCCTCACTGAAGACAACGTGAAAAAAGTCGAAGATGTTGTGTTGCCAGATCGAAGAGTGACCATCAGGCATGTAGCTGAGATCACAGGGATCTCATATGGCAGCATTCAAAAAATCCTTGCGAACGAGTTGCATATGAAAAAGGTCTCCGCGCGTTGGGTACCCAGGATGTTAACCGACGAGCAAAAGCAGCGGTTCACAAAGCCGCAGTTGCGATGGCTGCCATTCAAGAAACGGGATTCGAACTGCTCGAACACCCTCCGTATTCGCTAGATCTGGCTCCTAGTGACTTCTACCTCTTTCCTCGGCTCAAGGAACACCTCCGAGGCAAGAAATTTGAAGACGATAGCGAAATGATGGTCACTTTTGAGGCGTTTTGGGAGGGTCAAGAAAAATATTTTTTTCAAAGGGAATCCTGGGTTTAGAAAAAAGATGGAATAAATGTATTGATTTGTAAGGAGACTATGTAGAAGAATAAATTATTATTTTAACTTTAATTACCGCGTTTTATCTTCATTCTCATTACTTTTTGATTCGCCCTCGTACATCACTTCCACGCGGATGAAGCCACAGGTAAAAGCTAATTATAAACATAAGCACTTCTATTCCCAATACAAAAAAAAAAACTCAATATAATTCAAAAACATCACGAAAAAAATCATATTACTCATACTATATAAATATTGTATGACAAACAATTTTTTTCTCTTTTCTTTACGTTACGAGAATAACTAACATCGTTTTTCCTTTGCCACGTCCCTCGAGATTCGCTGGTGTGGTTAAAATGTAACCCATGTCCATCCGGAGTGTCATCTTATTCCAGACGAAGAATGTTTAAAATCGGTTCACTGGGTTTGAAGATTACTTCGAGCATAAAATATATTTCCTTTTATATTATTTGAGTGTGTTTCAGGATCTGTAATGTTATTTTACTGGTATTTTTTTAAACAAGAGTCTTACAGTTATATAGTATAGATTAGTGGTTAGTGTAGTCTTATAGTTTTTTTAGTCTTTGTTTTTTGTCTAAGACGATTGTTTTTTTTTTCAATGAAAAGAGGGTTTGCTTTAAAAAAAAAAGCGTAAAGCGCCTAAAGCGTATGCCGATAGTAGGGCTCCCCCGCTGAGTCTCAATACCCGCCTGCAATAGGTTATTTGCTTCAGGCAACAACTTTGATGGCTGCTCAAATCTTGATTGATAACTCGACTTTATCCGCCGCTCCCAAACTTTCAGGATCGGTGGCTTAAACAACTACTTTTAATACCTAGTTTCATAAGGCAAGCACGTCGGGATTTCTATTAAAGTTTTAATGGAATAGATGTCTGTAGCTTGGCTTAACTTGACGTTTATTGACTTTTAATAAAATTCCCTCTATCGACTTTCAGTCAATCAATCTCCCCTTTCCCAAAAATGTTAGTGTCGGCTTCCAATCTAACCAGACGTAGCTGAATACCAGTGTTTTACGTGGAGCGTCTGCCATCTGAACTCCACAACAAAGTTACTGGGCAACACGATACCTCTTGGTACGACTGGTTGTCAGAATTCGCGGCGTCTGACAATCCATAACGGCTGTCAAAGATCTTTGACAGCACGAATGACAGCCACGGTGGCCAACCTTTCCTTTCCTCACTGACATACTCCGCTGTCAGGACAATCCGACAAGAATCAAACGTTTTACATACTTTAGAAGTTAAATTTAATTTTTGCCATTTACATCGATTACCATCATAAGGTCTTAAACCTTATAAAAATGATAGCAATCTCACTGACTAAATATCCGGAAAACTACTTGACCTATGAACAATTGAACATGTTTGGCATATAGGAAATTAAATACATTATAGGAAAGACGTTACTTAACACGAGTGAAAATATCCACGCAGGTGAAGTCGCGCGAAAATCCTAATCAACACAGGAAAATATACCTAAGTAAGCTAAATAAAAATCATTTTTATTTAGAAATAAATAAACATCGGCCTTCTACGCCGAGATTATTCAAGCATAATGCCGATCCGATGGGCGCTGAGTGGGCGACATCCCTTGTTAATCATTTATTACTAGTTAATAATAACGACAAAGTTAGATCTTACATCCTGCGGATGCACACATAAATAAACGGCTAAGTTGCCCTTTATTTTTGTTTTTATGTACCGAAAATAGAAATAGAAACATGAAACTGCCCCGTTGGTCTCGTGGTCGCAAGTGCGACTGCTGTGCAAGGGGTCCCGGGTTCGTTTCCCAGGTCGAGCAAAAAGTGTTATTGGGTTTTTCTATGAAATTCTCATTGAAATTGGGTGTTATTGGATTTGTGCCCGGTTATTGGCAATAGGCTCGCCCCCTATTACGTGGGACCTAAATATACCGGCGAACTGTGGGTGTTCATTGGTACACCTCTGCCTAACCCTTCGGGGAATACAGGCGTGATGGAAACATTAGTTACATACCCCGCGTTCAGTTACGTATTTGGGTACTGCTTTGCTCCCGTTGGTGGCCGTTGGTCATAGCGTGATGTTCTATACTTATAAATCTTCCTCTTGAATTACTCTATCTATTGATAAAAAACGGGTGAGGCTGTGTCGTGGCACACAGCCATTAATTTAACGTGAAAAGTCTATACAGGATAAGTTTTTAACCAGTGCGTAAATTTTTTTTGGTAGTTCAGTGTCAGTAATAGAACACATTCCCGTGTTTAGTTAAAAAAAAAAAATTAAAAAAAAATTCATCCTTATCCGAGTTTGAAATAAGCAAAACATCCAGGACATAATCTATTCGCCATACTATCAATGAAAACTCGCGGCCGCCGCCGCCGCCCGGGCGCATGGCTGGGGTGAGGGGGTGGGGAATGCGCTAGCGCCGAGTGACAATGAAATATGGTTTTTAAGTAAACATGTTTCGTAAGCGATAACTTTTTTTATTAGTACTAAGACATATCAAAATAAAATATACGTGTTTAATAAAACGTGTTGAAGTTTATTATGGCAAAATTTACGCACTGGTTAAATTTTGTTCCTGTATATCATATACACACATATACTTGATCTGAGTAGTGGCTACTTTGCTCTATCTAACGGCATATAAATTAAATGCGTACGACGCGTAGTTACGGAGCTATAGCCCTCGCCGAGGCGACGTGTTTTCGTCTCATAGGTCTTAGCAAATGACCCCTATACTGTTTTGAAAGACGTTTCATGTCAAAAATATTAAAATCAACGAATTACTCCGGAGTACCCGCAGTACAGAGGGTCAGACGGCAGGAAGCGGGTTTGTTTCATACTATGTAGAGATACCGAAAATAGAAATGGAAACATAAAATATCGAACATTCATTTACCTTCATAATTTATAACCACGGTTGACATTTATCTCCGTACAGATCCTCTGTTCCACATCCATCAATAAGAGCCCCCGCCATTGAAACCCACATGTACATCGATATTAATGACTCCACAGATTTATTAGGGGCCTACATAAATTAAACATTTTCGTAGCTGGCAACATTAACGGACTAACTTCCTCCCAGCTCCGTTATTATGGCTTGACAGTTATTGTGGAAACTTTCAGCCCGACGAGGCTTTGATTCCGAGCGAAAGCCGCTCTATCCCCACCTCAATCGGAATAAACCTTACATTCAACAGAACTGTAGCTATCTCGCTTCAACACAAGGTGTTAGAAAGGGATGGAGTTAGTACAGGTGGAAAAGATTATGGAAGCTGCAAGTTTGATTGGTCAAGTCTTTGTTATCATAAAGTCGTTCGAATTTCAAATTTATGGATGCTGGCAGTCTATGGTAGATGATAAACGATAATAGAATGATAGGAAAAGTATTGTACGATATTTTATTGCCTTTGACGGGTTGCTGATTGGTTGTTCAAAGAGAAATATTATGTAAACAAAAACGTTAATATTTTTCGCTGGTTTTCCTGTTAAGTTTTTTTGTATTATCTTATGATTGACATTCTGAAAGTTTTAATGGGTTTATGTTGTTATAGAAAAAATGGCAATAAATAAGTTGGTGAAGATATTAAAAAGCCTTTATTTACAAAGTTACTTGTAATTTTGTTGAGAGTTAAAAATAAAGTTTTGTTTTATGTTTCCATTAATAACTTATTTTAAAGGGAACAATGTTGATTGACAAGTTTTTTTAATAGTTTTATATGATTGTGTTTTTAGTTATAAATGAACTAAGTAGACCAGTATCCTCTAAATACACATTTTCTCATACTAGAAGGCTTGGTATGAGCACGCCCACATAAAACCATTCAATTCGACGCGTTTGGAAATTTGAAATACGAATACCAGGGTGAGTATTCGTATTTCAAATTTATAGCATTTCAGTTTATTTTTATTCGAGAAGACGACAAGCACAATTAATATCACCCTTTGATATAAAATAAAGTAAATATATATACCATCACGCCTGTATTCCCCGAAGGGTTAGGCGGAGGTGTACCAATGTACACCCACAGTTCACCGGTATATTTAGGTCCCATGTAATAGGGGGCGAGCCTGAGTCATTAACCAAGCACAAATCCTAACTCCTAGCTGCTTCTGAGAATTTCATAGAAAAACCCAATAATACTTTTTGATCGGCCTGGGAATGGAATTGGGTTCTATTCCAACAAACAAGAATTATAAATTAAAATATCGATCTAAATTACATTATATTTAACCGGCGCCCTCAAGCAAGGGCCTCTGCATAAAGTTTTCGAAATCAAAACAAAAGCGCATCATTACAAATGATTTGAAATATTAAATGACCAACATCATTTATACATTTGAAATAAACCCTCATTACTAAGAAAGGAAATTAAAAAATGAACTGTGCGAAGGGTTGAATGATGAGAAATTATAATTGGCTGAGGCTGTTAGGTGAAACAAAGGTCCGTAAAGGGCGAGCGAGGCTTCCGGGTGCTGGGTACGTATCGAGTACGCCCGCCCGCCCGGATGGGCGGATGGCACAGACTATGTGAAGGTGCAGATGGTGGGAAATAAGTCGACAAAAAGAACACATGAAAAAAAAACACCAAAAAAAAGTATTTTTTTTGTGATTAGTGTGAGTGTGTGTGTTCAGTGTGTATGTACTATTATTTGGTTTTAGAATTACATAAATATAATTGACAGTTTAAACATAGTTGTAGACTGCCTGTGAAATTGGATAATTGGTGGAAAATCCTTGGTTTACATTACAATATTTATTGTATTTTTTTAACACCCTTCTTATCCACTGAAATTGGTAATTCATAATCGTCTTACAAGTTATGCGATTTCCCGATTTCAACACAATATATTTACGAACAGATATAATTTCGCATCAACACCAACCCTTCTCAACGTAACGAATATTCTACTAACCCCAATAACAAAAGACAACGTGAAAACAACCCCTATTCTGCCTATTCACCCATCTTCTCTCCGCCATCTTTAAGGTTTTCGCGCGTTGTTCGCAGCGGGCGGCGCGGCGCAGCCAGTGTTGGTCAGTGCCCCGCGCGCCGCGTACTGAACGATACGCGTTCCCGACACACACTACGACTAGCATTTCCATTTTTGAAATTTTGAATTTATCCCATTGACAAATGCTTGACGTTTAATTTTTTTCTCTTTTTGGCCAGTGTTTTAAAAGACATGAGGCTAGCATAGAAAGGAGGGCGATTATTAAAGGTAAGAGATAAGATTATATTATGTTTCAGGGTGGATTGGCACGTGTTTTTGCTTCAGTAAAATGCTGTCTAAAATTATTATTTATTTAGCGTAATGGAAACGGTTAATGGAAGGTTGCTCCGTATTCGTCACCAATTTATTTTTAGATTGTATAATTTGACGCACAGTTAAACATTTGCTACCAACGGCATATTTTTGTTATTTTATGTGTTAAGGTTATAATCGTATTTATTTCTCCTGTTACTCCTGTATTTTCCTTTTATTTATTTCTTTATAATCTGATGTAATTTTTATTTTCTATACGGCTCTTGGTAAATAAAGAAGTTTTGATGGATTTTTTATTCATGAGCTAATTTTATTTAAAAAAAAAACTAAGTTGTCTAATAGCGGGAAAACATTTTGTTTCGACAAACCTTTATCAAACATTCTAAAAAATAGTAACAAAAAAAAAATGGTAAGAAAATAATCTCGAACAATGCCTTCATAATAATTAAAGATTAACTTTTATTAATACTTTTGCGTTTTCTTTTATAAAACTAAGTAAAAATAAATAAGTTACATTATATATTTTATACTGACGTCTATGATTATATTCCCTTATCACGAGAAAAACGTAAAGGTCAACGAACCTTACTTCTACTATCCTTGGTCACATCACGCAGCTCTTAACAAAGAAATAAACTCATCATCATCATATCAGCCGCAGGACGTCCACTGCTGGACATACGTCTCCCCTATAGATTTCCAATAGGATAAATTATATTTATATTTTGTGAACAATAAAAGCTGTAAATCTTGACGTCTTTTCCAATTTTGCTGAGTACAATATTGCTAATAATTCCAAGCGTCGTCGTAGCACAGCTACGCGCTACGAGGCCTACGGCGTAGCCATTTAATCGTCTATTTTTACGATGATTCATTACTATAACTAGCTACAGTAGCCGTAATGAATGCAATATATGGAGTAGGGCAGTAAGGGATTAGAAATAATATTTTCGTATATCATGAGGTACAGTCTCAGTCAATATGCTATAGCATCACGCTATGACACACGGGATCGGAGCGGTAACAAAAGTCGTAACTGAGCGCGGGTAAAACCTTGAGGTACAGCCAGTAGATTTATACGTATGTAGCACGTATACATTTATGGCGGCTGTAATTATACACCCTATTTTCTTCTTGTGATGCGTCAGACGTTTGACTGATCTTTTTTTTACTACATTTCTAAAGAATTTTATTTTTGGGTTTGGTACGTTTTCTTTTTCGGCACCCAATTACAAAGGGTCTAAAACATACCGGCAGACTGTGGGCGTACATTGGTGTACCTCTGCCTAACCCTTCGGATAATGGATGAGCGACGGTATGAGTATGGTAAAATTTATTGCAACTACTTTAATTATAGTACGTTTATAATACGTAACCTATATAGTTTAATATAATTTTCATCAATTCTAATAATCCAAGTTTAGTTTTATTTTTATCGCTAAGAATTTTTATTTTTTGGCTCCCAGCGGTCTCGTACCGCGGAGTTTTTATGTGCTGTAATGTTAACCCGTAAAACGTCGAGTGTAGTTCCACTGTTACCAGTTTAATGACCAGCGCTGAGGGTTGTTTGTTCCATTTCAGTTTTGAGACACGGCACGGGAGGGTTATGGCCTAAATTCTCGCGTTTTGTTTGGGAATATTTAATTAATAAAGTTTAGGAGCAATTGCTCGTGGCTTATGAGGAGTTTCAACTGAATGCGCCCTCAAATTATAAATGATTGCCATTTCATCAAAATAAGTTTTGTTTTGCATTGGATGCAATGATGGTCCAGTGGTTAAAGCAACTCGCCTTTCATACGTGAGGTTGTAGGTCCAAATCCGGACAAGTATTTAAGAGACTTTTTCAATTCATATGTACTTCCAATTTTGACATCCATGAAGGTCAATATCGTAAAGAAACCTAGACTTAAATATAATATTGAAATATCCGCTTAAAGAAGGCGTGGTGATCAAGGATCGTACCGTTTATGTATGAGAAGAGGTCTTTGTCCTGCAGTGGGACAATAGTGTGCTGGTATTATTATAATTGCATTATTTGGAGATTGAATTGGAGAGTAGATAAGACGGACAAATCGAACTACAATTTAGGTTTTCGAACGTTTTCAATTAACCATGTTATTGAAACGTCTTTTCCTTCAGGTATACCTTAGTATTTAATAAAGGTGCAGACAACTCATTAGCTTCATTTAATTACATCACAAATAGAGTTTAATTATTATCGTATTAAAAATGAGAGTTTCTTCAAGAATCCTCCTTTAATTTTCATACATCGCTTCTTCTTAGAAACACGCTTTAAAGTTTATAATTAAAATTCAAATAAATAATAATATAAATTAATATTACGAAGTGAGGTCTGTAATGTAGTGACGAAAATAAATAAATAAATAAATAAATAAAAATAAATAAATACCTTGGGACAAACTCACACACGGCTATCTGACTTACTACTATCTATCTGCTTGTGTTATGGTAACCAGACAACTGATATACATACTTATATAATTTATAAATACATACATATTATAGATAAATCACACCCAGACACAGAACAAACAATCATGCTCATCACACAAAGTTTGTCCTGGGTGGGAATCGAACCCACGACCTCCGGCTTAGCAGTCAGGGCCACTAACCACTAGACCAACAGGCCCGTCAAAAAAAAAAAAAAACCGCCCGCAGCCCGTTAAAATATATTTAATATGCAGATTTTAATTTCAAGTACCCAATGAAAAACATAGACTATCTTCAATCCTTCCTCCACATTCTTCCTCTGCTGCTGAGAAAGTCATAATGGCACCCAACACTTTATCCCACATGGGATTCGATCCCAGGACTCAGCAGTTACACTTGCGACTTTTAAAACAACGAGGCAGCTAATACTGTTTTAGGTTTTACAGTGTGCCTACCTGTGCTCATCATAAAAACTTACCTATTTAAAATTCACGGTACAATTTTGCAATCTTATACAAAATTTCAAACTGTAAGCTTAGAGAAGACACGAAGAAATAAGACCTCCTTTCTACAGGAGTGTCAAAGAGAATATAAATAGGAAAAACGTACGTCACATTAATAACTAATGAGTTCTGGCAAATAACCTGAATTATGCATTACATAATTCAGTACAAAACATCGCAATTCTGATATAAATTCCGTTGAAAACATAACAAGGAAACGCTTTTAAGAGCTATACGACTAACTAAAGCACGACCAGCATAACTTGGAATTTTAAGGGCGGCGCTGCTTGCAAACGCAAAGCGAAGACGCGTCAAATTCCATATATTACTTTAGTTCTCCATTTTGCCGCAATCAAGATACACTGGTCAGGCGTTAAGTAGTGGATGAATCTCATAAAATATTCAAGGAAGATAATTCGAAAAGCAGTAGTCTTGTTAGTAATTCGATGGCTACACACTAATGACTCATTCAACTAAACATTTATTATGTATAGAAGTGAGCATTATTTGTGTGTTTTTAGAAGCTCCGATTTTATTATTAATGCATGTATTGCCACATAATGGGAGTGCCACACGGAATTGTTTGGAGTTTGTTATTGAGACATAGTTTGTAAAGAAATGATTAATGATTGGTTTTATGAGTTAATTATTGAGCGGTATATTAGAACAAATAAGTTATTGTTATATTGATTTTCGGATATATATGTAGGTACTTTCGACTGTGCTTTGTGCCTTTTAATGCTAGGCTAGCTACCAACGTAGACATTATATAAAGTCAAAGTCAACTCATTTATTTCTGTTAAATGATTACCTACAAGGCACTTATGAACGTGACAATTTACAGAAAAAATATCTAGTTGTCACCTTCTAAAAGATACTATAGTGTGAAGAAGAACGATAGTTACTCTTAAGGAAATTGCAATATTTAGTATAGATACCGTCCATTCATTAACTAAAATGTTTTTACTGTTGACTGTATGTAAACTTATTTGTAATCATTTTTATTTGATTAAATTATTATTATTGTACCCAAAATAAAACCAGTACAAGTACAAAACAAAAACAAACTAACAACAAAACAAAACCACAAATTACGTAGGTACTCAGTTCCGAAACAAGAGCTTTGCCTTATCATGACCAACAATTGCCTCAAAATACGGCCATCACAAAATCTTAGAATACATATATCTATCTACATTTAAACCACAACAAAGGACAAAATAAACTTCCCAAGACAATACGCAGATATGACATTAAAGGCTGTAATTCAACGTAATTGTTAGTACACAGACCGAGAGGCAACCATTAGGACGTAACAGAATTAGTGGGAGCGACGTCGACCAATTAGAGAGGGGGATACACCGAGCCGCCTTTTATCATTTCAAACTGCGTTTTTAAAGCAAAAAAACGCAGTAAAACGTAGGTTTCAGTCGCAAAAAAATAGCGCTTTATATATTTTTTTGTAACCTTTGTGCGTTTTTGAATGGATATTGAATTAATCGGCCGCTTTTAAAGGTTTTATTGACGCTTTTCGAAATTCGGTTTTTGATTGGCCGGTTTTGTAAATATAAAATATGGAAACGCATCGTGTATTGGCTCCTTTCGAGAGCTATAGTAATATTGTATTCAAACCTTTTATTTTGTTCAGAATTTCCAAAACTAGGTAGACTGGTAGAAAATTCCCAAGGCATTGAATCCGCCTTTTTACGGTTTATTTTAACGTTTTAACGTTGTTTTTTTTTTTTTTTACTTTTGTTTTTATTTTTTATTTTATTTTTCTTTATCTACAACCTATATTGTGTAGCCAGTAACCGACGTGAAGATGCGAGGTAAAAATACTTGTGATGGGGACAAGTATTTTTATAACTTACCGGGGTTTGCCTCAATTTTGTGCTGTAAAATAAGTGCTGAGAAAGAATAAAACCTTTTTATTTTTATTTATTTTATATGTGCATAAAGTTTAATTAATAAATAAAATATTCTTTAAAACCATTGCTTGTGGTCAGAGCTAGAATATCGACAAAAGTAACTGAAGCTTCTAGTTACCTACTAAAGTAGGTAACTACTGTCTACCAAAAAATAATGTTTTTTCCTATGTTGTATAGGAAAAAACATTATTTTTTGGTACCAACATACTAATTTATGTAAAGATGTTTTCAATTAAAACATGGATTAGAACGGCACTGGGACAGCTTCGGGTTTAAAAATAAATTGCTATCGAATAAAACATAATATAAAAGCAAGTTACTGTTAAGAACTGGAGAGAATTTCCCAAAATAACTAGACATGCATTTATTGAAATTCTCCGGATATTACATTTCTATCACATACCTAGTATTTCAAAGACTTTGAAAGTTTCATACTCCAATTTAACAAAAGAAACACTACGGCACTTTAAGTTGTGTTGTGTTGCCATCAATGTTATGTGGTAACTGCATTCAACTTTTCTAGTTAGTGTTGGGTTAGATTACATACATACATACAATCACGCCTGTATTCCCCGAAGGGTTAGGCAGAAGTGTGCCAATGTACACCCACAGTTCACCGGTATGTTTTAGGTCCCATGTAATAGGGGGCGAGCCTATTGCCATAACCGGGCACAAAATAATCCAAACTCCGAGCTGCTACTGAGAATTTCAAAGAAAATCCCAATAACACTTTCACTCGGCCTGGGAATCGAACCCAAGACCTCTAGCGTAGCAGTTAGATTAGTTAATTTTTATTAGCTTTTGTTCGCTTCGTTCGCGTGAATATTAGAATTTTCCTTAATTCAGCTCTGCGGTTGACATCTCCGACCTATGGACTACCTGCCAACTAGCTGCTAAATTTCAAGTACATAGGTCTAACATACATATCTCTATCTACGAGTATATAAATAAAAATGAATGGCTAAATGTGTTGCTAAGCGCAAGTCTCGAGAACGGGTGGACTGATTTGGCTGATTCTTTTTTTTGTTGCGTTTGTAATTTTCCGGGCATGGTTTTTAAACAATTTTATTTGGAGAATCGACCAGTAATATCGTTAATTTTCATCCCCGCGAAGCCGGGGCGGTCCGCTAGTATTATATAGATAGGAAATGTTCTGATAAAGCACCTGTCACGTTCTGCAAACTTCACCAATCAATGTTTTGCACAATCCGAATTATACCAACATCACAAAGTTTGTTCACTGCTGAAAAACACGTGGACGGAACTGGAACAAAGCCTTGGAAGTTGGACGGAAACCCCAAAAGTATCGGCCAATATTGGGTTGGGTTGGGGCCAGTACAAACAAGATGAAGAAATATAATTATGCTTAAGTATATTTACATCTACACTACCTATACAGCGTGTAACGGACAAACGGGGTGAAGAGTGTATGCGGTACTGAATCTCTATACAAAATTTCAGCTGAAAAGCAATAACTTTAAAAATGCATAACATTTTTTTGATTTCACCAGTTTAATAAATTTAAACCATAACAAACTTATCAGGAGAAACAAATCTTTTGCTGAGTTGTTTCTTAGTATGTAGTTTATTGACACCGATCAGCTGACTTGGTGTAGTGATGTGTAGAATTCAATTGGAAACATTTGGTTTTTCACTTAAATGTTACTTTGCTTTATAATTTTGTGAGTATAGGGTATTAAAAAATGTTGCTATATGGTTTGTTAGCACCAAGAGAAGCCGTCCCTATGATAATTATGTATATACCCTTTCCGTAACACGTTGTATAATATTATAAAAAGGAAAGATTTGTATTTTTGTATGTAAGATTAAGTCCTTAGAACTACAGGACCGATTTCAACAAATCTTTTGCCGCTAGAAAGCTACATTACCACATATAATCACGCCTGTATTCCCCGAAGGGATAGGCAGAGGTGTACCAATGTACACCCACAGTTCGCCGGTATATTGTTTTTAGGTTCCTTGTAATAGGGGGCGAGCCTATTGCCATTAACCGGGCACAAATCCAAAATCCGAGCTGCTACTGAGAATTTCGTAGAAAAACCCAACAACACTTTTTGCTCGACCTGGGAATCGAACCCAGGACCTCTAGCGTAGCAGTCGTGCTTAGAACCACTGGGCTAACGAGGCAATTCACGGGAGCGGAGCAGTAACCAAAGACGTAACTTAACGCGGGTATGAAATAAGCCACGCGAACGAAGTCGCAGGTAGTTCGCAAATTCTACTATATAGATACTAATAAACAGAGATGTATTTTGAACTTAATTAACACTTAGTTAAGTATTCAGTTTGTGTGGCATCCAATTATAATCGGAATAGTTTTGTTTTTGATTTGAATAACAACTTGTTAGTTTAACAGAATTTGGTATTCGAGAGTTAAATAATAAAAGATTTATGAATAATTTAAAATATTTTACACCATAATTTGTTTAAATAATATTTTGATATTTAAACAAAAAAAAAGTTTTGTTTTATATTGATAAGAACATCTTGCCAATGGTTTATTATCTATCTATATCTATACTAATATTATAAAGAGGTAACATTTGTTTGTAAGTTTGTATGTTTGTAAGTTTGTATGTAGGGGGTAATCTCCGGAAGTAATGAACCAATTTTAAAAATTGTTTCACTGGTAGAAAGCTACATTATTCGTGAGTGCTATAGGCTATATAACATCACGCTACGACCAATTGGAGCGGAGCAGCAATGAAAAATGTGGCAAAAACGGGAAAAAATAATCTTTTTGAGGGCTTTCGTTGCGTGCGCTGCGTGAACGGTTAAAGTTACGCAAAAATAATGTATGAGAGAATTGTTTCTCTTAAAATATACTAAAAAAAAGTCCGCGGCAGTACATGCCTAACTTTTAAGATTGACTCACTATAAGCATTTTTATGGCCAGAAAATTTGTTTTAAAATAATGCATTATTTGCGAAGGTGTTTTTATGAATATAGTATTAATCCTTATCAACATAAATGCGTTATTCAGCACAAGTGTTTAATTTTGAACAAAATTGCCCTTTACATCATTTAATTTCAATGAATATCTTAGGAGATATCACAGTTTTAAAATAACTTCGCAGCAAAATAATGACTCTGCGAGACATTCCGTAGCTTATACCTCAGAATAACAGATTCTGCGGGTTGTTCGAAAGAGATACCGCGCCCCCGGAACGCAAAGGGCACATGAAGGAACATAGATGGGTTTTAGTCAGTAAAAGTCTGACACTTCTTCCCGTCCCGCCCAGGGCGGGGGAAGTTATTTGACGATTTCCCAATTATAAAAAAAAAAGAATAAGAGATTAAAGGCTTCATAACATCTCGCTATTAGCCACGGAAACGGATCAGTAACCAAAAACCTAACGTAACGCGGGTGAAACCGCGGGGCACAGCTAGTTTCCTTATAATTAAACATAAGAATAATGAAAATTTAATTCCCATAAATTAAAGTCATGTGAGCGTAGCCACGGACATAGCTACATGGTTAGCAAGCAAATATAGTTGAAACTGTTCAAATTATATAAACCGATTACCTACTAATAAGCTATATATGTAAATCAAAATGAAAAACTAAATGTGTTGCTAAGCACAAAACTCGAGAAGAACTGGACCGATTTGGCTGATTCTTTTTTTGTTGTATTCGTAATTTCCCGGACAAGGTTTATATGTATGAAAATTTATAGAAAATCCACCAGATAACTCAGAAATCAGCATCCGTGCGAAGCCGGGGCGGTTCACTAGTTTATGTATAAAAACCTTAAGAACACGTTCACATGATTCAGTAGCCAATCCCGACACTTTCCAATACATAAAAAGGGACCCTTACATTTGTGCCTTCTTTTTACAATGCCACACAAAGTACCTTTATCGTTGAAACTTTAGAAAGAACTTTTAGGAGAACCAAAAACATTTCTAAGTTGCTAGCTAACCTACCTATCCTTCGAGACTGAAACTTGTCGGTAATGGAGTCAAGCTGTCGACATCTCTGGCCGTTCAATTTGGCTTTCTGCACACAAAACCGTTTTATTTTACACGACTTTTATTCCCGAGATTATTCGTAAAATTTATAAGTAGGTACTCTTTTTTGGTATCTTGGACATCACTGAAAACGGTGAAAGCAATCGTAAAACATAATCAATATAAGTCTACAAATCGCCAATCCGCGTTAAGAAGGCGTGATGGTCAATGCTAGTGAAAATATATTTAACAGCTGTTTTTTTTTAATGACCGACTACAAATTTTACCTCTGTGGGGTTTACAATCATGTCATCCATGGGTAAAAAAGTTTTTCTGTCGAAGTCCCATCCGCCCCGTGTTATATTTGTTCCTAGTTACATTTATATATCTCTATGTTTTTCGCCCCTTTTTGCACATATAACTTTTCTTGTTTCTTACTTTGCTCGACACTTTCCAGATCGTAACAAAAAACATTTGTAACGTGTCCCAAGCGGACTTGGATCTCAAAGTTCTAACAAAGCCGAACTGTCGACGGGTTTGTTAAAAGCGATCCAAGCAAGAACTGTTATAAATAAAGTGGAATAACGTACCCGCGGTTTCTTAAAAGTTAGATATTTTGTATTATGACTAATTAATATTATATTCCTCATAATAATCTTATTATTTCTTTATATACCTTGTACACTATAGAATATTGTAATGGAAATGAGGAAATAAGACAGGGCAGAAGAGGGTTATAAGACGAATGATTGGTTAATGAATCTTGGCATTCTCTTATAACTTCCTAAATTTACTTCTAATAGAAAGTATATCAACTAGAGAACAAAGAACTAAGTTAATTTTAAAAACATTTCTATATTACAATGGGCTTTTTCAACTTTCCAAACTGTCGTCATCTGTCAGCTCAATTTTGCGAGTCCGCATTATTTTCCCGAGTTCTCGGAACCTGCATGTACGGTGAAATCGAAACGCCAGCCGCAAATTCGCAGTGAGAAATGACATGAATGCGGAAAGTGAGCGAGCGATGTTGAGAGCTCTCGAGCGAGGCCCTACAGCCCTTTTAGAGCCTTTCATTTAGAACGGCCCTTGCCCGTTGTTTCGGTACTTGACCTCTCTCGCAAATTAAAAATATTCCGCGTTGTTAATGATACGATAGTTCGCCTGTAATTTGTATGATAAAATTGTACGACTCGCAAATTCGTATTTCATTTTATAGAGGAATAAAGTTGATTTTTGACTGGCAAAAATGAAACAATTTGTAATAAGGTGCCTAACTTGTTTGTCTTCGTGAGACGTATACAGAATAAATTGTTACGCTAACTTCTTCCTAACTCATATTCATGTAATATGTAATGTAGTTACCAAAAATATTCCCGACGAAGTCAAAAGAATCCTATATTTCGCTGTCAGCAAAGTTACCAAGTAATATCTGTCGCGCTCGTTTTTCTCCTAAACTGACGAACAACTTTCAGAATCCCTAAACTTATGAAGGTAGGTAACGAAAGCCGAAATTCATTGGAAAGTTTACTCCTGACAAACAATTCGTGTATTCGCATTTTGCACACAAATGAAAGCGGCTGTTAGGCACCTAAGTTAGTTATGGCTGGGAGCGAAATAATTGAGTTATGTTGGCTCGCGTCACCTAACATCCCATTTCTACCCTCGCTCCAAAATCGAAGACGATTATTAAAACCGTTTTAATAGAGGACCGTTTTTATAGCGGCCGCGGCCCTCCGGCTCTGTAAATAAGAGACGAAATTACTTTCGGTAAATTCTCGCTTTCGCTAACGCACTGCGGAGGCGGTCCCGGGGTGTTAAAAACAATGTTTAACGTTTTCCGTTTGCTATTTTTAGGAAGGATTCCATTAAAATGTCCTTGTTCGTCGTTTGACAAATAAAAACATGCGCTTCTGTTGTTTGGTGTTAATTAACTGGCGAGGACAGGGGTTGTCGTACGAGTATTATGTTATTAGACCATACGGGGGTAGAAAGGGACATCGTAACAAAAACTTTTACCATGGATTCAGTACATAATTATAGAAATAGTAGATTCAGTCCGCGACTTCGTCCGCATCTGTGAAATTACCCACAGACACAGTACTTTTTTCCGGGACAAAAGTAACCTTTGTGGTATTTTATACTACAATCTCAGTTCCAAATTTCCTTCAGATCCGTTTAGCCGTTTAAGCGTGAAAGAGTGACAAACATCCATAAATCTACCCTCATAAACTTTCGCATTTACATTAGCAGAAATAGATTAGTAGGCCTTCATCATTTATAACAAGAGAACTGCTGTGCTGTACATTTTGTGCATGTAGTTGTTGAACTTTTGTTTAGAACAACTGATTTCTTTTTTAAATATTTCATCCCTTGGGGGTTCAGATATGTACTAAATCTTTTGCAAAAGTTTAGGTACATTACGATAATTCCACCTCCTAAGAACAACCAAAGCAAACCTTTCAAAATTGCTGCACTAATTTTAATGATCGAATACCCAAACAATGAACATTATCGTCGACTGTTCTTCCGCCATGTTGAGTCATAAACAACCATTATATAAATGGCTGTCCGTGTAAACAGAGAAAGCATGAAAAGGGACTTATATCTTCCAACAAAGCCGTCGGAACATTTCGTATTGTTGGGTACGGAAACAAAGAATTTCCCAATACAAATCGTGCACTATTTGCTTCCAATAATTCAGTCTTTGTCGAGGAACAACTGATAGCCGGTCGAGAGACCACTGATGTGAAATTGTCTCTTTCAATCCTGTTGTATTTGTGATGGTTGCGTTCGTTATTTGGGTATGTACATACTCAGGACTCGTATAGGGCGTTGACTGTGGACATTGATTGGAAATCATTGTTCTGTTTTTTATTTAAAATGTATGTTTTTTTATTTGCTGTGATTTATAGATACTCCTTTCTTCAAGACAGGAGTATTGAGGCTTTTACGGGGTCGGCAACGCACGAGTGATGCCTCTGGTGTTGCAAGTGTCCATAGGCAGCGGTAACCGTTTAACATCAGGCGAGCCATTAGCTTGTTCGCCAACTACAGTAAATTTCTAAAATCAAAGATCTAAAATCAAGGGCATTAAAATAGAATTGTTACAAGTATGACGCCTGTAAATTGGTCAATGTAATTGATTTTGCAGTTAAATGTAATTCAAATACTTACTGTTTAGGTGTCATATATCCTTATAAAAGGATTGAAAGAATATTAAATAGTTTATGCTTGTCGGATTACAAAGTTGAAGAGGGTGAAAAACGTGACAAAGTGACAGACAAAGACTTCCACTTTTACATTAACTGAACGAAATAGAGGAAAGTGGAAGGAACGGGGAAGGCCATTGCCCGGGAATCGGATAGTAATAGCTAGCAAAATAAATCACATATAGTTTATTGACATTTAAACGTTTGACTACTGGTCCTAAGCGCGAGTGATACGCTTGAGGTCTTGGGTTCGATACCCAGGTCGAGCAAAAAGTGTTATTGGGTTTTTCTATGAAATTCTCAGTAGCAATTAGGAGTTAGGATGTGTGCCCAGGTAATGGCAATAGGCTCGCCCTCTATTATATGGGACCTAAAATATACAGGCAAACTGTGGGTATACATTGGCTACACCACTGCCTAACCCTTCGGGGAATACAGTATGTTATGTGTGTTATAATAATGTACATATACCAAAGTAATAAACACAAATCCTAACAATTAACACACAAAAAGGCAAATAATACCGCAATTCCTGAAATCCAGTGCCCTTACCGATAGCCCTCATGCACAGAGGACTGTAAGGGCACAACGGCACAGAGGCACGAGAGCACTCAGTCAGCACGTGTTGTGCCAACCGGCCGAGTGCCGTATCGACCGCGCTGTGCCGCGCGTATTAACATCCTAGGTAATGCACGGACGGTGTTGCGCACAAATGGACGGGAGTTGGAACAAAGGGACGTGATAATATGATATTTTTTGCAAATATTTGCAAATGATTTACTCTTTTGTCAACAAAAGGATTAATGTGAAACAAAAGGACGATGATAATGTTATTTTTTTTTTGTAATTTTCTAGCAAATTAATTATGTACAATATGCAGAAACATTGTCGGAAATAATGTGAAACACAATAATGTTTTTTTTTATGTCTAGCAAATCTATCGATACATTAATGACATTGATCGATATAATAAATAAAACTGATGTTATTTTTTTATTTGTTTTCTTTAAGGCGCTAATCCCGCTAAATCTCTGTAATTCGCTTATCGGATTAGAAAAAACATTTGTTAAAATATGATAACCACTCTTGAGGAATAATATAGGCTATATGACATCACGCTACGACTCACGGGAGCGAAGTAGTGATGAACATGAGTAATACAAAGGAACGATGTTTGCTTTTGTAATGTCTAGCAAATAAATTACCATATTTAAGAACTTAGTTGCTAACATATGGACGAGTGTGATACAAACAAACGGTACTGGTATTTTATTTTTATTACAATTTCTAGTAAAATAAATAACAATATGCAAAAGGATTCTATTATAAAATTGAGTTTTGTACGAGCAAACCTTTGAGCGATTGATCGTTTTTATTGAAAACGTTAAGGAATTTGATTTATGTTTATATAGCAATAGATACTTTTGTGTGTTTTCTAGCTAAATGAAGGTCATGCTAGGTTCATTTGTAGAAGGTTAACTCTTGACTCTACGTTACGGGGCAAGGCTAGGTCAAATAGAAGCGAGCAATACAATAGTGCCTATTTTATTTTATTACCAAAAGAAAATCAATTTTGAAGTGAGTCAAGATTTAGAAAGATGTCTAAACTGGTTATATTTAACAAAAACTAATCACTATATATGCCACTAGCTTTTTCCCGGGATTTCGTCCGCTTGGATATTTTCATCTTCGTTAAATAACTTCTTCTGTTACTGTTCCGCTTCCGTGTGTCGTAGCGTGATGTTATATAGCCCGTTACTTCCTGATAATCTATTGGTGAAAAATAGCTAAAATCGGTCCAGTAGTTTCGGAAGTTATTAGGTACAAAGAAAAAAAAATCTCTTTATAACATTAGGTCAGATAGAGTTTTAGTTTCTTTTCTTTATTTTTATACCATCACGCCTGTATTCCCGGAAGGGTTAGGCAGAGGTGTACCAGTTTACACCCACAGTTCGCCGGTATATTTAGGTCTCATGTAATAGGGGGCGAGCCTATTGCCATTAACCGGGCACAAATCCAAACTCCGAGCTGCTACTGAAAATTTCATAGAAAAACCCAATAACACTTTTTGCTCGACCTGGGAATCGAAACCGGCACCCGTTGCATAGCAGTCGCACTTGCGACCGCGAGACCAACGGGGCAGTTTTCTTTATTTTTGTTTTTGATATTTTGTCTATTTGCTAAAAATATTTAAATAGAAATATGATAGCATAATAATCAAGTTAATGTACTTCGTGAGCCCTATCGGATCTAACAAAAATCCCCAATGAACCGAACCCCTTTTAAAATAATGACGTGCAGATGTGACTCCGGTTTCAACAAACTCATTAGCTCACATAGTTTCGTGTTACATATGTAAGTGATATATTGACGGTTACACCAACGACGAAAACAGAGGGATGTTATAAGTTTAACGTGTGAGTCGGTCTGTGGTATCGTAGCTTTGAAACTGCTGAATCGATTTTGATTTAGTATTTGTTGTTGTGAGTTTTTTGATCGTGGTAGTGTAGCTTTGATTCAAGAATATCTATTCAGTGCTTTGAAAATTACCTGCTTTTTTCTAGTTAATTAATAGCATCTTCTACAATTCCATCTGAATTTAGTTTGTGTCGTGGTATTTAAAAAAAAACTTCAAATCATTAAAAAATATATGTATCTATATCGTGAATTTCTGTGAGCATGGCTATTTTTAGAGGAGGCATATATCCAGCAGTGGATGTCATTCGGCCAATATGATGATGATGAGTGACAGACAAAGAACACAAGAGAACAAAACAAAATTGCTTGGTGACAATGAGTTACCTACGACGGAACCAAAACACAATTGCTACATTACTGTTTTCTACAAAAAAAATATTTCGCTGCACTAAATCGCTAGTCTTTCATTAAAAAAGTCTTTACCCTTGTCACTAAAGATAAAGAGCAAAGTGTCAGTTTAGTGCCAGTACCCATGCAACGCTCAAGGCAGCAGTAACAAGTTAGTACCGAATAAATTGTACCGATAACATCCGAGACATAAAGAATTTTTATACCGGGAAAGTAGATAGGGTTGTCTAACTCGTAAGTTTACTACGGAATGTAGTACAATGGACTTAGGGCCTGTTTCACCTAATAAATTCCAATTGAATAACTTGGCAGATAATTTCATACAAATTCCGTCCCGTTTTTTCGAGGTTCTGTAGCCAAATGGTGGGAATATTTTCACAGAGTATTGCTGCGAGCACTATAACAATAAAATAATAAAAAGAAAATAAAATTGATAAGTATTAAAATTCTTATGATAATTAATTTACGTAATTTATTGACAGTTAAAACTTGCCAAGTCAGAAATTCGATAACAAAGAAAGTAATTGAAACTTAAATGAATTGAAGAATGTTGTACATTAATACAGGTATGAGTAAAAGAACTGCTATGGAATTTGCCACTTACACCGACTACACTTAAGGTATTTTATACCGAACTTGGCCTTTTTTATACATCATTGTTTGTGTTATCAACAACTTTGTCATCTACGAGAATCTATCCTTAAAATGATCTATGCTAAAATGACGTAACTCTGGCGCCACTGGGATCTTGAACCATTTTACAAGTAAAACTAGTAGTTATATGAGTTACTATCCCTTTGTCAAGAAAGTTGGTGAAACTGATAAGTAGTTTCTATTGTGTAATATCAAAGTTTCGTCTTGCGGTATCTGTCTGCAAGTCGTGTTTTGTTTATCATATTTTTTTGTTGTTCTTGATAAGTGTCGTAGTATTGAAGTTATACAAATAGCACAAAAACTTGCACTAGGAGTATTTATAAAAAACCGTTTATCCAAAAAACGAAAGGGCTGTCTTGCCCACGACTGATATTTATATAGGATTAAAATATTGCTCTTGGCTTAAAATTCAGGAAGAAATATTAAGAATACGTTTGCATGAAAAAAATGGGCACTAGCACATACATGTATAAACACTTTTTCCTATGGGAGTATGCAGAAACCACAGAACGCCACCTGCTACGATCCTTACATACTCTTTTCGCCTCGTGCACTTTCATAAATCTGGGCATACAAGCATGCCGGTTACAAGTACTGCGCACCCGATCTTTCTAAAGGACCTCGCCAATAAGGCACCAGAAAACGCTCTAAAACAATTCAAGCAATATCAATAACTATTAAGCTAAGTAAATAACACTATCGTCCCTATATACCCGGTACATAGGCGTGTATCGTACAATGTAAGGGTAAACACATCGGCGGAATGCTCGCGTGCTGCTAACATTCACTCTGTTTGTCTACCTCGTGTGACTTCGCGCTATGTACCTACTATCGTGTATCTGGTTCAGATGTTTAAGTACAGAAGGTGCCTCTTTTTATGTACTTAGTGAGGTGATTGATGGATTGATGGGATTAAACTATGAGAGTGAAATAACCCTTACAGTCGTGGGCCGTAAGCTCTCGAACTCTTAAGAAAAGTTTGTGTTTGGCCAGGCATTGTGCATTATAAGGTTATCATAAATTTATACCAATGAGCTTTTAAAACGATTAAAAAGACATACAAGTTAATCAAACTAAACAAACATTGAGCAAAACGTATTTCTGAAAATCGTTTTTATTTCAGGTGTGTAATATCATTGTTTATGTTAGCGCGCTATGTAACACACGCAAAACATTGTACTTACGGGTGCATGCAATAGTACAGGGGTCGTGAGGGCGTATAAAAAACATAAAAAAACTAAAACTTTAACTTTCAATATGAGGTAACCAGAAGATTCCCAGGTCTAATCTAGAACAAAAACAATATTACAATGTTGGTAAGATCCTGTGACTTTCATCTTCTATGTGTCTTTTTACACCAGTATCTAGTTTATGACCTATAACTTAAATAGTAAAATATTGAAATGCTGTATGAGATTTTTCGACCCCTTGTGTCCCTTGACAATTTAAAAGTGCCTGTAAATGGTCTTATTGAAATAAACGCTTGAATTTGGATGTTTACTTTATTCCGTAAACATTTTGTAACTTTAAAATTACTAATAATTTATAAACAAACATACCAACCGTCACTGTAACATCGTTAACGCATAACTCTTAAATCAGATAACAGCGGCAATAAAACAATACCCCCAGACCCGAGTGCCGATCACTACCAAAGATATAAACTTACACATTCACACACTTAACACGATTACAAGCCACGATAATATGACTTTAACAAGACTTCCAAACTTCACCCACATAGTTTTTACGCCACCTACAATTTATTATACAAAGTTACACCTAACCTAACCTAACCTTGAATGCGAAACTAGACCAAAGTTATCGACTTTTCGCGGAGCTAGTGGTGTGAAAATAAATGTACTTGTTTAACGATCTTGAAAGTGGGTATAAGGGCAATTCTCATAATTAAAAACTTTCAATGCAGTATAATTTGAACGTTCCTAATAACATACATACATACATACATAAACTCACGCCTTAATCCCATGGGGGTAGGCAGAAACCACAGAACGCCACCTGCTACGATCCTTACATACTACTTTCGCCTCGTTCACGTTCATACATCTGGTCATACAAGCACGCCGGTTACGAGTACTGCACACCCGACCTTTCTGAAGAACCTCACCAATAAGGTCAGGGTAGGTCTTTATAACGAGTCTTGGAATTTGGCAATTTCATCTCGGCGACAATTAATGTCAAAATCTTTTAAAAAATATAGATAAAATAAAAGCATTTTTGACGGATTGAGATTAGAATACAAACTTTTCTTACTGGAACTGCCGCCCAGACTTCTCCGATTGATTTAATTTTCATAAATCACAAAGCTCAAACATTTGATATTTGAAGATGTCTCATTAGTAGACGCTCTGACAAAATACTAAAAGTTTTATGATTTCTTTGATCTTACACTTAAACTGCCTCGTTGGCCTAGTGGTCCTGAGCGCGACTGCTACGCTAGAGGTCCTGGGTTCGATTCCCGGGTCGAGCAAAAAGTGTAATTGGGTTTTTCTATGAAATTCTCAGTAGCAGCTCGGAGTTTGGATTTGTGCCCGGTTAATGGCAATAGGCTCGCCCCCTATTACATGGGACCTAAATATACCGGCGAACTGTGGGTGTACATTGGTACACCTCTGCCTAACCCTTCGGGGAATACAGGCGTGATGGTATATTTATATTTATATTTATGATCTTACACCTAAAAGCACATGAACAAAAATACAGAGTACAGAGACGATGTAAAAAATAACATTTACAGCTACTATTAATTACTCAAATACTCTATTCATAAAAAACGACCTATTTATTTATCCCCAAATCAGACCAAACTAAACGAAATTGTTTAGTTTCATCCGAAAAACAAAAGCCACAAACTAGTTCAAAGAACAGTGCGCTCTATCGGTATTTGCGGTGAACTAAAAGCCACAGACTACACATAAAACCACAAAATTCGCGTGTAAAGCTATCGCATAAAAATTAAAGGAACAAAAAAAGGGTAGCTCTAAAAAGGCCGAAGTGAAAAGTCTCCGTGGTTTGCCGCGGTAACATTCTTTTGTTTGGAACGGCAATTATTTTCAACTGGCGTGTTAGGGCTGCTAAACGCTCTCATTTGGCTAGAATTGTTTGGGACTTTTAAATCTTAGATCTGATCGGGCGAAACTAAAACTTTTAGGGATTCTGATTTTCACATTATTTGGTTTATATCTGACAAAGAGTGCGGGCTTGGAACGCTGGTGGTGGGTGCGTTTGTTATTTGGCCCTGAGAAGGGCCGTTTGTCATGGCTCTGGGGTAACCATTGGCGTATCTAGAGTTAGTTTTCAGGGAGGGCCTGGCCCCTAAGATGCCATCGCCGATGCGATGCAATGCCGTCAGGCGGAAGGTGAGCCCTACAGCCTGGGGTAGGCACAAGACCATTCTGGGGTGGGCACGGCCTAACCTATATACGCCTATGGGGGTAACCCATTTTGCATTACCATCGTGGTGAAAGGATTTGTCAGCCAGACTCCATGTTACCGAGTGCTAGCTGTCCAGGGTGCACCGGTCAATTGGAATCGGAATACGAATTAAGATTATTATCATCAAAGAAAGAATATCATTAAGATAATATCTGATAAAAAACTTGTATGGTAGATATTTTCGTTTTATTTAGCTAGCACAAAATATAGGTTGTCTATGCTTTAGACGGAAAATACCGAACCTAAAATTATTAGCCCTTAAATTGAGTCTCTGAAGCATTAGGTACTCCGTGTCACAGGTCTATTTCAGGCTCAAAATGGATTTTCGTGCTTACCTAACTGAGCAAGCGGGTAACCAAGCTTGTTCATGTTTGTAATTCGATGCGACAACCCTATTTACTGAAGAGATAAAGAATTTATTTACATAGCACAAACTACTGTTTTGAGCACTGCTAGTGGTACATTTACATTTTGTCGACATTTCCTACACATTAAATACTGAGTGCTTGGAATTATTGTCGCACTGGTTATTGTGGGGTTTCCTACGTTTGTGTGTTTGTACTCTGTGTTATTTTTGACCTCCGAACGTGGCTAGAGAGGAGGCGGTGGAATTAATGGGGCAGAGTGAGGTTAGATCTGTGATACGCGTATATTTTGGGGATGGCAAATAATGTACCTACTTGTTATTTAGTAGATAAACATAAATACAGACGTTATTTAGTTCTTTATTGTTGTTTTAAAAGCACTGCACCATAAGGGATAGTTCTACTTATATTTTTACTAGATAGTGCTCTATTTTTATCCGTACCTACATATTATTTACTTAATGACAAAAAGAATTAATAAATCAGACCCCAAAATAAAAAAGAACCCACACAAAACTTCCAATTAAAACTAAAAAATACTTACATTTCACTCAAAAATACATCCTCCAAAAACTACACATTCTAGAACACTCCATTTTCAAAATGGCGTCACAAGGTACGTCATTGTTGCGCGAACATCCAGTACAATCAAGAGTCATCGACTGCGCCGTTCATTATACGGAATTTTGCCTCCATATACGTGGCTCGAGCACACTTAATACGTCACTGGCTCGAATAGAGCTCCACGTCAAATATGTCCCAGTTCCGAGCTCGGAAATGCTCGAATAGAAGCCTCTTATGCTCTTCACGTGGATTTACGATCTTTGCAGTACTGCCTTGGCACCGAACAAAAAAATAAAACTGGCAATTTTGTTGTCAAGCTCTTGTGTGTTCGCTAATTATTTTAAAATACTTGCTGGAAAGGTTAGGTATGATTAAAGGGTTAATTAAAGGTACAGGCTAATTAATGGGGCGTTCATGTGGTGATCTAACCGAGTGTACAGTTTAATTAATATTTGCTAGAAATATTATGTTTCATTTTAATTTTGGTGTTTATTTTAGGTTGTTTTAAAAAGCTATTTACCATCTAATATTTTTTGTTATTGAGCAATGATTTGTTACAAACAAAAAGAACCTTTGGCAAGTTCTTTATTCGAATTCGCGCAAATCAATCGAATAATTTAAAACATGATCTCCCCACACCGGCTGCAGAAGGGAAGGAAAAGGAAAATACGTATTTATTACACCCCTTAAACATCGCATCGCGACCCTAAGACGTGAGCTATCGATTGAGCAATATTAAAATGTTGTGTTGAGTGACACCCGGTACGTGAGTAAATTCTTACAGAGACCGAGCTTCACAGAAACGCGGTAAATGGAAATAATCAACAATTCGGCAGAGTAAAACCAAAATACATAATTTCACACATCCCATTAAATATCTATTTACTAAAATTATGCTAAGGTAACGTTTTAATTTCACACTCTGAAGAACAAGTCAATTATTTTACAACGTTACGATAAAAAATCAAAATCGAGCAATCGATGGATGCGAGCTGCTCTGGACCGGTCATTATAGCTACAATGACCGGTAATAGACCTTTAGGGGACGCCTATGTTTAGCAGTGGACGTCGTTCGGCAGATATGATGATGATAATGATGATGACGACTACAGAAAACGGCTATAGCTAACTACATCCATAAGTTTTTTTTTAAATTTGCTGCCGTCGACGATGACTCTTACCGTCAACAAGATTATCCAATCGCTGATCCTCTTTGCTTACTCACTATGCACACATATATGTACATGAACAACACACACATACCCGTATCATCTCCCGAGTAAGCAGTGTGCTTACTACCTTTGTTCTCTGTCACATATTTACTCCTGCACCCACACTAAGGGCGGAACCTTAGCCGAGTGAGCTGACGGTATCGATTCTTTTCGTAATAGATATTGAAGGTGATTCCGCGATTATAGACATTATTGACGGTTATGCGAGTAAAAGGTATTTTGATAAAGATACGTAACACGCAATGTAAGCTGTATTTATGTTTATTATAATAATACTCGAAGTTTATCTGATATTTTTTGTTGGTTTTTCGGGTAAAGGCGTATTGTCATCATTGATAGAGGTTCTATGAGATTGCTTAGATTAGTTTTTGGGTAATAGCAGGCTTCGATAGCAGAGACAATGTGCTCATGTATCTGAAAAGTGTTTTTGTATATATGTATTACCTATACCTACTATTTGATTACATTTTGCATTAGATTGATATCTGCGTTTCTTAATAACGTGTCAAAACAATTCGTTTTTTAGATTCAAGATTCAAAATCTTCAGTCCTCGAAACACATACTTATTTTTATTATCATTAGACCTAAGTGAACTTTAATTTCATAAAATTACAATAAAATACAAAGAAACTTTGGGTTCATTATAAAAATATTAACGCAAGACCTATTTGGCTAGTGCAGTTGGCCATATTTTTGTATATTGTGCCAAAACCTTCAAACAACGCATGTACCAGAAAGTTTGGCTGCATTTCCACGGCAAATAGAAAATGCTAATCATATGACCCAGATACAAAAGCTTAGCTATTTATTTATCTTCTTATTACATGTAGGGATCTGAAAGGTCAAAAGGTATTTATTTAAAATATTAAATAAGTAATCACTAGGTGAAAAATAGATACATACGAGTAGCTATAACTACCGTTGAGATTCTACAAAATACAAAATATCTTTATAGTTTCAAGACCTAGACAAGCTCGGCAAATAATAATAAAACAAATTATGGAGCTTTTTATTTTACGAACTTTATTATAAAAAGTTAGTTAAGCGGAATGTCCGCTTAACTAACTTTTTATAATAAATTTACCTAACTAACTACAGTAATAAAGCTAAGTATAATAAAATAATAAACGAACTAATTTATGTATTTACAGATGAAAAGATGGCTCGCCAAATATTATCTAACTCATTATGATGTTTAGGTGTACACCCACATTATAATATTTATACTGCTATAATTATAAATTTTAATGTTGTCCCAAGAATTACATTACACGTTTGAATAAATTAGTAAAGGTAAGCAGACACGTTACAATAACTTGCACATGTCCGCGTTATAATTACGTAAATTCATCCTACATGCGTTTACACACACACTTGTAATCTACAAATGCAAAATTCTGACTTAAAGAACCTACTTAATTAAAAAAAACGTCTAATTATATGTTTCTCAGCAGTAGCAGCTCGGAGTTAGGATTTGTGCCCGGTTAATGGCAATAGGCTCGCCCCCTATTACATGGGACCTGAACATAACGGCGAACTGTGGGTGTACATTGGTACACCTCTGCCTAATCCTTAGTGGAATACAGCCGTGATAGTACGTGTAAATCTTTCGTAAAATTTCATAACACTGCTTAGCCTTGTTCGCATCCAACTACACGGGCCGGGACACTCATAAACTTAATATTTGGCTTTTGCTGCCAAATTAACATAGTGAAGACACGGTACAACTTTATAAGACTTAGTCGTAAAACGATAAACTAACTTGAACACGGCAAACTACTGGCAGAGTTCATTGGCGGGGGAGCTTATTCGAGAGCAAAATTTTATGAGTTGAGAAAGTCTTGGTTTCACAAGTAAAACGTCATCAGTTTTATAGCAACGAATCATTTTTGTTTTTACAATGAATGGGCTAAAATTGGGTACCATATTGGTACTTTTTTACTTTTTAAATCGATATTATGTACAGCTTTTTTCATTATGATTATTTTATAGTATTTGGCTTCAGCTCCAGTACGTGGCTACGCTTAACGTTACTTCTGCGGCATATTTTATATCATCCAAAGTGCAGGTGTAGTATATTTAGGTTTAATTCTACCACAACAAAGCAAAACACGTAAAAATTTTCCCTTTTTCCGAAATAATTATAATGACATACTGTCTGACTGTAGGTGTACATTTGGTACACCTATGCCTTACTTTTGGAGTACATAGGCGTGATGGTATGGTAATTATAATGATTTGAAATATTTTTTAATTCATTTCATCAATTATCAATCAAAAATAATAATTTCCATAAAATTCTAAATATCCATCAAAACATTTAATATCACGCAATTTCCAACACTAACTGCTGTCAAACATTGACTAATACAAATCTAATACGAAATTACTTAAACCGTAACACTAAGCAATTACTCAAGTAACTTAACTCGCGCTTAACTAGTCAGCCAACATCAGATAATTACGGGCCGTCTCCGAAGGAAGCGCCAAGCGAGGTAACTACGACAACTTGCCGACTGGGTACAACTTCACTCCAACTTACCGACTTCAGTAACTTTATATTTAGATAGCAAACTATCTCGGATTCACCTGCTTTGCCAACTCATGTATTTTTGATTCGATCCGCTGACGGTCTGGAGTTGGGGCAGATTTGTGATATAAAATATGAAATGATTTTTGGAACGTGAGTTTTTCTTTGAAGATGTTTTGATTTATGCTGGAGAAGTCTATTTTTAGTGTTACTTCGGATTATCCAACTGCCTATTAGGCGGTTTTTCTCCGTTATCGATTGCGTAGTACTTCATACTACCACAGACGTAGCCAAGTTTTAGTAGGTATCAGAGGGGCTTCAAGAAAATAAAGTAACAAAAATGTGCATAAAATGATTAAGTATTCAAGTAAAAACAATCTTATTTTTTGGGGCAATCGTGTAAAAAGAAAATTAATCTTCTCGAAGTAGGTAGGTAATACTCATGTAATATTTAGGGGGTGAACCACCAAAATCCCTACACTGGCTAACGCCCATGTGTCATACCAATACCAAAGGAAGACCTCCATGAAGTCTCACCATCTCCTCCGTAAGTCAAAGTCAAAGTCAAATCATTTATTCCAATTAGACCATTAAAAGGCACTTTTAGACGTCAATTAATTAAAACTATTGAATCTAGTCAATCAATCTAGGTAATCAATCAATCAGATCAATCAATGAGACTGGTGTGCTACTGCTGTAATTTCTCGCTGCCTTGTCTCGCTGTGGCTAACACAACTGCACCAATCTTGACCAGTCACACAAAAAATAAAACACGAAAAGAATTCACATAACGTATTCAAATACTTTGTCAAAATCATGAGCAAACATCTCGTCAACTGTCAGACTTATACGAACTTCATAAAAAAAAGATAATTAAATTCCTCTTGTTCTTGTGCCTTACTTCTTTGCGTGTTCCCATCACGTACACATTTTCTGACAAGTCCGGACTTTGCGCCACAAACAAACAGTACCAACCTAACGAAGTTATTAACCTGTTCCCACAACAATGGCAGTAAATATAAATTAGTTTTGTAGCCCTTCTGTACCCTTGTAGCTAGGTCTAATGTTCGTCCTAGAGCCTATCTAGGGGTCGTTAGTTCGTCCTAGATTTATGATAACTGCCTCTTTTAGGCCATCTGTGTCGTTATGTTAACACAAGTGACGTTTTTATTGGCTGAGTAATCATATTTTGCTCGTGTAAGAGTCAAAAATACGGTTGGTAGAGGTCAGGAATTGTTATTTATTTGTATCTATTAGTTTCGTGAACGCAGACGTTTTATCACCGGCCTGTAGCCATGTAACAAACGACAAACGCAAACGCTGAGTAGGCTTTAATAGATCTTCAACTTTATGTGCTTGGTTTTAAGTTGAAGATCTAGTGAAGATTGCATAGCGTTTTCGTTCTTTCCAGTCGCTAACGCTTAGAAATCTTTAATAGATTTTCAACTTAAGGCTCTGGGGTATTAAGTAGAAAATGTATTGGTACCTACCGAGCGTTTACGATTATCGTTTGCGACTTGGCTAGGGGGACAGAAGCTGTGTCGCTTTTTCTCAATTACTTTTTCCCTGTTCTTCTGTAATGTGCAGGCGATATTAATCAAGATTTTGAAGACAGCGAATCTTATACAAACATAATTCCATCCTGTTCAATTCACTAAGTTGCTCTCCGACCGTTTATCCATCATTCTATCTTTTGTCTTTGTTAGACCTCGGATCTTAATCACCGTCTTTTTAATTAAACACGAGAAAATTCCTTTCTTTATGTCCAATGGAGGGTGGAAATTGGGTAAGAAAAATGGAACGTGGGTGTTACAAAGGAAATTCAGCAATACCTGCACGTCGAGCCATTATTCTTTTATTCTCTTTAAAACATTAAAGTCTTCTCCACACTTTATTTTTTTAAACATCGTTGGATGGCAAACAACTGATGTTAAGTGGTCACCTCTGCCTATAGACATCTGCAATACCAGAAAATGCGTTGCCATCCCAGAGACAAAGTTGAATTATCTCATGTGCTTCAAACCAGAACAAAGCAACACTGCAACAATTTAGAATAAGCTAACCAATTCAGCAATCACGGCGACGAACCGACGCCAAGTTGTCATAACACAACTGTCCTTTATACATAATCTAAAGTTTCATTAATTACGGCGTCCCAGAGCAGACGAGAGATTTTAATTAAAGCAAACATTGCTGGGACAAAAGGACTGTCTCACACAAGATCACTAACAAAACCAGCAAGAGATTTTTAACGATTCAATTTAATGAGAATTCTCGCAATTACTGAAGAGATTGTTATAGGGCACGTTTGTGATGGGTAATTAAATGTGTTTTATGTTATGTTAATGGGGTTGTAAACTTATATTAATTCTTTAATTAGAAATGATGATTATTATTAGGGTTATTACTGCCATTAGCTTGGCTAAATTTCTTAACAAACATAAGTTTACTAAATTTTCTGGCTCCCAAGATACAAGCTCTTCTTAGTTGGGGACCGCTGTAAAGTTGATAACACATTTTATAAATATATATCCTACTAATATTATATATGCGAAAGTTTGTGAGGATAGATGGATGTTTGTTGGTCTTTCACGCTTAAACGGTTGAACGTATTTTTGGCGAAATTTGGCACTGAGATAGATCGCAGTGTAGTATATATGTCACCGGAAAATAACAAGATCCGTAAGTTTATCAATTTACTAGGAAGTTTATAAACTTTCGTAAGATTCTAAACGGGAGATAAATTGTAATATTTTACGTCCACATTTTCGTAAATTTATCAATTTCCGACGTCATACGGTAAATTTATAAACTAACGAATATCTATTCGTAAGATTTTATATGGTTCGACCAATCACAGAAACTCTTTTAAATATACGATCTTTGAAATACGTAAAATAACACACTGCTCTCTGATTGGTCAATGTTCATAGTGGCAATGCTTGTGTCCATAGGAGGAAGGAGAAGTGACACGTGACAGCCAACCAATCAGATCGCGCGTAGCGTTTGGTTACTGCTTACTTATTATTTTACGAGTGAGTTTAGTAAGTTTATCAATTTACGAAAATGTGGACGTAAAATATTACAATTTATCTCCCGTTTAGAATCTTACGAAAGTTTATAAACTTCCTAGTAAATTGATAAACTTACGGATCTTGTTATTTTCCGGTGACATATATAACACATACGACTCTTTTCATTCCGGAAAAATGAACGGTTCCCGTGGGATAATATATCAAGACGCGGATGAAGTCGCGGTCAGAAGCTAGTAGTTACATAACTAAAGTAGTTATCATAGCACACTATAACATTAAGTACTGTTTAATAAGTTATATTTTGTTTTGTAACAATGGACCAATAAAATTATTCTGATTCTCAGTTGAATCTTGAAACATTTTAAGGTTCAAAATTAAATTCAACGTTGCAGTGCAGATCTCAAATAAACGCCATTTTTGCTCTGCACCTGTGACATGCCCGCTATTCAGTTTTAAGGACATAATTGTATGAAAATTCGCTCAGAATGTTCGAGTAAAAGCTTAGTTACCGTCATAAATGCGACAACAATTCTGCTTTTGTACCTAACTGCATGTTATTGTTATTTTTGTAACTGGCTTGCACATGACTATTGCATTTGCTTTTATTTTTAAAGCATTCGAAATTTAATAGCGTTTATTATTATCATCCTTGCGTACGTTTCAAACGGCTGCCTGAATATTGGACACCTCGTCCCCAGTGCAACGAGTAAGCGGGAATATTCCGCAATTCGCTCGCAAAACTTTGTCATACTAGCACAAAGGAGGATGCAGCTTCTTATTCCCTTTACGTATTTCCATTGTCACTTTGACAATATACGCGAATAAAGAGGGGACGGTACCTATACCTAGGCTATGTACTTGTATTGTTCAGAAAGTAATCTAACTCGATGAGAATTTGTACAGGAGAAGGGTTTTACTATCTAGTCTTGTTGGTTGGTAGGTTCCCGTTAAAAAATTAGTTTTAAATGATTTCATACCTAAAATCTCGTACAAGGACACTGAATAATCACAAGCAGAGATATTAGTGTCCTTATCTTCTCCGGTTTGATTGAGTTAGTTACACATATTTACTAAAATATGACAAGACTACTCTTGCACGAAATGCCCTGTCAAAAAAAATGGCCTTAACCGCCCGATAAAAGGTTTATCTATTTCCCAACAAAACCATATCTTCCAACCTTAATCAGTTGTCCGATGTTCCATTAATATTATTAATTACCGTCAGTATACCTCCAGAGGTATTTAAACAGAGCGGTCAGTTCAAAACAGCAGAGTTATCTCTACAAACTTCCTAATGCTTGTTTAATTAAAGTTGTTCTGCTGGTTTGATACCGTGCCAAATTATTATCGGGACACCGCATCGTCGGGGAGTTGAGACTAACCTCTTTGGATCCCCCTCTCCCTTCTCTCTACTATTTAGTAGTAGTAGAGGTCTATGTGAAGGAGCTCGACCAGGGAAGTACTACCACCATACCTATTTCTGAAGCAAAGCAGCGTTGCTGTGTTCCGATTTCAAGGGTATGGATGCCGAAGTAATTAGCGGCACATGAGACATTTCAACTTTGTCTCTGGTATGGCAACGCATTTGCAAGACCTCTGGAATTGCCGATGTCTATAGGCTGCGGTGACCACTTAATATCAGGATGGCCGTCGGCTAGGTAGGCATCCAACGATATAAAAAAAAAAACTTTGTCTTCGTCGGGAGATTGGAAGTCAAAAGCAACCTTTTTGTATTTGTGTCTCGTATTTTCGTACTTGGCTAAGTGTTGGCGGGTTGGTTTTTGCTGTATGTCTTGAATGATTTACTCTAAAACATGCAAAGTGCTTTTGGCTTTGTTATGAGGATGCGTGTAATAAATTGAATAAGTGTTCTCGGAGATTCGACGGAGCGAGCGTAAAAACTGAGATTATTACGCACGTATTTTATTGTGGAAATAATGGTGTAATATAGCCTTTTCAGCACGGTCTTATTTACTATGTATTTCCAGGATTTTTACAGGCCACACTAGTAATATAGTATTATGGATGCGTTTTCCAACGAGTTATCATCTCAACCCGGAACAACTGTTTTGGTAAACACAAACAAACATACCATCACGCCTGTTTCGGCTGTGTGTTGTGTGGTAATAATACAATGTTGTGCGATGCTTCGGTGTTTATTGGGCTTCTACAAAATAATGATGACTGAGTATTTTAAGATGGTGGTTTCTGGTCTGGTTCTGTGTGAGCGCAGTCCGCGCGTGCGACGTTGACTCGCCGCTACGACGCACGGATGAACACTGCTCTATGGTGGGACGCGCAGGCGGCGCGCCGGAACCAGCGCGGGGCGCGCATGGCACAAGCATGGCGCTCGCAAGTGCGACGCCTATGCTTGTCTATGAATGCGGGGCCGTAACAGGCTCCCGGGGTTGAAGCTTGCTTCAAGTTGATGCTGCGATGGGGAGAGGGCATATGTTGTTGTATGCCCTCTGTATGACACCCTTGGAGGTGCGGATGTCTGCCACTCTGCTTATGCTGTCTGGTCCGGGATGCAGCTTGGTTACTCTTCCCAGTAGCCACAGAAGAGGAGGCTGGTGCCGGTCTTTGATGAGGACCAAGGATCCCAGCTTGAGGTCTTCACCTGTTGAATGCCATTTAGTCTTGTGCTGAAGCAGAGAAATGTATTCTTGAGAAAACCTTAGCCAAAAATGCTGTTTCAGTTTTTCAACTCGCTCATAGCGCTGCAGGCGGTTCATGTTGATTTCTGTGACTGGAGGGTGTGGTACTGTGTTGAGGGTTCGTCCAATAAGGAAATGGGATGGTGTAAGACAAGTGAGGTCTGAAGGGTCTGTAGATAAAGGAGTAAGGGGCCGGGAGTTTAGGATAGCCTCTATCTGTGCCAGGCAAGTCGACATTTCCTCATAAGTGAGATGTGTCAGAGAGAGTATTCTCCTGAGATGATGCTTGACTGACTTGACTGCTGATTCCCATAACCCACCAAAGTGTGGAGTGTAGGGAGGAATGAATTTAAAATCAATTCCCTGACTGGACATATCGGTTTGAATATCATCTGAATAAGTTTTAAAAAATGAATTTAAATCATTACTAGCTCCGACAAAGGTTGTGCCATTGTCAGATGAAATTGTCTGTGGCTTGCCACGGCGACTCATGAACCGGTGAAGAGCAGCAACGAACGACTCTTTGGTAAGGTCCGTGACGAGCTCGAGGTGCAAGGCTTTGACTGCGAAGCACACAAAAACACATATGTAAGATTTCGTGAGTTTACTACCTCTGCCTTTTCGATCTGATATCAACACTGGCCCAGCATAATCAATACCTGTATGTAGGAAAGGAAACTCTAGATGCGTTCTGTCATGCGGTAAGTTACCCATTGTAGGCTGAACAAGCTTGGGTTTGAATCTGGAGCAACGTACACAATTGTGTACGGTACGCCTCGCGAGGTTCCTCCCCCCCACTGGCCAGTAAGATTGTCTGATGTGTGACAGTAGCGATTGTGGGCCTGTGTGTAATAAATCTATGTGCTGTTTGTGAAAGATGATCTGTGTAATATGATGTTTGCTACTTAGTAAAATAGGATGTTTTACATTGTACTCATAATTTGAATTATTTAGGCGTCCACCGACGCGTAAAATGTTGTTGGTATCAACAAAGGGTGATAATGAATTTAATCTGTGTTTTTTATGTAGAGGTTGACCTGATTTAATTATGTGATATTCCTCTGGGAACATATCACATTGTGCGATATTTAGCACTGTTGTTTCTGCACTTCCAAGTTCTGATAATATTAAAATACCTGAGGTTTTGTTGCCAGGATTTCGACAATTCTGAATAAATCTTTTGATGTAAGCTACTGTTCTGATTATCTTATTATAATTTCTTTTATTGTTAATAAGTTTTAATATGCTGTTATCATTTAAATTGTCTGTAACTACTGTGTGTAATGAAGTTTCTGGCAGAGATGCCTGTGTATGTGTGTCTGGTAGTTTAGGAAAGCTGATGTGTGTCTGATGAAGAAAGCTAGGTCCGTGCCACCAAAGCGTTGACTCTGTGATGACATTAGCCTTAATTCCACGAGAAACCAGGTCTGCAGGATTCATTTTAGAAGGCACGTAGTTCCATTTGCAATCAGAGGTGGAATCTTGAATTTCACCTACTCTGTTTCGTACAAACGTTTTCAAGCGACTAGGTGAAGTGTTTAACCAACCAAGGACGATCATGGAGTCAGTCCAATAGTATCGGTGATTGAATTCAATTGTAAGTGAGTTTAAAATTTTTGTGCAAAGTCTTGTACCTAATAATGCTGCACACAACTCTAGCCGGGGAATAGTTTGTGGTTTTAAAGGTGTTACTTTATTTTTAGAGGCTAGCAGTCTGACACAGGCTTTACCTTGGGTGTCAACTGTTCTGACATACACGCATGAACCATACGCTCGTTCTGAGGCATCTGTGAATATATGTAATTCAAATGTAACAGCGGTTTCACAACAAACCCAACGTGGGATGGATATTAACTTTAAATGTGAAAGTGACTGAATAAAGGCCTGAAATCTGGTTCTGATATCAAGTGACACTTCGTCGTCCCAACTGCATTTGTCGAGCCATAATGTCTGCATGAGCATTTTTGCTTCAACTGTGCACGGCCCTAGCAGTCCTAAGGGATCAAAGACTTGACTGATTAACGATAGTATCACTCTTTTTGTGACTTTCTTTTTGTTCGACTCTATGTTTATGCAAAACTGTAAGTGGTCTACTCTGGAGTCCCAGTATACGCCTAACGTTTTATTAGGAAGAGATTCATCTAAGTCTAATGTTTTCTGATTTATTTCTGTTTCTGTATTAGGGCAAATAGCTTGCAATATTTCTGTATTATTGGACTGCCATTTTCTTAAATTGAAATTGGCACCCCTTAATGTTTTGACAACATTCTGACATAAGTCTATTACTGCTGGAACTGTCTCACCTCCACTAAGAAAATCGTCGATATAGAAATCCCGCATAATAGCCTGTTTTGCATCTGGATTCGAGCATTGTTCTGCAAGTGAAACTAAAGCCTTAGTGGCTAAGTAAGGCGCTGATGCCGTGCCATAAGTGACTGTGTTAAGAGTGTATGATTCTATGGGTTCTGACGGGCTGAATCTGAACAAAATTTGTTGTAGTGACCGTTGTGAGGGTGTGATTAATATGGCTCTGTACATTTTTTCTATGTCGCCTATGATTACGAATTTGTGTTGTCTGAATCTGAGTAATATGGACAGCAGGTCTTCCTGAACCACAGGTCCAACCATCTGAATGTCGTTTAACGATTTACCTGTTGTTGTCACGGCCGACGCGTCGAAGACGACTCGTAACTTAGTGGTTGTACTTGCTTCACGGATTATTCCATGATGAGGGAGATAGAAACTAACCTTTTGTTCTGTGTTCTGCTTATTTTCTGTCATGTGACCCAAGGACTGATACTCAGACATAAACTGTAAGTATTTCTCTTTTAGACGTGAGTCACGTGATAGTCTGCGTTCCAAGGAAAGGAAACGTTGCTTCGCCATCGAGTAGGAGTCTCCGAGAACATCTGGTGAATCTTTTAATGGTATACATACTACAAACCTACCTTCATCATCTCGTCGAGTATTCTCTGCGAAGCTCTGCTCACAAGCTCGTTCTTCCTGAGATAACTTGTGCTTTGAAGACACAGATTCCAACTCCCAGAATCGGGTAAGTTGTGAGTCTTCATTCTGTGTGAAGTAACATTTATGTTGTTCTGTGTTCTGTTTAATGTTTTTCTGTTTATTATTCTGATAATCTGTATTTTTGTTGGTCTGAATAAAGGTGTTCTGAATTTCTGTGTTTCTGTCTGTTTGTTTATTTATATTAATTCTGCCTGATACTAACCAACCTAATTTAGTTTGCTGCAACTTAGGACGTTGGCTCCCTAAATCAATGAAGTTGGAAGTTACAATATCCCAAAATATCTCTGCTCCAACTAATATGTCTATAGTGGAGGGAACATTAAAAGAGGGATCTGCTAGAACAATGCCCGAAGGAAGAGGCATGTCTTTGATGTCTACAAATGACGAAGGCAAAGACTTTGTTATTCTAGGTAATACATAACAACTAAGTTTTGCTACATAGTCGCCTGAGAACGATTGTAAGGTTATGTCACAAGACTCTGCACTGTAGGAACATTGATTGTTGATACCTGACACAATGGAGCCTGCGCTGTATGTAACCAGACCTAGTTTCTCACAGAAGTGCTGCGTGATGAAGTGAGAAGTGCTGCCGTTGTCAAGAAGGACGCGAGCTGTGCGAAGTCTTCCCGTGTAGTCTGTTACCTTCACGAGCGCTGTGGAAAGCAGGACGCAAGTTCTGTTAGTCTGAATTTCTGCTGACAAAGCGACAGGAACTGGTGTTTCAGCCTCTTTGTCCATATGTAGAAGTGTGTTGTGTTTTTCTGTACAGTATTTGCAATGTGATAATTTGCAATACTTTTCTGTATGTCCTGGCCGCAAGCAATTCTTGCAAACCTTAAACTGTGTCATTTTTTGATTACGGGTGATAGCATCTAAGTTTCTGAAATCTTGACAGCTGTAAAGCTCATGATTCTTTTTGCACATAGAACATGTAACTGTTGATGATTCTGATGATGATTTAGTATTATTAGTGGATGATGATGTTTTAAATTTCTGATCTGTCTTTTGAATATTCTGTTTGATTTTGTGTAATGTGTCTTGTTGCTGTATGGTGTCTAACAAGTCTGCTCTGTTTAATAAAAATGTTAAGAAATGCTTAAGTGTAGGACGCCCTGTGATTGTACTGCGATGCTCTTCCCATTCCCGGAATGTTTTGTAATCTAACTTTTTGATCATGAAATGAATAATTACATCATCCCAGTTGTCTGTTGGTAGACCTAAGGTGGAAAGTGCACACAAGTTTTTATTAGTTGTGTCAATAATATTTCTTAAAAAGGTACTTGATTCTTTTTGAGCTTGCTCTGCGTCAAAGAGAGCATTCATATGGTTATTGATTAATAGACGTTCATTGTCAAACCTACTTGTTAATAATTGCCATGCAATATTATAATTTTCTGAACTACACTCTAAACTTTGAATAACTAAAGCTGCACTGCCTTTAAGAGCAGCCCGAAGATAGTGAAATTTGTTAATGTGGTTCACTGATTTGTTATTGTGTATGAGTGAAATATACGTATCTTTGAATGCTAGCCAGTCCTGATAGTTTCCGTCGAAATGTGGCAGGTTGATTTTAGGTAACCTCACGAAACCCTGATGAGCGTCGTCGAAGCTGGTGGCGGCGTGCCTGCTTGCCTCCAGCTCGTCACGGGCCGCTCGCTGCCGCGCAGTCTTGACCAGCGCGGTGGCTTCTGCGAGCAGAGCGTAGAGGCGATTGTCGAACTGCTCGCGCTGCTCGTATTCATCCTGTTCATCACTCGCCAGCATCTCGATCTCTGTTTGGATGGTATCAAATTGAGCGGGAATAATATCCAATTTAGCTAAACGGCATTCAAGTTCGGTTACTTGAACTTCTGTTAATTGCGTTTCGGGTTCTGATGTTAATGTTTTTAAATGCGCTGAGAAATGTGTGAGCTTTGCTTTTAAGCTGCCACGTGCTGCTATTAACTGTTTGTAGCGTGCTTCCGCCATTTTTCTTTATGTACAAAGCCAGCCAAGCACACCATGCACACCACGGCCACGAGAAAACTCGACACACCGTGCACAAATAGATTTGCGAGACAATGAAAGGAAGTTAGAAAGGAGATTGGAACGAACTCACTCAATACCAGTCCCTTTTTTCTGTTCTGGGTCAATGTGTTATCTTCGCCGCGACCGCGTGGCACTTTTCTGTTTTCTAGTTTTCTGTTCTGCTGGTTCTTGAAGACGGTTGAAGGACCACTGTTTCGGCTGTGTGTTGTGTGGTAATAATACAATGTTGTGCGATGCTTCGGTGTTTATTGGGCTTCTACAAAATAATGATGACTGAGTATTTTAAGATGGTGGTTTCTGGTCTGGTTCTGTGTGAGCGCAGTCCGCGCGTGCGACGTTGACTCGCCGCTACGACGCACGGATGAACACTGCTCTATGGTGGGACGCGCAGGCGGCGCGCCGGAACCAGCGCGGGGCGCGCATGGCACAAGCATGGCGCTCGCAAGTGCGACGCCTATGCTTGTCTATGAATGCGGGGCCGTAACAACGCCTGTATTCCCGAAGAGTTAGGCAGAGATGTACAATGTACACCCACAGTTCGCCGATATGATTAGGTCCTATATAATACGGGGCGAGCATATTGCCATTAACCTGGTACAAATCCGAACTCCGAGCTGCCACTGAGAATTTCGTAGAAAAACCCAATAACACTTTGCTGACCTGGTTTTTTCCCATACATTATTTCATGCGTATATTAGTTTATTCATTCATAAAGTTATTCTTTTCCAGCAACAGACACATTATAAGCCAGATGCAAATTTTAAGAACCAAAGCCAAATAGGTCGAGAGTAGTTACAATTGGCAGAGATGGTTGGCCGAGATTCGTTGAACCTTAGGGTGTGTTGACTTTAGCTGACAAGCGTTTGATGAAAACACAACGCGGTTGGATCACGTATTATGAATATCGTGTCTAGGTATATAAAGGACAATTTAAAAAAGCATTTGATAAATTTTAAACTGCTATCCATTGCTAACATCTTTTTTTTTTGTTTTATATTTACCTTTTTTTGTGTTCATTTATTATTATAGAAGCAACAAGAACATTGTAAACAGGATTTTGTAAAAACCTAATTGAAAAGAGTGTTCGTGGAGTTTCTTGCTCGTTCTTCTCCATGGAGGCTAGCTGGAATGGCTACGTTTTGGAACCAGCAACTAACTAGCTTCAAGTTTTTAACCAACTGCCTAACTTCTTGACAATTCAAAAGCGCCTGTAAATAGTCTAATTGAAATAAATGCTTTGACTTACGCTTTAAATATTTTCGGCGATGTTAAGCAGGCTATGTGGCCGCAGATACTACTTACCCACTATATTTTTTTCATTGGATATTATGTCTGTACCGTAAAGGAGTGTAGGTAGTGCTAATGGGGATAGCAACTCGCGTGCATCAAGCAAACAAGCACGTCACTCAATGTGTACACAGCCTAAGGGTTGGCGGAGATTAGCGTTTCGTCACGACTTTACTTTGTAGATTGACACTGATCGTCTTATGAACAAGCTTCTGACAAGTGTGGCTGTTCCCTTATTTACTATGCATTATTTTGAAAAGTAGAACTTATTTACAAAAAATTGAGAAAATACTTAATACATAGATATTATGTCGGTTACCAATTTAAAACGTTCAACAATTAGGACCGCTTTCATCACAAATAACTAAACATTCTAATGAATGTTTAAATTATCATTCTGTCACTGTCACATTATATTAGAGTGACTGGGATGCAATGATGTTCTAAATACGTTTAGGCACTAAATGTTTTTAGTGATTTTGGTGAAAGCTGCCCTAAATATATTTAGTGAAAGTGGGCCTTAGTGATTTTGGTGGAAGTGGGTCTAAATGTCAAAAATGAAGGTCAACTAGAGGTATTTTTGACAAATTAAGACTGAAACTGGATTACCTGTAACTATTCCTATAAGTTAGTACAATTAATCTCCAGAAACATATTTATTCCATCCATAGACATGCGTGGTCACATCCTTGTAATCAAATTTCAAACCTACTTACCAATACAAATGTTACCTAATGCAAAAAACGCCTTAATATTCTGATCCCTCTATCAAAGCCAATAAACACCTGTTTAAACAAACATCAATAAACAATATATCACAGTAAAAAAACAAAGTGGCAAGTCATTATGACGGTCGGCGATATATCACAAACGCCTACATTAGGCGGGACAGTGTGGCCACGTCCTACCCTTATCAAACTGTTAATAATTGCCTCCTACCCGCAACGTGTACCATTTACATCGTAAATAATAAAACTTGCCGATAGTAATAGTTATAAATGAACTGAGTTCGGAGAGAAGAAAACTTTTTTGTGAATAAACTATTTCTTGCTTTGGTTTGAGGCTGGCGAGTAGTTCTTCTTCTAGTTGAAAAGTTTATTTCTTGGTCTCTGGAGATTTTATTTGTTGCTATCAATAAGAAAAGTTACATTTTAAAAGAAGGTTCTATAAAGTTTTTGCCAGAGGCCTTGCTCGCGTAAGGCTCTTCGCCCACCGACCGTTTTTTTTTGTCGGCCGTAGGTAAGAATTCCTATGTCCCATTCTCGGCGACAAAGAAATCGAACCGCCGAGATACTAAACGTCGGCGTCGGTTAGTATCTCATGGAAACATACCACTAAGAAAAAAAATATCCTATATCCCAATCTATGTCATAGTCTAGCCGTGTGCCGAATTCCATTTAAATCTGTTGAGCAGTTCAGGCGTGATAGTTCAACAAATATGTACACAATTCACATTCATAATTTTACCAGTAACATATGAGAAAAGGAAACCATATTTTTGCTTCAAAAGCCTTTTCGATTTGGAATCAAAGGCCTCACACACAATCAAATTAATCTTCATGTGTATTCATATATGTACTTCTCCAAACGTGATATACGGTGTTCCAAACCACATCAAAGCCAGTACAGAAATTGCTTAACCATTTTGCACACTCGGCTGGCTCAGCAATACAGCCTTTGTAAGTCGCACTGCACTTGCCAGGAACCGGCAAAAAACGAGAATTTCTTCCTTACTGCCGTACTTGCGGTTTTATTTTAAAATACCTCGGAAGTTCCACTGAGAAGGCGAAAGTTTTATTTGATTGTTCTTTAGAAAAGTAGTAAAGGTGAGCTCTCTTTTTAATTAATGGGTTCTTTTCTTTTTGCTTTGTAGTTTTTAAAAGAAGGAAATAAAAAGCGGATACATACATACTATTACGCCTGTTTTCCCTGAAGGGTTAGGCAGAAGTGTACTAACGTAAAGAACAGGCGAGCCTATTGCCATTAAAAGAAGTGCGTGGTATCAAAACGAAACGCTTTATAAAGATTTAACAAGTATTATTCTATTAAAAACTCTTCAACACAAGTTTAAAATATCGAAAACGCAAAATAAAAATGTACTTTCAGCTCTGTTCGTGCTCCCCGCAAGTTTGTCTTCAACAAACTTAAACAAAGATAAATAAATGTAAACCTTCCTTTTTAAACAAGCTCAGTATATTTTCTTTTCAACGTAATAAACTCCGTACAACAGTTATAATTTATATGAGCAATTGTTCGTGAGTCCCGCGGGGCAGGAAAAAAATGATGCATTTCCCGTCATAGGTGAACTAAAATGAGAAAAAAAAGCAAGAGCTATCTTCCATCCTTTTCATTTTAGTCACCTATTTCCTTTCATGATGTCCTTTAGTAGGGAAAGCATTTGCAAGTTTAATGGAACCGTCTGGTGGAGAAAAGACTTCACTTAGCAACAGCCCCTAAAATACTGCAGAGCGATTTTAACCTTTAAAAGTTTGACTTTTTAAAAGGCGACGAAAATAGCTTCAGTGTAAATTATTTAGGTACTTAAGCTGAAATACTGGCTAGTTAAAAAACCCAAGTAATTTATGAAAACAAAAGTGCTATTGGGTCCATTAGGAATTTCTCAATAGCAGCCCGGAGCTTGAAAATTGGTGGTGTGATACCCCGTGTCTCGGAAAATATTTAGGCTATCATTCGTAGATATTTGACAGTCGTTACGGATAGTCAGAAGCCAGGAAGTCTAACAACCCGTCCTACCAAGAAGCATCGTGTTGCCCAGTGACTGGGTTGTGGGGGTCTGTTAGGCAGTCGTTCCATGTAAAACACTGTTATTCAGCTGCACCCGGTTATACTGGAAGCCGACCCCAACCCCAGATAATGTATTATTATAATAAATAAAGTACCAGGCGTAGGTACCAACCCCACAATAAATGTCCAACCAATATTCACAAAAATAATTGCAAACATAACAAGAAAGTAAGACTAAAACTTAAATTTAATAAACCTAAAAAAACATATCCATTGAAGCCTGTATTTACAGTCTGGTAGCGAACAGTAAACACAGCTAAGAATTAATCGAAGCAAGAGTTTCTACGCGTATTCCAATCCGTCTGGATTCGCTCGTTGCTTTTTGCTACAAAACAGCTCGCTTGTACAAGATGAATTCATCACAGCGAGTTAATGAACGCTAGAAAAACTGTTGAATTGAAAATTTCGCCGAGTCAGTGAGTTGGTATGGTCGTCCGGGGAGGTGCGGACGTCTACCTCGTCGGCGCCGCTTTTTTACGTCATAAATTATAAATTTTGCGCCTCTTGCATTTTAAACACGAGCAATTTTACGATTTTTTAGGGTACATGATGAATGGGTTAATGCTGCTATATCTATACTAATATTGTAAGGTATTTTTTTTGTTTGTTTTTATTGGAACGAATAGGCTCCGAAACTATTGGACCGATTTTAATCACTTTCATTTTCACCAATATCTAGCTACATTATTCCTGAGTAATATATGCTATATAACATCGCACTACGACACACGGAAGCCGAGCAGTAGCCAAAGACGTAACTTATGGCAGGTGTAATGAGCCACGCGGACGATGTCGCGGGTGGGTCTCTAGTTCATTGAATATGCAAATAGGTCTGTTTCCTATATTACTATGCAGAGAATACCAGAACACCGCAGCTTCCCATCTGGAACTGAATTCGATTTAGCTACACAGTCGACTGCGGTTGCACACAGTTCGTAATAATGAACAGGCAGTTAGAACGAGCTAGGTACTCTATTGCCTTGAACGATTGTTTAATTAAGAAACCTACTTAATGCAGCGATACCATTACAAAGTTCAAATGGCAAACTGAATAAACGATTCGAATAACAAAATACGGTGAATACTAAGAAATCATTAAGAAATCCGATATAAGATAACAGACAATTCACGAGAAAATCGAGTAGCTCCATTCTAAAGTCTAGGAACAAAATCTTCCAGGAATTCGCCGATTACGTATTTACATCTAAACATTTTTGTGTAAAACCATGGGGCGGATGAAAGCGACTCATCTTGGGACATAAAAGGTGACCTCCCTTTGAGTCCTCACCCCTCCCGCGCCCTCCTGGCACAATGAGAGACGTTGTTTGAAAGTAGGCTAACGTTAAAAGAGTTACATTCAACTTACTCCGGAATTGTAACACATGACATCTGCTCCCGCTGAGCTTATTTTCATTCTACATGTACGCCATCTGCAGACCAGTCGTTGTATTAAAGATTCTTGTGTTTTTCTTTTTAATTCCGTACGTTGTATGGTTGTTACATAAAAACCGTGAACCCGTTCAAAGCATACAGACTTTATGTCGGAATTGCATTTAGTTCTAACGGAGGGAAAAAGTAATCAAAACAACAGATGAGCTTTTGAATCCTGGCTTTTCGATTGGATTACACAGATGTATGGTGTGTGTATTTTGCTGTTGTTTTTTGTCAGTTGGTATTGGACAGTTGTTACCAACTTTCAGCAGATATAAATTAATGCAATATAGAAACTTTTTGTTTTCCTGGTCGATGTTTATGAGTAGCCCGAGGGTTAAGCGCGAAATCGCTGGATAAATATGTAACGTTGGTTCTTAATTTGAAAATACCCGTTTTGCACATATTGTTTATTTAGTTTAATGGCTTTTGTAATATCAATGGGTGATATTAATTGTACTTTAATATTAAACCAAAATGTTTATAGGGTAGTTGTATTGCCAATTCTAAAATCGACTCGAATTAAATACTTACGTTTGCGCGCTCGTGGTAGGCCTCAGATTAATTCGAAAATTTTAATCTTAATTTAGGAAAACGGTTAAATAATTCTTTGCAGCTTCTTCTGGCTGAAAGCACACAATATTGTTAAATATTTGGATAATCTTTCTTTCTTTCTAGACAATAATATTTATCGTTACCATTTATATAAATAAATATACCAACGCCTGTATTTCCCGAAGGGTTAGGCAGAGGTGTTACCAATGTACACCCACAGTTCGCCAGTATATTTAGGTCCCATGTAATAGGGGGCGAGCCTATTGCCATTAATCGGGCACAAATGTAAACTCCGAGCTGCTACTGAGAATTTCATATAAAAACCCAATAACACTTTTTGCTCGACCTGAGAATCGAACCCAGGACCTCTATAGCGTAGCAATCCTGCTTAGGACCACTATGCTACGAACCACGAGGCACGACGCAGTTCATTCGTCGTTATCATTGTCATATAAATATCATTCATTATAAAAAAATCCCTGACCGTTTTCACAAGTTACTATTACAGTAGTTGCTTGTTTATTATGGTAGATTAAAACATCTGTATTGTTAACTTTCAGTAGATTGTAATTATTATTTAATTTAATTAAATCCACACAGAGCGCACCCCTGTTAAGTCTATTGTTATGTTACATTAAAACAATTAAAGTTTGCCTATTTAATTAGGTACGTAAGATTTATGGTAGGGTCAACCCTAATGGTAACCAAAATGGCGACGGCGGCTGTCACTGCACATAACTTTACAGCCTCGGTTAAGTTGAAGTTAAAGTTACAACGTTTGATTAAGTTATTTGCGAGTTACTGTGTAAATGTGTTAATAATTGTACCTAAAGACATCTGTGACTGGCTCGACCGAATACGTGTAAAACTTTTGGGCGGAAAATTACATTTTCTGATGAAGGAAAATGTTCAATTTTACGCGCTGCTTAATTCAGATGTATTATTTACAGAAATGACTTTAAATTGGAGATAAAATATATTAAAGACCGTTTTTTTTTTTTTTATAGACGGGAAATCATCAAATAACTTCCCCCGCCCTGGGCGGGGCGGGAGGGAGTGTCAGACTTTTACTGACTAAAACCCGTCTATGTTCCTTCATGTGCCCTTTGCGTTCCGGGGGCGCGGTATCTCTTTCGAACAACCCGCAGCCCCGGCAGGCATCGGCCCTCAGTGGATATTAAAGACCGTGGATTTAAACCTTTGTCTTGTTAAATGATTTGCAGGAAATGTATTTTGTTCACGGAACATGTAATAATAATAATTATAGTAGGTTCCTTCATAGTATATGATTGGTTATAATTGCGAACGTTGAACAGTAATAAACAATCACTTATTTTACAACTTAAATCTAGAATTGAATGTTTACTTTTCTTTTTTGAAACAGGGATCAGTGTGTGAGCCCCTCCCGCCCCCTTTTTGAGCATAAGAATATTATTATTTCATATAATTCAAGATTAGAGAACGTTATGAGACACACATTCGAAGTAATATTTGAGAGAAATATTAAAATAAAATGACAAAATAAGAACGTCGCAGCGTTGTGGGTTTAAATCTCGCTGACGGGAGTTTAATTTTCTACAAATCCCTGTGTCGCGGTAGAGGGCAAAGTTACTCGTCTAATCTGTAACCCAAACACCACATATATGTATGTGGAATATTTCTTCGGGCAAATTCTTATACATAGGGGCATATTTAAATACATAAAGAGTGTAGAAGCTTTTGGAAATCAATGGGGGAGGCTATGTCTTGCAGTGGACGTCCTACGGCTGATATGATGATGGTGAAAGGGTGCAAAAACGCACATTACACAGCCGTTAACTTCGCATACTGCCCATCAAACTTTTGACTGAGTTGACTAAAAACTATTGTCGGGAAACGACTTTTATTTTTGGTATGAAAAATCACTATTTATTGCGCTTGTGAGTGCTTAAAAAAATACAGGGTTCATGGGAGTTATTTAATGTTTAACTGGGACAATATGAAATAAGTATTCGCAGAAAAGAAATAACTTTAGCTCTCAGTATCTGGGGATATTGAAGGTTGCCAAACGTATACGTATATATAAAAAAAAAACATAATAAAAAAAAAGGTTGGATGCGTTGTGTATCTATTTACACCCGTTATGCCTAAATGAAACGTTATAGACATTCTTCCTTTTGTTATTTTTAAAGTTATAAATAAGCTTTTCCCAACTTCATTGAGCGTTTTCCCCCTATAACGGAAAACCATCACTCATACTCACATAGCATCGCGTCGAGAGTCACTGACGTCAATGACGAGGGGGGCTATTTGAAACCGTTTTTTTTTGCCGTAAAAATGCCTCTTGGCATATTGAGTAACTTTTATGGAAAACTACGTTAATTATATTTTTATGTTTTGTTACCTCAGAACTCCTTCATTTAATAACCGATTTGGAGAGTTCTTTTTCTTTCAAAGATATACTTTGATGTTTATTTGAATAAAATAAGTGATTTCTGCTGTTGCAAAAGTTACTGTTCGATTCTGATGGTAGCTATCCTCGTTGCAGGTACAATGTGGCGGGTGTGGTGGCTGATGGTGGCCGCCGTGCTGGCCTCCGCCGCCGCTGACGAGGCTTCAGACCCTGAGGGACTGTTGGAACCTGTGGCTGGTAAGTGGAATATATCAGATACTGTATTGCTGATGTTCTAGTATATTCTAGTCATCATCATCGTGACAAATCTTAAATAAATGACTCCCCATAATTTGCAAAAAAAAACAAATATGTTTAATTTTGATTTAAAGAAACATAACACTATCTAGCTTATACGTAATTGACATTAACTCCGTATATTCTTCTTAAACCCAGTGCAAACTGCGCCATTTAAAAGATACGAAAACACGTCCCCAACTAAAGGAACTAAACGAGAAAAGGAACAGAAGAAAATGCTATCCTAAGATTACTTCCTCAATAAAACCCGGCTTAATTACTACGCCGTAGCCTCGTAGCACCCTACGACCGCTCGTAGCACGGCGTAGCACATAATTCTCCCAGTACGTAGCCATTACTCTGGTATTATGTAGTCTGATAACGCATTTAAGCTGACAGTGGAGCGGCCATATTTAAAAAATGTATAAAAGTGGGTAACGAGATAAGGCGTTTAATCTTAATGTAAATAACGTTATATCGCTCGGTACACGTGTAGGTATAATAAATGTGCTGTTTATGGAATTATGTGGTGGGGATGATAAGGTGCTTCTTTTACGCCTTATTAAAATAAGGTAGCTACTAGCCCGCGTCTTCGCCCGCGTGGATTTCTTTTTTTTTTCGTCATTGGTAACTGCTCCACTCCAGTGGGTCATAGGTTGATGTTATATAGTCTATCTAATTATTAAAACTTATTAAGCCGTTTAAACAAAAATCAAGGTGGTCAAGAAACAAGGTGGTCGTTTATTGTGCAAGATTTTGCCATATATTATATATTGAATCCATAATAAAAATCTTTGTTACAGTGTCCTTTCCAACCACAAAATCATCATAACATAAATATTTCGTACCGTAACATTTTTTTTCAAATTCATAAGCTCGTCTTCCGCGTGCCGTGCCGGATGCCGGCGCGCCAGCCGGACCGCGCCGTCCGGTCGCGATAAAACTATTTTTAATTAACAAACTGTTTAATATTCTCTGTGAAAAACGCGCCATACTTGGCAATTTTCTCGAGTAATGCTACATAAACATTCTTGTTGGGATTTAGATTAATTTTGTTGTGAATTTATTAAAGTTTAAGAGATTTTCTTGTTCAGGAAAGAGTAGAGGATTACTGCTAGGAGTTTTAGGAGGAAACTTCCTTTATAATATTAAAATACAGGATGAATTGCCTCGTTGGCCTAGTGGTCCTAAGCGCGACTGCTACGCTAGAGGTCCTGGGTTCGATTCCTAGGTCGAACAAAAAGTGTTATTGGGTTTTTCTATGAAATTCTCAGTAGCAGCTCGGTGTTTGGATTTGTGCCCGGTTAAATAGCAATAGGCTCGCTTGGTATTACATGGGGCCTAAATATACCGGCGAACTGTGGGTTTACAATGGTACACCTCTGCCTAACCCTTCGGGGAATACAGGCGTGATGGTATATATATTTTTTTATATGAATTTTGTGATTTTAAGCAATTACACTTAGTGAGCCGGTCATGTCTGCAGACAGACAGACAGTTGGTCTAGCAGACACGTGTTGGAGTGAAGACCGCCGCAGACGCCCTGCTGCACGGTGGACGGACGATTTAAAGAAGGTAGAGGGCAACGGTTGGATGCGGACTGCTCAGGACCGGGATGGTTGGCGCTTCTTGGGGGAGGCCTACGTTCAGCAGTAGACGGGTATAGGTTGATATGATGACGAAGACACACTTGCGCTTTGATCGTTAAATGCACTATGACAACACGGTTGTGGCTGAGCAATTGGCTGCAGAGCTCCGTGTCGTGGTTTCAATCAAATATTTGTATCGCCTTCAAGTAATTGCTTCGGGTCTAGTTTGGTTTGTGGTTGTCTGGTTGTTGAGTATGTGAGTTTATAATAACGGTAGCTCCCTCTTCCCTCAATCCGTCATGACAGAAGAGGGATCAGGCGCAGGACCAATGGCTTTGCGTGCTTTTGGAGGCACGAGAATATCACATCACCAACTTCTAAACACCGAGCTGCTTATGAAAAATTCCACTAACACTTTTTACCCGACAGTACATAAGCGTGTCTAAGACAAGGCAGTCATTATGCGTAGTATCCCTTAAACATAACCAAACTTGTTTAAATCGAGTCTTCACTCCCACATATATATAGTCATATATACAGGGTGGAAATTTATTATGCTACCTGGAGGGAAAGTACTCTAAATACTTGAGTTAGCAAATTTTACGGAAAGGAAACATTCCTTTATTTTTAAAAAGAAACAAAATTGCATTTAAATAATTTTGAAAATATTCTTGCCACACCCGGGAATCGAACCGACTAAAATTCGAAAAAATTGCATCCTGTACTTTTATGGCACTAATCCATAGGGTCAATCATAAGGATCAAATCCCTGCAAACATGGTAAATTAAAATAAAATAAAAACATGCAATTTTATTGTAAATTTATTTTATTCGGACGAAACAAACGAGTAAAGTAGTTGCTGGAAATGATCTTCATTTCTTGGATGCATGAATTTATTCCTTTAAAAAAATCATTTTAAGTAACTTTTGGTAGCGTAGTAAAATTTTCAATATTCACCACAACACCCTTCTAAAAGTTATTCAAAATGAATTCCTTCAAATAATGAATGTGTGCAACGAAGAAAGTGAAGCTCATTTCCAGCATGCAATTAGTTACTGTACTCGTTTTTTTCGTCCGAATAAAATAAGTTTAGATTGAAATTTCATGGTTTTTGTTAAATTTAGTTTACCAGGTTTGTAGAGATTTGATCCTTGTGATTGACCCTATCGATAAGTGCCATAAAAGTACAGAATGCTATTTTATCCGATTTTAGTCTGTTCGATTCCCGGGTGTGGCAAGCGTATTTTCAAAATTATTTAAATGCAGTTTTGTTTCTTTTTAAAAATAAAGGAATGTTTCCTTTCAGTAAAATTTGCTAACTCAAGTATTTAGAGTACTTTCCCTCCAGGTAGCATAATAAATTTCCACCCTGTATATAGTTGCTCTTCAGTAAAGAGTTCCGGAGACTATAAAAACAGCTGTAAATGTAGCAATGTATGATACTCTCATTTTATGACGTCTGCACGTATCGTTTAGTTTGGAGTGCTTCGATGGCTATCAGAGTATTGCGCTTCCAATGTATGTGTTTGTATTTCATTGATATACTTCAATAGAACAGTATATATTATAATATATCTCAGGTACTACATATAGTTTTATTATTAGTAAGGATCTTCAGAATGGTCGGGTACGTAGTACTCGTAACCGAATTGCATGTATGAACGTGGAGGAGGCGAAATGAATATATAAAGATCGTAGCAGGTAGTGTCCTGTGGTTTCTGCCTACCCCCAGGGGTAAAAGGCGTAAGTTTATGTATGTATATATTTATCAAATCAAATCAAATCAAATCAAAGCATTTATTTCAATTAGACCATTTACAGGCACTTTTGAATGTCAAGAAGTTACAGTTTAGAATTGAAGCTAGTTGCTCGTTCCAATACGTAGGTCTCTATGGAGAAGAACGAGCAAGAAACTCCATGGACACTCTTTTCTTTCAATTTGGTTTTTACAAAATCTTGGTTACAATATTCTTGTTGCTTCTATATGTGAAAACAATGAAGGTGAATGTATAAAAAGTTACAAAATTATAATAAAGATGAAAGCCATGGCAGTTAAGAGGTGACCAATCCCAACTGACAGCACCCGTTCACGAGCATGACGCGTGCATCAGCACCATTTAGCTCAACCATGTTGAAGGGAACCGAACGATCCAATGCACGCGCCACCATCAGCGAGACATTAAAGCGAGCATGTCAACGCTCTCCACCGCCATGCTCAGTGTCCAACACGTATTTAGTAACTTGACCAATATAATATGCCTCCATGGTACTCACATTTACAAAATTGAAATAAATTATGTTCAATTATACAAATCTAAGGTTTTCAGTGAACCTATGCAATAAATCAACTGTACTATGTAGGGAAAAATAAATAATAATTATAATAACGGTAGACGTTATTAAAGTCAAAAAAAAGGTGCTAAAAACATCATTCCCTTTCGAAAAATAAGCATATTAATTTGTAAGCTCGAGTGGCTGTGGAGCAGGACCAGCATTAAGCCAAGCATTTTTATCATTTATATAGTCTTCTAATTTATAATATGCTTGACTACATAGTGTGCGTTTTATGCATGTTTTAAACTTTCTCTCATTTAGTTCGAGAATATCGAGTGGTATTTTATTATAACATTTTACACAGTACCCCATAAAAGAAGTGTGTACTTTCGACAATCTGAAACTTGGTTGATCTAATTTGTTCCTATTTCTAGTATTATAATTATGTCTATCACCTACTTTTTTAAAAAGATGAAGATTTTTCCGAACATACATAATGTTTTCGTATATATATTGACAAGGTACCGTCATGATATTGATTTTTTTAAACAATTCCCTTAGAGATTCGCGTCTACAAAGATTATAGATAGCTCTGACAGCCCTCTTTTGCAAAATAAAAATAGAATCTATGTCTGCAGCCCGCCCCCAAAGCAATATGCCGTAAGACATGATGCTATGAAAGTAGCTAAAATAGACTAGTCTCGCGGTATCCACGTCTGTTAATTGACGGATTTTTCTGACAGCGTAAGCGGCTGAACTTAACCGCCCTGCAAGAGATGTTAAGTGAGGACCCCACTGAAGCTTTGAGTCAAGCGTAACCCCCAGGAAAACTGTCTTGTCGACGAATTCCAGTACGTCCTTATTCAATATAACGTTACATGCACTACTTTTAACGTTCGGTAAAGCAAATCTTATGCATTTCGTTTTCTTCTCATTTAACACTAAGTTATTAATCGTAAACCAATTATGAATCTTAAGCATAGCGTTATTTACGTCGTCAAGATGCTGTGCCCGTCTATTTACATTAAAAATCAAAGAAGTATCATCAGCAAATAACACTATTTTAGGTTGGTTTTCCAGTAAATGAGGTAAATCATTTATGTATACTAAAAAGAGAAACGGACCTAATATTGAACCCTGCGGAACACCCATCTTTACTTTTAAGCCTGATGAATTTACACCGTTTATTTGAACTTGCTGCAGTCTATCATTCAAATACGATTTCAGCAAGCTAAGCGCCAGTTGACCGAGGCCATAATGTTCTAGCTTCAGGAGGAGCGTCTCGTGATTTACGCAATCAAATGCTTTTGAGAGGTCGCAAAAAATGCCAATGGCATCCTGTGAGTCCTCCCATGCATTAAAGATGTGCTTAATTAGAGTGACACCAGCGTCAGTAGTACAACGCCCTCTGGTGAAACCATACTGTTGATCGTGCAAGATGTTGTTGCAGTTGAAATGATTTAGCATTTGATTGAGCATCACTTTTTCGAACACCTTGCTGAAAACCGGCAAAATCGACACAGGTCTATAATTGTTGGTGTCTTTGCTATCTCCGGACTTAAATAATGGTATAACCTTGCTGTGCTTCATTAAAGTAGGAAAAACCCCTTGGTCTATACACAAGTTAAAAATTAAAGCTAAATAGGGTGCTACTGTCTCAATTATAGATTTACATACATTAGTAGACATGCCCCACAGATCTTCGGTGACCTTGCTCTTGAGTTGTTTGAAAGTCTTTATGACAACCAGAGGATTAATATGTTTAAACTTAAATTCCTTTGGGCAGGCTGAAACATTAGCCCTTACTAAATCAATAGCAAGTGCGGGCGAAGAATTTAAAGTTTCACTAGTTTTAATTGGAATATTGGTAAAGTATGTTACAAATTCCTGAGCCACATCAATATTTGTGCTTATGGGCCCTCGGGAAGTCTCTAGACTAAAATCAGCATTATGTCTTTTATTTCTATTTGTTTCGTTATTAATAATTTTCCAAACCGTTTTTATTTTATTATCAGCTGATTTAATCTTGTTACTAATGTACAAGGCTTTAGCTGACTTACAAGTATTTTTAAAAATTTTAGAATAGGTCGCAACATACTTATTAAAACTTTCAGTATTTACATAAGGCTTAAGGCCATACAACTCAAATAGTCGTTCCCTACTTTTTCTGATACCTTTAGTTGCCCAATCACTAAATAAAAATTTTGGGCAAATTGTTTTGGTTTTTTTCTTAAAAATATTATTAAACTCTGTTTGCACGACTGAAAAGAATTCTTCATACAAAGTACTACCACCATTCATATCAAGGCTCTGAACACATAACTTACTAATTAAAGTGCTATTAAATTTATTTAAATTACCAGATGTTATCGGTCTTGATTGTATCTGCACTTTTTGTAATGGTGTTTTGTGCTCAAAAGAAACGGTTTGTCCGCTGTGATCAGACGGAAGATAATTTACTATGGCTTTATCTAAGTAGTTGCAGCAACAAAAAACATTATCAATACATGTAGCAGTAGTCGAAGTTATTCGTGTGGGTTCTAGAAAAACATTTGACAGGTTGAAAGATTTAAAGAGACTTATTAATCTACTGCTATTTGAATTATTTTCTAAAATATTGATATTAAAGTCACCACAGATTATAAAGTTTAACATCAAGTATTCGAAACAAGCAAGTAAGATATACACACAAGTACCAATGTGACTTTTTCAATCATCAATCATATGCATTTTCTAAGTTTATCTTGGACATCACAAGAAAATATCATTAGGAAAACTGGACTTGTAATTTAATTAATATAAGTCTGGTATCGCCAATCCGCTTTGAGCGTGGTTATCAAAGCGCAAAAGTAATCAAAGAAGAAGGTATTGCCATGCAGTAGGATAGTAATAGACCAGTATACAGTATTTCATTAATTAAAGAAACGTATCATATAAATCAAAGTCTTTTCGCCGTCTGCCCCACTGTGCGCTTTTATCTTTTAAACTACGCAACAGATATGGACAGACGACCTAATAAAGGTCGCCGGAAGACGCTGGATGCAGGTCGCTTCCAACCGGTATATGTGGACATCTAAAGGGGAGGCCTATGTTCAGCAGCGGACGTCCTATGGCTAAGATTATGATGATGATGATGATGATGAATAGATATTAATGCAGTTTTGATCTATACAGGAAAAATTTTTTACCAGTGCGTAAATTTTGCCATAATAAACTTCAACACGTTTTATTAAACACGTATATTTTATTTCGATATGTCTTAGTACTAAAAAAAAAGTTATCGCTTACGAAACATGTTTACTTAAAAACCATTTTTTATTGTCACTCGGCGCTAGCGCATTCCCCACCCCCTCACCCCAGCCATGCGCCCGGGCGGCGGCCGCGAGTTTTCATTGATAGTATGGCGAATAGATTATGTCCATGTTTTGCTTATTTCAAACTCGGATAAGGATGATTTTTTTTTTTTTTAACTAAACACTGAAATGTTTTCTATTACTGACACTGAACTACCAAAAAAAATTTACGCACTGGTTAAAAACTTTTCCTGTAGATAGAATTAATCAAGAGGAAGGTTTACGCTACAACCAACGGAAGCGGAGCAGTAACCAACGACGCGTTTATAACTAGTACATAATAAAACGTAAAATCAGACTTGCTACCTACAAGTTAATAAAAAAAGAGAAAATTATTATTTTATACTTTACGTAGTTAGTTAATAAAAAAATACAAAGGTATTACAGTAAAGTATTTAAACGATTGTAGATAACGTTATGGTAATATATGCTATTTATTACACGAACCCTTTTTTTTTGGTTAACTTTACTTCTTAGTTGCTTTGTTTCAGTTCTTGTCTTCCACTTATAATTCTTGGTTATTATTTTTAACCTTGTCTTTGGATAAGCGTGTGCTTTCGTAAAGACATTTGAACAAAAATTTATGATATATTTTCATAATCGACATTTATAAAGTTTTTGTTTGCTGTGCAAGCTGTCATTATTTATTATTCCATTGCCCATTCGTCACTGCTCTAAATAAATAAAAAAAACGATTATTCTTTCCATGAACGTGACTATAAAGAAAAATACAAAAGAAACTGACACAATATAAGAAACGAAATAAAATTTACTCTTATGGAAACTGTGAAGTTATGTCAAGTAGTCAAGTTCGTCCAGTTTTTACAAACTACACTCTATTCAGTTTCTTAAATTTTCTGAAAAGATAATTTCGGACGTTTAGTTATCTATCATAGTAACTACATGATAACGGATGCATTATGATACCTCTTCCACAAAAGCCACTAACAAAGAATTAAAATTGAACTATTTACTTACCATTTTACATAAACAACACAAAAATACTAAACCTATCAATATACACAAGCCGAAAAATCAATAACATAAATCAATTTATCGCTATGAAAGCAGAAATACCAATAAAAAGAGGTCGATACATCACATTACGAAACATACATATTGTCTATGGTATACAAAGAGTACACGTAAATTCAATCTTCTCTTGATCCGGGGCATAGAGGCAGAATACGTACGTTTCCCTTGCCCCAGTCACGTCATATTATGTTACGACCTAAATAAAAATAAAATCCTGTCGCGTATTATGTAAAGTTGTGTAGGGTTGCGTAATAAAATGTTAGAGTTAGGTGCCAGAAAGATGATAAGCGGTAACAGTTTTCAAACTTGTGTTCTTTATTTAAATTGAATTTAGAAGAAGCTGCAAGTTCTTTATTCAAAAGTTTGAACATTACATAACACATACCTACTATTTCCATGCCTCGTACACTGAATTTCTATTTTTTTTTAATATAAGGCGAAAGCGCTACGACTAATAAACGCGTCCCCCTTAAAATAAGTTACACCTTTTTTTTCTATCGTAAAAAGACATTTCATGCAAAAACCAACTGACTAAAATATATAAATATTTAGGTATCGTTAACCTACCTGCTAAAAACAATTAAGCTATAACTACCAAACGCAAGACAATCACAGCAATCGCAGGAACAGTTCCTAAGCCATAGTGTACATTTTCATCTCACAGCAAAACAATATAGGTGTCTGTTATACTATGTGCCAACACACTATTTTCCAGTATGTACACAAACAAACACGCGTGCCGCTACATAAACAGTCCGGTAAACAGATCCCGAGCATTACAAACAAGCTTACATATGTAGTTCGTATGCGCCACTGAGTAGCAAGTAAATGGAGGAATAATGTGCCCCACACGAAAAATATTCACAAATCCTCAATAATTGTACTGGCAACCTTAAAAAGACATCAATTTCTTCCGCCTTTAAAATATTGTGAAATCAATGAAGAAATAATCTTGTGAGGTGTGAAAACAATGAATTTCCTCTTTATGGATAAACAATGTGCTCTACCTGTTGATCTCGTAAAAGTTGAGTTAAAAACATACCTAACTACTGAAAGAACAGCTGAATCCAATGCACATAACACTTTATTGTCACGTATAGTGACAATAAAGTAGTCATAATAAGAAATTATCTACATATTCGGTCACATCGAACTGAAGAGGTCTTTGAACTATGCCTATAAGTACTCCCCACTAATCTAAATACACAAACGTAACTCCATTTACTATCTACTCCGTGTTCCGCAGTTCACGTACATAGGCAGTACCCGCAGATGGGCTTAACTTCGTTAAATCAATATTAACACGGTTTTCGACGATGCAGGCTGGGTATTACAACGAGATATTCTGGAACGTTCGCTGTTTCATTCCGCTTATTAGTTAGTGTATGGTTTTGATGGCGATGAAAATTGTAAGAAAATACATATGACGCGTTTCGATGACAAACTATGATATACATATTATATTGTGCCGGCTTAGAATTTGGCCATATTGACTTTATATTGATATTTATCCAGTTGTATTATTTAATATTTTGTATTTAGTAAACATGCAATGAGATAACTTCCCTGCAGGCCTAACAAATATAATAGTTAATTATGATCATATCGAATCGAAATCATTTTGGTTTAATTTTACACGACAAGCACAACATTTTTTTATAAATAAAACCATCAAACTGAATAAATATTATTTACAATTTCAAAATCTAGCGTAGGGACGTTAATTCCGACCCTCCGCGCCGTAAAAATATTTTCCGAAGCACATTCTATGGAAAAGATTGCACAATCCTTAACAAAAATAGAGTAAAAATGTATATTGTATAGGTACCCATATTTCGATCCAATATTAATTCCACCTTCACGATCCCGGCCCAAGGCGAAACTGAAGATGATAAAAACGAACATGAAAGTGCGAATTTCCCCAAAGAATATAACTATAAATATCATATTTTCACAAAATGGCGTCTAAAAAATTGGCGGGAACGTTCGATAACTAAATGTGAGTAGTTATTCGCGCGGGATCTCTGACCTAAATAAACACTAGAGTGTTGGTTTATATTATTATCTGAAGTCATAAATTTTCTGGTCTTGTATTGTGAATTTTTAGAGATCAGAAAAATATATGCCAAATATCTTGGAGTAGGGTATAACGTCAAGTTGCCGGTTTCAGCAGTGTTTTTTTGCCTTAAAATAAAAACAAAATACGCTTTTGTTTACGATACAATCTTTTTATTTTACAATTTACACTCGTAACTATAAACACTAGAAAATAATTTTTCCCCGCGACTTCGTGTGCATAGACTTAAGAATATTGAGTATTCTATTTAGCCATAAGAGTAACAAACATCCATCCATCCGTAGTAGGATTTAAAGTTGAAAAATATGTACGCACTAACAATATTGGCATTTCAACAATCATGCATTGTCCCTTCATAGTTTGGACAAACATGTATATCAAGGTACAATTAATAATGTTTAGTAAGTTGTAGTTGTAGTGTAATACTGTTTAGTAAGTTAGTCATTTGTTAATAGATTTCGCCTTCAATAAACCTTGCTTATAAAGTTCCCTTAACTTGCTATTCCGATGCACTATTCTTTAATATCCCGAAACAGAACCACGACCAATCTCCGTCAAACACACGCGGCACACGACATTATCGCAGCAAACACGTCCACAATACATTGCATTACATTTTATTTGGACAATACATTGCTGAATGTGCCACATACATTTAAGAAATGTATGTGGCACATTGTTGGAACGTTTAGAGACATGTTTTCACTGCAAACTGCGAGTAACGGGAAAATGGATCGGATGTGCGAGTGGACTTTAACTGACAGCTGCCAATGTAATGTAACAGCACTTTTCTGGTAATAAAAAGAGAACCGAGAACCGAATGTCAACTGGGCGCGGTTTCCAACGTGTGTAAGTGACACTATGTCAAACTTGAATGGTAAACTTCAATAAATAGCATATAATTAAGCAATTTTTCACGTTTTTTATTTCAGGAACATTTTTAATGATACAACCTCCTACAAGATTTATATTCCTACCTCGAAATCTCATCTCCAAACAAACGAGCCTCAAAATGAACCTTCCTTACAACATAATTTAGCACTCAGCAACACTCGTCTCTTACAAATATATCACCGCCACATGTAATAACAGCAACCATTCGTAATTCGAATACGAATGTTTATCAAAATGCCTGCTCCCGTAAGATAAGCCGCAGTGTCGCACAGTGCCACACAGTGTCGCACAGTGTCGAACACAGACCCGCTCCGTTTTGTGTCAATAGATAATATTCACGACCTCTAACGACCTCGCCGCTAATTGGAAACAAGGGACAAATATAGTGCTTTGTGGAAGTTATGTGAGGTTACAATAATAGGAAACATTACTCGTAAAACATGTGGAAATGAATGTTACTGCTGCATGGATATTAATAGAACTACGAACATTGAACATCTATACTATACTTTTACTACTTATTTTATTTATTTGCATACACAAAACTTAGTTGAATAATAATAATTAAATTAAAAACTATGTACAGTTAAAAATAAAAAAGAAAGGAAGGTCATAGGGCATCAAAAAACTCATCCGCATCGCTGTCAATGGGACATGTGCCCAGAAGGCTGGCAGCATTGCCACGTTGTATGGCAATGCTGATTCTTTGGCCCAAGAAAAGGCCAGCCCTCTGGTCACGTGAAGAATCGACCAGTCGCTTGGCTATATTGCGAAAAACTAGATGAGCGCTCGGTCCCCATGGCCCTAGTGTTTCAACCCCAAACGGCTCAAATATATAACTTTCATGAAGGAAAACTAATATTATAAAGTTAAAGAGTTTGTTTGTTTGAACATAATAAACACTGAAATTAATGGTCTGATTTGAAAAAAATCTTCCGTCATAGTCATACAGCCCTTTTATCGAGGAAGGTTATAGGCCAATAAGAACACGCTACGACACACGGGACCGGAGCAGTAACGAAAGACGTATTTCAACGTGGATTACATTGCAAGTATAACTGGTGATTACATAATCAACAATCAGCAGGATATCACAAAGAATTTAATTTATACACAATTCAATTAATGAAAATTACTGGTAAGCTTGCAACGAAGTCTACACTCACACAATAACAGTAACTGATTACACCTAGGCTAATAAAATATTATTTTTTCCTAAATAAACTATTTTAAAATTAGTGTTGTAAATACGCTCGAGTCGGCGCTAAAACGCTCGAGTCCACGCTCGAGCAGTTTTGAAACGCTCGAGTCCACGCTCGAGCAGTTTAGAAACGCTCGAGTCAACGCTCGAGCAGCTGTGCGATTCTCTAAAATGCAAGCTCGAAAACGAGTCCCACTTCGATAACGAACCAACTTGTCATTGGCTTAGTATTCGTTCGCCGTGGTGACGTCACTGCGGCGAACGAATATACACCAATGACAGGTTGGTTCGTTATCGAAGTGGGACTCGTTTTCGAGCTTGCATTTTAGAGAATCGCACAGCTGTTTAGAAACGCTCGAGCAGTTTAGAAACGCTCGAGTCAACCCTCGAGTCAACGCTCGAGTCAACGCTCGGCTCGAGCAGTTTAGAAACGCTCGAGTCAACGCTCGACCGTTTAGAAAAAAAAAGCTCAATATAGCGCCGAACTCGACGCTCGAGTCGACCTTGAGCGCGAGTCTCGACAAAGTTTGTTATTTATTTCAGTTATTTTAAAGGTTCTGGTTTACCTCTATTCATAAAATAATAATTGTTCAAACGGGGATCTAAGATGGTTGCAATTTCTGCAAGATCAATTCACCTCTAACTTCTCATCTCGTACATTCTCAGTATCACTAATGATATTGATAACGCTATCGTTTTCCATTTCATGAGAAACTTTCGACTGACTCGACATTATGAACGCAAAACAATAAATAAAATAATGATAACTTATGGGAAATATGCAAACACGCCGATAAAAATGATTACCGATCTATTTTTTTGATCTGAGTCGATTTGAGTCGAAGAACCTACATAGACTACACGTCACGCCGTCACGCGTCTTATTCAGTTAACCAGAAAAGGGGAGAACTTGCCGAATTTCACACTCTTTACTATGAATAGTGAATATATATATAGATAAACTCGGAAACGACCTCGATCCAATAGTAGTCACTTCAATTCACATACCTAACTTGCGCAGCGGGCGAGACGCAAGCGTGTAGGTACTAGGTACCTACGGCGCCGGCGCACGAGGGTCGTAGACCCTTACGCGTATTGACAGCTGAGATATTATGCTGATCTTTAGTTAATGTAATGGAACACAACACCCAAAAATTTAGTTCAATTTTCCCTTCATACTTTTACGGGCTTTTAGGTGAAAAATGTTTTTTTACGTAGGTACAACCTACTGAACACGAAACTAAAAAAACAAGTTTATTATCTTAAAGAAAATGATTTTGTGGTAAGTTGTTAATACCTACCTAATGCCAAATTCGTTTCTCGAAACTGGTAAAATGTTATAAGTATCGCATTCAATAGCGTAAGTACCTAGTAGGTACACATTTTTTTTATGTAAGTACCTAGGTACTGTTTACGCTATTGAGTACGATGATATAACATTTTGAACAAAATTGAAAGCAATGTGGATATTTATTTCTTAAATAGAAACACTGTATTGAGATAAGTTAGAATATTAATTTGTTTGTTTGATGATCGATACGTAGGTAAAAATAATTTATTAAATGTAATTACTTATTTGTTAAATGTAATTTGATCTCATTTTTTCTGTTTTCCTGGATTGCTATGACATCCCTTCACGCTACAAGCCATCCTTTTCAATTAAAACATATTTTAAATGAAATGCTCGCGAGCTGTGTTCGAAGGAACATGACCTTGAAGACTGACGGTTCGCCCAGAGAGGTTAAAGTTTTAGTTGCCTCACTTTTTGCAGACGTACTATATAGGTTTCTATGCTTTATTGGTTTATAAATTCTCCTGCTTTCTAATTTCTTCCCATATTTTTTTTATAATATGCCTATTCTTATGATGTGGATGTTTTGACATCCATATTGCTGGTCTACTCAGTTCTTCACTTATAAATTGTTCAGTATTCATCATTTTTATAAGCGCAACGCGCGTCAAAAACAAAATTATTTGTTTCGGTCGCGCGAATTCTGAATGCGTCCACCGATGTAGCAGCGCGTGTCGCTCTGAGCTATGGCCAGTGCCACCTCGATACTCGCTACTACTAGCGAAGTAGCGAGTATCGAGGTGGTAGGTGTGCGCTGTGCGAGTGAGACAAATGTACTAGCGAGTCGCTAGTACATTTGTCTCACTCGCACAGCGCGCATCCTGTAGCCGCTACATGTCCCGCTTCGTGTCGCGCTTCGACGCTCGAGCGCGCCACTCGAGCGCCGTACCCCGAGTCTTCAGCGCTCACGAGTCTTAAACGCTCGAGCGTTTCACGCTCGAGTCTTGAACGCTCGATAGCGCCGACTCAGCGCTCAACGCTCGACGCTCAGCGCTCATTTTTACAACACTATTTAAAATGGATGTTATTTTCCATAGAAACAGTATAACCCCGCCTAAACTCATAAGAGACTACATATCCAACCAATATTCCAAAAATAAAACAATAAAGTACTCGGTACAGTAATTTCATCGTATTCCAATACAAACTACAAATCAGATTGTATCGAGAGCCTCTCCACAAAGTTTCCACTATTATTGCGACTTCACTTATTGTCTCGGAGTACAATTGATAGCAAGATGGCGGAGCGTAAAGCCAGAGATTCCCAACGTGGGCGCCGCGGCACCGTAGGTAGTATGTAGAGGGGCCGCGAAGCGCTCCTCTGAACTTCAAAAAATTCAACTAAAAAATACAAAAATCTTTAAAAAATTCAACGAACAATATTATATTCAAATCATTGATTAACATCATATTTTATTATAAAATTAATGCTATTATAGAAGGGAAGTAAGCGGAACGTGTGTTGTTAGGTTCTTTTTAGTCAGTAAGAGTATGACAGACCAGCCCCCAGACCGAAAAGGGTTGGGAACCCCTGGTATAAGCCGCCTGTGGACGCAAGTTATAATGGACTGTTCACTCAATAATATGAGGGGCATTAGAGTAATTAGTTTAATCCCTTTTGTGAACGCTTTCGCTCTGGGATTAGTGACGTTTTTTTTTAAATCCATTCTGTTGTAAACCACATCGATATCAGTGAAGGAAAACATTTCTACTTTTACAAATAATAGTGAGTTTATGAACAACATAAACAATCTTAAAATAAGACAATATATTATAAAGAAAACAGTAATAATTAAATATGGCATCAAAAAATTACTCCACATGTAAGGAAACCTGAACATAATATTTAATGTAAGACTGCATTCGCCAACCCGCTTTGAGCAAGCGTAGTGATGCTCGTCCTTCTTTGTATGAGAAGAGGCCTTTCCTTTGCAGTGGGATAATTATGATTACGCCACAGTCATAAGAAATCTATATGTCAATGGTACTTAGGATATTACAACAGTGGTTTATTGCATAGTTAATGACAAGTTCAAATATTGAAAACGAATCTAAACCCGTCGATTCCTTCCAAATCATTAAAAAAATGCTTATTTTTTTATTAATTAACATTGTTAAAATTAAAATGACCCTTCATTGGCAACTCTGTCAACATTCAGTCCTGCAAAGATTTTTTATTATGCTTGAAAAATACTTTATTTATCACGTAGTCATATTCTTTTATACCAAAATATGAAAAGAACTAAAAAATAATACATTTCACGAAAACACGTCACGTACTTGTAAAAACTAGGTTGCGCGGTTAGGCGTCCACTTCCGGTGGAGGTCGCACCGGAAACAGAGGAAATGAAGACGTGTCAGCGACCGCAGCGCCACCTAACGTTCCCGCCGGATATCGGCTCCGAATGCTGCTGTCATTACAAACGGCTGAACATGTCATGACCAGATTAGTATCTGACTGTGACGTAGACAGCCTCTGAAAATAAATAAAGACAAGAAAATGAAATAATTTAACAAAATATAATATTATCAGGCTTGCTTGTACCGAATAATTATAATGTTTACGTGTAACTGCCCCGTTGGTGTCGTGGTCGCAAATGCGACTGCTGTCCAAGGGATCCCAGGTTCGATTCCCAGGTCGAGCAAAAAGTGTTATTGGGTTTTTCAATGAAATTCTCAGTAGAAGCTCGGAGTTTGGATTTGTGCCCGGTTAATGGCAATAGGCTCGCCCCCTATTACATGGGCCCTAAATATACCGGCGAACTGTGGGTGTACATTGGTACACCTCTGCCTAACCCTTCGGGGAATACAGGCGTGATGGTGTAACTTGTTTACATGTAGGTAAAATTGTTTGTTTGTATAGGAAATTTGAACACGAATCCGATTACAAACAATCTTTCACTGATAGAAAGCTGCACTATTGAGGAATTCCATAATAATACAATATGTATTTTTGAAGTGAAAACTTCTTTAGCGGCGTTGTACACTTTTTTTGTAATAGGTAAAAAAATTTAAACTCGCGTCAGGACACGTGACCTGATTGAAAATCTTACGAATTTTCATATTTGTGTACGATAGCACAATAAATAAATATTGTATTATACCACATAAATGATAGTTCTTTTATACTGATAATAGCAATTCGTGCAAAATTATTCCCTAACCATTCCAAAATATCAAAAATGCACAACGTTAATATTCAAGTTTTCACTTCTGCCGGCACTCCCGGAGTGCAACCCGTCGTTTTTTTTTATCTTATTTTATTTACAGGGTTTTTCCTAAAATGGTAGGTATACTTGATTTTATACATGGATAAAAGCGCGGGAACATCTCTTTTAATAATAGAAAGACTTCCAAAAAATACAAAAAACACAAAAGACAGGCTTCTTCTGGGTAAGCCCACTCCATCGTTGACTTTGTCTATGTCACCTCTGACCAAGGAGTCAATATCTACCCATCTCGAATAAAAAAAGAGCATTTTCATTGACAAAAAGTATGAAATGAACGCATCCTTTGTCACAACTCTAAGTACTTCCGAGCTATTCCGAGCAGTCAAAAATAGAACCCCAAGTCTATGGTGCGCCGTCATCCGTCATTTTACCGCGTATTTTTGATCCTTTTCATACTTTTACCTGCCGACCGACAACAGGCACGGTAGAACGAAAGCCAGGCTGTGTGTGGTTTTATCTATTTTCAGAAGTCCGCTTTGTGCGAATATTTGTTGCCAGTATTTTATGAAGCATACAGGTTTTATTTACCTTTGTATGTAGTTGACTATGATTTTAATTTTGCTCGTATTTGAAAAGGTTTTTTGAATATCATTCTCTTTTGTGTTTTTTGCTGTTCTCGTTTGGTTAATTAACTTTTTCATGGAACTAGACTGCCACACAACAGGAGTCTGTGTCTACTAAAATTAAAATGCAATCCTGGTGTTGCTGTTTTGAGACTAATATAACGACGTAAAAACTTTTTAAAAGACATTTTTTTTTAAAGGCTTTAGTGGAAAATCTAATTTTGATTTCGTAGAATTTTGTAACAGTGTACTCGATACACGGTCTCTCATCTCCCTCTTGCCAAACAATAAGCAAAATATCAAATTAACAAAGGCAAAAAACCTCCATCAATTTATCACAATGATTTTCACATCTTTGTCAGCTCATAAAAAAACAACAAGTTAATTTTATAATAACGCCTTGCAGCCTCATGTATCGACGCCCATATAATCCGCTCAGCCGGTAATCAAATTGGCCCACACCTACATACACCCCCCCCCCCCCCCCCGACACACACACACACACACATCCCTTGCTCATCAAATCACCTGCCAATTTTACTTAGCTGTGTGGTGGGGAACGTTCGGATCTAATGTGACGGGATACGGGTAGGTTATCCTGGTCCATTGTTATGGGCTAAACGATATTGATGAGGTTTCGAATATCTTGGCTGCTGTTCTAATATTGAGGGAATAAGGATGAACCTAGGCATTATTTGGCAGTAATAAAAAGTCTTAGAATAGCAGTTAGTGGAACCATTTTGCTAAAAAAGAACATCCCTTAGTTTTTATCGTTCCTCTGCTAAACTTCTCTGTAAAATCTATACATATAATAAAATCGTAACGAGGCCAATTCTGTACATTCAATATTTTTTATAAAGAGTAATTCTCACATGTTAAATACATTATACTGAACCCAAAAAAATGGTTTTTAGAATTTTTGTCTGTTTGTTTGTTTATTTGTTTGTTTGTATGTACGCGCATAACTTTTTAATTCCTGCACCGATTTGAACATAACTTTGGCATTGTGTTGGCAGTAACCTGAGCTGTAATCTTAGGTACAATCCATCACGCTATGTCACATAGGGGTTAGACAGAAACAGTTTGAACACTATTAAATTAACTTAAAAATACTGAACGCGAACGAAGTCGCGGGCAACAGCTAGTCTATATATAAAGTACAACAGACTTACTAAGACAAACATAGGCAAATATTGCGGTATTTGTTCTTGTTCCCCCACGTCGATAGCTGTTATAAAATTAACCTTATTACATAATATTATGGAGTAGAAAATCCGTTGCACGCAGCTCCACGTATAAGTTTACACGCGTGTAAATGTCACTGGGTTCAGATTCTCATTGTGAATTAGTTTGCGGTCGTCTGCGTCGCAGAGAGCACATGAGTTATGCTGATTATATTGTTCAGCCAGGGGAATAGAGGCGGGGAATAATAATAGGCGTGTTGTTTATCATTTTCTATGTTTATTCGTGTTGTTATAAAGAGCTGACGACACAGAGGTAGCGTTTTCGTTCACACATCGCCCGTATCTGCTTAGAATAATCTTGGCCAGAAGTAATGTGTGTGGATGACATGGCTGGCGCAGTAGCTGAGCGATCGGCTGCTGCACTGTGTGTCACGGGTACGATTCCCACACGGAACATATATTTGTATGGCCTACAGATTTTTTCTAGGATTCATGCAATCGTGTGCAAGAAAGATGATAAAAAAGGACAATGGAGGTGACAATAAAATCTGTCAATTTTAAAAGAAGTAGGTATCTACCGGGTTGGGTGCTTATGTAGTCGTAATCCGACACTTGGTAACGCAATTCTCCGAAATGTAACGACTTTAGTCTCAGGGCGTGTATATCTTAGTTAAGAAGTTCACACACACGCGCTGACATGTCTGGAATATAGTACAGTAGCAAGAAATCCCTCAAGTATCAAATACTTGGCTTTAGTATAATACTAATAGTATTACATAACAGTAGCTACAAGTTACAGAAAACTAGCTTTTGCCCGCGACTTTGCCTGTGTGGATTTTTCTTACTGATACCTAATTTTTAACAATGTACTAACCCTATGTGAGCTAGCCTATGATACTCGTACTTGCTGATAATGTAGCTTTTCTTTACATTTCAGTGAAAGAATTTAAAAAATTGGTTAAGTAGTTTTTGAGCTTATTCCTATAAAAATACCAGCCTATTGTCCCACTGCAGGACAAAGGCCCCGATCCATCCACGAGTGCCCATCACAACGCTTGCTCAAGACGGATTGGCGATTTAGCAAGGACATATGAAATAGAAAAAGTCACATTGGTACTTTCCCGTGCCCGGTTGTGAACCCGCTGGCTCGTGTATGAGAGGCGGGCGCCTTAACAACTGGGCCATCACATTACAAACAAAAATATAAATCTTTTCTCTTTATAAAACATATAAATTTAGATTAAACTACCTCTATTGGAACATAGTATCACGCTCATCGAAAAGTCGATCAGAGAGAATAAATTTACTGAATCACGTACTGATAAAGCGTTGTACCGGAAACCTGTCGCTACAAAATGCAATTTCGAAATAGCTCCCAAAATTCCGAGCGTCATTTCGTCCGAAATAATTGGGAAAATCCGAGCTGAACCCGTTACGTATAGTGTGTACTTAGCTTTGTAATCGTCATGTGATGCTCTCTGGAATATGTATCCGATGCTGCATAACAGGGAAATTGTACAACAATTTTCATTATTTTCTAGGAACTCATTACGAAATATTATATATAATATATAATATTCTTTGTGTTTATTATTCTAATATGCGTTTTAAATGAAATAATAATAAAATTGTATAATAAATAATAAAACCTAAGGGTTTTTTTTTAGGCTTATTAATCTTACGTCTGGTTCGAGGTGGCGCAAGAAAATAATATTTGGAAGGACTTGGCCTTTGCCCAAGCAGTGGGTCAGTGTAGGCTGTTTAAATAAACAATCTTACGTCTTATTGTTTAAACCTACAACAAAACATCTATGAATAAACGACTAGAACTTATTTCTACAACACTACCAATTAAGTTAACTGAAAAAGAATAATTTATTTAAATAAAACACAAACAAAAAACAGTAAAGTATTCCTAAGCAAAGAAAAACAGGCTTCATTCGATGTTAGACTTTCATCGAACAACATAAAGTTTCAAAGAAAATGGTAGGAAAGGTAAGGTCGGCGCGACCTAGCAGGTCACCCGATAGGTCAGTTTAAAATAGACAAGATATACTAAAGGTCAATATTCTACGTACTATATATCAGCATGTTTATAGAATTCTACTAATAATACTGCAAATAAAGCTATTATACGGCTTATATCTACATTAATATTATAAAGAGCAAAAATTTCTTTGTTTGTAACGAATAGGCTCCGAAACTACTGGACCGAATTAAACCATTTTTTCACCAATAGATAGCTACATTATTCCTAAGTAACATAGGGTATGTAACATCACGCTACGACACACGGGAGCCGAGCAGTAACCAAAGACGTAACTTATGGCGGGTAAAATAAGCCACGTGGTCGAAGTCACGGGCATTTCTTTAGTAATGAATAATCACGTTACACTGTGAAGGTTGTACACCGCGGCAAACTGGCTGAAATACAGTCGAATTCCTTATTGGGATTCGAATTTAGAATAAAGAACGCTTTTTTTTTTAATGAGGCATTTGTTTGGCCCCCTTGAGTCATAAAGATATAACTTAAAGTTTGATTTAATTAATAAATGATATAAAAAGCACGACTGCTTTCAGTTTCATATTTAGAGCCCTATATTATATACAAAGTGAAGCGCAATCCGGTGTCTCGGTCACACTCATAAGGTGACCACAGTACCACACAGTACCTACTAGTACAAACAAGGCCCAATTACACCGAAAAATTAATTCCAAGCTGGTTGATGCGAGGTTAAATTACAAATTACGTACGACATTTTGTAATTTAATCTCGTATTACCAATTAAGTCTAAGTTAAGTTTATGGCGCCAGTGGTTCTAAGACTAATAACACGAGATCTTATCAAACACAATGAGCAATCAAATGCTAATTATTTACTTAACTAAATTACAATCGACCAACATTCGTTCTTCTAGCACTAAAATAGACATTATTGTAACTTGTTGAGGACACTAGGGTCAAAAAGGTCGTGTAGGTAGTACTGTCAGCAATAAAATTCGATTAACATCAGGTTTTTTACAGAGGGTCTAGCAAGAACGCCCTCTGCAAACTTAATGTAAATTTGATCGTTCTTTTTAATTAAAAATACCTGTTGCGCAACATACTGTTTATTTAGTTTAAAGACTTCATTAATATCAACGGGTGGTACAAATATACCATCACGCCTGTATTCCCCGAAGGGAATTTACCCACAGTTCACCGGTATGTTTAGGTCCCATGTAAAAGGGGGCGAGCCTATTGCCATTACCCGGGCAAAAATCCTAACTACGAGTTAACTTTTAACAGATAATCACATAATGCATAAATAACAAAGGGATAAACAGATGTGTACGGAAAACTCTCATTTCGTTAGAAGCAATAACACGACATATAAACATACCAACCATTAAAATACTTTTACTAAAAAGAACTTCATCGAATAATTCCGCGTCAATTTCGATGAAAATTACTTTAAAAAGAAGGTTTTACTCGAATTTTATTGCTGACCGTAACAACCTCTAAAAGATTCAAATCACTAAAAGAGTTCTTTTTTCAAATGTTTTAAAAAGCAGAGAAACAGAACATTAATCTCGTTACCTGATAAGGCCTTTGTACACGGGCGGTGTTTAAAAAGAATGGATTTCCCGAGGAGCTGCGCAGATAATCTTGTTTTAACATAAAAGGTTAAGGAGTGTGCATAAAAAGCCTTAATGGATCAGTTTCATGTTAAATAAATTGCTTTGTTTGTGTACAGGATGTGTTTTTGAATCTATCACATTTTTTGTTTTTTATTTTAGTTCTGAATTCTATCATGGAATAGAATAGGATCCTTTATTTATCACATAACTAGCTTCTGCGCACGACTTCGTTCGTTTGTTTGTTACGTCTTTGGTTACTGCTCCGCTCCTATGGCTCGTAGCGTGATTTTATATAGCCTAAAGTCTTCCTCGATAAATGGACTGTCCAACACAAACAAGATTTTCAATTCGGACCAGTAGTTCCTGAGATTAACGCGTACAACCAATCAAACTCTATAATGTTAATAAACTAAAATAATAAAACAATACATTAGAGTCATCGAAACGCACGATCCACGAGCGTGATTTAAAAATATCAATGTTATTTTATAATTGCTCATACATACTACATACTGTTATAAATGAATTTACTCCTAAATATTTTCATAGAGGAAAATTTTCCGTACACTAAGTCGACTACGCAGCTACTACGCCGTAGCATTGCTACGCAAACTACGCACTCACCGTAGCACGATCGTAGCTACAGATTTTATTAAAGCAATCAACTTTTAGTTACTCCAACATGAAAAACAAACATTTACACATTACTCATGTAATTACTAATTTCCCAAATAACATAGTATCCATTAGTCACTTTGATCACAAATTACCTAATATTTACTTCACTTATGAACTAAATTAAGGTCAACATAAAAGAAGTAATAAGTAAGGTAATAAGGTAAGGGCATTAAGTCCGCCTTTGTACTTTTTGTTGCATAAAGTTTAAATAAATAAATAAGTAAATTACCCCGTGAACCCGTGAAGTGAACTGCCCCGTTGGTCTCGTGGTCGCAAGCGCGACTGGTGAGCGTGGGGTCCCGGGTTCGATTCCCAGGTCGAGCAAAAAGTGTTATTGGGTTTTTCTATGAAATTCTCAGTAGCAGCCCGGAGTTTGGATTTGTGTCCGGTTAATGGCAATAGGCTCGCCCCCTATTACATGGGACCTAAATATACCGGCGAACTGTGGGTGTACATTGGTACACCTCTGCCTAACCCTTTGGGGTATACAGGCGTGATGGCATATTATCACAAATTACCTAATATTTACTTCACTTATGAACTAAATTAAGGTCAACACAAAGAAGTAAATTACATACTCTGATGTAATGTGTACCATTTGGTACAAGTTCTATGTTGGTTAACTAAATGTGACTTATATGTGTTCGGTTGAGTTACTGCGGCCTGTTTGTGACAGCTAAATAATAGGGACGAAATAAGTTGTATTACAGGACTGAATAACGTAACGTTACAGAGGAAATTGAATACAGTTTTTTTTGTTACACCGTCGTACGGCTTTATTTTTATATAAGTTATGACTTTGCTGTCGTGTTTATATTTTTTGCTAGCTTTTGCTCTTGTCTTCTACCGCGTGGTATTCAAATATACAAAAAAAACATATCCTATGGCACTCAGAAACAGTGTAGGTTTCTATTAGTGAAAGAGTTTTTGGAAATATTACTGTTACGAGCTGGGTATGGGATAAATTAATTACTACCACTCAGACAATTAAATAACTTTATTAAACACAAAAACACTTAAACTTAATCACAAATACAGTACTGATCACTATTCGCTTAAATATCGCACTTCTAGTTCACTTCGATTCGCTTCGTTGTATCGCCTGAATCAGACTGACTCTCGTTTGTCGGCGCTTGTGCTTTTATACAACACACCAATGTTCACGAACATTCCGGCAATGTCTACTTGTACCGAATAAAGAAATAGGTACCTTATGCCCTCGGCGTACGGTCGAAATTACAATGACAACTAACTTCCAACTAATAATAATAATAGTGGAATGCTTCTCGAAGCCTTTAGCCAAACACACTGTAATCACGATCTTTCTCGAAAGATCTCGTACGTACGACGTAACACTGCCCCCTCCTTAGACATGCTCGTCCCGAGCATCATTAGCCCCGTAGTATCGGGCCAATCGGTCTACATGGACAATCTTAGGCGCACCTCGTAGACCCTTCTGTATTCGGTAGGTGACATCGTTGATCCTAGTCACGACTCGGTATGGTCCATCCCATTTTGCTTGCAATTTCGGAGACTTCCCCTTGCTCCGCACTGGGTTATGTAACCACACCAGTGAGCCCTCGTCGAAACCCCTACTGTTTGCCTTGCGGTCATAACGGGTCTTCATCTTCTCAGACATCTGTTGGCCGGATTGTCGAATATCGTACACCTTTAATGCACCTCGGCTGCGTATGTGGGGTCCTTTCATGGCCGCACAACTGGTACGTTTGCGACACCAGTCCTCCACATCATCTCGACAGTGGATCCAGTAAAAGCGTTCTTGAATTTTTAGTAGAGTCCTTTTTACCCCCATATGTCCTCCTGAACATCCATCATGGGAGAGCCGTAGAACATCCGGTACCTTAGCTATAGGGACAACCATTTGTAGATGACAACTGTCCCCTCGAGCGTTTTCCCATTTACGGCACAAGACTCCATCCTGGATCACCAAGCTGTTCCATTGCGCCCAATAACTCTTCGTGATGGAACTCATCGCAGCCACATCACTCCACTTAGGTTTACGAGCACCAGCTTTGACCCACTCGAGGATCGGTTTGATGTCCGAGTCATTTTGCTGAGCCTGCTGTAGGGTTTCCTTCCATTCATTGCTGAGATCTGTTCTAAGCATCCTCACGGGCACTACTTCCTTAGTCTCTTGCCTGGCACAGTGCTTACCGTCTTCAGGACAAGGTCTTCTTGACAAGGCGTCTGCGTTACCGTGAGTTCTCCTACTGCGATGTTCAGTTATGAAATCAAACTCTTTCAAGCAGTACACTTTTCCTGATGGTGCACCTTCCATGAAGACTTCATCTGAACCACATTTCAATACTCCTTGATCAACGTCGATCTCGCAACGATGTTTCCGCATGAAGTCCAAACCCAAGATGCAATCGTCCACTATATCGGCCACGATGACATTGTGCTGGTAAGATCTATCACCCAATCTTAATTCCACCTCCTTCTTGCCGCGGACGATTATGTGATGACCGGTAGCTGTTAGTAATCGTATACGGTCGTGGTTATCGACGTAGCCCCCAAGAAACCGACTTGCTAGGTGAGAATTGACGACCGTGTGAGAAGCTCCAGTATCCAACGTCAGTTTGCATGGTGTTCCGTTGACTTCGCCTTTGATGGTCAGGCTGTTCCCATCATGTGCTTGCGACATCAAGATTCTCGGGGCTCTTCCAATGCCAGCCAGCACCCGCCTCCCAGTCCTCCAGTCCTCGTTTTCCTGCTGTGGCTGGGCAGTCACTTCAGCCCTCCTTCCCTGCTGATCTTCTCTCGGGGTTCTGCGCTTAGGACAGCTTGACCGAAGATGACCCCTTTCTCCGCAAGTGTAGCACCTAGGACTGTACCCTTGCGGCCGGTCGCGTACAGGTGATGCTACAACCTCCCTGACGTGGTGCGTTCGGTGGTCCTGCCTCACTGCCTCTACTTCTAAGGTATGGGCCAAGGCGTCTTTCAGCGTCCCATGATGCCCAAGTCTCACAGCGGCTCTAACTTCTAGGTCGCGTATTCCGTCAACGAACGCTTGTACCAGATTCCCATCGATAAGTGCAGGGGCAGACTGGTATGCTTTCCGAACCAGCTTTTCAACTTCGAGGGCCCACTGCTGTAGGTTCTCGGCACTACGTTGAACACGATCCTTCAACTTAGCACGAAATACGTGCTCCAGGTGCGCGTCGCCGTATCTGGACTCTAACGCCTCCAGCAGCTGCTCGTAGGTAACATTCTTGCCGAGCGCCTCAAGAATGTTTAGGGCCTGGTCTCGAAGGCCCAAGGTGAGCGCGGTCATAGCTTGCGGTTCTGTCCATCCATTCGCCTTCATAACGGCCTCAAATTGAATCTTATAAGCCGACCACGAAGATGTGCCATCGAATGGAGGCACCTTAAAGCCCCGCGCTGAAGGTGCAGCAACTACTGAAGCTACAGTGACGTCTCCAATCTTCAGTTCCCCCAACGCCTTCTTCACCCCAGCGATCTGAACTTCGGCTTCTGAGAGGCGATTCTCGTGCTGCTGTACCTGATCCTTCATCACCTTTAGGTCTTTGCCAAAAGTTGCATGAAGATCCTTTATGAGGAGCATCTGCTCGTCTTGGCGGCGGACCTGCTCCTCTTTGTCTCGCTGCAACTGCTCTTCCAACCGGCGAGCCTGCTCCTCTTGACGGCGAGCCTACTCCTCTTGACGGCGAGCCTGCTCCTCTTGACGGCGAGCCTGCTCCTCTTTGTCTCGCTGCCACTGCTCTTCCAACCGGCGAGCCTGCTCCTCTTGACGGCGAGCCTGCTCCTCTTGACGGCGAGCCTGCTCCTCTTTGTCTCGCTGCAACTGCTCTTCCAACCGGCGAGCCTGTTCCTCTTGACGGCGAGACTGCTCCTGTAGCAGCGCCATTAAAGCTGACAAGTCTGGCGCACTTGATGCTGTAGCAACTGCAGTTGGGCCAGCGACTTGCACTGACGTAGGCTGGTCACCACCCGGTGTCTGTGTTGGAGAACCTCCAAACCGCCTTTGGTCCATGTCCTGCTGTCGCTGACTCCTGGTACGGATACCGTCCGTGTCGTCCTTCGGTAGAATCGGCATAATTTATCCCTCACTTCTGACACCAAATTGTTACGAGCTGGGTATGGGATAAATTAATTACTACCACTCAGACAATTAAATAACTTTATTAAACACAAAAACACTTAAACTTAATCACAAATACAGTACTGATCACTATTCGCTTAAATATCGCACTTCTAGTTCACTTCGATTCGCTTCGTTGTATCGCCTGAATCAGACTGACTCTCGTTTGTCGGCGCTTGTGCTTTTATACAACACACCAATGTTCACGAACATTCCGGCAATGTCTACTTGTACCGAATAAAGAAATAGGTACCTTATGCCCTCGGCGTACGGTCGAAATTACAATGACAACTAACTTCCAACTAATAATAATAATAGTGGAATGCTTCTCGAAGCCTTTAGCCAAACACACTGTAATCACGATCTTTCTCGAAAGATCTCGTACGTACGACGTAACATTACCTTTTGCAAACCAAAAACTACTACCGATTACTAAGTACTGATACCGATTACTAACAGAGATCTCTCTCAGACAAACATAGGTAGACTGTAAGTAGCTGACACACCCACAGGCCGAATACACCAACGACTTGTGGACATAATGTAACATATAAACCAGAGAAATAAACATCTTTCTATTCTATTCTATACTAAGTACACCACTGTCTGTCTGTCTGTCACAGGGCTATATGTGTTGAACACATAGGCAGACATTAAAAAAAAAAAAGTTTTTTTATTATGACCGCTAGTACAACAAAAATTAAAGGAAGGATATCCCTATACAAGAAACGTTTTTATATGGCATATGTGAGTGGCAATGCCGGGAGGGGTCGCCCTAGAAAGACCTACCCTGACCTTATTGGTGAGGTTCTTCAGAAAGGTGAGGAGCGCAGTACTCGTAACCGGCGTGCTTGTATGACCAGGTGTATGAATGTGGACGAGGCGAAAGAAGTATGAGTATGTAAGAATCGTAGCTGGTGGCGTTCTGTGGTTTCTGCCTACCCCCATGGGAAAAGGCGTGAGTTTATGTATGTATGTTTTCCTTTTACTGTGTTAAATATATACGGGCTCCTTCGGGTGCGAATAGATTCGCATTTGGCTGGTTTTGTTATTTTCCAAACGCAAAAGATATTTAACATTAATGGTAGATACGTATTTTGTATCTCAGATATTTCATTGCTATTTTTATTAGAGCCTTAGGAAAATTTCCATTCAATTTTTCCCCAATTTCATTTTTACACAAAGACCGTAATATTTTTCAGATTTACCCACCAGACTGTAAACTTCACTACCAAATTGTTACAACTCTGAACACAGCATCTAATTTTCATAATATTCAGAAGAATTAGACTCATCATAATTTACATATTGAATACATTTCAAGTTATCTGCTGTTTCAACAATAAGGTGTATTGTACTTATAACCTTCAATAGAATTCAAGTTGACGTGATTTTAGTTATAATCTTCAGTGAGAAAGTTATAAACTTTGGAATATAACCATAATCCTAAATTATTGCCTGGGAACATCAACACGTGATAAAAATTATCCTATGAGTTAAGCTAGATCTATTTTTAAGTTATGTGTACCATCACTGCCCCGTTGGTCTTGTGGTGGCAAGCACGACTGTTGAGCGTCGCGGGTTGGGTTCGATTCCCAGGTCGGGTAAAGAGTGTTATTGGGTTTTTCCCTTAGTAATTTTTCTATACCAGTACCGGAGTTTGGATGTTGGTGGTGTCACACCCCCGTGCCTCGGAAAGCACGTGAAGCTGTTGGTTCTGCGAATGATCTCTCCCCGGTTGTGTGTTGAATATATTCCTATAGGAGGTGAAGATTTGCATCGTCGTCAAATTTCAGGAAGTTGTCATAATTCCATTGCCATTCCATTGTTCCGTTGTCACACCGGCGAACTGTGGATGCACCTTTGCTTAACCCTTCGGGGAATACAGCCGTGATAGTATGTGGTATGTTGTCATAATTCAATTAACCAATCACCATCTTACTGACTCACGGTTGACAATTTGACACATTCATTTTAGTTAGTTAGTTCGAGAAACCGTGGGGTGACCGATCGATAATCGGTTTGCATAAAACCAAGAAATCATTATATGCATGAAGTGAGTATAATAAAAGCTTTAGCGGTTAGCAGTTTCAATAAAAAAAACATTTAATACGATTTGTTAATTACAAAGCATTTTCCCTTTATTTAAAACGTTCATGTTATTTGCATTTGCATGACTGCTAAGCATAATGCGTTATAGTAATGTGAGTTGCTGGTGCACAGCACGACTAACTATACTTTTATAGTACTTTTATCAGAAAACTCTTGAAAAACCAGTCAAGAGCGAAACGGACTGGCACACGAAGGGTTCTGTGCCACCAAGTATTATAAAGATCGAGCAAGAAATCTTATAATTCTCGCATAGGGAACACCTAATTTTTTTTTTTTATTTCAGTTTGATTAAGTAAATAAACTGGCTATGCCCACGGCTTCGCTTAGGTAAACCTAAGTGTAACTTTAGGAAATAAGGCTGGTCATAATCCTCTAAGCTGGTCTAACGACTTTAGCAGCGCAGCTGACGCGCGACTTGCGCCCCGTCAGAATTACATAATAAAAAAACAGAAGAGCTGTCGCCCACGGCATCTATTTTTAAAATGAAGTGCACCATACTGACCTACACTTTGATCTGTTCTTGTAATGTGAAGGAATGTACTTCTGCCGCGCTACTGTCGCGCTGCTAACGTCCTAATGTGAAAACGGCCTAAGATTGGTACCTTAACTTTCAGCACTTTCAGTATCGTTCATTAAATAATACACACTTTGTGAGATTTTCAAGTGTCTACATAATACGATTCAAAAGCTACAGCCCTGTGACAGGCGAACGGACAGACAAACAGACAGAGTCTTAATAATAAAGGCCTGTAGCCCTTTAGACACTGAACCTTAAAAAACGAAGACGCCGAAGAAATACAAAAGCGTATAGAACACATTACTCACATCTCCACGTACTACAAACTGTCAAGTGGTGCTCGAACTGCTCATCAATATGCCAGTCACTACAGCTGACTGAAGTCTCGCAGCTCACGACTGGCATACGAACTGAATGTACTGACAACTCACTTCGTTATTAACCCCCGACGCAAAAAGAGGGGTGTTATAAGTTTGACGTGTCTGTCTGTCTGTCTGTCTGTCTGTCTGTCTGTGGCATCATAGCTGCCGAACGGATGAAGCGATTTCAATTTAGTTTTTTTTGTATTAAAGGTGGCCTATCTGCGAGTGTTCTTAGACATGTTTGATGAAAATCGGTTGAGCCGTTTAAAAGTTGTGGGGGTGAAAGTAAGGAAGAAAAACCGAATATCTGTAAATATACTCGAGTGGGGTCTCAAACTTAACAAAATCGACATTATAATAAGTAGGTACCTATAAAAAGTATAAAATAAAAAATTAAATTAAAAATTTAAAAAACCCCCAACTCAAAAACCTAAGTTCCCTTTAAAAAGTAAAAAAATAACAAAAAAAATACGTCACGTTGGGGGACCGATGTTGCATTTAGGATACGATCGTCCCGAGCGGTCCCCCAACGTGACGTATTTTTTTTGTTATTTTTTTACTTTTTAAAGGGAACTTAGGTTTTTGAGTTGGGGGTTTTTAAAATTTTTAATTTAATTTTTAACATGTACTAGTAGCTAATATATTTGTCAACTAGTGAACTCGTCAGCGAGGCTTATTTCACCCGCATTAAGTTACGTTTTTGGTTAATGCTCCGCTCCTGTGGGTCGTAGCGTGATGTTATATAGCCTATGCTACTCAGGAATAATGTAGCTATCTGCTGGTGAAAAAAATGTTAAAATCGGTCCAGTAGTTTGGGAGCCTTTTTTTACAAACATAAAAACAAACAAAAAAATCTTTCATCTTTATAATATTAGTATAGATTGGAAATTATGTATTTTCTAACTCCTCCGCTAATCTTTTTTGATTAATTTCGTTGCGGTATCCAAGACAGTTGAATCTTATCTCCGGGACTCGTCGAGCTTTATTGTTCGGCGCTTGTCTGGCGATCTCCGCTGTTGATTCTGACTTTCAGGAATTGCAGTGGTTCTGAATAGAGCGGCGGGCTTGTGCCAAATAAAAAATAATATTAATAGTATTACTTGTCAGTTGAGTTTATTTTTGTCAAAACAAGCCAACCCACAGTCGCTCCATAGGTAAATTATTTACGTCAAACTAAATCAATATGCTAAATGTGTTATAACACACAGCAATAACAATTCAATGTATATTTAAAACTTACGCTTAGAACAGATTTAAAATTAATCAGCGCAAAATATACACAATCATTATAATTACTTCGGAAAACGGGAATTTTTTTAACATGATACTGAATTAGGAACATTTCTACGATTCTTTTTGTTAAGCTTAGGTTTAATATGAAACCCAGTAAAGGATGCGTAGTACTTCTGATTGCGGATATATTTGTATAGAATCATAACATTCTTTGTTATTTTCAATACAAAATCATCCATTCCCCTATCGCGAATGAAAGTTTCTTATCAATCAAATCGGCCCTCTCTATTGTAACAACAAACAAATCTTTCTATTCAGTACCATCTGTATTATTCAGTCGTCAAACTATAGAAAACTACGAACATTTCTCACAAAGAGAGCCATGTCTTCAACAATAGAGTTGAGATAACATCGTTACATGATGGTGCAAACGCGGCCGAGGAGCGAAGCACTTACTTGCTTCGCTCTTTCTTCGAGTACCCAGCCTCCAAAGTGCTTCAATATAGCTCAATCTTTATTGTTATTATGGAAACAATAGAAGGTCTATTTTCGTATCGAATTTATTAATGTTATAAGCCGATTTTAATTGCAATTATTTGAAGCTTAAAACGTGTTTGGTTTCAACTATTGTTGTAATTGTGTACACTGTTTTTGGGCTTGATTTAATTTTCAAATTACATTACATAAAGTATTTACGTGCTAGGTAATTTGTGCCAGGGTATGGCATTCTCTATATCTATAAAGAGGAAAGATTTTGTTTGTACCGAATTGGGTCCGAAACTTTTTTTTAAGATGGCATTTGATCGAATTACTGGGAGGAGGTTGGATGGAGCGGAAGGGTGTGTCAGCCTCTTACTGACTAAAACCAATCCGTGTTCCTCCTAATGCCCTTTTCGTTCTAAGCCTGGAAGGCGCTTTTTATGCTGTCATCTCTTTGAGGCGCGTGTGGGGAACAACTCGCCGTGGACCCGGGCCTGGTTCTGATCGGACGACGAGCCACCTAGAGTAACATATATGCTACATAATATCACGCTACCACCACGGGAGCAGAGCAGTAACCAGGTGAAATAAGCCACGCGGACGAAGTCTCGGTCAGTTCGCTAGTTTTGGATAAACAAGCAGTAACTAATGACCCTCTAAAATAGCACGCGTTCAGAAACAGATAATTAACATTCTCATTATATAACAATTACATTGTGTGGTGCAAATTAACGCACTAATTGTTTTAATCAAATTATTCAGTAAATGGAAACAGTAATTATTAATCTGTTGATTTTTAAATGACAATACCGAGTGTTTTTCTGGTCTTTTGGTAATGCTATTGTAAAAGCTGTAATTGAAAAAGCTATGCTTAATTAGATGTATACTTTTCAGGAAGGAAAAATAACTTTCTTTAAAAGGTAAAAGTAACACACATAACATACCATCACGCCTGTATTCCCCAAACGATTAGGCAAAGGTGTACCAATATGCACCCACAGTTCACCGGTATGTTTTTAGATCCCATGTTATAGAGGGCGAGCCTTATTTATGAATATGTACCTACAATATTTACCTACACATTATAATAATCCTATAATAATCAGAAAAAAAGTAATGAATATTACTTAATAGGCTAACAATGTGCAATTGGAGCATGGAAATTAATGACGTATTATTCAAATTGTCACCCGTTGTGTAGTTACTACCGGACATAGGAACAAACATACTTATATACGTACATACAGGTCAAACTTATAACCCTGCTTACGAGCTGTGCCGCAGTTGCGAAATAAAAAAGTGGTGGACTTTTTGCAAATTATCGTAAAACAGCAACTGTGATAAGTAATCACATTTTTACAAGTTAAAAGAACAGTTCATAATCGTACCTAGGTATAACTTTTCATACAATCACCAAGCTTCATGAATAACTTCGACTTACACAACTCACTGCTCCTGCTATTCAAAAGGCATTATCAACCCTCAGATGCGTCTGACGATATTCATATAGATAGAAAGCATGCCTACCTACGTGAATATTGAACATGTACTCGAAGCGAGAGCTTCACTCTCATAGTTTGTGTTTACTCAAGTTTGTGTTAACGTTACTGATACGGTGTATTTGTTTCTGTACGAATAAAACTTGTATTTGTCTATCTCTACCGTTTGATATTTTGGGAATGAAAATCCCCTTTTTTGATCCCCTTTGAATGAGGTTGGATTATTGGGAATTTGCGGTTTACAAATAAAACATTGGATAGGTGGACGGACGACCTGATCTGCGGTGTTGCAGAAACGCGCTGGATGCAAGCCGCTTGTAACCCGTCCTCTTGGAAATCTCTGCTGGACATAGGAGGTCTATGTCCAGCAGTGGACGTCCTGTGGCTGATAATTATGATGATGATGATGAAATAAAACATTTACATCATTGACAGTACTGTCCTCCACAAAATGTGCTTAGAGCAAGACGTTCCCCTGGTCCCGTTCCTCTTTTCACGGTGTTGAAGTGCCACTCTTAACATTATTATCTACACTTACTTATGAAGAAAATATGTCATTTATAACGGAATTATGTAAGGGATGCAAGCATTACTGGCATAAGTATTTGTATTACTCTTTTTCTTAAAATTAAATTTAAAAAAAAAGTTGTCGTTTTTGGAAAACTATTGCTTTCCAAAAAAGACAACTTTCTTACCCTCAGCTAAGCAGCTGTTGTATTTTCCTTAACTGAAGTATGTAAGTACTACATTATCTGTGACCTTCTTCTTTTCGAGTCGATGGTTTTAGATAATCTTGTCATTTTTGGGCCCAGTATGTGGCCACGTTTGTCGCAGCATTAGTAGCTTTCTAAAATAAAGGTACGGGGGACGTTTTGGGCACTGTAGTAAGTGGGCCTTTTATTTTCTATGATAAATATAAAAAGCATCGTAAAATAAACAATTAGGTAAGGTTTATAAATTAAAATCCAAAGTTTTGAATATTTTCAGGCCGGACAAACAACTTTATTAATTTTCACAACTGACATTATTCCGCAGACCACTAATTTTAATCCCCCGCCATAAGCCGACCTTTTGGCGAAAATAATCAAAAGTTTATTTGATAACAAAGCCAATGTTTGTAACGTCAGACTGTTGGTCATTTTACAAAGCCTTCTTGCCTAAGACTTCGCACACATACTTCAGAGTCTCGTATAGCTTAAGATTGAATGATACTTTCTTAATGTATCCTCTATCCTATACTTTGTAAAAGCTTCACTTTACCGGGATACCACAGCGGTGAAGACAGGACGCTTTTAAAATATAGGCACACGACTTAAACCTGCGTGTCCTGACAATTGCAAGTCTCAATATGCTATATTTCGATCTTAAGTTGTTTGACGCTATGTTATTTGCAGACAGTCATAAAACAGTTCCATAATATACAAAAAATGGTCATTCTAAATGAATAATGTTAAAAGAAACCTAAAGATAATTTTAAAATACCTACCCAATGATGCCCACTCAATATAGTTCGTCAACTTTTTTTGTCTTTTTTACAATATGGCGTCTGGTTGTCGCCATTTTGAATTTTGATTACTGTCATGTCTTTAGTGACACTTGCAAGATTAAGACAAATATATTAAGAATCATCAAAATCGGCCGACGCTTGGTCTCTAAAGCGCCACAAACATACATAGATACATGATCCGATAAACATATTACTCTTTGCGTGGCGTTGATGGCTAAAAATAAATACCAAACTGCTTACAAACCCACCACAAATATCCATTATCCAATTTCAGAACATTTTTACGCTTATAAAGACATCAAATTAAATAGCCTAAAGGTTTCTGCTATTTACCACGATTCCGGCTGACTTCAGTCATGTGACCAGCCGTTGTGCATTTACCGGATATTCCGGTCTGAAGCACTATTGTAGTCCGACCTGCTTTTGAATTCTGTCTTTTAATGTCTACCTTTTATGGTTGAATACTCCTATGTCGAATTTAAAGCAAGGGAAGTCTGAAATTGCGAAGCCAGTGAAATAGAATAGACTACCGTGCGCCTATGCAATTGTGTTTCGTTTCACAGGTAGGTAAACAAGATTTCCATTAAGTGAATTGAAACTTATTTCAAATACGCTAGAATTGATTATTTAATTTTCTTCTTCAGGCATTAATAAAAAGGCTGTGTCTATCAAAAGACAGCTGAAAGGAACCGGTCCCTACATTTTTCCTAGACGACACCGATTAAAAGACAACATAGTAATACCTTTTCTTTTCATCTGTAAAAATAATCCCAGTTTCATCCGTAGTCCCTATGTTTACATTCATCCCCACGTATTGGTGCTAGCAGACGGGAGCATTTTATCGTTCGCACCGTGGACGCTCGCGCCTGTGAAGCAGCAGATTCAACCCCCTCTACCCCCCCTTTCAACCCCTGAGGGTATTTCCCTCGCCCCTATATCACCCTGTATAATCGATCGACTCTCCGCCGGATACAGTGTTAAGGAGACGTCGAGTCTGTATTGAAATAAATGTACTTTACTCGAATTGAGGTGCTGTATCAAATGTGATTTGAAAATCGACACGTGAATGATTTGTATGTATGATACACAAAATGGAGTCTACATTTAGTGAATAAAGGCGACTTCTTTTCGAAGTATTAACAGTATTTAACAAGTATAACTAACTACTGTTAAAGATTTAGACTTTTGAACGTCGGAGATGTTTTTACTTGTTTTATTAATGAGAATGTTAACATTTCACAAACTTGTTCACAAAGCCAACGTCCCAGAACAAAGTTCAACAGAAGAAAAACCGCAAAAATGTGAAATTATGCAAAACGATGAAAATATTTTTCCTTATGTAAAGAAAAGTTTTAAAAACAAATATTTTGGTTCTTTCCTGTTTATTGCAAGATGCTGGCACGAATAAATGTTTATTAAACATCTTTGGGGTGCTCCACTTAACAATTTACCGTTCGCCATTTTTAATTTCAAACCCTTCCGTCTAGAACATTCTTCAAGGAGTCGCGAAACTTTTAAGGACCTGCTAAAAGTCCGGACTTATTTCTCTAAGTCTTTGATGGAGCGTGTAACTCAAGTCTGAACTTTATGTCACGCAGAATCCGATTAAAATGTATAATATAGAATATATATCTATATACTTAGAACTTTTAAATAGATGAAGAGGTATGTTTAAAAGGTACAGCTTTGCAACCTCGTTAAACTAGAGGTTGTCATAAAAGACATAATTAATAATCAATTACGATCTCTATTTAATTTAATACCAATATAATAGGTACTTTTGTTGACTATTGTTTGTATGTCATGATTTACGTACAAATATATCTTGCATTGGAAATCCTTAATAAATAAATAAATACTAATTTTTTTTAGTTATAAACATCTACCTTTTACGGGTGACTTCGTCCGTGTAAATATAGGTTATCGCAGTAATTCAAAGTAGCCTATGTCTTTTCTTGGGGATCAAACTTACACCGTACCTTTCATCAACCTTCTGCGAAGCTGTAATGCTAGAGAAGGAGGCGGCGGGACGGGAGAGGGAAAGGAGGGTCCCCCGTCCCAGCGGCCGCCGCGGTAGACGCTCCGGGCGTCGGGAGCCGCGAGACGACTCCCGGCCACCGTAGGCGCGGGTCTGTGGACGGTGAGCAATGGGCAGCTCACCATCCGTACATTCACTGAATAACGACAGACCGTGTCGACGGCGCGTTCGTGTTCCACGCGCGCCTCAAAGAGATGTCAGCAAACTTGGATGGGGCCACTGAGGGCCGATGCCTGCCGGGGCTGCGGGTTGTTCGAAAGAGATACCGCGCCCCCGGAACGCAAAGGGCACATGAAGGAACATAGACGGGTTTTAGTCAGTAAAAGTCTGACACTCCCTCCCGCCCCGCCCAGGGCGGGGGAAGTTATTTGATGATTTCCCGTCTATAAAAAAAAAAAAAAGCCTTTCATCAAAAAATTTTCTGTGGTTTAGTCGTGATATTGTAACAGACAGACAGACAGACAGACAAAAAAAGAGTTACTTTCGCAGTTATAATATTACTGTAGATAAAACAACTCCATAGTAATTGGATGTATTTCGATACCGGACGATTAATATTCAGGCGGAACAAATTAGTCTGATAATCCTATAATGAATATTGATGCTCGATACTATAGACAAAGAGATTAAAGGCAATCATTAATTTCTGGGAATCGATGAAAGCTTTATGGATTATGTTGATAATTTGTCTGTTTTTGATAATGTGAGGAAGCTATTATTTAATAATGATTTTTGTTCTATTATTTCGTTTCTTAGTTATTTATTCCTAGTTCGGTTGCAGATGATGCTATATTGTATTGTATCTACCGTAGCTTACTAGTTTTTAAGTTATTCATGTATTTTTTTTTTAAATTAATCATTATTAACATTATCATTTTCGAATGTAGCTATTTAATCCATGGAAGACATCGTCACGAGGGCTTTTTCCATGGACATTTTCCATGATGGCCGTGATGAAAAAATCCTCCATTCATTTTTATCGTGTAAATGTATAATGAAATTTTATTTATTTGTATAGATGTAGGTACTAGTTCAAGATACCTTTGCCAAAGACGTCTAAATATACCCTTCAAGTATACATAGAAAAAGAACATTCGCATTTCAAAATACTCTACTTGCCTAACTACATCAAATATTCATAATTCAATTCGACAAGCAAAACAAGGAATACCTACATCAAGTTAACTTGCAATGTATCTAGTAACAACGATCTCGTCACATTTCTATTTCCGAACTACAGACGTTTATCGAGACACACAAGAGGCAATACCCGTCAACGAGCGCGGTCCAATGTGAAGCAAACATTCTGTATCGCTTGGTCCTAACGTTCTGTTTGTTTAGTGATAGAAACATTTGGCTGTCCAACCGGTCCTATTGGAAATCTATGAGGGAGGTCTATGTCCAGCAGTGGACGTCCTGCGGTTGATATGATGATGATGATGATGAGAAACATTTGAGGGAGTCATGAATGGACGTGTGTTTATTTTAGTTTTATAAAAAATAATTAATCAATTTTCAAGTGTCTTGGCACTTGAATGTATAGGTTACTAAGGAATCGCTCGAAGCTTTCTCAGCGTGGCTTATTCGTTTAGTTACTCTTTGGTTACTGCTTCGCTCCTGTGGATCGTAGCGTGATGTTATATAGCCTATGTTATTCAGGTATAAAGTAGTTATTTGACGGGCCTGTTGGTCTAGTGGTTAGCGGCCCTGATTGCTACGCCGGAGGTCGTGGGTTCGATTCCCACCCAGGACAAACTTTGTGTGATGAGCATGATTGTATGTTCTGTGTCTGGGTGTGATTTATCTATAATATGTATGTATTTATAAATTATATAAGTATGTATATCAGTTGTCTGGGCACCATAACACAAGCTCTGTTTAGCTTGGGATCAGATAGCCGTGTGTGAGTTGTCCCAAGATATTTATTTTATTTATTTATCTATTGGTGAAAATATGATTAAGTAATTTCGGAGTCTATTCGGTACAAAGAATAATGTTGCTAAGCGTATACATGTGTATCCTCGTGACTGTACATGAGACGTGTATCGAATAAACATAGAAAAGAAAATAAATATCTACCAAAATCAATAAACTAGACCGAGTGTACACTTCTATCAATCCAGCGACCCAACATTAAGTTGTTAGTTTCTTCCCGTGGGTAAACTCTTGGATTAAAATCTTCACTGCCGTTTTAGTACAAATAAACTTCATGTTTCATAGATTTACCAAAAGGTTAACAGGGTCGGACGTCCACAAAACATCATAAGTGTGTACAGGTCAAAGACATAACTTCCAAGTAACTGGACGGGGTGGTGGGGACCTCGTAACGAAGTATCTTTTACCTTCAGTACACGAGGCACACCAGGGGCTAACGATTTTCGTCGGTTATTAAAAAAATGTGCTTTTCCGTACGTTTTGGCCTCGTAGGTGGTGCGTTTTCGTAGCTGTTTTTTTTAGGGCTTCCGCTCACGTCCAACTTATTGTAGGACTAATTTTCGAACCGTTCAATAAGTTCATAGTTTCGTAGGACCGACATTTTACAGGACGTGTACGTTGGTGTAGGTATTTAAATTCATATGTTTCATTCTCATTCACTCGTCGTGAACTGCCTCGTTAGTCTAGTGGTCCTAAGCGCGACTGCTACGCTAGAAGTCTTGGGTTCGATTCCCAGGTCGAGCAGTGTTATTGGGTTTTTCTATGAAATTCTCAGTAAGAGCTCGGAGTTTGGATTTGCGCCCTGTTAATGGCAATAGGCTCGCCCCCTATTATATGGGACAATACAGGCGTGAACCCTTCGGGGAATACAGGCGTGATGGTATGTTTCATTCTCTCAGACAAAAAATCGGTCATCGATTGTCTGACATGGACGAAAGCAGTTATACTTGAAGAAAAATTTAATTATCTAGAATCATGTACTGAATTCATAGTTAAAGTTTACGTTATGACCTTCCACCCGACTAAGTCAATACATTTGTATTTACTATGTTCTTTCTATACACTGATATGAGCGAAGGAAAAACATCGTAAAGAAATTTTTTAATAAATATAAGTGTGAAATCGCCAATCCCCCTTGAGGTAGCATGGTGCTCAATGCTCGTGCGTTCTCTGCATGTGAACAGGCTTTTGTCCTGCAGTAGGACAATAATGGTCTGATATAAACGAGTTTATCTAATTATGAAGAAGTTATTAAAAAAAAAAATACAAGATATTATTAAGCTGTGTTCTAATCTATTCAATTGGTATATCCTTTGAAAGGTTAGGAATGACATTTAATATCTTAAAAAATGATTTAAAAGAACTATATCTCCGAAAGGTCAGGGCTTTGATCAGACAGTCCTTTGTACTCGCCCCAAATTGTAAGGAGGAGAGGTCGAGGCACTGACACAAAACTCTTATCTACCCACTTTTTATTTACATAATAAAGAAGCGAAAAGACTGCTTGCTTTAAAATATTACTTAGATATCAATGAACATGATAAAAATTGGACATTACTGTATACTCGGAAGTTTATGTAAAACATATGCAGCCCTAAAATAAGAAAACATAATAAACCAATAATAATGAAAAAAGATAATAAAACTATATTTATGCCATCAAAAAATTCCTCAGCATCGCCGTCAACTGGTAATGTGTCCATAAAACTGGCGGCATTGCCACGTTGGATGGCAATGCGATGCCTCCGGCAAATGTAAAAGCCAGCCCTTGGGTCATGAGTGTGTCAACCAACCGTTTAGACAATTCATCAAAAATTGCTATTTCCTACTATATATCCCATGAAACCATTTATTAACAAACATGAGCAATAACACAGCATCAACAAACATCTCATTATTTTCTTTTGCCTCAACGTACTCGTATAAATAAAAAATCAGAAAAACGATTCAGTAAACAAAAAATGTAAACAAAACACAGTTCATTCCCCAATTGAAAGCCCAAAGGAAAACGGCCCCATCTTGCTAATAAGTAATCAAATAAACATCAGCGTTCAGAATATTTTTTACAAATTCCCAGGAACGCATAATCCGCGAGCAAAAAGCTCTCCAGTAAGTAACAGTGGGATTTTAAGATGAGATTAATTCCGTGGAGGTAAATCGTCGGAATTCATTAGCCGGATCTCAGACCCGGATCTGTAGTCAGGTGACGGATCTGGAGCTATCTTGGCAGCGTCGTCGTTAATTTGCTTGGAAATCCGTCTCCAGAAACCTTGACCTCATTGGATTGAAAACTTGGCTCTCGTGAGGATTTTCTGCAAGCTCGTGTCGAGAGCTCAAGTGGATATTTGAGAGAAACGTTTTTTGTAAAGGGATTGAAGAGTGATTTAGTTTATTACTTACTAACTTTTACTCGCGATTTAGTCAGTGTAAATGTCGGTTATATTTTAAAGTCATGATTCGATAGACACGTGGTGCCATCTACTATCATAGGAACGTAATTTTTTACTCGGGAACAGTAATTTTTTTCGGGATAAAAGGTTCTGTACCCCTGACCACGTATATGCAAATTTTCAGAATAATCGATTTAGTGGTTTAAGCATTAAAAGTAACAAACAAACTTACTTTCGCATTTAAAATATTACTAGCTTCTGCCCGCGACTTCGTCCGCGTCACAGTTGATGTGTTATCCTACGGGTACCGTACATTTTCCCGGGATAAAAAGTAGCCTATGTGTTATTCCAGACTATAATCTATCTTTGTGCCAAATTTCATCCAGATCCATTCAGCCGTTTGAGCGTGAAAGAGTAACAAACATCCATACATCCATACATCCATACTTACAAACTTTCGCCTTTATAATAGTAGTAGGATAGTCAGAATGGATAGTCAGGATTATCGAATGGCTATATTTCATTTAACCTTTAAATCACATTCAGAGAATATTCTAAAAGTGTGAGTTTTATAAATACACCGCTTCTGGGAATACAGGTTCGACTTTCCCAAAAAACTGCGAAAAACAAGAATAGAAATCCGTCGGGCGACATTTGAATAATAAAAGCAAGTCATCAATAATGCCAGTCATCATAAAAGCGCGTACTCCGAGCGAGAGGACCTACTTATCGCTCTCTGAAAGGAGTAGGCGTGGACTATTTATATTCATCAGTCATCACTTTGGGTTCCGCAGGACTTTTCTTTATACATATGAACTCCGCGTTACTTAGTAAGTAACCAAGGATATTAATTAATAGAAAGTTGATAATTTTATCCAAAACCAACCATTTCATTACACGGTAGAAGGGTTCTTTTTTCTTTTTTTTTTAAGACGGGAAATCATCAAATAACTTCCCCCGCCCTGGGCGGGGCGAGAGGGAGTGTCAGACTTTTACTGACTAAAACCCGTCTATATTCCTTCATGTGCCCTTTGCGTTCCGGGGGCGCGGTATCTCTTTCGAACAACCCGCAGACGGTGGAAGGGTGATACAAGCTTTTATTCTGAACTAACCTCTCCCCGCGACTTCTACCGCATTAAGTCTCTAGTTACTGCTCAGCTCCTGTTAGCCGTATGTAGGGCCGGGATGGCAATAATTCTGTCGCAGATGTCTGAAGTTAACGAAGTGGGTCGTCATCGCCGCGTCGCGCGTGGGCATGATATTGAAGAAAAAATATACGAGGACAATTCTCGAAGTTCACCAGTACCGCGAGTAGGTAGCTTTGAAAATTCAATGATAATCCCAGACGAGTAACTCATACGAGTTTCTATAGCGGAAATTAAATCCGAGACACATAGCATAGGAACCAATCGCGCATTCTTTGCGCAAACCGCGCCATCGAAATAAGTTTTCTATTTTATTTTTAACATCACTATATTATAAAGCTGAAAAGTTTGTTTCTTTGGTTTTTTTTAACCGCACTTATCTCCGAAACTACTGGTCCGATTCTGAACTCGCTTATACGAAGCTGCGCTATCCCCGATATCTATATATTACACAGATATTACTATCAAGTTTGGAATACGATAAATTCATGCGGATGAAGTCGCGGACAAAAACTAGTAGGTACATAATAATAAATTCAAAAATATAAGTCTTCTTTATGCGTACATAGAACAAGATAACCTTATCCCCTTTCGATCAGTATAAGAGAACGTTACAACAATTCAACAAAGGCGCCCCAAACAATTGTGAAGTAATATTCCATTGCCTCTTTACATTATTCAAACGATCGCACGAATGATAAAGTAAAATATAGACCTAAAGATAAAGTTTATGTTATTTGAGTAGGCATCTACAGAGACCAATGATAGGCGCTGTTGGGAGTTGAAAACACATGACATAAAGCTGTGCTATTCTGTAGGAAAATCCTTCAGTCAATTTAGGTGAAGGAAGCTTGAGGTGAGCTGTCAATTTATCTCACTTCGCCTAAACTCAATGAGGGAGATTTATGTAGAATCTTTTTAGAACACTGAGTATCGTATTACCCATTACTGGGTTGTGGAGGTCTGATAGGCAGTCGCTCCATGTAAAATACTGATATTCAGCTGCATCCGGTTCGACTGGAAGCCGACCCCAACATAATTGGGAAAAGGCTAAGATGATGATGAGTACGAGTATTTTTACGAAATTGTCAGAACATTTGGTTGACACTTCCCGTAACCCAATGTTGGTTTTACCTTGGCCAGAGGCTTAGTATTGCTATCCAACGTGGCAATGCCGCCAGTCTTTTGGGCACATTTCCAGGTGACGGTGCGAAGGACTTTTTTTAATGGCATTTAGTTTAAGCTTCTTTTTTTGAAGTTACCTTATTAGTCCAGTAAATATTGTACATATTATTGAATAAAAAATATTCTCGCCTATACAAGTGAGACACAAAAAATTTCCCCCATACCTACCTACTCTAAAGATAACAGCACCCATACAAAACAAAATAGGTACCCAACTGGTATTCGATTTCCCAAAACAAAATCTGAAGAAAAAATATCAAATATCTTCCCGCTACTTATGCGCGGAACACGGTCATAACACCACGAGGCACGTACCTACTACTGACGTATGCATGAGTGCGGTTCCACTCTCTGATTTATAGCAGTAATCTCCATGGTGACGGGGACGCAGTATTTTCCACTTAGAGACGCATCCTTGTAGGTAACTATTTCTGGATAATTTTGAGAAATTGTCGGTGAAATGTATTTGTAAGTAGCTGGAGTGTTGAAAGGTTAGTTAGTCATGTTGTCTTACTAGTTTCTGCCCCGGTCTTTGTCTGCGTAGACTTCAAAAGTGAGCCGAAGTCCTAAATTATCTCACGGGAATACAGGATATACTCCAATGTCTTGGTGAAAGTCAAATCATTTATTTCAATAAGACACTTAAAAGGCACTTTTGAACGTCAATTACATGAAAAAATAAAAAATTTAATCTAGTTGCCCATTTCAAAGTAAGTACACTAGGTGCCTGTTAATTTTAATCCCATCCGTCACACTAAAACGTAATTTACCCAACACAACACAACACAACACAACACAATATAATTATAAAGCCATCTCTGCAATGCACACCCATCTAAATAATCTCGAATATCAATTTGTGACGTCAATTGACAATAAGGCTTCATTTTAAATGGCGGTTGACACGTGTATCTCAAAGCTGTGCCAAGCCAAGGATATTATGTGGGCACATTCACTTAGCACAATTGAAAAAATATATCGACTGTAAACAGCTTTTTGCCAGAGCATTTCCAACTCTATTCTGTAAGCAGTACAGTGTAAATCGTGTTGTTGATTTTGAGGAAAACGCACAAATTGTCGGCGCTATACAAGTAAGCGGCTTATTCCTGAAATAGAATGAATTGACGTTAATGGTTGTTATTTTTGGCTGTAGGTGTTTTAGTCTTATAATAATATGACATATAAAATAATATTTGTCAACGCATTTCCAAGCTAACCTTAAGGCCGATTTGAATAATTAACAACATTCAAAATCTAGACGCCATCTCATCTCAGTACTGAGGGCCGATGCCTGCCGCGGCTGCGGGTTGTTCGAAAGAGATACCGCGCCCCCGGAACACAAAGGGCACATGAAGGAACATAGCCGGGTTTTAGTCAGTAAAAGTCTGACACTCCCTCCCGCCCCGCCCAGGGCGGGGGAAGTTATTTGATGATTTCACGTCTATAAAAAAAAAAAAAAACTCATCTCAGCGATAATCATCATCATCATCTGCCTAGCCTTTTCCCAACTATGTTGGGGTCGGCTTCCAGTCGAACCAGATGCAGCTGAATATCAGTATTTTACATGGAGCGACTGCCTATCAGACCTCCACAACCCAGTAATGGGTAATACGATACTCTTGGTAAGACATGGTTGTCAGACTTTCTCACGATCACATTCTAATCTCAGCGACAATCAATGTCAAAAAATTGTGGTAAACTAGAGATATTTTTGACAGATTGAGGCTGAGATTAGAATGTGATCGTTATATAGTTTATGTTAATAGCGTGTATTGTTTATTTATTTCATATAATATAGTTTGTGATCAAAACGCTAAGAAGAAAAAGAACTCTAAGTACCTATTTGTGAAAAAAAATTTCGCTGTGGTTATATTTTCAAATCTTTTTTTTTAAAGATTTGCCTAAAAATACATCAATATTCCCAAGTGGATCTAAAACCTTAGAACTATACCACACTTACGATTCGGTCAGGATGTTCAACAATTCCGTAATTTCCGGAGGTTTTAACATTAATTTTGCAGTATCTTAAGTGCCAGACCGCCAGAGTTTTACGGGGCTAAAGTAAGTGAATGCACTTAAGTGTTTGTCTCTTGTAGTCCTTCTATACCAGAGAGCTCTTAATTCCGCTTCGTAAGTACAAAAGTACTCGTATAAATTCTTTATTCCGTTGAAGTAACAAAAAGGTGCAGTAGACATACATACCATCACGCCTGTTTTCCTTGAAGGGTTAGGCAGAGGTGTATTAATATACACCCACAGTTCATCGGTAGGCATAGGTCCCATGTAATAGGGGGCCAGCCTATTCCCATTAACCGAGCACAAATCCTAACTCCGAGCTGCTACTGAGAATTTCATAAAAAAACCTAATACTTAACTAATAAAATAATAATAATTTGCTCGCACTCGAGCTTCGAACCACTAGGCTAACGAGGTGAGGTGCTAAGACTATACGTATACATAGAAAAGACAAGTAAATAATTAAAAATATTTAAAGTGTAAATATTTATCTTCATTTAAATCTTACAGGTAAACATGGACACTACAAAATATAAAATCCCCAATAAATCTCGTACCACCCATAAAAATCTGAGATACATTTTTTACCCTGCTGGTAACATCTTTAATTAAAAAGAAAATCTCCCCTTGCTACCCATCCTCTATGTATACTGCTACATAATACCTACTCTACGTGTATTCTAAGAGGAGTACAGATTAAAAAACATTGAATAGGCCTCTCTACCAAAAAACTCTTTGCTCTATGCGTTGGAGACAAAAATTAAAAAAAGAGTACTCTTTAGATTTCTGCCTACGTATGTTATATAATATATTTAGCAGCAGCAGTTTTTGTAGCAGCTCGGAGTTAGGATTTGTGCCCTGTTAATGGCAATAGGCTTGCGGTATTACATAGCTCAAACATACCGGCGAACTATGTGTGTCCATTGGTACACCTCTGCTTAACCCTTTGGGGAATATAGGCGTGATGGTACGTATGTATGTAATATATTTGTACATTCAAGTGTGGCCATAAAACGTTGCGCCAGCAGGAATAGCCGAAAAAAGCCGGAATATAATAGCCGAAAATATCAAGGGTCAAGTCCGAATGTGAGGATAACAATGGAGGAAAATATCGCATTACCGGCCAAGGGTAAAACCGATATTTCATACAAAATAAATATGTCCGGCTTATGACCGAATTTATGGATAAATGAATAAATCATGCCGAATCGTTGGCGGTAAAACACGGCAGAAAGACATTTGTGCTCCAATTCTTTTTCTTATGGAGTTATAATAGTAATGTGTGGAGGTATCGACATATCGCCACACGTAACGAGTTCTGCACCTGTAGCCATGTAACAAACAATAAACGCAAACGCTGAGTAGGCTTTAATAGATCTTCAACTTTATGTACTTGGTTTTAAGTTGAAGATCTAATGAAGATTGCATAGCGTTTTCGTTCTTTCCAGTCGCTAACGCTTAGAAATCTTAAATAGATTTTTAACTTAAGGCTCTGTATAAAGTTTAAAATCTACTGGTACCTACCGAGCGTTTACGATTATCGTTTGCGACTTGGCTAGAGGGGCTGTGGTCGCTCGCGATATTGTCAAACCCTGCGTGGTCACACTTAAGATGGACGCTAAAGAGTGACGGCGATATTACTGTCCGTTTAATATATCTTCAACTAGCTTTTGCCCGCGACTTCGTCCGCACAAATGTCAATTATATTTAAAAAGTTCACTCAAGTCCATTTAAAGTTCAATCATGATTCGAAAGACAGATGGCGCCATCTATTACCATAAAAACGTTATTGTTGTTTTCCTCGGGAACGGTACTTTTTTCGGGATGAAAGGTACTCTATGTACGTTTCTGTACACCTGAAAACGTGTATGCAAAATTGGGTGATCGGTTCAGCGGTTTTGGCGTGTAAAGGTAACAAACTTACTTTCGAATATAAAATATTATGGTAAGGAAACAATATAAACTGTGTCCAACCAAGCTGTAATTTAGCAATAACTTGCAATATATTTTGTGTAAAAAGTCAAAAACTATTCATAGAATAATAGATTGACAATGATTTCATTCAAACGTGAGACTATATTGCAATAAATCCGAACTAATTTGATTGGTTATTCGCAATATCGCCCGATATTCGTTCATCACATCCAATCAAAGCTAAATGAAGTTTGCACAAATAACTGGCGACCAATGCGCTTTAATTGGAAACATACATATTTTATATAGAAAAGTCCGGACGCAATAAAACATTTTTATCTACGTACTAAACACCTTTATTTTAAAACCTATAATCGTTTTTTCGATATTGTATACATACATACCATCACGCCTTTATTCCCCGAAGGGTTAGGCAGAGGTGTACCAATAAACACTCACAGTTCGTCGATTTGTTCAGGTCCCATATAATAGGGGGCGAGCTTATTCCCATTAACCGGGCACAAATCCTAACTCCGAGCTGCTACTGAGAATTTCATAGAAAAACCCAATAACACTTTTGTTTCACGTGGGAATCGGTCCCAAGTCTCTAGCGTAGCAATCATACAGTCAGATGATATTGTATATTTGATAATATTACCGCCTAAGTGTATCTGTCTCGTTGACACTGCCAGTCTTAATACAAGAGTCTTCACATTGAGAACAAACGTATAAATAAGTAGCGTGAGTCTGCAATAAAGTACAAAACTACTATTAATCTCTTGAGAAATGAATGAGTGAGGTACCTAAAAGCGGTGCTACTTACGTAAATTTACCTTAAACCTACATCAAAAGCGAAATAAGTGAATACCTGATGAAATAAATATGTAAATAACGTCCATGTGCCTGCTAAGGGTTGAAATGCCCGTCTCAAATATATAGCAACCCTTTACACCCAATTTTTCTTTTCCACGTAACGTTGAAAACTAAAATGGCGGGTGGCACAATAAATCTGGTGCGTGCCGAGGCCATTTTTTACCAAACTGTGCGAATACAGTCGAGCTCGGTTTTACTTCACAGGCATCAGAGTTTAATGACCTGTTATCAACGTGTGTGTTCTGTGCGATAGTGTTCGCCGGGATGTCGGGACAAATTTTTGTTGGATATTTTCCACTTACTTCACTAAATATCGTTGATGGAGCAAGATTTATCTGAGTAAGGTATATTTTGATGTTTTATTACTTAGGTTCCGTAATTTAAGTTTGTAGGAATATACAAAAAAATACTAAATATAAAAATCAGTAAACGGCCAAACGCCCCAAGTTCGGGTTAAAGATTTAATCGCTCCAGCCGCCAGTGCTAAATAAATTACCCGTCATAACGGAAAGTTCGTTAAAAAGATTTTACATCATCCCGACTTCAAAGCCGAATTTAAATAATCCTTCATCTAATTTCCAAACATCCAACATCGGTCTATATCTGGCACAAAGATAAACATTCTGCCCCGTCAACAGTTCTTTGTAAATAAATCCTCTTTTGACAGAGGTCACTGACCTCGGGGAGCTGAATTGGGGGTAGTAGCCTAACCTAAATTGGAAAACTTTGCTCTAGTAAACGCTCTCTCGCGAGAAATCATAGAGATACTCCTCCAAGTTTTAATGGATTCACTATACATCTAAAGATCTTATACCGTCGAGTTTTTATGAGCTTGCTTTTAAATAAATAATGGCGAGAAGAGGAAAAAAGTCAGGTTCCTATATAATATTCACAGCCTCCCATTTCGTGGTAATGTGGTGTTATAAATAAGTTGCTTAGCAACTTAGGAGTTGTCGTCTTAGCGACTGGTTGCTCGAGGCGAGCACAATGGGGATTTTCGCTTTTGAAAAACCGAGTTGCTTGGTAACCATCGGTAAGCTTTGTACATTGTATTCATAGAATAAGTATGCAAAGAATATTATTCTAAACTAAATGAAAATGTACGTTTCTACTTTCGCAATTTCGTTAATGTTGCCTCGAATTGTATTTCCCAATTTGCGTTATTATTTTTAAAATCAAGAAACTCAATACCATTTAAATAAGACGTTATAAGAACGGTTATACTGTTCACAAATCACAATATCCCAGTTTTAAACTCAGTGAACTTAAAATAACGAGCTTCCAGTTCCACCTTTATTGGAAAATGAAAGATAATGGCTTTTCTTTCCGTTTTCAATTTAACTTAATCCTCTCAGTGATTAGTATAACTTGTGGTAATAATCTTTATTCCTATTGAAAGACAGTAATAGGCCTACAATCATTAAGTATTATTAAACTTTGTTTGTAGCAATTTTACGGATAATTTACAGCTTTTAGCGAGCTTGGGTGAAGGTTCGATTGTAATAAAACAGGGAGAAGATTTAATGGAGGTATAATTAAGATAGACCTTTAATTTTACAGAAGCGAGTGAAACTGCGGTCAAGAGCTAAAACCTTTATTAGTATATAGCTACGATTACAGATTTATACTAATTGTAACCCCAAACCTGACGATGTTTTATCGATTTTAGTGATGTCCAAGACAAACTTAGAAAGGACAAATATTAATGGGAAAAATCATATTGGTGATAGCTCGGTATCAAACTCGTAACTTCATGCACGAATAAAACGTAAACAATACAAGATAAGCCCTACTACCAAGTAATAAAACTAAATTCGAGCTCAACAAACTCCGTTTCATAATATTTTCCATCTATCATAACAACCCAGCATAATTGCACAAGTTGAGGCAACTAAATGCCGGGCAGGTGTGGAGTCGACGATTGCATTAGCGTCGGTCAGTCTGCGCTCCCATCGCTCCCACCGCTCCGACCGCTCCGACCGCTCTCACCGCTCCGACCGCTTTCCGTATTCCACACAGCCGCAGAGCTCTTATTAGAGGAGGGATATTGTGCATTCCAAATGTTTCAGCAGAATCCTTCAGCATTTCAAATAAGCCTCGGTTTTGAAGAGGATACGTTTGTGGAGAGATTTTTGATTACAGACGGACTTTTAGGTAGGAATTGTCTAAATAAAGTGATCGTTCTCACAAAGGTACCTATTTGGTGTTTGTTAGATAGGAGGCGTAGTCTATCATCCAGTTTCAGAAATGGGGTTTACTTTAGGTTTGGTTACTCGAATACATTGACCAGTTAATCTATAGCACAGGAGACCCCTTTGTTAGCACGTGACACTCATACGCGTCGAATCTGCAATAGCAATGCAATGGACACAAACAACGCAGACGCACCCACATTTGCATATACTCTGCATAAACAGCAACTTAAATCAGGCATTACGAATCATAAACTCAGCTGTATACACAAGTAACATAATTTAAACATTGGTATTAAATTAACGGTTCCAGCCAGATGCTAAGCCGAAGCTTTGCGGGGTACTAACGTGCCCACAGGGCCAGTAGTACCCCAATAATCCCCCTTTGCCCCATTAGGCCTTCAATTGTCTTAATATACATCGGTTCAATGAACTAAGAGGTCGATCGGCCTATCTGCCTTATTGGATGTCCAATGAATATTCGGAATAAGGTAGGTACTAAATCTAAGCCAATGAGTTGTTTTAAAGTCTTCTAATAATGAAAGTAATATCTTGATATTTTTGGTTTACTGACGTTCATAACAGTTGAAGACTAGGTAATGCGTCCGACTTCGTCCTCGTGAATACGAATCTTTTTTTTAATGAGATTATATAGCCTATAGATGTTAGGGTTAACGTAGCTTTCTACAAGCGTATGATTTTTCTGGATTGAACCAGCAGTTTCGGAGATTAAAGCGCTCAAACCGAAAATCGAACAAACTCTCGGTCTTTAAACATATTAATATAGGTGTCAGATCATAAAGATACGTACAAAGTGGAACTCAATAGCGCGCTGCTGCGCGCCCCCACACTCTCCAAACCAAATTGATTTTAACATTTAAAAAATACTTTAGTTCCTAATAAATAAAAAACATAATTTTCTTTGATATCATAAAAAGCGTTCGTTGTTTGTATTATAAGGCGGGATAATCGGAGCTTATTTTTAGGCTTAAAAATATAAAATAAGTATATATTTTTTTATTAGGCGTAAACAAAGGCTTAAAAGATTAAATATGGGCTCTTTACTTTGAAAAGTAATAGCGTTTACAGAGCCCAAAAAGTTTTTCACGATAATTTAGAAGTTAGGGCACGTGTGCTCTAGGGCCTAGCACGAGCGCGTGGAGTAAGGGTAACCTAAATTCGATAGATTTTTAGATTGAAAGTACTCATTTCGCACTTTATATGTGTAACAAAGAAATACTTTGACGCAACGATTGCATAAGTTAATTTTATCATGAACACTTTTATTTTCATCCTTTATACAGAACTTTTTTTTCTTCGTTAAATTCTGTCTGCTATTTATACTTTACGCGGATCTTTTATTATCTTGACAAGTGACAAGTGGAAACTAGTAATTGGTATTTATTTAACTTTTAAAAATTAATAAAATAAGATTATATTATTTTTGCTTAGCTCAAAGGCTTTATTAATATCTATGGCAGCTTGTCAGATAAAAAAAACGGTCGAGTAAAATTAATATGTTTAAAAAAATGCTATAGCTAATGACAATCGTATTTCCGATTCTGAAATCCACTGAAATCGAATACAGTAAGGTACACAGAGTTAGCGCACTCGCACTCGGCCCTTGGAAGTTAATTTATTTGCTAAGGGATTTCTGTAATTGATGTCAGGAAAACGCTGGCTAGGACACATTTAGGATTACAGAAAACTGAGAACTTAGCTGAGTCGATGAACTTCGGAAAGGCAGGCTTTCATGTTCTGAACGAGACAACACTAACTGAAATATGTAAAGTATTTATTTTCAATATTGGACTTGGAATTTCTCTTTAATCGTCAGTCCTTTTACGAACATTTTAACTTACACACACAAACAACCAGACCTAGCTGTAAGTCTTGTTCCGTGCTATAATCAAACCATTGACGTGCAGCACAACAGCTAATCACTCAGCCTATGTTCCAACCTTGTTTTCACAAACATAATACTGTTCGCATTATGATAACAACAAGTAAACATCTACAAAACAAAATTCATATTAGTAACAGCATACATTTTCAAATTAAATTTTAATTAGAAGAGAACCAACTACAAATCAATAAATCAAAAAGGTTTAAGGTGATTCGATATGCACCGGCCATTAACAACAGTTCGAAACTTAAAATTCATACTTCCTGCGCACAATACTCCAATCTCAAAGCTTTAACATGTAAATTGCATCGTGTGGCGATTTTACATAAATTACGTACATAAATAAATATGTTCGTACGTCGGTACATATGTGGTGTGCGTGTCAGACGACAATAGCCCTTGTTAAAATGATCGATACTGTATCGGCCGGCCAGCTTTCAGCAAACATGACAGCTTGTTTAAATAGGTTGCTACATGAACCTTTAATGCCAATATACTCGTCGCTTTGCATTGAACATTGTAGTGAGATACCAGAGTAATGCAAAATTGTACAATCCGGGATTGTAGAGCTAGTTTTAAAGCTTTGCATATAATTTTCATCGAGAGTATGTTAGTATCAGTTAACAACTTTGCCTAAAGACTACGGATATGACTATTTGCATCCTCGTAAAATTTTAGGAGCTTGTCATAGAAAAAAAGAAGTAATCAAATATAATTATTTAATTCGATACCTGGCCAATATCTAATAAATACTTGTTTTTTTTTAGTTGCAACTATCAAATAACAGTATTCCAGAATACTCCTCTTGCAAAATTCAGAATCGCCCAGTTGCGTATGCGGTAGGCAGAGTTGTCGCGCGGCTATATCAATGTGAGAATCCTCTGGCGAGATGGCTAGCTCGAATTTGAAAATCACGTCAAAAAAAAAAACAAAACTAATTTATTTTATTATTGATTCGTGCTAAGAATCGCGAGCATAGTTAACTACCTACTTGAATTTGACGAGGTTGCAAATCAACGCCTTGTATGTATATTAAAAAAGTATATAGGAAATCTCTGTCGGAACTTAACATTTCCGCCATTCTTAGTATCAAAATAAAATTCTATACGGAGTGTCAATGGCATCGTTCTGAAAATCGCTTAAAACGCTTAAAATGTAACTAATCACCACCCGTTATGTGTAACTAACAACTGCATTTCTTTATTACTTGCCAAAAATATATAGGAGTTACAAAACATATAAATTCTGCTGCAGTACTGTTGAAAGGTCGTAGAAAACATATATATATTGCTTACTATTACATTATGTAAAGAGAGCACTTGAAACCAAGTCAGCGTCCCGCGGTGTAATAGAACGTAAAATTCAAGTTCTATGCAGACGTGTCTCCCAAACGTCCCTATTTCTACGTTAGATATGTAATATATACTGTAAAATTTGAAGTAAACATGTTTACCTTGTTCTAGTTCAAGATGTCCTTGTTATTTAAGCGCTCTTGCTTGGAGGATATTACTTTAGAATATTTCTTGTCGTAAAATATTACCACACTATACAAAAACCTTGGAAGAAGGTATAAAACAGCTGAAATGAGCTTGTTTGTGTGATGTTGAAGTGCCTGTTTAAAGTTTTCAAATAACATCTTTTTAATAAATGCATATGATTGTTTTGTTTTTGTAAAATGTTTGTATGCCTGTCTGCTCTCACTAATCTCCGAAAAGGCAGCCCGATTTTAACGGGACTTTCACTGGCTGCTGATGTCATGAGGACTTACCTTTATTTTAAAAATGAGAAAAAACAGTAACAAAAAAAGTCAACACAAACGCAGCAGCATAGTGCTGCTCCGAAATGTTCATTGATTAATTGATATTGAAATTATAATGCATCACAAATAGAGTTGAAAGTCATGTGAAAAAATATGTTTACACGGCATTTATTACGCGATTATGCAGTTATCAACTTTATTTCTGTTACTTTTAAGTTCAATACTTCATGCCCGAGCATGTTACTGCTTCTGTGCTGATCGCAGGTGATAGATTATCAATACGCACATAAACTCGCGCCCTTTCCTCATGTTAAAGGTTACACGGGATATTGTACTTATCCTAATTCGAGGGTTTTTCGGCCTTCCCACCGTTATGATGTCCATATTCTTATGCCCCATTTACCTCGATCATTGTACACAATATTTGGGAGCATTTTTTTATCATACAACCACTATAATATGCATATGTGACAACTATGGATAATGTACCTTTTTTGACAGAATAGGGATATTTTTGTGGTTTTTAAATTTGTGTAGTAATGCAGACTCTGTCCGACTGAATATCGGTTCCCATACAAGGCTCACATTTTTTGTGCGAATTCCTAAATCTTTTTTTTTTATAAACTAACTACTTTTTTGTAGTAGTAGAGGCCAGTAAAGATTCAGTCTAAATCGGTCCAATTTAATATATTTGTAAATATGTTTAAAAAAGCAAATTCTCTTTAACCTTACATCAATTATTTGAATATTATTATTCCAAAATGCAATATTAACATAACTCAACAACAAAACTACCACAAACATTGTGATTACCAAGATTTAAATCACGTTATAACTTACACCGACATTTCTAAAGCCATATTCTCAAGGAAATCTAATACACACACTGCAGGAATATTCAGTACGTTATCTAGTCGAGAAATTACATTACCGAGGTTGGATTGAACGCACAGTCTGTATGCAAATGGCGTCTCATGGTGGGGTAGTCACACGAAACACGGGATTATAAGATCTGCCAACATATTACACTGTCTCCGAGCTATATGTCTAAGACCTAACTTGGATGGGGGGAGGTCTATCAATGTCTGAAGACTTAGGTTCCGATTTGTCAGCTTGATCTAAGTTAAAGAGTCTCGTCTGGTTTTTTTTGGAGATTTTGTAAAGTAATCGTTGGATGAATTGAGATGTATTTTGCGGAAGATCGATTGCTTGTATGCCAGTATAAAAGGTGTTGAGGTACATTATTGTTCAATATTTAAAAGCGTGTTTTTGAGTAAGTAGTCGTACTGCGTCGTTAGCCTAGTGGTCCTTAGCGCGACTGCTACGCTGGAAGGTCTTGGGTACGACACCCAGGTCGGGCAAAAAGTTTTATTGGGTTTTCTATTAAATTCTTAGTAGCAGCTTGGAGTTAGAATTTGTGCCCGGTTAATGGCAATAGGCTCCCGCCCCCTTTCCTGGGCCGCGGTTGTCCTTTCTAACAATTCCGCAACCCTGGCATATAGTCTTCCATATGTACGTCTAGGACCAAATGTAGTTAAAAATTGACAATAACATCACATACAGTTACAATAAGCTAATGAGTTTATAATTACTTTTTATACAAACAAACCTGTTTAAACACTCCTTCGCTTTAATTAAAATTCAAATTAAATACTACGCTTGATCAAATATATTCCAAAATGAGTGTTTTCAATCAACAAGCACTTATAACAAATTACTTTATTGACGACGCGGGCGGGCGCTCGCATTAATTTGATGAAACCCAAACGAAACTCGACAATTAATGACTTTACTCGTTAATTTCCTTAGAACCACCCCACGGAACCCCACAGACACTTTTCATAACATGTTTTTTTGGATTTTTGACCTCGTAATAAATTAACGTTTCTTTTTTTCAATTAGATCGTCCCTATTTAGGCGTTGATTTTTAATCAAATTTTAATTAAACATTAAATAATCTGCATTAACTGCCTCGTTGACCTAGTCGTCCTGAGTGCGACTGCTACACTAGAGGTCCTGGGTTCGATTCTGGGAATCGAAACCGGGCACAAATCCAAACTCCGAGCTGCTACACTTTTTGCTCGACCTGGGAATCGAACCTAGGACCTCTAGCGTAGCAGTCGCACTCAGGACCACTAGGCCAACGAAGCAGTTAGTCTAAGTTACATTTGATTTAATAATCCATATTTCAAGTTTAATATTGCAAGATACAAAGTTCAGTATAAACTCCAAACAGAATGCTAAACTAAAGTTAAACATATTAAAGTAAACTAAGGTTATTCTAATCCAACAGAGGCCGAATAACCCAACTGACAATAGAAATTACAATCAGTTAGGAAAGTTAGGAATAATTAAATTTATCACGATACTAACTTTTAACTTTGGTTGTTGAACAAAAAACTTCCGAACGAGTTATCTAAATAGAATTTACAACAACGTTAAGTTAATTATTTACTCGCCGAGACAGGTTTACGAAGAAAAAAGTTTATCTACGAAATAGAATAGAATATATCTTTGTTTGTTTAGAAAGTAGGTATAAAGTAAATTAGATAGGTTTGGTAGTAGAATTCTAGGTAGGCAAAATGGCTTGTTTTCTCTTATAATCAACCTTTTGTGTGTATACCATTAGTAGGTATTTTATGCAGATTGGCCTTTGTTTTTCTAAATACGGTTGGTTCAATACCTATATAAACTGTACGCCAAATGCCTTAGGCAAAATCAGCTGTCAAACTTAGTAAACGTATGGTCATTTTTAAATATAGAACTGTTAAAATAAGTTATCGTTTGAATAAACGTTATTAACCACTGGTCTAAAAAAGAAAAAATATTTAAATTTCGAAATATACATGATATTTCGAAATTTAATATAACTTGACAACTTCATAAAATAGTGTTACCCACAATAAACACAGCCGCTCCAATCACATACGGCAGGGTAAAAATAAAATAAAAAATAACAAGGTTCTGGCAACACACCCACTCTTGTGTCAATGTAACAACGATAAAGATAACAAGGCTGCATAAATAGATGCTATCGCCCCTTTGGGCCACAGAAAATAAATATTGCGAAAAAGTAGGTCACTAAAATGCTTTTGATCATAGCGGAATAGAGAACAACCGGTCCTGGGTTGTTGGCTCATGCTATTATGCTGAGGACCTCTTTACCTTTTTTATGAGAACGTATGTTGGCCTCTCGAATTTAATTACAGGGTTTTTTGCCTAGTTTTAGGGTATAAAGCACCCGTAATCTATACCTAAAATCATAAATGCGAAAGTAACTCAGTCTAGCATATCTTACGCTTTCATAACTAAACTATTGCACTAATTTTGATGAAATTTTGGTACGGAGTAATTTGAACCCCAAGAAATGACTTATGCTACTTTTTATTTCGCGACTTAGTTTGCATTCGCGATAACCGACATTTCCGCGGACGAAGGCGAAAGCTTGTACAAAATATACTAATTAATGATACTACTTTTTTTGCATTGACAACCTAACGTATCTGCAAAACTAGCGTAGCAAAGATGCTACGCTACAATCGTAGCAGCAAGCCTACGAAACAATCGTAGCAGCGTAGCAGCGAAGCTACGGCGTACATTAAGCTATTCAGTTACAACAATTAAATGCTTCCCTCACTCCCTCTCCTAAACAAGCAAATGCAATAACAGCCTTATTAAACAACAAGCACTTAAATACAAACCTATTCATATCCCGACCTCCTTGCTACAAAGTGCGACACGGGCCCTCCGCTCGAATGCTAAAGCACTGCCATTAAAGGTTAGAGAGCAAACAAATCGTTCTCCCCAGGCTAATTCGATATCGTGCACTTAATTAATCAGAGTGAAAACTGCCGCGTCTGGGAACTACTCACTCCCTCAACCAGGCAGTAGGGAGGACGGAATTACCACTTGGAACAAGACACCAAGTAAACTGAAACGAACATACCAGCTTTCTTTTTTAAGTAGGCAAAAAGAAAAAAAATAGAGCCACTGTTTATACTATGATTTAGATCAAACAATATGATACAACAGCATCCTAAAGTATAGTAGTAAGAAAAATGGTCCATCATTTAACGTAGGACCCACCATTGGCACAGATTAAATAAGTACAGATACTTCACTCAGTAGAAAATTTCCAATACCTACTGCTATAATAGCCTACTCCGTCGCGTCAACTCGCGTCAGCAACCACTGCAAACTAAAATGTGCCTAAATGCTCAAGCGTACAGTTGTGATCGCTTCGCACCGCGCGATCCCACAACAATCGTAAGGCTGCCTCTTCGATAAAATTAAATTAACATAACTTTTTATTTCTATGTTATTGAGAACTGTGAATATGTTCTGACTTATATGTGGCAATTTAAAATTGTATCGTAAATGTTTAAAAAAATTTTTTTTTTTTTAAATTGGTGCTGACTGTACAATACATCTAGATAAAACATAATTATTCCTTCTTTTACTTGATTTGCACCCATCTACAATTCTACAACACATAAGGCACCAGACGGTATCGTAGGTAACGAATGAAACTATTAAAATTGAACAACGTGCGTGATGCGCTTGCGAAAACCGCACTGAATTTGGTTCGCAAACGGCCCGAGACCGCTCGGCCGGGCGGTAGGCAATTATAGCGCGCAAGTACATAGAGTGACGGAGGCCTGCCATTGGTCTGTCCACAGTCTACATAATTAATTATATACGTACCTATCTATATAATAAGAAAGTTCACATTCGAACACCAGGTTTTGAACTACAGCTCATAGTTTTATAAATTAAATAGATAGACTACTCTTTATTGTAAATCAAACAAATTACAAAACAAGAACTTTTAGTACAAAACAAATTAGAAAAGGTATCATCGCTAAAAGCAATCAACCAGCAACCAACCAACCTTTGAATGGACCTAAGAGAGAGAGAGAAACGATATGCGATATGCGGTGTGTGAACTGTAAAACAGTAAAATGGGAGAATTAATAGTCCTTTTGTACAAATCTGTGGTATGCCTCTCCGCCTACTAATCAGATTACAGCGGGATTTAAAAAAGGGCCCTTTACCACAGATTAAATAAGTACAGATACTTCACTCAGTAGAAAATTTCCAATACCTACTGCTATAATAGCCTACTCCGTCGCGTCAACTCGCGTCAGCAACCACTGCAAACTAAAATGTGCCTAAATGCTCAAGCGTACAGTTGTGATCGCTTCGCACCGCGCGATCCCACAACAATCGTAAGGCTGCCTCTTCGATAAAATTAAATTAACATAACTTTTTATTTCTATGTTATTGAGAACTGTGAATATGTTCTGACTTATATGTGGCAATTTAAAATTGTATCGTAAATGTTTAAAAAAAATTTTTTTTTTTTAAATTGGTGCTGACTGTACAATACATCTAGATAAAACATAATTATTCCTTCTTTTACTTGATTTGCACCCATCTACAATTCTACAACACATAAGGCACCAGACGGTATCGTAGGTAACGAATGAAACTATTAAAATTGAACAACGTGCGTGATGCGCTTGCGAAAACCGCACTGAATTTGGTTCGCAAACGGCCCGAGACCGCTCGGCCGGGCGGTAGGCAATTATAGCGCGCAAGTACATAGAGTGACGGAGGCCTGCCTTTACTGTCTGCAGTCATTGTATAGGTTTTTCATTAGTCTGTTGTCAGCTAAGGGTTTTTAGCTCGTTGTCTATTTCTTAGCTTTTTGTGAACTGGAATTTTGATTACATTTCATTTTCACGAAATAGGGGACGAAATAGGGGACGAAAGTGGGATTGGATGAACAAAATATGGAGGCTGTAGTATATCATCCTTAAATAAGATTAAGCGCATTGGCTATAAGCCCTAAATTAGTTTTTTTATACACGAAAAATTGCTTGTATTTTTTTTATCTTAGAAAATCTAGAAAAGGTTTTTTGTTAGACACAACAAAGGTTCATAAGATCCAAAAGTATATTACGCATTTTTTCATAACGGCCATGCGGTGTACAATTCAGTTCATAAAAAACGACCCAGCATTTTACTTACCAGCTAACATAACATTTTCCGCGGCTATTCCACGTTCGGTAATAGCGTTACGTTTAGGCTCGTGTATTATGAAGGCAAGCTTACCGCGTCGCTCATGATTAATGTGCTGCCAGCTTCATTATGTACTAAGCTATTACGTCGAGTGGTTTCAGAAACAGGGCAAAATTAAGCAAGACTGCAAATGTTTCAGTGACGCTACATTGCAGTGTAGCATTGTTTTGATAAAAATACAAGGTTAACATGTGTGAGATAATACGGAAAAATGCACCACAGCTAAAAACATTGAAGAAATTTTATGTTTATAAACACACAACAAAAATTATGCAATCACTGATGATAAACAAAAAGAAACAAGACTAAAAATTAAAACGCAAAAGAGAAATGCATTTACAGTTAATAAAATTCATAATAAACATGCTAAAAACTTTCCAAATCCACTGTTCAAACTCTGTGTGAACAAAATTACACGCGCGGTCTTCGCTGTTGACACACGGTGTGCCAAATCAACCTGGTACCTCAAAAAGCTCGCTCACCATCTGCCTCATACATTCAATTTCACCCTGCTATTGCTGCTAGCTTAAATGAAACAGTCGCCGGCATAAAATTAAAATTTCGGATAATTAAGTCACTGTACCCAACTATGTTGGCCAGATGTGTATTTACCTTTGAATTCCACTAGATTTTAGCGACTGCGTTGTTAGTTAACAATTTTGAATTAATTTGGAATGTAAATGTCAACACATTTGAGTTAGGTAGTAGGTAGGTGAACAAAAAGGTCGTTGATGAATCAACCTCCTTTTAAATTATTTCGTACATTCAAAAAGGTTACGTGGTCAATTGAGAAAATACTGGCCGCTACGCTTACCATATAATAGTAAGCCATTAAAAACAATACAATGTTGATTGATTATTTTGTTTCATTTAATTATTTGTTTTTTGCGTTATTTACGCAGGAATTAAACGCAAAAATATTAATAGTAAACTAAGTATAGAAACAAAATATGACAGCAATATCTAGCAGTTTTTAAACCGTTTCTATTCGAATCTCGTAAACTGTTTTGTCGAAAATATTTTTATCGTATGTTTTTATTTGTTACAGAACCATCAATAAATGATTCGGAATACTCTATCTACGTCGGCAAATGGACTGAATGCAACCCCCTGGGTGCGGGTGAACACGCCGCACGCACCATAGAGAGGTACCCACCACAGCACATTCCTCTGTTAGCTTTGACAGCGACCATAACGTCAGTAAAAAATATTTTATGTTTTTGGCACGCTGGTATTTTTTGTAATATTTTTTTTGGCTGTGTGCATTTGTTTGATGGTTTCATGTCTGGCTTTCAGTTGATTAAATTTTTGTAATATTTATAACTGGCGCACTTTGTTCTTTTACGAGTTTTCAAAAAGTTTATGCTCAATTAGTTTGCAATCAATTTGTTGGATGTACGTAGCTTTTAGCTTGTTTTTTTTTATCACATGAGGGTAAACGCAGGAAGCTAGTGCGTTACCTTTGAAACTGATGAGGTCAATAAATATTGATCGATTAAGTAAAATTACACAGAAAAAAATCAAGCCACAATACATTTCGATTTCGCATTTCAATTTATTATTTTGGAAAACTCTTTAACAGTTTGACAAATTGGGCGCCAGTCGATCCATCACAATCGGGCAAGTAACTCGCTTTCAAAAACTCCATTAATCTTCGCAGACTAGATTCAATACTTTTTATAGCTGGATACGCGTCGATGTCTTGTATATCTATTTTTTTATATTATACTCCTTTATATTTAATTATTATTACTTCTGCCCGCAACTTCGTCGTCGTGTATGGCAAATATATTATAAAACATTACACATAATTATGATGATATATAATATGTATGATACTACTACAATTATAGATTCTAGTTTAGCTTTCTATTAATGAAAGATTTTCTGTTATTGGAACAGTACTTTAAGTAAACGCCCTACAAACAAAAAATTAATGAAAAGTAAACAAACCTCTTGCCTCGCCTCTTATCTCTTTATAGATAATATTAATATAGAAGTATCGATATAGGAGACTTGTGCCTATAATTTTGTACATCAGTGCTGTTTGATCTTGCAAAACCTCCCATCTCTGGTAGAATATTCACAAAAATATTTCCAATTTCGTCCTTTAATCGAGCTTGAAGGAAGTAAAGATAAAAATACTTTTTCCACATAATGTTCAAGCATTCTCGTCCTTCCTGTTATTCGGACCTTTTTTGTATCTTTTTTCGCATTCAGCCATTCCTTCCGTCAGCTTTTTTCTGTATAGAAAAATTCCAGAGTAAAAAGCATGGTATCTATGAATGCTTGTAAGTTATGTTAAGGGACTAACTATATTTTTTCAGCTTAATTTAGCTATTGTCTGTAGAAAAGATCAGTTTTTTATGACATCCATTCAGACGCGAACATGCAAACGGATGCGTATACACAAACAAACAAACAAACACATTCACGACACACACACCACCAAACATCGCCATTCCATACCTAAAGGTCTTTAGCAACACTAAACCATACAAACCATACCAAACTGGTATTTTCTATAAATAAAAACTAATGTATAGTTAGTAAGGGACTAACTGCTATATTATGTAAGTACGTGATGTTATTCCTATAGGTACATGCGGACGGAGACCGACTCGCTAGTACACACGCCCCGGCTTGGTCTGCAGCGGCGGCAGGTGCAATGTCGCAAGAAGGACGGACAGTTCGTCGAATCTATGTAAGTTTACTATGTAGAACGAAGTACCTAAGAAAACTTATATTTTTGTAACAGCTATTATTTCTTTACGACTTGATTTTAGACATGTTCGATTATACAATTTATGGATCATAATTTTTCCAGTATGTAACTTAAAAGCGAGTCCATAATTGCGCTATAGGTAATCCATACTTTAAAAAAAGAGGGGGGGGGAACCAGACCATGGATTCAGTTCATGATTTCGGACCCTTTAACGTTAAAAAGCTTTGTGGTTGTGATGTAAGTTCTGAAGATTATGTAGGTACTGAACCCATGGCAAAAGTTTGTCTAACGATGTCCATCGCGTATAGAAAGTTTTAGCTAATGTAAATTCCTTAGGAAGTGTAAGCTAACATAAATTCATATTATGCGCTAAAACCTCTCAGAATGAAGTAGGTACTGTTGAATATTTTATGGGCAAAACATGTTTCATTATTCACATGTTGTGAAAGAAATTTCATATCCGCAAACTTGTCTGATCTTGTGGCTCAGCCATGCTGCCATGCATTATTACGGGTAGTTTGTGAAACTGGGTCAATTCCCTCACTTATAGATCTAATGCTCATATAAAAACTTTATGTACTAAATTATCGAAGAGAAATGGTACATTTTTCATCTTCACGTCACGTGCCAACCAAAGACTTTTACTGATCATTATTGGAATTTATGCTGACGTTTGTTTCACGAATGCTTTCTCGAATTTTCTCGAATGGTTGTCGTGAATAAATGATGGTGCGGCGTTTTTGAAATTCTGATTTATGTTGGAAACGTGTTCATCGAATTTTACGTAGAATATTATTAGAGTTACGTCTTGTCACACCAGCTATTGAACTTGAATATTGTTATATCTTGATGAATTCAATAACAGGAGTACTGTTATTGAAAAAATTAATCAGTCTGTTCTTTTTAAAAAAAATCTATAGGCAACAAAGCATTTTCTTACACACTATTTAATTATTTTATATTAGATTTACGACCTTGAACCTAGTAACCATAGGTACTATATTTGTATTGTGACTTTTATGCTAAAACAACAATTCCGCACAGGTATTGCGTTTCCACACTGGCGCAAATAGGAACAACCCGCGTGTGCGTAATCCGCGAGGATTGCGTATTGGCTGAGTGGTTGCCATGGCGACCGCGGCCAGATGGTGCATTAGTGAGGACCCGGAGACTGAAACGATTACCGCAAGGTTTGTGAAAAGTATTTTAAAAGCAATGTTGGAATTACGTACCTAATGCCCATAATAATCATCTTTAGATTACTGAAACCCAAGATGAAACTCATGCATCTAACACAGTTTATCATGTGCCCAGGTGGAGGCAGGGAATGTGAAGTGGTGGAGGAAGTAAGGCCTGCTGCCTTGGAAGCGAGCGCTCACTGGACACCGGGGCCCTGGGGCCAGTGCCGCGTAGCCATCGAGATTGGACACTCTACTGCCTTGCCTGGTTAGTACCCTAACTTAGACCTCTTAACTTAATAGGAAAATAGACTTCGTTAGAGGGAAATTACGATGAAGAAGTCTTAGCTTGACATTAATTAAATTAGTCCACTTAAGCCTCAACATTCCGTTGCGAAAGGATCTACTTAATTAAATATTGTCTAGCTAATAACACACGCAACAAATTAAAGCATTCATATTAATTACTAGATAATTAATTTACTCGCTACACAGTATCTCATTTTCTATAACATCGTCTGTCATTATCGTTTCTTTGTTCGATTAATCGTAATAGCAATGTTAGAGGAATCGCAAGCGAACGATAATAAGGTTAATTTTGATGAGTAATGGGCCGAGCGCTGCTGCTGACCCATTGTTCCGTTGAGATTAATTGATAAACTGACATGATTTGTTACGATAATTAAGCTGAAACTGGCTGCGAATTGTTGCATTAATTTGTATTCAGGAAGATAGGAGTTGTTACATGCAGGTGAGATGTAATAAATCATTAAATATTTGCATAGCAAATTCGCAAACTACACTTCCGATAAATATATTACGAAATAAGATGAGAAAGAATATTTAATTTTGATGTCTGTTGCATTGGCATGTTAGCATCTTTTTTTTATAATAGCCACGGCGATGCCAGTAATAGTATAAAAAAGTAAAATACATTTTACTACAAAAGCAGAGAGTAACATAATACAAGCGTATGTGTCTGTATGTCCAGTAAGTCATTATTTTATCTTGATACCGTAGTGTCCGCTGAAGTGATAAATATGACGTTTGGACGCGAGCCATGTGTTAAAACTGCATCGTTGATCATGTAGCTCCTGTTACATATTCATAGAATTTGTATGAGCAGTCGAGGAATGAGCGGAAGGATCACAGAAAATTTACTTGATTTTGTGAAGAAAGGTTTTTAACAGTCCGCCAGATTTGCCAAGTTCACCTAAATTATTAACTATGTCTGAGTGTGGCTTGAGTATATAATTAATCTTTAAGTTCAGATCGGTACTGTAAAAGGATTGACACAATTTTTCTTCATTTTATCGAACTACATGCAATTGTTTTTTAACACCTTATACAGGATAAGTTTTTAACCAGTGCGTAATTTTTTTTTGGTAGTTCAGTGTCAGTAATAGAACACATTTCCGTGTTTAGTTAAAAAAAAAAAATTTAAAAAATTTCATCCTTATCCGAGTTTGAAATAAGCAAAACATCCAGGACATAATCTATTCGCCATACTATCAATGAAAACTCGCGGCCGCCGCCGCCGCCCGGGCGCATGGCTGGGGTGAGGGGGTGGGGAATGCGCTAGCGCCGAGTGACAATGAAATATGGTTTTTAAGTAAACATGTTTCGTAAGCGATAACTTTTTTTTTTAGTACTAAGACATATCAAAATAAAATATACGTGTTTAATAAAACGTGTTGAAGTTTATTATGGCAAAATTTACGCACTGGTTAAAAAATTTTCCTGTATAACATATGTGTAATGTTATAATTATAAGGTGTTAAAAAACAACTTTGTATATTGCGTGGACTTGCTCCAGTATCGAAAAACTAATATAAAGAACAGAAAAAAGAATTGAGCTATGTAATTTTTTCACATGTAAAAGCAATTTCGTTAAAATTATAACTTTTCCTTTGAAATGTGAATAATTTACATAGCACAAAATCATTTTTTTTAACTAACCTTAAAAATATGAACCCAGTAAACACAGACGATGATGACGATGCGGATGACAATGACGCGATCTACGACGATGATGATGATGACGACGACGGCGAGGACGAGGGGAAGGCGGCGCGGGACGCGGGCTGCGGGGGGGGCGTGCAGCGGAGAGACGCGACCTGCGTGCGCGCTGACGGACGCGCGCTACACCCCGCGCAGTGTGCGCATGCACCGATGCCGACGCTTGTACAACCTTGTGAGGTAAGATTAGTAGCGGATTAACATTTCAGCTTCAGAACATCCACTGCTGGACATAGGCGCTTTCCATAAATTTCCAAAAGGACCGGTTGGAAGCGACCTGCTTCCACTTCCAGCGTCTTCCTGCGGACTGTTTTTAGTAGCAAGTAATGTTCTCTTATGCCGGTTTTCGATCAATAAGTTAATTACTTTTTAAGTAAGGAAGTATGCGGTGTGACTCTCCTGTGCCTCGGAAATCGTAGTTCTGGACCTGCTTTCTCCTCAGTCCTGTCAGATTGCCGTGTCATCGGAATATAAGTGTAAGGGAAAAGGAAGTACACCTTTGTTTACGAACTTACTTGTGAAGTATAATATCTCCTGCGTTCTTGGTTAGTCTCCATGAAGATAGGCAGCCGTGACTGACATTCGGTCGGAAGGATATTTTGATACGTCTTGTATATTTTTGTAGGTGCCCTGTCCTCGTGATTGTGAGGTTGGAGAGTGGGGTGAATGGGGAGCGTGCCAACCTACTGACGGATGCCCTCTGTTCCCTGTGCAACAACTTACTACTACAGGTAACACTCATTCTAAAACCGCGCTTATTGGAGGTCATAATTCTGGTGTGCCTTCAGATGTTAATAAACCCAAACATAAAAATATAATATCATCATTTCACGTACTCTAGGCTATAGCGTCCGACGCCGCCGAGTAATCTCCGCAGCCTCTGGAGGCGGGGCGCCCTGCCCTCCTCTGGAAGAGAAACGAACATGTAGCACTCCTCGCTGCGCCTCCTGGAGGGCCCTGCCATGGGGCCCCTGTGTACTGAACCAGCCTCACACCACGTGCGGCCCTGGCAAGAGGAGCCGGGAGCTGAGATGCGTTGGACATGATGGGGTAAGGGAATATGATGCGTTGTAATACAATTCAGCAGATTTAAACCAATCTTCTGGGGGAATGCGAAGCACTGATCAACAAGCGCAAAAATCATCTGGGTAAACACATTTTAAGCCCGGATGAATGGATAGAGTTTGCCCCAAAGCTAATCCTGCAGTTATCATAGCTGCTGGGTTAGGTGGCGATCTCTAGCCCCAAAAGCAGCGATCACTATTGATCAACTATGGTCGCAGTGACTTACAGCCGTACTAAAATAATAAAAAATCTAACTCGTCACTTTCGACCGCTAGTGCCGCATGGTAACGATACTCTCGATCAACATAATTGTTAACTAAGAAACAAATTTTCATCTGTATTGTCTGAGTTATTTAAGACTTAAAACCGAGTACTTCTTCTATTCCTCTTCTAATACTACTTGTTCTAACACTCACAACGTATTCAAAACCTATTTTTCAACTTATTTTATCTATACTTTTTTAATTTACTTTCTTGGAAAGTAGCTCTTAAGCATCTTCCTGTCACCCCCAGAAGGAAGCTCAACGCGCATGGTGCAGTGGTACAGGCGCGCCTCCTCGCAGTGAGAGGTGTCGCATTGCCTGCGCTGGTGACTGCGTGGTGTCGTCCTGGGCGTCCTGGAGCCACTGCTCGGCCCCATGCGCCGCTGCTGCTCACCCTCGACCTTCCAGGACTCGGCGACGACACATACTAGCTCATTCAGCACCGAGTAAGTAGGAGGCTTAATATATGTGCAAGCTATTGGGCTAGGCTATAATCCGGTCCTAACTTAATAGCGTTTAGGCTGCATTTAATTACTTCTTGTCATATAGCTATATGTAGTAATCATTAAATGGTGCCTAAACTATTATTAACTCGAATAAACCTGCGTGAACCTGCACTCACAACCAACTTCCGAGAAACCATTAAGTTTGAATCGTACTATAAAAATTATCTAGTTCATATTCCTTGCACTATGAAGTAGACAAGTCAATTAGAAAAATAATAACATCCTCTTTCAGACGGCTGGCCATGTCCTTCAGAAGACCAACTGCTGCAGAACGAAACCTGCAACACTCACGCTTGCGCCACGTACTCCTGGCTCGCCACCCCGTGGGGACCCTGCGAGAGGCGGCGCCAGGACTACATGCCCGTCACCAATTATACGGACTTGCTTGTGAGTTCATGATTCATGCTTCCAGGAAACCTCCTTATAGGCGTATATAAACTTACAGTTAGTTTCAGGGGATAATTAAACAATTTTATATTTTAGATCCCTTGAAGGCGGTCGTCGTTAAATTCACCAGCTCTAGTAATTTCTTGACAGTTAAAGAATTTTTAAGTTTTCTCTTTCGAACAGACCTTTAGTTCTGGATATAGTTAAGAAGATACACAGTGGTGATCTGTTTGAGAATCAGTGTTTTCATGACATAATTTTTTTTTTTTGTAGGACGGAGAAACTTACAACGAGAGCGATGAAGAAGAGCCATGCATAGAAGAAGGTGAAATGATACGAGACGTGATGTGCGTCCAGAACAATGCTGATGTTGTGCGCGAGGCTTTGTAAGTATTTACTGACCGACTATCTTTCTTCATCTTACTGCTTAGAGTAAGATCACGTTAGCTTTTATTTGATCCTACTAAACCAGAGGCATCATTATGGTCTTGAACCAGACGGAAAGAAGGTATATGTTTGAAGAATACAATTGGAAGTCTTATTCTCCTCAGGTGTGCTCCTCTGAGACGTCCAGCATCACGTCGCGCGTGCACTGTACGCTGTCGCCGTGGATGCAGGGTTGAAGCGTGGATGCCTTGGTCTCCCTGCCCTAATACTTGTGGTAAGTGTCTTTTGTCAATGTGATCAATGTGCAAATTAATGAAATATGGATGCAAAATATTTTGGAGCAACTTATGGATGGTTCATTAAATTTTGAACCATATTCTTAGTCTTTAATTCGCACTCATTAATAAAATGATGAAGCAAGCAATCCGACTGGAACAACTTATCATCAACATCATATTGATCACCCATAGGACGTCCACTGCTGGACATAGGCCTCCCCAATAGATTTCCAAAAGGACCGGTTGGAAGCGGCCTGCCTCCAACGACTTATATGGAAAATAATCTCTATTCCACAGAACCCGGCAAGCAAGTCCGTGTGCGCGTCGTCCACGGTGGTCCCAGCTGCGGCTCCCGCATGGAGACGCGTGACTGTCCCGTGTCGCGCACGTGTCGCGCCCGTGATGCCGCCTGGGTGGCCGGTGACTGGAGCACGTGCCGCCTGCCGCCCATGCAGAGATGCGGAGTGGGCTACAGAGTCAGGAGTGAGTAGCATGGCACATGCGTCAAAGAACCATTTTAGGACATGGGTTCGACAAAATCAAACAAATTAACGAGACAATTTAGAGGGAAGAAATATGTAGACTTTTGTAATTTTCTGTCTGGTACAAGTTCATCATCATCTGCTTAACCTTTTCCCAACTATGATGAGGTCGGCTTCCAGTCTAACCGGATGCAGCTGAATACCAGTGTTTTACATGGAGCGACTGCCTATCTGACCTTCGCAACCCAGTTACTGGGCAACACGATACCTCTTGGTTAGACTGGTTGTCAGACTTTCTGTCTGGTACATACAAGTTACGAAACAAGTATAGAATGGTTTCACGATCTTCAGATGTTCAACCATGATTAGCCTGTCCATCCAAATTAGGCCAAACCCTCAGAATAATTTCTCAATTTCGCAAATATTCCAGGTATATGGTGCGGTTCTGAGTCTCACCGGGTAGAAGCGGGAGCCTGCGCTGGCCAGCTGATACCCCGCGGCGTCGCTGCATGCCACGTGACCTGCGAACACATCACGCCTCTCACATGTGACGTCATGTGCTCCGACCCGCTCAAGTAAGCATCTTACAAGAAAATGAGCAGAAAATATCACTAATATTTTAGAATTTTCAAACGGTAGTTAGTACCTAATCGAACTTTTTCTGAAAGCTCGTCTGAAGAAGTACCTACTACCATCATACCGTACATACGTACATAATTTTTATTACCAAATTGCGGTAATTTAATGTGAAGGACTTTGGTGCCGGTGTCAGGATCTTATGAGCTCATTTCAACTTTGTCCATGGGATAGTAAAAACCTCCCTACATCTAATTATACAACTTACCATCAAGCGAACCGATTACTCTTAACATCATTATCATATCAGCCCAAAGCAGTCCACTGCTGTACGTAGGCCTCCCCTAAAGAGCGCTGAATTACAACAGTACCTACTCTTATGCTGCTTAATAATAATAAACTTTTAAAATCTCTTGTTCAACCAATTTGAAAATTATTTGCAGATACCTAGACGCTTCGGACCCTGATGTTCCAAACTGCGTTTGCAAGAACGTATCCTTGGAGCTGCTGCCGACCGACTCTGACTGCATTCTTCCACCGGGGTATGGAATTATTTCTTTGAATATTTTTTTACCAGAAAAATGTCTCTAGTAATATATAAAACAAAACTTTGAAGTTTTTTTTTTTTAATTGCCCTGTAAAGCCAAACTTGTCGGAATTGAAAAGCTTATTCTGACCAGATCATAATATTAGGGGTATTGTTGCAGAATGGAGTGCGGTGAAGGGCGATCTCTGCGCGCCGCCAGGTGCATGGTGGGAGGTCGAGATGTACCGATGGATGTGTGCAAGAAGTATCATCCACTTACTGGTGTGACTCTATTTTATATTTTACACCATAAGCTCTAATCGGGATAGGATATCCACCTGTTTAGCCAATTCCCTGGATTTGTATTGACATGATCAATGTTTTATATATGTCACCGGAAAATAACAAGATCCGTAAGTTTATCAATTTACTAGGAAGTTTATAAACTTTCGTAAGATTCTTAACGGGAGATAAATTGTAATATTTTACGTCCACATTTTCGTAAATTTATCAATTTCCGACGTCATACGGTAAATTTATAAACTAACGAATATCTATTCGTAAGATTTTATATGGTTTGACCAATCACAGAAACTCTTTTAAATATACGATCTTTGAAATACGTAAAATAACACACTGCTCTCTGATTGGTCAATGTTCATAGTGGCAATGCTTGTGTCCAGCTGGCGGCCGCGAGGAAGGAGAAGTGACACGTGACAGCCAACCAATCAGATCGCGCGTAGCGTTTGGTTACTGTTTACTTATTATTTTACGAGTGAGTTCAGTAAGTTTATCAATTTACGAAAATGTGGACGTAAAATATTACAATTTATCTCCCGTTTAGAATCTTACGAAAGTTTATAAACTTCCTAGTAAATTGATAAACTTACGGATCTTGTTATTTTCCGGTGACATATATAAAAGTGCATATAGCACTTTTATATATCTTCATTGTATTTCATTTACCTGACACCCAGTGGTCCTAAGCGTGACTGCTACTTTTGAGGTCTTAGAATCGATTCCCAGGTCGAGCAAAAAGTGTTATTGGGTTTCTCTATGAAATTCGCAGTAGCAGCTCGGAATTAGGATTTGTGCCCCGTTAATGCAATAGGCAATAGGCTCGGCTCCTATTACATGGGACCTAAACATACCGGTGAACTGTGGGTGTACATTGGTACACCTCTGCCTAACCCTTCGGGGAATACAGGTATGATGGTATGTTATATGACACCATATGCTGCAAAAACATCTCGATCTTGGCAATTTTCATGTCTTTTATTGTCTCTTCAGGTCCAAGCCGCGTCCGCGAAGCCTCGACAGACGGTTACTCGTACGACGTGGAGTTCTCGTCGCTGCTGCGCGGCGCGTGCAGTGTGCGGTGCGCGCGGGACTGCGCGGTGGGCGAGTGGGGCGAGTGGGGCCCGTGCGCTTCCGAGCCTGGATCCAGGGCCGCCTTCCGCTTCCGGACGAGGTACGTTCAGCAAATTTAAAAAGTTAAAACTGGAACTATGTTATGTGTTGGTAAATACCTCTGTGAAATTTCGGTCAGTTTTATTTAATTTACTTTCCGGCTCAGGATATTGTTATCCTGAGCCATATTGTTGGAAAGTAAATTCTGCCAGGGTTGCGGAGTTTGTTCGAAAGAGTCACCATGACCCTAGACCGCAAAGGGCATTACAAGGAACACGGATGGGTTTTAGTAAATAAGAGTCTGACACTCCCTTCCGCCCAGAGTGAAAGAAGACATTTGATGAAATCGTATCCTTAAAAAGAAATTGCTCGGGTTAGAATATAAATTAGAAAACCCAACTAAATCATCAGTCTCAACCCATTCATAATTTCAGAAAACAAGAAGCTTTTTGGGTTTCTCAATAAATTAATCGCGACTTAAGGAAATTACATCTTTAGAAAACCTAAACAGTGATCTACCTTGTGCCCTCTAGGGAGGTGATAGAGGAGGGGTCTGGCGGCGGGCGCGAGTGCGGCGCCACGCTGCAGCGCGCCACGTGCGCCGTGTCGGAGCCGCGCTGGGCGCTCGGCGAGTGGAGCGTGTGCGCGCCGCCGCGCGCGCTCTGCGGACGCGCCGTCATCAACCGGACCGTCACGTTAGTACACTCGCTCTATACTCCTTTATATAATCATCATACGAACTGATAATTTACCTGCGACGAGCAATAAATGAATTTGAATTTGCATAAACCTAGGAGAGACTATCCCTAAAGTATTTGTCCAAAAGCTTATACTTGACATTTTCCATACTAATATTATAAAGAGGTAAAGTTGGTATAGGGGGTAATCTCCGTATCTCCTAAACAAATTTTGAAAATTCTTTCATCCATAGAAAGCCACGTTATTTGTGAGTTGCATAGGCTATATAACATCACACTATGACACACGGAAGCGGAGCAGTAACCAAAGACATTTAAGTAAGGCTTTGGTTACTGCTCCGCTTCCAAAATGATCAAACGGACGAAGTCGCTGGCAGAAGCTAGTTTAGATACAACGTGCGTTGTTAATCCCGCTGTCCCGTATTTTATTCACACGAAGATCAGAATACAAATCAAACAACAACACAAGTCAAATTATACATGTTGTACGAACCTAGCGTGAACTGCTAACTACTTTACCATGCTCCATTCCATCTTAACCATCTAAATGTGCCACAAAATGAGCAGCTCACCAAAACACTCACCTAATCCTTCGACCACACAGCTGCGTAGACGCCGAGGGTCAAGTACTGGAACCTGCAACATGCGAGGCGGCGGGCGCCGGGCCCGCGCCCACACGCGACGCCACCTGCCGCGCGCCCTGCCCCAACGACTGCGTCGTCAGCTCCTGGTCCGAGTGGAGCCCTTGCGAACAGGTGACCTGTTGCCTTCAAACAAGACTACACAGCCTTACACAGTCAAATAGGGAATATGCATGAATTCTTTTATTCGCTTTTGTTAACAAAACATGAAAATACCGTAGTAGAAATGACATGAAGTGAAATTAAAATTGGCCCAGAAATACTGCCGATATGAGCATTAAAACTATTATTTACGCACCGATTAGACAGAGAGATCCGATATGACCAATGACGACATTGGTTACGACAGCCAGGGCCATATAAACTCCGTGTAATTTCGTTTTGCTAGAAAGAGATAGAAAAAAAACTTCGATGGCTTATATCTTTTAGCATTTTATAGTTATTCGAAAAAATCTTTTAATAAACTGATTCTTACAAAAAGGAGGACTGCTTTTTTAAATAAATAAAAATAAGTCTTGGATAAAAGTAATTGTTACCAAAGCCGAAGAATATTACGCAGTAAATATATTGTACCAATATTGTTATTTGTTGTTGTACTTGTTTTTACATGTAAAAGCAACAAGTAAATTGTAACCAAGATTTTGTTAAAACCGACTTGAAAAAAAATAGTGTCCGTAGAATTTCTTGCCCGTTCTCTTCCATAGGGACCTACGTTTTGGAACGAGCAACTGTAACTTCTTTAAAATTAAAAAATAATTAATTAATTAATTCCTTTTTTTATATTAACTGTACATAGTTTGTAATATAATTATTATTTAGTGTTAACATTGTAGTTGATTATTATTCATAAGTACGTAACATAAATAAACATATAACTAATTAAAAAATGCCTGTAAATGGTCTGAAAATAAATGCTTTGACTTTAACTTATTGACCAGTATACGTACTTGGAGATATTTGCCTTAAGATGTGTCTTATCCTCTTCAGTTTGTTTAAGCCAAAATCTTAAAGCTGGTTTTTTTCAAATGTATCTCTTTCGTTCATCAGACAAAGTGGGGTGGTCGTCGTGATCGTACCCGCGTAGTGCTCCGCCCCGCTGACGACGGCGGCTCGCCCTGCCCGCACCTGGTGGGGGCAGAGCCCTGCTCACCACATGCTTACTCCTGGCACGTTGCACCCTGGGATGATTGCCAACCTCTTGGTACGTAAGACCCACCTAAAAACTCTCAACCGAAAAAAACCCTTGTATACTGAACCTTTCTTATAATCAATTACAAATTCCTCTGTCTCTCTTGTTTGGTCTACAATAATAAAGTGTTTGTTTACAGGAGGATCACCATGCGGTGAAGGCACAAAGAAGAGGTCTGTCAGATGTCTTCGCAGTGATGGAATATTTGTCAACGACTCGTACTGCCCTGTAAGTATAACATGAACACTTATGCACACAACTGTAATGCAATTTTACTTTCTTCACAAAGCTTTCGGGCCCTCAAATTTTACAAGTTTCATCAGTAATAAACGAGGTGTTCTTCCACGACAGAACACAACAGCCACTGAAGCCAAGGAGTCGTGGTGCTACGTGCCGTGCGGCGTGGACTGCGAGCTGAGCGAGTGGGGCCCGTGGGACTCGTCCGCCTGCTCCTGCGGTGACGCCAACACTGCCAGCCACATGCGACGGACTAGGTACGGAACAGTTCTTCTAGAAGTCCCAGACCAGGGACATATACCTTACATACCAACAAGTACCAACATATAATCATAAATTCGTTGCGGGATCCAAGACAATTGAATCGTTTCTCCGGGACTCGTTGAGCTTCTTTATCTCGGCGCTATTCTGGCGGTCTCCACTGTTGATTCTAGCTTTCAGGAGTTGCAATGGTGGGAATAATGTGGTGGGTTTGGCCCACCGACGACCATCGACCACCGACCCAGTTGTGCCTGTGGAATAAGTGTAATGGAGCATCGGCTATATGGCAAAAATGCAATCTGACATCCTATTTCCCTGCCGACAGACAACATCTGACGGCCGCGGTCTGGCCAGGCCGCGCGTGCCCGCCCACCGAGCAGCGCGCCCCGTGCCCTCGCGAGCCGTGCCTCAAGCTCGTCGCCAGGCCCTCGCTCGGGTGCCACATACAGGTAGTTAATGAGGTAACGCTTTTGGTTTTTGCTTTTATTCAGTTTATTTATTTATTTATTTATAAATAACCAACCTGTATTTTATAGTTTGCACTAGACATGTAAGTTATTGGTAAATCTAAAATAAGTACTGAACATAAAAAAAAATGAAATTGAATTGGTCAAGAATTTGCTGGAAGTGGCAATGGACTCCAGACACCCCACAAATGGCAATGGTTTTTACTTTTTACACGACTGCACCAAAAAAACTAGTGTTATGTTTTCCGGGTTAATGTATGCATGTGAGTATTTAAAGATTTGGTCATAACTTCAAAATCTATCATAGAGGTGTTAAAACAAGCTTGAATTTTGTTTTCAACAGGCAGTTGCAGCAATTAGAATATTTACCTGATAAATGTATAAATATTTATATTCAAAGACTTATATTAAAATCTTTTTTTTTTTCTTTAAAGAATATTACAGAATATCGTATTTTTGGAAACTGCTATGTCCCGATACCATTAACTTAACTCTTAACCCCACAACCATCCGTTTGTCCACAGACGTCAACTGGGTCGGAGGCAGCGGGCGCGTGCGGCTGGGGGGTGAAGGTGTCCCACGCGCGCTGCGAGCTGGCGACCGCCGACGACTCCGCCGAGCTGTTCCTGCAGCCCTGGCGCTGTGCCGCCGTGCTGCCCGGCCGCATCGTCGCGCCGCCCATGCACTACCAGGTCTGCTGACACACTCCCACTTTGCCGTTATATTTAACAGCCCTCATCTACGCCCAAACATCAACTGCTAGGCAGGTCTCTCTAAGCATCTCCACAGCGCCCATTCTTGCACTTTCTATAACCGACTAGATTCCCGAGTCCTTCATCAAGGTCGGTCTACTTTAAGACCCACCCATCTTACTATACACGGTCCCTACTCAATAACATTTTCATCCTATTAACCGTTTTACAAGCATTTATTAAGAGCTACTATTAGCCGAATGTACATTGAGTAGTTCTGCTTGCAGGAGGACGAGGTATGCGAGGTAGAGTGTGGCTGCAAACAGTCGGAGTCGGGTCAGCCGGGCCCCTGGGGTGCATGGGGCGCCTGCCGCGGCGGGGCGCGCTCCCGCACCAGGCAGCTGCTCGTGCCCGCCAGGCGTGCCTGCAGCACTCCTTCCAGGTACTACATATCTGTTGGATTCTAATCAGCCGCAGGACGTCCACTGCGGGACATAGGCCTCCCCCATAGATTTCCAAAAGGACCAGTTGGAAGCGTCCAATGTCTTCCTGCGGTCTTAATCAGGTCGTTCTTCCGCTATAACACGCTTCGCCCAATAATAACTTCTTCCCACACATCCTTTTCGATTCTCTGATCTTATTGTATGCTCCACCATAAATGATTTCTCATCACTCTCATATCATACTTTAGATACGTGACAATTGAGTGGGCGAACTGCACCGGCGAGCTGGACGAGATCCCCGACCTGCTGGCGGTGGAGCCGCGCGAGGACAAGCCGCGCCGGGCCCATGGTCACCAGGACATCTACCACGACGGATATATCGGTAACAACGCCGTTCTGTTCAATATTAACAACTTTAATGTGGTTACACTTTATAGATATTATTGTTAACTCTTCCAATATAAATTTGGTATAGGACAGCATTAAATAATGACGACTCTAACATGTCATAGTACAGCCAAGATGTACGTGTGTGTCTATGTATATATTTAATATAGGTATACCTAAACCCGAAGACTGAGAATTGCTTCGCAAATGCAAAAGCACGTTGCTGGTTGAGTCTATCGCACTACTACACGTTGACACAGCGTTAGCGCAGTGTCTACTCTGCGTTCCAGATATATCGTCAGATGATCACTTCTTTGCAGTTCAATTCTTACGACCCATTTGAACCTTTTTACGATAATACTAATATTTACTGTTAATTGGTTACAGAGGGCAGCAGCTCCGTGTTGGCGGTGGTGTGGACGGCGACCATCGTGCTCAGTCTGTACGGAGCCTACATGTTGTACCGCGGCTTTATAAGGTACGGTTTGATGCGTGGACAGACAATTGCAAGAGATCCGTCGTAATATTATCGTGACAAACCCAGCAATGTTTGAAATATTAAACAAGTGTTTTCAAAGTAACCTTTCTTCATTATGGGACAAGCCCTCCACACTATTCCCTGCAATTCCTGTAAGCCAGAATCAACAGTGGTGACCGCCAGAAAAGTGCCGAGGCAATGAATCTCGACGATTTCCGGAGAAACGATTCAACTGTCTTGAATCAGAAAAGATTAGAGGAGGAGTAAGAAAAACATAATTTCGACTTCCCTCAAAACAAGCAGGAGACAGTACAGAATTAGGCCAATGGGCACAAAGGGATGTTTACAAATGGGAGAAACCCAGATTGTAAAGCACCACGGATAGCAATTTTCTTTAACTTATCTTCTTATTCCAGATGCCTGAGGAGCAGAAAACTGAAGACCATCACCAAAGTGTAAAGCAGGAGCAGGTAATGTTTGTGACAACTCGCTCGCCCGGTGACGTCACCGCGTGCGTCGCCGGCCCTTCACATGGACGCCGTTCCTTCTGTTGTCTTCATTGCGTTGGTTTACTATTTCGCAAGTCTACTGTTGTTGAGTTTTACTATTACCTAAGTTGATGTTAAATCATTAGTAACATGAGTTTGCTCATTTAATTCGCGTCGATTATTTGCGAATTGTAAAATGTTAACCATTACTACAATAGTATGTACTCGTATCTACAACTGTAACCACATCAACTACTGGCAGTGTGTACACGTTAGAAATATAACAAATGATAGCCAGCAAAGAGTCTGTCCGCAGGAGTGCTTCCATGTTTTTACTACGTATATAAAAATAATGCTTTAGACGGTTTTTATAACTCCGCGCTAAACGATTAGCCGAAGCGTTGGTCGGGCTTTTTGATTGACAATATACTCGTTAGCTGTAATACTAGCTAGCTACGCCCGTAGCTGTCTCTAGACACGTTGGACGCCTTCTATTCAAGTTATTAAGGAGTAGCCCTTTTTAGGATTCCCAAAACATTCCAACCGTCGGAAATTGAGGCAATGTGACTAACACAGAGCCGTCCATTTTGATAAGCGATACTTGAAATGATGACGACAACCCTAAGTTGACTAAGATAATCAAAGGTCTTTTCAATCAGCAGTGTTTATGGATAAATAATTACTTTTAAAAATATTCAGCAAATTTCTTTACAATTGCAATTTACGCAAATCTATTTTCATGACTCTTTCAGTGACTACTATTTTTATAAATAAAACTTTTACAGTAATCTTTTTTCGCACAAATATTAACATACATTTAAGTGGTATTTCAATGCTTAGTTAATTTACAATATGTACTTATAATAAGCATTTTAACGATACAGTAAGATAGTAGATGTCAGGAATGACTGCGTGTACTGACCGGGGAAGACTTGTGTTGACCAAGTGAGACGTAACACATCATGCCACATATCAGTGTTAAATTTAAAAATCGTCGTAATTACTATAAAATATCTTCTGCGTATGAATACAAACAAACCCATGAAACGTTTTAACAATTCTCTGAAACTGAAAATATCGCGAGTTTAGAAGATTTTAATATCTCTTGCGCCTATAGTAAGAAAACTAGTCATGTGCGGAAGACTTTTTATGAAATGCTTAATATCATCCAAGTAGAGCTTTGGCGCACAAAAAACTACCTAATATGTATAGTGTGTAAGACCTATTATTAACTGATCATACCGTTTTGAGATAATAATCGTGTATAACACTTTTTTGTAGATTTTGCATTTAAGCCCATGTATTGTGTACAAGTATTTATAATGTGAGTGTGTTCTAAGTCTCGTCGAATTCTTTCTCCTACTTTCCATTGTTTCCAGTTTCATGTACTTCATTCTTGAAACTTGTAGACTATCAAACTTCACTCGACTTCTAATAATTATATATTGTTTCAAAAAACTATTAGATTGTTTGTGTCTTTGTATAATATTGTTAAGTTTTCATGCACGAGTATAATATAATTATTATCCTTGGCTACTTCTTGTTCCTTCATGACAATATTGATAAAAATGTTATTTATATCGTATTCTATAACTGTGTCTGCAATCTCGACATCTTCTCTGTACTTTCGATTCTGTCCTTTACTAGTATCTTTTGATCTGTCAGTACTTATCGACCCAATGTATTTGTAACCGTATTATTATGCCATTACGAGATATTGATGTGAAACATGATAGTTAAGGAATCGTGTTAGACAATACAATATTTGATATTTAATAAAATTTGATTGTGTTTTTATACATTTGACTTTTATTTTAGGCTATCTTATGCAACATTTATCTCTAAATAAATAAGTAATGGACTTATAACCGTTGCCTGGATATAATTAGATAAATTCAAAGCCACATAGTGGATAGACGACCTACCCAAAACATTACATTGAGTTATTTACTAATTTTCTTTTTTTACGGCCTTACAATATTTTTTACCTGCCTCTATGTTGTCACCATCTTTAGTTGATTAACTATAATTTCGGTAGCTACATTATTAAGTAACTGAGTAACATAGGCTATATAACATCACGCTACGACACACGGGAGTGGAACAGCAACCAAAGGAAAAAACAAATACTTCTGCCAAAAAATGTATATTTTTTTCTACAAAAACAAATACATTTGCAGGTTTAGTCATTTCATGGCAACGTTCAAGTTAGTCAGTGCTTTAGGCTCATACTTGAGTTCGGCAAGCCCTTTGTGCACAATGTCGTTGACCCTTGCCGCTCGCAGCTCCCTCCTGCAACTGGCCACGTCCTTTTCAGCAGCCGCTAAGTTCTCTAGGTTGTTGAGTAGGACCTAACGTCAAACGGAATAATTGAAAAAGTTGACAAGAGCAGCAATTTCACAAGATAAGAAAAATAAGTGGAGAACGATACGTGAAATCTTAACTGTCCGTTGTTTCCTTTGCCGGAATATACGTAAGGGGGACAACGGTAAAGAAATGTCATGACGGGGCGTCGTCCATGTGACAGGGACCAAATTACGGGAATACACGATATCAACCATATAAAATTCCTTACCCTCTTTGTTATCGAGCTAATAACTCCGCACAAGGATTAAATAATAGAAAGGAAGGACCCACCATCCCATACATAGGTACAAGGCAAAAACACTTGTGAGAGTCTCGCAAAAACTCAGTCGACCGATTTGAATAATTTCTTTATTTCAATTCGTTTAGGAAAAAGTGTTTGGTGTCATTACGTTCAACGAGTCATATGGGAAACAATAAAAAAGAGTTTCATTTTTTTATTACTTTATTTCAAGGTTGTATTTGTAATTAATCGTTTAGCGGCCAAAACAGCAATAAACTAAAAGCATATTTTACATCTTGAATAAAAAAGACTTAAATTTATACATTTTATTAAAATAAAAATATACAAGACTAATAATCATAAAAATAACCGTGTCATAAAAACATTGATTGGCAGGGGCCATAGTCCTTACATAGTGTCAGGAAACTATTCTATTTAAGCCATCCAAACCCATAGCCCTATTCTTTGATTCCTTATTCTGCAATAGTCCTGCATCATTCGGGGATTGTCCTTGGGTGCATTTGCATAGTACAAACAGGGATGATTGTCGGTTGGTGTTCCATTTCATTTTAAAGCCATGTAAGCGGCCTCTGCGAGTTGGCTTCGGCTCCTCATACACCTTTCAAAGGTCCCGGATCCCGAGATACGTAACGGAAATAAAAATATTTTCTATAAATAAACGGAGCTACGTAAGACGATAGGGTGACCTTTCAAAATCTAGAGCTGCTTTCTGAAGCTTTACCATAGTGGGTGAATTATATGTAAAGACATCCGAACAATAATAATCTTTTATATGTTTCAAATCTACACAATAATTACTGGCTTTTGGGTCATTATTCTTAGATCCAGGACACACAGACTCCATAACTATCTCATGAAATAACTTCTGTTGAAACGAACCTAAACATGTGAAATTGGGACTAATTTGGCCCATTCTAGCAGAAAGAGAATCATGATCACAGTAAAATAAACCAATGTTAAGGTATTCTGCTAGAGCACGAAATATTTTCCAGTCAGGTCTCGCTTTCCCCGGAGCAGTGACGGCCGGATACGCGAACTGAGATCTGCCCTCCATGTTCAAATAGAGACCGGCAGCCTCCGTGTATGCGCATCCTGGTAAAATCAAATTGGCAAATTCCGAGCCTCGATCACCTTGAAAACCTACGTAAATCATTTTACAACTCGGCGGCGGCGTCCAGTCATAAAATATGCTATCTGCTCCTAAAGATATTATTACCTGTGGTGTCTTTTCTTCCAATACCTGCAGCGCTCCAGGCTTCCATCCTGCCTCTAAGGCGCCAGCAAAACTCGCCTCTCTAGTAACAATTTGTATTACATTCTTTTTTTTTATTTTGTTTATAATATCACGTAAAGCACTCATTATCTCAACACCCGTGTCACCTTCCATTTGGTCTACTCCAATAAATACGAGTGGGCTCCTAGCGTCCTGCAAACTCTTAACTACCTTTGATAGGTTGCTTAGATATGTAACGTGGTAGTTGTATTCACATTTTGGACCAAGCACGTATATATCAGCATCGCATTCTCTATACGCTTCTCGAATCCACATGTTTAAAATGGGTGCTTCAAATCGAGGATTAGTGCCAATTAATACTATTACATCAGCTTTTCCGACGTCACTCATTTTTATATTAAAACAATATGAAGCTCTGAAGTCTGTGTCAGATGTCGTGTAACAGAAATTTCGTTCTATGAAAGTGTTTTCACATCCCAACATATTAAGGAGGTCTTTACAAGTTACTAAAGTCTCGACATTCGTATGTGGGCCAGCTATCGCCACTATCTCGGCGGGATTACATTGTCTAATCATGCAACAAGCCACAGTTAGGGCATCTTTCCATTCGAGCGGACAACAACAAGAATCGGCTCTTTTCATAGGTGTCACCAATCTTTGCATCTCGAGCGAGTCTATTGCCCATCTACCCTTATCAGAGACCCATTCCTGATTAACTTCATCGTGTTCACGAGGCAAAACACGAAGTACTTGATTGAACCTATAATTTACTACGATATTAGTGCCTGTGGCGTCTGTAACGTCAATAGAATTAGCCGCCTTTAATTCCCAAGATCTAGCTTTGAATCTATAGGGGATGTTAGTCAAGGCTCCCACTGGACATAAGTCTACGACATTCCCAGATAATTCAGATAAAAACATTTTCTCAACAAAAGTTCCGACAAGCATGTCGTGGCCGCGACCCGTCGATCCTAGAATTTCTACGCCACACACTTGATTCGCGAAACGAATACATCTAGTACAATGAATGCAGCGATTCATGTTCGCACGAATGAGAGGGCTTAAATTTTTACTCTCCACTGCTCTTTTGCCAGTAAAATGTATTTCTGTGAATCGAGTACGATCATTGCCATATCTCACAGACAAATCTTGAAGATCACACTCGCCTCCCTGGTCACATATTGGGCAATCTAACGGGTGGTCGATAAGTATAAACTCTAATACACCTTCCTGAGCTTGAAACACTTTTTCCGAGTTTGTACGGATCTTCATTCCTTTACCCACGGGGACAGCGCAGGCTATTTGAGGCTTCCCGAGGCCCTCGAGCTCAATCAGGCACATTCGACAGTTACCAGCTATAGTCAAACGCTCATGGAAGCAGAATGACGGGATAGTAACATTTTCTCTACGTAAAGCTTGCATAATTGTAAAATAAGTAGGTACTTGCACTGATTTGCCATTTATGAATATCTCTATGTTTTGTACTTTAGAATTATGTCTTGTTTGTAAGATTCGACATATGTTTTGGTATTTCAATAATGTGCGTGGAAACGGTTTAAACATTTCCTTTAATTATATTAGTATTCACTGATTTTCACTGATTCACAAATAACAATGATGTCAAGATGTCACAAATCCATCAAGTTTCAAATTGTATGTGCTTAAAGACATCTGTCATTTTGTTATTTTATTTCTTTTGGTACAAAGGTCTCCTTAACTTTTACCGAGGTTTTTATACAAGGCGTTGATTTGCATCCTGGTCAAATTCAAGGAGTTAACTATGCTAGTGATTCTTAACACGAATCAATAATAAAATAAATTGTTTTTGAAATCTTTTTATTTTTTGACGTGATTTTCAAATTCGAGGTAGCCATCTCGCCAGAGGGTTTAGGCGCTATGTACACATTGATATAGCCGCGCGACAACTCTGCCTACCGCATACGCAACTGGGCGATTCTGAATTTTGCGAGAGGAGTATTCTGGAATACTGTTAGTTCCAACTAAAAAAACAAGTATTTATTAAATATTGGCCAGGTATCGTAATTATATTTGATTACTTCTATTTTTTTATGACAAGCTCCTAAAATTTGACAAGGATGCAAATCAACTCCTTATATATCTTTGGTCAATTTTAGTAGTGCAAACTAAACCTCTCCTAATAAGTTTAGCAAACGCAGAATCTAACTAGTATCTTCCACACGTTGTTTGGTACCGGTATTTTTTACTGTAAAGCAAGTGGCCTAGTTTGATAACCTATGTCAGAAAAGAATGGCGAAACGAAAGCGGATGCAGCAATGTCTCTCACAGTTTGGATTAACTATCTAGGGGTTGTTCAAATAGTATATAGTAAGTCAAAATGCCTAAGACCAAAACAAGTGTAAAACATACAGACGAATTGAGAACCTCCTTCTTTTTGAAGTCGGTTAAAAACAGTTCAACATACCTGATGTATTGAATCGATTAACAGCACCAGTGCATCTTTGAACTGGAAAAATATTTCGGTAGCTCTCTGGTACCTGAGGACAAACATAATTACGAGTGTACTAATAATGATGTTCTACTTCCAGTGTGTGTTTGTCTCGTTCTTGGGTTCAATTCCCAGGTCGGGAAAAACCTCAATAACCTTAACCTATTAAGATAATTCATATGCAATAAGTAGCAGCCCGGTGTTTGGAAGTTGGTGGAGTGATGATGTTCTAAATGACACCACATAGCTCATCACACCTGCATTCCTCAAAGGGTTAGACAGAGATTTAGATAACACCCACATTTAACTGACTAAGTTTTAAGTACTACTTTAAGTATCAGATGAGCCGTTGGCTTGTTTGCCGTCAATTGATATAAACAAATTACCGTGTAATGGTAAGCCAGCGACCTGAGAATCGAACTCAAAACCTCATCACATCATGCAGGTAAGGGCAGCAGCATCAGACTCAACAAGCAAGACTATAGTGTTCCGTACATATACTAATAATAAACTCTTTAAAAACTAGTCTATTTTAGCAACCTATACCCATAGCCTATTCTTTGTTTCCTTATTTTGCAATAGTCATACGCCAGCCGGGGATTGTCCTTGGGTGCATTTGCATAGTGCAAACAGGAATAATTGTCGGTTGGTGTTCCAACCATCACGCCTGTATTCCCCGAAGGGTTAGGCAGAGGTGTACCAATGTACACCCGAAGTTCGCCGGTATATTTAAGTCCCATGTAATAGGGGGCGAGCCTATTGTCATTAATCGGGCACAAACCCAAACTCCGAGCTGCTACTGAGCTGCTTGGTGTTCCATTTCATTGTAAAGCCATGTAAGCCTCTGCTTCGGCTCTTCGTACGCCTTTCAAAGGTCCGGGACCCTAGGGTCCTGAGATACGTAACGGAAATAATAACTCCTTAAAAAAAGTAAGTAATTGCAAACAGCCGTCAAGGCGTAGAAAAGATTGGGAGAAGGAACAAACAGGAACAATAAGAGGAGGCAAAAAAAAGAGGAGGTTATAATAAATAAGTAGATATTGAGAAGAATTACTTGTGATCGTGCACGGCATCAGTGAAGGCGTAGTCGAGCGCAAGGCGCAAAGAGCGGGCGGCGCGCGGGGCGGCCGGCGCGGCGAGCACGCGGCGCGCGCCCCGCTCCGCACACCGTGCTGCCACCAGCAACGCGCATGCGTCCGCCACCGCTGCTGAACGTTCCCAGCCGCTCCTACAATATTATATAATCATCGTACAACAATACAGGTCAATCATCATACCATCACGCCTGTATTCCCCAAAGAGAGACGTACCAATGTACACCCAGAGTTCGCCGTTATGGTTAAGTCCCACTCCCATGTAATAGGGAGCGAGCGTATTGCCATTAACCGCGCGGGCAGAAATCCTAACTCCGAGCTGACTTTTTTTGTTTATTTTTTGTAACGAATAGGCTCCGAAACTACTGGACCGATAGATAGCTACATTATTCCTGAGTAACATAGGCTATATAACATCACGCTACGACACACGAGAGCGAAGCAGTAACCAGAGACGTAACTTATGGCGGGTTAAATAAGTCACGCGGACGAAGTCATCAACAAATCCAGTAACAATTTACAATACTCACTTGCCAATTGTGGTCATCTTCCAAGCAGGCATGGCGTCATCCAGCAGTCTTACCGCCGCGTGCGCATACTCGGCGGCTGCCCGGAGTCGCGCGGTCACTGACGCCATAGCGTCGCGGAGACCGAGCGCCTTTGTGAGCGCGCTCTCTTGAGCACTGCCAGGCCGGGCATTCGTTCCCCAGATTGAATCTTAAGATACATACCTACTTTAATAAATAAGTTATAAAAACATTTTGATTGCTGTAGTTGCTCAGTATCTGCATTGCATAAAACAAATAAATGGTAAAAAAATTACATGTACTTAAACAAATTTTTGTTAAAATGTTTACTAAATATATAATTTTTAATTGTTTTTCGATACTGAGCAAGACACGTTTGTAAAGTTTTTTAACACTTTATTTAAGGCCCAAGCAAAATACCCCAAAAAGATTTTACAGGTATAGGCTGTTCTTGAATATGAACAACTTTCCAGTATTGAGAAATAAGCTGTTCCATATATTTTGATAACGCACCTTAGTATTGCAGTTTTGCAATACTAAGGTAAATTTCCAGGGATTTCGTTTGAACCCTGGAAAACTTGGTAAAAAGTGCAAAAGTGCAGTGTTGAATCAATCAATTTTATTACGCGCGGCCTACGACTATTTCGTAGCCGTAGTAGTCGTGTTAGTCGTGTAGCATTACTTCCGTAGCAGATCGTTGCGTAAGTCCCGTAGCGGAGCGGCGTAACCCGCTGCGCAGCGGCATTTTCATAATTAAGCAATTTCACTTTCTCTTATCACTTTTGTCTTACACATTCATGTACCTTAATATTTTTATTCGCGTAAGTATATATTTTGTTGTAGGTACATCTAGATTACAGAAGCTAATATAAATAAGGTACGTACTAACCCAACAAGTGCTGCAGCTGTGCGTACAGCGAGCGCGAGCGCAGAATCTGTGCGTGCAATACGCGGCGCTCGCGCACCAGCTCCGTGTAGCGCGTGCGCAGCCAACTTAGCTCTAAACGACGCATCTCCTGCAGATTATGCGGATTTAGTAAATAAAGTTATATTTAGAGTCGCTTTATTAAACTAATGAAGGCCCTTGTGCCTTTTTTTAAGGATGGGATATCATTAGGTAATGACTTATTCCGCCCTGGGCGGAAGGGAATGTCAGACTCTTACTGGCTAAAATCCTTCCGTGTTCCTTCTAATGCCCTTTGCGTTCCAGGGCCGCAGGGACCATTGTACATACCACCTGCACCAGGGTCCGTACTCGTTCAAGAGCATCATAATAAAAACATACCTTTCTATTAACATTTGCGACGAAGTCTTCATTTTCTGTTGCCAACATCGGCCGCCTGTAGAGGTCTAAGCTTATAAACAACTAGAAAAAAACAAAAGAAAATTACAATCAACAAAACTTTTTGTCAAATTACTTTTGTATATCTTCAAGACATTTCAGGAAGGTCACTCACCTGGTGGATGGTTTTGGCGTACGTATCCTTAGTTACTGTAGCCGTGATCTCTTCAAAGGTTTTGATTTCCTACAACAATTTTTTTTAGATAACTTAAGCATCTAAAGAAAGAAAGTTTTGTTTGTTGGATGGATGAAAGTTTGTTACTCTTTCAGGCTTAAACACGCTTAAACGGCTGAACGGATCTGATTACAATGTGGATTAGCACATAGAATAGGTACTTTTTATCCCAAAAAATGTACGGTTCCTCCTGGAAGTCCTGGATCAAATCAAATTTGGCGCGGGCAGAAGCTAGTAGATGATATTATTATATTCTTTTTTGTATATGACGTTCACACCGTACCTGCTGTATACTGTCCAGCTCCACGGCAACTACTGCGAGTCTTGCGGCTGGATGATTCCTCTCGCTCTTGGCTATCTCGTCGTCGAGTCTCGTCAGTGCTGATAGAACCGTCTCCGCTTTTGTTGACTTCAACGAAGATTTGGAAGGTTCTGAATACTGAACGGATCATTATTGTTTTTTTTATAACACATCACAATCACACAGTCACATATCAGAAAAACTGTACAAAGTCAGACTTGTCTTAGATTGGACATCTCCTAACAATCTTCCCAAAGGTGTTTTAAAAGGGATATAGAGAGAGGTAGGGGCAAAATCATTTAGCGATTTTATATAATAAAGCGACACGAAGAAATGATGTGCTGCGCCCAGACATGGATACCTATCATATTTTTAATTTTCAGCTATGTACTTAAATGATAGAGCTAATGTAGGTCCTACTTTAGTATTAATGAGTTAACACTTTAAAATTATCATCACTCACAGCAGCAACGCTAACTTTCTGGGAACTCGCCATGCACCCCATGCCCACAGCGTTCACCATAACTAACAATACTACTTCGCAAGTTTCTTGAACGGTACTAAATAACAAACCAAATAATACGAGTAAACGGGCCAAGGTTACTACGAAACGGCCAATATTCTTCAGGTTTTTAAAGGATTCATTTTGCAGACAATAGAGAGCTCGCGGCACGGCACGAACATGATACGGGCTTTTTAAATGATTATATGGATATGTGAAAATTTGAAGGTGGCAATCTGAATGCTGCTAGCACATTGAATAATCATTAACTGTCCCATTGGGCTCGTGGTCGCAAGCGCAACTGCTTAGCGAGGAGTCCTCGGTTTGATACCCAGGTTAGACAAAGTGTTATGTGTTTTTCCCATTAAGAATTTCTCAGTAGCAACATAGCACCTCCGTGTCTCAGAAAGCACATAAAGTCATTGGTCCTCGGAATATGAGACTGAGTGAAGATGGAGTGTACCTGTATTTACACACTGGTGTATTATAATATTTTCTTAATAGGTAATTGGCTAGTCTCCAAAGCATTCATTTACTCTAGTGTTTCCTGAATACTTGGACTTAGGAAATATAGGCAAGTTGGGGCTACCTGATGCTGAAGTTTTACTTAGATAAATCTAATAATAGCAGACGAACACACTGCTTTTTTTCGGATACAAAAACCGACTTTGGCTTCTAAACCTCAACTATAATGATTGTGTATGTACCGACTTTTAATGATAAAAATAGTTCACATTGTAATTAGATAAGTAACTATTAAAATATCAATGGCTGAGTGATTAGCTGCCGCGCTGTTTCAGCGAGTTCTATTCCTGCATGTTACTAATATTTGTATGGCTTAACATTAGTTTGTTGTTATTTTATATTATGTTTGTAAATTAGTAATTCCTAGAGTGAGGCAAAACACGTTTCGTACATCAACGTGACATAATTAGTCACGATCACGACCACACACGGTATTCACCACATAACATGAAATAGCATGAGTTGCACCACACAAGGGAGGGTCTCAAACACTTTGCTTTATACTTAGTCTCTATAGTAGACTAGTTTTCATCAGCGGCTTCGCCCGCGTGACTATCGGAAAGAAAATGTCAAATCAAATCAAAATCGTTTATTGCAATCCATAATGTACACATACAGGTGGTAGTTAAAAATATATATTTAGAAACAATTATAGACCCTATCGGGCACAGCAAATTTTAAATAAGAGAGAGGAAGAATAATCCTAATAGTCCTAATAGAATAGAATATTTCTTCACTTTATTCGAGTGTCCAAGACTGATAGGACGAGTAGTGTCTTCTTTAGTGAGTACTCACCAAAGAAGACATCATCATCTGCCTAGCCTTTTTCCAACTATGTTGGGGTCGGCTTTCCAGTCTAACCGGATGCAGCTGAATACCAGCGTTTTACATGGAGCGACTGCCTATCGGACCTCCACGACCCAGTAACTGGGCAACACGATACCCCTTGGTTAGACTGGTTGTCAGACTTGTTGGCTTCTGACTATCCGTAACGACTGTCAAAGATCTACATCTAAAGAAGACATATATTATGTCATACATAAAATAAATATGACTACGACATGGTATTTGAGAGGGTTTAATTCCCGCACGAAACAAAATATTTGTATAGCCTAAATACAAATAGTTGTTCTGGATCTGGCTGTTTGTTTGTAAACGCACCCACGATTCAGGGGAAATTCCTGGAGACTGGCGTTTTATTTTTACATGAAATACCATCACGCCTGTGTTCCCTGAAGGGTTAGGCAGAGGTGTGCGAATGTACACCCACGGTTCGACAGTATGTTTATATAGTTCCCATGTAATAGGGAGCGAGCCTATTGCCATTAACCGGGCACAAATCCTAACTCCGAACTGCTACTGAGTATTTCATAGAAAAGATTGCTCGACCTGATAATCGAACCCAAGACTGCAGTAAGTAGTAAGGTAGCAGTCGGCTTAGAACCACTAGACACGAACGAGACAGTCAGTTTTTTTTTTAATAAAAATAATAAACATATAGCCGGGAATCATATAATAACCGTGGAACACCGATTCGACAACTCATTCGTGTTGGCACAGCAGCGAGACACGTAGGTACACACAATCCAAGAGACTCGCAATCATGCTTAGGTTACTGCCTAATATAGGAATCCAGCCCCCCTAGCCAAGTCACAAACGATAAACGCAAACGCTGAGTAGGCTTTAATAGATCTTCAACTTTATGTGCTTGGTTTTAAGTTGAAGATCTAATAAAGATTGCATAGCGTTTTCGTTCGTTTCAATCGCTAACGCTTAAAAATCTTGGGTATTAAGTTGAAAATCTATTGTACCTACCGAGCGTTTACGATTATCGTTTGTGACTTGGCTAGGGGGGCTGGATTCCTATATTAGACAGACCAAATCCGTTCAGCCGTAGATGCGTAGTTGAATAACAAACATCTAAACATACTGACAGATAATATTAATTTAGCATTAGAGTAGAAAAGCTACAAAGCAGTGAGTCAACGCAATTAAAATGATTAGATAGGTACCCTATCGCCATACTTATTCATATTAAATTATCTAGATTTTTTTATTATCTACTAGCTGTTGCCCGCGACTTCGTTCGCGTTTAATATTTTGAAGTTTATAGTGTTCATACTGTTTCTGTCTAACCCCTATGTGACATAGCGTGATGAATTGTCTTGCTGTAGTCTTGAACCTAAGATTACAGCTCAGGTTACTGCTAACACAATGCCAAAAGTTTTGTTCAAATCGGTGCAGGAGTTAAAAAGTTATGCGTTTACATACATACAAACAAACAAACAGACAAAAATTCAAAAACCATTTTTTTGGGTTCAGTATAATGTATTTAACATGTGAGAATTACTTTTTATAAAAAATATTGAATGTACAGAATTGGCCTCGTTACGATTTTATTATATGTATATAGATTATTCATCATCATCATATTAGCTAATCCACAGCTGGAAATAGGCCCTCACTAAAGATTTCCACAACGACCGGTCCTGCGTCTAGGTATTACTAACCTTCAATAATGAGTAAAAAAATCTTTAAAAAACGTCCGCTGCCCCATACTGTACTAGGAATTTCTCCTGTATCGTGGGTGCGTTTACTATAAACAAAATATGGGCCATATACTTGTATCTGCTAGTACCTACGTCTGACCTATATCTAAACCAACATTCCGGTTGTTCGAAAGAGATACCGCAACCCCGGAACGGAAAGGGCACACGAAGGAACATACATAGATGGTTTTTAGTCAGTAAAAGTCTGACACACCCTCCCGTCCCGCCAATTTAAAAAAAAAGCAGCTAGCGATAAAGCATGTTTACATATCTACACCACCCATGAGTTCAATATCTACTAAATAAGAACTACAAAAGAATTGTTATGCAAAATTCTGATATGATGAATAAGACTCGCTTATGTATGCATTACCTCCTCTTATTTGAAAATATATAGCAGGGTAAATTAGTTCTTGCAACATCAGCTATTTGCCAATAAAATTCCATTAAAATCGGTAGAGCCATTTCAGAGATTAACCAGACCAAACAGACAGACAAACATGCAAAAAATAAAATAAAATGTTTTTTTCGTGTAAATACCATGTTAACGTTCATAGTGATTTTATGAAAAGCTATTATTTTGACATTGTATACAAACATTTTATTTATTATGCTTTGAATATGTACAATATTCTATTTCTGTTATATTAATATCGAGAATATCGTCGCCAATCTGACCTTAGTATTAATTTATATATATACCATCACGCCTGTATTCCCCGACGGGTTAGGCAGAGGTATACCAATGTACACCCACAGTTCGCCAGTATGTTTTTAGATCCGTGTAATAGGGAGCGAGCCTATTGCCATTAACCGGGCACAAATCCAAACTCCCGACAATCCATCTCCCGGAGTCAGGATTTGTGCCCGGTTAATGGCAATAGGCTCGCCGCCTACTACATGGGACCTAAACATACCGGCGAACTGTGGGTGTATATCTGTACTCATCTGCCTAACCCTTCGGGGAATACAGGCGTGATTGTATATATGTATGTAAATCCAAACTCCGAGCTGCTACTGAGAATTTCATAGAATAACCCAATAACACTTTTTGCTCGACCTGGGAATCGAACCCAAGACCTCTAGCGTAGCAGTCGCGCTTAGGGCTATTAGGCCAACGAGGCAGTTTGGCACCCAAATTACATTACATTTAAAATTGTATATTTATAATAATTGCAATGATTTGTTTATAAAATATTATGTAATCTTAAATGGAATGGGAAAAAAAACATCTTAATCTTAGTTTTATTTTCTAACATTATGAAATATCTATACAGTGTTGTTGTGCAAAAAAAAATTGAACAACGATTGCTTTTTTTTGCATTAAAATTTGTTTTAGTTTTGAAGTAATGGAGTACGTAGCAAAATAATTACAAAATTAACATTTTCCAAATTATTGGGGGCCTGGCAGTACGCTAGGTGAAAAAAAACTATACCTGTGACTCTAAAAGTTGCAACGTAAAAATGGAAAAACCCTTATGTCAAACAAATTGTCAACGTCGACCTTCCCCCTTCACCTCACACCACCCTTCTTCTGAATCCGAATCATCCTTGTCATATCGTTAGAAATATTGCGATTTTGTAAATTATTAAATTATTTTAGTTTATTTTTCGTTATTATATAGTTATTTTTATCAAAAACGTGTCGGTAGACAAAACAAGCAAGTGGTGAGTGAACAGTAATTATCTTATATTTTAGAAAGTGGCACATGTCGGTTGGTCTCCTATTTTACAACAAATTACCCATTTTATTAATTTCAGGTAGAGTTGCACGGTTAACTCGAGACCTCAGGCTTCGGCCTGCGGTCATAACAACACCGTAACCTCAAAAAAACTCGCATAATCCGCAAAATTCTTTGCCATACTTCCTCTGTTAAACACAATTTTTTCACAATATTTTCTGTAATAACGTTATCATGTCTCAGTGGAACAACACTTACGCCTACAACAACCAGTACCAAGCTTGGAATGGCGACCCAAATGTCCAATATGTCAACCAAGCCTACTACCCCAATAGACCCGAGCAAGGTAATCAGTATGTGAGCTTTAATGAGTTTCTTTCTCAAATGCAAACCAGTGGTACGCCCAGCACTAGCAACTATAACAATGTCCAATATGAAAACTATCCTACAAGGCAATATGATTACCAGAATGTACCATCCACTGCTCAAAACCCCCAGTTAGACAGTTATGGATATGCTGCAACCACAGCCAATGTGTCCAGTGGCAGTGAAGCATACCCCATGAATGTTCAAAGTCAATACAACCCAGTGGCACTAAATCCTAATGCTTATACAAATGCTATGATACTCAAATCTAATCTCACTCCAACAGCTACAGAGTTTGTGCCAAAAGGTTCTATGATGACACCTTCAAGTAGCACTCAGAACATTACTGAACCTAGTACTGTACATGATGATAGTGAATCTAGAAATAATTATAGTAATGTAAATGAACCTAGGAACCAGTACAATAGTATGAATGATTCACGAAATAACTATCCTAGTGTAAGTGAACCACGAGTTACCAGTGGTAGTTCTTCAGACACAAACTGGAGAGAAAGATCACAGAGTTCACAACAAAATACTGAAACAAGCCAGAAACCTGAATCACACCAACGTCCCCAAGAAAACCCCAGAAATCAAGAATCAAATGGTCGCTTCCGTGATAACAATTATCGCTATAATGATTCAAATGGGCGATATCATGATTCAAACAACCGCACTCAAGAACCAAACAACCTCAGTCAAGAACTAGATAACAGACAGTTTGAATCAAACAGTCGGCAACAGGATTCCAGCAGTCGCAACCATGATTCTAATAACCGTAACTATGATTCAAGTAACAAAAGAGGCCAAGGAAAGGGAAATTACAAGTCAAAGAATAAAGATGATGCTCGTACCTTCTACAACAGTGCTATAAGTAAGGACAGTCAGGATGTAAGGAATGGGAGAGGAGAATCTTCAGGACGTGGAAAGAATTGGGTTGGAACTCCACGACTTCGGACAATAGAGCGTAATAATACAGAAGATGAACAATATGCCAATACTTACTTACAGGGTAGAGAAGATAGGATGGAGAGAGATAACAGAGACAGAGAGAGAGAAAGCAAAGATAGAGATAGGGAAAAAGAAATCCGAGAGAAGGACAAAGACAGCAGAGATATCCGTGAAAAGGATAGAGATAGCCGAGATAACCGTGAAAGAGACAGGGATTATCAAGACGTCCGTGACACAGAGAGAGATAGGCGTGATACTCGCGATAGAGACAGAGGCAACAGAGATATCCGCGAAAGGGATAGAGATTATCGAGATATCCGTGAGAGAGATAGAGACAACAGAAATACTCGTGACATGGACAGGGATTACCGAGATGTCCGTGAAATGGATAGAAGTAACCGAGATGTTCGCGAGAGGGACAGAGATATTAAAGAGAGGGAGAGAGCAAGCAAGTCTGAAAATTTTCCCAGTCCTGCTCGAACTAAAACTAAATATGGCAATGATCAAGGTAAGCTATTATTATTTTATTTTATTATTATTTAAACAAGTCAAATCTATTGTAATGTAATTTATATTTGCACAAATATCCAAAAGATTTACATAATTACTCCCCTCTGGATAAAAATTCATGGCTTTTCACAGTGGCAGTTGCTAATCAAGATGCAGTTTAAATACTGCCAATCCAATTACAGATGGAAATAATACTCAGTGTCTGTTTCGCTTTCAATAAGTTATTTTTAAAATACTTGAAAATTCTGTTTCATATTTAAATACATCTGGTGATTACTGTGTGCTATTAAGTGGTCCTCAAACATAAACTCATACCTAATTAAATTCACCAATCAGATGTCTTTCAATTCATAGTATGCAAGGCAAGATCTATGCTTTTGCCTCATTCGTTATGCAGACCTTTCATTTAACAGCTATGCATTTAATAATTATTTCATTCCATGCATAGCATAGCACTTAACATGCCAAACTTATCTAATTAACTTCATACTATGACAATAAAAAGTTGTTATTACTACTTTTATTGTGCCCCACAACGCACCAGTTGATCTAGAAATAGTATTGTGCTGTGATTGGCTTAACTTAGCCCAGACAATGTTTACTAACACAAATGGAGTGTGTGCGGAGGAGCCAGCTCATGTGATGGCATTTGTTTGTATTGAGGGTCAAAGGTCTGGTCCGGTTTTAAACAGTCTTGATCTAACGCAATATCCTATTTTAGTAAACAAAGAGATGACCCAACGTGAGCGTTTAACTGAACAGCTAGACAAGGGCACGCTGGAGTGCCTGGTCTGTTGCGACAGGGTCAAGCAGCATGACCAGGTGTGGTCGTGCTGCAACTGTTACCATGTGCTGCATCTGAGGTGCATCCGGAAATGGGCCATGAGCAGTATGGTTGGTGAGTACAACATTTTGTAAACAGCTAACCCATCAAAGAAGACATTTAAAATTTCTTATGTTGGAAATTGTCGTGTTTTCACAAAATAGTAATTTTTTCATCAAAAAAACACAAAAACTATAAATTCCAGAGCTCTATTGATGTTTTAAATTATGTCAATTTAATGGATATGCCACCGTTATTACCATATGAATTTTAATCAACATTCAATATAAAATGGTGCTGCAATAAACTATATAACTTCCTCCTAAAGTTCATACAATTTTAATCTGTCATTGTATTCTAATTCAGTCATAGATACTATAAGGAATAAGATAAGGAAATTGTATCTTTTGAATACATCATAACAAATATTAAGAAGTAAAATTTATTTAATATTGGGCAAAGTTATGAGTCAGCAAGCAGCTTGCTGACTCATATCTTTGCGCAATAGTTTTTGCCATAATAATTATGTGTACATTGAATACCATAATATGTTTAGGTATGTTTTATTTAATATTACTATCATTTTGCATAGGCACAACTTTCTGCTGCAATCAAAGCTTGTCAGCAATTTAAAATTGAATTCTAATTAAGGATTCAAAAACCGATCTTTTATTTAAAAAAAAAACAAGTTATTCCAGACCCATTTTAAACTTTTCTTTATATCAGAGGGCAAGTGGCGTTGCCCAGCCTGCCAGAACACGAACGAAGCCATCCCTACCGAGTACCGCTGCATGTGCGGCGCGATGCGCGCGCCGGAGTACCAGCGCGGCTCCACGGGGGCCCACACGTGCGGCCGCGCCTGCCGCCGCCCCCGGACCTGCCCGCATCCCTGCACGCTGCTGTGCCATCCCGGGCCCTGCCCACCCTGCCAGGCTACTGTTGTCAAGTATGTAGCAGTCTATACTAATATTTAAATGCTGAAGAGTTTGTTTGAACAGGCTAATCTCAGGAACTGCTGGTCCGATTCTGAAAATTCTTTAGCTACTATAGAGATGAGTCAACCGTAAGAGATTAAAAAAATAAATGAAGTCGCCTGCAAATGGTAGTCTTTAATGTCACAGGCACTCACAGGTCTGCAGGTGCACAATCGCTGTCTTATGTGTAGTAGGGATAAAAAGATTAATTGCCTCATTATTCATCAAAAAGTTTTGGTAATTCAGGATATGAACCTTGATTAACACATAGACAGTCCACCTTGTCCTCATATTATAATCATATGCTCTGTTGGTATACTTTACTGAATACAAAATAAATATACTTAACAATGCACTCCTAAATCTTCCTTTGCAGACATTGTGGTTGCGGCGTAGAGACGCGCTCCATACTGTGCAGCAGCAAGTTGCCGCAGGTTTGCGGTCGCGTCTGTGGTCGCACGCTGCTGTGTGGTGTGCATAGCTGTACCAAGGAGTGCCACGAGGGACCCTGTGACATTTGCGCTGAGACTGTCGAACAAGGTAGGAAATAGAAATACTCGCGAAATAGAAAAGAATGTGAAGTAGATTTCCGACCATTAGTGTAGCTATATTGTATCGCGACGATATCGCAATTCTAGCATATGCAAATGTAAATAAACAAAGTCAAAGCATTTATTTCAATTAGACTATTTACAGGCACTTAGTGTCAATTAGTTGCAGTTTAAAGTTGAAGCTAGTTGCTCGTTCCGAAACGTGGGTCTCTATAGAGAAGAACGAACAAAAATTAATTTCATATTTATATGTCCAGTGTGCCACTGCCCGGCCGCCAAGTCGCGCTCGGTGACGTGCACGGCGGAGACGGGCGCGTGCGCGCACTGGTCGTGCGGCGACACGTGCGGGCGCGTGCTGGCGTGCGGCGCGCACGTGTGCCGCGCGCCCTGCCACGCGCCGCCCTGCCAGCCCTGCCAGCTGCTGCCGCAGTACGTGCCCAGCTGTCCTTGTGGGAACACGCAGTGAGTACTACCCTGTAATTCTCCATACCAATGCCGGCCAGGCGACTAATGTTAATGCAGACTAGCCAAGTACGCAGGAGATATAATAGTGCACAAGTGTGTGCGCAAACACAGGTGGACTCCCACTTCCCTAACTCTCTAGACCGATGGGACGGTAATCCGACACGACCGGAGAGAGATCAGGCGCAGAATCAACGGCTTTACGTGCTTTCTGAGGCACACCACCAACTTCTAAACTACGGGTTGCTACTGAGAACTTCCTAATGGATTTGTATAAGCAAAAACATGATTAGGCTGAGATTAAGCTACTTTTGAAGGCAAAAAAAAGTTACAATTCGCTCTAAAACGCTCTCACATATTCACCAATGTGTATATTTTGTTAAGGAAAGAAACAATAATGCAAACTCCTTACTAAAACTTCTCGTATTTATTTCCTGTAGGTTGGCCAAAGACTCCCGCAAAGCCTGCACAGACCCGATCCCGTTGTGCGGCAACATTTGTGCCAAACCGTTGCAGTGCGGCCCCGCCGGGGACAAACATTTCTGCAAGCTTAACTGTCATGAAGGTAAGATCCACTTTCCAAGATACTGAGTGACGGAGAGGCTTTTTAATTATTTTAATCTATTTTCTAATTAGTTGCCTTTGATAATTTTTGGCTATGGCTAGAATCATCCAATCGGAATCACAAGCAAAAAGAATGTCAAGAAAGGAGAGTGGGCAACCTGGTCTACCTACTCAACAGCGATGTAACATACGTCGTTGAATAGGTAATTGTGTGTACTCCATTTTGTTATATGGCCGTTAAGTTGTAGGTAATGGGGTTCTTGAGATGTTTTCCAAAAACAAGTTAAAGCAAATTAATTTCGCTGAATGGACATTAGTGCAAATCTTCATTAACTATAGCTATATAAGCGCCGCTGCGTTACTGCTTTAAGATCATGAACTCGTCACATGTCTTAATCACTCAGCTGTTTAACTGATTACACTTTAGGAACAACAGTTTGCTATTTTCAAAAAGTTCTTTTTTCTAGTTTTCACGATTGGTAATCACATAATAACTGATGTAGCTACTGAAGGTAACAGGAACTTTCAGTAGCGCCATCAGGATGGAATTTGGTGTGGACAAATGTGCGGTCATGTATGTCAAGCGAAGGGAGATTGTGGAGTCCGAGGGAGTTCAACTCTCGGAATCCATAAACCTTAGATCCCTTTCTTTAACGGAGACCAATAAGTAGGCCCAATGTAGATTTCTTAGCGTCCGTATCCTGGCTTCGCTTCGGTGACCTATTTGGGGAAACCGAAGGTTTTGTCTGTATAACGTACGAAGAGTACTTGCATAGGCACAACCTTGTAGCCAGGATCATTCATCAGCAACTTGCTCTGAAAAACCGCCTTGTAGAATCGGAAGTACCGAACTATGGGTATGTGTCCGACCCAGTTCTCGCAAAATAGCAATGTCACATTGTACTGGGACCGATCCATCATCACTGACAGGACTATTGTAGCCAATAAGACTGATATAGTGGTGGTGGATCACGTAGACAAGCGCGCAATAATTGTTGTCATAACAGTCCCACATGACGTGAACCTCGTGAAGGCCGAGAATGACAAGAAGATCAAGTATTTTGACGTGGCTCGCGAGGTTGTCGACATGTGGAATGTGCACTCAGCGATCATTGTGTCGATTGTCGTTTCAGCCAATATTAAATATGCCAAATAAGTCATAATATTTAAAGCTCGCTCTTTTTCGTGTCGAAAGGCGTGTTTTACCAACTCCCCCAAGTTCGACACGGTCGCTAGACACTTATGTAGCCATAGTTAATGAAAAATTGCATTATTTTTCTATTCGGCGAAATTATTTTGCTTTAGCTTGTTTTTGGGAAATATCTCGAGAACCCCATTACCTACAACTTAACGGTCATATAACAAAATGAAGTACACACAATTACCTATTCAACGACGTATGTTACATCACTGTTGAGTAGGTAGACCAACTCCCATACATTTTTGCCCACCCTCCTTTGACAACTATACTTTAGCCAAAATCGAAAAAGAATATTTAACAACAAACATACAATAAAACATTTTAAAGGTTGTGAAAAAGTCATTTTTGTACCCTTACTGCCTTAATTTGACAGTTGTTTGTTATTAGACTTAATAAGTAACTTTAGTTCTATAAGCGATAACCGGCGTACACGCGGACAAAGTAACAGATACCAGCCCCCCTAGCCTTCAACTTTATGTGCATGGTTTTAAGTTGAAGATCTAATGAATATTGCATAGCGTTTTCGTTCGTTCCAGTCGCTAACGCTTAGAAATCTTTAATAGATTTTCAACTTAAGGCTCTTGGGTATTAAGTTGAAAATCTATTGGTACCTACCGAGCGTTTACGATTATCGTTTGTGACTAGGCTAGGGGGGCAGATAGCATTATACAATTTTTTTTATGCAGGCCCGTGTCCGGAATGTCCCGACAAGACAGTGCTGCAGTGCCGCTGCGGGCACTCGAGCCGCGAGGTGCCGTGCGCCGACCTGCCGCAGATGTACAACAATGTACTGTGCCAAAAGAAGTGCAATAAGGTTTGTATTTATTTTTTATTGCTTTGTAAATCAATAAATGTCTTGCCAATAGACATTTTTTGAACGGCAACCTTGTTGGTTGCCGTTCAAAAAATGTTTGGGGTAACCGCGTTTTGACAGCTCATAAAAAGCATATAGATTGCTCGGTTTTACAACAAAAAACATTAAAAATTCGTCGGATTTACAGGGAAACCTATGAATTTTTAAATAACTATAAAAATCTATTTTTATTTGCTTTGAAATCGGTACATAATTAGTGAATTGAGATGACAAAAAAGTGACGTCATAGTTTAGTTTGTCACACAAAATCGTGTCGACTAAAAAAAATTGTGACGTCAACAATATCTATAACAACATGTGGTTCGCAAATTACTTGTAACTTTACATCAGAATTCTCTTGTGTGTGTAGAAGCTGTCGTGCGGGCGGCACCGCTGCCGCACGGTGTGCTGCGCGGCGGCGTCGCACCGCTGCGCCGTGGTGTGCGGGCGCACGCTGTCGTGCCAGACGCACCGCTGCGAGGAGTTCTGCCACACCGGGCACTGCGCGCCCTGCCCGCGCGTCAGTCAGTACACGCTCTGTTCTTTTTTTAAACCCCGACTCAAAAAGAAGGTTGTTATAAGCTTGACGTGTTTGTGTGTCTGCGTGTCTGTCTATGGCACCGTAGCTCTTAAATGGGTGAACCGATTTGAATGCGGGTTGTTTTTTTATTTGAAAGCTGTTTCCTAGCGAGTTCTTAGATATATTTAATCAAAATTCGTTCAGCCGTTTAGCTCTTTTGTTAGCTGCGGTAAGGAGCTTTATTCTTCTGTCGAGGGTTACTGAATTATTATTTTTTTACTTTTAAGACAGAACTACATACAACATGAGAATTGAAGTTGAAAGTTATTATCATCAATCCTCATGCATGTTGAAAAACTTATGGCCACCATTTTGAAATTTCCATGTCATTAAGTAATAACTAACCTAACCTAACCTAACTCCCAGGTTTCGAGGAGTTGTCGTGCTCGTGCGGCGCGGAGGTGCTGCTGCCGCCGGTGCGCTGCGGCGCGCGCGCGCCCGCGTGCTCGGCGCCGTGCACGCGGGCGCGCGCGTGCCGGCACCCGCCGCACCACTCCTGCCACGAGGGGGACTGCCCGCCCTGCGTCGTGCTCACCACCAAGCGCTGCCATGGCGACCATGAGGTCAGTTACGATGGAGGCCATATCTAATATAAAAATCTTCCACAGTCAAAAAAGTTTCCACCCATAATTATATCATGGTCAGAGTCTTTCGCGCTACAGTAGGTTCGAGCCCTCAATGCCACCTAAGAAATTCCGACAGACACAGAGCCCAAAATCCCGTAATCCGGAGCTCTGCTGTGGATAGAACAGCAGGCAAAATAAAATGAATGATGGCTAATGAAAAAAAAAAAAAAAAAAAAAAAAAATGAATGAATGTATGGTTGATGAATGGCTAATTAGGCTTCTTCTGGGTAAGCTCACTCCATCGTAGACTTTGTCTATGTCACCTTTGACCAATACTAGAGTCAAAAGCTTACCCATCTAGAGTAAAAAATAAATAAAAATAATAATAATAATTTTGTCAAAGAATGCTTTATGGTCACCAATAAGAATTTATTTCGTAATTGAAACACATCAAATAATTACCGGCTTTAAACAAATAAGATTTTTCTCTAACAGGAGCGAAAAACAATACCGTGTTCTCAAGAAGAGTTCTCGTGCGGTCTCCCGTGCGGCAAGCCACTGCCTTGCGGCAAGCACACCTGTATCAAGACCTGTCACAAGGGACCCTGCGACACTGGCAAGTGAGTATTGCAATCAGACCACAGACAATTTTTATTAAGGTACCAACATTGAAAAAGCTTTTCGTTTACATAAATATTTCCACGATCTGAAAAATGCGCATTGAATGAGGTAGTTGACACCACCATCAATTGACATACTTTTTATGAACTGTCAAACCGTGATTCTCCCATAGATTTTGTGTGGCGATACCACACTGTGACGTCACTTATCGGCCTACTCAATTGACTAACTATTTATTTATTTTAAAGTAAGTAAAAATCTAATTTTACAATAAATTGAAAAATAATCGGTTTTCATGGATAAAATAAAGTGTTTTTTTAGAGAAGTTGTGACTTGAAATTATTGGTTAGTGGTGCCAACTACCCAATTAAGTCAGTCTTTATGTTTATTTACTTATGTTAGGGCACTGCGTCCCGCTGACCACCGGAAGGGCCTATACTTACGATGGTGTAACACCAGTGGTAATCCTAAGCATCAGCTGACTACACGTAGTTTATAGTCATAAGTAGTCACTACAGCCCAATTTATCCTTTCCTCGTTCCTTCCCAGATGTACCCAACCGTGCATGGAGAAGCGTCCGAGCTGCGGGCACCCGTGCGCGGCGGCGTGCCACGTGGCCGCCGGCACGCCGTGCCCCAGCTCCGCGCCGTGCCGCCGGCTCGTGCGCGCCACCTGCCCCTGCGCCCGCCGGCACGCCGAGCGCCCCTGCTGCGACAACGCCAGGGACTATGCTAAGTAAGTCATGTGGACTTGTTGAGTGAAATAAGTACGTCACGTGGAGTTTTGAGTGAAATATAATAAAAGGGAAATAGTCATTATGTCAATTTGACCATTTTCTATTTATTTGAATATTGACATATTGATATTACCACTAACACACGACTCAGATAAAAAACGGCAATAAATAAATCATGGTTTTTGTATTAATAAAAAAATACTGATTGTAAAAAATCATAAAGATTTCAACCCTGTTAAGAATTCAATTCAATAGTTGTGAATATTTATTATATCTTAGTGCACCTGGGCCATTAATTGTATCCATCGTATCTACTATTTTATTCATAATCAATATGTTTGTTAATAGAATGATGAGCGCTCTAGCCGCCACGAAGATGTCAGAAGGCGGTTCCGTCGACCTGTCAGATGTACAACGCCCCGGCAGTATGCTCAAAACGTAAGATTTCTTACTACATGAATTCTAGATGTTAGAAAAAAATTACAGACAAATAATATTTTAAGAGTACCAATATCATTTCAAAGTAATGTCATGTGAGCATCCAAGACTCAAATGTCGCGACTGTAGCGATATACTAGCTTTTAAATTTTACTGTCAGTTCTAAACTTACTGTCCCTGGGATGGCAACGCATTTGCAATGCCTCTGCTATTGCAGATATGTATAGGAAGCGATGACCACTTAACACCAGGTGGGCTGTGGGCTCGTTTGCCATCCAATCTGCGGTAATCGAGCCCGAGACACGCAGCGCAGCAGTCCATTGCTCATGTGTGTGCGTGTTTGGAGGGATGAGAAACAGGGGTAAAGTTTCTCATCCTCGTTGAAAAGGGAGGATCCTGCGACCAGACGGGTGTTGTGTCTGGTGGGCTACTGCCCGACGGTTATTGTCGGGATTTTGTGTATATGCTAATGTCGCGGAGAACTCGGATAGCGCGATCTAGGCAACGTCAGTTTTGCCGTAGTACAGTACGGCCGACGTATCTTGGCGAGTCTGAAGTTAGCCGTTAATCTGCGCAATAGATCTTTTAGGAACAAAATTGTCTACTGCGCAGATAATCGCCTAACTTCAGACTCGCCAAGATACGTCGGCCGTACTGTAGTTAGCATGACGTGCGATAGATGTCGCCGCACGTGTATATTAACGTGGAACGCCCCGCCAGGCTGGAGTGCGACGACGAGTGCCGCGTGGAGGCGCGCACGCGGCAGCTGGCGCTGGCGCTGCAGATCCGCAACCCCGACGTGTCGGCCAAGCTGGCGCCGCGCTACAGCGAGCACGTGCGCGCCACCGCCGCGCGCGAGCCCGCCTTCGCGCACCACGTGCACGGGAAGCTCACCGACCTCGTGCAGCTCGCCAAGAAGGTCTCTATATTTGCATCTAATCTTGGACTTGTAAAGGCTAAAGGATTTCTTGGGTATTCAAATTATGTACCAGCTGCTTTTTCAATAGTCTGGTAACTTGTATCTAAAGAATAAGACCGATGCTCACCAAAATCACTAAATACATTTAATGCCTAAACGTATTTAGAACATCAATGCATCCCTGTCACATTGTTAGAAGTATGAAGTGTCACATTGTGACAGAGACAGAATAATAATTTAAATACATTTAGCGGTGTTTAGTGATTTGTGGTGAAAATGGACATTTGTGATTTTGGTGAAAGTGGGCCTAAATGAAACACTGTAATGGATGCAAGGGACATTATAATGAAAATTTGCACCATGAATTCAGTACACGATTCCTAGACCCATCAGAGATGACATTTTTTGACAGTTATTATTTAAAAAAAATCATTTTTTAGTAACCAACGAAAAATGCATACATATTTTCTATACTAAAGCTGTCAAACCACCATATTTATCCCATTAACATCGACCTTAAACCATAATACGTACACGTAATTTATCATAACTATTTGCCTCTACAGTCCAAACAGAAGACCCGAGCGCACTCGTTCCCATCGATGAACTGGCAGAAGCGTCAGTTCATACACGAGCTGTGCGAACACTTCGGCTGTGAGAGCGTCGCCTACGACGCCGAACCCAATAGGAACGTTGTCGCTACTGCTGACAGAGAAAAGGTAACTAGAGATTAAAGCGGACATCTCATTTTAAAAGAAAACCCAATGTTTAATAAAAGCAGCTAAAATAGTTACCTTTGAATTTGTCAGAAATAATTATTTAAACTAGGGAAAATCATATCTGTTGGAATTTGAACTTTACCTTTAAAAGTAAATACCTGGTTTTGAATACGTAGAGATTTGGAAAGAGTGTTACATTAATTATTATGGGTAATAAACAGGTGTAAGCTGAGAAAGGCAACTGTAAGTACTTTTTTTTCGGATGGTAAATCATCAAATGACTTCTCCCGCCCTGGGTGGGGCGGGAGGGAGTGTCAGACTTTTACTGACTAAAACCCATCCATGTTCCTTCTTGTGCCCTTTGCGTTCCCGTAGCCCCGGCCGAGCTCTATGTATGTGTTGTAAAAATGGATGTATCTCTCTACAGTCATGGCTTCCCGCCATGAGCGTGCTGGAGGTGCTGGCGCGCGAGGCGGGCAAGCGCCGCGTGCCCGGGCCCGTGCTGCGCGCGCCTGCGCAGGCGCACGGCGCTACAGCCGGCGCCGGGACTGGCGCCATTCCTAAGTACGTATGCACTATAGTAACACTAATGTCAGACACGATATCAAATTATACATAAAAGACTTAAAAAAAATGATTAGATTGGGGGCAGTCCTATGTATAGTCGCAGAATGCAAAGTAAATGCATTAAATTACACATACCATCACGCCTGTATTCCCCGAAAGGGTAGGCAGAGCTGTACCAATGTACACCCACAGCTTATTTATTTATTTATTTAAACTTTATGCACAAAAGAAGTACAAAGGCGGACTTAATGCCTTAGGCATTCTCTACTAATCAACCAAAGGTGACAGTTCGCCGGTATCTTTAAGTCCCATGTAATAGGGGTCGAGCTTATTGCCGTTAACCGGGCACAAATCCTAACTCCGAGCTGCTACTGAGAATTTCATAGAAAAACCCAATAACACTTTGCTCGACCTGGGAATTAAACCCAAGACCTCTAGCGTAGCAGTCACGGTTAGGTTAGAGTTTTATCGGAAACGAGTACCCATATCCTAAACATTGTCCTACTAACATTAATTCCCCGACAGATCGGGCTGGGCGACACTAACGTCGACCAACGCCTGGGCCGCCCGCAGCCAACCGAAGCCTCAGCAACCGCAGCAACCACAGCAACCGCCTGTTGAAAAGATCGACTATTTCGACAACCCGCCCGACAACTAGGCGACTAGCTCAAATTGTAGCGTAGGTGCGTACACTCAGTGCATACTTTACCATTATTTATACTTAGAAATTATAATGGCCAGGCGCCATTTTGATTAGGTTATATGTATCACACAATGCGTATGCGCATGTTTTGTGAATGGGAATAAATGGAACTTATATTTAGTTCTCGTGGGATGCAACAAGCTTCCCATGTAGAAAAAAGATTTTAAATAACTGTTTTCATGTTTATTTTTTTCGGAAACTTGGATAAGATCTCCGTATGAAACATTATTTTTTATCTTGATAGTGATAACATGTGAGGTTTGAAGGTAATTAAATTAAAGGTTACGTGAGAAAAGGCTGGAGTTTTACCCATAGATGATTTATGAGTTTAAAGATAATTAATAATACTTATTACATAAACAATATATTATTATAAATCAATTTGTTCAATCAATTTAGCCAATTGTTTATATTTTCTTAATTAAAAAAATACTTTCTGGACGAGCAGTTTGGAAACTATACTACTTAATACTTGTAGAAAATTCCTTGTTTGTTGATTTCCCAGTAATTTATTTATTTCAACAATTTACTTTCGTTTTTTTTTTGTTTATTCTTCTAGTTTACCTTTTTATGATGCACTGAGTGTACATCAACAGACAATAGAGTCAATTTTATAATTGTTTATTATTCCTATCGTAACGTATTGTACACTAAATCAAAATATCATATAGTTAATGTATAGAGTTTTCTAATGGGGCAACTTTATTCGGCGTATGTTATCGCACGGCGGAGGAATGTCGGTATTTTGCATAATTAAATTAAAAAATATATGAATAATCTCCAAATTGTAATAGCTCCTATACACAATAACGAATCCTGGTGATATTGTTGTTCTAGTAAGATGATTATGATGGTTTCAAGTCTTCGAAAAAATAGAAGGGGTTTGTAAAATGTACAAACAGTTTTAATTCAAAAATTGAGATAGTGACCAACTAAAACAACCCTTGATGCAAATGTGTTAAGGTTCAAAAGTAAAACCAAATACGGAAAAGCAATTTTTATGTTTTCTAAAACTATTTGTATTTTTTATAACTTTTTTTAACCCAGTATCGTCGATTTTATGTAAAGAGAGAGGCAACAGGAAAACGTTATTATAATATTACAAACCATAATAATTAAATATTAAGACTGTTCGAAGAAAATTAAGTACTTATATCTGTTGTAATTATAATGTCCATTTGATTTTGATCCATTTGGTTTCAAAATGCACCTAAAAACATTAGTTTTGCGTCCTTAAACTATGACCAGTGGGAGGTAATTGCATAGGACACTGTCAATCTGAAGAATTTTGATGGAAATTATTAACCTATTGCTTCATTTGTTTGAAAATTTAATCACATCAACAATATAAATAACGCAATGAATGTGTTTTAATAGGGAATACGCATGTTTTTTTTTTTTACTTAAAATAATAATCATCTTTCATGTAATAAACAGTTCAGTAGAACTACTTTTCGAATAACTATGAAACTAAAAAAGATACAAGCCATCCCAGATTTGTTTATATCTCTTTCAAAAGCACGGAGTTCTTATAGACATAGTGTTATGTGACGTCAAAGGCCATGTCGGATCTCTCTGTCCTATCGGTGCGTAATTAATAGTTTTAAATGCTTATATCGGCCGTATTTCTTGGCCGATTTTAATTGTAATTTCACATTTTGTCATCTCCACTACGGTATTTAAATATTTTGTTAATAAATGCTATGAAAAAAATCATATTGTATATTCCCTATAATGAAAAAGCATTGACATCAGGCAGCAGGAGACCACTGTGTATAGGAGCTTTAAAAAAAATCTAGCACAAAATATGTGAAGCACTTTATATTATAACTAGCCCCCTTTGCCCATCATTATTTACCACACTTTATTTACTAGATATTTTGTGAAACATTTTAGTGAAATTTACACGCGAACGGCAATAGAGTAGCATACCACACAAATACATATAACAATATCATATATTTATATACATGTTTAGAGAGTTATAGTCGTATAGATTTGTTGTATTGCAATATTGTTTTTTACCCGACTACCGTGATACTATTATATTGTTTATAATCATTTGAAAGTTATAATAAAAGTTATAGTTATTACCTGAAAAATATACATTTGGATAGTTACGCTAAATATACAAATGTACTTGATACTTGAACATACGACTTTATCGACGTTAACTTGTGTAAATTGCACGAAATTGTGCAAGTATTGATACTTGCACAATTTCGCTCAAGCAGATGTCAAGTTCCAAGAGCTCCCGATGTCCGAAACCAGTCAGGCATATCCAAAACTTAGTTAATGCATGTTTGTTCCTCGTTGTTGTTCTGTAGTCGGGTATAAGTTGAAATACTATAATATCGTTTTATATGTGTAGAACCCAGTGTCTATTTGCAGATGTCAACATATAGGTTTAATTTTAATATATTGGAAAGCAGTGTTGCGCTAGATAAATACTGGGTGGACTGTGTCACAATATGCAAAAATTAAATATTTTTAATATTGTGACAGTATAAAATGTAATTTTTACATAAAACACCAATTTACCTGTTGAATATTATTCAAAATGTTATAGCAAGCTTAAAATAATTATACACATTATTAAACCTTTTGGTATTAAATTGTTAAGGCCATCTTCTCAATGTACATTCTGTCTTACCTTCAGTATGAAAATATAATAAAGCCGCGTTAATGTCTAATAATAATAAGCTCCACGCAACATTTATGCATATTACAAATAGAAAAGTAATTGTATACTTTTTTATGGAAGGCTCAGAAACTGGACAGATAAATAGATGTTACTTTGCGCTTTGGAAATATTCCAATCAGACTGCACACTCGCTAACACCCAACGCTACGCCACGCGTGCTTTTTCGCGTAATGAGGAAGAGTAGCTGCTCGAGATGAAATGTTGCCAGTAAACAGGCTTCACTAATGTGGCGTAGCGTGTTGTAAGTCTGTTTCATCTATTTTCTGCCTTGCACTAATTGTGATTTGACAGTTGTGTGACAGTGACAGAATTGCTTAGCAAAGCAATAACGTTTATTTATCTTGTTCAGTGTTACCACTTGTTACAATTTATTTTTGTACCGATTTAGTTTGACAATATTTTTCTACTTATTTTTAGTATTGTTTTTAAATATGTACTGGCCTATTTGGATTTAAGCGACGCGCCCCTGCTTCCCACGAGCGCATTCTGCTGATAGGTTTATGTGGCGACTTGTTAGAACATCGATATGTCTGTGCTATATTTAAGTATTATTAATGTAATATACACATAAACTTTCCGTAATAAATTATTTAAGTAATGGCGAGAACCGCATCACAATATGTTGTGCAGTTTAAGAACTTAGGACGCACAGACACGAAAATAGATTTTGTTTTATTCTGTTTATAGATTATAGATGACAGACATACGATTTTAAAAAGTCCTCATATGGAATCTAGTAAATATTAATAGAAAACATGTATTTAAACTTAATAATAATTATAAAATGTCGTCTTTTGTTCTTGTAATATACATTCTCTGTGAAACTGGCTTGTTTTTGATACGAATTAAAAGGTGAAGGGGAATGCGTTCTTATGAAACATTTTCGATGTAACTTCTACGTAGAAATATATAAAAAGAAATATTGTAACTACCTTAAATTCGCTGTTGTACAGGCGACGAATGTATTAAAGTGTTACATATTTGTTATATCTGTTATTTCATTTCCCCATTTAAAATTGTAAGCATACCTACTCCCTATATTATGATGGTAATGACCGACACTTAGGCCGGTTACAGTGCTTGACCGATCGTCGGTGCGTACGTCAGTCGCGCTTGTCATTTTATGAAAATTCACAAACCGTACAGTGCTGGACTGACCGTACGCACGCGTATATTGGTACGCACTGCGTACGAGGATCGTCGGTCGAGCGCGTCCGCATGCGTGCCGTCGGTCGACCGACGCGCTATGGAAACATAATATGAACGCGTTCAGTGCTGCACCGACCGGTGGACGTAAACGGTTCCATTGCGTGCGACTGTACCAGTCCGGTCAGTTTGTTGTAGTGTTGCCCAAATTCAGTCTTGGTTTTGCAGTCTTGGTCTTGTTCTTGCGTTTTTGCAAGACCAAGAACAAGACCGCGTATTTTTAGCAAGACCAAGACCAAGACTGACCGTGCAAGACTTGAGCAAGAACAAGACATAGCCTGCAAGACTCTTGCGTCTTGCAGCTAGGACTTAGCGCTATTTCACGGAGTAGTTAGGTGTAACAGTTCGGTGTATAGGTACGCTTAGGAATTCTATGAGACGCAAAAAACTGTATCAATTAATATGAAAAACTGGACCTATGCGCATTACGACTAATACTTACCATAAACATACCTACATAGCGAATAAAAAAATATCCATTAAAATCAAACTGAGTGCATGCAAAGTTATGTTTTAATCATCGGCACTTTGATAATGCGGCATCAAAGGTTTTGTACTTACTTCTCAAAGAAAGCCGCTTTTCGGAAGTACCTACATGGTTATGATACAAGATACACGCGCCGGCGGCTTCTTTTGAAATCATATACAACAACTCAGACCAACAAAAAAAGAAAGACGGCGCGCCGCGAACATCAAAAGTGAAGCCATAAAACCGTGCTCCTGCAAGTAAACATACACGCTCACGCACACACCTACACTAAAACCATGCTCATCACTCTTAGTACGTCACGAGTCGCCGTCAAGTAAACTTAGATTTAAAACATAGAATTATGCCTTCCTGTGTAGTGAAAAGTTGCAAAAACAACAGCAAATTACATAAAAAGTCTCACGGAATCACTTTTCACTTGTAAGTACATGAAATAACATCGTTTCTCTATTAATAAACTGTGAATTTTAGGTTACTCGGAACACAAAACCTCAACGAACGAAAGCAGTGACATAAAGTGTGAGGGTTGCCATAATACGATTTAAAATTTCCCCATTCGGTTAATATAAATAATTATGATTTCTTACTACTAGTTTTTTTCTTTTTATGTATTTAATATTTTAGGTTTCCAATTAATAATGAAATAAAAAAATAAATGGATAGTAGCTATAAGAAATAGTCGGAATGATCCAGAATGGTTGCCATCGAAAACCAGCGTGGTTTTCGATGGCTTTTTGAATTTAATAAAGTTGATTGAAAATATACGTTTTTTTTTTGGAGTAGAAGCCTTCGCAACTATTGTGGTACAATACCATACTCAACAATATCTTACTCGTACATTATTATCCTAGTGCTACCCACAAAAATATCCCCAAATTATAGGGAAAAAATTTAACAAATGGCAACCCTTCGATACACACATAGATAAAAAAGTGGCTTCACTTTTGATGGTCGCGGCGCGCCGTCTTTCTTTTTTTGTTGGTCTGAGTACAACAATCGTTGCCGCCGCGTCGAAGTCACAACGTTTGACACTATTTTATGGCCGCCACAGGGCGTAGGTAATACTCTGCAAAATAATTTCGAATTTTAAGAGTAAAGTCCATTCGCTTAGATACTGGTAAGCTTATTTGCTAAGACATGTAAAAAAACAAATTGGAATGTGGAAGTAACTGTTTCTTAATTATAAGATATTATTATTAAGAAACAGTTACTTCCATGAAAAACGACATATAGGTCAGTTGATTTTTCAAATTTCTTATCAAATCTTCAGTAATTTATTAATCTGCTTGATCTTTACTATGGCTATGTTATCAAGCTCACAATGTTCCAATTCTAATACGTTTTTCTAAGATTTAAAATAAACTTTAATAAATAGTAATAGACTAATAGGTAATTGCAAGACTTGCAAGACTCTTGCTGCAAGACCAAGACCAAGACTGGGAGCGCAAGACCAAGACCAAGACCAGGTGTATTGGCGCAAGACCAAGACTGGCTAAGTCTCGTCTTGTTCTTGCATTTGGGCAACACTAGTTTGTTGGTCAGGAGAGCACTGAATGGTACAAACTGACGGTCGGTTCAAGCGTATCGTCAGGACGGACCGTACGTACTGACGGTCAGTGGAGCACTGTAACCGGCCTACGGTTTGTGAATTTTCATAAAATGACAAGCGCGACTGACGTACGCACCGACGATCGGTCAAGCACTGTAAAGGTATTAACAGACGTTCGAATATGGTGCGCTCCGCACCGCGAACTTGGTGTGCTCCGGACCACATTCGAGGGTATGTGCAGCGGTCCGCCGCACATTATTATTATTATTGACGGTGAATGTGCGGCGGACCGCTGCACATACCCTCGAATGTGGTCCGGAGCACACCAAGTTCGCGGTGCGGAGCGCACCATATTCGAACGTCTATTAATACCTTAACCGGCCTAAAGGTATTAATAGACGTTCGAATATGGTGCGCTCCGCACCGCGAACTTGGTGTGCTCCGGACCACATTCGAGGGTATGTGCAGCGGTCCGCCGCACATTCACCGTCAATAATAATAATAATGTGCGGCGGACCGCTGCACATACCCTCGAATGTGGTCCGGAGCACACCAAGTTCGCGGTGCGGAGCGCACCATATTCGAACGTCTGTTAATACCTTTAGGCTGGTTTTAGTGTCACGCTAACCGTCGTCGCTGACGCCCCGCTATGTATGATTATCCCCATTGAAACGTTCGGGCGACTGGTCGCCCAATAGTTTTTGGCATTAAACCTTAGGGCGACTATAGTAGCCCAGATGACTCGCCCCATTTAAACCTGTGTTTTTATCTGTGACAGTGTTCAAGAGGTTCACAAATGTTCCACTAGATGGTTCTTTATTAAATAACGCGTCTTTTGGTAGGTAAAACAACACAACACGTCAAGCGACAGAAAGATTAAAAAAAAAATTGTTTACAAAGTGTTTGTGAGTGTCGAGTTTAGATGTAAGTAAAAATTTATTTATTATTCAATTGTATTAGGTACCTATTATATATTGAAATACTCCTGAAGATCCATTCTTTCAGAATATCTACAGATTCTAAGCATCCAGTCTGATAGGATGTTTTTAAATGAGTTAAAATCGACAATCAAAAACTTTGCTGTTATGTGCCGGTTTTTTGTTAAGTTTTTGTATGATATCAATGATATTCTAATAAACAGATATGTTATACACTTACAAAAAAACTGAAAAAAAAAGTGTTCCGCGCCGAGAGGCAGCACACATACACGCTTTTCATTCATTTTACATTACACTACAAGTAAAAAGGATAGAAAAAGGATAGATTGATGAAACCAATAAGAAAAAAAGTGACAGACAGCTAGATTTTGTCAATTGCGCTTGAATGTAAACAAACATTATTCGGGCACCAATCACCGCACATTGGCATCATAGACTAACAAATTAACTAGGCAGAAGAAGGTACAAACCGCGTGTACAGAATTTGTAGCCGGGATTTGTGCCTATGCAACGAATAAACACTATTAAAAGGTAGGTAGGTTAAAAAATAAAACACGTTATAAAAAGAAAGAAATATATATATATTGTAAAAACAATCATACAACTTCTTCAGCGTTCTTTTTGAGAAGTGTTCGACCTTTGTTCGAAGTATATTTATCAGTAGCCTTGAAATAATTGCTACAAATTCTACTGCTTTTTGAAGGCAAGAAGTGAATCTAGTTGGATACTAGATTCACTTCTTTGCTTACGAACAATTGCGATCCACTCTTGAAGCCAGATCTTAATGGTTGGAAACCTACGAAGAAAAGACGGTAAATAGTCAAACACGCTGTTGTCACACAGTAAAGGAATATAAACGATTCATTTCTTTGTTTACCAACTAATTTGCTATTCATTCTTGAAACCTTATCTCAATGGTAGCTTTATTTTAACACTATCTGTGACATATTATGATAACGATAAGCTATTTGTATTTTCTTTTTCTATAAATGACATGTTTAATTTATAATTGAGTATATCGAACAAAATTATAAAGAACTCTGGAGTAAAGATGACTTTACTGCCTAATAATCGCATTTTATTCTATGTCCGGAGTGCACGCATCCTTGTCGTTCTTACGACAAAAAATGTGTTTTCCATCTCTTTCTTTTTTCTAACCTCCAAATATCAGAATATTAGGAAAATAATTGAAATCTATATATCGATACCAGAAGTATCAATTAATGTAAGGGACAAAACACGGTTTTTCAGGAGAGCCAAAAAACGATTTTATTTTTTAAAATCTGGGTATAACTTTTTACTGTCTGCTCCAATTTTAATTGTGACTAGAGCAAAGTTTCTTAGAATTTCCTCTTCTTTCATGCTCTAAACGAAAGATTTAGGAATACCCAGCGGATAAAAATATAGCATGTCCCTTACATTAAAAAAATATGTTTAGTTGTGCCTTACGTTACTACTACCTACTCGAAATAGAAAATTATACGTAGGTAATCCTATTGTAATATTGTAAAGGACTTTTACAGTGTTGCAATTTGATGTACCTAACTATAGATTATCTACTAAAATTATGGTATTTTAACACCATGGAAATAGGTTCATTGCATGATTAATGTTAGTTTCAGCTTATCTATGAAATATAGAAATAATTCTTAAAAAACTCTAATCATGAATTTTATTAAACTAAGGGATATGCTATTTAAATCGACTGATTTGAGGTTTAAGATGAGGTTGTAAATTATATAACACTATGACTTACTTTATTTTTCAGAGAGAAAAAAATGTAAACGTCCGCGGTCCGTTACATCATTTTTTTTTCATAAATCGTTTTACGCAGGCCAAATTTTTTAACGTAAGGGAATTTTTTTAACGATATAATTTTTTTAATAATACCAATCGATAGAGCAGAAAATTCTGAATCCAATGATGTATATAACTCGTTTTCGCCAAAATGTCCCTTACGTAAATTGATACTTCTGGTATCGATATATATATAAAAGAAAGTCGTGTTTGTTACAACACTTATAACTCGAGAACGGCTGGACCGATTGCCATGGTTTTTGATTTGTTGGATTTGTTTCCGTCCCGAATAGCAGAATAAAAAAAAATACGGAAATGTCGTTAGGGGTAGGGTAGGGGTAAGGGTAGGGTAGGGGTAGGATACCACGCGAACGAAGTCGTGGCGGGTCAGCTAGTAAAATAAAATATAAAATAATATACCATCACGCCTGTATTCCCCGAAGGGTTAGGCAGAGGTGTACCAATGTACACCCAAAGTTCGCCGGTATATTTAGGCCCCATGTAATAGGGGGCGAGCCTATTGCCATTAACCGGGCACAAATCCAAACTCCGAGCTGCTACTGAGAATTTCGTAGAAAAACCCAATAACGCTTAGCCAGCTTTTTTTTGGTCAGCTAGTATATTAATAAATCGAAGTATATTGCGTACTTACATGTGGTATGAGATCCCTTGTGTTTTATTAACTTTGGTATCATAATTGGTACACTTTCTAAATACACACGATGGCATTTTGGATGGTAATTACGTAGCAGCGCGCAGCGTATTACTCGTAGTCGTGCGTGACACAGACTAAAGGCAATACAACCCAATTGGGTTGTTTTCCAGTCTTCACGATTTGCGCGCTCATAACATATCTGTTTACTAGAATATCATTGTATGATATGTTATATTTTGTACTTAGTAAAATACTTCTTGTAATTGGAAAAATAGGTAATTATTAATATCTGTGTAGACTTAAACGAAAGGAATATGGCAAAAAATGATAGGATCACACGTTTTTATTATTTAATTCTCAGGATTTGGGCATGGGCGACCATAGCCGCCCGTAACGTTTACGATAAGTATCGTAATAATAATATTAATAAGGGTACGTACAAACAAGGAATGGTGCTTGTGTTTAAAATGTTTTATTCGGTGCTGCTTTTAAGCATGGCATTTTTTAAGGCATGTAAGCATATAACATTAACATTATATATAAATATAATATAATTGTTACCTAATTTTATAGGTTAAAAATTATGATATTAACCGATTTTAGGTATTAAAAGGTTATGGAGTTAAAGAAAATAATTACTTTTCATAGGTGTGGTTGGTGGCAGAGCTTGTTTTATTTTATTATTAAAAGTTCTGAATCTTTCGCCTGTTCTCTTGTTTAACCAAGTGCGAAATCTAAGTTACGATTGGATTCTAGGACTGAGAGTTAAAATTTACGTGGAGGCAGTTGAAAAATATCTCCGATGTTGTGCAACTGTATAATTGTTTGCAGTGTCGCTTCGGAAGACCCTCTCTGCCAGATCAGGGCAGAGAGGCAGCTAACGCAGCGTCGAATGGCCGCGCTACCGATAGCTACTCGACTAGGATTAATCTCGCGGAAGCGTGAGGCACATCTGGAGCGAATGCTTTTGCCAGATGCACCACCGCGCAAACGGCAAACAAAGTAAACATTTCCTTATAGTTTTGGTGCTCACAATGACTAAAAGCGACTTTACAATCCACTTACCATAATTCGTTGAAGTAACGTTTAAACTGCCAAGTATTAGTCTGTTAATATGCTTCAAAGTTTAATTGTTGTTTGCATTATTGTAACAACATGTTAGTGTAGTAATTAATTGTATATTTATTTTCAGAAAGATTTCTCCAGAACGTCAGCCCTGTATAATGGCCAGTCCATCTGCTGAACAGTGTTTCGGTAAGATGGTTATTTCATAGATTGAAGATTGAATGAATACTTTACATTTTAATCCATGCTATATTATTACTTGTTTTTCACATAATTTAACCCTGAAGAACCACCGGTCGTGGCTTCGACGTCTGGAATGCGGTATTGTTCCGAAGTAGAGGCCTCTACTTCTGGGCCGTCCCGTTCTTTCGGTAAGATGGTTATTTCAGACTCGTTTTATAAATACTTTGCTGTGCAATGTAGGTTACACAAAAAAGAAGAAACATTGTCAGCTCTTCTGAATCAGAATAATTTGATATAAAATATATAATTTGAACTGCTGTTTCACTTTTTTTCTCCAGACGTTGGTGCGGAGGTCATCATTGCCTCATCTGTCTCACCACATATTTCAGGGCTACCTTCAGCAATTGGTAATTATATACACTAATAGTTATGAATGACAGAACAATCAATACACATATTTTATAACATACAGGAACGGGTCTTGTATATATATGTAAAAATATGTGTCGCATTTTTTATTCCAGTTGTCGGCGACTCCGTTATGAATGAGTGGTTGCGACTGACTGACGAGATTTGTGACAGTGATGACGACAACGACAACGATTGTCTCCTCCCGACTATACAACACGAGCGTAATGCTGCGACAGAACCCGCATGTGACAGTGACTTGACGCCATTCCAAGCGGAAGTGTTACAGAGGGAGGATGAGTCGAATGACCGTGCAATTCGCAACATTGTGCCCGACGACTGTTACACTTTCGCTTGGAGTAAGGACAGGACAGTTTTTCACGGACAACGTGAGAAATTCACAGGTACATCAGGACCTACTCTTGACGTGACAGAACAGACTCGGCCCATCGACATATTTGACAAGATGTTCGACGTGACCTTTATTGACCAACTTTGTACGGAAACCAACAGGTACGCAGAACAAAAGATTGCTTTGCTGCGAGAGCAAAACAAAATAACTCCGCATTCTCGTTTTAACCGTTGGTTTCCTACAAATAGGGACGAAATGATAAGTTTTTTAGCAATAATGATTTTGCAAGGTCTTTACCCCTTACCGGAGGAAGAGGCATACTTTGTTTTTAACGGTTTTGGTACTATGCAATACTTTGCAAAAATTATGTCTTACAACCGGTTCTTATTGCTAAAAACCTTTCTCCATTTCGTAGACAACCAGACTTGCAAGGAGACGACTAGACTTTGTAAAATTCGACCCGTGATTGACTATTTTAACAATAAATTTTGCAACCTTTACATGCCTTCACAAGAGATCGCCATAGATGAATCGCTTTTGAAGTGGCATGGGCGATTAAATTTCGCTCAAAAAATATCATCGAAGGCCGCACAAGTCGGGGTAAAAACCTATGAACTTTGCGAATCATCTACTGGCTATCTCTGGAAGTTTTTCGTTTACGCTGGAAAAGACAAACCGACCTCGACTACTGATGGCACCGACTTACAAAATACTGAAACAGACAAAGAGGAGTCCATTGATAGACTTGACGAAGTCAAGGAGGAGGCCATTGATAGACTTGACGAAGTCAAGGAGGAGGCCATTGATAGACTTGACGAAGACGCTACAAACGACAGACCCAATAATGACGCATCGATTGACAGATTTAGGAGTGGTGAACACGGAGACCGTCCCGTGACCGCTACTGCGAAAATTGTTTACGATTTGATCGAGCCACTACTTCACCGTGGGCACACTGTAATAATGGACAATTTTTATAATAGTCCATTATTATTGCGGAGCTTGAAAAAAGACAAGACAGACTGTTACGGAACACTCAGACTGAATCGGGAATTCGTTCCTGATACAGTCAAGACTTTGACAGAGACTGACCTTCGACAAGGTGAAGTAGTGGCTACGTACTGTTCCGATTTAGCTATTATGGTATGGCGAGACGCTAACATAGTTAGTATGATCTCTACATACCATAATCTCCAAATCGGGACTCAAGACAAGTACAATAGACTGACATACAAACCAAACATTGTACTCGATTACAACAAGAGCATGGGAGGAGTTGATAGGAAAGACCAATTTCTATCAGCTCATCCCATGGAACGTGTGAGGAACAAGGTTTGGTACAAGAAACTTTTCCGCCGAATGTACAATGTCGCCATTTTTAACTGCTTTGTGATATTTTCCAGTTTTCACCGGAAAATATCACATCGTCAGTTTCGTACTGAACTGGCGGAAGACTTAATCAGGAGACACAGACATATTGACTTGACGACTGAATACCGACGTTTGAATAGTAGATCAAATACGACTGGAAAGGTGAAGACGACGTTACTTAAACGTAATACTCGCCACAAGACGCAGGCCAGACCGACGGTTGAAGCTAACCACTTCCCCATTCGTACTGGGTCGAAAAACACCTGTTGTTGGATGTGCCCAAAAAAGACCAGGACCATTTGGAAATGTGAGGAGTGCGACGTCAACTTGTGTATAGAGGGGTGTTTCAAAGCTTATCACAAGCCATAAGATACTACCGTGTCGACGGCGCGTTCATGTGCCACGCGCGCCTCAAAGAGATGTCAGCAAACTTGGAAGGAGCCACTAAGGGCAAAGGGCACATGAAGGAACATAGATGGGTTTTAGTCAGTAAAAGTCTGACACTCCCTCCCGTCCCGCCCAGGGCGGGGGAAGTTATTTGATGATTTCCCATCTATGTATAAAAAATAATTTAAAAAAAGCCATAAGATACTACGTTATTAATTTTTACATTTACATTTTATTTTTATTTTTTATTCATATTTACTTTTTTTTTAATTAATATATAATGTATACCTACAACCTGCCTATCATTTAAATCTAACCAAAAAAAAACAACCTAATCCTAAAAGTGTTTGTACGGACCCTTAAATGGTGGGCCATCTTGCCGTGATTTTGTCATCAGGGAGATATGAAATTCATACAGGAATGGGTAGTTTGTTTTGATTTATTGTGCTATACTGTTTGTTCTAAGTAATGATATAATAATGGTATCGATTCTGTTATGCACAAGCTAAACTTAATTTAGACAATTTCTATCTTTTTATTTCCAATCAAACAAGAAAGGGACGGACATGAATAAGACTTGTCAATTTTAGATTACAGTTGACATATCAGAACGCATTGATTAAAAACACGGAAAAGTTCAAGGCAATCCTAATTTGACATCTCTAACTTAGTTCTAAGGTGTCACCGTCCTTTTCTTTCGCTGTATGTTAGTAAGAGATGTCAATTCTCTAATTTTAGTTTAGTTTGTGAACAAGGGAATCGGCACCATTATGTTTGACTGTAGCCACCTGAAATCTCAACGGAATCTAAAGCCAGAGATACTAAGATTTAGCAGAAATGTCTGCTAAATATATCTGCACAATTCAGCAATGTATAAATTTTGGATTCTGAAAAAACCATACTTAACTATTTTCTTTTAAATTCAGTATGTAGGGTGACCACATTTTGGGGGTAACTACAAATTAATATTTCACTTACGTACCCACAATATTTATTTAGTAACAAAACATTCATCAGCGGTGAAGTATTCTCGTTTGTACATGAATATGTTCATGTACGAAATAAATAATTAACTTGGATTTCTCATATTATAAAGTTAATCATCATGTTTGTGTCATCATATAATATGGTCACCCTACACACAGAGTGCCCACCCCAGAATGGTCTTGTGTCTTGTGTGGCTGAAGGGCTTACCTTCCGCCTGACCGTATTGCATCGCATCGGCCATGGCATCTTAGGGGCCAGGCCCCCCCTGGAAACTAACTCTAGATACACCAATGGTTCCAGGTGGCTCCTCATTTCAAACGTTTAGATTGAGGAGCCGCTTTTGCATTAAAATAACTAGTGATATATTTTGCTGCTAAGTCTAGAATTCGTGCTGCAAAATAAGCTGCATTGCTGCTAAAAAATGGTGAAACCAGATTTTAAAAATCTGATGTTGCTCCTCAATCCTTACGTACATATAAACTATAGGTACCTAAGCGTCTCCGCCCACAACCTATTTATTGACAGATTTCTTCTCACCGACAAAGAAATCTGTCAAAATTCAGCCCGATAATCGGTGAAAAAGTCGGTGGTGTGCGGAGATGATTAAACTAATAAACCAACAACAACATTATTTTTGTAATATTTTAATATGTAACAACAATTTCACATATTATCACGCTTAGAGTCTTCAATGTCTTTCAGTATGCTATCTATACATTGAGCTATTTTCAACATCGGATATAAGGCCCTATTATGATTGCTATAACAGCGTCTAGCCTTAGGTTTCTCCTTCCATAGCTCGGACCAAGTACTGCTGCTTGTGGTGGACTTCGAGCTAATTCCTTCTCTGTGATGGTATACCTTGGTGGAAGTGCGCCACGGTTGACCGGCGCGGCGGCGACTCACGGCGGTCACTGATCCATTAGAGAGCCATTGCTTATATAGAGATTGTGAACGATGTTCTGAACAGTTTCTACATGAATGTTTTCTTTCCGAATGTCTTGTTTTAGTCAGCTTTTTAGGTTTCTGGCATGACAATGGCTGCAAAATATTAATGTCTCACTACCTGTAGTAATCTGTATTATATCTAATATTCATTCCGGACGAAATATACCTTAATTTCACATATTTTCCTGCATTTTCTTAATTGTACCAATTTTTTCCGTTTTACATTTAAATTAGGGCTCGCGTTAGACGTGTCGGTTTCGTCTCTAGCAAATTCTATTGGAGAGACGTAAGGCTGCAAAATATGACCTAAAATTAAAACTCCAACAAATTAATACCCACATACAGTGACTTTCAGTACCAAATCAGTAAGACTGGGCAACAAACCAACCTATTACATAGATAAAACAATATCTGCCCAAAGTACTCATAGAAAACTTGCATTAACCAATAATAATTTTCACTCGACCTAGCAAACTTTAGAACGATAATTACTCACACATTCTGTTAACGCCTCTTCGCAATACATCACACGCCAGCACCGCCGTCAGAAACTGTGAGCTGTAATCACAGTAGCAGTTGCCTGGAACAATCATTAAACACACATGCATTCAAGTCTGACATTGCAACTACTCCAAATGTTAGCAAAACGTTTAAAACAATCACCGTGGTTTAACTGCACAACTTGATATGCGAAGGAAACCAGCCGTGACCATATTGCGATCATATTGTATTCCGGATCAGGTTTTTTACATTCCGCAATATGCTTCAAGTCTCGTACGCGAGCATTATTCAAACTCCGAGACTTCTCAGAGATTTTATCGACCTCTTCAAAATTTACCATCTCTTCCAAACATTGTATATCCTCTTTGACACAGTCGAGTTGCTTATTAATTTCTTCTGCTATAGAATTTTGCATATCTTTAGGTGGTAAAAACTCGTCATTATGTGGATTAAAATTTTCCACTACGCTGGCAATGCTTCCCGTATAGCTGCAGTTGTCATCTTTATGTTCGTCAACGCTATAATTCTGTAGGCAACATTTACTAGCCGATAAGCTGTCTTGACTAAAGGTGTCGTCAGTAAAATCATTTTCGCCAGTAAACTCATTTTCACCAGTAACATGGGTCACTCGTTCGTCCTCGTGGAGTACGAAGAAGTTCTCGAAGAAGTCGTCATCGCTAGTACTCACTGAAGCTTTGTAACTGTCGCATTTAGCTCTTTTTAACCCAGGCTCGCTTTGACAAAGTCCAAATTGATCGTAAAGTTTACGCCTAGCTCGTCTTTCTGATAGTTCTTGGCGCAAGATCCGTTCTTGGTAGGAGCGATCTTTCAGTTTCTGAGCCGCATCTAACTGGCTTTTTTCGAGGGACTTAAATTGTTCGTATAAATACCAAGACCGCACACGATGCGACTTTCTATGTATTGTATCCAGATCTAAACGATAATATTATTAAATCAGGGCTCTGCAGGCTCGAATATTTCATAAAATAATACACAAGAGGAAAAAATATGACACTTACCAAGGGAATCCAAAAACTCCATATCACGATAAAAGCAATTATTTGAATGTGGTTTTACTGACTCTTTAAATATTAGGTTTACATAGTTCAAACAAATTTTAATAATTTTTTCAATGTATTTGGATATATTATCGTAAACTGGGTTTTCAGTGCTTTTCCTGCCAGACCAGAAGTTACCAAATCTTGTACTTGATTGTTTTTGAATTTGAAAAAAACCAGCTGCCAGTTACACAAGTCATGACTGATGACAAAGCTCTTTCGTGATTTCTTGGCAAGCAAAGATTCCAACCATCGGTCGATCAATTTGAAATCTTTCATCAAGACCCTTTTAATTTGCAGGGCTCCCGGATAGCAACCTACATATCTAAAGTTTATGTTCAAAATTGTTATTTTAAATCAATAATCTCGTAATAAGTTTAAAAAGAGTGATCACCTTCAGAAATTCATGTGAGAATTCACTAAAAACTGTAATTCTCTTTCGTGTCATTGGTTCAGTGCTCAGCATTTCTTTTTTAATTGTGACCACACCAGCGCTTTGTATTGGCTTGTGTGCGCCATTACCGCAAGAAGAAAGAGTTATACACGGTGTATGTGTGTGTGTGTGTAAAAAGCGGAAAGCATCTGAACGTTTGCGGCGAACGTTATGCAGGGCAAGCTGTACGAATCAGATTACACGATGAGGAATTCGAATCCGTTATATAGATAATTTGTATAATCTAATGCTAGGCCAACGAGGAGTCTACCAATTTATTGCCGGGCTATATACCTATGTGCCCTATATGGAATAACGCGTTTGGTACCTACACCCACATTTCCTCCATAACGTTTTGAAGTCTCATGAAATAAGGGATGAGCGAGCCTATACTCGGTATAAATCTACTATATACAAGATTCTGCTAGGAAATTCCTAATGAATTAACCCAACAACACTGCCCGAGCTAGGTGTCGAACCGAGCCTCCTGCGCTCAGCAGCTGCACTTGCAACTACTAGCCAGCTAGTAGCAATGGGAGCAATCAGAAAGATGACATGAACATCGTTGGCAGCAAGGAGTTATCGATACAATACGATCAAAAACTTATATGTAAACGAGGCAAACGAATATTTTTTATTAGACTTGTTATAGATCACATAACGTTCACAAATAAAGCTAAGCAACATTTGATCAAAAATAAATATAAAAAGAAAAATGCGTGCTCTGGTAAAAAAAATTACACTTTATTCGTACAGAATATAAAATTCAATAAAAATAGCCCGAAAAGGCACTCTACGACTGTGGACAAAAAGAGAAGTAATACCTACACAAATAAAACAATTTGACAGGTGTTTGACATCTACCAGAACATATTTATTCTGCTGACACTCAACTTGTGCCAAGCTGGCAAGCTCTAGTTGACCTTCTCGTCACGTGCAGAGCCTTGTCGGGCTTTACAAAAAGTACCTACCCTCGAGTTTTAGAAAAAAACTGTTTCGCTATAGTAGTGTTGTTTTTGATGACGCAAACGACCCATAATAAAACCCAATCTAAAACCAGACGTGCCAAATATGGCCGGGTAGAAAGAACTGTAGGTAATAAGTTCAATAAAAAAAAGGGTTATTCATATTCCCACCGGTCCAATAAAGACCCAAGATTTTGTCTTACAATAATTACGTACATTGAATTAGTTGCTATTGAAATCGTTATTAAAGAAATTAACACTGTGATAAGTGGAATCATACTTGCTGTACCTAGTGTGCCTAATTCGTGTAAGAAATATTGTGGTTGTGCTTAATACGTACCTACTTACTTGCTAGGACCTCTTTCATACAGTACAGAATAAAACAATTCAGATAAATTGTACAAGTAAGATTAATGAATGAGAAACCGCGTTATAATCTCAGCAGATCCATAAAAGGCTGTAAAAGATCAAACAACTGAGTCATCAATATGGATCCTCACTCCTCGCAAGATCTGGCAGCAGAATATAGAAAGAATGACACGCTTTTACTTTTATGCGTGCGCCAACCGCCATGCCTTAGCATAGCACCATTTATCTTCAGATGGTATTAGTTGGCCATCCACTAACGTTCATTCTTTCCGGAATCCCAGAATTATTAATTAATACGATTATTAAACACGTTTGCACAAGTTTACTTCCGGTAAGTTCTAATTTCGACGTGTTATCATTTTGTGTCTTGAAGCCAAGGGAATGAAACCAGGTTTATGGTTTAATGCCATACAACTTGAACAACAGGACAAGCCGGAAATAATGAACGTTTGTGGATGGCCGGCTAATTATTGGCTATGTAGGGAAATACCTACCAGGGTTGCCAGACGTCGTTACTTTGGCGGAACGTCACCATTTTTACTTTGAAATCGAATATCTCGCGCGGGACAGACACTCAAAATATCGATCGTTCCATTAAAAATCTGGCAACCCTAGTAAGTACATATTACAATCTTACAAACGTCTCTAAACGAAGCTGAAATGTAAAACGGGCTGCTGCTTGTAACTAATGATGTCGATCAACATTAGTAGAAGAAAATGGCGCCACCAGCCGGCTGCCGGCTGTATCCAGGATTGGTCTGCGACGAATGGAAGCCAGAGTTCATAAGTTTCACACTGAATGGAGATACATGTTCCTTTATTCCGCCGCGTTTCATCGGATGTTTCTGAAATATAGATGGTATTTAAGTTAATCGTGTGCGGGCAGGCCCGTGCTCATGTAAATATTCATATACATTTATAGTTACTCAGTTTGTTATTCGAGTATAATGTATGCTTGACAATTGCTGTAGGTCTTCTATATTAATTAATTAATAAAATAAATACATTACCTACATTTGGGCCATTACTGAAACTGATACTGAAACTTACCCCTGGTATAAAGAGAGGCGGGCGTTTGTCAAAGGTGTTGCGTAGTCGCCGCCAAGTATCGCAGCCAATAGTTTCAGGTTGTAGGTACAGGTCCACTTTATCCGCAAACGTCTCTGTAGATTGATTGTAGGTCGTAGATAGTATAAAATCCAGACTATCTTTTGGCAAGCTAAAATTATGAACCGAATTTAGTGGAGAACACAACACTATTCGAGAACGTTATATATATTGAAGCTAGCTAGACTAATGTTAATTAAAAACCAGAGATTTACGCTTATAGGAAGAAAAACGTGTTATCACGTTGCATTCCATTGGTGTTTCCATGAAATATTTGCGCGCGCGATGTACGGACGCCAGCACATCAAGCTACTACAATCTGTCAAATTTCTTTAATAGATTTTCAACTTTATCGCTGTAACATGTGGTTCAAAGTTGATTGCGAAAATTTGCCAGTTTCGGGTAGCTTGATGTGCTGGCGACTGTACAATTATCGATGAAAACCTGGTAATTTAAATTTACCCGACCAAGCCGCCATCGCCACACTGCTGTGGTAGTGGCAAAGACGGCCTACAATTTTTACAAACAAATAAAAAATAACAGCAAATCTACATACACAAATTCTGAGGTTCCAACCCTACCGGAGCAGAATAATCTACCAAGATTTTACTAGTGGATTCTCCGCCATTAAACTTAATTAATGGGGCATATTCATTCTACTGCAAAATATTTGATAGTCCAATTTGCCACAACTTTGTGGGGGCAAAGTGGAAACACGCTGATAGTCATTTTTACCGAGCGAAATTCATGGATTCATTACTACTGCGGATATCCCTATTAAGCACAACTACTCATACTGTCATATTCATTGAAAAAAAAAATCGTCAAAGATTAAAATGTTTGAAGTCCGTACCAAAAATGGAACTTCTTTGTAATAGGTTCAGGAATAAATAGTATACTAATCTTTTTACCCCTATTTTTTTAAAGTACTTACAAGAAAGGATGATAAAAGCTTAGCTTCCTTACACTGGCTAGTGTATGATGGGAGTACAACCTAGCCCCAGTTGACCCAACATGTTTATTTGTAGTTGCAAGCAAAATATCTTGGGTAAGTTTTCCTTCCTTCCTCAGATCAGGAAGAAGAGTTTTGTTTCTAACTTGTTTGTACTCAGTCATTTTTATTTATTGGTGCTTTACACTGCGAGTTTTGTTAAAACCTAGAACGAAAAACTAATTTTGGTGTATGTTCTTTAGCTGGACAATAGATTTTCTGACACTAAACAAACAAAAATAACTCCATAGCAACCATTAAGCAGCTTTTAATTCAATTTTTTGGCACCCACCAAAGAATTTTACAACACTACTCAATAGTATTAAGGCTCTCCCACATAGGAGCGTAATTATCGGTCGATAATACTAGATGCGTAATTACGATGTCTGTTTTTAGTACATTATATATTAGGACAGCTACAAAGTTACACACTCCTGCGATAATAACGATGCAATAGAAGTAGGATGCTTGTATTCCTCCGTCCTACGATATTCCGATATGAGTTTATAAAACATTTATATTTGGACGCATGCGATCCCACACACAGCTGCGAAATCATTAGGACGTCAAGGCTGAAATATGGTTTTTACCGACGATTACGAATGCTCCAAAGATCTTTATTATGGATAATGTATGGATATGTATCATCAGATGAAGATTTTTTTTTTAATGGCAACTCTGCTTTTTGATTAACCTGCTAAAGTCGCAAATACTAAATAAAATTATCGGATGATAAAAACGCAGTTGTGTACAAGGAATCGGGGAACATTATCGCAATAACGCTGTAACGCATCCGGTATATCGGCCGATTATTTGCGAATATGTAGGAGAGCCTTTATATTGTAGTGAATGTTGCCATAATTATATTGGGCCGTTTTCCTTATGACAACATTATTAGTACCTACATCCGTTTGCGATTGCTTGGTTTGATTCCGCGTCCGGTAGCCATATTTAATTTTACGCTTGCACACGCTGAGGTCGGTTGCGGCCCGCCCGATAAGTATTGTGACGCCATTTTCATTTCGTTGTTGTGACCAAACGGTGTAACAGATATTCATTTCATACGGTGTACTTCTTGGATATATTAATACAAGATGAGTTACGGAAGACCGCCGCCGCGTATCGACGGCATGGTATCGTTGAAAGTAGACAATCTAACGTACCGCACAACGCCTGAAGATTTGCGTCGTGTGTTCGAAAGATGTGGTGAAGTAGGTGATATTTATATACCCAGAGACCGGTACACCAGGGAAAGCAGAGGATTCGCTTTCGTAAGGTAATTTACTTTCCTACTAGTATCTATCAGTATCCACTACAGAGACATGACGTCATAAGCCATTACCGGTAAAATACCATGCCCTGCCCGAGATCGGCATTATTTTCGAGTAACAACTAACATTCCAATCCTAATGAAAGCTTGCTGTATCGTTACCGCGATTGTAAATTAACTTTAATTCAAAGCACATTTTACCTGATGATGCTTTGCAATATTGTAAATTGGTTACTTTCCGATTCCCACTTACATACTTGGATAGTTCATGATCTCACCACTCTCTTCGAAATTGTAGGTTCTACGATCGCCGTGATGCAGAGGAGGCCCTGGACTCGCTGGACGGTCGGATGTTGGATGGAAGGGAGCTCCGCGTACAGATGGCGCGCTACGGCCGCCCCTCGTCTCCATACAGAAGCCGCTACGACCGCCGCCGCAGGTAACATAGATGCATTGTCTTCTTTCGTCGGGACGCATTCCGCTGCGCTAGCTGACCACTCGAATGCTTTTTGCTGTTTATTACATTTCTTTACCTATTAACTGAAGAAGTTCATCACTAAATTAAGATTTACATCTCTGGCCCATATTTTGTTGAAAAGTTTATGCTATGGTTATTTATCTTAGTTGTATCTCTTTAAAAATGAAATATTATGATGAAAATATGTTTGTTTGTAATTCAGAAGTATGTTGTGGTCAGCTAGTATACTATACTTAACATAACATTTGTACTGTTCAGCTCGCATAGACTGAGGTGGTACACATTGCAATTGTCATTTTAACTCGTCAGGAAAGGGCGCTTGCGTCACTGGCTTGAGCAGAGGATGTATTCATATGTGTTGTGTGATGGTTATTCTTTTAGCAACTCGCGTTCACGGTCTCGTTCACGTCGTCGATCCAGGTCTCGTTCCCGTTCCCGAAGGAGGTCGCGTTCGTACAGCAGGAGCCGTTCGCGCTCCCGTAGTCGCTCGGACTCCAAGAGCTCCAGAGGACGCTCCCGCAGTCGTTCCCGTTCACGATCACGCTCTAGGCATTGAAGTGCTGAGTAAGTATACTTTTGTAGCAGTTATTAGTCATACAAAATCTAGGATCTTTACAACCCTACAACTGTATAAACACCAATTATTGTAAGACCTTGAACCATTAACGTAAAATTCTTTGTAAGTATTATGACTTGTAGAGATAATCCAACACTCCCCTCATTATAGTAACTTATCTCGGTATATACTCTGATTTAAAGATTCTAAATAAGATAGCACATAAGATGTATCATGTATAATAACAATGCTTTTTGTAACAAAATCAATTCAACTCCAAATATAACAATTTTCATTCACTCAACTCCCAAACTATTTTACATAGGACAAGAAAAGTAATGATTATTTTTTTCTTCTGCAGGTTGAGAGTACCAGCTGTGAGCTGAAGTGCTGTACAACATGTCTCTCTGAGCAGCCTTCAGCCAAGGTACTAAAACTCATCAGTTACTCATAAGCCATCCACAGACCTAACTATGATCAACATAGTGGCAAAACACGCAACGTAACAAATTATTTTTTAAGTTCCCCTAACTTTAACATAGGCTAACTGCATAATGTAAGAATTGTATCTCTAGAGACTTTCATACTTTATTTTTTGTTTATATAGAACTTTCATGAAATTCTCAAACATATCTTATAATATGAATTACTGAATACACTGAATTGAGTTTATTTCATTTGTTGAAATACTTTTAGTTTAGTTGTATCTTTTTTTTACTTAGTATAGGGATTTCTAAACAGACTATTCAGTCACTTGTATTTGAGTCTTCATGTTCATATTGTACTAGATTAAAATGTATGTAATAATCGCATTAGGTGTAAGACCAATGTGGTCTTAGATATTATTTCAGGTTTAATATAACAAAATAACTGGAAGATCATGTACCTACCACCTCAAGTGATTATTGGGCTAAATTGGGCATTATTGTGGGACATCATCATTCATGATTCTTGGTAAATAACTCTTAAGAATGTGATGCCTGGAGTCTTTAGTTTCTTTAAATTATAATTTTATGTATGTATTAACATTGTCAATATTATCTTAAGTAGTAGGCCTTTGCTTTTACCTAAACCTTTTGATTACCACTTTTGTATTGTTTATTGTATGTGAAATTATGACGCCCAAAATTTGCATTTTATGTGAGCTCGCTTTACTATCAGAGTTGTATTGTCTGAAGCCTGCTTTAGTGATTGAAAGGTTAAGGTGGCTTAATTAGAGACATGATTATAACCAACTATAGTAGAGCATGCGGCCTATTACTTACGACTTTACTCTAAGTACAGCATTTGTTGCAAATATTTTAAATATAACTGATTCTGTAATATTAATCAAAATGTTGGTATGCTCAGGGCGTGGAGTACGCGGGGAGCGAGGCTGTATGCGGGGAGGGGGGGTTTGCTGTTTGCTGACAACTGCTGAATTGCTGTTGTTGCCGTACATAAGTTATGAGTAAACTTTTATATTTATTGACAAACCGAGACACGCATAATGTAGGTAAACTTGACGTCTTTTACGCAACACGAAAGTTATATTGTAATTGCAGTAATTTAATAAACCCGGCACGTGGGTGGGGCGATACATCGCGCACATAACTAAATTTAATTTAACTGTCCACAATTTTTAGTGCCGTCTCAAAATACATCTCTCGATGTAATAAGTATATCATCGAGTCTTGTCAGGGGTATCGACGAAGTCGCGTCACAAATGACCACCAAGTATTACACGTAAACGCGAGTCGTAGGTGGCGACCGGCAGACCAGCAGACTGCGATCTAATATACTCGTTTGTTTGGCAGGCCGGTGCTGCACGCTGGCCTGTTTGCTGTGGCAGTATCCTGTGCTGATTTGCAGATTCGCATGCGGCTAGGTTTATCGGTAAAATGGAACGCCCTCCCTGCCTCTCCGATTAACGAGCGATCTAAGTACATGATGCGGCTAACTATATTCTTATTTTTTTATTTAGCACTAGGATCAACTATACAATTCTAAACGAATGTTTGATTGTACCTTTAAATAACGTGAAGATTGATGAAGATCGTCACAGATGAAGACACCTGGCACTGGATTAAAGTAGGTTTTGTCGGAAATAAATTAATTAGGAATAACTTTTGTTTTCTTTATTGAACCCTTTCCTGAATTAGAAAAAAATCTTTAGTACTTTGTAGACTGAACAGCTGCACTCTCCTAAGCACTTCTTTGAAGGAGTAGCCTTCTCCATAGATTAATACACGCACCTCCCACCGATCACACACTACACTGTTCATGAATCGACAGTCTTCACCATCAGTAGTCCACTACTGACCTCTTTGGTACCTAATACTCTTCGTTAAAACTGCAACGGAACTTTTTTTTTTTTCGGGTTTTACAAAATGTAATATCGAAGCTCATAGCTTGCAAGTATACCATCAAACCCTCAACCACGAAAACTTTCGCACTACGGAAAATGTTGAAACAGATGCCGATTGCTCGGATGAATATCTATCATGCCTAGTGCCGTACCGTACCTCTGTTGGGTAAAATAGACTAACTTTTTGTCAGAATAGCATACCTATGTAACCAAAGCTGGACACCGACTAATTTAGCTAGAAACTCTCATCTAAAGTCTGACTATGACTGGCCGAGGTTACAGTGGTGATCTACAGCAAGTTTGGAAGGAAAACACCAGTAGGTAGGTATCTAAGTATGGTACTTTATTTGAATACCTACTACAAAATTTGCTGTGGGTACCTAACTTTCCTAAGTGTAGTGCTGATATGGAACGTCTCATGCACATCACCCCATCATAATCCAGCGCCGCTAGTAAATAGTAAAATACTCAGCACAATGGGTCCTTGGATTACCGTAAGATGGGTTGTATGAGGATGCAGGGGTGAATCTAGACGAAAAAAGGGATTTTATCGTTGAATTAATACATTATGAATCTAATGTCTTTACTAAATTATATTTTACCATTAAAGTGTAGGTACTTGTTGGTAACAAACTATATTATTTCAACGATAAAATCACTTTTAGAGTTTCATCCCAATTCTTTCCGTAACCGCATAAATCTCATTTTTAACCGACTTCAAAAAAAGGAGGAGGTTATTAATACGTCTGGTGTTTTTTTAAACGGTATGTTCCCGATTACTTGAAGACGCCTGGACCGATTTGAAAAATTCTTATTTTGGTTTGAAGGAGTATATCTTACAGGTGGTCCCATAAACATTTGGTGAAGATCGGATGAGGATTTTCGAAGTGTTGAACAGAAATGCACCTCGAGAGTGCAGTAAAAACAAAATACCCCGGCGAATTGAGAAACTCTTCCTTCTTTTGAAGTCTGTTAAAAAGCGAAAAATAACACTTTACAAATAAAATAACCACCTTCAAACACTAAAAAGTGAAAAATAACTTTAGCTTCAGGTTGGAGGCAATACAAAACTACAAATAGAAACAAAGCCACCGACATCCAAAGCTAAAGTTATTTTTCACTTTTTAGTTTTTGAAGGTGGTTATCTTTTTTATAAAAAAGTTTTTTCCGATACATTACCATATGACAGCCTAGATAGTAAATAGAGGAAGAGAAGAATAAAACAATTTCATTAAAATAAAATTGTTTATTACAATATATTATGCCTTAATAGTAAAATTAACAACTAAAAGTCCATTTTTGGCACCTCCTAACTTGAACCATCTGCCAGCCGAATGTTCTTGGCCAACAGCCACATACAACTGTTTCCCATCACTCGTAAACTGCATAGAGTTTACAAACCCACACACTTGTACACTAAACATAGGTAGAACTTTCCTATATTGGTCACATACTTTCCATAACCTAATACTAAGATCATAGGAACCTGATGCAAAAACATCGGAGTTCAATAAAGTTGCCAGACTAGTGATCCACCTCGGTACTTCATTCTCAGAGCCATGGGCTTCTGTAACTACACACAAAGGCTTCTTTTTTAGCACACTCCATATGCATAATGAGCCATTGTCACTGCCCGACACAAAATGCTCTTCATCTAGAAGCTTGACTTCATCCAGACTTCCTACTGGTCCATTATATATCAACTGTGATTCTTCTGCTATTTTCCATATCCTGACTGTAGTGTCTCTGCCTCCGGCCGTTAATGCTCTTTCTCTTGTAAGAGCATCAATAGATGTGATGGGTGACTGATGCCCAAACAAAGATTCTACATAGGCCATTTCATCTAATGACCAAATTTTCACAGATCTGTCTTTACTTGCAGAGTATAAATCATGTGTATTCTTTCTAAAAACAAGCCCGGTTACTACATCTTTATGGCCTTTGAATGTGTGTATATGTTTGAGGGTGTCTGGATCCCAAACAGCAATATGTGGAGAGTTGTCTGATGACACTAAATATTTACCATCTGTAGATATAGCAAGAGATTTGACATCACCTTTAATATAATTGGAATGAGTTTTATAAGTTAAACTACCAAGTTTTCTTTTCTCTTTGATACCCCATTTGATTATGGATCCACATTTACTGCCAGTAAACGCAAAGTTGTTATCACTACTGACACACACGCATGTTAGAGTTAGGCGGTGTTCCTTGGCACGAATAAATCTGAGGTCATTATCACTTGGTTCAACATACTTTTCGGCAACTTCAATCTTTAATTTACCTTTCTGTTCTAAATAGTCTTTCTTTAAACGATTTTCAATAGCATCATCGACTTCTTTGAGCTCTGCTCGTTTCGCCTCCTCTCTCTCGATTTCCTCCAGGTATTTCTTAGCCAGACGTAACTTTTTCTGCTCTGCCGTTTCATGGTCACTTTCTGACTCCTCCGCGTCAGAAAATTTTCGTAAATCTAATTCACTGTCGGAAGATTCCTCACCATTTTCTAGGTTAGGTGCGTTAAATTTTTTTGGATTCTTTTTCTTTATTTTCTCGCCTTTTCTTTTTTGTACTTGCCTGGATTTTCCTTTTAAAAAGAATGAAGACGACATTCTTTAGAATAAAACACCTGATTTATTACAAAAAAACAGTTTAAATAGTAAAAATATCAGAACAGGCATGTAAGTCACGTTGGTCTGTACATTTGCGTCTTTTGTGATTATCACATGGCATGACATCTAATTTTGACACTGACAGTAACAAAAATACGGGACCACGGGAGGTCTGTCAAAATTTTTAAGTTCAGAAATCGTAGTTTTCCAACCTTCTGATTCTGAAATATACATTTTTCGTCGTCGTTCTCCTGCCGAGGATTGCGCGCTACCACATGAGTTTTCTTCAAGCCATGTGATGTTTTAAATAAAACTGTAAAGTGTTTAGTACTTGCTGCCTCTAGCCATCTTATTTTCATCTGCTGTCATTAAAAGTCGCAATTTTTTTTTAACCGACAGTCTCGCGTATTTTTTTTTTATACAGTACATTTGAGTAAACATTTTATTTTTTTAGGTTTCTAAAATATCCTAGGCTAATAAGTAAAAAATAGTTTTTTTTTAAATATTTGTGCGAATGTGGGATTTCCCAAACTGAGATTTTTTTGTATGTTTGTTTGTTACACGTAAATCGCTGAAACTACCTGTTTGATTGACAAAATTATTAGTGTATACAGATTCATGATATTCTATTACTTGCCATCAATAAGCTAAGAAAAAGATGAGGAATATATTTTATAACATCACCCTATTACACAGGAGTGGAGCAGTATCCAACGACGTAACTGAACGAGGGTGAAACCATATAGCTATCAACAAAGATGTATTTAAAAAAATAGGTTTACCTACATTTTCTAATGTGTAGTTGGGCACCACTGTCTCATTATAATGAAACATTACTTTGGTAACACAGTAATGCAGTAAACACAGTATGTAGCTTTATTAAAATTCCATAAATACATTACTTAATTGTTACAACCTATATGGTAACAATTGTGATAAAGTTTACATTGTTAAAATTAAATTATTTTTTAGACTACTGCCGAACCTATGTCATCCAAGTACAAATAAACAAAACAAATATTTTTATTCCATTAATGGTGAATGACACTTGGTTTTTCTGAATGTGAGCGGAAGGCAACTTCTTATTTGTCCTATAGATAGACTATTAACCCTTTCAGTGCGGGTAACAAACACGTACGTTTTTTTTTGTCGCGTATGCGCTTCGCTCGCTCTTAAAGGGTTAATGATAATATGGACCTAAAGATCAACATTTTATGTACCATATTCAGGTTTTTCTGTTTCTTATACATCAGGTCAGTTCCACTATGAGCTGAAGACCTAGAGCTTCTCACAGCGGTAACATAGTATGTAGATCACTACAACAATATTTTTGCCTGTATCATTCATTTTTCATCCCACTATAGTGTTGGCCCCTCTTAGTTGTAGGTAACCCGCAGTAATGTCCATTGGTAAACTTCTAACAGTTGCAAACTCTTCTGCATTACTATAAAATAGCTTAGAATGACGGTCAATGTAAGGAGCAGGAAGGCCAGATATATCCGAATATTTCTTGGTAGGTTTAAAAGTTGGCGGGGCATTGATTGAATAATCTGAAAAACAAAAAGTTTGGTTATCAAAACATAAACATTGCAATAAATAGTATTGAACTCGAATAAAGACAATGTTCTTACATAAAACAGCTTCGTTGTGCCATGGCAATGTTCTTTCAGCCGTCAATATTTGTTTTAGAGACCTCCACATGCGTTTTTTACACCCACTTTTGACGACAAACTTATTTTCAATTTTGAAACAATATGTTTTCTCCGAATCACCAGTCATGTCGCTACCGATTATTTTAGATATTTCAACAACAGATATTCTACTAGTAGTATATTATATTTTACAACTACAGAAAAATTTCAATTTTATTTTATATAATTGTAGTTTTGTCTCAATGAATCAAATTGAATCAATCCATATAACAAATCAATCAAAATGTCAATTTGTCGTGGCTGTCACTCTGTTTCAGGGTTGCCAGTTTTTTTCGGGCAAAATTACATATTTTTGTATATTTAACTGCTTTTAAAGTTTTCTTCGTTTCTTTTATATAATCATAAAATTCACTATACAAAAACTCTCCATTTTTCCTTGGAAAAACCACAAAAAGCGAGATAGCTGCGGTTGTTTTGTGCGAGTTTATTTTCAAATAAACCTGTTTTATACCAAAATCCGTGATTTAAAACTAGTTAAAACAACGTACGCCCGTGGGCGCGAGGCATTCAATTTTAGATTTTAAAAAATCGTCGTTGGCAACAGTCTGCATTCACCTTTTAGTTTATGAAGGTCGTTACTATATTAATTTAGCCTAAATGAATTGATAATCTAAAAACCAATAAATCAATCACATTCAAACTCTGATGTGTATAAAAAGTCTTTTTATCTAATAGGTCTCGCCCAAATGAATGAAAAAATGTTTACAAAGACAGACACTCAAACAGACAACAGGGGTATTAATGTTCTGTGCAGACAACACTGTCAAGTGTCACTTTTTGCTTGCACGTGGATTGCACCAATGAATGAAATCAAAACGTCAAATTCAAAATAAGTTTGAGGTTATTCTTGTGTACAAGGTAATGTGTTATTGAATAAATATGGATATCGTAAATGAAATATTGCAAAAGGAACAGAAGAAATCTGAAAAGTATAAACCAATTACAGTAGAGAAGCATTTAGATGTAGATCTAGATATAGGCTCTTTACTTGCATCGGACACAAACGACTTGGACACAAAATTGTTACAGTGAGTTGATTATTTTAATCTTTTCCTTCTGTTTCTTTATTAGGCTTTCTCTAATATCACATACTTAATCCAAAAATATTGCCCGTGATGTGAATATTGTTTTAAAATTATGAAAGAGTTAACTGCGTCGTTAAAACAATCAGGCAACCAATAACCACACATGTTATTTTCCAGGGCCAAAAAAGATGAATATCTAACATCTTTAACTCGTGACAACACACAGTTACTCCTAAACAAAATATGGGAGCTTCCCACAGAGCGGGCTGATGAGGCAATAGTTGTCCGATTACCGGAACCGAAGACAATAATCCCAAGGGCTAAGCCTTGTCCTAAGCCAAAAGCTCTCACCAAGTGGCAAGAGTTTGCTAAAGCTAAAGGCATTACAAAGAAGAAGAAGGACAAATTACAATGGGATGAACAGTTGCAAAAATGGGTGCCATTGTTTGGGTAAGTTTATCCAGTATTTATTTTAAATTCCCAAATCTAACATGACTAACTGATAAGGTGATGTTTTGGTTTATTTAAATTATTTCTTAATATTGTTATATTTTAATTCTAGTTTCAAGAGAGCAGCTGCAGAGAAGGAGAAGAATTGGTTGATAGAGGTGCCACAGAACTTAGATCCTATGACAGACATGTTTGAGAAGAAGTCTAGTGAGAAATCAGAGAAAGTTGCCAAGAATGAGTTGCAAAGGCTCAAAAATATTGCTCGGGCGAGGAAAGTCAAGATACCCAGGGTTGGGCTACCTGTCACTTCTGATAAAGCTTCAGCTACTCAGGTAATATAAATAATGTCTCAAATAATTTTAAAGATTTTATAGTTACTTTGTTCTTTGATATAAAACAAAGAACAGAAAATAATTTATCTTGAATGGTGTCTAAAATTAATACTATTTTATGTCCAACTTGCAGTTAGACACCGCAGCAACCGTAGCCAAGGCTTCAACTGCGTCACTCGGCAAGTTCCAAGACAAGTTGCCTAAAGAAAAAGAAGCTAGAGGCAAAGGCATTCATGAACTGATTCCGGGCAAAGAAAGGAAACGCAAGCTGCCAATACCAACTCCCACACAAGAGAGAGAAAATAATTTAAATATGCTCGATAACATTCTGAATAAGAGGCCTAAGATTGATATGGATAAGGCAGTAGCTAAACACATACATGAGGAACAAGTGAAGTGAGTATTGCTTTTCTAGAAATTGTTATAATATTAGTATGTTGTGTAATTAGATTTCCAGATTAAAGAAGCTACCTACTAAAGCTGTGGGCCCACCACCATCTCTTAAAACAGTATAATTTTAACATACCGCGGTTTGCGCACTGTTGGATATTCAGCCCTCAGCTCTGAGTCAACAGTTGAAAGTCCAACCGCTGAAATTATAAAGTAACTAACGAACTGCCTGCCACTTCGTCTGCGTGACTTATTTCACCCACATTAAGTTACGATTTTGGTTACTGCTCCGCACCTATGGGTTGTAGCATGATGTTATACAAATATACAGCTAAGTAACTCAGGAATAATGTAGCTATCTACTGGTGATTTTTTTTTTTAAATCGGTCTAGTCGTTTTGGTGCCTATTTGTTACAAACAAAAAGAAATCTTACCTTTTTATAATATTGATATGAGTATAGATATGAGAATAGTACTGTTTTATTAAGACATTTTGATCAACCCCTGATTTTGTGGTATGCTGAAATGTGTCAGTGCAACCATAGTGTTTAGCGAAGACACTATGTTGCCATAGATATATAAAAGACGATAAACTCAATTTATGTCATGCAACATTAAATTTATAGATCATAGTCTAAACCATTACATTCTTCTTTGCAGCCGATCAGAAGAAAAGCAAAACTCGAAGCCATCCAAAGGCAAGCGTAACTTTAAAACCAAGACAAAGGGTAACAACCCCACCAATTTCACCGCTAAGAAACCTAAGGCAGGCAAAGGACAGAGGAATCCTGGCAAAAAGGCGGGCGGCAGGAAGAGAAGATAAAGATTTTTGGCAAATGCAACAAGACTTGTAATCTTTAAATATTAAATATTTTAAGAGGTAATTTTAAGCTCAATATGTTTTTGCAATTGGGTAGATGACACCACTAATCAATCGACGTACTTTTTATGAGCTGTCAAAACGCCATTTCCCAGTAGATCTTGTGTGACAATACAATCCTATGACGTCACTTTTTATCATCTCAATTCACTAACTATTTATTGATTTCAAAGCAAGTAAAAATCGAATTTTGTAGTTTTTAAAAAATCATTGGGTTTTCAGGGCTAAAATTGTGTTTTTTTATTTGGTGAAGTTGTTTCTTGGAATTAATGCTTAGTGGTGTCATCTACCCAATTCGGAAGCAAGTACTTTTACGATGAAAGTACCTACAAAAAATATAAAACCCTTTTGTGGGACAAACAATTATTGCCCAGGGTAGTCTTGTACCCACAATATACCTTAAACAAGTTTCAAAGAAGTGTTCAGTACTTTCATTCAAGATTGGAACACAATTCTATTTCCTCTGCCGTATTTTGTGCATCTTACGATGAATAACTTTAAAAAAAAAGAATAATTTGACTTGTTTTTCCATGAATGTATGGAATTAAAACAATACCTGTGTTGAATGGCCACCTTTTCATGTAAAATTATTGTTATGAAAACTGTTATCAAGGGGTGTAATAAAAACAAATTGCAAACCTTTTAAATTATTTTATTTCTTCAACAAAAGTTAATCATGGACTAGTATTTTTTTTACAATTCCTTCAGAAACCACAATGTTTGTGTTTACAGATATCCAACCTTATTTTATAGACCGCACATGTGAATAAACATACATTAACTATGGCAAACATTTTTGAGAAAATAGTTTTGAATATTCGTCGTAATTAGTACATAGAAAAAATAAACTATGGTCGGACATTTGGCATTAGATAATTCCTTATTATTGTATGGATATACACGCTGATTTCACCAACACTAGGCGACACCTAAATGTATTGCTTAAATATTGTATTATTACATTAAACATTTATTTACTTCGCTAGCATAAGCAATTTTACAATTTCGACCGTTTTATTCTAAAACGTTTATTGCAATCTTTAAGAAATTGCAAAAATAGTTTTGTTCTATCTAAACTTTTTACATTTTATTAGCCAGCAAGTCCATGCATTGTTGGAATTTCAACTCTCCGACGTTAGCCAAGCGTCGAATATCCGACAGTGTGCTTTTGTTTCGGGATTACGTTTAGGTGTCGCCTAGTGAAATAGAAATGAATGAATTTTATTACACTTTATACACTATTTTGTTAATGGCATTATAATTTACATACGAATAGTGTATGAAATTTATTAGGTGCAGATATTTTAAGGAATTTTCAATTATAATAATTTTACTTATCATTAAATTAAGATTAAATACCAACAATATACATTAGGTGTATAAAAATTGTTTTGTAATGTAATGTTACGAACTTACGACAAAAATCTTCCATTTTTTTTTTTGGGAAAAAGTATTGTTTTGCTGTAGTATTTTGCCCTGAAAATATCTGCCCCTAATAGCGTTGCACCTACATGAACACAGAAATCAAAACAGCATCTATTCGCGCTAATGTCTAACATCAGTCCTACCTCCAACATGTGCAGCATAGTTCCTACGTCTTTGTACCAGTGTGCTACGTATTTAAATATAATGATATCATCCTTACTTCTACATTTACACATCTATTTAGGCAAAGGAGAAGGTATATTGATTAATACTGTATATCAAGAAGTCTACACAACACACTACGCTACGCAAACAACTTTATTATTACTGTAAGCTACATGGAAGCATCTACTACAGTATGCTCTTAACCCATACAGCAGTTTTGGTATTAAAATAAGTAGTTGATTCATAGTTCTCGCATCGCGTGGTACAAATATATTAAAGCTAGCTAATTCATCCACTGCATTCATTATAAAGGCCGTATTAGGTAGTCACCATGTGATAGGGTGTAGATTAGCATTGTTGACTAAACAAGCATTTCGTCACATCGCGAATCATTCAGGCGCACTCGAATGCCCTTCGCGCGGCCTTCGGTAGATTGCTGCACATCAAAGGGTTTTATCGCGATAAAGTTCATGCGGTTGACTATATCTCGCGCGCTCTCTGTTTATAGCGAGAGAACTTCAATTTTTTTCGCATCTAATTTGCCTGAATTATGGTTTCGTTTTTAAACTCGGAAGTATTTTAACAATATAGCCAGTGCCACTGCTCTAAAGCTACGAATACTCATCTCTTTTTCGCAAATAACGACGGCTTTTGGTTTACATAATACGGCCTTTAAATCTTCAACCGATTGTCAGGTCCCAAACTGCAATAAGGCAGCTTGGGAGCCCCAAGCTTGCCTATTATGAAACTGCAAGTCCTGCGAGATCGTTCAGCGAAAACGCTTGTTAGACGTTACTGTATGGGGTAAGAAAATAACTGCCTATACAATTTTTTTTTTCCATTATTGACATTTATTAACCACGTTGATTTGAAGCGGAATAACAATAATTGTTCTGATTGTATTAAATTTATTTTAATCATTCTATCTATACCTTGTCCCTGTGGATTTTCCAAATCTTTATGTGCCTTTGTCGGTTAGCCGTATGTAGATTTTGAAGACACTACGAAAATAGACCTTACCGCTATGAAATAAAAGTACTGTCAATGTCAGTGATTGTGCCTGCATCGGTTGGTCGTATCATATTGCGGTTATTTTTTTAGATTATTCTATAGTTATTCTGGCTACTAGGTTGTGAGATGACGTCACGGGCAAAATCTAGTATGCTTATAAATGTCTTTTGCGTTGGTCCAACACGCGAGTATTTGAATGCTTAGATAGTAGGTACTTCTCATCGACACAATACCTACCATAGCTGCAGAATGCACTCCAATATGCATATCTATTTTTAATGATTGCCATGATAAGTTTATGTTCATACATGTTTGTCTTATCACAAACAGATAACAAGGACTCGCGTTATTTCAGTGCGAAAGCATAATATTATTCAGTTGTTCCAACTTGTTCATGAAATCATGGCTGATATAATGTTCATCCTACTCAATAATTATCGGTAAGTACCAACACTACATCCTACTACGAAGACTTGATTTATGCTGGAGTTTTTGTGATTACCGACTCTACTCTCTAGCAGATAATGGTGGTTTTAGAGTGGGTCAAACAAACGCATTTTTGTTTCTTTTGTTTTTCTTTTCATACAAAGTTCCTGTTTCTGCCATACTGCGAGGTAAAATGAGAAGCCAGTTGCAGTTGAATGTAAAGTAAGCGTACATACGTGCGTGGCTACATTTGCCATTAAGCATCTCATTTTAGTTATTACTTATTTACCGTGTATCTCAAATCAACGTGGTTCCTCTACAATCTTACACATTAGTATTGCTATTCATCGCTATCCACTAAATTCTATCTAAACAAGTTGGTAAACGATTGTCACAAAATAGGATTTCTGATATAATTATTATACTTATATTATACCCAGGTCCGCCACACATTCTCAAAAAATATTTTCTAATAGATAATCTTTAATGCAGAATATTATTTGATGATTGTGTGGCGGACCATGGGTCGTACTATAAAGTATTAATGTCGAGTTGCGAACATGGAATGGTCTCACTTTCGCACACCAACAACGATGACATTAATACTTCATAGTAGAGCCCCATTTTAGCATTAGATTAGTTAATGAAAAAATATTTTTAGCTTAAGGTAAGAATAGGAAAGATTAAAAGAGCTGTCTCAATAATAAAAAACGACAGTACTTAGAATAAATTATGATGAAAATTCGACACAGTACTCTTTACACAACCTTGAGAACCTTTTCCACATTTCGCTTAGGTGCATACTCAAACAGAAAAAAAAAAGCAATTGTAATTTATTGGTAAAATTTGAGCACACTGTTTTTTTTCTAAAAAAATTGGTTGCCTGTAAAGTCGGTATACGGGCGAAAGTTTTACGTGACAACGACTTTTTATGTCTGTCTCTCTCGCTCTTAGGCGGGCTAACCATGCCCGAGTGGAAGGGACGCGTGCCTCTCACTCGCTCTCATTGTGAGCGCATAACGTGAGCGGAGCGTAACGCAGTTTCTTGAAGTGTCACCCGGCAAACCAATTTATAAGACGTTGTCACGTCAAAACCAAAAATAACTACTTACTACCTAATTTTATTAAATATGGATTTGCACTTGGACAGAGTGTGTCTTTACCAAATTATTGATATTTCCAATTTAAATTGTGAAAAAATCTGATTTACAAAAATAATACACGAATGTACTGTAAGCATGTGGAAAAGCCTCTCATTCCATTTCATAAATCCTATCTAAGATTACAATTATATTGAAATCCAAATTATACTAAGACCGCAAATGAGAATCATTAATGTTATTATATGAAATACAAATGTTCTAAAAAATTCGATAGTTTGGCACCAGGTACCTAATCAGTCAATAAATCAATAATTAATTAATTAATTAAGTAAGTATAAAAATAATTTGGCTAGCGACAAAGCAACGGTCAATTCTTATTAGCACCATCTGTTGGTAGTAACAGGTAACTTAATTCTAGACCAGTTCCTTCTGAAGTATGATGACTGTGAGACACAGATAAAGTCTTTGGAAAGTAAACTCACGAGACGCGATGCGCACCTTTAATATAGCTACTCAAAATATAACTTTATTTACTACATGAAAAGATACACATTTCATTGTTTGTATTTCTGAATACGTTGCACCTTCTTACAATGAAATATGTATCTTTTCATGTAGTAAATAAAGTTGCTTTTTGAATAGCTCTCATCGCGTCTCGGTGTGAACTGACCCTAAGTGTCAGTAAGCCACAAGTGATATAGACGCCTTTTCATGCGACGGTTTTTAACGCATTCTGTTGGATTTTCAACGTTAAAATCCAAAGCGCGGTAAAAAAACTCCAAAGCGCGTTTTTTGAAATGCTGTGTGCTATACTGACCCTCCATTCTTTGGGCTCTTTCAATTTATGCGTTTGGTGCCGGACCGCTGCGGTGCCGAGGCGGCGCGTTTTTCGGACTGCATACGGACGGTTGTCCTTTTTCATACAGTTGACGCGTGACGTCTGTCCTCCTGCCGTCGAGCATGCGTAGGTACCGACGTCGCACTGTTGCCGCACCGCGCGCATTGTATGTTCAAAACAAACGACCGTTAGTACGCAATACGACAAACGCACCGCTTCGCCACCGCAGCGGTCCGGCACCAAACGCATAAATTGAAAGAGCCCTTTCTCTGCATCTTTATTTAGGAAACTGATCTAGATAACATTTGCCGTTTTAAAAACGAATTGCGCTTTGCCTTAAATTAACAACATTTTAGTTTACATAGACTAATTTAAGGAATCCTTCTTTACAATCAAACCTACTTGGACTAATCATTTTAAAGAAGTTTAAAATTGGGAAGATTACGTTTTTTGGCCCAATATCACAAATAGGTTTTTACACGCATAGTAGAAAAGTCAAAGAAAAAATTCATAAGACAAACGATAGAAAACCGCTTTAAATGACAGGTGCCGTAATTCTTTTTTTGAATTATGCTCAAGCCAAAAATTTTATTGAAATATTATTGATTTTTAGTTTTAATTTAAAAGTATCAATTTGCCATTGATCTGTTTAATTTATTTTTTATTTCTTTACACAAAAATATTGTTTCTGGCTATCTAACAACCCTGTATTTATTTATAATGAGGTTTCATGTCAAAATCCTGTATTGAACAATAATTTTAACGTATAATACAACTTTCTACTTTACGAGGACAGATTATATTCGAAAATATAATAAACAAAATCATATCAAAAATCAAATTAATATGCTACACAACCATTATAAAATGCACCTTTGAAATACAAGTAAAACATCTAAAATTAAATGAATAATATTAATTCACGTAACAATACACAAATCTGACCTCGTGTCGATAACGATAGACAATGCAATAAAGACCTTCGATCAAATTAATAGAGTCTACTTTTCAATTAAATAGTCGTCAGTTCACCAACTTACACAAAAAGAAATCCCGCTGTTGGAACTCACGACTTCACCCAAGTAGCACAGAAGCGCTGAATAGTAGCTGAATCACTGTTCACAATGGATTTTTAAGCTGAATAGACCTGCTGAATAATAGCGTTAGAGGCGCCTACTCAGCTGATATAACTCTGATTTGGGCACAAATTAATCAGCTATTAGCTGAATAATGTAGCTGGTTGCACTATATCAGCGTTATTTGAGCTTTATTAAAGGTAACAGTCGCCCCAAGAGCTGAATAATGACTGGTTATCAGGGTATGCGTTACCTTTTTTACACTACAAGGGCTGAATAATAGAGTACTTTTTACCTATTTTTCAGCACAAAATACACTCCAGGATATTAGTAACTCTTTGAAGGAGCTGACAATTCACAAGTGGCAAAATTGTGAAAAATTTTCACCCTACTACTTAATTAATATTATTTTGACATCTTTTCTGTGAACCATTTTGTAAAGTGTTTGTGAGAAATATAGAATAACGGTAAATAAAACTTTGTTTTTCCTCCATGTACATGAAATTCGAATGGGAAAGAGAGTTTATTGTGAAATACTATATAATTATAGACGAAAATTTTCACGCGCTCTCAAAATATCACTGTTTATTTGAAAATTATAGTATAAAATAGGTTGATGATAATATTATAAAAAAAAGTCTTTTTATTTTTCCTTGTAATTTGACAATACGCTGTTTACGTATAAAATCATTACATTTTCTATTCAAATTCGGTTGTTATTTTCTTTGACTAAATAGAAACAAATTATTATAATATTGTATGTAGATAGGTTAGAATCTAAAAAATGGCAGACAAGCAATGTGTACCTTAGTAACCACAATCAAACGGCATGAGCTGTTTAAGTGTCCACTCGTGGTACATAAATCAGTAACGAGCTGTTATGGTTGGTTCTTGTGTTACACAAGTCAGCTACAAATTCACGTAATGCTTGATAGTGGGTAACATGTATGCAAATAACTGTAGGTAATCATCAGTGAACCTATAAAATCTGCAGACATTTTAGGGATCCGCGGATTAAGCCTCATCATCATCACATCATCCTATATTTTTTGGATTAGCGTATGTTAATCATGTACCCACCTAGTAAGTATCAAAGTTTTCTCGACCAAAGTAGATATAATTAGGTAAAACTTTAAATAGAGTGGTCATTGTGAAATGAATTAATATACTTATACCTACGAAGTGCTGAATAAGGAAGTCTTCAAGGTCTTATTTAACGGCACTAGTAGATTAATTGTCAACGATAGTACAAGTATTCAGCTCTCACGGAGATTAAGGGTAACATGTGAGCTAATATAGAGCAGTTTGCTTTAACTTAGCATCATATAATGTTCACCCATAGTGATCATGTGGCCTTTATAAGAGCTATTATACGATTGCGTGTATCAAGCTGATTAACATTACACAAATTCCACTGTGTGCAGCAAAAGGCATTATATCTTTATTATTTGAAGCCACAGAATAACTGATTACATTATAGTAGCTCACGTGTTCTTTATTAAAATGCAAGTGGTCTAAGAGTACACTGTGGTCTTCAGTTCAGAATATAGTTTAGTTAAAGTCCACAAAAATCCTTTAAATTGCTTAAAGCTGTACAATACTGAACTTGTTACCTATATTAACGCTGCAAGCGTTACAGTGTGGTCTCCGTGACACAATAACGTTCTTATTCAGGCAAAAGGTCACTTTTCACCTATTGCAGGTCGAGTGTACTGTAATAACTCTTCATAAGTGCTAAAGTTACCGATGTTACCTCTTGTGACATCTTATAATGAAGTTTTGTGCTACTTGGGCAGTGCGTAATCTAAACAGCAACTGTTAAGTTAATAAAAAAAACATTTCATAACATTACGTAACACTTTCCGTAACTAAGCTACGGTCATAGATATTTCCAAAGTACTGATTAGCATAATGAATTAGTACTTACACTCGTAGCTTTCAAACAAATTCGTACCTTATACCCAAGGCGTAAAGTTCATAATATTCTCCGAAGCTTTCATGTAAATGTTGTTCGTTTACAGAAGAAAAATCCATCGCGTAGTCTTAATATCAATCCATTCGAAGTTATATTTGGGTAAAATACTTAGTATAAAAATAAAATAAATCGAATAAGTATATTATTCAGGTATATAACTCTTATACTATGTCATGAAGGGTTAGGAGATCAATATGTAAGGAATAGAAATGCCTACAGTGGTTAAATATTAACAATAAAAACTTTAAATTGTTATAAAACGAACAACTACTATGTAAAAGACTACATGATTTCTAGTGAACATAGCCGTTTCATCGCTGAATATAGATCGTAAATAAAAATATATTTAACTACACTTAGGTATAAACGTTTCATGAAACTTGGAAACTTGAATAAAAATATATGCAGGAAAAGTTTTTAATACGTGCGGATTTTTTTTGGTAGTTCGGTACCAGTAATAGAACACGTTTGCAGTAATTGTTCAATACTTTTTATGTTTTATTTTTTGCATTTAAGAACTGAAAACTGTTTAGTTTGTAGCTAATGAAATTAGCGGTCAATAACCCGCGTCGGCGTAGGGACTGAGCGCACATTCTATGCCTACCTCCCGTGCCACAGTCGCAGACGGCGAGTGCCCATAAAACGAGTTTCAAAGTAGACATCCTTCGTAAACAATAGTTTTTTTTACTAAACCATATAGCAAAATAAAAAATACGTATTTACTAGAATTCCTTTAAGTTGAATAAGTCAAAATTCACGCACTGCTAAAAAACTTTTCCTGTATAAGTACTTATTTAAATTAAGTCTTTGAAAGCATCTGTTTTTCAAGTCTAAGACAATTTTCTGAAGCAGACCAATTTCAGTATGCAAATTGGGCGCGAAGTTTAAGCCTGGGAATATTGCGATACTCTATAAGAATACAAATATCCAATATAAAGTTTAAATTGCTTTTCTGATTTGATACAGCACTTAGGAAACGAAAGACCTTTTCAAACATATTTTATATTCTGTAGCCCGAGAAAAAATAAAACTATACCAAACTTTTTAGTGGAAATATTGATGGATTCTACTCCCTGTTGACTGGGCAAGAGCTGTGATGTTCTCAAAATCCTTTATCAATAGTAGAAACATAGACAAATGATTTCTTATGTCGTAAAGTTTCTACTACTGATAGAACTTTTAGAAATGTAAAGTGGGCCTACCACCATCTCAGCAGTACCATTTTAATATTTTGATTTGTTGGATTTTCAACTCTCGGCGCCGAGTCGAGGGTTCAAAATCCAACAGTGCGTAAGGCAAATTAATATTAAAATAATACTGTTTGGAGGACATTTAAAAATAATATATTTTTTAACATGATCTTTGGTAAACATAAACATAGACTTGTAAAACAGTACACAACAAAATTAATAAATAATATTTACAGCTCCCATATTTACATTATCTAACGATAATAAAATAATTATAAACAATGCAACAAGATTCTTCTAAGATCATTTTCCGCCTGTCAGAGATCGTTAATAAAATAGCGTATATAGCAGAAAATATAGCATACAATGTAACGTTTTCTTTAGAATTAATATACTTTGCTAATATATTGCAATTATAAACACAGATTCAGTATCCTATGGAAACATTTCATGAGGAATTATTACCTTTTGAACGCCAGAGCGTAAACGCATAGGCGCCACTGCTAGCCAAACCACAAATTCAGCGCATTTCGATTATTGTTTTTTCTAATAAAATGTGAGTAATTGTATAGTAGTAGCACATCTAGTAGCATATCTATAAGTAGGGTAGTATATCTTTGTTTCATTTAGTAGTTTTAAATAATAGGAAAAAGAAACACTGAAAACTTAATTTAGTACATTTTAAGTACAAAATAATTACTTATTAAAAAAATGACGTTTTCTTGTCGGCCGTGGACGACCATGGCGTCCAAAAGGTTAATCTGTAAAATCTTTGTATTTTTAATTCATTAGATATTTCATTCTGTCAGGATTTAAAGGATCTACTGTTTCAAGCGGCATCAGACAGTGACAATAATGGACTACAGGCATGGATGGCGCAGTAGCTAAACGATACGCTGTGTGTCGCAATTCGTGTTCAATGCCCGCACGGAACAAATATTCGTATGACCTATAGATAGTTGATCCACCCACGATACATGGGAAATTCCTTGTGTGGGGGAAAAAAAACATCGATAAATGCCGTAGAATTCTGAATTTGTCATAAACTCTAATTAATAACATGTTACTTCTACTCAATACTCTGGCCGCCACAACATTTCTTGCACAGCGTGTACACGCCAGACTCGGCGTCGTGTTTACCCTTATAATGGCACACAATGTGCACCAACTTCAGATTCTCCCGCGTAAATATTTGCAGGTAATACCTATCAGCTTCGATGCCACCTACCTTCGAACCTTTATCACATAACATACATTTAATATCACCGTTGTACAACCCGTCGATTGCTTGTAAAATTTTCGGGATAATAGACCTTGATAGCTCAATTTTATGGTCGAGATTCCAGGTTTGGAATATGATGCGTTCTTCGCGGCTTCGGTAAGGGTTGATAATGTGTTCGCCTTCGTAGAGACACTTGTCACTGCTCCAGAGTCCTCCGCATTGGAACAGACCGCTCTCATCGCAAATGCGAGAGCCTTTGTTCGCCTTGCGGTTGAAGTACGTCTCGTTGTACTTGTAAGATTCGAGAATATTTCGTAGATCTGTTAAGAACTGATCTATGAGTTTCTTACCTCGGCCGTTCTTCGAGTGTATGTACACTTCAGATGATTGGAGAGCGGATTTTGTTTTGTAGTAGTATCCGCGCATCCGATCCTTCACGCGTTTCGACATAGACTGCTCTTTTGTTTTCTCTGATGGTTCTAATCCTGTAAACAGTAGAGAATAATAATTCAATACTAGAAATAGGTTCAACTTTCATAAGGTGAACTTTTTCTGACTCAAAGTTTTCATATTATCGTGTTGTTTCATATTATAGTAGGTATGTGTCACAATATAGTAGTTTTTCTTACTGATAACTGTAAGTATAATGACAAAAAACTTTTTTTTTTAATATGAACTAAGTTTGACTGCACTAACAAAAGTTATACATATAGTTGTAAATCAATGAATAAAAACTTATCCTCTATATTTTTTCATACATAAACACGATTTCACATTTCCGATGGGGAGGTAAGATATTGCAAACTACCAAGTTACATTATTTACCCAATTTCAAAAAAAGAGGCTCAATCCTTTGGAATCTTTTTTTAATGTGCTTTCTAGTAACCCACCCTTAATTAAAACCTCATTGAATGTCAATACAGTAGTGTTGCCATTTTAAAACATTTAATTTAAAAACTTGATTTATCCAATTTTACCTTCAAACCACCCTGGATCCTGTGCCCTCTCACTGAGCATGGTCCTGGCATCGTCGGCAGCTGCAATGTACTTCTGGAACACCTTGAACTTCTCCTTGATGTTGGTGCTAAGGAACTCCTTGGCTGCGGCCCCAGTGTCTATGTAGTCCTTCTTGTGTGACCGGATTAAATCATAGTAGTAGTCAAAGTCTGGGAAGAGGGTTGTTTTTTAAACTTTAAATGGTATTTCGATTTTGAATAGTTTATTTTAAGCCATATCCTTTGACAACTGGTCCTCATGATCATGATTCATAGAAAACATATCCATTGCTAGCCATAGGCCTCCCTAGGTGACTGATTTTCAAAGACTCAAAGCTTGTCCTACCAAATTATTTTTCTGACTATATTTTCTGTAACAAAGCATACCAGTAACCATTTTCTCTGTATTCTTCAGTAAGATAAAGAGTGTTTGTGAGGGCAGCGTGGCCAGGTACTCGTCGTCGTCCACTTGCGTCCCATTCTCCGCCACGCATAGCCGACACTCTGCGCAGCTGACATTGAACTGGAAATCCCGAGTGCAGGAATTAGGTCAAGGTACATAAATATCGGTCAAGGCTTCACCATGACCCATTTGTCACAACGATAAACACAGCTAATTATGACTAAAACTAGCCACGAAAGTCAACAAAATCTCTAGTAAACAACACTTAGTCACGATTAAACCACATTAACAAAGTAATTTCTACTTACGCCTAACTTTTTGCATGATTTCTCGATCAACTCGTCCAGATTTTCGGCAGCAACGCCTATTTTTTTCTCCCTCTTTACATCCGTCACTTTGTATCCCTTTTTCATGATTCAAATAAAATTATTACACGGTTAAGTTACATTTAATTAGAAAAATAAAAACAAAGAAATTCAACAGCCGAACGTGGGATTGCAGCGCAATTTGATTCTAAAATGACATTTGACGTTTGATAAAGAGGGTTGCCATCCAAAGTCCAGCGTTTCCAATACCTATATTTATTTCTTTATTGTTTTGGGATATTTTGTGTCGTCCGTCGGTCGTATCCAACGTTCACAGTCAATGGTTAACATTTGCATTAAATGTAATAAGTATATGGACTTACGCCAGGTTTGGCTTCATACGAAATCTGCTCCACGCTGTGATCTTCCCTATTGGATCTTGAACTGCAGGTACTTCGTATTGACTATATGTATATTTGAAAAGCTGAACCAAATTCTGTTTAATCCTACTAATATTATAAATGCTAAAGTTCGTGAGGATGGATGGATGGATAGCAGTTTATAACTCTTTCAACCTTAAACGGCTGAACTGATCTAGCTGAAATTTTGGCACTAACATAGATTGTAATGTGGAATATTAACACATAGTATACTTTTTATCAAATTGGACGCCGCCGAAGCCGGGCAGAGTTCATTATATTTACCAATTCAATAGATTTTTTTTATTAATCTGGCAACTTTGTCCAAATCGTCACGGTTTTGATACCTACCCCACATGTAATTTATAAGTATGTATGTCTACGAGGTAGAGACTCTAATAGTACGTTGTGTAAAACCCCCCAATTGCCTCTTGCCTCCTTGTTGCGCCCCGCACCCACCCCTTTTTTTTTCCTTGTGGCTCTGGCTAAATTCTACACAATCGGTTTATGCTGAACGATTGCTCGTATGTGTAAATGCGTATTGAATTCAAAATTATTTTTAATTTGGTCACTGGTTTTGTAGCTTTTTTTTAAGTGATTTTATCTTCAAAACAATGAAAACTAAATCATAAAATTATAGAACTATAAAACTAACTAACCAACTAACCAACTAACCTAACTAAACTAACTAACTAACTATTTAATTTAATTTTTAATTGTACTTTGTGGAACAAGAAAATAAAGAAGCGTCTTTTTGATGAAAATTTAAACCTTTGAATGAATAATAATGAAAATCAAGTCTTACTGCAATATATCTCTCCCCCTGCTTTTCTTCAGTGTAATCTTAATTAGTGTGTAATACAGTTGTACTACAAAGACTAAAAACAAATACAACTAACCAAGTTTCCGAGTTCACTTCACTGTTTACATTACTGTTTTACTCTTTGGTCCAACACGACAAACATTGAACACGTCTCTATTATTATTCCCTTTCCCGCCTAAACACAATATTTTGCTGTCAAAAACCAGTGGTTATGACTTATGAAGGGAATTGCGATTTGAGAACAAGTCCGATTTAAAATTTTATAATATTTGGGAGTCGCGGCGTATTTACACCGTAATTTGTATTTGAATTTCGGTAATAACATTTAGATTATCAGTTCTCCATTTAAATCGTTCCTGTATTCGCGTATAGGAACTTAAAATTGCGAGAGACGTTCATTACACTAAGCTTTACTTTAAAATTTGTAATATTATTTTGTTTTTAGGTCTGGAATAAGATTTAGAATCATCTGAAAATGAAACGTGGTGCTCTTATAGTCATTGAAGGAGTGGACAGGACTGGAAAGTCGACACAAGCCAAGGCACTAGGTAAGCTTTTATTTACAACCGGTTTACCGGGAAGGTCGGATCAGGTCAAACTGTCGATGGCAGGTAGCAAGCCAAGGGTACAAGCGAAATTTATATAAAAATTGTCCTTGAAAGTAATTCTAACATGTAACCTGCACAAATGTTCTATTTACTTCTTCTTTTGAAATAACTATGCATTTGATTTGATTAGGGCCTACATGTTTCAATACACCTCATAAGAAACCAGATTACTCCATTACATTACTAAATTGATTCTTCTCTCACTTGAATTTTTGAGATTTATTTAACATGTAATCTAATGTTTTGTCTCCTCAGTTGAGAATCTACTAAGGAAGAACATTCAAGCAGAATACGCAAATTTCCCAGCCCGAGACACAGATGTTGGAAAAGTTATTAACAGTTATTTACAACTGAAGGTAATGAAGAATCTATGTTACTTAATAATTTTAATTTTATTATCATAATTGATAAATCTGAAAATTCTTGTAGGCTCTTAAAAGATTATCTTTATGATTGTATATTAATAGGCCCATGCAATAATCTTATCTGTTTATTAAACTAATACTTATCTTTACTAATAATTATGATAAAGTCTAAGAGTTTGTTTTTTGGTTTATTCTTTTTGTTTTTCTTATTAAAATATTCAAATCTTGTATAAAACCTCTTCAAATGTTTTAGAATGACCTATCAGATGAGGTGGTTCACTTGCTATTCTCCGCTAATAGATGGGAGAGAGCTAAGAATATAATACAGACGTTACAAGCTGGCACCACATTAGTTGTTGATAGATATTGTTACTCTGGTGTTGCATTCTCTGCTGCTAAAGGTAAGAAATGTAGTTTTAATGTATAGTTGTGGCCTACGCATTTTAAAGCATAGCAATTTATGTTGAATTTCTATATTGATATGATTGAATGTGGTAAAAAATTAAATCCCTTGTCATTGTGTGCTGGTCTGCGTAGGCCTTAAAAGGGTTAAATTAACTTCCATTGTGTATGAGTTTTATTACTGAGAATAGCCAACATGGTATGGTCAGCAACAAAAGTCGATTAACAATGTTACTTTTATGTATCATTTAATTAAATAGTCATGAAATAACACAATTAACTGCTGTTCAGAATTTTAGAGAATATGTAAGAGTTCATTTTATCTTAATTTTAGATCCATTTAAACCTTTAATATTATACTCAATAATAAGGATTTAAAAATCCATTGCTGACTGTACATTGGCAGGTTAAACAAGAGTGCCTGTTAAGATAAAAAGAATGTGTTTAAAAATTCTAAGCCATTTGGTACAAGGGTACATACAAAAAAAAAATATCTGTTGCACCCCAAAATGAACATTATTAGTATTATATGTAAGATTGTAAATGAAAAACGATAGCTAAACTAATAATAATATTTCTTTTTGTTCTGTGTTCCAGGTTTAGACCTAAATTGGTGCAAGTCCCCGGATGTAGGTCTGCCTGAACCAGATAAAGTGTTTTTCCTCACATTGCCAGTTGAATCAATAATTAAAAGACAAGGATTTGGGACTGAAAGGTCAGTGCCTCTGTTAGATAAAGAATCGTCTTATCAATTAGGAACAGAAGATTGCTTTATCATATCATAAACATAGAGCATAGTAAACATTTAAGAAAGTCTGCTCTAACACAAAGAAAAAGATGGCGCCTTCAAATCGTGCCTTCGCTATTGTAGTGTTTACGTCGCGTAGACGTTGCGATAGTGTCGCGGGCTATATGTTCGAAGAACGCTTACGCTAGACCGAATTGTGCTATGTCTAAGTAAATTCAGATAAAAAATTGGTACCAAATATTTAAACATGCAAATCATAATCAATATGTGGGTTTTTTTTGGACAAGATCAAACAAAAACAACACCTTTTCACATAAAAACAGTACAGTCTGTTAAAAATTGTCATTCATATTAACATAGAAATGTAAAACACCTAGAAATTACTTGTTCTACATGTTTTACATTTCTCTAACAGCCATTTTAGAAGGAGCGAGCCAAAAATTCGCGCCAACGTTCGGATAAACTGAGTCAGTGTTCGGATAATCGAGGTTCTACTGTAATGAGAATTTAATTAGTGTTTTTTGTTCCTTGCAGGTATGAAGTAATGGACTTCCAGAAGAAAGTGTCTGAAACATATATGAAGTTAAGAGAAAATAGCTGGCAAGTTCTGGATGCTAACAGGTAATTAATCTGTATTACATTTTGTCTTTTTACACCTGTCACAGCCGATTAAATGATATTTTTTATCACTTTTAAATCTATTTCAGGTCAATTGACTCCATTCAAGAAGATATGCTGGAAGTTACACTGAATGTTGTAAATAAAGTGTCCAATAAAAACATTGGGAAGCTATGGAAAAATTAATGATATCATTAATATGAGTATTGAATATTGTTGGTATGAAATTATTGTTTATTCTAGGAATATGACATGGTGATTGATGTAATAGTATTAAGTTTAATTAGGGTAAAACTTTTGACTGCTTTGGCAAGTTGACAATTAGAGCCGTCTTTGCTGGGAAGAGCAAGGGGCGTCGGGACACTCGGTCACGGAGTCCTAGGCAGCTGGAGGCAAGCTGACCGCCATGAATCTCTATAGGTAGCTCTTACAACTTGTATGAATTCAGAATGGTTAAGAGGAAACGTAATCTATCCGAGAATTTCCTTAATTTTTTTTTCTGTTTTCTGCATTGTACATAGACAAAGTAGCTTCTATTTATGTATTAATGGACTAAATAAAATCTGATGCATTTGACGCAGGCTAGTAAAAGTTTTGACACTCTGTGTAGGAGGTATGTACCTATTGTTACTTTACGCCTAGTATTTTAGTAGGTGTAAAATAATGAAAGTTTGCAACCAATGAACGAGAGAAGAACGTACAAGTACATAGCGCTTTTTTATGTTAACAAGAGCGAGGATGCTGGCTCACTTTTGCACCCTTGCTCTGAACATTCTGAAGACGGCTCTCGGCAAGTGACTACTTACTGTTGTATAATTTATTTATGGAATATACATAGAAACATTTGCAGATAGTCAACTATTGTTGTAATGTTTTTTTATTGACTTTGTATTTTATAATACAATTAGTAAAATAAATAACGAAATATTGTTAAATATGCATTTTATGATATGTTAATATTTGACGATACAGTTGGCGCAGTGGCTGAGCGATTGGCTGCTGCGCTGCGTGTCCCAGATTCGATTGCAGCATGGGATAAATATTTGTATGACTAACTGACAGTTGTTTGCGAATATAAGTTTATGTTTGTAAACTTACCTACTCTACAGAAGAAATTCGTATGGGTAATGTTTTTTTTTTTTCATTTTCGGCATGGGCAGCAGTGTGCCCAAGTTCCCAAGATATTTGTAATTAACATGTGAATTTGGCAATTCACTAAGACTAAGCAGCATCTGTAGACAAAGCATTGTCTTGGTAGAAGAATAAACTGATTCTTATAAATATTTTATTTTTTTAATAGTATGTAGTATAGTTCCTATTTGATTCAGCTGCTGGTATCGGCTTCAGAATATTATTTAAATAGTGTAAAGTTGTGATCTGTTGTAGTTTAAAGCACCCTTTGCATCTAGCGTGTTCGTTTTAGAGATATAATCACATCTATGCACCCTTATCCCAGCGTGTACACGACGTTAACAAAATACATTAAGTACAAATGCCACTTATATTTTTTGATCAAGCATAGTATGTTTTATTTGAATATCTAAACTTGTCTATGGCATATAATTAAAACACTTGTGAAAGTTGTACTCATTTGATTAATAATTCAAATCGTCAATTTGAGATATCCCCCGTTAATGTGTAATATAAAATAAATATTTAGCATAGATAAATATTCAGAGTTGTGAAGTTTTATTTTATACTAACTGTGCCCTCTATGCGTAACAAAAACCATACCTAGTGCCTGAGGAATCATTTAAGTCGTTCACAAGTTGGAAATGGTACCAAGCCAGGTGTTGGAGTAGCTAAGAATGCTGGTGAGCGAGTCATACAAAGATCTTCTCATTACTATTATGCCATAGCCAGACTAGCAAATGGAGATCCACTTATTTAATATTCATGATGTCCTGAATTATATCAAATCCTAATTCCGATTAGCAATAGCGACAATCAGAAAAATGTTAAAAACTGAGAGGCCTCTGCTCTGCAGTGGGGTCAAGTTATGTTGGATAAAAAAAAGTCAAAAGTAAAACGTATGTATATGTTTATTGTTTCTGCACGTTCTGTAACAAGTGTTTCGCGCCTTCCGAAGTCTGTTGTTTCAAGATATTTACATGAGGCTTTAGTTTCTTTTTGAGTGCATTGGCAACGGCATTCTCGTTGCTTTCAACTAGTTTCAGAAGGAAGAAACATCCCCTGTTGGTTGGTAGCCACAGCTTGATCTAAAAAATAAGGGATAATAAGAAATGTTACGTGCACGCAAGTAAAAATAATTTAGCTGTTATGTTAACAAAACATAATGATAACTGAAACTATTTTACTACTTTTATGAGAAAAAATAAAAATATTGTCAATTTTGTAGCTACAAGTGGTCCAACCACAAAGGCCCAGAGGGCCGCACATTGAGTATTGCAGATTCTACATGAATCTAATAATAATCCAAAAAACAACTTTAGTTGACACCACTAACCAATAATTTCAAGTCACAACTTTTCTAGAAACGCACTTTATTTTACCCTTGAAAGTTGCAGACACGTGCAGCAATAACTTACGTCACCATGGGTCATAAACAAAAAAAATATCATAAACTCACAGTGTCAGCATCCAAGTGTTCAGCAATGGCTTCACCTAAAGTGTTGCCATCCTTATCTTTGTCCAGTGTTGCCAGTTTCTTGAGGCACATGTGGATACCTGCATCTTCAACCGCCAGCAGGTCCTTGCCATCGGCGGTGATACGCCACTCTGGTTGACAGATCACCTTAGATAAGGCTTCTAGAATTTCTTTTGTAGATTCTGTGAAAGAAAAATAAAATTTGTAATTTAATTTCTTTATGATGAATATAATTAAACTTATATCAAAAGAGTTATATCAAAGAGATTTTTTGTGCCACGAATTGACTGAAAGCTGTACTTATTTCAACTATCTTTAGTCTTTAAAAACTGTTAGCATCAGGCAAGTCAAGAATTATAATGATGGTAGTTTCATACATACCTATTGACAAAACAGCGACTGTCAACAGCATATTCGTCTTACTACTGAGCCAAAACGCAGGGTCTTCTTCCATGTCCTTCTTCAGGGCCGGAAGGATTGCTTCCCGAAGTTCTGACACTCTAAGCTCTGCATCTTTCTTAGACGTGCCGCTTTTAGCGCCCTCTTCAAGGAACTTGATGAAACTGGGGTGGAACGCCCCAGAATCTTTAGGTTTGACTAGCCAGTGTAATGTCTGGAAAATAAGTTACAAGTTTTTGTTTGGCCGCTTGTCTGTAAAATTTAAATGGATGCATGTCCAGGACGGAATTGAAGAAGAAAACCTTGCACAAACACCAAGTAAGATGGGATAGTGGCAGGAAGATGATGATATGTGGCGGCAAATATAGCCATAATATAGAGTGCTGTCTCTATCACCCAAATCTGTGTATCTCTTTCTAAAGCATGATATGTCATTAAAAACTGGGACAGGCTATGATTTTACACAGAAAAATATATCTAAAACTTACCATGTTACCCCAATGATCTTTAGCAATATCCTTCAAATTACTTGCTAATGTTGACACAATCGCTTTCTTGACTAGAACCGTGTCGTCAACGGAATCAAATATGGCGATCAGTAAGCGGTAACCAGTCTTGTGTTTGCTGAGCGACACTGCGTGTTCCTTCACCACTTTCAATATAGTCTGAAAATTGATAAAACAAAGTTAATTTTGGTACTCCTAACAAATAAGAATCTCATTTTTCATTTACTGTGAAATTTAAGAATGATAGGTTTGACCATTGCCATGTGTCCTGGGCTAAATATTCACTATGTAAAACCGTGATGATAGCTAACGATAACCTAGGACCTAGAGCATCACAAGATAAGCTGGACATAACCCAATAATGATCCATTTTAGCTCTGGCTGGGTAGTAATAAATTAAGTTGTCTGATGAAGAGATTTCCTAGGAATGAATTGATGCAGTTTGACAGTAATCAGTAGCGCCTTAATAATATATTAATGAATGAATGGCACATAGGCTATTTTATATCCTGGAAAAATGTAATCCGTGGGATAATAAAATAACTTAGATGCGGGCAGAAAATAGTGCTGTAAAGATAATAATATTCTGCACTCTTTTCAATTTAAATAAGATATTCCCTTTTTAGAGATTTCTATAATGCAATTCTCACCTTTTTATCCTTATTAGTGCCCTGCCACACACATATGGAGGCTGCATTGGCACCTGGCAGGGAGTTGCTGATAGGCACTATGAGGGGGCTGAGCGTTGAGATCAGCTCCATGCGATCTTCTGCACTGCATTCACGAATGTAGTCGTACAGAATTGAATGGAATAACCTAGAATATACAATAAAATTTAAGTTTTTTTTAAATCTTGGCTTGTATAACATGGCTTCAGATTAATTTACTGTAGATATTATAACAGATTATTAATTTGTTTTATTCATCAATCAGAGCCTACTACCGTACTAAATTGGATAATACAGACCCTTTAGGTATGTTTTTTCTTATTACCAGGTTGATTTTTACTAATAAATATATTTTAATTAAAATTGAATTGGATGTTGTCAAATGGGCTTCAACTAGGTCTGGTTTACCAAGTAAAATCAATTAATTGGCACCCAAGAACCAAACAATCAATCAAATTAAATACATACTCTCCATCATGCAGATTCTTGTCGAGAATCTTCTGGATGTTTGCTTTGCAGGCCTGCAAGATGGCAGTCTTCATCTCAGGACTGTCCTTGTATGTGTCAGTCATTGTCTTTACTTTGTCATCCTTTGACTAGAAACAGAAATAATGTTGTTTGAATTAAAAGTTTTTTTGTTTTTACGTTAAGCTATGGGTATACTTTTTGATTACATAGTTTGATTATAAGTTATCTGCTATAGAAAACCTTAATATTATTACATTGAAATCATGATTAGAATACAATATTTTAAGTTAGCAAACATAGATTTGCTTGACCCAAAAGGAGTGGTTTGAGATAGTGCAAGAAAAAAATATTTGGAAGGACTTGGGCGATTTTCCAGGCCTGGTAACATGACAGTAATGTTCAAAAGTTCCTTTTAATAGTCTAATTGAAATAAATGATTTAACTTTGGGCTTTGAAACCAAAAAAAAAATACATTGACTCACATTTTTATAAATATCTCCATAAAACTCCTGCTGCATATGGCACTTCTCTTTCTTCGTAGCGAATTCTCCATATGCATAGTCTAACACCGGTGCACTAATCGCATGCGTAGCAATTGATACAATGTGACCATAGAATTTCTTAAGCACCTCATGTCGTATGAACTCAGTACCATACTTCAATATACGTTTGACTGCGTGCTGCCCGTACTTTGACTGGACCATTGGAACCATTAAGTCTAATAGTTCTTCTGTTATATCATTCTTGATGTCATCGGGAGCGTATTTTAGTAAGACTTGTATGACTCGGCTGAGGTCATGAGTAAGGGCTATGGATTTGTAATGCCCTTTTAGCAGACAGTGCAGCTCCTTGCATGAGCCCATCCTGAATTCTGGTTTTACTACTTTCCTGGAAAATTTATAAGGATAAAGATTAGGTAATATGTATATCAACAATGCTATTCCAAAAAATTGTTCATCTGTGTAGTGAGCTTGAAGTAAACTGTCAATGTTTAGGCAGTTCACTTCAAGCTCACTTCACCAATTATCACAGAAAAAGATTTTGACAGAATAGCACTATTGGTAATGCATAAGAATCTTAGGTCAGTGGGTCATTTTGAGGGTGGAGTTTACTTTACGAAGTCTTATTGTCGCTTAAAGCTAAAAACATAATGGCACAAACATTGTCAAAATATTGAAAGGATTTTTTTAGGTTACCTTTGAATCTGTGCAGCCAACAACTTAGCTTTGTGAGACACTTCAAACACTTCAGCAGTGGCCTTAGCTTTGCGCCTCACTAGCCTCAGTTCCTTCTTTTCTTTTTTCATTTCAGACCACTTAGGTTTCTCCCCATTGGCTTGATCTTTCGTGAAGTTCGGCTTCCCGTTGCCACCTTTATTTTGATCTTTCCCGAAATTAGGCTTTCCCTTAGCGAATTTACTTTGATCTTTACCAAAATTTCCTTTTCCATCTTTGTTAAATTTCGGCTTGCCAAACTTATTTGGTCCTTTCGTTCCATCCTTTTTGAAATCCTTTTTGAACTTATTGGTTTTAGCATTTTCGCTTTGTGCTACTTTGTCTTCAGAATTGTCTGGTATTACCTTCTTCTTCTTAGGTGAACTAGCATTATCTTCATTTGATTTTCTTTTAACTTTCTGCATTTTTAAAGTATTACTCAAAAAATTGCACGAGGTTATGAAATTCAAAAGCACAAGTTTATTGTTGAAGCTAATGATATACCTATACGATACACGTAACAAGTAATTAAATTATGCTTATATATTTCATACGTTTTTTGATGCTATTCAGAATAACTAATATTTCTATATTGTGGGCATGTTCAATTGTATAAACTTCCACCAACGAACAACACGTGCAATTTAATTTATTTTATTGTTTTTTTTTTGGCATTGACATGACATTTGACACACACAATTCCGTGCATTATTGACATTGACGTAGCGTGTAGTTTATAAGTAATGTTTCAAACGTGACACAAATTAAGCGAAACATCATTTCCAATAATATGAAATATTAAAATGGGATTTTAGTATGCACTTCCACAGCCACAAAAACAAACATAATTATTGAAATGTATTTATATTTAAAAAAAAAGTTTTATTTTCTTCATTTCACGGGAAAATTAAATGCAGCAACTTTAAAAACTATATTGACTTCAGAAATGTATACTGTAATGTCAATGTCAATGAATGTAAATTTTCACTTGTGCTCTTCAGTTCAGTCAAATACAGTCAAAATTGACGTCTAAAATAACTAAAGTACTAAACCCAAACGATATACTTGCTGTTTGCTAACAAGTCAACAAGTATAAACTTGTTCAGTATTCGGTAAAAAATAATGACTTAAAAATGTTCATTAATTAAATAATTATATTAGTTAGACGCCCAGTACAATACAATTATATACGATGGTTGATATAAATAAATATTTAGAGAGTCAACTGGCACTTGCGAAACTAAAAGTTGTAGATAAAAGTAAAAAAGACAATGTTTCGCAAAAAAGTAAAAACGCAGCTGAATTAATATCTAAAAAGCAATCAAAACGGTTTGGTAAACAATCTCCAAAAGAAGTACCTAAGGATACGCCACTGCCGACCACTTCCAGAACGAGAACATCTACAATTTCTTCAGAGAAAGATTCTGACGATGATTATTTACCTTCCGACAATGATGCTGATGATATAATTAACATAGCTGCTGGATGCTCTACCTCCACCTCTACTTCCACTCCTCGCACAAAACAAAACTTAAAGAGAATTGTAGATGATGGAGACACAGCCAGTTACAATGAGAGAATAGAAACCTGGAAGAAAAATCTAGCGGCAGCTAAATCAAGTAATTACGATGGTGAAACAATGACAGCTGATGTCCAGTATGTGTTGGAGGGTAACAAGGATCCAGAAGAACTTCATGAACTGCAGAACGGCTTGTGCATACCAAACTTTATATGGAGGCAATTATACAAGTTCCAAAAGATTGGTGTCAAATGGTTGTGGGAACTACATCAGGTGGAATCTGGAGGACTGCTGGGAGACGAAATGGGTCTAGGCAAAACAATCCAGATAATTGCATTTCTGGCAGGTTTGTCCAAAAGTGACTTAGGAGCCTGGGGGGGACTTGGGCCTACCATAATTGTAGCCCCAGCAACTGTCCTCTACCAGTGGGTCTCTTATTTTCACTTCTGGTGTCCACACTTAAGAGTTGCTGTTCTCCACCACACAGGCTCCCATGCAGGGAATCATAACCAGCTGATCAGAGACCTACATACTGCACATGGGATCCTGTTGATCACTTACGCTGGTGTTGTGAAGTACACTAAAGATCTAACAGTCCGTAAATGGCATTACATTATATTAGATGAAGGACACAAAATTAGGAACCCTGACACACAAGTCAGTAAGCTTGTCAAGAAGTTTCAAACTCCTCACAAGATACTTGTTACAGGTTCTCCAATGCAAAACAGCTTACAAGAGTTATGGTCACTGTTTGACTTTATGAGACCAGGGCTTTTGGGCACTTATGCAGCTTTTATGGACCATTTTGCAGTGCCCATTACTCAGGGAGGATATGCTAATGCTACTGAATATCAAGAAGCAACTGCTTTGGAAATAGCAAAGGCCTTGAAATTAATTATCACACCTTACATGTTAAGACGGACAAAGGCCGAGGTTCAAAGCCATATAAAACTACCAGAGAAGAATGAACAAGTATTATTCTGTGCTCTAAGTCAGGAACAAAAAGATCTGTACATGGGATATCTCACTGGCAACACTGTAAGAAGTATTTTAGATAAAGATAATAAATATGGAGACCCTTTGAGGGCAAGGATATTGGTTGCTCTATGTACTTTGAGAAAGATATGTAATCACCCCGACTTGTACCTTTATGAGGCTCATGAAGATTGTGATGACATAGATACAGAAAGATTTGGCAGCTACAAAAGATCTGGAAAAATGAGTGTTGTTAATTCTTTGTTAAAAATTTGGCAAAAACAAGGTCACAGAGCCTTAATATTCTCTCAGTCCAGAGGAATGCTGTGTTTACTTGAGCAATACTTACAAGTTCAAGAATTTAAGTATTTGAGAATGGATGGCTCAGTGAATGTGGGGCAGAGGCAGAACATGATTAAAACATTTAATGAAAATCCTGAATACTTAGTGTTTCTGGCCACAACAAGAGTTGGAGGTCTAGGGGTTAATCTAACAGGTGCTGATAGAGTGATCATATATGATCCTGACTGGAATCCAGCCACTGATGACCAAGCTAAGGAAAGAGCTTGGAGAATAGGGCAGCAAAGAAATGTAACAGTTTACAGACTACTATCAGCCGGAACTATTGAAGAAAAGATTTATCAGAGACAGATATTCAAGCATTTTCTTAGTAACAAAATATTAATAGACCCAAATCAAAAGAATGTGTTGACTACCAGTACTCTACAGGGTCTTTTCACACTTGAAGAGCTGAACTGTGATGGCGACACTGAAACTGCATCTCTTTTTAAACATACCAAAATAAATGTTGATCATAATTTAAAAAGTAATAAAAAGAGTGATAATAGACATTCCACTGAAAGCACCTTTACAAAGAAAAAGATAGAAGCCATGAAAAAGATGGCAAGAGAAATTAGTAAGAAAATTTCTAAGGATAAGGAAGAAAATAAAGAAGAGAAGGACCCCAGAGAAGAGTACAAAATGAAAAGAGAGTTGCTACTAAACCCACCTAAAGTTGAAGTACCTGAAGTTAATTTAGTTGATGATCAAGTTACTAATGTTCCATTTGAAAACATACTATCCGAATTAGACATAGTAAATATGCATGTGAAAAAGGACTATGAAGAGAATCTACTAAAAAATGTTTTAAAGAAAGAAGAAAATGAAGAAGTAGAAAGTGATTGTGGTGAAGATGAAAGCCCAGAAAGTGTTACAGACAAAGTGAACACAAAAGATGATGTTTGTGAAGAAAAGCCAATAAAAGAAAAATCACCGGACAGAGATAAACTATCAGTAGATATAGAAATAAAAAAATCACATAAGAGAAAACATTCAGAAACTGAAGTAGAAAATGTAGTTGCAGTAAAGAAGGTTAAAAAGAAGAAGCACAAAAAAGATAAGGACAAAGAAAAAAATGATGATGATTATGTGTTAAGTAAACTATTTGCTAAAGCTAATGTTAAGAGTGCATTACAACATGATGTAGTTGTTGGGTTGGCTGAAAAAGAGAAACGTCATAGAATCAAAGAAGAAGCAGTAAAAAAAGCTAAGGATGCTGTTAGAGCTATCAAATTTTCTTCTAAGTGAATAACTCCTTCCATGACTAATTTAAGTTTATTATGATTGTATTTTGTAGGTTGGTGAAAGAAATATACTCTAATTTTTGTTCAACAAGGCTTTTATTAAAAAACTGTCTAATTTGAAAAATTATTTTGATAGCATCATACTTAGGAATTTTGTGCACACTGGGTGAGTAGGTAAAGTAAAATTGGGTCCAATTCCTAGTTTGGGCAGTGGTTTTGGATCAGTTCAGCAAGAAAGATAATGGTAATTATTAATGGATAATAATAGTAGAGATAATTACAGCCAGATTAGATTTATCAGTTCCAATGATTTTGGTACCATTTCGTTTTTTTTTTTCATTGGTTACACTCTGCCATTAATTAAGACCATTGAGAATATCATACGTTTGGGTTGGTTTAATAAATTATATGATAAGTTAAAATATGGCAACACAGTATATCAAATGTCAAAACCTAGCTGCCTTCCAAATGCATAATTTTTGGAAATAATTGAATATTGTTGTATAATTGTCGATAATCTAGTATAAAGCGTATACCTCATATTGCCTTGTGAAATGTTTGTGTGATTTAGATGTAAATTTAGTGTTTTACACAGTTAAGTGAACAGTTTGGTCCAAAGCATATCGTGGAGGGATTTGGGTGATATTCTGATAGGATTTGTGGTTTTTGGCTCGGGTCTCGCTGGGAGGACGTCGGCGATATGTCGAGAAGAAAATTGCCGCCACCAAGCTTCAACTTTAAGCCTCCAGAGGAGCAGGTCGTGTGAGTGTCAACTGAGCACTGTCCATCTGACATGTCTATTCTATATTTATCGAAATAAGAATATAATAATGTTTATGCTAATGAAGAAATATCATAAACCCAAATTAGGGAATACTTGTCTCTAATGTAATATGAATGCATAATATCTCTGATAAACAATATAGTCATTTAGGTTTCCAAAATACTAGTGAAACCACCTGAAACTTGTACTATCTGTTAAATTTGAGAGTATTACTAGTATAGTGCTTGAAAGAACTATGTATGCTCAACTAGTAGGAGTAGGGTAGACAACTTGAAAAAAACAAAACTGATAAGCATAATAGTATAGGTAGGAGGGTAATACCTACTAGATTAAAATGAGGCTGTTTAAGTGAAAATATAAGAGATTGTCTATAAAACATTGCTAATAACAGGGGGTGGCACTCCACTAATTGATTTAGAACAATGTATGTGTACAACCTTTGCAAGTTTTCTTACCCTCATTAAAGTAAAGGTAGACAGAAAGTGCAACTTTTTCATATTTTAAAATATCTCAACATTCACCATTTATAAGGTTATGTATAATTCCTCAGAACACCTCCAAGAAACTTGGACAAGCAGACGACAATAACTGTAGATGACAGAACATTCACCGTCCACACTGATGACCTGATTAAGATAAGTGACCTGGGCCGTGGAGCCTATGGGATTGTGGAGAAGATGAAGCATATCCCTAGTGACACCATTATGGCTGTCAAGGTAAGATCAGTCATTATCATCAGCATATGGAGTTAAGATTCACATACTCATATTATTTTAGTCTAGGAAAATGAAGCCGTACCTGCACCGCAACTATCTAAAAATGTCCAGCTCGCACCTCTGTGCTGGTGCACTAAGGTGAAGGACAGGTTGATGTCTGTTTCTTTTATCTATTTTTAGGCTGCTTAGAGTAAGGATATCTGAATTAATTGTTTTTTGCAGTTTCTTAAATTATGTTATGTCCTTAACCATAATGTGGTCAAACTACATGATCTAAAAAGCAAACTTTACATTTATTGCTAGTGATGTCAAAGCTATTAATTTTTTTGCGAAGTAGTATTATCTTACCTAAAAATTATGCCTTTGTATTTAACAGCAGTATTGTTATTAATAATTAAAGAATATTTATTTTAAACCATTAGGTCAGAGCACTGTGATGATTATGAAGCAGTTAATCAAGCTAATTTTTCTCCCAATTCAATGGACTATCATGATAATCTTTTGCAATAAATCTTTTATTTTAAAATAAAACATATTATAAGACATTTATCAATAATAGCCTTCTGCCACTGAACGTTTTTTTGGAATTACTTCTGCGCTAAATACATACCTCTTATAAATTAATCATAAATTTCTCCTTTTTATAAAATCAGTTTAGATAGAGAAAACACAAGTTTTCAGTGGTTTATATACATTTTCCACCCTCTGGTTACAAGTGCTTTCTTTCTTACAGAGAATCACTGCATCATTCAACACTCAGTCAACAGAGCTGAAGCGTCTGCTCATGGACTTGGATGTGTCCATGAGAGCCAGTGCCTGTCCGTACACAGTGCACTTCTACGGTGCCATGTTCCGCGAGGGAGACGTCTGGATCTGTATGGAGGTCATGGACATGAGCCTCGACAAATTCTACATGAAAGTCTACCACAACAACCGCACCATACCTGAAAACATTCTAGGGAAAATCACATTTTCCGTAGTGAGCGCTTTACACTACTTGTATTCTCAGCTCAGAGTAATCCACAGAGATGTAAAACCATCTAATATCCTGATCAACAGGAAAGGAGAGGTGAAGATGTGTGACTTTGGTATATCTGGCTACTTAGTGGACTCTGTTGCTAAGACTATTGACGCAGGGTGCAAGCCGTACATGGCGCCCGAAAGGATCGACCCGAGCGGCAACCCGGGCCAGTACGACATCCGCAGCGACGTGTGGTCGCTCGGCATCTCCCTCATTGAGCTGGCGACCGGCAACTTCCCTTACAACACGTGGGGCACGCCCTTCGAACAGCTCAAACAAGTCGTCAAGGATGATCCTCCTAGACTACCGAGCGGACAGTTCTCGGCACAGTTCGAGGACTTGATAGTCCAGTGTCTGCTGAAGGATTACAAACAGAGACCGAACTACGACGCGCTGCTGACGCACCCCTTCTGCCTAGGACACAGTCAGGAGATAGACGTCGCGTCGTTCGTTCAACAAATATTAGACTTACCAGATGAGTCCTAGTGATGGGAACATTATTTACGTACCTATTAAGTACAAGCGTTTACCGACTAACCTTAATGTAGTTTAATAATTGAAAAGATATAAAATAATGTTATTAATTAACCATAATAAAATTAAATTATGTATTCTTTATAGAGTGCCGATCGCTATCGGCGTACGCGGCGATTTTAAATGTTTGATTTCAAAGTTGTTTAGTGCAACACTTGATTACTTCAGGCGGTAGGTTATCTGAAGTCACCAAGTGTTGTGTAGGTGGAACATTGTCAATTTAGTAACGTAGTAGTAGTGAGGGTAGTTGAAGTAAGAGTAACATGTCGCTCATATGGTGTTATCTATGTGTAGTCTGTTAACTTGACCTCAGAGCGAACAAAGGAATTGGTGTAACAAAATAATGACTGGCAACATTTAATAAGCATCACAAAATTATCATAATTTAGTCTTAAATAAAAAATATTTGTTTTCAATTATGTGGTTCCTTTATTTTACCCTACTTATCTCTGTCTGTGTGATATTCGCAACGTACTGTGGCTGTAATAATGATGCGTAACAAGTTTTGATACTTGCCTCTTTTCAAATAGCTGACTCCAGGTTACTTTACGTAAAAAAAAAAACAATTATTAGTTACGAAATTTATTTAAAATCATCAAAACATCATATAAATAAAATAAGTACAAAATAGTACTAAGTACATGTCACATTTCTCTTACAAAATAAACGCCAGACGGCTTCGATACGATTATATTCACAGTAGAACTAAAGCGTAATTGGCTAGACTTTAGAAGGGCGAGTTCATTCCCAGCTTGGTGCCGAAGTCGAGGCGCGCGCGGCGTTGGTTGCGACCGTCCGCCCTGCGAAGTGAAAGGTAATGTTATGAACAATACATGAGCATTTTACCATCAATGATCACATAGCACATAAAGGAAGTTTTATCGACCCGTAGACCTACCACCATCTCTTATAATAGTATTATTTTAATATTACTTTGCTTTGGGCATTGTTCAATTTTCAACGCTCAGCTCCGAGAGTTCAAAATCAATCAAATGTTTTTTTTTTTCTTAGATATGGTATGGTGGTTGTGGGTATGGTTTGGTGAACTCTTAACTCTCAGTGACCCTAGGAAGTTTGGCGGCATCATTATCAATGCAAATAGCTTGTATATAGTGCACATTTGGACTGCCTTGTTTGTTGAATGACTGATTAAATCTCACGTCAACTGCTGGCTGACCAAACAACCAATCACCACGAGGTTTAACATCAAATAACTTCCCAGTTTTTACAACTTACTTAATCTCTTGCCACTTGATAAATTCGTTGAGTGCGAACACTAGGAACAGCGAGGAGGCGTAGCCCACGCCGAGCGGCCAGGGCACGAAGTACTGCAGCTCGCAGACGCCCCACTTATCGCAGAAACCGTAGCTGCTGCTCAGCATTATGCCGCTAAATGCTAATTGGGCTAGGATTCTGAAAGAGGTAGGTAGATAAGTAGAGCTCTTTGTGAAGGATATTGTTCGAGGTTTGTAGAACTTTGTAATGATTTTTACTTTAGGTACATCTTCACACATATTCACATTCATATAATTACTTAATGTAGTGTACTGTATGAATTATCGTGCCCTTTTTTTTCCATAGTGCCTTTTGAAAAGGGCAACTAGAATAATGTATATTTTCCTCTTTTAAATGACATATTTTGAAAGATAATATTAGTCACGAAAGGTAAATATATTGTACATTATTAGGCGTAAAAGTAAACTAAATAAATGTATACTTACAAAACGACCACAGTGACCGACCACACTTTGTTAGCCCAGAAACTCTTCTGCCATATAGAAGATTGTCGATGAACAAATGACAATGATATCACAACTGCAAACGAATACATAATGTTTTATACGGAACATAGGTATAACATGATATGCTAAAACTACTATAACATGCTAAGATACAGATGATGATATTTTATTGTAGCTAGCGACCCACCCCGTCTTCGCTTGGGCGCAATATACTAATGAAGAAAATGAATATACTCATAGGATAACATAATCTAACATTAGGTGTCTAAGAGGATGAATGGTTGATGGAAATTCCTAAGAAATGCGTCCATTTTGAGTTTATTTTACAACTCATGATTCTTTTTGAATAAACATGACAAGCTTGTGCTTGTGCTTTGCGGTATGTATAGAATAGATGTCAAACCACCATATTTGTTTTATCCTTCAGATAAAAGTTATCTTCCTATGAAAAAAACACCCTAAAATATGTTTAAATGGCCGATATTATTACTAGTAGAAATGATAACTTACTTAAATGCAAAGTAATCAACGCAAGAGTAATATGCTGCGCTAAATAGAACCCGTCGTAGAAGTCATCTCCCCAACCGTGCCAACTCTTCAAAGAGAGATCATGTGTCGCGTTAAATTGGCCCACGTTCGTCGGGTACACTATCCAACACGTGGTGGCGTTGGTCGCTTGGGCGAGTTGATCGCAGAAAGCGCGCAATGTAAACGCGTAGAGGACTAGAATCGATAGGACCGCTGGTAGGAACTTTAATGCGTAGCACCAGAATACGAAGACTGCCATCTGTGGATGGAGAAGTTATTTAAGAGTTAGGAATTACGAATCTCATGAGAAAGGACGGAATCATAAAAAATATACAGCATCAGAACTGTACATCGTTGTCACGTTTATGTACCTACTAGCTTCCGCCCGCGACTTCATCTCCGTCAAAGTTAATATACTATCCCAAGGAAACCCTACATTTTCCGGGATAAACATCCAGGCTGTAATCTATCTCTGTGTCAAAATTTCATCCTGATCCGTTCAACCATTCTAGCCTGATTGAGCAATAAACATCCGTCCATTCTCACAAACTTTCGCATTTATAATAAGTAGTAAGACCCTGCGTGCCCTAACAGCTGCACGCAGGAAGATTTAATGGCTGCCACCGACAACGCAGTCAAAGTGGCCAAATTCTGGGCCGCAACAATATAATATAGGTACCAATAATATAGTTTGTCATCGAAACGCTAAGAAGAAGAAGTAAGACAAAATACAAGTTGTGGTAAATTATATATTTTGCAAGGTAGGATTTTCTTCCCCATTCTTTTCCTAGGAAACTATTAGAAGGGAACTTTTTTTTTATAAATGGCGTTCAAAAGTTGAGGGATTCGACTGTAGTTTCTGACTTACAAATTACATTCAACTGAACACAAAGAGAAAATAAGGGAGGAGGATTTGGAGGGAGGTGGGCAGGTTAGAATAACCCCCACCACGGCTCACGCACCATGGTCCACTGTAGGACTAATTGCGGAAACCAAACCCCCTAACATAGAACATAGAAGAGAAAATGACATAAAATCAACACAATAAGTGTACCTTAGCATTCATAAGCAGCTGCGGTCGTGTGGCGGCGCGCTGCATGAGCGCGGTGTCGAGCGGCGCGAAGGCCAGCGCCGCCGCCAGCGCCGGCACCACGCACGCGCCGCCCCACACCGCGCCGCCCACGCTCAGCGACAGCGGCACGAACAGGCACAGGGAACCCACCTGTGCCACGATAGGGGGACACGTGAAGGAGATCAGAATATTTGCCAAATTGATTCTAATAAAAGGGCGTTCATAACAAGGTGGTGATGAGGTGGTAGTACTGCCAACCGTCTGAGGGTCAGGTTACACCGAGACGCGTAGCAACACTGCGCGCACCTTTTAACAGAGCCACTCAAAATATAACTTTATTTACTAGTTTACTACATGAAAAAAGACACATTTCTTAGTTTGAATTTAGGATACGTTGCACCTTCTCGGAATTAAATGTGTATGTTTTCGTTTAAAAAATGAAGTTATATTTTGAGTAGCTCTATTAATTGCGTAGCATCGGTTCGTGTCGCTTCTCGGTGCGAACTGACCCAAAAAGTACACTAATAAAACTTTACGAAATATAAATATAAAGTTTTGGACTCTTTAAGGCAATAACTTTCAAGACATAAATAACCAACCTGAAAACCAGATAATTTTTTAACCTTTTGACCGCCAGAGCGTAAACACATCGGCGCCACTGCTACGCCAAGCTACCATATTCAGCATTTCGATTAGCAATTTTTGATTATTGTTTTTTCTAGTGAAATGTAAGAAATCAATATATCTTTGTGCTATTTTACAATATTTCATTAATGTAGTTTTAAATAATAGGAAAGAGAAACACAAAAAACTTAATTTAGGACATTTTTAAGTAGAAAATAAGTACTTAAAAATTTCGTTTTCTTGACGTCTATAGACGTCGGTGGCGTGTTTGGCACGATTTCGTTAGACGTCTATAAACGTCCGTGGCGTTCAAAAGGTTAATTAACTTTAACATTAGATTTCTTGCACAAAAGTCAGTAAATTACCAACCTAAGCAACCTATTGCCATACATAAATCTATGGGTGAATTGCGTTTTGAGGCATTCAAGTTTTTCATCATATAAACAGGAAGTTCCAGTATCCTTTTTTGATTCCCCGACATAGTTAATTTTAAAAAAGTGTTCCATCTCAAAAAGTTCTCTATTTACTCCACATACCTGCAGCAGTGCTATAAAGCACACGCTACAAATCCAGAACTGTGTGCTGTTCCATAGACACGTCATGTAGTGCCGCGACATCGTGATCAGCGTGAACAGGGACACGTCAGCGTCACGGGTCATCTGCGGACATGTAGCACGTCACTAACGTTTATATAAAGTGCTTTGGGATTCATCATCTGCTTAGCCTTTTCCCAACTATGTTGGGGTCGGCTTCCCGTCTAACCGGATGCACCTGAATACCAGTGTTTTACATGGAGCGACTGCCTATGTGACCTCCACAACCCAGTAACTGGGCAACAAGATACCTCTTGGTTAGACTGGTAGCCAGACTTCTTAGCTTCTGACTATACGTAACGACGGTCAAAGCGGCTTTACGCGCTTTCCAAGGCACGGGGTGTCACACCACCAACTTCCAAACTCCGGGCTGCTACTAAGAATTCCTAATAGAAAAACCCAATAACACTTTTTGCCCGACCTGGGAATCGAACCCGGGACCCCACGCTCATCAGACGCGCTTGCGACCACAAGACCAACGGGGCGGTTAATAAAGTGCTTTGAGATTATGAGTCCTACCTACCTGATACTTAAGAGTTTAGTTTTTATTTCAAGTGTTAATAGTGGTATGTCGTTTTTAATAGTTTTTGTTGCTCTGATATTAATTGTAGTGCCAATGTATGTATGTATGTATATGTGTGTAGTTGTTGAGACAATGTTTTTGTTCAAAGAACTTGTGATTTTCGGACTTCAATACTATTCATACATACCTTTTGGCTACAGTAATTAGTGAATGGCTGGTCCTGCCATTTATTTTGTAACTGAGCGGCGTGAAAATATGCATATTGAGTTATAATTATAGTTATAAATAAATGTTACAATATAAAGGTAAAAATAAACACTTTTACTTGTTTAGATAAAATGACATCTCTGCACTAATCTAAGATCTCAAAACACCGCATAAAATGGTAGAAAACTTACGGACAATGAGCATGGAATAGAATTGAGTGCTCTTGCCAGGTCGATGGGGCCGATGCAGGACTCCGGAACTTGATAGGGCGGCATCTTTTGGCACAACACCGGGTACAACGGCTCTACAGCGATGCTAAAATATAGTACAACTTTCTTTAGTATAATAGACAGGACTTATATTGATGAAAAGTGAGAATGAGAGTGAGAGGTAGGACGCGAAGATCAAAACTTTAAAAAAATCTAAGAAACCGACTGCTTAAAACGTGAACTTTAAATAAAAACCTAAAAGAAAAAATGAAGTCCATTAATTAAGAATTCTGTTAAGTAACAATCGGGACCCATTATTGGAAAGATTAGAGCCGGTCTAGAGTTTTAATGGGTCCCAACTGTAACTTAACAGTAGGGCTGCCATCACCTAAATTGCCAGCTCCTGGCGAAAACTTCAAAAACTCCGGATTTTTGGTTGGAATTCGGATTTTTCCCGAAAAATATTTTTAAATAACAATAAAAACGTCATTAACATTTTTACGTTTTTATAATCCTAATGTATTCTTATCTTTCAACTATTCCAGACCTGCCACGAAAACTTTTGGACATTTTTGAAAACCCCTTCCAGACGCCCTCTAAACTAGGACAAATCCGGGGGATTCCGAACGGATGGTAGCCCAACTTAACCTTAGTAGGATAAAGTAACGATACTTTTCTGCCCTGCCTGGAGGTCTTAATTTCTAAAGCAACAACAGAAAAGTCCGGTGAAGCAGTACACAACCTCCTAGGTTGAACACCGAGTTGCCATTACTCAAAAGATACTTTTCCCAGATCCACGGCTTACCTCGCATCAGCCTGCATGAATATCTCCATGTTGAGGCAGTTGGCGGCGGAGCCCATGACGCACACCACCTCGCCGTAGTCCTGCATGATCTGTATCATCTGCTGCACCGAGCGCGCCGAGCAGTCCGTGAACAGCGACACCAGCAGCGGCACGTTGTCCACCTGCTCTATGTGGGGACGAATGTTCTCGATGCCGCGGGGGAGTTTAGCCTGGATGACGTAATGGTATTTAAGTATGGAAGAGCAGGAGTGTTAAGATTTGTTTTTTTTTGCTTTTGTGTCTTCACACCATAGCCGTCGACCCGGTGGTTCAATCTGCCAGGCTGATTTTGCGCAAAAATCAGCTCGGCGGTTAACAAAATGGGCCCGTCTTAGCCCGGCCGTAATAAACATGATAAATAATGAAACACGGGGTCTGGACATGCAATCTTTTCAATGAACACGCTATATTGACGTCAAATTTTCCGTAAATTAGAAACACGTATAATAAAAAATTAACGCCATTATCAAATCTGCCAAGTAGGCCTATTACCCTATCAAGTAAGAGGTATGTTCCTAAGCTAAATTAATTAAACACTCACCCTATTGCTCATATCGAAGTTGACGGGCGCGGAGTGGTCGGTGGAGTCTGTAAGGCAGGAGAGCGAGCGACACGCGTCTGCGGGCGAGCCCGCCTCGTCGTCCTCGTCGTCGTCCAGCAGGGAGTCCGCTGAAGGGTGGCTGGTGGATATGCTGCTGCGTTGGAACTGAAAGGCAACTGATCTATGAACCATTTTTTTAATTATGTGAAAGTTATAGCAAAAATATAAAGTACCAATGCGACTTATTCAATGTATACTTTGTAAGTTCTCCTGGGCACCACTAACACCAGTGAAGGGAACCATGCCTTATTATATCAATTTAAAGACTTAAATTGCCAATCCACCCTGAGCAAACATGGCATTCTTTATGAGTAGAACCTTTAGTACTGGGATCAAATTACGCTGGTATTATTATGAATACAAACCTAAAAACGAACAAAATAGACACATTAAAACTACGAGTACCTTCAGATTAGTATGCGTAGTAATAGAATGCCTCGCCTTCTTGATCTCGTTGTCAAACTTGACGGTGCTGTGGTCCAGGTTGATGGCTCCCGGCGCAGACATGGACAGGGCTTTCGAAGTCGCTATGTTGGTGCTGTGGCGGTAAGCAGGCATGTAAGAGTTACCATTGGTTTATTTTATGCAGGGTTTATTTGTAGCAATAAAATGAACCCCGTTACCTTAATACCTTATTTGGTGTAGAAACTTTTACACGGTAGAAGGGACACCGCAGACTCTACAGCGATTGAATTTTTCGTCGCTTATTGATAAAAATTGTCAGCAGTGTGATTATAAAATGGTATTCTATTAAACACGATCACGCTGGTGACGTCACCACGGCGAACGAATACTAAACCAATGACAAGTTGGTTCGTTATCGAAGTGAGCGCGATCACTTTAGTGAGACTCGTTTTCGAATCGCACTACTGCTATTCCATACAAAATTGTTTAAAACCTAAAGAGTCAAAATGTTTGGGACAGCTGTAAAAAAAGAAAATTAAAGAGATATTAAATTTTATCTCTGGGCTGTCTAGAATTATGTACGGCGCATAATTGGGTAGATGACACCACTAATCAATTGACGTACTTTTTATGAGCTGTTAAAACACCATTCCCCCATAGATTTTCTATGACAATACTCAACTATGACGTCACTTGTTTGTCATCTCAATTCACTAACTATTTATTGATTTCAAAGCAAATCGATTTTTATAGTTATTTAAAAAATCATCGGGTTTTTAGTGCTAAAATTAAATGTTTTTTTGTGAAGTTGTTTCTTGAAATTATTGGTTAGTGGTGTCATCTATCCAATTATGTCATTGTTAATGTTTGCGTTGAAATGTCCCTTCCACCGTGTACAAACATAATTTTATAAAGGGAAGGGTCACTGACCCGTAACTTTTTACTATGATCAGACTATTTTTTTGACGATTTCTTATTTTATTTTACTGTGTAAATATGGAGCTATTGTTAGACCCTGCTCCCCCCATAGTCCCACTATTTAAATTAGTGTAAACGTAATATAAAGTCAATTAAAGAAAAAGTTGTTCATTTTGAGTGTATGTATGTCTTTCATGTAAATGTTTTACCTAAAGTAAGTACCTATTGCTTTTTTTTTTACAATATTCAGACAGAAAAGCGAGTTCAAAATACTTACATTTCAACCATTCATTATTTGTATATTTATTGAAACGTAGAATCCGCCTGTATAAAGCTGATATTGATCCAGGTTGTATATTTGGGTTTTAAAAGAAAAGAGGCTTAGTAGATATTGCTCTTTGGTGTGGAGGGGACTTCAAAGTCCGTTAAAATATTTATTACTTCTTCTTAACTTATACCTTAATGTAGGTCATACACGTAACATATTACTTGGTCAATTATAAACTTGCACAAGTCAGTGTTACGATGTTGCGCCCACAAATGGCTCAGATCCTTGAAATTATTCATCCAACACACGCTAATACATACATACTTGTGCAAGTCTTTTGAGCAAGTATATAGTAGTATGTGTGTGGCCTACATTAGTTGTTATTCTAAACAAGCGTTGTATGTTCTGAATGCAGTGTATATGTAGTGGTGATAATTAATAACAAAATGGGAACTTAGTGCTGCAATCAGGTTAGCAAAAGCTTAAGTGCGAAGCGGAACTTAAAATAATGTTGCATGGTTCTGTTCACATTTTAACTGACAATACAAGTATTACTGGGGCCTTTAAAGCAAATCATGCAAGAATAAAACGTCTACTGATTTAAATAAAGTCTATTTCACCTTATGTGAACAGAATCATAAATGAAGATTAAATACTATGCAGCATTGTTACGTCACGTCTAGAGTTTCGTGATTCCCTCTTATGTTTATTAATAACTGTATGAATCATTAATTTATTGTTTCCCAAATATGTAATACTTATGTATTCTCATAGATGTCATCACGTCTTGATTAAAGACAAATTTCCAATGAGAGTTTCTCGTGCGTTTTTAGTCGAAGATGTGATACAGGCAGGAAGACTCGACAGGCGATTATCACACTTTTGCCTTTACTTTTAAGGCTCACAGAGAGACTTTGACGTCACGCCTCATGTAATTGTGCCAGATCTTCATAGAAGAATGAAATGACATAGAGCAACTACCTTCAACTTTCCGCCTAACTTCTTGACAATTCAAAAATGCCTGTAATCGAAATAAATGCTGACTTTGACATGCTACAAAAATTGTGGCAGTAAGTTGTGGAGTTTCTTGCTCGTTCTTCTCAATAGAGACCTACGAACGTACAACGTTACGTTTTGGAACGTTCAACTAGCTTCAATTTACTGTATAACTTCTTGACAATTCAAAAATGCCTGCAGATGGTCTAATTGAAACAAATGCTTTTACTTTGACATACCACAAAAGTTTTAAACGAGATTATTGTATAAGATTTGACTTTGAAACAAGTTTATTCTCAGAAGTGATAAATTCCAAGACGTGAGATAACAAAGCAAGCGCGATAGAGCTGAGAAAACAAACCTATAGTAAAAGCCGAGCGCGGCGGCGTCATAGGCGTCGATATGCCTATTGAGCCTCGTGGCCGCCCGGTCCTTGCCCTGGGCCAGGGTTTGCGACGATAAGGGCGACACGCTCTTGCTGTCAACAATGTGTGACGATAACAGTGACGGACCACAGCCTGGTGTTGGAAAACACTTTATTTCTGTAGTGTACGTCATTTTTGGCGGTATAAATATATTTTTGCATGTGGCAACACTATTGTGACAGAGGTTGTAAGGAGTCTTTATGTCCTTACTGATTTATGGCAACATTTTTGCCCTTTATTTAAGGTAAAACTAATAGAGGTTTAGGCTGTAGTGCATCACATTTAACTATAAAGAAACACTAACATTTAGAATTTAAAGACATTTAAATCTATATTTTGTTTTTTTTTTCTCTAAAAAGGGGTTTAAAAGGACAACATCCATTTCTAAAGAGTGGTGGGTACTTTGCTTTTTAAAATTTAGTCAATATTTTTTTGTTTTTAAGTTTTCTGTACCCAACCACCCTGTATAACATCAATTTAACATCAAAAAGTTAAATGAAAGACAGAAGAAACATCTACACTTGTGCTGTGTATCTGCTGTAGTGATTAATGATGTGATTGTTATAGTATTATGCCGAATTAATTCAAATTAATTGCCAATTCAAGCGTCACAATAATTTTATTGAACACCCTGTTAGTACCGCTGACCTTGTGCGGTTTTTGTAACCCCCTGTGCATAGTGGCCAATGCATAATGGCGCTTATGCGTTAGGTGCCTCATGAAATCAATTTTTAGTGAATGCCTTTTAGTGTATTTACAAAAATGATTAGTTAACACAATATTATTCTTTCCCCCTTTTAAAAATACCCAATTTTCTTTGTGTTTGAGTTGTTATAAAAATGTATGATAAATATGTTTTCCCATAACAATTGGACACAAATAGCCTATTTTATCCGTATCAGAGTAAACTGTTCTATCAAGTAAACGTAATATTAACTGCAATTGCATTGAAATAAGGTTTAAATTACAATGAACACCGCACTCGTCAAATAAAACAATTTAACAGAAATACATGTCACTGGATAGGGCACTTTCTCTCATGGATAAAAACATTAATCTATTAAAAAATTCCTACACATCAAATTGATAAAAATATAACTTTATTCTTATGTCTTTAACTACAAAGTCTACATTACCTTGCACTTTCTTCACTGATAAGTGATATGTGGCAGTTCCACCCTGACTCCAGACCCATCTTCTCACTGAAAACCCTGGATCTCAGTTCGTTTTCCTTACTGAAGTGCACGAAGCGAATGCAGGCCCGTTCTAGGCGCTCTATTAACTCGACCATGTCGCTTTGGGCTTGGTACTGCATTGTAACCATGCCTATGAATACCTGTGAACATTGATTTAAAATTGAGGTTGCTAGGAATATCTATATATTTTAAAATTAATTGCCGTGTGTTAGTCTCGCAAAAACTTGAAAATACCTCGACAGATTTTTTATATTTTTATTGTTTTGTTTACATCAATATATTAGTATAGGCAAAACAACTAGCAGGTATGAACTTTACCACTGTAGCCTAGTATTTAAATATCAATACACGGAAAATTGAACAAGATGGACATCAGTAAATCTTGGTAAAAGAAAATGAAAACACTACTTTTCCCCCTTAAAACAACCTCATTTATAAACTAAACTGTTAACCCGTACGCAAAATACGCGCTAAGACGTGGAGTTCACACCAGCCCGTTATACCAATACCTAAACTGTTTTGTTATTTGACTCGCTCGGTCACTCTGTTTACCTGATTGCATTGCATATCAAAGAACCCTTCTGCGTCCTTCACGTCGTCGTCTGTCACTTCGTTAAACAATAACGAGTCTGAAAAAAAACAAAATAGGTCTTTCGTAGTGATATTTTATTTTATTATGTGAGGTTTTATTCAATTTTCTGTTATGCACGTAAATACGGACGTCTTCAATAGAGCATATTATGACGGGCCGAGATACATTTTGACGGGCCTGTTGGTCTAGTGGTTAGTGGCCCTGACTGCTAAGCCGGAGGTCGTGGGTTCGATTCCCACCCAGGACAAACTTGATGAGCATGATTGTTTGTTCTGTGTCTGGGTGTGATTTATCTATAATATGTATGTATTTATAAATTATATAAGTATGTATATCAGTTGTCTGGTTACCATAACACAAGCTCTGCTTAGCTTGGGATCAGATAACCGTGTGTGAGTTGTCCCAAGATATTTATTATTTATTTATAATATAAATCTATATATTACCACCTTTGGTTGACTGGTAGAGAATGCCTAAGGCATTAAGTCCGCCTTTGTACTTTTGTTGCATAAAGTTTAAATAAATAAATAAATAAATAAATTACTACAAAGCTAAAAGTTTGTATGTTTTGATCGCGCAGTATCCGGTACCACTTGTCCGATTCTAAAAATTCTGATGCTTACAGCATGCTAGCATGCTACACGTTGTCAATGATAGGCTTTATTTATTATTAAAAAAAAAATAAGGATTGTAGGAAAATTCACGGGGACATAGTCGCGGGCAGAAGTTAATGTTAGACAAAATAATTGATTGATCTTTATTAAAACTACTTACCCGTTGAATGAAAGTGTAGTGCGGGCGCGTCAGCCCAGTGGTTCGACAGAGGCGCGTACAGCTGCCTACTGTCCGCCGGCAGCTCCAGATACATCGCTGATAGGGAGGATGATATGCCGCGCGTTAGAGGCCTGAGGAAGTTCACGTTTTGAATAATTACAATTATAAATACACTGAAAGATTTGCACTACAATAATTAAAGATTAATAAATAAAAGGTATAGAAACCCCTTTGTGACGCTCGAATAAAAAGTGATCTTATAGGGATGTTTTTAAGGTCCTAATCCTAAAATTTAAATCATTATAATGCAAAGTGACACAACACTCAAATTAAAACATAATTTGATTATGCACTTTAACTGTTGTACACCCTATTTTCAGTCAGGGGCGTGGATTCAGTGTTAACACTGGGCTCCCGACTCATGGTAACAGGAGGAACCGTTGGGTTTTAGTTGGTAAAAGTCCATTCCAAAACAACCCTCCGTTTCCCCCCAGATGGAGGGTATGTATGAAGATTTCCCCACAGACAACAAATAGACGACACCCTTTTTGCATTACTAGCCGTTATTGTCAAAAAATCTGCCAGAAAAATAAATCGTGATTCTATTTCCTGTTCTTGCAAGAAGGTTACTCATGTGCCAGCTTCTACACATATATTGCTATTTCAACAGATTTGACCAACATTTGTGCCAACATAAACATACCAGCAAACTGTGGGTGTGCATTGTTACACCTCTGCCTAACCTTTCAGGGAATACATGCGTGATGGTATGTTATAATGTGCCCATTATAAAGGTGCAAAGTACGTACTTATAAGCGAAGGCGGTACAATACGCAGTGAGCGAATTTCTTTGGTAGAAGTCAATGATCTTCTTGCGGTCGGACGGAGAGATCTGTGTGAGGTCCTTCCCATTCCAGTAGTCCACGCAAGAATCCAGGATTATGTCGGCTGTGCCCTGAGAATGAAAAGGAACTAAGTATAAATATCGTATATTAACAAAATTGAAACGAGATTCCCCCATAGATTTTGTGAACAGTGACGTCACATTTTTGCCAACTCATTTGATTAACTACATCTATTGATTTCAAAGCTACTATAAACCTTTTTTTTTTTTCAAAACTAATCTTCAGGGCTAAAAAATCGTATTTTTAAGTTTTGGAATGATTGGTGTCAACTATCCAATTGTGGCATGTCTGAAAGATTAATCGCTTAAAAAGGCTCTACCAATTTGGCTGATTTCTATTTGCTGTGTTCGTAATATTCAAAACAAGATTTCCATGAAAGATTTTTTTTTTGGAAAATCCACTGGACGCTTCGGGAAATTGGCTTGGTGTTTTTGAATGAAAATCTTTTTAAAATCATTGAAATTTGACCTGTATTTCAAGGCATGTAAGAGCCACATGTGAAATGTCCTCGTGTTCAACATTACCTGTGTGAGCATCTGCAGCTGGTTGGCCTGGTCCTTGACTACCACAGCCAGCATGTGAGGCAGAGGAACTTTGACCTTCGTGCTTAGCTGCAGAGAGCGGACGAAGCGAGTCTCACGACGTATTGTGTCCGCTTGCTAAAGGAGTACAAACATTTATTTGTTTTATAATAATACACTATTTGTAACCGTATTATAAGAGGACTGTACTGACAAACGTTCCATAGAAAAATTGTTGAGTAATATTTTGGTTAATAAGTAAAGTAAGCAAATCTATACTAATATTATAAAGCTGAAGAGTTTGTTTGTTTGTTCGCGCTAATCTCAGCAACTACCAGTCCGATTTGAAAAATTATTTTTGTGTTGGATAGCCCATTTATCGAGGAAGGTTATAGGCTAATATAACATCACGCTATGACTTACGGGAGCGAAGCAGTATTCAAAAACGTAACTTAAGGCGGATGAATAAAGCCACGCGAACGAAGTCGCGGGCAGAAGCTAGTAAATGAATATGAATAGGAAACTCAGTGATATTAGTGCCATTATCTAATAAGAAAATTGTATAGATTTTAATTACTTATCGGCCAAAATATGACTAGACTGCTTTTGTATAGAGCGCGCTGACAGTACAGTCCTAATGAACTGAAATGCCTTGAATTATTAGTGTAAAGAAATCTGTAAAAAATAAAAACTGGCTAATATAATGGCTTACCAATTGCCTGAATATCGCGAGGCACTCTTGCACATGGTAGGACTCGGTGACAGCGTCCGTGAACCCGATCTGCTTGGCTAACTCGCACAGGCATCGTCTGTTCGTCACCGGTACTAGGTCTTCGCTGTAACCGAAATTATGTTATCGAAGAGGTGTTTAGTTTCAGTTTTACAAGCTTTGGCCTACACTTTATTTGAACGAAATAAAATGAGATACTGAAGGAGGTTTTAATCAAAACCCATGTCTAAAACGTCCATCAACAAGCTATAAACAGTCTCCTAGTTGGTAAGTTAGTGTTTTTTTTTTTTTTTTTATTGAAAACTTTTTTTTTTATTGAACTTACAAAGAATATTACTTATTATACCGTAGTGACCCGTCATTAATTAATATTAATATGTTGGGAAATCATGCAAATGACGTGTGACTACGAAAAAGGCAGACGAGACCAACTTCTTTAGGCAGGAGGTATGAAAAATTTAAGGAATTTTACCTGTACTGCGCTTCACAAGTGAGATGCGCACAGAAGTGTGCATACGTGTGCCTGGGTGCGGGCGCGCACGTGTTGAGCAGCGCGGCCAGCCCCAGCGGCTTCAGGCGCGCCAGGTGCTGCCGCCAGCGCTGGTCGTCGAACTCCACGCAGAACGGCGCGTTCTGGTCGTGCGTTAGGTCTAACACCTGGGAATTAACATCTGGTTGGTATAATACCGTTCAAACTTAATAGCGGCTCGGAAGTTAGCTGCGAATGCTGGTTTGCGCAGGTTTATTCGAGTCAATAATAATTCATTCTCCATTTAATATAGCATAAATATTTATTGTTATTATTTATTTATTTTATTTTAGGAAAGCTTACAGACTAATAACATTATAATAACAATAAAATATAACTAAATTGCTAATAACAAACCACATATGAATACAAAATAAAGATGACTTACTCACAGTAATAAATATCTAGAAATCATTAAATGGAGCCTACGTAAGTTTAAGACTTACCAAATATGGGGACCATAAACAATTTAACATCACAAGTTAGCTCCTCAAACCTGCTTTAGAAATATCATCAACATGTCAAACGATCCTGATCTCCACTTGTACTTTGACAAATGCTTTCTACTAACCTCAACAATAGTAGAAGGTTCAGCAGTCTTCGGGCCCTCAACAGGCGTGTCCAGTTGTTCATCGCTCTGGTGGCCCATGGACCCCACCAGGCTCGTCTTACTGGAGTTGTGTGATGATGGACTGGAGTTGCGGAGGAAGAACACCTTCTCTGCTGTGGGGTTTGGCCAGGATAGGATGCCTTTTTTATCTACGCAGCTGAGAGCCTTGGGAAAACAGGTGGAAATTGGTGAGACTAGTTGACAGAGAACGAATGTTTGGAACATTTTGAATGGTAAAAGCATGGCATGGCATTAAGTCCGTCTTTGCACGGTGTATTTAATACATTATGAGCATAAAGTTTAATAAATAAATAAAAATAAATGGACCTTTCAAATCTAAAACAGTGAAATCACAATACTACCATAAAGTATAAGGACCAAATATACACCAAGTAAAAGAAATAGGTTGACTTTTAAAGAGTCTCGTCTCTGTCATTCACATTGAGCTTTAGAAAGAGACAAACACCCTGTCTACTTTTCTCTTTCTAAAGTTCTATGTCATGACGTCATGGTAATACCATACCCTTACTCACCGACAAAGAGCCCAGTACATGCACGATATTGGCAGTCCTGCAGACCATGTCTTCCCTGCCCATCAGGATATTGAAGAAGGTCCTGCCCAGCGACTTGAGGCTCTCGGGCTGAAGGTTGGACTCGCTCATCGCTTGGATGAGAGGATCGCTGGCATCCTCCGATATAGAACACGACTTCGGACGGACGTATTTCTGGCGAGTTTCTGATAAGAGTTTGAACCTGAAAATAAATTAACGTTCAATATGGCCTTTCCGTTTCCGATTTTTTATTTTTTTCTTGTCAGAATTCTTAAAAATAAAAACAATACGACGGCAGCTTTTTTTTTCCGGCGCTAGTTAAAGATTAAACTGCGAATAATTTAATCCTCATTCAGGCTTACATTCTCCAAATCCAATATAATAAACAAGTATTAGGCCCGGACACAACCAAAGCGGACAGGAGATGTCTCGTAAACAACTATCAGGATACTGAGTTGTGTTGAAGCTAAGTAGTAAAATGTGAATATAACGCAATCCGATTGATTGTAGGAGACATCTCTTCGACTCCTCTTCGCTTTGCTGGAGTCCACGCCTAAGGCCCTATGTCCCTACTTACCTAGCTAACCCATAGCAGTTCAAAGTCACCCAGGCGATGGGGAAGACAATCTGCAGCAACGGCAGCGAGGCGGCGATGGTCTGGAGGAAGTAGATCTCGGTCCAGTGCGTGACTCCGGGCAGGTGGTAGACGTGGCGGACGAAGCTGGCTATCACCACCAATGATATGACCAGCGGCAGGACTATGCCTTCCATTATTTTTACTGTGCACTGTAAGATTTATTGGCTATTAATATTCATGGTGATGACTTGTGAAGATTGGTAGATGGTGGCCGTAGACCATTAAAAGACACCTTTGAAAGTCAAATACAAGAGAAAAAAAAATTGTTTTGATTGAATTGTTTCAATGGGTAACGCGTTTTAATAACTCTTCAAACTGATTTCGGTCACAGCGGCTAATGTCAATGGAGACACGGGTGCACTTTCTCTCGTAGAGGACGAAGCTAGCCGATCAGCGGCAGGACTGCGCCTTTCTTTATTTTTACCGTTCATTATATTGAGTTGTTTGTTAAAATGGGTACAATAAGCAACGCCTGGTAAACAGTACAAGTAACATTCGGTATATGTCTGGCTAGTCGTTCTTTTGGTCGCGCAAGTGACTACTACAAGACAAATATGACAAGATTACCAGGATGAAGATTTAAAAACAACCTCATCGTAAGAGATGACAGAGAGACAATTGTTGAGAGCTTTTGAACCTTACAAAAGCGTAATAAATTACCAATTTCAACTTTGTACACATACATACATATACATAAACTCACGCCTTTTTCCCATGGGGGTAGGCAGAAACCACAGAACGCCACCTGCTACGATCCTGACATATTACTTTCGCCTCGTTCACGTTACGCCCTAGAAAGACCTACCCTGACCTTATCGGTGAGGTTCTTCAGAAAGGTCGGGTGTGCAGTACTCGTAACCGGCGTGCTTGTATGACCAGATGTATGAACGTTTCAACTATGTACTACTGACATTAATTGTTTCAGAAATTAAAACCAATGTTAAAAGATGCTTACCAGGTACCTCTGTTTCTCAAAGACTGTCACGGGCCTGATGGTGGCCTGTTCCAGGGATAACTTCAGATTCTTCAGGTACGGAGTTTCGCACATTCTATACGCTTTGTTACGATGTGGTGTTCGAATCCTGGGAGTGCTAAAGTTGTCTTTTTGCTGTAATAGAAATATTTCTTTATTTATTTTACTATTTATATCACAATACATAGAGAAAATGTATAATTTGTTATTGCAAAGATACTGCTGATTTAAAAAGACATTTCTGCCAACAGATCTGCAAAAACAAGGAATGCGACTTTTACTTCATAAAGCTAAGGCTTTAAATGCAACGCACGATCGCGAAATATAATTAGGCGATTGGCACACTGCCCCGCATCACGGAGCGTGGTGCACGGCGACGGAGCTCTGGTGATCTGCGACACTGCGCGTGAACGCGTTTTCAGCGTGTTGGACTACGCGTGTTTTCTATAGAAACACAGATACTTGCGAACTATATAAGAACACGCACTCCCGCGCCACGCTCCGTGATGCGGGGCAATGTGCCAATCGCTTTACAACTCATTACCGGTGTTGTAGGCTGAAAGATCTGTCCAAAGAACTGCTCCGGATCTTCTGGCTGTAACCCTCGACAGTGGCCTGGCACCTCCTGGCCTGGTCTCAGTACTATCACGTCGCCTTCCACCAACAACGCCCATGGCAGGTTCACTATTGTTGCTGAAAAAGCAACTCTTTGGTATTTGTACTTAAGGCCTATTATAACTTAAAGTGATGGTTCAAGGATGTCTCCAGGGGTCCCGTTTTGGCCTTTTGCGTGCGGGACCCTAAAAAAGACAGATAATTTGTTGCCATACAAACAACTATACATATTTCATTAACTTTTGTGGGATGCCATAAAAAACAAAATAAAGTAATACCAAAAAAAAAATTGTATGATCAAAAAAATGTCTCTGGCCTCACAAACATTAGCTACGGACCACATGTGGCCTTGGGGCATTATATTGGACAGCTCTGATTAAATCAATTGCTATTGATAACAACAGCTATTAATATTAAAGTCTGAGACTGTTCCATCATTTAGTCAGCATCTTTAATTAGGATCAAATTAGCCTGTGCCAACTGTTGCAGCCTTGTGACAATCTGCCAAATGTGCCATTGTCCTATGTCTGCACTTAGGTTTCAAAAACCAATGTTTAATTTTATTTATTTATTTAAATTAGGTATCAAGGCCCATAGAAAATACATATTTCAGTACATACAATAATATAAAATACTATTCATAAACTATATAATTATTTAAAAACTATTTCATGTGTGTCGCACGGTGTCGGGTATCTGGGCTCGGATTTGTTGGAACACTATACTTCTCGGGCAAAATTCCTCCTTCATGAAAGTACAGATATTCAGATGGCACCCTCATCACAAAGGAATTGTAAAAACTGAATATACCTTTATAGTTTTAATGTGGCTTGGAGCTTATTTATGCAAAGTTTATACTTGTTATTAGTATTTTTGGTGTACTTTAGAAGACATTTTAACAAGCCTAGTGATGTTGCAATAAACATGGCCTACCCAACAAACTGGGCCCAAAAATGATAAGATTATTATTAACTTAAAAAGAAAGAGAAGAAGTATTTTTGGTTAAACAAGTGATGGAATATGTGTAGCTATGCTGATGCTACTAAATTAAAACCACCACCATATTTTTTAACAATGCCAAAATTAAACTTACAATCTCGATAAGTCCACTGCAGGATCACACATGGTGAATACGGGGCACATAAATGCGGGTAATGATTCTCCTTCCATTTTGAACTCTCTATGGCATCATCCAATGTTTCTAAAATAAAAATAAAAAAATGAATTGTATTATAACAATGAAAGGATTGCCTGCAGGATTATCAAACTTAAAATATAAAAGCAAAATGTCATTAATTGTTCACTCACTGACTAAATATGAAGTCTAGAAAACTACTTAAACCATGAACTGAAATTTGGCAGATAGGTAGTTCATAGGTGGGAGATGCATAGAAGAACAGATTTTTCAACAAAAAAAAATTAAAGGTAGGTCTCCAACTTCCACTCAGACAAAGTCAATAGCAACTGCAAAATGTCGTGCCCAACCTGGGAATCGAACCCGGACCCCACACTCAACAATGGTGCTTGCAACCACGAAATCAACAGGTATAATAAACACAACTTCACTTTATCATAAACAAATAATTATTTTGAACACTTACCTAAAACTTTCCTTACTCTATGAGGTATTTCATTTCTGTATAAATATTCTTCATTGAATGCCACTAATAAGTTTACTAACAATATGACAATTAAGAAAAGTGCTTCCCAAAGTAAATAGGCATGGGCTTGCACTGATTCACCAAGAAGGTATGTCAGTACCAAGCAGACTACATACACCAACGTTATTGTGTAAGCGACACCTGACAACAGAACTTTTTCTGATGAAAACGAAATAATATTCCGTACCAAACCAAATCTGAAACAATTACAAGATTAAAATAAAACAAAAATTAAAGTGTCCTAATCTACTTATCCTATTATTAGATGGCATACATATATCACAGATTATCACACATATTTTTGTATCGTTTTTGGGAACAAGAGCATTCCATTATTGTCTGGAATCATGGAAGCAGTTTAAAATTATCATACCCGGTTGGATTTTTCTTTCTGTGCTCTTCTATAACATTTCGTATATCATCACGGAGTTTTATGAGCGCTGTTTTCGTTGTATATCCCAGAGAGTGTAAGTTACTATCATCCATTTTATCATAATTTGCCATTCACATAATTGATTCTTTTTAGATTACACCCAAAACGTACGAAAATTATTTTTATCAACACTGATGAAGATGAAGGTTCCGTTCTGAAAGTATATTACATAATTTAATAATGTCAAAACATACCTACTCTAATACAACGTTACTAGGTTTGGGATAAACCATAATTTTGAACCGGTTTTCAAATAATAGATTACCAAAATTGATGTTATTGTTATAATTTAGGTGTTCCGTTTAAATATTTGATCGAAATATAGAAAATATACAAAACTTAGAATGACTTAAGAATGGTCGTAGTTTTTGAACGTAAATAGTAAATACTGTCAATAACATCGAACTTCTCAAAGTCACATGTTACATTGTTTTGGTTTGTATAGTTCGGATACAACTTGTAATTATATAACTGTGTCTACATAAACATACTAACTACTAATAATAATCCAGGCACAGCAAACTCATTTTATCGTTTTCAAAATCTCAAAATGTGATAATGTCTGTAATTTTATTGTCATTCCCCACCGTTAATGGGCCTCATTACGGGTAATGTTTCGTGTGCACATGTAATGAGGCAAACCCAGCCGCGCACACGAATCACTACGCACTCTACTCTACTCTTTGCATTACGTGAATGAGAATTTTGGAATCCATATTAATTTAGTTCTCCCAATCTCTAGGGATTGTTATTTTAATGGCAACATTTTCCAGTTTATTATTGTCATTAATTTGTTTTTAACCGCATGCTGCTAACTTCAGTCGCTGTCAATCAGAATGTTGCCATTGGCACATCAATTGCAGTGATATCATGGGTTATTATATGATTAACCTTGCTCTTGATAAATCTTTGATTTATCTTCATTACTTTAGAGTTCAAATTCATGTAAATGTGGATGGATGTAGAGGAAGAGGGAGGCCAAAGAAAAGATGGATGGATTGTGTGAAGAATGATATGAAAGAGAAGGGAGTCAGTGATAGTATGACGGTTGACAGGTTGGCATGGAAGAAGAAAACATGTTGCGCCGACCCCAAATAAAATGGGATAAGGGCAGGAAGATGATGATGACTTTAGAGTTCAAAATAATAATGTTATTTAAGTCTATCAAACCTAATTTTCAAACTAACTGGCTACGCTTAGGTTCTTAAAACGGCCTAAAAATAAATAAATAAATTAATGTAATAGCAAAGTGGTTTGTCAGCATAAATTGGTTGTTTAATCTACTATACACGCAGGCTGCACAGATTTTGTCCTAATGCGATTTTATTATAAAATTTCTTGAATTAGTTGATACCAAAGTTTTGCACCAGTATCGACAGACGTGACCGGTTCGTTTCAATTTGGGATTTCTTTGCCATTATCGAATCTATTCTTTTCATTAATATTTTACGGTAAAAACTTCCATCTATAGCAATTTTGAGCTACATCTTGCCAATTCTCAAGAAAGCCGACCAAGTCGTCCCGCCATCGCCATCCTCGCTTCCTACGTTGTCGGCGGTCAGCCTTTGCCCAGCAGTGGATGTCCTGCGGCTGAAATGATGATGATAATAAATAAAAACTTACTCAATAAATATATAAGTATGTAGTTTAATTTTTTTACAAACAATTCTTTTTTCTTTTTTCCCAGTTGGATAATCGAAGCAATCTGTAATTTTTCATATTTTTTTTTAATCTTCTTTCGCATTTATAAATCAATTTGGACCTAAAATAAAAATATAAATAAAATTGCTTGTCAAAACAATGAATCCAATGGATAATCAAAGTTTTGTAGCTAGCAACACCGCCGTCAATCATCGCTGCAACTGCACGAACTGAACTGAAGTTGGCTTTTCTGAGAATTTCAATACTCCCAAAGTTTTCTTCTATTTTATGTAAGTACTGTACTGCAGGCGTTACAAAATTTTTAATGCAGAACGATTAGACGAGTCTCGGTCCCGCGGTTGTAACTTTTATCGAATACTCGACCCCGGATTACAGTAGAGTTTGATAAATAAATGTGGTGCGCGTCTAGTGACTGTCCTCAGTCCGTGTGTGTCATCGTGTCGGGACCATCGGTGCGCCATTTAGCTCGCGATAAAAAAAAAACAAGGAATGTGTCCATCGCCGCGATCGGTTTAGTTGAAACCAGTGCTCCAGTTCGTGATGGAGTGACAGACTAACGCTGCAGTTATGGCAAATACATGTACAAATACCCGAGGAAAGTGCAAAGGGTTCCGAAGGGGGCCGCAGTTCGGACTATGGATGTGGTGTATTGTAATCAAATGTTTGATCAGTTTACCGTGCATATTTTCGAGGTGTCAAGGAGTAGACATTTCAGTCGCTGTGTACCCTGACAGTATGATTAAACTACTTTATGGGACTCCTTTGGAGATCTTTTGTGTGGCCGAGAAAGATACCGCTGATAACTTGGAGTTCTACCTTGGAGGAAAACTTATAGACTCGGAAAAAGTGAATGTGACTACAAGGAGGTTGTATATTGAACATTTGGAGAAACAGGTATACACATACTATTGCAAAAACACAGTTACAAACAAACTATGCACTAGCAGAGTGCTAGTGGACCAGCCTCCTTCCATGGTCACTGACTTTGGTTGTATATCTAAGAACCTTGATGAGCTGAACTGTACCTGGACCTCCCCGGAGTCATACAGTATAACAAGCTACTCATTAACATTTTTGATTAATGGCCACAAAGTAGAGCCTTGTGAAGCAAAGAGGAATGGCAAGTCAAGATGGTGTTCATGGGGTACCACCAGCCAGCCCAGGTACAAACAGATGGAGGATCATTACTATTTCCATTTAACAGCTGAGAATTATTTTGGCAAAATTACACAGAATTTCACAATTGACCATTTCTCTGTTGTGAAGCCCGATCCACCGGAACAGCTCAAAGTGTTGAGTAATGACACTCACAGTGTGCTGCTTCAGTGGAAGATCTCAAACAACATGTATGACTTTCTGCCGTGCCCAGTTGTGCACAGGATAGAGTATCAAATTGCTAAAATTGACAACACAGCTTACTTCCGCAGCGTTGATGCTTCAACCTTGCCACCAAAAAACAAGACATATACTTTCTTGCTCTCAAACCTGCCATATGCACACATGTCATATGAGGTCAGGATATACATAAAGTCAGAATTAGCCACTGAGGAGAAATTTTGGTCTGATTTCACTTATGTACTGTTTACAACTGCAAGTGAGAGGCCCCGGCGACCACCAGACACCATTGCAGGAGCATTTGACCAATCTATTTATGAAAACAAGAGAGTAATATATGTGTACTGGAATCAGCTTGAAGAGTATGAGGAGGCTGGTGCTAATTTCACTTACAAAGTAGTTGCAATGCAGGGCTCTAAGAACCCTCAGACATTGCTTCCTGACAAAAACAAAAGCTTGAGTTATGTTATACTGAATGATGCAACTTTAGAAGCTATTGATGTGTCTATATGGTCTAATAATGTAATTGGCTCATCTGTTAACAGCAGTCACCTTTACATCCCTTCAAGAATAGATACTGAAGCACTAAATGTACCATCTTTTACTAAACTAGCCTATGAAAATGGCACATACAAGCTATCCTGGGTTGGCATCAAGCGTATTGACAACTATACACTGTTCTGGTGTCAACACAATACAAGTCAAATCTGTACCGGACGCATGAATTTCACTGTTTTAGATCCTAATCAGAACACCCATGTCATAGATTTGCCGAGAGACAGTAGGTATCAGTTTGCAATATCAGCTAATAATGGATCCAAAACAAGTGGTATGACGTGGGCATCTTGTGACATTTCTAAAGATAGTATTCCAATGTACGGTTTTCCTGTGAAAGTGAACCATGATGCCCCAGGAAAATCATTTGTCAAAATCACCTGGACAATGTCTTGTACTCTACAAGAAGGTATTATAAAAGGATATCTAATAACATACTGCCCTGTCTTAGCCACAAGCAATGTGTGTGACACTACTTTTGAAAACAAGTCTACATATTATGTATCTAACCCAAAACAAATGGAAATAAACATAACTGATCTGAAACCGTACACAACATATCAGTTTACTTTAGCACTGAACACTACTTATGGGCTGAAAACAATTGAAAATGCTTCCACAGGAGTGACTACAATTGAAGATACACCAACTAGTCCAAGAAATGTTGGTATTTCTGATGTACAGAGTGACTCATTAACAATTTCATGGGATCCACCATTACAGAAAAATGGTATAATAGGGAAATATGTGATTTCAAACTTTGGAGAAGACTGGAGAGTTGAAAAAGTGGCTGATAAACTTCCTGATAAGGGAAGAAATTCTACAAGAATGCATTTCAAACTGATTGGCCTTCAGGGATTTACCAATTATTCATTTGCTGTTCGCGCTTGTAATTCAGCTATTAGAAGTTGTTCTAAACCCAGCCCTGAGAATGGCATCTTTGTCAGAACAAGAATTGGTCCTCCCAGTATAATGAAAGCCCCTACAGTTAAAAATAATCCAGACTACTTGACATGGGAACCACCAGAAAAGCCTGGGGGAACTGTAGATCTTTACCAAATAAGAAGAGTCAAAGATGAAAGCACTTCACCTAAAACAGAGATATTAAATACAACAAATTTATCCTTTTCATTGATACATTGTGAAGGTGTAGATGAAAGTGAAACTTATGAAGTCAGAGCAGTAAACTATGATGAAGATCCGTACTACGGCATATTAGCGTATAGTGTAGATGTTGAAATGCCTACCAAACAGAACAAAAGATTACTTGAGTATCCTGGTCCATGGAGTCCCCCAAGCTCGATGGCTTGTAGAAGCAAGGATCGCCTAACAGTTATTCTTATTCTTTTTGCTATTTGTGCATTAATAGGGATGATGTACGGTTCGATTAAACTTTACAAAAAGTATAGGAAAATGGAAGATATAAAACCTGTCTTACCAAATGGCTTAGGTATACCCGAAAAAGATATTTCCAAATATGCTTTTGGAGGATGGAATCCCACGAATAAGGATGACAAACCATCATCAGACGAAATGTTGTTACTACCGAACAGTAGAACTACTGTATCTACTCCGGAAACCAAACAGAACACTGATAACAATTGCGGCTCTAGTGATCACACGGACAGCACCGCGCTGTCAGACACGTCACGCGGAGCCGTCGAGAGACAAGCCTCCACTTCGGACGACGGCTCGGACTCGTCCTTGCATTTAGAGGTTGAACCCGTGAGACCTGTCGACAATAATGCAACACAAGAAGAGGATTCTTCAAACTCTGAAACTGACAATTCTAGAGAGAATTCACCCTATTTCAGTGACAAAACATTCAAGAAAAATCCTAGTGGATACGTACAACAACCTGTAGTGAACCCTGTCAGTGGCTACGTACAATCTGCTCCTGCACCCCAGACAAGTCCTATTGCAAAACCTGCAGCACAGCCTGCCAGCTCGAGTTACGTTATGGCTGCTCTGGCCCCGCCGATTTTCACGACTGGGGTCGCACCGCCCAGCGTCCCAAGTCAACCACCAGCCTCTTCAGGCTACGTGATGCCTGAAGACGCTCAGGCGAACTCACTGATGAACTTCCCCAAGTTAGGACCGTCACCCACAAAAATTTTCGATTCTGAGAGCTTGCCTATTATGCCTACCTTGCCACATCCAGTGAAAAGCGGCGCTGACAGTAGTTACATTCAGTTGCAGTCTTTAGACGCCTTGCCTAGTCATAAGCAACCTGTACGCAACGCTGTACCGTTAAAGCCGCCGGCGTCAAGTGGCTACGTGAGCCCCGGAGACGCGGTCATAAACAAGCACCTTAACAACATGTTATCGGGAGGACAGCTCGAGGAGTCAGCGATACTAGACCCGACCATGTCGCCCGACGCTTACTGTCGATTCTCTTGGAGCACTGACCCCACAAACGATAATCTTCATTCGTTGCTCACCGATTCTCATACGCTGTCGAAAAATTGAGCCCAATATAGCATACTATAAGTGACACAGTACTGATAAAAATAGACTTTAAGTGACTGAGTTGTAAATAATGAACTTTAGGAGCTTTACGAAGTGCTATAAAATTATGGAACATAAATAATTACACACAAGAATGTGGATGTGTTGTCTAGTGATAATTCTTGTGCCTTATTAATTTATTTTAGGTGATTTTTAAGAAGCTTAGTAGGTAAGATTTCATCCGCAGCTTTAATAATGTAGAACCTATTTGAATTCGTAGAAGAATTTGATTATTCGCATTATTTCATCATCGTTAAACCTCGGCAAGCGTTACAACACGTGATGTTTGTTACAGAAATTAAAATACGCGCTTAAAAGAGGTTAAATATGGAGGGTATATATAGAATTAATTTAGTACCAAGTGATCTGAGCGTTGAGGAGACGATACTGCAGATAGCAGACACTTTGGATAATCTCAACGGCATTGTAGACGATGTGTTTGCACGGCTGACGACAAGAATCAAGCAGAACATGGAAAAGACAGCGAAGCTCAATGAAAGAATAGAGTTATCTAGATCTAAAGTAGAGAAGTTAACTGGTATGCAGAAGGCGATCAAGGTCTTCTCGAGTGCGAAGTACCCGGCCTCGATAACCCATGAACATTACCAATCAGCTTTTGATGCGGATGGATACCAACACACGCCTAAAAAGGTTACTCTGAGTGGGAAGACTCAGGGGCAGTCCAAGGAAAAGGAATTACAGGTGAGTCAATAATCAAGTTGTCATTAGTACACTGTGTTTCTGTCTCGCAAGCCAATTTTGTATACACAATGTATGAAACTCGTTATCAGCAACTTGTAACATGCATGGGGAAATAGTGACGATAAAATCTGAACATTGCAAACCGTTAATTTGTGTCTAAAAGACAAATTCAAGAATTGTGTGGTTTATTTTGGTCCATGGGCTAATGTTGTATTTGTGTTAACTTCATTTATTTTGCAATTGATCTTAATAAAATTGTAACGAGATGAGGATCTAACTATCTCCTATCGTAGAATGCGTAATCTAAAAGGCTCACTTGCATATACTATCTATATATTTTGTTTAACGATCCCCAACGTTACTACCTCATATACGGAACGTAGCTCTCGTCATGATTTTATGATAGAATAATGTTTAATTTTTACAATTAGACTGATTTCGATTACTTAATTATGTAACTGTGTAGGTATTAAGCTTTTCATCCCATTTAAAAAAAAAACGTGTTTGTATTAATAAAATAATAGGTAAATGGTAATAGAAGACTGTCGCGTATAACATAATTATCAACATACATACACAGTCTCACGATTTATTATAGTTAATTGCAAGAATTGAATCTAAAAAGCCATTTGTCTCAATTTAGTCCTTAACGATATCTAAACACACTATGTAGGTACCTACTTTCATAATAACATAACATAGGTACCATCCGTCTGTACTGCCCAAAGGGTTAGGCAGAGGTGTGCCAATGTACACCCGCAGTTCGCCGGTATGTTTAGGTCCCATGTAATAGGGGGCGAGCCTATTGCCATTAACCGGGCACACATCCTAACTCCGAGCTGCTACTGAGGACAACAAGGCCACCGAGGCAGTTACTTACATAATAATGTTTTAAAAACCTACGACAAATGAGTGACGTATTTATTTAATTTTAGGAGAAACTCCACTTCTACCACGTGAAAGTGACAGAGCCTAAGAATGCGAAGCCCAAACAGGATTTCAATTTGAACACTATAATCGATAAGTTATCAAGTGTTGGTGACCTGTTAATCTTTAACACCGATGAGAGCCCTTATCTTGGGACCACGCGGCCGGCGTCGGCGTACGTGCCCGTGGTGACCTCTAAGGTCGAGAGCAACAGCCTCCTGGAAGCGGCGCCTAGCTCCATTCTCAATAGAGATGTTCTGAAGCGAGATGCCGACGAATATCTGTATGCACCCGGTATGGGCATGGTACGTATTATTTCAAAAGATGTTCTATAAATGTTTTGTAGCAATGAAAAAAAAACTCATCATCATCACTCATTAACAGGTCCCGGAGCTAGAGATGCCGCTGGACCTTCCACACCTGCCAGGCATAGCAGGGGACGTCCAGTTCTCCAACACGACTGACGGCTCCATTGCACCGTCTGTCGTCACATCACCAGTGGCAGCGGCCATGGCTGTACCGGAGTTGGAACTACCGGATTTGAAGGAATTGCCGGATGTAAACTTGCCTAAGGGAGAGGCTGAGGTGCCTGTTTCGGTGGTAGTGCCTGATATTCCTGATGCGCCGCCCCCGCCGCCTGCGGTGATGCTGCCACCGCCCCCTCCGCCACCCCCGCCGCCGCCGCCTCCACCAATGGACATCCCACCACCCGTCGATATGAAACGGTAAGTGTTTTTAATTTGAAAGCTGCTAATGCCCGATTCCTCTAACTTACCGACCGGTATTTTGTCACCACAGTAACAAACAAATGCTTTCTTATTTTCGCCGTTTATTTTTCAGGTTTATATCCATTATTATTTTTTGTAAACATTTCTTACATTCAATATTGTCCCAAGATTTTTTATAAACGACCAGTCAAGCATTCAAATGATTACGACTGGCAAGATACGCTATCCATTTTGCATATAGGAATCGGGCATAATAAGTTTTGTTTGATGTGTTTTTTTTAGGTTTCTTAATACAAAACGTCTGTGTGTTTGATGAATTACGCATGAATACAATATGTCGGGTTTCCTGCAGATCTCACTTAATGGTTTCCTTGTTAAGGCGTCGCGGTAAATCCGAAATGTTTCGTGGGAACCATTTGCCCACAAGATTTTTCTAAGTTGTGAGACAAAATGTTAGTAAAACTAATGTTCCAATGTCGAAATTATTACGCCAATCAGTCTGATCGCAGAGTGATTTGTACCGTATGACTCATTCGATAGTACCTACAGATTAAATATAGTAGAGTGTTTTGTTGATAAGGCGTAAGCTATTTGCCGAATATTGGTGTTTTTCATGGGAATGTTTACGTCAATATATTTTTCAGTGGGTAGATTTAGTACATGCTAGGAACTACTATCACGTATAAGATCTATAATAGATAATTAAATCAAAAGCAATTAGCTTTTTTATTGGAATCATTTCTTGCAATTATAATATGTCACAAGAATTTCATTTTGTATTTGCTTGTACAAGTTTGTTTTGACGTCTACGGCATTTTCACTTTCCCTTTTGACAACTGACGGCCGCTTTCTATAAATGTATCTTTGGATCGATCTTTCCCTTTAGCCAATAATCTCAAGCCATTGATTGGTTGCGGGCAGAGATCGATCTTCAGATATAAACCGAAATAAAGACCAACAAAGTCCAGAAAGGAGAAAAGGTAAAACAAACGATCTGCCTTCACACGCAATGTATTGTATGAAACATATTAATTGTCAGTGAATAAATGCACTACTCAACGATAATGATAGTCTTTTCGTCGCCATCATTAATTTTCTTCCTATTGTTACATCGGCAACTTGTTTGTTTTCTGCTCCCTCATTATCAGTGCATTCTTAGAACATTCGCAAAATAGATTAGAACAAAAAACAAGTACCGAATTCCTTAGTCCCAACACATGTTTATTTTTTACCCATCAACGCCCATATTAGCCTTATCATAATATCTTTACCTGATTTTTTGTGTCCTTCTCCGCGCCATATGCGGTGCGAACAGATTTTTTCAATCCTAGATAAATAGCTCTAAAGTTAATAAAAATATAAAATTTTATTCCACACTATCAAGCCGCAAGGTGCACGTCAAACCTGCTGTATATGCATTAAACATTAATGCTAAAACACTGGATGTGTCCAACTGTCCACTGATTGAGTATGGGATTTTGTGTAATTAAGTTCATAAAGAGATGCGATATAAAAAAAAAACTTGTCTGGAGCATGCATTATCTCTGTCACTAATTACCTTTGCTATTTATGTCAGAAGTTCTATGTGATAAGGATCAATTACTCAATTAATTCATTCGTATAATGTTCGTGTATGTACACCACCCTTAAGAAGATAGCTATAGGAAACAACAAGAGTACTACTTTAGAGTACAACTCGCATAAAAATAATAAGCTTAATTGTGCGCAAGATAATGGCAACAGGTTGGTTAATTAGAGTTGCTAGGTAACACATACCTATAAGAAATTGTTTACGTATTTGTGTTGTAGGGTACAATGTATCTTAGCTAAGATCGGCTCAGTCAGTGCTGCCAAACAGAGAAGTGCAATGCATTTCGTGAATTTCTAATAGCTTTTAACAGAATTAAAAGTAGCCACTTGACTCTCACGATAATAATGTGGGAATATTCAAATTAAAATACGTAATTTAGTATAAATCCGGAGTGATTCCCATAGTTCCCAGTACAGCAGCGCCAAGTGTGCCGACACCTCAGGGTTAGCCGCCAACACTCGGTTCCCAGTAGATGCATTGAATTACATGAATCGTAAGCACCTTCGCTACAAAAGAAAGGCGTTATAATAGATACAATTTCGTAGAAAAATGTAAATCGCTGTGTTTTCCACCTCCGGATTAGAGTTATGGGTCACTTGACCCCTGTTTACTTCATCAATGGAATATTAAATACCTCTAAAGTTGTATGAACAAGCTCTACTGCGTTTTAAAGAGCTTCATAAAATAAATGTTTGTTTTATACGCGGCGTGCGCTTATATGACAAGAGGACCGCGTGCATTGTTTTAATCAAGTCAATATTTACTTGAAACTGAACCAGATAATGGATCAAAAACATCTCATCAGCGTTGGTCGGGTTCTCATTAAAAAACAAGACTCCGTGTTTGTGACCAGGGAGATACCCTGTGAATTGTGTACTACTTATAGTATATTTGTGCAAATTAATGAATGCAAGCACCAAGGGGTATCCATCAATTGACATGAAGTGGTATAAAGGAGCTTGATTAACACGTTCAAAAAAATGCCTCACGAGGATACCTTAGGAGGATTAGTGGGTCTAATGAATGCTCCGAAGTACTCCCAAGGATTCCCAACCGTCGACCACTTTTTCAACAGAATGCGTGTGGTTAGAAAAACAGCATGATCTGCATTGATCAATGATAGCCTCTGGTATGTATTTAATTAAAGATTTTAATTTAAGATTGTTCTTCATGAATCTTATTAATTAGTCGTCTCAAGTTATATTAAAGTGAAAGAAAAAGTCAGCAGCTGCTGTACGCTGGCTAGGTGATACAAATATGGCTATGTGGTGATTAGTGGTCGTATCGTTTACTATTAGGACTCTTTAGGTGGCGGCGTGTGGTGCTAATCAATATTCATGCGTGTCCATCAATTTGGACCCTAGTTTTCTTTAGACGTCTTTAACTAGTAAGGTATACAATTATTCATTGCTAAATGTACCCATATGTAGTAGGAGCTAGCTCCAACACAGTTGGAAGAATAATAAAAAGATGTAGAAATAAAATAAATGACTTAATAGTAATGTACCTTGGGTTTTCTACACTGTTGTGTTTCCAACGAAATGATTCTTTAAGTGGACTTGTGAGATTTCCTATTAAATAGATTAGGTACATATTATACTGATTCTTAGATAAGGAACTAGATCTATAGATCTAGGTACAGTAAAAATAGTCACGTTCGTGTACATAGATTTGATACACAGTAGGTACGTAAGTACATACCACAGGCACACTCTACAGTTCATTGATCAATTCATATTATAGTGCGGTACATATTATATTCCTACGTCATTCGTACCTCATTGGTGGGTTTTAGAAAATCTTATCGTGTTTTTGCAATATAGCTTATGGGATAAACGTGAAAACCGATATGTAGGTGTATGTTTACAATGTTATGAAATTATTTTTAATCTTATTTATTACCTATGTGTTTACATAGTTTCTAGTAATTACCTTCTTTGTTATGTCAAGCCAATACTATAGCGTATTTATTCTGGTTCTATGTAGGTATAGGTACACAGGATGTAATAATTATAATAATGAATTTATCGCAATCTTATGGGCGATTCTGAGTGCGCCGAAACAAAGAAACATTTCACTTAAATGTGCTATATTTAATAGTTATATTTAATCCTCTGCGCTTTACGTATGCGAAAGAGAATAAATATTTACGTTCAATTAAAATACACGAACGCAAATAGCGTCTTGTGTCGAACGCCAATGATTATAGAAGTATTGAAGCACTGGAGTTTCGAATATTCTAGAATAAAGGGACTATTTACAAACCGCACGCCTTTCCCGGTACCGTGTTCTTAGTAGAAACAGTCGTTTTGAAAACAACCAACGTATGTTCCACAGAACGTCGTATTGTACAAATAATTGTAATGTTTACTTTCTTATGTTTCTGCGGTTATTGGCGACAAATACTGAATCAAAAGATTTGGCCAGTTATAAAAAAAGGTTGACTCTGCAAAAAATATCGCTTTGTCCTCCTAATTGAAATATTTCACTGTCAGACAGTTGTCGCAAATAATGAAGCTATTTCAAGTTGTCACTTAAACTGTAGCGTGCGAACAATCGTAGAAAAGATACTTGCTCTCAAACCATTTGACATTGTGTCAGATTAAATTGACTACATCCATATTTCAATTAGACATTGAACCTGAAAACGAGCATTATTCAGCAGTCATCGCAAATCGGTACATCGTTGACAAACCAGGGAGTGACAGTTCTAAAGATATCAGGACGTCAGCTCTGATAGGATAGCCAATTAAATGCCGGCAAATTGTATGTGAGACGCACACCTCTTTGAAGCTGAATGCGACTTAGAGTTCTGTCAATTATGTTAGTACCGATTTCTGAATAAATCCTCTTTTATGGGAAAATAAATTGTTTGTTAGTTTTTGCTGTAGTAGCCGAAGCCTATTCAGCCATCAATCTTGAACTAGTTCCGAAGAACAGTGTTATGGAATTAGCCCAATGAGCGCATTCATAGAAAGTTGCAATACGATGCGTTAACTGTAACGAGTCCTGTTCCATTCCGTGTATGGTGTTTACTATTGTTGCCGTCAGCTAAATAGGTGTTATGTGGTCTAGGAATTATGTGATTCCTGTTATTTGTTGTCGTGCCTATTTTTTTTCGATTCTTGCTTGTGCTTCTTTCACATACATTATGTGAAGCACTTCAGCACTATGTCTTTTGATAACATTTCTTTTAGATTTGGCACTATTGTAAGGAATATCCAATGCTTTTGTTTATTTTAAGCGAATTGGTAGGAAAGCCGATGGATTCTACTTGACTCATTTCCACTTCGTGCAATTTAATGACCTGTTAGCCGAACGCTAGCAAGGCGAGGAGCGCATTAAAGTTATTTTCAGTCGCGATAAAATGCATGAAAAACATTCCTGCCGGGTTGATAAAAATCGCTAATGCGACTCTTGTACGGGATATGGTCAACATGGTGTGGCATATTTTTTAGTGGTCATAAATCTTGCGTTTAATCGCACTGCGGTGTTGAGCCTAATGCGGCGTAGCTGCGAGCTTTTTCACTAATAAGTATTGCAGTAATAGTGGCAGCTTATTGACAGCTTGAAGTCATTAGACGGCTCCGTTAAATTATCTTCGACTATCAGATGTCTGTCTTGTCGCAAAGATTTATTAACTTCTGTTTTCTATAAGTAAGGATCCTATATTAAGACTCTGAAGACATTAGCCAATGCCAGGATCGTTAAAATGTCTTATTAGTAGAACGAATTTCTTGTTTTGCTATTCTAAAAATGCAGTAGTAGGTACTGTGACCATCCTAGCATGATCTGGGTACCAAACGGTTTAATCTTCTTACACCAGATAGATAGACTGTTTCAATTAATTCATTCATCTAAACTTCTATACTAAAATTATGAAGCTGAAGAGTTTGTTTGTTATTTTTTGTTTGAACGCACTTATTACGATATTATTACGCGCTGACTTCCGAAACTACTACCTACTCCGATTTTTAAATTATTTTGCTAATAGGACTAGGTACGTTATCTCCGAGTGCTCCAGGCTATACCTAACTTATTATATACAAAAATAGAGAGAGAGAAGCCGCGGGCAAAAGCAACTCGTACTTTATAACCCAAAAGACTGTTATACGGAATTACGGAATGGCTGACCGAAGTGTTCTATTTTATAACAGTTTTTACCTTATACTATATTTAGATTACGAATTATAAACTATTAGAATGAGTTTGAATATGGCTAAACCCGTCAATATTGCAATGCACAGTAAAATCGATATAACATACAAAAAAATAAGCACGCAATATATCGAGTGCAAACATGATGGTATTATTTTCCAAAATAAATTGCTAGTTGCGTCGATTGTTATACCGGAGTACCGGACTCGGCTTTCCGTTTCTGAAACATACACCAAAATATTTGCCGAACAAAACACCCGCAGTACCCAGTTCTATTAAATGCAGCATTTAATTTTGCTGCTGCTAATTATAAATTCTCTTAAAGGAGTCTGCCTATTACACCATACCGTACTATGACCGTGCTATGAAGGTATCAGGTTCGGAAAGAATACATGACACGGGCTTTTATGCCCAATAGAACGTATGAACCCACAATGGTTGACGCTCCGTGCATGACACGCGACGGTGTTGGTCGGTGACGAAACGGTCTAGTGGGCATATTCTCATACCTACTTTTCAATACACACAGAATATTCGTTCCTATTAAGAGCATGGCATGATAATGGTATGGTGAGCAGACCCCTTTACTTCGGTCGCACATTTCTCAGTAAACAGTTGAAGGAGTTCCAGAACAATCAGAACAATAGTAGGTAATTAACTTTGATTTCGCATTTATTCTTTTGCGCAGTAAATGGATTAATGGAATTAACAAAAAACCTCTCGAAGATTTTGAAATTAGTTTTTAATGGGATCGTGCGCGAGGATGAAGATCTGATGTTGATAATATTGTTGGATCTAAGAGTAAGAACTAGAGAAAGTTTATCTTTAATGCAGTCTTAGATTAGTGCTTTGGTTTACACGACTGGCAGTAAGTAGGTAGGTACTAATGTATTTGTATCACTTAATTATGTATGCACAAGTAGACCTACATAGTCTCATCCATAAAATATTAGGTACAATTGCATCCCTCTTAGTGAACCTCACACAGTTGCAAGTCTCTCCCCCTATAGTTTTGATCCTTCCATTCAAAATTCGCTTTATAAATCTGACACTACCATTCGCCGAAACGCTTGATAGATTGCCTTCCAGAACGGATTTACCAATTGGCGCAACAGCGAAAGAGTATGATGATTTGATTAATAAATAAAATGTTTCGTTGTAACATTCACTGCCAGTCCGGTAACTGGCCGCTTCCTTCGTGAAGTGAACAGTCATAGAGCTTCTGTCGAGGCGTAGTTCACAAAGAATTTGAAATAAGAACGAGTGGAAATTATAGACGACGACGTGAATCAGTTGGTTCGCTTTCAATGCTTTCACTTGTTCGGATTCATGGAAGTTTTAAAAATAAATGTGAAGTAAAAGAGGTAGGGTTAGGGCTGCCATCACCTTAATTACAGACACCGGACAAAAGCTTTAAAAACCGACAACATCAGCACCAAAAATATGACTGAAATTGAGACTACATACTCACACCTTTTTCCATGGAGGTAGGCAGAAACCACAGAACGTCAAATTGAGGTTATTCCCGGATTCATAGTTTTTTTTTAAATTCTCATAATTATGATTTATAACATAACTTGCAATTATTTTACAAATATCATTTCTTGAAAACCCTTTCTGGACGAATCCCGGTTGCCTTCTAAACTAAGACAAATCAGGGAAATCCCGGAGGGTTGGCACCCCTGTGTGGGGCTATAGCAAGAAGTGAAAAGGAGAAAAAAGATGATCCTACCCCTTCTGATCTTATCTAAGGTTATCTGCAATAGTTATCAATGGACAAGGAAAATGAGTCAAAAAACATCTGACACGCGTTTTATTTCTGCTGCGGTAAATTATCCACAATTCGCACTTTGCCAAGAAACGAACTTTCAAATTGTTGTTTTTGTTTTTTTTTCTCAGAATTCTGATTTCAAAAACCTATTAGCTAATTGGAAAATAAATAAAATCTATACTTTCACCAAAGTCCTTTAAAAAAAGTTATTAGTTCAATAATGTCTAATGTGTTTTTGATACTTTATCTATGTTTACGATTTTATCTTTCTAGCACATAGTTACCCGTCGATTTCTTTACTAATCCTATCGATTAGGTACAGACCTATTTAAACAACATTATATTTCGATCATAGCGATAGTCTTCCAAGAATTTACCTAAGACCTTTAAATCCTTATCGATGGCTAATAAAATTCTATTGAAAAGGTTTTCAAGTACCTACGAACTCGATTAATTCCTACCTTTTTTATATTATAATATCAGGTCGGTTTACCTATCTTATCATATCTATCTGGTCGAGAGTTCGAGACAATATCCTAATTAGCCGTGGCCGTATTGTCTACTATTATATAACCTGTTAAGCTAAATTGTGCCTCTGATAAATTATACAATTTTATTTACTTACCGATCGTTATTGGTTAACACTACGACTCGATTTACTAAGCGAAGCATAGTAGCGAAGCAGTATCTTCGATACCTTTTTTTTATTTTTACCGATTAATTCTCCACGGTTCCTCCTGTTACCATGAGTCGAGAGCCCGGTATTCGCTAGACGCATGATCGGCGCCCCCGACAGGTATACGACCGCCGCGCTAAAAAAAAACTGGACTAGCTAAATCGAATGAAAAGATTCAGTTCAGAACTTTACACGGGACGGTAAGCTATGTAATGAAACTTACTGTCAGTTCTAGCGATAGGAGTATGATACAAAGCTTAGCCCCACAGTGTAGAGATGAGTGGGGCCAAAATAAACGCAGACTGTTAATAAAAACTTTCTGAATTAGGTTTTGATTAATTCTGGTTACATCTATGATGATACAGATGATACACTTTTGAGCATGATAATGCTCAAAACATTTTGCTGTGTATCAAATAAACACGATATCAAGGCAAAATTGTAACACTAACAGGAAAAAAATATCAAATCATTATTCAAAATTAATTGGTTCGATCATAATGATGATACAAGAATGATATATAAAACGTATATGAAAGTAAGTCTACGTATTGTGTAAAACTCATAAAGGGCTTCGGAAAACTGTTCAGCTCCTTTGATCACGATGTCACAAACATTTAATATTGATATTTACTTCGGAAATTATTTCACTGAGTTTTGGTCGGACAAAGAAGATGTCAACACAATTGGTAATACTACATACATACACACCTTCACAACATTAATATCATCTCAACAACGAGTATATTTTGACAAACACTGAAATACATTTGAATAACTGATGGTACTGATTCTTGTTGGTACAAAATGCTATATGAAAACACCAGATTCTGGTCGAGATTTCACCCGCGTTAAGTTAAATCTTAGGTTAGTGCTCCGCTTCCGTGAGTTGTAGTGTTATGTTATGTAGCTTATACTATTCGTTATGAGTCTAGCTATCATATACAAAAATACTGTTTTAATCCGACTGGTAGATCCAGAGATTAGCACGTTCAAAGAAAAAAATCACGAGGTGGTTTTATTTACAGAATAGCACTGTTGACGATGTGGTAATAAGAATAAGATCCGCTGCTATCAGTGAGAAAGCTTTTAACCTTGACCAGTGGTTCAATGGGCCATTCGACAAGGCCAAGATTTCCGATTGAGGTGTCCTTTTTATGCGGTTTTCATCCCAGAAACAACGCAATTACTCCCAAGTGCTAATTTGCATCTTTACTACTAAGAATCCGTCTTTATTACTTATCGGAGCCTCGTTAATGCGTCTTCCGAGTAGTCTGACATTCAAAAAATCCTCGCCATATTGGAGGTACGGTCCGCAAAAGATAAATCATCGTCCGCATTGAAATTGTTTATGCAAACGTCCTTGCCGGACTGCATTGTTTCTCCATATGCTAATGACTTTCCCTATATAGGCGTGCCCATAACGGAATCGGTAATGTTACAGTATGTATTACATTTATGTATGATGCGCTTTAAGTTGTATGTCATTACTTAGGGTAGCTAGCTTGTTAGGCTAATGGGTGAGTTTTAGTTTGGAATTTTTCTACCATGCTGAAAGAAAATAACTTAATATGTAATATGTGTTTGTTGATATTTCGTTAACTTTAGTTCAAAGGTATTATGCAATTACAGAATGTGTGTCGTGATGCCCAAAATTCCATTGTATGGTCCTATTAGCGAGAAAATTGAATTACTTCAAAACATAGTATATTATCAAGGAAATAAGTGTTTATAAAATTAGAAATCTTTAGGTACTTAAATTTGTCCAAACATGGTATCAGCTATCGTAGCTCCGACTTGATCGACATTATCATCATCATCGTCATATAAGCCGCAGGACGTCCACTGCTGGACATAGGCCCCCCGCATAGATTTCCAAAAGGACCGGTTGGAAGATTTAATTTTTTTGATACCGCTATTAAATTTTACTAGATAAAAACTAAAACCATATTAAAAATCAATGCGTGGTAGTCACATAAATGCAGTTCGATCCACAGTGTACAAAGTACTGCAGTCTATTTATAGCTTTCTTATGAACTTGAGAACTTCAATTGGTCGCTTTCTATCCACGCAGGTGGAAAGTGTACTACGAATGTGCCGTCTCGTATGTGCGTGCAATATTAATTCAAAATGATCCCTCTGCTTTGAGAATACTCTATGCTGATACCATTTTGAAAGCTTTATTTAATATCGTTCAAAATGTTTTTTAAACAAATATATTTTTGCAGATAAGTGATAGCCGTCCAACGTACGTAAATGAAATATGAAAATCACTTTTTGTTAATATTTAATTTGTTTCCATCGACGATCTCGTATACCAAAAATCGGTTCCCTCATAAAGCATCAATTGAATATTCCTTTTCCCGTTAACGAGTAAGTAATTAATCTTCAGTAAATTAACTCTATCAGTTTCGCATTCATAAATCGTTGCACATCGATAAAATGCATATCTTTATGTATATTATCTTTCTGTGGTGTTGTAGACCACATGTACGCGGCTCGTGTCATTTCGTCATCATTCGATTAACAAATAGTGTTCAATGGTCGTTCTGTCGAATACTGATTGATGAGCCGTCTCGTCGCCTGCATTTTAACTAAATTGTATTGACTAGTGACGTGCACTTTCATATAAATTGGTTATAATTCATCATTTTAATTGTGATGAAGTTTCAAGGGCTGAAGCATTATTTATTTTCCATTAATTGTTTGTCATCCTCGTTGGTTCATTTCAATTGAATTGAGCTTAAAATATCTATGACGTAGTTTGCGGGTCTGAAAGTCTTTCTGAATTAATTATACAGTGTTTTCATTTCTTCGGTAGCTTACTTTTAAATGCTAATTCTATGAAATTGCTTGTTAAACTAGTCGGGTAGAGCTTTTTTAAGGCAAATCCAATTTTTTCGATATTTAATAGTTAATTTTATTGAGAACAACGTACCCAAGTTATGCCCCGAAGCACAACTTGGGTACGTTGTTCTCAGTAAAATAAATACCCTAAAGGCATAACATGTAGATTCCGAAAATTCGAATATAGTAAGTCAAATAAACTGGTCTTATTTCATACAATCCATTGTACTGTTTTACTTATAAGGCCCGAGCACCGGATCCTAAATCATTAACAGACCGGTGATCTTGGAGTTCGCTCCCAGATCTGGTCCCTTCGATCCCGCTCAATCTCCACCCACTAAAGTGATCACAGACTGGGGGAAAGTAAGCGAATTGCTGAAATCCTCCGAGTCGCCTCACTTAGATAGCATTCCCGACAACATCGAGACTATAGCCGAAACGGAGGCCGCGATCGGCTCGTTTACGGAACACGTGCAATCGATCTTGAACGAATGTTCAAGGGAGGTACCGGCGGTTGACAACCGCTGGAAACTCCCGGTCGAGGTACGTGAACTGATAACCGAGAAGAACGCAGCCACCCGTGCCTATAGATCTTTTCCCTGCGCCGCTAACAAATCTTTTATGCGCTACCTACAACGTAAGGTAAGTAGACGCGTCAAAGAGGTTCGTAACGGTGGCTGGGACAAGATGCTCGACGAGTTGGAACCGACCCATCAGGCCTTCTGGGACCTTCAGAGGAAATTGCGCTCCCCTGAGATTTCCCATATGCCCCCCCTTGTCCGACCCGACAAGAGTGTCGCCTTCGACGATGACGTCAAGGCAGAATGTCTGGCCGACAGTTTGGAGGCTCAATGCTCCCCTAGCACACAGCCAGTAGACCCAGCCCACCTCGAAAGAGTTGACGCTGAAGTCGAACGCCGTGCCTCTCTCCCCCCCGTTGAGGACCCCGATGATCCCATGCCCCCAGTCACTCCAGACGAGGTAGCGGACATCATCAAAGACCTCAAACCGAGGAAAGCCCCTGGCTCGGACGGAATCACCAATAAGGTGTTCAAGCTCTTTCCCCCTACCCTTATTCTGCTAATGACCGCCATCTTCAATGGCGCCTTAGCCAACAACTATTTCCCACAGTCGTGGAAACGGGCCACTGTCATCGGTATTCCCAAGCCGGGCAAGCCCAAATCCAACCCCACCAGCTATCGCCCCATTAGCCTACTCAACGTCCTGGGCAAAGTCTATGAGAGGCTTATTTATAAGCGTCTCAAAAACTACGCCGAGGCAAAGAGTCTAATTCCGATGGAGCAGTTTGGATTTCGATCCAGACACTCCTGCGTCCAACAGGTGCACCGCATAGTGGAACATGTCAGTTACCGCTTCATGCGTGGTCACAAGACCGGTGCCCTGTTCTTCGACATCGCGAAAGCGTTCGTTCGACAAGGTCTGGCACAACGGGCTGATATACAAGTTGTATCGGCTCGGTGTGCCAGATCGACTCGTGCTCATCCTACGAGATTTTCTGTCGAACCGCACCTTCCAGTACCGCATCGAAGGTGCTCTTTCCACCCCCCGTCCGCTTCGCGCAGGCGTCCCCCAGGGCTCTGTGCTCTCCCCCTTAATCTTCACTCTTTTCACGAGTGACATCCCCACTAGAAAGACGGCGCAGTTAGCCCTATTCGCTGACGACACCGCCATCTATTGCTCGGGTACGAGCCCCGAATCGATCGCACGAAACCTCCAAACCTCCGCAAACGCCCTAGGCGATTGGTTCCGGAGATGGAGGATCGAGGTCAATCCCGAGAAGAGCCAGGCGGTCCTTTTCTCCAGTCCCTGTACACCCTACCCACCCTCTCCTAGATCGATCTCTATGTTCGGCAAGCCTATCCCTTGGGAAACGCAAGCCAAATATCTAGGGGTCATCCTCGACCGACGTCTATCCTTCGGCGAGCACATAAGGAAAGCACGTTCGCGTGCCGCCTTCGCTCTCGGTAGACTCCACTCCGTTCTGAATGCTCGCAGCAAATTGTCACTTAGGTGCAAATTGCGTATTTACACCGCGTGCATTCGTCCCATTATGACGTATGCGTGCCCAGTGTTCGCACACGTCAAACCACACCACATCCATAGGATGCAAACACTCCAGAACCGCTTTCTCCGAAAAATCACGGGTGCCCCGTGGTTTGTTAGGAATGAACGACTTCATGTCGACCTAAAGGTCCCCACTATTAAGCAATTCATGAAACGTCTCACTAAACGTTTCATAGACACGGCCGAGAAGCACCCCAACCCCCTCATCTCCTCGGCCGCCAGTTACGTCCCTTCTAAAATAAGTAGGATTCGCCGACCGCGGCTCACTCTACTCGAACCCGACGACCCCATCACCCTCTTACAAGAGAGTAGTAGGGAAACTAGCACATTGCGTAAGCACTATAAAAACAAATTCAAACCGCGTTTCCGGCCCCGCCGTCGGGGCCCGCCGCGACCCTCTGTAACGTCCGACCCTTGTTCGACAAGCCAGCCCGCGCCGCTGAGCAAGTAGTTCAAAAAATTCCCTAAATAATCGACCCAGCCTGACCATTGCTGTCCCTCAAATGACGCACTAAGCCGAGGCCCGAACCCCACAGGGGGTGCCCTTAGTGACGCTCATTTTAAATGTAATATCCTTAGTTTGTTGCCCTGGCTGGGGGCCTTAAAGTAATTTTTGGCCACCACAGGATTGTTCGGTTAAGTAGCTTCAACCTTAGCGTGTTGTTGTGCTATGAGTGGTCCTTCCTAAAAAAAAAAAAAAAAAAAAAAAAAAAAAAAAAAAAAAAAAAAAAAAAAAAAAAAAATCCTAAATCATTATCGCGCGCAAATAAACACGCGCGCGCGCAAATTAAATTATCGCATGCATGCAAATTATGTATTGTTCTGTAAAAATATGTTTCGACTGGCTCGTTACGACGAAACACTTGATTTGTGATACGATAGCAGATTTGTAAGGCACTTTTATAGGCCCATTACGAATTAATTGCGTCTGAAATAAGAATGAATTTATGCGTGGACGTGATTTAGTTTTATGTCCTCTGCATACAGACATAACATCACACCTTTTCCCTTTGGGTACCGCAGTTACCACGTGTTAGTTCGCCGAACGTACGGCTCTCAATGTTGTTATGCATAGACGAAAGGTTTTCGCGAACCTATTACCATCAGCGCCGACGATAAACATAAGTACTGGAGGATCGCCAAAGCATAAGGTTTAAATGACCCACGTGACCAAAGTTGCATAATAACAAGTGGGTTTCCCTGATTACGTCATGAGACGGGTCTTCTATCATTAATGGTATTATCTAGTCAGGTCATTACCCCTCTCCTGAGACTTTTCTTTTCGGTTCTTTTTTCTTGACTTGTGACTGTCAGTGCTCTTACTTGACATTGACATTTCCAATGTCATGACCGGTCAATCTACTCGAAATGATCATTGCTCATGCAACGACCCGGCAGGAATCGCCTCAAATAATCCATCCGTTAGCTGGCAGTGCGACGTTCGCGAACTCTCTCCTTTTTTATCCTGTCATTAAAAATAATATTTTAATGCACACGATTTAAAGCCCTAACTTGAATATCAAATTATTTGCTGTGTTGGAGACGTGTTATAATGACCCTAAAGATACGCTTCAGCACCTCTTCTTGGTAGTAGGCCATTATCAAGTAATAATAGCTTATTAAGTTCTAGTAATATTATGCTGTCACCCACACTATTATGCATAAGAATAACTGCCCATTCGATAAATTACATATATTATGTTTATTATTGATTGACGTCACCCGTCATTGTACTAGGAAGCCATTTAATTTTCATAATTTCTGTCCGTCTAAAATTATGACCATCGTCGCATGTCAGAGCTTGAATTCTTTTAAATAAAAAATAAATAATAATAGGCAAAGTTAAATACCATTGTTGAGGTTTCAAGTTTACTTTCATTTTCAGGAGATACAGTATGGGACACTACACTACCCATCTTGCCTATAGAGTAACTTGCGAGGAATTAAACACACATAGTGCTTACATTTATTATTGACTTTGTGGTTTCGAACTCCTAGAAATGGATGCGGTGGGCTATTCCCTTTTTTCATGAAACTGTGATAGCAAAACGTGGCGTTAAACCGACGCATCATATTTGTATTTATTAATAGAATTTCCGAGCACATTATTCATTCAGTAGCATCCATTGATATTGACGTTGCTTGTTCGCGATAACATGCAATTAGAAGAATAGGTTCGCGTGTAAACCACTCGAGTAGGTCTTACAATCTTACGTAAGTCAGTAATTCAGACATGTTCGTTTCAGAACAGATTTATCCATTAGATCCAATCTTGTTGTCAATATTTTAGGATTATTATGACCTGTTTCCATAATATTTACTGTTAAACCTTTCACTTGGAGCCTTGAGCTAAAATTACACGATTAATTATAGATAGGGCCCGGATAATGTTGGATCAAATTCATGCAAAGTCTATTACTCGTTCCATTGAGTTTGACAGGTTGCAATCATGTACCATGTTCTGATATTTACAAGATTGCCGTTTATTATAGTTTGTGGAGCAATTTGCATGGGCATTGGTTTTCTAATACGCCAAAGCCCTTCTAAGTGCTTTTGATTACGGCTATTTGTTTGATTTCACTCTCCGTTAAGATTGTCCGCTTTATACAATCCAATAAAGCTCTTGTGACCAGTAATCGATAGTTCAATAATTCATTAATGTGATACTTTATGACTTTGTGCAGAAAGTTCTTTGTTCATCTGTCTCATTTATAAAAGTAATATTGAGCAATGGTTCATGCTCAGTAACAAAAGACCTTGCGTACATAATTATGCGGGTTTTATTCCAACTCATCTCCTTCAGTTTTACATAGGGTACGTACATAGAACTATGTACAGTTTATGTAGCTACACTATGTACCACGAAATTCTATTTCTGTAACGGTCTGTTCCATACAGTACAAGTCGTATTCTACGAAAGTGAATTTTAGAGGAGTCTGTAGAAGCTGTTAAGACGGATGTTGAAATAGAGTAGAATTGTACCTATATATTATTCTCAGAAAAGATTTGAGGAGACTACAAAAAGTTTCTCACTTTTGGCTTGGATTTTGCTATATTATATCATTATACCAGTCGAACAACGTCCACTGGTGGACATAAGCGTCCCCTAAAGATAGCCACAATGACCGGTCCTGCGCTGCCCGCATCCGACCTTTAGGAGGTCGTCGGTCTACCTCGTGGCTCATATATGTATGTATATTACAATATTATGTAAAAAAAATAACTATTCCCGAAACAAACATCTAATTATGACCTCAATGTTTTGTTTCCCAGTTCATTGTAAATGTTTATCCTCACTAATAGGTGCCTAAGAGGAAAACATAGTTCAAACGATAATAATCGGTCAAATGGTCGCGTATAACGACCAAATAATTGCTTCCATTATTTCTACCTGTTTTGATAGCTAGTTTTTTGTTCTAAAGAATACGAATTCGCACTTAATAAAATTGATTAACGGTCACTCGGGTAGTTGAATATTGATTTTCCGTCTTTAAGTAGAGCGGTCAATAATATGCTATTATTAGTAAAGTAAGAATCAAGAAATATTCATTTGCGGAAAATACAGGTACTTAAAGCAATATTTTTGGTTTCTGAGTGGTATTATTCTCCGAAAAAACTTCACAAAAAAATATTTCAATGGTACAAAGCTACTCCATTTTCGTGTGCCATAATTATGTTTTATTGTAGGTACACTTGACATCTATCATGCGAGTACGAAGTCGCGCAGTGGCCTGAAGGTAGTCGATTGATAAATGTATTTTGTTCTATCGTGTAGTGCGTACCATGTACAATGTACCTGTATTATTATCAAAAGCTTGCTGTGTAAACTACAGGGCAACAAGCCCTCCAAAATAATTAAATAATTATGTCAAAACCAACATTTTATTTATGCCAGAAAAAGAATTCATGTAAATAACACTTTATTACACTTTTTGCGAATTTGATCTCATCAAGTTACTTGGAATGATAGCCAGACTGGAATGTCTTGTTTGGTTTTGTCCTGACCGAGGTACTGACACAATTATACCGAAGGACCACGGCAATTTGACAGTTGCGAGAAGGTAATAAGACTACTAATTGCTTAAATGCATGCGATTAATTATTATGAATATGGAAAGGAATATAAAAGCTAGGGTAGTAGGATTGAGTGTGAAGCTTTTTAACGTTCCCATTCCGATGTTGCAATTTCATGTATTTGTCTCGGAATGGTAAGCAATTACGCCAAACGTGGATTCATATTTCTTCAGCTGTAACTGGGGATAATAAATTGCGTACATGACTCTGTAGGAATACAAGCTAAGCTCTGGTATTTTTTGCTGTTATTATAAGTGCTTCGAGTTATGCAGTGAATATTAGTCGTAAGTAGAGAATTTATACCTTGTTAACTCTAATTATTACACTTGGTGTGATAATTATGTCTCGTGCACTGTACTACGACGAGCTGACGGTTTTGAATCTTGGTTTTTTGTCAACTGTATAATTCTTAGCGCCTGATCAGTTTTTTCCTAAGGCCGGGAATACACGAACAGTTTTAATCAGTCGAAGCCTGCTAACATTGTTACTACTTGTCAGTCTGCATTACTAATACAAATACTGAATTAAATTCCATTGACTTCTTTCTAAGCGTCCAAGTTGTCCCGAGCAGGTTATTTTTTTGTCTATAGTAAGCTCTGTGCTGGTGCGCGCGCAGTCAACTGTTTTTCTTTTTTTATCAAACACAATTTCTTTTGCTATCTTTACATTAAAACCTACGTTCCTTTCTTTGAATGAATTTAAAAGTCAATCATATTCAATCTAGGTTCTTTTCTGTGTTAGTTTTTGCGAATACATTCTCAGATCCTAAATCTGGCAAATCTCCCGCTAACCGCTTCCCAAGTCCAACGCATTGTCCGCACGGTCATCGGGCATACGGGTGACAGGCGCAGCCTTCAACGCAAATCAACAGTACATTGATACCGACACAAATAAGTAGCGTGGTCATTTTCAAATCACATTGTCAACAGATAAATTTGTTACGTCCGCTGCAGGTCAATAGCTCGCACGTATCGATGTAATCAGTTTTAAGATCCACTCTGATCAATAGTTTCCGAGCAGTTTCATTGGTACGATTGGTCCCGAAGTGCCGGTCAACCAAAAAAACAGATTATTAACAGCATTAGTTGCTCGTCTTCTAAAATGATAAAAAAGTAGTGTGTGCGTTCGTTTTTTGTTAGCCGACCATTACGATCAATTGGTTTTTCGACCCTACTACAATTTGATCTTGTTGGCAGCTTATGTGTTGAGTCATGCTTAGTATTTATCTATTTAATTTGTTAAGTACAATGTGCTTTTAGTTTGAAGAATAATAGCGGTCTTTGACTTGATTCGTGCCTCAGAACAATCGAAAACAAATGACGCTCGAGAGAGAGCTTTCATTGAAAGCATATTTACCTTCTGTTTTGTCCTTTACTGTATTAACGGTAGTGTATGCGTAATTTGAATATAGTGCACCAAAGCCTCCAGAGGATTTGTGTTGTGATTTAGTTACGGGTTCTCTCTGAAATACAGCTAAATAACACTGCGCTCTAAATGTTAGACAAAACAATAGCAGCTTTCTATATAACTTTCTCTAGAGCTTTTGAACTAGTTCATATTACAGATAGCAGTTTGCATGCATCACTGAATAACTAAACAACTATCGATCGTAGGCCTTACGAACACAACAAACTTATCGAACGACAAACCTATAAATATCTAAGTGTATCCCACGCAGTTAAGCAGCTAATCCAATTTATATTTTTCCTTCTCATTTTCTATGAAAGTTGCGGAGGCGCGCTATTTAGGTTATAATGCCAATCAGGCATAAAATATATTTTTATTTTCGTACTAAATGTCTCGTGGGGTTGATTCACAACATATAGGAATGATTTCTATTTCATTCCATTTCATTTCGTCTTAAGTGGAAATACGGATAAAATATTTCTATCCCAGTATGGCGTAACAGTTTAACAAATCGCCGTATCATTTTGATGACGCAATGCGGTGTCCTCGTCCTATATTAGAAAAAGTTCTCTTAATATATCTGTGTTTTTATAAGTCTCTTTGCAAGCCGACTCAAAGACCAAATTCAATTTGTTGCCCGTGGGATAACAGACATCTCTCTTGGATTAAATAAATATTTAATCCCGATGTCCAACGTATTTTAGGAGAATCCCAAAACATTCAACAATTTTAATTAAGACACTTCAACACAATATATCTAAAGTCGCTCCAATAACCCTTTCGTTCTCAAACGTATTTATTTAATTTCAATGACGTAATAACGTCAGAAAGTAGCTTAGCAAGAGTCTAGACTGTAGACAAGTTTAACCGAATCGATACTCGCCCCTGCAAAGGTCGGAATTAATTTAATGCAGTAGGTATAAATAAAGTAACACAGTAGATGTTACACACATGTTAATAAAAATGTCTTTGAATGTGTGCGTTCTTCACGTTTGTCGCTGTCAGCTTTGAGCTAGCTTTTAAGTGCTATCAAAGAGTTTTCAGTTGCTCCGTTTTATGTGTCTAGCGTTTATCAAATATTACAGCGTTCGATAGTAGAATTTTAAAATAAAATCGACGCCCTGGGGATCCATAATGCCTCAAAGGAAAGCTTTGCATAATATAGTGTTTGCTCTTTCCCATGTTGCATTATGCTAGCTCTGCCCGCGGCTTCGTTCACGAGGACCTAAATGTAACATGAGGAAATTAGAGGAAAGTATTTTAAAATGATGACAAGCCTCCAAGTGAACCTAGTTAGGTAAATTAGAGCGTATCAATCACGAGACATCGATACTTGCTTCAACAAACTAGCTATTTACGGAATTTTAATAAATTGGTTGTAATTGGTATAGCCATAGGAACCCTCGCTTTATAAACCCCGGGATTTAAAGATGTAAAGCCATCATCACGCCTGTATTCCCCGAAGGGTAGGCTGAGGTGCACCAATGTACACCCACAGTTCGCCGGTATATTTAGGTCCCATGTAATAGGGGGCGAGCCTATTAAAAAGGTAAAGGTAGGTAAGGTAGGTATGGTGGTGGTGGTGGTGGTGGTGTGGTGGTGGTAGGTAGGTATTGTAAAGGTTATTGGTTTTTTCTCATCGCCCTTTAATCATCGGTCGATTCGACCTTTTTGTTTGTACTTCCAGACTAGTCGGTCTGTTCTGTAATACTCCCTGGTTGAATGGATTGACTGTCCACCTCAAGCTTTCTTCAGATTGAGATAAGTTAATCATCAAATGACTTTTTCCGCACTGTTGTGTGCTTAATGCCCTTTGCGTCGCCGCGGCCGCCGGTGACTCTTTTGGAAAAATTCCGCAATCCTAGCAAAGTTAACATCTAAAGATTTACCGAGTGTAGGAGGATGACACTTCAAACTCACTTCACCAAAATTTCCGAAAGGTTTTTACAAAATCGCAGTGCTGTTCACAAGTTGAACTGGGAACCTAGCCTGGCGAAGGTGCTCTTAGTATTTGTCATCTCATCTACATAATGGCTACGTTTTATTACTCGTGTTCTAAGTACCGAGTTATTACGTTGAGGGTTTACTGCCCACAAAATGTTACTTGTTATGCTTAGAACACATCTGCCTTTAATTTTCACACCGGACGCGATTTTGTTTCAAGATAGGGGAAGAACCACCAAGTCATGGATTAACGCAGGTGTAAAGCTATCTTAAATTAATATCGTCATTCTTTAGCGCTGTTGCCTTAGGTATCATTAATTATATTATGTTTTACCGAGAAACACATAAGGATCCAGTAAACAAATTAATATCTAGATGTTTAATTTAATTATTTATGCGAACCGCGAGGATTTTGCGAAGAGAATCCTTCGTAATACGTAGTAGGTAATCTTTTAATTGTTATAAATGTGGTTTCTCACGGTCTATCATCAGAATCTATCAGTGTCAGTCCACAGTGCGTAAAAAACATAGCATGTAGTCAATTTGTCTTCCGCTGGTACGTATAATAGCGAGGTTTTATGTAATTGGACTTACATTGTATGTATGGCGAATAAGTTCTGTTTCTTTGATTTTATAACTTATTTTGTTTACATGGCTCTTTTGGTGCACGCTGAAGTATCGGAATTAAGTGTATAGTGCCTATCTTCTTCATGGTATTTATTATGGTTCCTGCAACGTATGTGTTTCTACAACGTGTATCGTTAGGTCACAAAACATGATGTTAAGCTTATCAATGTTTGTGCTACTGCTCCCCGTTTTCGCTCCTGCTTAAGATGCTTGAGAGGTTGCCTATTGGAAATATAGGTGCCTTGGCGTAGACGATGGTGCTTTTCTTCGACATATCCTTGTATTTTCCTCGGCGCAATGTTTCTCTGTCAGCGGTCACGTTTTCATTCATATCATCTCTTTACTCTAGTCTCGGTCAGAGGTGACATAGACAAAGTCTACGATGGAGTGCGCTAGACCCAGAAGAAGCCTGTTCACTCTAACTTTGAAGAGATTAGGGGTTCTATCCCTCTTTTCTTCAGCCTCTCTACTTCCGTCAACTTTTATGTAGGACATGTTATTAATATATTCTTATCTGTTGTTAACAGAGAGGTGAAGGCCGTGTCATCGCCTGCGCCGGCGCCCCCGGCTGTCGGCGATGCTCACTCGAACCTCATGGCCGCCATCCGCCAAGCGGGCGGGGCTGGGCGCGCCAAGCTCCGCTCAGCCTCCGAATCCACACCACAGAAGGTAAGACACATTCTAGGTACATTAGTGAAGCCAGTGACTACTATAGAAATGACCTACGTACAGCCTTCCGTAGTGTAAAGCGGAGCTCATCATTTTATTTGCGCAAATGTCTTATTATCATGGACATAGGCCTTCCCCATAGATTTCCAAAAAGACTGATTGGAAGCGGCCTGCGTCCAGCGTCTTCTTGCGGCTGATATAATGATGGTGATGATGATAACTCCGATATCTCTCCTGATATCTCTTAGCCAAGGATTTCTGGCGTCTGAAGCTTCTAACTGCTTCTTTGCAACCAATAGATCTGTGTGTAACAATAGGACTTACTTCGTGAATTACAATTGAAAGGTTTAGAGAGAAACTAGCTTCTGCCAGCGACTTCGTTCGCGTGGCTTTATTCATCCACCTTTTTTTTTTTTTTTTTTTTTTAAAGATTGTAAAATCATCAAATGACCCCCCCCGTCCTGGGCGGGGCGGGAGGGAGTGTCAGACTTTTACTGACTAAAAACCATCTATGTTCCTTCATGTGCCCTTTGCGTTCCGGGGGCGCGGTATCTCTTTCGAACAACCCGCAGCCCCGGCAGGCATTTGGCCCTTAGTGGCCCCTTCCAGTGGCCGACACCTCTGTGCGCGGAACATGGACGCGCCGTCGACACGGTCTGTCGTTAGTTAATAACGTACGGACGGTGAGCTACCCATTGCTCACCGTCCACAGACCGTGCCTACGGTATCCGCCTGCGGGATTCATCCACCTTAAGTTACGTTTTTGAATACTGCTTCGCTCCCGTAAGTCTTAGCGTGATGTTATATAGCCTATAACCTTCCTCGATAAATGGGCTATCCAACACAAAAAGAATTTTTCAAATCGGACCGGTGGTTCCTGAGATTAGCGCGTTCAAACAAACAAACAAACAAACAAACAAACAAACAAACTCTTCAGCTTTATAATATTAGTATAGATTATTTACTTAATATAATTTAGTTCATTAGATGTGACCAAAAGATGCTTAGTATGACGAAAGAAATATGTACAAGTCACACAGCAGTGACGGGTTATCGTATGTTAGGTGATGAAATAAATTTAAACGATTTTCCCTAAAGTTTTATGATTTAGGGAACGTTTAACATTATTATAATAAGAAAAGCCAACCAGATTAGCAGAAATTAGTGTCAGAAGGTTAACTCATATTATTGTTACGAAAATAAACAAAACAATTCATCGAAACGTCCAATTCTATGAATTTTGTGTTTATAATATTTACAATAACATGTTTATCTTCGAAATAGGCGACCCCGTGCTGCACATACATGTAGAAATATCCGGGCGAGACCTTTTAGATAAGCGCTCGTATATAGCAAAATAGAATTTAACCTTTTGAACGCCACAGTCGTGTATAGCCGACAAATGCAGTTTAATAAAAATGCAGTTTTCTTGTCGTGTATAGAAGATTGTGGCGTGTTGGGCACGTTTTCATTTGTCGGTTATACACGACTGGGTCGTTCAAAAGGTTAAATAAACGCTCAGATCTAGGTACCCAGTAAACTAGAATTCATCACAAACATTGTACAGATGTTAATGTAACATCAAACAGTTGATTTACAAAGGGAATAAAATAAAATGTAAAATTAACTACAAACATTTATGTAGGTTTCTATTTACTCGAGTCTCGAGTCTTCTCTGTTTGGAATGTACCTAGTATTTATATGTAGCGGCCGAGTACAGGCACAGACATTCATGAAATGTACACTTTGCTAAATCAAGTATAATTGAAATAGTATGACGTCACGAATATAGTGTTTTGAAACTCATAATATTATAGGGTCTCATCTCAAAGTTGCAAGAAAATCGCTTTTAAATTTTGCTTATGTATACTTACTATAAATATTTGTGCTCGTGACAGCACACTGTTTAAAAAATAAAACATTAACGCATAAATCTTACAGTTCTGAGAAATAGTAATATCAGCCATTGATGACCAATTAACATTTTACGACGCGCATGCGCCCCATTGGCTGCGTACACTCAATAAGAAAACGCTCCGATAATGAGTGGGTTGTAATTAAAAGAAAGGTAAAATATTGATGTGAATTGTAAATAATCCAAGATGAGACATTTACCATGTAAACTTGGATTACCATACGACCTGACACTGACCTCCAAATTGCAAATATCCCCCTAAAAGTCTATTTTATTTCTTTAAGTTCATGAATATCAATCTTTTGCCCTTGATGGAATTGTGAACATTGAATGTTATTTTGCCAACGAACTTTCTATGAAATAGTTCAATTACAAGAGATTATCCGAGACTTTGCGATAGTTTCACTAAGCTGTGCCGTCTCTAGACTAGATCTTTGATATAATAATTTGGAACCTAATTCGCTTTACTTACAAAATTTGGTTCAATCTTGTTAGCTGAGTCTACTACTAATAATATTGAACCAAATTTGGGTTAATCCAGGCTTGCTTACAAAATTGTGTTATCTCTACTTATAAGAGTGTATGTAATTTTGTAAGCAAAGCAAATGTAGATTAATCTAAATTATTATATCCGAAATATTTTAATGCCAACATATCGAACAACATCAAAATAACATTCTAAAGGAGAAGGATAGGGCTTCATAGTAACTTGGGCCCAGGTGTTAAGGCGCTACCCTGACCAAATAACCTTGAGCATTCGTTCCCTTTGGCGGCACACTAACGCGGCGCAAGAGATACGTAGAAAATACGCTCAGATTTTAGAGTAAAATCTATATAAAATCAAATTTTCGTGTTTTGAAAAAAATAAAACTAGCATAATGTTCTTTATTAAATTGCCTATTCATTACTTTAAGTCGCAAATCAAAATAATGTTCACTTTACGAGGAGATGCATGTCAAAAATTATTATTTCTCATTTCTGTAGTTTCGTTATGACCCTATAATTAAGCATTATGTTACTAAAAAGTTAAAAATAAATCTACCATTTTTGAGTCAAGAATGTGTAGAAATTTAACGTATTTTTTATTAGTTGGTATTTCTATTTGATATAGAGAAGTGGGCTCCCAAAAACTGCCCTAAAAACGGCTGCCGCTGCGTTTTGCACGGCCACGCGCCTTAACTCAATCAAACTAGTCCTATTTGAAAGAGAATATAATAACAAGACCTCACTGAAAAATTCTTGAAATTTGGCTATCCAGGAATCAAGTTATGTGAAGTAAAGTAAAAGTGAGCGCTACTCGTAAATTATTACTAAATAGATACTGAATCATTGTTTCAGAGTACATACTGCTTGGCAAGCAGTAGGTACCAACGTTTAAAAATAGAGAGAAGTGAAAGTAAAAGAAAACCCCAATACATGTATGCAATATTTATTATTCATCTACAAAAATTATCAGAATATCATTCAAGAATTGTGCAGGAGGGTACATTTCTTGGTATCTTGCGCAACTGAAATACTGCACTAAATGCACATAACATGGGCGCAGCAGCCTACAGTCCTTCTACCTACAATACAATAATAGCCTAATATTGAATCTCGTTCTCTTCGATAGTTGTCAACTAAAATGTAAACAAAATATGTGCTGCGAGTATATGGCTTGATTTGAATAGGTATTCACAGGCTGAGATGCACCCCACAGATGAATAACTGATGAAATCGCCTCATCGTCAAGAATCTTGTCATCTGTCAGTCGGTGACCAGTGTTGCTAACCAAAGAAAAATTAAATAAACTCTATTCGCCATGATTCCACGAAACGATTGATAAGCACTAATTATCACTCGAATTTCATACATATTTTGAGATTTTACCGAATTATTCACTATCGATTACTTAGAATTCAGGCATGATTTAATCGATTTTCTGTTTAGGGAGATAAAGAATATTTTGTATAATAATATTCCCTAAAAAATGAAAGAATGCGTGTGTGACAGTTGTCTATAATTTTTCAACTCAGTTTTGGCATTTAATATAAAACAAAACAAAACAAAAAAAGAATAAAAGTAAATACGAAAATGAGGTTGTATATGTATGAAAAGTTTGCAATGAAAAAGGTATGTATGATATGAGTGATATGACCACATCTGTTTAATAGCAATTTTTAAGTTTTCTCACTTCCTAGATATAAACATGGTACAGTATTTTGTGATTTCCTTTAGAAAAAAATAAGGGATTTTTTAAGACCCATTTCAACTAGTTAACTGCTGGGCCCAAGATTAGCCTTCTCCTTTGAATAATAAATTCCTTACAAATTCAAATGTAATAGGTAGGTACAGTATACAGACTCTTTGTTCGACCGTTGACAGAAAACATTTGCTGTTTATGTCTGGGCATAGACATTTGGCAGCTAGCTATGTCTCTGTAATTTGAACTTGGATTACACATTGACTCTTACGATCAATGCGTTGTGTGGGAATCTAGATTTTGCTTTAATAAATAAAATCTTGTCTCTTGACATTGTCTAGCCTTCTAAGAGTATTATTTGTACTTAATCCACTAAATTGTTTACATCTGCGTCAATGGGGAATCCCCTTTATGTTTGTAGATAGGATCAGCTTTCAACGAGATTGTGTATAATAAGGCCGCATTATGGTTTTGGGTAACTTCTTTAATCATGATAATGTAATAGACTTACTGTTCTAGTATGTTATATAATCGCAAACTTCGCTCTCCGACGTCCCGGACTCGCGTTACACATGATTCCAAGTAACGTATTGTTTTCTTATCATAACTATCTATAATAGATTCAATTTTTGCAAGTAAAACAACGAAACCTTGGCAGTCGGTACTCCTACATAATTACGAGCACAGACTGACGTTTCACAGAAGCGGCGATAATTGTGCACCAGGCTATTTCGCTTCTAAGAAAGGCCATTATAGTGCATGATAACGCGATAATGGTATCAGCACCCATTGTGAGCGTCTCCACGTGGTTACTGTATTGTTGTTTACTATTATTTTTTTTCCTCATTTTTTTAATGACGTCAACAGATTATGCGCATTTTTGTTCCGGAACCTTGAATACGCTTGAGATTCCGCTGACTAGTTAAAATTAAACGCGAAATAGCGTCGGCGCATGTGTAAACACACCACATTGTGAATGAACAGACTGTTTTTTGCGAATGTAAACATTGGGGATTTATGATGGCAATATTGACGTATTCAGATTTTGCTCGAATTCGGAACATTTACTGGTCGACAGGCTATGTTTGCTTGTTGTATCCACCACGGTCGAATGGAACTGTGTCGAATCGAGTTTTCATTAATTAACTAAATGAGTAAACTTGTGACTTGAATTTACTACACCACACAGATCTCTCAAAGGACCTCGCCTGTATTTGTATAATTTAAATAGTCTACATATTAAATAGAAATCCTCTTGGTTTTCGCTGTGAAGCTGTAATTTGTAGCTAAATAATTACTCTCAGTGGGGAACTTATATTTCATGTAATAAGTTACAACTTTACAAGCTGACATAGAGTAAAGAGAAAGGATTAACCGTAAATGTAATAATGTGTGACATAAACGACCTACAAGACTTGTACACAGTCACATTTCCACAACGCTGAAAAGAATAACCGAACTTGAGAGACATCTCTTAAGTTCCCAAACTCAAGTTTGCGAATATTTTTATACAGTAAAATCGTCAAACAATAATCAAATATTATCTTGTATAGATAAACAAAACCCCATAACTGTACTAAAGAACATTTCTAAAAGCCATGTGTTATAAGTACTAAAAGCACATTGTTATTCCAAATGCGTATGGTCTTGCATAAGAGCTGAGAGCATCGTAAATGCAGTTATTATCGGGTACAGACGAGAGCACATTGTTCAAGCGTGGGTTGTAGCGACAATCTTATCCGTAACTTTGTCGCAGATTGTACATGATAAGTTTGATTCATAAAAACTTTTTGTTTTGTACCTGACTCATCGTTTAATTCATTCCGCTTTTTTTCGATCGTGATCAGCCTTTTTTTTCAGCTCTTATGGGACTTTCCGAGTACTTACCTTTTAATCTTACACTGAGATTTATATGCTCCTGAATTACTGAGAATTTGAATGCGTTTTTCCAATGCTAAAAAAGCGTGTTAATTCCGTATGTATCAGATGTTTTTTCCTTGCGGAGATAACATCGCGAGGTGGTTGGACACTCGTTGCTGTTTAAATTGCACTTGTGAGGTGTACACAGAATAGTTACCTGCACGTGTGAATAGTTGTCATTTATCTTGTTTTAAGATTGCGGTACCTAGTTGTTCATTAGTGACAGGTTGATAGACGGCTGCGACCGTCATTACGTTGTACTTATCAGTTGATTGTTACAGCTCAAGTGCATTAATAAAACGGAACTAATAGCAGGTACTGAAGTGGACGCGGTGGAGGTGTTTCATAGAAATATCTTATTCCAACTTCTTGAAATAATGTTGGCTTTAGTTTTAATCAAATGAAAAGAGAGACAAGAAGGGATAAGCAACATTATATTCAGTAGCATGAAATAATATAATGATTGCTTTATTTCCCTATTATTTAATGTTCAAATAAAGACAGATCGCACGCAGTAGCCACCGCGATTGGCGGAACTAATAGCAGTCCCTTTTGAACTTCTGCTCACGCCGTTATGGCAACGAACCGTGAGGATACAAAGACAGCAATAAAATGTGTTCCCAAACATTTATTTAGCGCGCGTCGTGTGGTATCGATCGTCTTACAGTTTAACGGAATCCGCGCTTCTCATCATTCCACTTTGTTGTGCGTTTCCAGCTAACATTGTGTATGCTTCCAGTTAACGCATGCATGTATGCATCTCTGTGCCTCCATGTGATTTGTCCGTATATTCAAATTGGGCCTTAAATCTCTGAACCTACTGTACTTAGGGAGAATGCGGAACAACACCCACCTTCTATGAATTCAATGTTTTTTGTTGGCTCCATAATTCTTCGAATTAGATACCTAATTGTATTGGGTATGTTAGTCAATGTACAAAAAACATGCCTTTGTGATAACGCTCATAAAATGTGGTAAATTAAATTTTGGGAAGAACCTATGTTAAAAAAATTTTGGAATAGTAGGTAATGAAATCAACCTGTTTATGAATAAGTAGATACGAACTCAGATTTTTAATGTGACAAAAATAAACGGCGATTAACATACACCTAGAACAGATTTCCAAGAAACATTATAATCGTGTCTACGACTATTTGTCAATGCCACACATAATCATAGAAGTGCCAAATCTGTGAGTTGTTAGAAACTGTTAAGTAATCGATGACCAACAGCAAGCAAGGATGGAGTAAAATAACGTTGCTTCATATTTGCCTTACACGTTGCAACGGTCACAAGATCGACTCTCGGCTCCAGAGGAGTTATCGTGCCCCAGTACTATTGTTTCCAAGTCCTGTCGGTGGTTTCCAACAAACAGACTCACTTATCATCATTCTGAGAGCATACACTCGCTTACAATTTATTATTAACGCGTGGGTCTGAATGAACGTTATAACATTTATGTGAACTCAGGGAATAACTGAATGTCCAGTTTACATTAAATACTCGTTCCACGTTCGCTACAATTCCGTTGAGGTATTAACTGAAGGGCTAACCGTGACGTCACAATTTGACATTTAGCTCTAAGCTCGGATCGCACGGATGACTAACTCGGCTAATAAATAGTTTTTGTTGTGCTCCCGTTCGTGCGAGGTACAGTAACGCATATTACATCCACGTCGTACATATGGACAGGTTCCTAGAAGAATTGCTGATTTCTAAGTATAGTTTTTGTGGGCACAATTATTATGTGTATCGTTCGGGATTTTTTCTCCGTTATAGGAGCTTCGAGCGGTAATGGCGCGGGATGTGTTAGTTATTATTGCAGTGCGAATATATTACAGGAGGAACTTTTTAACCTGCAGAAACTTGGCTTTTATTGCCGACTCTAGGCCACTTAGACAGAAGTCGTGTAAAGAGGTTCAGTGCTGTTAGGAATACGACCTTTGAAGGAATGAAGGATGAAGGATGACAATGCTAAGAAACAAGTACCTCTGAACAATCCAATGACTTAACACATAGAATAGTTAAACCATGCGCTCTAATTAAACTAGTTTACATTAGCTATTGCCAGTTGGCGCCTCGTACCGTGACAAATGTTCATCTATTTAAAGATCTCTGTACGGTATTATTAGTGATCTAACGTCTAGTGGGCGCCAAAGATCTTTCAGAGCATACGATCGGTCAAAGTCGCCAAGAATTCTAAGAAAATACTATCAAATCTACAATTACTAGTAATCGCGTATTATTAACCCTTTAACCGCCAAGGTCGGATTAATCCGACAAATATTTTCGTGTCCATTTCGCCAGCATCGGATAATTACCACCAAATACATCATCTCGTTCATCCGAAAATATTAATAGAAAGAAAAGATTAATCCGACCAGGCGGTTAAAGGGTTAATCCGATGCCAAACGAGGATTATTTGAGCATAATCCCAAGAGTAGCTGTTAGAATTTGAACGGCGACTCTTAATTAGTGGCGTTTGTGGAAGAGACATCATAATTTATACCACGTAGTTACTGTGAAAGACCATATTCATACGTAAATGAAATGTCAACTCGAGCTATGTTTACTTCGCGCCAGTAGTACATAATATCTGTAAAGGTTCTAGTGATTACGATTGTTCCAGAATTGTGTATAGGAATTAATCACAAATTCGTTTGGATCGATTTGTCTAGACTCCAGACCCCGTTTTGTTCTGTACCTGTCCAAAACATGAATCACTGGATTAATAGATAAATACTACTAGTTCATGGATTTAATAGCGCTTTTGCCTAAATATTAATTCTGAAATTGAATAATAGAGCTAATTGTGGCGTATATTTCGATTTGTCGCTGTTGAATTAAATCGAAATGTCTGTTACTAAATCTGTGTTTGGTTATTCTGCTAATACCAGCTTAACAAGTACCAAATTATGGAATGAATGCTTTATTATAATCGTATTTAACGTGTCGCCATTCCGCAGTGGTCGGGCGGACTGCATTCCAGTCGGCCCAGCCAATTATACGCCACATTTCAGATGTTTGATTTGCCACGGTCGGACCAAGTGCGGAACAAAACAGGGATCTACAACGTATCGTACCGTCACGGACTTATAATGCCCTTTATACTTTACTTATAAGGACTTATAACACAACACAAATTGGTCCTTATTTTATGCTTATACAGCCTGTGGTTTTGTAAACGTGGGCATTCAGAAACTGCTTTGAATTAATCCTTATTTCACAGAAATTCAACGTAGGTGGAAACGATTATTATCAGAAATATTGTATATGTTTTGTGAATGTTGTTCTCATTTTTTAACCGATCACAAATATAATTTGGGCATAAAAGTTGCAGATTTCCTTATTGAATAAAATTGGATTGTAGAATTTCAATTCGAAACTGCAAACAAATAAATACTAAGTTACAGGTATTGTAGGCGTCGAATGACAGACTTATGAGTGGGAGCGGGTGTAATAATAATTTATTCTACACCATTTTTGCCAAAAATATCCTGGCTAAAATTAATTTACTTTACCTAAAACCTAAATAACAACATAATATTCAAAGAGATAGTACCTCAGTGGTAGTTAATTCGTGTAGTTTAGACATAATGCTATCAGAACTAACTTCTGACAGGCGTCAACGTCAACATTCGCCAGTAGACTGCTTAACGTCAGGCTGACGTTAACGGTTGAACTGACGTCGAATGTGGACGCTAGCTGCGTCACAAATTCTGCAGAAATAAATATAAAAGCACACGCTGTAGGTTCTTCGTCCATCAGACGTACATGACAAAGGAGAGGCACTCCTTGAATTCGGGCGCGGGGTTAGAACTGGGACGTGTCCATTGTGGAGCACAATGCGCGATTAGTCGCGGCTGCCCCCTGCGGCCTTCAGTACGAATAGCCTTGTTACTTATTTCCAGCCAGTTTTCGGAATTTACTTTTAGAATTTGTCTCGTCTCTGTAGGTATATTGTCCTAGAATGTGTTTAATTTTGTAATTATGCAACTTGTCACGTTTGTAGAGTTTAAATTTAGAGTAGGTAGGGTACTGAATCGTTTGTCTGAGTTGTCACATGGTTTTATTTTAGAATTAGTCTATGACATCCGTCTACCCTTGAAATCAGCTTCATTTTGCCTGCCATTTCAAATGTTTTCTTCGACTTTATGTGCTTTGTGGTTAGCAATAGGAAAATACGATGTATAGTTGTGAAAACCTATGCTGACATTTGAATAAAAGTTATTGTTAATGTTAGAAGTAAATTGTTCAGTAAAACAGACTTATATAGACATCTTTCTAGTCTAGTACAATTCGTGATAAAAATAAATAATTTTCAGCCGCTTTTTCAGTGATCCACAGAAGACAGGCGCTGAATTTTAATTAAAATATAATTGTATTTCTGTCCATCGTGAGTTGTCAAAAGCAGAAGGCTTTAACAAAATTTACATCACCTCGAAACGCCCAGGAATTATTTGAATACTGTTGCTAGGAACGTCTAATTTGGTAGTATTCCAGACACATCAAAATCACATACAGCTTCATGTTCATACGTCTTGTACAGGATACGAAGACGAACATGTGTAACTGTGTTGCCAACTACAAATGTATTCAGCACATTCCGACTCATGAATTTTTTCCTCGTAAAATATCCCGACAAGGTTGACAATGCTACGAGAAAGGAGATGGTTTCCACGAAGTGATCTCCGTTAAGGTAATGAGTGAGATAAGGTCATAATATATCTGTCAGTGCGTCCGAGGCTCCGGCTGGCGTAATGGTGCAGATGGGCCACTTCCACACTTCGGTTCTATACTTTCTTGCACATTAGATGGGTAGTGGGCACTTGGTTTGAGTGTCTGCGGAACTACACTACTCCTTGTCTGACAGTCTCTGTGAGCTTTATGTACTTGAGTTGGTAATTAATGATCCTGCAGGCTCTGCTGAATATTTAAGTCTTTTATGTAACTCTCTACTGGTTTGGAGTAAAGAAATTAATTGTGGGAAACTTGGTTGGTTTTGGAACAATGACTATGGAATATATCTGCCGCAACGGTGCTTTTAATACAGTATTAGAAGCAATTCTAAAATTAGTCTCCTTTTAGAAGCATTTAGTTTCTGCTGTTCTTATAAATTAGTATTTTGGAATTTTGCATAAGTTGGCCTTGTTCGGTTTACATAATTTATTTATATCGTACATCTTATTTCTCCGAACAAGACGAGTCGTCGCCATAATAAAATTCTGACAAACAGGCTTTTTATTCAAAAATTTCCATGGAAGTACCAAAAAACAGATTAATTTATTTATTTCGTTGAAAAACTATGTTTAATTAATATTAATATCTGACATTTGGTTTTTAAATGATAAAGTCAACCTGAAAAAAAAACCGTACGTAGAACTGTTTCGATTTCCAATTAATAATTAAATTAAAAAGAATGTTATCTTTTGTCATTTTCTAGTACGACAATTGTAGATAATTGCGTGCCATTGACCTTTACTTGTCAGTGTGATAAGTTTGTTTAATAGATACGCGTTTCTTCGTAACGCAATGATTGCGCACACGCAGTGTCACTTCCAAGTTATCATTCAACGCTTTTATAATTAAATGTTTATCAGCGAATAAAGGCCCGCGGCGCTTGGGAGAACTCTTGTCGGAAGTAAACCGGTTAAGAGGACTCAAGGTTCGTCATCATCTTAACGGATATCTTTATTATAGATTTGCTATTTACATACATTACTCAGCGGTTGTCATATCTGTTGTTTTGAATAAGGTACCAATAACTGGTATTAAAATCTTTAATCAAACCAGTTCGGGATATTACCTATTTGAGTTTATCAAAACCGCAAAATAGGAAAAGCCAGTTATTCCCCGTTTGCCTAACTAATGAATTAGGTATTACATTTATTACCCAATCTAGATTTAACTGATACTACCTAATACAGTTATCGTTCAGTTTTGGTTTGCGACAAAACAAGGATAATATTTATAATATTATCCTTGTTTTGATTATTTTGGCGCAAGTTACACCCAATGTTAACCTTTTTAGCATGTAACAATAAAAACTTTTTTAATAACAATTAAAAACAAAAATAATACAAAAAATAAAATATATTTTTAGCTGAAGCACTGCACACTGTTATGACTGTTCCATTAACGAAATGTAAAAGTTTTTCTATATTTAATTTTCCACCCCTTTTCCTGTTCTATTATGAGAGGGTTTATGAAAATAGAGGAAAGGCAAGAAGTGACGTATATAAACCAGTGAGGGGAATGCGTGACGTATTCACAATTGGTTTATTTAAACAGTAAACAATACGCATCACGTTCTACGATGAAAACAAGGATGTTTAATACATACAGCAATAATGCTGGTTGAACTTGCCCTTGTTCTTTTTTGAAAAACGTTGCCTCACACTAGGAATTTCTCCTGTATTGGATGCGTTTACAAACAAACAAACAAACAAACAAACTCGCATACACAAACAGCCAATCGATTGTCAAACTACATACCATCACGCCTGTATTCCTCGAAGGGTTAATCAGAGCTGTGCCAAAGTACACCCACAGTTCGCCGGTATGTTTAGGTCCCATGTAATAGGGCGCGAGCCTATTGCCGGGCAAAAATCCTCAGCTGCTGCCAAACTCCGAGCTGCCACTGAGAATTTTACCCAATAACACTTTCCTGGACCTGGGGATCGAACCCAGGACCTCTAGCGTAGCAGTCGCGCGCAGAATTAGCAGAAACGATTTCTACTTTCACTAGTTTCTGTGTCTACGTTTTATCAAGTTATATGACAGGTTTTTATTGACGAGGCTGAGTAACACACCCGACCACACTGTCACCACTGGACTTACTTACATTTCCCTGTAAAACATCTTTTCCATGGTAAAATGAATTTTTAGAAACTAACCTTGAGCATTCGTTCCCTTTGGCGGCACACTAACGCGGCGCAAGAGATACGTAGGAAATACGCTCAGATTTTAGAGTAAAATCTATATAAAATCAAATTTTCGTGTTTTGAAAAAAATAAAACTAGCATAATGTTCTTTATTAAATTGCCTAATTATTAGTTTAAGTCGCAAATCAAAATAATGTTCACTTTACGAGGAGATGCATGTCAAAAATTATTATTTCTCATTTCTGTAGTTTCGTTATGACCCTATAATTAAGCATTATGTTACTAAAAAGTTAAAAATAAATCTACCATTTTCGAGTCAAGAATGTGTAGAAATTTAACGTATTTTTTATTAGTTGGTATTTCTATTTGATATAGAGAAGTGGGCTCCTAAAAACTGCCCTAAAAACGGCTGCCGCTGCGTTTTGCACTGCCACGCGCCTTAAAGTGTTTCTGTGAAATCACAGGAATAATGGTTTCCTCATTATAATTCTACATAATTTACCTATTTGTTGAACGATCTTTTATTACGAGAAGTGATAAATTATTTCTTTAGATTTTTTTTATTGAAAAGTTTTACCTATTTATCCCACGTGAAATCATTCTTATTGGTGTCATTATGGCTCGTGCCAAAATGGTTTGCTTTGGTCATGATCTTGTGGTTTTGTAAAAACTACAAAAAAAAAACATATTACTCACCTAAGTTGAAGTTACAAGTCATTTATTTAAATTATGGCCGGAAAAATATAACATTCCTAAAGGATTAAAAGATTCGCAAGGGGATCTTTTAAGCCAGAGTTGCGGAGAGGTCTCTTTCGAACACGAAAGAGACCGCGACCCAGGACCGCAAAGGGCATTTAAGGGTTTTAGTCAGTAAGAGACTGACACTCGCTTCCGCTCCGCCCAGGGCGGAAGAAGTCATTTGATGACTTCTCATGCTTAAAATAAATTAATAAATAAGGGTATCTTTTATACATGTGTAAAGAATTGAAATTTATCGTGCAACATATTATCATCTCATTTGTTTGGCAGCCGCCTCTGAAGCGGAGGTTATTGGCACCACGGCCATCGCCCACTGACAATGGCCACACTGGTTGATTCGATGAACTGTCGACATGATTGTGTACTCTTCATTAGCAACTATTCTTCCTTAATGATTTTGATGAAATTGAGTGGAATTTATATATGAATGGGGCATTCTATAAAGGTTTTTGTTGCTTTATCTGATATTTATTGTCTATTCCCAGAAGGCAGGTGACGTACCAACATTGTTAATTTGTCGTTAGACATCTAGAACAGTTGGCCTAGTTACAATAGTAATACATACCTTTTAGACGTCGCAAATTAGTAACACAATTCGGTTACGATTCCCCGAAGCGACCCGCCTGTTATTGTGTCAAGGTATCAATTAATGATGGTCAAATATTTATTTAAAGGAACGTTTATATTATACCATTCAATATTTAATGTGGACTGAGTGAGACTGAATTTTCAGTAAATGTTCAATTAGCATTATTAAAATATTCTGCAGACAGCTTCCAACCGGTTTTTTTTGGAAATCTATGCGGTAGGCCTTTGTCCTGCCGTGGATGTCCTGCGGTTGATATGATGTTGATGAAATATTATGTTAGTTGTTAACAAAAGCTATGATATAACTCAACAAATAGATATTGCCCACCCAAGTAAGAATTGACTTTATTAGATAGTTTGCTATCTAATAAAGTCTCAACCAAATGTCTCTTAATGATTTCTTCTACAATCCTGTAGCATTGCAATCTACTTGAAGTTTTTTAAATTTCCTTTCTTTTGTCCTTAGGGCGGTTCCACAGCAAGCGGCGGCGACCTGATGGCAGACCTCCACGCTAAGCTGCTGATGCGTCGGCGTGGCATCTCCGGCGCCGAGCGGTCGGGAGGCTCCGTCCTCCACACCCTCGCCAGCTACATCCCGGAGCCCGACCAGTCCTCCCCGGCGCGGTCCTCCAGCGAAGACGACTGGGAGTAACCCTTGAACGTAACAAACAGAGGATTTCTATTACATTTTAACTATGCATAAGTAGCTTTAGGAGTGCCAGGTGCTTGCTCTACCGGTACCATAAGTAATGGTTGTAGAACAGCGCAACTGAAAAAGTAAAAATATTATTTCAATACTTTTTCAAAAGACTTATTACGTAATATTGCGATTGTGAACAGCAAGCACCTGCCAGATCTAAAAGCATAAGTATCTATATCAATGTTAATATTTAGGAGAATGAATGAAATTCAGATTTCCTGCAGTTTATAAAGAAAACCTGGTACAGACAAAGGCGAAAGAGACGAAAAGAAAATTGAATAGCGCGTCCCTCTCTTACGATTTATTCATAGTCCCACCAATGAGCGCAATAACAGTGAGTATTAATTCTTTAAATAAAGTCGTTTAAATATACGGTCGATATAAACTGCAGGTCTTCTGAGTTCACGGACGCGAGAGGACAATACTTCCTACGGGCAAGGGTGTAATTATACAGACGAAAATGGCTATTTATTAAGTTTTAAATTATGGAAGAGTATATTTTATTTTAAAATGTAAAATGAAATGAAATTATGGACATTTTATGAACATTTGTTGTAATTACTGCTTTTCTCAAACGCGTAGTATTGCTTCCCCGGTCTCCAATTAAGAGGTTCTCTTAAGATAATTTTCCTGGTACTGCCATCTGTATGTTCTAAGTAAAAACGCATTAATTCGTTCTCCGAAAACTCGTTATCGATTGTTGGTCGTATAATAGGTATATTTATGGTCATTCTGTATTAGGTTTTTATGTAACTCTAATCTTCATACCTTCTCGGAAGCGAAGTGGGACATATAATTCCGAATCGATTAATGATGACCTTTATCTCGTCCGCTTCCGAATACTTAGAACAGTCTAATTTCCATCCAATGAAACGTTTTTGTTCATTATTGTGGAACAAAAACTGTCCGATTATTTACATTTATACACGAGTTGTGTTTATTTCAAGTGCTGAAGTCGTTTCCTACGATTTTCCTCAATTCCCGGTACGTTCACGAATATCTCGGCGGTGTTGGTCGGGAAGCTACGTAAAGTAGACGCGTAATAGTCGACATTTTGGAAAAGTTTTCCTTATTCTAGCATAGTTGTTGGTGTTGAACTATAATTGAATTCAATATTGATGTTCTAGTTAAACTGTCAGTAGATATCGATGTTAAATTATACGTAGGTAGCCATTTACTGTGGTGTTTCTAAATTTCTAGGAATAGGTAGGTAGGTACATAAAATATACGTATGTTATGTCCACCGGTGGGCTAAGATGTTGGTTAAAAAAAAAACAAAATACGGGGCAAACAATAAACAAATTTTATTTTACGCGTTTTCGATTCATGAGAAAACGTACGTACCCAGTCTTACGTCACAGACTCACAAATAGCGGTGCGAAGTCAAGCGTCACGTCACGCGGACGTCACTGACGCATACTAATTAAATAAATGTTACTGTTTAACACGTTACTTTGGGATTTACGCAGTTAATTACATTCAATTTTTCTACCGTTTATAATATCTATTAAATTGAATTGAAATAAATATTTATTTATACAGAAAAGAATATATGTAAATACAAGGTGTACTGCACAACGTAATTTAAAATAACGTAATTGTACATAATTCCAGGAACACAAAACATAGTTAAAATCAAATCAACAACTAAATAATAAAGGGGAATCATAGAACAATCCAATTTCACTCGACGGTAGTATTCCGTGAAGTTTTTAATAGTCGAGTTCTATTTACAAACAGAGATTGGAAAAGGGCTCTCGTTCCGGGAGGTTATTACGATAATCGTATTTCTCACTAGTGACTATCTCGCTTTCGTTTCTAAGAAGGTGCTCGGCCACATTAACAGTGTTCCCCGCAAACTATCAACTGGTTCGGCTGATTAGCATTTCCAGAATTGAGAAAAAGCTGCCGCGGGAGTACGATCGAGTTCTCGATATAATCGGAGAGGACCATTTCTAATCGGTAAGACATGGATGAGACAAATAATAGTCGATATGTTAGGCCTAATTAGTGAGGAAAGTGAATTGTATGCCCTAGATCTGAACAGAGGTGATATTGTATGAATAAAATATTTATGATCGCGAACGTCACTGGTAGTGTTAGAAGTGTTCTAAAATTAACATGCTACAAGCGGAGTAAACAGGATGGAATTTAGGTTGTTAAATGATTGTGCCTACAGTGCGACAGGTGCTAATATAAAGACATAGGAAAGTATTGCAACGAAAAAGTTTCGGTGCCCAATCTAAAATGTTAAACTGCATAGCTTTGAGCTAAGTGTAAGGTCGACGAAGACTGGTTTTGATATGATAGAGAACTTGTTCGGGAATGGTAACGCTGTTGTAGTCAGCGGTATTTCACACTCGGCGTTATGTATTAGCAATGAATGATATTACGCATATTCTTTGCGAATGTTCGCGCTTGCCAGTGAACTGCAGTGCGTCACACACAACACAATACGTAGAATTTCTTTACACTGTTGAAATTGAAACATTGTTCAGATTTTATATGTAATTACAAATCAATTGTTTAGAAGAAATGTTTAATAAGGAAATGTTTTTAAATGGTAATAAATTAATGTTTTATCTGTTTACATGGTCCAAGGTGCACGTGTTTTGTCAATTTTATGTGGATGTATAGGTAGGTCAAATAAAACGTACGAAGAAATTTTCTAATAATAAAAAAAACCCACGTAAAGCTTACGTAATTTACTTGCGGTATTTGTAATTAAAAAGTCACAAATGTTATTAACCGCTCCTTTCGTAGAATATGATCGATTCGTCATTTGTATAAAAATCTATTTCAACAATTTTATTACGTAAAGTTTTAATGTAAATTTTATAAAACTGTTGTGATCTATGTACGAGTAAATCTGGAAGAGTCTTAAACTATATGCTTAAATAAATATGTAAAGAAACACCGATTACAGGCATAAAACGTAGGCAATTTAGGCTGTTAGGCCTATGAGGGGATTCGCGTGCTCAACACATGTGCTGCATCCTCATCTGTGCACGTGAGTAGGTTGCATTATCTTTGAATTAGGTAAAATGGCGGTGTGGTGTGTCGCTTTATTTTGTTTTGGTCATCAGTATGCGCCGGCGACGCGTGCTGCCGACAGTTATTCACGTGAAATAGCTGTTAGCTTCATTTTGTTACGAGGACGGGTTAGGAACAGACACTGTCCGCCGATCTCTTCGATAAACTATTGTTTTTAGGTGTTAAATGTTGGTGTCTACATTGTAATACAAAATCATGTTTCTATCTGTCTAAGAATAAGGTCTTGTCATGTTTAAATATTATATTGTAAGTGGAAGTTTAAACGAGATCTTCTATTTTAAGCAGACATATTTTAACTGTTGTTAAGTTTCCTAATTACAGTAAATCTTTTATTATTAATCAGTGAGCGTTGAGCAGACGAACAGAGCATCAAAATTGTTGTTTTCCAAGATCATGTAGCGATATTAATTATTTGTTTGTAATTATGATAGAATTCGGTCTGTTTTCCGACATCTACGCGAAAAAAGTCGTGGGTTGAAGCTTAAAGCAATTAAAGCTTTACTTATACATATAAAACCTTTAAGTAATATATTTTCTCCTGAAAAGCTATAAATATCCTCATCCAAATAATTAAAATCAGCTACGTTTAATGCCTTTAAGCAATAATCCCTTTGTTATTTTAAATTGAAGACATGCTTCGAATAATTCATGCGTGTACCTATTACATACGCTACAAGTTTGAATCCTATTTGGAACGCAATAGGGTGTACAATAACTTCAGAGTGGGATTTAAAAGATGGGTTACGAGTTCCGCTTGAGCCGTTGGAATATAAAAATAAAAGAAGTATGTATTGTCTAGAACTACTATACAAGAACTACAGCAATATTCAAATTACAATGGAAAACTACAGTTTTGGGTTCTATAAGCTTTGTTAAAACCACGAGGTGGGTACTCGATAGTAAAACTATCAGAGTGGAAGATTCGTGTTAGTAAAGGACTTATTCAGGATAAGAGTTTGCTATATCTACAGGAACAACTGTTTCGTATCTTTCATTATTGTAATATTGGATAGTAAGTTTAATTGTTGTTAAAATAGCGTGTAGTTTTGCGTGTTCTGCTTGAGTTTTGTTAATGTTGTCGTATAAAGTCCGCGTCGTAACATTTCCGCAATAGCTTAGAAGCCGGTCTTGCCTCTTACACGTCAGACCTCAAAAGCTATCGTTCTGTGCGATTTCCTATAGTTTTAAATTAGCTATGTAAGTTTAAAGCCGGAAATTGCTTTTCCTACTTTGGAGCAGGGTCGATACGAATTGAAAATTTACGAGCGAGCTTTTCAAAGTGCCGTCGGCGCTTTATTTCAGTCTTGTAGGCGCGTAGAGAAGCAACGGTATGCGGTTAAAAATATATTGCAATTTACTTGGAAATGAACTGAATCTACTTGTTAATTCTACTCCTGTTCGTATCGACTCTCTTCAAACGAAAAGTTCTCTAATTTAGGCAGAATTGCACAGTTACGTCAGAGATTATGTAAAAAAATATAACGCAGCTGTCCGTGTGTGGGTGCTTTACGTAATGCCATTGTTTTAGCTTATATTATATTAAAAGTTAAGTTTTAAATCCGCCAATATTATATACAAATAATGTAATATCGCAAGCTAGGGCTTATACTGCACTTGATGATACACTGCGCCTTATTCAAACACATGTGAAACAAAGTCACGCGACTTGTATTACTTAATTTTTGTAATTAGGTGTTCTAATAGTAATTGCAGGGGCACGCCTGCGGCGCGTCCGTGTGGCGTGTTTCAATGAATAGGTACACTTGCGTTCTATGTTTAAATGTCGTTAGCAACACCTCTAATTCCGCCATTATATTTAAACCGGCACTGATTTACACTGTACGTAAAATTAACTACAAAGCGATCTTTATGAGAATGTTGCTTAATTAAGTATCTATATTCTGTGTGGTCTTTGCCAGGCAGAATTTAATTAAGCAATTCCGATGTCTCTCAATTTAGAAGCTTAATTTATTATTCTCAATGGGAATCTAATGAATTCCGCTCAATAAGCCTAAAGGCATTATCAGCAGATTTTCTTGCAAATAAATCAAGCACTGAAATCATACAACATCTTTATGAACTGTTGCGTAACTTTACTAAAGCCATTAGAAGACACAGATGCAACTGTAGCTTAAGATTAAAACCACAGATAACAAATAAATTAAAATGAACTATAAAGGTGCAGGGTAAGGCGCAGTGCATCATAAAGTCCACTAACTTGTGAGCGAGCGCTAAAAGAAATCTGAATAGTTATTAAGTTTGAATGAATTCCGACTAACTGTCTGTGTAGCTTATCGGCGAAAATAAATTAAAACTATGTTGATATTATAATGAATTTAACGAAATTATGTATATAGGTACATAGAACTTAATGTAGATGTTTTTAATTGTATAAAAACTGTTAGCGTATATATTAATATGTTTAGTATGACGTCATTGTCCATTGAGGCGTATTGTTATAGATTCGTCTGTACATAATGTGTTAAGTAAACGAAGTCTTAGAGGTTTTTATGAATGTTACGTCTCAGTGCTCAGTGCGGTCCTTAGTGATACTTGCCTTCATAGTTTTATTTAAGTTTTGACTGACTGATTTAAATGTTCACGTGTTATAGTTTATAGTGACTTTTTTACACTCCATGCATTTCTTTTAAGTCAATGCAAATATTTTTTTAAACTATGTATTTAGGAACAACAAACAATAGTCAACTACATATTTTTAAGATGGATTAGTGTCATTTGTTTATGTTAACGATGTGTAAGTCATTAATTTATTTGCAGCGAATATTTACAGTAGAGACGTTTGTTACTATACATAAGCAATATCTTGTTTGTCCTGAATCGAATCCATGTAAGCACTAATCCGTCTCATAGTTGTAATTTGTAAATATAAAGTCGGTCTAAGTAATTGTTCACTGGATTGTATCACGTTGTCATTTACGTACGTTTGTTGTATGATGGATTTTACATGTTACGATGTATGGTATGTTCATTCATTAATAATATAACGAAATTTAAAATATCTACAACTACTTACGCAGTTTTATTTCCAATCCCCCGAGGATGCGGTTCATCTGAAATATATAATTGTAAGAGAAGCAGAAAAGATGTTTCTCGGTACGAGAAATGATGAGTGTGTAATTGAGGGTCACCGACTCCTTTTTACGCATTCTGATTATTTATAACGGCGGGCAGAGCCACCTCGCTAGAAAGCTACGTGTTTCGGGTTTTACACGGCATTGCCCCAGAATAACACCGTCAAGATTTCCTGGTATCACCGCGCCGAGTATTTCGGATCGGAAATAAGGATTCTAGGAAATCGCTGGCCTCAGCCGGCCGCGGCTCGCGGGTGGAGGACGCGCGACGAACTTGCATGCCTGTGTGGGTGGGACAAATGGACTTTTGGGTCCAACCGCTTTAACGACCCGGTGTAGGTAATTGGCTAAGGTCAAGATTTAAATAAAATACTGTTTAAATTTATTTCCTAAACGTGCTTAAAGGTAGATAGAAAACAATAAATTAAATAGGTAGGTTTATTGACATGGTGAATCAACATCACAAAAAACATTGTCTGGTTCAAGTCAGTGATACTAACAAACTGTAGAGAAGACGCACAGTTATGTAGGTACTCTATTTTAACTGATAACTTTTTATTGCCACTAACTTATCCCATCTATAATGATACATACATACAAACATAAATAAACTCACGCCGTTTTCTCATGGGGGTAGGCAGAAACCACGGAACGCATCTATAATGATGCTACTTATATTTATTGTCAGGTTATTTTGGCAATAATAAATAAATAATTTGTAATTTTTTTAAATTAATATAGAGATACTCTAATCCTTCTTCAAATCTTTGTTGGTAACATTAGATGGTGTTAGCTACCTTTGTAAATGCACAAGTTCCAGCTGATAGCTGTCAATTAAATGTCAAACTTGACAATTGCCAAATAATCACAAGAATGTTTTGTTTTCGTGAATTATTTCTATAAAAAATAGTAAATAAACTATAACTTTAAATCAAACACGAGAAGTAGAACAGTTTATTACGTTTCACAATTAATGGTTGCAATGGCGGCAGCGTTCCAACAACAGATATTCGCACTAGATGCACGATTCAATGCGTACAGGGCACCAAATAATCCTAATTTTAGTAAGTAAGGCTTTTTGATGTATTCAAAGACCAGTTTCTTCTTTATTTATATCGTTTTAACAATTCAATTTCATAATAGCGCAGTCAAAGTTCGTTAGAAACTAGTAAATGAATCAATAAATAAAACATACTAAAATGAACACCGTTATCCAAAGTTAATTTCTTGATTACATTTGTTTCTTGTTTTATTTATTTCCATAGAAACTCTGTACATTCGTCGCCGAAGCCAACTTCTAAGAGAAAATGCAAAGTTTAAGGTAAACTGCACTGAAAACTGTTTTAAAAACGTATTGTTATCTCAGTCTTAGGTAAATAATAAATCTAAACCAATTGATTATAGGACATAGAAACTATAAAGAAGTACATAAATGTAAGGAGTCAGTTGCTGCAGCGACGATATGGAGTCCAAGACAACATCTCAATCAGTTCATCTTCTTCGCGACCTAGGTCTAGTAGCAAGGTATTGTTTATTCATTTAAACTTTATGTAACAAAAAGTACAAAAGTGAACTTAATTCCGAATAATGCTTGGATTGCTTGGATGTTCTAGCATTGGTTTATCTACTATAGTCATTTAGAAACCTATCAGCAACAAGAGTTCAAGAAACCATAGAGTTCAATAATCTCCCTTGAAATTGGATTAAGAACTGTTTGTGACGGTTTGAAAGTGTTATGATTTTCTCAGAAATCTTATAAATAACATCCTTGTGTTACGATGTTACTTGCAATACTCCTCTAAAATGGCATCACTGATTTTCATCAAATTTTGTATGTATATTCAGTAGGTCTGAGAATCGGTTGGAAACTATTTTTTTGGCCCTAAAAAAAAATATGTGGCAATACAATGTTTGCTGGGTCAGCAAGTCAAACTATAATAAACGCATATCATAAATAATTATTTGTTGGGTGAATATACTTATAAGAAGATAAATGTACAAATAAAACGATAATATAGTCTACAGCAGCTCAGCGGGTACTAAAAACCTTTTGTATTATTAATAACACTTGCAATTAATTTTGTCATATTTTAGGCAAGTATCCTGATGGATGAGACTCCAACAGGTGCAAATTCGAAGAAGAAAAATGACATGACCATATCAGAGAATTATGCTTTCTCAGGAGTTCATCACATATTTGATCAGGTAAACTTTAAATGTGGTTTATGGTAATGTAGCAAATACCCAAAGGCAATTCAATCTGATAATTCTATTCTTTACAAAAAAATATTCTTTGGCTTTTTTACTACAATACAAATTCTGTACGCAAAATATGCTCTGAGACATGGAGTTACACTTTTGCTATCTCAATTCACTATTTATTGATTTCAAAGCAACTATAAATCTAATTTATAGTTATTGAAAAATGACTCAGATTTTCAGGGCTAAAATAAAGTGTTTTTTTAGAGAAGTTGTGTCTTTTAATTATTATTTAATGGTGTCTGCTACCCAACTGCTTTTTTCTTAATTCCCTTATGCCAACTGAGCCATTCTCATAATATTATGCCAGTGTCTTAAGCATAATACCGCTACTAAACCCCAATTTCACCACCCCCAGCACACTGAACAAGTAAGCGTAGTGAAGTTCGCGAACAATGACCGCTCCAAGCTGTGCTGCGGCTCCGACGACGGCACCGTGTCCATCTGTGACGTCACCGCCACGCCGCCGCGCGTCTCCTTCATCCTGGACGGACACACCAAACCTGTCACTGGTACAATAAACATCCTCAGCTTATATCCGGGACTTGTCAGTGAGGCGTGCCCCCTACAGCATGCCTCGCTTCTTTCAACTCTGGTCCGATCGTCGGTAAAAAAGTGATCTTTTGTTTTAAAGAATGGGTAATCATCAAATAACTTGCCCCGCCCTAGAGTCAGAGTTTTACTGACTAAAACCCATCTATGTGCCTTACGAACGAAACGGAACGCGGTAACTTTTAAAAAAAAAAATCCGCAACCTTGGCAAAGTGCGTGTTCTTGGATATCCATTCCAACATTTGTAGTACAGCAACTAAGTAGCTGCCCGATGCTTGAATTTGTGTCGGATTAAAGCCAGAAGTACCTAAATAAATGTAAGTCTAACTTGACCTACCCACGCCTATGACATTTAATAACATCTATTTTAAAAGACTTATTTCATGATGTCCTCGTCTAACGGTCAGGTTGCGACTGGTCAGCTTCGAACGAGCTGCTGGTGACATGCGCACTGGACGGCGCGCTCAGCCTGTGGGAGGTGACGGCGCGCCGGCGGCTGCGCGCCGTGCCCGACCAGCTGGGCGCGCCGTTACTGTGCTGCGTCTTCCAGCCCGCCAATAATAACATGGTTATTGTATCCTTTGCTGACATATAGGTATACTTTAACACGTAACCTGTCCGCCAAGCAGATAAAATTGTTAAAGAATTGAATATTGTACTGGGAAAGGGTTAAGCATTTATTTGAATGTAATTAGCATATTTAAGGAATAACTGGCGCTTTACATTCCCCTACATGCTATGTAGAATTTTCTAAAAATAAACCACAATTTAAAAAGGTTTTTCTAAACAAACAGTCCTTTGCCTGTTATGAGGTAGTTAGTGATTTAATTTTGGGTTCAAGTGCTAAATGATATATTTTACAAGTTTTGTTCACACAGATACAATTGCATTTTTAGTCTTACTTCTAACAATCACTGAAAATTACAAAATATGATAATAAAATTAATATATTCCTTAAAAGTAACACCAGGCTGGCAATGCAAGAGGAATGGTGGAAGTACTCAATATTTCTACTGGAATCTATCCAAGAGGTGAGTTTCGACTTTGATTTAAATATTATTACCTTAAAAGTCAATTTATTTGATAAGAAATCGTTAATGTAAACAAAAAATATGAATCATCTGTTAAGTGCAACGCGTTCGTCATTTGTCGTGCAAATACTACGCAATGTACCTGGGTAAATAGGCGAATGAGGTATGAGAACTGGTAAGATTTGAGTCTGCAATGAACACTATGAGAAGGTATCCTTAGCCTAGCCGGCAACCATAAATCTATCAATATGTACCTACTACTGTTCATAATTTATGTAAAACTTCAGTAAAACTATTTTGCCTGATTTTTCAGACTTCTGATTAAAAATGTCTTAAGGAATAATTTGCCAAAAATCACCAAACACTTGCTTAGTAAACGGTTTAGCTATTGCAAGGTATTAGATGTTTTATACGAGGTACAAAACAAGATACCTGAAAAGTGAGGATCAGGTAGGTACATATTTGCACAAATCAAAATGGACCAATAATAAAATATTAAACCTACTTATAGAAACAGCTTATTTCGGCTAAATACTGGTTTAATAGGAATAATAATTAACTACAAATACCCATTCTCTTTTTAAATTCTTAAAATAATACAATAGTTCTTTTTTTGTTGTCCAGGTGGCAGCAGTATCCTAGGGGGACGAGTGCTCTCGATAGCCTGCGAGTCCAGCGGCAGAATGTTCTGGGCGGCCAATGACAAAGTACGGGCGGTTTTCCGACAACCACTAATTTTAGACGTGATAAGTACTGAGAACTCATAACTCGCTGCATATTTTACCAAGAATAGTTTGAAGTTTACAGAATTTTGTTTGCGGTATTTATCAGTGGAATCTAATGTTTATTGCAAACATTCCTCACTATTTGAGACTGGAAATGAAATACAGTGGTTTAAGTTTTAACATCTTTGTTTTACAATTTTGAAACAAAAATAATAATTCTGTTTTTGGCACCTTTCACCTTTTTGGTTACCACACATACGTTACTACTTACTGGCCGCTTGTAAAATGCATAAAAAAATATGTTTTTGTGACAGTATTACACAGGTTGCAATCCAGTCTCGGCCGTAATGACAAACTTACTTCACTTGTAACATAATGTAGGCAGGTATATACTTATCTAAAGCTAGTTCTATTCTACAGGGTGTGATAGTAAGCTATCGTATGGACAGCATGGGCGGCGGGCTGAGCAAGCTGCGGCGCTGCATAGTGGGCGGGGCCGTCACCTGCCTCAGTTGGAGCCCCTGGCTGGCGCGACACCCGGCCTTGCTTGTCAGTGCAGCGGATAACTCGCTGTATTTGTTCAGGTAACACAGTACCCAAGTGACTTCCGCCTTTTTTTAACCCGGTTTGACACTGGTTTAACCAACTCAGGGTTCTATTTTTGAAAATTTCCATCATAGTGCAGAGTGCACTAAAAACATTAAGACCTGTTTGCGCCCTACCTCCTGAGTTAGGTAGTAGTTAACACGAGCGAGTAAATGTTTGGCGCGTTCTAAACAACATAATTTCCCCCTATGTCTATTTTAAGAGGTTCAGTTATTACAATGTTTGTCAGTAGGTATATCAGTCAGTAATGCTGTCCTTGAGTTACTAACTTTTTGATTTAACTTTCCTAGCTATTGTTTTGCATAATTCGCTAAGGTATCGCGCAAGTTTTTTTTTTTTAAATTTTGCATGTCATTATTAGTAAAAAAACGTAACTAGATTGCAAAAAAAGTAATTTCGTGGGTTATCGAATGCGGTTTCGCCCAAAACTCATCTCACTTACAGAATCATCGACCGCGAAGGTAACCTGCAGCTAAAGAAGCGTTTCGACGTGCTCCACACGCAGCACAGCGTCAAGTCGACGTTCTGCCCCATCATGTCCTTCAGGCGCGGCGTGTGCGTCGTCAGCGGCAGCGAGGACTCCTGCGTCTACTTCCTGGACATCGAGGGACATGCTGAACATCCGGTCGTTAATAAACTTCAAGGTAGGGACAATACGCAAAAAAAAATATTATGTCGGTTATTTTGTTCATAAAACTATTGTACAAATATTTTGATTGCTTTTTCGATTTGATTCAAGAAAGAAAAGAAAGCCGATCACATAACCACACAAAATTTTCTCGTATCAACATCATCTTCCTGCCCTTATCCCAATTTATTTGGGGTCAGCGCAACGTGTTTTTTTCTTCCATGCCAACCTGTCAACCGTCCTGACTCCCTTCTCTTTCATATCATTCTTCACGCAATCCATTCATCTTTTTTCTTCCTCTACATCCATCCACATCAAAATTTTCTCGTATATTACTACCTAAATCCGAATATTTGCAATCAAGGCTTAAAAATAATTGGAAGTATCTTCGCTAGTAGAAAAGGTGTAGAGGCATCGGCACCAGCTCCGTCCATACTAAATTATTACACCTTTTTATGAGTGAAACAAATGAAATTGTAAAAACATCTTGAAATGTATTAATTTTTTTTTATTTTTTTTTATTTATTTGTATTATTTATGTATTTATCCTATTTCTCACCGCTCTAAGTGGCAAAATAACAGCAGCAGCCAAAATAAAGTACTAGGGTGGCAGAAATCCAAGGAGGCGAGTATGCTGGTGCCGCGGTAGAAAAAGACAACTAAACAAGTGGCAGATGCCGGAGAAAAGTACTAGGGTAGCAGCTATGAATGAATCATCAAATGAATGGCAGTAAAAGAGAGATGCGCTATTTTGTCAATGTCACATTGATATTGTAGCGTACTTCTCTTTTCCGCAAATTGTAGAAGTGTGCGATAAGTGATAGTGACGAAAAAGATGCAATGAATAGTTGACAGTCGCTGTAGAAAAGTATTAGGGTAACAGCAATGCGCGGAAGTTGATATGATTATTCTTTTTTTTTAGCTGTGTGCGCGCGCGTTATTTCTTTTCGTGTACTAGTAAATGCGTTGAGGTTATACCGCGAAGTTAAACATAACTCTTGCTGTTTATGCACTCCTAATATTTCGTGTAATTTGGTAAAAGATTTGCGTTTAAATACGCATAAAACGACTGAGTTACTAAGCATCGCTAGTTTCTGCGGCTACTTATACGATTTTTTTTTTAAATAGTGTTGTATGTATGCTATTGTTTTCAGGTCACGCATCTCCAGTGATTGGCGTCAGTTTCAGCTACGATGAGAGTCTGCTGGCGACCAGTGACGTCACTGGCCTCGTCATCATATGGAGGAGGAGTTGACCACCCACACTACAACTCAGGAGTCAGATCTGATATAACAGTATTGTATAGAATATTATGTTAACATTCCATACATCATGTTCATTTGTAAATAAAAATCTTTTATTGAGTCACAAGTTTTATTTAATTATTATTTTTTTCATAGAAATACTTTTAAAAGACTCGACAAAGTCACAATATGAAAAGACTTCCAATGCGTTCACATTCACTAAATACTGCCGACAACTCATACAAATCAATAACAACTTACGATCAATAAATACCATAATTAAACTGGACAATTCATTCAAATAAATTCCTTAGTTTTTATATCATAAGCTTGAAGTAAACTAACCTGCTGAGTAAGATTTTCTACAAACGAATACAAATGTATAGAGTAACTACATGGAGTTAATGTAAACGTTGTGTTGTCCGGCTGTCAACCGCGCGACACACCTGCTCTACGCATCGTAACAAAATGAACATCTATCACTTATTTACATCTGTACATTAACGAAAACATTCTAAAACTGTAAAAAATAATGTTCAGAACAATAAACGTGTAGTACAATTAATACAATCAATAAATTTTCATATTCAAAAAGATTATTTTCTTCAATACATAATAACATTAAATTATATTTACAGCAGTAACTAAACAACTAAAACGCGATGATATGGAAATGAGAAGAATTGCACATTAGGTTCACACTTGGACGTATTGCATACTATAGTGATGACGTTAATACAGTGGCACACACTTCGCGGTACAGTCAGCAACAGCGTTACCTATCGACATGGTGTATCGAGACATCACTACGTTATAGGTAATCGATAATAAATAATAACTGGGAATTTAACGAGTAAAGCTACACATTCTGTTGCTGAGTGTACGTAATACGCAATGTCGATCTATCACCACAACTTGTTACATCTAACACTACACTTATCTAATATAAACTTTTACTTAACTAAGAATTGGCTTTTTAACCTCAATCGTAGACCGAAACGCTTTAATTTAGATATTTGTTGAGGTTTAAAAGATGGAAGATGCGTACTCACTTGTGCGTAAAGTAATAGGTCGTCACAAATAACATGTAATTTAGACATTGAGATATTAGTGTTGCGCTCGGGCACACGCCGGGGACGCCACACAACGCCACAACATTCTTGTTCATATAATATCAAAATAATAAGTAATTTTGGTGGGAATCATACAATACTATACATAAAACATAATATAATTTTAGTGGACGTGCACCTCGAACGCAACGCGAGCGTATTCTATCACTACAACATACGAAATAAGAGTAAAAAACGTTACGTATGAAACTTTCTAACAAGTACGACGATCGGCTGCCTACATTGTAGATCAATGTGAAGGCATATCCCTACAATTCATTAATTACAAATATAAAATGATTGAGAATTAACTAATTAGTATGGGTGTAACCACCAACGAGTGTAAAGTCGGATTAGCCGCGTGCAGACGTACAGCGGCGTGCAAGGACTCCGAATACACATTAGCGAATTAATTATTTTTACAGTTAAACGTATGATTTTACTGCAATTCAACAATTCTACGTGCACCAAACAAAATCATCTCGCACGCGACTTAAGATCTAACAAAAATGTGTCTTAAAAACTTGCTGGACGCGACGGATGTCGTAAAATTAGGCTGTCTGTTGTGTAAAAAGTATCAAAGCCTTAACTTACGCGATAATAAAGCGATTTAGACATAATTCATGGCGATTTGTACCTTTGTGTGTGATCATCGGACGAGCCGAGTCGCTTACGTATTGACCATAAAGTGGCCTGCCTGGACGAAGCAAACAGATCAGTGAATACTGTGTATGGAATATGGAATCGAGTTAGGAAACTCCAACGTGGTTGATATCTACATGAATTTAATGGTTTATATATTTCTAGATTCAAGACTTTCGTATTTAATTTTTAAAGGCATTTTTCTTTGTAAAAGGCGAAGCGAAATTTTTATCATTGGCAACATTCAAACAGTAAAAACTGTTCAAAAAGATGATGAAAAAAAATTATGAAACATGTTAAAAACACGTCAAATTTCCTAACTCGGCGATTCTGTAATGATTGGCTACAAAATATCGATGCCCATAATTCCGATATGTATGTATATCAAGTTTATGTCCAGCATTTAATACTTTTTGCTGGTTGTAATACTATTTTATTTAATAATGGCAATAGTTCGTCGACTTGAGATCGACGCGTTAGTGTGAGGGCTGAAGACCTCCACGAGAAATGAAATAGTTTGAATTAGAGCCAGGCCAGGGTATTATAGTACTAAAAGAAGGTATACATTCATAAAATGAGAACTACTAAGTAAAAACATTTAAATAACCTTCATAAATTGATTTACGTCCGCACTAATTGATACCGAGGTTAATCCAAACTATCATATTTCCTTCTCTTTTTAACGTAACCTCAAACTTTATTCAGCTGACAAAGTTTCAGTTATTTCAGATCTATCGTTCAGTACCTATTTATACAAATCTACTGCTACTTTGTTCTAATTACGAGACGTTTGTCTTGTTTCGCTCGAGGGTGGCTTTGGAGCTGCTCTCGATGCCCGAGTCTTCGTCCCCGCTGTCGAGAACTGTCCCTTCGCCTTTGACAGCTTCTACGACCTTGGGACTCGCGTCCTTCACCTCTGTGCTGTTTTCCTCGACCTCGTCGGTGAGTATCAGTTTCTGTTCGGGCTCAACTTTGGGCGGACTCTTGCCGAAGGTCGAGAACGTCGGTTCTGGTACCGGTAGGTCCTCACAGTCCTTCTGTAAGGGTAGCGACGTGGTGACTATTGGCGTGTCGTCGGTCATGACGAGAGGTGTTGAGCCGATCTCGGCTGGTCGGTCTTCCCGTCGCTTCGGCTTGTCCAGGACGAAGTTGAACACTCTGTTATGTCGTGGTGACGGTATGTGGGGGCTGGGTGGTAGGTCCAGCTTGAGTTTGTCCCGCGTATGGCGGAGCCCGCCGAGCGCTTCGCCCCCCGGGGAGCTTGGGCTGACGGACTCGCTGGAGCTGGCACTGTCGACCGGCCTCCAAGTGAGTTCTGTTTCTGGGAGTTTCTTTTTGAAGTCTTCATCTGTTGTGGAGCCTGGTGTGATGTCTTCGACTCCTGAGTCTGGTGTGGTGAAGTCTAGCGAAGGTGTGCGGGTCTGCATCAGTGCTGTGGTGGGTAGCGGGGAGGGCGGGGGCGGGAAGTCCTCCGTGAGGTCGTCGGACAGGTCTCGCTCCAACAGGGAGGGCTTCATGTGCTTGCCCGGGAAGAACTGGCTCGTGGTGGACATGATGCCGAGGCTCTCGAAGGGGCGCGCCGACGACGATATGAAGAAGTCTTCGTCGTAATCTGTGGGCAGAGCGACGTTGATGTTACATTTTGTCGCAGCTACAGAACGCCTTGCTGATGGGATACGAATAACGACTGTACAGACAGCGTTATTAACTGCTACCCTCTTTTGAACGAATTTTAATGCCAGCCAGGTAACCAATTGATGACGCTGTATGTACCATACGACGCCTATGACATTCAGCAATAGTGTAGTTTTCTATTAGAGACAGATTTTAATTCGTGTAATCGGAATAGTTTTTGCAGACTCTTACAAACACAATAATACAAAAACACGACCAAAATTTACCTCTTGATAATATTAGTATATAGTATAATAAACCACTTACCAGCTCCAAAAGCGATGCCGGCCCGGAGCGGGTATAGGTCGAGCGGGCTGGGTCCCCCGAACAGCTGCCCGTAGCCGAGCTCAGCGTCCTCCGCGCTCGTCGGGTCCCATTCTATAAAATTACAAGAGTCAGTTTAATATAGTTTGAATTAACAACTTTTATATGAATACTATACACTCTTTTGCAGCTTAAACACTGGGACGTAAAGGGCTACTAGAGTAATGCCACACCACTTAAAATTGGTACTGTAGATTGGACTAACAGCTCTAAAAACAATGGTTTGTTTTTTAAACTTTGCCCCATTCATTGGATTCCTCCTTTATCGTGCGTGCGTTTATAAACATATACATTCACAAATATACAAACAAACTTACTCAGGCAATTACCTAAATACTATAGAAATATTCGTACCCGCGACACGCAATGGAGCAGTTAATCGCTCAGCCACTGCACCAACCATGTTCTCATGATAGTATTCGGGCCTTCGGATCCTCATTGGCCAAAAAAATCTTATAAACATCGAAACTAGAGAAGGAGAATGAACCTTACAAGTTCAGTGTTAAGGTAGAATATCCAAAATACCTGAGTACGTAGACAAGTCCGGCAGGTAGGCGGCGGGGGAGTGCGCCTCGATATCGGCCACCTCGCGCGGGTACTCGTACACACAGTGGTACTTCTGACGCTTGAACACCACGCGCTTTTTGTTGTCCTGGGGGAATAACGTGCTATATTATGTCAAAGTCAAAGCATTTATTTCAAATCGGCTGCCACATAAAGTTCACCATATAAAAATCATCATATAAAGGCATTTTTGAATTGTCAAGAAGTTAAAAAGTTGAAGCTCGTTGCTAACGTAGGTCTCTATGGAAAAAAAAACGAACAAAAAACTCCACGAATTCCATGACTATACTAAGCGTAGGTCTACTATTTACAGCAAAGGAGAAGGGGGCGGCAGGGTACATATAACTAAAGAGTACGTCTTTGAACTCATTAGATGATGATTTGGTTGATATAATGCACCTGAAAAATAGATCCTAAACCGTCCACGCACTAATTTCGGAGTGATTTTTGCACAAATCAAAGATATTAAGATTTATTATTATTTAAGTACTTTCTTGTTGGTTGTTTAGCGCAGTGGGTGGCACTAAATGAAACTGTAAACTGACAAGAACAATGCAACAGAAAATATTGCGCGGTGACACTGCAATAAGCTTACATCAGACTATAATTACGTGTATGATACACGTAATTATAAACATAACGAATCATGTGTTATGAATATTAACACACAAGTTTCCTTCCTTATTTTTGACTATGCTTTATTTACAAACTTCATTATATGACTCACATCCCCTTTTAATGAACTAAAATCATGTATTTAAGCCCTTTTTTAGATGTCCCTACATAAACTCTCGATAACTATTGATTCGACAAAATTTCTTTAACTGAGTGGTCAGAAATGCAATATGGAATCAATAGTACTACTAAATAGATAAAGTCTGGTGAAAATATTTTAGAAACTGATGGGCATATGTGAATATCATACGTCATCGACGATAGAACAAAGAGCCAGGGCAAGACAAAGGTCTGTTTTGCGATCGATAAAAACAATAGAACAACGGTACATTATTTGCACAAAATTATCTGCCAGATAAATTACACAATACTTTTCCGGGGTAAACAGACTGAGTTAAATTACTTGAATGATTTGCTAGTATCTAATAAACATACGTCATTATTACGATTAGATAGATAAGATTTTTATAGATATGTACTAGGATAATCTAATCAACGCTATAATGTAACAGTTTTGTAGTTTTTCACTGTAGTTAAAAAAATCCCTGTGAAGTTCATGCTGACGTCAAGTTTTACCCATAGAAGACGTCTTTTTTTAAGGATGGGTAATCATTAAAATTTCTTCTTCCGCTTTGGGCGAAGCCGAAGGGAGTGTCAGACTCTTACTGACTAAAACCCTCCTAATGCCCTTTTCGTCTCAGGGCCGTGGTGACTCTTACGAACAAATTCCGCAACCCTGGCAGGCGCTGGCCCTAGAGGGCGCAGTCTACAGTGCTGACATCTCCTAGGAGAGACCCTCTCTTACAAATCTTATACGAATACATACGGGTGTAGTCTGCTCCAAGCTCCTTAGCGAAGACTTGGCGGGTGCTGCGCGGCAGTCCCACGAGGAGGGCACGAACTCCACCTCGTCGCCTTCGGAGCCCGAGCCGGAGTCTGCGGACGCGTCCGAAGCCCCCGAGCCGGCCGAGCCTCCGGGGGGCGACCCGTGGCGGTCACCGCCGCTGTTGTTGCGGGACTCGCCTGTTCGCTGCTGTGATTGGAATGAGGCTTTCTAAGTTAATTAGTAATGTGAAGTAATAATAATACCGCGTTCACACGAGCTTAGTACCTGTTATGTCTTGTTGGTTTGTCGTTAAGAAACCACCTAATATATTATACTAACCACTAAGGCCCACTTTTATCAAAATCACTAAATACGATAAGTGTCTAAACGTATTTAGAACATCTTCTCACATGGTTAGAAAGGTGACATTGACATAATGATAATTTAAACACATTTAGCGCTAAATATGTTCAGTGCCCGTGTATTGTGCCCGGTTAATGGCAATAGGCTCGCCCCCTATTACATGGGACCTAAATATACCGGCGAACTGTGGATGTACATTGCTATACCTCTGCCTAACCCTTCGGGGAATACAGGCGTGATGGTGATGATGGTATGTTCAGTGATTTTGGTGAAAGCAGGCCTAAGTCAACATGTTTACACGCAAGGTCTCCGAATTAGTGGCAAGTATTAAAGTTACTAAGCTTGTGTAAACATAAAACGGAATAGATTTTGAACCGCGATGAGACTAAGACGAACCCAACATGATTGAGAAGACTATGGATGACAAATATTACAGTCAAACATTACAATGATTAATACCGAATATTACAAATGAACTTTCCTGTGTTGTACGACGATTTGCAAGACAAACGATACTTCATGAGTTGATAATGTTTTGTAATGGATACTTAAACTACATACAAAAAAAAAAACGTTTTAACTATTATAATTTACAGCACGTTGTCTTAAAGCATGTTGCATTACAGAATGATGCAAACCCAAAATAAAATCTAAAATAAAAAAAAACCACATGAAATGCTGATTAAATAGTGAGTCAGATATAAAAAATAATCTACACAGAGAATTTTAAGGAAAACATCATGAACCATTTAGCTAATAAGAAAAACATGAAATTTAACCAGCCTTTCAAAAGCAAGCAAGCAAAATAAAAGTACCAGGCATACATAAACACATAGGAGATAAAGACTTACGTGGTCGAAGTGTGTGGATGGTACGACCGCGGTCTCGTGGCCGTCGCCGTCCTAGCACACACACAAGTCACGTCACATGCACACCACACCGACACCCATATTTATATACATGTACGACTTGTGTGGCTTGTGAGGGAGTGACGTCATTTTACCACAATTTCGCCAAATATGTCGATTTTAATGATGTAGAAAATTATGAGTTTGGTTTTCCTATGAAAGTGTTGCAGTTATTACGCAGGAAAACAAATTAAAACATGAAAAACTTATGTAGAGAAAATTCAAAGTGCAGCACAACAATTGCATAAAGGTTTATAAAAAATGATAGCGTATCAATCTTAAAAACCTAGATAATTGAGAAAAGATTTGGCAGGCAACACCTTTAAAGACTATTTCTGGATTATGACATATTTACATAAAGTCGATTTTTCAATCATCAGATAACTCTTTAATTGAAAACTAGAATATACCGACTTGACAGATTTTGTATCGAAAATATGTCCAATTGCTATATTTTTTCATCAGCAAAAAGGCTATTGCGAAATTGGCCCTTACTCATTTTGTTTTCATTAAATATTGACGTCACATCTCCCACAGCCAACACAAGCGACCATATCGGGGCATAACAATGGTTTCATGTACATCTGTATAAATACAATAAGGGGAGCTAAACTGTATAGTTCAGAGAAGCGAGGGACTTTATTATAATTGGAATTGCTATATAAGTTCTTTATTGATTTAACTTTACAGCTCAGTTGTTTTATAAAAATTTGACATAAATATATGTATAATGCCGGCCACATAAGTAACGATATACTTGAGAAAGTCAGTGTGACGCCGTTGTGCCCATAAATGGCTCAGATGCTTGCGCGAATTTATTCCACACCTGCTAATAAATTGTTATGCAGGGCCAATTTGGCACAAATGTATAGTTACTTGTTTGGCCAGCATAAAGGTACGTCCAAACCGCGAGCATTATCTTATTATGGTTGTAAAAAAGTACTTCTAATGCTTTCAATGTACTGTTAAAATTCGTAAACAAATGCTCTAGGTTGAAACGCACCCCAAGATATTCAAAATCAAAGCACAATATTTACAAGTTGGTGACAGGAATATGATACAAAAGCATTGTCTATGAAAACCATAGCCAATACAACTTCTTCAGCAACCTTTTTACTGAGCTGTCAAGTTAAACGTCATGTCAAATCTAGATTTGGTATTGACAACTCAAAGCGGGGAGAGAAACTACAGAGTATCCACACCATTACATTAATCACATTGTTTTAGCATTGCTTTAGTCACAGTAGCCCGCGAAATCTTACACTGTCTTAGGTTTAAAGACGGAATGCTTGGTTGCAAGAGACTTGGTATTCCCTGCTGATAACTGCCGTCTAAGCGTGCAATTTTGCAAAAGTTTTATAAATCTATTATGACTTGTCTTAATGTTGTTTACAGCACTGATTAACCCTGAAGGGAGCAAATCCCGAATTGATATATCACCATTAACTCCCACTTTCCAATAAACAAAACATTTAATGGCAAGTCGGCCATTTTGACCCTGATAATTTAAACAAGCAATATTCATTCATGGGAAAATAATACATTTTAATTAATTAATTTTCAGTATTTTTACCCGACTACGGTGATGAAAAAAAGAGGGTTATGATTTTTTAGGTTCCGGTTATATTTAAATCTGGTTTAAATTATAACTAAAATACGACATAATTACAAACGGAAACTCAATCCTTTGCACCAAGTCTCGCCCAACCAAACTGCTCACCACACACACACACACACACACTATCCCAACTTACCTTCCATATAAACTCTCCGCTGGAAGAGTTGCTGGTATGGGAATCCGAGTCACTGTCCCATTCCTTCAGTAGTTCCGCCGCGGTGTCCCGCTTGTCGGCACTCTCTGGTGAGGTGGGCTCGGTTGGGGAGTCTTGAGTAAACGATGTGCTCATTATTTCTGTAGCTGGGCCTGGACAAAGGTAACGTTTAATTTGGAAGTACTAAAGTGCGTATGTTATAAAGATGCTTCTTTATACGGCTCGCATTTAAAATTAAATAAACGTAAATTATGTGATTTGATAAGCTGCTAATAATTTGGCCAACCAATCGCAGCAGTGTACGCGTTCTGTCATTTCCTTTTTGCAAATTATTTAGTTTGGATTACTTCAAAACCGGAAATAAGTAATTCTGGTTAGAAAGTCAAATAACGATAAAAAAATAAAATTACTCACCAGTGAATCTGATATCACTTAGCAACGGAAAATACGAATCAAGCGTACAGAATTTCTTCTCATTCTGGAGAAAGTCTTCCGTGACTACAGTCATCCTATCATTTTCTTCAGCAACTCCGTTCGTTAGCTCACCTATCTCTTGCAGTTCATCCTTTATACTCTTCGACTCTTTAGGACTCTCCAAAATATCAATTTCTTCTAACAAAGGACTTTTAGTAGATTTTAAACTTTCGAGAGCTATTTCTTCACTTGGTGGTTGTTCCTCTGTCTTCAAGTCCTTAGTATCATCGTCCACATTACTCTCGATCAGTTCTTCAAACGTCTCGTTGAGAAAGTTCACCGTAGCGAACTTCTCGCTACCACCATTGCAGTTAACTTCGTTCACTTTACGACTCTTTTCGTTCGATTTCGAAGTATTTGGAGTCGCTCTGTGTATTTCGGTTAGAAATATACTATTTGTTGTATCAGATTTCTCTGATACCGTTTCGACTTTCGGCGATAAATGCTCAGAGTTTATTAGATTTTCTTCTTCGTTCAAATCTAGTTCCCCATTAATTTTGTTTTCTAGTAGTTTCTCGAAATCGTCGTGCGCTTGAAATCTACTAGTGTGGGGATCGTAGGAATGATTCACATCCAGGATCTTGACGTCCGAAGAGTCGTAACTCCTGTTTGGACTCTCTTTGAACGCATCCATCGTTGTTTCGGTTATAATAATCGAATGCGGTTGCTCGGTCTCATCGTCAGCATCGAAATTTATTAAAAAATTAGGTTCTCTAAAATTAACTAAGCTGTGAGATTCATTTAAATTCGTAACGATAGGCGGACTCGTTTGAGATTGCGGCTCGTTTGCGATTTCTTGGCTTTCCGACTGACTAGTCTGATCAAAGTCTGTGGGCAGTGACCCCATTGCGAGTTCACTCGACATCCTCTCACTCTTCAGTAGGAGGGAGCTGGCATCGATTAACGATGACAGATCTTGAGGACGGCTCCTTACAGAGGTCTCAAATCTCTGAAAATCCTCCGAACTGATTCCGCTCTCCATGCTCTGACTAGACTTATCTTTCGAGTCTTGAGGTTTCGACACCGCCGAGTTTTCGAAGTCGGAATACGTCGGCGTGCGCTCGGACACGGCTAGGCTGTCTCTGTTGCTGTTACTGCTTAAAGTCTTGCTATCTCCCTCTAGCAGTACCTCTGTGTCTTGGTTGGTGCATTCGTTGCTCGCGTTGGAGGACAGATCTTGCGGTCGGACCTCAGCGGACTGTAGGAAGGTCTGGAAGTTCGGCACATTGACGCTGTCTTCGGGAGACTCCGTGTTACCTTCGGGTAGTCTCATGGGTATCCCCTCGGCGTTGTCGTCGCCATCGATGAGGTCGACGAGAGGCGTACTCGTTACAGACGGCTGCATGGTTCTGTAGTTGTCGTTCGGACTGTTGGTGTCTTCTAAGAGAATTTGACTTTCAGGGTTTTCTGTCCTGTTGTGGCTGTCTGTGAGATTGTCATGTAGGCAGGATATGTCGACACTTTCCATTTTCCTGAGACAAGGTTCTGTTTCAAGCTGCGGGCTCGTGATATCGGCTACCTTGTCTTCAGCTGGGTTGGGCGGCGTCATGTCCGCTTCTCCGGGCATGGGAGACTTTCTTACCAACTCTGGTTGAGCCACCTTCCAATCATCAAACCCTGATGCGACCTCTGTAGTACAATTTGAGTATGACGGCATCCCCGACATGAGGGTTCCGTAAGCCAGGTCCTTAGTCGTGTTTTTCGTAGAATCGTTTAAATCTGACTTGGTTAAAACGGACGGCGTCGTACCTGCGTTCTCAGTCTTCACTTTCGTATACGTATAGTTATCGTTGGCGGTTATCGAGTCCGGCGAGAAAGTCTCGCAGGCGTCTGACTTGCTGTCGTGTATGATGTAAGTCGAACAGTGGCTGGCCTCCTTGTCATCATCGTTGTGTGTCAAGGTGTCCGTACTGTCGCTGTTACCTTCCTCCTTCTCTGGTTCGAACTCCGGAACGTCCGGGTCCATGGCAAGGTCGTCGAAATTCTCCTCGACGTTGTACAGAGTGTCGTTGGAGCACCACGAGTCTATGCTGGTGGCTTTGGACAGACACTGTGTTTCGGACGGTTTGGACAGCTTCGCGTCTGTGGGGAGGGTGGTCTTGGATAAGGTTGATACTCCTGTGGCGTTGTCGAGGTTGTCGGTGTCCGGGGCGGACGTGTCGGTGGTGGGGCTCAGCAGAAAGGGCGACACTTGCGATATCCGCTCCAAGGACTCTTTCTCTTCTTCCTTCGTGTACGTTTTGTCATCGATCGGTGACTCGACGTCGGATTCGGGTATAATTTTCTTATAAGGGCTGGCGTTCAAGCTGTCTGCGCTCATTGTTATTCTGTAAATGGATAATTTATAGATTAGAGTTATGACACACCTGTTATTAGAAGCTCTGTAGTTTCGAATGACGTTTAGTTGCTAATTGCTGCAATGTTACAGTATTAAACGTTTTAATTAACGCCGCATAATTTCGTAATCGAATAGCTCGCGTGTCGGTCTTCAATGTGAGTCGATTTAAATAACCTGTTAGATAACGACGATTATGATCGTTTACTTTCGATATGACTGTTTTAATTATACATTCCATGGCATTGATAGGACGGAACTCAATGTTACACTAATAGTTCGAAAAAAAAACTTTTACGTGCAATAATATATTTATAAGTTCATTCATTTTTACTTATAAAATTGTTTATTTATCTTTCAGAATCTATCAAAAGGACTGCTATGTTCAAATGCTAAACTAAAACTGACTATTATAACACAACTCACCAACAAAATTCAACGCTTCTTACTTCAACCTCCACCAACATTTCCCGACTGTAATTAAAGCTTCCTCATTTTCTACGAATATATACTCACTCTCTACTGCTCGCAAGGTCGAGATCCCTGTGCACCGTGTAGGTGTCGTCTCGGGCACCTCGCGAAGGCTCCCGGGACGGATCTCGCGACTGTATGGTGTACGTAGAGTTGCCGTGGGTGCCGCTCTGTGCGCCGGTCGGCAACTCGGTGACGTCATCAGTACTGTTGTTGCACGGCTCGGGGTAACTCTCTGATGATTCTGTGCGGGTTGAGAGGTTCCCTGCGACAAGAGGTGATTGTTTAAATAAGTTATGTTGACCGGTCCCCAACTTGATAAAATATTGAAAACTATACTTGCAGTACTCATTTGATAATTAAATGACTCATAATTATCTAGAGACTCGACATTTTACAGTAACAATAAACAAATCATGTCGAGATTTTGTACCAATACCTACGTGTTTAAGGCATTTAATACAATCGTATATTATTAAAGCGATCTCACTGACTAAACGCCAAATCTAAAAAAAATACTTGACCTATAAAGCAAAAATTTGGTACGTAGGAAACGTCAGCTAAAAACGTGACTTGACTTTGACTACCACGTGGATGAATTCGAGCGTTAAAGCTGTATATACCCTTCTAAAAATAAATCAATGCTTAATTTAATACTGGCCGCCGTAGAAAAGACTTATCAGAACAAGGATCAACTTTGAATTCCGAACACTTGCAAACTGGCCACACACAATATAATAAATAATAAATGTCCACTTACAATTCATGTCGTTCTCGTAAGCCGACAGTTGCTGGCCGGTCTCCTCCGCGATGGGGCTGAGCGCGCCGGGGTAGCTCACGATGAGCTCGGGCGGCGGCGGCAGCTCCGCCGTCCATTCCTGTTCCTGTTCGCACGGAGGCTCGATTGCGGCTACCTGTGGGGCGTAGTGAAATAAATATTTGTAAAATGTTACATAAAAAAATAAAAATCAAGACAAGTAGAATATAAAATTAATAATAGTTATGCTAATCTGGAGTCGAAGTTCACATAATTATAGCTCTCGTTAACTCGTTACGCCAATTTCGTTATAATTATTGTCGTTCACATTGTTGTACAATACAAGTATTTAACTTCAGAAAGTAGCGGTAGAAGCGTGATTTTATTTTACGGGAATAGGCAGTAAACCATGTTGAGGTTAATTAACCGAACAAAATTTAGTAAAATGAAAAGTTTGGACATCATTTTATTGAATAATAAGATTCTATTAATAAAATTCTATTATTTTGTTGTTTATGATTATTATCGATATAGAAAGCTTTAATAAATGGAGTGGTATTATTTTTTACTGGCAAAAAGAATGTGCGCTGCGCCCATTGTTATTATCAGTACTAGACAGTACAAAAAGGAATTACGAAGTGATTGAAAAGTCTTCAAATAATGACCTAGGGTTACCTGTTTCATATCTTCCATAGAAAAATCCAAACACATTTTTATGTATGTTTGCCAATGATTCACATTTTTCAAATATAATACAATATTGATATAAAGAAATTCCCCTTTTTATCACATAGGAAGTAGTCACAGCAGTGGTTTAAAAACGTAGTGTTATTGTGCACAAACAAGAAATAACAAGTGGGGGTTTATCTCGAGGATAAGCGAATTAACCGTTTCCTGCGATTGATTGCTACCGCACGATACGCTGACATTAACTGATTGATAAGTTTTAATCCCAGATAAGTATTAATCATACTTGTTTTTATTTTTTCTAGACGGTTGCTTTGCGAAGGGATTTTCGTCTTTTGTGCAAGTCATCTTTCGATAATGTTTGGAACTAAGTACATGATGTATACGTATTGTGAATCACCGCAGTTCAAATACACCACTAGAAAAATCAAAAATGAAAGAAAATAAATAAAGCGCACGTCATGGATATAGGCCTTTTCGATGTCATATCTCCAGCACCTGATTCTTTCCCTTTCGCATCTAGTATATGACTAAAAATATACTACAAGAATATGAAAAGGGAAAAGTTAAATTATTTTTTAGGCTTAATAATTTAGTCTAATATAAGTCATTTATTTAAGTTGGCGCTATCACCATCTAAATCGAACTACTCTGCCAAAAGATACATTTGGACACAAAAAAAAATACGTTAAAATCATAACCTCCTCTTATTCATCAGTCAATAACTCACCTGAGCCAAAGGCAACTTCAGTTCCAGTTCATTCCTCAACGCTTTGACGCACTCCTCATCCAACGTCAGATCTTCTCTCAAATCCTCCACAGATCCGCCATTACCCGCCAAATAAGACTCGGGCAGCGCATCACTTTCCCTGAGCACCATCTCTTCATCAGAAACCAGACCTTCCACAGTTAATGGACCAGAGTACTCGATGTTTAAGTTATTTTCGTTTTCAGCCATTGCTAGCTTCGAAGTTATTTGTAGCTCTATCTGGTTTAGTTCTATCTCCTTCTGCAGTGATAGGTCCGGTTCTAAGGCGGGTGCCGGCTCAGGAGTCAAATCGATGTCCACGACGTACTTCTGCTGTGACGTCGATGCTAAAAACACTCCAGGGGAATTCGGAGGTGTTAGTGGAGATATTCGCTTCTCTGTTCCCGAGTTCCCGCTGTCGGTTGGTGTAGGTGTCTGAGGGTCCGACTGCTTCTCGCTCACACTTTGTATATCATCAAATTGTAGATCATCGTGCACTATGTCTGGTACTTCGTTCAGAAAATTCCCGTCCCGTAAAGGCGATGGAGTTTCGAGATTCATCTCGCTGAAGTTCGAAGAGAACGCAAGCAACTCTTCTTTCGGTAAATCGACTAGTTCATTCGCTGATTTCACTCCTTTGAACAGTTCCAGAGTGCAGTTCTCAAAAGGGCCTAGAACTACTGAGCTATTCTCATCATATGTGTCGGTGTGGTGACTTTTGGTTGGAGATTCAAAAGGGCTCAAACTATCCGGAACATATTTCTGCTCCAATTTGGTGAAGGACATTCCCATTACGTAGTCTGGAACTTTAGTTTCAGACATTATTTGAGTTTCTTCTTTGACGGAGTTTTCAACAGTACTGTTCACTTCCACGGAACTGTCGCTGGCTAAAGGCGTACTTGATACAACTTCAGCATTATGCGAGTTGAACACTCTTTCCATGTGTAAGAAATTATCAACCTCTTTTACACCAAAACTGGGTGGATCTAGGTATTCTGTAGATTCGTTCCTAACCATGGAGCATGTGTTGTCTGTGCTGGAACCTTCTAGACAAGATTTGATGACGTCTCTAATGTTACTATCTAAGGCGTTATCGTTTAGTATTTCGTTATTTGTATCGTTAATGAGATCCATGTATACTCTGTTAGTAGTTCTTTCATCTGCGAATACACGATTATCAGATCTAGGTATATTTAAATCAGCGTCTTGATTTTTATCTTCAGAAGTTCTTTCAATATTAGTTGTAGCATTAACTTGTTCTGCTGATTTGACAAGAACATTATCATCTACTTCATCTTCAAATTTTGACGGAGTTACGCTTACATTGGCTAAAACAGATATTATAGACTTTTCAATACTTTCTTGTTCTGGTTTAGGGACGGTATAATTTTCATATACTGTTTGTTCCATTTTAGACAAAGATCCTTCTTCGGACACATTTTTTGTTTCTTGTTTTGTGTCAGCTTCGCCCATTTCCATCTTGTTAATGGCAATTGTATCAGCGTTGTTTCTTTCTACATCAGTAACTAAAGGGACGTCCTTGTGTACAGTTTCTTTAGTGACAGTAAAGGTTTTGTTGGAATCTTCATCCACTTCTGTGTCCTCGATAGGTTCTACATCAGGCTGTGTAGTTTGAATTTCTTCGACAATATTACTGTCTTTTTCCAAGGGTTCAATCTTCGCAATAACGTTTTCTTTATCTTCAGCAATAGTAGGAACACTAGCTGTTTCAACTAGTACTAAAGGGACCAGACTATCAACTGTTTTTGAATCTTCAGTAATATTGGTGTGCTTGAGTTCATTCTCTAGATTAATCGTATTTTCCACTGCTGTTGCTTCTACTGCAACATTATTTTCAACTTGTGGCAAGACATTTTCTGTTTTATGTGATTCACCTAAGGAACATTCTTGTTCCTTTTCAGTATCGAAATCTTTATCAGTTACATCATCTCTTGGCAGATTTACTTGCACATTCGATACATTCTTAACTTCATGTAGCATTGCCATTTTCCTTTCTTCCATAATAAAATCTGAAACTTCTTTAGAAATATTTGTTTCAGGTTTCATGACAAAATTTGAATTAGTTTTTGTATCTTGAAGAGTTTCGGTTGGAACTTCTTCACAAATACTTTGATTGTTTACAGAATCATCAGCTTCAATTGTCACTTGTTCTTTAGGAGTATAACTTTCTTCTAGAACAGTGGTAGTTTGATCATCCTCTTCTAATCTACTGATAACAGCTTCGGGTTGGACTTCTCTCATTGCATTTTCAATTTCATCTTTGATTGTGGCAGTTTCTTTATCATTTTCTTCCTTAAAAATATTTTGTACTATTTCAGGTGGCAATTCTGGCGACGGAGATTTCACTTCCTCTATTATGATTGTTGGTATTTCAGTCTCTTTTGTTTCATTCAAGATAGAACTTTCAATAATATTCATACTTTGTACTGGCTCAGGTGTCTGTTCTGGAGAAATGAGCTCTGATGGCTCTAAATCACTCAGTTCTCCTAAACTATCCTCTTTCGAGTCTTCAAGGGATTTCGAACTTTCAGTTACTTTTATGAGATCACTAACTAGGACTTCTTCAAAATCACTATCGACATTTGTATCAGACATGACATCTACTGTTTTCTCTTCTCCTTTCCCTTCAGACAATTCATCGTGTGATTGATCTATTTTACTAGTTGACATTCCATGCACCATTATAGGCAAGAATATATCATCTACCATTTGTTCCAGTTCGCTCTTATCTAACGAATCCTTATTCTCTACTTCTCGAGGCGTACCATCATTCACCTTCCCTACATCATCTATTGACTTAGTTTCATTCTTAATATCAGTACATATTTCTTTTAAGTTACTATCACATGATGTTTGACAGTCTTTTCTAACGTTCAATTGTTCGTTATCACTAGCACTAGGTATTGACGCTACACATAATTCCTTCAGCTTGGGTATTTCACTATCACTACTCACTATTTTGTTATCATTTGGCAATTCAGTATGTTGATTTACAGATGTGACTGTTTCATTATCAACTATAATATCGTTTGTATGATCTCTTTCTACTTGGACTTGTATTTCAATTCTTGTGACGACATCTACATCCTTGATTGGTGTATCAGGTGTAAGGTTTTCGAGTGTGTGTTGGCTGGTGGTGTCGACCTCGCTGTGTCGCTCGAACGAGTGGCTCAGAGTGCCGATAGTATCCCGGTCGAGGTCATCATCCTCGCCAGTCTCAGCGTCTTCTGATTTTGAACTGAAACCAGTATCTAGAATGTTCTGGAAGTTCGTAATGCCAGGGGATTTGACCATACTAGATTGCATAGGGTAATCCTTCTTGCAGTCTAAGCTCAGATTGTCTCTAGAAGGACTGGCCTGGTGGCTGGACTCTGAACTGGAAGTTTTCTCTGAGTTCAGTATATTATCGAGATTCTTGATGACGTCGCTGACATCTTTGTAGTAGCTGACGTCATCAGTGCTGCCAGCTATGATGTCCTTGAGCCAGGGGTCCATGGAGGCGTCGGAGCGGTCCTGTTCCTTCTCCCTGGCATCTTCGAAGCTGATGTTTCCTTGGTGACATTCAAGCGCAGCTGTCTCGTTGTGTGTGAGGTAGATGTTCCTGACGTCTTCCAGGGAGCCGTGGAGGTTGGTTAAGCTTTCAGATTTGATTTGTATGGACATGTCTTTGTCGGACATGATGCTGCTGGAGCGCGAGACGGCGGTGTCCATGTCGACGCTGAGCGAGTCCTGTATGTGCTGGTCGACCTCGTGGTCGGAGGCGGTGAAGTGCGAGGCCATGGAGGTGGAGGGCGCGTGCACGATGGCGCGGTGCTCGTCCAGCTTGGGGATGGTGTTGGGCTTGAGGCGCTGCCAGCGCTCCTCGAAGTGCGCGCTGCCGCAGCCGTCGTCGCGCGCCGGCTGGCTGGCGTCGCGGTGCGAGCTGTACAGGTGGTTGATGAGCGCGAACACCTGCGCCGACGTCGGCCGCGCCTCGGGGTTCACGCTCCAGCACAGCTGCATCACTTGGTAGCTGCAACAATACACTCGCGTTAATATGAGCACGGAGATAATTTAAGAGTTGGAGAAAAGCATAAATAAATAATTATGACATAAATTGAAACTTGAAACGGCATCCACGACCGAGTTCCAGGCAGTATAAATTCCATGCAAACATGAACCTTAACCTGTTTTTAAAAGGCCTTTAAAGGGTTTTTTTGGAGGTTGATGTCGATAGACCTCGTGCACTGGTGTTACACTCATAATCTGCTACTCTCGCGACAATATCCACTACCTCAGCGACAGAGCAATGGGCTGAAGGACTAGTACTGCGTAGCTACTCACAGATGGTTCCGGTAGGGACAGGGCAGGTCGGGCAGCGGCGGCGGCAGCGCGGCGGGCGCTCCGCCCCACGCGCACACCTCCCACACCAGCGTGCCCAGCGACCACGACTCGCTACGGGCCTGCGGACAACGTTTAAGTTTTTACAATGTTATTCAAATGGTATAGTGGAAAAACATACCATAAATACATACCCACGGGGTCCATAATGATCTCAATTATGCATATATTTACCACCTAAGAATACATATGGAAAAGCAATAAAAATATTGAGTATTGAAATAGAAAATAAAGGGTGTTTATGCTAAAGTTAATGGGTTTTAAACTGCGAGAGAGAGTCAGAGCTATATATGATCGTTTTCTCAATGCGTAATTCAGTCATTGCAGTGATTATTCATAATACACGATATGCCTGGTCAGCATTATTTGTATTGATGATTTTGATTGATTGAGATTTATTTTTATCCTCGCATGCGATTGACTCATAAATCTGAAATTCCCGTAGCATTAAAAAAATGTATGTATAAGTTGAATTACTAAACTCGAGGAAGTTGTGTTTACATCAGGTAAAGATAATACTTGCAATAAGATTTTAACCTTAAATACTAACACGGGGTTAATATACAAAATGTCATACATAATGGAAACGATATATTTTTTTTACTTTGATTAATTTAAATTATAATTTAGTTAACCAAGACGCTGTATTATATCGTACCGTATAGACAGGCGGGTGCGTGCGTGTCTCCGGCGCGGCCAGGTCGTAGGGCGGCTCGGCGGACACGTAGCGCCCGAGCACGGCGCGCGCGCTGTCTGCAGCACCGCGCACCAACACCGAGCCACACCACACGTTACTGGAACAAACATTTGGTTAAAGCTTTGTGGGTAATTATGATTGATACTTTTCTATTACTTATTTTAAAAGTGTTTGTTGGTGGCGACATCTTTCGCTCTACATGTGAACTAACTATACACGCTTACTTTTAGTGATACATATCAAACCCATTTATCCAACTTTTTTGGAGAAGGCTTAAAAAAAATAACAACTTTAATAGTAATTATTACTCGACTGGAGTTCCTGTGTTCTAGAACGGCTCGGAACGATGTAAAAGTAACCGTGTATTTGACAAATACCAAATCGCGATATCAAAATTCTCTGCGACATAAGGCTTAGATACAAAATCCCGACTACAACCGTCGGGCTGTAGCCCACCAGACACACGTCTAAAGCCCATAGCTTGCGAGATAGTTGATACATACCCATAGAGATAGCCTCGTGAGTGCAGATGCGCGAGCGCAGAGCTGACGTCACACATGAGCCGCAGCGGCACTCCCCCCTCGTTCAAGATGGCCATCTTAGGACGGTTTACTACCAAGTACTGTTGGAGGTCCTGCAAATTGATAAGAAGAATTTTAGATGAGACAGACCTAGTTAGAAAATAGGGTGTTTGAGGGTAGGCAGATACCCTCAAGCGACAATAACCAGTGCTTCAGTCAGGAAGCAAAGTAATCAAGCCAGGTGGAGGAATTTACTTTAGAGGTAAACACAAATAAGGCCTGTTTTTACCCTGATAGGGGGGGGGGGGGGGGTCAAACAAATTAGGAATGAGTAAGTAGCACGTCATGACTCCACCTATCCACCATTTTCATATGTTCAACGTTCTGCCAAACACCCGGTATTTTGACCATTATACACGAGGTTTTAACTCCTGAGACGTGTTCATTATTTTCAATATTTAACGTTCGAAGAATCCCAAAAGTGAATTCAAGAACCATTAAAATAATTAAAATAGTAGCAAACACTCCCATCCAGTGTTCAAATTGAAAAGGACTTTCCCACAACAGGCTTTTATGATCCATTTACACAAACACTTACCATAGAACAAAGTTCAAATATGAGTATCCAAGGGTCCTCCTGCAGGCATTTGGTGACGAACGCTAGCATGTTTTCATGGCGCACGTCGCGGTACATCCTGCCTTCGTCCAGGAAACGCGCCTTGTCCTCCAGACTCGCGTTCTGGTTCAGGATCTTGACTGCGACTGCGCTCGTGGAACCATTGTCTTCTACTTCGCCTTCGACCACCTTTATGAGAAAAATATGGATGTAAAACAAGAGTACCTACAGTTTTGTTCTATTGTGGTCAGAAAACAGCGTGTCTTGTTTCAGCAGTGAACAAGGTACGAATATTGTCCAGATTATCAAATAAAAATATGCGCAATGTTCAATTCCTTTCAATTCCCGGTCAATTTTTAGGCAAATAACCAAGAGTTACGAGTGGAAAAAACATAAAGGATATCTTAACAAAAACTTTTACCCTGGATTCAGAACATAATTCCAGACCCAATCCGTCCATTCAACGTAACATTTTGCGTTAGTTTGATCACATTCACTAATAGACGAAAAATCATAGCTCTAGACGGTCTAGAATTGTTTATTGAATCCATGGTAAAAAAAATTGTCAGAATGTCCCTTCAACCCCAAATAGTATTGGCAAAGTATAATATTATATTTATCTTTTAATCTTAAAAGCAATAACGTGTAAAGAGCATAATTATACTGCTCAGTACAATCATCAATAACATCGCGAAACGTGATTATAATAATCATCAGGCTGGCCATAATAATGATCGTAGTATGGCATCAATACAAGATTTAATTGAACGTGCACTTCTTAGTTTATTGCATTTCCTATTAAATGTCATAAATCATATTTTATGCATGGGAAATACAAACCTATTTATTTTCCCTGATGACTTCTATCCATCATAGGTTTTATCTATTTAATAAAATTGCTGATTTTCTAAAGGATTGTGTCAGGACTATTTCGACATTTTTTTTCGGGTATAAGTATACCAACGAATGAGAACAACTTATTTTAAATGTCGTGATGGCCCAGTGGTTATGACCAGGGATGTTACGGAGCTTCGACTCCGATTCCGATAAGTCGGAACTTCCGATTGATATTACACATCTGGTTCCGCCTTCGGCTCCGATACTTTAAATCGGAAGTTTTATTCGGAGGTCGAAGCATAGCGGCGGTGGCGGTCAACACGTATGAACAGGTTTTTGCAGGTCGCGCAGCCCCACTCCCCGTGTGCTTTCTGTCGTCGATTATTTCACTCCTTGTTACGCAATCTTGATGAAGGTTTGTTATTGTTTTGTGGTTGCGCGACGAACGTGTCAATTAAGTATTGAGTTATCTACTAGTTTGTGTAACTGTGTTTGATTTGGATTTTTGGACAATGAAGCCAAAATCTAGTTTTATATGGAACTAGTTCAGTGAAGTTAGTGTAAATACGGCAAGTTTTTGACAAGTTTCTTATATTTAAAGGTTTAATTAATGAGTATATTAGAGAAAAACGTACCTATACCTATCGGTGACGATCCCTTATTGTGGTGGAAAGTGAATGGAAATACAAAATTCCAATATCTTAAACCGATTGCTCGCCAATATTTGTCCTGTCCACGGTCCACCAGGCTCGGTAGCTAGCGAGCAACTTTTTAGTGGTGCTGGCCCAATATACAGCCCACTAAGAAATAGACTGGATGGTGATAAAGCTTCCAAGCTTTTATTGATTAAATATAATATGCTACTTTTAGAGTCAATACATCAGATTTAACTCTTTTTTTATTTTAAAGAAATTCTGAAAACCATATTATTATGACATTCTTATTTTAAATAGCTGTGTGTGCTGAAACATAATTATAATAATTTTTATCGTTTTTAATTGAAATTAAAGAGGCTGATTACATTAGGTGTATTTTATTATGTATCCTTAACACATCTCTTTTTTGTCACCATCTCAGACTCCGACTCCGATTCCGGTTCCGGTTCCGATTCCTACAAACTAAATTTAAAAGCTCCGATTCCGACTCCGATTCCGATAAAACCACTTCCGTAACATCCCTAGTTATGACACCCACCTCTCGTGCACGAGGGTGTCGGTGATGTGACTTTTATATTTATTATGTAGGTACTTTCTAAGTTTATCTTGGACATCACCAAGAACGGTGAATCAAACAAAACATCGTAAGGAGACATGGAGTCTGAAATCCCCAATCCGCCTTGAAGAAGCGTGGTGATCGATGCTTATGCCATCTCTGTATGAGAAGAGGCATTTCCCATGTAGTGGGACAATAATAGGCTGGTATTATTATTGTAACTGTTATTCTACTATTCCCATAGTTACAATTACCCCACTGCCGAAATAACCCCGACCAAACCAACGACCTTATTTCACTAAGACAATTAATCACAATTTGTATCAAAAGTATTACTTACTCTTCCAAACCATCCTCTGCCGATTTCTCGAAGGTACTGCAATCGATTGCGCGGGAAATCTTCATCGCCTGTAACCATATATGGTAAATTAGGTACATTTAAAATCAATTTGCTGGTTGTCTCTTTGTATTAAGCAAGTTTGTATGAAAACATACTTGTTATGAAGTGGGTGCGGACGCGATTCAAAACACGTACTACTTACTATAGGCTATAAAAATGATAAAGACATGCTCTGAATCATATTATTATTCTATCTTTATGTTTGAAAACCCTATGGGCCGCAAAGTGCTCGGATAATAATATTATAAGTGTTTTGTTTGTTATGTATCCACGGTTACACTACAGAACCGATTTTAATCAAGTTTAGTACAGACAAAGTTTGAACCCTAAGAAAGGGCAAAGGCTACTTTATAATCCACAAGTTCAGTGGCATTTGCGATAACCGACATTCGGACGATGTCGCGGGCAAAAGTTATATGCTGTTATTAAATTTTCGCCCCTTCTCTGCTTGAAAAAGAGCTTGATGATTTTGGTGTCAGTCAAGTTATTCATTAACATTCATATATTAATCTTTGGAGACAAGGACAATAAATACCAAAACCAGCGTGCCTGCACCCAAAGCCTATTGTTCGTATGTTTCTATACTATACAGAGCTAAGCAGTGATAGTCATCGGTCATGGGAACTTTGTAATGGTCGAACGATAACAATGGTAACCGCTATAAACTCTGAACGGCCTTAGTTCTGTATAATGTTACATTCAAAAACTGATCTAATCCATAACGATTTAAGGTGGATTTTCTGATATAACGGGGTGAATTTTAAGCAGGCTTATGCACTGATTTACGGATTACGGGACTTGGCCCCCAATATTTAAGGCTTTTTAAGTTGCCAATTCATTTCCCTCGAGACGAGGATGGATGACAATTTTTGACGCTTTGTGGACACTTAAAGTGAATTAAATGTCTTTTTATCGCAACGTATTTCTTTTAAAGATTAAATTCAAGCTAATGTTGAATAAACCGTAGTCCTTATCTTTTACGAGGTCTTTACCCACGACTTTTGTGGCGTTCCATTTAGTTACAATGATTTATCTTACGGTTCGGGTCGCCTAAAGCTATCCGCTCTACCGCTTTAAATATTTTGGTGAAACGAAACGTTGCAGAGGTAGTAATATTGTGTAAATGTCTATTCGAGAATAAATAGTTTTAAAGTTATTACACATTACAATCACAACTGTTATTCAAATGCAAATGAAAAATATTATCAGTTTGTTTGAGTTCCTGACAAAACGTTGTCGTCATTCAACTGACATTAACATTATGTCATATAAGTAGCTAAATACTTAACGACCGGAAAACAGTCATCAGGAAGGAAGTGACGACGAGAACTGGGTGAATAAAGATGTACAGACATACGCAATGAAGCCTTTGGCCTAACACTACAGTATAATTGATAAAGAAAGGCGGAGCTTAGTCCACGGAGCGTTATGATTCGATTTCGAAGGGTAAAGGATCCTCAAGGTTATTGTCGTGATTGCGATCATAGTCCCAAGAGAGTATACTATGAATACTCACCGAACCAATCAGCGCAATGTTCCAGCGGATCAGCCACACGTATCCCGGACGGCAGCGGCTCGAACTCCACAACCGACTCCCTGCTGACTCTGTTCCTCTCCTCGTTCTCACTCACGATGTACGCGGCCGCATTGTTGTTGGCAATATTCTGCATCTCTCGCAGAGATATCGGCCCGTTGTTATTGTCTTCGCTGATGTTATTGTTGACGGGTTCCGCGAAGCCCGAGTCGGGCGGATGGGCCCGACGACCATCGTGAAGGTGGGTCGCGCTCGCAGTAAACAACTGTGGAAGTTTGGACAGAATTAATATTTGAAGGTTAAGAAGAGAAGATAAATGTGTAGGTGAAAATGTAATACTTGTAGTATGTTGATGGTGTGAATACTAATTTTGGAGTTAGTGATCTGTTAATGTAAAAAACATATAAGGAATTTAATTACAATAACATTTCATGCAAAGACAACAAGGACTGATGACACATAAGATGATAAGACGGAACTGAGAGAGCCGTCCAAATAAAAAATTAACAAATGTTTCGGAATCCCCAGACGCTACGGGGAAATCCTTAAATTATAACCTCCACCACAAATCTATAAACACAGAATTAAAAGCGTAAACTAAACGTGATAATGGGACACACACATCTACGTCATCTACTAAGTACCTGATTGTCCGCTCCTTCGTTCGGCTGGCGACAGAGAAAACAATGCATCAGACATTTGATCTTGTTCATACAGAGTTATGTTTTGTATTGTTCATACAAGGACCTAGGCACTATGTGAGGTTACGTGATATTGCGGAGTAGAGGGATGACGCCCAACTAGATTTGAGTGAAAGACTTTTAGCTTTTTGTTTATTTCCACATCATCGTGATGTAAAGACTAGTAGTATAGCATAAATTATTATGTTGTCATGTCAACCATGTCTTTTTTGGGAGTTGTGGTGTAAATAGACCAGTTCTAAAACAGATACAATGTAGTGCATTAGACGGCATGCAAGTATGACTGTATGGCGGCATACTTCTGTCACGTATAATTGGCTAATGCGATCTGGCTGCAGCCGTCGCCCCTCGGATTAGCTCATCCAAGCGAATTACTAGAACTTGTACTATCGGCGTTTCTATTGGTCAGGGTCGACTGTTGTATGACTAAATAAATGATGGAAAAGTGATGGCTAAATGACTGCCCCCGGGTCAAATATATTCTGGAATGTATATGAATCTTACATAACCTCATAATATCTAAAAAATCATTCATGAATTATGTAGTGTTTAATATTTTCCTAGCACTTTCGTGAACTATTAAACATAATAAAGTATCTAAAAAAAAAGAAAAACTTTTTCATCACAAACATTCGCTTATAAATATACAACCTCATTTTCGTTTTTAGTTTTATTATTTTTCGAAAGTGTCAGTTGAAGAAAATTATATACTGTCAAACACACCTTTTTTCCTTTTTAGGCAATATTATTTTACCATTATATTATTCCCAAAAAGTATGTGAAACTTTTTTACATGAAATACTAATATTTAGCCATTCAACATTACATTGTGTACCATAATTATACATGGTACCTGGCACATGGGGCAGTGGTCTCTACTTCCATTTAGCCATCTCCTTTAGACTTATTAAGAGTATTTTTTTTTCAGAATGTAGATTTCGTATGCCAATTTATGTAGTGCGATAAGATTAAGAAGTTATTTAAAATAATAGATGCGTTAACACAATAAGTTGACAAATACATAATTATACCCATGTTAGAACTCCGTCATACACAACCAGTTACCTGGTGTGCAAATATGAATTGTAACAATGTGTAGTAAAATAAATAATACCCTAACTAAAGCATAGATATAGGTAGGTATGCTTCAAACACACACGGTCTTTAAAATGTTTAGCTAGAAAAGTCGAGCTGCAGTAGTCCCTAATCCTCGCTTTTACATACAAACATAATTGGTCAATTACTGTCTGTGAATAAGAGAGTTGCAGGAAAACAGCGCTCGTTCGCTTTCACAAAGGATAACTACTAGCGTATAATAAGTAGTACTACTTTAGATAACTAGGTCATTAGACGTATAATGCATGTAAGCCTTAGGAACTACATGTTCTAGGAATGTAGGTGCATTTGTGACTTACTCGTCTCGTGTGCTCAAATGTTTGTTAAAAGATTAGTTGAGCCGTCATTAGGAAGCGTTTTACATCTAATATTTTCAGCCATTTTACAGACTATTATGGTTTTATAGCCATGCAAATCCATTCATTGTGACCACGCCCTCTTCGGGGAAACTAGGTTACGGTTCAATTTTTCAAGCGCAAAAAGCTATATCTGCTGATTACTGGGTCAGCATTATCCGACCAAATTATACGCCTAGAAAGAATATAAATTTTATTTATGTGCAAAACGCAAAAAATACCTCTAACAATAATTGTATGGCCTTGATTGGCGCTCTATTCATGTACTGCCGTGCCCATTGACTGTGGGATTGTGGTCACAAAGAGGTATTCAGCCAGAGCAGCCAATCCGAAGGCTTTTTGACAATAACTGATCTGAATGAGACCGCATTATAAATAAATTGGGATGTTTAACGGATTCAGTTACTGTTGCAGTTGTTGTATGCAGGTATATAACGAAAGTATTAAATATGCATTTCGGGAAGCGGGTGCAGGTGGCTGTGAACTGCGACAGATTTTATCTCTTCCGGTGGATGTCGTGACAAACGAATTTACAGCAGGTGCAAGGTGGACGAAACGACCGTTTCGTTCCGAACATCGTGTACGAAATACTTTGTAAGAAGATGTGAAACCCCAACCTTACTTGGCTATTTTATTTTGTAAAGCTAAGACAAAGAAAGTTTCATCAGAAAGTTGATCAGCCTACAAAAAAGAGATGTAGTATTTGTCCTATTTGCTCGTTTCGAGTAGCTTCTAAAAGTAGGACAAAGGTATCACAGCAAAAATATCCATCATTACAAATCATTGAAGCCGGAAGACGTTCATTGTACAACTCGGGTCTCCCTCACGGTTGGATAGGATTGATTCAACGCCGCTTGTGCATTGGTCCCTGCATTTTATAGCCTAGGCCGCTGATCTATTTACCTATTGGCCTTTTAGTTCTCAACATTTCTAGGTTAGATAGAATGTGTAGATTAATTTAAGATAGTTGTAAATTATTAAATTCCCAATATTTAGATGATTTTGATGAAAGACTCTGAAAACAAACCAAATTTTGGGATTCAAATTTTACTAATTCTCTCTTAAATCGAGAACGTAATGGAATACACATTAAAAGTCTCCAAAAAACCGGAAAAGGTTTTAGAAGACAATACCAACACCCTCTTACATTGAGTACATAATTGAATACACATGGGTCTTAGACACAGGACTGTATATCTATAATACACAATGTAGAGGTAGAGGTACATCCAGGGACAAAATTACTTGTCCATTACACTGTACACCTCAATACTTGGAAGGCAAGGTTTTCATTATGGCAATCGTGTTGCATCTCTCGAGGTGTCACACGCAATGAATCGTGTGAACTGGCACGAACGTTGAGAGTTACTTGTAATTTCATTAGGTAAAATTTATTTTTTATGGTGTGTCTATATGTATGGGCAAATTAATAGATAATTATGTTAGGGATCGGTTAACTGGCGCTTAGATTTATTTTAAAATATCTGATATCTAACAACTATCCTTTACGCTAATTAGAAATGGCGGAATGGAGTCTTTCATTTTACCAAATAATTGTGCAAAAAGGTCCTATTGTAGTATTCATTTGCTGTTTAACATTGTGCCTATTTTCTTTACGACGTTAAAGTCTTCAGACATCAATAGAGCCAGGATCTACAACGTTCACCAAAAACCAAGCACTCTGCTTGGCGTATCCCAGGAAATGTCTCGAAAATACCGTGAGTCTGTAAAACACCGTAGATTTAACATCGGACGACTTTTCGTCCGTTTCAAATCATCCTAAGTCCATAATGACACCTGCGTTTAATTACAATGAATGACGTAACGCATTAAAACTTACGCGCGCTGTTAACAAGATAATTGTCCGTGTATGTGTGCGCGACAAATGTATTCGACGTCGGATCGTATTACGATTCATGTTATGCAGTTCATCGCAGGTTACGTCAAGGTTTGCAACGGCCGGTTATTTTTAATTCGCACTCACTGTACATCGGCCTATTTCCGGACATTGTTGTCATTATTATAGTGAATGGTTTATATTTAACTTTGGCCATAAGTGTACGCAATGGTATGTGACTGGGTTAAAGATACATGTTAACGTGCGAAAGTTATGTTTTGAAATTAAAGGAAGTGAAGTAAAAGCCGCAATGACGCGGACTTTCCAATACTTTCAATAGCGATAAAAATTATACAATTTCTTGAGCATCGTCAAACGGAACAAAAACAAATACGATACAACCAAAGATCAATCACCTTCTAAAAAAAAGAACAACCACATTCAAGGAAACACAATTGCGCAATAACAGAACATAAAATGTAGGTAAGTAAAAAGTGTTCCCTGTCGCTGTGGCAACAATAGGCGACAATTCATAAGAACACGAGTCCCACACAATGAAGTTATCAAGTTTATAGTGGAGTCCACAGCTCCACACATTGTTTGATCCGAGCCTTGTTAGGGAAAGTGAATGATAACGGTGTTGAAATGTAGGACGACTACTTGAGTGTGACAAGTTGGCGTTGGATGGTCGGAACAATCCGTTGCTTCCTTGTTTTGTTGGTAAAAAACAACTTCTGGTCATTGAGGCACGTTTTTGTTGCCTTCAGCGGAGTAGCGTTTATCCGGCCCGGCTGGGGTCGTCTTTGCTTGAACAAAGTTCCTCTTATCAAGTGACTGTTCTTGGGATTTATACAAAAGGCTACATTTTTTTAAACTGTCTATGAAAGTCTGCTTATAGATAAAGAACGCTCCAATGTTTAGAAATTTGCATCCTAAAACTATTTAAGTATGTATGTATGTAAGTCACTGTTGATCTATTTCTTAGAGCTGTAAAATAGATGTCGGTGTATCACGATTCATGATTCAAGCAGAAATTATACCGGTAAATTTTTAAATGCGTAAAATCGGATCATTCACGAATTGTTAGGTTAGGTTTCTCAAAACGCGCAGATGATTTAGATACATTTTAATCCTACGCCAATTTGTAACCCACAAAATTGGTTAAAAGCTTTTTAAACGATGACGTCTTTTTTATACCGATGAACCCGAAAATTAAAAGAAATTAGCCGTGCGTAACGCAAAGTGGAAAACTTAATTAATATCCCACCCTCTGTAATTACTTAGCCCGAGCACCTAAACAAATTGTGGAAGTTTTATTAAGAGTAAATAGGACAATGGACCAGCTTGACGTCATTATAACACTGCCTAGCGGGATACACGACCCTCCGCGAAGGTCATATTCGTAGAAGAGCCAATTCAATTACCAAAATGCAAAAGCATGTCATCACTAAACTTTTACCTAATTTTCGCAAGACAAATGACAACGCAAGGTCTTTAGAAATGTTCAAATAAGTCATTAAGGGCTGGTCTTTTACGTTTTGGTGCTAATATGTGTCAATGCCGTTTGGTAACCGCCTCCAATGCTCAGAATTTACTGATATACAGTGCATTATTCTCTGAATGGCCATTCGCACACTACGCAACGATAATACTGCACTAAGGAGTGATAATTGTGTGAATTGATGACGCGGATTGTTACAACAGTTGCATGTGTTTTTTTCTTGCAAACAATATTATAACATAATACCTACATTACATACTACCTATATTGTGCAAAACATTTCTTCACGAGATAGATTTTACGAAACTAGAACTAGAATAAACGTAACACCGATCGGCATCGTAACCGATGTCGCGTGTCCGAACGTTATAAAATCGAAATGTACTATTTTATGGTGGATTAAAAGTATGAACGTACAATCTGTGGAGTGGATGTATGAATTATGATCTATACAACCTTGTTATTTAGTTTTTTTAGACAAATTTGGTGTTCCATATCTAAAAATGAATCAGCATAAAGCTATTCGAAAAAAAAATGGAATCCTTCAATATCAATAATACCACGCAACGAGAATGATGAAGACGGACACCCAAAAGTTTTGTTATAAATCAGGAGTAGACCAATTTCCGAAGTAATCTATCAAAACAGACTCAGGTACTTCAAATGTTCCAATAAGGAAATCTAATATGTACAGACTTCAATCCTTTCTAGCGAAACTGTCTAAAAGTGAGATATTACGAAGCAAAGTCAACAAGAGTGTAGTCGAGACGAGATGAGGAAACTGACATATTATTATAAGAATAGTATGTAAACAAGGTTCTTCCGAGTAAAACTGCGTAGCAATGAACACTCTAATCTTAATGGAATTCTGTATCGGATGGTGGTCGATAAAAATAATTGCTTTATTGATTGGCTTTCCCCTAAAAGAGCAGTTTTACTTATTAATCTAGCAAGTCATTTTCCGATCCTTCAGTCATCATTCTTGGTCCATATGGAACGGAAGAAGGATTGGCTGGTTTAACTTAATTATTAATGGGATGTCAACCCGATAAACCTACATCACAAAATTAAGTTCTGATTAATTTCACTCTCATCATAAATTCACGCGAATATCAACTCAAAGTTACACGAGACACGGTTTAGTTTGTCTTGGCAGTAGGACTTGTCAAGTTTCTGGCTGTATTTTCTTGTGCCCCTCGTGACCGTCAGTACTCACTACTCATTTAAGTATATTAATTATCGGTCAGTCGTGCGTGTAAGTATCCTTGTTGGTACATTAATTGCTCACTTCCTGAGGCATGCAAGACGCCGCGCAGCAGCAAAGAAAGTTAATGGCTTGAAGAGAAATGGTTTTTATTTTCTTTATTGGCCGCTCAATGACTTCCTTCAATTAGAAAATTACGTTAAAAATAGAGGAAATCAAACACATGAATTTCAGAGCAGTTTGATAAATGTCGTGCATTTTTTTAAATTGAACAGTAAATAAATGTGTTCTTATTTTGAGTAGGGAATGCAATCTCGTTCTCGCGAGATCTCGTTTTCGCGAGATCTCGGCCTTTTTTAACGAGATTGATCTCGGACGAAAAATAGGCGAGATCTCGCGAGTTCAACGAGATTGCACTTGAGCATAAAAACATCATTTAAAAGAACTGTTTTATTACAAAAAAATATATATTTGATATTAGAAGATGTGACTTGTTATTTCTTAGTTTGTTATTTGATAGATACGTATGTCAAAGTTTACTACATATAAGTTTATTAAAAAATTATAGACAGATACTTCAAACAATGTTAGATGCATAAAAGTCTATTGAAAAAAATCGTGAAAATAAATGTTTATCTTATAATACTTATAATATTTATTATTCTTTTCCTAATTTATTCTAATATTGTGATTATTTGCAAAAAAAAACACACCAAACTGCTAATCTCGCGAGATCTCGAAATTGGCGAGATCTCGCAGTATTGTTATTCATAAACTCGCGAGATCTCGCTTGAGCCCCAATCTCGCGAGATTTGCATTCCCTAATTTTGAGTAATCACATGTTTTTAGCATGAAAGGAAAAGTAATGTGAAAAAAAGAGACATTTATGTTTCCCCAGTTAGTTTTTTTTTTTGTAAATTAGCACCAAATCTCTCGTTAAATTGCAGCGTTGACTACCTACACAAAAAATACAGGAAAATTTAATTTTACAAGACCACATGCATTTCTCATTTGATGTACACATTGTGAATTCCAAACAAAAATAGATTTAAAATGAATGACACCGCGTTGGTGCCAAAATAATTGGAATAGCGGTGTGGGCATTGACATTCTTCGAAATATTTTTTTTTTAAAAAAGTGTTTTATAAAAATATAGATTATGTAGTGATCAGATGACTGATATTTAATGGCCGGTAAAATAAATCTATTCTGTCATTAAAGTAGGTGAAATGATATAAATACAGTGTTAACATTTTCGACATTTAATTTCTCATTGCCTTTAGCGTGGTACACTTTCGCCAAGATTTTTGGCTAGCAAACTTATGCCACAACAATGCTAAAAGCTTTGACGTTAGCCAAATAATTGAAAGTGAAACATGATACAAAGGACAAACAACATTATTGTCTTCACAAGAAGGTCATGTTTCTTCTGCGCAGAAACACAACCAGCTAATCATGACTAACTTTTCCAAAGAACTTTATCAACTCGACAAGGATCAGGTTGTTGAAACAGTGGAACATTCATTAACTAAGAGTTATCAATAAACGGGCCGTTTCAAGGCGAACACGTGCTCTGTACATTGTAATTAGCGTGAGCGTGAGTCACCGCGGTGATGCGCCCGCGCATAATAAAATACATTCGCTTTTATCTTGCGCGTGTCGTCGCCACTTAGTAGACGGATAGAGTTGTTTGGACAAGTATTGTGGGGGATAGACATAAGTTTAACAATGGCGGAGTATAAATAAAAGACGTCGAGACGTAAATCTGGCTGAATGACTGACTGACGGATATCTATATAAATGTTAATGGGTACTAAAGTAGAGTACAATCATGAGTTATGTTAATATGCGTGTTGCGTATAAGTACCGTCCGTCGCACGGTTTTAAGCGTAGATCTCTTAATGATCTATTTCCGTCAGCTGAATCACTGCACTGATAAACCACCAACGTCATTACATCAGAATGCACATACACATATCCAAGAACTGTGCATTTTATTTTTAGTGCAAGCGGTCCTCTCTGAAACGACATACTTAGAAAGGTTCGAATGAGAAAGGATCAGAAAGCCTTTTTTTTGTTTCTTTTAATAAACACTTTTAGTACCTTTAAAGTTGAACACGATCATCCTTAATTCCTAATAAAGTCGTTTTAACAAAAGAATATACACCAGCAGCCACTTAAAAAGAAACTCCCGTTCCATTAGCATAAATAACCAAAAATCCAAGCCATTCCGGAAACAATGATAACCAAGGAGCGGAGCGGTCGTATTACATTGACACAATTAATTGGCCATTACACTGCATTACAGCGATGGGCTTTCAGAGGTTCGGCTTTTATGTCGTTAGAGCCGCGCATCCGGGTTGCGATCAGCGACCACAACACGGTAGCCGCCTGTGGTCGCATAACACGAAATTTATGGGAAGTTTAGTACGTAGAGATAATCCTGGCTAGACATTCTTAGAATCTTTTTATGTGGAAAATTTAATCTAGGGATTTCTTGATAGATGATAAGAAAACTAACTAGCATAACCGAACTTTCGAACCTAATCCGATTTTTTTACATATTGTAGCTGTTAAAATGATTGTTTAAAGTCTAGTTGCTAATAACATCGAATATAGAAAACCGCATCTATCTAGTTGTCATAGCTATTCAGAAAAACACTCAAAAAATTGTGGCTACTAATACGCTTCGAGGTTCAAACTAGGACAAACATAAGGCCAAAGGCGAAGTGCTGCATGTACTAATCTTATTACGGAACAGATCTATGTTGGGAAGATGACGTGTACTGCGAATGTAGGCAAGGGTAAACACATTTAACTTGTAAATCGTATGCAGCTGATATAAAATATTCATCGGAACAGGATTATAATTCAAAAGGGTTACACAATGGTGCATGCAGCTATACCTACGGCGTATTTACGGCCCCTGCCTTGCTAAAGAGCTGTTGACATCTTTGCTAAAAGCATACGACAATTGTACGACTCTATAATGTTACGTACCTATGTGGGAGGCTTTGTTTGCTTCTGTTTTTGTACAAACGTATACAAGTATAAACGTAGGACCAGGATTTGAACTAGCTAGCAGACATTTCGGAACCGGAATACCACAAGGGCTATAAATTCAGGTGAAGGTGTAGGTGTTCGAGCTCGATTCCTAAAACCAAGTTCCAACAATATTTATAGCACTTGTAGTTATGATCTGTTACAAAAGTAACCCCATTCAATACAGTACGTTTTGAGTAATGAGTTGAATAAACACGTAAACAGCCAAACTCAAATAAAATATTACGACACCTCGTTTACTCCGAGGTTTTATGTTTACGGTTATCTTTTTAAAAATACATATTTACATTTCATACAAAAACTCCAGCTCACAGAACATTATGTGTCAAACATGAAAAGCAAATGTGAGACCTGCCTCAACGCGCTGATGCGAAGTCTCGTGAAGCTTGGTATGACTTTGATTAAGCCGTCAAGGTATTTGCTTCGTGAATTTCATATAATGGCTGAGTCAGCGTGTGAATCTTGTTTTATAATGAACGTCCTTTTAACGACGGACGTTTGTTAATCAAAGATAAGACTGTGACGTGACATTTAGACAAATATATATGCAAAGTCATAAGCTCCGGGAATGTAGTCGCAAGGAATTTGTGGTAAAGATGGAGATAGCTGACAATCTTTGTCGGTTTCAAAGTGTTTTCCAAAGGCACCGACACTAAAGAACTGGAATAGGATGCTTCTGAGAAAAGAGAATATAGGCATGTTAGAGAAACAGAAAAACATTAGCAAATTGAAATTCTGAATCGATTCTTGTTGTGAAAACTGCATGCATTTACTATATATTATGCATAAAATCTCTAAAACTACGCATTGGCTAGAAGATGTTCTAAAGGAATTAAGACGGCTCTCGTTTGGCGTTGCCATAAATACAGTTCAGACAGATCTGGTGAGGAGAGCTACAACAATACCGATTCTGGCACGTGACGGACGTTACTCAGGTACTCGCATTACTTTGCAAATAATCTAAATCGCATTCTACTCTTATGAGTCTCTTGACAGTACATTGCCGGTTTTATTGCCGCTTCATATTTTAGTACATGAATCAGAGTAGCAATGGGGGAGGTGTGAAGCGATGACAGCGTGGGAGGGGCACGACTGTGGGGTGTGCCCGCCTCGGGCTCTATGCCAAGTAGAAGCGCCACTGCATCGTCAGATGACTGGCATTATATTGCACTCACTACATCTACTTCCAATCTTAATCTTTCACACATACGGTTCATTTTAAATGTTGATGGATGAAAAATATCTGATTGTTGTTTGGTCGTGTGAATGTCTCGCGCGTAGTCTAGGGTTTTTATGTGAAGTATCTCAAAGTCCGCCGTGCTAAGAATTCGCGACGGATTGTTTTAGCGTATTGTGAGAAATGTTAGCGTGTATTTTTGGCGCCCCCTTTTGTCTTTTTTCCTTGATTATGTCTCTTGATGTTATCAAATCACCAAGAAGCTTTTATTTAAAACCAAGAGCGTAATAACCCTAACATTACGCGACTACATTTTACATGGTTACACATTATTATTCATTGTAGTTAAAATATATTGTTTAGCCTTAAAAAAAGGTATATTTTTCTTTTATAATTTTGGTCTTGAATCTAAGGATAAACGCAACTATGCCAGAATGAACATGCTTAATATCAGTCTCGCCTGAGGCCACGTAAACCCACGCTCTGTTTACGTAGTTTAAATTAATGAAGTACACAAAAATAATACATTTGATCTTAGCCAAATTCGTGACAACAAAAAACGAGACTTCTCGTCTTATCAATGCGATTTAGAACAAACTGCACAAAAAGTCACACATGTTTACGTTAGTGCGTCGCCAGGGCAGGACAGGTGGGCGACGAGCGTGCTGACTCACAGATAACGATTATTACATTGTTTTTAGACAATTATAAGTGTGAATAACACTGTTTACAACCGCCAGTGTGTAATCTGGGGCGTTGCAATTGAGGCTTCCTACAAGGTCAACGATGAGTGTACTTAGTGCCCCCAATAAGACTACTGAGACGCGGAACGTATCGTAATGCGTTGTTCGAAGTGTATAAATAAATAGACTCGTTCTCAATAGTTGATTGCTCGAAGAAGATAAAAGAAAATTTGTAATAGAGGAAAATGTGAATGAGTATAAATGTTTCATTGTGAGGACTATAGCAAAGATATCAATTGTGGGCACAAAATGTCTTTTGTTATAGTGTTCCTTATCAGGGAATAGAACCGCAGGAAATTCGAGCAACCAAAGGCTATAATTCACAGGAAACTGGGCAAGAATTTGGCACGATTCAGCCTTCATCTCTATCTCGGTTTAGGATTTAAATCATCGGGAATACGGTAGTTACATTTTGCTTTAGGAAAAATCTCTCAATTCTACTACCAAGATACACAAGTTCTTTGCTCTATTTATAGTATAATGAATTTCAATTAAAGTCTTTAGAATTATATGAAATACGAAATCGAAAATTTTCCGAAAGATGCTCCACTAAAAGGATTACTTTATTACAAGTCCATGGTCGTAGGTAATAGAAAATACACAATATGTTCTTTAGTGATTCCAATTCCATTTCACTAATTGGCCTATAATGGTCGCAGTCTGGCTTGTAGTTTTTAATAAAAATAATATACTTCCACGAAATATTCGAACTACCTGGGTATATCAGACTGATGTCCCAATTAAATATAACGTTTAAAGGAACAACCGAGTTTAATTCACAATTTCACATCAAAAATGTAGATTTCCTGCAATATTTTTGTGATATTTCAACCTTTTGGCAATTTTACGACCTTGGTCGGCTTTGTGCTCATAAAGTTGTTTATGAGCGGTCCCTTGCCTGGATATGACAAGTTTACGTCATGCAATGGACCAAACAATATTTACATAATATTGGATGAAATACTGCAAATTAAACGTATATTTGATTTCTTATATTTTCTTTTCATTTAACTTAATAAAACCCACAATGTTAAATAAATATTTGCATACTTATTTACTGGTAGAATGCAAATGGGCATTTCTATATTCAATTAACATGATCAGGTCAAATCACTGACAGATCAATAAAATAAGAAATGCCTATACATTCAGGTTAGACCAAAGTTTATAAAATCAATCGAACTCAGTCCAAGAACGGCGCCACAACACAAGCTTCACTATGTAACACTTAGTTTAATCACTTAATTACAATAAGTGCTGTGATAAAATTCTATGGGCACTTTCAGCTCGGATACATTGATCCAGATTGATAAATTAGTTTTGGAGGACTAAGGGGCGATTGAGGTTTAATTACTTGACTATATATTAAACAGGATCGGTCTGTTGAAATGAATAAGGACTATTAATAAGGGACCATAAAGATAAGGAAGACCTCCTGGATGCGTCAGCAACAGTCAGTCAGACAAGAGTAAGACAAAGATATAGGCGCTCATGCGGAAGATAAAAGCTTACTTGGTGCTTTAGTTAGTCAACAATTAGATAAAAATGATCAAATTATATGCTGCCCAAACAAAACGGAAGCAACACACTTGGCGCAAAGTCATGAATTCGTTACAGACCCTGAATGAGACTCCTGAAATGGAATATTAATATACAATTTTGTTTTGGGCAACCGCAATTCCATATTTTTCCCTCGAGTGAATTATAGAAGAGAAACTATTTCCCTTTTAAAAAGGTCGCTTTTCGGAGTACTGCGTTTTTAAAACGTCCTTTGGGAGATACCTTCAATTGATAATCCTTGAGGTTAGAAGCCCCAAGAGAGAAAAAGGTCACGTGTAAACTGCTAGCCTCTGACATGGCAATTTGTATATAGTTACAACGAAAACGGGGAACATACAATTACATAGTCCATCCATGTTTAGTGAGAAACATAGTTAGCAGAAACATATCTGTCTATTGTTAAACCAGGTATATAGACAAGTCATTGGCATAGCTGGTGGGTATGTGTAAAATAAACAGTCTGGCAAGTTATGAAAACTGAACTCAGTTTTCCTGTCTGTGAAAAGTAGATTAGTTTTGAAACACAACTATTACACTTGCACCACACAAGGCAGTGCAATCGTTACTTTAACACATAAATCTACTTGTTCCTGAACATTTGTTTGGTCTAACGAAAACTGGGTGAATTTTGGCACGGTTAACTCTACAAAGCTATTGCCAGATTGTGTTTTGGAGTATTCAGACTAGGTCGAAGCTGCTGACAGACGCAACGCTTCGGCTTTCAACAAAGTGCGAATTCTAGAAATGCGATTTCAGAAGATTTTTTGAAAAAAACAAGTCAAGTCTATGAGACTGTAGAACGATTCCTGTTGCTAATCGACATCTATTAATGGACTTATGATAATAACATCTGCTAAATCATTGTACGCAATACAATAAGTGAGATCACTTAGCGTGCGTGTTTTAAGTGCGTTCGTAATTATCTGCATGGACTTAATCCAAACAGTAACGCACAGACGCATGCAGTGATCCGCTGCTCACAGATACAGACCGGAACATCTCACAAATAGCAATCGCTTGCCCATTACGGAGAAGTCTCATGCAACAATAATTCAAGATATCAGATGCAGATCAATATCGGCGGTAATAAATACCAGAAATAAACACTGTGACTAATAACTGTACACATGCCTGGTTGATGTGTGTAGACACATCATCGCGTGGAATAGAACAATACCGGTGCCAACGACTGAGTAAGTGTCGGGTAGACCCGTATGCGTCTACTGTTACCGTTTGGCTAACATCTCACTAAGCGCAGGCGTTCCCCTATGACTGACAGGCTTATCGATCCAAATCTAGCACAGAACGTTTCCTGTGTTTTGGCCACGTCTATTGCTGTCTGTGTAATGCCAGGAGCCGATAACGTATACTCTGAGTTCATAAGTTCAAAGGGGCTGTCGCTAAATGTGCCAACCTGCTATTGTCCGAGTCTTCTGTTGTTAGAAATACCTGTCTTGTCTTCTTTGCTTTCTATGTAATCTTCCTTTTCTGAGTTGTTGATGGTCCGGCCATTTCCAATCTACAGCGTCCATCTCTTACTATGGGCATAATAAAGCAATGCTACAAACTACTTAGTCTGTAGTAAAATTTTAACCAAAATAGGAAAACTAAAAGTACTATTGATAGCCACTCTACGTCATCACTCTTTGTCTTTTTATTTGAAGATCATGTAGGTAGTAGTGCGCGTAGCCAAGTAACAGTAGCTCAATTAACTGTGATTGTGGGAGTACAAATGGCAGATTGATTGTTATGGCTTTCAATTAGTGTTTCATGTAATGGATGAGGTTGATAGGAGTGTTAAAATAAGCCTTCACGGCCTCTATTCTTTTCAATAGAAGACTACTCATAGTGCATATTCATTAGTAGACAGGTTCTACAGGGACCACATTTGTGTTTTCATTATTTCAAATCCAGATTGAATAAAGCCGGGAGATTGTTTTAATGTTAAATGTATGTCTGAAATGTTGCTTTCACGTAATGCTCACTAATCATTTAATACTGTTGTAACTTTAAAAGCTTGTGCGTGTGGTTTGTTGTTACTTGTTATGTATACAAGTATTATTCTGTTCCACTACACTACTTGTTTTGCGGTCTTTTTTATACGGATTACTTCATAGAGAATGAAGTAATACAATAAGAAATATAAATAACAAAATGTACTCAAATGTCCGCAGCTTACTCATTCCGACAATAAAATGTAATAGGTATGAGCTTATAGTAAAGTGCGCTTATTTTGTTTAATCGGCGTACAGTAATACAAGAAAATTACGTCATGAAAGGGACAGTTAGAAGACTTGGAAGGCCGAGAATAGCGTAACAATGACGTCATTGACGACCCACGCGAAAAATAAACAGTTATTGTCTCCCATTACTCCGAAGGGGCTCTTAACAAAATCTTTGTCCGTCACACTAAAGCGCACTTTACTTAGAATGTTTGCGGATATTTTATCAAAACTCTCGCGTCACAATACCCCTGTTCCGGCCACAAAAGAATAACGAGGGACAGAGCAGAAGTTTAATTTAGGAACGTAGGAAATACGGTACAAAAGTAAGTAATTCACATGCGGTGGAGTTCAAGCACACAATCATGTAGAAGACCTGGTTTCTTTGCTTTCTTTGTACTAGATTTACAGCCTTGATATTCGGTTGAGAACAGCCTCGGGCATTCTGTCGACTCGGCAGTTCTCGCGGTTCGCATATATTTACTAGAACAGATGTTCACTCTGAGGGCGCACGGGATCTGCACTATTGTCTTGTGCACGTATTGTGTTCGAGGGCGTGCCGGGTGCGTTGACCCCGCCCGTCGGCCGCTGATTAGATACACAACTACAAGTTTTATTATTGCATATGGGAGAGAGATTATGACGCCTGCAGTCCTCGACAAAAGGATCAATTATAACATTATGTGTTATCCATTCTAACGATATGATAAGGAAACATAGTTAATTTATTCATGTTTAGATAAACTCTTTACTATTAGAGTTGGAGTCTAAAATACGTCGCAGTTTGGTTTAACATAAAATAATGCATGTTTGACAAATTAGGCTAACATGTAATGAATTATACTATTTTATTACCTAATTGGACCAGATAATATTTTATCTGGGTTTATCTTACTACGCTGTTGACCTTAATTAATTAATTAGTAAATCGTTTAAATTTCTGATAATTTGAAAAGGATATATTTTGTACGAGAATAACAGTAATTAAACAATTTGCAAACTGTACACCCATAATTATGTTATTGCCTTCTAATATTTACATATTGATACACTTCTAAACACAAACAGTCTGTTGAACAAACCAAATATTTTTTGTATACAAACTGATAAAGTTCATTGACCGGTCTAATATTATCTAAGTTTGGTACAATTGATTTTATTGGGTCATAAAACTCATAAACGGAATATAGGAAAGAATACGAACGAGTCTAACTTTCTTATTGCGAATTTTATGAGGCATATTGAATGGTTGTTCAATGTAAAGAGTGCTATGAAACACACCTGTATACATATTACTTTACTTTATTTTGTATCTTGAATGAAGGTATGGCTAGAATAGAGGAGAATACTATGATGAATATGTGTGATACTGTGATGTGTGTGATCGGTGGATGCGGGCAGCGCAGGGGAGGCCCATCTCCAGCAGTGAACGTCGTTCGGCCGATATCATGATGATATTGATGACTGTGATAACGACTGATGGAGATGACTTGAAAGAAGACAATATGTTAAATTGACCTTAAATAAAGACAAGAATAAGGGCGTAAGAATGACGACTTTATTGTGTTTACGAGTAATTAAGACGAGAAAGACTCTGAATGCACATAGCAAAAAAATCCCCCACGTAGGCACCTAATGTCAACACAATATTCACGTAACAAAATAACACAACAAAGATACTGGCAGTAGATTAAAATGCTGCAACGTCGTGTAAACCGTGACAAGTTATTAACCCTTCACCTCTACACAATGGTGATCCTTTGGTGACTTGCTGCATGGGAAGTGACAGCTGATGCATTCCGTCCCCATTTAGAAGCGAATCGATAAGGAAGTTGTGTCTATGTAAATAGGCATATAAGATGCATTTATGTAGGCATGTATCTACCTTGAACTTTATACATAGACTAGCGACTTCGTCCGCGTGGCTTATTTCACCATAAGTTACGCCTTTGGATAATGCTCCGCTCTCGTGGATCGTAGGGCGATGGTATATAGCCTATGTTACTCGGGAATAATGTAGCTAGGTTTCTATTGGTGAAAAAATGGTTAACATCGGTCCAGTAGTTTCTGAGCCCATTCGTTACAAACAAATAAAAAAATCTTACCTCTAATATTGGTATAGAAAGGTGGGTGGTGGTATGTATGCACACATTTCTGCATGTCACCACATATAGGCTAAGAATAAGACATTGTATCTTCCCGTGGGTGTCTCGCCATGAGTATCATAGTAAAATAGATTTGTATACAAAGATCAACATAGTGCAGTAAGTGTTACTATCGGTTGCAGAAGTCAGACATCTGAGTAACCAGAAGTACGTGGTATCATCATCTGCCTAGCTTTTTCCCAACTATGTTGGGGTCGGCTTCCAGTCGAACCGGATGCAGCTGAATATCAGTATTTTACATGGAGCGACTGCCTATCAGACCTCCACAGCCCAGTAATGGGCAATACGATACTCTTGGTAAGACTGGTTGTCAGACTTTCTGGCTTCTGACTAACAGTAACGACTGTCAAAGATCTACAAATAACAGCCGGGACCAACGGCTTTACGTGCTTTCCGAGGCACGGAGGAAACTCGCTATGGTAAATGGTCACCCATCCACAGACCAACCTTGGCAAGCGTGGCTTAACCCGGAAGATCGATCTATGCGGCTGTAATTATTTAGCCACGAGCTCCTCGTAACCAGAAGTACGTGGTATCAGAACTAATATTACAAAGCTGAAGAGTTTGTTTGAAATACGGTAATCGCTGGAAGTTTTGGTCCGATTTTGACAATTCTTCCGCTGGTAGTAAGCTGCGTTTACCGATAATGCTACAAGCTATCCTAAGCCAAGCTGGCCTTGTTGGCTTAATGGTACTAAGCGCGACTGCTACGCTAGAGGTCTTGGGTTCGATTACAAAAACTGCAAAAACTGTTATTAGGTTTTTCTATGAAATTCTCAGTAGCAGTTGGGAGTTTGGATTTGTGCCCGGTTAATGGCAATAAGCTCGCCCCCTATTACATGGGACCTGATAACATACCGGCGAACCGTGGGTGTACATTGGTAAACCTCTGCCTAACCCTTCGGGGAATACAGGCGTGATATGTATGTATGATGTATTTTATTATGAAAAAGAAATTGAGATTCGACAAGAAAACTCATACAGACCAAGACGCAGACAAAAGCTAATAATGAATAAAGTAAAGTCTAAGGGAAGGTCGCTTTCGAGCGCGCGGCTTGCTCTTTTATGTAAAACGAACCTTGAAGATACATAGTAGTTTTTGCCGAGATGAAAAACTATAAAATAGGTACAAAGAATTACCATTTTTATTAAGTTTAATCTGGTCTAGAATCAAGTTTATTCAAGCTGAGAACGCTCAGTGCGAAATGGGTTTTGTTAATTAAAAGAATAGTTAAATTCAAGTGAAAGTAGATAATTATTACAAGTCAAAGAGATTCATGTGGGAAATAACAACCATTTACTGAAATGGCTGTAAAGTTAATAACTTTCACAGTGAAATAATGACACATATTAAGCAAAGTCTATATCTAAGATGCATTTCACATTTTCTTTATGATTTGCATGCTATTATAACCAGTGATAGAAATGGGAAGGGCTAATTTACCTAATGTTGGCAAGATGACACAACATACATTAATTAAAATCACCAAAATATTATTGATTTCTTACATAATATTTTGAATCCTGCTATCTTGGTAATAGTTTTCTTACTTAGTAGATTATGTTTTAATAACAATTAAATTTTACTAACAGCAGTAAAAAGACAAATATATTCAAGCATACCATTTTTGTCAGGGCTGTATTTTGTTTTTTTTTTCTACTAATATTTAATTTTTAAGAAACTCTAATGATCTATGTATACTTAGATATTTACAACTTTAAACTAACAAACTCATCATAATGCAAGCAGCACAACAAAATACCAAATAATTATCTAACTAGTAATATAATATGTGCATAATGAGTTAGAATCAAGTAGGCCACAAACATTGTTACATTGTATTTGTGACCAACAAATAATGCAGTTATAAGTACCAGTAACAACATTGTTGGAAAACATAGTATAATTAAGTTATTGGGTGAAGATAATAGGACCCTATAAAGTCAAGAATTCTAGATTTTAGAAACAATGAATAAATTTAGTTGCTCCTCTTATTTAAATACTAATGAGTACAGTCAAACACAGTGTAAGTCAGTGTTTTGAAACAGTTATGTTACAAAAACTGATGGCATAAAAAGTTCATTAATTAAACTTCATTTAATCTGACATCTATCGGTTTTCGACTATGGCTGACAACTCCGATTTGCAGTTACTTACTTCCCTCTTTTGTTGTAAGTAAAAACTTACTTTTAACATAAGAGCAGCAACTATACGTTTGGGCCTCCATAATTTTATTGACATCCTTCTCTATATCAACATCTTTTTTGTAGACTGAACCAAATTATTGGCTTACACTTTAGTGTCAAGGCAACAAGAAAATTCTACTATTCGTAAGTTTTATACCAAAATCAGGCACAAATTTTAAGCACACTCAACTCAGGTTCATTATCGGCCACATACCTTGCAGTCCTTGTGCCGGTAGCACCATGTGCAGCCAAGGAGCAGGCCGACAGCGGTGATGAGGAGCGCCAGCGCAGGCACCGCCGCGTACAAGCCGCCTTGGGAGCCCCAGCTTTCCAACTGGGACTGAGAACTTGCATCTGTGGATGAGAAATGTGTTTTAATGTATTCAATGCGGGCAACGCACATGTGCATTTTTCTGATGTGCATGTGCATTGCCTGCACTGAATGGGTTAATATTGTAGGCCAATGATCTTTCAGGGTGGATCTCACAATGCCGGGGGGCCTAGCACAACCCTTTTAAATTAGTATTATTTCAATATTACTTTGCCTAATGCACTGTTGGATTTTCAATGCTTGGCTCAGTGCTGAGAGCTGAAAATCCAACATAAATAAAAGGAAACTATTAAAATGGTACCTACTGTTTTAGATATGGTGGTAGGCACCCTGAACAGACAATGTAAATGGTTAGGGTAATTACTTTATTTATAAACAACTATGATTTTTATATGATAGGTTTTGTTTGCAGATTACTGTGTAATCTTAATGATTGATTTATTCAAGAGAAATAATACATAACAGGTAAATAAAACCAGAGATGTAAAATTTACACTTTTATTTGTATTGTTAACACACAGAATAAAAACTCTCCTAGTAGGTGCCGTCATAGTTGGCTAAAAATAAACTGCACTTTATTGTTGAATAGCAATTGCAATAAAATAGTACCATTTCTGAGTTTAAGGTCATGTTTTAATTGTTTATTACATTGTTTAGAGTTTTATAGGTAATATCTTTTTTTATTACTTTATCTTTGTTTCTGGTTTATAAAATGCTGGCGTGCATACAATAATGGATGCTTGTGAATAAGGCAAGCTTGGTTCTGAATATTAACCGGAGGTTTCGGTCCTGGGCAATTAACCCAAGGGTTAATTGGAACAATGAATAATCTAACTTGGATAGCACATCAGCATCCATAAAAATGTCTATTGCTGCCCTTGAGGTTTTGAATTGCCTTTTCATACTGGATTTAAGTGAGAATTTGTCTGTGTTGGCATTTAAGAATTGCAATACACAAGTCAGGGCTTAACATTAAACTGCAGTGGTTTGTAATCAACTGCGAAAAAACCAAAATTTCAATTTGTATTTTCAGTATTTTACAAAATATTATAAAAAGTTTAATAAAATGTTGATAGATATTTTAATAAAATGTTATAATTGAAGCACTCACTTTTTTATTGAAATAACACTGGCTCCTTTAGTAAACATATTAAAAAAAATATTACAAAATAAAAATCAAGAGGACAAAAACAGGAAATAGCAATTATGATATCAGTTCATTTTTGATGGAGGCCTACAGGTGTTTCCTTATCATAATGTGATAAATACTATTATTATAATACACAAACAATAATAAAAGCAGTGATAACAATGTTTAGATAACAATGCCTGAGATAAGCTATGTTTATTTACTTTAACACATTTTTGTACCTTGGCTTGAGGTAAACAGTATTTGATGTGTTAAGAAACATGGAAAAGTAATTATTAACAACATAATATTGTTTTGTTGGATAATTTGATGCTCATAACTGTGTCAGAATGTTGATAAAATAAGAAGCACAGATTTCATGTGACAATGCAAGCATTTCGTTTGTATACTCAAGTAAACATACAAATATGTATGTATAGACAAGGACAGGGTTTGACTACTAAGACAAAGTGCTAGCAGCTATGAACACTGAATGCTTTGAAATTAAAATAATTATTTTGTGGGTACATTTACAATGATTAGCTCTCATTCGTAACGGAAATTTATATCACTTCCTTTTTAACATGAACTGGAGTTTTCTAATCTGAACAGATGTTAGCATTTGTAGACATAATGTAAGTGACAAAAAATAAAAAAGTTGTACATGTTCCTTTCACTCGCACCCGAAGGCGACACACAGAGAGATAAATACTTATTTAATTAATGTAAAACATGCATTTTTCGACAAAATGACTCACCATGAGGGTACGTTTGCGGCGTTGATCGGAGAGGCGAACAGTGTCCCAAGTGTGAGCCGGTCAAGGCCACCAATAACACCACCCATATCATACTCATCATTGTCACATTATTTGCACAGCCGCATTATTTTCCGTTTCATTATTTATCGTTTTCATACATCACAACACAAAAAATACACGGTCCATGACAGGTTTGCACTGAACTAAAAATATTGTTACACTATACGTTTTTTATTCTATAAATTATATATAAAGATCATGCCCACAGTCTGGAGTATTTGTTGCACTTAAAACTTAATTTTCTTAATAAATTTCGTGCACATTTACATAAAAATTGCGCAACCCGCAGCTGTATAGAACGCCATTTTTCTAAATCGGTTCAGTGTTGCTTGCTATCATTTTATTTTCTACTAAATTGTCACTTTTGCCATGTAACATGACGTGGGCAACATTTTTCATTGAAGTTTTTGAGATGACAGCAACACCAAAGTAGTAAAGAGATGGGTAGGTAGTGAAATCAATAAATTAATCATAATGCAAATTCCATTGAAAACAATAGAATTAGAAATTCCATTTATTCCTAAAACGATAATATCAGCAACTGGAATTTGTAGACAGGTGTATTTATTTCGTCATTTAGGCTATCGAGAATCAAATGCCAGTGACTGTAAAACGTCAACTGTCAATCAGATCTGAAAATTTCAGAAAATGTTGAATATCGCAGAGGAAAACTCTGTTCCAAATCCGAAACGCTGTCATGAAAACCAATAAGTAAATAATATGTATTATGCCAAAAATAATAATTACAAGTAAAAATCTGGGACGAATGCTCGTAAACTTTGTCTTGGAAGATCAATAACCTCAAAACACATGTACGGTATAAGTGTTTTGTTAAATTGCCGTGTAGTTAGCAAACGTAGCGTACGGTCTTATTCGTCTGGTAGTACTAAGAAGCTATTGGAATTTCTAGCCGATATGCCGAAAGCGACATCGACAAGAATTGCTGAGTCGCAACGTCAAAGGCAACAGATATCGAAGAAGTGTGAGAAATATGCTCCTAGCACTGTGTACCTCCAGGTGCTGGGTTCAGGCGCAAGAGGGGCACCCAACACACTGTACCTCTTCACGGATCAAAAACGGTAAGCCGCTCAAACCAGAGCTTCGATAGCTGAAGTGCTTTTGTTTTTGAGACACTTTGTTTACTTTCTATTTGTATCAACATAGTAATGAATATCATGATGGATAAGACCGCAAACACGTGGAATGAAACCCTATCCTGGTAATAATACATTTCAGTTGTTCTTTTTGCTTTCTGAATGGCTGAACTCTAGAAAAAGACTTTAGAAAAAGATTTCTGATGCAATGTAAGTGCAATAAAATTAAAATCTGATGCAACTTAACAATCATTTGTTTATTTTGTTTTGCTTTATTCATTATTTCTTATAGTTGAACCATATAGAAATAATTATAATTTTTACTATTGTAGGTCCTGTTTAATTATAAAACTATGATATAAATATAAAAAATTAAAGAAGTTAAAACTTTTGATACCATTTTACATACATACATACATACATAAACTCACGCCTTTTTTCCATGGGGGTAGGCAGAAACCACAATGTGCCACCTGCTATGATCCTTACCTACTCCATTCGCCTTGCCCATTTTCATACAAGCATGCTGGTGACGAGTACTGTGCAGCCAACCTTTTCAACACTATTTTGTTACATGGTCTTCACACCTGTATTCCCCAAAGGGTTAGGCAGAGATATACCAATGACACCCACACCCACAGTTTACTGGTATATCATACTATTTTATTCTTGGTAAAATAATGTTTAGTATTTAATGTAAATAATTTCATGTTTCAGATATCTATTCAACTGTGGTGAGTGCACACAGAGGCTAGCCCATGAGCACAAGGTGAAACTATCACGACTAGACCACATATTTATCACCAGCAAGACATGGAGGAACATTGGAGGACTGCCGGGACTGTCACTCACCCTGCAAGACGTTGGAGTACCCAACATAACATTGCATGGACCTGAGGGCTTGGTATGTTATTGGAGAAAAAGGATTATGAACTGAAAAGCATCACAAATATAATTGAAAATTGTGTGCAAGATCAAATTCCCGACAATATTTATTTTACACACAGTTACACAGATTTCAACTGTATTTGTTTTTTTTAACTGACTGCTAAGCCGGAGGTCGAGGGTTCGATTCCCACCCAGGACAAACTTTGTGTGATGAGCATGATTGTTTGTTCTGTGTCTGGGTGTGATTTATCTATAATATGTATGTATTTATCTATACTAATATTATAAAGAGGTAACATTTGTTTGTAAGTTTGTAAGTTTGTATGTTTGTAAGTTTGTATGTAGGGGGTAATCTCCGGAAGTAATGAACCAATTTTAAAAATTGGTTCACTGGTAGAAAGCTTCATTATTCGTGAGTGCTATAGGCTATATAACATCACGCCACGACCAATTGGAGCGGAGCAGCAATGAAAAATGTGGCAAAAACGGGAAAAAATATTCTTTTTGAGGGCTTTCGTTGCGTGCGCTGCGTGAACGGTTAAAGTTACGCAAAAATAATGTATGAGAGAATTGTTCCTCTCAAAATATACAAAAAAAAAGTCCACGGTAGTAAATGCCTAACTTTTAAGGTTGACTCACTATAGCCTTTTTTATGGCTAGAAAAATTGTTTTAAAATAATGCATTATTTGCGAAGGTGTTTTTATGGAAATAGTATTAATCCTTATCAACATAAATACGTTATTCATCACAAGTGTTCAATTTTGAATGAAATTACCCTTTACATCATTTAATTTCAATGAATATCTTAGGAGATATCACAGTTTTAAAATAATTTGGACGCAAAATAATGGCTCTGCGAGACATTCCGTAGCTTATACATCAGAATAACATATTATAGGATACATAACATCAAGCTATGAGCCACGGAACGGATCAGTAACCAAAAACCTATCGTAACGCGAGTGAAACCGCGGGGCACTGCTAGTAAATTATATAAGTATGTATATCAGTTGTCTGGTTACCATAACACAAGCTCTGCTTAGCTTGGGATCAGATAGCCGTGTGTGAGTTGTCCCAAGATATTTTTTTTTAATTTTTTTTTTATTTATTTGTTTTGTGTTTTAGTTCTATTATTGATTAACATTGAATATAGCTTTCGCATATTGCTGCCCTATACTGACAGTTACACACCATAAAGGGGGTATTTTTGACTATTTATTACTTGATTTTGTGCCCATTTAAATGGAACAACGTGAACATATTGCTGTAGCTGAACTGTCTGTTTAGTTACAAATGACTAACTTTTACTTGCAATTTCATCTAAGTAAATATGTATTATCATCAATTTTGTGTCCTTTTATTGGGTTTAAGCTTAATCTGTACCAAATTTTATCAAAATCAGTTCAGTATTTTAGCACAATTAATCAATCTTAATTTGCATTTTAATCATGGATATAAGTTAGTTAGTATAAATTGTTACATTTGATTGTTCTAGGACGAGCTATATGCTGCAACAAAGAGGTTCATTATAATGAAGGACATGCAAGTAACAATGGCACACTGCAGCCCCAGCGAAGACTTTGATGACAATGTTATGACTGTCAAATATGTGTTATTGTGAGTTCAACAATCATTATTTAAAATATCTACATTATTTTGCTAACATTTGTGCAATTGAGTTGCAATGTTAGTGCCACATTAGGCTTAGTTGTAAAGAAAGAAAGATATAATGTTTATTGACCCCCAAAAATAAAAACATTGAAAACTAATTGCGACTGCTACGCTGGAGGTCTTGGGTTGGATTCCCAAAAAGTGTTTATTGGGTTTTTCTGTGAAATTCTCGGTAGCAGCTCGGAGTTTGGATTTGTGCCCGATTAATCGCAATAGGCTCGCCCCCTATTACATGGGACCTAAAAACCTACCGGCGCACAGTGTTTCGTCTAGTACAAGCTAGCGGGACAAAATTATTTTTTGACTTATTTTAATTGTTTGTGTATATATAAGGTGTCTTACACCATTCTGCGTTCTCTAAGTCCAAAGGTGTGGGCTAGATGGAGGTAGTCACCAAATTTTCTACTTTTGTTTTCTGATATCCTCGATTGTTATAATTCGCTGCGTCTGCCTACTTATTATGCATGTAATTGAAAGGCACTATTATACAAATATATATATATATATACACATTATACTATACTATATACTTACCAGAGACAAAAATGTCTTGAGATATTTAAAAATTAAAATCATATATATGTATAAAATAAGTTTTCACTTATTCACTTTATCAAATAAAATACAATAATAGTCCAAGACAACAACAATTATCCATACATATGAAATAACTCTTGAAACAAAATTGTACAAAATTAAACTTATCCGTCTACAATAATGTTATATCTAATATATAAAATTTTAAACTAATACATTGTGTAAAATTACTACATAATAAAATAGGCAAACATATTAACAATAACAGAAAAATCTACCCAGTCGAATCTAATACTCATCATCAGAAGATTCCTCATCACGACTCTCCAATTTGCTAGAATCTTCCGATTATGAATAATCCCCCTCACTAAATTCGCGAACTGGTGTTGTTTGGGATGGTAATGAAGATGGGACAATCAATTGCAAAACTTCTGGTGGTAAAGCAGTTAATTTTTACCCGACTGCGACAGAAGGAGGGTTATGTTTTTCGAGGGTATGTTTGTATGTATGTATGTATGTATGTATAATTGTTTGGCACGCTCTGCAGCCTGAACGGCTCGATGGATTTTAGCTTGAGAGGTGTCGTTAGATTCGTATTTACTGTGAGAGTGACACTGGGTATATCAAAATAAAAAAAACTAAATGGCGGATTTTTGGCGCCAAATTCAAATGTTTGGATCGCTCTGCAGCCTGAACGGCTCGATGGATTTTAGCTTGAGAGGTGTCGTTAGATTCGTATTTACTGTGAGAGTGACACTGGGTATATCAAAATAAAAAACTAAAAAAAATAAAAAATAAAAAACGGTAATTTAAAAAAAAACGGTAATTTAAAAAACTAAAAAACCCGACTGCTATTCTTTAAAAATCCCTAAAACAAGATAAATTGTAGCAGTCGGGACCCATTCTAGAAATGGAGGATTAGTGAATTGAGAGCACATACCTATATTACATTGCAGATGGTCCCGAATGGGTCCCGACTGCTACAATTTATCTTGTTTTAGGGATTTTTAAAGAATAGCAGTCGGGTTTTTTAGTTTTTTAAATTACCGTTTTTTTTTAAATTACCGTTTTTTTTTTCGAGGTAATTTTCGGAATGTATTTATTACAGGATCGGACGTAATCAAAAGCAGTTTCAGAAGATACGTATTCGTGGAACGCGTGATCGTTTTCTGGTATGTCGTTCCCGAAATCTGCGACAGTCTTTATTTCTTGCTTCTTGGGCTTCTTCGGAAAGTTATCCAATAGGAAGATAGCAAGGTTTAATGACTTCTGCACTGTGTACAAAAATTTTATGCACAGGAACGGGCATCGAGTACCACGAATGCAGATCAAGATATAACTTTCTTGAAATTTTCAAATTTTCATTCGAGATTTTCATTTTGAGTTTTAGTGAATCTTCAGAAGCATCTGATAGATTTTGTTGTACACATAAATGATCAAAAATGCGACTTGATCTTTCAGTTTTAACCATTCTTCGAAAAACTCCAATTTTGTCATCGCTATAGGTCCTTCTGAAAGAAAGTAAATAACTTTATTTACGGGCGGTTACGGGCGCTATAAAAAGAGTATCCTTTGCCTGAATGTTGTAATTATAACATACAGAAGAATCTAGTTGGATACATTGGGATACAAAAAGTTGCAACCCTTTAAAGTTTGAAATTAAGAAAAAATATGTGGGATTATTTTAACACACTTATAAACTCTAATTACAGCAAAAAGGTACATGTGTTCTTTTAAAAATAAGTCAAAATAGTAAGTACATACCTTCAACAATAGAATCCAATACAAGAAAATCGTATCACTTTACTATCAATTATTTGAGAGGTTGTCAAACATGTGCTAAAAATGCAACTGATTTACAAATGTAAATTGTGCTTTCTTTATAGTTAACATTAACCCCTTCATAAAATTACTTGTTAAGGTGACAAACAAATGATTTCTTGTAATTCCTTACCTGGGAAGGGTTGTTAACAAGTTGTTATCATGAATTCCTGAAAATGACGTCATGAATTTTGTCCCGCTAGCTTGTACTAGACGAAACACTGTGCGGCGAACTGGGGGTGTAATTGGGACACCTCTGCCCTACCCTTCGAGGAACCCTTGTGTGCCTCTCAGCTGCGCATTTCTTTTTTCGATGGTTAACCATCAAATGACTTCCCACGCCCTGGGCGGGGCGGGAGGGAGTGTCAGACTTTTACTGACTAAAACCCATCCATGTTCCTTCTTGTGCCCTTTGCGTTCTGGCGGCGCGGTATCTCCTTCGAACAACCCATAGCCCCGGCAGCTGCGCCTAACAGGCCCTAACTGGGCCTGTTAGGCCACCGGAGGTTTACACAAGACCTCAAAGTCCTTAATTATTTCAGAGGCCCAAACGAAAATATACTACAACCATCAAATAAGGATAAATCTGCAGCAAGGAGACCAAAATCAGACAGTTACTTTGATAAAGAGTATGAAGAGTTTTGTCGAGACGATACTGACTATTATAAAGCTGACCATCACAATACGGAGGTTTCAACAAGCACAAAAAATAAGGCTAAAGATTCAATTCCTAGAGAAAAGGCTAAACCGAAGATTGATAAAGGTGAGTTAATATTTGAATTTATTGTTTTACATTGTTTACATGCAAAGAAGTAATAAGAATAATGTAACCAAAGTTTCGTAAAACTACAATTGAAAATAGTGCCCATAAAGTTTCAGACCTAGCTACAGTTTTGAGAGGAGCAATTAGCTTCAACTTTCTGAGTGACTGACTCCTTAACAATTCAAAAATGCCTGTAAATGGTTAATAAATATTTTGATATTCTCTTGCCTGATATAGTGAGGGGTACAATGTAAAGGTTTCAGGTTTATTTTGTCCAACATGAAGTAATACAGCAATATTTGGAAATGTGAATTTAAAATATTGCATGTTTTCTCAGATATTATGAAGAATAAAAAGACTGAAAAGGTTCTTCATGAGCTGCAGAAGAAATCTAAATGCTCAGTTGCCTATATTTGTACATTGAAGGTAAGCATTTGAGTAGCTAAATCAGCTGATGTAAAAGACATAATGAAGTCGAAAGTAACAGTAACCTTTTCCCATCACTGAGATTTCTAAGAGCTGGACCATACATGGGACCATTCTGATTACGGAAATATTGAAAGTCAAAGTTCCATCTTTTTAAAATGGTTTCTTTTTAACAAAAACGATGCCACCACAATGTTTGGCATTCGCTACATTGCGCGTGCGCTGCCAAGGTGTAGTATTTAATTAGACCCTCATTATAATGGGATGCTGAACTTATCTCAGATTTCTATTTATTACAAAACTCCTTACATTATAAAATAGGCTGTGAAACCTAGATTATTCTAATCTTCCATAAAAAAAAATATCATCTTTTGCGTGTTTCTTAGATTTCTGCAACACCATACAAAATCTAATATATAAAAATCTCGTGTCACAGTTTTCGTTGCCATACTCCTCCGAAACGGCTTGACCGATTTTGATGAAATTTTTTGTGCATATCGAGCAGGTCTGAGAATCGGCCAAAATCTATTTTTCATATCCCTAAAAAAAAATATATATATATGGCAAAACAACGTTTGCTGGGTCAGCTAGTCTATACTAATATTATAAAGAGGTAACATTTGTTTGTAAGTTTGTATGTTTGTAAGTTTGTATGTAGGGGGTAATCTCCGGAAGTAATGAACCAATTTTAAAAATTGTTTCACCGGTAGAAAACCACATTATTCGTGAGTGCTATAGGCTATATAACATCACGCTACGACCAATTGGAGCGGAGCATCAATGAAAAATGTGGCAAAAACAGGAAAAAATATTCTTTTTGAGGGCTTTCGTTGCGTGCGCTGCGTGAACGGTTAAAGTTACGCAAAAATATTGTATGACAGAATTGTTTCTCTTAAAATATACTAAAATAAAGTCCATGGTAGTAAATGCTTAACTTTTAAGGTTGACTTACTATAGCCATTTTTATAGCCAGAAAATTTGTTTTAAAATAATGCATTATTTGCGAAGGTGTTTTTATGGAAATAGTATTAATCCTTATCAACATAAATACTTTATTCATCACAAATGTTTAATTTTGAATGAAATTGCCCTTTACATCATTTAATTTCAATGAATATCTTAGGAGATATCACAGTTTTAAAATAATCGGCTGCAAAATAATGGCTCTGCGGGACATTCCGTAGCTTATACATCAGAATAACATTTTACAGGCTACATAACATCGCGCTATGAGTCACGGAACGGATCAGTAACCAAAAACCTAACGTAACGCGAGTGAAACCGCGGGGCACTGCTAGTATACTATAAAAATACCCTAAAATCCAATTTGTTAACAGAAAAGACTGGGCACCCTTGATCTTGCGAAGTGTGTGGAGAGGGGAGTGAAACCTGGTCCGTTGCTGGGCCAGTTGAAGAGTGGCCTGGACGTGGTGCTACCTGACGGCTCTCTGGTGCTGTCCAAAGATGTGAAGACTCCTGATGACCCTGGCCCTGTGTTTATTGGTGAGCATTTTATATCATATTGAGCTAGATCTGTTGATGAGTGGCTTAGATGGACTGCTTTTCTGCGTTACCCTGGTGTTGTTCAAAGACTTTCAAGGCACCTGACCTGTATTTATCGGAGCTACTGAAAATTGATGATTATCTGAGGTTTTGTGCAAGATTCTAATGAACATTACTCAAATACTCACCATATTAGCTTTTGGGCTTTTTAAGGTTCCATACCAAAATTGGAAAACCAATGTTTAGTATAGAATCAAATTTTCGTTAATTTGCATAAATCGCTATGTGTGAAAAAAACTAGCTTCTGCCCGCGACTTCGTCCGCGTCACAGTTGATGTGTTATCCTACGGGTACCGTACATTTTCCCGGGATAAAAAGTAGCCTATGTGTTATTCCAGACTATAATCTATCTTTGTGCCAAATTGCATCCAGATCCATTCAGCCGTTTAAGCGTGAAAGAGTAACAAACATCCATACATCCATACTTACAAACTTTCGCCTTTATAATAGTAGTAGGATGCATGACGAATCTTTGTATAATTACCATTTTGGTCATAGTACCATTTATGATTGCCAAAACTGGAGGGACGAGGCACAGAAAGGAGAAGCATGGAAGGCGTGGAGAGGGGGCTTTGCCCAGGAGTGGGACGGAATAGGTTTACAAAAAAAAAAGACTGCCTCACACAACATGTCTATTAAATACTATATGCTGACAGGCTGTTATAACCAAAAAGATTTGCAGCAAAATAAATGTTATACAGAATAATAATAATTTGTTACCTTGTTCAACAGTGTTAGATGTACCGGAGCTGAACTACCTGAAGGAGTCTGAGTTCTCCGCTCACTTCGACACCGGCTACAATGCGGCGGAGAACATACCTTCAATCATCGTGCACTTCACACCGCCACACGTGTTCCACCACCCAACGTAAGCCCGCTAAATGTCTTCATGCATGATGAACTCGCTTGCATTTGTTTTGGTATATTTTCAATAAGTTGCTGGATTAAGCTCTGTGGTAAATAAATGAAAGAGGTTTGGCTTTATTACTTCGCTCGGAGTTCGAAATATTGGCACAATGATATGGTCAAGTTAATTTAATAGTTATCAGTGTTTTTAATCAGTCTATTTGACAGAGGCAATGAGCATTATGGGCAGTATAGTAAATAAAAAAACTGAAAGTAATATGCCATTTTCTTAACAACAAATGGACGAGAGCAGATCAAGTAAAACTAACCCATTAATCTAGTAAAAACTTACCAAATTCCATCTTCTTATTATTGTTCCAGGTACCGCGCCTTCATGGCTATGTTCGGTCCGCTCCCCCGCCACCTGGTGCTCAACGCACAGAACTCGTGCCTGGGCTCGGAGGCGGTGCACCGCACGCAGCACAAGCTGCACCTCCTGGACCCCGACATATTCCCCCTGCTCCGTGACGTCAGCGTGCCCGCCGTGTGGAACGCACACCCACCAGTGCCGAAGACCAATAGTCCTGTAAGACTAAAGGGTTTGGAAGAACTAAAGAATAAGGTATGTAGGGTTGTTTTTTTGTGCTTGTGTGTGTGAGGCTGCTGTTACATTGCCGTTTTCATCTAACGCTTTGATCAGATAGGAATCTTCTTCTACAACTCTCTCACTCAACTCTTATACAAAAGAACAAGTTTGATTAAAATAGCTCAAGCTATGTTTAATAATATTTGTCAGTCAGCAAGGTGGATGTCGGGTAATATTTAGCTATTTTAATATAATAATGTCCCCACCATTAGAAGTACTGTGAATAAACGAAAAACCTTCAGTATCATAGATTTGCCTTATTTTTATGAGCTATAGATGATAGTTTACAGTGTAATAGCAGCCTTATGTTTGTTACTACTTAACCCTTTTTGATAGAGTGCTGGTGATTGGTGCTTTGCTTTGCTTGTAAGTTTATTCGCCTTATCCTTAAAAACTAAAACAAAATTTGATTAATTTGAAACACAAATATGTGTCTCCGCATTATTTCTCGCTTCAACTAACAATAAATAAACCTTGACCTTGTAACTTGGTTTACCTGACGCTGTGGTGTAACTGCAACACGTTGCATGTGCTATAAGTTAAATAATATAAAAGGGGATATGTTAGATTTGAAGCCCACTTCGCTGTTTTACCAAAGCCATTTTCTCAAGAGTCGCAATTCTAGTAACCGTTATCTATTGTTCAACTCTTGCGCTTGTCCAACAACACGCTTTTAAACGTAGTTAGTCAATGCATGCGGTGAAGGTGCGATCACATACAATCATTTGTAGATAGCGCTCGCGCAGTTCCAGAACATTATAAACTTGGAGGGGTCGGCTAAGGGCGACGGGCACCCGCCGGCCGTGCCCGAGTGTGACTCGGTCGCCAAACTGGAACTGGTGGCGGGGAGGACGCTCACCATGTTCCATTTGAGGCCCAAGAGACAGCTGGACAGGTTAGTGATATGTTTTAGTGACATTTGTCTTATCCAATTTGCAAAACGTCTCGGTAGTAAAAAAAGTTATATGGAATAAATAAGTACATGCCAAATGCAATGACGTAATTTCTGTAGATGTTATTGTTAGAATTTATGCTGATTTCTCAGGGCACAAGTGTTATATCGTGTGAAACATCTACCCTTGAACTAAAACCATGAATTCCCTAGTCTGGACAGACAACAAGATTTTTGTACAGAAAAACCATAAGCAAAGAGATATGCGAGGTTTTTAATACGTTTCCGCTGAGTGAAAATTCGCTCTTATTCCGTCTAAGCCGCTGAGGACGATACAGAAGGAATAAGATATTTTCCCCTTGCTCAGCAAATATCGTTATTGCCATTAGGGACCACAAAAAATGCAACAGGCCAATTTTTTTACTTTATCTGCCTGAAAAGAGATTTTTTTTTAACATTTTCCAGCAAGTAATGAATAGTTGTAAAGTAATAGTTGACTTTGGTTCAGTCAAAACTAAATTTCGCTAAAGCCTTTGATTCTCTTAATCAAAGACTGAATAAACAATTTCGGTTCCCCAGGTCAGCAGAGCCTAAGCTGCACATCCAAGATTACATCCAGGAGACGATGGATGTGGACGGATTCGTGGGTAGCTTGGAGCAGTTCCGTCGTCTCGTGGATAGCATGAGATACGCCAGATGTGACTCTAAGGAGTTCCCCAAGGTCGTGTTCTTGGGCACGGGTTCCTGCATACCCAGCAAGACCAGGAATACTAGCGCTATTGTTCTGCAAATTAAGTAAGTGGATTATTAGACTACTTTAAAAAAGAACTTAATATTCGTAAAACATATATTTAAAAGAACTTTTCATTTAAGAAGTAACTAGATCGAGGCTTATTTGATCAAAGTGTTCTGTAAAAAAATGTTTCAAGATTTTTTGATCATGGATTCTAATATCACCTGCGTGTGTATTACTCGTATATTGCTGAGACGTCAATAATATTTATGAATCCTATTTTAGACTAATAATGTACGAACGAAGCATACATGGGTACAATTGCTAATCTAATTACATATTATGACGAATAATATGGCACATGGCATTTGATCGATTTTCATAGGCAATCACAAGAACGAAAACAGAAAAAAAGATAACCTGTTTATTCAGGTGAAAGTGACGTACATAATATAAAAATTAAATAAATGTTGTTCAATTGTCTTTCAGTGAAAATCATTCAATGTTATTGGACTGTGGAGAAGGCACTTTCGGCCAGTTGGTGCGTTTCTATGGACCTAAGAAAGTGAACGCCTTTCTTAGAACGCTGAATGCGATTTACATCTCGCATTTACATGCTGACCATCATATCGGTAAGAGACTATTTTCTTATAGCTAGCTTTCTGACCAACCAGTGGCGCGAATCATGCGTCTAGTAAATACCTTAACCGTAAGGGGTAAAAATACCTCTATGCCTATTTGGACTAGTTCTGTTCTGTTTACTACTTGATATAGAGGGGGAAGTGGTAAATGGTTTTTCTTATATACTCCTCCGCTTTTATTTTTTCGACAACTCAGGATTCGTAGAGCTTCATTTGATTCTGTAATTAAAGGGAATCTATGGTTGTAAAAACCAATACCATCTTTTGCTTGTCCGAGTTACCCAAATAATGAAGATTAAAGATTGCCCACGTTACGACATCCCACTTCTGATATCTTTCGTTAGTTTAATAATTAAGAATAGAGCAGCGAGTATGTTTCATAAAAGAATGCTTACGGTTATAAACAAAATGAAGAGCTTTTTGCCACGTCCCGCAGGACTGATCGGCGTGATCCAAGCTCGTCGGCAGGCGATGCTGGAGGTGGAGGGCGCGGCGCCGCCCACGCCGCTGTACCTGCTGGCGCCCGGCCAGATCATCACGTGGCTCACGCTCTACAACAACCAGTTCGAGAAGCTCAAGGGGGACTATACGCTTATACCTAACCAGAATTTGGTAAGTACTGAGTTCGATTCGCACTATACTTTTTTTTTACTGACGGGTTATCATCAAAGTCGAAGTCAAAGATTTATTTGCAGATAAATATGGTTACAAAAGTTCTTAAAATGGTAGATAATGTTAGGAGCTTAGCGTATTTAATCATAACATAATGACATGCAAATTCTTGTTATATATACAATCAAATGGCATCCCCCGCCCTTGGCGGGGCGGGAGGGAGTGTTAGACTTTTACTGAACTAAAGCCCATCCATGTTCCTTCTTGTGCCCATTGCGTTCCGGGGGCGCGGTATCTCTTTCGAACAACCCGCAGGTTTGCGCTATACTGGCCCTTGGGTAGTTGTTCCGGGCCTGGCTGTTTGTGAAGGCACCCACTATACAGGAGAAATACCGAATGCAATAGAGGTTTCTTTAAAAAAAAATGATCCCAGTATACGGCACCATCGGATTCTGCAAGAATAGTACTATCAAACTGAAAAAAAAAAGATTTATCCAAAATGAAATGATGTGTGTCGCTTCCGATTTGAAAGAAGAAAGAAACAAACAAACAAAAAACCGTTTATTCGCGCCCATTTGGAAAACTCAAATAACAATCTGAAATTTCGTAATAATAAGAGATGAGTCTATTAACATATACCTACTTATTTCATCTTCTTTCTGTCCTTATCCCATTTTACTTGGGGTCGGCGCAACACGTTTTCTCCGTCCATATACCTTCTTATTTACGTAACGGAAAATCTTACTGTAAGTGCGACGATGCAATTTTTGACGAATGATCTTTGTTTTTCTCCAATATCTAACCAACAACATATTATTATGCTTACAGCTACAAGACAGCCCGCAGCATCAGGAGCTAACATCAGCAGTCCTCGCGGGCATCGGCGTGCAGAGCATAACCACGTGCCTCGTGGCGCACTGTCCGAACGCGTTCGGCGTGGCCATACAGGTGGACAACAATAGGTACAAGCTCACCTACTCCGGGGACACGCTGCCCTGTGAGGAGCTGGTCAAGATTGGTGAGTTTTAGCCAGTGAACTTGTAAAAGTAACATGTCTATAAGGCGTGATAATGTCACATTTCGGTCCGTTTTGAACAGGGACTGTTTTCTATTTTGGTACTTCGTCTCGGTGTTCCCGAGTGAGGTTTGAGGGTTTCGGACGCAGAATCGAATCGTATTATATAACCATACATTTGCATTACTCAAACTTTTGAGTCCAAGGACCGAGTTTTAAGTCGTCCGATTTTTAATAATTTTGATACATAATGACATATATATAAGGAGTTTTGAGGTTTTTACGGCAGCGCACGAGTGATGCCTCTGGTGTTACAAGTGTCCATAGGCAGCGGTGACCGCTTAACATCAGGCGGGCCGTTAGCTTGTTTGCCACCTACAGTGGTATAAAAAAAATATACGGGAGCAATGAATGTATTTTTTTAACATATTTAACGTGTCTGACACACATTCTAAACATTTCTACCAAAACAATTTCCAGTGGCCAATTCACCAAAACGTTGAAAAGACAACCAAATACTTTAAATTCCAGGTGAAGACTCTACCCTATTAATCCACGAGGCGACAATGGAGGACGAGTTAGCCGACGAGGCTCGCACTAAGATGCACTCGACCACGTCGCAAGCCATCGACATGGGGCGGCAGATGAACGCGCGCTACACGGTGCTGACGCACTTCAGCCAGCGGTACGCGCGGCTGCCGCGCCTCAACTCGCACATACTCAACGACAACCATAGCGTCGGCATCGCGTTTGATAATATGCAGGTATGTCTGACTCGTGGAACGAGAGGGTTAAGCAGTTTACAATAAGTGTCATTTTCATTTAAAATTGGCTTGTTGGCCTAGTAGTCCTAAGCGGGTCAGCTACGCTAGAGGTCTTGGGTTCGATTCCCATGTCGAGCAAAAAGTGTTATATTCTTTTTCTATGAAATTCTCAGTGGAAGCTCGGAGTTTGGATCTGTACCTGGTTAATGGCAACAGGCTCGCCCCCTATTACATGGACCTAAATATACCGGCTAACTGTGGGTGTACATTGGTACTCCTTTGCCTAACCCTTCGGGGAATACAGGCGTAATGATATGTATGTAATTATTTTTCCTACTTTAAACGGGAAAGTTTGTCGTTAAAAATCTTTTAATGGCGCGATTACGAGTACACTTGTTCGTTTGCCCGTGTTCGAATGACAGTATTCGACATTCCATTGCGATGACTAGAGTAATAAATACTCTAGTCATCGCAATGGAACATGAGCTTAAATAAAGTCGGTAAACGCTGAAGTCGGACAAGATAGTTCCAGATTGTTTTGCACTCGACCTCGTACAGTAACACTTGGTCGTTTGCCCGAATGCCATAGGCAATCAAGTTCGGGGGTGCGACCAAGTTGAATTGCCCCATTCGATGACAAAAAAAACTTCGTGAAGACACATTTTTAAATAAATATAATTTTGTAACTGTTGTCCTTAGATCGCAATGAGCGACCTAGAGTTGCTGCCCCATATGTACGCGCCTCTCCAACTGATGTTCGCGGAGCATTGCGTCGAGTTGGAACTGAAGGCAGCACAACGGCAACGTCTCCGTGACCAGCACACCGTCCCAACGCCCTCGGCGGCGCCTGGTAAACGCTCCCGTAACCATAGTAACGCGTCCACCGTCTCTGACGACGTGCCCAAACGTTTCCGTAACTATAGCAGCGGGGATGACAGCTCACTAGAGGAGAGTAGCTTGCCTGGTGTTAGTAAGACTAAACGGTCCTCGAAAAATGTTGATAGGGTTTCGCCAGTACATGCGCGGAAGTTTAGTAATGAGTGTGTGATTTCGAGTGATAGTAAAAGCAAAGAGTGTATAGAGCAAGTTCATACGAATACAGACGAAGTTAATGCTAGTTAGGATATCATCTTGCAATCACGCAAATGTGAATTTTCTTTTTTTTTTTGTTTTCTTTTTTGCTGACGTGTCTGTGGGGTGTCTCCAGTTCATGTAAAGTTTGTAGTAGGTTTTTTCGAATTTCGAATGGTGATATTTAAAAAAAGTAATTGGCAACTGGACACGCTCTCATATTCAACGTAAAGCTGTTGTTGGATTTCACGACTATAAACTGTCAATTGAAATGTGACTTTAAATCTCTGATATAAGGTTTGAATTCGATTAATTCTCACGTCATCGCGAAATACAACGACTATGGGCTGCGATAAAACTACTTGATCGGGTTCTTGTTTTGCGCACGCGCATATTAACAAAGTTGTTTGATCGCTGTATGCCTTCACCGTTACTTAAGTTATTGTAAAGGTAGACTGTAATAAGTTCGCATAGAATGCATTAGATTTGTATAAAGTACATTTATTTAGTGCGTATAGTTATGTTGTTATAATTATTAATAAATAATGTAATGTAATCTTGGTTTCATTAATGTCACCCCTTGTTTCCCATATCCTGTAAGAATTAAGTAGATTTTTTGCCGTATATTTTGTAGGCACATTGTTGTATATCGATCAATAGTAGAACACCACTATGGAAAAATATCGAGAAGTATAATACGTATATGCAGTGCTACAACACTATTTCATTAAGGCGGCTCACACACTGCAATAATATTTTTAGTTGGTAACATATTAACGTAACAGTGGAGAACAAAAATACGGAATGAAATAAGGTACAGGTCCGTAGGTACTGTAAAATAAGATTTTTAGTTGCTTTGAAACTAATAAATATAGTCAATTGCGATGGCAAACAAGTGACGTCACTCACAATACTCTATTGCCATAAAGTCTATGGGAGAAAATTCGACGGAATCGCATTTTGACAGCTCATAAAAGTATGTCAATTGATTGGTGGTTTCTACATTCATATTTAAAAATTAAGATAGTATTATTTTAATATTATTTTGCCTTGGATTTTTAATGTTCGGCTGAGCGCCGAGAGTTGAAAATGCAACAACCGAAATTACAAAGTACCATTAAAATGGTATTGTTTTAAGAGATAGTAGGTAGGTAGGCCTCCTGCTCTCAATTTCAGTTATAATCATTTTATTAAGAAAGCTGATTTTAAATGTATTCTAGATAAGTGAGTACAAAAACACAATATTTGATAAACTACATTGCATAATATGTTTGATGTATTTAACCCACTTTAGAAAGCCCTTTCCAGTTAACACTTAAGCCATAATGCACTTATGCCATGTGAATTGCTACATTATGACATAACGGTGTGCTATTTTGGTGTGCTCAGTGTGTTATTTTTCAACAATAAAGTTCTTGTAAAGTTACAGATGAATTTATGAATAATAATATATTTTAGCGTCTGCACACTCAATCAACCGCTACCGACGGGTGTCTGCGACCCGCACCGTCAATGCGGTGCCAGCGAAGAGGCCACGGTACAGAGAAAGCAACGCTTCACGTAAGTAGCGTCGTACGTGCTAACTGTTGCGCGACAGTTGGCCGACTTTTTACTGTCGGCAGATTAGTTGCTAGATTAGATATTTTGTTTAACCTTTTGACCGCCACGTCAACAAAGCAAAAACGTGCCCTCAGCGCGAAGCGCCCCCGGAACGCAAAGGGCACAAGAAGGAACATGGATGGGTTTTAGTCAGTAAAAGTCTGACATTCCCTCCCGCACCGCCAAGTGCGGGAAAAGTCATTTGATGATTGCCCATACGTAAAAAAAAAACGCCAACCTACGAATTTATTCTGTTATACTTACAAAATAGTAGTGATTTAGGAATTATATCGATGTTGTATGAGTTTTATGTATGTAAAAATTTGTGCGACGATATCCCTTCCACTGTGTATAAGTACATAATATAGGAGAACATGTTCGTTTTCTCAGGACTCCGCCAAGAGATAAAGGGTATGACGGTAACGGGTGTGATTCGGCATCCGCGCAGTATAAGCAGTAGGAGCAACTCCGCGTCCGAGTCCGGCTCGCCCACCTCCAAGAAGACCACCCCGAGGAACACCACTCCGCGAAACACATCTCGTATGTTCATTGCTTATTAGTTGTGTGCCTTTCTGTAGTGTTGCAGTTCTAATTTCCTTATTCGATGCGTATCTTTTAGAGGGGAGAGTACTCATGAATACGGATAAATTTTAATTGGGGGATCGATTGAAATATGGAAAAATATCGGTTCTCTACGTGAATGCACTGAATACGACCAAAATGTCCCTATAGAATATCTATTAGTTTTTTTTGTACAAAGTACAAAAGTCGTTGTATGTAACCGTATCCATACGTATTTCAACCCCCTGAAAAATGTGGTGTGAATTAAGTTAGCTTGTAGATTAGTGTAGATCCTATTTATCCGTCACTAAATCGGCCAAAACATATCAAAATGTCTCCAATTTTAATGTGTTTATTCAGTACATTATATTAGTTTGAGGTACTTAGGTACCTAATTTATTTAATTGTTGAACAATTTGGAAGTTACTTGGCTCTTTTTGGCATAACTAAGATCAATTATGAAAACTTAATTTATTGAAAATCCATGTATAGGGCAACCAAGCAAAGAACGGAGTACGGATCATTCTAAAGGAAGGGAGACCTCTGAAAAGGACAAGAGTCCGGAATCACTGCGTAAGTATCTCATTTTCTTGCTACAACGATATTATTACGCTGTCTAGGTCGCCAAGCCTTTTTTTATAAAGACCTGTCTATTATGTGCTCGCGGACGAATGGGAGACGATCTTATCAGTATTGTGAGATGAGCGTGTAAATATCGTTAAATATATATTTTATGTCACTCAGGATGGTATGATCACGGCATTTGATCTGCACTGATCTGCAGACGCAGTGTCGTGTTGCCGTCTTAGGGCCGTCATTCAACAAATTAGTTGTTTACGAAACACACACGTCCACAGCTGGACATGGGCCTCCTTAAAGATAGCCACAATAACCGGTCCTGCGCTGCCCGCATCCAGCGATTTCCCGCGATCTTTACCAAGTTGTCGGTCCCACTCACGAGTTGCACCGAGAACCTGGTAAAGATCCTGGGAAATCGCGCAGTGTGGCAAAGTCCACGGAGTTGGCTGCACTGCACCTTTGATACAAATAAACATCCAAACATAAAAAGTTGTAGCGTTGTCTATATTTTCGTGAGTTTCTGAAATAGAAGATTGTGTTTACAGCGGCCTCAGGAAGCGATTACATGGTCAAGGATTCCACAGCTAAATTGCCCAGTAACAACGCTTCAGAACATGTGTTTGTAGATTGTGAGTACTGCCATGCTATTTTCAAAGTAACAATTTTAAACATCAGAAATTTTCCGTATAGCTCTTTTTCCTTGCCAATGTTTATGTACCTAATTTAGCAATTTAAATATTTATTAGATGAGTTTAATTATCGGATGTGTTTGCGCACACATATTCATCATCTACTTGCCTTTTCACAACTATGTTGGGGTCTGCTTCCAGTCTAACGGATACACCTGAATATCCAGTGTTTTACATGGAGCGACTGCCTATCTGACCTCCACAAGCCAGTTACTGGGCAACACGATACCTCTTGGTGAGACTGGTTGTCAGACTTCCGGGCTTCTGACTATCCGTAAGGACTGTTAAAAATCTACGAATAACAGCCGGGACCAACGGCTTTACGTGCTTTTCGAAGCAGGGGTTTGTTTCACGGTGTTTGGGCACACACTGTACTATATTATCTCCTGCGTACTTAGCCTAGTTATCCATTGAGATTGACCGCCGTAATCGAAATTTGGTGGGAGAAAATTGTTATTGGTAAACCAATTTTTTATATACAGCCCGTTCAAAAACAGTAAACAACGTGGGTCCCGGACAACCGCCCACTGCCGACGAAGTGATGGACATCATGAAAAACTCTAAACCTAAGAGCAGTCACCATAAAATCAGTGAGTATTTGTATAATACCATTTTTTTAAACGTCGTATGATGGCAAACAAGCCGGGGCGGAAGCGGCGCGGCAGCCCACCTAATGTTAAGTGATCACCTCTGCCTATAGACATCTGCAATATAGTCCTTGCAAATGCGTTGCCATGCCAGAGACAAAGTTGAAATGTCCCATGTGCCTGTAACTACACCGGCACCCCAGCCTTTCAAACAGGAACACAGCAATGCTGTTTTACAAATCAAATCAATCAAATCAAAGCATTTATTTCAATTAGACCATTTACAGGCACTTTTGAATTGTCAAGAAGTTACAGTTTAATATTGAAGCTAGTTGCTCGTTCCAAAACGTAGGTCTCTATGGAGAAGAACGAGCAAGAAACTCCATGGAAATAGACGGCAGAAATAGGTATGGTGGTAGCACTTCCTTGCACGAGGCTCCTCACAAAGACCTCTACTGCCACCTACTTATCATTCAGCTATTTAAACCTATGTTTTATGTCGGCCAAACAAAATTGGCACAGCTAAGTTAAATCACGCAAGATTATCCTGACACTGAGTATTACCCGCGACTTCGTCCGTATGGAAAGACCTCCTTAATTCGGCCTTGTTTTAAAATCCGCTTAGCTGACACCTCCTACCTAATTTCAACTTAGGTCTAGCAGTTTTCGAGATTTTGTAGGTATTTAGTGAGAGTAAAATGTCCTTTCGGTTTTTTATATAGACTAACTTGTGCCCGCGATTTCATCTGCGTATTTTTTTTTTCTTAAGCCTTTATTTACTGCTCCGTTCCTGTGTACCGTAGCGTGATGTTAGCGCGTTTAAACAAAGAAACAAAAAAGTTTTCATTTCCGTTGGCCACGGTTTGTATTATTGTGTTTTCAGGTCCTAATAGCTGCAGGATCGCAGACACGGGATACGGCAAGCCGCTCGTGACACCAGTCAACAAAAGGTTGACTATCAGGAGAGACCACCCATGGCCATGTGACTCCAGTTAGTTACACCATATTTAAATACCGTTTTCCATAAATTTTTCGAGATTTAATTTTGGGGTTTACTCCATGATTAGGTAATAATACGATGGTTGGATATCATCAACTACTCCATCGTATAGGTCTGCTTTTCCAGTCTGAAAATCCTGTGGTTGGGTAACACGATACTACGTAAGACTAAGGCCCACTTTCACCAAAATCCCTAAACATATTTAGTTTTAAATAAGTTTAAATTATCATTGTCTATGTCATTTTCTAACAATGTGACAGAGATGCAATGAAGCTCTAAATGCGTTTAGGCACTAAATGTATGTAGTGATTTTGGTGAAATTGGGATTTTCGGACTTCCATAGCCAGGGCCAAGAACCATGCTCCCCGAGACACGGAGGGTATGTCATGGATGGTCTGGCCAACCACGGATGCGGCTGATATAGTTCCGCCACGAGCTTATCCAACTAATATTACCAACCAATCCTAATGCATGGGTAATAAGGCCTTTAAATGTCATCCTAAAAAGGGTAAATATTATTTCCCATACAAGGATAAATCATAAATGCTGGATAGGTAATGAAATGTGTGTCCAATATTTTATGCAATAAGGTCCAAATATTTTATGCAATTAAACGCATTTTTATAGGCGCCGCTGAAAAATTCTTAACCGCTGGTAACGGGGCGAAATCTCCCAACCGGAAGTTTAAAGGTACATAATAGTGATTATTTATGCTCTGTAGTACGTGACGTAACATCCAGGTATATTTCCTTATTGTTACATTTTTTGCAAAAAATGTGGTAAATGGACATAGGTACTTATAGTGGAGCAAGCCTATATTCCTGGTTTCGACATCTTCATTGCACACCATCAAAACTATTCAGACTATTCGGTCCCTAGAGCCCAGACTCCGGTATACCAAGAAGGGTACGACAAATATATGCTGATATAAACTCTGTTTGTATTATGTATACAGCTCAAAATAGTTCTGAACGTTTAATATCGAATGCCTATAATATTTTTAATCCACTGAAGCAAATAGGAATAAAAAATCTTTGAGTTAAGTTATTTCCCATACAGAGAACACTGCAAGTAAAACGGAACAAGTTATTAAACTACATTTTTACTAATTTTGAACACTTAAATGGATTTATTGAATTACCTACTGTATTCACATGTGACACTTCCACGTATTTCTGTTGATTAATGGAATGTTTTTTCAAGCGCAAAAAAGAGAATCTCCTTCTCAAAACGCTTCCCTTCAGCGACCAAAAATGTTCGGCACCAAAATACGTGAGTAAAAGTTATCTAAACTCATTTATTTTTTATTATTCGTTTAATAAAATATCTAGTATAGTAAGCGTTATTATTTTGTCACTGTTGCGCGCCAGTTGACTGACTGTTGCACGTCGACATTATGTTGCCCGACTATTGCGCTTTAGTTGACTAACAGTTGAGCCTAATTGCCCGACTGTAGCATTCAAGTTGCCCGAATGTTGCTCTACAGTTGCACGCCAGTAATCACACGGCAGATTTTTTACATGAAAGTAAATAGTTTAACAACCGACGTTTTGACGGTTCTATTTCAGTAAGACTGCATAGATTTGATGTTGTCACGAGCGTGCTCGGACACTTAATATTTTGGCGCGTGGCTCGCATCACCACCTACATCTATCCGCACGGGGGTAGCGGAGGGATTTTGATTGTCACTATAATAGTATTTGCCGTTTTGTTTTGGACAGCCACGAAGGTCACAGTATCCGGGAACAGGTTACGGGAGTCGAATACTAGTCCCAATGTCTTTCCGGATACTAAAATTCCCATCCTGAGAACATATCTCGGCGCTAAATGTGAGTTCATTATTTTTTAATGATCTTTTAGTAGGTTTGCTGGGTTTCTACAACTTTGGTCCCTGGGTTTCTATTAAGATCCTTGCCAAACATTTAAATTTGGCTTATGATCCGTCAATTAAATATCTAAAAGGCTTGCGGGCTAGCGAAGGGTAAGCCAGGGGTGGAACCTTCCTACTCGTAATACCCTAAATGGTACGTTAAGTACTAACTTTGTAGATGTACCTTTCACATACTTAAATAATACGGGTAGTACGGCGTACTACGGGTGTTTATGTCGCAACTTAAACACCCGTAGTACGCCGAACGCGTTTTGAACAACGCCAATCAACCACACGTCTAAACGTCGATGAGCAGAGTAGCTACACAACGTTCAATAGTAAAAGTAGTTGACGCTCATCTAACTGGGTACCTAGCTAAATGTCAATTTACTAGTAGGCTCGACGGACTCCTATTTATGTCTGCGGGGTTTAAAGTTAACACGAAGGGGATGACGGAGCGTTCGTTCTCTGGCTCACTGTAGCTCTCGTCGTCCCCTTTGACCCTAACTTGTCCGTGTCGGAGTACACCAAGATTCCGAGCTCGCTTCGCTCGCCCTTGTATTAACTATTTTATACATTCGCTTTTTAGTACACGTTTCACCTCTAGGGAGACGAAACTTAGTTTGGTAAGCAATATATAAAAAAACTTTGGATTGTAAGCTTCTGGTTTCCTCATTGCTTCTGTAGTCGGCTCAACACTTGCCCACAAACCGCAACGTGAATTCATGCCTTCCCTGATTGGAGAGGTGCGGACAAGAAGCTTTGTAAACATCTATACTCGCAGTGCTTGACGCCGTCACACGACCAATAACCGGGCCGATTGCAGTGAAGAAATCTGTAAAAAATCGTCCCGATTATCGGTCGTCTGCGGAGACGCTAATCCTGTGTTATTTACCTACGTGAAATGCTGAAGTTAAAATTTAATACAGAATTTTCGCAACAACGCCGACCATACATGCACGAACAATTTTGTCTGCTGCAGGATGTTTATAATAGATACTTAGATATTTCTACTTTTTAGACAAGCCACGTTTTTCCCAGCATGTTTTAATTTTTCAGCATTACGGCCTTCTTCCTCGTCCATACACGGTAGAAGATCTAATAGCAGAAGTCCCCCTAGACAGCTAAAATCTCAGGAGAAATCTGGAGGTATTTTCTAAACATCATTACCTACACCATTCTGTAGACCGCACACACGTCCATGTGACGATTTAATTTTCATAGCAACTGGCAAGGTATCGTGTGAGGCCTATAACGAGCAGTGAGTGGGTGGCAGGGCTGTGGATGACACGAAGAGCGATTTTCGTAGAGCAACTGTTGGAGTGACCTACGACTAGAACCCATCGCAGCAGCTAACATGATTATGCTGCTGGGGGTAAGGAGAGGCCTCCCCAAGCGCACGCCATCTAACTTCATCCTTTGCAACTCTTATCACAAGCTCCTTCCTTACCTTATTCTTCACAAGCTCTACTCACTACTAATAGATAGCTTAATTAGTCACCCATAATTAATCTCTTTTTAGATAAAAAGAATCCTACCGCGAGTAGTAAATTGAAGATAGAACATAGCGACCCGCCCGAAATAAAACATTGGACAGCAGGTACACGAAAACTGAATGTTTGCACTAAAATCTGTAGAACACAGTGACTTTAATGCCAAAAACATACCAATCCATATAAAATCTCCCATTAATTTGCTACATTCCCTACTTACGGAGATTTTAGACCTGGACCTTTTCTAAATAACTTTTCGAAGGATTGGCTATAATCATTGCAATGGCTGTTAAAAACGCACCAACTGAATACCTAATATCAATGGCGGTTTTACCAGCAGACTGAGTAGGCTTGAGCCTAAGGTAGCAAATTTTAGGGGCGGAAAATTTGAAGGCCGAATTTTTTGACGTTTTCTTACAGAAAGAATTTTACAAGACATATTTTCCATGATAGTCCGGTCAATTTAGACCAAAAAATGAGAGTGAAGTTACATAAAGTCCCAACAAGCTGAATTTCTGTGAAATTGTTCAAAACATAATTATAAACAATGTCTAGAAGTTCCCCATCATTCCCCTGTAAGGAAAAAAAAATATTCAAGGTCAAAGGTCAAAAAAATGAGTTTTTCGCGATTTTCAGCAAAACGGTAAGTTTTATCATAAAAGTACCTCAGACAAAAATTGTAGATCATAAAATTATCTATAAGCACTGTATCAATACTTTTTTCTTACGAGCCACCGCTTCTGAGATATAACGATTCAAAAAGTTATAAAAGTTGTTATCGTCATAATATGCACACGTTTCCACGCCACCTATGAGGTAGTGTACTTAGCGCGTTTTTTAACCCCCGACGCAAAAAGAGGGGTGTTATAAGTTTGACGTGTCTGTCTGTCTGTCTGTCTGTCTGTCTGTCTGTTGCATCATAGCTCCCGAACGGATGAAGCGATTTCAATTTAGTTTTCTTTGTATGAAAGGTGACTTATGTGCGAGTGTTCTTAGACATGTTTGATGAAAATGGGTTGAGCCGTTTAAAAGTTATGGGGGTGAAAGTGGGGAAGAAAAACTGAATGTATTTACAACTTAACAAAATCGACATTATAATAAGTATGTACCTATAAAAAGTATAAAATAAAAAATTAAAAAAACTCCCGACCTAAAACCCTAAGTACCCTTTAAAAAGAAAAAAAAAAATATATGTCGCGTTGGATGACCGGTCGGGACGCTCGTACCCTATATGCAACATCGGTTCACCCCCATAACTTTTAAACGGCTCAGCCGATTTTCATCAAACATGTCTAAGAACACTCGCACATAAGTCAAACTTATAACACCCCTCTTTTTGCGTCGGGGGTTAAAAAAACGCGCTAAGTACACTACCTCATAGGTGGCGTGGAAACGTGTGTATATTATGACGATAACAACTTTTATAACTTTTTGAATCGTTATATCTCAGAAGCGGTGGCTCGTAAGAAAAAAGTATTGAAATAGTTTTTATAGATAATTTTATGATCTACAATTTTTGTCTGAAGTACTTTTATGATAAAACTTACCGTTTTGCTGAAAATCGCGAAAAACTCATTTTTTTGACCTTTGACCTTGAATATTTTTTTTTCCTTACAGGGGAATGATGGGGAACTTCTAGACATTGTTTATAATTATGTTTTGAACAATTTCACAGAAATTCAGCTTGTTTGGACTTTATGTAACTTCGAATGTCTAAATTGACCGGACTATGACTTTTCCCTCTTCATTGTACATTCAAGGGTACTGCTAACTTCTATATTGTACGGTAAAACACGCTACCAGCGCCAACATTAGGCCACGGCCCACACTTTGTTTGAAACATAGCTTGAACTCTTGAATTGAACTGACATTTGTTCGACAATATATAAGTCTGTACTTGGGATACGTGTAAACCCGTCACTGCCTAACAGAAAAATTTAACTGTTCAATTTATAAAAATCAGATACAGATATTTGCTCGAAATATATTTTCAGAAAGGGTAAAACCACCACGGTCGCCGAATAGAAGTGTGTCGCCATTGATGAACAAACTTACAACTGCTGGTAACTGTCATAATAATTTATTGGTAAGGGTTAAGTAGGTACCTACGTATCTTCCTGAAATAGTTTAGGTCTTGTCTTGAAATAGGATTTTCCAAATTACGTTTGCTAATCGCACTTATATTCATTAAAAATGTTCAAAATCCAGTCACAATCTCATCTCAGCGACACTAGTAAAAACTTAATAGATCTCCCCCAAATATAATAGACAGACTTACTGACGAAATGGTTTTTATCAATATCAAACTGCTGTGCGACCTGAAAGAATTATTGGAAGTTTTATTACAATTGTTTTTTTTTCTTTTAGAAACAAAAAAACAAGCTAGTTCGTCAAACAAAGACAGTCACCTAGTTGTCGAAAAGCCAAAACCGCCGTTAAGTAAAGAACCATCGGCTTCAACCCTGACCAGACCTAATCGTAAGTTTGAACTTATAAACCAAGTTAAGCTCGCAAGAAAAAGAAATAATCTTCGTAAAATGAGCGAAATTCGTGGTCCTGAGTACCTACCTACTTATTTCAAATTATTCTATTGTCCCAGTTGTATGATACCAGGGTACATTTAAATGGATGCGACTGGTTGAATGTACGACACGCATTATATTGCAATGAACCTACCTATTGTGTGCATATTTGTGTAATTTAAATATGCATTTCTAGGTAGGTTCAGAATAGGTAATGTAATTTTATTACGTTCTCTCCTGTTTCGCTCTTTTTGAAGTGTTATTTCATTTTCAATGACCTGGGGGCCTACCACCATCTCTTAAAACAGTACCATTTTCATATTACTTTGTAATTTCAGTTGTTGGATTTTCAATTACTTTGCCTTGCGCACTGTTGGATGTTCAACGCTCGGCTCGGCGCCGAGAGTAGAAAATCCAACAACTAAAATTGCAAAGTAATATTAAAGTGGTCCTTTTATAATTTATGGGCGAGGCCTATGTCCAGCAGTGAACATCCTACGGCTGATACGATGATTAAAATGATGCTGTTTTAAGAGATGGTGGTAGACCTCCTAAGTCAATTATGGTACTTAGCTCGCTCGCCTTTTCGTCCAGATTAAGAATAGAATGACCTTTTTTGCAAATTGAGACGTCTCAAATAAACCTAAGTTGCAAAGGACCATAGGCATAGTCGACCGCACTTAAGTGGTAACACTTGCAAAAAAACCAGCTGGTATAAGCTGGCCTTTTATTAGCTTCACCTGTAACGAACCATGGGATACCTATTGGATGGATAGAATCTTGGAAGTCGAATTTAACCAACTTCTAATTGTCGTATCGATTTGATATTTTGTAAATGTATGTAATATTCATGACAATACAATTATTTGGTACCATCGAACTGATCTGATGATGGAGTCGGAAGGTAGCCACTGAAACTCCATAACGAAACAATGTATCCTGGTTGTGTTTGGGCTTGTTTGGTTGAAACTTCGTAGGTCACTAGGCCAGGTCATGCCAAAATGCTAACAAAATGCAGACGTGCGGTCGACTGTACACTTTGCTCGCGTACCTACTTTGTACAAGCAAATTGATCGTGCTATTCTTTTTTGTCATAGAATACTTAGCTATAGTATGACTCGTAGTGACAGTATGGTGGTATTCAGAAATCAGAATATGGTACAAGTACCTATATTTGGTATAATTTAACGGTCACGCACTTTACATGGGTGGTTTCGTAAATAAGACCCCCACTTTTTAAAGTTTGTACTTTTGTACTGTAGGTATGCAGGTACATAAGTAAATCCCAAGCTCTCCCCAATAAATTTCGAAATTGCAAACGGTAAGGGCCTTTAATATCATGTGGATGTGTGCACACTACTTTTGTTGCTGACTGTACCTACTTACGAAGACGAGATAATTAATTTCATAAATCAGGGGTCAGGTTTTAGTCTTTTATCTACTTTTCGTATTTGAAGACTTTTTAGGCATACTAAAAAATAAAACTTGTTTCATTCTACTGGCATGATAAGTTAAAATACTAGGTACTTTATTGAAATGTTTTACGATTTTTCAGCACCAGTCCACAGCAATAGAAGTTTCAAACCCCAGTTAGAAGATATAAAGAGCTCTTATTTATTGTTAAACCAAATTTCCCAGGATAGCACGAAAACGGTTTCAAAAGCCGGTATACAAATTCAATACAGTTCATTTAATTCATAGTTTGATCAATAAATGGGGCTGTCTGCACAAAAGTGGCCCAACCCACATTTTTATGTATTTTCATTTATGACCAATTACACCTTGGATTTCTATGTCTAGGTAAGAACAACCATCAATTTCATTTAACAATCAAAAACATGTCTCTTGTAACTTGATTGCTTGTTATATTAGTAAAGTGTAAAAAGGTCATTTGTTTGAATGTGGTTTAGTACACTTTTGCTTCCCCTAATTGACTAATTCTGATTTCTTGAATATTACCATTTGTAACATATTATCTATTATTTTAGTGAAAACGATTGGTCTGCATTCCTATTCATTTTCAAGAGTGACTGATTATAGTGTAGAGGGTGTATATGACTAAAGGAATCCAGTCCAATTTTACACAAGGTAATAGAACACTCTAATTCAATTCTATGTGGCATGTTTTATACACCTAATTACTTCTCTTTCTTCTAGAAAACAAAACTCAAAACAAAGTATCACGTGTAGTAAGCCAATTCAACGAGGAAAGGAGAAAGCACAAGTTGATAGAATGTAAAAAGAAATTCCAAAGTTCCTCATACTATGCCCAGTCAAGTAGGTTCCAAAGACAATTTTCAAATCCATTATATTTAATTAATCCATAACAGATATTCTTAATTTATTAACATAATATTACTAAACATATTTTCAGGGTTTGAAAAAATTGAAGGTCTGAATTGGATCACATGGAAATGAACGCTAGTTAAATTATAAACAATCTATATATTTTTTTATATATTTATATTGATAGTAATGCTGCGCAGTGTGTGTGTCCAATGTTAAAGTTTACGAGCAAAATGTATCAATTAAAAAAATTGAAAAAAGAATGCTGTGTTTACTTAGAACTGGAAGAGGAGGAGGAACCTTTGCCATCCTTGTCCTTCTGTTCCTTGTCGTCTTTCTCATCCTTATCCTTTTTGATGGTGGACATAGCATTACGAATAGCCTCACTCTGAGGATCTACTCCTGGGAGATTCTCCAGTACACTTTGGAGGAAAGCTGGATCATTCATTACCTCGGCATACTCCTCTGACACGTCCATGGTCTCTTCAGTAGCTGGAGCTTCTTGTTGCATACTCATCTGCATAGCAAGAGCAATCTGCTCTTCTTCAGACAGCTCCATAGCTTCATGGCCTAGTGACATAGCCAGAGCCCGCTCCATGCCAGTGTTCTGAGGTTCTGCAGTCTTGCCAGCCTCTCCTCCTTCCGTAGTAGTTTGTTGACGGCGAGACTCCTCTTCCTGGCGCTGTCTCTGCTCCTCCATAGATACACGTAGTGCAAGCGCAAGTTCGGGGTCCTCATTTGGATCAACTCCAAATTCAAATGGTGACAAACCTGACCCAGATGGACCTGCTCCATCGCCACCAATCAATGGGCTGGAAATCAAAGCTTCGGAGAGTACAACACAGCCACCGGCTGGAACGGATACTAGGTGGCTGCCACCAGTGTTGCTGTCTTTACCATTCAAAGTGTTAACGAATGTTGTCAGAAGAGGGTTATTCTCTGCGTCCTCGCCGAACGACACCACGTCACAATTTACCTTTTCCTTCTTCAACCTCTTAGCAAGTTTAACTAATTCTTTTTCATCGAGTTCCACTGGAGAGCCCACGAACACGACAATGCGCATCTTGTGGTTCTTGCCCTGACGATGCTTCAGCGCCAAGTGAGCGATTCTGATACCAGTCAGAAGATTGATATTACCGTTAGGCTGAATACGGTGTAGCTTGGACATTATGCGCCCAACATCACTGGTTAACGTGGCCAACACTTCTACATTGGCTAGCGTCAATAAACCCACATTATTTTCAGGATTTGATCGTGTTTTAGAATGACATACCAGGTTTACTGCATCTTGCTGTGCTTGCAGTCTTGTTGGCAGGAAATCTCCATTTCTCATATAATCACTGTTATCTACACAAATCATAGTACTTTCTAAGACCATTTTGCTAGATTATTCAGAGACTATTTACGAAATAAACAAATTGCGAACACCTCACAAAGAATGAAATCTGCTGTATAATCATAGACTGCAAAATTTTGAAAGATTGGGAGTGAAGTGCACAGATAATTAAAAAGTATTTCTTTATTTTATTTTATTTATTTATTAAAATATTTTGTCAAACGATGTCTCTACTTTTCCAATATTGTTCGAAAGTAGTGAAATTATAAACTCTTTTTAACAACTACTTTAGCAAAAAACTATTAAATCTTGTTGGACTAAAGTTTAGTGATTAGTCCAAACCATGTCCAAACTTCCTTATGCCGGCCACATACGTAGCGGTATACCTGGACGGTATACCGGAACTGAAGGCTTGTGCAAGTATACCGGAGCGTGTGTGTGACAAAACTTGCACAAGTTTCCTGACTTGCACAAGTCTAGTAGGCAGATCAAAACTACGATCTGTATACCTGCGCAAACTAGTTTGTGCAAGTATGCATGAGCGTGTGTGTCGTCAGGCTTCCGTCACTCGTTCAAAGTTACTCTCTTAAGTGCCTACGGCTCGCATGCGCCCGGGCCCAAAATACTTATTGCACAACACGACTTCTTCGATTTGTCACAGGCGCAGAACTGAGATTGCACAAGCATACTTGAATCGTGTGTGGTCACTATGGATGTTAGGTATACCTGCACAAGCCTTCAGTTCCGGGATACCGTTCAGGTATACCGCTACGTATGTGGCCGGCATTAGGGTTGACTAACTTGGTTATGGTTTTCGATTTGACAACTGACATTTTGACCGAGTGCTGTCAGTCAGTTGTCAGATTGTCCGAATACTGAGATCCGAGGTCAAGAATTTCATTCCATATTTTTTCTGTAAAATCCCACCCTTAATCATGGGTTTCGGTGATTACCCTAAGGAATATAACCCCTCGGTCCACGGGCCTTATGATCCAGCCCGGTTTTATGGCAAGCGTAAGTATAATTTTAAAATCAATATCATGTCGCCCGTCAGTTGACCATTTTTGATTATGTAATTTTCAATCTGGTTTTCAGCTGATACTCCGTTCGGACAGGTGAAAATCAGTGAGCTCGGTGCGTGGTTCGCACGCAGGAATAAGTCGCCCCAGGCCCTTGCTGGTGTTTTCAGCCGAGGTAAGAAACTTCGTAATTTCGTATTTTTTTAAATGTATTTGAGGTTATGAATAAAAGTAATTAAGATTACCATTTGACGGTATTTCGGTTTTTCGTCCTGAATAAAGTAGTTACAAACTTTTAGCAGTCAATTTGACAATTCGCTTACCAATCTAACAACACCCCTAAATATACTTGTATTGTTACAAAATCTTTACGTTACGGTAGCACGTAACGTAAGTCCTAAATGTACGTATAAGTTCCCTAAATTCAAAGATCTTCAACTCTTAGTCACCTATATACTTCCGAGATCTAGAGTAAAGAAGATGCACTATTTACTGGCTACAGTTTGTTACGATCTTATTAACCATGTTTAAAGATAAAAACAAAATTTATTATTTTTAATACAAAGCGTTAATACTATGAAGGGCACTCAACGCCCATAGGCGTCATTACAATATAACTTCTATTGTGTCTTGTTTAGTGTCCTTGAAAGTGTTAATGAGCAGAATCTCGGCAAAAAGAAGCATAATCTGTTTTGTTTGTAGCCTGGTGGAGGTGGCAGCACAAGTACATGCAGCCTAAGAAGGTGGGCATTGCCCCATTCTTCCAGCTGCTGGTGGGCAGCATGAGTTTCTTCTATTTCATCAACTACGGAAAACTGAGTAAGCAATCATTTTTGCTCTGATTTTTAAAAACTCAAAGAATATTTAACTATACTGGATTATTCCAAGACAGAATTCATCACAGACAGTTCATATATGGTGTATGCGCACCACGTAAATAGAATGCTGGACTCTTACTGCAACAGTTCAAGTGAGCACTCTTTATATGTGATGCCAACTTTACCTATTATTCTAAATTTGCAAAGGTTGACCAAAGATTTGATTTCGGTTTCTGCCAAAACTTAGAACTAGGCAGATGTTGAGGTTTTCGATTCTACTGAAAAATCTAGTTTGATAGGACACTAGTGTTTTGTATAATATTTTGAAAAAAAAATTACAGATACAGAAGTGACAGGTGTTTACAGATATAGGCTGACAAATCTATTCATTTACTGTTATGTTTGCAACAGCATAGTCACAAAATAATTAACTATGCATTTTGGAATGTATGAAAAAGAAAACAAAAAGCTTAGGATTGCCATTAATCTATTCCTCATATCAGGCCTAAAAGCAACTGTTTTGTTTAAAAACATCTAATTTTGACTGCAATTTTATGTATTTTATTTTTTTATTTTCCAGAGCACCACAGGAACTACAAGTACCACTAATCAATAACTCTCAATGTGTCATCTATATGCATGTAAATTACGTATTCAATCAACTAAATGAATCTGTATGTACTAGAACAAGCATACTTGCAATAAAGTTATTAGTGTGAACCAGTGGTTTGTTTTATTTAGTTTTTGTCCCTTAGGTTAGGTGTTTTTGAAGAAATTTAGTTCTGTTTCACTCGACCTACACCTACTTTGCTAGCTGTGTGTACAAGACCTACACCTACACGCCACACTACGTCGGTGGCACGACAGCCACGCATGAGGCGGCGTCACAGCACCGGGCTCGCGCGCGGCGAATACCTGGAAACCCTGCCGACACTGTGTGTGGGAGAAGGAATCCTTAACGTTTTGGGTGTTACAGATAGATAAGGCATATTGAATACAATTTGGAGTCAATCTGTCTCTTGTACTTTACAAATGGCTTTCGAAATTACAAGAAAGCATTGCTAGTATGTGCCAGGTCTACCACATCTTCTAATATTCTCTATGCTTTACATATTGTAGACATGAACTGAGCTCAAAGCAGTCAATCTGGCTACCTATATGAATTGAGACGGATAAATTGAATACTTCTTCTTCTTAGCGTTTCGATGACAAACTATATTACAATAAATAAATATACTATTATTATAAATAAATAAATATCTTGGGACAACTCACACAAGGCTATCTGATCCCAAGCTAAGCAGAGCTTGTGTTATGGTAACCAGATAACTGATATACATACTTATATAATTTATAAATACATACATATTATAAATAAATCACACCCAGACACAGAACAAACAATTATGCTCATCACACAAAGTTATTATAAATTATATTGATGTGGCCCAGAATTTGGCCTGTTTTATAATCTAAGTTGGCCACTTTGACTTTGAATTGAATACTAGCTTCCGCCCGTGAATTCGTGACGTGTCGATATTTTCACCCACGTTAAGTTACGTCTTCTGTTAGTCTGTTTCTGCTCTGCTCCCGTGTGTTGTAGCGTGATGTCAAAGTCGAACGTCTTTTGAACGTCATTTTACATGAAAAAGATAAATAATATTTTGAATCTAGTTGCCCATGCCAAAAGGTAGTTTTGTATGGAGAAGAATGGGCAGGAAATTCCATACTCTTAAAAAAAATGTCTTACAATAAGTTGTACAATTGCATTGTCTGAACATTAATTCCATGAAAATATAAATAAGAACCTAAACATTTGAAATGAAAGCTAAATTAATTGTAATTTTTAATATTAACATGCTCACTTTTAACATTTCAAAGACAAGGAATCAGTGTGTGTCATACTCAAATGTAGAATTAATGTCAAATATGATTTATCCCAATTTATCCTATGTAGCTATATATTTTTGGAGCCCATTTGGTCTAAAATTCTAAACAAACAAACAAAACATCTTTCCTCTTTATAATATTAGTAAAAAAAAAAACAAATAACTTCAAAAAAATATTTTAATTACTTAATAGCAATAATAATTTATTCAACACATGCATTCCCCACACGCGCTTGCATACACTTCGTCAAATGCAATAGTCTGTTGATCACTAGACCGCCTCTACCATGGCCACCTGGGCTTGTTGCTGAGATGTGATATCACATAAGTGTCCCATTAATTAATCTGTAACAATAAAACAAACAATATTAACAGCTGTTAATAAGTGACTAAGCCAAAGTTAACTAAAAAAGGTTTGGTATCCCTGAGTTAGTATCCTAATACAAGTCCAGGGTACAGCAACATGAACACCAAATTAGAAAAAGATATTGTACTAATAAGAAACATTAAAAAAAAGTTTGCTACAGTGAATTTATGTAAATAATAAAATAGTGATGATAAAAATATGATCCATTTTTTCAAGTTTTTTTGGCACCTGAAGAAAGAGTTCTACCTAAATAAGACAGAAGGCTGTGCCTAAGTAGATTTTTCTTTTTCCATGCTTAGCTTTTAAGAAATTGAATTTATATATACTTTTTAAATTTCATGGGTGTTAGGATTAGTTCTAAAGGTTATTGATCTTCCCACTCATGGGCAAGTTTGAATATTATTCTGATTGCATCATAAACATTTTAATTTAAAGGATGACTCACTGTTATTGAGTTTGTCGCTTTATTACCAGCAGTGCGATTCTCTAAAATGCAAACTCGAAAACGAGTCTCACTAAAGTGATCGCGCTCACTTCGATAACGAACCAACCTGTCATTGGTTTAGTATTTGTTCGCCGTGGTGACGTCGCCGGGCGTGATCGTGTTTAACAGAATACCATTTTGTAATCTCACTGCGGATTCAGCTTTCGGATTACGAAGTGAGGCTTAGAGAATCACACTGCAGTTATAATGACTAATTTGATATGCTGCAGGTAGATTATGTGGCTACAGATTGATTAAATATTTGCAAACATAAAAAAACCATATGCAAAATTATAACCTTACCTAGAATTAGAATTGGGCTATTCTACAATTCAGATTTGCCCATATATTTGGGCTTTAGCTCTTCTATTCTCTTGATAAAGTCTGACTTCTCGATGCAACCGTCGCAGACCTCATCCCAGTCATTCAGGATCTTCTTCAGATCTCGCACTTTGAGTTTCTTCAGATCAACGTTATTTAGGTCGATCTGTTTGTCGAATCTGAGGTCACAGATTTGTGCGTCCTTCTTCTTTAACTTCTCACAGATTTTGTCGGCGGGCATCGACCAACTGAGAGGTTTCGAGAGTTCACCCAAGATACCTGTGGCGGACTCTTCCAGACCGCCTAAATAGTAACAAAACCTGTTCTCTTTATTCTTAGAACCTTTACAGAACTTCTTGAACTCAGTCTCAATTGATTTAGGGACCTTTTTTACTTCATCTGTTAACGTGGCTGCGAATTTCTCTACGGTTTTGATACAAACTTCGCATTCGCCTTCCTTCAATGCAAGCGATACTTGCACGATTGTCGCTAAGAATAATAAATGAAACACACTTAATTTAAACATTTTGCACTAGTAATTGCTAACGAGCTATACTACTTTTAACTCCAGCTGCTACGTACACCGTAACTTGTTACAGAATAAATAGAAATAAGTAATAGAAAGAAACTGACGATAGAAGAATCTCGTCCATTCGTAGAATTGAAAACGTTGACAGCTTTACTTGGCGAGCTGTGATTGGTGCACGTTGGTCGAGCATGCTCGAGGTGTACACGTGGTTTTACTCAGTGAATAGTCGATTTTAGTGAAGGGTACTATTTTATCTGACTATACATCATATAGTCAACTTAAATAATACTATTGACTTTTTATTCTATTTTTATATAAGAAGATGATAATGGTAAAACACAGATCAAATATCTTATTTCTTTAATTATTTATACTCCATTATTTGCCATCGATACGCAGAAGAAGAATGAGCAATCTTTTATCTTCAAAAGCTCGCTTAGCTCGCAAAGAACTTGATTTTTTATCTCCTTAGCTTAGCTTGCTGCAAAATCTTGTTGCTATGCTATTCTTAGTAAATTAGATTCCTTCGTTTAATAACTGGCTGCTGCTGCCTCGTTGATCTAGAAATCGTAACTGCTGAGCATGAGATTCTGAATTCGATTCTCAATAAATTATGTTATTGAGAATTAATCATTATTCAATTGATTTTTGAGTATTATTTTGGGTTTTTCTTTTAGAAATAGCTCACTAAATTCTTAATTAATTAATTTAAGTAATTCAATACAATACACCCCTGTCCTATATAATTATATACCTCAAATACAGACATATAGGCGTAGACGTAATGGTATTCTAAATACATTTTATAATTACTATGTCTACTACTTACTACACCTCTAGATTTGTTAGTCGAGCTCAACCGTTGTCAAACTTGTCAATTTCTTTCTGCCTGCCATGTCACTGTCAATACTGTCATCTGTGCGCAGCAGTCAGTCGTCATGGAAACTGATTTTGTTTATCAAACATTTTTGTTTTATCGATATTCTAAAAGCAGTTGTCGATATTTTAGAGTTCGGTGAATTATAATCTTTCCAAAAATGTGCGAAACGAAATCTCCTCTAATGGAAAATCCGCGCGCTGCATTAGCCACCTACATAACAACTTTACAGAGCGAGTCAAAAATGGCTCGAAAACAGGCGCTGGTGAAAATAAATGAAGAGATATTTGAAAACCCAGCTAACAAGGACTGCGACCTTACTGTTGTTTTTCCCGAAGTTTACGCTTACATCCTAAAGAGCTTCTCTGATGCCTCCGAGGGTTGTCGGGAAACCGCAGCCTTGATAATATCGAATTTTATTGAAAAACTTCCTTTGAATGATTATTATTTGACTTACATACTGCCAGTAATAGTCCGTCGCATTGGCTGCCCAGAAATCGTTGAGGAGTCTGAGGAAATCCGCCTGGTGCTTATTCAGCTAGTACGGGACATACTAGAGAAGTACAAAGTGACTTATCTCCTAAGTCCGTTCATCAATGATTTGACTAATATTCTTACCAAAACGGTAGCTGATCCATTCCCCAGTGTGAAGCTTGCGGCTTGCGAGTGTATAATCATGATAACCAAGTCCTTGCAGAGAGACTTCCATTTCCAATCTGAGAGTTATGTGAAGCCCATACTGTCTAATTTTGCGCACCAACATTTTCGAGTTCGAGTTGCTTCCATCAAGGCTATTGGTAATATGTTTACATTGTCTTAGTTCTAACATGCTTATACACAAGTTTTATGTTTTTATTAAAAAAAAATGTTACTATGTTACCGCTTTTAGAATATCTCCTTTATCGTCAATGTGTTTACAAACATTTAAACTCTCACACACAAACAGCCAAACCTGAAATAATGCATGGAGCAAATATTTTATTGCTTACACAATACAAATATCTGCTCTATGCGGGAATCAAATCTGTGACATGCAATCAAGTGCTTAGCCACTGTGCCAACCATGCCATCAAGTACCTAATCATAATCAATTTGGTGTGAATAAAAACTGTTTGACAAACAAACAACTGACAAACAGACATAAACTTATATCTAATTATTTACTATTCTTTGTTACAGGATCAGTTGTTCTAGCAGGCAATGCAAAATGCTTCGAGCTGTCTGTCAGCCACATGGCAGAAAAACTCTTTGACGAAAACACTCAGGTCCGAATGCAGGTTACATTGGAAGTTGGAAACTGGATGCTTAACTATAGAGACCGATATTCGTTCTGGCATCGCATGTTACCCTTGTTGCTTACAAGGTTAGTAAAGTACCATTTACAGATAAAACATGTAAAAAGTTCTCTTTGACTTTTCATTTACCTGCTATTTTTTCATTGGGTGAAAGTACTCATGAATATGACCAACTTTTATAATGGAATCAACTCCAAAATATGAAAAAAGAAACCAGCTGTTCCCTACTAAAATGCACTGCAAGGCAATAAAAATATAGAACAGCAGCCTTTTTTTTCATATTTAGGGTTGCTCATTTGGAAAAAGTTATTTTTTTTATGAGTTAGGTTTAGTTTGTACTCCAAGAGACTACAGCATAGGGTTCTTTATGAAAGAAGTTTTGAGGTATCTGGTGTTGCAAGTGTCCATAGATTGTTTGCCACATACAGTGGTATAAAAAAAAGAGTATTTTCACCCGTTGAAAGATGAACGAATAAAAAGTCACCCTGTACACAATACATCCAAACAACTGAATTCTTCTTTCAGTCTCAGCGATGTAATGGAGGATATAAGAACCACAGCCAGTAACTTCTGGACAGATATCGGTCTTCAATACATGGAGGAAAATGAAGAAGAGTTCAAGAAAAGGACTGATTTCCTGAAAGACGTGCCGACACACTATCCTGATGTTAAGAGACCGAACTTGGGTTGCAGGATGTTAGTGCAAAGCAATATTGGCAAGATTGTACCAGCTATTTCTCGAGGTATGATGCTTGAAAAATCTTAATGATGTAAATATAACTTTGTGTCTTCACACTTGTGTTGGTATGATCGAAACGACAATGTTAGATCAATACTGTTAGAAGAAGTACCTTTTATGTCTACTTTTTGAGTAATCTACGGGTCAGTTCACACCGAAACGCGAAGCGACGCGACGCTCCGTGCACCTTTTAATAAATAAATAAATAAACATTTCATTGTTTGAATTCAGAATAGGTTGCACCTTCTCACAATGAAATGTTTTCGTGTAGTAAATAAAGTTATATTTTGAGTAGTTTTATTACGAGGTGCGCGCAGCGTCGCGTCGCGTCACGTCTCGGTGTGAACTAACCCTAAATGTTTGCGAAAAACAACAACACAACATACCATCACGCTTGCATTCCTCGAACGGTTCGCCATTATGTTTAGATCCCATGTAAGAAAAAAGCCATAATTGTGATTAATATGCATTCAGGTATCAAACATGAACATCACCTTTTTTTGTATGAGACAGAGCTTTTGTCTTGCACTGGGTCAATAACAGATTGGTCTTATAACCATTCCCCTCAGAGATGGACGGTTGGCAAGCGGATGCGAGACTCCGTGTGTCTCAGCTGCTGTGCTGGTTGATCCTTTGCGCGGAAGAGGGCGCCACTCAACACTCCCACACCATCGTGAAAACTATGCTTCGTGGCGCCACTGATGAAGATCCCAGGGTTATACTTGAGGTAAAAGTCAGGTGTTATTTTTATCGACTTCATAAAAAGGGGGAGGTTCTCAATTCTTCGGGATATTTTTTTATAGGATAAAGACTGACCTTTATAGCTAGACCGTCATGTTAAATAGGGTTTTCTAATGATCAGGCGCGGTCGTAGGTAAACTGTGCAAGTGACAAAACAATCCTGACTGTAGAATAGAACACATAAGCCCAAAAACCGTAGGCAGGGGTGGGAATATACAAATATTTATGATCATATAATGACCTTGTTTAGTTGAGACCGTATGGGGAATTCATCTTGAATACTTGCCATATAATACTTCCAACAGTTTCTTTGGAAATTTATTGGGGAGGCCTATGCCTAGTGGTGGACGTCCTATGGCTGATATGATGATGATGGTTACTTGCTATACATGCCTCAGGCTAGACTAATTATAAATAGAAGCATTTAAAACCTACCCATAGATAAAACGCGCTGCCGAGTTGTTCGGCTACTTCATAGTCCCTACGACCTGGTGGCCACTGCTGGAGGCCGAGGTAGACACGTGGGCCGCTCTGCTAGTCCTCGCCAACATCATCAAGGGTTCCCGGGCGGAGCTGATCCAGGAGAAAGTGCTGGAGGAACTCACCAGGGAGGCTTCCGATCTTGACAGATGCAGGACTAGGAAGGTAATCCTCGGGATTTGATGGATTCAAGGAAACTGTTTCATCTTTTAAAAATATAATAAATTATTGAATTAGAGCCTGTCCAGATGAAGCGTTTAACACGCGAGGTTCCGCGTAGGCACTCGTGCGTTCTCGAGATACTTGAGGTACATGTATCCTGTCCAGATACTGCTGTACGTTTCCTCACTCGCGCGTAAAGCCGTGCAATGAGCGGGACTCTCGACTCTCGTGTTTCACGCGCGAATCGAGATACTCGAGCACCATTGCTGCGTCCTGTAGTGTATTCTAAAAAGTTAAGCGGTGAGATTTTAGTTTCGTATTCACAAAATAAGTGAGTTCGACACTCTAGCGCCATAACATGATGACGTGAGTGAAAAGTAGTATATCGAGTGAGTATTTTGACGTTTTTCAATAGGATTTGATATTCTGCGAAGCAAGCGTGACCATCGAGTTGACTTGCGAGATGACTTTCGAAGTGATTTGCCTATTTCAGAATAGCATAGCTGAGCTAAGCGCGAGTCCGTGGCGAGGATCTATGTATTTATTCGAAATGGAACGTGATAACTTCGATAAGAAACTTTTTATTAACGTAGAAACGCGATATCTGGACAGGCTCTTATATTTGGGACGTACATTGGACTGATATTGTTGGATAATAATTTGTCATATTGAACTAGTTTGACATAATTATTTAGAGATTGAGGGATGGTTCGTGATACGCAGAAGTAGCTCCTATTATGTAAAATATTAAATCGTATATCTTTTTCGATAGCTCCAACGCAAATTCTTCTAAATTAAAGTATTTTCCAGCCTAAATACCAGACAAATCTGCTGTACATGTGCGAGGCTCTGCTAGACCTATGCGGCGAGGCGTGCGCGGCTGTGGCGGACGATCTGTTCACTATCAACTTCACCGTGTACGCCATGGCAGTGAACGATAATATACAGTTTATGGCGCTGTGTGAGTCATGCAATCACGTACTTATACATTTTCGTGGTTTTAAACCGATTTAGCCAGAACAGCCTTAACACTTCTGTGATTTGAAGACTGCCCTTCAAGTTTCGCCTAAATACTTCACCTAGAAAAGAAGGAGAGGAAACGTAAATTTTCTCCAACAATTCTAATAAAATTAGAAATTTTAAGTAACCCGCGACAGAAGCATAAGGATCCCTACCGCAGCTAACAAAGTATGTAATAACATTGAAACGGCTGAACCGATTTTAATAAAACATATCTAAGAACCTTCGCTAGGAAACCTACTTTCAAATAAAATCGGTTCAGCCATTTAAGAGCTACGGTGCCACAGACAGACACACACACAAACAGACACATCAAACTTATAACATCCCTCTTTTTCCAAGCTAGAGGTTCTTTTTATCAAACTACATCACAATCGGCTCAGTGCTTTTGCCTTCATGAGGTGACTAGCAGTCAAACAATATTACTTATACGTCTGGTTGGATGAATAACTGGACCATTATTTCAGCTAACCTGGATAAGCTGCGTTACGCGGTAAAATGCGGCAAGACTTTGATCAGTCTGTATGAGAAGCACATCGGTAGGATGCTGGCTGGTATCACCAGCGACGCGCTGACGTGGACGCAGCTGACTCCGGACAAGTGCATCCTGGAATGTGCTATGCTGCATTGTGGTAAGGATAATGTCTGTTTTTCGTGTCGTGTATATAGGGTGCAAGAGACATTGTGACATAGATTTTTGTTTTGGATTCAGTTGATGATTCAAGACACTCAAAAGTTAACATTATATCGTTGGTTATTCAATAGAAAAATCAGCCATTCTATATATTTTGACCGCGTAGGTGTTGCACTTTAGTATGTAACTGCTGATTTTTGTTTAAATAATCGACGAAAAATTTTGTCGGGTATCCACAATCATTTCAGGGGGTGAAAGTACTAATGAATACGAAATTTTTTTCTACAGATTCATACAGTTTTGAAAAAATCCCGGACAAACAAAAATAAGTGCGTTAATAATCTGTCAAACACATGTCGTAACTAAGCGATCAACCAATCTTACTCCCAAATTATTACAACTGCCAACTCCAATGCTCAGGTTCCGCCATGGGCACGCAGCTGCACCTTATCGCCCCGCTGCTGCGGGAGTGCCTGGCGACGCCCAAGGTGGACCCGGAGGTGAAGCTGAAGATCTTCACCACGCTGTCCACCGTGCTGCTCAGGAAGGACGTCAACTTCACCAAGTGCGACACCGACAAGCTCGAGGCTTTCCTCAACATTGTTATTGAAGGTACGTAACAGTAACTTTTTGTATTTCAAGTTAATTGTCACTCCACCCAGAAATAATAGGGTAATGGACACCATTAAATATTAATTCCTAGATACAACTTTAAAACACTTTATTTTAACCCAGAAAACCCGATTAATGTTTAAATAACTATAAAGGAGACGGATACGCTTTCATACATTCTTGGGCCCGGGTGTAAAAAGATAAAATTGGTGTCAATTAATGGCTTATAATATGATAACAAAGTATTACTAAACATTCGGCGAATTTTGAATCTGAGAGCAGAGTTATAAAAGGTTTTCTAAAAGTGAGGTTATGCAATAAATTGGCAAAAACCTATACTAACCCGACGAATTTTGAAGAGCGATTGCTATTTTATTATGTTATACTGTTATTTACTATATAAATTGTACTGTATTGAGTGTATTGTATTGTATTTACTATATTAATTGTATTACATTAGGAAACTCACAAAACGACACTACGAAACGAGTGATTGACAGTCTACTAGAGCTGTCAAAAAGTATTCTATGTCACTGCCAGCACAGATTAAAAATACAAGTAATAAATCGAATTGTAAACGAGAATCAACTTTAAGATTTCTTTATATAATGTTTTTTTTTTAACTGCGGGCATTATGTTAAATCAATCATCTGGTGCAAGATATATTGTGTTCAATTGTTGAAACTCATTCACATTAATCGATTATAGTAATCGATATCCGCTTTTAGTCGTGACATAAACTTATTTTTAAGATTTCTCTTATTCCTGATATTGAAGTAGGCAATCCTTTTTGTTTTTTGAAACAGAAAAATATGACGCTTTTTTTAACCCATATCACAACTTATACAATTTGGCCCAGAAATCCCCGTCTCCTTTATCGTTGCTTTGAAATCAATAAATAGTTAATGAATTGAGATAACAAACAAAAAAGCAACGTCATAGTTTAGTATTGTCAAACAAAATCTATGGGGAAATCGCATTTTGACAGCTCATAAAAGTACGTAGTAGTAAGTAGTGTGTTGAGAGGATGAGTGAAAGGCGACTAACAAAAGGGATTTATATGGCAGATGTGAGTGGCAATGCCGGGAGGGGACGCCCTAGAAAGACCTACTCTGACCTTATTGGTGAGGTTCTTCAGAAAGGTCAGGTGCGCAGTACTCGTAACCGGCGTGCTTGTATGACCAGATGTATGACTGTTAACGAGGCGAAAGGAGTATGTAAGGATCGTAGCAGGTGGCGTCCCGTGGTTTCTGCCTACCCCCATGGGAAAAAGGCGTGAGTTTATGTATGTATGTATGTGTAAAAAGTACGTCAATTGATTAGTGTTGTCATCTACCCACTTGTAGAGACAAAGATACATGGCAATATTGGTAAGTATTTATTTATTTATTAAAACTTTATGCACAAAATGTATAAAATACACCGTACAAAGGCGGACTTAATGCCTTAGCCATTTTCTACCAGTCTACCTTAGGGTGATGCAGAGACGGAACAAAGTAGGTGCAAGAAACGGAAAATTTCCAAGATTAAAAAAAAAATATACATTATATACATATAGGTAATATATACATAAATACATACATACAAACAAAATATACAAAGTAGGGAGAGATAAGAATAAGTACCAGTATAATTATAATAGCCAGAGATGTCGTTGAATTTTAAAGTACCTACCCAAGTAGACAATCACTTTTTCGTCTGAAGGCGATGTTCAATGCTTCTTCCTTGTTGTCACACAGAGGTGATAATGCCGAATCTAGTGTGGTGTGCGGGGCGAACTGCCGAGGCCATCCGCACCGCCGCCGTCGCTTGTCTGTGCTCCGCCTTGCAGGATAACCCGTACAACGAGGAGCCTTTGACCGCAGACAGGGGCGGGGATGGCGATACTGGGGATAAGGTAATTAGTAACACCCCACAGTGTAATTGAAATAAAAAAAACTTGGCCCTACTCTAGGAATTTCTCCTGGATCGTGGGTGCGTTTACAAACATATAAGCTCACATACACCAACAGCCACCCCCGGAAAAACTATTTGTAGGTCATACTTCATATTTGTTCTTTGCGGAAATCGAACCCGCGACACGCAGCGCAGCAGTCGATCGCTCGGCTACTGCGCCAACCGTGTCGTCAAATTAAGTGGCCCTAGATTTCAAAAAGGTCAGGAGGTCATGAGGTTACCTATTGTGTGATAGGTCACCTCAACCACGGAGGAAGATTTTTACAGAACAGCACTGCAGATATATGAAATAGGATGACTGGATAAAGCAAAAGTAAAGGAGTATATAAAACGATTTTACATTGGAAATCTATGAGGGAGGCTATGCCCATGCCATGCTAGTGCCCATGTCCAGCAGTGGACGTTCTAGGTCTGATAATAAGGATGATGATGATGATGAAGGATTTTAGAATAAGAAGTTCTCCAGCTTTTCTGCATGTATGTAAACTAACAATACCATTTACTCCCACAGAAAGTAAACCTCTTCCCAACCAAAGAGTCCTTGGCGCCGTTCTTGGAGAAGATGGTGCCTCTTCTGGTGGGCTTAGCAGACGACAACTCGACTCTGTCGCGACAGCACACGCTGCGTGCGGTGTGCTGCCTCGCTGTGCTCGCCAAGCAGCGCGGCTGCTTCACTGAAGAGATACTACACAAGCTGTACTTTGGTAAGAAGACCATTGGATGGCAAGCAAGCTTATTGCTCACCTGATGTTAAGTAGTCCAGTAATTCCAGAGGCCTTGCAACAAATGCGTTGCCATCCCAGTGACAAGGTGGAAATGTCTTATGTGTCTTAATTACTCCGGCATCCATACCCTTCAAACCGGAACACAGCAATGCTGCTTTGCAGCAGAAATAGGTATAGTGGTAGTACTTCCCCAGACAAGCTCCTTCACAAAGAGTTCTACTACTACTACAGACATAAATAAAGGAACATACTAGCTGGCCCAGTTGCGGACGTCAAAACAAAAACTTTTAAAGCCTACGATTCTGTTGATAAAGTTCTACGATTTTTGGTGTTTTAGGGGCTAGACAATTTTATAATTTTTTAAGACCACTTTCTAGCCATTTCAGTGTATTTCTTTATAAGTAAAATTCTAATTATGTAGATCTTTGTACGTTTTTGACAGGCTTAAAAAAGAAGGAGGTTCTCAATCCGTTTTTTCTTTTATTCCCACCTGACTTAAATATTTCTTCCCTCAGTGGTGCTCAAACGCCTAGATGACAGCAGCGACAAGGTTCGTTCCTATGCCGTCCAGACTCTGGTGACCTTGTTCGCCAACCGCCCGGAGCCCTACGACACCATATTGTACGGCGCTCACATCGACGCACTGTACAGCGCTATGCTCATACACTTGGATGATTCGGACGAAGCCTTCAGGAAACAGATGCTTGGTGAGTTTGAACTCTGGGCTTTTGAGGAGGCGTTACATAGTCGGCCTTATAATTTTTCCACAGTTAAGATTCAGACCTCTTCTCGGAGGGCCTTATCTCATCGGGATCTCATGGTGGCGCAGTCAGGTTGCATTTATTGTATAATTGTATAATAAAGGTACCTACAGAAGGATATTATAATAAAATGGATCTCTTATTCTGCCTTCTTAACTTAGGCGTGTAAATATAAAATATAAAGTGGCTAAATTCTGGGCCGCAACAATACAATACTTATATTATAGTTTGTCTTCGAAACGATGAGAAGAAGAATATAAAATATTGTTTTTATTTAAAAAGTTAGTGAAAATTATGCAGTCAATAACTCAGTAATTCATATGATTTAAGATTACACCTTAGATCGGCTACTGACCGAATTGTTTGTTGGTTTGTTTGCATACCAAAATACCTACAGATCGATATGACTTCCATAGAGATTTATTTATGTGCTGGAATGTGACATTATATTTTTACCCGACTACAACAAAGCTGAAAGAAGGGTTATAATTGCCAAAAAAAATGAGCAGTCCTTTGAGATAGACCACGGGAGTGACTCCTAGTATTTTCTACATTAAAAATTCTGACAAATAACTTCATTGGGTTCTTTAACTTGTTGCAGACTCATTGATGAAGCTTAGCGACATTGACCCACCAACTCTAATGAAGAAAGTCAAGGCGAACATACATCTTTACAGGAATAAGGCTGCCTATGAGAAATTGTCTAAACATCTTGAAAAAATATTGTTAAGTTACAAGGAAACTCCCACAGAGTAGTCAACTTTCAAATAATAATTTTACTCTTTACACTTAATTATACGGTAACACTGAATTGTGTGTCATATTTTAGTGATTAAACTGAAGAGGGGTACTTTTTTGTTTGGTACTTGTGTAAAACTAGATAGTTTGTGGCTATTCTTGACTATTTTCAAGTTAAGATGAGGGTCACCTCAGATAGAGCATCAAAATTCTTTATTTTGTTTTGAGTGAATTTATGCGAGTTTGTGCGGACACAATCCCACAAGAAACCGTCCCTTCCACGCTATTGTGAACTCTGTGTTATTTATTATATAGTTCGTTATCAATTGAAAACCTGCTCGCGCATTTTAATGCTCTGTCTTTCATGTGGCATTTTTGCCCCTAAGTTGACATAAGCGTGCAATAGCTAAAAGTACAGTTAGCTAGTCAAATTTTAATCCTGACTGTTTCTACTATTCATTAATGAAATGTATCTTTATCTTAGTTTTAATTATAGCGAATTGATGATGATGAATGGTTATATTTAGTTTTATTTAGTTTACGAAAGAGTGTTCACTTGATGTGCAATTGCTTGGTTATTTAAGTTCACGTGCAATAAAAACTAAAAAGCAATAATGTGGTTTTATTTTGATATCTCTCATTGAAGTAATATGAACACTTTCTGTGTAGGGTGGCTATTTATACTTTTCTCAGTAGCTCTGTCACTAGGGTGTTTGGGGTCGTTAGACCTTACTGCCCAAGTGCCCACACGATAAGAAGAAGTAGCTCGAAATTTGGATTTGTGGCATAGTATCGCCCTCTATTAAGTAGAAATATAAGTGGTGTAATATGAGTATACAAATAGGTATAATTATAATTAGATATAATTAGATACACCTTTGCTTCACCCGTCGGTGTGAGCAGGAGTGATTAAGAATATTATCGGTAATGTGGGATGTATAGAATTAGGGATTTTGTCTTTTAAATAATAGTTATTTCTAAACAAGTACACTTAATTATAATTAAGTAAAAGCAGATTCCTTTTTGAAAACCAATTATATTAATTCAACTATAAAAACCTTTTTAAAGTTTCGTCGCGATTCACATCTCATTATTATGCTTGTTACTTTTAAGCATAATAATCGTAATGTAATGTGAATTCATTTTTTATGCCAAAAGGCTACAATCTCAATAAATAAAATCGATACAAGGTTCACCAATGACAAGTAGGATTTGACGTCTATATTGTTTGTTTGACATGTTTTAGACATGCGCGTGTAAGCCGCGCTGTGTTACCTTTGTTTGTTCTGTTTTTGTCCATTTTACTAGATAAATACTGAAATTTCACAAATAATTTCTTTCTAAATGTTTTACCATTAATTTGACGTTTTTATTATATGTAAATAATGGAGGTAGTTCGTAGTAGTAAGTAGAAATTTCAAGAAGTTATGGGATACCATAAACGCGGCAAACAAGCTCATTGATTTTTTCAATATTTTTCAGATTTTAAGGACACATTGCCCTTAATTAATAATTCTATAGAGAAAGCGGACTTTTTATCGATAGATGCGGAGTTTACAGGGCTTATATGTGGGCGGGACGTGTCTATTTACGATTCACCCCAGGACTATTATATTCGTGTTATGAATGGGTCGAGCGAGTTTCTATTGATACAGTTCGGCTTGAGTGCGTTTTACTGGGATGAGAAGAAGAAGCACTACATGAATGACACGTACAATTTTTACTTGTACCCGCGCGGCCGGCCTGGGCCCGACAGAATGTTCCTCTGTCAGAGTTCTAGCTTAGATTTCTTGGCGTCCAATGGCTTTAACTTCAACAAGCTTATAAAGGAAGGTCAGTAGCATTGACGTTTATATTCTTGAGTTACGTAACTATTGGGTCTTACAGATAAAGGATATAAAATAAATGGAAAACTAGAAACTGATGGGGACATGATGTTTGTGACATAAGAGTATATTAAACAATAATTTTGTTATTTTTGCATTATACTTGTGTATTTCCTTAACACAATGCCGTATACTAGGAACTTCTCCTGTACTATTGGTTTGTTTACAAACATTTAAACTACCATACACAAACCAAGAGGACTGGTTCAATTAATGGTAATACAAGTAACTGTTTTATATTTTAATCAAATGTGCGGCATGCAGCACAGTAGCCAATCACGTGGCCACATGGCTATTGTTAGCATTGGGTGTATATTTTGTAATATGAATAATGATTAGATTAAAATATAATTAAAATTTTGGTCTGTAATGAAAAGGTAAAAGTGGCCTAAAATAGAAGATGGCTTCTCGTTCCTCACAAAACATTGCTAACAAATAAACATAACATACCATCACATCTGTATTCCCAGGCAGAAGTATACCAATGTACACCCACAGTTCGCCGGTATGTTAAGGTCCCATGAAATAGGGGGCGAGCCTAATGCCATTAACCGGGCACAAATCCTAACTCTGAGCTGCTACTGAAAATTTCATCGAAAAAACGGCAAAATGGAATGATGAAATAAATAAATATGCAAAACAGCTTGCTTCCTTTTTTTGGCAAATTCTAAAAATACAAAGATGGCATTTAAATAATTTTTGTTTAAGTATGTGCAATGTAATGTGTTGGTTTATGTATGTATTGGATCATAATTTGCTATAAATGATATTACCCAGTGAGTGTTTTTTTACTGAAATAACGAATATGAATAGTATTGGGTTTATTTTGGCATTAAACTACAGGAATTGTCCTTATTCCAGTATTCCAATAGGGGTTTTAACTTTTCAGAATGACCTCTAATATACTAAACATATTTGGGAAGTTTTCATTTGTTCTAGCACATTGATTGCCGCTCAGATGACAGTTTAAATAGATTTTAAACGTTTTTAATGGCATTCATTGGCTACTGCTGAAGTTAACTAACTCTTCATACATTTTACATTTTCATAATCCTTACAGGCATCTCATACATGACTGCTTCATCTGAGAACAAACTACGAGAGGCCTTGACCGAGAGGCAAATGACATACAGCAAGGAGAAAGAAATAGTAAAAATACCAGATGAAAGCAAACAGATGATTGAAGACATATGGTAATGCTTTCATTTTGAACCTATTGAAGTACCTATGACTAATGCTTTATTTTCTACTCGCTGTGTGTGTACGCTACGGTGTCATCTGTGTTGAGTTACATCTTTGGTTACTGCCCGGCTCCTGTTGATAGTAGAGTTATATTCTATACGTTCACACCATGTTGCCATTACAACAATTCACACAAAGTGTTTCCAAACGCCTTTTATAATGCGCTTTGCAAAGGTGTGGAATGCTCTTCTACCAGTGTTGGTATATCTGAATGCATTCAACCCTAATGTCTTCAAAGTTAGAGTAGACAGGCTTCTTCTGGGTAAGCTCACTCCATCATTGACTTTGGCTTTGTCACCTCTGACCTAGACTAGAGACAAGAGCACACCCAAAGCAAATAAAAAAAAAATACCTACATATAAACTTTCCTCTTAAATCACTTTATTTATTGATGAAAACCGCATTAAAATCCATTGGATCCGAAGATCTAAGTATACAGAGGAACAAACAACTGGAAGAGACTTTGTTTTATACTATGTACGGAAGGAGAAAGGCAGAATTATAGAAAGCCACTCACTATAATTCTTATATTTATTTATTGCATTCAATTTGATGTCACAATGGTGGTGTATTTGTATAGGGTTGAAACTCATGCATTAGTAGTGTGTTCTTAAATATTTGAGGAATTTGTTTTTATAAATAAGGTAACACTTGGTAGCTTCCAGAATTATATTGCAGAAGACACTGGATGACAAAATACGCGAACAATGATATAGGCGATCGCCCGTCTTGCTGTCCATTCTGAATATTCCAATGAATGTCATGCTGTATGTGGAGCTTTGCCCCCTCATTGTCTCTTTTCCTTCCACAGTACAAAAGTGAGGAATTTCATTGACAACACAACAGAAGATGAGATGGAGATTGACAAATGCAACTCATTTATACGGTTCCTGATCTTCCAAGAGCTACGAGTCAGGTTCAAAGATGAAGTCATTGTTGATACCAAGGTTGCTGATAATAAAAACAGGTAAGCATTCCACCTCTTTCTAGGCTAGCTTTGGCAGGCTCCATCTTAAGGCAGCCAATGTTTAGAGATAATGGACTACTACGACTTTATTCCGCCTACCATATCTGCTTTTTCATATGCACAAGAATACAGTAAAAAATAAGTAGAAGAAAACAATTCTGAAAAATTGAACACTCGACGTTCCGACTTCGACATAACAACCCTTTTGCATGTAATTGATTATGAACTTAAATTGAGCGGAAATAGGGTTGAAAATTGGGTGGAAGTTTTATATCCTGACGAATTTTTAAATCTATATATAAAAAAAATATAACATATTTTTTTTTAGTTCATTATAATGCAATTGAATGATACTTAAAATGTATCTTTCAGATTGATCAAAGTGACACGTAAAAAGGGTGACATGGAAGATCAAGAAACAATGCGGAAGAAAAGAGAATGGGATGAGTTGGAAGAGGCTGTGGGCTTCTCTAAAGTGGCCAAGATGATCAGCCAGTCGGTGGGTTCATTATTTACTTGGTACTAGTTTGTGAAATTGGTTAAATATCCTACAAACTTATGCTGCTTATATTATGGATGCGAAAGTTTGTGAGGATGGATGTTTGTTACTCTTTAACGCTTAAACGTTTCGTTCATTGTTTGAATTCAGAATATGTTGCAGTTTGCACCTTGTCACAATGAAATGTGAACCTTTTTGTGTAGTAAATAAATTAATATTTGGAGTAGCTTTATTAAAATATGCGCGCAGCGTTGCATCTCGGTGTGAAGGGGGTCGCTTCGCACGTAAGGTAGCGTTCTATGGTTTCTGCGTGGCGTGAATTTATGTATGTAGATAAAACAAAAAATCTTGCCTATTCCCTATTGTAACGTAAAATTGTTCACAGGAGAAACTAGTGGTTGGCCATAACATGTTGCTGGACGTGCTCCACACACTGGGCCACTTCTTCCAGCAGCTGCCCGGTGACTACGACGCTTTCAAAGAGTACGCACATTGCATGTTCCCCAAGTAAGTTAGTTGTTCATATTTTTGATAGGACTTTAGTACTTGTTAAGTGTAGGAATTATTTCGACCTTTTTATAGACTAAATAATGAGGTAGACTGGTAGAAAATGCCTTAGGCGTTAGTCCGCATTCGTACAGTGTATTTTTTACATTATGTGAACACAGTTTAATAAATAAATAAAAATAAATAAACGTTACTTAGCAAATACTTGGGTTTAATTTCCATCTCTATTTTGGACTTGCAGATTGACAGTTGTCAAATTTCAAGTTTGATTTTATAAATAATATTTATAAAATCAAACTTGAAATTTTGCTAAGTACCGTTTATGATTTCGGCCTTAAATCTACATATTGTAAGGCCTATGCATTGGCATAGTCCTTATAAGACAATCTCCATCTGGATAGAGATTGTTTTTTAAATCAGACGGCCTTATTGACGTTTATCAATAGGGGATAGCGCAAATAGCAGCAACTGCTCGATCAGTTTTCATTGATTCATTGATCAAACACGACACATGTAGTTAAAAATTGTTTGTGAGATATTATTCTGCAGGGCATTTGTTATGTACTATCAATTACGCAATTTTCTACTTTACTTGTGTCAGCTTTAAGTTCAATTTGCGGTAGCCGTTAGAGGGAAGACAGTTCGTACTTTTCCTTCCTCTTCTTTCCTCCAAGTCCCATGTTCAGCAAATATTCACAAACTGTGGTGTAAGTACTGAATAATCAATGTTCATAATTATTTTCAGATTATTGGACACAAAGTACATGTCGAGCTTGCCACCATTCAAAGACAAGCTCGGTTCCAGTGTGCTCCGAGATCTGCTATCCACTCTGGCTGAACCACCCTTCTCAATACCAGAAGTTGGTGAGTACATACATAATATTTGATTTTGTTCCTAACACACATTTAAATGCAGTTTTTAAACACAAGTTCTCTTAAATAATTTTGCTTTTTAGGAATAATTGCAATCGAATCTCTATTTTAACTTATATGTTTGACATCCATTGTCGATCAGATGAGATTTTGAAAGTTTTTGACTAGATTTGTAGAATTAGTCTTCTGAACGTTAGGTTATGCCCAGTTTTGTCTAACTAGCTTCTGACCGCGACTTGCTCCACATTAGCGTTAAATATACTACAAAGAATATATCCTATGACATTTATCAAAAGTGTAGCTTTCTATCAGTGAAAGAATTTTTGTAATCAGACATCCATATTTTATTTCTTTATGACATTAGTATATAAAATAATAATAAACATGTTTAATGTCTCTTCCACAAACAAATTAAAAGATCTTTACTTTGCCTTGAGTCTGTTCTAAAATACAGTAACTGAATTTTGAAGTATACATACAATATTAAACCCTAAACTTATACCTAAAGGTCCACATTTCCATGAACACTTCCATTCCTTTTATATTCTCCACAGGAGCTCTGGAAGGTCGCGGCTACTCGCAGCTCCACGACAAGGAGCACGAGGCGGGCTACGACGCCTACATCACGGGGCTGTGCTTCCTGGCGATGCACGCGCACCTCTCGCGCATGCGCGGCGAGGACTCCATCCGATTGGCTCCGCAGTCGGCCACGCTCAAGCCGTTCTTGAATAAGCTGTTTCTGGCGAAAACGGCGCGTCAGGATAGTCCGTACATCAATCTGGTTGGCGCTGATCGTGAGTGTTTTTGTTTCTATTTGTAAGGTTAGACTTCTACGTTACACGTAAAGCCTACGCAGACGGGGACGGCATGGCAAAGGATTAATTTTTTTACCAATGGACGTTCTCTCTCTCTATCGTGTGGGCAGTAAGGTCCAACGACCCCACACCCCCTTTTTTTTTTTTTAAGACGGGAAATCATCAAATAACTTCCCCCGCCCTGGGCGGGGCGGGAGGGAGTGTCAGACTTTTACTGACTAAAACCCGTCTATGTTCCTTCAAGTGCCCTTTGCGTTCTGGGGGCGCGGTATCTCTTTCGAACAACCCGCAGAACCCCCACACACCCTAGTGTCAGAGTTTCTATACAGTCTCAAGGGCATCTGACATGATTACCGATGTCAGTGACGTCCAAGATAAACTTAGGAAAAAAATACGGAAAATCCACGGAATCATTTTACAGCATACCTAAAATATGTCGTATTTCTAAATCGATACGTTTGAATGTCTATTGGTAATAATTTAAATCCTTTTGCCTTATCTGGGTAGGGCTTAAGAAATCTACTTAGGGTTTGCTTATTTACTAAGCATTGAGATTATTTATCTGTCATATATCTTAAGTAATGCTTTAAAGATGCGCGTATGCACACAACCTTACACGAATATTCTTCTAAAACCTGATATTGTATTAACCCAGACGTGTTTATTGCAGCGACTCCGCCCAGAGACCACGTGTTCCACCTGATGTTCCCCAGGGAGTGGCAGAGGAGCGACCTCAACCAGCTGTTCAGTCCTTTTGGTGAGATATCTATACTAAGATTAAGCTGAAGAGTTTGTTTGTTTGGTTGAACGCGCTAATCTTAGAAACTACTGGTACGAATTGAAAAAATATTTTTGCATTGGTTAGTTTTTGTGTTGGTTATACAGCGTGTAACGGAAAGGGTATATCCATACAAACGGGGTTAAGAGTGTATCCGGTACTGAGTCTCTATACAAAATTTCAGCTCAAAAGCAATAACTTTGAAAATGCATAATATTTTTTTAATTTCGGAAGTGTAAGCCATAAACAAACTTGTCAGGAGAAACAAGTCTTTTACGGAGTTGTTTCTTAGTGTGTAGTGTGTAGTTCATTGACACCGATCAGCTGACCTAGTGTAATGATATGTAGAATCCAATTCGAAACATTTGGTTTTTTGCTTAAATGTTGCTTAACTTTATAATTTTATGAGTATAGGTATTAAAAAAATGTTGCTATGTGGTTTGTTAACACCAAAAGAATCCGTACCTTTGATATGTATATACCCTTTCCGTAACACGTTGTATACAGGCTATATAACATCACGCTATAACATTCGGGAGCGGAGCAGTAACTAAAGACGTAACTTAACACGGGTGATTAAAACCTCGCGAATCGAAATGGCGGACGAGGTGCGACTGAAAGTCAGGTGTTTTCAGCTGGTTTTTGTTGGTTTGTTTAATGAAGAAAGGTTTAGCTATTTTAAGTAATAATATATATCGTTCTTTATTTCCGTTCTTTTTAAGCATTATACCTTCCTACAGGTTCCGTAACAGTACAGTTTCTAGACGACACATCGGCGTACATCGGTCTCGACCGGCGCGATCAGGCGGCCGACGTTATGCGCACGCTCGCTAAGAACTCGCGCGTCACGCTCACGCCCTACCACAAATACAAGAGTTTCGGCGACAAGGAGGTACTGTGCAATTTGTTTTGTCGTAGAAATTACTTTTTCATTTCTGCTATAGTTTACAGATATACTCAAATCGTTCAGGGTGCAAGTGTGAGTTTTTTCATTCGCGTTCGATTGCCAGCGCGTTTGAATTTTGTATAGGAAACCGTTATAGCGCCACCTGGTGGTCAATAGGAGAAACCTAATTTCTCATACAAAAATTCAAACGCGCTCGCAATCGAACGTGAGTCGAAGAAAATGACACTTAAGGCCCAGTTCTTTTTTTTTATCTATTTCATGTTATGTCAGCCTTTAATATATTCTGATATTTATGAAAATAATTTCATAAGTAAATGCTCTACACAGATACTGTGTGGTAGCTTTAACACGCAATCCAATGTGATTTGTATGATATTAAAGGATTTTGTACAAAGCTTTTATTAAGTCTGCTTCAGGAACTCTTATTTTTCTGTTTAGATTGAGCACTTTGTTCGATAAAACTTGTTAGACTAGTCCTGTCTCGTGGGGTCGATATACCGTCATCGGCAATATTCATTCTGTTTTTCTCTGAATCACTCTTTAGAGGGCACTGCACTAATTGGGTACATGACACCACCGATCAATTGACATAATTTTTATGAGCTGTCAAAACGCGATTACCTCATAGATTGTGTATGACTGTAATTAACTTTGACGTCATTTATTTGCGAATTCAATTGTCTTACTATTTATTGATCCCAAAGCAACTAAACATCTATTTTTATAGTTAATGTAACATTATTCGTTCCTTTGGAGCCTAGAGTTTTTTTTTAGATAAATTGTGTCTTAGAATTATTGGTTCATGGTGTCAACTACCCAATTGTATGATGCGAAATGTTGACCTGAAATGTCATTTGACCTTCAATGACAGTTGACGTTTAAATGTCATTTGACCATAAAGGTAATATTGATATTATTTATAAAACTTGAGACAAAGGTTTTTACCGCTCAGCCTATACGCCGATGACAGTATTTAGTCCCATGTGATTGGTGGCGAATGTATTAGAATTCGATTTTTTTTCTTCCTATTTGCCCCATCCTGGGCCGGCTGAGATCAAGTAAGTATTCATTCGCTGTACATTTTCATTTTTCCAAAAATACACATAAATAACGGGTGTAATAAGACACTTAAGGATGCCGAAAGTTATATAGTCTATGGTGTTTGTATCATTGCAATATTTTTTTATTGTTTTGAACAATGCCTGGCTATCTATATCTTAGTAAATGAAATATTGAAACTTTTATTAACTTTTTTTTCGGTAATAACCCCACGACCCCTGTGCTGTTGGATACGCCTTTAAGCAAAATTTGTTGCGTGGGTTACATTGAACAGTGATTTAACACGGCAAAAATAAAAAAGTCGTTTCTCTACAATAATATTTATTTAAAGGCACTTAGTTTGATGGGCAGCATGCTTAGCTAACGGCTATGTGAAGTCTTTTTACACCCCGTATCTAAATACCATAAGAACTTTAAATAAAATGTTTTAAAATTCATAGGCATGACATCATAAAAAAAATAGTTTTTTGAAAAAATGGAAAATGGTTGAAACATATTTAGCGAAGGTCAATGTGTAGTTCGACAGTCAATTGTTTGATAGGAATGCCGTTAAAATGAATGAATGTCTTTATGTGCTTTGAACTAAGATCGATATTACATTGTCATAGTTTCACCATAGAGAAATGGTATCATAAAAAAATGACATTATATTTGACAGATACAAGCTAAACTGTCACACTAAACTTTATCCTTAATTTATGACATTGTAATATTGACTTTACCAAAGGGCTGGTTTAAATAGTTTTGACGTGATGTATCGTAAAGATGACTGCATTTTGAAGTCGAAAATACAGTATATTTAATTTCGATTTCATTTTTGTTTTATTTTACTTTATTGAGAGATAAAACAGTTATGTTCTTTATTCTGATAGGATTAATTCTAAGGCTACATAAACTGTTAACCTAGGTCAAAAAAAATAAAAATAGTTTATTGTTGTTGTCACACATTGCTGATTACAAAGTTAGTATAAATTAGAATAAATTACGAACATACATTTAAGATTTACTTATAATACGATACATTACGTTAAAATAATTTGCATAAGCCCCACTGTTGTACGCTTTACAACTTTGACAGTCAGATCTTTCTCTGACAATTAAAGCAAAAAAATCAACCCTAATCTCTTCAAAGTAAGTGTGAGCATGCTTCTTCTGGGTAAGCTCATTCCATCGTTGACATTGTCTCTGTCACCTCTGACCTAGACTTGAGTCAAGAGCAAACCCATCTCAAATAAATTAAAAATAATAATAAGCCCACCCAAACCCATAGTCCTATTCTTTGTTTCCGTATCCTGCAATAGTCCTGCGCCAGCCGGGGATTGTCCTTGGGTGCACTTGCATAGTGCATACAAGGATAATTGCCGGTTGGTGTTTCATTTCATTTTAAAGCCGTTTAGGGGCCTCTGCGAATTGCTTTCGGCTCATCATACGACATCAAAGGTCCCGGACCCTGGGGTCCCGAGATATGTTAAGAAATAACATTTTAAAATTTATATATGTATTGAATAAATAAATGAGAATAATAATAAAAGTCAGCACAGTAACAGTATTTGGCTGCTGCAACTTTTAATATTGCTTGCAAGTGTTGCATTATATGTTCAAATAAATAAATTTGACAACAAAATCATGAAATTCATGTTTCTGTTTCATTTTTAACGTATTTTAATGTTGTCGTCAATTGTCCCCAGATGGCGTTACGGAGCGAGCGGCCCAAAACGGATACGTATAAACTAATGTTCGTATTTGTGTTCATGTCTTCAATAGCTCTCTTAGTTATGTTCTGGCAAAGGTATTTAGACATAGGTACTATGATTTTATGGCCTGAAAAATAACTGCTTTAACGGATAGTCAAAGTCGAAGCATTTATTTGAATTAAACCATTAACAGGCTCTTTATTTCATTGTCAAGAAGTTAGAGAGTTGAAGCTAGTTGCTCGTTCCAAAAAGTAGGTCTCTATGGAGTAGAACGAACAAGAAACGGTACACTTTGAGACTCTTACTTATAAACGCTGTACAAAGTTATTACAAGCTTATAACTTCTAGGAGAGAAAAAGCCAACGCTCTAACATTTTTTGCTAAATATCGGCACATTGACGACCAGGTCTTTCACCACCATATTTAAAAAAAGTACCATTTTACTTTTACTAAGAGGGCAATAGACAAAAATATTTATGAATAAAGAGGTTTAAGCTCTCTTTGGTCCACCATAAATAAAACACGTTAGGGTTACTTTAACTGACAATGATATTATCGCGTTTATTATAATATTGATATTAAGATTAGATTTATAAGCCATGCTTAAAACAATTTTCTTTTCGCGCTACAAAAACTTGCATAGGCGGATAACATGGAGTTAGGCTACTTTTCTACTTACCCCTGTAAAGTAAACAGCGTGAACGTTAGCTTTAGGCTTTAACTTTTTCTAGGAATATTAAACTTTTATTCGGTGTGAATTTCAAACTGAATTTTTAGAGATATAAAGCAATTTCTCGAATATTTCGGTACAGTATTATTTCTTTTCGAGATTTTTTTGAATTGTACCTATAGTTTAGGTATTTGCAATATAGGTCGTACGCTGTTGTTTTTAGAGTTCTATGTTGAATGTGTTAAAGATATTTCGTCAAATATTTGTACCTAACGGGGTTAATAATTTGCATGCTGTGTCATTGAATGTACTTAATGATTGTGTATGTAGCTCATGTATCGTGGTAGGCGTTTATGGGTTCAGAAAATAAATGTTCTGGGTTTCGTTTCCACAGAGCGTTAGAAAATATAGAGGTTATTGATGGTCGAAAAGACCATACTTCTTAAAAATCAATAGTATTTGCTGTGCGTAATGGGTAGGGCTGCCAGTACCGAAATTGCCGAAGCTGGATAAAAACTTTAAAATCCCGGGACTTTTAGGGTGAGGTAGAAATTTTTCGGGCGCCACTGACAAAAATATTTGCATTTTTTCCTTAGAAATTAAAATTAAAAGTATTAAAAAATAACATTAATTAGTCGGTATACCTTTGACATTTTTTGATAACCCCTTCTGGACGATAACTGGACGCCTTTTCAAGTAAGACAAATCCGGGAAATTCCGGACGAATGGCAGCCCTACTAATTGGTAAAAACCTTTTTTTTTTAATTGTTTTGGTAAACGATTTCTCTGTTTTTTTAAACGCCCTGTGTTCATATGTCTAACACTGCATGTTCCATGCTTATTTCTAATTGATATGCGCTTGAGTTCATCTTCTGTGGCGTTGTGATTACTAGTGACAAAACTGTTACACTTACAGTAGGTTAAGTAAATGTGAGTTTTATGTTTATTAGCACTAACTATCATAGTTGTCTGTACTTAGGATAGTTCAATAAAATCTAATTGCACGATTTTCTTGTTTTTTCATCCTGTAATTCCATTTTGGACTTCACTGCAGAGTCGTCATCCTAAATTTATCTGCTTGTGAAAAGCCGTTTTTCTCGTGAATATCTGAAACTAATCGAATTTATATTTAAAAATATACTTTAGTTAACAGTTGCCGCAGTTAAAATAGTACGAAGTTTTTCATAATAAATTTAAAAAAAAAGATAATATTGAAATAAACGATATTGTAAGTTTAGATAATTTAAATCAATGTCTGAATTAAATCCGTACTCTTAAAGGTCTGGTACGGAACTCTCGAACTGCTTTTCACCAATATCGTTTAAACTAATCGATAATTAATATTTTAAACCGTACATAGGTAATCTGCAATAGCTATATTTAGACATTTTTCATAGTTCACAAGTAGCAGATACCCGTAGTCGAGTCTTTCTATTCTTGTTTCATTTGTCTCCAAGCCTAAGACAAAACGATTTTAAGACTAATATTTCTAAAACTCAGGACCCGTAGATTTTTGGACATAATCACTATAAACGTGACGAAAGAAAGAATCAAGTTCATTAGTTGATTCCGAAGCCTTAACTTAGCTAGTCCTACAACTTAAGACATTATTATATTATATGCTAGCGAACTATCTGCGACTTCCTCCGCGTGGCAAAATTCACCTGCGTTAAATTACGTCTTTGGTTACTGCTCCGCTCCCGTGGGCCGTAGCGTGATGTTATAAAGCATAGGCTTTAACATAGGTTACTCAGTGATAACGTAGCTTTCTAACGGCAAAATAATTTTTGAAACCTTTCCAGCAGTTTTTAAGTTTATTCGTTACATACAAAAATACAAATCATTTATCTATTTAGTCTATATAATATTAGTGTAGGTAGATATTAACAGAATTTATTCTTAGTTAACTTTAAGAAGGTGTAACAACATTTCTGTAGAAAACCGGCCAATACAGCCCTCGGGACAGCAAGTAACCGACCTATATAAATGGTCCATAAATAATCTTCTAACTGTTCGCCACACATTGTGTAAGCTGTGAATCTACTTTGTTTTAAGCGAACTGAACCACCGCTATTGTACGACGCGATTTAGCGGATCGTGAGAAGATACCAGTAGTGGGTGTAGAAGATTGTACGGAGGGAGACTGTCCGTAATTAGTAGAGTTAGTATTTGAAAATAGTATGGATGATAGGATGAATGGATGGATGGATTGTGTGAAGAATGATATGAAAGAGAAGGGAGTCAGTGATAGCATGACGGTTGACAGGATGGCATGAAAGAAGGAAACATGTTCCGCTGACCCCGAGTATCATGGGATAAGGGCAAGAAGATGATGATTTGAAAATATTATCCGATTTGGTGTTTTTCGTAGTTTGAGTAAACATTCAGTGTGAAATTTGGGGGTTCGGATTTTATTATAGGGGTTTGAGAACTGCTTACATTATTTAAGTCATTAGCAATCTCATAGTCATTTCTCGTCCAGCCGGAATCGCCATGAAAAATCAACCGTTAGCTGCACAGCACGCCCCTCGCGAGCCATCAACTTTTTATTTGGTTTGGTCATTAAAAAATATATTTTAAAGCATACGTTTTAAAACCCTTACTTGAATGGCAAATTATTTGCTGTATCGGAGCCGTGATTTTATTAAGAGTGATGACTTTTTAAGTTTTAAAATGGGACAGCAATAACACAAGATTTTTTTATTAACGTATCTGATTATAGCAGCAGGCCTCTTCTAGTCTCCATCGGTTGTGAAAATGAGAATGAATATACTATCTCAGAACAGCATGAATTATTGTTAAAATTCATTACCAGCTTCACTAATCAACTCTCAAAAGTGACGGAGCGAACCCATTTATAAGTAAGACCACACACCACCGCAATTCCATTGAGTGATAACATTTCATTCCGCACTGGCACGTACAAATTGGCCCCTAGTATCGCATAAAATATATCCTTATATATCCTTATATCCTGGTATCATTGTAATTGATGCTGCCCTACTCGGTAGCCTGGACAATGGCGCGTGGCGATACCGGTGACCCCGCGACCTCGCGTGCGCGCTTCCGCCATCTTGCATTTTAATGCGCTCGCGCACCGGCCCATTTGCATACCTAAGACGTGTGCGATGATATTTTATTCTCATTTAGTTTACTTATTTACTTAAATGGAACTTTCTATGTTGTTTTGTTTGTTGGTTGTGGTGGAGTGTTTTGAATGTAATTGTTTTTTATTATGGTTTATTGTTGCACATTTTCTAAAGTTAGGTGGCTGGTGAGAATTATTGTAAACGGTGGTATTTAGAGAAATAGAGATAGGAGTTAGGATAGGAGCGGAAAAACTAACTTTCGCTTTATTTTTCTCCTGTGGGGTAAGGAACAATGTAAACGTTTCTATGATTACAGTCTAAAAAACCCTTGTCTCATGAGACTGGGGCTTTTCATAAAAAAGCTTGACCTTAATGATGGACCTTTACATGGAACGTCATTTTCCAAATGACAATACCTATGTAAAAAGTACTATTCTAGCTGTCAAGGTTTTATACAACATAGAACACAGCAAGTGCATACCAAAAGCAAATCTCACACAAATAGATAGACAAACCTACATAGCTCATTCTTTCACCAGTCCATATCTAAGCATGTCAACTCCTATTAACATTTAGCCTCACAGTTCATAAATATTGTCGTACAGCTATTTGCATGCGCCTGTAAGCCGAGATTCGGAGATTTCCACCCACAGCGCTTGCTCTATGCCTTCACCGTCTATTTGCCAAATGTTTTGTGTCCTTATAAAGTGTTTACGCTGAAATTGAGCTTCCTCAAATGGTGTACGCGTGTTTGGCACTAAAATTGAGCCGACTTTGATGTTTGACTTTGATCTTGCAGTGTGGGACGAGGGTATGCAGGATTTGGCTAAGTGGGCAGTTACGTGCGCTTTTGTTGTCTGTCTGTAATACTAAGCTCGTGGGGTTTTTGTGTGTCCGGTCTTAATCTTCCCGTAGATGGTTTGAAGTGATTAGACAGCAGTGTCTATCATCAAGCTATTAATCAACGGCTTATGTCAGTTCACTGCTTCGTATGAACTTGTCTAGACGCTCTACAATATCAGGGGAGTAGACCTAACAACTTGAACGAACTATTTGCAATCTAACGTCTAGTTTTAATTTGTGAATAATGCCTCTAATTGTCTCTGAGAAAAGATTGTGACTGGATATAGAACGTTTTTAATTAGTACAATTGACCTTTAGGATTAGCTCTATAAAAACAGATTATTCTCGTTTAAAACTCCCTTGTGTACCGGAGTTCTGCCAGGATAAATATCAAAACAAAAATTATACTACATCAGATGCATATGCAACAGAACCCATTAAGGGCACAGTCCTGTGAATCGCTACCAGGAATCCATAGAAACGAACAAGTGCATAGATAAAGAGCCTCAAATGCTGGTTGTATAAAAAGCCCCGTGGCCGCAATCTTGCCGGTAGGCTCGTAAACTGCCGCGATGCATCGCTCGTGCCGATGATATCGGCCCCGCTGACTTACGTCGTGAGCCAAAGATTAGCCGAGTACGCAGAAACGAGGTATCGATCATCTCTGTTCTGTAGGAGCAGTATTGATAATACAAAAGATGAACAGACAATGTTCAGATCATTATTGTTAAATATTGCTACTGAAAGTATTACGTTTGATAATCTAGTGCGAGAGCACGAGGCGCCTACTTTCCTTGAAGGTAGTCGAGGTATTATAATGTTCTCGTGAATCTATAGGTCCCCGAGTAACGGTATGTTATTGGGTTCAAGAGATATAATACGATGTTGATGTGATAACTTGTGTTTTTTAATCAGTTGCAGACTAATCTTTTCTCTGAGTCAAGTCCTATTTATAAACAGATTTTTTTGCTGTTTCACACAATCGGACAATTAACTAACAGTAAACGTTTCAGTCTACCTTTGCATCCTTGTTCGCAAGAAGATAGCACTCCAAACCTAAAACCAGCAAATTTTCCAACAAAATTTCCGCCGTCCTGGTGGTCTGACATTAATCAGTTGATCTATGGTGCGCACGCGCCGAACTGGGTCGTTCGCGCCTCGGCCGCAGATAGCGATGACGGTAGTTGCACATTGTGCCTGATTTAATAGTTCGTGATGTGGCCACATGCTAATGTCTACGAACAACGGTCGATCACGCGATAATTGTGTGAATTGAATTTATTGTTTGTTTTAAGCTAAGAGAAGGCTTGCTCTTACATAGTTTACAGGTTAGATGAAAATCATACGGGATTCTAATGTATTGCGGTGCAGATTTTTTTTTTCGTAATGTTGATACGCGACTTTTGTAATTCTGACGTGCGTGCGCGCGCAGTACCAGTGTCATACTGCGTTTTCAACGAGTAATGTTCATCGCTCATTACAACAGCACCGTTTCGACACGGCAACGGTTCGGCCAACATCGCCTCTAAAAACCCAGCCTTTGGCTGACAGCGCGCCGCCCGCCATCCGTCACCTTTTTTATCTTGTCATTGTTAACTGATTTTAACGCATACGATTTAAAGCTTTTAACTAAATAGCAAATTATTTGTTTTGTCGGAACTGGGCTGTTATAATGGGCGATGATCATTAATTGTAAGATAAGAAATAATAGCCTGTGTGCTGTACGACACCCGCATCGCTCCAGCACCGCAGCAGTATTAACGCTTAAATTGAAGAGGCCCTAAGTAGGTTTGATTTCTTTAAAAGTAAAACGCGTTTTAGAAATGAATTTGACTTTTAGAAGTGGCAGTGCAATTCCGTTTCTAGATCATGCGTAAGTAAGATGACCAAAATGTATATACAATTTCACATTAACTTAAGCTTCGAATTTAATAATGTATTTCTACCACATTGGTTAACCACTCTTACAACACTAAGAAGCCACTCCACTTAAAGAGATGTCATAAATTAAGTGCCTCAGTTGAACTCCCGCGCATTTCCATTTCTAAAGCTTAATCTACACTTTGTAAGGACTGAAACATACGGAGTCGTTGAGCCGACGGCGATGCCAATGTTCGCGACAATAAATTGCGGGCATCGTCGGGTGGTGCCATTAGTATCACGTCAGCGAATAAAGGACGGAACACACGGGATGATTTTGGATGGAAGCTTATGTAATGGTGGGCATATACCCTAGTTGGCATTGGCTGAAAGTAGTAGCTTTACCTCTCCAAGATTTTGTCCGAGTGTGTGTTACTGATACATGATAGACCGTTTTTCTAATTGATCATTCCTTTATTTATATGTTCGATCTGAACACCAATTCCCGTAATGAATACGGGGCAAAACAAGTATAGAGGTCAGCTGCACATCTAACTGTCAGATTTCTTTGATAGTTTTTCAACTCTATTACCAAATTATAAGGTTCAAGTTCGTTCGTCTGGACATACTCTCATGTGTGAGATACAGTTTGATCGTCGTGGTCGCGGACGTCTCGAAGAGTAGCATGAGCATTCTGAAATGTTGTATAAGTAAATCTAAATAATGATTATTATTTTTTGCAAAGTCTCCAGATAGGTAATTAATACATATTAACCCTCAAGTCGTATTATTTAGCACGTTGTAGAAATAAAAACAAATCACCAAGACTTATCATGTCGTGATAACATCGCGCTAGCTACTGAAGAATGCACGCCAGATCCTCCCGCTGAGCTTAAAAGCCCTAAAGACAGTACAAGTTTTATTACTGTACTGTATTCACAAGCACAAATCACTCCGTGTGCAGCCAGCTTAGTGGCTGATACGTAGCGCTCGCACCGCTATGGCCGCTATCATTCACCTTTTGTTTCTTTGGCACGTGCGCCGGAGTGGCTCCCTGACTAATATCTTGGAGCCACTTGCTTTGTATGAGACTGTTTGCATGACTGTTGAATCGTGAAAGAGATTCATTTGTCGGCAGTTTCTATGCGTTCGTTTATTTGAATTGAGTAAAGTGCGGTTACTGGTTTAGTCTAGTAGCTGCATATAAATAAATAAATAGATCAATATCTTTATCTAATATGATTTTTATTTTAAAACGCTTTTGAGGCAAATAAAAATCATATAATAGGTATCTACGTATTAAGGGAAACGTCTTACCTAAGTCATTACTAACGCGTGAATCGCTTCGATGCCTAATTATTTATCACTACCTATGCCCCGCGGTAGCATCCACGTTCAGTTATTTAAAAAAAAAGGATTTTGTTGCATCTCAAACATTTTTAACACCTTTAATTACCTGTTTGGGTATTGCTCCTTGTATTGTAGAGTGATACGTAGGAATATCAATAGCCTAAACCTACCTTTAAAAATAAATGTATCCATTCCGACTGATAGTTTCAGAGTTTTGCGCGTTTAAAGAAACAAGTAAACAAGCAAGCCTTTTCAGGTTTATTATATTAGTATAAGTAAGCAAGTAAGTATAGATTTCCACCAAGAGTATCTACCAATAAAATGTGTCGACGCCAAAAAGCTAACACCAATTATCTATTCGCAATAAACGTAAATTGATTCGAAAGTGAACAAAACAGTAAATAAATAGCGCTAAATCTTCTGCCTACCCCCAAAGGTCATAGCGACATGTAACCAAGCGTTTCAGCGAAATGAACGCTTCGTTCAAAAGGGCCCGAGTTCAAGCACGGGTCGGTCTGAACGTGTACGGATTTCTTTACACCGTTCCATTCCACACTTAAGATTACCCAGGGATTGTGGCAACAGTTCATTAAGTAAGCGGCACTAATGGAGGACGAACAATGCTTTTATTTAGCAAATTGAGATATTTTAGGTTTACTGAATTCGATGGAGTGTGGTAAAAGTGTTGCCTAAATTATTGGGATTTGTTGCTAATCAGAATGGTATTGTTTACTGGAGGCAATGAGAGGTGACAATAAAAAATAAATTACTAAAATCGAAATGATATTAAATTATTATTAAGAAAACCTAATTCAAATTATTCCAAATAATTTTTGTAGTTATGAATTTATTTTTAATTGTAATTTAAATTGGACACTTAATGTATTACTGAAATAAATGGTTTTTTTTTTCGAGAACATGCAGTGTATGGATGATTTCGCAATTCTACTATCTTTGAGAACTGATCGTAATTTAATCTCAGTCTTAATATGGCAAAAATGTCTCTAATTTACCTACATTTGTCGCGGAGATGGGATAATGACTAGATTTTGAGTGTTTTAAATTAGTAGAATTGGTCTTTAGATAGAATACTAATCATGATAATGAGCTAAGAGGTAAACTAATAAACCGTTATCATAATTTACTGCCGTCATTCAGAAATACGTGACCTCTCATCCTCCGCCTAGCCCTTATAAGGGTCCGTTATCAACCTCTCGATAGGTACATTCGCACATCGTATCTCGGTAAATCCCTTTCGTCTTGTCGCCTGCCCGCTGTCATCGCCAGGCACCTAACGGGGCGCTTTCGATATACGCGATATTCGCTTTGCGTCGCCGACCAGATAACTATCTTACAATCTCATTAGCTAATAGCCAATTAAGTTGAGCGACGTGTCCGGGCCGTTTTGTCACTGACATTTCGACTTTTACCTATTTGGGCCCGCATTGGGCGCGACAACGCTTGTCAAATGGTCGTCAATTACTGCGCCTGCGCCGGTCGTGGGGTCGAATGTATGTTAGCTCTTCGAGTGTGAATGTCATTTGAATGTGATCGTGTCTGAGGTTTTAAAATGTTTCGAGTGATCTTAGTGCGGAAAAGGAGCGACTAATTCGGTAGTTGAATAGAGGTTATCTTGATGCGCAGGAGTCGAGATCTGATAGAACCCTGTCATTTCCAGTTTTGGTTAAAAATATGACGAAAATATACAAGATCAAACCAGTGCAAACTCGTTGGGGCTGTGTCAATACTAAGTTCCTATGGCCACCTTCCGGTTCGATCATCAGATCAGCTCATAATAATTTGCATTGTCATCTGAACTACACATGCGTGCAAAATTTTAGCTCATTCGGTAACCGAGAAGTAGGTCAAATTACATTTGCAAGATTTGATTACAGACATACAAACAAACATCATGAAACTAAATAGAAATTTTTAAAATATTACTAATTGTTGTTTTGCAAACTTTTTTAAAGCCATGCTTAACCGTCAAGACACCTTTACATGCAAAAAAAGGGCCAACTACACTTGAACGAAGATGCATCTCTGTAGCGTCGGAGTAAAAATGCGCACTAACAATGTAAGATTTGTGCGGCAGTGATCGACCGTGCGCACGCGACGGACCGATGTGTCGCTCCGACGCGATTAGCGCGCCTTGTTAGTGCATGCCCGGCGTACATGACGGCTACACTATTTTGTATAATGCAGTATCTCACTAATATTATAAATGCGGAAGTTTCTGAGGATGGATGGATGGTTGGTTGGATGTTTGTTACTCTTTCACGCTTAAACGGCTAAACGGATTTGGATGAAATTTGGCACTGAGATAGATTGTAGTCTTACCTAACATTATAAGTGCGAAAGTTTGTGAGGATGGATGGATAGATGCGATAGAATCGTGAAAGAGTAACAAACATCCAAATGTTTGTTACTCTTTCACGCTTAAACGGCTGAACGGATCTGGATGAAATTTGGTTCTGAGATAGATTGTAATGTGGAATAAGACGTAGGATACTTTTTATCCCGGAAAAATGTACGGTTTCCATGGGATAATAATTATATCAAATTAGACGCGGATGCAGTCACGGGCATAAGCTATCCCTACTAATCTTATAAATGCGAAAGTAACTCTGTCTGTCTGTCTCTTCTTCACGCCTAAACCACTGAACCGATTTCAATGAAATTTGGTACAGATATAGTCTGGGACCCGAGAAAGGACATAGGATAGTTTTCCTCCCGGAAATCCCCCGGGATCGGGAACTATTAATCCACGCGGACGAAGTCGCAGGCAAAAGCTAGTTTTGTATACTGAGAAGAACTTGAAAGTAACAGTAAGTGTGTTTAAACTGTCTAAATCTAAGTTTATTGGCAGTAAAATGCGCGCTAACTATGTTAGATTTGTGCAGTAGTGATGGAATGTGTTCCCGTGACGTAGCGATGTATCGCTCGGACGTGCGATTAACGTACCTCGTTAGTTTGCAGCAGGCTCTAGTAGCTTTCATTGATTAATTGATAATAAACTGAAATAGAACAGAAATACATACATACGTATGTAGAGGTGTACCAATGTACACCCAAAGTTCGCCGGTATGTTTAGGTCCCATGTAATAGGGGAACATGAACAGAAATAGAGTGTAAAATTCCATAATGTGCAAAATAAAAAACGAAAATTTAACTTTGCACTCCATTTTTAACTTTAATTGTGATGTATTAAATGATCTATTAATTCATTTCAGTAATCCCGCAAATTCCCTCACAAAAAATCGTACAAAATCTAGTTACAATCTCATCTCAGCGACAATCAATGTCGCCGTGTTAGCAACTACTCGAACTCAAAAGATGGCGGGCCCACCGGGCCTTACCAGTCGAGCAACATTAACCCCTGCCTTAAACGGTACCAAAAAACAGTCACCTTACACCAAAACAATCCCCTTTCTTTGTTAAACCATAAATGGGTGGTCACACCAAAAGTGGCTTGGTACCATGTAAACGTGCCCTATGTAGCCTAGCAGGCACTTGCAGGCACTTGCAGGTGATTTACCCGAGGTGCGCCCTTGTCCCCTCGCTAAGCGACACGACTAATAAATACGGGTAGCGATTTAAAGACGAGACCTAAACGTTAATCCGGAACAAGAACGTGTAGGGTTACGTTTGATAGCTTTAGGAGCTCGTTCCTGCAGCAGTTTAGTGTTAAAGTGAAGTGCGGAAATTATTTTGGTATAGAAAAGTTGTTAGAAGTAGGTATGTGGCTTAGAAGGGTTAAAGAAAGCGGCAAATGCGTTTTAAATGAGCTCCTGTAAAATGCAATGGTAATACAAGCCAATGGTCTAATAAAGGTTGATTAAAACTATGTTAAATATTTAGACACAAAATTGAAACGGATTAAAAGAGGTGCTGCGCAGGAGTTTGTTGCATCGCTCCGTCTCAGCTTGAACACTTGGAAACAGTTAAGAGCCGGGTTTGTAATTTTGGCGTTCTAAAGAGGCTGATTTTTGACCTGATTGAAATAAACGATTTTTATAATATAATTAGAATTTAAAAGTACTTTTCAATACGGGGCGTCTTCCAACTCTTCTAGTTATTTTATACCTACAAGATTTATTAAAACTAGTTCTCCAAAACGCCAATATAGACAAGTTTTATCTTATACTTTACTTCCATTTAGACGAAGTCGCGAGAAAAAGCTAGTATTAGTATTGATGTAGTCGGTTCTGCAACATTGTAGCGAGGTTACATTTGGAACAAGACACCTGTCCACAAATTCTAGCAACAGATTTACATAGATAAACTGAAATAGTCACTCGAATCATAAGTTCTTGTTTTCACCTGCCTATTCGAGCAAATGTCAACACAATAAAATCGAATAACATTTCTTGTTGCATTATTATAATTCATCGAATCGATAAGACGCGATCGAGTTTGGTGTGAGGATTGTGACATTTGGCGTTGTGTAGACCCGATTGAACAATTCTCATTAATATACCATCTAAAATATGGCATCTCTGCGAAAATTATTTTATAATTATGGATATGAAGAAGAAAGCTATTCCAACTATCTTTTTGTGTTCCTCCTTTATATTTGATGTTCGCGCAAAGATGAATAAAGATATCATGCCAAACACGAAGACGTGTAGTCTTCGGGTTCATAGAGTGTTCATTCACCTCCCAGTACTCCTAAAGCCAAGTTATTTTTTTCTAAGCAGTGACATTCCTCCATCTTTTTATCTTCTCTCACACAAAGCAGTGCATCTTCACTTCTTTCAACCTCTCCAAGCATATCGGACTTGCTTTCCTACAAGCCGGATGTGGTTAGTAAAACATAGACCAATCATCAGTAAATCAAGTGTCGCCTAGCGCGTGTGTACACATCAATTTCGCGATAACATCTCCAGCACTAGCAAGTATTGCTGTTAAGTGTCAGTAACAGTGCGCGCGGCAAATCGCATGAAATTCCTGTAAATGCCGATTAGTCAGTGATCGCGTTAATGGCTTTCAAAACGGCGGCGCCGTAACGCGCGTGCGCGCACGCACCTAACAGTGTAGGGTTGCCAGTGGAAGTGGTATAAAATACGTAAAAAAGAAACGATTTTTGAGTGTAGGTCGATTTGCTCGGTCGTCGTTTTTTACCCGACTGCGACAGAAGGAGGGTTATGTTTTTCGAGGGTATGTTTGTATGTATGTATGTATGTATGTATGTATGTATGTATGTATGTATGTATAATTGTTTGGCACGCTCTGCAGGCTGAACGGCTCGATGGATTTTAGCTTGAGAGGTGTCGTTAGATTCGTATTAACTGTGAGAGTGACACTGGGTATATCAAAATAAAAAAAACAAAATGGCGGATTTTTGGCGCCAAATTCAAATGTTTGGCTCGCTCTGCAGGCTGAACGGCTCGATGGATTTTAGCTTGAGAGGTGTCGGTAGATTCGTATTTACTGTAAGAGTGATACTGGGTATATTAATTTCTTTTTTAAAACACTAAAAAAATAAAAAATAAAAAACGGTAATTTAAAAAACTAAAAAACCCGACTGCTATTCTTTAAAAATCCCTAAAACAAGATAAATTGTAGCAGTCGGGACCCATTCGGGACCATCTGCAATGTAATATAGGTATGTGCTCTCAATTCACTAATCCTCCATTTCTAGAATGGGTCCCGACTGCTACAATTTATCTTGTTTTAGGGATTTTTAAAGAATAGCAGTCGGGTTTTTTAGTTTTTTAAATTACCGTTTTTTTTTAAATCTTAGTATACTAATCTTTTTTGTCAATTCAATTTTTTTTTCCTATGTGATGTTTCTGTATTTTTGGTATCTGTGGCAATACCGTTTGACAGTTGTGCTTATGCTTTGGCAATACGAAAAAGTTGAGTTATCATGAGTTCGGCTTATTTTATGGTGTAACTGTAACCTAAAAGCAACTTACCATTATACTAACCAACACCGCTAAACCTTGAATTGAACAAGGCATTGCACAATCAGTAATCAATTTAAATATTCAAAACATGAGCAAAACCGTTGCGCATGCGCCGATGACAACAGTTTGAAACTCCCAGCCCTGAGTAGGCTGCGCGCGCCGAATAGTTCCCACTAACAACGATTACTCCACGCGATAATCACCCATCGTTGTTCCCTACATTCTATTAACATAAAGCTAAGGGTACTCTGAGCCGCCGGGACGGGTCCTCCCGGTATAAAAATGTAACCATTTCAAAGAAAACTATGAAAACTTGGACACTTCGTGTGAATATGCTGTTTATGAAATAATGAGACCTTATTATCTATTTAAAACGGTATGCTGGCAACACTTTGGCATCCATTGCCTTTAAGGCGTCAATTAGAGTAATTGGAAATGTATAAACAAGAATGGATTTATGTTAAAAATGGGTTGAGAATTGGGGAATATTTTAAGCTTTTTATCGCGTCTGTCTGCGTCGAAGGCAAAGACCCGCTTAATTCGGCCCTGTTGCAAAATCTGCTGATTCGGCTTCGTAAGTCAAATAGATTTCGAATGAAATAATGATTAGTCAGTGTGTTAGTGATCTTTCTCTATTATAAATACATGCGTACATACTATCTATTGCCTGTGGCTTTCTCCACGTTGAATTCTAAGTCAAGCCCGTCTGCTCGTTCTTAGCTGACGTCTCCTACTCATGAACTACCTACCTGTCAAATTTCAGCTACTTAGATCAGGCAGTTGTTGAGATTTCGTGCGTAATCGTCGTCTGTGACCTTTCGGTTTAATAATATGAGATTGAAAATGAAAATGCAAGACCGGTAGAACTCATTATAGCGTATACTATCCAACCAAAAGTACGAAAAAGTATAAACATTTTTTTGTCCGTCCCTTTCAACAAAAAGGAACATCGATTGCGAACCACAGTGCCCGCAATCACAAGACTAACTAAAAACCCATTTCTAACAGAAATAGGGTAACACAAGCGATCACGCAACGATCTGAAATGAAATTCTACGCTTATTGTCTCGCTATCGAACCGAAATCATTTGATTACCAGATCATTAACACTGATTTAATTCAACATGATTTTCGCACAATCTTGCGAAATTGAACAACTATTTCTACGCGAAACCATTCCGTGTGTAATAAATGCGGATTGACCTGTAACACGGGCGTGTAGAATTACTGTGAAAACTAATAATCATAATGTGCATTGACAGAAATAATAATTTTAGATAAATATGTATCTGTTATGTAGTTAGCGCATGTCAAACGTCTGAAAAGTTAAAACGAAATAGAAATAATCCTCGAAATTAAAATGACAAAGAAAAAAAAAAAGTGGCCAAGTGTGAGTGTGACTTGCACACGAAGGGTTTCATACCACCGTACAATATGTAAAAAATCATACAAAAGTACATATTTCTTGTATAGGGATCCCCTTTTCATAAAGTGTATTTATAACTTATTTACAACTTTATTTTATTTGTTGTTGTATTTTTTTCTTTTTACTCTGCAAAAATTTTCAATGTAAGTATATCTAAACTTAAGTATACCTGTTACGGTTCAAAAGATACAGCCCTGTGACAGACAGACAGCGCAGTCTAAGGGTGCAGCCATACGAGCGTAATTTTGTGAGTCCGAGAGTCACAGAATTTCGGTCGCGTAATTTACTTTCTGCTGAAACTGACAACTCATTTTGCGTCGCCGTGGGAACAAACAGGAGTTTTGTATGAAACCGAATGTAGCAGAAATTACGCAACCGAAATTACGCGACTCACAACGCAAAAAATTACGCTGGCTCCACCCTTAGTGATAGCATCCCGTTGGGGTACAAGAACACTGAGAACACTAAAAACACGGTAACTTTCTTTGGTTCGGGTTGTGGTGTTACCATAATTTGTAGTCTGAATACATAGTAGTTATCTCTTCAGGAAGCAATCACGGTACTGGTTGAACTTAATTCCCTGTAGAGTACCTACATAGCTATTAGTTAAGTATCTAATTGAATTATCTACATAGTATTAGGCAAATTTTATCGAGTCTGAACACCGGTAATTGATAAAAACCAGCTATTCCTGGAATAATGATATACGGGTGGAAGGGACATCTTAACGAAAGCTTTTACCATGGGTTCCATACATGATTCGAGACTGTCCATAGTTACCATTTTTCGTCATTTTTTTTTCAAATTTATCCTGCAATGTCTTACTGTTAGGCAAAGGCCTCGCCTAAGTCCTTCCAAATATTCTTTTCTTGTGCGATCTCGAACCAGCCCTCTGGGAGCGAATATTTTGTCGGTCATAAAAAATAAACCACACTATGTTGCACTTTTGCATGGAATATGTGATTTTTGTACAGATAAAAAATGACTTATCTCTGGTGTAGAATCATGCATTCCTGAATTCTTGGTGAATGTTTTCGTTACAGTGTCTCTTCCGCCCGTTATTTATACATTACATTAACAGTAGGATTAAAAAAAAAAACGAAAAAAAAAATCGAATCTGTAGTGTCCCTCTGCTGGGCAAAAGCCTACCAGTAGGATAGTTTAAACAAATAAATAAAAGAACACCTAATAACCAAACAATTATTCCATCAAAATCTAAAGTGACATTGATGCCTTAACACCGCCCATTTGAAGACTCATTATTCCTATGCCTGAAGCTTGAAACGTCCCGATAAGGCAAACCGCGTGAAAAGACATAAATCGCATGTATTTTGAGGCTCGTTACAACGCGGATGCGCAGGCGCAGCAGGTCTGCCGGACCTACACTTTGTTTTCAGATGAGTCTCCATCATACACGCACTAACAATATGTCCTTAGCCTTGTCTATGGTCTGTTAACTCGCCATTTCTCTGTATAAGGCTGTTATTTGCGCGGTAACACGTCTGGCCAGACAGCAGCGGATTGTGTGAGCATTTTAAATCATGTGAGCCAAATTGAGGGTTCGTTCTACCCGTCTTGAACGAGTTAGTGGACCGCATAAGTTGCTAAGTGGTTGTAGGCGTACTTTATACTGAAGCGGGTCGGCACATTCGGTTCGCAGTTATCAATACATCTTTATCAAAGGTTGTATTTAGACTGCAGATCCGAATGTGCCGACATTCGAGACATTCGGTTCGGCATTCTTAACGCCACAGCCTTCAAAAGATATATTATTGTATTTGTAGAACAAGTGAGGCCTTGTTTGAGATATATTATTATTGCTCTTGAAGTTTTTCCTTAAAATGAATTGGGTATGTTGTTAGAAAAATATTTTGAAAACAAATTATTTCAGTAAACTTTATTTGGCATCAGTAGGCTTTAAAGATAGTAACTTCTTGCTATAGTTACATCAACCAAGTTATGAGATGAACTTTATCAGATGTAATTTTAATTCAATGAAATTTCCTACTTCATTATAACTTCATAAAAAATATCTAGCAGCCTACAGAACACGTTTCCAGTTGGAAAAAAATAATCCGAGCATCCGTTTAGTACGTGCTCGAGATTTTAATTTACTATTTACGTTTTTAAATTTAATTTTATCGGTCGTGATCGGATTCGCACAGCGGGATTGGCGATTCGTAAAATCACACAAATACGAAATATTAAGCTTGTAGCAAAAAATGGGTAGCTGGACACTAATGTAGATCGATCGGTTTTTATGGAAGTGGATAAAAAAGACATCCGTTTTATTTTTTTGAATTTTGGTCCATTACTCAGAAATGTAATTAAAAATAATGCCCCTTTACCCTTGTAGTGACACGTTGTCACAAATTCCAGATTTGTCATTAAAATCTGCATCGTAGATTATCTGTGGTTGCGTTCAAGAATACCGGAGCCTTGCACCTAAGCCTTGTACCTACTGTAATAAGACACACAGAGTCTTCGCAACGAGGTAGATGGCAAAGAAATATGTAATCCCGATTCATCAGGCTACGTTCCGTTCGTCCGCGTATCCGAATGCTGCCTTAACGGCGGGAACATAGCTTATTAGCGAGCGTTACAACAAAAAATAAAAAGTAACAAGTCAATCAAACGTTGTCTCTGGTGTGTCATCTCCTCGGCGCGCCGCTCGCCTTATACGGTCAAACGTTTGATAGATGAACCGTCGTCAGCTTTGACTCCCTTACGTCCGCAACTATAACATATAAATAACATTTTTATATAAAAATATCAAAGGCTTCCTCTCTAATACTTCCAATCTAATCACGTAGAAGTTTTTATTGGACTGTGTTTTGCCTCATCGTATATAATTGATTGATCTCCAGTACCGAGTATTAGATTTAAAATAAGTCAATTTATATCCAATGGCGAGGGTTGGATGAAAAGAATTGCGACGTTTTATGTCTGGCCGTATGTTAGTTTGAGATTGAAGAGGTCTCTTAGTAAGGTATAAGGATCGTCTTAGATTTAAGTAGGCTATTCCATAAATCTATATAAAATACGTCCGCTTCAAAGTGTGAACGTCTAATACATTTTTATAAGTTAACAATACATTCTGAAGCCCGTCAAGCCCCCTTATAATTTGACGTTCTGGAAAATAATAATGGTCCTACTTGAAATTCTTTTAGAGACTGAATTCCATTGCATTTAGTACTTTGTATCTTAATAAGACAGCGTAGCAAATCGTCTTAGGTCGCTAAGCTAATTTAGTAAATGTACAAGTCACCCTCAATTTACTTTAAAATGTACATTTCAAAGAAAACAGGACACAGTAGTTTCGAGAATTCTTTGAAAAAATAAAGGCAAAAAAGAACTTTGGTTAGTCGTGACCGTGTTGGAGTAATTTGGTTTGCCGGCGGCGTGTTCCCGCGCGCGCGACAGGTGAATGCGCGACAGCGGCGCTAGTGTCGCCCGATACTTCACCCACAATTAGCGGATGCGTTCGGATACCAATTAAACGGACACGGCGACAAGTCCTGCGCCTTCGCTCTGTTTAGAAAAAAAAACCAAGTGCCAGAGACTTAGTATTCCTGGTTCAATACAATTAAAGTTATGACGGTAGTCGGTGACATATTTTTTGTGTCTTTTATATTATTAGACAAAAAATAAAGGTTTAAGTTCGTTGTAATTTTGCGGTTCTTTGAAAAACTAAAAATAAATTAAATACTTGAATATTTTTACCAAAATATTTACTGTTGATTGACCAATAAAGGCTTTATAGAATATTGTCGTAATTGTCTCATAGGCAGGTACAATTGTAATGCTAGAGAAGGAGGCGGCGGGACGGGAGAGGGAGAGGACAATCCCCCGTCCCAGCGGCCGCCGCGGTAGACGCTCCGGGCGTCGGGAGCCGCGAGACGACTCCCGGCCACCGTAGACGCGTGTCTGTGGACGGTGAGCAATGGGTAGCTCACCGTCCGTACGTTCACTAGCGACAGACCGTGTCGACGGCGCGTTCGTGTTACACGCGCGCCTCAAAGAGATGTCAGCAAACTTGGATGGGGCCACTGAGGGCCGATGCCTGCCGGGGCTGCGGGTTGTTCGAAAGAGATACCGCGCCCCCGGAACGCAAAGGGCACATGAAGGAACATAGACGGGTTTTAGTCAGTAAAAGTCTGACACTCCCTCCCGCCCCGCCCAGGGCGGGGGAAGTTATTTGATGATTTCCCGTCTATAAAAAAAAAAAAAAAAAAAAGGCAGGTACAATAGCTAAATTGTTTAGTTGTTTTTTTTCATTGGCAAGGTTATCATTTTGTTAATTTGCAGGGTAGCTTGACTTTTTAGAAAAGGTGATCGTAACTTTAGTTGGAAACATTTTTCCTTAAAAAAAAGCAAATAAAACGTTTGCAATTTTATTAACATTAGTGTTTTGTTTCAGGACGAAGACTGACGTGAAAACGCGGCAAGGTTTGTCATTTTATATTCTTTTCTTTCCACGTACTCATTTCTCTTGGACTGTTATGTCTGTTGTACAAAATCAAGAGCGTTTTACGCTAGTGTTTGTTGAAGGATTCATGCTTCTTTTGGGTTCTTAAGCTGCAGAATCCTTTAAAGGGAAACTTCGAGTTGGTTAAAGTAGTGCGACCAGCCCCTGACAGTCGAACTGAAGATGTCGGCAGGAAAGGTGGAGAACCAGATGTGTTAAGTAACTTGAGGAGGCCTAAGTATAACAAATTGTGTTGTGCTGTTCCTCATAAAGTGACACTTTATCATAATAAAATTCTATTATGATAAAGTGTGACTTTATCAGGAACAGCACAACACAATTTGATACTATATGCATAAGTTATTTTGTAACGTAAAAATAACTCATTTACTCATAAAATTGATTTTCAGTTGTATAGTGTACAATATTCAAAAATTCTGACATTTACATCCATGTAAGTTTTTTGAAGAAGCCCGTCACACTATACCGTGCCTATGCAACTCCCGAAAGTCAGATTCAATAATGGCGACCACTAAAATTCCGCTGAGGCAATGAAGTTCCACGGGTCCCGGAGAAGTGATTCGATTTCGATCCCGTCACGAATTAACAGGCAAAAAACAGCGATGGAGTAGGAAAAATATAGTTTTCATTTTTCTTCATATCAGACTGTAAGCAGCTACTAGAATAATAGGCTCAAAGGGACGTTTAGAACTGGGAAAACCGGACTGGGTCTGCTGTGTCGCACATAGGTCTTAAAAAATACATTTATAGTGCTTTTGAAAAACCTACCGTTGCATCTCTGTTGACAGGGTTAGGCAAGACCAACCTTGCCGTAATGTGGACGTCGCCCCAACTGTCGCCCCAGCTACCACAGTCGCCCCAGCTGCCCCAGAAAGTGAGCCGGATTCGTTCAAACAGTACTTCGATGACATCGCCGCCCGTTTCTACAAGGAAGAGGACTTCGTCAGGCGTTTTCCAGGTGAGTTACCTATTATAATCAGCTCAGCACTCGCCACTCGTTAAAATTATGTTTAGAACATCAAGGAGAAAGGGTTAAAATGTAGCCCGAAGGTAGAGAAAATATTTTTTTTTTCCTTTTAACTAATTCAATACAATCCTTACATTTTTAAGTTACGTGAGCAAGAGAAGAGTTTTAACTATGTTAAAAAAAAGAAATTTATTACCATTTCCAATTTCTAACAATCTTTGATTGATTTCTTAAATATATTTAACATATTTGGTTATTATTATACGCTGTTTCTCCAGGTTGATGAGTCGGAACCCTTGGCCAAGAAGTCGGAAATATCTCCCAATCCGCCCGATACCCCACGACCAAAAGCCGAAGCACAACGACCAATGCACGACACGCCGCGACCAAAACCCGAAGCACAGCGACCAATGCCCGACACACCACGACCACGCGGCGAATCGACGAACGGCCGCAAAAAGACTGATACGACAGAAACTGGAAAAAAAGACATTCTTGCAAAAAAGAAAGACGGCCCGGAAAAGAAAAAGGAAAAGTTAGATAATAAGAAAGAAAAACTCATTGAGAAGTTTGACAGCAAAGCTAAGTCGAACTGTGTGACTGCTTTCAAGGAAAGCGATAGTTGGGACTGAATGTTTAAAATAAATCAATTGATGTTGTTTTTTGTTGTTTTATTCATGTAAATTCACAAGTTTCAATCAAGTAAGAAAAGACGCCGCACTTTAGGTACGTGGTAGCACCTAAAGTGCTGCGATCTTTTCTTCTCACTCTTTTCTCTATTTAGTCCTTTTTTGTTGCGACTTTGCTCGACTATTACAGGTAGACTCAAAAGTCAAAAGAGTTTCCTGCCCAAGCAATTCAGGTCAAACGCCCTGAAGAAGGAAGGAATCAAATTGTGGGAAGGGAGACATCCACGACCTCACGGTCGTGAACCGCCGTGGTATACTCGTATTTGGTCTAATCGACTGCGATGCACACAAGAACTCTGCAAATACAATTAACGTTAATGTGGAAAATTAATGTGGAAACGCTCTTATACAATAGTTAGGTGGTAATTTATGTTCTAAAACGTAGTGCCGTTTCAACTTTTACCACATTTTTACCACTAGATAATACCTGTGTACCAGGTTAGCATAAGTATAAAGGAGCTTACCCAATATAGGAGTGTAGTATAAAAAAACTTGAAAATTTACCGACATTTTTACTAGGTGTTACCTGTCAGAGTACCAGGTTACCATAACTATAAAAGAGCTCACCCAAAGGCGGGTGTAGTTAAAAAAACTTGGAAACTATTTACCGACATTTTTACTAGGTGTTACCTGTCAGAGTACCAGGGAACCATAACTATAAAAGAGCTCACCCAAAGGCAGGTGTAGTTAAAATAACTTGGAAACTATTTACCGACATTTTTACTAGGTGTTACCTGTCAGAGTACCAGGGTACCATAACTATAAAAGAGCTCACCCAATAGGCGGGTGTAGTTAAAAAAACTTGGAAACTATTTACCGACATTTTCACTAGAAGTTACCTGTCAGAGTACCAGGGTGCCACATAGTTTAGAAAACGTTTAAGTAGTTATTCACATTTTTACTGGATGTCATGTCACTACCAGTAACAGCATATTGAGTTTATAAGATGTACTATCGTGATCTAGCCTGTAGTAAATTTCTTTTTTACGACCTTTTGAGATAATAGAATATACCTACCTAATATTTGCCCAATAATGGATGCAGGGCCGCTTCCAACCGGTCCTTTTGGAAATCTATGGGGGAGGCCCTATGTTCAGCAGTGGACAGTGTCCTGCAGCTGATATGATGACTCCCCCAATAAATCATTTTAACTTCCGTTTTTAATTGTGGGGAAAATTTATATATAATCTCACAACGATTTAAATAATTGTATAAAATCAGAAAATAAAAACTTATATAAAAGAAAACGTTTAATAGAAGGTGTTTCTTGTTTCTTGAAATGACGGAGCCAGCGAAAATGTTCCGAAAATCCTGAAAGAAAAACAAAATGAATTTTTTCAAACATTCAAAATTTCTTCTGCGAAACAATAAAGAAGTACATGAGAGATACCTGCAAAAAAAATAAAAACAACACGTTTACAAATCAATAGTATAACAAAATCTTCAATCTTCGAGGAATCGTTGTTGGTAGTCGTCACCAGCACGTTTGGGATTTCCAAGGGCATTGCATAGCGGGAGGCACATGCCGCTTTGAAACCCCAGCTCTACGGCGACATACATCGTATCGACATTGATAAAATAACAAAATAGATAACATTCATACACAAATATGTATTAGGTATATTTCAAACCGCATCCTGCAAAAGATACATCTAATGTTGATCGGTCCTATTACCTCATGCCCAGTGGTTAAGGAGTCTTCGCCTTACTTTCAGGCCACCACGAGACTCCAGGAATGGGAAATTAGAATAATAAGTCTGACATTACCTAATGTTTTTATCGTTTACTATTTCCTTAGATACGGGTACATTTATCGTCAAAGAAGAAAATTATTTAGAACTTCGGTAAATACTGGTTATATTTACCGAAGTTAAATAAAAAAACAAAAAAAAGTAAATAAATTTCTTCACAATACAATATTGTACCTACACCACGCTAGCACCACGATAACTACACATAATAAATATTATGGAGCTACAGATACCAAGTGAGAAGTTTACCCCCGATTTCTCGAATGAATATTAACGCAAAATTAATATGACAAATTGTCGAGCGCTCGTAAACTCTATGATTGCTTGTTGATAATTCAGTCAACCAATTATAGCGGTTAATGCGCGCTAAACAAATTGTCACATTCACTTAAGAATCCAGGGTTGGTTAGGCTCAAACATCACTGAATCTAAATTACAATGGGGTCGGTGTATTCTTAGCATTTTCAAGGAATTGTCTAAACGGTTAGTTGGCACTTTCCGTGACTCAAGCGCTGGCTTTTACCTTGGCCAGAGGCTTAGCGTTGCCATCGAACGTGGCAATGCCGCTAGTCTTTTGGACAAATTTCCAGTTGACGGCGATGCGGAGGAATTTAGTTTTAGTTTTTCTTTTTTTATGTTATCTTATTATAATTACAATAGAACAACAAAATCACCAAGCTTCCCATTCATTTGATGAACGAACAACACTGACAGTGTCGTGAACTTGTGATCTACAATACAATGCAACCGCCGGCTACATGAAAGTCGCATCAGATGAGCTTTCTTAATTAACAAGTGACATTGTATGGCACAATTAGTGGTGGCCACAATTGCTAAGTTTTGTTTTAGTTTGTAATATTGTGGTGGGTATTTGGTCAATTAATAGTTGTGGGCTGGCAATCTTAAAGGGATTGGCTTGGGAATTTGCTAAAGATATGTTTTGAAAGACGGTTAAATACAACTAAATATTGTGCTCGAAACAGTATGTTTGAAGTTAACCTAGCGTGGTCGCGTTATTACCTCAACATGTTTTAACTATGTATGGGTCGTTTGCACTTCTCTGTTTCACAATAAATCCTTTTTTATTCACGACGTTTCGGGAAAGGAACCTTCATAATAGCAAGCATTTTTTTCACTACCCACCCTTGGTATTGATAAATGTCGGTAGATACTTCTCTATATACTTTTCAAATTACGTGTGTTTCTAAATAAGTATATTACGGCATCGTTTACAAATACATAACTGCTGTTTTTATCTGTCTTCTCGTTGAAATATTTAACAAAATAATTTTACAAAAAACTTAACGTGAAATATACCCAAATTGTTACTAACATATCCGAACATAATATTGTACAACCATCCTATAGATACTTGTTTATTTTAGGCAGACAACATTACGAACTAAATAAGATTCTGTCTTCTTTCTTCTTAATGATGATATCTTCTAATGTTGACGTGGTCCATCATAGCTTGGGACTTAGCAGGCCAGTAAGAATGACACACCGACCAGACCGCCAAGACCCTTGCCGTGATGGACCGGAGATGAGTCTTCAATGTTGCAAAGTTCAAATATACCCAGACGATGTATCTTGGTCTTACCAAAATCGTTACCTTGTGTAAATAATTATACTTACTAATTTCCTCACTTTTTGTTCTGAAGGATTCAACATTTTTATTACCTGCAACAAAAAAAATATTATCAAAAATAAAATAAACTATGGGGTCCTTAATTCTAAATAATTATTATCGTTTCTGCCATCAGTTCAATTTTGATGTTGATTAATTAACCTGGCAACATAGGTATGCAATTTTCTCAACTGGCAACCTTTTGAAATCAACATGTACAATTATGGGTACATCCGTTAGTTTCTCGTTGCTTTTAATCAACTTTTATGAATGTAGAATGTCTCTGCACCAATTAAGAATATTGCATGCAATATAATTAATACGGGAAGTTGACTGTTTATTGTTTAATGTCTAATTGAAGGATTGCTGCAATTTCATAAACATCATCAAAATGGTGGAATGCGCGCAATTTGTTTTGAAACAAGTTTTTTTTTAAATATTTTCACTATTTATATGTGATGTGATTACAAGTTATTTCCACGTACCTAACTATTGGTTTCAAATGTATAAATTTGAGTGAAATTAGGTACTACTTGATTGCTTAGGGCTGCCAATTTAAGAAGTACCTATTCTAACCATAGAGTATAGTGATGCAAAGAAAATACATGTCAAACTTGAAAATATACACAAAGAGCCTGCAAGTCGTTCAGAAACTAGTTAATTTTGCTGACTTCTAATAGTTGTAATCTTACATTGCCATATCATAAACCTTAGTAAACTGGTGATAACCACGGAATGGTATAATAAACAACCATAAAACATCAACGCATTTGTTAAGGAACCTCATAAACTTTTGATTGGTTAAAACTAGCCACATATATAAAATGACAGTCTGCAAGCTAGCCCTAGAAATATCAGAATTAAAATAATACAAACGGTAACTTTTACACTTAACATTTCGTTGCATATTACAATCGTATCTTAGTACTCTCCGTAGGCGTTAGGGTATCTACACACCGGCGATTAATCAAGCTCACATCGTCGGCAGGTGAAGAATGGCTCGCGTGTTGGCCTGGGGCGGCGATTACAGATTGTGCCGCCGCACCACGTCTAGTCGAACTTGTGCAGGTTGCCTTACAACAATCGCAAGATGGTGTTAAACTTTTTAAGGCTGGCAACTAAACTAGGCTTTGTTTTTTGTTGCCTCGTTAACTGTTTTCTTGTGTGGATGTTTCAGTCTAGTAAACTGGAAATACTATTGATGCTTGTTTCTGAGAAAAATTGGTCTAGACAAAAGTATATTTGTAACTGCTTTCCATCTTTCAATAATTAAATTATTTAAATCAAACTAATTCGATAGGCTAAATGTCATATAGCTATAAAAGATCAATGAGTACGTCCATGTTTCTCGTAGATATTTTCGGCTATATGAGTAGGTATCTGTTTGTGGAAAATGGCTTTGACTTACCTACCAACACTGTTCATTGTACATTTTTTGCATTTATAACTGTCCTAGGTTGTGGCCATTATTGACGAAAGCTGTAATACAACGCCAAATTGACTACCTATTTCATACTTGAAAGCATATAATGTATATTCGTTCACATAGATACAAAATATTGCATCGTTACAGCATTATTTTCTTTTAGACAAAGGAAAATTTTTAAATCTCCCTTAGCCTCCGTCCACAACCGATTTTTTGTAGGATCGATTATCGGACCGATTCCATAAATCCGTTGTTTTTTGGGAACGATTTTTTGTCGGCCGTGTGCGTTGGTACATTAGAACACATAATTGATAATGTTTCATTCTCGCCGACAGAAAAAACGGTCATGGGAAGAGATGCTGAAAAGCTTCATTTAATGAATTAACAAGTGAAACGGTAGCCGATAAACAAGTTTTATAAAAGCTGCGACTCAAACGTACCAATATTATAATGGTCGTCGCAATGCCGCCGCCGGCCGCGAGTGTCGCAGACACTCAGTCGTACGTGTGCAACCAGCTTTAGTGGGCCAGATTAATTATTGTTTTTGTAATGTATACAGCTGTAGCGATTTCAGTATGAATACAATTCATTTGCATAATTTATAATGAGTTAGTAGGTAATGTTGTGTTTTCAATGGTGTTGGCTGAATGTAATATACGAGTATAACTACGTGCTGCTTCTTCTGGGTATAAATAAATATTGCTTAAAATTTATACAAGAAAACATCGCCACAAGCTTTTTTTTCATATAAATTAATTAATATTGTGTTACAAATATGCTTTAAAGTTTATTTTTTGTTTTAAGGTTTTAAGAGAGACATTACTTACTTATTGTGTTTCGCTCATGGAGCCCTTTTATTTGATAGTAGTATTAGAGCTCTTTGTGAAGGAGCTCGTCCGGAGAAGTACTACCACCATTGGCTTGTTTGCCATCCATTGGCATAAAAAAAATGCTATGTCATAGGGGTTACTGTAGAATGATCAAACGCCATTTTGTAACGTCCACCATGTTGGATTAAAATTGGCGACATTAAAGTAATCGTGTATTGTCACGAGAACCAAACGTGTGTTAAACCAAACGTTGTATTTACAGTCGTAAATACAAGAGAAGTTAAACAAAAGCTATTAAAAAAATTACATGAATGCGCGTTGAAGTCTTTACTCGGAGAAACAGAGTTTACAGTGAAAGACATCAACGCCCACCAAATCTGTTCCTCTTGTGCCGACGCGCGACGATGCGAAAGCTAAGTATGCGTTAAAACATCACCTTGCATATCTCAAGCTTTGTCATTAGATGAATGAAAGAAATTCAAGAGAAAAGTTCTGAACGTTTACTAATTGTGTAAGTTACAAAGTTTTTCCCGCAACTTCGACTGTGAGGAAGTCTCTATGTTTAAACTAGTTATCTGTCAAAGTTTAGCTTCATATGTGAAGTAGTTTTCAAGATTTCGTGATCAAACAGTGATTAGTATTTCGCTTTAATTCTATAGTTAGGAGATACATTGTCTTCTAAAAAAAATCAATGAGATTTAACACGCTTTATATAAATAAATAAACAAAATTGAGTAGGCAGATAGGTATTGACCATAGCCAATACTGTGATACAATTCTGACCATTAAATATTTGATTGTTTCACTATGGTTTATGAGATTTGGCTGTGAATGTCAAACGGATTTATTTATTTACATAATGCAATTACACGACTGTCGCTACCAGTGATCTAAAAACAATATATTATTGTTACAATAAACCCGATGGCAGCACCATTGTCCACCGCAGGGAGCTAATACAACCTTCATTATCCACAAGTATAAATCATAAGATTTATATTAAGATGATAAATTCGTCTAAAATAATCCCGTCCGAACCGAATAATGGCTGTCGCATCGTTACTCGCTGCGGGCAAATCGATTCATTCGAATAATAGAAATCGCGAGACGTCGCCCGCGATTCAGTTATCGATAGTTTTGTTATTATACCGAGTGCTGACGGGAAATTGAGTGCTGAATCGATTATTCGTTTATAAGTAATGCGACGCTTCGGGCTAAAATAAATAAAGGTAGGTTTTGTTGTTTGTAAATCGATACCGTTTTACCGTATTTGATTATTTATTCATGAAATCGTTATCTGTTATTTCTGGCTTTGTTGATTTAATCAGGAAATAACAGTTTTGTTGGCTAGTGGCCCGAGGACGATAGAGGAACGTGGTTTCGTGTCGATCGTCCCTTTAAGTGATTGCTGCAATTTTCGAAATGGGATGTCTGGACAATGGACAACGACAGATATTAACGGTGTTCGTTGCAAGGTACTACTTTGCGGTGCTTGTAGGGTCACTAGAGGTAGGTAAGGTACACAACACACTTAAGTAAATCTATTTATCGAGTGCCCAAGGCATGTTCTACCTATAGTACCTACTAATAAAATGATCTTAACAAAAAAACATCTTCGTACTTTTAAGACGGTATTACAAAATCTAAGTCAAGACTCAAACTTTACTTAAGACAACAACTACTTTTAAGTCATTTTTAAGTTTGATTAAGATTCTGTTATCTACATTTATTAATAGTGCAAAGGATTCCTTATGCATTTTTTTTTTCTTTTCGTAACTAGTAATTTGTTGGTAAGTAAGACTTACAGTGTACCTATAGGTATATAGACTTCCAGTAACCCTCTAGTATCGCAATATAAAAAATAAATAAATATCTAAGCATTACCTATTCATCAAGATGTTATTGAACCGCTGTGATCAGTTATGTGGAAACCTCTGAAAATACTTACACCTACATACTCATAGCGCAAAATACAAAACACAATAAAATAAAAAACAACTAAATAAATACTTTATTGTCAAAATCTTTTTTTGTCACGATGTCTTTCTTTTTAACAATGGTATGTAGGTTGCCAGGAAATTATCTTTAAATGGATGTTGCTTGTTCGAAATAAAGATTGTTACTATTATATTATTATCATTAAATCAATGGAACAGTTAACCACGTAAATAACAAAGAATCTCCAACGAAAAATCCTCACGAGCAGCCCAGATACATTGTACATTAGAAGATTACTCCCCCCCTCACTGGAACCCGTTACATCAGCTATAAATAATGCATCAGATACTGGTTGTAATGATAACGAGCATGGCCTTCCAGTTAGCTGATATTATTTAAAACATAGCCGCCATTGTTCCAATACTAATGGTGGACTGTTGTGATTGTGGAGGTAAGGAGTTTGGTTGCAGGATGGGTGGGATCTGGGCCGATTTGGTGAGAATGCGGAAATTAGTTTTTAGGTCTAATCTTGGAAATATTTTCGTGTTATCTCTATGAAAGTTTAGCTAGATTAATCGTGGCAAAAGAAAAATTTGAAGGAGATTGTATCAATCCAAATTTATGCTATAAAAAAAGTAAAGTGTCTTTTGTTCTATCAAGCTAAACATGGATCTGAAATGTATTTTTTGTTTGATAAACGATATCATCCCTGACTTACAATTTACCTTTCTTTATTTACACAAAGCGATGAATATAATTAGTACTTCTACCATAAATGATTGTTTATTGCATAATTCGTTTTCGTTTTACAAAAGTGCTCTATAAGCTTCTATTTGGAACGTTCGTGAGCAAACATAAAGGAAACAATATTTGAAAAGTGATTCTCTAACTAAACTCTTGTTCAAAAAGCTAGTTATTAATATAAATCAGTTGTAAGCCCGCAGCGACTCGACCTTAGTTCCTGTGTGGCGAACCGTCCGCGTCGGCCTAGGAAACAGGTGTGCTTCGTACTCTGTTATCTATGGCCACATCGCAAGAAGAACCGGGGAACGAGCCATTTTATCTATGGTTCCTGCTTTACGGCTAAGGGGTAAATTGATGGATTTGAGATGGTATTATGCGTTGAAAATTCTCTTTATAGTAAGGTGGTTTTTAATTAAATTAAGTAAAATTCCCGTTTGATTTTAGTCTGAGATTATTTATTACTACTGAAGATAGAAACTGACTTTACTATTGAAGGCCAATTCTGGTTAGTAAAATGTTCGAAATTTAGTCGCAATCTCATCTCAGCGATGTCGAAAATTTGACAGACATGTAGGCTTCATTTAAACGTAATTTGATCGTTGTTAAACTTATGGAAATTGCTTCTCTACTAGTTTCAGGATGTCATATGAATTGTTATTTTATTAAGGCAGACCCTACAAACATTGCACGACATTGTACTTTGCTTTACTTCCATAGTTGCCGTTCAGAATATCGTTCCTTTTAGATCCTATCGTTTCTACATGTCACAGTGTAAATGAGCCTGCCATTTGCACCAAAAACTTAGTTCAGAATTAGTTGATAATACGAGGTTTAATTTGGTTTTGGTTTAATTTCGTAATGGTCTCCAACTTGTTGTTTGTTGTTAGAAACTAACTTGTGAGTTAATAATTACTAAACCTTGCTGAGGTACGCGGGTTTAACAGAATGTACTTATTTACTCTATATATTACATAAGTATACAAGAAAATAACACAGTTGTTTATTTTTTAACTGTTTTTAAAGCTTCTATTATTTCTTTTTGTATATATTTTACGATAAAAGCACGAATATTGATAAATCGTAGCCTTTACTTGAATATCTTAGGATTTACTATACAGTTTGGCACTTGCTAGGTTTTGCCAATGATGATCATGATGAATGATCAATTATAATAAAACCGTGATTATGATAATGCAAGCATAATTAAATATGAGTTTTTTATCATTTACCATGTCTCTGAAGTAAAACCATAAAGAAAAGAATTATCACAGAACATTTCCGTTGCCATACCTTTCAAAATTAAGTCTTGGTAACTCCCAAGTTTTACAGCAGTTAAAGCTTTTACAGTAACACATACAACAGTAACCCCAAAGCCTGCGTCGTTGTACACATCAACTGACAATGCCAATCCGATCGTGAGCAAGCTTAAACAAAAGGGGGACTTAAACAAACAGTAATATGCAGGGGAGGGGAAGGAAGGGACTGGACAAAGTAGCACCCAGATTCAAAAGCTCAATTGATTCTCTGTATAGTCAGCTAGGATTTATTGGTCGGGTTCATTCCAAGCCGTCTTTTGTTCGGCTAGCGATGGGCCGGTCACGACTCGCCAGGAATTTCTAATACGTCGAATGGCTTGATTTTATTTCTATCTATTAATCTGATAGTTTTTTTCGCGAGTTGTGAATTTGTTGCGTGTTGCAGGTGGTTTTGGAAATGTTTTTTTTTAAGAATTTAATTAACTTATGTATTAACTTTTCGTAAGGCGATCGGTGTCGTAGGTGTCTGGGGGGCAATTCTTGTATTTATAAGAACGTTCACATTCTTATATGTAAGTAAATCAGAAGCATTTTTGACAGATTGATACTGAGACTGACTGATTCCTAAAAGTTAATAGAATTGCCCCCATCAAGCCCTCGAATAGTCGATCAAGTAATTCATTAAATAGAGTAGTGGTCCTTCTTTTCCATCTGTAGGTGAGTTATGGGCTTCCCCTGAGTTATGTGCCTGAATTTCGTCAGAGGATTTTATACTCTCCATTTTTACTTTTTTTCATGTACTTAGGTTTGTGATGAAAGGAAAACAGTTATGCAGAATGTTCTTTTTTCGTCGTTGCCCCACACTAGCATACACATAAAGTCACATACACAGACAGCCAATCCCGGAACAACTATATATCTGTAACATACAAATTTTTGTTCCGTGCACTAATCGAACCCGCGACACGCAGCGAAGTAGCCAGTCGCTCAGCCACTGCACCAATAGATTATATGGAGTGTGCTGCTGAATTATTATAAATACAAAGCTGAAAATGTTAACTTGCTAGTAACTTATACGATATCTCAAGAACACAATGCCAATAACAACAGTCACCAACCTCATTTCCTACTTAAATCTCTCGGCGTGTCAGATAAGAACAACATAAATAGTCCAAATACGAAACAACACATCATTGTGTTGCTAAAGATGAGCATAGTTACCATATCCAGTAGGTAACGCAGCGCTGCGCCGTGTAGTCATCCCAAACAATGCGAGTGCCGAGTATTTCATAAATGCGTTTACATCGCACTAGAATTAAGCTGGGACATGTAGGGACAGACAAAATGGGGCTAGTTTAGATATTATTGTAATAAATATCTGTAACTGCTTCGAGTCTAGAGGTCCTAAGCGCGACGGCTACGCCAGAGGCCTTGGGTTCGATGCCCAGGTCAAGCAAAAAGTGTTATTGGGTTTTTCAATAAAAAAATTAGTAGCAGCTCGTAGTCAGGATTTGTCCCCGGTTAATAGCAATAGGCTCGCCCCCTATTAAATAAATAAATAAATATAATCAGCAATCTGTTGATGTACACCTCTGCCTAACCTTCCCGGGAATACAAGCGTGATGGTATGTTTTGTAAATAGGTATCTGTTCTTAGTTCTGATGAAAAAATACCTGAGTGAGTTATTTTTGACATAGAAGAATTTGAGTCTATTAAAAAGTTTGTTAACTTGTGATAAATAGTTTTTTGTGTATCTATGTAGGAGTGTCCTAGAAAGGGCTATTGGAAGTTGACAGATTTTCCGCCTTCCCGATAATAGTCATCTGATTTAAAAACCATTAAGTTTTAAACACAGGCCACACAGTCAACCACTACAAATCACAAATTCAGTTCAATTCACCACATCCAAAGCATAAATATCAAAGCACCGCTCGACTTTTCTGCACCCAGTACGGTCAGCACAACAGCCGCACGCGCGGGGGCGTCGTGCCCACGCGACACGTCTCTAATTAACCGGCCACAATTAACTGCACAGCGCGCTACGTAATTGTGTTGCTGACTGTACAACTCCGACACTGTTCGCTATTGTTTGCGGTAAATATTTGTTTCCTAGATTGCTTTGGTTTAGATGTTGGTGATTAATAGCAGGTTTTTGAAGAAACAGTTAATGAAGAGGGTAAAGGCAATAAAAGCAGTTTATGGTCTATTATTTTTGACATGGAACGTCTTTAAAATCACATACGGGTGTCAAGTAAGAAAAGCGGAAAGTAACGAAATAGGTTTTTTTTTTACCACTGAAGGTGGCCAACGAGCTAACGGCCCACCTGATGTTAAGTGGTCACCGCTGCCTATGGACACTTGCAGCACCAGACGCATAACTCGTGCGTTGCCGACCCCGTAAAAACCTCAATAAACTCCTAAATACCAACTACTTACACTAAACTACTAATAATATTTTTAATGGTAAAAGCGAGTCGCTGACATAGAGTAAGGCTGTGTTGTGGGTTGGACAGTTGTCGGGTGACGCAGCTTCACCCGACTTTTTACTGTAGTTGTCTGAAGTTCTTCATGAGTTGTTTTTTCTTATGTGTTGTAATCAAAACTCCGTTATAATAAAAAAGTCTGTGGTGGCAAACCGTAGCTTATGTGAGGCCTGCAAAACTAGGGGTACCTTAAAAAACATATTAGTCCTGTTTCCGTTATGTCTCGTATTTTTATAGGAAATCTAAGTAAGACCTATTATAACCAAAAATCGTGTATACGATACTGTGACTTTGACTTTCAGTGGAAATAAAACGCTACAGGCAACCACATCGTTATTTTGTATGAATGTAACTTACCTTGTTTGAGTATAGTTAATAGACCAGAAATCTCCCTGGGGGTGCAAGGAGTTCCAATTATTACTAACGAGGACGTGAACTGATGTTAAACTTTAACGTTTTATATCAACCATTTGTAATGCACAAGTTGCAATTGACTCTTGATAAGTGACCGATTTATTATCACTAGCTTCTAGCCGCGACTTCACCTGCGTAAACTTCAAGATGAAGACAAAGTTCTAATTAATCCCAAGAGAAAACAAATACGAGGTAAACAGATCCGTGTGTCCGTATCTGTGCCAACCGTTTAATTATGAAAGAATAACAAACATCCATCTATCCACACACATTTTCATAGGCTAAATGGAACAAGCCCGCCACACAATTCTCAAACCACTGTGCAACTCTTGTAAGCCAGAATTAACAGTGGTGACCACCAGATAAGGGCCGAGGCAATGAAGCTTTCGTAGTCATAATAGCAGTAGAATTTCATTGATTTTTTTATTTGCACATATGCACTGACTGCACCTTATGCTGAGTATATTTATTAGAAGGCCCGATAACAGTACTTAACTAAAAAGCGAGGTAGCTTTTTGCTTTTCATGTACCTGAAACATACAATTATCGACCACACATCCGTCAGTCGTTAATCATAATTACTATGACAACATTTCCCAAACCTGTAGCTATGTTTGTACCTGACATAATTCTAAAACATAAAATCGATTTTACGACAAGAGAAACCGCGTCCACAGCTAGCGAATTTCGCCCAACAAACATTTATTTCAGGAAGCTCTCCCACACCATTTATGGCAGATCTCAAGACAACTAACATCTCGTAAACGCTTCATTACAAACACTTAATTGGTTAGCCGACGCTCAAATCAATCAATGTGTCAGCGGGCGGTGACGTTGACGCGGCTCGTTAGCCACGCCCACATGCGCACGCGACGTCACCGCGTCTCCTTCACGTGTTAATATTGTGCCTTTGATTGGATGGGTGACACTTTGGTGCCAGTTAGTATCATGGTATAATTACTTGCAGTTACGGGATATGTTCTCTGTCTTCTTGTTCGAAAGACATAAATATAGATAGAAAAGTAATCATAAAATAGAATGCTTGTCAAAGTTCAAATTCTCTGAACCTATTCCACAGGTTACGGATAGCCTGTGGAGTAAATTTAGAGGTTTTTTGTCATTATTGATTAATACTAGAAACTAGAGAACACTAAGAGCCTGTTTCACTATAACAAAATAAACAATATCAGCAATCACCAGATATAAAAAAAAATGGAATATATTTTGTATTTAATATCTGCTAAGTTCAATCTGAACTTATTAGTAGGTGGTGAAACAGGCTGTAAATGAAGGGTTTCAATTATATGATTTTAAAATATGGAGTCGGATATGACTGGGCGTGAGAAGTTAGAGATACTAGGCCTGGGAATCCTGGATATGTTCGTTACCGGTGGGTAACGCTATGCCCAATCGTCCTGTATCGTAATTTAACTATCCAGGCTGTTGATTACAGCAATTCCCTACAGCATAGTTCGTTACGGGCGATATGGCAATCTCAGTCCCTCCAGCTTTGTGAGGTTTATTTATCAGATACATAGTAAACTTCATAAATATTGTAGGGATCTTAATTAAGTTACTAAAGTATCATAATCATTCGGATTACAGCAGGGAGGATACGCCTGGATGCATACGTAATGAAGTGTTTGGATAAGTGAAGAATTGTTATCGATGAGGCGAAGAATCGATAATTAAAGTAAATCGATTTGTACCTTTCGTTGTTTGAGATATAACATGCTTTGAGGGGTGTCTTTACTTGCTTTTAAAATGTGACATTTCCTTAGCAATTTATTTAGGAACAGTACGCAGTGAACACAGCCTTGAAACACAGAGTACTGTAATGGATTTTGACCATTCAACTGGCCAATTACACTGGTCTATCAAATCCAGATCTTCAGTAACGGTGTTGCCAATATAAACTGCGGTATTGGCTAACAAAATCGAACATTTAATCTAATCCAGTTAAGTGGAAGCTAATGCTGTCGTGACAAGCGCTGTATTTATTTATTTCGCGATGTTAGAGTTATCTTCTCCTTAATGGGCGGCCAGCTAAGAGCTTGATTATCGACGTATGGGGCGACCACAGACTATCACAGCTTTTTTTGACAGCAATTTGAAAAAAGAATATTCCATTTACTCTTATAATACACGTCCTTTTTTTACTCATAGAACCAGAAAGAGACAGAAGAAAGGTCGTGCCGAAGACAATGCAAAGCCAGTAATTTTCTCATAAGCCCAAACTTGGATAATAGCTATCGCAGTTGCGAAGCTTTGTTTGGTTCGCGACAATAGCGAAAGGCGTTAATTAAACTATTGTTGTTGGACCACGCCCAACTGGCGTATAGCTTAGTTTGAGAGGTCGGCTTATAGCCATACACTAAAACATGTTCAATATAAAATATTTAAAAAGGAAGGCCAGATAAAAGATAGATGGATTGTGTGACGGTTGAAAGGACGGAATGAAAGAGGAAAACGTGTTGCGCCGACCCTAAGTAACATGGGATAAAGGCAGGAAGATGATGATAATAAAATAAAAACTTTAAAAATTTTTGACGATAGGCTCGCCCCCTTTTACAAGGGACCTAAACACACTGGCGAACTGTGAGTTGGTACACCTCTGCCTAACCCTTCGGGAAATACAGGCGTGAAGGTCTGTATGTATGTAAAATATTTTTACCTCACTTTTGCAATAACCCCTTTTACGAGGGACAAAACATGTAGATTTTAATGAAACCTGTATTTTTTACACTCGATAAAACACAAGAATAGGTCTTCACCACAAATTTCTGAGTAGTCCCCACACTACGTAGTTACACTGCCCGGACGGATAAATTTAAAGTAGCACCCAGATATCTGTATCGTATTACCTCCGGTTAAAACTGTCGATAGCAGTAACGTGCGCTTCGCAGATTACCCGCCGTGGGTCACCCGGGATTACTGGGTTTCTGATGAGGGAGAAGATATTTTAACTTATGGTTTATAAGCGTGGTATTAATAATGCCTATGGTAAAGTTACCTTGGGAAGATGTATTTCGATGTGATGAATTTTTTATTATGAATTGGTTGTGTATCCCAGAGGGATTGTCTGGTGGTCATTTTATATTATGATGATTTAATTTTGGCTCAGTTTTTTTTAATGTTTATTAAAAGAACGTGTTACTTGAAAAAGATTTTCAATTTTATTAGGTACTTACCATAATTGCTAGTTTCTTTAGCTCTTTAACAATATATTTTAGGCCATGTGCCGATGTGATGTGTGAGTGTGTTGTTTGCAATAGTTGTTTGTTCTAAAGAGTACAATGATGTGTTTAAGTCACCATATTTCTGGCTCCTTCTCCTTATCCGATGTTACTTGGGTCACCCTATATAATTTATAGCAGCTATCGAGCTACGTAAATATAATCGGCCATTTGCAGGTTGTACTTCTAAAGGCAAACATTTGATGTAGTTTGCGTGAAAACGGGACCTCGTAATTATAGGTATGTTGCAATGATTAGGCCGGTACACACATACCCTTGAGCGTGGTTGCGCGTGATTACTTGCTTGCTACCTCCGTGGCTACTTTATCTTATAGTGTAGTTCAAGCTTTAGACGGTGAGCGAGTGAACATGATTTGGCAATGTTTAAATTTTTTTTGCTGGAAGTATTTTGTACCCATGGGGACATAGGTACCTTTTGGTTACCACGTTTCAAATGAGCAATTAACCAGTACATAGCAGGCTATGTACTGTAACCACTGTCATGTGATTACGGTAAATCAAGTAGATTGAACCCCCGGGGGGCACTATTTCCTTATTATTTCATAAATTGATTTAATTATCATATTTTATACTAGACCGTTTCGTCAGCCGTTCGACAGACGTCAAAGCTGTCAAGTCTTTTTTCAAATTTAGAACAAAATTTTTCTTATAGGAATATTAACTGGTATACAAATAAGGTTGTATATGTATATGCCTAAACCAGCCAGTAACTACAGTATTATACGAAAGTAGATAATTAAAATTCGTAACGTTTATAAATTGTGCCGCCTCGTAATGAGAGCCTCAAGCGGTGGTCAGTCAGTTCGAATCTCAACCGATGCACTACAAATAATATTTAAACCAATGGACGGTAGATGTTAAGTGGAGATAATTGTGTAATTATAGTAACATAAATTAATCTTTAAGTTCCTTGTTGGAGAATGAAAGTGGTTTACCTACTTGGCGTGTGCTCTACGGTTGTTGGTTATGAATAAATTAATAAAAAATATGGTTTGGTTGATGATGATGATTATAATTTGTGCTGTTGAAAATAATCAGTATGTCAAACCATATCACCTTATTTAATTGTATTTCAATTACATTAAGTAAGATTGTGCAAATTTTAGTTACCGTTTTTCTAACTAGATGGCGTTGGCGTCGAATTAGATCGCGCTATGGTTTCGTTACCAGCAAAACTATAAGTAGTTTAGAAATTTAATTTTTTTTTGAGATTCTGTATGGAGGTGAAAGTGTACTAATATACGGTGTTAAATAGTGCTAGTGTATTTCATTGAAGACCCTGGGGTGGAGAATTTTACATGGTCCTTCGAGCTGGATCAGTGCGCAATCGTATTATTGCGCACCGAGTTTTTGTGTATCAGCACAGAAAGTAGTGGTGGATTGCCACTGAAGTGCTTAAGCGTCGCCTGCAGAAGTGCAGACGGCGCCACCGCAGCAAGTACTGCCTGCTTGCGGTCATCCGGAAGTTCCGAGTAGGACGGCCGGATCTAGAAGAAGACGAAGTGGCATCCCAAGCAGCTGAGCACCGAGGCTGAGAGCGTGCTGCGCGCCCCCTGGCGGGCGTTGGCGTTGGAGAAGTGATAGTGAGTGACGTGTTTTGGACTTAGAAAATAAAACCGTGAGTACAATTATTTCATTTGTGAAGTCATCAAGATTTGGAAGTTCAAATTTAATGAAACAATCAAGACTTAGAATAATTTTCTGTTGTTGTCATAGACTTAGAAAAATTTCATCAGTTTTACACTTTGTAGAATTTCTGTGTTCTTGCAACTTGGTGATGGTTTTCTTTGTGAATTAATTGAATAGTTTGATAGCACTTTATAGTCATGGAGTCATTAATTAGCTTACAATTAGATAACCTGAAAAATATTGAAAAAGGTAGAATAAATTATAAAAAATCGCCTAAAGAACGGATAACATTGTCGTATTTGGAAACCAGGTTGGAAGCATTAGAACAACTGTGGTGTAATTTTATAGAAACACACAGGAACATAGTAGGAAAGCTAGATCCGAAACATAATTACTTTACCTCGGAGACATATGACACAGTTGAGGATATTTACATAACTTACAAATCCGAGTTGAAAGAGTCCATTAAACAACTATCAACTACAAAGGCAAGTGTAGATAAAGAGTCATCGTCAAATACGTATACAAATGTGAAATTACCTAAGGTTGTTATTCCTACTTTCTCTGGCAAGTATACGGAGTGGACTACATTCCGTGATTTGTTTTTATCACTTATCCATAAAAATAATTCAATTGACGATGTACAAAAACTGCATTACCTGAAAGGTCATTTATCGGGTGAACCAGAACAATTGTTGCGTCACACTCCAGTGACAGCCGCAAATTATCAGGATTGTTGGCAAATGTTAAATAAACGCTATGATAATAAACGATTTTTGTCTAATTCTATGTTAACAAGATTGATAAATCAACCAAATGTAACAGAGTCATCAACTGCAGTTAAGGAATTATTGGATACCACGGTGGACTGTTTGCACGGCTTAAGTACTCTCGGAATTGATGTTAAGTCATGGGACGCGATAGTAATCTATATAATAAGCGCTAAGCTGGATAGTGAATCACGAAAGTTGTGGGAACTGAAAATTTGTGCGGAGGAACAATTACCAACCTTTGAAGAATTTAAAACATTTTTAGAGTCAAGGTTTCGCTCTTTGGAGTATTTAGACACATCCAAGTCAAAGCAAAGGTCCACAGTTGGTAAACCAAAGGTTTTTCACGCAGTCAAATCTAATAATAGCAACTCTGTGCAAATTGTGTGCCCATTCTGTAAACAAGATCATTACCTAAGTCATTGTAAACAATTTGGTAAAGAAGGTTACCAAACTCGAAGTGAGTTTGTCCGAACTCACAATTTGTGTTACAATTGTTTAGGCGCGAATCATTCAATTAAATATTGTCGTGCCAAAACATCATGCCACGTTTGCAAGCGTAGACACCACTCACTATTACACCCCAAGGCATCCTCGAGATCATCGTCACCTAACAGCCATCCGGTAGAGGCAGTAGCTGTCAAAGCAGCAGTGTCTACACTGCAAACCGCTTCCGGTATGGCACAAGAATCAGAATCTCCAATCATAGTGACACATTTTTCTAAAAAGGTTGTGCCAAATCGAGTTTTATTAGCGACCGCTCTCGTCGAAGCACAGACGAAGAATGGTTGTAAACAATTGCTGAGGGCGTTACTGGATCAAGGATCCCAGGCCTCTTTTATAACCGAGTCAGCAGTTCAAATGCTCGGACTGAAGAAAATACGCAATAACAGTATTATCTCAGGCATAGGAGGTGACGAAGGCGCTTGTACCTCTAGATTCATGGTTTGCGTAACCATCCATTCACGTCACGATCCAAACGCAACTATTCAAGTTCGAGCATATGTGTTAAGTAGAATTACAACGTTGATTCCCTCCACTAAACTATGTATATCAACTTGGTCTGAACTAGAAGATATGACTCTGGCGGATCCAGAGTACCACACTCCAAACAAAATAGACGTTTTGCTTGGAGCAGAAGTTTACAGCCAAGTTCTCAAAGATGGTTTAGTTAAACATTCTCCAGGGCCCATAATTGCACAAAATACAACCCTAGGATGGATTTTGTCTTGAGTAACACCCACAGATTGCGATCTCAATTCGGCAAATTGTCACAATGTTATAGTTAGTATGCATTCACACATGAGTGACAATGATATCCTCAAAAGGTTTTGGGAGATCGAATCTGATGTTACTAATATGAAAAAGATACTTACCCAAGAAGAACAGTTGTGCGAAGAATTCTTCACTCGTACCACTCGACGAGACGCTACCGGGCGATACGTAGTCAAGCTTCCATTTCGCGAATCAGACCCAAGAAGTAAAATCGGATTTACCAGAGACGTCGCGCTGAAACGATTTCATCATCTTGAACAGCGTTTCAAGAAAGATCAGGAGATCAAAAGGAAATACACCGAAGTAATCAAGGAATACCTTGACCTTGGACACATGCAGTTGGTGTCTCGCGAGACTGATACTAAGCAGTCTGAAGCAGTCTACCTGCCTCACCACGCAGTGGTGCGCGAAGATAAAACAACTACCAAGGTCAGAGTTGTGTTCGACGCTTCTTCTAAAGGTTCTAACGGTGGATCCCTTAATGATATGTTGATGGTAGGTCCTACCATACAACCGGAATTACGTCACATCATAATGAGATGGCGGACGTATCAAATTGCACTATGTGCAGATATAGTAAAAATGTATCGGCAAATCAAAGTCGCTCCTGAAGACACACACTTCCAAAGACTACTTTGGCGGAGTGAACCTGGATCTGAAATAAAAGAGTATGAGTTACTAAGAGTTACCTTTGGTACTGCATCCGCACCTTACCTGGCCGTGAAGTCTTTGCAGCAGCTGGCACACGATGAGGGAGCTAACTTTCCGCTGGTATCTGAAAATATAAAAAGCGAATTTTATGTAGACGATTATATGTCAGGATGTCAGACGGTAGAGGAAGGAAAAAGGATTCACAGGGAAATGGAAAAACTACTGGAAAAAGGTGGGTTTCCGTTACAGAAGTGGATAACAAACAACAAGAAATTAGCAGAGGAAATAACGGGAGAAAGTACAGATCAGGAAGGACTAGTGGAGATAAAACTAAACGAGGTGGTAAAAATACTCGGACTTTCTTGGGACAGAGAATCTGACAGTTTCAGATATTCAATAACTTTTCCGCAACCTGCATCTGCAACAAAAAGAAAAGTGATATCAGATATTTCTCGACTGTTCGACCCCTTAGGGTGGGTAGCACCGTGTGTTATATCTGCGAAAATAATGATTCAAAAGATATGGCTTGCTGGCATCGATTGGGATGATCGATTACCTGAAGATTTATTAAAAGAATGGCAAACATATCAAAAGGAACTACTCAATTTACCTGAATTTCATATATCAAGATGGGTTGAATCCAGAGAAGACGACGTAGTGGTAGAGCTACATGGCTTCTGTGACGCGTCAAATGTAGCTTATGCGGCTGTTACGTATTTGAGGATAATTGGCGCTGACGGGAACATTAAAATAAATTTAGTATCTGCAAAAACCAAAGTGGCTCCGATAAAGCAACTTTCGATTCCTCGTCTCGAGTTGATGGGTGCTGTTCTATTGGCCAAATTGATTGTGGAGGTAGCTGAGATTCTAGCAATATCGAAAGACCGTATCCACTGTTGGACAGACTCGACTGTTGTCTTGGCTTGGCTCAGTAGTCACCCCAGCCGTTGGACAACATTTGTTGGTAATAGGGTGTCTGAAATTCTGAGTCATTTGGATAACACTCAATGGGGACACGTGAAATCTACTCACAACCCTGCAGATATCGCGTCAAGAGGTAGGACACCTTTAGCACTGTCACAGTCATCTCTGTGGAAGCACGGTCCGTTGTGGTTAAAGAAAGAACCAATCGACTATGTTAAACCAGATTCAATGACAACTAAACTTGAAGAAAGATCATCGAAAAGTGTTAAAGCACATGTGACAACAAATGTAGAAGACGGGCTGTGGACAAAATACTCATCACTTCAGAAATTAATTAGAGTAGTGGCATATTGCAGACGATTCTTCAGATTTAAGCAACATAAAGAAACTTACCTGACAAATGAAGAGTTAACAGCCGCTCTGGAAATCTGCATAAAAAACTGTCAAGAAAAAGAATTTAAGGATGATATAGAAAACATTAAACACATAGGAAGGGTAAGCAAAAAGAGCAAATTACGACCTTTATGTCCTATATTGGATGAGCAAGGAATTTTAAGAGTAGGAGGAAGACTTGAAAAGTCTCAACTGCCATTAAGCATGAGACATCCTATCATAATTCCACAGCGCCATCACTTTACTAATCTGCTCGTCAGTGAAGCTCATAAAAACACTCTTCATGGAGGTCCAACATTGATGTTAAACTACTTGCGAACAAAATATTGGGTAATATCTGCCAAAAATGTAGTAAAAGCATTTGTACGCAAGTGTGTAGTATGTGTTCGTCACTCAGCGACCTTTAAAAATCAACTCATGGGTCAATTGCCTACCTGTAGAGTATCTCCAGCCAGACCGTTCCTGCACACAGGTGTTGATTTCGCCGGTCCGATCAACATTAGGGTATCTAAGGGTCGTGGCAATAAGGCTTATAAGGGGTACATCTGCCTATTCATTTGTATGGTCACTCGAGCGGTGCACATTGAGGCCATTAGTGACCTTACCTCTGAAGGTTTTATAGCCGGTTTCAAGAGATTTGTTGCCAGAAGAGGCCATTGCAGTGATATTTGGAGCGACAACGGAAAGAATTTTATAGGCGCAGCTAAGGAACTGCAGATATTGGTCGCTGTTGAACAGTCAGCGGTCGCTAACGAAATTAAGAGTTGGCTCAGTTGCAAAGGCGTCAAGTGGCATTTTATCCCTCCCCATGCCCCAAATTTTGGTGGGCTTTGGGAAGCCGGCATCAAGTCAACAAAATTTCACTTGAAGCGCGTCATTGGTGATTCTACTCTTACCTACGAGGAAATGGCCACGTTACTTGTGCAGATTGAGGCTTGCCTTAACTCAAGGCCGATTTCTCAAATTCCTCAAAATCCTGATGATCCAATGCCGCTGACACCCGGTCATTTTTAATTGGGGAACCTCTGGTTCTTGTGCCAGAACGTAATTACGAGCGCAGCGCTGTGAGCACGTTGAAGCGATGGCAACTTTTACAAAAAATGACCCAAGATTTCTGGCGACGATGGTCCAGAGAATTTTTAACTTCAATGCTTCAGCGTTATAAATGGTCGCAAAAAGAAATAGAGCCTAATATTGGCGACATTGTCCTTGTATAGGAGGACAACCTGCCTCCCGGCAAATGGTTACTGGGTAGGATTCTAGAAAAACATCCTGGTTCGGACAGACTCACACGAGTGGTGACCATAAAATGTAGTGGTTCCATATTGAAAAGACCAATTTGTAAACTATGTGTATTGCCAACCAGTGATTGATATTTTCTTTTTTTCTTTGTGTTTATGTGTATTCCTTTATTACTTTATATAGCCCCCTTGACCTCATGGTGGGCGGCTTTAATTTAAAGGACAACTCATTCGAGCATGTCCTTGGTGGGCGGAATGTCAAACCATATCACCTTATTTAATTGTATTTCAATTACATTAAGTAAGATTGTGCAAATTTTAGTTACCGTTTTTCTAACTAGATGGCGTTGGCGTCGAATTAGATCGCGCTATGGTTTCGTTACCAGCAAAACTATAAGTAGTTTAGAAATTTAATTTTTTTTTGAGATTCTGTATGGAGGTGAAAGTGTACTAATATACGGTGTTAAATAGTGCTAGTGTATTTCATTGAAGACCCTGGGGTGGAGAATTTTACACAGTAAGTAGTACCTACCATTCAGAGGTCAATATATTGAGTGTATCTATGTGTGTTGCTAAACTGATGCGCGAAATTATTTCCAGTAGCATTTTTAATATCTAGAAAAATAATCGTAAATGCCAAAAAATAAATTGAATAATGTACTCCGGTGAAGCGGGAAACATTTTTGAATTTCGAACAACAGCTCCAACACCCTACACGAACAGGCAAACCATAAACCAGAGGCGTTCGGATACGCGCATCGTATACAAGCTACTTTATAATGTCAGCGCCTAACATATGTAGCGGGCGACGTTATCGCGCCTAGATCGGCGTGTTATCGACAATCGAATCTCTTCTTAGTTCGAGTTATCGATATCGATACCTCAGGCGAATCGATCTGATAGAATATATTTTAGATCTGTCTGTTTGTAAGTGTAAAGTACCAAGTTAGTGCTCGAGAGGCATGCGTGTTTCGATCAGATTAGACTTCTCAAAAAACCCGAACGATATATGTGAAGGCTAGGAAGTTGTCCAAGTTGACCTGTAAAATCTAGAGACTGATAAGCTGGAATGAACTTCCTTATTCGAAGACGACTTCTAGATGAACAGGCTAAGTGTGCTATGTAAGCTTACTACATAATGTTACACATCAAGTGGCACAAAAGCAAATTACTACTCAGTTAATAAATAATGCCAATTTTGTTACCGTATATGTATAATGAAACCAATAACTACTTAAACTACTTATCATTTGCAGTGAAAAATCGGTCTAACGAAATTTTTTGCTACACTTAAAATGTTGTTATTATCCAAACGCAATTGTAATTTCATGGCTTAATGAATTTTAAAAAAGTACACCACACAGAGACTCTGATAAAAAGCTTTGTTCAATGCTACCTTTATTATTAGTATGCCTAAAGCTATGAATTAGTTAATATTGTGGGTTCCAACCAAATTTAATTTACCTGCAGTCTTCAGCAGTTTCTTAATTAAACTCATTAGAAACTAATTCCGAAACATAATAACCGAATCAAAACGAAACATAACACAAGTACCTAGTACTACATACGTACCTAAGTACAAGTTAACATACAATGTTCAGAGTTTAATTAATTTCAGGCAGCGCACACGTGTAGCGATGTAACGTTATCGTATCGCATCTACATCGCGTGTTATCGCGGCGTATCGTTGCGATAGGTGCGGCATGCGGCATGCAGGAAGGGTTTGGGAATGTAATAAACTTATTATGTCGGAATAGGATGTTTCTGGTTGTATTTATATTGAATTTTTAAGGTTTCGTGCCTGAATTTCAATCATTTTTTGGTCTGTCTGTCACTAAGGCTTTTTATAGGCGTTTTGATAATTTATGTTTTGCGCCAATTTTTTTTACGTACCTAGTAGTTAACGTAGCGTAAAGAAGTAGTTCGGAAGTTTCAGTTTCTGAAAGTCTCGGGATATTATATTAGTTTTGTTTTGGGTTTTTACAATGCACTAAGTCGGTTTTCAGTCAGAGAATAAGGTGGAAAATATTATTATTTGACTCATAAACTCGTTTGTAATAGTGCCTATTTATCTAGCTTGTCTAAATATGCTAAATTTAAAAATAAGTCTCGATGCTACTGATTCTGAACAAAATTTACATTTTATCTGATAAACGAAGAAAGTTATCACGTATAAAATCACGTTATAAACACTTAAACAGATCTATTTAAAACGTAATTAACTTAACACGGTAAAAGCAAAAATACTTAGTCAGAACATCACTGCCACTGACCATAGATATCGCAAATAGATACTTATCTAAATTAAAACCATAGATTAAACAAACGCTATCATGATTGTAGATGCAAGCAGAACACCGCTTCTGATCACCTCATTATGTAAAAAGGTATAATATTACATTCTTAAATTAAACTTCATGCTAGCAAAAACACAAATTCAATTACAATTTTCATTTCAGTAAATTGTGTGCTTCATATCACAGTGTTGCCAGAGGGAAAAATAAAACAGGTACTTGTCGTTTATTACTGGCAACTTTTACAAAATGGTGTATACCGTTACTAAATGGCTGAAGAATTATGGGTTTTAAACCTGATTATTATAGATAATCAAGTAACGAGGGTTAAGTTTTATTTATGGGACAAGATCGGTAATGGCTGTAGAGAATTTTCTTTTCTGAAATTTAAAAGAGATGCTTTTAAAGAAGCTTAAAAAAATATGGATTTTTAAATACATAATTATTTTGATTTAATGTAAAAATCCGCATGGATACAGGCCCATTTCCCGTTGAATTGAAGTACTCAAAAATGTAGCTTCCATCTTCTGAAATATGGTCGCAGTTCAATTACATTTACCTGCTCTTTACACATATTTTGAAATCAATGTAACAGATGTTGAAATCTTAACACCGGGAGTCCTAGAAATAAAATACTTTCCTTCATAAATTCGTTGATTTCGAACAAATTGAACTCGCATGCAAGCACCTTTCCCTTCCAAATCCTATGTTCCAAATACGGTGATAACTATTAGTAGTTTGAGCAGTTAGCGGATGTAGCGCTATAATATAAATTGTAGCAGCCGATGGAAGCGCTGAGCACACGCGATTCTCTAATATCGCGATATTCTAATATCGATAAATAATACGTCAAGATGGTAGCTGCAAGGAAGCAGTACGTGGTGCGATTATTTTTGCTGCTGTTAGTGACATACGGGCTGTAAAGTTTACGAGCAAATACTTTAAATTTGTCAGTATTTATTTCAAATTTACATACGCTTTTGAGATATTTTCTATGAATTATGAGTAAAGCCCAATTTTCAACCATATTCTGTAAGCAATAAAGTGTGTTATACAAATACAGATAATTTGATTTTCTCACAAAAAAAAAGTTATTAAGATCGGAAATTACACCGAAATCTGACGGGTTAGCAAATAATAATAACTATAATATTATTACTAGGCATGGTACCTAGCTTCATGTGTAAATGTCATTTGTTAGAACGCTATGTAAATAATAACAACAATTTAATCTGAAAATACAATCGCAGTAACCATTAAACAATGCAATCACACAACGCCTCCATTTTTAGAAACATTCAATTTACCATCCACTCCGAAGGTACGTGTGTACCATTTAATAGGCTCGTTCTAATTTTAATATTTTATCTGTAACGTTTCGCGCCATAAACAAATAGTAGTCAATTGCCGGTGCACATGCAAATGTATTGTTTTTAATAGGACACTATTCTAGACAATTTTCTATTGGCCTTATAAATCTGAAATTGTAAGTAATTGACTTACAGGGTTAGCAAAAATAGACTCATTTTAAATATATTTTTTATAAATTATGATGCAAGCCTGCTGGGATATTTCCTTTTCTGAAAAAGTAAAACAATTAATAAAGCTATTTTTCAACTTTGGTAGAAATTGATTTGATTAATTTTAAATTCTGAGGAATTTCCAATTTCTACCCCCTTTAGTTAAGACACCGTAAAATGTATTTAGTAAGTAGTTAATAGTACTGGGGTCAATATTTTTATATTATTTTAAATGATCTTCTTACCATTTTCTACGTAGACTAATTGGTAACCATTTTGTTCCGTTACGTTTGGCAGCCGTATAATCTGAAACAAAATAAAAATAAAATGTAGTACTCTTAAAAAAAAGAGTTTTCTGTCCTGTAGGTTTATTCTGTAGTTTCCATCGGTAAATTTAGGTGAAGTGAGTTGTCAATCCATAACACCAGTGGGATGACAGCTCACCTCAGATTCACTTTATCGCAATTTACCGAGGAAGATTTTTATAGAATAGCACTCCTTCACAGTTTTTTTTTTGTGGATGGGAAATGATGAAATAACTTCCCCCGCCCTGGGCCGGGCGGGAGGGAGTGTCAGACTTTTACTGACTAAAACCCATCTATGTATGTTCCTTCATGTGCCGTTTGCGTTTCGGGAGCGCGGTATCTCTTTTGAACAACCCGCAGACCTACATATGTTACGCCTTTGGTTACTGTGCCACTCCTATGGGTTGTAGCGTGGTTTTATAAAACCCATCCAATTCTTCGTAATCGACTGGTAGTTCTAGAGATTAAAGTGTTTTAATAAACAAGCAAAGAAAAATCTTTATTATACGAGAAAACCCAAAATACGCGCTAAGACGTGGAGTTGCGGACACCACCAGCCCGTTATACCAATATACGAGAATAGTTTACAACCTGCCAACCCTAAAAGTAATCGGCTAAGTGCGAGTCGGAGTCGCGCACGAAGGGTTCCGTACCATTATCTATAAAACTGCAAAAAAAAAACATTATATTATATATTGGTTTTATTTTAATTTAATTTGTTGTTATACGGCAGCGGTAACAGAAATACATACATCATCTGTGAAAATTCAACTGTCTAACTGTCACGGTTCATGAGATACAGCCTGGTGACAGACGGACAGACAGGCAGACAGACAGACGGACGAACAGCGAAGTCTTAGTAATTGTGTCCCGTTTTACCCTTTGGTCACGGAACCCTAAAAATTAAAACCAAATTAATAGCAGGTACTTATAACTGATAACGTTAAATAACGACAGCGAACGTTTACCGGGAACACGCAGGTAATAAGGGCTGCGGCGGAACATTATGCAAATAATTCCAGAATTACCCTGTTCCACTAACGGTCATCGGTCGCTCGAGTACCGGTGAGAGTTACGCATGCGTCCTAAGTGCCTGTATGATGGACACTCTTCGCTTAGTACCGCATTTAAAGCGAATGTATAGGGTCTGTGTCAATTAAATACTTTGTATGAGAAACTTCGGTCTGAGGATGCACGTGTGATCACGGTTTGAAGTTCACATACATGCCATCTCGCAGGATGAAGCAGAGGTGTACATTAGTGCATCCTCAGTTTACACCCACAGTTCACCAGTATGTTTTAGGTCCCGGGTAGCTAGGGGGCGAGCCTATTGCCTAACGAGGCAATTTTTTTTTCGGGTGGAAATAATACTCCAGCTACCATTGGCTGGGACACGGGGATCGAATTGAGCATTCCTATACAACCACCGAAATAAAAACCCGTATTGTATTGACATAATTCAACTTATTTAGATGTTTTCCTTTGAGAACACATATTAATTGAAAATATCACAGTGGTACTTGGAAACTGTGGCATCACGAAATAAATGGTTTCTGTAAGGCTTTCATATGTACTAACTTCATTTGCTTAAATAAATACTAATCAGTAAAAATTCAACAATTCAAAATATATGGCTTTTGTTTGACACAAAGTAATAAAACACAGAGTTTTCACCGCTGTCACAGTGTTTGAGAACGTCCCATACCTAGTCAACTTATAACTGGACTTATTGTATTATGAAATAAAAGCATAACCAGACTATTTATAAGGAACCTACATCATTTCCCCTCACAGTTTGAAAGCTTTCCATCTTTCCACGGAAGGTAACACCCACCTCAATTGAGGTCATAATAAACATTGCAATAATCCAATCTTTACAGCTAACTATTATTAAGAAAACGATTATGTGCAAGCCAGGGATTTCCTCAGAGTCCAAAGGTCGGCCCAGCCGTGTCATTATGCTTGTACTGGCTGGAGTAATGAAAACCGCCCGGGGCAACTCTTTGTTATGTCAGTACACCTTGTTAGAATACCTATTTCATTTCCTAGCTTCTATTTTCATTATTATAATCGAGTACACATAAAATAAAATTAAAGAAGGAAGTGGCCTTTTTGAGTCTATGGTTTCGGTTTAATTTTTAAAGATGGCGGGGTTAGTGGTGTGCAGTAAACATGTTTTAGTCGATTTTTTTAGTGAAGCGATTATATTTTTATGAGATTTCAAGAATACACAAATAGAAATAGGTTGTTGGTCTTATTTATTTAAATTGCTGTTCTTATTGGTTTTCTTTTTCTTTGCATGATGAATTCATGGTAAATAGGGAATATTTAAAACCTTCATTTGCCTTCTAAAGCATTATTTAAATATAAGGTTGAATTTGTTTAGTAACGTTTTGTTTAAATTTGAACCTTGTTCTAGATAAATTACAGTTCAAAATAGTGTTGTAGAAAGCAACAGTTTTCCGTATTCAGCAGCAATGCAGGAGTCATGTTAAGTTTTTTCTGTGATCGAGTAAACTGGCTTATATGGCAATTACTATCTGGTAGAAGCTGGATGAAGCTGTTTGTGCAATGAAAAAACCTGTAAGTAATGCTCTAAAGTTGTTGTCTTTGCTTTTGAAAAAGTTAAGTGGTTCATAGACATTGTAGAGATTCCGAGAATGTTAAACTCGAGAGCTAATCAATTACCGAGTAATTGGTTTTATTACCGATCGATTATCCCACCGATTTATTTATCGATTAGTATCGTCGTGTTGGTCCTGCTGTTTCTTAAGAACACTTTTTCAAATCGTAATTCTATTTTCAAACGTAATTTTTATGTCATCCACCGAGGTACTAGTAGATACACAAACAGTATAGAAATTCAAAGTATTGTGTCTATTTTATGTCCGTAAAGAGAATCGACATATTGTATTTTTGATATCCAGATCCGAATGGTAATAAGGCAACGTATAAATCCATGTTATGGGAGTTTAATTCAGCAAGTGTTGAAACTATGTCGGATCGATGAATTTCAAATTTGTTCAATTTACTGCTGTGATGCAAATGTCCGGTCCCTTGGCTTGACACAGTAATTTATTCATTGGAAAATCCTATGTCGGCTGATATTCCCAATATGGATTACTATTTCTGTATACATGGGTTACCTACTGAAAAGTTTAGACATTGCTTGTTTGAAGATTTATTGGCTTGGGATTTGTCTACAACTCTCGTCTATGTTAAAACTAGGTGAGAAGGATAAACAAGTAGGCACCAATGAGACTTTTCCTAATTCATATGGTGCTTTCTAAGTTTATCTTGGACATCACTAACATCGGTAACAATGTCAGAAGCTCTTGAGGCGGTACTGCCCGCACGATAAAGAAGAAGAAGGAGAGATTGAGAAGGATGCTTATTTTGCTAAGGTTATTTTTCACTATTAATGATGATGAGTGTACCTATTATGTTTGATATTAAAGATAGGTTGGCACCCGTGTTAAAATAATGATATGAAAACTATTCTCTCAGATATCCTAGTAATATTATAAATCTGAAGATTTGTTTGTTAATTTTGTTGCTGCTTATCTCAGGTAGTGTTGGTTCGATTCTGTTTTTTGTTCCAATAATTTTAAGCTACGTTATTCTTGACTGTTGTAGGCCTTTACAGGATATTTTATTATCTAAAAAATAGCTAAAACTATAATAGTTTTAAAGAGATCGTCGTGTCCAGGATGTTCTGCTATCTCTTCACATACCAAAAGCCAAGAATCGTTCGCACCAGGTATCTCCTCAATAATATTTATTTATTTATTTATAGTTAATTAACACGGCATAGCACCAATTACATTAATTAACATAGAAACAAAACAAAAACTATACAATTCAGACAATACAATCATAAACAACTATTCACTACTTACTAACATGGAACAGTGGACACCCTTGCATACTGCCTCTCACAGAACATCAGACATACGCGCTTAATTTTACTCCATTCGTCCGCAAACACATCACATTCCGGGTTGGCCGTCAGGAGAGTATTGAGCATCCTCAAGATACGATACACTGGTCTAATATATAATATCACGAGGTTAGAGAAAATTCAAGAAGCTCAAACCATCTATTTAGTTATTTACTGACGTAGCTACCTAACACTGTATCGTCGATACAAATCAGCTAGTTAAACACGTGCGTTGGTACGGTCAGCAACAAAAGTAGATTAACAATGTTACTTTTACATATCATTTAAATAGACACGAAATAACATAATTCACTGCTATTCAGAATTATATTTTATGCAATACCTAAGACTTAATTTTATCTTAATTTTACATCCATTTCGTATTTCCTATGTGCTCAATTATTAGGATTTAAAAATCTGAAATATTCTTTCTTCTTTATCGTGTGGGCAGTAAGGTCTAACGACTCCACACACCCTACTGTCAGAGTTTCTAAACCGCCTCAAGGGCCTCTGACATGGTTACCGCTGTCAGTGGTGTCCAAGATAAACTTATAAAGTACCTACATATGAATTCGAAAATGTCTCATTGATACTTGCCCGTGCCTGGTTGCGAACAACCTTGTGCATGAGGGGCCTTAACCACTGGGCCATCGCGACATACTTCAATGTTCATCGACTTTTGTTGCCGTCGGTACCGCGTACGCACACTATAATTGCTGCATTTATTCAATCTTCGCGCGTGTTCCGTATTCGGTCGCGGCGTATTATTTGCGCGTTTTCACGCTAGGAAAATCGTTTGGAGTTATCTTTACTTAGCTGTATTTATTTGTGAGTGATAAACAGGGGTAATCTTATTGATGTGTGTGTTTTTAACATTAATTTGTGGAATGTTGCATGCCGGCAATAGTTGGAAGACGGAACGAAGGATTACAAGTTGAGACCTTGTAATAAATAGTTACTTACTCGTAACTTTAATTTCGTTCAAATTTATTCGCTCAATTGTTAGTTTTAGTACTACGTTATTTAAACAAAAAATAACAGTATTTTTTCATGGAAAGTATTTGGCAATCTCTCTCGAAATTATTAAATACGACCTGTATTGGTACTTTTCAATGTATTTTTTCCCCAGCCCACGGTGTCCCATTTCTGGGCGTTAAAGTAATTTTTATTTTCTTTAAATAATTACCAACCTCTACATATACCTAATAATTGATATTTGATACTACAATTAAAAACCCCAAAAGCAGAGGTCTAATTCATAATAAAGACAAGAATAGAATCACTAAAGAAAAAACAGTACAAAAAATATATATTTAAATAAAATAATTCCAAGCGAGGCTAACCAGGTACTCTGCATATAAAATCAAGACGAACCTAAATTACAGTCAATTTGAAAGCAGACAGTAGTTGGTATACGAAATAAAGGGTGACCATTTATAGTATAACAATGTGGGATATTTCCGCGGCAGTGTCCCAACAATGAGCCGCCAATGGGACAATTTGGCGCGACCCGTGATCCTGTACCATACTAATAGCGAGTGGTGCAAGTGATGAGCGAATGTACTGAAATGTTTCAAGTGTACAAGAGACATGTCAAGATAATATTTACTGATTTAATAAATAATATTTTAAACGGTCCAACAGTGCTTTTCAGCGAGAGACAGTTTTTGAGGGAAAGATTAGCCAAAATGAATGGAGATTGATTCAGACATGATTTAAGGGTCTATTCTACCACCTTTGAATAACTTCCGATGTATTGCTTACCCGATCATTTTATACAAATGTTCAATTTTTAAAAATATCAATAAATCAAAATAATTTAAAATCATCATCAATCCCTCGCATTTCATTAGATGACTTCTTACCTGCTGCATGCTCAATTCACCCAAATTCACGAAAAGAGATTTTTACATAATCGACCGTCTTGGGATTGTGATAGATGTAAGCCTACTAGGCTTAGGACATATTTAGTTACAGCTAGCCTTGTAAAATAATGCTGTTTATTCGTTATAATTATCTATTCCTAGATAACATCTACCGTAATCACTTTTAAACGTAAAAAACACTTATTGCAAATCCTCTCATATCTTGCACCACCCAATATCTTCTATTACAGTTTACCATTTAAAGCGATGATGCGTCGCATTGTGCGTGCAGTAGCGCGGCACACACGCGGCTACCGCGCGGTACTGCCTCTACATGCGCATGCAACGCTAGGAACGCGCACGATTTATGCGTTCTGCGCATCAGAACATTGTGTGCGACACTTAGGGGTCTTACTTTACGCTAGTTGCGGCTAGGGGTTGGCAGGAGGTGAAGCTCCGTATTATCAATTATGTTTAGTTTATATCGCGCGTGAGCACTAGGGCCTACCACCATCTCTTAAAACAGTACCACTTTATTATCACTTTGTAATTTCAGTTGTTGGATTTTAAACTGTGCCGGGCGCTGAAAATCGAACAGTGCGTTCGGCAAAGTAGTATTAAAATAATACTGTTTTGAGAACTGGTGTAAGCTCCTAGAACAGTCGTGTATTATTTTCAAAGCTTTTTTACCGGATTCTGAGTCCCAAACATAAAACATAATGTTTGTTTGAAGTGTTAGATTCCCATTCCCTTGAACTTATCGTTTTTCTGTTACGACAAAACTATAATAAAACTACCAAAACAAACCGCAACTGCAGGCTACAAAACGGCCAATTGAATAACAGTAGTAAACAATAAAAGTGGCGCTTATTACATCCTGGCGCCTATCCCACATTCCCACCCTGGCGATGGCGCCCGGCGCCTGTACTGACCGCACACAATACCAGCCCGCGGGGACAACCCATGAAGTATGTTTAACGCTTAACTTTACGACTTTACTATCGAAGCCAAAACTAATGATACCAAACTGCATTATTTCAAATCAACCACCTTATTGTTTAAAAACACACCTTAATAACTTGCTCTATGGTTGAATCTTGGATAATACGTGTGAACAATGTAATCTTCAATCACAAATCAAAGAAACAATCATACAATAGTCAATGTGTCGCGCAATTGTTTATACTTTATAGAGGTATCGCGAATGGTTCGTGTTTGTCCCCGCCTTTGGACACACTCCTCCATCATTGTTGCAACATTTTACCACTTCTTGTACCAGCAAATACTGCGATTTTAAACCTTATACCGTGCAAATAAAGATTAAAGTGCGTGAAAAAGTTGTGGTGTATTTGAAGAGTAAAGCACGCGGGCTGGGTGGTGCTGCCTAATATGGGCATTACGAAAATTATATGGAAAGCGATTGACATCACACTTGTAATAGATTATGGTCACGTACTCAAGTCATATACAACATTACAACAAAGTTGCAAATGATCATCGGCAAACACACGATCTCACATTTACGCATTCCGCTTTAATTAAACGCAAACTTATGTAAATGTAACGTACAAATAATGCATCATTTGTTTTTCTACGACTCTGTTTAGTTACATTGTAACTTCAATACGATTGTCGTCGCCATGTTTTGTAGCTAAATGCCATTTAAATTTTTTGTTAGTAATAAAATGATGGCCGACGGACAATTTTTATTAATGTTCGCACACGCCATCAATTTCCTAATACTTAAAGGTTAATAATTATAAATTACCAATAAATGGTGCACTCCACAAATAAATAATTTTATTGACAAAAACAGAAAGTGAAATGAAAAAATCCGCCATTTTGACGTATCATAGAGAAATTAAGTCTATGATATATTTCTTTCAAATTTTTTATTAATGTTTTAGTATTTATCACTAAAGTTTAAATTAATTAAATGACGTATAATTTTAACATTATATTTTTTAAAAGGTCGCATATCTAGGTTTTGAAATGAGTGCGTCTGGAATGATAGCGATCAAGGCAATTAAGGGCACCTACCAATGGCGGGATTACCATAACGAATAATTCAGATCGTGTGTGCTTGAATCCATTACCGTGTAATGGTTTCTGAATCTACATGAAATATATTCAGATTCATTAAGAATTCGTGTTGACAGAAATCCCTACAATTTTAGTAACAAAAACAGTGGGTACCTACAATTACCATGCTTTTCCTGAAAGTTTTTTTTATTGTAGTTAGGAGTTTAGCTAATATGATTTTGGAGGTAAGGGAAAACTGTTAGATACTTTTGGTATTACAGCTGATTGTTTTATGTAAGTGGTAAATGATACCTCGTGCATTGGTGATCCAGATAGCAATGATGCTTTTCAGGAGTTGTTTCAGAATACCTGCTTGGATGTGTAAAGTCACTCATGGAGGCTTTACACTTAGTCGCTAAAAATTTATAGAATATGTGTATGCAAATAAGTTTTTCAAATAATCATTTTTTTTGCACCACAATCTACACATCTTTTATGCCGAATTCCTAAAGTACTTCGACAATAATTTTAACAGAACCTACAATGGTTTCCTCTGTAACAGCATTGTAACCTGTCATCTATACGTTCCGTTGTACGAAGCACTTGTCTTATTAGCATTGTCTGTGCGGACTAAACGCAACGTTCGCTGCGTGATTTGGAACGCCTTTTACGTAGAAATACGACAGGATTATTTTTGAAATCAAAATAGTTATATTTAATCTAATTTTCTGAGGCGTAGAGATGAGTTTTGAGTGGTTGAATTGTAAGGAAACGTTGGTTGTGCTATAGTAGGCTGTCATGTAATGTATTGCCGGACAAAGGGTATGATTGTGTAGCTTCTCTGTTGGCTTAATTACAAAATGTTTACCGTATTGGTCACATTGTGCTGTCATATATTGTGTTACGTAATAAATATTGTGCCAACAAAATTACGTAGCTTTATTCTAGTTTTATTTACGATGGCTCGCGGATTGTATAGAGCGGACTGTTATCGTTTTCTGTCTAGTTCAGTTGAGTTCATTACTGGTGAAATATTTCATCTAAAATGGCATGTATTGTTGGATGTGTTTAAGATGCATGAAAGTGGGTGGAAACAGATAAATTTGTCTCAAATGATTGTATACCATCTAAATGTTTGGTCTTGCTTATTTCTAAGCGAAGTTATAAAACGGTACCTAATTAATCAAATCGGTAATTTTATTAAACAAACGTTCGGTTATAAATATATTCAGCAAATAATCCATAATACGTATGAGAGTTGCACGCGCTGTCGATGTCGTAACGAATGCCATCCCCTGAATATCAAGCGAAGATTTGACTGATGTAGTCACGATCGAGACACGCGCTTCTAACGTTTTTCTTGTACATGTGAGACAACCAACCGAGTCGTTTACATCGGCTTATGGCCGCCCTGCTACCAGCGGACCATTAATTAATCCCATAACGGGCCACCGACTAGTTTCAACGATTTTGAATGACAAAATTGCTGCCCCCAGAGAATCAACTTGACGGATGGTGTAATTGAGGTTTGAAATATTATTTCGCGATCTACCGCTAACGATGTCGCGTAAAACGGAACGTTTCAGTAAAAAAACAAACATGGCGCCACAACGTTTCCCGCGCAAACCGCACTCTTTGATTGTAATCGCGCGCGTGAAGTTCTAATTTCGAATAGATTACTGTGATTGGCCGGGCGCGGCGTGGGAGGGACGGGGGGGTGCGTAGAGGCGCCAGACGTGCCGAGCCGCGTAAATGGCGAGGTGCGTTTTTGCTGCGCAATTGGCGAGTAGAAATCTTGCCGGATCGCGTGAACGCGCGGAATCAATTGCAAACGCGTACGCACGCCAGTGTAAAAAAAGTGATATATAGCTCTGGATAATTATAAGTCATGTCTGTGGGTAACGCGCGCCCGATAAGGGAATAAGCAACATTTGTACAGGAATACTGCGATGTAATTGGGATCCCGCCTATAAGTAGCCCGCGCATGCTTTTATATCAAGTTATGGGTATAATGAGTGCTGATAAGTAAGCTCTTCGTGTATTCATTTATCATTAACGGTCTTCAAACGTTTCATGTATGGAATACGCAGCACCAAATGCTTTAGAAATTGCTTGCCACAACTACATTGTTGGAAATGGAAAATAAATAACGCCAAAGGTACTTATTAAATCTAAAACGTACTGCAGATAAAAATAAATATTACCTTGAAAGTTTTTAGTGTTTCGTTCATAAATATAAATCGGTTTAGGGTGCAGTATTTCATAATGTAATAGCTTTTTCTGGTTCTGTTGGTGTAACGTAACTTGAATTTACGGTCAATGGTGATTGTGGACGTCGTGAATGGCTTCATTCATATACATGGACGTATAAATATGCCTTAGCTTACTTATCAGCCTTAGGACACATTCGCTAACTAACTATAATCGCCATTTAGAAATGAAAACCTATGCTGTAGATATAACTATTCTTTTAATCTTTTGACTGCCTTAGTCATTAATAGATGACAAACCAAAATGTGCCTAGCACGCTACTGTTACGTTACAGACTTATTCGAAAATAAAAATTATAAAACAACATCGATACAATTCCGAAGTAAATACTATTTTGTAGGTATAAAAGGCTGGATTCGTAGCTTGGCGCTGAGGGCACATTTTTGCTTTTTTGACGCGCCTGTCAAAAGGTTAAGAGATCGCCAGTATTCGCCAGTGACGTCAAGGCGCTGTTAGCCTTCCTTGTAGAGCTGGGGGTGGATCGAATGATTTACATCTTGTCTGTACGCAGAATACGAGCCAAGATGTGAAGTTACGAACACCGGCCTGTTATACAATACAATATATTGTCAACTATCTCATATTTCATACATTTGCACGGAATACTCCAGAAGCTAAATGTTACACTTTTTAAAGCGAGCACCCACACAGTCGTGGGTGTACAATTCTAATTCTAACAAATTCGCCATTGAACCGACACGAAATAAATCAAGCGGTTTGTATAAAATAATAAATAACATAACGTGAGTCGACAGTAACGCGAATAAATCGCGGCGCGGCTAACGAGTCGCGTTGCCGCGTGACCGCGCAGCCGCGCGACAAGCGTGAACCATTCGGAATTTCATCTGCGTTCACACTTACATAATTCGTCAGCACAGACACTTATAATTTGGAATGTGTGAAGTTCAAGTAGCCTCTTCGCCCACGAACAACTTATTGCGCGTGATTAAAGCTTCTGCCTTCTCTGACTGAGAAGAGGCCTTTGCTTTGCAGTGGGACAACAACACGGGAACACAAAATCAGGGCAAAAATCCTATGTGTTAGGCTTTTTTTTTTTTTTTTTTTTATAGACGGTAAATCATCAAATAACTTCCCCCGCCCTGGGCGGGGCGGGAGTGTCAGACTTTTACTGACTAAAACCCGTCTATGTTCCTTTCATGTGCCCTTTGCGTTCCGGGGGCGCGGTATCTCTTTCGAACAACCCGCAGCCCCGGCAGGCATCGGCCCTCAGTGGCCCCATCCAAGTTTGCTGACATCTCTTTGAGGCGCGCGTGGAACACGAACGCGCCGTCGACACGGTCTGTCGTTAGTGAACGTACGGACGGTGAGCTACCCATTGCTCACCGTCCACAGACACGCGTCTACGGTGGCCGGGAGTCGTCTCGCGGCTCCCGACGCCCAGAGCGTCTACCGCGGCGGCTATGTGTTAGGCTAGATCAATATCTACATTATGTTCAATTTACGCTAATTAAGTTCAGCCGTTTAAAGCTGTAGTTTATGTAGGTACATCATTACAGTTAAAATAGTTCCAGAGGTCCAAAATGACTGAAATTAAATTCGACTAAATAACTTAAAACTCTAAAACAGTGCTAAACATTTTTAATCCTTAACATGCTTTTTAACACGTAGTTAGCTTTTAATGCGTAATTTTATCTATGATCACGCTCGTTCTCTTTTACGAGGTAGGCAGAACGGCTGCTGAACTAATTAAAGTAAGTCGTTAAGGCCACTTCAAGTGAAGATCACGATTATATTCTAATTTACGTTTATAGAGGTTTGAGGAACAGGAAGAGTGTTTTATGTATCCTCCTTGACAACATGGAGGTACATATACCTCATCTAGATTAGAATAATAAGATATGTAGTAAAGAATAACTGTATCATTATACATCTAGGCCGAATCTACTTGATAAAAGTGTAGTCGCAATCTCATTTTTGCGAAAATTAAACTAAAAAAAGTGGTTGACACTGAGATTGGATTGCGATCTTTCCTAAAAGTTAGTAGAATTGCCCCACTGGTATTATCTCATCCACGATGATGGAGAATTTTAATAATGTTTTAATCCTGGCTACTAGATGACGCCACAAAAATATTTTCAGCCGAACGGCAGTTACTTTGGGATATAGCACATGGGATAACCATTTCTTCAAGTAGTGTGTCTTCACAGTTTTTTTTTAAGAAATAGTTCGTCTATTTTCTTTAAAAAAAAATAGATTTCGATTTCGATTTCGGTTCAAGTATAAACATCTCGTTAACATCCGTAATTATAATCATGAAGACAGGTCAGGTATTTCAGGGCACTAATTGTACGCGCCTGTCAAAAAGTTACATTTGAAGGTTTTTAAAAAGAACTGCTTGTTATAAGTATCTATGTAGTTTGACATTTGTAAAGGACTATTAAAAATAATTCCATTTCAATCGAAGTGGACTAAAAAGGTATTTCCACTTGAGTTCTAAACTCGCTTACAATTTGTCTATGGTCAATTTCCAATGCCAATTTGCTTGATATTCACAAATTGGTTTGCAATGAGTGAGTTAGTGGCCATACAAACTTTTGAAAAGAGGATTACTTTTTCGAACAATTCACACTAAATCTTGGTCCATTCAATTTTAAAACTAAATTCTTGTTAATTGAGAACCGCAGATTCATGCGGAATCCAATATGGACATCGGTGTGCATTGTGCAAACAACTCGACTAGACCTAATGAATCGATCCATTATCGATACATTCGATCAATTAAGGTAGTCCGAGAATCGATAAATCACGATCGAGTGGACTTTGAGGAGTGTGCCTAATAAAGAAACGCAGTTTCGATGGAGGTGGACACTATCGGGGTAGGCGTACCTGGCTAATTATAAACAGTATTCAATTCACAATTAAAAATAAAAAGATGATTTAAAAATTTGATATTAATAGAAGATAAAAATCAAGTAAACTAAACTAAAAAAAACAAAATTGTACACATTTTTACAACTTATATTCATTTTTAGCTGAAGTTTCTTCCATTTAACTACATACTTGCTGTGCAGCATCATAGGCCAAGAACCTTTCAAGATTACATGTTTAGTCAATGAATTATCGCATTTATTATATTATAACATAAGAACCAAAAGAAAAATATCGTTCCTTTCGATGTTCTGTGGCTTATTTCACCCGCCACAGATTACGTCTTTGGTGAATGATCCGCTTCCGTATGTCGTAGCGTGATGTTATATAGCCTATGTTACACTGAAATAATGTAGCTACATTATTACTGAGTTGTTTTTTTTTTAAATCAGTCTAGAATTTCGGAGCCTATTCGTTACAAATAAACAAACAAACAAAAAATCTTACCTCTTTATGTATTATAAAGAGGTAGTATAAATATAGAAGCTGTTGGTGAACCTACTTAAATAAATAAATACCTAGACACCACAACCTATACTATTTCATACTCCATCATCTTCAATCTACATCAAAGCTTTAAAAGCTCAACGTTTACTGACTACCCTTGCAAAGTAAACCAAGAAATATGATCCAATTCACGTCGCGTGTTCAGTACACATTTCGGCGTCGCATGCGCACGGATTTATAACGCATGATCTAGCATATCATTATGTACTATGATTCTATGACGTCTGTAGATCAATGTAGACTGGGCACTCGTATCCACTGAACATTGGTATAATCTAGGTAATTTCTAAAGACGGGCAATTTTAAAGATGTGTTTGTATGCTTAATGTGTTTGGTAGTTAGTCGGTTTTAAAATGATCAAGTTCTTGCGTGTGACAAGTTACAATCTGCATAACGGCAGCACTGGGATATTTTTCAAAATGGAATATAAGTATGGTATGGTAGTATAGAAAATAGGCCTATATCTAACCGAACGTTTTTATGTACAATTTTTAGTTAATTAATTTTGGATATTTGGTTAACAAGTCCTGATTTGGTATACCTATCTAACTACACATTTTTCATGGGTATGTTAGCAATAGAAGTTATAACAAGGAGGACACAATAATAGATAGCAAAAACTCACGTAACAAAATTTATAACATAATGAAGGGGTAAACGTTATTTTTATTTAAAAATGATCTTTATTTCCATATCATTAACACCTTTTAATGAGATACTTAATCATAATTATCTTAGAAAAAACATTTTTATTGCCCGTATCAATAGCAAATGATTTACATAAAGTAGTAGTACTTGATCAATTGCATGTTAAAGGCAACTAATTTGTAGTGTTGCCAGCAATAAAATAAATTGTTTACAAAAAGTTGCGCGTGCGCATAACGCCTCATTAGAATATACACAATCGTGTTTATATTAGCATAATTATGGGGAAATATTCACGGTGTGTTTATGTTTGTTTTGTTTTGTTTGTTAATGACTTTGTTTGAATGAAAATGTTTCCTGTAAATAGGCCACCTCCTTTCCACGTACTGTTGCTGTTATAAGGGCTGCCACACACAGCCACTAGTAGCAGCGTATATTGACTGCGATCAGTAGCTATGCGATAGAAACTGAATAATTAATGAAAATATTCCATCGAAAATGTTTTTTTTTTGAAGAAAATGTATAGAAACCTAGTGCCGGCCACTAGTGACTTAGTGTGCGGTAGCACTAAAGGATATTTTGAAAATACGTTTCGCTACATAGTCCTCGTGATTATAAATAACAATAATCTGCGATCATCGATTTGTTTGCCATTTTTAGTCATTATCGTAAACTCTTCTGTGCGCACAGACGTCTTGTAGTATATTTTTGGAATTTTAATATTCACACGGTATTAAAATGGTAAAGCTAGTAGATTACAGGATTTGATGTATACTCTTTGGAAGGTGACAGATAAATGTAAACAACATTATTGAAAAACAGAATTACTTAATGCTTTTTGACATAAGTTTGGAGAGCCACCCACAAAAAACCGTTAGAAAAAAACATAAGGATTTAGTTTATAATATTTTGTATTTTATTCCAGAAGATTTTGTATAAAATAATAAATTCTTATCATAATCCCCTAAAGTTTTATAACGTTTCTGGCGTCCCAGAGTAAGTAGCCAGTGTGTATTTAAATAATTTTATTATGATAATGTACAGAAACAAATGTGTTTAAAATGGAAACTGAGTGCCGTTGCGCTTAGAATTACCATTAGTTTGTTGGTTCTCATCTAATGTATGATGGGATAAAATGTATTTTAAGTCGGTAACTACATAGATTATCTTGCTTCCAGAAAAATTTAGGAAAGTACCTACATAAATACATAGTTTGTTTATTATCAAAATTTGTCTTTTTGGTGTTCAATGTTGGATTATAAATTTATTAGATTGTTTATAATTTTATGTATTTTATTTCCCACTAGCGAACCGACCGCGACTTCCTCCGCGTACATTATTAAACCCGCCGTAAGTTACGTCTTTGGTTACTGCTCCGCTTCCATGAGTCGTAGCTTAATGTTATATAGCCTATGTTACTCAGGATTAATGTAGCTATCTACTGGTGAAAAAATGGTTCAAATCAGTCGAGCAGTTCCAGAGACTATTCGTTACAAACAAACAAATCTTACCTCTTTATAATATTATTAGGAATACAAGCAGTTTCTTAAAGGTTTCTTCTTACTCTCTGCCTTTAACTTATTGGTAGGACTATGAAAGACTAAAATAGTATTTTATAAAGATTTGGGTGTGCAACATTCCAAGTATGACCTTCTTTTTAAAGAACTGTCCAAACGGTTAATCAACAGCTCTCGTGATCCAATGGCCAGCTTTTACCTTGTCCATAGACTAAGCATTGCCATTTATCGTGGCAATGCTGCCAGTCTTAGGCACGTTTTCAATTGATAGCGATGTGGAAGAACTTTTTTATGCTACTTTGTTTTAGGTTAATTGCTGTAAAACACTATATTTTTATGTTTTTAGTGTATTTATTAAGTGTGTAAGTAGTATAAAGGTTAAGTGTAAGACAGAAAAAAAGGTACCGTGTGATAAAGTTATTGGATGCATCATAGTCGCTTCTGATGACTTCACTATAAATAATAATGCAGTAAGCAACACAAATATCTTTATTTTTAAAGCCTTTATGAAATAACCCTCATTAAAGTCCGCAGACCAAATGGCGCGGTACATGAATATGGCTCGATGCGACATTGCGCATAAATGTACCAATAAATTATACGTTGATTACTCGTCCGGCGACTTACTGCGATTAATAGCGTTTTAAGCGATCGCCGCGTGCCGGTGCAAGTGTTGCGTAGGCTTTACTAAGGCTCTGCTCTTGCTAAAGCCATGATGTCTACAAAACTAGTGATAAAACAAAGTAATATAATTGAAGTAATAAAATGACATGAACTTTGTAACCAGCTTTGACTTTGGCTTACATAAGGGGATCTTTTGGCTTGTTAAAATTTAATCGATGCTATCAATGTTTTTTTTTACCAGAAACCTGAAGCAAGTATCACTGACGCATCATTGTGAACAACTTTTATCAAATCGATAAATAAAAATCAGCTGATCCATAATTCAGTTATTTTTTTCAGTATATGGGGGTTCTATACAGCTTCTCTTTTTAGAACGTGTTCCTTGGCAAGTGATTTTTAGAAATGATTATGAAAGCGGAAAAACTAAGTACCTCACTGAATTTGTCAGTCAGGCCACACCCTATCAAAGTCATAGCTATTCATACCAACATTTCATTGTGTATTCTGCACTATCATATTAAACGACACGTAATAGTGCTGTCGTGTTATATCCTATCTTAATGCACGGCCATTTCGAAATGTACGGCGGAATTGAGACACAAAATATTATAAGTAACAAGTGAATGTATTTTGATAAAATTGTGATGTTTATAAGTATTCATAGAATATATTGTAGGTATTGGACATACCAGAACACAGGTACTGGCAGTGTTATTTGTGAAGGAATGGATCATAACAGTGACTGGTAACTATGTTTTTAATATTTGATAGAAAGTGACATTTTTAAAGTAGTTTTTATGAAGGACTCCGTTCTGAGAAGTACTACTACCACCGTACTTATTTCTGCCACAAAGCAGCTTTGGTGCGTTCCGGTTTGAATGGTGTAGGGGCTGGTGTATTACAGGCACATGAGACATTTCAACTTTGTTCTAGGATGGCAACGCATCTGAAGGCCTCCAGAATTGCAAATGATGACCACTTAATATCAGGTGGGTCATCGACTTGTTTGCCAACCAATAACATAAAAGAAGCTTTTAAAAATGGATAGTAGTGAATTGACAATTGCCTCCACAAAATACTTATTCAACGTATATTTCTAAAGGTAGTTCATTGGAGTTTATACAGTATTATGTCTACTCTATTAGTTTCGATAAAGCAGGTGTCGGAAAGGCGTGAATTAAGTGTACTACGATTATTGTTAGCTAAACCTCGGGTGCGTATTTGCACTTTTAAAAATTGTTTCGATGCCTGTGATCCGCAATTTATATACATAGTAGTTTTGCGTAAGATACATAAAATAGTACAATAGTCTCTACTTTTATAAATCGTAGTAGATTCTTTTGCAAGACTATACATTATACTTCGGTATAATTTAAAGGTTCCCATACTACTTGAGAGATTTAAAAAAAAGCGTCAGCAATTTTTGTTTACACGGTGCTAACCGGGATAAATTATATAAAAATACTATAATAATCTTCCATCAAGCCTATCAATTCCTAACTCGGACTTTCGGACCTCTGTCTCTCTCTAACCACCCACAATACTTATCTAATTAAATATTTTTTCTACCATTTCCTTCTTCCTACTATTTTCACGGAAGTGATACGGCCGAGTGCGCTCTTTCTCATTGGCCAGCCAATCGACCAATGTTGGATTGTGAAAGTTGGCCACACATATTTCCACGGATATTTGTTATATTGCGTATAAAGAAACGCGGAAGAGGCGGTCACGGAGGTGGAGATATGGTAATACTAATTATTATGACTCGATGATGACCATAACTGGACCCAAGTAGGCTTCTGGGAATTACTAGATTATGACGACATAGTAATTAATAGTCGTAGGTAGAACGGTGACTATATCAATTCACATGCAGGTGGTGTTTTGTGGTTTCTGCCTAACCCCATGAGAATAGGCGTGAGTTTATGTATGTATGTAGGTACTGTCTAAATTTATCTTGGATATCACTGACATCCGATTCGGTAAAGATGAACGTCGTGAGGAAACCTGGATTTATATAATCAATAGAAGTCTGAAGTCGCCAATCTGCCTTGAGCAACCATTGTGATCCATTCCCGTGCCTTTTCTATACGAGATTGAAGATTGGCAAGATTGGCTCGTGTGGAGAAGGCTGGGTTATTGACTGGTTTTATTATTATAGGTACATATTTCGTCTACTACCATTTTTCTTGCACTACCTTTGCCGTCGAACTTCACAAAAATATCTGTGGAACTTCTATCATTGTCTTCTCGTCTCTGGAAGTGGGAAGTGGTCCCACATGCTGTCTCCACTATAAACATGTGTCGCAAGGTCATAAACAATACAATTGTGATGAAACCTGCGTACATTGTATAGTGTGTAAGCCGCGGGCTTAGAAGTTCTCACGGCGGGCGATGCTGGCCGCCCTGGTTTGGAAACATAGGGACGTTGGAGTTGGTAGCGGAAACGTTGAGGACTAATTTAAGGACCAGAAGTTTTATTCTGTAAAATCCCCTTTGGTAATTTTTTGTCAATTTCAAACTAAGGATGTGATGACAGCTTAAGCTGTGATGACACCTGCATTCACAGAATGACAGACTTTGTACTGAATAACACTGTTAGAATACTAATGGGATGCGTGACGATGAGACTTGGGAACTCTCTTACTTCTAAAAAAATTGCTGTACAGACTTCAAACGTCATTAAAAAACGAGGAATTATTTTATTACAATTCTAGAACTAGGTCATTATATATTATTTGATGCAATTTTGGAACTAGGTATCAAGGAAGCCATTCAGTTTCAGGTTATTGATATGCAATTTGATAACAAAACAATATCGCGAGAGGACAAAGGACCAAACATTTTCACAATGACTGTAACGTCAAATTGCGTTGAACATGAAATACCTACTCACCAGTCACAACTATCACCCCGTATGTTCATTCTAGATACTCCTACGTGATAAGCATAATATAAAAATATGCGGCAGGTCCAGCGCCGCAGGTTTAGCGTCACTTTGACACGGTGACTGTCGCGACTTGGACATAGAGACTAGTTGAATAGACGGGCACACCGGTTTGTGGAATGTTAGGACATGTGTGCTAAATCGCTCATTTAAATGAATTAGGAGAACGTTGAATGAAGTTGAGTTTTGAGTTGCGATTGGTGAATAAAATCACCCAATGAGCTTTGATATGCTTTACGCAGGCAATTACTTTGGGTTTGACCGACTGATCCGTCGTATTATGTGTTCATTCAGGAGATGAGGTGTCTAAGGATATTAATATACAATTGATGCTTTAATAGCACCGACTTACTAACTTAGGTATATATTCCAACGTATAGCTCATTGACCCTGATCAGTAAATGCCCGAAATAATGAATAAGAATAATTAAACTCTGCTTAGATATATTAATTCTGTTCCAATTAGAAAAAGCTTTGATTAAGCAACGCAGATCGATTCAAAGCACGCAGTAATCAACAGGGTGACGAGACTACTATTTTAAACTAGCTGTTGCCCGCGACTTCGTTTACGTTCACCATTTAATTGTTTTCGCGAAGCCCTCTTTTTTTATTGAAATGTCTAAAATTAAAGTAGCCTAAGTTACTCTTTATAACATTATCTACCTGTGAGTGAAAGTCCCGTTAAAATCGGTCCAGCCGTTTTAGAGATTAGTTGGAACAAACAGACAGAGATACATACAAAAAAAAATAGTTTTTATTTTGTTTTTACCCGACTACGGCGAAGCAAAAAGGAGGGTTATGAGGTTGACCGGTAGGTATGTATGTATGTATGTATGTATGTATGTATGGATGTTCATCTGTTCCCTCATAACTTCTAAATTATCTAACGTAAATTGACAAATGAGGTGTCATTGGAAGCGTCTAAATTGTCCGCTGGTTATAGGCTATCTTATGTTTCAATAAATTGTATGTGGCGCCCTCTAGGGCTAATGAAGATGTGAAATAATATTTTTTTTCTTCCAAATATGGTCGTGTTACATATCAAATTAAAGGGTTTAATTAGCACATTTCAAATATATAAATATTTTATTAGTAAATTATACATACACCCGTACACACACCCTTTAGAACGCACCATAAACCTAGCCAACTAACCAATATTTTGTTTGGGAGACCTAATAGATTATTCCATATATTGTGTATATGTTGCAGTTCCAGTAATATTACATAATATATAAATGTCTAAACCCCAAAATAATTTAAATAAAAAAGTAGTTTAAAAAACTAAAACCCGACTACAAAAATTCACGTTCTAAAAAGTATGAAACAAGAAAACATTCTCATCTGAAAGCCGTGGTCGTATGCCACCTATTCCGGTAAAACAGTATGTGTATAGTAATAGAACATTAATCTTTAGCACTAAAGTTTAGGGCAAAGTGGCATACGACCACGGCTTTCAGATGAGAATGTTTTCTTGTTTCATACTTTTTAGAACGTGAATTTTTGTAGTCGGGTTTTAGTTTTTTAAACTACTTTTTTATTTTACCGTCGGTATAATACTTCCATAAGCATTTAGTGAAAACCTGTTAATTTTAAATTACAAACAAACACTTCAATTTTATTTATTTGTATAGATTTCAAGAGGGTACTCTCGAACTGGTCCTAGCCCATATTATTAGTGTTCTTCACACCGTAGTCCGGGCTGATGTATTCAGGAGATAATATCTTAGATTGTACTGATAACCATCTCTGATATGACACGCGATTATACTACTGATTAAACAGGTACTTCTTTTTTGTAATTATAATTACTACGTGTGTTAGATGTAAAAAGTTGTACACTATGTAATAATTTCAACTAAATATACATATTTATTATTTGTACATGCTCTAATAAAGCTGCTGTCGCGTGCTCTTGCTACTGACCGAAATTATGTACATCTTATCAATAAAAAAATATAACTAAATTGAGAACCTCTATCTTTTTTGGAGTAAGTTAAAAATAGACACGAGATTTGACAAATTGAATAAAATGTACACTGAGGCTAGGACGGGATTTTATGAAAATATCACCGACCGTCACTCGATTTTCCGAAGTCGATTATTTGATTTGAATTGAGCCATTGTTGTAACACTAAGCTTTTTTTTACTAGGTTACTAAACTTTATATTTTGGATTTCATGATTCTAAATTCAGATAGAAGTAATTGAAGTGAAAATTTCTTTAGCGGCGTTGTACACTTTTCTTGTAATGGGCAAAAAAATTTAAACTCGCGTCAGGACACGTGACCTGCCGTGCGATTCTCTAACATATTTCAATGCTGCGCTCGACGTCGAACTCGTCGAGGACACTACTGTCAAATCAACTTTACGCACAAAGCATAGAGTTGATTTTACCGAAGTTTCGTCAACCAGCTCGACGTCGAGCGCAGCGCTGGAATAATATGTTAGAGAATCGCACGGCTGATCGAAAATCTTACTAATTTATCGTACACAAATAAATATTGTATTAGACCACATAAATGATAGTACTTTTATACTGATAATTAAAGCAATTCGTGCAAAATTATTTCCTAACCATTCCAAAATATTAAAAATGGACAACGTTAATATTCAAGTTTTCACTTCTGCCGGCACTCCCGGAGTGCAACCCGTTGTTTTTTTTATTTACAAAAACATTTGGAGAGAGTATGAGTCACACGATATAAAAACAATTCAACATCGGAATCATGAAACTTTTATCACAGATTCAATTTATGGTAAATGTTTGTGACACGATGCATATTCACTGGGAACTCTGTGGTCCATCTTTTGTTAATAATAATATAAAAAGGTGTCGCTTTCCTATCGCCATTATTATAACCTAGATTATGAAATGAGGGCAAAAAATAAATTTGAAATAGCAAATCAGACAGAATCTTAGAGGTTCTTTTAAATGATTCAAACTTCATAAGAAACGTCTAAAGTGTTAAGATATATCTTACGACAGTCTTGAAGTCTTGATACAATCAGTTACGACTAGGAAGCTCCATGTTATGATATCAATCAGTTGCAAAAAGCTCTTGTGTCAGAACGATGGCACTTTTTTAAATAAGTTCTAACTGTATTCTTTACTGGTTTTGTTTTGTTTTTTCTCGCATTCCACAGACGCTTGGATCTATGGGGTTTTTTTTGAGAACCGAGTGTAAGGGCCTGTTTTATCACCTTTCAATACGTTCCGTTCAAATAATTAGGGCAGATCAATTCATGTAAATTCTGTACCATTTTTTAATATGTCAGAGGGGTAACTCTCGTATTTTTAAGAACGTTCGCATTGTTTGAATCTCAATCTTTTTTTTGATAATTAAAGTAGCACTCAATTACCGAATTCTATTCTCGAATGAATTGTCAAAATCGAACCAGTAGTTCTGGAGATCAGTGTGTTCAAACAGACAAATAATCTTTAGCTTTATAGTATTAGGTAGCATGTGTAGATAAAATAGACAAATGTTAGAAAAATATTGGCCTTAGGCTAGTAAGAAAATGCTTCAACTTTCTGCTAGCAAGGACGACTTCAAGCTGTCGGCAATCGTCGACATGTGTCGCACGTCTGTTAGCGCCCTTACATCCCGCGATCGTCAAGATATCAATGACTAGACAGGTCCATACACTTTTTGTCGCGTTAAGCCGTGTACAATGGAGTGTTAAGCCTAGCTTATGGAATAATCAAATGTATAAATGAAAAAGCTTTGAAGGATCAGCAAAGAGATATGATAGGATCAGTACTCTTTGCTTAGAACCCGTAGGTATGTACCCGTTTTAGATGAATTGAAAAAAAACAAAAGAAAGTTGATGGATTCAGAGTTGTGTTTTTTTATATACAACCTTTTTGCTTAAGCCGGTGATTAGCCCAATATTCTTTTTGCAGTTTAGTTTTCATTAAGACATAATAAAAATATTTGTCCACGTACGTTAGAGATACAAGTGCACAATAGTGTATGCGCAAACGCAGATGCACTCCCAATTCTAGTCCCATGGGTCAATAACAGTGATGTCACGGCAGATGAGGCGGCAATCCGATACGACCGGGTAAAGATCGAATAGGGCCAACGGCCAACTTCCAAAATTCCGGACAGCTACTGAAAAATTTAAAATGGAATAACCCAATATCACGACCTAACTATTTCAGAACCCCATTCTCAGTAGTCGCTCTAACGACCACGAGAGTAACAGGGCAGTTAAGATACCTAGTTAAGTTACCAATCCCATTATCAGATTTCTAGGTATGCAACCATTAATTTAGAAGCTTTACTTCATCCTATTGCTACGACTTGCTAAGTGTCTTGTTCGCCATCATTTCATAGCCGATAAACCTACCTTGTTCGCCATGTCAGACTAAACATTACATTAATAAAGATACATTTATATCTTAAAAGCCTATTTTCTCTTTCAAATGGACATATCGAGAATACACGCAATTCCAATCCCACTTTCAAAACTAGGCTGTATGCAAACATGGTATGTAAATGACCAAAGTGTTGCCATTAACAAGATGATAAGAATTCACTAACGAGCATCTATATTAATATCCGATGTTGCTAGCTCTCGGGCTTGATTGACAGATGTCAGAATGGTAGTGTTCACTTCTGACAACTGAGATGCCATATTGAATTAGTGATGGTTTAGTGTTGCCAAAATAAGTAATTAAATTGCATTTTATTAAAATTAGTAACGGTTTTGTCAGTCTGTTAAGTCTGTCTATTTATCGCACAGCAATGTGGTTCTAATTATTAGTCCAGTTGACAGTGATAACTACTTGGAATGTGGATGCTAAATAGCTCATCATAAAGATTCAAAATCGAGTAAGATTCCAACGACTCTAATTAAGATCTCGAGAAGAAGATTGGATTGAAGACAATCCAAATTGACATTAGCTACTATTCCTATTTGTAGTTGACACATTGTGGTTATCTACTTATTTTTAATTTATTTTACATCTTTCCTCATTTCACTTGTTATGTAACAGATATGTTGAAATAAATAAAATAAAATAAGTATTTGGATTTAAACACACAATCATGTCGTGCAAAACAGAATTTCCTACAACAATACCTACAAATAAAACCATTTAATTTCAACCCAGCATAACATATTCAAAAGGAAATGAAACTTAGCAGAAATATACACGAGCCAGAGCGGAGGTAACCAGAATACCCCATCAATTCGTACGGGAATGACCCGGCAATGTCCGGGAAAGCGACGTTTTGCATAGCGTGGCGCAATCGGGACCGAACTTAGCTCTTCCGTCTCATTCTTGATGGCTGACGATACAATGTTTCGACAGGTTTATAGCAAAGATTGTTTTACAATGTTTTAAGTGAGATATTGGAGGGTTTGGATTGAAATGGGAAGGTAAGTAGGATGTCGGCTGTGCGGTGGTATGCTTTGACGTGCCGTCGACGCTTTGATGGACGGGAACGCGAAGTGATTCATCTTGATTTGTGTTTCATGGATTTATGCAAACAGAAATCTCAATAAAGCTGCGTTATTAGTAGGTAAATATAGGTATATTCACATACCAATAACTCATTTTATAGGTAGGTAAGTGGTAGGCAAAAGGATACTATGCATTCTTTAAAAAAAAGTTGCCTTACACTAGGAATTTGTCCTGTACAATACAGGACAAATTCCTAGTGTAAGGCAACTTTTTTTATACTTTTTTTTGTATGTGTAAACGTACCTACGTTTACAAATATATAAACTCACAGTCAGACCCGGAACTATCTGAAATATCTGTAGGCTATACAAAATATTTGTTCCGTGCGGGAATCGACCCCCGAGACACGCAGTGCAGCAGCCAATCTATCAGCCGCTGCGCCAACCGTCCCGTCAAGTATTAAAATTATAGTCAAATTTTATGCCTCTAGTTCTTAGATATCAATGAAGCTATGTGACAATAATATCGTGAATTTTGCTAAATTTACGCCTTTATAATTAAAAAATAAGATAAAAGCACGTTTATTGCAATATCAAAGTTGCTCACATTGAAATGTACAAAAATCTGAGGCCGTTCGAAAGCATTAATATAATAGCACTAGAAAAGATCGACTGTAAAGCTTGTTGTAGTAAATTAAATGACCTATCGTTCTGATCTATCACTTTTGAACATAAAGGTACTCCATTACTTCAGCGACGTTTACAAGCTGCAAAGGAAGATTAGATATACCATTTTTCATTAATTCTTTATCAAAAACATGTGTAAGAAACTTATTTTTCAATATAATCATTTTGAAGTGATCAAGTGTCATAAAGCTAGTGTCATTTTTACTGACATATCTATTTTCCCGCTCAATGCACAAAGTGTTGCCATGCGCGAATTAAAAAAATGAGCTCATTCCTCGCGGATCGGTGTAAGCGAACGCACCATTCATCATTTATGATGAATTTACTTCTCCACAACTGGCAACATCCGCGCACCTGCACACGTCAACACTTCAAAGGTAACAAAAAAAAGAATATGGCGTCTATCGTCATATGCCATTCAAGTCAATTGGTTACAATAAAATTAATGATCAGACATAATTCTGTCTGGTTTATGACAACTTACATAAATATTTAAGTTGTAATAATAAATAAATGCCTTTTAGGATTGATTTTGTGTTTATGTTTCTTGACATGGCTGAGCGAGAGATTCATTTGGCAAGGGAGAAGAACCCACCAACCTCTTTTTTAGCCAGTTAAAAATAAACTGCTGAGCTTTATTTTACATTGGAGGAACGCAGTAAAATAAATACGAGTATACACTTTTTAAACATGCATTTAAATACTGTGTGCCCTGAGTATATAATATCATGGACATATATGGTACATAATAACATAAAAGGACATAAATGAAACTACATCGAGAAACTTTTGGCCGATGTAGTATTTTGCGTTTTGAAGTTGTTATTCTACTACTATTTAAGTACAGAAACGAAATTAAGTTTATAAATGTAAACTGCGTAGATTGTAGAATTGTCGAAAGCATTAGAATTTAAATGTAGAACATTACTGGCTTGACATTGTATCAAATATTTGATTACCAAAATTAAATAAAAAACTGCATTCAGTATTCATAGCCGTCATGATTATCATTTTTATTTGACAATCTATTACAATTCACCCTAATAAATGCATTGTGTTTCGTAATAAATAAACTACGATACTATTATTAACTCCAGCTTGTAATACGTATACGCTGGGACGTGAATGTGTGGCGTTACTCAGTGTCCGAAGCACAGCGTGACGCCGAAGACGAAGAACAACTAAATACACAGTATTTATTGTAACTGGCAACACTAATTTTTCGCGGGAAAAAATATGTGGAGAAATTACAAGTGTCGAATAACCTTTTACAATGACTTATTCTTGAAACGTTTGATGGTATAGATTTCATTCATGTTCCGTTTCTTTTAATGGTTATTAATTGTTTTTATCGTTGTTGGAGATCTTTGGACCTTGTTTTGTGGGCAGTAGATGTTATTTTCTTGATATGCGTGTGAAGATAATGCGTGATCGATCTTGCTTAGTGAATGAATGCGCGACAGCCAAGGGAACTTAAGACATTGGTACTTTATTATATGCTTACATTTTTAATAGAGGAAAGAAATCGTGACAGTTTAAAAACACATGTTGTTTCAAGGAAGTGTCATTCTCCCATGTAGTATAAACCCTTACTTAATTTCAATAACTAACATTAATCCAGGAAAAGACACAATTTATAATACGACAAAACTTATTTTAACCTCAACTTAAACACTTGATTTTTATGTAGGTACTCAATACTCGAGGAATGTCGGCCGGTACTGCCAGCAAGAATAAATATTTACACCAAGCACAAGAAAGCTTCGGCCTGATAATGTTATTCATTCACTGGCTGTAAGAAATGAGTGTAAGGCTGTACTTGTAATGTATACCTTTGCTTGCTTTGTGTTCGAGATATAAGTTTAAAAAGTTAACATATCTATGGTGCAGTTTTGTTCTTTTTATTGCGAGTGCTTTTCGCTTTTCGCGCGTTAATATTTTGACGTTTCAATGATAGAGTTGCTAGGAAAAAAAAATGTTACAAAATTAGATTGTGTTTATAGAACATAGATAGAAAAGAAAATTGTTAAGTTACACATTTCTTTACTAACGCACCTGTAATCCATATCAGACTATCAGCTTTGTTGTGTTAAACATAACATTCTTGATAGCCAGTACAACGATACGCAATTAAATGTACATTTACAACTAATAACATGTCCAAGTATTTGACAGAGACGTAGTGGGCGCATCATTATGTAACTACAACGATCGCTCGCTCAAACAGCAACACGACTTTATCAAACAATTTTATTTTTCAAAAACACTTTTTTACAACTTTCTTCGACAATATCTAGGAACACATCTTTATGCTGGCCGGGTGTGTCCAAGTTAGGGATGTGAAAAAATAATCGATTTTTACATTAATCGATTATTATTTTAAAATAATCGATTTTTATTAATCGATTCGTGTACCACAAATAATCGATTTCGATTTTTTTTTATGGGTTATGTAATCTATAAGTATTTCGAGATAAAAATATTTTTTATTCAATATTAAAGAATTTCGTGGAGAACTAAAAGTAAAAATTATAGGAAAAAAATCGCAGATTTTGTAAACCAATACCTATATTTCATTTATTTGCGCATTTGTACCACCTGAAATTGTCGATCGAAGATGTCAAAACTTGCAACCCAATTAAACCCAAGAATTTCAATCTGGCAATCTCATGATTGACTTCTCCGACGATGCGTTTCGTTACTTCATTTTATAAACGTGCGAAAACCCAAAAATGTACTGTTTAGAATTTGTTTATGTATTACAGATAAGTTTGTTTTCAGCACACATTTTTCGCGAATTATTATGAGAACAAGAATTAAAAAAAAAATACATTTGTTTCACATTTCGTATTATTTTATGCGTTTGGTTGTCATTTTAAGTTGTCTTATGTTGTTATTTTAAGTTGTCTTATTTCATTCCATAAGAGTGCGGTCACATTTGGCATTTCTACTGCGTGATTGTAGCGCTAAAAACGCTCGACAAGTAAAAATAAAACAAGAGTCACGCTGCAGTCACTCTAATGTGAAGGGCGCCGTATTTGTAGAGCAATAGAAATACCTAAATAAAAATTTTGCAAAAAATCGATTTTTTTCTAAAAATCGATTACTTTTTGTAAAAAAATCGATTATATCAAAATCGATTTTTATACTGATAAAAAAAAATCGATTATTACATAATCGATTATTTAAGTATAAAGTCACATCCCTAGTCCAAGTTATCTGTTGAGAGGATCGATACCTTATTGTTGACGTGGTGAATGCTTCGATTGAGCTGTCAGCATGGTCGCCCAGAGCAAAGCTGTGAAGACCTAATGTACAAGGTATTGAGCTGCACCTTTTAAAATACGTTGAATATTTATTATCCTTGCGTTCAGTTTAGGTGTTGCTGATATTTACGCGATGTTCGGTGAAATGTAATGTATCGATTGTTTTGTGGTTGTTGAATTGTTTCGGCGTTGTTTTTTGTTTTTATAAGCTAGTGACAGTAAGACTGGTCAAATTATTTAGCTTCTTTTTGCTTCGTTTTTTGCTTACCTTTCATTGTTCGGTTTTAACAAGTGCTTGATCGTAATAGTTTGAAAATAAATAATTTATTCGAAAACCAAAGTAGGTACATTATTTTATGTGTGCCATTCATTTCGTGCAACTTTTACATAGTGATTTATTATCAAAAGAAATATCTAGTAATATGAATGAAACATGCATGATATAAATTAAAATAAGCAAGTAAGTTGCATTAAATTTGTTATAATTTTCTCGTCTGGTTTTGCCGTCTTTACTCACATCGCATGCATATTTATAAAACCACCTAACATTAAAGTAACACAGTTCATAAATACCCTACATTACAGTTAACTCAAATATACAGTCCGCAGCAGGTACATCAAGTACCCGTATACCTCCATACCTCCTACCTGTCCCGGTATTCAAACGTACCGTATTTCGCGTAATGATTTAAGCAAAGCGTCCGCAATCTCGTTCATTAGGAGTCTTCAGCCGAAAATAAATAATCGTGGCACAGACACATCTGTGCCGTGTTCCGGGAGGAGTTAAGATCGTGGATTGTCACATTAATCACGATTTGAGCTGGATGCGGCCAGTAGGCAGTGCGCATCAGTGGCTTGGATTATGAGGCTATGAAATGCGAGATTTGTAGTAGTAAGGTGTGGCCCTGCAGCGCTATATTTTGGAAAAATTCCCTCGATTAATTTAGGTGAAGTAAGCGTGAGATGGAAGAAAATGGGGGGAGCTTTGCCCAGCTGTGGGATAATACAGGTTGAATAAAAACAAAACAAGCATGGGATGACAGGTCATCTCAGGCTCACTTCAATTACTTTTTCAAAGAATAGTCTTGTTAGGTTCATACAACATTATAATTATAAGTATCACGAGCATCACGAGCATCTCATCAAGCACTGCGTCAATATTCAAAAATTCGCTGAACAGTTACATGGTTTTTTTTTTTAAATTTGTGCTTTTGTGTAAACCTTTTGTAAAAACGTTACGTTACTTCGAAATTTTCGAAAAAACACTTAGGTGACATTACCATGAATATTATTCACTAAATAATTGACTAAAAGTGAATAAAAATCTGATCGATAAAGCCTGGGACAAATGATTATTTCTACTTCAAAAAAATTTGGGCAGGCCTACAAAAACCTCATAATCCGCTAGTTTCCTAGCTCCGCAGTCTCTAAGGAACTAGTTTGGCAAATGGGCGGCAGCATCAATCATTACCTCGATATGTATCGGTCACACGGCCGTGCGCAGGCGCATCACTCTCTACACACTATGATAGCGTAATGCTGTCCACCTTCCCATCTCCAGGATTTATGGGGTGGGCAGATAGCGGGGTGTAGCGTGATAGTGTCAATTAATGATTTAGAGGGTATTTGGATATTGGATGAGGATGGATGGTTCCGTGGTTAAGGGCTGATGGGCGGTTAATTGCGAAGCTTGATTGTCGGTTTCAGTTTCGCTAGAGATACTTAAACGTATAGTTAAATACAGATGCTTGTTCCAAGTCTTTATGTTTGTCTATAAATGTATGTAGAGTACGGTGTATATAATTACATTTAGATCTTTATGCTGCTCTAAGTTTTGCGACAGTGATGATCTGGCTTTTAATGATATCGATTATTCAATAAAGTCTGATTAAATTATTAATATTAATAATTGGGGTCGACTAGACAGTTGCCAAGCCTTTTCTAAAATATGTTGGGGTCGGCTTCTTGTTTAATCGTAAGCAGCTGAATATGAGTGTTTTACATGGAGCGACTTATAATGAATATTGTTTCTATTTTTTTTTGCATTATGTGGTTCGTAATTTTTCATCCAAAGGGCCCTTCCCCCCTTTTCTTTACCCGTCCTCCTTTTTGTATGGATAAAACTTAAATGTCCACTTTCTGAACACATACCTGCTTTGTTAACGTTATGTGGGAGGGCCGAGATCTCGAGTTGTCGGAACACTAGGAAGCAACACGTTTCGCGGGCGGATGGGACACAGCATGATATTTTCAGTGTACCAATGTCAAAACCAAGCTTTAATATCTGATACATTTTGAGAACGTCATGCTGCCTTCAAGATGTTATCGTTTACTCGCTTTGTACACCCACGGGGAGGACTAAAAATTTAATTGTCCAGTTTGTGTTCGTCGATGGAGTTGACAGCAGTGACGGTTCGGACGTTGTTTTGTTGCCATTTTAATGATGACGGTAATGAGTTGTCTAATAGGAGGAGTCTTAACTATAAGCCTACCAAAGTGTTAAAAAAATGTAATGAAAAAACCTCTTTGGTCCAATAATATTGTGTTTTTTTTTTCAGTAAGTAGCTGTGTTTTTGAATGCCAGAGTAAAAAACCGCTGCTGTACTTAGAAATAGATAGATAATCTTGGCCGATCTACCACTTTGTTGACAGGACAATGTTTTATCACGTGATGGGGTATCCTCATAATTATTCGTGCAATTACGAGAAAGGAGCTACTACGTCATCATCATCTGCTTAGCCTTTTCCCAATTATGTTGAAGTCGACTTTCAGTCTAACTGGATGCAGCTGAATATCAGTGTTTTACATGGAGTGACATCGACCTCCACAACCCAGTTACTGGGCTATACGATACCTCTTGGTAAGACTTGTCACACTTCCTGGCTTCTCACCATAACGACTGTCAAAGATCTATAAAATAACAGCCGGGACCAACGGCGGCTAAAGGAACTACTATGTATAAATAAAAAAAAAAATGTGAACCACCTGTATAACGAATGTTTAAATATGTGCATGTACGGTTGGACTGGTCCAACGTTCTCAACATCAAAAACACTTGTTTTTTGTATAATTTGACCGCTAATTATAATTGATGCTTACCTCGCGTGGGAGCGACATGGAATTTTGACAGATCTGGCTCGTCTACAGTTTTGACAGTTGACAAACATTTGGTTCGTTGGCCCGTGAATGGTTTTGATGAGGTAAGTTTGAACGATTGTTAACTAAAATATAAAGATAAACATATGTCTCATTAAGATTTTGCTATTATTCAATAATGGTGAAGTGTGCAAAGTTTTGAAAACCAAAGATAAGACTATACATTTGGAATACATGATTCTTTTTCAAAAATATTGTTAATTAAAGGTCATTCTAAACACGAACATATTTAAAAAGATGTACCCGCTAAAGGTTTTGGTTTCGATTTCCAGGTCGAGTAAAAAGTGCTATAGGGTTTTTTTTATGTTCTTAGCAGCAGCTCGGAGTTAGGATTTATGCCTGGTTAAAGGCAATAGGCTTGCTCCATGTTACATGGAACTTAAAACATAGGTACCGGCGAACTGTGAGTGTACATTACTCCACCTCTGCCTAACCCTTCGAGGAATACAAACGTGATGGTATGTTAAGAAACCCTATCTATTAGGTAACTTACTCTTAAAGTGTCTATTATGTTTTAATCTAAAAAGCATAAATTACCAACTCCATCTCATTGAGCCCAAGAAACCTGACAAAGCCATTAATTTGAACAATCTGCCCCACCATTGTAGCAGTTTCAGGAAGCCTATTCAGGGTCCACTAACAGGTCTTTATGAATATTTCCAGAAAGTTGAAAGCAACTACTTATGATTGTGATTTGATAGCGTCCGGGACATAGCATGAAATATGAACACCCTTTGTGGCCGGCTGGACATCATCAGATAACTTTGTATGAGCCACCCGTAATGTGTAGCAGCCAGGTTCTTAGATAGTGGAGGCATTTATTTATCTAAACGGTTTAATGCCTTTTAGGGAGAATAGATTACACGAATCAAAATTCAATACAAACTTACTTTTTTTTAATCTTGCTTCCTCATCTTTCGTACGAGATATTTCCGCAGTAAAATGATGTTCATTCAGAAAGGACGTTGAACTGCTTTAAACTACTGCTGCTAAACCTTATCAGAAGGCAAATTCTATTAATTAAAATCGTTCAAAGAATAGTCGCAAACTCATTTCAGGGACAATGAAGGTCATAAAATTTAGGTAAACTAGAGGCATACGATAGGACTACAGCTCACCTTAAGCTCAATTTACATAAATTCGCCGAGCGAGGATTACCTATACAAAACTCTATTGCAGATTGCTAACGAGAACCATACGTATTAATATGACCTTCAACAAACCTTATTACAGTACAGACATTTTCAAATCTTCGAATAAATCAATTCGCTTAAATAATCGAAATAACTGATCGAAATAATCGACCTTATCAAATCTAACAAATCAAATACTCAAGCATAATTTAATCAAATAACCCAACATCAATTCCAAAACAAAAGCAAACATTAATAGAGTAATAATTAGTGGGCTAAATAGTAATCTGCACATAGAATCGATGGTTATCTCCGGACAGGGTCCAAATGGGCGTATCGCCGCTACAATCAGTTATATTTGCATATACTATGCACCGGTACGTGTTAGATCGGACAGATATGCGTTACTAGGGATGCTTATAGTAATGAATGGTCGGACTTGTGTACCTGTGTACGTTGGTACCAGTGTATGTGTGTACGGAACCGGGTTTTGTGATTACAGATGTACGGATTTGTGGAATCTTGAGTTTGTAATCTGTAGCTGTGTGGCTGACGTTAGTCTGGCGTTTGAGTTGACTGTTTATGATTAAGATCGCTTAATTTTGTGGTGGGGAGAAAAGTTTTGATCTATAAAGTTTGTAGGTATGTTGCAGTGTTTGAATAGCATGGATGCCAATGTAAGTACAGGCACATGAGACATTTCATCTTTGTCTCTGGAATGGCAACGCATTTGCAAGGCCTCTGGTATTGCAGAATCTATAGGCTGCGATGACCACTTAACATCAGGTGGGCCGTACTAGGCATGCTTTCCACCCAATCATATTAAAAAAAGTCATTTTGTAGCTTAAGTTACGCTAGAATATTGCAAGATCCGTTCTTATTAGCTTTTTTAAATAGAAGATTACAAGTCACTTCTTGTACCTACTCGTGTTGACGCCACTTAATGATTAGCAATAGAACTATGTATATTATGTCAACGACTATGATTGCCTAGTAGGGCTCGAGTTTACAACATGCGTATTTATTGCGTTTAGGGTTCCGTATTCCGCGAAAAATAAGAAGACCTTAATAAAGCTACTAGCTATTATTATTTCATCTGTACTAATAATAAGTATTATAAATCCATAATGAAGAGCTTGATTGTTTGTTTTTGTTTAAATGAGTATATCTCCGGAACCGATCCGAACCGGTACGATTCTGAAAATACTTTTGCTAATAGGAAGCTAGTTTGGTACCAGATTATTCCTTAAAAAGAATCGCTTAGATGAAGCCGCTTACAAATGCTAGTCAAAAATATAATCCTCTTTGCAGTTAACACAGATATTGTTATCTCGTAATTTAATAGATTACTATTTAGATGCATGTATGTAACCTACAGAACGCTTCACCCATCCTTAACATATATTCCTGATCCAAATACTTCTTAGAACATGATACGAGTAATGATACGATCATTATTGATCATGTATGTAGTTTATGTTAGAACTTGTTAAGACGATTAAATTGATAGCACTTGTTCTTTTAATCTGATCGAGTTCACATTTTTCTCCCTCTATGGTAGTTAATCGCAGTAATAGAATTATAATACCTTGTCAAAGTCATACATTGTTATGCGTTAGTAAAATACTGGTTTTTGAAACTGCAAATAAAAAATCCGGTGAGTATGTAAAAATTTTTTTTGCACTAGTTATATCTCGGAGTTATATTACGCCTTTTTGACAAGCTGTTTTTTTATATCTTATAACTCAAGGGTTATATTCTATAAGAAAAATAAAAAAAAAGGTCCTATATAAAAAGAATTATGCCCACTTTCACCAAAATCTCTAAACATATTTAGCGCTAATTGTGTTTAAATTATCATTCTGTCACTGTCACCTTATAATAATGTGACAGTTATGCAATGATGTTCTAAATACGTTTAGGCTCTTAGGATTTTGGAAAAGTGGGCCTTAGAATTGAAAATTTATTCATACGCCAGTTGATCCTTTGATGTGGTCTCATTCATACCCTAGAGTTATATGATATAAAGAAACAGGTTGTATAAATAAATATACTAACAGAAAATGTGCATTTAAAAACATAAAATCTTCTATAGAAAGGTCAATCTATAGTACGAACTCGAACTAAAAGAATGATGCCGGCATGAAAAACCGGCACAGCAGTACACCAGAATAAAATACTGGTTCAGAAACCATAATAAGCAGTTTAACCTGAGCCATAAGAATTTATGAATAAGAAAACTAGCCATTTGAAATATTATCGGCGAGTAATAGACAATAAAGAGTTTAATTCGAACAGGAAGCATTAGTGAGGTTTATATCCTATAGTAAGTACTTTATGGTTACTGTTTAGCAAAGACTTTTATGGATAACGTCTATAGCTTTTTAATAAGATGATAGTCTTTGATAGTTTTTTTTTTTCTATTTCAGTTTATGGGTGGCAAGTTGACGATACTTATCAGTAGATGTTAGCAATCATTTGCAATCATAATTCTTTTGATTTTGACAATTTGTTGACTTGACAACAAATGTTGTTGACTTGTTGCCAATATCTTGTTAATAAAATGTCTCACAACCTATGGTGAGACACGTTGTTAGGACGATGTTGTCTTTATAAGATAAAAGCGTGACGAAAGTCCTGGCTTCCTTACACCTTTTCGGATAAAAATAATGATTGGTCTTTGACATTTTGTTCAAATTAAGTTTTATAAAATGATGGATATATCACAAATGATCATATACGTAAATCAGAAGTTGTTAATATTTATCAGTTTTTATTTCATTTGTTTTTCTTTCTGAAAAACCGCCAATAGTTTAAAATCACCTTGCACAATACAGTTATCATCAGTGCGTCTTTTTCAGAGTTCATTTCCTACACACTGCGCCCTAATCCTTTAGAAACCACACAAAAACAACCGTAGCATATCTCATAATCTGCGCTTTTCACACCAAAACGAGCCATGAATGGGTACAATAGCACCGCGAATAGTCAAGGAGCTGACTTATTGCATTAAATTAAACCCCTGTTCGCGTACTCCACACTTCGTTTACATCTGAATGGTTGAACCGCCGACAGGGAACATTAGTTAGTATATCTGTCTCTCTATGATTTTGTGATGCAGATGGGAGGCTGTAAATTGTGCTATTTGGTCATTATTTGCGGTGTTTTCATGGTGCAGTCAGGCTTAGTGCGATTAGGTGCTGATGATTATCATAATCGGGGAGTTGGAAGTAAAAGCTTGGTTACGCTGGAGAGGTAAATATAAAGGCGCGGTCGCGGTCTGATACTGCCTTGTAATATCACAGCTGTTTTCCCCCAGGGATTTGGGAGAGGTGTATACATAACAGGTGTTTTAATTAATTAAGTTTTTCTAACATTAATTTGAATATATGATTTATTTTGATATCTTGTTTTGGGTCTTGGTTTATTACTCTTAATTTATAATGTGTTTGTTGTGTTTTAATATGTTAATTATTATCCATCTGCCTCTTCGATTGGCATGCTGTCTGTATGCATGTGACCGTACTTGGATACTTTCTGTGGGTTGGCAGGTCAAAGTTCCAACTTTTTTTTTACTTTTCTTTACGAAAACGAGTTTTAAATGTCATAACTAAACTTCAAACATTGCACCTGGAAACACAATGTTCTATGCACGACATTGCACACTACCATAACCACCATTTTTTACACCAAATATAAAAGTGTTTCCCAGCAATGATTTTAACTCCATGTCACTCAGTTTGATGGACAGTATATGTAGTTATTAGCTACGTGACGTGTCTTCTTATATCTCAAACAGAATATGGTTCTGTCAACTAACAACTAATCACTTCAAAAGTGATCCCTTAAAAAAGGAGAAACCACTTGTAGGCAATAAGAGGTCCCTACCTCACGACGGGGTGCACCCAGTAACTGGTACCTAATACATCGAAAAATGCAATAAAACATTGTTCAATCAGTAACGTTTTTGCTGTCGGTACTAATTTACCTCCCGCGGGTCTCCATTGATTGGCAATATATTGATTGCGGCTAATAGTCTGAGAGCTGGCAAAATGGAGGATTTGTAACTAGTTTCCATGTGTTTGACACGTTTTAATCAGCGTGTGGCAGTAGGTGGCAGAATAATGATAAGTATTAATTTTTATAATTAATTGTTTTGTCGTTGAAAATAATCTTATGTAAAATGTAACTTTAATTGAATTGAATTAACTGATTTGTTTTATGGGGTGGAAAGGACATCGTAACGATTCAGTACATGATTTTAGAGCTCCCCAAAAAAACAGCTGTTCCCTACAAAAATGCAATACCACACCTACATGGCCTAAGATGAATAAAACAGCTGATTAAAAAAAATTAGGGTTTTTTTTATTAAACGCCGATTGGTCTAGAATCCTTGGTAAACATTTACGTTACCAAAGATGAAAAATAAAACAAAAAATAAAACCTATTGTTACTTAATAATAAAGCAGTAGAAACTCACGCCACAATCCAATCTAACAATCTCCTCTTATTTCTAAACTAATATTTTGTTCAGATACACGACACTTTCCTAACAAATTCCGCAGTTATGTCTGCACGTCTGTCCACGTTGTTAGGGACACGTAAATTTCAGAGACCTCATTGTGCCTTAAATCGCTCGCGGCGATATCATTTCGCTATCTCGGGCATTTGTCTCTCATTGCGGATTTGAAGCGCGGCCGCACACTTGCGATTGCGTTTGTAACTTAATTTGTGTGGGTTGTGAAATACAGACTAAGAATTAAATAATGTTGCCTTTGAAGATATACCCAGTCTGAAATTCAGATTTTTCTTATTTGTGTTTATTTAATACTTGGAATATTCGGATAGAATCTTTGTTATGAGATATTGTAATTAATTTGATGAAGATGGATGGATTGTGTGAGGAATGATATGAAAGAGAAAGGAGTGAGTGTTAGTATGACGGCTGACAGGACGGCATGAAAGAAGAAAACGTGTTGCACCGACCCCAAGTAGCTTGGGATAAGGGCAGGAAGATGATGATGATGATGATGTGTGTGTATATGGATCAATTTCTGTTGATGGAGAAATGACAATCTAGAATGTGTGTCTCTTTTAATATTTAAAAGTCCTCGGTTTTAATGGACGTCGTATACAAAGACATAAAGTTTATATTCTAATAGTGCGAAATCTTTGGATGTTTTTAAAGCATGTCATCTAGTCACATTAAGCTACTTATACCTGACTTTTCACATAACTTTTAAAATAAACGACTATTACAAGTTTTAAGTGAATTCTAGCTCCTTTTAAATCAAACGCTCACAGTTGCGACCAAAAAAAAATGTAAAGTCGTAAACCATTTTAATTGACTATTACAGTCCACACCACCTGATACCATTCATCAAAATGTAACACGCAACATTGTATTCCCGGAATACTGTCCATCAATCAAAACCCTAAGCACTAAGACATAAGGACCATAATCTACAGAAAAAACCCAAAGAAGACACTTGTTACACCAAGAAATTTGCCGACAAAAAAATCGCCAAATGCTGATGTTAAGTAGCAGTTAGGTTCGACTTACGCTGATCGTGTTGCCAGCCTAACCTAACCACACCCGTACATGGTTGCCAATTCCTAAAGTACTAGAGGTAGTAGTGTTAGGCTCGCAGCCATTATTCACGGCCTCGGAACAGAGGTAAATCAAAAGAGCCGCGTTGCCACTTCTGCGTCTAAAACGGCGTATCTGATCTTTGACGAAGACTGGTCTGGTCGTGTTTTCTCTTTGTACTTACATATTTGTTTTATAATGCGTTTATTAGGGATTTGTGTGGGATGGATTGTGTGTTATTAAGGGCCTTTTGTTTGGGCGATTTTGAGGACCTTACTCAACGACATAGAAGTTAGGTACATACCTATTTAGTTGTATTGACAAACAGTGAAACATCCGTAGTACGTCATAAAAAAATAACCTGACTTTTGTCGACAACCACAGTCCTCACACCTTCGATTTATGAATCGGTTTTATTCACAGATTATGCAGAAGAATATCATTCATTAACTTATGAATCATCATCATCTTCCTGCCGTTGTCCCATGTTACTTGGGGTCGGCGCATTACGTTTTCTTCTTCCATGCCGTCCTGTTACCCATCATTCTATCACTGACTCCCTTCTCTTTGATATCATTAACTTATCAATGAATAGATTTACTTCCTGGGCAAAGCGGTTCCCTTGGTTAATATGACTACAATGTAATTTATTATGTCTTGTAATAGTGTCTGGAAAACTCACCAATTCTATGAAGTCTGTGCTATCCTAGGAATGCAGGGGACCTGAAACGAAAGGAAAAAGATTAATTAATTATATTACATAGTTGTTTTTTTACAATTGTACTTTATATAAAAAATTTAAAAGGAAAAAAGTGATTGTTAGGTCTTAAAATAAATATAAAATCAAATCAAATAAAGTTCCGCTTTTTACAATGAATGACGTTCTACACATAAATAAAGGTATATGCTTGAATTTATATAAAACACTGTGGTTTTCTATACCATAATATTATAAAGCTGAAAAAAATGTTTGTTTGTTTAAAAATGTTAATCTGCGGAACTACTGGTCTGACTCTGACAAATTCTCTCGCTAAAAGAAAGCTACGTTATCTCTGAGTGCTTTATTTTATTATAAAAGAAAATAGTATTCGTAAGAATATTCACGCAGACGAAGTCGCACGACAAAGTCAACAATAAATAAAATAGTTATTAACGCAATCGAGTTCATGGGGATTACCCGTACCATAACCCTAAAAGCCATTCCCTCGACATCGGAGGTCGTATTATAGCTGCTTATAATAATATCATAAACAATATAGAAGATAATGGCCAAACAATGATAGCTTTCTAGATTTCAATCAGACGAACGAACGGATGTGTTGCCGTATAATGGTAGGTGGGCATTATGGGGTCGGATATATTTATTTAAATGTTATTTATTTTCTGTTACTTATAATTTATTTATAGCTAGGTAAAATAAGAGTTTAGGTACTACCTAGAGGGCATTTAATAATCTCATAGATTGATTTATTTGACAGTTTATGTGTTCGAGTAGGTTATTTAATGGCGTGTCAAAAATTATTTGGTTTATTGGTTTATGAAGTTATTGTAATGATTTTAAATATTAACGCTGATTCAACCTAACCTATTCTAAGGATATGATTGTGATGTACACATTGAACTATTTTTGTTGGATAGTAATGTGACACGTTGACAAATTAATTTGGTTTAGCTTGATTCATGTGATTATTGAGAGATTGCGGGTTGGTTCTTTTTAGGAAAACTAAACACAGTAAACGTATTAGAGGAACACACCAAAATTAAACAGTGCTATCTCAGTTCATGCATCATTGGAACATTTAGTAGGATAGGTAGACCCTTCATTTTACAATTCTTATCCTTGCTTTCTTTAAAGTATCAAATAAAGATTTAAATATCAAACTAAAAGAAATATATAAAAGCCATTAATTACATATTGAGAATTCGTAGCTTATACACCAGTGTGTAACAAACCTAACATCATTTCGGCACGTGGCACTTCACCTTTACTTTGACAGTTCGTGATCGAGTGCTTATTGTTGTCTGTGCCCGATCAAAAAAAGAAAACAGCTGTAGGTATTAATCACTTTAATAAAGTTTTTTCGAACAACCTTTATAACTTTTAAATAAGGTTGAAAGTCCTATGAACAGCTAAATTATTGTCTTTTTTACATCTGTTATATTGTTAATATAACATATGTATGTGTATGACAGTAAGTTGGTGTCAAATTCTATGATTAGTTTCATACATGATTAGAACAACACAACCCATAACATCACGCCTGTATTCCTCGAAGGGTTAGGCAGAGGTGTACCAATGCACACTCACAGTTCGCCGGTATGTTAAGGTCCCATGTAATTGGGGGCGAGCCCGGGCACAAATCCTAACTCCGAGCTGCTACTGAGAATTTAATTGAAAAACCCAATAACATTTTTTGCCCGACCTGGGTAACGAACCCAAGACCTCTAGCGTAGCAGTCGCGCTTAGGACCACTAGGCTAACGAGGCAGTGAGGTGATTAGAACACCATAGTATTTTATAGGTGCCATAAAATTAGAAATATAGGTACGTACGTAATTACCTACCAGCTGTAATTGTGTTGCTTTTTGATTACTATTACAGATTGGTTGACATCTATTGCTGTTGAAACAATTTATGTCATTCGATTGCAAAATTGATCTTTGAGCAAAGTACGAGAACTAACCAATCATTAATGTGTTACTTTCAGAGGTGCCTGTGGCTCGAAAAGCACGTAAAGCCGTTGGTCCTGCGCCGGCCGTGTCTGCCGTCCCATCGTACTATGAAAGTTAGGGAAGAGGGAGTGCACCTGTGTGTGCACACTTATGCACTATAATATCTCCTACGTACTTGGCTAGTCTGCACTAAGATTAGTTACCGTGGCCGGAATCGGTCTGGAGAAATCATTCTTTTTCTTTTTTTGACATACTATCAGAAGTATTTCGAATCCCTCATGAGTCTCCCTTCTTAGAGCGCTGTGAACGACTCTTACATTGGGTACCTACAATTTTATAATTGACGGTATACAGAAAGAAGCTTTTTACCTCCAGAGCTTGTTGTCAAAGACATACGGCTTGGATCTTATTCATTTATTTTAGAATGGATGCAGGCCGATTACAGCCTGTCCTTTTGGAAATCTATGGGGAAGTTCTATGTCCAGCAGTGGATGTCCTACGGGTGATATAACGATAATAAGAATTATTTTGTATGGAGTGCGCTGTCAGGAACGTCCTCATAGGATCTGCTATCTAATTTATTTTATAATTAATACATAGCAATGTAAAATGTACTCATAACTCAATCTTAATGTAATCAGTGGAACATTTGTCATTGTCACATAGACAAACCTTCTTATCTCTATGGTCAATGAAATGCGCGCTATCATACGACTGTCATTTGTTGACTAAGCATTAACCGTTAGTTTAATAAGGAGGTCTTAGTACTACATCCGGGATTAGGTAGTTTAAGTTTCTTAATTTTTGGGCTTATATGCAATAATAAACGGGAAATAATAATGGTTCCGAAAAACAAATTAATCTCCAGCGATTTGTGGCCGACTATTATTCTAATTAACCAGCGTTATAATGAATTACCGACAAAAAACCCAAAACACAAACGAAAAAAAATATCCAATTTAACAACAAATAAGAGCATGCTCAAATTACACTTTCTCCTAAAAAAAAATGGATCTTCGAATAACAAAACTAAACTTCCGGATAGAATACTGAACCTCCGACAAAATTACTAAGTTACCGACAACAGAGGTTTTGCCAAAATAATCATATTTTTACAACTTGCATGAACTGTTTTAATTTCTATTGTTGGTTATCAAATTTATTTTTTAACTCTCAATAATGATGAAAATGGGTGCGTTCTATTTGCCAGAAACTTGATACTCCGAAACCTATTTGGCATAACTCACTTCGCATAAACTTCTTTAGACGAACGTTTTTAAGGCATAATATTTTTATAGCATAATTATTTTTTGGCAGAACGTTTTTATGTCCGAATTTAAAATGGCATATTTTTAAGATGGCAGAATTTTATTTGGCATAATTACCTTTGGCATACTTATAATTTCGCATAATTTCGTTTAGTATAACTTTTATAAAGAGCGAGCGAAGCGAGCTCGGGACTTGGGGCACCCCGACTCGGACAGGTTAGGTTAGAAGGGGATGGCGGAGTCTAGAGAGCGAGCGAAGCGAGCGAACAGACCCCGCCATCCACTTCGTGGTTATTTTTTTTGTAAACCCTTGAGCCCCGCGTAGCGGGGCTCCCCGATTATGGTTTTTGAGGCTCGAGGGCTCTGGATCTATCTCTAGGGACTTTGATACGAAATGTATGCCAAAAGACGATTCTGCCTGTGAACTTTCTGCAACGACCGATCCTTGCGTGTTTTGTCTGTTTATGTTACAAAATTAAATATGTAGTTATTGTTGCTATTGGTTTAATATTATCATTTCAACCGAAGCATACCCGTGGTAAGTAAAATTCATGATATATGATACAAGTAAAAGTTATTGTTACAAGTACATTTTTATATTTTTTATAAGTTTCTGTATAACCACTCAGAATAATATTTTCAGTATAATGTTACAGTTTAAATAGCACCACAGTCTATGAAATATGAAAGGTAATGTATGAATTAATAGTAGGCAAGTAAAGACAAAAATTACAAAGCATAGTTTTCAGTAGAACGTAATTTAGAGAGTAATTTTGAGAGTTGGCAACACTGCCGTTAAGTAAACATTGGCTCCATGTATTAATATCCATAAAAAATAGAAAACTACTGTTTTTTGACACTCTACTAGTGAGGACCTGGACTAAAGTGCATAATTAGTGGGTGCTAGTGTTATTCGGACGGATTAATAAGTGAAACCCATACTATTGAGAACTGTGTTGTGTGTGTAACAGAGGGACGCAAAGTGAGATTACATTAACTGTTTCGCATTGAACTAACAAAACAGTGCTTGGTGAACAACATTTGATAGCAGGATTGGGATGGTGCAATAATATTATTCGCAAAATCTGTAACGGAGGACCTAGTGAATCCGTTTTTTATTTGAATTTAGTGTGAATTTATCATGTTGAATGGATAGCCAATGAAAAACAATAACAAACCTTGACGACTTGCTCAGTGGCCAATTAGAACAAAGTAATAACCCCATGACACAATCATTATCGTTCGGAAACATAATTAACAATATTGGATACAAGTCTTTTGAGACGGCAGTATAATCGACTATTTTGACAAAATCGACTAATTTCAAATAACAATTCCGCATTTAAAAATAAAATTTTAAAATAAAATTATAAACACAAAGAAGAATTATAGACTAAATAGAGAAGTATTATAACTTATTAAGAAGAATTATAATTTAATAAAGACTGACCACAAAGTGTTCAATATGAATTTCCTAGAAAATATTACTTTCCGCCGTACTAGAACTCAATCAGATACAACGTTGAACGACAGTGAGTTAGCTACTACACGTAAATCGTTAAATGAGACAGTGACTAGTGTACCGGAGTTGTCTGACGATGATGACAATGAAACAAAAGAAATGCGAGATCAAATTACTAAACTCACACTTGAGTTACAGAGTGCTCATCTAGAAATTGAGGAATTGACTCTAGAAAATAATAATCTCAAAACGATAAATGTAAAACTGAGTAAACAAAATGAGCTGTACAAAAAAGTTACTTACAGCCCAACTAAACTAAAATCACCTTGCACAAAAAAGGCAAAAACCCTTAAAAACGATCATAAACAGACGCAAACTGAAACAATGAAGCTTGGAGAAAATGATCAAACCCCAGTAAACAAAAAACACATTCTCATTCGGTCGTTTCGTCATTTTTATTCGGACCAAAGTAGTCGGAAAGTTAGTATTTTAAGCAGTAGATTTAATATTTTGAGTAAGGACAATTCTTCTTTTTTTGTCGGAGCTTTTATTACTACCCATAATAAACATATGTATGTTTAAATAAATAAATAAATATATGTCACTAAATAAGATTAGTCCTCCTGTACGTTGATTCTGTAAAATTAAGACATGAACTCACATCTCAAGTCGCTATTCACCCTCACTTCGCTTCAGGTTCAAAATTACATTGATTTATTTGACACTTTGTGTGCGAAAGTGCGAAGTGAGCGTCGAAGTGACGGTGGAAAAACACTTTGCCCAATCTGAAAATCGAACAGCAGTCGTCCTTGCAACCACGAGACCAAAGGGGACAGTCAATTGCAATCACAGCTCAGCCAACAGCTTTAACTACCTTAAAGCTGATAATTTTAACCCGCCATCTTCTAATAAATAGTTCTAAAAATTCCATAGTTCTAATCTCTTCATACGAATACTTCCTAACATTTCTCAGTAGCCAGAAGATATCAGATATCCGTATAAAAGTGGATGACACGTTGTATTTATGTATCGACGGCTGAATTATTTAAATATGCCTACACTTGTTGAGTCGGATGCCTGAGGCTTGGTGTGGGGGATCGAAACAAGCGGGCGGTATAAGCGGAGCGTTAAGCGGAAGTGATCGTTTGGTTACAGAAAGAAAGGAGTCATTATGTTCATAATCTGTTTAGCCTTTTAACTATGTTCCAGTCTGACCGGATGCAGCTGGATGCCTGTGTTTTACATGGAGCGACTGCCTATCTGACCTACACAACCCAGTTACTGGGCAACACGATAACTCTTGGTAAGACTGGTTGTCAGACTTCTTGGCTTCTGACTATCCGTAACGATTGTCAAGATCTACGAAAGACAGAAGAAAGGAGTAAAAACAAAATTTTGTTCGATTTTCAAATTGGAGTTTACTGGTTTCACACGTAAGTAATATTAATTTAGGCTGAAGATTTGAGATAGTGATACGGGATCGCGGCAGACTACGAAAAAGATGGCGGGACAAACTGGATGGACTTTTCCAAAATGAAAGGGATGAAGCATAGAATCGCAAAAAATGGAAGGAGTGAGATAACCCTTTGCTCAGGGGTTGGACAGAATAGAATAATAAATAAAAATTAAGTTTTATTCGTAGTAATGGGTTATACTCATTGTGCTAGTCGTATAAAATTGAACCAAAATTCTATAGAATACTCGTATTTCCGAGTCCAAAATAGTCATAAATCGAATACTTTTTTGTTAGCTTTTATAAATAGGTAGATTTGTTATGACGGTTCTCCTTATTTTTTTAATGTATTTTTTACAAAGTAAGATGCAAATCGGGTCTGGTACAAAGTCATTAAAAATGCAGCTCAGCAGGTTCTGTCAGATATTCAAAGATTGTTTGGTGATTCTGCTAAAACCCACCCTACATACATACCATCACGAGTTTATTTTCCAAAGGATTAGGCGGAGGTGTACCAATGTACACTATGTTTAGGATCCATGTAATTGGGGGCGAGACAATTGCCATTAACCGGACACAAATCCTAACTCCGAGGTGCTACTGTGAATTTTATAGAAAAAACCAATAACACTGCTCGACCATGGCAATAGGCTCGCCCCCAAAACATGGGACCTAAATATATCGGCGGACTGTGGGTGAACATTGGTACACCTCTGCCTAACCCTTCAGGGAATACAGGCGTTATGGTATATTTATATATTTTTTCTGGAAACGCGGTCTTCGGAGGCTGAGGTAGCAAAGCACGTGGAGGGGGTCCGGATGTGAGGAACATAGTCTTACAGAAGGAAGGTACGCCCTCCGGAAATTACCATATTGATGATCATTGCTTGATTTTACTATTCGATGCAACGCTTGGTGGTCACTGTTAGCCAAGCTAAAATAATAAATATATGTAATTGCTTATTGTTGTCCCGCTACAGGGCAAAGGCTTCTTCTTAGGTAAAGATGACAATATTATAATTGTCACCCTAATTACTCTTTAATTGTGATTATAAATCCAGGTACGTTCACAATGTTTTCTTTCACAGTTGTCAGTGATGTCCAAGATTTTGTAAGTAAGTATATGATATGAAATAGAAATAGTCACATTGGTACGAGTACCAAGGTGACTTCTTCGCTAATGTGCAAGTGGACACCTAGGTGCCCGTCATGAGAGGCGGGGGCTCCTTAATCACGGGGCGAAGTCTACAAAACAACTGACAGAATAAAACCCTTCACTATTCTACAGTACCCGTATTCCCGTTAATCTCACAGTTTGGTCGCTTCAAACTCGTACGTTTCTCACCCGCCGGCGACTCGCTATAAACAGCTCCGGACGCTTTATGCAAAATTAATTGATATTACGAAGCGAATGCTAGGTCCGTAATAAGAAGTTCGCACTAGTAAATTTTGTAAGTAGTGATTAAGGTTTCTTTGCAGCCGTTGGCGATAGTGCGTGGTGTGATGGACGATAATTGTGGAGAAAATTGAAGAAGATTGAGCAGGAAGGTGGCCTGAACCAACATTGCAGGTTGGGGCTGAATAAAGTTACATATTTTAAAAGATGACTGATTTATTTTCAGTATCGTTTAAATTATTTAAAGAAAAATTGTTGTTTGCTTAGGTGAGACGATAAAATTGTGGGTTTTGGTTAGATAAAGCGCCTGATGAATAGGTTGCTGGTCAAGCCAGCATGATCCTTTATCTTTAATGAAATGCGAAGAGGTACTACGAGATAACAATGAAAGTTTTTTATCACATAAAAAAATAATTTTGAGCACGAATCAACGCACGTGAAAATTCCTGGCATAATAAATTAGTTTCATGTAATTCATCATTTAGATATTGTGTGTTGGCTAATTTTATGAGAACTAAGCTCTACCGGCGAACTGTGGGTGTACATTGATACACCTCTGCCCAACCCTTCTGGGAATAGAGGCGTGATGGTATGTTATGTTATGTTATGTTATGTTATGTAAGCTCTAATAAAAAAAATGCAATACGATTGGAATAATCCCACAATCATCTAAACGGACACTTATAAAACATCATAAATTATGCTCACAGTGGGTTGTTCCAACAAAACTCAAGTGTAAACTCAACCGGTGTTACAAGTAACAAGTGCTCAGATCAGTGCTCATTTGAGACGTGCCACTACGTTTACTAATCACGTCTAATTGGTATTCACGCGACTGCTTTATTTCCATGTTTATCTGAAATGAGAGGGAAATATAGAGCTTTTAGTACCTGTGGCTAACGATAGGGAAGAGCTAAGAGCTTTTGAAAGGAATAGTTGTAGAAAACGTACTTACATGGCTGTCAACGAGTGAATTTTATCTAGAATCTTTATTTCAATTGCGTTTAAGTACTTTTTTTTTAGTTTATTTTTTCACTGTCGATTGCAGTGGTGGAAGCTGGTGTTCCATTTTTGAATTTAAAAACGAAGGAGGTTATGTATAAATTGTGTTTATGGGTAATTCTTTTTCGTGAGGATCTGATAAATAACGGAATTTCTCAATATCGGATAGTACACTTATTGTGATTTTGTTATAGCAATGAAGGTGGAAGATAATTTCCGGTACAGTTTTTTATTTTACTATGATGGTATAAAGTAGGTACTTGAAAGTACAAAATAAATAACTTGTTCACAAAAAAGAGTTGTAGCTAAAGTGTTTTTTCACTACGAAGATTTCGAAGGTTTGCTCAATTGGCAAGTTTGATTTTAACCTACTTATAGATAATTTCAGAATTTGTGGACAAAACAAACGCCCTGATTTGGCCTAATGACGAAGCTAATAAGGTAGTAGCCACGTAGTCATTAAAAGATTTTATCACCAATCAACAAGCAGTACCTCGACCTACCATTTCAGCTTGCTAATTCAACAACCTTCTACGTCTAATCATGAAAACTAACGGTAGCAGAGCAACGAGGTGTCATCTCTCCACAAACGTCCATAGACAAGTCCGAGCGTCCCCAGGGACCTGTAATTAATCCATGAATACTCAACGAGTCACAATTATCGGATTCTCTGCCATAGACAAGATAGAAAAACATGTCCCGAGCAAAGAGGGCGTGATGTAATTATTCATATTGCAATTAATGCTACTATTCCAATAGTTCTTACTTCATAGAACCAGTGTTGGTATTTTAACAATTTCCTTACTAGTATTGTTTTCGATGAAAAAAGGTGATGGATTGTCTGTTCGGGAGGCTATCTGTGATAATTGTTGGGATTTTGTATTGAGTTCGTATTGTGAAAGGAATTGTGATACCTTCCTTATGTAGATGTGTTTGTGTGGTGAGGTTGTTGTTGATTTATTACTGTTGGTTGATTTCTTTGTTGGGGTTAACTACCTGATGATAGTAGGGTGGATTGATGGGAATACGTTAGAGGTTAATGCTGAATTGGTCATTGTGGATATCTTTAGGGATGGCCTATGTGCAGCAGTGGAAGTCGTTTGGTTGATATGATGGTAATGCTGTGAATGTTGGGTGCTACCTGGAAGAAGTAATTATCCCCGGTAAAATGCTTCATCCAAATTCTATTTAGATATTTATACTTAATTTAGTAAAACTTGTACATTACTCTTTTAAACAGAACCCTATCCTACTACTATTATAAAGGCGAAAGTTTGTAAGTATGGATGTATGGATGTATGGATGTTTGTTACTCTTTCACGCTTAAACGGCTGAATGGATCTGGATGAAATTTGGCACAAAGATAGATTATAGTCTGGAATAACACATAGGCTACTTTTTATCCCGGGAAAATGTACGGTACCCGTAGGATAACACATCAACTGTGACGCGGACGAAGTCGCGGGCAGAAGCTAGTAAGGTACTAAGAAGCTGATGTCTAACTATTGCAGGGTTGTATGTAGACACTTATTTTTTTACAGAATGTTTGTTACAATACCGTTTTATGAAAACATTAGGTAGGTATAAAATAAGGATTTTGTTTTAACCTATAAAAGATACATTTTTTATGTAGTGCGGTGGTATCGAAAACTTTGTGTCCGACTCTACCCGGCTTTTTTTTTGCATCATCTTTATGGACTGGCTTCTTCAAAGTTCTTTCCACCAATATTTCATGATAAAGTACGAACTTTCCGAAAGCTCAATGTGTTAAGCGTAGGTATACAAGTATTATCGTCGCGTCTCCCAGTTATGTAGCTACGCTATACGTCATTGGGAACAACAAAGCTGCGCTAAGTACTACGTGCGAAACTTAAACGAACAACGCTTTGGTAGGGTCAGCAAAACAGACAACATACAGAGTGGAAGGGATATTTTAACGAAAACTTTTCCATTTTTTGAATACAGGATTCTGAAGGAAAAAAATACATCGGGCAGGTTACAAAATCAATAGCTTTCTATGAATTATGGATTTTTGTACGGAACAGCTAAGTATTTTTTAATAACAAGCTAAGTTTATCTGCAATTAAATCGATTGATTGATTGAAATATGTTTACGTTGGAGAAGAAGGGGTGTGGGGGCTTACAATCATGTACTGAATCCTTAGTAAAAGTTTTAGTTACGATATACCTTCCACCTATTTTATATTTCAAAAGAAAATCCTGGCCATGTACAACATACAATCACCAATTTTCCTTTTTTTTCTGAATTTTAAAATTAGAATTATTACTTCAAAAGAGTTGTAATTTTATGTCAATATTTCCCTCGAATATAGAAAGGTTTGGTAAGTAGGATAGGTCTAGGTTCAGCAGCCGACACGGCAGACATTTAAGGGTGCTATAAGTCAGTCGTGACTCGTGAACGACGGACGCGTTAAGTCCAACTTGCGTGATTTAAACGCACACCGATAATGTAGCGTCGGCAACGATGTACTAATGCTGAAATAATCTATTTTAATTTAAGACCTTGAAAATACCAAAAAATGCCCTTTTCTGTCTCAAAGAAATTGTTTGAATACATTTTTAAATTTTCAGAAAGTTAAACATAGTTACTCCTTCTAAAACGTAGGTACATCTCTATAGAGAAGTACAAGCAATAACTTCCATGGACATTCTTTATAATTAATTCAATTCGGTTTTTATAAATTAAAATGCTTAATACATTATTCTAGCCGCTTCTATATGTGTAAACAATCTTCTTGAAGAGCAATATTAAACTTGTGCTTAAAAAAACAATTTATTTTCTACGAAAATGTTCACAAATTTTTCCATCACTTATAGACACTGCACGAATCCCTTATTCAATCCATTACATAGTTCATCTATAAAAGACTGTCCACCAAATGAAATAAACAACAGCCACGCACTTCAAAGCCAAAGAAAACATAATAGATAAACACATAGATATGCCTATTTGCCTAACAGGACTCATGGCGAATGCATAACCAAACAGTTTTTTGTTATAGGTCCAACTGCACAACTGGACATGCGAAGTGGCGTTGATAAACCCATTTATATGTAGGAGGGTCTATCAGACGACACTAAGTATGTATATAGCTCGTAATTGAATCAAAAAGTTAAATAAGGCGTACATTTTATCTTTGCTTTTAATAAAGACGCTAAGATATTGCCGTCTGTCTGTTTAGAAACATGGAATTATGTTGTTTTTTTTTTCGCTGTAAGTATCTAGTTTTGCGCAAACTAATAACGTTAAGTAAGAATCAGCAGTTAAATATGCAGTAGTTTGTATTCTTAACTCTGCTCAGTTTCATAATATGAGAAAAAAAGAGTGCGGCACCATTGCTCGACGTTCACTTGGCCAAAGAACATTTGCCCCAATAAATCAAGTTTGAGCCAAGAACTTTCAACCGAATGAACTATTGACTGAAAACAATAAAAAAAAAATCGAATGAGAGAACACACAACTCGGCCTCTGTTACCGTAAAAGTGAAGCCATAGACACTAAGCGTCGTTCAGACACACGAGCGGTGACAGCCCGTTGACAGCTAAATGACGTTGACATAATAATGTCAACGTAATATTATGACAGCTACCACTATCGCCTCTGTCTAAAATGACAGATAAATATTATATTTCCGAAATGGATCGTTATTAAAAAGTTAATTTCTTTGACATTTCCAACTCCTTCAATTAATTGTTTCAATTTATTCCTGAGCGGAGCCACAGGCAAAGCTAGTTTCTAATAATATATTCAGAGATGAGAAACTTTTTATCATTTCTATTGGTTTTCATATCGAGTTGAATAAAGTGATGTACCTTAATAAGGAAGGTGCCATGACGCCTCGGGGAGTGAAGTTTAAATACTGAATTTATATAGTTCCATTATTTAGAATAACGTATAAATTGTACATAAATTGCACACTTTTTTCCTGTTGTTTTGCTTGTTAGCACGTATGTTGCAAGTGGTTTTAAAGGAAAGTTTATTTCTTTAGTTTTTTTCGTATGGTCTTCATTTAATAAATGTCTCACACGGTATCGGTTTCAAAAATAATTTTAATTTTTTGTTATAGAAATTCCAGAAAATATTAAAAATTTGTAAAATCTTCTGCCAGCTTGAAAAAAAGAACAAAATCTTAAGTCCTACAAAAATAATAAACCAAAATCTAAAAATATTTTGTTTGCTATCGTTACTTGCTACAACGACAATGCATTCCACCCTACTTGTAATACATTTCAATTTAACTCGGAATCGTCGCATTACCTCGAGTTATAACAGCTAAGACCTTTATTTATTCTTAATATATATCCTCAAACTAAATATAAATGCAAAACCTCAGTCACTACGTATTTGAAAACTCTTGACTATCAGGAAACAGAAAAACTGCTGATCCCTCACAAATAGATAATCATTCCTATCTAGCCGTCCTCCCTGCTGCTTTTACAGCCTTTAGTACTCGAACCCCGTTTTCCCACAATCAGGCTTGCACCAAATATACTGTAAATCTCCCTCGCACACAGTCACTAAAACACCCTACACACGGACAGACACCAATCAAATTTGTTTATACACACTCTCCAACTACTTACATTAACTACTTACACCCACACTACCATCTCCACAATAAATTTTGTATATTCTTTTTTATTTATTTCTTTTTATTTTTTTTATTTTATTTTATTATATTTGTGTCATAATTTAACGTAACTTAGTTTTCTGCACTAACCTCACCATCCAAAAATGTTAAACTAAAAAGTAGGACATAGCAGGCAAATAGCTGCGGGAGGGCCCTGGTGACTTGTAATACAGGTCTTATAAAGGCCTACTTCAAGCACCAGTCTCTCACAAAGTTAAACCCATGCTCGTTCTCCTGTACCTTAGCACTAAGTAAAACTTTGTGTAGAGAAAATAAATGATTATATTATTATTATATTATTATTTAGTGTCGGACCACCTCCACTTCAGGATATAGAGTGCGCCACTATGTACGGAACCCTTTTCTATCATTAGTTTATTAGCTATCTACCGATGAGGAGAGGAGGTACTGTTTTTACTTTTTGTTATTGCTCTCTTAATCATGACAAGTCTTGGTTACTAAAATAACCTACAGCGCCAAGAGATTTGGTGTTACATTGCCAATTTCAAAATTTTGTAATTACCAGGGTAGGCCACTGCCTACCCCCATGGGAAAAAGGTGTAAGTTTATGTATGTATGTTTGCGTAAATATAATTTCTAGCCTCTAAATTACGTTCTACCATAAGCTACTATCGAAAATACAGATGGTGCCGGTCACAAAGCGGATAGCAACAAGAATGCACCGCGTCCGTACCGCAAGGTCGCCGCGTGGGAGGCTTATTTACATTCAATACGCCTCGTCCGCATTGCTCAGTGCTAAATATTGTGGGGAAAAAGTGTATGAGAAAGTGATTGTTGTCTGAATGCAGTAGTCTTCAGTCGATGGGAAAAAGCAGAGCTGTTTTTTGTGATGAAAGAATGACAGTTCCAGAAAATGGCTTGTTTGTTTGGGGTCATAATGTACCTACCCTGAGTGCATTGAATATTTGATGGGGCCTTTATGTATAAATTCAAATTCAAATTCAAATTATTTATTTCAGAAATAATATCCGTATAGTGTTAGTAGTAATATAACTTAGCCTAATGTTAGTATTAAATTAAATTTACAATAATTATCAACTAGTGTACCATTGAACTGTTCGTTCAATGATACACCAGTCTATTTCGGTAAGTGTGTCTGAACACTTACCCACCTACGTATGAGGGGAGAGTCCCATCGGTCCATGAACACATTCAGGATGCTATTGGAGGAGAAGCGCAAGCGCGCCATCATGGCGCGTGGTGGTATAACTTACCTTTTGAACCATATGAAGAACTCCTATGGTGCCGTGTCTTATTATAACTTTCATCTAATTTATTTTTTTCTAGGTAGGTACGTTGTTAATATATGCAGTAAAGATTAAACGTCTGCTCAAAATAATTTAGTACTTTGTTGTACTTTAAAAATTGAGGAAAAGAATAAAAAAACAATATTTGATAACACTTGTAGGAATCATTCAGTAAACATGAAAACGAAAGTACCTACCTTAAACAATTTATTTGCATTAACTACAGTAAAGTGAAAACCGATACACATCCAAAGAAAGCCATTCCACAAACAATTGATTCATAGTCGACATCAATTCATTAATAACCACTACTGGGTACCAACGCTCCCATACATCATCTGACTTTCAACCCTCCAGGCTCCGTCCCCAACTGCAGAATATCCATTGAATCGTCCATTTTACATGAATTATCATACAATTAGCCGTCAGAAGCACCGCGACTTTATAGCCGTCATTGTTAACTGGGTTTTAATCAGTGCGCGAGATTTATGCGCAGGCGCATTTGCTTGAGTTAGAGCGTGCCGGCGGCAGTTGTCGTCTGTGATTAAGAGCTGTAGAGGATGCCGAATGTGGATCGTAGGGGCTTTTGGTGTGTGCTGGTCTTTTGAGGACTTAATAAATGTCGTACCGTAGTGCGAAGAGTAAAGATGTCATAGACCAAAGTTTGTGACTGAAAACATGTTCTAATGTTCTAGATTGATTTTTTGGCTTTAGCCAAAGAAGGCCACTGGGATTTTTACACAAATTTCATTTAGCGTTATGTGCCTTGATTGGTTAGAGGATGATAAGGAGCTATGTATCTTATAATGATAAAATAATCCTATCCTCCATAATGTTCAAACTCCATAAGAGCCCCGGGCAAAGACATGGACAAATGTCACAGTTAGTCTAGTTACAGTTAGTGTGTGTTAGTGTAGTTACAGTTAGTCTTTGCTGTTTATTTTTTCCACACCTAGGCGCATTTTTAGTAACGATAACTTTTGCAAGCCAAATAGTTTTTTTTTACATAAGGAGTATATTCATCCTCATAAAATCCCCCTGTTCTCTTCAAACGGGCGACGAGGACGACCGGCGAGACGGGCGTTTATGTCAGACTCTTACCGACTAAAACCCCACAGTGCTTTCTGCTACCACGGAGTCGACCCGATATTCGTTTGACACATGTTTCGCACCCCGACAGTGTAAGCCAAACTTACACAGTATCCGGCAATGACTCAACTTTCAAAACATGAAGATAATTTGATACGACACAAAATATCAGCGCAAAAATCTTAGGTTCCATCGTTTATTAACTATCAGCCTATTAGCTTCGTGATCTGCCAGAGGACAGCCCATAACTAATGTAATAATCTAGATTCACTGGGCGTAGTAATTAAATACGGCTATAAACAAGCCCCGTGCCCCCGGCAGAGAGACTCTCACGACTGACCATCGCAGACATGGTAAGTGGATGGAGCAGTAGGGAAACTACGAGGAAGATGGTGGCAGGATTTGTACATGACGTTAGCAAGGTTTCCTTTTAAATCCTTTAAAAACCCAAAGGTTTTTCAAAGGATTTAAAAAGAAACCTTAAACTGAAAAATACCCTAGTGTAGGGTAATCCCTACACGAGGAATTTCTTTAGTATCGTGGGTGCGTAGGCTATACAAATATTTGTTTTAGGTGGGAATTCAACTCGTGACACGCGACACCCCAGCCCATCGTTCAGTCACTGTGCCAACCGTATCTTCTATAAAGCTTCATAGATGTAATTTGAGTGTACGAGTGCCCCTTACAGAAAACTTTGGAGAAGAAGGAATAGGAGAGCCGAACCCAAATAAAGAAGCGAAAAGGCTGGAAGAAAAAAAAGAGAGATTTATTTATTTATTTATTTATTTAAATCAGGCATCAAGGCCCATAGAAAATACATATTTTAGTACATACAATAACTTAAAAATACTATACATAAACAATATAATAACTTAATTATAAACTACTTCACACGTAAAGTCGGCGTCGTGTGTCGCGCGGTGTCGGGTATCCGGCCTCGGAATCGCTGGAACACTACACCTCTCGACCAAAATTCCTCCTTCATGAAAGTCGACAGATGTTCAGTCGGCACCCTCACCACGAAGGAATTGAAACTCACGCCGTGGTGAGATTCCAACCGCTCGACCCTCAGAGTGAACTTGGTCTTTATGCTGATGTACTCTACAATCTCCGCGACCTTTGCAGAGTGATGCAATCGGGACACGTACAGTGGCGTCACTGGTACAGCAGGACGCAGCAGGAAGTTCGGCCCGCTCGGTGCAGTTCCGCACTGCGACAAGCTGGCTTCCTCTTTTTCTTCTGCACCTTGGTAAAGCCATCTTTATCGCACGTATCGTTCACTCATTTTATTTAACTCGAGTGCGCTGAGGTGAGTATTTGATTCAATTCGATTTTCAAATTGGAATTTTGGTTCAATTATATACGACAAGCACAATTGGGCAGATGACACCACTAATCAATTGACGTACTTTTTATGAGCTGTCAAAACGCAATTCCCCATAGATTTTGTATGACAATACTCAACTATGACGTCACTTTTTTGTCGACTCAATTCAGTAACTATTTATTGATTTCAAAGCAACTAAAAATTGATGATAATAGTTATCCAAAAATTTATCGGGTTTTCAGGGCTAAAATAAAGTGTTTTTTTAGTGAAGTTGTGTCTTGGAATTATTTGTTAGTGGTGTCATCTACCCAATTATCACCTAGTGGTATGAATAAAGTCTTTTAAATAAATTAATATAATAAGCGAACCTAGTTCTTCTAATTCAAATATCGATCCAATGTACTTTACGTTTACGCCGCGCTTTTGTGCTCGCACGGAGATTTCGAACGTTCTTCTCTTGTCTGTCCTAAAAGTTGCACATTACAAGCGTGTCTTACGAAATAAGATTGTATAATTATTGGGTTAAGGCTCTGATTCCCGTGGTGCCATCTCAAGTGACAGTTGCAATATCAACAGCATGTTGTCATGGTAACTATTTCAAACACACAACCGACTTGACCTACTGTTCTGCCTACACTGTGAACAGGGCTCGACATACATTACGCCAACAACTAGATATCTTGCACTAAGTCCCAAGGGTGTGAGGAGTCGTCATAAATTGTTCCACAGAATATTAGAATTAAATGAAAGGACAAGGAAGTGAAGGTAGGTACTTGAACTGCGTAGTTGTTGTGCTCATGAAGTAATTAACGAATTTTAAGGTTGTAAATATTTAATAATAAACATTAAAACGAACCAAAATTGTACGTTGTATTTAAAGCTAAACAACCATACACAAGAAGATAGATTTTTCATAACCATAGATTTCTTTGCAGACAACCTTCTTGGAAGCTATTATGTTTGAGCCGTTTGGGGTTGAAACAGTACGGCCATAGGACCAGCGTTCTCATCATGTTTATATTGCTTTCGCCAAGCCGTTGATCGACTCTTCACGTGATTAAAGGTTTGGCATATTCTTGAGCCAAAGATTCCGCGTTGCTATAAAATAACAATGCTGAATGCAGGACTTGACAACTCACGTCAATCTCACTTCACTACCGAGCGAGATTTTTACAGAATAAACCTGTCGACCTTTGACCTACCCTAACCACTTTAACTCAAGCATTGTAATAGCGACGCGTATATTTGCCAAACCTGATTCCAATTGAATTAACCAATTATTTCGTTCCAGTAACTAGCTGCTTATTAACCAACTACTATAATAAAGAACTGTTATTATAATAAGCGCCAATTATTTGTCTGTTATTAAACAATTAAGCAATTATAAACGCATTACAGAACTACGTATTAGTGGATTACAAATTGAGTTTGGTACAATTTTGTTGTCACCGTTGGGGTAGTGTTAATTTGTTTAAGCTGCTTTTACATCGACATGTTACTTGAAATTATTTTCTTAAGACGTTCAATAAATTGTTTGAATTGAAAGTTTGAAGTATTAAATTGTACAGGAAAAATTATGTTTGTAGTATTAAATTGGCAGATGCTTTTTAAATAGTATTTTAGTTTTTTCATGTTATTTACTTTAATATTAACCGTGTCGCCATATTATTAGTTTAATTTAACGACTCTGGCTTCTTCACTGCTTGTTGCGGGTGCGATTACCGCAAGGAACAAACATTTGTATGTCCTACAGGTTCCTGTTTGTGTACGTGAGTTTATAAAGTTCGTGCACGCACCCATGTTTCGGCTGAAATTAGTAGAGTAGAGAGAGGCAATATAAAAAAAGTGTTTAAACATATTGCTCTATCTGAGCAGTTACTTAGTATGACACCAAGCAATGGAAAGAAAAATGTTAACCAATCTCATTCGCTTCAAGCAGAATCACCAAACAAAACCTAGCCCACTTAACCGTACAATTTGCTCAACCTAGCACAATTTTTTACTAACCAACGAACATGATACCCAGATTAGAAAATATCTCGGCGACAGCAACCATCTATTAGTACATAGGCCCAGCGCCCCAGGGCTACAGGGACCAAAGTAAACACAGTTTACAACCATTAACTTTAATTATGTACTGGAACATGACTTATTTATGCTTACAGAATATTTTAAGTATTCGTAGCAACCCCGGGGATATAGCAGCGATTTGTAATCGTTGGATTAAAGATTGCCATGTCCTCCATAATTATTGTAATAGTGAGAAAAGTCGAGCCAATGAAGTTGGTTGGTTGTTACGCAAAATGGCTGTTAAGGATTTGAAAATGGAACGTTGGAAGAAAATTCAATATGGATTCTTTGTTGTCGATGGTTACCAGAATAAAAAAAGAATAGAACAGGGGTTCCCAATCTTTTTTTATTGTGACGTCTTTTGCGGGTTGTGATTTTTTTGCGACGTCTCTCTATAACACTATATTTATGTATAGCTAATTAAAGAAAACTCCAAAGATTATAATCTTAATTATTACTTTTAATTAATGATAATGTGACTTGTGTTTATAGTCGCGGGAGTGCCGAGTAAACCCCCTCAGTCGTCTTTTAAAACATAATAACATGGTTCGATATAAAACCAAGAGTTTTCATACCATTGTTATCGGTAAATGGAAAAACGACAATTTTAAAAAAAGGTAGCTCGATTGATTGCAATGATTACCTACTATCTATAGGTTTAAAAAAATATTAATTGAAAAACGTTGGAACGGCTCCTGCAACTGATATAGTATTTGCTTCTAGGCTTAGTAATTAAAATCTTATATGATAACGTAAAGAAAAAATAGTTTTACCCTTAATAAAAGTACTAAAAGTAAACAAAGCGAATCCCCTTATTCAATGTAAATTAATAATTTACAATATCTCAAAACAAAAGGTCGATCGGCAAATTAAACAATTAATTCGAAAATAGAATAGAAATTATAGATTTTTATAATAACGAGGTAGAGGAAGCATTCAGCCAGTACCTACATTATTTTTTTTTACCATTTTTATTGTGTGCTAATATTTTTATTAACCGTTTTTCATTGGAAGTATCGAAATCACTTAATACTTGAACCAATCTTTTTAGCAATTCTTTTTTTAAACTGTGTTTTTTTTTTCCCGTAGAGTAAAAAATAAAACTGCTCTTGTTATTTAATACTCTATGAACACTTAGCATGGCCGTCTAGCGTTCTCTTATAGACAACTTAAATAGTGGCATTCGATTTTTTGACAAACTTATATTTTTAGATAAAATTATGTAAACCGTGTTCGCAGATAATAAATAATAAAACTTTATTCCGAACGAATTATAAATTGTCATTTTTTATTTATTTATTTTATAATAGCATACACTATCATTACAGGGTTTGCCCTAATGCGTAAAATTGTTAAGAACTTGATGTCAGTGATGTCAAAGATAAACATATACAGCCTTACTTATAAAGCAGTCTCAAATATTTGAGAAACAGTTAAACATAAATCAGTGACTGATCAGCAAAAATCTCACTTATAAACGGTAATCAGCGTTGAGAAGTTGTTGAGCAACAGCTCAAATCTAAACAGCGGCGACCCGTTGTTTAAGTCTGGTTCAAGATGGCGGATTTCAATCAGCTGAGACGATTACATTGACATGTCGATTTGACGTTATGTTATTGTGACGAGGTTGACATTAGTGTCTAGTAAATATAATTTGTGAAATTTATATAATATTATAAATAAGCAATAATGGAGTTGTACAGTATACCCCGCGATTTTCAAAATGACGTGGCAGAGCTGAGATACTTTGCGACTCCACGAAGACGAAGGACGAAGATTTATAAAGTGCGGTTTAATCCTCTGCTAGATCTTTCCGACTCTGAATTTCGGCTGCGATACCGCTTTTCGAAAGCAAACATGAGCCGAATTGTCAGTATTGTGGGGAGGGATTTGCAGCTGGTGGACACCCGAGGTGGTGGTATACCCGTGGAGCTGCAAGTCATGGCCGTGGTACGATACTGGGGCCGTCACGAGGTACGTACTAATATTTTGATACATTTTTAAGCATGTATGTGCCATGCCAGATAGTAACAGATTCATTTACTTACAGATTCAGGAGGATTGTGCCGACATACATGGTATGAGCCAACAGACTCTGTCACGTTTGTGTCGCAAAGTGGCGATTGCGCTGGCATCCAAAAGTCCACGTTACATTAAAATGCCAGCCAACTTAAATGAGGAAAGCAAGGCGATTCAAGCCTTCCAACAGATTTGTGGCTTTCGGCACATAAGTGGTGCCATTGACTGTACACACATTAAAATTAGAAAGGTTGGTGGTGATGAGGGTCAGTATCACATCAACAGAAAGGGGCATTTTTCTATAAACACCCAAGTAAGTTTCTTGATACTTTTTTTATACCAACTAAAATATGTAGGCCTTAACATAGACAGGGTCAAAAATCAAACATGCAATTTTAAACCCTTTCATGCCCTGACTTTCACATACATATTAAAGACATATTATAGTGCTTCCATACTATTCCTCAGCTTAGCCTATCAACACAAAGCTATTTAAATAAAAATTGTTTTAAGGTGGTGTGTGATGCTGACCTTAAAATCTGTGACATTGTGGCACACTGGAGAGGCAGTACACACGATGCCAGGATTTTTCGGGAAAGCTCCATCAAACGACGGTTTGAAGAAAATGAGTTTGTGGGGAAGCTGATTGGTGACAGTGGCTACCCCTGCACCCCTTATTTATTGACACCAGTGCTAAGGCCCCAGACTGAAGCAGAGCGACGCTACAACAACAGCCATATTATTACTCGGAACGTTGTGGAAAGATGTTTTGGGGTGTGGAAACAACGGTTTCGCATTCTTCAGGGGGTCATGAGGGGTTCTTACACGACAATAAAAATCACCATTATCGCTTGTGCTGTTCAGCATAATTTAACGATTCTTTTTAATGAAGAACAAGGTATGTACCAGTGCTAGTTTAATTAAAAATACAATATTTTCTCTATAACATATATTTTTATTTATTTATTTAAACCAGTCAACCAAAGATGGTGAAGAGTTGATATGGCAGGTTCGACAAGAGTAATACAAAAAATTACATACTTAAACCAAAAAAAAAGACTTAATGCAAGAAAGAGATAAAGTAATTGTAAACAAGTAACATTTTTACAGTTTAGCTTCATATTATGCTGTGTGTACAATTAAAAGATACGACTTTCTTCTTTACAGATGCAGCACAAGAACCAGCGTTGGTAATTGAGCAACCAGAAGAAGAAACTCACGCATTCCAAGACGATAATGTCACACACATATCTAGAGACGCCTTCATTCAAACCTATTTTAATAATTAATCTACATTGTTTTTTACATTAAAGCCTATACATATAAATCACAGCCTTTATTTTAATTAACTTAAAAAAACAATAAATAGTTTAAAAAACACAAAAAAAACACGCTTTAGCTTTTTATCGTGGTCAAAGTTCATTACAAGACCTTTCTAACAAGTCCAAACACGGCTATGATACGATATTTCATCATGGAATGCTAGTGCCTATCTTCCGGCTTCATCATCGGATCTTGAAACCTAATCATGGTCAACGTTCATTACAAGACCTTTCTAACAAGTCCAAACACGGCTGTGATACGATCATCCATCATGAAGTTCCAGTTGCAGTGGCGGACTTGGAGGCGGTAGACCGCCTCCAGTCATATTTCTGGCTCTTCTATAAGAAAACTCAGTTCTTTTTGCACGATTTTTCATATTACGCCATTGCGTTAGCAGTAATTGTGGCATGTCCCGTTTGGTGGGGCTGACTGCATTAAAGCTGAAAGTAATAAGTACATATGAGATACGTATGCAAATGAAGAACTTTACAAAAATAAAAACAGCCAAAACCAACCTAGACAAAACCTACTCCCAAGCAACTTTTTTGGCGCTATTGGCAATCATCGTGGTCCCTTTATTTTCAATAATTGCCACCCGCTCGAGAACCAGCTTCCTGAACATAATCTAAAACAGCCTTTCATGTTAAACGTGCAATATTGAAATATCATTTATGTACTTACAGAATAATTTTATTGTCCACTTCACAATTAATTAATGATGTATTAGTAACCTTTTCCTGTTCACTCCAGTTGATGGAGCGCGCTCTTTTTGTTGGGGGCTCCACCTGCTCCATGTTTATGTATGTTGTTATTTAATAAATACTTTAAACTTTAATATTATTTTAAGATTCTTGAAAATTTTTGAACACAAGGCGGCAATCGACACCAAACAAATGTCATTTGTTAAAGTCAACTTCAAAATTTTGACACTTGACCATGATTAGTTCCACAGAGTACATCATATATATACGGGATCAGTTCGTTCGATTTCGTTCTTTAGTCGGATAATTTGGTCATGCTCTATGCTGACCGTCTAAGTGTTGACAGATTAAAATAGTGTTTTATCTTTCAACGACCGTTCACCTGAGATACCATTGAAAGTGGTTTATAAGTAAAAAAAAGTTGATCATTACTTAAGGACTTAAGAGTTACTCAATTGAGAGGTAGCTGATTAGTAATCAGCGGTATTTTTATAAGTAAGGCTGATAATTGTGTGCAGTAAAACATGTCAGCCTAATTTATTAGGTTATACTAAGAATACTAACTAGATAACTAATGGCATAGGATCTATTAATTTTTGTAATGTTCATTTTAATTAGGAATATTATTTAAAAGTACAAAGGGTTGTAGAAAAAGAAATTCCTGTCGGCATTAAGATCTCTTTAATTATGTGTCCTGACTAGTCTAGAATTTATAGACAATACAATGTAAGGATCATAAAATATTATTGTGTGTTCATGGTAGACATAAAAATTGTTCGACTTTCGTTGTAAAGGTTATGTCATACTAATTAAGGAGCAAAAAGGACTGTTCTGTAGATTAATTTTACTAATTAAAAGGTGCAATTTTGTATACCTAGCCAAAAATTTTCTGTTAGCTCTTGACCCTAGTCTAGGTCAAAGGTGACAGAGACAAAGTCGACGATGGAGTAAGCTTACCCAGAAGAGGCCTGTTCGCTTTTACTTTGAAGAGATTAGGGTTAATTGCGTTTCATCTTCTTCTGTTTTTGTAAAAACTCATAACAAGCTACAATTTCGTAAATCTTTGATTAATTGTTTACATAGTCAAAATTACTGTTATTTAAACAGTATTTATGATCGATACATCCTTACTAATATTATAAATGCGAAAGTAACTCTGTCTGTCTGTCTGTCTCTTCTTCACGCCTAAACCACTGAACCGATTTTAATGAAATTTGGTACAGATATAGTCTGGGACCCGAGAAAGGACATAGGATAGTTTTCATCCCGGAAATCCCCCGGGAACGGGAACTATTAATCCACGTCACGCCACGACGAAGTCGCGGGCAAAAGCTAGTTATATTATAAATTCTTCATTTGTCTGTCTTCTTTATCCTGTGGGTGTCAGAGTTTCTAAACCGCCCCATTCTAATATTTTCGTAAAAATGACAGATGGTCACTTTGTATGAAGAAACAATATAAATATTAGTTGCAAATTGTCAAGAACTTGGTGATAACTTTAAGAGGGCAACAGAAGAATTTTGTTTGCCAACGTTGTAGAGCATGGAAAAATAGTAAATCTAATACCCTTCGAGAGTCAGTCATTCATAACTCAAGCCCAGACGCAGGGTGTTAGCGACTTGGTTGAAAGGATTTAAATAAACAGGTGCGCTTGCAGCGAACATAACAGTCTCTTATTTGTTAGTGTATTTTACTTTCAGCATTGTATTACTAGTATTTACATAGACAGATGGATAAATAGGAAGTTCTTTATTGCATTTGCACCAAATTAATAATTATAATCCATGATGTCATAATTTGGAGAACGATTTTAGCAAACATTTTCTCTTCATTTCTTTGCAAAACTTTATCAAAAACCAAATTACTATGAATCCATTTTTATACAGGACACTAATTAGCAAAATAAGAATAAAACAAAAGAACAACACGTTGCTCCCAAGACCCCACAATACATTGCCAGCGTAAAAAAAATGGCATAACAATAATGAACCTTCGAGCATAGTTTCTTCCTCGGGTCGCTAGTTAGCCTGATTGTAAAACCATTTAACCCCTTCTAATACACTGGATTCCACGAAACAATACTTATTCAACGGTATTATAGCAGCTTTTTAAGCAAAAAGCGTAAAATTACTTGAGAGATGTGGACTGGATTTGTTTTACGCCAATTTGTACTCATTAGGCCTGGAAAAAATATAAAAAGGAGTCGGATTAAAAAAAAAGGAGGGATTAAGTGAGCGTAAATGATATCTGTGTTATTTTTTAAGCTTTTTATTATATGTGTTACTGTAAAAGATTGAGCTACGGTAAAACCTAAGATTTCCTAGTAAAACCTCATCTTTACAAAGTCTTACAGGTAAAAGTTCGAAATGTTCTGTGACTACTTATCGTTAAGGTCAAATTAATACCACCTTTACTTAGTAAATCTCAGGTTTTACTTAAGAGACACAGTAAATGTCGAAAAGCAGACATATTTGGACGTGCTCAGCGCCATTTACTTTTTTAGTCCTCAATATTATAAAGAGAGAATGTACCTTTGGTTGACTGGTTGAGAATGCCTAATAAACTCCACCTGTGTACTGTTTTGTTGCATAAACTTGAAATAATAAATAAATAAAGTTATAAAAAAATAAGGGTACAAGTCTTAACTATTGTCTCTTTTTTTACATAATCTTAACATTTACTTACACAATATGTTGGTAAATCCTAGGACTTACCAGTAAAACCTAAGATTAGCCAATATACGGACTTTTACCGTAACATCTATATCGGAAAGGGATATCGATAAACGAGTTTTGTTATCAATGGTGATTTCCCAGTCCAGTGCGTGGGCGAGTCTTTCACAGCGGGAGAGTAATTTGCAGATAATACTTTGTTTAAAGGTTAACTATTTGATTTTTTGTAGTATTAGAGCTCTTTGTGAAGGAACTCGTCTGGGGCAGTACTACCACCATACCTATTTCTTTCGCAAAGCTGCGTTGCTGTGTTCCGGTCTGACTGAAGGGTATGGGTGCTGTTGTAATTACAGGCACATGAGACACTTGAACTTTGTCTCTGGGATGGCAACGCCTTTGCAAGGCCTCTGGTATTGCGAATGTAATCTCCCGACCGGATATCAATTATAGCGGCCAACCTATGGAGACGAGACAATTACGTAGGGTTTAAAATAGTGCACAAGTGTTTGCGCATACACTCACTCACTTTTCCCTGTCTCTCAAAGTCTGGGGAGACATCAGTCGCAAGATCAACGGCTGTGCTTGCTTTCAAAGGTACAAGAGGTACACCATCAACTTCCAAAATCCGGGCCGCCATTGAAAAATTTGGTAAAAACTCAATACCGTTGTCCGATCTGGGAATTGAACACAGGACAAAACAGTCAGCATTCGCGCTGGCGACCTTGAGTCCAATATGCCTTGACGGGGCAATAATTAACAAGTAACAAGACACACAAGAAAAAAGAACCACAGATATCACATTTCTCGCAACGGCGCTTGGAGTATTTATTAAGTAATTAACATTATCTATATAATTTAAATAACAGCTGACAAACTACTTTATCATTCCGATTGAACTTTGCCGAAAAGATACCTATTTGAGATAAGCACTACATAAATTGCTATTAAAATTAGTTGTGCAAGTCCGATCTCTATCGTTTTACTGCTTAAATACAAGTCTTTATAATTCTTAATTATTACATTGGCAACACTGTTGGCGGTAAACCGTGGATCTTGCCACACTAAATGGCCATAGATAATCTTGGGTCGTTTTACAAAACTTTGCCAGTCAAGTAGTGATTAAGAAATTATGGGTTAATTCACAGTGGAATGACAAAATTATACAACGCGTTTATTAGCCCTAATTAATATGTTTGCAGGTAATAAGTACATGTATGGGCTAACAGTTTACTCATAATTATACGCTTTTACCAATGACAACAGCAAAGCTCTATGCAAAATGACATATTCTATATTCAAAACTTACGCAAAGAACTAAAAAAAAAACTCGATTTTAAATTCCGAACTAAACAAACAATTCATCATCGTATCGATTAATTGCGAAACATCGATTCGATTTCCGATAGACAGGCAAGTATTTTAATTAATAAATGAATACGAACAATTATAAGGTGTAATTGTACAGGCGCACCGGTTATCTGTCCAAGTTATGTTCCTATCGACTAATTGAATGTCTGAACGCAAGATCGGGGGTACGCAGTGCGTGCTTAGTGGTGTGACCAATCGATCGGCAAGATTAGAGGGGTCCAAGTAATATATTTTGTCGATACATTCGTGATAAGCTTTGTGTCCGATTGTACTCCTTTGTGCTTGAGAACATGCCGCCTAAGCTTACGTAAATCACAGGATTTATAGGCTGAAAACCTCGTTAATTCGAAATTTGGCTAAATCTGTAATTGCCTGTCGTAAACTAGGCTGAATGTTATGTATGTGAAGTAAATGTCACAGCCAACTGATTAAAATAGTCGTTTAATTGTGCGGCTAGCCCTTTTATTAAACAACGCCATTCAACCAGACGTCGAAATGCCTATTATGTAAATGGCTGAACATAATGTCCAACACCTACATAGTCAAAAATAGGGAACATGTGAAAAATGTTAACGCTGAAGGGTACCTATGTAGTGAATCCATAGTAAAAGCTTGTGGCACGATATTCTTTCCATCGTGTATTATATAGTTTCCATCGTGTAAATTTAGTGAGCGCTGCTTTTAATGATTTCGAGCAGCAGAATTGGAAATCCGACATTTTCTTTTTTATTAGGTACACATACTACCCTACTTTACTAAAAACTTCTGTACCGTGTGTGCGTTTACAAACATCTCACATACACAAACAACTATCGATATGCCATATAAATATTTGCTCCATGCGGAAATCGAACCTGCCACATGTAGCGCAGCAGCTATTTGCTTAGTCACAGCACCAATCGTGCAGTCTAACCATTCAAAAGTATTTCGCCGAAAATAATCAAAATTTTCGATGTAAGACCGTCTCACACACTCGGAATACATGGTGCCCCTACACTAAGATGACATACGACTATTTGAAGTTAACTAATAATTGGCCTTCATTCCACCATGGCAGGGTAATGAGCAACCATTACAGATTTCATCTTCTTTACATCACCGATGGACCAAACCAGATAATGCGAACGAGTTAGCTAGTAGCTGGTATTGAGCTTCTTAATGAAAGCTGTATATTTCTATATTGGCAGGGTAATTACGGATACAGATTAACTATTAGGCTGGCTTGTTGGTGTATTAGAGGTTGGGCCAATGTTGGTTGTTGGACGTCAGTAATCCTGTGGCAGCTTTCGTTTTGCGATTTTATTTTTGAAGATTATAGGTACCACTTTAGTTGTTTATATTTCATATTGAAGAATCATCTGACTTACCTTACCTTTTGATTGTTTTGCAAAAGCTCTTTTCAACCTTTTTCTGTAACATTACGCCTGTATTAAACGAAGGGTTAGGCAGAGGTGTGCCAATGTACACCCACAATCCGCCGGTATGTTTTAGGTTCTATGTTATAGGGGCGATCCTATTGCCAATAACAGGGCGCAAATCCAAACCCCGAGCTGCTATTGAGAATTTCATAAAACACCCAGTAACACTTTGCTCGACCTGGGAATCGAACCCAAGACCTCTAGCGCGCTTAGGACCAATAGGCCAACGAGGCAGTTACTACTATACTTAAATACGTATCTAATCCAAATTGAAGTTGACTTGGAATTCTGCGTTTATCGAAATAGAGTTATGCATAGCAAATAGGATTACAGGTACTTAAGCCTACAGAAATCCGTCCCTAAGGTCGGCATTATTGTATATGCTACGCCTATTCGTCCGCTTGGAAGCCAAATATTATCCGTACTTTCATACTAATATTATAAATGCGAATGTAATCCGTACTTCCATAAATGTTATAAATTCGAAAGTTACTAGGTTGGTAGGTTGTTAGGGGACCCGGGTTCGATTCCCAGGTCGAGCAAAAAGTTTTATTGGGTTTTTCTATGAAATTCTCAGTAGCAGCTCGGAGGTTGGATTTGTGCCCGGTTAATGGCAATAGGCTCGCCCCCTATTACATGGGACCTAAATATACCGGCGAATTCTGGGTGTACATTGGTACACCGCTGCCTAAACCTTCTGGGAATAAAGGCATGATGGTATATTTAGTTGGAAAATACGTGATACCTTCTTGTACTAGTATTTGTTGAAATGTTAATTGTATACTGTTGAAATGTCAATATTGATGTTAGTGTTTGTGTAACTTTGCGTTGAGAAACATATGAAGAAAAGAGACTAGACTGTTTTTCTTGTAAAGTGACAAGCATTTCGACATTATTATTCATCCAACACCATTTTTTTTTCAGTTACGAGCCCAGCAATTTCTTAAATCATTTTAAAAGCTGTACAAGTCTATTTACCCTGTTTCTATAATCATACCATCACGCCTGTGTTCCCCTAAGGGCTTGGCAGAGGTGTACTAATGTACACCCACAGTTCGCCGGCATGTTTTATATCCCATGTAAAAAGGGACGAGTCTATTACCATTAACCGGGCACAAATCCAAACTCCGGGCTGCTATTGAAAAAATCCTAATGGGTAAACTCAATAACACTTTTTTTGCCCGACCTGGGAATCGAACCCAGGACCCCTCGCGCTTAGGACCACTAGGCTAACGAGGCAGGTACCCTGTTTCTATAAATTTAAAAAAAAAACGGACCACGTACTATTAATTTGTTCTAAACGAACAACACGCAAGATAAACATAAAAAAAAACATTCAGTCATAATTATTATCTCTAGAGCAGTAAACGTTAGAAAGTAGTTACACCCCAACACTACAGCGCTTTGCACATGAAGCAACTTAAGTTGAGGCAACTATCAACACTTTAAATGTTTCCTGTAAAAAGTTGATAGTTGCTATAACGTTTAAGGTTGCCGCAACTTTATGGCAATCTGTCTACTTTCATAGCCGAGTTGCTTAACCTACGCACGATCTTTAAAAACCGGTATTATATTTAGTTGCTAGTTGCGGAAATTAGGAACTAACTTACTCGATTACAGCAGCTGAAAACTGTTGATGATCACTGGAACTCGAAACTCGAGTTGCTATGTGTGCGCAGTCCAATTGAAGTTTATGTAAACAGCTAGTTGCCAGCTAGTTGACAGTTAGTTGTCAGCTAGTTGCCAGCTAGTTGCCAGCTGCTGCAATAGTTGCTCTATGTGCAAAACGCCTACAGAAAGAGACAAGTTGCAAGCCCATCGCCTACGCGCATTAGTGATCCTTCGCCTTAGCTTATTAGTACATTTGCGATGCTAGACTGTTTGTCATACACCGTTTGAATTATTTAATTGCCGTTTCTCTTTCAATATTCACAAGATGTAGAAGTTATTTTACTATCTTACACTATCATATCATACTATGCTCGTTCTTCTCCAGACTACGTATATTTTTATAAAATCCTTAAAAAAATAAATGTATTCCTTTAAGGAGATTTTCTGGAAATTCTGGAATCATCAAATGACTTCTTTCGTAAGGCAGTGTCAGATTCTTACTGACTAAAACCCTTCCGTGTCTCCTAATGTCTTTTGTGTTTCAGGGCTGCAGACTCTTTCAAATAAATTCCGCAACCCTGACAAAAGAGGCCAATTTAAGTTTTGGAACGAGCAGCTAGCTTCTTTCCGATTAACTAATCAACTCTTTGACAATTCAAAAGTAAATGCTTTGCCTTTGACCTTGAATTTAGAATATTTACTCAGTATCAGCAACAGGAGGTTTACTTACTCGTTGTCAAATTAATGTTTTCGTACTGCCGTGATCTCGTGCTTTCTCTGGATAAGGAAAGCAGTAAGAAGCCATCGAACAGAAATAGACAGGTATTTATTTATTTAATTTTAATTACTGCCGCGATCGATTGTTGTTATTTGTGCCCGGTTAATGGCAATAGGCTCGCCCCCTATTACATGGGACCTAAATATACCGGCGAACTGTGGGTGTACATTGGTACACCTCTGCCTTACCCTTCGGGGAATACAGGTGTGATGGTATTTTTATCGATTGTACCAGCCAATCAGATTTACTTAACAACTTACAACTCCGAAATATTGGTCATCTACGTTTTACTTGTCTTTCTATTTTAGTTTAGTTGGATTCCCACTGCAGAAGAATAAGGTACCAGGTCGCAGGTCCCAGGTCGAGCAAAAGTGTAATTCTCAGTAGCAGCTCGGAGTTAGGATTTGTGTCCCGTTAATGGCAATAGGCTCGCCCCCGATTACATGGGATCTAAACATACCGGCGAACTGTTGGAGTAAATTGGTACACCTCTGCCTAACCCTTCGGGGAATACAGACGTGATGGTATGATGTGGGTAAGAACAAGGTTCGATGACCAGACACGAGCTCCTAAACCACAGATTATATTTAATTCAAAATGAGCAATACATTCACAAAACAGGAGTTCTGAAACATAATCCTTGCAACAACTCTTTGTTGACGGATAAATTGAAATTACAACAACGTCGCGGAATTTGTATGCGTTTGCGCAGTTCAAGCCGGGATTAATTTTATTCAATGCGCCGGCGCTTCGGACGGCACGCGATGACAAGATGGTGACTATTATTTGTGAAGAACTGAGGACGTAGTTAATACCTACTGTGCGATAATTAACTTATTTACCTACGTCGAGTAGATGTTTCAAAGTTAACTACAGGAAAGGAAAAACAGTTGACAGTATATTAGAAGAATCGCCCTGTTATGTATATGTTAGGCAACATCACTCGACTCTATCACTGTGTGCGTGCGGTTTCATCGCCTACGCCTGCCTGAACCCAGCGGCAAGATGGCTAGGTCAAAATCGAAAATCAACTCTAAAAAAAAAGTCCTATTTATTTTATTATTGATTTATAGTATAATTACATCTATCCGGGGCTGAATCAGTATAAAATAAGCAAAGGCCGTTTTTCTTTTTAATTAGTATTCATATTTATCCTGCTTTCTCCAAAACCATAGACACTACAAAACGCAGCAGCGGGAGGCAAAGGCCACAAAGCAGACTGCCTACTTCACAGAGGTACATAAAACGCGTACCTATGTAAATACACAAAGAGTCGTGACTCTCCACTAGTGTGAAACGTCTGTGCGATGATTAATAAAGATATTGTTAATAGATTGATATTAACAGCCTCCGTACAGTAGTCCAGTTGTGAAGAATGATTTTATTGAAATGTTATTCGTTCTGAGCAAGGTTAGTGATGGCGGTAAATGTTTTTTGTATTATTTGGAACTGAATTAATTCATACTAATATTATAAATGTGATTGTAAGTCTGTCTGTCTGTTACGCTTTTACGCCTAAACCGCTGAAGAAATTTTGATGAAATTGGTACGGAGACAGATAAGATCGTGGAGAAGGACATGGGGTAGCTTACGTCACGAGAAAAGTGCTTGACGGGCTTGAAATACGGAATTAAAGTTTGCATGGGAATCCGTTATTATTTAAGATTTCCACGAATCTAGGCACTTGATGGAAACAAACGTATTTCAAGCGTTTTTGAAAGAAACAATTTTATTTCTAGAAATAAAAAAGACTGCCTAGTCAGCCTTCAAGTATTTATGCAACTTAACAACAATTTGTTATCAAGCAAAAATTTAAACGCTGGCTACGTTCTTAATTCTAAATTCAAAAAATCAAATCCTCATTTCCCTATTCCTCCACTGTCAGCCCAAGGCAAAGGCCACAAGCTATTCATCCACGTTTACCAACCTTATAACGAGTAAGTATGTAAATAGCGAATCGTGACCGGCTCCCGAAGTAATTAGCTTGAAGAAGTGCGGATGCCGCAGGAAGCAAGCGTGATTGATGCGCGGGAAATTGAATGTTTTCGCTTAGTAATTAGATGTTTAAAAAATAAACTCGTCCCGTTACAAGCAAAGGGCAACCAGCGAGATAAGTCGTGTATCTTAAATGAATTACAGAAAGTAGAATCTTAATCATAGTAGGTATAAGGACTTGGAAAGACCATGTTTGTACATTCCTGTAAACGGTATCACAGGAAATGTAGTAATTTAATTAAATATAAGCATTTATATATTATTTTATAATTATTATTCACAAACTACTACTTAAGGAGATTCAGTAAACCTTTTAAAAAGTAATTGATTTCGCAAATGCAAACCTTTTTATCCATAGAGTTTACCTGCAAACCTTTTTTTCGGACAACTCACTACTAAACCATAGAAAAAACATAATCATAACCAAACTTAAAAATTAAAATGTTTCAAATGTAAAATAATTTAGCGTTGACTCGTGACTCGCTCAAAAGCTTGCCCTACACTTAAATTAGCCTAAGTAATTAAATGCTAGAGCTTAGTTATCGAGTAACAGCGATAAAGGTAATTATTTTGATTTTATGCGCTGTAACATTTAATGATTACCTTTAGTATATTGTACCTTTTGATTTCAAGATGTGGTATTATGCATGGTATGTTTCTATAAATGGTTGATGAGTGAGAACTTAATTAAGTGTACTTCGCGTAGTTTAAGGATGCTGTTTTATGTTGATGGAGTTAAGAATATTGCTTTACGAACAGGCAATAAACCGATAAAAGAAGAACTTCACATTCATATCGATACGTGGAGTTTTAGTTAGACGAATCTTTTTTAAGTACCTAATACCTGCATCTTTACTGTTTTAATAAAAGAATACCAGCTTATTACTGTCTCACTGCAGGGCAAAGGCCTCTTCTCATACAGAGGGGCAAGAGCATTGATCACCACGTTTGCTCAATGCGGATTGGCGATTTCATTTTCCTTATTTTATTTATTATACATATGTCCAGGTTTCCTCACGATGTTTTCCTTCGCCAATGTCAGAGATATAAAAAAAATGTATTTTACTAGTGATGTGTGTGTACGTTTTCAAGATTCATGATTGTGTCAATGTGGATATTGCATGAAAAGATCTTGACAAAATCCCATTTGTGTCTGACGGACAAGAAATCATCCTACAAAATCCGTTTTACCTTGTACGGTCAAAACCGAAAAAAATACCACAACTAGAGCCTAATTTTAATCTAAAGAATAAATATGACAGCTGTCAAACTGACATTTCTGACACAAAAACTGTCAAACTGTTACATTTATCCCCCGCTACGTGTTATCTGGCGACAGATTTTTCATCTCTGAGACAAATAGCTAGCTTATCAGATTAAACCTAAAATCTAGCTCCAGATTTAAGGTCCGGCGCTTATAAAGACTGAGTCACAACCAATTGGCTTGTAAATCAAATCAGTTCAATCTAAACGGAGTTATTTGACACAATTACTCACTGTCCAAGCATTCGGATTCCCAAAGTGTGCCGTGATTCATAATTTATAATAATAGATTGTTATTTTATTGATAGCATAAATTGTTGTTGCCAATTTGCGATTGAGTTGTTGGAATATTGTGTTGAGATTTTAGCACGAGTTCGTACTAAATAGACAGATTTCTGTCGCATCGCCGGCTATAGTTGATTACTACAATTATATTAAACTATTAAGTAATATATAAAGTTATAGTTTCTGGAAACCACTTAAAATTAATAAAGAGTACATAGACACACTTACAAACAACACAAAAGATAAATATACTAGTTACACTACTAGCTACACTAGAAAATCCATCCATAAAAAACCACATGACAAAAAAAGATCGTTGACAGTTCTCGTACTTTTTTTTATAAAGTTTCACTCGCGGCAAGTAGGTTAAAAAGGAGAATATCTAAGAATATAATAAATAAAAAAAGTGTATTTTTCTTGTACTTAATGGAGAAACACAAAAGCTTTTTGACCGACTTCAAAAATTCTTTCACTTAATATGTACAGCTACATTACCAGCGAGTAAATTAGGTTTTATTATATTTAAAAAATAATAGAGACCCGTAACTTTCGTTTATTTATTGCATTTACTTAATACTCGACTTCGTATTAAGTAAAAAAAAACCATCACGCCTGTATTCCCCGAAGGGTTAGGCAGAGGTGTACCAATGTACACCCACAGTTCGCCGGTATATTTAGGTCCCATGTAATAGGGGGCGAGCCTATTGCCATTAACCGGGCACAAATCCAAACTCCGAGCTGCTACTGAGAATTTTATAGAAAAACCCAATAACACTTTTTGCTCGACCCGGGAATCGAACCCAGGACCTCCAGCGTAGCAGTCGCGCTCAGGACCACTAGGCCAACGAGGCAGTATTAAGTAAATGCAATAAATAAACGAAAGTAACGAAAACATAAAAAAAAACCATTTTATATAAGGTACACAAATATTGCTAGAATATAATTAAAAAAAGGTCTAATCTACACACAATAACAATTATAAATAGATTGTAATTATTTTCTACTAATTGTCGTTTTGTATAGCAATGTGTGTGTCTATCTATTGACCATATCTGCTCTAAATTGGGGCCATGCGTCTAAGCTAAAGGTCATTGTTGGCATTCAAATGGAATTTCTATTCAATGGCCAATTATTTTTTTATCTATCGGAACTTGTTATTGTTATTTGTTTGTTTATATGTAATTTAGGAAATAATGATTATAGCCAGTTTCAATCGTCTAAAAACAGTCTCATCTATCTCTATGTTATCCTAAATCGGAGAGGCAGTTCTTCTTACGATCGTTAATCATCATCATCTGCCTAGCCTTTTCTCAACTATGTTGGGGTCGGCTTCCAGTCGAACCGGATGCAGCTGAATATCAGTATTTTACATGGAGCGACTGCCTATCAGACCTCCACAACTCAGTAATGGGTAATACGATACTTACGATCGTTAATCATATCTGTAAAAAAGCTTCTATTTTACGTAATTTTTATGACATTCATTGTCGTTGAGGTGAGATTGCGACTAGATTTGAAACGTTTCGTAAAGTACCATTTAAAAAAAAAACCTGTGCTATTTTTGCGCAAAAAATTGTATACCGACCATTATTCAATGCCATTGAATATACAAATCGGAAACAACTGTTTGGTTAACAACTAACACATTAGTGATTAACTATTATAATTTTACCATACAATCTTACCTACATGAATGAACTTTATGCTGTGGAATTAAATTTTAAAATAAGGTTTCTTCTTGTGTGATACTAAAGGACCATTGGGTTAACCAATAAAGTTATTTCATAGCTCATTACTCATTAAAATTACAAGTAATTATATTGTAATGATGTAATTTTGCCCTTACAATAGTGGTATGTTCCATTTATTGACCAATAAAGATATAATGGTTCTAAAAACGTACGTTAATTACTGGCAAATTTATGTTCTATCTCCGATATACGCATTGGCTGTCGATATGGCAGAAAGAGACAAAAAATTACAAGATGTTCCAAGTATTCAGTTTTTAGAGGCCTGTAGAAAGTTATGCGATACGTAACGTTACTCATATAAAACCGACATCACTCACAGCTTGCAGCCTTGCTGCCCTCACCCAGAGACGCCCTAAGCCGTGGTTCGTACCCCACAGGGGGTGCCCTTAGCGTGCAGTCGCTTAGTTTTTAAGTAATTTTTAAGCCCTGTCTGGAGGCCTTATTTCGTAAGGCAACCACAGGAATGTCCAGTTAAGCATCCGACTACCTCCTAGACTGAAATGCGAGATGCCATTCCCAAAAAAAAACACTTACTGACTCTCTCTGAATTCTCGAAAATAGCCACAAACCTTCAAAATATGACATTTAAGACAATACTTTATAAATGGATTACATGATGACAAACAATAAGACGAATTCCAATATTTCATTCTAATCTTCAATTTGTCACTAATATCGATATGTTTTATCTGTAAACATTGCCAAGAAAATACCACAAATCACAGGCTGTACAATGAGACCTACAATTGGCTATCAAATATCTGACCGATCTGGTCCTTAGATTGCGAAAATAACTAAATTAGATAATATCGATGATCGCTAAGTACTGTCCGCGGGCACTGGAAGCTCTTCGTCTGCATCCGACGCCATGGAGGTAAGATGAAGTGGATAGGCCGCTTACAAATAGATAAAACAATGGTTTTCCAAATCGGTTCATAAGTGATAGATGGAAATAAAAGGTAAAATGTAAAGCAGGTAGGTAGAAACATAGAAGAAAAAATTCAACCGAATTGATAACCTGCTCCTTTTTTGACGTCGCGGTTAAAAAGTAAAGTATATCAGACTTATTTGTAATGAACAAAAAAGTCATAATTTACTTTCGTTTTAAGTTGAATTTAAACAGATGTGAGAAGAAATAAGCATAACTACTGAAAATTATGTAACACGATGCGAGACATAAAAGACAGATCGAGTTTTAAAAAAAAGGTTGTCCCGTGGCCACGACCGACAATATCTCAAACACAATCGCTGTCACCAGACCTATCAATCTCGCCCGCTACACGCTTCCTACCTCATTGCCTCCACATAAACCAGCCTCTATTAGTGATATAATGGGGCTCAGATAAGGGTTTAAACGCACAGTTTAAGGGGAAAGCGCTTTAAAGCCCCACAGAAGGCTCAAATGACAGATTTAGTGCTGTTTAATTAAGCGATTCACGATACGGCCCGCTTTAATGTATTTTATCTGATTTTTGAAGTTATTTACAACAACTTATCAGGGGAAACGAGTAGTTTAGATGTTAAATTTTGTGATAACAAAGCGTTTAAGTTGGATTTATGGCGTTAGAGAGAAATGTAGTGAGGTAAGAAGCTGGCTCGTTGTGTAGGCCGCTTAATTAAGCGGTAATCGGTGTTCAGCTGGTCATAAATGAGTGACGGGAAGTTAGCCGGATGAGGGAAACAGCATGCAGTAATTTAAATGATGGGTGTGGATTTCCTGACTGATTTGTTAGGGATTATTAAGAAATTAAGTTAGTCGGAAATGTAGCACAACAATACCGACAGACGAAGGTAGCGCTGGTAATATGGCTTGTTAGGAACAGTTAAATAGCGCAGAGTAATACGGTCGCCTTTAGCACTTGTATTTTTTACGTTAACACGTGATATCCTGGTGGATTTGAAAAGGAAATTTTGTTCTTAGCCATGTTAAATAAATAAATAAAAATAAACAAATAAATATCTTGGGACAATTCACACACGGCTATCTGATCTCAAGCTAAGCAGAGCTTGTGTTATGGTAACCAGACAACTGATATACATACTTATATAATATATAAATACATACATATTATAGATAAATCACACCCAGACACAGAACAAACAATCATGCTCATCACACAAAGTTTGTCCTGGGTGGGAATCGAACCCACGAGCTCCGGCTTAGCAGTCAGGGCCACTAACCACTAGACCAACAGGCCCGTCAAAATCACCAATCTAACAGACCAATCAAAAAATCATCAATCTCCAGATTCCCTTCGACTTTTCTGCCGCGCGAACAGATTTTTCACTCGCGTGTGTCAGTATTAACCTATTTTTAAGTTATGCACTAATTACCCTGGCTGATTTCTGCTATCTCAAATTTTCAACTAGTCAGCGAAGTTGGTAATGGATGAATGTTACATGCTCTTTCCATCATTGCTATATTTATTTTTGTTCGTGACCATATCTAGGATATTTGTCTTTTTACTCCACGTACCATCCTATTATTGTCCCACTGCCGGGCAAAGCCCTCTTCTTATACAGAGAAAAAGCGAGCATTCATCACCACACGTGCTGAAGGTGGATTGGCGATTTCAAAGTTATATTAATACAAGTTAAGGTTTCCCCACGATTTTCGATGTCAGTGATGTTCAAAAGCTTAGAAAGTACAGGAAAAGTCACATTGGTCCTTTCCCGTGCCCGGTTGCGAACCCACAATTAACCTCGTGAGTTGTGCATGAGAGCCTTCAACACCGGACCATCATTACCTCCCTGGACTTTACCTACACCTCGTATATGCGTTGTAATTTGCGCTTACCCAATTTGCAGTACCGCAAAACAATGTTGCAACAAAAAGTAGCAACGTGCTTACCCCGCTAATGGTCAGCGCGCACTAAATTATATCCAGCGGCAGGTATTTCGCGTTGTCTGATAAACAAAATTAATTACTGTACAGATAGTACTTTAGTTTCCGACGTATCTCAAAATGTTTAGTTCATCGGATTGATTTAAGAGTTGCAGTTACTGAGTTGCAATTTGCTTTGTTGTTGTTCGGTTTTGGTATTGACTGTAGGTACCTGTGAATACAGGAGGACTGTTTAGGGAGTTTGTGTATTTACCCGACTGCGACAGAAGGAGGGTTATGTTTTTCGAGGGTATGTTTGTATGTATGTATGTATGTATGTAAGTTTGTATGTATAATTGTTTGGCACGCTCTGCAGGCTGAACGGCTCGATGGATTTTAGCTTGAGAGGTGTCGTTAGATTCGTATTTACTGTGAGAGTGACACTGGGTATATAAAAAAAAAAACAAAATGGCGGATTTTTGGCGCCAAATTCAAATGTTTGGCTCGCTCTGCAGGCTGAACGGCTCGATTGATTTTAGCTTGAGAGGTGTCGGTAGATTCGTATTTACTGTAAGAGTGATACTGGGTATATTAATTTCTTTTTTAAAACACTAAAAAAATAGAAAATAAAAAACGGTAATTTAAAAAACTAAAAAACCCGACTGCTATTCTTTAAAAATCCCTAAAACAAGATAAATTGTTGCAGTCGGGACCCATTCGGGACCATCTGCAATGTAATATAGGTATGTGCTCTCAATTCACTAAGCCTCCACTTCTAGAATGGGTCCCGACTGGTACAATTTATCTTGTTTTAGGGATTTTTAAAGAATAGCAGTCGGGTTGTTTAGTTTTTTAAATTACCGTTTTTTTTTAAATCGTGTTTTTAAAGGTTCTCTCGTCCTTCGAATTTCGCCTGTTTCGTGATTGATTTTGCTAGCATATAAACCAACGAGGCTTAGAATTACTGCAGGTCATATTAAGTTTTCTCATCCCTCTATTGGTTTGTTATGAGAAAGTCGAAGACTAGTCGATGTTGGTCATGGACAAGGTTGGTCATAGACTTGAGATCATTGTAATGCTCATCATTATCATCATATCAGCCGCAGGAGTCCACTGCTGGACATAGGCCTCCCCTATAGATTTCCAAAAGAACCGGTTGGAAGCGGCCTGCATCCAGCGTCTTCCTGTTATATAATGCTCACATATATAACTATTTATTTGTCGAAGATCTGTATGTTAAGGTTCAGTGGTACATCTAAGCTACCTACTTTTACTTTGTACCTTAATGTGTCATAAACTATGGTAAAACATAATAGGTAATTTTATACCTAGCTCAACACTTTACAGAAACATAAGTATACACAAGTTTAAAATCACGATTTTACAAGTAAAATATCTATTACCTTAGTCTTTTACAAAAATGAAAAAAAAATATCTCGAGAAATGATAAACTCATACAAAATGTTTTGCACCACTGAAACCACGTCACAAAGCCACAATACCAAGATGGCAAGTCCATTTAACTTATTTATCCTCACACAAATCTCGAGCCAAACGAATAATATTAATGGTTTAATGGTCAAGATTCCTGAAAAGCATTTCTATAATAACAGCCGAGTTATCTGAGAATAGGAGTTAAACGTTAATTTGGAATAAACTTTAAATGTCAGACGTTGCGGTATCACAAATGTCAGGGGATTACAATGGCCAGAAATATCCGACCTTTAGACCAATTACTATTGAGAGATTGGATATTATGAAGCTACTGATGTGGTCAAATTAATATAGTAAAAAGAAATATACATTGTTTTTACACCACCAATTATCAATTTTATCTTAATTGTAATGAAGGCTATTTTAGAATCAATTATTTTGGTATTTTTATAAATATTGCAGATATAACATACCAGGGACCTTTACTGCTATGGAGAAATTTTAAATTAAAGAATTTAATAACGGTTTGCTCAAGTCAGCGATGGAATCAAGAAACCCACGCTTAGCAGTCATGCTTGCGACTAAAGTTCAAAGAAGAAAAAGATGAATGAATCTTCATTTTTTAATTAAAAATATGCCTAATTACCAACAGAATGCCAAAAGAATAGATTTGTTATTTTGTTGTTAAAAAGTTGAAATTAAATACAGAACACAACAAACACCAACATGCAGCCAGTATGTTAGATCCATGGAAATAGAATGCACTATACCTATAGTACAAAAACCGGCGGTACAGTTTTTGTTGTAGGCAACAATTTGCAAAACATTGCAAAACATCTGCCAGTAAAGATGCCATAAAAATATTTTTGGTACTATTAAATGCCTTTTTATGGCTCTATACAACGACGGATTCACATTCTCAAGAAATGTAGCGGATAGAAACAGTTCGTTTTATGTCCGTATCCTGTTTTTACCACAATTATAATAAATGGAATTTAACTACAGAATAAAGCCAGCCCAGGAAAAAATGGCAACTCAGTGTGGCGCTGCTTATCGTGACAAATGTCAGTGATGTGTCAAATTCAGTACCTACTTTAAACTTTAGTTCCATATTTTGCCTGCCAAAACGTATGTGGGCAAGGTATTTTTTTTAAAGCTGTAATTGTTTTAATTTTCTCTTCACGCGGCTCCGTAGTATGTGATCCTATTTAAAGTGTTTATGTCATGTAGTTAATGATAAACAAGTGTTTACGTAATCTAGGTATATTTAAAAAAAAAAAATATATAGCGCTTGCGCGGTATTTCTGTATGCTTATTCTACTAATTAAAAATGTTGAGAGTCTAGTGGAAAGGTCACCTCAGCAACGTTAAATATAAAAAATTTTTTGGTAAATAAGGGACATCTCATCTAAATGTTATTAGAATTAGCCTCTGTTTTATATTTCTTTAATTAATTTACAGAATAAGCACAGTAAAATCATATCTAACAAATACCAAACACACAAATAGTCAGTACCTACTCAAAATAATTCGATCAATCGATTCCAGCGTTACTCGAATCGGCATCGTAAATCGATTATCTTAAAATCGATGTGTACCAGTTAGCCCAACCATTAGGTAAGGCGTTTACCATTCGTTTACTCAATAACTGTGAGTTACTGGGACTGTTTGCTATTAGCCTTCAGTCCGCTCTTTAGCATCCATTTAACTTTAAAAATATTACGGTAAGTAGATCACGAGTTATGGCCTGTACTTTGGAAGTTAAACGTTTGAAGAGCTTTAGGAAAATTGATTTTATGGGCAGACTTAAGAGTCGTGTCCGTACGTTAAAGTAAGTAAAGGTAATGTTTGTTTGTATGGGTCGGGCTTAAATTTGAAAGTTACCTACTAAATCAAAAATAAAAGTATCAAAATTAGTTGTAGAAAATCAGCGTACACGATCCACAGATGTTCAAAAAAAGAAATGTCAGACTAAGCTTTCGCATGACATTTTTTTTTTTCATATGACAAACTCGGTTTCTAAACCTCTTTTGAGTAATCGTAAAAATCTTAGGTAGTTTAGGTACCTATCCAGGGAATTTTTATGGGCTGTTTCACGAACTCCGAAAAAGTCCACATTTTATTTATGAGGAATATAAATTAAATTAATATTTTAAACTGGATGATATGGTGAACTTCGTACCACCTAGATTATTTTTTTCTAATTTTCTTCTTTTTTCACACCACTCCAGTTATTGAGGTGAACAAAATAAACAAGAAATTGTTCAAAACGGTCGACCAATTTAGCCATTTTCGAGCTTTTGCGACACAAACGCACGACAATAATTTTTTAAATGTACATATCTATCGGGACATCGTAAAACTTGACACACCAAAAAAATGATTTTACATGTAAAACTTTTACGCCATCTTAAAACACCAACCAGACATAACAAATTAGCAATAGGCGGTACAGGTACAGATCACCAGCCAGATAGCAACGTGGTCGTAACAATCTGCTACCCTGATCGGAACAACAGAGGACTGGCATCATAAATATGGTGGAAGTCTTCGTGACAAACCCCCATTTGGACTAACGAGGTTCAGAACACCATCAGGCTATATCTTTTATCTGAAATGGAGTGCAAGATTGGTTACTTTGTTAGAATTGTTTGTGGGCCAAGGTGATTATTTTTGGTTTGCATGTATGTAGGCTAATTAGGTATCGTGATGGGCCAGTAGTTAAGAAGTTCGCCTCTCAGGCTAGGATTTTGATATCGGGCCAGTACCAATATGGCATTTTCAATACATATTCTATACTTTCAAATATATTTTAAACGTCACTAATATCGATGACGTGTTCGTTTATAAAGATAGCTGAACTTGTAAAGTGATAGGTAATCCAAAATCAGGATTAAAAAGCAATTATTCTCATTTAATTGGTCCTTTTATGTTTTGGTCTTTTGGTAAAGATATTTCGATTAGTCAACGTTATATCTAGTTTAGCCAGGGTATACATATCAATCTCCCCACTTTTATAAGTTACGTGTTATTAAAAAATAAATACCAGCAGGGGAAGCGTAAATGTCATTGAGTAATCGTTTACTGATGAAAGGACCAAATTATTACCGTACCCAAGGGCAGAGACACAAGTGCAGTTAAGGAGATGCACTTCATCTAACTTATTTGTTTACTTTTACGAAATGTTTAATTGATTCATGGCTGTTACAACAAAAGCTACTGTAAAGTTGGTGCCTACCTGTAGTTGTAGTTTGTGTTTATTTTGCTGATTATATGTGCCGCGAACTGTGGGTGTACATTGGTACACCTCTGCCTAAGCCTTCGGGGAATACAGGCGTGATGGTATATGTAGAAAAACGGGATAAAAACTTATCTTAAACATTCATAGTATTTTATTTACCTCAATAAAATACTATTAATCTTTTGAACTTAAATAAAACATGACCATGTTCAATTTCAGTTGAGCTTAATAGCTTCTTATGAAGGTACTGTGGTAAACTTCTTACACTCATATGCACTGGATTTGAGAAATGTAACTTAAACAAGAAGTTACAAAACTAAAACCCGCCCATGACAAAAACGTCTACCAAAAAGCTATAAAGAAGGCTTTAATTTGGTATACTTATGTCTAATTATAAATTACATACTATCAAAAAAGTAATACTGGACTATACAAAGAATATTGTTCTTGTTAAATTGCAGTTACAGGCTATTAATTAATATTATTTTGTAGGCCAATAGGTTATATAGCAGTAGGTGCCTACGACTAAAAAAACAAATGTTCTGTGATAGTCTTTACTAATATTATAAATAGGCTCCCCAACTACTAGACCGATTTGAACCATTTTTTACCAATAGATAGCTACATTCTTCCCGTGTAACATAGGCTATATAAAATCACGCTACGACCCACGGGACCGGAGCATTAACCAAAAACGTATGGCGGGTAAAATAAGCAACGCGGACAAAATCGCGAGTAGTTCACTAGTCTAATATAATTTTTAATGGTTTACCCTCCGTAGTCGAGTAGAAAACTTCCCCTTAACCAAAATCCTTCTTGTTTGCTCGACAGGTGAAATTGCAACCAGTTTTCAATAGTGTTCCATATATTTATGTCATTTCATTCAGGTGTAGTAATTTGAAGCACGTAGGTATACCTATTTATAAATGTTCGTGACGGCGCTGATATGCTTAATGGCAGGGTGATAGTGCATTTAATTTAATATCAGGAGCGGCCAAGTAGAGCTTTGAAATACTTTTAAAATTATATCTTATATTTTAAAAATAAATTTAAAAGTTTTCGAATTCGGCGCTTATCATTTGCTGATGATGGCCGATAAGGAAAGTGGAACATTACACTCGAAACCGGTAAGTCAGCAGGAAATTATTATTCTTGATACTTTTATCGCTTTCAGTGATAATAATGCGAAAAGCACAAAAACAGATGTTTTTTTAAAGAAGTTTTGCCAAACATTCCTTTTTTAAACTGTCTGTCAATTTAAAGTCAAAGTGAAATCATTTATTAGACCATTAGACCATTAAAAGGTACTTTTAGACGTCAATTAGTTAAACACTATTGAATCTAGTTGCCCAGTTAAAGAAGTTATGTTTTGCAAAGTTTTCTAGTTAGATATTTCAGAGTTACCTTAGTAAAAGTAGGTAGTTCGTTTTCATGAGTATTTACACTCCCTGAAATATTTCTAATAAATTAATGGGTAGCCTCTATTTAATTTATTTTGTAACTATCTGTATAGCTATAGTAAGCCAATCTATCAACTCCAGCTATTTTTAACCGAACACAAATATTTACAATCATCTACTGGCGGTGTACAGTTAGTTCAATTTAGCTGCGCAGGCGTTCTTGTGCCGATATAAAGAGATCTCAATATGATCGGACAACAAATTGAGCGGCGCGCGCGCAGGGCTTGCGCACGAGATTTTGCTTTTATTGTTTATAGTATAGAAATAGATTAGTTTTTAGCGGTTACCTGGGAGCAGGGGCTTCAAGATGTACTGTTGTAGGTTTTTGAACATTTGTGAAATGTTTAGTGGTGGCCTGTAGAAATCTTTCTTCAGAATTTACAATTCCACGTAGCTACTTATTTAAACTTTATTTCACATTATATTTAAGAAATTATTTATTTAAATGCCTTCAAAACTATCATTAACGGTCGTAATAAAATTGTTAAAAAACGTTGCTGTCAAAAACAGCAATTAAAATGAAGATTCAGTAATATGTGTTTAGTAATTCGGTGTAACTACCAAAGAAATTATTACAATTATCCGTAATTAAATACACGTATTTAACTTTTCTGGTATTAAAAATTTGTATTTTTCTTGTGCTTATGTGGACCAATCCTGCATGTAAGCTTTAAGCTCGAACGGTTTGGGAACGAGAATGGGAGGCCTCTGCCCTGTAGTGGGACATCACAGGCCTATAATAAAATAAATAATATTTAGAACTGACTAGAAACTACTTTATTGACAAGATATGAAAACTGACGTCAGACGAAACTTATCAGAAAATTGTTTAAAGAAATAAACATAGGGTATTCGGTGGAATATTAATTTTGTTCTGTGAAAAAGTTAATTTACCTTTATTTTGTTACTTACATAATCTTACTTTTGTATCTAGCTATAAGTTTTCCGAAAAAACTAAAACAAAAAAAATATTTTAAGGTGCGCCCTTCGCTTTTACGCATAAAATCTACATTCTGCTAACATCACAAAAAATATTGGAAAAGACCAAATCTATAATTGGTCTTTCTGTACAGGTCAAACGCAGCCCTAGCGTGATACCGCGAAATGAAGATGGCGGATAGAGGCGAAATAATTTCATTTGGCCCTCGCAGCCGTTAATCCCTAGTATCGTAGCTCACGAACCAGCGTTGTTTGTAACCTGTGCAGATTTTTACACTGATTATTAAAATACAAGCTCTTGTAATTGGCTGTTCTAATTGTAACACTTATTTTAATGGAGCTGGGATTGGTTTATTATGTTTTAATGTTTTGGCATTGGCTGGTTTAATGAAGAAGGTATTTAAACAAGAGTTTATGGTGAATGGAAATGGATAAAGTAATAGAAGTTGTTCGCAAAGTTACGAGACAGTTCCAATACGAAATCATGCTGCATGACTTTACCAAAAAAAAAAAATATCAAAAGTAAGTACCATTTTATTTTACCGACGAAACAAAATTGCAAACAATTTCGAGAGCTTCTGATCGCGCGATTCAAAACAACTATAAATCTAGTGGCGAAGCACAAAACTAGTATTTATAGCGAACAGTTTACTTACAAAATAACCTATTAATATTGTAAATAGTTACGATTTAATACCAACCTTACGGAGGCTCTCCAAGTCTGAAATTACAAATGGTTTCGCCATTTTATACGAGTACTAGTATGAAGATGTTCAGTTGGTACCTGGTTCTTTATTTAAACAATTTGCGTGAATAAAGTCTCATTAAAAAAAAATAAGCTCGTTTATTTAAAAGCCTTTTAATTAATTTGTTTGCATTTTGATAAAGATAAAACTTGTTTTTAATAACACAATTTAAAGATGTCGTTTGCGTACTTTTACGCCGCAATTAGTTTATCTTTCTTTTATTTAATTCCTGCCACGAGAAACTAATTAGGTACAACATAAAACGATATAATTCCTTCCATTAAATGTAATAAAATAGCGTAGATGATGCCGATAATAATGATCGCAGTAGTTTGGATTTGAACTTTGTTCTTTCACCCGACTACTGGCTATATTCCGTGAGCTAGCCCGCCCTCGACAATACTTGAAAACTATTCAATATTTATTCAGATAAAGTATAATTTCTATTTATTTTTACTGAAATACGGATAAGGAGGTAAAGGTTTTCTAAGTACGTACTCCAAAAAAACATTGGTCCTTTGGTCACGATCTGCTAAATCATTTCAAATTTCGAGTTGCCTCAACCACTATCGTCTGGGAAGATATATTGTTAGGTCATAATAAAAGACACGTTGGCAAAAATATCTACATTTTCTAACTCTATTCCTGTACCTTAGCACTCGATAGTTTATCCGTATAAAGCTTTGCGAACACCACATTGCATAGCGTTGATATGATAATCACAGAGCTAACTGAACTTTGGTCCTTTCACCCGGACTACCGGCGTCGTGCGCCTGCACACCCACTGCCCGACCTTACGACTCACAACTACTTTGATATTTAGATAAATGCGATCGGTTTCAGTGTAACGTGAAAGTTGAATTATTATTGTGATTTATTTAGACGACATTATTCCGTTATCTTACACATACAATAGGATGTTAAAATAATATGACAAGAATCTTACAATAATGTCGAAATTAAATTATAAGATAATATTTATAAGTACATGCAGAAATAGTGTTTTTTACAAAGAAACAATAATACCATTCTGATGCAAAACCGTTTTTCGGTCTTATTTAAAAATAGAAGTTATTTTGTACATGCATAAAGCAAAGAGGATTTTTACAGAATAGTACTGCAGATCCTTGATAGTTTTCAAATGACAAGCTAATTCACAACGTTCAACCTTCAAACTCCAATTTACACAATTATTGTACAAGGCATGAGTAACGAATGGTCATGGTTTTGTTAATTAATTTTGTTTCAATGATTCGTGTACGATTAATCTCGAGATAACATCGAAAGAGACGTAGAGTGTAATTATATCATTTACTTTATTATTAAAAGGCATAACTTTTCACAATTTAGTAACTAAGTGCCCCGTTGGTCTCGTGGTCGCAAGCGCGACTGCCGAGCAAGGGGTCCCGGGTTCGATTCCCAGGTCGGGCAAAAAGTGTTATTGGGTTTTTCCATTAGGAATTTCTCAGTAGCAGCCCGGAGTTTGGATTTGTGCCCGGTTAATGGCAATAGGCTCGCCCCCTATTACATGGGACCTAAATATACCGGCGAACTGTGGGTGTACCTAAATTGGTGCACCTCTGCCTAACCCTTCGGAGAATACAGGCGTGATGGTATATTTATTTGGTTTATTTTAAGTAACTAAAACAGTAATTCGTTTAATTTACTTTAGTGGGATAGTTTAAATATGTACCAGCTGATTTTCTAGCAGGTGCCAATGAGCAGGAAAACTGTAAGTATTGGGAGCACAAACAGAAAAAAGTCTTTTAACAAAAATACTTTGCCTGACCTAGGAATCGAACCTAGAATCTATTCTATTCTCGCACGGTAGTCACGCTTGTGACCACGAGACCAATGGGGCAGACAGAAGTCCCCTATACATAGTATGACATGCGAAGGTTAGAATTCATAACCTTTTGCCAGTTAGCCGTTGGCTACCGCAGTTGTATATTGGGATATGGGCGTACCCAAAGCACAGTTTCATTATATTCACACCATACAAGTAAAAGTCAATCTATTAGAATTTGAACATTTCTAGAACCTTTAAACTTTAGTTACTTTAGATTGGTCCTGTGATCCGCAAAGACCAACGGAACAATACTTAAAATTTCCAAAACGAAGGAACTTGCAAGAATTCTCAGAAGTATTTTTGTTATAATAATGTATCAATTAGAAACCCTAAATTATACTGGCAAATTAAATACCACTCCTTTTCTAACTATTCAGTTAGCACATCCTTTGCATGTTAGTACTAATTATACTGTGAGCAATAGGCTTTAATAAACAAGACATTACGTTCCCCTTTAGCAGCAACGGCAGTGGTTTAAGAAGAAGTCTTAGATTGATAAAATACTTGATATATAAAAAAATAGGTAAGTATAAAAGTATTACTGAATCAAGCTTAAATTTCTAAAAAGTTTTAAAATAAATCAGCGTAAAATATTCAAAACCATCAGAATTGTCCCGACAAGTAACTGGGAGGAATTTTGACATGCGTTTTTCTTTTTGGCAGAACTAATTACCAAGTAATGGCTTAGGCCAGTAGGACATTCAACCATTAAATGCGCCGATAAACCTACATCTTCAGGCTAAGTACATCCTGTTCTAGTGCCGCTAAAAACTCTAGGCATATAATCGCCACCCAGGCTGATATTTGTGGCACATGACGCGTTGGTCGCGAGTCGAATCGCTCGAGATTAGCATGTATAGCGAGGACGGTATTAGCATAATTACTTATGGCAGGCTTTAATGCCATCCTGACATGCCATGGCTGTGGCAAATTGGCGAAAGAAGTATTAGATAACACCTTCACTGATTTTATTTGATAGCCATAAGTATGTAAATTGTTTGGACATTATAAAGGTATTAACATGAAAGCTTGAATGAACATCTATTGACCATTTTATCTAAAGGTCAATTCCCGTAATTAAAAACATTCAAAATCTAGTCGCAATCAATGAAAGTCAATGACAAAATCTGTTCAAAAATATAGGTTAATAAAAGGTCTTCATTGACAGATTAACACTAAGATACAAACGTTCTTAAAAGTAAGAGAAATGCCGCCCTGATATAAAATCTGTTTTAGTTTTTTTTAAAAGTAGTGTTTAATTTTCTTCTCAGTTGAATATGTTAAACGATTGACGTTTAATTAGAGAGAACCGGAAACTTCAATCTACTTTTATTTTAACTTTGGGATGCTACAGAAAAGTTCAAGTCCAATTTACATACAAATCTTCTGTAATTTACTACTAAGTACTTCCGATGATCTAATTTGAGAAAATAATAATGTCATAATTAGTCACGGAATTACGATCGTAAACTGTTAATAGCTGCTTAATGTTATTGATATAATAATTAGCAGGTACCTACACACCTTGTACTGAATAACATCATGCAAGTTGCTTTATAATACATTATTACTTAATCAAATGTTCTGACAAAGAGGGAGGCCCTCGATCATCACTTAAACTATGTTAATTATTATTATGACCATCAACACAAGTGATCGTGTGTACATTCTTTGGGAAATTGCACACGAACAACATAGCTGTTAACAACGCACTGCTTAGTAACAATTTTAAATTGCTGAGTGTCGTAGGTATGTTTTATGGGACTTGGCTTCCAAGCGGACGGTATCGCGGACAGAAGAGAGTTGAAGATACGATTATCAAAATCTTGATAAAACACAGCACACACTAAAAATAGAATGAACAGTTTTAAAAACAGCTAACTAATAAATGCACTGCTATTTATTAAGTTCTTAGAGAAAAAAACTAGACCAAAAAATCGTGCACTAAGTTCCATCTAGAACAAAAACAAGTCTTATATAGAACTTCCACGAAATATTCGCAGAAGAAAGAATAAAAAAACGTATAAACGCATTCCGACTTTTCATCCGCAAATAGTTCACTTAAAAGTGGATGAATGTGAACGAACTCGGGTTCCTAGAAAAGCTGTTAGCTACCAAATTTCAATCAGTAGGTACCTAGTGGGCAGTTAGAGCGATAGGCTTTTTGTGTAAGACACGAAAAACATTATAAAATGTACGCTTTTTATCCATCTATAGGAGAGGCATGGAGACGCTATTGTCAAAAGATTTTTTTGGTTGAAAATATAAAATTGCGAACAGTATTTATATTAGGTCAAAGTATATAGATACCTCATTCCAATATTTTTTATCGTTTTACAAAGTTGCTTCAATATACAGTTAAGTTTTATCATTTAAATCGCCATATTACTTAAATTACTTCAACTGCAACCGATAAATGAATAAACCAAATATTCGATACGCCATTTCTGCCGACATACAGTATTATGATTTATCTCTGCCTCACTCATCCATGAAAATAAAAGAACAAAATGCTCGACTCGAATAAATCGCGACTCCATGCCACTCGTGTGTTGAGGCGCGTTCATCCGTTTTTGTTCGGTCGAGATGGTTGATACGCGCTGCATTAAATCTTATAATTAAATGCGGATAGGCGTATTATAAGAAGCTGGTTCGACACCACTCACGTATTCTACTAGCTTTTGCGATGGCTTTGCCGGCGATGTCTGGCTGTGGGCCTTTAGGCCTAGGTATGTAGTAGAATAATACCTGAGAACCAATATAGGTCCTTCGGGCGACGTACTGAAGAAGGTAGAAAATTGTTCTATTGAGGTAGTTTTGAAATCAAAATCACACGAATACATTTATTAAGTGATAGTATTCAATGGTATTGATGGTGGTACTATTGTAAACGACTTGGGATAGAGCACAAAAACAAATGGAATAATCGCGCAGCAGTCCGTTGAAAATCTCAGAAGCAGCACGATATTTAACTAAAACCAAAGTCAAATAGTTTATTTTAATTTACCATTGAAAGAGACTTTTGGACTACACAAGAAGATAAACATCAAATCTTATTGCGCCTTCGAAAAGGTAGTAAATTTTGTACATAAAAACCTACAACACGGCACACATTACTTAAATCAAGTACTAAACACGTATGGTAAAAACATCATACACCTTAGTCCAACATAATTGTCACAATAAACACTAAATATCCCAAACATACATACAGACAGCTGATATCGAGAACAGCGTTCCTACTTATAATGGTCGCATGTAGTGATTATTAAAAGCGGATAGGCGTATTATAAGGAGCTGGTTTGACACTGTTCGGAATATATTTCAAAGATTACCTGTTGTAAGACACAGCGAGGAATGTTCCAACAGATATATTTGTTGAGATAGGGTTTCGGATCTGGTTGACGATACATCATAACGTAACGGGGATTTAGACCAAGTTAACTTGGTTTTGAAATAGATAATTTATATTAAACTCAAGGTTGCGATTTTGACGGTCACAGAAATTTGTACACTCATGACATAATACTGAATAAGGGTATTGTTTAGAACACAAAATAAATTGGTCCTTTCATCCAAAAATTCGTACCGAAGCTTCTTCTTTATCGTTCATTATAATTCTGCTTAGTACGTCTACATAAACTGATAAGCATGTTGCTATGTAGTACTTACCTTTGTACATAAAAACATTTAATGAATCATTCGTAACAGTAACTGGTCATGATAAATTGTTAACATTCATTCAACAAAGAGAGCTACTTTTTTAGTCTGTGGCATGAGATCAGATGGTCCCATTCCTTACGTACCCGGTATGACTTCATAGTTTTTGTGTTTCAATATTTATTAGTTGGTTAATAGATAGACATTCTTAAACAGTCATTATTAGACCCTCGACGTTGGTGTAGTATCAAGAGCCTGGCCAAGCCCAGCATAGTATTAAGAGTATAGTTAGTATAATTTACGACGAACGTATCTCATACACACCTTTAAGTCCAAAATCATACCGTGGGATGTAAAAACCTTCAAAATCTTTTCATTGTATACCAAATATATAATCTTATAAAACTGTGTAAACGTAGTCACTAAATAATTGACAGTAAATAAAAAATACAACATTTAATCTGGCCTTCTGGTCCCTGGAAACATATTTAAACCTAGCGTTAGGCCTTCACGAATATTTTATACCCAATACATCTATTTTAGTCAATCAGTAAGGTCTCTTCTCAACGTAAAGTAGACTATTACAAGACGTGGGCACGTCTTTTTATGTCAAAATATTATTTTTACATTACCTAGAACTAGTAAATAAATTAAAGTGGAAAACACATTTATTTTTTGTGTAATCTGGAGTCTTATCTTAGCCAGAACTCCGAATAAGACACATTTTAAGGGTTGGTGACAACACAGCCATTTCTCGCGTTGGTGTTGCTGTTAACCGATACAAATACTGTAATTCTGTTCTGTAAAGTATACTCTTTGAACTCAAGTGACCTCACGCAAATCGAAACTAGTTTGATTGAAATGCAAGTCATCCAGAATTCACACTTCAACACCGTTCGAATTTCGAAATAAAGTTGTACCAGTCATATAATCCTGACAAAGCCATGATGGTAGTGGAACTACAAAATCAAATAGCAATAAGCATTATAAAAATTACAGTTTCTCCTAGGCCAATTTTTTTTGTGGGGGCTCGTGGACGCCGCTTCTTCTGGGCAGAACGGAGAATTTTGTCGGACTTCTATGAACTAAAACCCCAAGGGTTCATCTGCTACCATAAGACTGTTATGGTAGCAATGAGCAGGCCTCTTCACAGTTTCTCTTAGATATGCTGAATCCCTTTCGCTCTGTCACTTCCATCTCTTTATTTTTCTTTTGCACTGTGTAATTTTTATAGGCGTGCGCACTCATGCCCCTACCGATCAAAGAAATAATGTCGAAGGCGAACATAGTATCATTCCCTTTAATTTGCATGTCTGTAATTAGAACAACTTTACTACTACTTATCCTATACTATTTCACTGTCTTCTCGCTCTGTCGCTCACCTCACTTCGCGGATTCTATCATCGTGTAATTTTTATGAGCGTACCCACACGTAATCTTCACCACCACAGTGGTAATGAGAGCCAAGTTTTAATTACTCTTTTCTATAGCCGTTTATTGTATTTAATGGACATTCAAGGATATCATAACTCTTTATTCATGTCCATTTATGAAAATAATGAGTTTATTTATATTTAGTTAACTATTTATATACTACACACGGCAAATTAAACAACAATAAGAATCGCTATCGGATTCTGCAAAATAAATAATAAAAATCTCTGAAATCAAGTGAAGCGAGTTTGTGGTCACCTGTTATCCCACTAATACGTACTAGCCATTGGCTGCACACCTCAAGGTCACAAAATTAACCGAAGGGTCCTTTTACACAATGGCACTAGAGGTCAAGGGGCTCTTCTCATATAGAGAAGGCACGGGCTTTGATTACCATGCTTGTTCAAGGCGGATTAACGGTTTCAATTATATTAACTATAAGTCCAGTTTTTATTATTATTTTTTATCCCGTCTGTGATGTCTTAGATAAACTACCTCACGTTCTTACCCTTAACCGTCGTCAATGAAGTCTAAGGTAAAAAAGAAAAGTTAAGCAGAAAATATATTGTTCATTCCACAGAAGCTTACAACAGTACTAAAGTGATTAAGGAAATGGAAAGCAAGAATAAAAGTGAAAATCATTAGTCATTACTTCATTAGTTAACAAGCGGCCCTCAATATAAACCTAATCAGAATATCCTGTACAAAAACTAGGTTCGTTCAGAACTTATGATTACTCATTTAACGTATGCGAACTGGATTACGAAACTAGCACCAATAGCAATTTAGAAATCAAACATTGCACTATAATTGGTATCAAACAGCGCCTACTAAACGCTTCGTTAGTCCTACCCACCCTTTAAAAAGGAAATAGCGTGATCGCACAAAGTGTTAATATACCGTTAACCGTTGATAAATCATAACACGAGCAAACATTTGGTATTCATTACACGCCGCGGGACGACTTGCTTAAAATAATAATTAAAATTTATGAACGTATAGTTAATTATCAGAGCGTCTGTGACCACATAGTCTCACTTGAGAATTTGCTCATGAATAAACAGAGACTGGTTCGCGGTCTTTTAGTAGATACGATACGGAGACATGACGATTTTAGATCTAGGACTAAAATTAATTGCGGAATTTGTTTGACATAGTCACCGCGGCCCTGGAACGCAAAAGGCATTAGGAGGAATATGGATGGAATTAAGTTAGTAAGAGTCCGCCCAGAACAGATAAAGTAACTTGATGATTTCCCTTGCTTAAAAGAAAGACAGGGGTAAGTTTGTTAGCAGTGCTCAAATATTTTTAAGTAGGTAAGTGTCAATCACAAGTGGGTTTTATTAAGTAATATATTACAACGACCCATGGGAATAAAAGAGTGAGGAATATAAATGTGGATGGATAGAGAGGGAGAAGACGGCCAAAGAAAAGATGGATGGCTTTTGTGAAGAATTATATGAAAGAAAAGGAAGTCAACCCCATGTTACATGGGATAAGGACAGGAAGGTGATGATAACAAAACAGATAAATATGACAGTTAGCAAATCTGTCTAAATCATCATCATCATATCAGCCGATTGACGTCCACAGCTGGACATAGGCCTCTCCTAAAGATAGCCACAATAACCGGTCGTGCTCTGCCCGCATCCAGCAATTTCTCGACAAATAACCACATATTCACTACCACATCGTATCGTATCCGTATCGCAAACTATAAACATAACAGAACAAAATTGAGACGTCCTAACTCCGGATTATGTCGAACTGTAATCGCTAATCTAATTAATATGGAGCCGTTTATAACACACGATTACTTTAACGTTTTGGTCATTTAGATTTCACAATCTAACTCCAGTGCCGGTTAATTGTATAGTGATTAGTTCAATCTATTGATTGTTTATGTGCTCTGCGCTGATTGCTAATAAGTGGTCTGTCGGATTCAACTGCTTTTGACATCGTTTTGAAATGATTTGATTGTATGGTTTTAGATTTTGTTATATAGACTGTCATTTGACTGTGTTTTGTTGGGAAATAATTAATTGACATCGTGAATATGTCAACAGCATCAATATTTCACCAATATTTTGAAGGAGCTTGTCCGGGGAAGTATTACAACCATACCTATTTCTGCCCCGAAGCAGCGTTGTTGTGTTTTGTTTTGGAAAGTATGGGTGCCGTTGTAATTAAAGGCACATTAGGCATTTCAACTTTGTCTCTGGGATGACAACGCATTTGCAAGGCGACCACATAAAATAAGGCAATCAAAAATAAACAATCAATACTTTTGAAGAAAGTTGCTTTAGAGTGTGTACAGTCACAAGCATATATACTTGATATGCTCGTGACTGTACATGAGTGAACAGTTTAAGTGCAATAATTTCTGCATTTTCTTGAACTATTTTGCCCGACATTCGACGTGTCCAAAAACAAGAATTTAAAGAGAGGATTTTTTAGATAATTTCCCACCTTATTTTCACCGGTCCAAACGCGTTCCACTGCCCCTCTACTCAGTATACTCCGGCCGGAGCAAGTAACACTTAATAAGTATAGCTACATTAGGTACTTTTTACGTTACTTGATCACAGTAATTTCTCCCTGCTTTCACAGGAGAACCTGCCGTATTATAGTTATAGAACAAAATCAGCCCCACTATGGCTGTGTCGGACTTAATTAAACGAAATTACGTGGCCGGGGTGTATAGAAAATTGATGCAGCGCGTGCCCATGTACCGGCTACAAGTTAAGGCGCTGACAACGGATGAAGCGTGGTTACTGTCAGACTGCATAGAAAAAGAAAAACAAGTGCGATGACACAACACTTGTAATTTATTTTAGTTTTATGATTTTATTTCACCCACGGTGTACATTGGTACACCTCTGCCTAACCCTTCGGGGAATACAGGCGTGATGGTTATTTCACCCGCGTTATGTTACGTATTTGGGTACTACCCCGTGTGTCTTAGCGTGAAGTTATGTAGCCTATGACACTTACTATAATAATGTGGCTTTCTATGGGTATATAGGTCTGTAGATTCAGAGATTAACCCTTACAACCTCGCAAACTTACCTCTTTATAATATTAGTATAGAAGAATAAATATGAAGCAATTACCGATTAATTTATAAAAAAAAGTTAAATAATCAAAAATTTAATTCCTTTTCAGTATATTATAAACTTTTATTTACCGTTTATTTGTGTCGAGAAGTTCTTTCAAACATATTTTAGAAGTCTAAATCTGCTCAGAAGTATGTTCAAGATTACCATGTATTTTTCCGCTGCCACAAAAACATGTTTAAAATAATCCTATTTGGAGTAGGTACTTCTGTTATGTCAGTGCCTTAAAAAGTGGTGGTATTATGTGATGGTAGTTTAATAGTTGTGTACTGGGCGATGGTTATGTTGTTAGGAAAATACTATGAAGATGATGAGTTGGTAATAAGTTGTGTGTTTGTTGAACTGTGTATTTTGTCTAGCTTGAGTTTTGTAAACGTGACTTCCAGCGCATGGAACTCAAATATATCATAAAACGTACCCTATAGCACTTTGTACCTAAAAGTCTCATTTTTTGTCAGTGATTTTTGTGAACGGATTAGCATTTCCAAAGATTGCCTCTGGCAACATTTAAATTTCACCACTTTATTATACCATCACCATCACGCCTGTATTCCCCGAAGGGTTAGGCAGAGGTGTACCAATGTACACCCACAGTTCGCCGGTATATTTAGGTCCCATGTAATAGGCGGCGAGCCTATTGTAACTTTATTTTATTAGTATGGATTTGAATTAATCTGTCAAAGTGAAATAGAGATGAGGCATTCTAACTGTTGATGCTAAGGATTGACAGCTCACATCAAACTCACTGTACCTAAATTCACCTAGAGAGATTTTTACAGAATAGCACTGCTGATCCTATGTAGACCGGCTACATCGTGGCAATATCTATGGTGTATCAGCTGTGGAACATTACAGTCCTACGATCTTTTAATTAAATTCAATTTATTATATCTGTTTCTTTTTCAGATTTTCTTTTTTTCGTTCTTTCTTTCATCTTATTCATATTCTTAGCTACTGCCTTTCCTAAAAGGACCAGTAAATATTCAAACGTAACGGCTACAATGAAGACACTTCTGTCAATCAAACATGACACTGGAGCCGATTCCCTTGTTCACAAACTAAACTAAAATTAGAGAATTGACATCTCTTACTAACATACAGCGAAAGAAAAGGACGGTAATACCTTAGAACTAAGTTAGAGATGTCAAATTAGTTTTGCCTTGAACTTTTCCGTGTTTTTAATCGACGCGTTCTGACATGCCAACTATAATTGTATAGAGGTTTTAGACCAACTAAAATTGACAAGTGTAATTCACGTCCGTCTCTTTCTTGTTTGATTGGAAAGAAAAAGATAGAAATAGTCTAAATTAAATTTAGCTTGTGCATAACAGAATCGACACCTATGATGTTAAATGAGTCAAACTAATCATGTTAAACTCACGCGTCGTTTATTTAAATGTATTTTTTTCTTATTCCTGTTAGTCTACGTACTCGTTTCTTTGACTACTATTGCAGCTACTGTACAACCTCATAGTTATTCATCCATGAAATCATGCTACTAAAAATCAAACGTACGTTTCACTTATTTCACTCAGCTTCTGCGCCTGCGCCGCTATGCTATAAACTGATTACATTACTGAGTTACGCCCAAGTTTAGATCCGAGGGGGGGATCTACCTTCCACTTAATAAGTGGGAGGTGTCACGAAACGCGGTAATGGTGGGGGGGTGCGTGTGCGCACATTTTCATGTGTGGCGTAAACGGAAGATGGGTGTGGTGATAATGTTGAGTAAGATAGACGCCTTTTGTATGATCTATACTAATGTATGGAGCTGAGGAGTTTGTTTGTTTGTTTGTTTAAACGTGATAATTTCTAGTCCTTACAGTCAAATTAGAACGTTATTTTTGTATATATGACTGTCCGCGACTTCGTCTGTCATCGGTCCAGTAGTTTTTAAGTTTTTTCGTTACATACAACAATTTCTTTTCTCTTTATATAATATTATTAGTGTAGATAGGTATACCGGCGAACTGTGGGTGTGGATAGGTACACCTCTGCCTAACCCTTCGGGGAATACAGGCGTGATGGTATAGGCAGACTCATTAGAAATACTATAGGCTATATAACACTACGCTACAACACACCTGAGGTGAGCAGTAACCAAAGACTTAACCTAACGCGGATAAAAAAACACGCGATCGAAGTCGCGGGCAGTAGCAAGTTAAATATATTATTCAAATGGTATATCAGTTTATCCTATTGCACGTAATACTGTTTTTGTTGACTGTGGTTTATGGCTACCCGAACCGTTTGTTAGAAGAATGATGATTATAATTACGGATAAGTGGAACATACATGTCATTAAAAAACCACACGATATCTTCTCGTCTAGAATACTAATACAGTTTTTACGTTGGATTAATACTTGTTCCGATTTTCACAAACGGATCCGATACATTGGAGTAAAATTGATGCCTATGAATACATGAATACATACAATTTTGAATTTCTTCATCATTACCAGATCGTGCAAGCGTCTCTGCTGTTTTTTTTAATGGGACTAATGAGCCGCTCTTTAGAGCGCGATATACTAATCAACCGCGCAATAGAGTTGCAGTTTGGAATGCCAAAGCACTGCGACTCTTGAAAGTTAGAGTCAGCAGTGGTGAGCACCCGAAAAACGGTTACCGTTTTGCTCAATGGCTCAATGGCTCGCTAGCAATGATCTTGGATCAGAAAAGAACAGAAGAGGATTAATTAAATCATCATCATTTGTTTGCTGCTGAATATCGGTATTGTCTAACTCATCCTATATTCCTGGCCAACAGCACTTGCTGGTAGCGACCATATAAGCCACGTTTAATGGGCCAAATCGTCTGACTGCTTCGTTGTCGCAATCGCGACTCTTGAGCGTGGGTTCTGGGTTCGATCCCCAGGTCCGGCAAAGTGTTATTGGGTTTTTCCATTCCAAATTTCTCAGTAGCAGTCCGAAATTTCGAAGTTGGTGGTGCGATACCCCCGTGTCTCAGAAAACACTTAAAGCCGTTGGTTCTGCGCTTGATCTCTCCCCGGTTGTGTCGGATTGCGCTTCTACCGGACTATAAGAGTTAGGAGTGCACCTGTGTTTGCGCACACACTTATGCAGTATAATATCTATTGCATACTTGACTAATTTCCATTGAGATTAGCCGCCGTATATTCTTATTATATTCTTGTAATATTCTTATTAATAGGTTTAGCGTAAATTATCTCTCTACACGTTAAACGATAATATGATCGATGTTAAAGCGCACTCATCAAGAAATCTCCCACAGATTCGTGACGGACGAATTGTAAAATCCCATCAAGAACTACGTAGCTACACTACAGCTTACTGCGCTTAATTTAAGCGTTAAGTGCAACCGCTTATCGCTTATACCGCTCGTAATGAACGCGGGTGTAAGTAAGCGACGTCGTTTATGCTTGAGATGTAATTTCCGATGCGATCCACTATGTTACGGCTAACTAACAAAATGGTATTGGATAACCTGTTTGCGTGTTTAGGGTTAAGCGTTGTGGTAGCTAGGCTCCGTCTGCGGGTTGCTCGAAACAGATACCGCGCCCCCGGAACGCAAAGGGCATATGAAGGGACATAGATGGGTTTTAGTCAGTAAAAGTCTGACACTCCCTCCCGTCCCGCCCAGGGCGGGGGAAGTTATTTGATGATTTCCCATCTATAAAAAAAAAGCTAGGCTTCGTGCCCGGGGAAGATGGCTTTTGAGGCTATAAATATGTTTGAACGACAATAGTATGGAAAGGAGTATTTGAGTCTTCGCAATTCTCTATAAGTCGTCATTAAGTACAACATTTTTTATTAAGGTGCGTTCCCAAAGGCGTTAGTCTGTCCATCCGTCTGTCTGTTAGCGGGCTGTATCTCTTGAACCGTTACAGGTAGAGAGTTGAAATTTCACAGAATATGTATTTTAATTGCTGCTATAACAACGAATAATAAAAAAAAAATAAGTTGAAAACCCCATAACAGTGATATTTTGAGAAACTAAGTGATAACGCCTTTTAAAGAACAAACAAACTCTTTAGCTTTATAATATTAGTCTATTATACTTGTGACTTTTATAGAAGAAGGATTACCGACTGTTTCACGTGGCAATCCTGGCTGCTTATAGAATATCCTAAGAAACTATGCTCAAAGTTGAGCACATTCCATGTTGCTACACAATATATCACAAATGTGATTCAGGCTTTAAAAGGAGCGAGTGAATAGGCGATTTATTGAAAACTATCTTATGTCGAATTCTAATGTCAATTTCGAACTGTTAAAAATATCAGGTACAATTAATATTTTATATTTTTCACGAATTTTTGACATTGACTGTCGTTTTTAATTAGTAAAATTGGTTTTCTGAAGGCCAATTTCCGTAAATAAAAACGTTTCATCTAGCTGCAATCTAATCTCAGGGGCAATCATCATAATAAGGTAAATTAGCACAATTTTGACAGATTAAGACTGAAGTTACATTGCAATCCTGCCTAAAAGTTCGTAGAATTGCCCCATTTATGTTTCGCCCATTTAGTGGCCCAACATTTGGAAACATGTCTATCGGACGGGACGTATTTTATCATAAAATAATATTTCTGTTATTAGACACCTCTAAATCTATGTATTGTCCCTATAAATTATATGTGTACGAGAAATGAAGTGATAATATGCGGGACAATGCCTCTATTGGTGTTAGCTTTCATAGGGAAGAGACAACGTGACATGTTCCTTTGATTGTATCGATATTTTTTTAATGTTGCAAAAGTATCGATATTGTCAAAAGAATTAGGATTCAAATAAAATGTATTTAAAGGTTGCTTACCTGATAGTGGTCTCCATAGTAATCTTGACTAGATTTTTATTTTAGTAATTGGCTTGATTTCAAAATAATAAAATTTGTTATTTTTAATTCCCATGTGTGATTTTAAAGTAAGATCTTTGACGGTAAACTGACTAACTACATATAAGCATTTATGTCCTTATACAAAATTTCACTAAGTAGTATATTCATTTTACCAAAATATGACTAGATTCTTTTTATATAGAGCGCGCTGATGTTACCCTTTCCGAATTTTATGTTTCAAGTTAAGAAATAAAGAATGTCACCAAACATAATTATGGCAGAATTACCTTAATTAAATAACAACTTAAACAAATAACAACAAAAAAAACACACAACTAAATGATCACACAAACGTCAAAACTTAAAATCTCTATTACCCAGCCAATTTACGATCTTTAAACGGTCCACTATTTATCGATATCGATATTCTCCGAACAGAATGACGCGTGTCAGCAATTTACGACGCAATAACTCATAAGTGTTGTAGGAGACGACAGTAACAGCTTTAGCGCGAGCCGTTAATGCATGTCGACCGAGTTCACTTGATTGATATCAATCCACTGATATTTATGACGATTTCAAACAACTTTTTTGAAGACGATTGAGCAAACGCTTGTTTTTAATGACGTTTGCAATTATATTGATGGAGAAAAACATGATAAAGGTCGTTGAACCTTCGATGGATTGAAAAACTTGAGTCACGAACTTCATTTTATATTCTGGTAGACAATAATCTTTTTATTTAAAATTGAATGTCCACTTATACGCACTAGGCCTGCGTGGTGGGAGATGGTCTTATTACTAGGGATTGGGTAATTGGAATATTTATTTACCTTTCTTTCGGTTATGTCGGACTTTTACCGACTAAAACCTCGGTTTCTCCTGTTACCATAATTTGGGAGTCTGGTATTCGCTTGGCGCATGATCCGCGCCCCAGACCGTTTATTTTGCCAGGGCTGCGGGTTGTTCGAAAGAGATACCGCGCCCCCGAAACGCAAAAGGCACAAGAAGGATCATATATGGATGGGTTTTAGTCAGTAAAAGTCTGACATTAAGCGGGAGAAGTCATTTGATGATTTCCCATCTCAAAAAAAAAGACCGTTTATTTATACTAAAGTTCCTGTTGTAGATGCGACTTCTAGTAAAAATGAATGCGAAGAAAATCAAATACGGGATTACCTATCAAATCAAATGCATATTTATATGATTTTATTCGTAATAGGTCCCGAAATAAACGTAACTTGTTCGAGATTTCAACGTTCGAAAATCTCTTTCATTATTTTAGTTTTCCAGTTTTATTTAACGCCAGGTTTCAGTTCATTCGTTTTAATATTAGTTTAGCTTTAGTATTGTTGGTAATTATATTTTCAATTACTGACCATGAACGGAAGAAATAACGATAATTATAATAGTAGGTGCTTATTAAAAGTTAAAATATTTACAGCGATAATTAAAAACGAAACAATAACTGCTTATTATTTTTAAACGTTTTGTTAATAACAGTGTTTATTTATGTTTGTTATTACTTATCATTATAAGTGTTAAAATACTATACAGGGTGTAAGAGATGTTTCGTCAGTTATTTAAAAAGGGATCTTTGCCCAGCAGTGGGACAATAAGGGTATATTAAAAAAAATACATAAAAATGCATAAGTACTATACCTAACCTACACGGTGAAAATGTATGGAATAGCAGCTTTTTTTTATAACCTGCGCAAATGTTAACACTTGTAGGTTCTAGATCATTTTGACGACACGGTTGGCGCAGTGGGAGAGCAATTGGCTGCTGAGCTACGTGTCGCGGGTTCAATCCCCGCACGGAACAAATATTACAAACTGATAGTTGTTCCGGGTCTGGCTGTTATATGAGTTTATATGTTTGTAAACGCACCCACGATACAGGAGAATTTTCTAGTGTAGGACAACGTTTTAAAAAAAGCAACAGAATGTACTGAATCTATAACAAAAGTTTCCGTTGTGATGTCCTTTTCAACCGGAATGTACGTTCAAGTGATTTATGCTTTTTACTATTTTCATAGAATTGTAACTACGTTACTTAAAAGGTTTGATCTGATCAGAAAATGCAATCATATAATAGGCACTGTTTCTTGATTGACTTTTGAATTCCTATTTTTGCTCAGAACACAGAATATTTGTAGTAGTAACGTTCTCTAGTAGTAGATCTCTTTGTGAAGGAGCTCGTCCGGGTAGGTACTACTACCATTTCTATTTTGTCGCAAAGCAGGTTTGAGCTTTGCTGTGTTTCGGTTTATCGCAGATGTCTATAGGTAGAGGTGATTACTTAACATCAGTTGAGCCGTCCGTCGTCGGTTTGAATGCCATCCAAGGACGTTAAAAAGAAAAACGTTTTTTGAGGAATTGGGGAAACTTATTACTGAAGATATTCATGCCAAAACTATTTGTGTTGTATCCTCTCATCATTCGGTTTATAGAGTCCGTAGAGCACAAGTAGATGACGTTTACGAGTTCTAGATGCCAACATACCGACAGGTGATGCCACAGATTCCCGCTTACAGTTACGTTCAAGTTAAGTTCAAGACAATAAACAAAGATATTTCCTACGTCGTATAGTAATAAGAGCTATAAAACATTAGATTACTGTAGAAATATGCTCGTTAGTGGGGTACCTAGACGGTTGTTAGCCTATTTCTGTCATAATTAACAGCTAGTACAATTACAAGTAATAATTAACAACTTATCTCCCTTATATATCGTGACACGATGAAGAGAGGAGTGAGGACATCTCTCCTCATGATGCCTTAAGCAAAATTAAATTACTAAAAAAAATTGTCGGAATGTAAACAGATGACGTATTAAAAAATACGAGATCAAAACTTATATAGTTCTGTGTTGTTGTCCTATTTTTCAGACCAAACTCAATGGATACTAGCCAAGTACGCAGGAGATATTATAGCATGATGTATGAGTGCTTTTTCTCTTTACTGACTCTTATATTATGTTGGGACAGCAATCCGATACGACCGAAGTGAGATCAGGCCCACAGTTTTACATGCTTTCCTACAAGCAGGTGTTCCTTTAAGTCCACCGACTACCAATCACCGCGATGTTACTAAAAAAATGGGAAAAACCCAATAACACTTAACCTGACCTGGGACTCGAACCTAGGACTAGCTTCAAGAAGTTAACATGGCAGTCAAGTCATCATCATAATATCGATAGCAAGAAACAGGATTAAAAATCAATCAACACTAAAGATTATGTTAAGAAATTATTATCGAAGTGTTGATGACGCTATAAAATTACATTACTCGTGAAATTGTTTTTTTTATCGATATCGAATGCCCATCACTAGTTTATGACGTGTGTCAGACAGTTTAGATGGCAATAACTCATCGACGACGCTTTCGTTACGACAGTAACAGGCACAGCACTAGTGGTAGGCGGTAATTTTATGTGGTGTAACACTTTACCTAAATTGATCGTTGTTAATATAGATCGTTCATATTTAATTATATTTCCGACAAATTATTGTTCATTACGGTCGCGTTTTCGTGTAGAAGAAAATATTTGATGTAATATTTGAAATATTTTTTCTGGTCTTTTTGAACTGAAGTCTTTTAGGGCCTGTATTTCTTTGAAGATAGCTTATTTTTCAATATTTAGTAAAAAGTAAAAAAAAGACAGAAAGATCTCATTGAAATTGCCTGAAACGGAATTATTTGTACGAGCCACATTTGCACATAGTAAAGAAAATAATTTAATGTTAAAGTAAAAACCAGTCAACGGGTCAAACTGGAACTCATACAAAATAACACGAAAAATACAGAAAATAAGTAGGCTACTTATTACACTTGGTCGAACCGAAGGACCACTAATTTCGCCTCTAAGCCCCAAGTGACACAAATTGCAACTTCTCTCATTTTTCCTGTACAATTTTCGCGTCACTCGGCCTCTGTGCCCGCAGCTACCGTTTCGTCTCAGTTACTAACGATAATAGCCGATAAATAATGTGCTATGAGTTATGATGACGGTACACAATCGTTGATAGTAGTAGATAGTAAATGCGATGCACAGCACTATTATGGAAAAGTAGTTAAGGAATGTAATTTTTTGACAAAGGCCACATGGAAATTTCGTTTTAGTGCTCCAAAGTATTTGGCTGTTTTATTGTGATTGGTTTATGTTTTTGTTTAGTAAAGTTATGTCTCATGCTGTGAAAGCCGCCCTAGACGTGTTTTCTTTTGGTCCTTTGGGATTGGCAATTCAGTTCGATTACTTTTTTCTTGTAAATAGTGTTGAAATTCATTTTAACGGTCTAATCGAATTAAACAAAATAATTTTAATTTATGGTTGGTCCCAACTTGTATGACGTTGTGCCTACGAAAGTTAAGGTTCAAATCTTCATTAAAATTTGATTCATAGGCACTTATGAATCAAATAGCGGTGTTTTATTTGAGATTTCTCCTATAAATTGATATAGTTACTTACGCAGATGAAGTATATCGCAGTTTGCTATTAAGTGCTTCGCTCTCCGGAGGTCTGACAATAATCTATATTGTACTGTGTCGTCATAATTCATCTTACGCTTTATTTATTGATAAAACATAAACAATATTGTGGTTTGTCCCAGCTTTAGAATTCAATTTAGCTTAGTGACAGTCCATAAACTAAGGCTACAGCTAATACAGCAGCTTTCGATTTAAATGTGATTTTTATTTTACTTTTATTTCGGAATTGAATAACGTTTGCCCAATTTGTACCGAAGGACCACAATTCAGTTACTAACAGCAATTTTGCGAAGTTTTAATATAATCACACAATTGGGAAAAAACGTTATTGTAATTAAAACATAAACATTGTTTCTAATCCTATTACAGAAAAGTCGCCCTTTAATGATTTTGGCCTCAAAAACTATTCGATTCTTTCATTGTTTCTTTGCTTAAAATGAGAGATTTTGCTCGACCTTTCTTACAAAACTCCCATTCCACAAACCTTTTACCATAAAATCCTGGACATCTATTTTCGGATCACAATTTCGGTGTACAGCATCTAAGTACAGCGGGTTTAGATAACAATCTCTATTGTACAATGTCGTAATAACTCATCTTATGCCTTATTTATAGGTGCATTATCACGTCTTCTAGGGGAAATTTACTGCAAAATGTTTACGTGGATGTTTAGTTTTGAATAGATTTCTTGTGGAACTCTAATAGTATCGGAGATTTGTATTAATTTTCAGATTTGTGGCTTGGGAATCGAGTAATGAAAATGTATTGGTAGTTAGTAGAGAATTGCTATGTTAAACACAGGAAGGAGTTAAAGATTTTGGTCCTTCTGTGAATTAGGGAGACTTTTTGCATAGCTGTTGTTCAAAATTACTTATCAACAGCAGTTGGGATTAGGTAGTGCGTAAAAAAGGGGAAATGGAAGGAAAAAGTTATATGTAGGCCTATATATCAATTGACTTTAAGAATATGAGCATCCAAAAAAAATGCGTGTAAGAAATAATTAGTGTAGTGTAGTTTACAAACTTCAAGTTTTTATATAGAATACATGCTATAGCAACGCAAATGTCAAAAAGAAACGTTGGTTAATCACGAACACGACGTTGGTTGGTCACCACATAGCTAATTTTTTTTAGCAAATATACCTAAATAACATGTTGTAAATCTGTAAGGATAGCAGTCAACCTACGGAAGCAATCTTTACCAATAAGTCGTAAATTATTATAGAGATCCTGTCTGGTTTAGCCATATCCAATCCTATTTTATTAGTTTATATTTCTACAGTCCGACACGATGGCGGATTTACGTAAAAGAGTGTAATAAAACATATGTTTGACGACTCGGTTGGTGCAGAGGCTAAACGACTGACTGCTGTGCCGCGTGTCGCAGGTTCGTTTCCTACAAATCAATATTTGTATAGCCCGTAGGTAGTTACTACGGGTCTAGTTTGTGTATATGAGTTTTGTAAACGCACCTACGATACACGAAAAAATCCTAAAGTCAAGCGTCGTTTTTCATAACTACGAAGTAATAAGGTCAATTTTTTTATTTTTAGTGGGAACATTTACTACAGAATGTCAGATATTTACACCATAAATTCAGTGCGCATACCTACCTCTCGCCTTTTATTACCGTAAATCTATAGAAATACACACTACACCAACGGACTTATCTAGTAGTTATTATTTAAGTTATCACAATAAATCGTCAATATTGCACACATTTCTGGCTTGAACCTCGACACACTATTAGATGTAGAACGGTGGCTGTTAGGAGTCAGGTCGTAACTCCTGACCCCTCACCAGTTTATCATACGTTTCGCCAACAAGTCCGAACAGGCACGAGTGTGCAATATCTGTATTTCATAGATATTATGTTGATAATGCATGTAGATTTATGTAGAATTATAGATATAGGTTTAGTGGGGCACGTTTATTTGAGTTATTGGTTGAAGGTTTATTTGGGCGGTGTTTTGGTTAGTACATACTTACCAGCACACCTGCATTTCCCGACAGGTTAGGCAGAGGTGTAACTAAAGTACACCCACAGTTCGCCGGTATGATTTTAAGTCCCATGTAACGGGGGCGAGCTTATTGCCACTGAGAATTTCATGGAAAAATCCAATAACACGTTGCTCGACCTGGGAATCGAACCCAAGACTTCTAGCGTAGCAGTCGCGCTTAGGACTAAGCTAACGAGGCACTTAGTTTGCTAGTGAGTTTTGGTACTAACCAAAACTCACTAACAAACTAAATGCCTTGACTACTAAGTCTAGATAAAGTATATGATGTTACGGTTGGGGTAGTGGTACGGCTGTGCGACTGGCTGTTGCACTGCGTGTCGCAGGTTCGTTTTCCGCAGCAAACAAATATTGATATTGCGTACTGGTAATCGTTTCGGATCTTTTGGTTTGTGTCTATTTCACTTCACAATACTACGATAAACGTGAAATATTGTGAGGATGGATGAATGTTCGTAAGGTACGTTTAAACGGCTGAACGAATTTAGCTGAATAGATATTAATATAGCTAAAAATCTATGATTTGAACATTTTCTGCATTTCCGTGGGGTAATTTTGGATTTTTCCTTTTTTTTGTAAATGCTAGAACAAGAAGCAGGTACAATCTAATATTTGTTAACGCATCCACGATACAAAAGTAATTGCTAATGTTTTTTCAAAGTGCTGTATTTGATTGTCTGTAAAAATGATAGCAAGCTGAGTAGTTAACAAGCCATTACAGACATTGCTTAGTTAATTACTGTCTATAAAAAACTGAAAAGCGGCGGTTATGTTGCATTGAATATATGAATATCATCATTATTGTATGTAAGCAAGTTACCTCTGAAAGAAACGGTTGTGAAAACGAAAATTTTCTAACGTGCTTTATTCAAATATGACATAATATAAGTATATTTTGTAGTGAAAGAAGTTTTTCCTTAGTCTATTAAAACCTGCGGGTTGTTCGAAAGAGATACCGCGCCCCCGGAACGCAAAGGGCACATGAAGGAACATAGACGGGTTTTAGTTAGCAAAAGTTTAAATTTATATGGGTTTAAGACCTGAAATAAATGAATTATTATTATTATTATTATCATTTATTCATTAAATTACATATAAATTACATTTTTAAATATTAGTATAAAAAAATAAAAACATTTAAAAATATAAAAAATAGTAGCCCACCGGCGTCGGGAACAGAGTCCAAGCCACCGGTGGTCAGGGCTCCTGAGAAAGGAATCTCCTAACGATACACGCCGTGTCTAGGAGAACCGCTTTCTGAATCAAGCCCTTGATCCAGCTGCCCAACGAGAGCCTCCTAAGATGTTGGTCGAGGCTCTTGGCAATTAAGCCATTGGCTGAAACGACTATCGGCACAATGATCGCTGAGTCCACATCCCACATGTATTATTATTCTCATTTATTATTATTAAAAGTCTGACACTCCCTCCCGCCCCGCCCAGGGCGGGGGAAGTTATTTGATGATTTCCCGTCTATAAAAAAAAAGTCTATTAAAACAGTGATTTATTTGTTTTTTTTTTTATTTTTTTATTTAGAAAGCAAAATGTTTAATTTTTCCAAAACCAAGTAAAACCACAGTAAACCTCCAGTAGTCCAACTTAATTAGCTGCCTACACCAAACAAAATATAACGCTGCTATATCGCAGTGATGAGTTATACCGCCTCTGTATACAATAGCGATCGTTATCGTCCCCTGCGCGTGCGCATAAAGACCACTTTCACTGAGTCGTGTCGGATCCAAAGGACCACCTAATTTGTGAGGTAAATAAATCTTCAGTTTTACAAAATGGTGTGTATTGTTGTTACATAAAAGAAATATTAACGCGCCACTACCTAAGGCAAATTCGATTTCTAAGAATATTTACTAAATATTTTAGGCTCTTCTGTTTACCCTAAACTTTATTATTCTATCCAGAGGAGCATTTATATTTAATTATTATATTTAAAATAAGCTGTGTTGTGATGCATGTTTACCTATTGATATGTAATCAAACAACTTGCGTAAAAGAACAAGCAAAACCCACACAAGAACTGCTACAATTTTAATCTGTCGACTCGCAGGACCAGAAAAATGGCATTACCCAGAAAAATCGCAAGCACGCTTTATCATACCATCCAACCTACAAGCCATAGCGCTGGTATTTATCACCCATAACGACATCCACTATAAAAATATTTTCATACAAAAAACTACATAAAATCATCTTTCATATCTTGTCATCAATAAAACCAGTTTGGACTTGGAATCTTAAGGAAAAAAAGGAGTCGAATACACGTCGACACTTCCTTAGTTAAGTATTTTCTTTAGAAAAAATGATATTGAGAGCAGGCAGTTCCTGGGAGCATCCATATGGATTACATCCTCAATTAATGTTCAATAGCATTTATCCTGATTAGGCGCGGCGGTATGTTGTCAGTAAGAGGCGAACAGAAAGTCAAGTTGGTATAAATTTGAAAATTATGAATTTGATACCACTGTTAAATTGTATGCTTGAACTGTAAATAAATTACTATATATCAGAATAGTATTGAAGGTATTTAAGAACTAAAAAGTAGAAGACACAATATAATAGCTTTGTAAAATAATGAAAAAAAATGTTTGGCATTTTTTGGTTTTTGATTGTTTGATTCTTTTACTGCGACCTATAATTACCTCCTCTCGTTCTTATGCAGGAACAGAAATAAGCTGCTAATAAGCTTTTAACGAACTTCTATTACCTCTGTACATTAACCTTTTTGATTGATGCTTACACTTAAACAAACACTGCTAAAACGCAGGAATCGAATAACAAAGCCAGAGTCGGAACTCGTAAAATCAATTATGATTTACCGAGTTTCTACTATGAGGGTATTAACCCTCGTTAATAAATCATCATTTATAATTCAGTAGTCTTAAGTTCCTAACAAGAAAACACATACCTTAACACTAATACTTAACATAAAAAATCACTTGAACCACAGTAATTTTTGCAGTTGATTTACTGCCCTGGCTGTGCTGTGTAACCCAGGCTATTATTACACCGTAGGCCCGCTATCACGGCGCAACTCTAATGGGGAGAACAGAGAATAATAACAGCATCCAGCCTCCTCATAATTGAAACATCCAACATCCAAGGCGCAAGTATTTCGTACGGCTTATTATGTTATTAGAAAAATGGCGTATTTTTAAGTAAAGAGGGAGGTAATGATAGGTCAGTATGAGGCCGCTGTGTACTGTGTATATTCAAACTACAGTGATCACAAACACACAGTCAACAATTGTGGTGGTTATGACATGGCGTTCATTTAATAACTCTCATTTTAAATGCACTTAACCTTTGTCTAATTTCAGTCTTGAATAAGAACTGCTTCGAGTCAGATCACCGGAGATTTTCAGTGATTTTTTCACTGATTGTTCTAATATTCAACTTAGGATTAGGACAACGAATATTCAAGCACCGATCAAAAACGGATTGAGGTTGGGGATTGAAATCCAGTCGAAGTACTAGAACTTTCAACATTGTTAATATTAGTCTATATCATACTTAATTCTTTAAATTCTGCAGTTACAATATTTTAAAAGCATTACCCCAAACATAAGAAGTGTTAACAGATACCTAGATATATTTCCGTTGCCCCACAACAAAAGTCAACCAACGATCGCGGCAGTTTTTCACAAAGGACTGCAACACAATTACGCTACGTTGCATTCCTCGCCCACGTTACTCGACAGAATAATATTAAATGTCACATCTAATTGTTTTAAATAGAACGAATGATGAGGGAGTTAATTGAAAAGTGTTAGTGAAATAGAGTCTCGATGAGGTGGGCGCAACAAAAACAACATATCTTGATGTAGGTACTTACATATATAAGAGTACATACGCAGCTAAATATTTACACTATAATCTGACTGTTAGATGGAAGAAAAAGTGACCCTTCATCATCATCATATCAGTCGCAGGACGTCCACTGCTGGACATAGGCCTCCCCCATAGACTTACAAAAAGACCGGTTGGAAGCGGCCTGCATCCAGCGTCTTCCTGTGGTCTTAATCAGGCCGTCCGCAAACCCCCTCTTTACCAATGAGCAATATTCAGAAACCATATGAAAAAATGTATAAGCAGTATTACTATCACGATAAAATAAAAGTATTGACTAGAAGGCGTCTTTGACGTGACACAAATATAATAAAAACCTTCATTCAAATATCGATGCACGTATTTTCATAAGCACCTACCTACCTACTAGTACTTATTAGTTAATAATACTTGTCTTATAACACATACACCAAAATTATATTCTTATCTGACAAATTCAAGTAGTATAATGAGTTTTATTGTAGCGTTATCTGCCGACTACTTTATCTACCAGTTAATAAATGCAAAACAAATCATACACGGTTATGATTCCATAAATAACGACAAAATGCAAACTACAGCACTAGTTCGCCGACGTGGGAGGCCATACACAAAAAATCCAGCATATTTTAATATTCATCACAAAACCCATACATTTTCATACATACATGCATGACAGTTATTAAAATCTAAAGGAAATCAACCATATACTCCTTTTACGTCATACAAAAAGGTTTTAGTTATCAATAAAGTGAACAAATAATCCTACTAATATTCAAAATGTAAAAGTTTGTTAGGATGAATGGATGGATGTTTGTTACTCTTTCACGCTTAAACGGCTGAACGGATCTGGATGAAATTGGCCCTAAGACAGATAGTAGTGTGGAATAACATTTATGATATTCTTTTTATCCCGAAAAATGTACGGTTTCCATGGGATAATATACGATAGACGCGGATGAAGTCGCGAGCAGAAGCTAGTCAACCATATACTCCTTTAACGTAATACAAAAAGGTTTCAGTTACCAATAAAGTAGAAATGTTAACAAATAATTAGCCATATATAACGAAAGTGGCATTAACTAATCCCATTTACGTCACGTCGCGGAACCTGATTATGTTTTTATTTGTTATTTTATTATTTTATAAGGCGTTGTTATGACGTGAAAAGATGGACGAAAAACTGCTCTACTTTAATTCATATTCATATTTTTATGGCGTTCAATCGTATGGAGGGTGATTAAAATAGAGCATACTTGTAAGGAAATGCTCGTTTTTAATCTAGAATACATTAATTTGCAATTATTTATAAGATAACGGCTCAATCCTACTGTAATTACATCTGCTTACAATGGTGTGGGGCCATAAGGTTATGTTAATATGGTATTTGTATAAGGCTTAACACTCATAGTCGCTGTTAGTCTAGTAAGTTCCACCCTTATTCTATTCGCGAGCATACACGTTTGGGTATAAATTAGCTTAGCTGTTGAATGCGGAGTTATAATAAAAAGTCAATGATTTAAAACATATAAACAACAGATTCGAAAATCAATTATGTCACTTAATTATTTTGACAAAACAAAGTGTCATAAAATTGTCTTTCGAATAAAGAGGACTTTTGTAAAACGCTTAGAATTTATGGCTGTCCTGTAGTATTTTGGTTTAATTTTCAACCACAAGCACAAATCATTATCATCATCATCATCATATCAGCCGCAGGACGTCCACTGCTGGACATAGGCCTCTTCCATAGATTTCCAAAAATACCGGTTGGAAGCTGCTTGCATCCAGCGTCTTCCTGTGGTTATTATCAAGTCGTCCTTTCACCTTGTGGATAAAAAAATACAAGTACATTGATATGAATCATCATCATCATCTGCCTAGCCATTTTCCAACTATGTTGGGGTCGGCTTCCAGTCGAACCGGATGCAGCTGAATATCAGTATGTTTTAGTTTACATGGAGCGACTGCCTATCAGACCTCCACATTGATATAAATAAAGCGTTCAAACTAAATAAATATTTTATGTGAAAAAATGCCATCCATCACCATCACGCCTGTATTCCCCGAAGGGTTAGGCAGAGGTGTACCAATGTACACTCACGTCCCATGTAATAGGGGGCGAGTCTATTGCCATTAATCGGGCACACATCCAAACTCCGAGCTGCTACTGAGAATTTCAATAAAAAAACCCAATAAAACTTTTTGCTCGACCTGGGAATCGAACCCAGGACCTCTAGCGTAGCAGTCGCGCTTAGGACCACTAGGCTAACGAGGCAGTCACGAGTGAAAAAATGGTAATTTGCAATTTAAAAATCGAACTAATTAACATTAAGTTCCCTTCGCACGCTCGTAGCAACCTCGGAATACTGTTACGTCACATTAGCCACGTCAACCGTCAAATGAAAATAGGTGCAGTTGTTATAATAACACCTCAATGACAGGCACTAAACATGTCACTTACTAAATATCCTAAGACACGCCCCTTCTGACGCGCCGGTAATTATACTTTCTGAACCTTTAAACCACAATCCAGCCCGTGCCCAATTAGGTACAGCTAATGACAATAAAATGGTTTGACCAACGTCTATATTATTTGCCAAACCACAGGTTAGTACCTACGTACTGTAAACGATTATTCTGCAACAGTAATAAGTTTATTTTAATTTTATTTTAGTAAGTAATAAAAAAATGTAAAAATCGGTAAGAATAAGTTATTTTTTTTTTTAGTGCCTAATAAAAAATTTTTAGGTACAAGCAATACATATAATTCTTAGAAAATAATTCCGGACCAACACCTCAGTGTTAGTATTAACGTGTTAGTATAACGCAAGAATAAATAAAATACAACCGTTTTTTTATCATCATAGAGCAAACAAAAAAATATGCATTTTTCGATTTGCCCATTTCACACCACGACCACGACTGCTAAAGTGTTAACAAATACCGCCCATGAATAAAAAAAACATTTTTCGAAAAAAAAGACGCCATTTTGTTTTCTTTGCAATTAAAATATAGTAAAATCGCACCATCTCTGTCTATTTGCTATACGCTAGAAGAGGACGGTTTGATTTTGAGGAATTAGTAATTGGTTGCAAACCCTATTTTCTCAAAAATGGTTGGAAAAAACTAGTGTGGGTATCGGCGAAATTCGTGGTATTGTTGTCCACGCAGCAGGTCCTAGAAACATTATAATTTCTATGGTACAAGCACACGCTAAATGTTCTGCGGAACCCGCGGTTTACTGGACCCAGGATATATTTTTCTGTTTTTATCGACACTAGGAATAGGGCATAGGGATGTGTCATTAAAACAGCAATTCATAGACTATTTGGACAATATTTAGCTAAATTGCTCAAAAATACCATTGTCATAAATATTTATTACTCACGTACACATATTAGTTTTCGACAAATATTTTAATAGTTGGTATAGTTGATTACATATAAATGGGGTTAAGAGTGTAGTCTCATCATAATAAATAATGCAAAAGGGCGACGAAGAGAAGAATGAAAATTACTGGAGATAAAAAAGAGATTTAGGCCAAGAAAAAGGATGGAAATGTCATAGAAGATACGCGGCATACTAACCATCAAATTAACTAACTATATGCAAAAAATATTGCTAGGAAACTATTTTTAACTATATTTGGTATAAAAAGTTTCGGCTTTATAAGTCTCTTTTTTACACCCTTTATAGTACATAAAACGGTTAGATTGACTTTAAAACAAACCCTCTCTACATAAAAGTCCCTATACCCCATATAAAGTTAGTGGAAACGGAAACTTGTGTGGTCCACATTAAAAATGGCCGAACAAAACAAACAGGCGAGCAATCGTTTCCGCTAAACTCTAAACTAGACAAAAACGTTGCGGCTTGACCAATCAAACTCGTCGGGTAGGGCGCTTTCGGAAACCTATCCCTTATTACTTACACTCTAAAAACGACAACAAGAAAAAACGAACTTACCAGAACTAAGTTACCTACAAATGATTTAAAACTAAGTATCACAAAATCCACAGAAAAATGGCACTATTTCCTATTCCCTTGTTCTGTTGAAGTTATCGATGAACGTGAAGTGAGCGCAACCCTATGCGAATGAAAAATTCCGCCCTGACATTTCCAAATACTATTTATACCAGGTTCTGAGATTCCGGACCATTGCACCTTGTCTGCTGACGCCGTATTTTTTACCGTCGCCATGTTCGAGACTTGCTAATGTCTTAATCTAATGTTTGTGTATGGTGACATTTTGTAATTACTACATATTTAATGGTACGCATTTGTCAGTGTAGTAGGTACTCATGTGGATTGTAGGTAGCATGTAATGATAGTTAACTAGATACGTAATCTTTTGTAATTGCACACCTATGTTACGAACGGTTTTGAAAAATAAGACTGCAAATAATAAGATACAGGAGAAATTTCTAGTGTGGGGCGTTTTTATAAAAAAATAAGGCCGCGAAGTATTTAAACATTTTTAAGAGCAATTTCTTACAATTGAGTACAAGAAACCTTTAAACAATAAATTCCAATATAAAACTCCACTAAAGATACTTTATTAAAAATGCTTTGAAATCAATAAATAGTTATGTGAAATGACAGAAAACTAACTTCATAGTTAGTAGTAGTAGTTTAGTATTGTCATACAAAATCTATGGGGAATCGCGTTTTGATAGCTCATAAAAAGTACGTTAATTGATTAGTGATGTTATGTACCCATTTTGTATGGTCGCAGAACTTGTACGCAATTGAAATAGGGTCACATGACTCACTTGTAATTCTTATTGTATATTTGGATGAATGTTGCGAGAGGCCTAGTGGGGCGACCCGAGCTAATTACGTCGCGTAGAGAATATCCATTTAAATTATAGGTAACACCCCACTTTTTTTTCTCGTTAAAATTTGAAACATGAATATCAACATTTTCATAATTTGCTTACCTAATTGCATAAACTGCTACTCCACTTCCACCATACAAAGGGTAGTTTACCTGTAAAAATAAAAAAGAACAATGAAAACCCGTATTTTTCAAAAAATGTCGATACCTACTTTGACTTTATGACAATTTTTATGGCTGACTGAAACCCTACCTATTTTAGGGGTAATTTTATTTTAACCCAAATTAATTTTCGTACTTTTCCATGAAGTCAAAACTAATCTTAAGTACATACTTCATTTCATCACATCATCACAAGCACAGTTCAATACTCAATAGTCCCAGCCCAATTATTTTCACAAACGGACTGTATACTAAATATCATTTCTAATACATTTAGGTATGCCTATCTGTTCTAACGAATGCACCCGCCGCGCTATGCAGATCGCAGCGGCTTTGATTTACATCCTACCTTGTTACCAGCCAGTAGGAAAAAACCTACAACGTGCAGGTACACCGGTTACGAAGTTAAACGAATCACCTTCGGCAAATGACGGATTTCGTCGCGTGACCAATTCTCTATTTGAATGTCGATGGATTCTAAATTCGAATTGTGAATGGATTGACCGTTCTGAGAATTTTGGCCGCTCGTGACAGTTCGAAATTCAAAAGTCACTGGTTTAGTTTTCTTTTTTTGAAGCCGTGAAATTCATTGATATGCGTTTTGAATTACTGTAAACGCGGTCGTCTGTTACGACCTTTTTCTTAATGTTTTCTTGTATTTTTGGCAATCTTCCATTGTACGTCTTGCGTATATTATTGAACAACAAAGAAAGTGAAGTGATTGAGGACAATGTGTGTTATTCTATTTACAGCTACAGTTAGTAGACCGCGACTAATAACTTGCAGTCGCAACCTTACATTAACAAATAAGTGCAATAGCACTAAACGTTGCATGAAATTTTATCCATACCTATACGAGGGCGAATCAAAAAGTAATGAGAATGAAGATAAAACGCGGTAATTAAAGTTAAAATAATAATTTATTCTTCTAGATAGTCTCCTTACAAATCAATACATTTTTTCCATCTTTTTTCTAAACCCAGGATTCCCTTTGAAAAAAATATTTTTCTTGACCCTCCCAAAACGCCTCAAAAGTGACCATCACTTCGCTATCGTCTTCAAATTTCTTGCCTCGGAGGTGTTCCTTGAGCCGAGGAAAGAGGTAGAAGTCACTAGGAGCCAGATCTAGCGAATAGGGAGGGAGTTCGAGCAGTTCGAATCCCGTTTCTTGAATGGCAGCCATCGCAATTGCGGCTTTGTGAATCGCTGCTTTTGCTCGTCGGTTAACATCCTGGGTACCCAACGCGCGGAGACCTTTTTCATATGCAACTCGTTCGCAAGGATTTTTTGAATGCTGCCATATGAGATCCCCGTGACCTCAGCTACATGCCTGATGGTCACTCTTCGATCTGGCAACACAACATCTTCGACTTTTTTCACGTTGTCTTCAGTGAGGGACGTGGATGGGCGTCCTTCGCGATGTTCATCTTCAGTGGATGCTCTGCCCAGTTTAAATTCCTTGGTCCAGCGTGCAACTGTAGAATATGGAGGAGCAGAGTCCCCCAATGTTCCCACTAAGTCACTGTGTATGTCTATTGTAGATTTTTTTTTCAAACAGAGGTACTTGATGACTGCTCTAATTTCGTTTTTCTCCAAATTGGTGTTATCTCTTCGACAGTTCGTATTCAAATGAATATAACTCCCTTTTTTTTCGGATTGGCATCTCGCAGTTCAACCTAGGAGGTTGTGTACTGCTTAACCGGTCTTTTAATATAACTCCCGGAAAGCGTGATATATGTATATGATTTTTTTAGGCTGAAGTAGTGAGTACATAAGCAAGGGTTTTTATGCGGACCTGAAGTAACCGATTCTCATTACTTTTTGATCTCCCCTCGTATATAAAAATAGTCTAAAAAATGTCGGTAATTTACCTTTAATTTTGTAAAGTGTCTTTAATTACAAAAAACAAAGAATGAGTATTTTTAATGATTGAAAAAAGGACAATTTCACTTTTTTTTAATATTTTGTAGACAACAGTGTGCTATACTTTAGTTTAGTTTAGTACATAAAAATAGAGAGTTATTATTATTCAAAGCAGGTCACTCACTCATCGCATAGAGGGTATCAAACTCCGTTTCAGTATATTTGGACGATACACAAATACCTTTAAAAAAATATTTCTAACCCTCGCTTTGTTTTTCTATTTTACTTATCGCGAAAGGAATACGTAATATTTAACATATTTTCGAATTCGAATTTGAAAATCGAATCCGACCATGATCCTTTCCGAACTAACCCGACGAATCCCCGATCCTTCGTGCGCAGTGTACGCGCACAGATCCTGGATCCTTCGGATAGAGTCATACATATCTTCCGCAGAGAATTATGGGAACCAACTCGAATATTTATAGTTCACTAATAGATGAGGTTACATTTGTTCATTTTATTCTCAGACAGTGGCCATTTTTCCCTATTGACAAAGATATAAATCTCTTTTGTAACAAATTATCTAAAGGGGAATGTTTAGTTAGAGTTATTGTTTCCGAGTTTTGCGGAATGTTCACTTAACTTTTGATTTATAGTTTGAGATTAATAGCTCGTATTTTCTGTTTATGTGGAAAGTGGGTGGGGCTGCCATGTTTTATGTTTTTTGCAGAAAGTTTTGTATTTTCTTGTGTTGGAAACACTTTTATTGTTTACTGTAGCAGAAATTTTATTTATTTTATTTTATTTGGTTTACTTACAACTAGTCTAACGTAAAAAAAAGTGTTCGTGAAACATTGAAGACTATTTAAAAACAAAATCTCGTAGTAATCTCATCTCAGCGATTACTTTTTTGGACGGATGGAATGAAAGATATTTAGAAATTCTAATGTTTTTACTGAATATCTTTGCAATTATTCAAGATATTCACCCATGTCTAAACTTGCACTAAAATTGTACAATTATTAAATTGACAACTACGAGAATGAAATGACTAATTAGACTACTGGAAACCTTTATTGATACTGCACCAACTTTGGGTACCGACAAATACCTTTACAAATTAATTACTGCTTAATTGTTAGTCATCCCTTCTTTAGAAAATTATGTTGTACCTACTTAAGTGTCTTACCTAGTGCATCACGACATTTTTCACCTTTATCACCTTATAAGGCACCGGAAAAGGAGCTTGACATTACATAACAACCATTTTTGTTAAAGTTAATAAAATTATCGTAAAAACACGTAACAGTTTAGGATACCCGCGGCAACCGTCACAGGACATCAACACAACATGGCCACCGGAATGTCATTATGTCACATTAAGTACCGTCTCATGTCACATGTCACAAATGGTACCGGCAGCAAAAACTTCAAAAAAATATTTTTAAAAGAAAAATATTTAATTCCCAGATAATTACTGTGAAAAAAATTGTCACCTGAAAAAGGAAAAGTCACAATAGATTGAAATTAATTAAATAGATGTATTAAATGTCTTGACGATTAGCGCGACAGGGTTTGTCTAAATATGGATCGATACACAATTTTAAAAGTAATTGAGCGGCATAGTCTCGCATATTGTCGGCTTGTCAAAAGATGAATAATTATACGATAATGTCTTGTTGTTTAATGAATAATATCTTTGAATGCGCCGACGTTTTTATTGTAATTGTTCGTGGTGGCTAGAGAAGTAGCGTTTGTTATGGCAGGCGTTAGCGAGATGCTTTACCTACGCTTTGGAATCTAAAGAAGCTGAGCAATAAGCAATTGGGATGTTTAATATATTTAAATGTTTATAGCGTTTAGTTTGACTTACTAGTTCGTGTGTTCTACTATTGTGCAATTACATTGATCAAGTCAATTACTTAGGTAGGTACCTATTAAAATATAATGCGGCTTTTCAATGTGATTTTCGGTTTAAAATCACTGAATGCAATAACCGTTCATCATGTTCAATCTATCATATCTACCGAATGACATCCACTGCTCGACATAGGTCTCTCCTCGAGAGACTCCTAAAGAATTTAGTTCTATTTTTTAAACGCTCTCTCTGGAACTACCATTTGGATTTGTTTTTTTTTTGTATATGGGGAAAAGTATAGTTTATAATTATAAGACATCACGGTACGACGACTCATGGGAGCGGAGCAGTAACCAAAGACGTAACTTAAGGCGACGCATTGTTTAACATTAATTCTAGACCAGGCGCGCGCCCCCCGCAACCCGCACACACCCCGGTTAGTAAGCTTCTTGTTATTTTATTTAGTCGGAAATGATAACTTGAGAAAATCCTTCTACAATTTTAAAGAGTATTTATAGACTTGTCGACAGAGCAAGTTGAGAGGCTAAAATCGGCCCCGTTTGCCCATAAGATGTGAATCTCTATTTAAAAAGAGGTATGTTTGATATTTTTTTCTCAGTTACTAAAGTTACTTAATCATGTAATGAAAACTAACAAAATAAGGCTTTCATCATGAACTATTCAGAACACCAACTCACATTTTTATACGTTTCGTAATTACTGACAAAAATAGAGATCACTGATGCCAAAATTTCCAATTCGTCCTCTTAAAGCGGGTGAAGTGGACAGTCGCGGATAGAAGCTAGCAACCTACAATTTCAGAAACACCGATTGCAGCTTAGTCTGTGGCTGATTTTTAAAATGTTATTGAAAAGTGTAAAACAAGTTAGGTATAATTATATCAAACTGGCCTCTAGTTTATTTGTCGCCAATGTAGTGGCTCGACATACCTTTAGCTAAAATATTAATCTTAATTCATAAATGTACATATTAAATACTATTCGTCGGTTATTTTTAAAAGAATAATTAATAAAACTAGCCAATTATTATTGGGTTAGTGTTTAATTATACTTCCCTTAAGAAAAATCATGAATATTTTTTTGCATTATTTTTCTTTCCATTCTACTGTCGCTTATTTCTTTGATATGTCAACCGTCATGTTAATTAAAATATTTAATTATTGTATTCTTTTGTAATTACACATCTCGTTAACATGCTGATAAGGAATGAAAGGGTTCCGCAGAAGTTATAACAGATAAGTAATGAATAATAATTTTAGGTTTTTGTCACATTGCCTATGGGCGTAGAACCGTCAAGGTGTCATTGTCTATGCCACTCTATGACAACAGTTTTGATGAGCCGACAAGCGGTAAAACTGTTACCTAGAACATTTAAATGACATCAATAAAATGGGTAATGATAATACTCCCGAACGCATGAACCATTTTTCTTTGTTTTTTAATTTAAATAAACGGTTCTGAGTTTGCGTTTTAAATACATTAAACGCTATTGGTTATCCGACAAGCCAAAACAATATACAAGGGTTTATTATTTACTAGAACTTTACTCGCGACTTCGTTTGCGTAGATTTCGTACTTTCCCTACAAACGTAAAAGTTTCTAGGCAGTTAAAAAATATATAAAGAAAACAGAAACATAAACTTTATAATTTACTTAGGTTCATATTCATAGCAAGTTTTAAGTTAATTAATCCAAGTTCAATCCAATCTATTCACCTCCTTAGACAAAAGACAGATTTTCTTAATCCATTCTTAGAGTTTGCCTACATGATTTTAAGACGCGTGCAAGATTTCACGTTCTTAATTAAATTAGTGTCCACTGTACGCCAAAATGTTACTCACGCAGTTTCTCCTTTTATATACCTATATAGACTAGAGTAAAACTTAAAAAAAAAAATATACCATCACGCCTGTTTGCCCGAAGGGTTAGGCAGAGGTGTACCAATGTACACCCACAGTTCGCCGGTATATTTAGGTCCCATGTAATAGGGGGCGAACCTATTGCCATTTACTGGGCACATATCCAAACTCCGAGCTGCTACTGAAAATTTCATAGAAAAACCCAATAACACTTTTTGCTCGACCTGATTCGACTTTTTTTTTGTACCACTAAAGGTGGCAACCAAGCTAACGGCCCGCATGATGTTAAGTGGTTACCACTGCCTATGGACACTTGCAACACCAGAGGCATTGCGTTGCCAACCCCGTAAAAACCTCAATACTCCTTACTGTGATTTAATCTCGCGTAAGGTAAATAAATAAATAAATAAATAAATATCTTGGGACAACTCACACACGGCTATCTGATCCCAAGCTAAGCAGAGCTTGTGTTATGGTAACCAGACAACTGATATACATACTTATATAATTTATAAATACATAAATATTATAGATAAATCACACCCAGACACAGAACAAACAATCATGCTCATCACACAAAGTTTGTCCTGGGTGGGAATCGAACCCGCGACCTCCGGCTTAGCAGTCAGGGCCGCTAACCACTAGAAAAACAGGCCCGTCAGGTTATGGTATCCCACGGAAACCGTTCATTTATCCGAGATAAAAAGTCTAAAAAACTTTATGTTCTATTCCTGACTATAACGTGCGCCTTTAATCCAAATCTGTACAGCCGATCTGACGTGATTGAATAACCAACATCCATCTAAACTCTCGCATTTATAATATATATATACCTTCACGCCTGTATTCCCCGAAGGGTTAGGCAGAGGTGTACCAATGTACACCCACGGTTCGCCGTATATTTAGGTCCCATGTAATAGGGAGCGAGCCTATTGCCATTAACCGGGCACAAATCCAAACTCCGAGCTGCTACTGAGAATTTCATATAAAAACCCAATACCACTTTGCTCGACCTGGGAATCGAACCCGGGACCCCTTGCACAGCAGTCGTACTTGCGACCACGAGACCAACGGGGCATTTATAATAGTAGTAAGATAAATAGTGAGATTGGACTACTCAGTACTCAGTAATCAGTCATTGAACTTTTATTACCCCGTAGCTATGAATGGTCGTCATTCAAGCAACCATTGCTGATAAGCGATTTTGTTAGAGGTCACAGTAATATAGTGATAATATGGCTCTACCAATACAGCTGTTAGTGAAATGCATCGTAACTAATTATTATAAATACATAAGTTTATTTGTTACCTTTTCACGTTTTAGCCACTGAAACTCTGCATATACGTTCAAAGTCAAATCATTTATTTCAATTAGACCATTAAAAGGTAGTTTTGAACATCAATTACATGAGAAAAGAAAAAATATTGAATCTAGTTGCTCATGCCAAAAGGTAGTTTAGTATGGAGAAGAATGGGCTAGAAACTCCATACATAACTATTCTTTAAAAAAAGAATACATACACACTTATCATCACGCCTGTATTCCCAGAAGGGTTAGGCAGAGGTGTAACAATTACATCCACAGTTGAAAACAAGAATGTATAACTATAAGTAGTCCGGTTTACAAAAGTATTGTCACCACCATTATCATTAACATTATCACCTGCCCGATATCGAACCCGCAATCCCACGCATGAGAGGCAGGCGCTTGAACCACTGCACACTGGGTCATGACGATAATTTTGTTACTTCTACATTATAATAATGGTTTCGAATTCCAAGAAACACTTATCATATTTATTTTATGTTAGTACCAATTTATTGATCTAAATAGGGTTTATTATTACACAAACATCAAAAACAATACAAACTCTACAAAAATATTATTATTATCAAAATTATCTTTAATTTATTTAGTGATAAAGTTAACATTTTCAACCATCAAAACATAAACAAGCAATTAGGCCGAACCGGTATTCATAACACATTTAAAACTAGTTCCATTAATCGATAATAGATGGCAGCACTGTTGCCAGAAATATTAGGTCGTTATCGCTGTTCTTGTCGCTCCTCGCGCGTCTACATATTTCTGTTGCACACGACGTCAATAAAATTGGTAATTTCTCTTATATTAACACATTTTTACTATAAATAAAATTAGATTATGTTATTTAAAGTAAAATGGAATGTATTTGAGTGAAAAGAAGTGATGATTTTAGCAAAAGTTCTACATCGCGCTATTAAAGTTTTCGTCGCCCTTTGCATATATAGAGACGCGGCGTCGTACTCTCGGGGAGTCCGTTTCTACGCAGTGAAGTAGTACCGGGGTGGATCTACCCTAAGTCCACCCACTATGGAACACAACCTAGCTGGGGGGTTCGTGTACACACGTCTCGCATGACGCATTCGGATACACAGGTCATCAGAATATGCCTGTTATCACACTCGGGGCTTGTCCGACACCATGGATCAGTACGTGACCGGTCGACAACGCCATCATACGCAACTCGCATTACGCAAAGCAATCTCTTCATTGAGTCCAATCGAGGGACGCACCTCAACCACACTGAAGTAGAAAATTTGACTTCCTTTTTGCGTTTTTGTAAAAAAAAACATTTATAAATATTATTTTTAGTTCCTTTGTCCTACTCGTTATCTATTATTAAAATCATTTGTTAGCGTGTGCAGTGTGTACATAATAATAATAAAGTGCAAAGACACGTGTCACTATTTGGTGTTGCCATACAAATATTAACAAATAAATATTATACATAGTTAACAATTCTTTAATCAAAGAGATTAAAGAATTGTTAACTATGTATGTGTGTGAGTTTAATATAAAATATGGGCCATGTGTGTGTGACCGCCGGTGGCTATGTAGTATATAAATAATTACCAGATGAGGAATAATGATTATATTATGAGTTTCGCGATGTATTTGCGTAGCAAGTTTTAAGGAATAATGACGGAACTTATTTTAATACTCCATTTTGTAAGACATAATAATATGATCGAAAATGTACAGTGAGCTCGACGACGTAGGTAGATCATTTATTTATTTAAAGATTACCAACAGGCATCAATCAACAATTCAAATGTAGTTGCTATAAGTACATTGACATACATTTGAGTGTGTTATTTAATTCGGCTGATTGTAGACAAGTTCTATGAAGAACTACAAAGCACCCATCACTCAACACTGACTCTACATAGAACTCAATTGTTTCTAATCTAAACAACAAACCATCTAACAAAATAAGTTTAAACTTTCCAGTATTCTTAGTGATTTATCATGGTTATTGCGATATAATGAGTCGATTATTATTATTTTGGCATGTAGGATTACGGATAATTAAAGCTACAATATTAAATTATAATTTTTCCGATTTTATGTCAATCATTAAATCGTAAGCCTTGTGGTCCTAAGCGCGTCTGCTACGCTAGGGGCCTTGGGTTCGATTAACAGATCGAGCAAAGAGTTATTGGGTTTTTCTATGCAATTCTCAGTAGCAACTCGGAGTTAGGATTAGTGCCCGGTTATGGCTCGGCCCGTATTACATAGGACCTAAACATACTGGCGAAGTGTGGGTGTACATTGGTACACCTCTGCCTAATCCTTCGAGGAATACAGGTGGGATGGAATGTATGTATATAAATAATATAATTTGGTCAGTGGACTGCTTGGTCGGAGGAGGGGGGGGGGTGGGGGGGGGGGGGGCGATTTAGAGCTAAAATTTTTATGTCATTAATTATGTTACTACTTTTGTACCTAACTCAAAAATATTATCAAGAAAAGAAGAACAGCAGTATTGCCTAATACTTAATATTATCTATATTAATCATCAAGTGAATGGCAATGTATTTTATTCAGTTTAATTAGGTACTTACAGAACATGTAGATTATGCGTTTGTGACTTGTAATTTTACACTCTGTTTGCAAATAAGTATACTTTCTTTTGGTCTTTTTGATAACAAGAATTGATTTTCGTACTATTTTTTTTTGCCAGTCTTTCTTGTGATAAATATTTCTTTTGTTTTTTCCCTGGGATAAATAAAAGATGATTTATTTTTTGTACGTTATTTTTTTTTGCAATGCCATCCTTACCACATGCCACTTATATTGCAACTTTGACCCAAATGTCCCTAATTAATAAGCACCTAGTTGTACTAACAATACATACATATGTATGTGTGTGTACCAAGCTTAATTAGTATCATGTCAACAAACACAACATTTGACTTATTAGGCCCGTAACGGACAAAACCGCACTATTTATTCATCCCTAAACAGAAAATTTAATTGAAAAAATAACAATAAAATATACAATACAAAAAATCTGTAAAAAACGCTCTTGATATTTTCAACGCCCCTTTTATTCTTGGCAAATCGATGCGGTCATCGAATTACGTTCTCGATTAAACGTCCGGCTAGTGAGGAATCGATTAAATGTGTTAAATGTCATACGGCGGGCGCGACAAATTGCGGCGGCGACTGCGACATAACGTCGTAAGAAGGAGCGGCAAATATGACGCCTCGTTATTGGTACGTGTTAAGTACAGTCGCTACCGAAGTTGTATTGGGAAACTCGTTTATGTACGAATAAAAATAACATAAACTATGTACCTACGCTTCATAAAGTATTTAAATTTTATTATTCATATGAAGGTGTTAAACAAAACATTTTGACATTTTTATTTTCTTTTAACACAAATAACTCGTTTTATTCATAATGTTTTTTAATGATATTTATAAATCAACTAACTTTAAGGCTCGATAGAAAGAAACGCAAAAGTACTTGTTTTAACTCTTTTTTAAAGTTGCTTCTTAAACTACGTTCATTACACAAAAAAAAATTAGCGTATAATTGTTGGTGTTGACTGTACTTGCGTTCTCTTCGTACCTACCTGTAAGTATAAGAGACATTTTTTCGCGTAAAAGGATAATGTTAAAATATTTTAACAAAACTAAGAACTCATTAGACATTGACCAAAAACATTCAGTTTCAAAACATCGCTAATTGAATTTTCAAAGAAAATTGTTTGCATTCACAAGTTTTTATTTTAATCTATCAAAATGTAAGACCATGTAATTGAAATGTTTTTTTAAATACTTGCATATAGAATTAAGTTCTTGAAACTTATAAATACCATTTTACGATCAATGTTTCTGAGAAAAATGGCTGCAGACGACTCCGAACAATATAAAGACGTTTCCTACAAGTGAGTAGCTAATATCGAGTGCGTGCTTTTAAATTCAAAACAACAGTTATTGTAAAGGTCACGATAAAAATGTCGTTCCCGATAAGCAGTTTAATTGTTGAATTTTGTATGGATTAATGTCGCCACAATTTCAATTTTTCCCAACGAATACGCTCGCGTGTTCTGTTTCACGTAGTAGTTGGGAATTTGTACGTGTTTCTCGGATTTTGTTCGAAAACCGACGTTTGTCGCTGTGTGAGTAATTTTCGGGTAAATGAAAATTGTATAGTAAAAGTAAACGCTGTTTCAACGTTGGGCAGTGCGGACGCTTTCGATAGCGCGCTCTAGATTCTGTTAGTACATTTCAAATGTTTAGGATTTACTCTAATTGCGTCGCGCTTTATACGGCATTATATTAATTAGATAAGACTCACAAAAACAGGACACATTGCTGAATTTGTTTAAGGTATAATCTAATTAATGAAATGTTTTATTTATGTTTCCATCTCGTTTTTGCAACAATTTTTTTAAGCCAATTAAAGTTCTATCTCTTTTCTGTTTATGTTGTAATGTTTTTAACAAAATGTAGAATGTTTTACCAAACGTTTCATGTTAAACATAATTAAGTGGCATGTTTGATATCTTAAACAAACTGATCTTATGATAGGCTTGTAAATAATGTATGACACGAGTTAAGGGTAGCTTTAAGCGATGATTTCCCTATTTAATGCAAACTCAACGAGGCGACAGATGGTTTGTCCCAACCAACCATTACAATGTGACAACATCTGCGGGCCCCTGCAGATGTGAGCATTAATAGTAACATGGCGTTTTCCCGTTAAAACTGCTTATCAATATGAATGATAATTTTCACACATTATTTAATAAGTTAATAATCGTATTACGATTAAAGCAACAGGTGATTGAGGGCCTCTCCAAATGACTATATTCCTAAATGTTCGAGGATGCGCGAGAATTTCTGCGACAGTAATTGTCGAGTATTAATTGCAGTGCTATTATATTAACGACGTTTTCCAATTAGGCACACAATGGGGGTCTTCCAATTATATCAATCAATGTTATACAAAAAATAAACGGTTTCTTTTTTTGAAAAACGTTATGATACGAGCCCTTGCACTTAATAAATTCCACTAATAATGGCAAGTGTTGAAGTGGAATATGTTTAATACTTAATCGAACCCCTCGAAGCGTTAATTAGTGCAATAAATTGGGACCCTGGCTATACCTAGGTTAAAGGTAAAAACTTGGTGACCTTATTTCCCAGTGTTTCTGCCCTATAAAACTGTCTTAAAACATAATGTCAGAAGAACGTTTCATTTATTCAAAAATTGAAGTCATGCCTGTAACTTTCCTCATAATTGTGTTTTTTTCTTCTTCTGCAATTTCGAGTACACTTCACACTGCAAAAGGTTAATTATCCAAACTATAAAAAAATGAGCAGCTGCCAATTAGCTTTCAATACTAGATGGCGTGTCACAGACACCACACGTTCTTTGTAAACCTAGAAATGGCATCCGAGCCGTTATGAGCGAATACTAGTGTCACTACCTCACTTAAGACCTTTCGAAGCAGACGCGTGCTCACTATAAAGGTTAATTAAAATTTTTGTTTTGTTGTATCAGCCTCATCATAGTATTTAGTTTTTTGTTGCCAGCAAAAAGCGCAATAAACAATGAATATTTTTTTCACTGAATACAAAAATAATTAATTAATGTAATTAATGTGTATATTTACAATAAAAAGCTGAAGGCTTTTTATTGTAAATATAACAATAATTTTATTGCGCTCCTAATAAAAAGATAAACGGGAAAACATTGAGTTGTTACTAAACGAATTATCATATTAATTTGTAAATGCACGGTTCTTTATTTTTTATTTTTTCCAATTACGTATTGCTTATCTATTTAAGTAAGCTGGCTCCGAAGCAACAGCATGTCTGTACCTACTTATACTAAAACTATAAAAGAGCTAGAAATTACTATTATGTATTTTTTGTCCTACAAACGGGAATGTTACACTTTAAAACCCAACAAAAATGCTTGTTTAAGTGAGTGCTTAAAATAGCATAACGTTATAAGAAACAATAAATTATTGTCAAATGAATACATTAATCATTTTTTTAAATAAACTGTGTACTATTAAGTCTTTGGATAATTCGAAATGGAGGCACGTAGGTGATTGGAATATCATTATTAAAGTTTGCGTCGTGCGTATCAAATGGGAAAAAAACTTTTACATGATAAATTGTAACTTTACCACAGAAAAAATGTTCTTATAATGTCAAACTTACAGCTGACGTTGCTGAATTTTATTTTACTGCCGCTTAATCATCTACTTCAGTTAACGATCAGAACTAATGCTTCATAATGGAGCTTTTTTTAATAAAACTAGTGGGTAACAGTTCTTCTGCTATAAAAAATAAGGTTAGATAGAAACTAGCATAACAGGAATTTACAATACGATTTTTTTTCTATAAAAGCTCTATATTGTGTGGCGTATCGACTGGGAAAAGTTAGTAAAGCGGACAGAACGAATGGGAATTCGGCCTTCGCTTAGCAGTAAATTAAATGCACACGAGCGCGTCATCGTTGGGAACCACACTAGGAACGAGCGGTTCTTAACGTGAGGGAAAGAGACAGAAATAGACACGAAACGAACGGGTGCTATTAACTTGCACGCTACTGCCACAACACGCGTTCATTCAGTTTTTTCCTTACTTTTTAATAAAAACTCAATCTGAAATGCCGTTGATATACGATGACAACCGAATGTCTTTACATAGTAATCAAATTTTCAATACAAAAAGCATCGAATAATTGCATTTTTATGAATATGGACATTAATATTAGTATGCAAATACTATAACTAAGATGTTTAAATATAATGTACCAGTGAACCGTATTAAGCACACAAGTCTTGAAAAATGATTATAAAGTCTGTAGAAATTGCACGTTTACAATTCGCTTTTATTAAACCAAGTGTGTAATATATTATTGTAGTTGCAATCGTAAGACAAATATGTCTGAGAACGTAATATGTAAGCACCTAATTACGCATTAAATAATGACCAGTACGGCGTCCTTAATTTAAATGTCATGATAAATGGACGATTTGTATCTTTGAGATTATTTTGATAATGAAATGTTGGCATTGCTATGTCACATCAAGGTCAATAAACCATTTTCAGATAATATAAAGTGTAATTTTAAATCTCAGAGACTAAATTTACAGTTGCATACGTCAAATATGAAGATTATGTGCTTTCGGGATATAGAAATAAAGCGTACTATTATCAAGTTGGACATATTAAGCTGACAAATCAGTCACTGATATCATGATCTGAGGTGACGATGAATATTATTTTCAGATAGACGTCTTGTTTCTTCTTTTCGAGACAGACCAATTTATAAACTACTTTTTGTTGCATTTCAGAAAGTAAAGAGCAAGCATTTTGAAATTTTATGACGTAAAAGTTGCGTCGTGGTTGGGAAAAGTTGTTATTACTAAAATAATATCTAAATGGGAATCTTTTTTTTGTTCCCATCGAAGTTTAATCTACATTCAATCAGTTACCATCGGTAAGACTTGGTATTTCTGCATTGCGAGTGAAAATAATTGTTAAAATTAGGCTAGGAAATATAAGAAATTTTTCCTAAAAGCTGTCCGGGAAAGTAGGAAAGTGTGGCCACAGTCATTCTTCTCTAGAATTATTAATTATCACATATGTTTTTTTGTTTTAGTCAGGACTAGTTTCCTTTTCTGTTCAGTTATCCCCTAATCGAACTAGATCAAGATGAAGTTTTAAAAAAAGAAAAAAAATCTACTGAGAAATAATTAACGATTTTTTTTACTTTGGTACTGCTTAAAGAACAACAAAAAATTTATAAGGTTACTCTTCAAAAAAATAATGGTGTTTACTAAACTGGCTATACCTACCACAAATATATGTATTTGTTTATGTTATACAGTTTTTTTTATGGCGGGTAATCATCGGGTGACTTTTTCCGCCCTGAGAGAAGCGGACGGGAGCGTCAGACTCTTACTGACTAAAACCATTGCGTGTTCCTCCTAATCCCCTTTGCGTTCTAGAGCCGCGGTGGGTCCTTCGAACAAATTCCGCAAACCTGGCTATATATTACGTACTAGATATAAATAGATAGGTACTTCCCACACACTCCTAACCGAAGTACCCAAGTCCTTGCACTTCCAACATTCCACAGGGGCTCTAGTATTGGGTACCAATTCCTCACGTTTCAAAGAAACTAAACGGTTGGATTTTTTTTACCTTGATCAGTAGTTTTAACTGTATTTGATAAACTAACGTCATAATTATGTCAGTTGGTCTTTGGCCCATTTATATGCATATTAAAGAACATTAATGGATTAATTATTAATAAATTACCTTAAATGAGCACTAATGTCGATTAACACACATTCTAGAATCAATAAATTACTTTTTGAAGTTTTATGTTAGCGTGTAGGTACTGTTTGCAGAAAAGTAAGAGTACTTTTAACCGACTTTTAAAAAGGAGGAGGTTCTCAATTTGTTGTTTTTATTTTTTGTTTGTTTTCCAGAACTCTGTCATTTGTCAACTGATTTTTATAGGATGATTTTTGTAAGTATACCATTTTTTTTAATAAGATTTAACAGGTGCTTGACATCTGCTTATCTGTATACCTGCATAGTTAAAAACAATAGTAGTGTTGCCATAAAAGGTTAATTTAAAGTTATGTCAGATTTAAATAATACAACGCCACATATTGCAATTTAAATTAGGGCGATGGTGATACCATTTCTACAACAACCATGCCATATTGCTTGAAGTTTGTGCTAAAGTACACGTGCAGTGTGCGCTTTAAAGCCTCCGCACACGGCTGAGTTTTTGCACGGCCGATTATCGGACCGTTAAATAAATCTTAAGTTTCGAGGACCGATTTCTTGTAGGACGAGTGCGTTGGTATGTTTGAATCATGTGTTCCATTTTCTCCGACAAAAAAATCGGTCGTCGATTGTCTGACGTGTGTGGGCAACGTGAATCATTCTACATCGTGAAAGAAAATTAAAAGACAAGAAAGAAACATTCAAAAGTCAATTCGTCACTCATTTATAATCTATATGGCACAAACATACGACGAAACGGCACTACGTATTAGTGATGCGAAAGATTAGCATCGATAGTTCGATACTTTTGCTACGATAAAATAAAATAAATGCATTTATTATTCCAATACTAATGACAAAAGATGTGAAAAAAACATAAGATGTTGAACTTCTTCATTACACGCATATTTCATGACAATTAACATCTTGTCCAATACAATATAGCTCTATACAATATAAGCTAGCTCAGGCAGGTCTACATTATAGTTAGAATTAATTTTCCTCTATGACGATTAATGTAAATCTTAGTTTTACTTATATTTTGAATAATTTTTTTTTTTTTATTTTTTTTTTATTTTTAATATGAATGTAAATAAGTTGTTCATTTCATATTCCGATGCATAAGTAATCGATTTATAAAACAATTAGTTTACTACTAGCTTATGCCCGCGACTTCGTTTGCGTGAATATTGTATTTTTTTTGTGCGGTATCAAATCCTTTTTTTAAATATAAATAGCCCTAGGACTAATTACCTACGCCAAAGGCAGCGAGCAGATAACCTGCAAGTGGAAGTTTCGTCAAAATCGATCTCGGCTAGATCGAATCGATTTCAGAGATTTGCCGGAACTAATAGGCAAACATTTAAACAATGCTGTTTTAAGTGTAAAGAACTACCATGTATACATCCATTTACTAAAAAGTTGTTATTTTGACATTACAAACAAACTCTAACAGACACTATTTATTTGAATAGTTTAAAAAAGTTAATCAAAACCGGGAGCTTTATGTAATTACACAGATCTTGCAAAAGTACTTATAAAATATGCTACATTTTACTGTCAAGAGCTGGGAAGAAAAGAGAAGAAGATATAACGTGGATAGTGTTATCTCTTTCTAGCATCAATTGATTGGCTTCAGGCGTTTTGTTTTCTCAATATCTTGAGCTTGAATATTTTATTACCAAAATATATTTTTTTTTTTACTTTTCTGCAAACCCTACACAGGTCTCTAATTTATGATCTCAAAGACAACAGTTTCTGACAAAATCTATTAAAGAACTATAACAAAAAGTTATTTCATCTTAATTAAAATTCTATGGCTGAATAGCATGGCAACATTAAGCAAATTCTATGGCTGAATAGCATGGCAACATTAAGCACGACTGTCAAAGTAAAAAAAAAAACTTATGAGGTGTTTGTTGAGTAAGTACTTATGTCTCTTTTCACTATTATAAACATTTATGGTCTCTAAACATGACATAACAAAAAAAAAAAACAGTTGACTGTTGACGGATTTGACGCATTCATGCGCGACAAAAAGTCGCAGAGTCGCGAGCGTTCGCACGGTTGCGCGTGCGTCCGTAATGTGGCGCCGTCTAGACTCGGTCTTAGCCTGGACCCTGCCGTATATCTTCATCGGGATAGTATTTAAGTGGCGAGATTAAACTGGGTGATATCGCTAGTAGAATCTAAGGCGTTGAATGTGGTAGAATATTTTCATCCTTACCTGGCAATGATGTCCTACTTCCCAGAGGAACCTTTATGAAAATAACGTTTTGAGATGCCTGACATTTGAAGGGTCCACTGCAATAATGATGAATGTCCAAAAACATTTAATTCTTAACCAGTAATGCCATTCGGTCCCTTGACTATGTAGTTAGAAATATTGTTTACAAACTTAGCAATACCGCTTGCAGTCACAAGATAAATATGTTTTTAATATTTTGGCTACACGGTTAAAACGCTCAACGTCACAGGTGTTCACGGCAATAACCGACCGTTTTTTACACCGATTATAAATTTAAAACCCAAATATCTTAAAACAAAAGACAAAGGACATTCATCATTATTGCAGTGGACCCTTCATTTATGACAATGTGCAATACGAAGATGTACCGGAACTCTACATCATGAATATGCATATGACAATATTCCTGTCACGCAAATTGATTTTGGAAACTGACACATACTATGGTTCGCGAGCATGTTAAAAACGTGTTAAGTCCTTACACGCACCACGACGGTTTTGGACGACAGACGTAAGTTGTCTGTTGTTGTACCTATCTGTGATTTTAATTGCAATTATTTAGTCATATTGAAACTTTGAAAATATTATAGATATATTACCTAGGAAGCTTGCCCGATAAAACTATTCCTTTTCGTTAAGAAGGTTTGCGGCGTTTCAAGTCTCTGCTGGTCTGGTCTGCTTGGATATGTTGCTATTGACTCGGTATTACAAAAAAAAAAAAAAAAAAAAAATAAGAATACCAAGTCAATAGCAATTCTTCTTTTTGTTAATCTCTAATAATAATAGACAACCTGCTCCAGATAATCACCCCACAAATCCCACTTAACCTTTACAAATAGCAACTCTCATTATACATACTTTCTTCAGAACAGGTGGCGCAATACTTATGGTACACTGTACCGGTATGCAGTGCCTCTAGATCAGGGGTTCCCAAACTTATTTTGTCTACTGCCCACTTTGAGAATAAATTATTTTGTAACGCCCCCTTTTTGTCATGACGGGGGGGGGGGGGGGGGGGCTCTACTAAAATCAATCAAACAACGCCTTCCGCGTACTTCCCTTCTATAATGGCATGCATTTTAATATAATGTTAATAACTTGGAATTTTAAGTTTAAATAAATAAAACAGGACAGATATATTAACTACGCAGAGAGAAATATCGAACCGAGTTTGAGCAATCTCTTAATTAATATTAGTAGATGTTTAGAAGTTGTAGTCGTGAGTCGAGAGTCTAAGAGTCCTCCTACCTAGATGAAATTACAAATCGCCCCCCAAGCCTCTACACAACGCCCCCATTTTTTCTCTGGCCCACTTACCGCCCCCCTTTAGGCCTGCAGCGCCCACAAGGGGGCGTTATCGCCCACTTTGGGAAACGCTGCTCTAGATCATCTATTGGTACCCGGCGAGGTACCTGTCCAAACAATGCGATGTTACTCCTAGATAAACGCGTTGCCACACTTCTGTGATACAACGTGTAAAGTTTGCTTCATTTAGTTTGGTTGCTATGGTTTCCGTTTATTTATTCATTACTAGCTTTTGCCCGCGACTTCGTCCGCGTGGATTAATAGTTCCCGTTCCCGGGGGATTTCCCGGATTAAAACTATCCTATGTCCATTTTCGGGTCCCAGACTATATCTGTGCCAAATTTCATTGAAATCGGTTCTGTACTTTAGGCGTGAAGAAGAGACAGACATACAGAGTTCCTTTCGCATTTATAATATTAGTACGGATAACTTTATGCACAAATGTCAAAATACACTGTACAAAGGCAAACTTAATGCCTTAGGCTTTTGCTACCAGTCTTCCTTAGGGTGATGCAGAGACAAAACATGGTAATGCAAGTAAAGGGAACAGAAAATTTCCAAGATAAAATATAACAATAAATACATACAAACAAAATACACAAAGTAGAGAGACACCTTTCCTTCCTGTCTTTTTCCTTTTCTTTACACTTTATTATAATTATTATTTTACGAGTAGTTCTGCCAAAAAAAGGCCACCCACAATCTCGCAATAATTAATTACGTCAACCTTGTTTATTATGTAAATTGTGATACATTATCCACACTGTTTAGCAATAACAGTTAATCAATGTTCGTCCCAAAGACTTTAACATTAAATCACCGTTAAATCATTAATATAATCAATGACTAAATGCATGAGTGCTACTATGTTAATATTAACTCTTTATTCAATTTAAATATTCAGATAAATTTCTCTAAAAAAAACCATAAACAATTGTATGTAGGTTTGTTTGTTTTCGCACAGTCCAAACCCCTATTAATAAAAGCTATAGGTAGTAATCTAAAATTATACCTTATATTAAAAAGAACCGCCAAACACCTGCTCCCCCCCCCCCTCCCCTCTAGCTTGTAGTATCCAACAGCATCATACTACCCTACACATTCCACCAGTTACATAATCAAGTCCTCAGCAACAAAACGGTCTGTTCAAAACGTTATCAGCAATCTCACTACAGATGCTCACCCTCCGTCGTATCAGTTTAACTTATCGTGGTTAAGTAAACAACGGCTCGTAACAGATGTATCGACACCGCCTGCCCAGGCGCAGGTAATGTGCAAGTAAATGATCTAGCTATTATACCGGCATCCAGTATCGGTAGAGTACTGTTGAATGAATACTCTTATCCGTTTCATTATCATTTGGTCCTTTATGGATTTCTGGTGTGAAAGGACCAGTAAATTATTTGTTGTGGAGTAATGTAGTGATGTTAGTGATCTGGTGAAAACAACATTAAGTAGTCAATGTATAATCGTCATTGATAAAAGCCTTTCACTCCGGTGTAAGGTTTTTTTCAGTTTTCAGGACAAAACTGAAAAAAACTAAAAAACTAGGAAGCCTGAAGCCTAGGAAGTCTTTTAATACTAGGAAGTTTTAAAAGACTTTTCTGACAGCACGCTAGATACAAAAGTAATCAAGTCCTATAGTTGGTTAATAAATAAAAAAGGTCGAGAAAATGTTGCAGATAGGATAAAGGCACAATTGCATATGTTTGTGTCAGTTTCTCGTCAAATACCTTTATTTCAAAATGTTAATGATTTTGAAATGTCGTACAAGAGCTGGAGTTACGTATTATTTTGAAATTTAGTTATTTTTAAAACCTCGACTACGTTAGTTTTCTATAGGGTATCTGTCAAAAAACTCCTATTAATCGAAATAAAATTGAAAGCCATCTCTAGTAATTGAACACGTTCAAAATTTAGTCACAATCTCATCTCAGCGACAATCAGTGTCAAAAAATTGTAAATTCAGAGACATTTTTAACTCCGAAAGAATTTAAAACTCCGAATGTCTAAAAGTTAATAGACTTGCCCCTTGGTGTACGACTCCATTAAGTCTACAAAATAGCGATAGTGTAGTAGCTACTTGAAGATAAATTAACATAAACAAACATACTTAACCGCATTTTGTTATTCTGTAGGGCGAGCTCAAGTGCGTGGACGTAAAAGTATTCGAATTCTAAACATGTCTATAGCATTTCTATAAAATTTTATTAATTCCCCTTTTTTCGAAACACCGCGTCCGTGACCGCTTCGTCAATTGACTGCCCAACTCTTCACGTGAACAGAGGGCTTATTTTTGGCATAAAAAAGCCATGCCATGCCATGCCTAAGTGGCAATGCTGCCAGCGTTTTGGGCACATCCAATTGACAACAATATCAACGACCTGTTTGATACACTATAACCTTCTATCCCACCTTTCTTTTAGTTATAGATTTATAATATTTATTTAATATTTACAAGCATTGATTATTATACGAATCTAGTTTTACGTTATAAATAATAAAAGTACACATTGATATAAATAAAGCTTTCAAACTTAATAAGTAAGATGGTTGTGTAAAACGGGTACATACCTATTTCCAATTATAAAATTATTTGTATTAAACGAACATTTATTCTAGGTGTTTGTACTAGGCCCAATGGACCAACATGCTTGAGAAAACATAGAGGAAAGATATATTCTAGCTTTTTATTAAGTTTGCCGTAAGTATTCTAAACGTGGGCGGAACAGCTTTAACAAAATCTGCCGGCTACCTAACTGGTATGGAAGATATTGTAATTTCTTTAAAAGCTTATTTCAATAATACAAAGTTGAATAGTTTGGTGTTAATAAATGGTATATTATTGAGAGTAGGGCTGCCATCATGTAAAATGCCGACATCGGGAATAAACAACGGCAAAAAATCTTCGAAAATTCCTAGCATTTGGCAGTAATTGAGATTGTTCCTGGACGCCCCTGAATTTAAGGACGGATCATAATCATCATATCAGCCGCATGGCTTCCACTGCTGGACATAGCCCATATTTTTACAGAATAGGTCAGCTAACAGATTTGAAAGCTAATTCAAAATTAATAAAAACGTAGAAGTCTAAACGTCAAAAGCTTGTCATAATTGTGAGCGTATTTGACAGTTTGTGAGATTTGCATGCAAACGTTCCTTTTAGTACAACTAATTGCGCCTCTGAAATCACTGGTTCTAACAAGAATTACATCTTCTTGATTAATAAACATATCAGCATCACCAATTACATCGATAGGCTAATTACATATTTGTGTAACAGTCTATGAGGAGTTCTCTTCCCATTAAATTACCATTAGCTCCCGATAATGATTGGTAATCGATATAATTGTACACATTCGATTATTATCAATGGGGTTTTATGACAGGTATAAAGAGGTAGATACATGAAAGACTTTTCGATTTTCTATCGATAAAATTGCTAAGTTATTTCATAATCGATTACTACTCTTGCGTTCAAAAAATTGTGTTAAAAGATGATAAGATAACGATAATAATTTCTCATTCAAAGTGATCTTTAAAGCAGACAAAAAAAAAACGTCTGTATAAAATGGGAATAGAGAGTCAATTTTACTTACTTTTAGAAACGATGACGATCTATTCTCAATCTGCCGAAAGTGCCTCTAGTTTACCTACATTTTTTAACTTTGGTCATCGTTGAGATTCTGAGTAAATTTTGAATTGGGCTTCGCAACATACTCATAACACTAAAAGATTTCATGAGTTATTTGAAGTTAGAGACATTTTTTATCAATACGTCAAGAACGACTACGAAATTGGATCGACTCTTGTTGCACTGTTCGACAAAACCTCATCTACCCACACCCTTAGTTCTCGATAAAATATAGCTTAATGATTGATAGATGATTGGCCGATCAGAGCCAATCTCGATAATTATTTAATGAAATATGTTACTGTTAAGTGATCAGGTCGGAATGGCATGATGATAAAGTATATGAGACTTAATTGTAATAATCTAGAGGAAACGATAAATGCCATGTTAAGATCGGGTAGACACGGATATACTTGTTAGATAGAGAGCTCAGATATGTGATTCATAATTCGAAAGTTACTAATTATGATTTCTTTTTTTTTCTTTAGTATGTGGAAGGAAATGTGGAGAAAATCATAAAGAGTTACGTGTAAATTCAGGATAAGATGAATATACCAAACTAAAAAAAGAATAATCATCATCTTCCTGCCCTTAAAAAAAGAATACTCTTTTTAAATAATGTGCGTGGATACTAGGGTTTTCTCCTGTGTTGTGGCTGCGTTTACAAACATAAACTCACAACTTCACAAACAACGGGACCAGGAACAACTACCTATCCTACCTAATTGAGACTTTTTGATCGTCAGAATTTACAATACTACAACCAAAACTCTTAATCTTCTACAGCCTTCCAGTCTTTAAAGTTATTAAGACTAAACCCCCTAAAAAAATATCAAATTTTCCGTTAAATATAAATAGGCGAACATTTGTATAAAAATCTATACATACATAATAATAAAATCGTAACGAGGCCAATACATATATTATAATAAAATCGTAACGAGGCCAATTCTGTACATTCAATATTTTTTATAAAGAGTAATTCTCACATGTTAAATACATTATACTGAACCCAAAAAAATGGTTTTTAGAATTTTTGCCTGTTTGTTTGTTTGTTTGTATGTACGCGCATAACTTTTTAACTCCTGCACCGATTTGAACAAAACTTTTGGCATTGTATTGGCAGTAACCTGAGCTGTAATCTTAGGTACAATTCATCAAGCTTTGTCACATAGGGGTTAGACAGAAACAGTATGAACACTATTAACTTAAAAATACTGAACGCGAACGAAGTCGCGGACAACAGCTAGTGAAAAATAAAAATGCCGAATTTCGAGCTACATAATGCATAATCTAGATTCCATTGAACTAGCTTCAACTTTCTGACGAACTGATCGTTTCTTGACAAATCAAAAGTGCCTGTAAATGGTCTAAATAAAATAAATGCTTTGACTTTGACTTTGTCGAATACGGCTGCACTTTCCGATGAACAAACATAGAAAAAAAACTATAGGGATAGAAAACCTTCTCCTTTTAATCGAAGAAGTCGGTAAAAAAGTAGCGCGGAAGCCAAAGCTAGCACTTACCAATAATGACATCCAATTCTACATCTCGATACACAATTCCGAATACCAATAAAACCGTTATCTTCACAATTTTAACTGAACATCTTGTTCGCATCGGTGGCTTGCAATCAGGAACAAGATCAAACAGATTAGCGATCACACTACAACCATTAAGAAGCTGTAGCACCAACATTAGCTTATCTAAATATGTATGTGGTTTTACCATATCATTGTATGCTAGAAAGCCTAAGATGCCTAGGATTTAATCTGACTTGCCTAGTGTTTGGAATCTTAAGACATTAAGTAGATATTTTCAAATAGGCCCAATGGTTAAGGCGCCTGCCTCTCATGCACGAGACTGTGGGTTCGCGACTGGGCACGAGCAAATACCAATAGGAGTTTTGCTATTTGATATGCATTTTATAAGTTTATCTTGGACATCACTGACATCCTTAAAGGTAAACATCGTGTGGAAACTTGGACTTATAGTTAAAATAGGTCTGATATCGTCGATCCGCCTTGAGGAAGTGTGGTGATCAAAGATCATGCCTTCAAACTTAATTATAAGTTCAGGTTGCAGAAGAGTAACGCAGCCTAAACAGAAATAAGTCAATATATTAACAGGGGTGACACGATCACACAAAGGTCACATCACAAACTCCTAATGGAAAAACTCAATAAAACTTTTGCCCGAAGTGCGAATCGAACCCAGGATCCCACGCTCAGCAGTTTCGCTTGCATCCACGAAACCAAGTACCTAGCAACTATATAACATACAGTTCTGAATACATGATACACCACACTACGTTAAAATATTTTGGATTCCTGCTCCCTCGTAATAATCTCTAAGTTACGTTTACAAAGCGTATAATTTCGCTGGCGGCCAATAGTCGTAACTAACAGTACCTACGTATAGATACATTATATATAATAATAGGTATAATAACGACCATAATGTACAGGTCATAAAGTTAGTTCTCGTGTGTTGAGAATGTGTTGTATATTGAATTAGGATCTGAGATAAAAACTGGGGAAAATATGGTTCATGTCTTGGCTAGGTTAGTGAAGAAAGCCATAACTAATAAGAATTATTATATTTAATTTTAATTATATAAAAAGTGTCACCGGTTACTCATCATCTTCCTGCCCTTATCCCAAGTCACTTGGGGTCGGCGCAACACGTTTTCTTCTTCCATGCCGTGTCACCGGCTGCTAGATTTTAATGCGGTTCTCATCAATAGATAGAGTGATTAAACATGTTGAGGAAGGTTTATACGTATAGAACTTCACGCTACGTCCAACAGAAACGGAGCAGTAAGCAAAGAAAAACGCGGGTGAACAGCGGGGTATATAGTTAGTTCACTAGTTCTATAATAATCTATAATAATACGTGTATACCAAGTTGAAACTATGATGTAGCTCCGGTCTCATTTTGAAAATTAAGAAGATATGATAAGTGATTTAAATAATATGGTAGTGTCCGCCCGTGCCCACACAGGCAATACTATATTATTTAAATAAATAGCTGGTAACCGCTGTCTAACATATAAATACAGGTCTCCTTATTCATCTTAGCCGTACTGGCAGTTATACTTAACAACTATACTAACTAACTTTACTAAATACTATAGACGACACGTAACTGACCCGTTGGTCTCATGGTGGCAAGCACAACTGTTTAGCGTGGGTTTACGTGGGTTAACCAGGGTTTGATTCCCCAGGTCGGGCAAAGTGTTATTGGGTTTTCCATTAAGATTTTCTCAGTAACAGTCCGGAGTTTTGAAGTTGATGGTGTGACACCCCCGTGCCTCTGAAAGCACGTAAAGCTGTTGGTCTTGCGCCTAATCTCTCCTCGGTTGTGTCGGATTGCCATCCCATCGGACTATAAGAGATAGGCAAGAGGGAGGGCACCTGTGTTTGCGCATACGCTTGTGCACTAGAATATTTCCTGCGTACTAGGCTAGTTTGCATTAAGATTAGCCGCCGTAACAGGAATCGGACTAGAAAATACATTACACTGCTAGTTATATTTAACAACTATGTTTATTTTTAAAACAATCAAGGCAGGTTTCAATTACCAGCACATCTGCTTACTTTGTAAGGGAAATAGCAATATGATAAATATTAGTCGGCCGGTTCTGTGCGGAGCCGCGGGCGAAATCATAGGAAAAACATTACTTACTCGCTTTGAAGCGCATATAACCCTTTTACACACGTGTGGATTTGGAACGAGTCTACAATTATAAAGGTAAACGTGAAAATAAGTAGAATAGTTTTTTTTTAACGACAAATATAACATAAGTAGGTATTGGAGCTATCATTTATACGAATCCTACTATCCTAGTTCCTATCCTACTAATATTAAAATGCAAGAGTTTGTGAGGATGAATGGATGGATGGATATTTATTACTCATTCAGTAACTGTCTGTGAACTGCACTGAACCAATTTTAATGAAATTTGGTATGTATGGTGTACACTTCAACCCCAATAAAGGACATAGGACACTTTTCAATTCTCAACTTCCTCAACATCCGCGATAACCAACATTTACGCGAACAAAATCGCGGGAAAAAGCAAGTCACATATAAAAAACATTCTACTACAACTCTGTGCACCAACCTTTACATAAAATGGCAGTCACCGAACGCTTATTTCAATGTCCCCGCATCTCCGTAGCTCATAGTAATTGAATTGTCTCCGATCCTCGCTCTCTGTATTTATGTGGCTCATAATTTATGACTGGAGAGCTGTATTCCTGTATTTAATCGTACCTCACTCGCAGACAGATGTCAATGCATGGATTTGATGTAAATTATTGTGATGTTGGTAGTACTGACCATGAGATTGGTCGGGTGTAAGTTGTGTGAAATTGTCGGGAGATTATTTAATGAATGACGGTTTTTTTACTGTTATTTACCTGTTTATTGGTTTAAAATAATATAAATAAAAGGCTATTCTATTCATTTGTTTTAACATAACATCAAGCATGCATTCTACAAAAGGCTAGACAAATGTGTTTATTAGGTACTTACACCAACAAATGTAATTTTTTTTAGAGTGAGTTTATTGCGAGTCACAAGCCGAGTCTCCGGGCTGCCAATTGAGAATTTCTTAACGGAAAAGTCCAATATCCAATAATAGGAATCCACTAGCTTGCTATCACACCTTTAAAGCAGTCTTCTTGGCAAAATATATCAAACGACAGCATAAAAATAAACCTACAGCTGCAGGCAAATTAAGCATCACAAAACTACACAATAGCAGTATTTAAATAACAATTAATTCGTTACGGATTGACCTCCGCAGGTAAGTGATAATTATACAAATTGATTGACCTAATCAAGCACAGGCAACCAGCTGTGTTGGTAGGCAATGTTGACAACTAAAACATACTCAGTATACGCCACGTGACACGTAAAGTGTCTAATAAAAAACAAGAAACGGCTGGACCGGACAATGTGGCGAGGACTTTTATCATGGATTCAATACATGAAACCCCGAAACGATTAATATTTTGTCGGTTATTAAAAATAAGCAGCTGTTCTATAGAAAAAATGCTACATCTACACGGTCAAAATGTGACGGCGCGCTGTCGACATAAAATCAAGTAGGTACTAAATTCATAGCAAAAGTTTTCTGGTGTCCCTTCTGCGCCGAATACTTTAAGATATCGGTAAAATGGAGTGTACAGAGTTGCAGAGGTTTATCGGGACGAAACTTTAATTATCGTTGAAATAATATAGTTTGTTGTCAACAAGAACACTATTAAAATGTTTTAAAAAATATTTAATTACTAATATTCTATTATTTGACATCAATACGCTAAAAAGAAGAACAAGTACATTTAGTGGTAATTATAATTTAATATAAACATTAGACTTCTTTTTCGAAGCCAATAATATTTTTATTACAAGCATAATATCTTCTGCGGGTTGTTCGAAAGAGATACCGCGCCCCCGGAACGCAAAGGGCACATGAAGGAACATAGACGGGTTTTAGTCAGTAAAAGTCTGACACTCCCTCCCGCCCCGCCCAGGGCGGGGGAAGTTATTTGATGATTTCCCGTCTATAAAAAAAAAAAAAAAAGCATAATATCTTTAGTGCTATTCTTATATAAAATAAAATATGTTGCATCGAAACAACGACAATTTTATGGGCTACCGCGTTTATTACAAATCGTGGGCACGAATTCCGTTTGTGATTTTACAGCGGAAAGTTGAATTATGGACCAACTTAATCGATTTAATTCAATAAAATAGAAACGGTTATAATAGAAATTTAAATTTATTTAAGTGTTATTTTAATGCTTTTGTTTAAATTGGTTTATTAATATCTTATGTCTATTACATTTTCAGTGAATACAAATCGAAAACCATCGTGTTTTTTGATTATGCTTAAGACTTTTACACAAAGTTATTTTACAAAAAGTATTTGAGACAAATCACATTGCCGTTAACATAATTATAATACCAGCCTACTCCTATCCCACTGCAGGGCAAACCCTTCTTCTCATACAGTGAAGGCACTACCACGCTTGCTCGAAGTGAATTAGCGTTTTCAGACTTATATTTGTGTCGTTCATTGTAAAAGTGGTGTAACTCCGTATTTTTAAATACATATTTTTTTGCTCAATGGTATCACATTAAGTCACATCTTTCATTTCCTTGGAATGTTTTCCTTCACCGATGTCAGTAATGTCCAAGATAAACTTAGAACAAATATGTGAAATAAAATTAATCACATCGGTAGGTACTTGCCCGTTCCCGGTTGCAAACCCACAACCTCGTGCATGACACACATGCTCGTTAACTACTAGGCCATTACGACTTAGCAACAACTTTGAATCTTTTCAACGTAACGTAAGCTAAATATAAAACAAAATGCAACAAGTCATAAATCAACGCTTAAGTATGTTGTGATAGGCACAAAAACTACAAGCGTAAAACTAACAGCACGCTACGTGGAGAAGATGGCCACATATATTATAATGATACACTATGTAAAGTGATCAACCTGTGTGTAATTTATTGACACAGAGGAGGTTAATGCAGAAGTTCCGTGGCACCTCAGGGAGCAGACAATCTTCTAGGCTGACCTGCTTGATGCGTTACGAAAAAAAAATCACAATGAAGAAGAATCAGAAAGGAAGGAAGGATATTTTAATAGTATTATTTTTATTATTGAACGTTACGTAATAAAAGTTCTATATAAGACATGTTTTCCTGCCATATACTGTAGAAGAGATAATTAATATATCCCAGACTAAATCAATTTGTCTATTTTCATTTACGTGTCTTAAAACTATTTTTTTTTTATAGAGTTTGATATGGTATGTAGTATTTGGTAGGCAGAGGTATTCATAATTTAATGATTATATGAAAAACCACCACCATACATAAATATCTAGAAAATGATTCATGAAAACGTCTATAAAATAAGTAGGTCACGTATAAATTCTCCCAGGCTACCGTGTTTTGTTTTGTCTGACCACAGAACAATGGTGTGTAATCTAGTAACCACAGTCTAGAAAGGAGTGAGCCTTCTTTACTTATCTTTACATTAACGTTTATTGGTCTACGTTTAATAAAAACATTGCGTGTTGCCACGCCTCCAATGAAGACTTTGGAAATACAGCTGGTGAAAAAGTGGATTTAAATAATGAAATCGCAATGTAATGTCTACCTCTACCTTCACGGTCGATTTTGTTTTGAATGAAATGAGAAAGAGCATTTCATTATGTACGACTTTTAGTTTGACAGAAAAAAGTGCGCATTCTTGTGCGCAATTTGCGGTTAATTTTTCTGAAATGGTGTTTGATTGTTGGTAATTTATACACTGAAGTAGAGTAATGAAGATATTATAAGAGCATGTCTGTGCTTTTCACTCACTTATTAGTTTTTTAAACAAATGGTACCGATTTCCTTCTTTACAAATTAATTCCAAATTGTGGAATGACATTTCTTAATTCCAGACTGCTAAAAAAAGAGGACGGTGACAGTTAAAAACTCAATTAGAAATGCCAAATTCAGAGAAGATACCCCTTACCCTGCAATAGAAAGCTGGTAATATTATTAATTATTATAATACTAGCGAACCACCACCGGCTTCGCTCGGGTGTAAATTTCGGCTTTTCCGGTAGATATTCAAATTTTCTTTTTCTTTTAAATAAATCTTGCTTAAAAAATTACGAACAGACCAAAAAAAATTAAGCAATCCAGTCCACCCGTTCTCAACTTTTAGACTTAGCAACACATTTTAGCCATTCATTTTTATTTATATGTATAGAAGACATGCAGAATTTTATAATGTATCTACAATTTTTTAACGGTGTACAATTTCCATTTTTATTTAAATACGTATAAGGCTTTATTGGCAGGGTTTAGGTTTTTCAAAGTAGTTGGTATTACAATTCGCAAGGATACTGAAGGTTAAAATCATTCGTGCGGAAAATAACATCGGTTTAGATACTAGAACGGTAGCCATTGGTCAGAATATACGTTTGAAACACATGTTTTCTATGAACATTTTTTATATTAGGTATATTTTATATACAATGCCAATAGAGTTTAGTATTCTTTTTGAAGAAAAAAGGTCGTAAAACTTAACGACCCTTACTCCTACTTATAGAATCGGGGACAATTACTGTGAACCGCTTTTCACTCTTACATCCTTTGTCATAGAGTTGAAAATTAATCAACCGCCATTGACCCCCGTTGTACCTATATGGTCAAGAAATAATTTGTTAGCTTACACGTAATACCTTGTTCAATTTATTTTCTAATCCAATGCTAATGGACAAAAAGACTTCTATGTACTTATGTGTGTGTAAAAAAAAATGGTGGTTTGCGTTTTTATAATTTAGAATACGTAGGTATGTACTAACTTATGTAATATAATGCATGTCGCTTTAAATAATGTTCTCGTAGTTACGACATACGGTCGTGTAAATCTGCGAGCAAGTTCAAGGTTTTTTAAAGCAGAGTACAAAGAAGTTCAGATCTGTCAAAACGAGTCAAGTCACAATCTCTTATTCAATATGCCAAATGTGTTACATTACTATCCAACAATAACTGTTCATTATAAATCTAAAACTTAGATTTCCGTACCTTACCTGTCTTGGTTTAACAGTTCAAAAGACCCCCGCCCCTTTAATACACTGAAAAACGGACGGACAGCCAAGTCTTAGTAAAAGGGTTTCGTTTGGCATCGTCGTATCTAGTCAGCATGTCTTGAAGTCCGTGTGTATCGCTAACGGTTAGGCGAGAGGCTATAAGTAGCAGTAGCAGGAATCTTTATGTACTACCTCGTGTCAGGTTGACGTTATCGTGTTGCACATATTTGATTAAATATGGAGTTAACGGAGCACTGCAATGTAACTATCCGTGAAAAAGGGAAAGGAAGAAAGAGGATTTATTCAATAAAAGATAACTAAAAATAAAAACGCATTGCGATTATCATTGACTAGCGATCTGCCCGCAACTACGTCTGCGTGGCTTATTTCACCCGCCTTAAGTGACACATACATACATACATACATACATACTATCACGCCTGTATTCCCCGAAGGGTTAGGCAGAGGTGTACCTATGTACACCCACAGTTCGCCGGTATGTTTTAGGTCCCATGTAATAGGGGGCGAGCCCAAGTGCCTTAAGTGACGTCTTTGATTATTTCTCCGCTCCCGTGGGTCGTAGCGTGATATTATATAGCCTATGATATTCCAGGAATAATGTAGCTGCTGTTTGCTGTTGTATTGGTGAAAAAATGGTAAATACACTCTTACCCCCGAACTTACAAACGACACTTATCTTTAAAACGTTCTCTAATGTATTTCTGTCGCTACAATACACCTTAAAGTGACAGAGATAGCATAAAACTTAACGACTTAAAATTGAGTTGGCTGTAAAAGTACTTCTTTCCTTTTGCTCAATAATAAGATTCATAATTCGTGCTAGGCTCAAACAGCAAAATAATCATATACAATCTTCAACTCAAAGTAAATCCAAGCAAAGAAACTTCACACCCAATTTACTCAGAACGCCGCAACGTGCAAAGAAAAACAAATGACAAGCAGATAGAATCATTTTTTCACACCCTTCCATAGAAAACTTAACTACAACAACTAAAATAAAAAAATGGGCCTTATTAGAAGGTATTTTAATAAAGACTTTTCCTACTCTATGGTGGGTACCAATTAGATACAAAAAATCGCAGTGTGTCCTCTACTTTATGTCGCCTTTAACTCGACTTTACGAGCTCGGTAAACTGGAATGCGCAGTTTACGCGTCCATTGCGCAGTTTATTTGAAATGTACGGGTTATTTCTTGCGAGGAATGGTAATGGACGGCGCGCGGAAATGAAATCATTTGGATGCCTCCGATGTGCGAGATTATACAGGTGTTTTTACGATTTTTTTAATTTGTTTAGTGGTATAAATATTTTTAAAGATATTGTGGCAATATTTTTTGTTGCTTCAAATCAAGAATTTGGCTTTTAAGCGATTAAGAAATTAAAATTCACATATTTCTACTGTACACGCTCTTGTTGATAATAAAAAAAGGTTATGTAGTAAACCTAAACCCTAACTGATTGTCTTATAGAAAAACTTTCAAACCAAAAGAAATGCAAATGATAGAACACACTGCCATTTCAAGTATCTTAGACAAAACTTTTATTATTTATTCCACAAACTGCATCAATTAAATTTAGCTTACACCACGCCACCATTCCCAAAAAAAATTTACACCACGCCACCCCGCCACTAGATGGCGCCACACGTAGCCAAACAAAGCCCGCACTATTTCCCGTGGGAATAGCTATTTACTACCGTAAGCTCTCGTAGGAACTTCATTAATCTGTCGCATTGCTATGACCAATCCTGACGTCGCGTATAAGGACAGGGACACATTAGAGAATGTGGAGCATGCCTTACGACATAATCAGATGTTAGTCACCCTTATATAGAGATCGTTATAACGATTTGACGCCTTTTAATTGTGTAGTGATACCATCGAGGATGAGAAGTAAGTTGGACTATTATCCAGTTAAGATACAAGCTTGATTATTATTTAAATTATGTTCGTTTGATACTGATCTTTCGCAATGCGGCGATGTGGAAATAATGTAATTTTTATACAAATTGTGACCATGTTTTAAATAAATTATATGTTTTTTGTGTAAAAACATTTAACTCTTGGCCATTTAAATATTTTTCACTCTCGTTTTATTTGTGACTGACATCATCTGCCTAGCCTTTTCCCAACTATGTTGAGGTCTGCTTCCAGTCTAACCGGATGCAGCTGAATACCAGTGTTTTATATTTAGCGACTGCCTAACTGACCTCCACAACCCAGTTACTGGGCAACACGATACCTCTTGCTAAGTCTAGTTTTCAAACTTCCAGGCTTCTGACTATCCGTAACGACTAACTATCAAAGATCTACGAATGACAACCATCAACAACGGCTTTACGTGCTTTCCGAGCCACGGGGGTTCCCAATTCCGGGCTACTACTGAAAAATTCCTAATGGAAAAACCTGTAAACTTTTTGCCCAACCTGGGAATCGAACCCAGGACTCCCCGGTCATCAGTCGCGTTTGCGACCACACTGCCAACGGAGCAGTATTTGTGACTTGACATAACCTAAATATATTTTCTACCCATTTGTAAGCTCTATTCAAGAAAGCACAACTGAATGCGTAACAGTGAATAACTAGCAATAAGGAAAATGACTACAATCGATTTATTATTGCTACTGAACTTTTATAATAGCTCCATAATTGGACTTCCATAGTTACTTCATTATTTCGTATTAGTTAATTTTCGTACACAATACTGTAGGAGAAATCAATTTAAATCTTGTATGGTAATTTTAATGAAGTTTGTTGATGAACTCACCGGGTTAGGTAATAATTTTTTCACCGTTTTAGTTTCTTTTCAGACTTAATTATTTCGCAATTTAATTATTTTGTAAGAAAGTTTTATGTTTGAAAAATCAACTATCCATTATTTCGAAATGTTCTAAATCGTTTGAATAAGCAGATTTTTGGGATATAAAAATTAAGATCTTAATTTAAAAAAAACGATTTCATTAACTTCTCAGTAAACACAGTGGGTATACATTGGTACACCTTTGCCTAACCCTTCGGGGAATATAACAGGCGTGATGGTATATAATACTTCTTAATACAGATTACGATGTTTTTATAGACTAAAAAATCGGCAAATTATATTAACAAAATAAAACTTTTTTACAGTAACGTAATTTATTTTAAAAGTCGTTTTTTTGCATATCTATAATTAAGTAATTTCCATTCCGTGAGACAAGCTTACAAGAGTTCGATACTAACTAACTACTACTTTGTGTGTAAACCTGCATAATTATCCCGTACTCAAGTAAAGTAGCGTAAGCTAAGTTCAACAAAAGGTACAGACGCCAGCACATCAAGCTACTACAATCTGTCAAATTTCTTTAATAGATTTTCAACTTTATCGCTGTAGCATATGCTTCAAAGTTGATTGCGAAAAGTTGACAGTTTCGGGTACATACACAGCCTTTACAAACCACAAGTCATGGAAGTATTCGTTCAATCAAACGCTCGTTTATTGGTTGCAAGGTTTTAGCTCGTTTCTTAGTAAGGTATTGTAACCTAAAAGTAGTCTACGTCACTCTGTTTAACATGAGCTGGCCAGTGAAAGTCCCGTGAAAATCGGTCCAGCTATTTCGGAGTCTAGCCGGCACAAACAGACAGACAATTAATTTTATTTTTGTGGAGGTGCATTTATTAAAAAGCTGTTATTTAGACATTACGAACCGACAATTCTTAAATTTTTCTTTAATTTTAATTTTTATTTAAATAAATAGGAGGGAAGACAAATGTTTTAAATGTAGAATGATTCAGTTTAGAGTCAATTTCTTTTGGTACTTACTAGCAGTTGCAGCAACCATTAAATACAATGAAAAAAAAAAACGATATTTTCCTCTAAACTTTTAAAGGCATCTTCTCACTAACAAACAAACCAAATGGCCCTACCTATTAAACCAGTATTGCATAGTCTGCAACAATGTATCGAACTTATAATTGAACCAATAAAGAACAATTTGACAAGTCCAAGTGGAAATTAATTCAGTTACCGTTCTTCTTGAACCGGTTTGGACCGAAATCGGTTTAGCGATGTTTGATTTTGTGAAACATTGTCCCGTTTTTAATTACCAGCATGAGAAAAGTTTACAAAACTCTTTTTAATTCAACTATCTGTAATCTGTGATGTAAAAATAAAAAAATAGATTAGATTAAGATAAATTATGCGGTTATTGGCATAGGATTTTAAAAGCAAACAACTTGAAACGCAAGGATCTGTCAAGCTTATCATGACACGCAATTAAGATAAGGGATTTTGCTATATTATTATACAGTAGCGGATGCCCGCAACTTTGTCTGTGTGAAAATCGAAAGTCGTATATTCTATTAAATATAGTCTATGGCAGGGATGGCGAACCTTTATCGGTGATAGTGCCATTCTTTATAGAAAAATAATAATGTGACTATGACGTGCCATCAAAGAATCTTGGCTTAGTCATTGAATGGAGAAAAATACAACTAGAAGCTGTTAACACTCTTTGTTTGCAACTAGTTTGTACAAGAATCATAATATTTACTATTTTATGTTTATTTTAATAAAAGGTTAGTGTGATTTCTGCTGTTGTAAATTGTTTTCGATCAAATACATATACAGTTGTCATATATTGGCGTGCCCGAATTATTTTGTCGCGTGCCACTACTGGCACGCGTGCCATTGGTTCGCCATCCCTGGTCTATGGTATTCACAATAAAATATAGTATCATAAAAGCGAAATATTTTTTTGAATAGGACCAGTAGTTTTGAGATCAGCGCGTTCAAACAAAAAACAAACGAAAAACGCTTTAGCTTTATAATATATCCATAGGTTAGTAGGATTGTGGAAACCTTGTAGAACTGCACACATCATCATCATATCAGCCGAACCACGTCCACTGGTAGACAAAGGCTTCCCCTATAGATAGTCACAATTACCGGTCCAGCACACGTGCTTAAACAACCAGAGTAACTATACTGTAGAAATCTCACTCAGTAATTTTAAATGTGCCTGAATGAGCCTCACCTCAAGGTAACTTCACCTAAATTCACCGAGGATGTTGTTTTGTTACACACAAAGGAGATGGCTAAATGGAAGTATCGACCACTGCCCCACTGCCCCATAGTAATATATAAATATGGTACCTAGCACAATGTAATGCTGAATGGCTAAATATTAGTATTTCATGTAAAACAAGTTTCAGGTACTTTTAGGGAATAATAATAAATCGTAAAATAATATTGCCTAAAAAGGAAAGAAGCTGTGTGTGACAGTATATAATTTTCTCCAAATGACACTTTAACATTTTCGAAAAAGAATAAAATTAAAACGAAAATGAGGTTGTATATTTATAAGCGAATGGTTGTGATGAAAAAGTTTTTCATCACAAAATTCAGGTATCCAAAACATATTTGCTAATGAAGATTTTCTTCTCAATTAAAATCGACATAAGTTATAATACAGCATACTTCATGTTAATTTACTTTTTAAATCAATCGCGTGTTATGTGTGTTATTATAATGCTATTAAGTATGGAAGACCCACGTTTTGTTTCATCAAGTCAACATACAAAAATGCTTTTTATTTTTTTTACTTGCAATATAACTTAAGATTTGTTTTTAAGATTATTGCATTATGCTTTTTACACAATTCTGTGTGTTATAGTTTTAAAAAAAAGCAAGATTTTTTCTTTTCTTTTCCAAACGAAACGAGGCTATACAATTAGGTCGAATTATACGGTTCCGACGGCTTTTCCTTCATAACATAACCTGATAAAGTAACAACCAAACAAACTCGCATTTAGAGCACGTACTAGCCATGTTAGGTTTAATAATGTGTATGGAAATAACACATGACTGGAAAAGGTTGTTTACAACTGCCTCTAACTGCCAAAAAATCAGTTGCCTAGCAACGGTTTGTTTATTCTTTTTCAAATGTGGAAAAATGTCAAACATGGTCTGTCAAACAAAAATAGCTTAAAAAGCAATTGAGATACTTTATTATGTTTAATAATTCACGAAAGTGCTAGGAAAGTATTAAACACTACATAATTTATGAATGCTTTTTTAAATATCATGAGGTTATGTAAGATTCTTATACATTCCAAGTGCTGACTGCCCCTGGGGCAGTCATTTAGCCATCACCTTTTCAAATTTAATTTCCAATAAAAAAAAATTTTTTTTGAAGTGAATTTTCTTTAGCGGCGTTGTACACTTTTTTTTAATGGGTAAAAAATGTTAATTTCGCGTCAGGACACGTGACCTGATCAAAAATTCATAAGATTCTCGATCAGGTCACGTGTCCTGACGCGAATTGTCATGTTTGTGTACGATAGCGCAATAAATAAATACTGCATTCCACCACACAAATGATAGTACTCTTATACTGATAATAAAAGCAATTCGTGCGAAATTATTCCCTAACCATTCCAAAATATAAAAAATGCACAACGTTAATATTCAAGTTTTCACTTCTACCGGCACTCCCGGAGTGCAACCCGTCGTTTTTTTTCTCAGTCTCCAATAGGCTATTGCCTACACTTACAAGCTAACAGATATTCCAGTCCTATGTGTGCATTATTCCTGATCTATCTGCTCCGCTGATCATCCGATCCATCCCGTCACCAGACACAGCCCTAAAGCACAAGTGCACAACAATTTAGCGTGATGTAATAAAACGGTAATACCACTTGCATATCTTTTTTTAAGGTCCGACAACTGGTTTCTGAGGACCGGTATCACGTCATTCTGTGTACTTGTGTTTATTTTTGTAAGAGCAAAAGTAATTTTATTATGTGTACATTTAAATTATGTAAAATGACCATCAGTAGCAGTAGTAGACCTTTCATTGTAACCCTTAGTTGTAACTAAGGAATTAACGGATATATTAACCTAGTAGAATAGTTTGTTGTAACTATAACATGTAATTTGTGGTAGGATGGTGAGTAACCGTGTCGACGGCGCGTCCGTGTTCCACGCGCGCCTCAAAGAGATGTCAGCAATTGGATGGGGCCACTGAGGGCCGATGCCTGACGGAGCTGCGGGTTGTTCGAAAGAGATACCGCGCCCCCGGAACGCAAAGGGCACATGAAGGAACATAGACGGGTTTTAGTCAGTAAAAGTCTGACACTCCCTCCCGCCCCGCCCAGGGCGGGGGAAGTTATTTGATGATTTCCCGTCTACAAAAAAAAAAAAAAAAAAAAAAAAAAAGACCTTTCATTTAAAAATAATTCAACAAGCGCTGATGAAGTTAAACTTGTCGTATTTTTATTGATTACCAGCTTTTATCCGTGACGACTGCGTAAATGTCCGATTACCGCGGATGCAGATGAAGTCGCGGAATAAAATGTAGCTTTTGTTCTTTCTTGTGGATTCAACTTACCCCGTACCAATTTTCAGTAAAATTATTGGTCTACTCGTGAAAGAGTAACAGACATACAAATAGACAGCTACTTTCTCATTAACATACGTAGGGTGGAGTTGCCTAAATCGGACCGGCTCGTAATTTGTACCACGTCAAAATCTACCAAACCATAATGCTTATTTTTTAATCGACAATATTAAAAAGCAGCGCTATCAACATTACGCAATGGCAGACATTTTCGATGCGATAACACAACAAAGTGCAGTGTAGTAAACAAAAATAATTATTACGGCGTTTTGATCTTATTTTATGGCTGTTTACCTAAGGATTTGTTGTCGCAACGGTACCTACAACGCTGTTATTATATATGTTTTTGAAAAGTATGCATATTAGTCAATTTTTTTGAGAATATAGTTTTATGTTTAGCATTTCGAGTTTATGATGCCGGCTCGTATAAAAATAAAACTTAATGTTGCCTTATTTGTACCGGGTAGGGTAATACTAAAATGTACTGGTACAATTTAAGCGTATAGTGATAGTGGTGGTAGTGGAATTTGAACAAGAACTTGTGTCACATTTGTTGAACATGGCAAAGCATATATTTGGACTCACAATAAAGGATGTAAGAAAACTGGCATTTGAAATTGCGGAAAAAAATGGCATTCCTAACACTTTTTCAAAAACAACTAAAAACGCTGGGAAAAATGGTTTTACTCATTTCTAAAAGACATCCGGAACTAAGTATTCTAAGTGTGAACTAGATGTATACCGGAAAGGCTGTTTTTAGATACTAAGAAACACATGAATCTCATTCTGATCAAGAGGTACAATTTAGGATACATATGGTACAATTTAGGAAACCGGTTTCCTAAATTGTACTTTGTAAGAGTTTTTTTAAAACTTAATTTTCATATATTTCTTTTATATTTCCTCAATTTCTATTAATAAAAAATTAACACCAATAGAACAACCATTTTATTTCTAGTAATAGAATCCTCACAAGATATATAGTTTTTGTGATAACTTGTAAAGTTCGTTAACTGGTACAATATAGGCAACCTTCCTATATAATATAAAGTATGAACTACTTAGATATTGCAGCATTGATCACCACGCTTACTCACGGCAGATTGACGATTTCAGACTTATTCCAAGTCCAGGTTTCCTCACGATGACAGTGGTGTCCAAGATAACTTTAGAAAGTACTAGTCTTCTCTTTATGAGAAGAGGACATTGGCCTATACAATCGTACAAAAAATCCTGAAACATTTTTATTTTATTCTATTACTTCTATTTTTGTTATATTTTATTCGAGTTAAACTTATTTTCAAAATACCTACAGCATTATTTAGGTCTTAAACTCATAGAAAGCCCTCTTCTAATAATTTTACCAGTAACAGCCATTCTATCTGACCCCAGTAAGGCAATAACTGGAAGATATGTACAGAATTCATTGGCAATAATAACAATTTACTATATAGTATATTAGTACTTTAGTAGTATAGTGGTACAGTTTGACCCTGGTATGATTACCTGTTTTGTACAAGACCACTATCTACTAAACAATTACATTTAAATACAGCACAAAGTTCCTACTGTAAAGGAAATTTCATATAACAGCAAAATTATTTTAGCTATTGACCGTTGAACGATTTTTGAATAAAGAAGTTCAATATGCGATCAATTTTTTTTTTCACTTTAAATATGAAATAGAAAACTTGTGTAGTGTTACAAACGTATGGGTATGATGAAAAAAAAAATGTTGAGTTCCAGTTCTATGTATGGGGAACCCCCAAAATTTATTGTTTTTTTTTTTTCTATTTGTGTGTAAGTCTTAATACAGTTCACAGAATACATCTTCTTACCAAGTTTCAACAGCATAGTTTTTATAGTTTAGGAAAAAAATGGCTGTGACATACGGACGGACAGACAGACATGACGAATCTATAAGGGTTTTATGCCATTTGGCTACGGATCTCTAAAAAGAACACGCTTCCAACTGTACAAAAAAAAATCATTATCTCTACTAATTTTATTAATGCGAACAAGTAAGTATCTCACTACTAACAATACAACGCAGCGCAATATCATATTGTACCCAAAGATTTAAATGATATCCTACCTATACCGTGTGAGAGCGCCCTTACATTCCATTCATCTTTATTTATAGGGACGATACCGTTTCAGAATGTACTTGCTACTGTTATAGAAAATAATATAGGTAGGTATACTCACAAAGCTATTAGCTATTAGTGAAAAGAGTTATTGTGGTTTCGAATCCCCTATTGTGTCTACATAGCGTAATATATATATACCATCACGCCTGTATTCCCCGAAGGGTTAGGCGGAGGTGTACCAATGTACACCCACAGTTCGCCGGTATATTTAGGTCCCATGCAATAGGGGGCGAGCCTATTGCCATTAACCGGGCACAAAAACTCCGAGCCGCTACTGAGAATTTCATAGAAAAACCCAATAACACTTTTTGCTCGACCTGGGAATCGAACCCAAGACCTCTAGCGTAGCAGTCGTGCTTAGGACCACTAGGCTAACAAGGCAGTCATGAGGCGGCTACATGGCGCAAATAAAACCAATTCTCGCAAATAACTGAAATTGTGAGGTCTGGATTTTTATGGCGTGGTGGCCCAGTGGTTAATGTATGTATGAGATTGTATGGGTTTGATACTGGGAAAGTACCAATTTGACTTTTTAAATACTTATAACTTTCTAAATGTATCTTGAATATCAAGGATATTTTTGAAAGGAAATATCCAGAAACCTGCACTTAGATAATTCTAAAAATAAATGTTTGAAATCGCCATTCCACTTTTTTGCTGTATATAATATGAAATATTGTATATAAATCTTCCCTACAGGAACGACAGCAACAAACATACAATAACACATTGTTTCTTTTACATTATCATTTAAATAAAAAAATTACATTCATACCGTATTACCTACAATACTGTGCTCAATAATTTAAAAATCTAAAGTGTCAAAAGACCGTTATCACCGACTGTACTAACAAAGATACGAGTAATTAAGAATTCCTTAAAGGAAAATACGTAAAAAATATACCTACGTAGAAATTCATGAATTTCCACTAAACAAGACGTAAGATATATACATTGAAAAGAATTCGTTAAAATAAATCAATTGCAATGGATTTTTCTAATTGACCTTTTTTCTAGTCTATGCTTGGGTCGCGCCATCTTAAATAGGCATAGACTAGTTGACGCTACGACTTAATTAGTTACTAGTGATCTATGCGTAAAGGGCTTTAGGGTTCCGCATGTTAGATTAAGTAGCTTTAGCAACTGTTGTTAGTATTTTTTTAAAAGACCAAAACTTTTAAAATCAATTTTGGAAATATTTATATGATTTTTGTTTTGTCGCTATCGAATTATTTTAAGTGCAAGTTAAACTTTTTAATCTTGCTCAGGGGAACGCAGCCGCCAGACATCTTTATAGCATTCTTTATTTGCGGGCCTGTTGGTCTAGTGGTTAGCGGGCCTGACTGCTAAGCCGGAGGTCGTGGGTTCGATTCCCACCCAGGACTAACTTTGTGTGATGAGCATGATTGTTAGTTCTGTGTCTGGGTGTGATTTATCTATAATATGTATGTATTTATAAATTATATAAGTATGTATATCAGTTGTCTGGTTACCATAACACAAGCTCTGCTTAGCTTCGGATCAGATAGCCGTGTGTGAGTTGTCCCAAGATATTTATTTATTTATTTACTAGCTGTTCCCCGCGGTTTCACCCTCGCTGCTCAGCACCTGTTGGTCGTAGCGTGATGTTACATAGCCTATAGCCTTCCTCAAGAAATGGACTATCCAACACTAAAAGAATTTTCCAATTCCAACCAGTAGTCCCTGAGATTAGCGCGTTCAAACAAACAAACTCTTTAGCTTTATAACATTAGTATAGATATAGATTTTATTCTTTATTTAGACACAAGAACAATATCAATTCAAAACAGCATATTTGCTTATTATTAAAATCTAACTGCCCCATTGCCATGTTAAAACTTCATAAAAATAGTTACTGATCCATCACAAGACACATTAGTGTCCAACACAGCTCATTATGTAAATGGCAACCATAAACAAACTACATACGGAACACACCATAAATTAACACTCACACTTGACAACTTTTTTATTTCAGCAAGAGATACAGACTATATAAAGCACGTGGCTTTCGATGCATGCTAATGACGTGTGCCTTATCTTTAGAAAAAAAAAACTCGTTAATCTATGCTTAGTATGGAAGTTACGTAGTTAATTTACTGATTGAAGGCATCATTTTTCAGATTTTTTTAAGCGTTGTACGTTATCTTCAAGATCTCACGCCTTTTTGGGAACAGCAGGAGTTGTAGTTCTAACAATTGATATTCTGTAGCATCCTTGGAACGCGTTTGGTTTATAAATCAGTGGTTTGTAAAAAGGGGATGGGATACCTTCGGTTAATGAGCTTTACAACACTGTATTGTTGGGATGGCCATTTATATTTATCGGCTAGCAGATTTAAATCACCATTTACAATGTAAACGGCAACCTTCCATAATAAATTAATTACAAAATAATGAGGAACAATTTGTAACCAAGAGTTGTCACTGCAAGTAAAAAATACCTAGGACTAAGACATTTTGAGAGTTTAATACTGAAAGTATTCCCGGGTTCGATTCCCAGGTCGAGCAAAAAGTGTTATTGGGTTTTTCTATGAAATTCTCAGTAACAGCTCGGAGTTTGGATTTGTGCCCGGTTAATGGCAATAGGCTCGCCCCCTATTACATGGGACCTAAATATACCGGCGAACTGTGGGTGTACATTGGTATACCTCTGCCTAACCCTTCGGGGAATACAGGCGTGATGGTTATTTTTTTAATATTTTTAATACTGAAAGTTAAAACTACGGAAAGTTACCGAACTTATGAAGATTTAAAGCACGGTTATAAAACCTAAGCGTAAGATTTAGATCCGAAACTAAGCGAAAGCTTAAGTTTTTGACAAAAATCAATGTATTTTGGCAAACCGAAGCGTTTCTTCTGAATTTCAGCCTAAGAGGACCTTTGCTGACTGTAGTTTTGAAAACATTTGTGTATTTTCGTGTATAATATTGTGATGACAAGAGATGATTATCGTAAGAGTGGTAACAGCAAACAGCTTTTTAAAAAGGCGTAATATAGACATTTTATGTAAATAAAAAATACGCATAAATACCTAATAGCATACTAAACATAGCGTGTCAAGCCAAGCTTTACATGTAACAAGTACTTTATAACAAAAATTAGATACATTTACAAGTAATAAAGTATAATATTCTCCATACTACCGAATGCAGTCATCATCATCATCATCTCAGCCATAGGACGTCCACTGCTGAACATAAGCCTCCCCTTTAGATGTCCACATATACCGGTCGGAAGCGACCTGCATCCAGCGTCTTCCGGCGACCTTTATTAGGTCGTCTGTCCATCTTGTTGGTGGACGTCCTACGCTGCGCTTGCTAGTCCGTGGTCTCCACTCTAGCACTTTTCGACCCCATCGGCCATCTGCTCTGCGAGCAATATGGCCTGCCCATTGCCACTTCAGCTTGCTAATCCGGTGGGCTATGTCGGTGACTTTAGTTCGTCTACGGATCTCCTCATTTCGGATTCGATCACGTAGAGAAACACCGAGCATAGCCCTCTCCATAGCTCGCTGAGCGACTTTGAGCTTTGAGATGAGGCCGATAGTGAGAGACCACGTTTCGGTGCCGTGAGTCATCACTGGTAACACACATTGGTTGAAGACTTTCGTCTTGAGGCACTGAGGTAAGTCGGACGAAAAGACATTGCGTAGTTTCCCGAACGCTGCCCAGCCGAGTTGGATTCGGCGGTTGACCTCTTTCTCGAAGTTGGACCTACCTAATTGGACTACTTGTCCTAAGTAGATATATGAGTCAACAACTTCGAGTACCGAGTTTCCAACAGAGACTGGGGTGGGCACAACATTGACATTTGACATAGTTTTCGTCTTGTCCATGTTCATTTTCAAGCCCACCCGTTGTGAAACTCGGTTGAGGCCATCGAGCATCATGCTGAGTTCCTCCATCGACTTTGCCATGACTACAATGTCATCGGCAAACCGAAGGTGAGTGATGTATTCGCCGTTGATGTTGATGCCCAGTCCTTGCCATTCCAGGAGCTTGAAGGCGTCTTCCATTGCGGCAGTAAACAGTTTCGGGGAGATAACGTCCCCCTGTCTTACGCCTCTTCTCAATGGAATCGCCTTCGTGCTCTGCTCCTGTACTCGGACCGACATGGTGGCGTTATTATACAAACACTTCAACACCTCGATGTACCGATAGGATGCAGTCACAACATGCTATATACACATTCCAGCGAAAAACCTCCATGTTGTTTTTATAACAAAGACATAAACATAAATTAAGATATAAATTAATTATGTCGGCGTTTGAGTGGACATCTATGTAAGCAATTAATTTTGGCCATAAAACTTGAAATATATTGCTTAGCTTAATCTCGTTGGATGCATGTGGTGTAGAGAGCCAAGTTTGTTAAAAATCAAAACTATGCAAAATAAGAATGAGTGAGGCTACGTGAATTTTTTAAAATGGAACGTGAATCAATCAGATTAACAAATTAAAAGAAAAACCTTCGCTTTTTAAAACATTTCGGGAAAGTTTAGCTACAAAAAACTATTTCACTTTCGCACACCGAACTTTCGCAAACCATCTCTACGTGCTACGGCTGCCCACGCGCAGTCATTTCCAAGTGCATTTTAACAGAGATTCATTATTCATTAGTTGACATCACGTTCGTGTTAATTAATCCAAATGTGTAATGGAGTATTGGTCCTATTGCTAGGGTTTGGGAAAAAGTATCGATAATTACTCATTGTTACAATAAGGTACGATTCTTACTGAAACGTAACCACATAAGTGTCTCTGTCACCATAATTATGATCATTATTTATGATGATATTAGCAGCATTTGATAATTCGGGAATATAAATTTTTAGTATGTGTGAAGCTTTTTATAATTGAACTAATATGGTTCTAATACGACTTGAAAAATACCTACTTTATTCGAATTCAAAATTAAGTTATCAATTTGAATAATAGACAAAGCAAATTGAGATAAAAAATAGATTCTAGTTGTATTAAAAAGGTAATTTTGTTTGGAATATAAATTATATCGCATAGATTCTATAAAGGCGGAAACCTCGATTTTGAAAATCAGTACAGTATCGATATCGTTAATTCGATTTCGACATCACATCTCTGCAACTATGTATTAAGGCCTAATGCCGACCGACCATATTTGGCGGGACTTATTTTAAATTAAGTGCAAATGTAATGTGTGATTAGTGTGTAATGTGTGTTTAGTAATTTATTTAAATTCTTATAGCTACGATTGAGATGTTAAAATGGGAAATTCTAGATTTTATCTAGTACTAGGAATTATACGGACTATAATTATCAAGCAGTTTATTTACAGACTAAACTATTCTTGCAAAATTGTGTAAGAGTAAAAAAGAAAAGTAAGAGAGAATTGGACTGAGAAGTAAGAGAAAATAATTACGAAATGTCAAAGGCAAAGTTAAGTCCAAGGATTTATTTCAATAGGACCATTTACAGGCACTTTGAATTGTCAGTCTGTCAGTTAGTCAGAAAGTCAGTCGTGGGTCGTAGCGTGATGTTATATAGTCTATGTTATTCAGGATCAGGAATAATGTAGCTATCTATTGGTATGAAAACGGGTATGATCGGTCCAGTAGTTTTAGAGCTTATTCTGTACAAACTAACAAACAAATTTTTTTCTTTATAATATTTGTGTAGATAAAAAATAATAAAGATGTAAGCCATGGCAGTTAAGAGATGATGACATATTAATATCAACCTCTAAAAATACACCATGACGTTAAAACACCTAAGTTTATCTTAAAACAGTTACACCAAAACCATTAGTTCCAAAACATAGAACTATAAAAAAACGTAAACGGGTTAATAGCGCCGAAAAAGTGCAAATCTTATTATTTTTATTTGTTTATTTAATATTATAATGTCATAAAAACGCACTTAAAAAGTCAGTCAAAATCAGAATGCAGTAAAACATTTGATTTATGATCGGTATACTTAAAATTGCGAATCGTGACTTAACCGTATTTTTATTAAAGACGCTTTCATATTAAGGACATGTAAAAATAAATAAATTGTAGCTCGAATAAAGTAATAAGAAGAATTAGGGTTTATATTCTGTCTGCATTAATTGTCTCAAAGGTCTATACGTTATTATTTTATTTCTCTGTTTTCTTTATTTGAAAAACTTTTTTTTAGCATACTTACGAGTACTTATATAAAAAAACAAACTCATTTTTTTTTCCCTAACCTACTTGGTCCCACTTCTGGGCAGCTTTCCAGACCTATTGATAATTTCATGCATATGCGCTTTTAAACTAACAAAGAAATGGCTGGGGAATATTAAATTAGTAGGTATAGATTTTTTAAATAAAAAATAGTTCTCCGCCCGCGGCATGAAATTAAGTCCCAGACTGCACAACAATATTATTATCATGACTTTTAAAATCATTAGGGTATGTTATAGCCAGTGGTAAATCATAAGCTACATACATGGTTATTATATGCATACATAAGTAGTAAATAAAAGATTTAATAACTTCAAGAAACATTAACATAGGTAAGAAAAAATAAAATAAAAAAGAAAGGTAAATGAATTACGCATATTTATTAATTATTTTATGTGTATCGTAATAGACACAATCACAACAGCCTGTGAAGAGCGCAATCAGCAGTAAAATGTTAAATAAATATTGGCACACGTTTACAACCAACCATAACATATTACTAGGGTTGTCACTGTCCCAGGGTTGCGGCGGTTGTTCGAAAGAGTTACCGCGACCCTGCACCGCAAAGGGGGACGAACAAGGATGGGTTTGAGTCAGTAAGAGCCTGACACTGCGTGCTGACAGAGCCTTCTGCTCCGCCCAGGGCGGAAGAAGTCATTTGACGATTTCCCATCCTAACAAAAAAAACATAACCCTCTTTCTGGCGCAGTCGGGTAAAAATCTGTTGTCACTGTCATTATAATTTATACAAAATAAAGTAAAATGTACAGAACGTCAAGAATTCATTTTAAAAATCTGACTTAAGTTAATGCAGTTTTACTAATGGTGGAAAAGAAATATCTTGTAAAAAGTATGTCTATAGGCAATTGTCTAAACGCAGTGCATGTTTTGTAGGCCCTAAAAAGTGGTCTAACAAAATATTATTTTATTTTACAAAAAAAAAACTAATTTCGAGTGTCACCCCTATTTCTGATCTTATTTTGAAGGCAATTGGAATAATTTAATAAAGTACCGTAAGGCCTTATTTGGTAATATTAATAACATACATTCCTTTATTGAACCCAATAAAAGTGTCATAAAAATATAGCCTCAACTTTTATAGTCCTTTGATAACTTTATTCAAAAACAAATGTAGCACAGTTTTCTTGATTCGATAACGTTTATTCAAAACCGTTCACGATCGTGTGAAAAAACAGGTTGGTCAACCCGTTAATTTGTATAAATATACAAATGAACGGGTTGGGCTAATGAAAAGGAATAAAAATAACAGAATGCATAATTACGGTGGTTTTAAAACGTGAGATCCTTCGCGTATAATGTGTGAAATATTTTGGAACACGCTCGATAATTATTATAGTGACAATTTCTCTCAAAATCTACGTTAACATGGATTTTAATTCATTATTATTTCTGCTCGACAGTTGCGTTGCTGTGTTCCGGTTTAAGGGGTATGGGTGCTGATGTAATTATAGGCACATGAGACATTTCAACTTTGTCAACGCATGGACGCATGGAATTTGTCACTTTGTCGCTTTGGATAGCAACGCATTTGCCTTTGGTTTTGCAGTTGTCTATAGGTACCGGTAAGGATGAGTATATTAGAGGAAGTTTGAAAGTAGCGCCAGTGACAGAAAAGTTGAAAGGGAACCGTTTGTCTTGGTATGGACATGTGAAGAGGAGGGATGAGACGCATGTGACCCAAAAAGTTATGAATGTAAATGTGAATGGATGTAGAGGAAGAGGGAGGCCAAAGAAAAGATGGATGGATTGTGTGAAGAATGATATGAAAGAGAAGGGAGTCAGTGATAGTATGACGGTTGACAGGTTGGCATGGAAGAAGAAAACATGTTGCGCCGACCCCAAGTAAAATGGGATAAGGGCAGGAAGATGATGAGATGATATAGGTACCGGTGACCACTTAACATCAGGTGGGCCGTCGGTTTGTTTCCCATCCAATGATATTAAAAAAAAATCTCTGAAATAAGAATTTTTACTTAAAAATCCAACAAACGTGAAGCAACTACGTATTAGTATCTAAAATAAAATACTCATATTAATCTATGTTTCTTTGGAACATACCATCACATGGCTAGCCGTGAGACGATCGATAGAAAAAAAGAGAACTGTCAAAGAAAAATAATGTTCTGCCGAAGAAATATTTACATTATCACCGTGACGTCCAGATAACGCCATTTAAGCTTGCTTTAATTAATATTAAGGAGACGTGACCGGAGTACTTAACATGTATGCTAAGGAGTGTGCACACTGGCAAGTCTATTATTATTTATAAATATTTTTTTTAGATAAGCCCGCCACACTATTTGCAACCACTGCAACTTTTAAACTAATTCTCTCCTAGCTGACTATTCTGTGAAGAAACACAGAAACAAACTCAAAGGTCAAAATCTATTTTAAGATCCATATACTTTCTTTTAATGGTGTTAATTTTGAAGTCACGATTTTTCTTATTTGCACCTACCACAATTTGTCTCTGCATCACTCTAAGGTTGACTGGTAGAGAATGCCATTGGCATTAAGTCCGCCGCTGTACATTTTATGTGCATAAAGTGTTAAATAAATAAATAAGATCAAATGTGAAAAATGTCGCAAAATAAATATAAAATAAAATATACCATCACGCCTGTATTCCCCGAAGGGTTAGGCAGAGGTGTACCAATGTACACCCACAGTTCGCCGGTATATTTAGGTCCCATGTAATAGGGGGCGAGCCTATTGCCATTAACCAGGCACACATCCAAACTCCGAGCTGCTACTGAGAGTTTCATAGAAAAACTCAATAACACTTAAAAAAAAAAAAAAAATACGATAATACTAGTGCCATTGACAAAAACGTAAAATTTAATAATTATTATTCTTCATTTTATTTGTATGTAGGTATTTTGTGTCTTTTGTCAAACAAACGGTGACCCACAGAAGTTATACTCAATCCGACGTCACGGCACGTTGCCCAACCGGTTCCGTACCGGGTAATTTCTCATCGGCTTCAAGATCAACGGGGACCTAAACGGATTCAACGCGAGTGTGTACGGTCTTTAACGCGTACGTTAATAACTTTGGTCTTGTCACTACTCCCTACAAGGCATAACTGGACCAATTAATGTTATTTTCCATAAATCTATGTTTTTAGAGATCGTTGGGGTGATTGAAGGAACCCTATTATAACCCTTTTTTGAACTGAACGGCCATTCCATTGACCGGTTGAGATAAAGTTTGTGACTTCGAATCAAGTTATAAGTTAACCTGATTCCATTAACTCAATGATTTGTAATTAAATTAAATGTTATAAAATAAAAGGTTCCTTATATGGACACATGGCTATTATTTCGTGTCCATTATCATAAAGATCTTTTGTTTATTTGATAGCGTATTTTATTCAAGTTTATACGTGGGTATATTATATCAATTTTTTAATCTTTTGATTAAATATTGGTAATGTATTAGAATCAATTTAAATCCGTTTAAATTTAAATTTAACGACGAACGAGTTTTTTTTTAAAATAACTTAAAAGGCTACTGTTATAAATTGTGGGCAGTATATTTATTCGTTGCTTTAACTTGTTCTGCTTTAAATCTTTTGCAAAACTGACAAAAGTTTAAAATAACTATCTAGAACATTTTTTTTACGGTCAAAGTCAAACTCAAAACATTTATTTCAATTGGACTGTAAATGGTCTAATTGGCACTTTTTAATAAACGGTGAACCATTACTCACTAGCTTAATTGAAACAATGCACTAACAATAAAAAAAATATTATGAGCGCCACTTATCAAAGAACTTAATAAGTAATTTAAGGCTGAAGTTAAATTAAATTAAACGAAACAGCACTTCCATTGTATTCCGCCATATTTATTTACGTCAATGTCAAATTGACAGCTACCAGAGGGGAGTCCCTTACATCTCCTAAAATTGTTTGTCCGAAAATCATTATCTATAACACGTTTGATATAAACCTCAGTAACCATAATGTTAAAAATCCCGAAATTTTGTGTAACATAATTATCTTTAATTCTAAAAGTATTCTGTCATAATATCGAGTACTATAATATTTGAAGCTCCTAATTTTACATGACCTAAAGTCATATGTCCTAAGTATTGCGTTAAATAATGTGTATTATTCCGAATGTTCAATATTTCCGAATGTTTATAATATTTTTTTTAGTCCTAAAACATTTGCTAAGAATTAGGTTTTAGTGACAGAAACGAATCGCTGCAAAACCGACTCCACGTAGTCTTGTCTGCCCTACCCCTAGAGTGTAATTTAAAATCGCGTAGGCGCGGAGGGGCAAGGCGGCCCGCGAGCTGAGGAGCAGGTGGTTTTGACACTCGCCGCCGCGGCTGAGGCTGGCCGGCGTGGCCGGCCAGCAAGCCGAAGCCGCGGTGGTGAGCGTGAAATCATCTGCGACGATAAGCTCGCATGGGACCGCCAGAGCCCCGCAGCGCCGGAGCCGTGACAGAAACCATGCTTGCTGCATGTTGCACGCTTGCTTGCATGCTGCGTGCTTGCTTGTATGCTGCATGCTTGCTTGCATGCTGCGTGCTTGCTTGTATGCTGCATGCTTGCTTGCATGCTGCATGCTTGCTTGCATGCTGCATGCTTGCTTGCATGCTGCATGCTTGCTTGCATGCTGCATGTTTGCTTGCATTCTGCATGCTTGCTTACAAAAACCTGATAAAAATCAAACTCAAATAAAAAAAAAATGTTCAAAGAATATTATTATAAATTTAGGATTTATAACTTTTATTGAAAACGGTTTTATATCTTTTGAATATTATTGATTGTAATATTTATGACAAACGGATTTAGGATATAGTATATTTAGGGATTTCAATTTTATGGCATGTGATTTTATGTGATATTAAGTTCGGGTAAGTTATCATTCGGACAAATAATGATTAGGACAAAAAAAGTTATGGCACTTTAAATTATGGATAAAAAAGTTAGGTGACACAATAGAGAACCCTACCAGAGACTAGAGATGTACAGATAACAAAAACAAACAGAAAAATAATGAAAAGTAATATTTATAAAAATTAAAACGATAGTTTCAAATTGGCTTTCTCGATGAGTTAAAATACCGCGATAAAAATGTTATTACCATTTCTGTCAGTTCAGTGGTGAAATTTAATTTTAATGTTATTTACTTTCGTTTTACACTTCATTAATTATCACCCTTCAGACAACAAACAATTAAAAGTGCGTTCCGTTGTTGATACTTAATTCCTTTAAGTTGAACTACAACGGTTTGCCGCGAGTTTACACATGCTCAAAGGTCTGTTTGTAATGTCAAAATAACAACTTTTTACAAAATAAATATGTATTACCTAAACGGTACAAACACGAAAAAAGCAACTTAAAAAATATTGTCGGTGTAACTGTTTGTTGCGAAATCTCCTAAACGGCTCTGCCGATTTTGATGAGACTTTCACTGGTTGATAGCTGGTGTTATACGGAGTAAAGACGTTACTTTTATTTTGGAAATATAGTCTAGACTTTGGCTTAAGTTGCAGGCATAATCTAGTTTTGATTAAAAAATCAAACAATGGTGCCGATTCCCTTGTTCACAAACTAACCTAAATTTAAGTTATGTTCATCTTTCTCTTTCCATTACATTAAGAAAAGGACAGAAGATAAAATTTTAGTTAAGTTCTGTCAAATTTAGACATTCCATAGATAATTTAGACGCGATTAAAAACATGGCGACTAGAAACACGCCAATTTTCTTCAGGCGCTGTCTAATTTGACAGGACTAAAGAAATATGTATCTTCTGTCCTTTTCTTTAAGAAATCGAAAGAGAAAGATGCATTTAACTTAAATTTAGTTAAGTTTGTGAACAAGAGAATCAGCACCAATATCTAATAGATATTTTTTGTATTTTGTATTTTTTGTATAGATATTATCTATACAAAAACTAGCCATCATATGTATATGCGTGTCAATGTCAACAAATATATACTACTTACAATACTACTAATGTTTTTAAAGAGAACAGCTGCATTTTAAAGTTGGTCCGAAAGTAAAAGTTGCAAAAGATATACTGTATTCTTATAGGGTTAAAAAAGGTTTTAATTCAGCAATGCCAATACCTTTTTTCAAACAGTTAAATATTTGTATAGATTATACGATAAATTCCCAGTGTAATACCTAGTTTCAAAAAAATAAACAAACACCAGATCTTAATGTTTGCTCAAAGTTTAACCGATGAAGGGTTAACATAGGATTTTCCATTTAATTAAATTTAGGTTAATTACCCATGTCACACTGAATGCTCGGTCGCACGCTACACACCGTTGCCGATTGGCAAACCTTTTTTTTTGTGTTTTGTTGAGACCCGGTTAAGAACCAAACCAAACATTCTAGAAAACATTCATATAAATTATTGCATAATAATGCAATTTCTAAATCATTAAACAGGACACAAATATATCGAAATAATACAAATATTTTACTCATTCGAAACGTCTTTCATCTAAGTTTTAATAGACAAGATACCGAGCCCAATTCACCCAAAAAAATGGCACATCATTAATGTGCACGCACGTGAATAGCGTCACGTACAAATCTCTAATCAACCGTAAAGTGCCAATAAATCAGTCAGTGCGCATGCGTGATGCATCAAACACAATCTACGATTGTACGAAAAACTGACTTTTAAAGCCATTTTTCATTTTCGTGCCTTCTTTGTGTTCGGAGTAATGAACATTGTGATATGCGTCAAGTTGTAGTCAGCAACAAAAGTCGATTAACAATGCTACTTTTACATATTATATTACACACGAAATAACACAATTCACTGATATTCAGAGTTTTAGGCAATACTTAAAATCTAAAATGTTAATCTAATTTTGTTGCTGACTGTACAATAACATTATAAAATTGTGGTGTACTAGTTTAAGAACAATAAAATAATGGTGTTATATAAAATAATACCTTAGCTTTAAAATTATAAATACAAAAATGGATTGGCACACATTGCACGAAACTGAAAACTTGAAAAATCTTAGTTTTCAGGATCCTTCTTTAGATAACGGGGACAAATGACTTCAAAATTAGATTCTTTTTTAACAAACTGCAAAAGAAGAAAACATATAAAGAACTCCAAGTAACTTACAACCATGGAGAGAACGACTGTCGCAACCTCGTGCAGGGCTCGCCTCGATTGAGGCGGTAAGACCCCTCTTTGAGGAGTGGCTGGAGCGGCGCCACGGCGCCCTCACCTACCGCCTGACGCAGGTCCTCACCGGACACGGATGTTTCGGGAGGTTCCTGCACCTCATCGGGCGGGAGGAAACGCCCGGGTGTCACCATTGTGAGGATCGCCCCGAGGACACGGTGGAGCATACTTTGGCGGTGTGCCCTGCTTGGGCTGAGCACCGCCGAGTCCTCGAGGCGGCCATCGGCGGCGGCGCCCTCTCGCGTCCGGCACTGGTCCAGGCCATGGTCCGGAGCGAGGGGGAATGGGAAGCAGTCGCCTCCTTCTGCGAAGCTGTAATGCTGGAGAAGGAGGCGGCGGGACGGGAGAGGGAAAGGAGGGTCCCCCGTCCCAGCGGCCGCCGCGGTAGACGATCCGGGCGTCGGGAGCCACGTGACGACTCCCGGCCACCGTAGACGCGGGTCTGTGGACGGTGAGCAATGGGTAGCTCACCGTCCTTACGTTCACTAGCGACAGACCGTGTCGACGGCGCGTTCGTGTTCCACGCGCGCCTCAAAGAGATGTCAGCAAAATTGGATGGGGCCACTGAGGGCCGATGCCTGCCGGGGCTGCGGGTTGTTCGAAAGAGATACCGCGCCCCCGGAACGAAAAGGGCACATGAAGGAACATAGACGGGTTTTAGTCAGTAAAAGTCTGACACTCCCTCCCGCCCCGCCCAGGGCGGGGGAAGTTATTTGATGATTTCCCGTCTATAAAAAAAAAAAAAAAAAAAAAAAAAAAAAAGTAACTTACAACAGTAATCTTAATTTCTAACCAACAATAATTAAAATTGTAACAAACAATAAACTAATAAATCAGCCTCAGCTGATTTGTCAACTAGACACGCAATACCGTGACATGATCACATGACATAACGCTTATGTCACATGATCTGTCAAATCTCTCACAGAATATAAAATGGCGATATAGTCAGGAAAATAACTGCTATAATAAGGGAAATAATGATAAAAAAGCACATCGATTAATAGGTCACTGTGTCATGCAGCCACAATCGTCATTAGAATCACAAATGACATAACTACTAAACAAACACATATTTATTTACATGGATGCCAATGAATAAGAGAAACCGAATGTGTTTTCAAATTTGGAACGTTAATGATCTGCACTGTTAGGAACTCTTTAATATACAAACTCTTTAGTTGTATTATTATTTAGACGTTTCAAGTTGGTTCTTTTGTTTTTTTGTCGTACATTTATTGTCATCCTTTTTCAATATTTTCATCTTATCCATTAAATTGTGTTATTTTCGGTTTAAGGCTCTACTTTATTCTCAAACACAACGTACACACCACTCGTCGCCATCACGCACGGCACAAAGACACGCCATCATTTTCCAACAAATTTCTCATGACTTAACAGTTAACGCATCCATCTTTTACAACCTTTTATTTCCTTTCACTTCTGCCCACCTCTACACGTTAACACGGCATGCATGTATATAATTAAAACAAGCCATTTTAATACGTAGGACACTAGGCCCCCCTACCTGTGAAAGCGAGTGTAGTAGGGAGTGGGTTCCGCCTGACTGCCTGTCTTTGAGACCGCCCAATAAAACGGCGGATAGCTGCGTTTTTATGTACATACCCCACCCAAGACGCGGGAATGTTAGAAAAGTGAATGTTAGGAAGCGTTGCCTATGTATTTGATGGCGAACGTATGGTGGAGGTAAGGCCTAACGTGTGGTACGGTATTACTTGGACTATCTATACTTCTATACTATACAAAGTGGAAGAGTATTTTTATATAAACATCTATGGAACTGCCCGTCGGATTGTAATGATTCTTTTTGAATATGATAGCTGGATTCATAGCGTACAATATAGGCTATAAAACATCACGCTACGACACACCAGACCAGAGCAGTAACTAAAGTCGTAATTAAACGAATGTGAAATCGCCGTGTACAGACTAGTAGTTAGGGTAGAGAATCAATGAGTGCGTAGGTATTTATAGTAGCGTATCTTTTAATTACAAATACAAAATAAAGGTACTTTTAATTAAAAAAATATGTCTGGGGTCATGAAGAGTGGAGAAAGCGTTTAATTGATTTTTTTAATTTCGTTGTACTTATGGCTAAAAAGCCGACGGCCCATCTGATGTTAAGTAGTCATCTCTGACTATAGGCATCGACAATACCAGAGGCCTTAGAACAAAATTAAAATGTCTCATGTGTCTGTAATTTCACCGACACCCATACCCTTCAAACCGGAACACAGCAGGAAGTACTTTGCGGAAGAAGTAGGTATGGTAGTAGTACTTCCCCGGACGAGCTCCTTCACAAAGAGATCTACTACTACTACTAAACACACATTACGTTACATGTGAGAGGGGTCCGTTTGGCCCCCCATGTATACATGGGGGGCCAAACGGACCCCCCAAGTTCCAAATAACAGTCACACGTCGGGTGCGAATTTATTAACTTTTAAAAACATAAAACTTCGCAGAAATATGTCATTGTCTGTCTGTCTCATCTATTATATTGATATTAGCGTGAAGTTTTTCTTCCCAACTGTCGGAAAAGGGAGTTAAATAAGTTACATTTAGTTCAAATTCATAGAACTCAACCACGATTGTTGTAAAAAGTAGAAAACGTTACATGTCAAGTTTATTCGTTTTATTTTATTGGGTTCCGTAGGCTGCAACTTATTGTAACACCATTGCTTGTAAAAATTATTCGATTGATAACGTAATCATCATCTTCTTGCTTTTAATCAGATGTTTTTAAGCTCTAGGTTTTGCCCGTGGCTTTGTCCGGTTATTTTTTTTAAAGGAACCTTGTCTTTTTTTACACAAAATATAGGCTTTAGCACTCAGGGTTACACCATAGCTTCGTACTTACAAAAGAATTTTCCAGTATTGTACCACTAGTTCTGGAAATGAATGCGTTCAAACAAAAAAACAAACAAACAAATTCTTCTGCCTTATACTCGTAATATTAGTATAGATAGGCCCTCAAATAGTAATACCTGCATAATTTGAATTTATTAAACTGAATGCTACAGTATTTCTTATTTAAATCTCAAATTAAATTGACAATAAAATAATAACTTCGTCTCATAAGGCCACTACACAACTTAAAAGAACCCATAAATCGTTGTTCTCAATAATAAAACATTTCAAATCCGCGATGGAACTCTAAATAGTCTTAAATGTAAGCAAAAAGCGGCGCAGTGTCACGCACGAACGATCGTCGTCAGATCACCAGTGTCTTTGACATCGACGCGAAGTGATTCATACTCCTTTGTGTTATAACTGACGCCTTGCTAACTACCCACACTCAAAAAGGGGGATAACATAATTATGTGGTAGGCAGAATAGTATGAGAGGGTAATTAAAAAATTCTGATGCGAATTTCTTTTTATTCAAAGTTTGAGTTTTGGCTTTCAATTCATTTAGGTTATTATAAAAGGTTATTTTGAATGTCATTTACAATTAATAAAAATATTGAATCTAGTTGCCCCTTCCAAAAGGTAGTGTTATATAGAGAAGAATAGGTAAGAAACTCCATATTATTTACTAACTGTTGTTTGTGACATCGACCGCGTGAATATTCTTACGAATTCCTTATAATTTTTATAATAATAAAATATAGCCTTATAATACCAGCTAGTATAAATTAGCTTGTGCCCGCAACTTTGACCGCAGATATTTCGGATAGCTGCAGGGTTTTTATTTTTTGCACGGAACCCTTTAATCGTACTTTTACTTCTCATAACGTAACATCAGCTATCCGCCAGTGCAAGTCCTGTCAAAATCGGCCTAGCCGTTTATATACAGGGTGTTTGGCAGAACGTTAAACATACGAAAATGGCACCTGGCACCCTAGATACTAAAAATTTTCTTTTTTTTTGCTTTTTTCTAGTTTCACCACTTTTTTAACTTTAAAGTGTATTTTTTTATTTTCTTTATTTTTTTATAAAAATTACACTTTGACCAGGGCCAAATAAATTAGGGCTTATTTTTAAGGAAATCTTCGTTCAGTTGCACTGAAGCACCCCAATTGCTGTCAATCACTTTTATAATCCTCTTCATTTTGAAGGGGATTCGAAACCTATAGGTTTATAAAAAATGTTTGTGTTTTTTTTTTAATCGGTTTAAACTCGCTAATCTCTGGTATTATATAGATACTGATACTGGTAGCCAGATCCAGATCCGTTCAGCCATATAGTCGTAATTGAGTTATATCTGTCACCGTAAAATTGTAAATACCGTTAGATTATAAACTATCTCGCGAGTTTGTAAACTGTCGAAAGATTGTGAACCTCAACGTACTGCTTACAATTTAACGTATTATTATTCGGTAGATTGTAATCTATCGAAGTGAAACCGTCAAATTACAAAACTGTCCGAAGGCTGTCCCTGATTGGTCGGCTTTATAGTAGACCGTTCTGTGTACATAGAGTTAGGAATGAAACACAAGTATAAGTCAAATAAAATGAATGCACTTCAAGAATTGTGACATCAAGTATTTATTCATTACTTAGTAGGGAATCAATAATTCTGACATCACATGGTAAGAAAAAGTTGTATCAAAATAAAAAAAAACAGAAAGGTAACAATATTTTCTTCTCAAACACAAATTAAAATTGAAAAAATAATGAATTTTTCTCTTAGAAAAAAACGATAACAAAATGAAATCAAAATTTAAAAAGCAAATCAAAAACATATTAACGTTTTCGAAAATGTAACAAAATTGTCTATTAGATAAAAAATATGAAAGTAAATTGCACCAATAAAAATGATAAAATACTTGATGGCACAATTCTTGAAGTGCATTCATTTTATTTGACTGATACCTGTGTTTCATTCCTAACTCTATGGACACAGAAGAGGTCTACTATAAAGCCGACCAATCAGGGACAGCCTTTGGACAGTTGACAATTTCACAATTTTAAGATTGTAATTTAACGGTTTCATTTCGATAGATTACAATCTACCGAATAATAATACGTTAAATTGTAAGCAGTACTTTGAGGTTCACAATCTTTCGACAGTTTACAAACTCGCGAGATAGTTTATAATCTAACGGTATTTACAATTTTACGGTGACATATCCATCCATCCAAACTTTCACCTCAAGAATAGTACTAAAATCCCTGATAGTTTCAAATAAAAAGCCGACAATCGTGACATCGACCTAGTATTTCAATATCGATACTGACTGAAGACAGTACACAATAGGCGACGTCCATCATTATAATATTAAATCACATCGCCGAGCTAAACTATTCATCGCCGGGGATATCTCCGCCTCCAAATACTTGATATTTTTTGTGCTATTCTGTGCGTTTTGTATTCAAAGTGTATGATGCGCGACTAATTGCTTGAAAACGGGTAAAAACTGATGCTGCATACTTTTAATAGAAAACAGTGGTTTACATGGAGATGATTTGTTAGGATTGGTGTACACCAACACGGGCTATTATTGGTGTCAAATGTAAAATAGCTAACATTTAAGGACTTACTAATTAATGTTAATTCTAAAACGTGTAACTTATTAAATGCATACTCTGGAAGTAGTTTGCTCATAATAGCCTACTGAATCGATTTCATCATCAGATGTGCCGCATAAAGTCCACTACTGGACATAGGCCTCCCTCATACATTTCGGAAAGGATCGATTTTAGCTATTTCTAAAATTAATATTTTTTAAACTAAAATAATTAAAACTATGTACGTAAATTATAGTCACCTCTTCGTCGAACAGTGGAATCCAACTTAAACTTAAGTAAAGCCTTTTTAAAACGCAGTTGTAGATAAAATGTATCAATAAACATAGCATACTACGTGTAAGCTTATACTGCCGCCTAAAGATAGTATAATTAATTATATAAATAAATAATATTTAAGCACATAAAAGTAACATTTCAGTGCTCGTATGATTAATCATTAACTTGATTTTCCAAGGAGTGTTCGTGGGTGTGCGTTATTGCAGTTACATTTTGAAAAAAAAGTTGTCTGACGATTGAAACATCGATTTTAAATACTATCGCATATCGTATCATCACGCCTGTATACCCCAAACGGTAAGGCAGAGGTGTACCAATGTGCACCCACATTTCACCGATTATTAAAGACTTTATTTAAAAAAACCTATTCGCAAAAGTTTGAATGTCAGTCACTTTGAAGCTCTGCCAACTCCTCAAACCACAAACATTTACATATGTATATACACAAACAAAGGTAAAATACACAGAAACAAAGAACAAAATCCATAATGTAACGTTACAGAGCAATTTATCAACTACCGTTGACATTAACAATTGCCTACACCCCCGTCGCGAGCGCATAATGTTTCTCGACTTATATCTCTATTTGCGAGGTCCTCCATATTCTCAACTGCTCGTCTAAAGGCGATTTTACATGAGCGATTTACTGCAGAATGATTTAAAAACCTTACTGTAAAAACAACGCAATTAATTGTTATCAATCTACGCATAAGATTTTTTTAATTATTTAATTTTAGTGCACTACAACGTTCAAAAGTTTCTTATAAGGGTCTTCTAAATTTCGATCTTTTGTGCTTTTGGTACTAGACTAATACTCTTATTCGAAAACTTAGCTAGAGAACATCAAAATCACGTTTATAAATAAAGTAGTTCTCAGGTTATAAACGCACAAGCGGACAGACGGGAAATTCATCTTGGAAAAATTTGCAACCGTCAAATGAATTCTACAGTAACTATTTACCCTGTAGATAAAATTCATTAGTATTAAAATTCATAGTGGTTTGACTTTTTATTATATAAAATCTTACAAACCGCAATATCTATTCTTCGATTGAATAACCGATCCGAAGGAATGATTTTTCAATCGCTAAGACTGTTCTTTTTCGAATAAAAGTTATTCGGTGATTGATAAATCAACCCTTATTTGAATAGCTTATAATACTGAAAGCAAAGCATACAGCTTCATTGTTTACAAAATAATGATGTAAATATTGTTATAATAAAGATGTTCCGAATTGATAAGTTGAAAGTGAAAGAAAATTGCTGATTGTATCTATAAGTCATTATCTCACGAACATTGTACGAATCAATTGAGAGATTGGAGCAAGATGGTGTAAGCAATATACTTTTAATTATTTGTTAACGAATAGAATACTGTGTTGCAAAATTGTAGGAAATGTTATTTTTAAAAGTTGATGATGATTGTGATTTATTCTAACCAATTTTGTCATCCTACTAAATCCTACTACATACCATCGTACCATCAAACCTATACAGGCGTGATAGTACGAATACTCCCGGAAGGGTTAGGCAGAGGTGTACCAATGTACACCCACAGTTCGCCGATATGTTTTAGGTCCCATGTAATAGTGGGCGAGCCTATTGCTATTAACCGGGCACAAATCCCAACACCACTTTGCTCGACCTGGGAATCGAACCCAAAATCTCTAGCGTAGCAGTCGCGCTTATGACCACTATGTCAACGAGGCAGTTACATACATATCCAGCATATCCTACTAATATTATTACAAATGCGAAAGTTATTGTGGATGGATGAATGTTTTTTACTCTTTCACACTTCAACGGGTAAACGGATCTGAAAGAAATTTGGCAATAAGATAGATCGTAGTGTAGAATAACACATAGGATATTTTTATCATGGAAAACTATACAGTTCCCTTGGGATAATATATCAAATTTGACACGGGCGAAATCGCGGGCAGAAGCTAGACCCCCATTTATTCTTCTACTATTATAATCCTAACCTGCTATTTCAAAGTTTGTGACAATGTATGGATGCATGTTACACGACAATCATTGTGGGCTAAGTATCCATTTAGCTTAAAGAGTATCGTAACGCCATCTAGTGTAATATCAAGGCATCAAATGTTTTATAGTTTTCGAGCATTATTTTCCAAAGTGTTTTCTTTTATGATTTCGTATTGTTTTTATTTATACCTATCTAGCAGTATGTCAGGGCATAAGTAGTTTGAATACTTACTTCAAACTATTAAAATTAGATTTTCAAATAATCGGATTATCATTGATAATGTAACCAAATCAGTCTAAGAAAATCAAATGCAGCGGAATCGGCCTACGTCTAAGTAATGAATTAGTATAGTCTCATTATGTTAAACTTAAAGTTTTACATAAACATCTAAATATTTCATGAATACTTCTAGAGACGTTTAGTGCTAAATGCGAAAGAAGGAACCTAGGTACCGTTGGTTTACCTTTTATTAAAAAATGTTGTGCTTTCCTATAAGTGATGAATTTGCACAATATTAAAGATTGGCAATTACTTTACATTTAATAATAATACCAGCCTATTATTTGCCTACTGCAGGACAAATAATTCTTCTCATACAGAGAAGGCACAAGCATAGATTCCAGACTTCTATTAAATATCCAGTCACATCCACACACTATATACGTTCTTGGTAAATATATTGGTGATGTACCTTATAATAAATGAGTAAGAAAATCATGAGACAGTTGATCAATCTGACATAACCTTTCATCTTCCGCAGGTCTTCTCTATGAATGATTCTACCAAGAAAATAGGAGACTCACAATCCCTAAACACGATACCTCACCCACCACTTCGGCAATACAAAAGGCTGTTCTTCACCAATTTGAGGTCAACGTCATCTCATCAGATCGGCGCCGGCGCATGATTTAAAGCGCCGTCTACTTTACGCCTGCAGTCTCCAGTCACAATAACAATTTAAATTAGAATGTGACTCAGCTTTTATTATTTTTAGACTAGTTGCACGGGGCTTGAAACTATTGAACTCTGCAGTGATGGAATTTCGATCAATCTTTAAAAAATATGTCGATACCAGTCTAAGTACCGTTTCTTGCTCGTTCTTCTCCATAGAGACCTTTTTTTTGTTTTCGGGGGGACCCTTTAAAAGGCGCCCGATGTTTGGGGATAAGACCGGGGAGTGTGGGATTCTTACCTCGCTAAAACCACCCCGGTGGACACCATCAGCATATGGAGAGGGTTCCGTTTCCTCTTAAAAGAACGCGCCAGAACCCTCCCTCTGCAACGCCTCTCAGGGCACATTCTAAGGATCTCCATAGAGACTTAAGACGTTTAAGAACGAGCTTCATCTTTCTGTCTAACTTCTTCGCAATTCAAAAGTGTCTGTAAATGGTCTAAATAAAATAAATGCTTTGACTTTAAGATATTAGAATCGGAAAACATTACATGAATGTCCAAAAGATCATCATGCTGCACTGTTGAACGTTGTGAAGCCACACGGCGAATCGACACTTAGACGTGTGGTTGAATGGCGTTGTTCAATAAAAGGGCTAGCCGTGCAATTAAACGACTATTTTGAGTAGTTGGCTGTGACACATCCACAATGACGGTTTTGACATAATATACCCTTTTTGTTTAAGCATGGGAAATCATCAAATGACTTCTTCCGCCCTGGGCGGAGCGGAAGGAAATGTCAGACTCTTACTGACTAAAACCCATCCGTGTTCCTCCTAATGCCCTTTGCATTTCAGGGTCTCTGTAACTCTTTCGAAGAAACTCCGCAGCTACTACATAATACCGTGCAATACTATTCGGGAATAATCTCCCTCGGTAAATTTAGGTGAAGTGAGCTGACAAACTATAGCTTTAGGTGGGATTAAAACTAATCTCAGGCGTATATTGCTTAAACCGTAGTATTTTTTTACGCAATTGACCGGCTGTATCCAGTAAGAAATAAAAATATAAGCCTACACCAATACCTTTCTAAGTTTATCTTTACATAGTTTATCTTTCCTTCACCGATGGCAGAGGCCATCGGTGAAGGAAAACATCGCGACGAAACATGGCCTTATATAAAATAAATTAAGTTAGTTATAGTTAGTATAATATAAGTTTGAAATCACCAATCTGCATTGAGCAAGCGTAGTGATCAATCCTCGTACCTTCTCTAGATGAGAAGAGGCCTTTGTACTGCAGTGGGACAAATAATAGGCTGATTCTATGATTTATTATTTTAGGCCAATATCTTATTAGATCTCAACAGCCTGAAATGTCTCTGCATAAATTATTACCAACCTATTTTTTTCCTTAAAAAAATCTAAATGTCAAACGTCACCTTACGGTAATATTTGACATTTTAATTTTTTATGTGTTTATGAGATTAATGCTCTCTTCACAAACATTGCAATAAAGGTTAGGTTAGATCTAGGACTTCGTAGATCCCTTTAGGGTAAAACCGTTCAGTTTTGACAGGCAACCCCATTAACCGACTTGTTAACTATAGTTAAGGTAACCATGGTTATTATGTAAATGGATGTTTGACGAGGACGTATTGTAATTATCGCTTAGTTAAGTGTAAAAATAAAGAGTTATTTATTTATTTTGAAAACTTTGACGTGTGTTAAAAAATATTAACCATCGCTTATTTGCTATAATAGATTTAATTTCAGTTTATTTTCTTCATAACGGCTAGGAGGAATAATTTTAAAGATTAAAAGCAAGTATCATAATATACTGTTAAACTATTAACTACCTACTTAAGCGATTAACCAACGAAACCTTTTATATCTTAATCAACTTCATAAAACATTATAATACCTGAAGGCCCTACTTACAACACTTAAATAATTAACGATGACCTACATTAAGCCGCAGAAAAAACACCAAAAGTCATTATCCAAGTGTTAACAAATGGACAACGCGAAACCGCCTATTAAAAAGTAATTTACTAACTAGCAACTTACCTCTTTACTACTTGACACTTTATTACACTGGCACTAAACACTGCACTGAAAAAAAAACAATCGCGCACTTGCACTGATTCTTTTTTCAAATCACTAACTACTATTTGAAACATTCGGCACTCAACTTTTTAGTTCGGGTGATGCCGCGTCGGGATTTCGTTCGTCAGCTGTTCGCGCCATCGCAAGGACGTTCGCTATAAAAAAATGACAGCAGTATGATATAACCTGAGGTCGTTGCACCCAAAAAGCTCCCAGCCGGCGAACCGTGAATGAACTGGTATATCGTATTTTCGTTTTTTATTTTTTTTTATTATAGGCCGAACGCGCGCGCTCTGCCCGCGGTCTCCGCAACGAATGAGGAGCCGAAGAACTATTTCAAACATCTTTTCTCTAATCCTTTTCTGCCCGTGCGCAAGTGTGCTATGTGCAGCAAGTGCCGTAGTGTGCCTAACAACGGAAGTGAGGCTGTCGTGTTTAACACAAGATTTATATTTATTTAATCAATTCACTAACTCCTAACACATCGGTGATGGCGCGACCATCAATATGTGTCCGACACTGTTATATGAAAATGTTTATTACTAATTTATTCGCTTCTAGCATCGTTTCCTGCCTTTTTTAATATAGATTATTGAGCGATTTGCATTGAAGTTAGGTTAATTATTTTACCTCTTTTGTTTATCGAATTATGCAAAAAAAAAAATCAATCAATCAATCTTATGTTTAATATATATCCATGTTAATAAATATAGTCTTAATTTTTATATTGATTTATTCAAAAGTAATTTAGTCGTGGTATCTAATAAATTAAAGTTAAAAGAAAATATGTGCTTGGAACTCGTTGATGTCTTTTACATGAAGCAGATCGCGACCATTCAGTTGCATCAGTTTCTAGCTCATGTGGGTAGACAAATACATTCACACAATGTTCTTTTCTTATGTTTATTTTATTATTGTTTAATTTAGTAGATTTGTGGCTTATTTTTGTTTTGTTTATTGATTAAGTATACATATTGAAATATTGAGACTATTAGTACAATTTAATTTAATTAAAATATTTTATTATCTGTATTTTTTATATGATATACCCACCCACCTAAATTTATTTTTAAAACTATTGATAATTTTACAAGTGAGGACCCCTTGTTAAATTATCATTGTTTTCTTAACACGACGTGAAAAAATAAATCCGTTTTATTTTTTGTAATAAATTGTGAGACGCGTATAAATAACTTTCATTATATAAATACATGATATAAAATTTGTATAGTTACAAAGTAGCTACTATACTGAGTTCATGCTAAACGCAAGAGATGGCGCCACAGTGCCTCTTTCAGGGTGTTATTAACTGCCGTTGTAAACGCGAGGCGCGTGCGCCTATTATACGTACAAGTACTTAAGTATATTGCTGTTTAAAGAACAATGCTAATATTGGTAGTTTTGTTAAAGGCCCGGACACACCGATGTTGACAACTTACGGGTCACATACTGAAATAGTATTTCTGACAGTGATTCAAAGCCAAAGTCAAATCATTGATTCCAATTAGACCAATAAAGGGCATTTTTGGACGTCACTAAACTTAATTACAAATATTCTAGTTCTTTTCCCATTCCAAAAGGTAGCTTCGTATGGAGAAGAACGGGCAAGTAGCTCTTTTAATTATATTTAGAGAGAGATTGCCTGCGTTAGTGTGGACACAGTCCAAACAAATTACTATAAGGCCTGGCTTTTAACTACATACATACCCATCACGCCCATATTCTCAAAGGTGTACCAATGTGCACCCATAGTTAGGTCCTATGTAATAGGGGCTAGCCTTTTTGCCATTAACCGTTTTGCCATTACTGAGAATTTTATAGAAAAACACAATATCACTGCTCGACCTGGGAATTGAACCCAAGACCTCTAGCGTAGCAGCTGCGCTAGGGACCACTAGGCTAAAGAGGCTTTCAACTGTGTAAAATTCGCATATGATAACCATTAAAGAGTACCCCGAGCCGCATGAAGACCAGACTGGCTGCAGCGTTCGGCCACTGTTATCAAACAAAAGAATTGTCACACATATAATCACGCCTGTATTCCCCGAAGGGTACGGCAGAGGTATACCAACACGACAAAATGTTCTAAAATGTTCCTTGCAGCATCCTATCTATTTACCCTGAATAATTTTTCAGATTTTTATCATCAAACTAGAAACAATCAAACTAAATGTTATCATATTTTAAAAATAAATCAGAGGTAAACGACCAGGGCACTCCATCCACAGCCATCCAACACATTTAGCTGTAGGCCATCGCCCATCACCAGTGTCACTTAAATCAATGAATATTCATCATCAATCGTAACGGCACTGCCACCATCCCGCCACAAACACGTTTCAATCATATCTTGATTGATCAATCGATTGATTGAATTTGAAATTAAAAGTTGTTCGTATTTTATATCAGGTGTGGTAATTTTTGTTGTGCATTTAATTTGTTAGTTTAACTTTCTAGGTTTTTTAAAATGTAGTCATAATATTGGGATTACATTAAATAGGTCAGTTTTCTTGCTTGTAGTTTCGTGACGGGTCAGTGGTTAAGAGGCTCATCTCTCATGGGTAAGATTACAGGTTCGATTCCAGAATGGGATGTTTTTAATCCAAATGTACTTTCCAAATTTTATCTTGGAATGTCCGAAATCTGCCACTGCACAAAAGTGACATCGGTAAAGGAAAAAATTGTGAGGAAACTTGGTCTTATAGTTAACTGGCGCGATTTCATCTTTTGTGACTATTTTCACCCCTGTGTCGTAGCGTGATGTTATAAGACACTCACAAATAACGTGACATTATTTTTCGTGCGCACCATTTATTAATATTATTTGTCTTAATCAGTGGAAAAATTTAATCAGAGCAAAAAGCATTTGACGTCAATTGATTACCACTAAACGCGATAGATGGCACTACGTAGCGCAATTTTACAGCATCAAGTTTATTACTACTTAATTATGAAGTTAACGACCGTAACTTTACCAGCGCCGGCGCAGTAAACAGGTTGTATTTGAAATTGAATGTTAAGTGTTTGTTAAAAAATAAAACCATATAAATAGTTTATAACTGCCTTGTTAGCCTAGTAGTTCTAAGCACGACTGCTACTCTACAGGTCCTCGGTTCGATTCCCAGGTCGAGCAAAGTTCGGAGCTCGGAATTTGGGTTTGTGCCCGGTTAATCGTAATAGGCTCGCCCCCTATTACATGGGACCTAAATATATCGGCGAACTGCGGGTGTACTTTTTTACTCCTCTGCCTAACCCTTCGGGGAATACAGGCGCGATGGTATATTTATTTATATTTTATAAATAGTTACACAAAGTTAAGTCGTGAAAACGTATAGTAAAGTCGATACGTGTGAGCTCAAAGGTCGTAAAAGTCATTGCGTGTCGTGTCCTTTACTTTTTTTGCAAATTGCACGAAATAAATTTCAAAATTCACGGGTTACTTTAGTTCAACTCAGTGGCAAGGAGTCTATATAACTCGATTCGGCTTCCCTCCTGAGTTTGGGAACAACTATTCTATCAACATTATAAAACAGATAGTGTTCAAAATTGCTGTCAGAGTGGAAGGAAGTGTCTGACTCTTACTGACTAAAACCCATCCGTGTTCTTCCAAATGCCCTTCGCGTTCCAGGGCCGCAGTGACTCCCATGAACAAATTCGGTACAATGGCAATTTTCCACCCTATTGTACCACAACTTGTGATTGCTATTATTACAATGCGCCTCATGTTCAACCATCCCCTTCATTGTAACATGCGTGCCATTTTGCGTCGTTAATGAAGTTATAAAAATACTATTAACAACCACTCGTGCTGTTTAGACGTTAACTACGAAACACATTGCTCATCACTACTAGTACATATAAAACAAAGCGTGTCCCGCCTTCTGTACGCATGGATCTTTTGAACTAGGAAGGTTTATACGTATAGAAAATCATGGTACGAACAACGGGAGCGTAGCAGTATCCAAAGACGTAACTGAACGCTGGTGTTTATCTTTCTATGCCTAATATTATAAAGAAGAAAGATTTTTATTTTATTTGTTTGTACCGAATAGGGCCCGACACTACTGGACCGATTTTAACAATTTTTTCACCAATAGTTAGCTATATTATTCCCAAGTAACATAGGGTATATAAAATCACGCTACGAACGAAAGACGTTACGTTGAAATAAACCACGCGAACGAAATCACGGTCGGTAGCTAGTTTTATATAAACAAATCGTTTCTAAAACGCTACTTGTGTGGTCTAACTATAATATCCAATTTAAGTGGCTCCTTATATGCAAAGTGCTATAAAGTGTTGTAATTGGTCGATTAGAAAGCGCAACGCCTTCCCATTGGCCATTTTATTGGCGGAATATAATTATCATTAGTATTGATATGAATTTATTAAATAATACTTTGACCAATTCTGTTTGTGCCGCTTTAGGCGTATAGCGCACTTGTGTTTATTGTTATTTGTTTGCATCTGACGAAGGCGGTAGACGAAATGGGTGAACTTAATGATATTAGCGCTGTTAGGACCACTTGTGTCCAAAACTTAAGTCAAAGTTATTTGTTAACATGGGGATAGGAACATTAATAGAAAAAAATATGTTATGTCCAGTATGCTAGCAACTAACTCAGAATTAATAATATATCCCTGGTGCAAGCGGAACACAGAAAGCTATTTTAGTAAAAAAAACTGGTGTTCCATACAAAAGTGCAATTACCTGCCCCAACAGTAAATTGCTTAATGTCGTGATGGCCCAGTGGTTAATAATAAAGCAGGTAGGTAGGCTTAGGTAAGTATAAGTTCTATACTGGGCAAGTTCTAATCTAGCTTTACAAATTCATGTGTACTTTCAAAGTTTTCTTGGACATCACGGACATGGGTAAAGAAAAAACATCGTACCACTGACATTGGTGAACGAAAACATCTTGAGAAGACCTGAACGTGATAATAAATATAAGTTTGAATTCGCCAATCGGTTTGAGTTTGGTTCTTACCACACCTTCAGGACAATAAAATGCGGATAATTTGCTTACACACAAGCTTTATAAAACGTGTTACATAAATAATGTATTACTTCGCTCATCTTTAAGTAATCTATGTAATCTAATCTCGTATTTAACAAAAAGGTCCCATCTAAACGATTACGCGAGAAAAGTCATGCCTTTGCTAGTCATTAATATTGCCCTGGGACTGTAGTAGCTCTGATTTACCTGTCCTGCGCACGCGACATTCTTGATCGCCTGATCATAGCGGGCCAATGCGTCAGACTTACTGATCAAAATAGGACTGGACTGAATGAAAGTCTAGAAAAAAAAGTAGGTCAAACTTGTTCTTCGGTAGCTTATCCAAAACTCAGTTATATTTCTTTTTTTCTTCTTCTTTAAAACAAATGTTGCCCCTCACTAGTAATTTCTTCTGTATCGTGGGTGCGTTTAAAAACTCACGTACGGTCAACAAAAGAGATAGTAACCGGACCGTCTTATATAGTTGAAGTTTTCTTTCAAACTGGTGGTAGTTTTAAAATGAAATTTAATTTAATTAATAAACTGTTTATTTTCTATTAATAAAAATAAAATTCATTAAAAAACTTCTGTCGGTTTTTTAAAAACTTTGAATTTATTAGGCGACCCTGGTTACTTATCTCTTGCTGACTGTACACAAAACTACGCGTTTTTGCACTGACGGATAGGAAATATATACATAACTAGCTTCTGCCTGTGACTTCGTTGGCATCAAGTTTGATATATTATCTCATGGGAACCGTACATTAAGGGTGAGGCCAAACGAGCGTAATAATTTTGTGAGTCGTGTGTCGCAGAATTTCTGTCAATGTCATACAAAACTCCTGTTTCGTTCACACGGCGACGCAAAATAAATTGTCAATTTCAAATGAAAAGTAAGTTATTCGACAGAAATTCTGCGACTCACCACGACTCATCCACATTATATTTCAAATTATAATTCATTATACCCTCAGTTTCACGTGAACACCACATAGAGATATATTTTTTTAAATACCCGGAACATAAGTTTTTTCTAGAACAATGTTTTTTAAAATAATTAACTCAAATATTTTCCATCATTATTTTTCTATGATACTGGCCATTTTGGAATCCGATGGCGGGTTGACCACCTGTCTTCCACACCTTCTAAACATCCTTAAACAAGTCTAAAATTCTACAAACTTACGGGCCCTATTATGTCCAAGAAAATAATTATTGTCTACAATGTACTAAACGCGTAATGAAAAAAACATTGAAAAAATTCAAATGTAGAATAGTTGAACATTTTTATTTTTAATTGGCAACAAAGTGGTGTAATTATGCGCGCATGACGGTTGTATTGTAACTGATAATAAGGAAGGGTTGAAAATTTGTAATAATTTAGAAATACAAACCATTTTTAAAACTGCCTGACAATTTAAAGACCTAGAATTGTCAGACCCATCTTATTTTAGCATAGCAAACATTTTGAGGATCTTCTTCTTTATCGTATGGACAGTAAGGTCTAACGACCCCACACACCCTAGGGCGATTTTGAGGATACGTATTGGAGTATGTAGCAAGTATGCAAGCCTACCTTCTCAACGTAAAGAAGGTAGGCTTATATAGCTTATATACTTGCTGCAGTTTCTCGTACAACCACTGGTAAGGCACCTGTTACTTGCATATTTTTCTTTTCCTGGAGAATTCCTCATGGGGTATCCTCAGCCCGAGGAGTACAAAGGGTTATGTCGGACTTTTATCGACCCACACCCCACGGTTCCTCCTGGTAACATGAGTCGGAAGCCCGGTATTCGATTGACGCATGATCAGTACCCCCGACTGGTATGCGACAGCCACTGGCGGGCCACTTCATCATATGACACACATCGATCGACGATCACAAAAGAGTTCGATGTTAGTAACAATATACAGGCTGTTTGGCAAAACGTTGAACATACGAAAATGGTGGATACTTAGATTATAAAACAATCTAAGGGTGGATAGGTCATTTGCTACGTACTCAGCCCTAATTTATTTGGCTCTGGCCCACTAGATATTTTTTTTTTTTTGCTCTCTTCTAATTTCACCACTTTTAAGAAAGTGGTGAAAATAGGTGGGTACCTTTCCACCATTTTCGTATATTCAACATTCTTTTTCAAAAATGTGCAGTAGCAAAATGTGCAACTCACCGGACACAGCAACCGTGTTCTAACAAAAAGTATCTACGTTTGCGCAGTGCTTTAGACCATAAGATACACATGTTGTTTTGCATTTCAACCCCATGTCGCTAAGGTGATATTTTGTGTCCCGTTATAATAGATAGATCTGCCTTCCGTTTCATAGGACTTACACGTAAGTAATAAACTAAGTACATTTACATAAGTGACAAAACGTGACAGCTAAAATTCTATCAATAATTCCAAGTGTCAATAAGATAATTTTACTATCAATAATAAAAAGCCGAGAAAACCGACTACTAACGCCATCTACCGTAATTACGTAGAACTACATTCACGTTATTCGTTGCATATACCTACGTATAAGAATACTTATAAATAATTTAAAATGAATTTACTTTTATGAAGGTATTCGTTATTTTGACGTTTTTTTTTTAGTTAACGAAATGCTTTGCATTCAACAAAGATTTTCCTTAAAATGATCACTTTGAAGTTTATATTTTCATTTGGACATCTACGCTATTAAGTTATCCGAGCTGAGCATAATTATTGAATAAACTGATTGACCAGATATCTGATACTGTTTGATGTTAGGCAAAATTTGTACAAAAATCCATGTCAACGCTAAATCCACTGTTTCACTTTTTTATTATTCATAACGAACCATTCGAAGCCAATTACCCCAGAGGAGACATGAAAGTGTAATTCATCAATACCGAACGGCTATTATTCGGAATCAGGCATAACAGACAGACATTACACCAATAATTAGCCACAATAATTGATGTGACTTATTTGTCAGCAAGACAATAACAATTACACTATAAAGTCTATAGATACTAATGAAGCTTAAAAGATTTTTTGTTTGTTTGTGTATGTTTAATCGGTGAAGCTGCTAGACGGATCGGAAAAAATATTTAATAGCTACATTCATGAAGAACAGTATAAGCTACGACCCACGTAACATAACGAAAAAAATAAAATTGAGCTAAGTTAATTTTTGACATGTAAAGAGATTTTGGTTAAAATTTTAACTAAATTGCTTTACTTCTCAAATGAAGTAACATATCTCATTTTATGCCTTATATTAGTTATTTGATAGTGACAATTACACAAATTTTGTAACACACTAAATGAATAAATTAAAAACTACGAAAAAAAGTAAAGAAATAGGGAACTAATCATACTAACCGTATTCGAAAATCATGCGAGTAAAGTCGCGGGCAGTAGCTACTTACTATTAATTCCCCCAATAAAACATATTCAACCACATATTAAACAGACATTACAATTTCTATCACTGAACGATATCTGACAGAACGATTAATTACGTATTTGAGTGACGGCAGAAGACATAGATAGATTCGGTTATCAGTAATACCACTCGGAATCTGGCTTCGGGAACCGTTGATTTACTGGTGGTAGGCACGCGATTTGTGTAACTAAGTAATATTAACTTATAACTTATTATAAGAACGATATTATCGCAGCCAGCGGCTAATCGGAGATGTCAGATGTGAAATAACGCAAAGCTTCAATAATGACTGGAGATCGGATAATAATTATTATATCAATTGTAATATTAACCTAAACACAAAACTTATAAATAATATTGAAAATGTATGTACGGTGAGCAACAAAAGTCGATTAACAATGTCACTTTTGCACATCATTAAAATAGAGAAGAAATAACACAATTCACTGCTATTCAGAATTTGTGGCAATACATAAGAGTTAGTTTTTGATCCATTTCGTATTTCCTTTAATACTCGTATTGGGCGCAAGACTTTTGTTACTGACTGTTCAATTTGTAAAAATTGTTGCATAGTGACCTTTAACTTCGGATGTTGGGTTGGTATAGAATGGACTTTTTTGTCACCAGTATTGTCCCGCTGCTGAACAAAGGTATCCCCCATTGCCTTCCCCTCATTCCTATGCATTGCCATCTCTGGCCAATCTCCCATAAACGTATCTAAGCTATCACGCCAGCGTTTGCTAGGCCTCCCGCGGCGACGTCACTCGTCTTCCGGCACTAGGGAAAGGATGACTTTGATATCGAAAGAATCCCGATCCTGAATAAAATCATATAAATATGATTACTATTTTTAAATACACATCAGTTTATGTCTTAACAAGTTTCATTAGTGAGTGTAGAACAAAACAGATTTCTTATTTTCTTATCACAAATTACAGTTTTAAATTAACTTAGTAACGATGAAGATGTAGCTTCTCTTACGAAAATAGGCTTTTTGTGTTACTATAACATATCTATAAGTTATGTCACCAAAAATCGCACTCGTAAATACTTTAACTTTGACTTTTACGAAAACGGTAAAAACAACAGTAAACTAAAACTAAAAAAGCACTTCATTTGTTAAACGATCCCGGAATACCGGGGTTGTTATCTTTAAATTCATTATTTATAGAAATAAAAAAAAATACAAAAATATACCATCACGCCTGTTTTCCCCGAAGGGTTAGGCAGAGGTGTACCAATGTACACCCACAGTTCGCCGGTATATTTATGTCCCATGTAATAGGGGGCGAGCCTATTGCCATTAACCGGGCACAAATCCAAACTCCGAGCTGCTACTGAGAATTTCATAGAAAAACCCAATAACTTTTTGCTCGACCTGGAAATCGAACCCGGGACCCCTTGCACAGCAGTCGCACTTGCGACCACGAGACCAACGGGGCAGTTATTATTTATAGAAGTAGTATCTATACTTTCCTAACCATAAAAGAACTTTAGGTCAGCATCAGATTTTTGTATAGATAGAGTACTGACTATAGTGTATTAATTATACGATTGGCTCAGTGGCTGAGCGATTAGCTGCTGCGATCCGCGTTGCGGGTTTACGAGTAATTATTAAAAAAAATGTATGACTTACAGGTAGTTGTTCCGGGTCTGGCTATTTATGTAAGTAGGTATGCCAGTTTACGAATACATTCATTCTTTGTAAACCCACCCATCACTAGTTGATGCCCTGAGACAGCGCCTCAGGGACGCGGCACACCACGAAGGAGAGGGGTTCCTCCAAAGCTGGAGGGATGAGGCACAGAATCGAGAAGGAATGAAGGAGTGGACTGCCGGGTAACTGCCTCCCTTTGCCCCAGAAAAGCCTGTCAAAAAACCCCACCCACAATAATTAAGAAATGCGTAGTGAAGGGGGAAAGGAAAAAAAAAAACTAAATTAATTTTCCTATGTTCAGTGGAAAGCTACAGCTGTCTAGAATACATAAATTGATCGGATAAGATCAATTTATGTATTCTTACGTAAATGAAGCATCAGCTCCATTAAATAAAATATGGACGATTCCATGAAATTGATTAAAATTTCTTAACTGAATTCCGTTGACCATAAACATTATCTGCATATGTGTCAATTTCCCCCTATTAATCAAGGAGGTATGAAAGGTTAATTGACTCGTAAATGGCTGAGCCAGTGCTATCCATCATAATCACGTTGTGATGCAGTACTGCCACCCGTTTCGTATTACCCCCTCTTGTTACAATGTCATTCGACAGAATTTTATAGTGATAAAATGTAGGAAAAAAATCAATTAATTCATGTGTTTACTTATCGTTAAAGAAATTTAGATTACGTTAAAATAGAGTGAAATCACAGAAATGGTATTTTTCAAAGTAGGTTTTTCCTTACTTTTATCCTTTATCCCATAAAAGTAAGAAAGAAAAAGGAACGAAAAGAAGAAAAATACTTAGTCTTTTTTTTAAATATAGTTGGATGGCTAACAAGCTGACGGCCCACCTGATGTTAAGTGGTCACCGCTGCCTGTAGACATCTGCAATACCAGAGGTCTTGAAAATGCGTTGCCATCCTAGAAACAAACATAAAATATTTCATGTGCCTGTTACACCGTCACCCATACTTTTCAAACCGGGACATAGCAACGCTGCTTTGTGGTAGAAATAGGTATGGTGTTAGTAATTCCCCGGACAAGCTCCAACACAAAGAGCACTAGTGAACAAAACATAAAACAAATTAAGAATTAATAAAAGTCTACAACAAAACCACACGCAGTATTTCAAATAAAATTTATTTCAATATAAATAAACAAATTATTAACAATTCTCATAGATTTATTAGATATACACAAAGGACTATCGATAGGAGACACCGTTAGTAGCCTTGTCTAAGAACACGGGTAGCGCGCAGAAACGCTTGCAAGACTTTTTCCTCTTCCTCTTGTCTTCTGGGAGAAAGTTCCAGATGATCAAGTCTTCGTCCGCAGTCGCCGTCGCTAATAAATAAAGGATATTGAACGTAAAAGTAATGTAAATAAGGTTCTGAATGGTACGTAGCTTTTAAATGTATTATTTTCTACTAAAGTCTCAGTAGACAGAGAGAATCGGGTAGTTGACCGTAAACCAATAATAATTACAAGATACAACTTAAAAAAAACACTTAGCCCTATAAACCCGATAAATTTTCAATTAATTATAAAACTAGAATTTTATTTGCTTTGAAATCAATTAATTGTTGTCAAATAAATCACGTCAGAGTTTACAAAATCTACTGGAAAATCGTATTTTGACAGCTCATAAAAAGTATGTCAATTGATTTATAGTGTATATTAGGTACATAATTGTAATTCAGTCTACCCATGTGAATTTAACACACGACAGTGTCAAATTAGACAAGGCTAAAGGACGGTTTTATCATGAATTATTAAATCCTTTGCGTGTTTTATTTATTTTACAAGCCCTTGATGGTTAGGTACATAAGAATAATCGCCAATTCAGAACAGAACATGAAGGCTGTCTTCCCTCTAGGCGATTGACCCCCTTTATCATCCTATCCCTAACCTTTTCCCAAGTACCATGGCTTCCAGTCAAACTGAATATAATTGAATACCGGTAGTGCGATTCTCTAAAATGCAAACTTGAAAACGAATCTCACTCAAGCGACCGCTCTCACTTCGATAACGAACCCGTTTTTTTTCTAAGTCTGTTCTGACCCACTGTTCTGTTCTCCAGAGTGCGAAAGCGTGAAGGATGGAAGGCCATCCTTCACTCTGCTTAATCCTTCCAGTTTTGGAACCCTTCCAGTTCGTCCCGCCATCTCCCTCGTGGCCTTCCGATCCCCGACACACTCTCTCAGATCCGTTAAATAGCAAAAATGTGTAATTTACCAAGTTTGGTCCCGTCCGGACTAAACACCATGGTCCGCACGCGGTCGAGGCCGGACCGACCCTCGCCCCACTGGTCCACCACGGTGTCCGGGTCGCTCATCACCACCAGTTGAGAGCACGTCTTCGGGGCCGTTGACTCTCTGTCTGTTGAAATCATAGAATCGTGAATGTTTTCTCATTAGAAAAACTTTACTGAAATCTTTAAAAGTTTCCAGATCCAAATAAAAAAATGGCAAGTTAAATTGACCAGTCCCTAAGTCCCTATGTAATAAGGCCTATTAATTTTTATATTGGAGAACGAAAACTTTGAAGACGACGAAGTGGGCAGTCTTTTTGACCGCGAAACAATAAGAATTTCAAAAATTTCGTCAAAATCGGTTTATTAGTTTAGCCGTAAAAGCGTGACAAACTAAAATATAAACAAACTCACGCTTTTATATTACTAGTTACTAGCTTTTATCCGCGACTTCGTCTGCGTGGAATAGTTACTCGCCTTTTATGCGCGACAAAACGTTCTATAAGATCTAATCCATCCCTGTACGAAATTTCATCAAAATTGGTTCAGCGGTTTAAAAGCGTTACGTACATAGACAGGACAGGTAGGGACAGAGTTACTTTCGCATTTATAAAATTAGTTGGAAAGTAAAGATTATATAGTAAGGAAAATAAGATCGATATCATGTTACCTGTATTCCACAGACTAAGCACGAGCTCGCCGGTCCTCCTGCTGAACAGCATGGCGTCGAGGCTGTACCGGTAGCGGCCGAGGTTCCGCTTGCGCACCTTGCCCGTGGGCGCGTCCCACAGCGCCACGCGCGCGGTCAGGCTCGACGTCACCGCGCCGATGCCGAGCAGGGCGCTGCGCCACGGGTGCCATGTTAGAGCCTGGAATAATATAGCCGGTAATATTCACACAATAGGGCGGTAAACAAAATTCATTTTTAAACATTTTTATATGTGGAGGCTTGTAATTAACAAGTCCCCATTCTACGTATATTGTTATTAACCCAAAAACCGCTTTTCAAATAATTAAAAATAAACTCGAAGGCTAGGCTTCTTTGAAAAACATTTCATTTTAACCCTAAAAACCTTTTTAATTTTCAATTATCTGTAAAATTTGTTTTTTTTTTGCTTTAAGAGCGCGCATCCAGAAAGTTGGCAACGTCGCAAGCAGCTGTCAAATATTTCCCTGTTTTGATTAATTTGTCAATATTACTGTATGAAAATAAGAAATATGGCTTACTAATGCACTAGAATATTAATAATGAATTGCAATTAAAACACTGAATTTGATGTTGTACCCGTTTTAGGTGTAAAAAAGGCATTTGTAAAGTTTTCAAATACTTTTTTTACATCTAAAACTAAATATTCGGTGTTACGATATTAATTATTGCATTTCATAATGAATGCAATAATAATAATACAAAACAGGGAAATATTTGACAGCTGTTTGCGACGTTGCCAACTTTCTGGATGCGCACTCTTAACATCAATAAATAGTTTAATCACTTGAGTTGGAAAATGTGACGTCATAGTTTGCTATTGTCATACATAATATACGGGAAAATCGCGATTTGACAACTCATAAAAGTATATCAATTGAATCATAATGTCTGCTACACAATTACGCTATTTCGGGTCTAGACTACGTATGATTACTGGTACATCATATCTACTTTGAAATCAGACTTCTTACATTGCCAAGTTACCTACCTTTATAGTCCAGTCAGACTTTAGACTAGAAAACAGCTGTAGACTGGGCCAGGTGAAGACCCAGACGTCATCATCATTGACAGCAGCCGCCGTGACATAGCGCGCGTCCGGAGATACCCGCACGATGAGGATCGCGTTGCGCTTGGCCTGACGCCAGCTAATCGGCTTCGCGTCACGGGTAAAAGCCGTTAGCATGCCTTGGGAACAACCCCTAAAAAATGGAGAAAAGTAGCGAATTTTGAGGCAAACACAAGTCTCGAAACATTGTTTTTCTTTTTGATGTTCGAAAAATTATGTCGTGTTAAATAGTGGTTGTTAAAAGCGCATACCAAAGCCCAAAATTACATGTAGTCCCATAAACGTGATCGTTTTTTTTTTGTTCTTAACCAAACCTTGTAGCCGTCTAATAAGAGATATTAAAAGCCAAAGCACCAACGTTTTCATAAGATTTTCTATAAAAACAAGTTTAAAATACCTAAAGGAGACTGGCGGTTATAGGCCTGAACTCCTACAGAAATGAAACTTATACGAAAAAAAAGTAGATTTTTACGTTTAACTATTTTCTTCAATACTATTTTCAGATAACTTGTCTAAGAGGAGAAAAATAAGTTGTAATATAGCGAGTACAATTTAAAAAATCGATTGTTGCGAATTTTCAAATTATGATTGCGATTGAAAATGAGATTGGTTCCTTTATCACATATATCCCAAAGTAGGTCTTGGCCTGGGTAATGAGGTATTCTTTTAGGGATTTATAATGTAATTCACAGGTTTTGTAATTAATTATTCACTTAATATCTGTAATCGATTATTTACATTGCCATACTAAAAAAATAGAAAATAGTTTTTAGGTTGGCAACAAACTGTCACTTGTCACCTGTAGATCAATATTTTATGTCAATATCTGACGTTTGTTGTTGTGGTAATCTTGCGCCGGTGTTTTGTCGTTTTCTCTCTGTGTTATTGATTATTATATTTCACCTTGGCTTTGTATTTTGGACTGTATATCTTGCATAAACGCTGACCTGGCGAATTACCATCGGACTTTGATATTCTTAGCGATTTTGGATTGTGACGATAATGGAAAGATTACGTTGTGCTAATTGCACAACGTAATCAGGTTACAAACACAATTCCTGCTTGAACCATGTTGAACCTGAGACTTAAGCTTCGAACCTATACAATAATAAAATACAGTATAATACTTATTATTCATGTTTTATTAGTGAATTAACATTAAACTCTGCAATATTGATTTTCGTCCTTAACATAACCTTCTGTCAATATCAAAAGTTAAAGTCTTATATCTACTTTCAGACAAGTTTTTAGAAAAAGTGGCAACCATACATGGTTTTCTAATTAATAATGCTATCAGGAAGCATTGAACTTATCCGTGTAGGTGACCAGGCCGAACGCTCCTAAGAAACCCGCCAGTCTTCTTTAAATATCCACACTACCCCTGTACCCTATTGTTAACACACCGACCAAAAATAAAGTGGTGTCCCAGCAAGTATGTGATTACAAGCACATGTGACATTTCAACTTTGTCTCCGGGATGGCAACGCATTTGCAAGGCCTTTGGTATTGCAGATGTCTATGCGGTGACTAAACATCAGGCGAGCTGGCTTGTTTGCCAACCAATGATATAAAAAAAAGCAACTTAACATAGTTTAAGAAATTTACATTACGTGATAAATGAGTTCCCAGTAGGGCTCCAATCCATGGCGGTGATGGAGCAGTACTCAGAGGTGACCTTCTCCTGACACCTACAGGTGTTCTTCTCGATGCACTTGCTCTGTGCATTGTCGTGCACTTCCACTGTTTTAACTTCGGTGCCCACCTGTGGGAAACTTCTTATCAGTTAATTAGTCTACTCAGCAGCGTCTTGCTGTCACTACCGGACTTAGGCTTCTCCTAATTTGAGATCCAAAGTCCTAACATCTGGTTCTCTTTTGTCGAATTCAGTTTGTCACAGCCTAGTGCATCTAGCTGCGTCTCATGCTACGCTTACCAAAACTTCTTCTCCAATCTCATTCGCCCGATGTGACCTACGGTGCTCTTATGCTACAAGGTATCTTTAGACTATTTCGACAACGAAATTATTTTCTAGCAAGGACCCTAATATGACTTACTAGACCGAATTTTGTTTGATTTACCCGGTCACAACTAACCCTTGGCCTGCAGACTTAAAGTATAGATGTAGGTTTAATTAACGCCAAATATGTAAAAAGAGATCTAAACCCTCCTTACACATATAGGTGCTTCCATCATATACTATATTGTATAAAATGATAAAGATGGTACGGTCAGCAACCAAAGTTGATTAAAAATTTTACTTTTAAAACGAAATAACACAATTCACAGCTATTCAGCATGTTAGGCAATACCTAAGTTTATTTCATCTCAATTTTAGATCCATTTCGTATTTCCTTTGATATTGTGCTCAACAATAAGGGTTTAAAATCTACTTTTGTTGCTAGCTGTTAAAAATATTGAATGACACTTCGAATACTAACTATGAGCAACTTCCCTTGAGGGTCAAACTTGCAGCAGTGTATTTCGTAATCCGTGTAGCCCTGACTGATGAGGCTCTGCGACCGCCACGACCACTTGTGGTAGTTCCTGCCCAGCGCGGCCACCAAGATGTTGTCGTTCGACCAGTCGAGCAACTCGGGAACTAAAAACATGGATAGTAAGAGATTTAGTAGACAGTGGGACTGTTTAATTAGATATATTATTATTATGAATAGATGGTAAAATGGTGACATAAAGCCATTTTTAAATGGGTTTAAAAATTAAAAAAATGCTACATTGATTAAATGATTGACACCGCAGGAGTATTGCCATCCTTGGAGACATAACTTTAAAACGATGTAAAAATGACTCCCGGTGACTAAATAAAAAACAAATACACGAATTACGAAGCTATAATGAATAGTGTGAAAACTAAAGCCGAGTCAAAGAAAAATAATTTAAAAAAAAAATGGAACTTTGGCCTTCAATATCTCAGCACCTACCCGGTCCAATGGTAGATACAGGAAAAAAAATATGGAAACAACATATAAGTTTAAGCTTCGTTAAGTGTCATTAACACCCCAATAACACACATAAAAAAAACAAATCATTAAAATATAAGTAGTAACATACATGCAGCATAGCTATAAGTGGGCAGGTCTAGAATGCTGTCAGCAGAGGACAGGTAGCTCCTCTTCCGCGGCACGCAGGGCCACAGCTGCACAGAGTCCTCCTCGCCAGGCTGTGACGGCTCCGTCTTCACCGGCTCCAGGCCGAAAGCCTCGTCCAAATAGCTCGCGTATCTTTTCTGTTGTAGGTATTTTGTATACTGTAGGTGGGAAAACAACATAACTTTCATTAAAAAAATATAATATACTGGCTTCTGCCCGCGACGTTGTCTGAATGGATGAATTATTTCACCTCCCTTCAGTTACGTCTTTGGTTATATACTCAGAAATAATATAACCAGATATAATATCTGTTGGCAAAAAAATGGCTAAAAACGGTTTCTTAGTTTCGAAGCTTATGTGGCACAAACAACCAAAAGAAATGTTTCCTCTTTATAATATTAGTATAGACAAAAGATCATGTTTGCATGTAGTGACAGTGATCAGAACACCTGCGAATTGAGAGTTAGATTAACTTACCAATAATAATAACATTAGCCTATCATTGCACCATTATAAGGCAAAAGCCTTTTCTCATACAGACTAGTCATGAGCATTAATTACCACACTTGCTCAAGGCGGATTGGTGATTTCAGACTTATGTTAATTACAAGTTAGTCTAGATTTCCTCACCATGTATTCCTTTACCGATGTCAATGATGTCCAAGAAAAACTTAGAAAGCACACAGGAAATAGGGAATGTTACATTTGCACTTGCCCATGCCGGGTATGGAACCAGCAACCCCATGCATGAAAGACGGGCGCTTTAACCACTGGGCCATTACGACCGAACTTACAAACAAATATTCAAGAATAAGTTCTAAAATTTAAATCCTCTAACCTACCCTGTAGTAGAACAGGGCATAAGTCACCCCCTATTTCCTTCCAGGAACTTTACTCCCGCACCAAAATTGAAGGCTATGCGAAAGCCTTAGTCTTATTTAAATTGTGTTAAGAATATATTTACAAATTAGGCATTTTCTGCAATTTTCTTCTTAATACGCAACCAAAAAAAAACAGAATGTAGCCAAATAAAAAATGTTTCCTCATTAAAAAGAAAAACCAGGTTAATATGCTTATGGTTGGTTAGGTGACAGGACTTACCCACACGTCATCTGCACTTTTCTCCCTGACCCCCCATTTCATCTTCCTGCACAGCTCCGGGAATTGGTCGCGCGGTGCTATGAACCTATCCACGCGGGGTCGCTGCCCATTCAACTGTAAACATAAAAGTTTTTACACCACAAGAGCGCTACTGCGAAACATAACTAGTTTTCTAGTAACATTACTCGAAATACTTAGAATTATTGTAAAACATACGTGGAATAGGTAATGCTCATTCCGCGGACGATCGCCCGTTTTCTGGGAAGGTGCGCACTGGCTAAGCGAGCTTCTGAGAATATGACTACTGGAGTGAACAGCGTTGTTAAGCCGAGGTACGTTATTCCATTATTATTTATCAATTTCTGTGTTTTGTTAGTAAACGATTAGGTCAAGTACGAAGCTTTAAGAGTGCGGGGGTTCCGGAGATAATGAAATTTATTTCGAAAATAAATTTAATTTAATAAAAATAAATTGAATTTTAACATAGTATCTTAATTTTCGAGCAACATAGATAATTTAGTAACAGCAGCAGCAAGGTAGCATGTTTTGTAATTCTCATAAAAATAATAATTTATTATGCTCAAAATTATACAAATGAGACTGAATAAGGGGTTCTTATTCATTTATTCTGTCTTATAATGTACAAACGAATACACGTCTATGAAATAATAAAATAAAATTAATATTTTTTTTAGTTTCCTGTACTTAAAACAAATCAACAACAGAAGCTGCACTGCACTTTGCATTTTGTAATAAAAACCAACTTTTTTAAGTTATGGTCAGTCTTTCCAACTACCAAAAAATTATTACATGTTTATTTTCTAAACATTATGGTATCTATTCATCAATCGGAGTCACAAGTGAAATTTCCTAACTTTTCCAAAAATAATACATAAGTGTGACGCGATATTTTCTGAGGTGCCTCTGCATATATAACTCGTCAAACTGTATTGCTACTGTCAGGCATAACCTACCATAACAAACAAAAATGCATGAAGAGAAATAATCAGTCCACTTCTAGGACTTGACTGTCAACAGAAAAGCTTTACCCGCAGAGCTAATGTTTAGTGTTTGAAATAGTTTTAGCCACGCTATTCTGTAACAATCTCCCTCAAGATGAAGACAGCGTGGTTTGAACTGTTAATCCCTAGTATTCTATTCCTCATTTCACCAAATCCACCAGTGGAGATTTTCAAAGAATAGACTGGGTGATGTCCGTGTTTCCAATGCAAGATAACGATTAGATCTGTCAAAAATAAAAATAATCTTTAAGATTATTTTTATTTGCAAGACAAGAAAATCGCGTTTCCCTGCATAATTTAATAAGAAAATATTTTAGAGATGCACCATATGCGTCATGCAACTTTGTTTTATTTTACCTTCGTTATACATTTACAATTACTAAAAAATAAAACGACGGGTTGCACGCCGGGAGTGCCGGCAGAAGTGAAAACGCTAAAGACGTACACAAATATGACAATTCGCTGACGCAAATTGTCATATTTCTGTACGATAAATTCGTAAGATTTTCGATCAGGTCACGTGTCCTGACGCCAGTTTAACATTTTTTACCCATTCCAAAACAAGTGCACAACGCCGCTTACGAATTTTCAATCAGGGTCACGTGTCCTGACGCGAGTTTAACATTTTTTACCCATTCCAAAAAAAGTGCACAACGCCGCTAAAGAAGTTTTCACTTCAAAAAAACTTTTTGGAGCCTTTTATGTAAATATGGGCCAATTACCCTGTAATATGCTGAAAATACGTAGTTCCATAAATCAAATCCAATTAATATTTGAGAAACAAACATTAGCTATGATGGTTTTTACAGTTCTTTGCTATGAATGCACCTCAGAAAATATAGGTAATCAATTTGAGTCGTTAATTTGTGTACAATATAATAAAGTCTACTTATGATTTTGTAAGACTGTTTAACTTTTTGTAATACTGCGTAGAAATCGCTTAAAAGGCTAACACCTATCTATACTACGTATAACTTTGTTTCGAATATTGAACTGAAAATGACATGAAATGAAAATGAAAAGAATGGTTGGGTCGGTGGGTCACCTTAATTTTAATCACTTATTTTAAAGCAAAGCTTGACTTAAAAAAAACACCTCTATCGTGTTATATATATTTTTAATTATATTCGTTGCAGGTCACAACTTCCGAACATTAATTTGCTTATTCTAAGTATTCATACCTTGTATTAGTAAGATTATGATTACCAAATATGTATTTAAAACAACGTTTTATAAATTTTTTTTTTTTAATTTGTAAATTAAAAAAATCAATGAAATATCTTATCTTGAAGTACCTAACGCAATTCAACATGCAACCTTTAATTAGGTGCTCATAAAATGCAATCAACACGTTTAAGCAAGCTGTTGTTGGAACTTGTGTACCAATATTCTTTAGAAAATCAAATGAAGGCACAAATTTGAAAATATCCTTCTTAAAATGTAATACATTGTGTACCCGCCTACAGGGATAACCCATAAGGATCTCTAAGGTCAACAACACTTTTTCACACATAAGTAATGCCAATCAAGTGCCGCGCGTTACGACGTAATAGGGCTTGTATTATTAAGTAAGCACCAATTAATTGTTCTAATTATCATTTATATCCATCTAGGTTTTGTACATAAAAGGTTTATCATAACAAACAGCCTGCGAAGGAGCAAAAAGAAAAGAGTTTTCGCAGAAAAATGTTAAAAAAATTCTTCAGGAATTGTTCGGAACTAATCAACCATTGTAATAAGGTTTAAATGAAAAAGGTGTTAACTATTTCGTTGTTTTTATGGTTTTTTAATTGAATTTTAAATATTTTATGGAGAGCACGTTCGTTGTTCTTGGTTGTATGGATTCCTTTTTATTGGTATGCTTTTACATTATAGTTATAAATAGGTACTACTATTACTGCATACTCAATTATATTTATTTCATGTAAATAACGTTCAAAACTGCCTTTTAGTGGTCTAATTGAAATAAATGCTTTGACTTTACTTTCTAAAATAACGTAGACTTTGTGTAAAATAAGTACTTTAAGCATATTTTCTTTTGTTAATAGTAATAGTTTCCCATATACATTTTTTGACAAGAAATAAACGCATCCGAAAAAAAATATAGAAACTTAAAGCATCGAATCAATGAGATGACCCACTGACCCAATTAATAAATGCTAATTGGTTTTGCCAATAAAACAATGGCATTCAGGAAAATGTGAAAAATACTTCTGGATACGCTGGAGTTTGTTTAACAGTTGAAAGCTAAAAAGAAACACTTTCTTTGCTTAATATAAGAAACGAAAAATAAAAATAAAAAATTGCAAACACAATCTCACGAGTAGGCACCGAGTAATGTTTAAAAACCGTAGAAAACCGTAGAAAAGTTGTTTACTTACCGATTTTTTACCAAAAGTCGATCTGTTCATCATAATTAACACAATTTACAAAGAATATTAACTTAATTCTTTTGTTTTTAAAATAAATCACTATTTAACAGACATTAGTGCGATTAGGATAGTTTGGATGTTATAACTGACAAATGTTTCAAAATATTTTTTTGTTGTACCCACAAAATTATTTTATGATACCTCTTTATAATATTAGTATAGATGTAAATGATGTTGACTAAGGTATTTTATTAATCAGCCAAATAGAAAACTATTTGGTTTCTTTTTTTATTAATTATTTTTATTAAGATGAAATTGTGCTTGTTAAAATTTTGAAATTGATTTTTTAATGGTTGTTTAGATTAGTTCTCTATTATTTATATATTTTAAATAAAATTGGACTTTTTACAGTTAGCTATTTACAATTTCTTTTAATGTCTTTTTTTTAAATCGGTGAGTAAAAATTCTGATACAAACATGGTTTTGTAATTTGAGGTAATTCGTGTGATGCATTTTTTAAAGGAAAATGTATATTATGTAATAAATATGTTTGGAACAGACTATCATGGACCTATTGTACAAGTGAAAAACGAGATAAGTATATAGGCTGGAGTTTAACTACCTACCGAGTTTGGTGTACAGACCGGAAATTACGTGCTTATCTTTTTACCCGACTATAGCAAAACCCTAAAGGAGAGTTATGTATTTGATCTGTATGTCCGTTTCTATGTCCACTCGTAACTACTCAACGGCTCAACAGATTTAGATAAATGATACGTCAGTTTTAAGATTTGTCTCATGCCTAAGATCCGTTTTCATGGGGCTAGTGTCACTAGGTAGACACATAAAATTTAACATTAATAAAACTTTAAACAACATATCGGATTATCAATTAAAAAGGGTGTAATAAAAAAGTTAATTAAAAAAAACATGAACTTTATTTAAAAACTAAAAAGACAATGTGGCTGATTGGTTACTTACCTGTTTTGTTGAATGTACGTTAATTTCTTCATCACATCACAACACAAAGCAAGGCCCCCCCAGCCTCCCCGTCGACATTCATTGTTCTCAGTGTGCGGTACACGTGTTCTGTGAATGATGTGAGAATAATTGATGGTTTTCATCAGAGTTATACCATCATGCCATTGGCAGTGACCGAGAGTGAGATGAAAAGTAATGTTTCAAAGAATAGCTTATGTTTGTTGTATTCGGCCACAGGACAATGATTGCCGAATACAGATTATCGGCCAAACATATCGACCAGGTTTGCTTGGCTCAGTTGTAACAGACTGACTGAAATTTTGGGTCGCTAAGCTCATTACACTAACACAATCTATTTGACTGCTTCGTTAGCCCAGTGGTCCTACGCGCGACTGCTACGTTAGTGGTCTTGGATTCGATTACCAAGCCGAGCAGTGTTTTTGGGATTTTCTATGAAATTCTCAGTTGCAGTTCGGAGTTAGGATTTGTGCCTGGTTAATGGCAACAGGCTCGCCCCCTATTACATGGGACCTAAATATACCGGCGAACTGTGAGTGCACAGTAGTACATCTCTGCCTTACCCTTTAGGGGTCTACAGGCGTGATGGTATGTAGGTAAAATCTATTTACGTTTAATAGAACACGTAAAATTTTACACAACTATCAACATTTTTCACTTTACACCGCAAACCTGACCAGCTTTTCATAGCACCACGGTTCCCACAACCCCCACGCTCATGACAATCGCAAACATTTGATGTCCGAGACAGGGGCAAGTAGTATAAAGCCACATAAATAAATATAGACATTTATTAAACTATAAACTACGGCGTTTAAGGTGCCACACGCCTGTTTTATGGCACTGCTGCACATAAATTGTCATAGGACCGCCTCATCTGACGAAGGGATGCATGTGACAAGCAACAATCGATTTTAGCTGTGTTGGAATATAGTTCAGTTTGATTTGTTAGGCATGTTTATTATGGTTGACAGCGTAAAAATTTGCATGTTATGTGATGTGACCTTGGTGGTCGATGAGATGCGTTTAAAATATTGTATTGTGTTGGAGAATACAATACGATGTAATGACTGCCCCGTTGGTCTTGTGGTCTCAAGCGCAACTGCTGAGCGAGGGGTCCTGGGTTCGATTCCCAGGTCGGGCAAAAAGTGTTATTGGGTTTTTCCATTAGGGATTTCTCAGTAGCAGCCCGGAATTTGAAATTTGGTGGTATGACACCCCCGTGCCTCGGAAAGCACTTAAAGGTGGTCCTGCGCCTGATCTCTCTTCGGCTGTGTCGGATTGCCGTCCCATCGAACTATGAGAGTGAGGGAAGAGAGAGTGTACCTGTGTTTGCGCACACCCTTGTGCACAATAATATCTCCTGCGTACTTAGCTAGTCTGCATTAAGATTAGCCGCCGTGGCCGGAATCGGTCTAGAGAATAACATTTTACGATGTAATAAAATACAATATATAATTCTTTATTTGAGTATAACGAATTAATAAACAAACAAACAAACACACAAACATTGTCTTTACCTGTTAGATATTATGCTAAAAGAAGTTTTCTGCTCTATCGCCTCTGAAACGTTAATTGTGTTAATTACCTAAGTGGGTCAAACGGTAACTTTGTTGCGCCCGCGCCGCTCCGCGATCTGATTGCCGCCATTTTACATAATAACATGCATTTTTTGGTACGCATTATTGTTAGGGGTTAGTGTGAATATGGAAAAACCCTTAACATTGAACAGTTGCGGTTGAAGGAATATTTTTGGGTTAGGAACTAAACTACTTATTGATTAAAAATATCGATGTTTTTGGAAGGGTGCCGGCTGAGCGGTCTATCTTGGCACTGTACTCGTTCTCTTCTCGTTATCAAGGCACATGATTGAAAAAACTTTTTTTATGCAATGAACTGATACAAGTGAATGATTAACACAAGAAGAGCTTCTCAATTTATGCGTTTGGTGCCAAACTGTTGCGGCACTAGAGGAGTCTACGGCATACCAGTCCAGTTTTCATTTTTCATACAGTTGAAAGAGACTTAAGCTAACAAATTGTGGTGTTTAGTAAGAAGAAGCCCTTCAAATTTTTAAGCCTGTCCCACAACCATTTAGTGTAAGTTGTGTGTTTTTAAGTATAAGGTTTTAAATCATGATATTAGTTAATTAGTTCTTCGATTCACGGTTATAGCAATCCTTAGGTACACACAAATGACGGGATGATGGAATTTCTAAGATAATTAAATAACCTAAGTGAGCTACTGCTAATTAAATCGTGACGCACTAAATTAAATAACATCGATCGTGACGAAACCGAGGCTTAATTAATATAAGTCTGAAATCGGCCATCCGCTTTGATCAAGCTTAGTGGCCAATGCTCGTGCCTTCTCTGTGTGAGAAGAGGCCTTTGTTCAGCAGTGGGGCAATAATAGGCTAGTATTATTATTATTTTAAGCGAGGTACTGACTTGTAGTGTAGTAGGTAGGAGGTGAAACTTTCACGCCGTCTTGTCTGAGAGAAAATCATTCTAAATTAATTCTAGATTTCACCTCTTCTACAAACAAAGACGTTACTATACATCGCACTATTATACAAACCTGATGAAGTTACAACCGGCAAAATATTCGAGAATAACGGCCGCTGTCACACCGTACATTGTACATACAATGGCACGCGTGCAACCCACTGATTTACAGTCCGATTGAATACTTATACGGTGTGAACGCCGCCCAACCTTGCCGGAAATTTATGAGGATCGAACACTTCAAGCTGTGTGTAAATAAAGTACTTACATCTAGGTACCTAGTTGGTATTCTAAAATTTCTGATTAGCCTGTCAGAATTCCTAGGATAGCTGGCTTTCTGTTAAGGAACGCAAAGCCGGGCGGCGGTTCCTAAAAAGGAGGGAGTGTCACCTCTGCTTTCCATCGCTATTTGTAAGAGGAGTCAGGTGAAAGGGCAAGCTGTACACCGGTAACTAACACCTGGATCATTTCATAGAATTAATCTTTCAACCCACTTCCCGGCTGTGCCGGCCGGCCGTGGTCTGCGGAGAAACGCCAAAGTTGGCGTTTCTCCGCAGACCACGGCCCTCCTTTTATCTTGTGCCGCATGTCCTGTCACATGCACACGTGAGGACCTAATGACTGCGTCAGCGGCTGGTTTCATAGTAGCTGAATTCAAGGGCAATCCAAAAAAAAATACAAAAATATATTATTTAATGAAATTGAAATATCTCTTCTTATTTCTAACATTTTCAGTTCCTAGATTTTCAAAAACTTTTAGGCTTACAAAGAGGATGAAATTAATCGTAGTACTTACCTAATCTATTATTAAATAACATAAAAAGTTGTAAACCCTTCCCATATAGTGCTGCTTTGTTACGATACCCATACGAAAAGTAACGTAGGCCTAGTTTTAATACGTCGTTGGTTTAAAAGACGAAAAAATGTTGGACAGATTGTCATATTAACATTCGGATGAAAGCTGAAATTAAGTGTCGAGTGTGTTAAGAAGTAACTTTGTCTATTCTAATGATACGCTAATAAAGGTGAGAATATAGTGCAAAGACTTTATTTAACAGAGCTATGCACTAAAAGATGTTCAGAACAATAAATTTCCTACAAACTCGTTCTAAAACTAAAATAAAATGCAAAAAAATCCCCAAAGCCGACTTCCACCAAAATTTTTATGCCAACTTAGATAGACTGGGTTACAAATACATGTCATACGTAATGGGCCCGTGTGTTAATGAGATAACCCTACCTGGTGCAAGCGAGCCTAAGCTGTTAATGCACATGTACAGTCGCATAATAAATTCTAACCGAGCCATTCCCCAGCGTCAAATCTAACGCATACACAATTAAATGCATAAAATATATATTTACATTGACTTTACTATCACATGAATAAAGTTATCTTCAATTTACGAGAATGCACACCTCAGTGCCTGTAGTGGGGACGATGTGAAGTGGTTGATGTTTCTGATGATGACTTCAAATATCTGTAATCATGATAATCATTAATTTATCATAGTGCTTAAAATTCGAAAACGTTAAAAGAATACATCTCACACTAAAATAATAAATACATGGAACACCAAAAAAAAACCTTGTTTAAAACTAAACAAAATACGTGAGCTGACGAAGTAGCCAGTGACTAAGACAAATGTTTTGTCTATCCCTAAAATTTAGGCAGCTTCGAAATTAATGTTGTATTTTAGGCCCTTAAACACAACATTAATTTCGAAGCTGTCTACTGACTTTTAGGAACGATCGCCAACTAATCTCAATCGTTCAAAAATGCCTCTAACTTTTACCTATATTTTTTTACATTGATTATCGCTGAGATGAGATTGCGACTATTTTTAACCGACTTCAAAAAGAAGGAGGTTCTCAATTCGTCTGTATGTTTTTTTTTGTATGTTTGTTACACGATTTTTCTGCCAATTGTGAATCGATTTTTAACGTTTTAATTACTTTTAATTGACCTTATATAATATTGTTTTTACGCCAATCTCCGCTCCACACACTACACAATCCCCCAACACACCAACAGGTGACGTAGGTGGCGGACAAAGGGAAGTGTCCATAGATTTACTGTCGGCCCCCTGAACCCTGATTATGGCCTTTATTTAGCAGCTGACTGTACCCAGTCGACAGCTTCTCCTGACTGATGTAATGAATGAGACTTTATTATTTGCTGAAACTCTTAGCACTTAGCAGTCCGGGTAATTAATGGTGACTAAGTACTTACTTGTAACTGGTTTCCAACACATCTATTTTGTACTTGTATTGAGCGTCTAGTAATTACTGACCAATACTTGTACACATGGTTGTAACCTTTATTCCGTGGTTGTAACAAACAAGTTTCCTGAAGAAACGATTTCTTTTTTAATTTCCGAAGTGCGTGACCTCTGTCATCTCAATAGTTCAAAATTAAACACAATTAGCTGTAATTTCATTCAGTTACTTATCACTTTTCCCCAATCCTATTTAACTTTTACCATGCATATATATTTTTTTTTATTTTAAATATCAACCGTATGAAACAGGCGCGTGCTTACCTTTGGGGTGATTAGGGTCATACAGTTGACAAATGAAAAAAACTGTTCTTTGAGACGTGTTTATTATCATGAATACAAGAATGTGTTTAAGTATCGGTCACTAATTACCATATACGATACAAGGTAGATTAGCATTACAAACTAGAGCCATTATCTTTTTTTTTCCAGACCCTTGTATAAATTTTAATATATTTTATTTGTAGTATATTTTACACCCGACGTATTAAAATTCTAGCTAATTACTTACCGTATCTATATTTATTAAGCAAATGTCAATTGAAGTTGAAAGTTTGTTGAAGCATGTGAGTTTACATGTTGAAGAGTTTCTAAACCGCCTCAAGGGCCTCTGACATGGTTACGGAATTCCTAATAATTCATGTCATGATGGCCAATGGTTGGTTAAGGCGCTCGCCTCTCATGCACGAGATTGTAGGTTCGCAACCGGGCACAGGCAACAACCAATGTGACTTTTTCTAATTCATTTGTACTTTCTAAGTTTATCTTGGACATCACTGACATCGGTAACAATGCCAGAGGCCCTTGAGGTGGTTTAGAAACGCTGACATTAGGCTGTGTGGGGTCGTTAGTCCTCACAAAAAAGAAAGAAGACCGAAATACTAGCGAGGGCAACATTTTCTTTAAAAAGTCTAGTCTGCCATCCTCTAGTCCTCTACTCAACACCAAGTAACAAAAAAAAGAACCTCGACATAGAACCTAGGCTTTCTTCACCACAAAACTTGTACACAACTAAGTAAATACAAGTATTTCAGTAGCAGTTCAAGCAGTATATCATGGGAGTCATTGAGTCGTCTCCGTCAGCCGGACATCGCAATAAGCTGGTGGCTAATTTATTCGCTCATTGTACTACTGTTCGGGTAAGCGCCCGCGCATGCTGTGGCTGTGCCTGTATTTTAAGCTGAGATCACACGCAGGGTGTGATTTTGTGATTAATCTGATGATTGTTTGTTCATTGTGTGTAATATAAAAATTTAAATAATTTACATTTTTTTATGTCATTGTATGGCAAACATTTGCATTACCAGAGGCCTTGAAAATGCGTTGCCATCCCAGAGAAACAAACATCCATCCACACAATTTTGCATGTTTATTGGTATTATGATCTTATACGTATATTTGTGTATATCTTTTGTTGGAGATCCTGAATAAATAAATAAAAATACACACATCTTACATCGTTAGAAAAAAGCCAATGTTTCAGGATTTATTTACAAAGTAAACTCTAACCGAGACAACGTAAAGGAAGGTCCATTGAATGCAAAGCGCCCGTGTGAAGAAGGCTTTACACTAGTATTGTGGTTCCAAGAGGATATTTGAAGTTAAACTGGCTTGAACTTAAACTTGAATGGGAAATTGTTGAAAAATAGGTAACATTTTATTCAATTTATATTCACAACTACTATATAATTACCTTCTAACTTTCGCTGGATCGTGGATACCATTATATTTAAAGATTTCCAAATATTAATTATTTGTTATTGATCCCTCCAATAACAAAGGATTGATGGTGACCAATGCCCACAGGTTTCTTATTTATCATAAATTTTAAAAAATAAAACTCCACGTCGTGAATTCTTAATTCTGACTATAGATTAGTGCATAAAGATACATAGACCATTACATAACGACTTGCGAAAACCGCGGAGTATACTCCGCGGTTTCACCCGGATTAATTTACTTCTTTGGTTACTGCTCCGCTCCAGCTTGTCTTAGAGTGATGTTACATGACCTGTAACCTATCTCAATTAACGGGCTGTATAACGCAAAAGTATTTTTCAAGTCGGACAAGTCGTTTTCGGAACACAAACAAACAAACAAACTCTTCAGCTTTAATATTAGTAAGTATAGTACCTATAGATGTTACATACTACTAAATTACGACTGTGTTTGAACAAATTCTTACTAATTACTTGAAATAAAACAAAGGAAAGTAGCACACCGATTCTCAATCGAAATCAACAAAAAAAAATATTCACTGGACTGATTTCTCAATAACCAATCATAGCAACTTACGCACACTTAAAAATTAGTTACAATAATTCTACGATAAAGAAATCGGGAGTAATTTATCCTATTATAAAATCTAATCAAAATCTGCGCCGGTATTATCAATACCGATATTTACCGATATAATTCTCTGCATTCTGCAAATATCCTCTTTGTTCCGATTGTCTAGTTAGATCATAACCTTGTGGTTTATGTCCACAAATTATTGGTTACAGGACTGAAGGCGAGCGCACAATCGCCTCCGACGATTATCGACGATTTCGGGGGCGGTGCAAGTGGCATAAGAGAAGCGGTTTTGCGGTTACTTAGCTATTTTGTTCTGGGGATCCAGTAAGTTTGTGTTGCAGCCATGAACAATACTAGTAAACTGAAAACCCCGATTGACTTTTATGTCCATACGGGTCATTTTTCTAGAGTTTTTTTTTTTCATTTTTCAGAGTGGTCCTATAAGTCGAAGTCAAATCATTTATTAAAAATGCAATTAGGAAATCAAAAGCCACTTTTGAACGTCATAAACAAGAAAAAGTTAATTGAATCAAGTTGTCCCTTTCGAAAGGTAGTTTCGTATGGAGAACAATGGGCAATAAACTCCATACATACTCTTTTAAAATCAATGTTTTACAATATCAGTATCATCCAGAATTACCCGTCAATAATATTTGTATTGTTCCTGCTGATTCGGGGTATCTGCTCAAAAGCGTCTTCTGCTCAGCAGTACTTCAGCAGCCTTGAAGCAAGCAAGCCTTAACCTTTGAGGCTCAATTTGACACTTCTTTTCCTCTATAGGTACCTACCTATTTACTCAGTGAACTATTCCAAAAATCTCTATCTCTTAAGAATTAAGCCAAATCACTGCAGCTGTGATCTTTAATGACTATTTTGTGTTTACGCGACGTTCATTATTATATTAAACCATGTTTTAACTAGTTTAGAAAGTGATTTCAAGTGAACAAATAGATGTTTTATTATTGTTTAACATACATACATACCATCACGCCTGTATTCCCCGAAGTGTAAGGCAGAGGTGTACCAATGTACACCCACAGTTCACCGGTATGTTTAGATCCCATATAATAGAGGGCGAGCCTATTGCCATTAACCGGGCACAAATCCAAACTCCGAGCTGCTAGTGAGAATTTCATAGAAAAATCCAATAACACTTTTTGCTCGACCTGGGAATCGAACCCAAAACCATATTATTATTGATTATTATTTAACATTTACTTAAGTAGTCTTATTTACCTGAGTAACAAGCTGTTTAACATCAAGCTACGACCCATGGGAGCGGAGCAGTAACCAAAGACGTAACTAAATGCGGGTGAAATAAGCCACGCGGACGAAGTCGCGGCTATTTCGCTAGTATTTCATAATAAAATATTATAACGAGGAAAGATTTGCTTTTTGTTTATTTGTTTGTACCGAATAAGCTCCAAAACTGCTGGAACGATTTAAACCATTTTTTCACCAATGGATAGCTAAATTACTAGCAAAAAACATAGGTTATATAACATCACGCTACAACACACGGGAGCGGAGCAGTAACCAAAGCCGTAACTTAATGCGGGCGAAAATATCCACGCAGAGGAATTTGCTGGCAGAAGCTGGTATTTAATATCGTGATTGTGTTTACGCACTGTAAAGGTTATATGGCAATGCAACCTGGATTAAACATATACGTTATACAGACAGCTGGATTGACATCTGTCATCATTACACGGGACTTTCACTCCTAAAACAAGCACTGTAAGTACTATTTTACTGTGCATAAAAAATTTAATAAACATGAGTGATGTGGGTAATGGCAGTGTCATTTGATGATAACTACGACTTTACTTTTGTTTCAAGTATTTTTTTAGTAATTGGGTGGTAATAAATGTGCTGCCGTATCTATTAAGTTTTACTTTGATGTAAGAATAAAGTGTTATTGGGTTTTTCTATAAAATTCTCAGTAGCTGCTCGGAGTTAGGATTTGTGCCCGGTTAATGGAAATAGGCTCGCCCCCTATTACATGGAATCTAAAACATACCGACGAAAAATTTTATATACATATTTCGGTTTATATAATGATCACCTGACAAGAAAAAATTAAAAGAAATAAAAAAAGAAAAATGGTCTAAAAAAAGATATCAATCAATAAGAAAAAAGTAAAAATAAAATATAATAATAAATAAATTAAAAAAAAATGAATTAGTAACTAAGATATAATGATGATATTAATTATGAATGAATGACAGGACGGCATGGAAGAAGAAAACGTGTTGCGCCGACCCCAAGTAACTTGGGATAAGGGCAGGAAGATGATGATGATAATGATCACCTGACCAAAGTAACTGAAAGAACTAGATAGATTTTCTAAAAGGGGCTGTCATTATTGGCGTAAAAACGCCGATTACAACTAGGCCAAGGGGCAATTTAAGTATAAAACATCAATGGAAATTTAACTTAACAAAGGTCAAAAGTTAAAACGTACCCGAGAAAATAAAGATAGATACCACCTCAAAAATTCCTACATCCCGAACAACAACACAATATAATTTACGTGTGTAACTTGCACAGTAGCTCGTATTAAGTAAAGGAGCCATCTAGTCGTAACATAATTATTCGTTTACAAGTGCCTATCAATGAGAATGTTCTATTTTCTGTTCACTTATTATAGCAAAGGACACGTGTTTTAGTAATGACAGTTGATAACAGGAGATAATTCAAAAGCTGTTAGTAGTGCAGAATAGGCGCAGAATGTCCACTACAGCGTACCAGCAGTGCCTGCCGGGGCTGCGGGTTGTTCGAAAGAGATACCGCGCCCCCGGAACGGAAAGGGCACATGAAGGAACATAGACGGGTTTTAGTCAGTAAAAGTCTGACACTCCCTTCCGCCCCGCCCAGGGCGGGGGAAGTTATTTGATGCTTTCCCATCTACAAAAAAAACCGTACCAGCAGTTTCTAGAACGAAAAGTATTTTTTTGTTCACACTTACAAATTTTCCGGAGTCGTGGCTGCATGTACTCGAACGACAACTATGGCTATAACTTAAGATAATATTTTATTTTTGTTAAGTTTCTCATGTTTCAGTGAACTGTTTATGTTATTTTTGAGAAATAAACTTTACACCGATATACACTCACATACACAAACAACGAGAACTGGAACAACCATCTGTAGGCTAACCAAATATTAGTTCCGTGCAGGAATCTAACGCGCGACACTTAGCAGCACAGCAGCCATCGCTCAGCCACTCCGCCAATCGCGCCGCCATTACTGTCAAGCGCGAATAAGCTACTGGTCAACCAATCATAGCAGGTTATGAGCGCTTGGTAATTTACACAGTACGTGTTGGTTTGTTTGTTTCCTCTTCACGCCTAAACCACTGAACCCATTATCCTGAATTCTTACATATACGTTGTCAAGTGTACAGAAACGGACATAGGGTACCTTTCATCCCGAAAAAAAGTATTGTTACCGAGGAAAACAACAATAACGTTCTTATGACAATAGATGGCACCACGTGTTTTTCGAAACACGATTAAATTTTAAATCTCGGTTAGATTTAAAATTCAATCGTGATAATTTCACATGCGGACGAAGTCGCGGGCAAAAGCTAATTCAGGTTCAATCAGTGAACATTTAAGTCGTTGAATTTTATGATATTTGCAAAGCTTTTTACAATGTTACAAAGTGGAACTTCTAGTTCTACTTTGAGCAACATTGTTACACTCTTAAAGTTATTAATCGTATCAATTTGTGTCGATACTAATAAGACATCATGAGGTCTCAGGTAGCCTCAGGGTGACAGACAACTGCAATCTAAGAATGTAATGTATTTAATTAAATTCTGATAATTGTTTGTAAAAATTGTCAAAGTCAAAGTCAAAGTCAAAGTCAAAGATCTTTATTGTGAGACAGTGGTTACAGGGTTGTTAGAGGTTAATTGATGATGTGCGTTGCACTGCTCTACCATGTTAGGCATACAATAATTCAAAGAGGCATACAAATAGACATTTCAATTATTTCAATCTATAGAGTTTTACTTTGCATCAAAACATAAGAAGAGTTAGGCACTAATTCATCATGAGTCTGTCGGACAAAAATTCATGTAAAGTATAATAAGGTCTATTTACCAAGAAGTCGTTTAATTTTCTCTTAAATAATGTAATGTTTTCCATTTCTCTTATTTGCTTAGGAAGCTTATTATAAATTCGTGAAGACATTCCAAAGAAACTTTTAGAAAGGAGGGCTGTCTTTGAGGACATACAATTTGCTATTTTGTCGGCATGTCGACGGGAGTGCAGGTTACCAAACTTTTCCCTATTGGTTTTTACAAATATAGCGACCTCATAGATGTAAAGGGCAGGAAGGGTCAGAATCTTAAGCTTTTTAAAATATGGCATACAGCTATCTGGGGCACGTATGCCACAAATAGCCCTAAGACATTTCTTTTGTGCCCTAAAAGCGAGTTCCCTGTCTGTAGCATTTCCCCAATAAATTAGTCCATATCTAAGCGTAGACGTTGTATAAGCATGATAGGCGGTTAGTACTGCTGATTGATTTACAATCTTAGATAATCTGTATAAAGCGTAGGAAAATTTATTTAGTTTTTTACACACCGTATCAATTTGCGTTTTCCATGACATATTTTTGTCAATCCATAGTCCTAAGAATTTGATGGTATCTGCTTCCTCTATTTTTTTCGTTTCATAATTTATATTTAATGTCAAAGGGGTTTTTCTTTGGGAATAACTGACTATTTTTGTTTTATCTAAATTAATTTTGAGATTATTACATGTCAACCAATTTATAATGTCATTTAAAGTATCGTTTATGTCATTTTCAAATGTGTTGATGTCTGTCGGAGAAAATACAGCAGTGCTATCATCAGCAAAAAGGACTAACGGAATTTTCACAGCTCGTGGTAAATCGTTAATGTATATAAGAAAAAGCAAGGGACCCAATACACTTCCCTGTGGTACGCCATATGTAACATCGCTCGGGCTCGACAAATGCTGTATTTCAGTTTTCATCGCAAAAGAAAGCTTATTTATTTCAGTTATTTGTAACCTCTGGCTTAAATACGATTTTATCAAGTCTAGAGCATTACCCCGTACGCCGTATCTATACAGTTTTTCGACCAGTAATTTATGATCTACATGGTCAAAAGCTTTGGTCATGTCCATGTACATAGCCGTGACTGGTGTCCTATTGTTCATATTTTTGTAAATCCCAATAAGAAGATCGTAGATGGCCATATTAATAGTTTTGCTTTTACGGAATCCATTCTGTTCACTGACAAAAAGATTATGTTTTTCAAAATAATTATAAATACTATTGTAGATTACTTTTTCGATGATTTTGGAAAAAATAGGGATTAAAGCTATTGGCCTGTAGCAAGAGATATCCTCTCTTCTACCCTTTTTGAACAAAGGCTTGATGATCGAGACCTTTAGCTTACTGGGATATTTTCCGTTTTGGATGCATAAATTAATCAAGTAGCTTAGAACTGGACTAATGGATAATGCGACGTACTTTATAATTGACGTAGATATATTATCGTATCCAGTACTGTGTGTATTTTTTAATGATTTTATGATTTTGAATATGTCATTTGGAATTGTAGGACTCATAAATAGGGAATTATAATTATTATCAATAAATGTCAGCATTTTATTATGTTGTGATGTGAAATAATTTAATGTTGAATGGTTTGTAGGTTTAACAAGATTAACAAAGTAAGTATTGAAAGCGTCAGCTATTTGTTGCGGATCCGTTATAGATTTTCCATTTACATTTATTCGTTCAATTTCCACTTTAGGAATATTTTGTTTTGTGGAGTTGATTATTTTCCAAGTTGTTTTAGTTTTGTTATTGGATTCTTTAATATTGTAGTCATTTTGTGATTTTTGAGTCAAGTTAATTATTTGCTTCAGCCTTGAAGAATATTTTTTGAATTTATGGTGATCCACTTTATTAGACGTTTTGCGATACGTCCATAACAATTCTCTCTTTCGTCGGCAGCATTTGGCTATACCCTTAGAGATCCATTTAGGCCTTTTGGTTGGTGTATTTTTTATTCTTATAACAGGAAAGCAAAGATTATAGAATAACTGAAAGTGATCCAAAAAAATATTGAAAGCTATTTCTGCATCGTTTTCGTCAAAAACGTCAGAAAACGTGAGACTTTCTATACACTGCTTAAATTTTTCTTTATTTTCGTTACTAAGATCTCTTTTAAAGGTATACCACTGTTTAATTCGACAGGTTTTTTTAACTGGACATGATAAAACTTGTGCTGTGCTGTGTCACACAGGACATGAAATTCGTGATGTGTGTGACAATTTTTTATTGCACTACAGGTACAGTCGAACAAACTATTTGGTATACAGGCCAAAATAATAATCTTTTTACTTGATATTATTTTTCATTCTGAGCGTGATTTAACTTTATAAGTATTTTATTGTATGTGGTTTAACTCAGATTTAAAATGAAGCAGTAATTAAGTAAAAAAAGAAGACGTTGTTTAAGTATACAGTTGTATAGTATTTAAATAAAAAAAGAAGTATTTAAATATAGGTATTCATAAATAAAATAAGTAATATCCGTTAGCCGTTTGTCCCAGTCCGAAGCAGGGAAATCTGACAACCAGTCTCACCTTGAGGAATCGAGTTGCTTATTGGCTGGGTTGTGGGGGTCAATTAGGCAGTCGCTCCATGTAAAACACTGGTATTCAGCTGCATCCGGTTAGACTGGAAGCCGACCTCAATATAGTTGGGAAAGATTAAGCAGATAATGATAACGTAGTTGAGAAACTGAGAAACGCTCTCCGGTCCTATATTCACCAGCAAAGAAGAAGAATCCAAAAATCTATTTCAATTCTTCAAAGCAACACAACACAACAATACCGCCAATAATTCTCCACCTACCCACGTTCCCAGTTCCCAGTGCCCAGATCAATATCCTTCAGGTATTTAAGATATCTCGCGTTAAAAGCAAACCGCAATTAGATGGAACACGAGCCTAACACAAAGGATTGTTAGTACTTGCGGCTCTCCGTTATAACAATAAAATTTTAAGGTCACTCGGCACCGCTGAGAGGCACTGAAGTGATGGTCCGTACTGGCAAAGGGAAAAGTTAATAGAAACATTAAAAAAAAAACTTCCCGACGAATTGAGGTCGATGATCCCTTTTTTTAAGTTGTTTGAAAAAGGCATTTTTTTGGTTTCATGTGATGCTGAAAATCTTAAACGGCGCAAATGTACGAGTATTAAACTTCTTGGAAGCTATATGTTTGAGCCGTTTGGAGTATTTCTAGGGATATAGGGTCCGAGCGCTCATCTAGTTTTCGGGACATCACCAAGTGAGTCAGTTGGTGATGTGGCTTGGTGAAAACTGACCAAACTGTTTAGGTTAAAGATTTTTTTTTAATACGAAGATATGTACTTCTTAATTTTAAAAAATAGTTGTATATTGTCAACTGTCGTGATAGTCCAATGGTTAAAGTTGTTTAAGCGCGTATATGATGTACTTTATAAGGTTATCTTGGACATCATTGACTAAACGATGAAAAACATGGTAGGTAAACCTGTACCAATAATTTCTACCTAAGTTTGAAATGGCTCATCCACCTATTCCCTATGACAGAAAATACCTTTACCCTGCATAGAGCTAATATTATTATCACTACTTAGTTGCATATAGCTTATAAATTCTAACCGTTAAGATACAAAAGTAATTAACTAAAGATGATACTACTACCACAACTGGACCATTTACTCCTAATTAAACACGGCTATTAAACAAATCACAGCTTTATCTAACCCTCATGTAATACACCGAGATTTTTGCTAAGGCGCGCGAACATTCCTGCCCCTGTAGCCATGTAACAAACGATAAACGCAAACGCTGAGTAGGCTTTAATAGATCTTCAACTTTATGTGCTTGGTTTTAAGTTAAAGATCTAATGAAGATTGCGTAGCGTTTTCGTTCTTTCCAGTCGCTAACGCTTAGAAATCTTCAATAGATTTTCAACTTAAGGCTCTGGGGTATTAAGTTGAAAATCTATTGGGACTTACCGAGCGTTTACGATTATCGTTTGCGACATGGCTACAGGGGCTGGTTCAGAGACTTTTAACTTATCAAGCCCTATAACATACTTAGTCGTTGCTTATCATGTTGACGAGTTATTAATATTGGTTGTAATTGGATGGCTGCCAGTTAGGATATGAGTATTGGGTACTCTGTGTGTCAGTTCCCCGATAGAGCTTCAAAGAGGCCGATGATTAATTGTGAGTGGAGGAAGAAATATGGAGACTTTTACTTTGTAATTAAAGGGTGTCTTTTTCCGTTCTTATGACGGCTTAGGTAATAATTAAGAGAACGATTTCAAGTTCATTTATTGCGAATATAGGTACAAATATTTATAGATGTTATACTTAAAATTTGGAACCTTTCAGCATGCAATATTTTTGTAATTTTGATTATAGTATACTATGTCCCAAAGAAGAGTTTAATTTAGGTTTAGAACTAGAACTCACTGGTGTTTGAACAAAAGAACCAATTTTTGAGGGAAAATCCTTAATTACGGAAACTCCAGAAGGTGTCAGTTGAAAGGATAAATGATTTTTTACAAAAAAATGGCATATACTACTAATATTAGAAAGCTAAAGAATATACCATCACCCCTGTATTCCCTGAAGGTTTAGGCAGAGGTGTACCAATGTCCACCCACAGTTCGCCAGTATATTTAGGTCTCATGTAATAGGGAGCGAGCCTATTGCCATTAACCGGGCACAAATCCAAACTCCGAGCCGCTACTGAGAATTTCATAGAAAAACCCAATAACACTTTGCTCGACCCGGGAATCGAACCCGGGACCCCTTGCACAGCAGTCGCACTTGCGGCCACGAGACCAACCGAGCAGTTAGTAGCAGCTAGTGTTAGTTAGTATAGCCTTTATATTCTATTTATTTATATTATTAAATATAATAATATGTATCCGTAAGACACTGCAGACGAATTCATTAAAACCTACTAGGTATTATTTATCCCAAAGCACCTTTGTCATCGCCTGTACAGAACATTTAAATAGTTACAATTGCTCGTTTACAAATGGTATTGTAACTTTTATATGATGCCATCAGTTTTCCAACGTTTAACTCTTCTCTTGCATAATTCGTTAGCAACAAATACAAATGCCTCCAAAATTGCAAAGTGAAAAATAACTTTGTTTTGGAAGTCGGTAGCGTTGGTTCTACTTTTTTTTTTGTATTGCCACCGACTTCCAAAACTAGACTTATTTTCAGGACCTATAAACAATAAATAGTAAAGTATACCAGCCTACATTTTTACCTACATGTTGAGAAGATTTTCTTTGAAATGAAAAACGAAAGGAATCGGACTACACGAGTATATAATATCAGAAATGTGAAATCCTGAAAAAGGAAGTTCAGATCCTGAATATTCATATATTTGTATTGGAAACAAAAAAAAAACAAGCGGTTTCCATGGCAACAACTCACTAACAAGACCATACTACACGGAAAACATAACAAACTTTATGATATGTCCATCAAACCGCAAACGAATCCAATCCCTCGATACGTCCGGAGAATACCCGTCGCTGAGCATTCCAGCCAGGGCACGTTACATGCGCGGCGAGGACGCGACTCACGATCAGTCCTGGCTATAACTCCGGTAATTGACGTCAGCCACCCAGCCGGCGGGGGGGCAGCCCGTGGGGGGTAAGTCGGTAATTCAGAAATCAGTGCGGAACTGTGAAAATTAAGACTTCAGTAAGTACTGGATATGCGTCATCGTTGTGGCATTGGTGTGTTTAGTTAACCGGTAATTTTTGGAACTGAATTTGAAAATTCACGCAGTTTGATGAAATGGACTATCTGGTACCTGTAATCTTATGCAATACTAGCTTCTTCTCGTGATTTCGCCCTCATTAAATTTTATTCATATCCCAGAGGAATGGTACATTTTTTTGATAAAAAGTAGCCCATATGTTATTTTAGATTTTTATCTTTGTGCCAAGTTTTATCCAGATCCGTTTCGCCATTTAGCGTGATCCATCTATCCAAACTTTTGCGTTTATATATTTTCCAATAAACTAAATTAAGTACATATAATTATCTAATTATTATTTTCAGTGTCTCCCTGCACTATAGTTAGTGCATTCGTCCGCCTTTGTCCAGGAAACTACCATGAACATATTTTTCGTGTTATTCTTATTTATGTTATTTTAATTATAACGGGCAGAGAATATACAATCAGCTTTTTATTACTTTTTCATTTCCTCAAAAGCTAAATTTATATTCTTTCTTCAGTTTCTTCAATTCCTCACTTACCCCAGTTCGTCGCCCGACTGTCGGCATCCACTCGTCCCTATAACTCTCAGGTCGCGTGCGGTGACTTCCCTATGATAATTTAATTGTTGTGCGTGCGCTACGAAATATATTTATAGCTGGCAACCGACGAGCTAGGGTTAGATAGAGACGGCTAGTAATAACAGGTGGTACCGCTTGGGGGTTAACATGATAAATATATTTTCCTTACAATTTAATTACAGTAGTAAACAAGTTGTCGATGAAAATGGACCCCCTTGAATAGGTAATAAGTTTTGACTATGAGAAACTAGCACGTTTTCGCTTAGCACGAGAAACTGTGGCGAGAGTGAAAACTTTGGTATTCAGATCCTCTTCAACACCGCTTGTCAGGTAAAGCTCTCGCTCACTCTTCATCATCCATCTCACTCTTTCTTGCAAAAATGCTATCCAGTACACGAAAGGAAAGGATTTTAAAAGGGATTCATAAATCTATTTTTAAAAAGTACTAATGAATATTATTGTATGAAAATGTATGAAATTATCATTGTATGTGTGTTAATGAAATTATGCTGATCTTTACTTAGCCTATGCCTTGTTAGCTCACTGGCTGCAAGTGTGACTAATGAGCTTGGGTTCTAAAGTTCAATCCCTATTTCCAGGTACATAGGAATTCACATTTACCATAAGGACGTATTTCTTAGTTGCTGCCTATCTAGATTTATGATAACTTGCAAAATGTGGATGTACTGTAGGTACTGCCTACGCCTTTATAAAAAGCAGGCGTTCATGTTTAAATATGAGATAAAAATGTAATAGTCCATATCTAGAATCATCTCAAGTCTATGGCAGTACAAAACAAAGCTCGTCCCGTATCGTATGCACTTGGAATTAGGGCTGACACCGCGAGAATTTAATACAATAAACTCGCTTCAATCAAGCTGCTATTTTGTACCTCACTTTGTTAGGGATTCACGTAACGACGGTTGCTTTAATTAGTAAGTATTATAAAACATATTTAAATTATAAATATAATTATGATATTTGATGGGTCCTGTGTTACCTATTGGCATTTTTTTAAATAAGCTGTGTGGGCACTGAAAATAATCGCTCCCAATTCAATGCTTGCCATCTAGTAAAATAATATAGGATAACCAACGGATGGTGTTATCACAGCAAAATTCAGGGTAAGACAAAAAAAAACTTAAAATTATATTATTTTGAAATCAATACGCCAAGCAGATTATAACAATATCAGCCTATTACTGATGTTCTTCTTTGCAAATTTCAATAAGTCCATTATAATTTTGTGATGGCTAAGATAAACTTAGCACATATTATTTGACAGTCACATTAGTACTTGTCAGGTATCGAAACCACATCAACTTCATTCATTTGAACACCCTTTTCTCCTTAACCACAGGGCCATCACGACACCGTGGTGACAAAATACTTTTTAGCAACAGATTAATAAGTAATAACACTATAGGCTATCAGAAACTGGGTTTAGTATCTGGCAGCCCTAACCCCGCGGCACCACAAAGCGTGTAGACCGCGAGCTCGCAATATCTCGTCCGAGCCCGTCCGTGGCTATCCGCGTCCTCTATAACATTATATTATTTATTGTATTAGTGCCGTTGTACTAACACGACTAATGACGTTTGTGGGACATTCATTATACGCAGTAATTGTTGTTTATTGTGCTCAATACATCCTCGATTAGGTGCTAAAGTGTGCAATGGTCACAGGGAATCTAATGATGGCCGTTGTAGAGCACAGATAATGTGTATTAATGTTATTGTCTTAGTAGTTAATTTGAAAGCGATAAAGGTATGCTGTTGGTGTACTTTATTGCATAAATAAATAAGTTGATAAACATTGGTAACACTTGTATTTATGTGGACTAATGAATATACTCGGCGTCATTCTTAACACGCGCTGATTAAAATAGAAGTAAAAGCTTGATAGATACCAATAAGGTTTAAAACAGTAGAATAATCATTGACTATTCTACTCTATTCTATATTTTATTCTATTGTGAAGAAAAAAACCGTTAACTTTATCTCTTATAAAAGCTTTTACACCTACATCTATACTAATAATACAAAGCGGAAAAATTGTTTGTTTGTAAAAAGTAATTTCTGAAAGTACTGATCGGTTTACCAAAAACTTCACTCATAAAAAGCTACCCTATTACCGAGTATCACAGACTTCATGGGACCTATACTTTATTAGCAGACGGACGAAGTCGCGGGCAGGAGCTAGTCATTTATATGAAACAATAACAAAGGACTGCCCTGGGAACGAATTGCAATGCGTAAAATCACCGCGTTGCCCGGGGCGACCGACGCAAGATGCATTACTTTGCACATAAATTATTTTGTTCTTTAAGTACTTTCATATCGTTGTGTCTATGTTGGAGCGTCTTCCACCACAACCTTTATAACGGGGAATAAGAGAAAAGGTTAAATAACAATTGAGCTTAGTTTATTTAAAAAAAGCTAATCTACAATATCAGCAATTCGTTAATTAAATATGCCAAGAGTAATGAATATAAATGTGGATGGATGGAGAGGAAGAGGGAGGCTAAAGAAAAGATGGATGGATTGGGTGAAGAATGATATGAAAGAGAAAGGAGTGAGTGATAGCATGACGGCTGACAGGATGGTATGGAAGAAGAAAACGTGTTGCGCCTACCCCAAGTAACATGGGATAAGGGCAGGAAGATGATGGTGATGTTAATTAAATATGCCAGTTGTGTACATTACCATCCAGAAATACGAGTTCATAAAATAGGTTTCAATAATTATATTTACTTCTCCGTGTTATCTGATTTCCAGGCCTCTTAGGGACTTCATAGGGGACTGTTTATTATAAGTTAATCTATTTTATGTAAAAAAACTTTGCGTCTGTGAAAAGCCTTTGCCCTGCCGAGGGACAATAACGGGTTGATTTAAATATTATTTATATAATCCATATTCACCATTATTAAATACAAAAAAATCTATGGTTACCCCATTCAAGTAGCAACCGCAATCAATACACTTGAGCAGTCGCTAACTCCGTACAGCATGGAGTCGATAACTACCGCACTCCTGCGCAAATGGTCGCCAATACTCAGATATGTGCTGACCACCACAATGTAATGGGTAAGGAAGCGTGTGCGCCGTGTATACCGATAGAATTAAGGGTGAGAACATGGTGGGTAAGCGGAGAGGGGGGCAGAATTTTGAGGTAAAAGGAGCAAAGCCGTTAAAAAAATTGAGTGTACATTTATTCGAATTAAGAATTACCAACTACCCGTCAATTTTCCAGTTGCAACTTTATCGTATTTAAAATCGAGCATGACATCACGTAAGGTGCAGTGGCTGATCGATTAGTTGCTGCTCTATGTGAATCTAGTTTGATTCCCGCATTCCCCCGCACAGAATCAATATTTGTATATCCTACATGTTGTTGTTGAGACTGGCTGTTTGTGTATATTTATTTATAAGCTTCTAAATTAAATGCATATACAACGCAATTTCCAATTTAAAAATCGAATTGACTAAATCTAAGCTCCTTCTTCTTTTCGTGCCTATTGACTTATTAAATTTTGTCGGACCAGTACTGAGCAATCTGTATATGCTCTATCCAAGCTTACCGCTCCTCTTTCTAATAGAAACACATCCTACATGTAAGGTCAGGCCATCGGAACATGTAATAGGTAAACGTTGCAAATTGTAACATGTTTACATCGCGCTCGAATTATGGTCAGGCGGGCTTATTGTGGCCCTTGCCTTTATGTGGCCTATTATACTGTGGCTTTGCAAAGCTTTGTTGTGATGTCAAGTAGCTTATTGTATGACATATGAGGTTGGGCAACAGTTGCAGCTGAGGGTCCAAAGGGTGATGTATGGAATTTGGGACACTGCGATTCTGGAAAACACATAATGTACGTTGTCCTGTGTCAGTTACGACGGGCAACTGCTAACTATTTTCTGTACTGTGCCCATCTTAGTTGTTTTTATATGCGGAAGGGATATCGATACAAAAACATTTACCGCAGGTTCAGTTAGTGTTTAGAGCCACAAGAGATGATATTTTTTGTGGATTATTAAAAAAAACAGCTGTTCTACACAAAAGTGCAATACTTTAACAGTCAGTAACACGGTCAAGCATTATGCACGTATTTGTGTGACAATCAACATTTATTTCTGTCTTTTTCGATATAAATTCATAGACATTGTATATCAAAAAAGAAAGCTTAAATAAGCTTAAATCCTGGTTTACTATGTTCTTAATCTGTAGGCATATAAGTTTTTTGATACGTCAGTTTACGTGCATGATTCCAATTTTAGCTAAAATCCTTTATTCATGACAGAAATGTAATATCTTAATTAAAACAAAAGTCTTTTCAAACTTTTAAAAATAAATCCTCTCCTTTGCCCAACATCTTTCCACCAAAAAGCTCCCATATACCTTTCGAATTCCGAATACATTTCTTATTTTTACTACCACAACCAGCCAGTAGCATTTTACTCCCCAACTTCACTTGTACATCGAAATCCAATATAATACCGGCCTCTTTTCGGATAAGAAACAAATGCCGGACAAAGCCCCCGAGATACCGCGGCCAGTGAATGAACCGGCGCGTTTATCACGTCAGACCTTTGTGTCCTTGAATTATGCAGCGTTATTGCTCGCCTTGCATGACTTAGCACCAGTCCGGACAGACTAACGCTTCGTATCGGCTCTAAATTGCTGTTGGTCTGCGCCGGTGCAAGTGGGGAGGGGTCGCGGGGATCATGGACTTCAAAATTATCAGACAAAAGCTGAGAAGCACACATAGTATATATTATTTATAAGCGATATAACAGCTTAACTGTTTCATGCACTATATCGTGGCGTAATGGATGATGATGGGTATCTAGGTATTAACCTCTTTGCTAAAAGCAAAAAAAATATCTGAGGTCTCGTTATGTTTGAAATTCAATTCAATTAATGAAGACTGTTGATGACATGAATTTACGGACTAACTTTTGAATTTTAACTCCTCCTACGTAAATATGGTTATTTACAAGCTATGCATATTATAAACGCAATTCATTGTATATAAATAAAAGTATGTATTTGAAAACTTAACAATCCGCTTGAACTACCAACTTCAACTGATCCTTTGAAATGATACTCTTAACAGCTGTACCTACCCGACCAATAAAAATTGCAACTCACCACTAAACTTATGTTTAATCTCATGTCTGTAATTTTCGCACCGCAGTTCAAAGACCTCTCTCTTCTCATACAGAGAAGACAGGACCATTGATCACCACACTGTCTCAAGGCGGAAGTCCAGATTTCCTCACGATGTTTTCCCCCACCGATGTCAGTGATTTCCAAAATAACCTTAGAAAGTAATTAAGAATTGAAAAAGTCCCATTGGCACTTAGTCCGTTTGCCAAACTTTTTTACTTAGTGAACTAACATGGACACGCTAAGAAGTTGAAGCAAACGAATGACGACCATTTGAGGAGTTCCCCAAAAGTCTTTTATAAATAAAAAATATTCAGGAAGTGGCAAGACTCCAGGCCGGGCGGTAGTACAAATACTGGTAGCCACTTCTATTTTGTAGCAAGCAACTAACCAAACGCATTTATTCCGACTGGATTCTAGACTTTGCTCCAAACTCCTCAACATTAAGATCTGTCTTATCTCTTCTCTAGTGTAGGTATTACTGAAACCCGTTTGGTACAGACTGGCGGTAACGACAGGTCATGTCATGGTCAAGGCGTAGGTTAGTGGCATACCTACTTGTGGTACCTTGGTGGAGGATGGTAGAATTTTCGGGTCAAGAGTAGAAAACAGTAAAAAACAGATCTGATAGTAGTCTTCCAATTTTAAATGAAAGATCAAGAAAACTGCGTTGCTTCTAAAAAAACCTTAAATGCAACACGTACTTAAGCCTGAATAAGAAAAGGTATTTTTAGAAATCCTAAACAATCATTAAGAACTAAAATCAAAATTCAAATCGCAACATCAAAATCATATATAACAGAACATACGAGCGAACGTGATCGCATTTGTTTGCCATTGTCATCGCTGCCGATACGGGCCGAATAAAGCCGAATCCACCCGATACGCATCTCGGCCGCGCCGGCGCATGACACAGATAATCTAAGCATTCAGCCACCCGCCGAGTAACCAGCGATTTTATACAGCCAACTTAATAAATGCCCATTAAAATAAATTGTTTGGCATTGTCATAGCTTCCGATCCGTGTGCACGTTGCCTGATCCTCGTTTACATTAGCCATTCTGAGATAATATATGGGCTGTAATTTATGCCTTTAACTATGTCTATAAAGAATAGTAATGGCCTGAGATTGCTTCAATTGGAAATGGATATTGAAGAGTTAATAAAGTTTTGCGTGATTGCGGATTGTACGTGCGGAGAATATAAGCGTGCTTCGACAGGATTTGTTTGTGCTTTGTAATTTATGATCAGTTCTTATTCTGGATTGTTCAATGTGCTTTGTGCATTATCCAACACGCAATATATCGCGGAATTTTATCGTCATTTAGATTTTCGACTATGAATTTTCTCATTTTATTGAACGGTAGTTAAAAGGTTCCCCCGGAGATTTCACGCTATCACGCTTTCAAGGAGCTACAAAAAGACTGATACGGCAAATTGAAGGAATATTCTCGTTACTCTAAATAATCGACGATCGATTGACGAAACTTGTCAAGATTTTAGGAAAATTAGACTGACTTCTGAGAAATGGAGACTGGGATAAAATGCGATTGTTGTTAAACTTACGGGAATATTGTCCCTCTGTAATTTAACGTACTGTAACAAAGAATTTTAATGAAGGTGTCTTTTTCCTGTTTTATTTTTCAAAGGATTTTGATTACTTTTCTTTGACATATCCTCTCACTTCCGCGACTAATCTACTATAGTCTTCATGCCTCCAATTCAATTCAATTAGATCGGCCATGTTCATAAAAAGATTAAACAAACAAACAATCAATAACTATAACATTGAGCTCGCACATTTTGCTATTATTACAACGCCATTATAAAAACATATTGCTTGGTTTTTGCTGAGGCATCCTAAAATAGTGTCAATAGCCTTCAGAAACCTATATTTCTGGGGTTCCTTTTACAATGTAGTGACAGATTATGACGCTTGCTTTCACCCGCGACTTCGTTCGCGTCAAAGTTAATACAAGGGAACCGTACATTTTTCCGAGGTAAAAAGTGTATACTCGAGTAATACTATTCCATGTTGCTATCGATGAATGAAAACTTCTTGAGGGAACCTGGAATTAAAGTAATTTAGCATTTTCATGCGACAAGCGTTATGATGATCAATGCTCTTGACTTCTCTTTATGAGAAAAGGATTTTGTTATTAAATATACTTCTCAACTAAGTGAAGCTTGAAATTATCAACAGAACCCATTTGTCGAATAGTACATGCATTTTTTGTTACTGTTGTCTTATAAATACAGCACACGCCAGATTGCAATCGCACGTCGCAAGTGTATCGAAATGGCGCGCTGTCAATTTGACAGGAGGACGCCATTTTGATTTCTTTGTAAATAAATTAATCGAAGCGGTATTTTAATTCATTTCGTGTTCATTCATATTTATTCGTAGTCATTGTTTTGATAATGTTTAAACATGCATGAAATTAATCAGAGCCTGATATTCGCTTAAACTTTTTGCTATTGGTATTCATGATAAATTATGCAATACATTTTGTTGGGAATACGGAAGTACATTATAGGTGTTTCTTACTATTAACTGCAAATCAGATTGATAGCAACATTGCATCCTATTTAACTATGTAAATATCAAACTAATTACGTTATAAAAGAACACACACATCATTTCTACGGCATAAAAACGATGATACAAAAAAAGGACTTTTTATTTATTAATAACTTTACAAAATGGTAGATGACAGGTGACAGCAAGGAGCCGTAATTTAAACATTTATATTGGGTGACAGCAGTCAACGTCAGTTTATTTATCGGTAATTTATTCAAGATATTAATCTTGACATACGGATGAACAATGAGGACAACAACACTTTCGTTACCAGTTCAACATGATTGTGTGGATGACCTTTGACGTCTTGATCGGATTCAAAATGGCAGCATGATTTTCCAATTTTAAAAAGAACACAGGAGGTGACCGACTCCAGCTCATCAAGCTTCCTTGAACTGTCAAATTTTCCTAATTGAATATGAACTTTATTCTTTTGTGATAAAGTTGCAAAGCTATTAAAGAAATTTGACTGATTGGGTAACTTGACGGTTTCTGTTCATTTTAACGATAACACTCCAAGGTCTCAATTAGCGTATTGATGATTTGAGCTTGATACTGGCACTAAAACAAGTACATAGTTCTATCATAAGCTCTGGTGATCATCATCTAAGATGGATTACTCATTCAACCCAATAACGCAGGACGAACACTGGTTGTCAAATAATTTGGTACTTTGTTACTATCGCGTAAGGTACAAATTTCTGATTCTGTCATGTGATAAGGTGCAGTTCGATTACGATTGTTATAAGTAAAAGGCGCGTGTTAGGGGGCGCTCGTGTAAATGTGTTCGTGGAGCCGCGGACCACCGGCGCGGCGTGACTGTTCTACTGCAACAGGGCTGCTACCGTTCAGAATGTTTGAATTGCTTGCCAATGTCATATCAAAACAAAACTACACAGATGTCCCCTGCCGTGATGTTGGCGCTATTGCCTTGTAAGTGCTACACAGATTGACAAAGCAATAGTGTCAACCTCATCACAGGGGACATCTTACGGTGAACGGTGCCTAGGTGTCATTGTGTCTTGAGTGACAGATGTCAAAGAAACCAATCGGATTTCACTGGTTTTTAAATTGGCTTTCCTCATTCAGCTACTCTTCAGAGGAGGTGCATTCTGTTACTATCCTGGGCAAAGCAAGACTTGAGCTTTCAAGCTTCGTTTGGAAAATACTAGGGCGAATATTAGTAAACCAGCAGGGCTATTCTTAAAAATCTCCCTCCAGATGAAGTGACTTTGACGTGAGCTGTCTGATGTGACTGTGACACTAGGCATTGACAGCTCCTATCGATAAGTATCACTTCCTCCTACTTCCCATGTATTTTTATCACCATTTTCACAACTACGTAAGGTCAGATTACCATGGTAAAATTTAAAATATTTTATTTATTATTTATTTTTTCTTAATAAGCCACAAGTAGCAACCCTACTTAATAGTCTGTTTTACATGTAAATGGCTTGTAAGTTGCTTACATATGCAATACACTAAGATGTAATGTTTTGATAAACATGAAAACTGAAATAATGGCTGACATAATTAAAACCATTCAGAAGAAATATAAAACTAATAGAGGATACATGGAATATAATCGTCACGTTTTGTTTGGAACCAAAGCTGGATAAAGAAATGGTAGTGGTTCGACCTCGCACACATTGACAATGAATATTGGTATTGAATAAAAAGTATAAATATTTTGGTCTGTATATTAAACTAACCTGAAGCTAGTTCGGCATACAGGCCAAAATATTTATCCCGTGACTTCGATCCCTGGTTGTTATTTTGGTAACCCAAGTTGAGTTACATATTTGGTTACTGCTCCGCTCCCGTGCGTCGTAGCATGATGTTATAAAGACTATATTATTCCCCATGAATCTGGCTATCGTATACAAAAACTATGTTTTAAATCAGACTCCTAGTTACAGAGATTAGTGCGTTTAAACGAACACACAAACAAACAGGGAAACTCTTCAGCTTTATTATATTATTTTAGATTAAATTTGTATGTATAGACTACAATTGAACAATTAAAAGGTACATACAGTTATTTAAGCTTGGAACAACATGTCATATGATATTGGAAATCGAGAAACAAATATTAGCAAAATTAGGAATAAGAAAAGAAAACAAAAACGAACATAAAAATTACTGTTAGGCTTCTGAAAGGAAACTACACTATGCGCCGAAAAAGACAGAGATACCTACTTATATAATGGAAAAACTGACAGCGGCATTAATTGGATATTAAAGTTTTTACTTTAGAAAACTTTTAAAGGATTTTCTTTTATTTAGTTTAACGTTGATGTCGTTGTCTGTACGGGTTACAACGGCAATTTTAGCTTAGCTGTACTTAGATCCAATCTGACACCTATGTAATTGAGCTCTACCCTAATAGAATTAGGGCATCTAAATACACCTTGAAACTCCAATGAGGCAATCACAAACCCCATATTTATATTCACCAGTTCTACCCAATCTTTTCAAAGTTATGTCTTTAAATTACCCACTGCGGTAGGTGTGAAAATTGTGGAAATAACAGGTTGCCTCCCAGACCAGCCTTAAGTGATCAACAGCCGGTCAATTTTGATGGAATCCTGATTAAATATCAAACGGCTATGGAGTAAATCATACCCTTTAGGAAAGTTAACGCAATGTTGGTAGCGTTGAACGTAAACCTAGTTTGTAAATAGGTTCGTGTTATAATGGAGTTTTTTATTGTTTATTAAAATATTGTTAGGCCTCTTGATGTAATAAAATATCAATCTAAAATAATCATCACCTGAATGTACATCGTGTATACTTGTTGGTAAGTATCTATGTCAAAAGAAATATGTCATTTTTAAGGCATCAACGAGAACCAGCCTCAATAAGTCAATAAAACTCTTGAATTCAAAAATTTTGGCATTCTACTTTTCTAAGTAGAATGTCAAGTACGTTCGTTTTTAATAAAACCTTTTATTTTACACCGTATCTCTGGTCGTTTGAGGTCGAAAAATAGTCGGTTGCCTTTAAAGCATTTTCGAATAAAATTGATTTGTTTTTTACTGGCAAATGGCTACCTATTTAGTTTTCCATCAAAACCTGCCATTATTTTTGACATTGTTGTAGTAAAACCTTTTCTTATAAAAAAATTAAATGTAGTTTGTTTTCGTCTGTTTAGCAATTATGAAATTTTACAGAAACTTAAACATTCATTAAAATATTTCAATAACGATAAATTCTTTATTGACCTAAGTCCCTAAGTCAAACGCGCAAATAAATAGAAATCGTTATCAAGAACATACTTCATCGGAACATGATTTATAATCACTGAATAAAGCTGCAGCATCTTTAATGACGTTATCAGAACTACATTTTATACTATCAATATGTTATTGATAGAAGACGATACCAATTATGTGGTATAACTTAGAAGCTGAAAGCGTTCGTTGAAGTTAGAGATAGCGGACCTTAAATGGTTTTTTTTTTCAAAGACGTATAATCTTACTTTGACAAAAGAAACAGAAACAAGCGACCAAAAGAAAATTTGACATCAAATTCAGTAGACAATGTTTGTACCCAATGAGTGTAAAAGAAAGAACAATTAAGTACCCGAAAACTGATTTTCAGGGATGAGCCAAGCCCACCACGGCCCGGCGGTACTACTGCTACGTTTAAGGAAATAATGTAAAAAAAAATTATATCAAATGTGGAATATATCCAGCCATGACATGCATACACGAATGTAGAGCATTCGCAACATTTAAAATCGCTCCTAATCCTCCTTTAGCCCATAAACTCCATAAGCCTAACGCTCCCGCCTTACAATGATGGATGATCAGCACAACGCCCCCTTTAAGGGTTTGTCTTAGCAAATTAAGCGGTACTTATAAACTGTCAGACCACAGATTAAGTCAGGCGAAGAGGCTGTTCGCTATAATTTCCTTTGCCTGGCCTCGACTTTGACAGATGAAATCGCGGGATTAGAAATATTGGGGTCTCGAAAGGTCTCGCGGTAATGTAATGAACGTCAGTGTACTAGTTCGAATTAAACGCATTTTTTATGTGTGTTAGTAATATTGCTTTCCTTTTACCTACTTATATTAAATTGGTTCTGAGTTGAATTGAAGACAAACTTAATTGGATGATAAAAAATTTAAAGTTAAAAATTCAAAAATAATGTCAATGGTTTTAAAGTTTATGCGCTTGCATTTATGTGGCAATTACTTCAGTAACTTGATTTGTTTTACAAGTAATTCTGGTAATCAATAGTCAACAAGTTTTTGCAAAGCATTGAACAAATAAACAAAAGTATTTTTCTGCCTATTCTTTACAAAATAACGTGATTGTAAGTTCACGATATCCATAAGACCAAGGGCCTGCTTTACCAACACCATTCTGTCATTGTCATGTTCACCATTCTTTTCCATTTTTGAATATATTTGATTCAAAATTGGAACAGAACTTGTTTGAAAAAATCTAACCAGTAATTTAAACTGAACTTAATCGAAGGAGGAGAAATAGATCGTAAGCATGAATACGTCAGACTAGCAATAACTTAGAAGTAAAGACATACAGACATCAATCCTTCCACAATAACCATTGTTGGGTCTGAATCAATGTTAGGTACATAGTATTGCTAGTTTCGCCTGGAGACGCCTGTTATTGCTACTGGGTTATTTTAAAAAGAAAACTTAGTATAAAACTTTAAATTATTTTGACTTGATTAGAACACCACAAATTCTTCTAAGGTAGACTGATAGAAAATGGCCAAGGCATTGTATTTTTTTACGTTTATGTATAAAGGCTTGATAAATAAAAAATAAGTTCTAAATAAAGCAAGACTGGTATTTGAATGATAAAATCGTTAAAATTTAAAGTTCTTTCATTATTTGATAACCAGAGAGAAAACATTAATCGCAGTATTACAATTTAAATAGATATAAATCCGATAATTACCTGTTATGTCCTAAACAGTTAAAATCTCGTGCTACGCCCACAGAAACTGCATCATTAAAATTTAATTCGTAGATAAACACACACTCACACGATTCCGCATTAGTAGATATCATATAAAGTTCACTTGATCGCGATAAGTATTCTTTACAGCCCTGCGAATACAATTAAACAATACTATTAAAGCTGCGCCCGCGCTTCGCTAGATACGGATTAGATAAGTTAAATACTAGGAATATTTCCATGTACAAAGGTTAAATTCTAATCAGAGAATTAACAAAGAAATAACGGGTTACTTCAAATGGTAACACTAATATCTAATACAGGCCGTTGTGAAACTTCAAAAATATAAAGTTTGAAAATAGAATGTCTGCTAAGTGACAGTTGTAGTTGACACGAAGGAAATGTTACTTACATTTTAATTTAATTCAATATGTTATTTAGACTTTTTTAAGGTAAACTGAGCCTTATTATATCTAGCAAGACTATTAACAATGAAACTGGGTTAAACAAGTAGTACGAGTACCTCCTCAACAGACGACTAACAGACATGTCTTGTGACAATTATAAACTCGCGTGTCACAATCCTATCATTCCATTAATTGTTAATAAATTGCTACGATAAACATATACATGTTGCAATTAACTGGTTTTAGAATACTCTAAAACCAGTTAATTTAATTTTGAGATCACATCTTCCTGTCACAGACATCACACACCTCACACATACGGAGCATTGAAATGTGACGTTTGACATTTGAGAACATGGCGTGACATAACAGCCGACGATTGTTAGGACACTTGTGTCGACAAATAATCGCAATAATGCGTGTGGCACAAAATATTCGACTTTTATAAAGATCAACGATTATATCACTCACTCTAGTGTTCAACTTTAACTCTATCATTTATTTAAGGCAAATATTTATTCAATTCAATTCAATTTATTTGTGTCCATAGGTGAAAAAGGTGTTACAGTCACTTATAATTATGATCTCTATGTCCTACCATTTACGGTAATTTACAGCCAAATGAGACTTGGATACCCTATGCTTCCAGCATATGATACGGTGTCTACCTAATTAAGAAATAATGACAATGATTAAGTTTTAGTACCTAATAGACATGAGCCTTTATCTTTAAATCTTATTTTGGTACCTAAATGTACTAAAAAAAAGTTTAACATTTTATAATTACATATTGATGGTGAGATGCATATTGCATAGCCAGCCACAAGAGATTTATAGCTCTATGTATAAGATTAATTTTTAATCCCAACCTGCAAACAACATTGTAATATTTAAATATTCAGCGCACAAATTCTTATATCTCCATTATAAATGGGATATGCAAAGCCACTCCATTATTCCAGCGACACTCCACAATCGAACACAAGTCTATTGTGAATATAATTGAAGATTTCACTGTTTCACCCTTTTAAGGCTATGTAATTGAGTATTCATAGTCCAAAGGTAGCTAATTGACAGAGAGTGGACGATGTGACGTTGTTGCGAGGTGTGAAGTGTCACACTGCTAGGGCTGCCCACCGGACAGAAGGTCACCGTGGCATGGGCTTTGTATTTAAAGCTGTCAGTTTGGATAAATACATGCGAGCGAACGTGGCTTCAGCTACGTGTGTCAACACATCATGGGAAATAACACAATATTTTAATCAGAAACAGAAGTGTTGACATAGTAGATTAGTAGTTGCTTTTATGGAGGGCACAAAAATCCAAAGTAAATATCAAACGTTTCTCGTAATATATCGAATACGTAAGGTAAATAGAACGACAAAAGTATTTTTTATGGATTGACAAAGTATTCGTCTTTAATTAGATTTTATACCTTAAACTAAATAGAGCATTGGTTGGTGATCACAAAAACTCCAAAAATAGTCACTTGCATTTGCCTTTTGTAATTACAACAGAATTCGGTTTTGGTGACCCTAAACTAACCTAGTATGGAATTGAGTTGCATTTCAAACGTGCGACAGCGTGTGCGTTGTAAATTAAAATACACGCCGCCACAAAGTTGTGTCGTGCGGAATCTTATCTTAAAATTGTTCTCTTTTCAAACAATTTGTTTTCATGCAATAGGTAAATGTCACCAACTGCAAGACTGTTTGAAATTCTTCATGTTTTGTACTCTTTAGCTGTTTGGTAGACGATTTTTTACACAAGGCGCAGTTTTGCAATCTCGTCAAATTCGTGGAGGTAATTATGCTAGTGATTCTCATCTCGAATCAATATTATAATTCATAGGATTCTTTTTTTTTTGTAGGTGAATTTTGAATTTGTACTGGCCATCTTGACGCTGGGTGCAGACAGGATGACGCTGCCCGTCCACGTCAGACAATCGCCGACCGATTTTTTGTCGACGAGAATGGAACATACAGGAAAAATTTTTAACCAGTGCGTAAATTTTGCCATAATAAACTTCAACACGTTTTATTAAACACGTATATTTTATTTTGATATGTCTTAGTACTAAAAAAAAAAGTTATCGCTTACGAAACATGTATACTTAAAAACCATATTTTATTGTCACTCGGCGCTAGCGCATTCCCCACCCCCTCACCCCAGCCATGCGCCCGGGGGGCGGCCAAGAGTTGTCATTGATAGTATGGCGAATAGATTATGTCCATGTTTTGCTGATTTCAAACTCGGATAAGGATGAAATTTTTTTTTTTTTTTTTTTTAACTAAACACGGAAATGTGTTCTATTACTGACACTGAACTACCAAAAAAAAATTACGCACTGGTTAAAAACTTATCCTGTATAGCACATAACTATTATAATAATAACATATTAGAATTCATTTCTAATATACCAACGCACACGTCGTACAAAAAATCGGTTTTCGAAACTATGGATTTATTGAACGGTCCGATAAACTATCCTACAAAACATCGGACGTGGTCGGAGGCTCTGAACCCGCACGCACGCTCGCAGTGATGTACCCTCGCGATACTGCCTACCGCATACGCAGGAGGGGCATTCTGTTATTAGAAAGATACTAGCTTCTGCCCGCGACTTCGTCCGCTTCACAGTTGATGTGTTATCCTACGGGTACCGTACATTTTCCCGGGATAAAAAGTAGCCTATGTGTTATTCCAGACTATAATCTATCTTTGTGCCAAATTTCATCCAGATCCATTCAGCCGTTTAAGCGTGAAAGAGTAACAAACATCCATACATCCATACATCCATACATCCATACATACAAACTTTCGCCTTTATAATAGTAGTAGGATGTATTCTGAAATACTTCCAAACCTTTTTTTCGACATTTCAGGCTAAAAGTTCAAGTTCACGAGTAGATCGGCCTTTATAAACGATTGATGAAAGACGATAAATAAATAAAAAGTACTATCCTACGAACTACACACGTAATGTTCATTATGCTCCACTCCTACTCACCTCTATAATTAAGACGCACTTGTTTTAATTTGTTTTGACAGTGTTAGATGTGTGCATTTTTAATACGATCATTACAATCGCAAAGCAGGTGCGAACAACCCATTACCTTCAAATTAAACTGTTTTATTTAACTATTATTTTTGTAGAACACAACCTGACAAGGTGAACATAATTTTCAGTTGGATTAGCATGATGTTTACTACAGCATACTTAGGGACATTAGTGAAACATGATAGGTACATGTTTTTACATACTAGGCTCTGCACGCGACTTTCTCCACATAAAAGTCGTATACCATAAAATATAGCCTATGACACTAGGTAGATAAAATTTTAGCTTTTTATACGTGAAAGATTTAGAAGACAAACAAAGATACAGTGTTACTTAATAAAATAAAAATGAAATAGTAACATAATCGGCATTCTTAGATCAGGGGTTTCAAAAAGGCTACCCATCTATAAACTGACCATGACAAGCGCAGCTTAACCTCACTGATCAAAAACAGGGGCGTAGCTACCGCCGTATCTGCCGTATCAATTATACGGGGCCCCAGGGCTATGGGGGCCCCCAATGTGCGTAAGCAAAAATTAATAAAAACTTCCCAAATTTTTTGTTATTTCACAAATGACAAAAGTCAAAACAAGCAATTCTTTTTTGCCCGCGCAAAGCGTGCGTTCAAAAGTTGGCAACACCCTACATCGGTTATCGCGGTTATTATACATACCTAGAGGCAGTAACTTTAGAAAACTAAAGTCATCATCAGCTATAAATAATTGAATAAATCAGTTTGCCGAAAAAAAGGTAATTAAGGAGGGTGTAGATATACCTATTTAATTTGTTTTTTTTTTTGTGGAAAAAGTGACAGATACGAGTATATAATTATGATTTAAAAAATATTTCTTTTAATTCTATGCAATTTTTTTTTATTGTGAGAAATCTTTACCTTCCTAGGGGCCCCCAAACCAATGTTTATACGGGGCCCCGCCAAGCCACGCTACGCTTCTGATCAAAAAACAAATCGAATAACCGAACAAAATTTAATCATCATCATTTTTATCATCATCATCATTAGCCTGCAACAATCAACTTGTGGACTTAGGACTCCAATCGCACTCCACTTAGCTCAATTTTCGGCAACTTTTATCCAGTTGCTATCAGCTACCCTGCGAAGATCGTCGTTCATTTGATCATGTTATGCATCAATTACTTTGATTAAAAAACCTCGTACAACTCTCCACAAAGATCTACAAGCAAAACGAATAATTATGATAGATGCAGATCAACAACAGGTTGATTCTAATTCATAGCCTCCCGATGATTAACCGACCGAGAATAAACGGCGTCGTGTTCACAATAAATTGCTTACAACACTCGTAAACTAGTGAATGTGATGCCGACTGTTTATATTCGGCCGGGTTATTCTTAATTGGGCGTCTTGGTAAATGTGTATCGCATATTTTTGAAGGAATCGTTTTGATTTGATGCTTTTTGCCTAAAGGGAAGAGAAATTGGTTGAAGGCGCTGTAAGTAATATTTATACTAAAGTTGTCCTAATTGACAAACCTGCTATATATTTTGATGCTTAGGCGCTTCAGAATTTGTAGTAGGTTTGGTTGGTAGATCATGGAAATGTTTACAAAATTTCCCTGTATAGGCGAATTCTGATAGGGTACTTCACAACACCCAACAATTTTAGCGAACAGCAGTGTGATTCTCTAAGCCTCACTTCGTAATTCGAAAGCTGAATCCGCAGTGAGATTACAAAATGGTATTCTGTTAAACACGATCACGCCCGGTGACGTCACCACGGCGAACGAATACTAAACCAATGACAAGTTGGTTCGTTATCGAAGTGAGCGCGATCACTTTAGTGAGACTCGTTTTCGAGTTTGCATTTTAGAGAATCGCACTACAGGCAGCCTTTTTGTAGCCAACTTCAAGAAAGAAGGAGGTCCTCAAATCGTTTGGTTTTTTTTTTTGTCATGTTTTTTACTTCAGAACTCTATGACTTATTAACCGATTTGGAAAAATCTTTTTTGTATAGACACTTTGCTACAACTGAACCTGCTTCCTTGCTCTTCTTCTACGTAAATCTAAGGTAGAGTGACTCAATCCAACCTTTGACTTGCTAGATAATAAACCTCAAGTTTTATTAACAAAATGTGAACGCCGTACAATCACTAAGCAATTACATTAATCTGTAAATAAATTGCCTCCTAAGTCCTAAGTGCACAATTCTGCACTTTGTTTAATTAAAACCTTTATGACGTCATCAATTGACGTGGATATGTCCCCACTTGTCGTGATAATGGGTTTATGGTTGCGAACTGGGCTTTCAACGGGTTGTCATTGTTTATGGGGTTGAAAAGGTTGCACAACCACTTATGCTGCTGTGACATCAATATCTTAAAGTAATTACGACTGAACCACGGAAGACAATTAAGCTTTTGATAAGACCACTCAAGAAGCCATGAGAGATTATTCCGTAGTATTACTAATAACATACTAGTTAAACTAATAAGGGTGCTATCACCTAAATTGCTGACGCTTGATAATAATGTCAAAAACCCTGGGCATTCGGGTGAAATTGCGATTCCCAGACAGAATTTGTTTTCAGAAAATATTTTTGTTATTAAAATTATGTTATCGTTTAAATTATATTTTCTTTATTAGCAGACGACATCCAGAAACCCTCGAAAAAAGATCCCGAAAATGTTAGACGGATTTGCCAGCCACATTTCATCTTCACCTTCTGTTTTGTAATTTCCATAGAGGACAGTGTTCACATAACAATTGTGTACTGAGTATTCGTCCTAAGTCCTAACATTGTCTTCCCACGAGACTCGAGATGTCACTAACACAAAGATTGTTTTAATAATTTTAAACAAAATAATCACCTTCTTCTCCTGTTCCTACAGAATTATCATTGTTAGTACCAAAATGTATAAAGACCCTAAGACCCTATATAAATTGTCATATAGGTACCCATGTTAAATACAGTGCTTATAAAACTTCGTGTCCTAACGTTTTTAGGATCAAAACTTCCACGAGAAAAACATAAAAAGTTTATCTAATCAACAATCGTATCGCGGGATTGATCTCGGGAAAAAATCAATTGGATACACCAAAAATAATCCTAAATAAGCTAACTTATGTGAATGATTAAGTATATCTGGAAGACAAGTTCCCAAAATCAAATAAAATTTATATTTTGCATAGCCCACTGTGAGAACTGGATATGATGTGAGTGTGACTCCTTATTTTATGAGGTCACAAGGAGCCCATTTATAATCCAAGTTCACATAATGATGTGGATTTGATTTAGAAGGGACTGTGGTACGAGGAGGAGCTCTTCGGAGAGATTATATCTGCAAATAGGTCCGGTTTGTGATTTGAGTAAGAGCTCATCTCGAAGCTGCAACTTAAGCTGACTACGAACCGACGTGATACTTATGGTCAAGGTTCAAGAACGGATTAAGTCTGTCCTCTCCCAACGACGAAGCCGAGGTGCGTACCCCATATGCCCTGACTGAAGGCCTTAATTTTTAAGGCACCAAAAAGTAGAAAGTCTGTTTAAGCATCTCACAACCTCCTAGGTTGTCGTGCAGGATGAGAATTCGAAATAAAAATGTGGGAAATTTCTAGGTGAACTTTAGCGACCTATAAAAAAAGGACACAAGAATCAAAATGTTTCCATCACGTAGAATGAACACAACTACCTTTTATTTGAGTGTAGCTCTCGTTTGTTTGATAAACAAATGAGATAGGGTGTAAACAACAATTTGTATGCGAGATTAGCTGCATAACGACGGAGCCGATTTTAGCCACAACTTTGAACTTTTTTGCTGACTCGTAAAAATAATGGTGTGGAGCCGCTTGAAGCTAGTAATTTTTCACATCATGTTTATTTTTTATTAAACTTACTTATTATATAGCAACTGAAAAGGCTTCATCGTCATCTCCACTTTTCTGTCCACAGCCTCCAATGGTTAAAATACCTGAAGACCATTCTCTTTTCTTCTCTATTTCACATTAATATTGGAATAGTGTTGGCCTTAATACTTCATAATTAGCCAGTCTATTCTGAAAAAAATCTCCCTGTGAATTTAGGTGAAATGAGTTTATTAGTCACCTAAATTCCCCAAGAGAGGTGTTTACAGAATACCACTACATGTCCGGCTCTAAATTGTCTGCTTAATAAACCCAGTAAATAGGTTCGGGTTTAAATAAATCACGACATTTCCCCGTACTGCCTGATCTCATCTGCGCACAGTACGGTACTTTATCGCAAATAATTGCAGCTTCACTATTCTACAGATTTTTGTGCTGCGATGTCATCGGTGGCGTGAAGCCAGTCCATTACAGACCTATCACGTTCGTTAGTAAGACACATTCTGAAAGCTCGTTACTTTAAGGATCAATATCACTTGCACACTCCACCATCCGCCTTCGAAACACCACAATGTGGTAGTTAATCTTCAAACGAATATAGACTTTATTGCTTGAGGAATTCTTCAATTGTTTGACATGTCGAATAGTCATTGTGGGCCAATATCTATTCGGTGTACAAAGTTGGATTTACATTTGGTTTACCATAAATGTAACGGACTTTCATCCTTATATCTTTAGTGACAAGAGTGTTTAATAGTTTTCTTGTTGACAGAAAGTTTGTTGGTATTGTATGCCACCCGCATTTGGATTGCGTTTGATAAGAATTGCCGGTAATGGGATGCTGTGGCTAGGTCTGGCGAAGACTTGGCTATCTCTATTATTTAGGTACAAAAATGTAGTATTGAATATCAAGTGAGAGGAAGTATATTGAAAAAGTCTTTCTGTACACTTTGGTATTTACAAATTTAGTTATTTTTATTCATCAAAAACTAAAGATATGCTAGGCTTAATCAGACATTTGTGTAAAAATCTTGAAATGAAGATTTTAATTCAATGTTACGAGATTTTCTGCATGTATTTGTTAATGGCCATCTAATATGTTGCGTTTCTTTTCTTTTCTTGTCTTATTCATTCCGTTCCAGGATCCAAAACAAATGTATCTTTTCTGCCAGATCTGTCGAGGTATTCTAGCTAGTTTTCTAGAGATCGCCACTGTTGATTCTGGCTTTTAAAAGTTGCAGTGATCGGTAATAGTGTGACGAGCTAGAATGTTGCACTGAAACAGCCAACCAACCTCCATCAATTTACTTACTGATTCGATTCGAAGATAATTTATTGCCGCAAGTCTGACTGATGAGTTCGCGGACGAAGGGAAGTCGAGCGTGTGAATATCGTGTAATTATAATATATCTTTAACTCAGTTAAAGTAATTGGCCTCTGGCCGTTTTATGTTAAAGTAAAATGAATGAATCATTTTTTATCAAACCTTTCGTTAGAAACGAAGATTTCATCAGTCTACACTAGATGTGTTCGGTTCGATTCCCAAGTCGCGCAAACGGCGTTTTTGTGGAATTTTTAGTAGCAGCTCGGAGTTAGGATTTTTGCCCGGTTAATGGCAATAGGCTCGCCCCCATTACATGGGACCTAAACATACCGGTGAACAGTTTACATTGGTACACCTCTGCCTAACCGTTCGGGGAATACAGGCGTGATGGTATGTTGTTTCTACTACGGCTTTTGGTATAATATTTAACGACTCCCATAGATCCCTTTATACAGGGTTACCCGTTACCAGTACTTAGCCGTGACTAAGTAACCCCATGGTGAGACACCACCGTGATTACCACATCGGCAACGCATGCGCGCTTATTGAAACACACACTGCGGATTATTCGTAAATAAGACATTAAGAAGGAAAATATACGCGTGTGAATTGTGAGCGTGCGCATTTCATTTGTGCTTAAGTTTATTAATCAGGTTTTTACCTATTCTCAACTAAACCTTTATGGAACAGTGTTTCACAGTGTCTTCAGTAGTAGAGAATCCTATTTAGGAGTCCGTCTAAACTCCAGGTTTACATGATATTATCTATTTGTGTTGCCAAGCAACGCTGCTGCCCTATTTTTTAGGAATGGGATGACTTGTAACATCTAGAACCAATTGCCTTTGTCTTTTACATAGCTACACACACCGATGTCCCAAATATGGTTATCATCTATATTTCCATAACACCATAGCTAGTGAGCCTCAAATTTTTAGCTACCCAAGAAAACAATCCCATCCCGGTCTCGTTCACTATAAGCATTCGTATGTTTCTCATCAATGTGACGTTGAGCAGTTGTTACAGATTGGTTCCAACGTACAGCCGCTGGAAGCTCCAACGTTTATAACAACACTGGTTACTGAAGAAATCAGAACAATGCCGATTGTGCGTAACCTTCTCGTTGTGCGGAAGAGGGGAAAATGTATCTTAAGGCTGTTATTTTACGGAGCGGATTTTCCTTATTAACATAATTTACTTTTTATGGATTAACTAACGGCAAATCGTTATTTATAACGTTAAGTTTAACCAATCTTGGGGTATGCTAGCAGTTACCTTGGTTCTCCTGAGATTACTCTTCAATTCTGATTGGATTACGTTGGAATATAAATTTAACATAACACATCTTGTAGTTATCTTTTATATTAAGTAATATTAAGTAATATTATCAGCCTTTTATTGTCCCGCTGCAGAGCAAAGCATATCAATGCTCGTGGCATTGAGCACCAAGCTTGCTCAAGGCGGATTGGCGATTTCAGACTTGTAGGGTCCAAGTTTCCTCACGATGTGTTCTCTAAAATATTTACCTAATGGACATTTCCACAAAAAAATCAGCCGGGCTGAGTCATCGTTTTTTGGTTGACTTTTAGTCGTTTATGGGAGATTGACCAAAGAAGGCAAAGCATAGGGATGACTGGAAGGCAATGGGGAGACCTTTGCTCAGTAGTGGGACAATAAAGGTGGAATTTAAAAATAATTCTATAAATATGGCAAACTTGTCTTGATCGCTGCAGTAAGCTTAGCATTCAGTTCAGTATCACAAATAATATAGTATTTTATTCACACCATGAAAACGTTAAGTAAATATTAAAGTTTTAAGACTCAATAAACTGCGTGTCGCGATCTTATTCTTAATGGCGCACCTGATAATATGAACTCGTAAATGTAGACACCATTACTACTAAATTCTCTTGTATTATTGCTAAGTGAATGCCTAACTGTGCACAGTGGCTTTGCCCGCATCTTATGATCAAGTTATGGAAGTGTTATGTTCTTATGCTGATGCAAATCTTTATTTTGTGGAGACATTTCGTCAGACAGTGCACGAAGCATAACGGGTGTAAAAAAACACTTAGGTATAGAAGTCAATGTTCTTATCAAGACTGTGTCATTTTTTTTGTCCTGGAGCATACCCGGGCCGTGATGCTTCTGACTTCTTTCTGCAGAGATATTGAATGAAACAAAAAAAAATTGGTACTTAAAGTATCAAATTTTTTTTGGTGTTATTTAGGGAAATAAAATTGTAATGTTATAACAAAACTTTAAATACTACGACCACTAGGTATACTGTTTTTCATGGCACGCTACCATAAACAATGATTTTTCGCACGAAAAACAAAAGTCATTTCCCAGCAATAAGTTATGCTCAATATTACTTAATAGCATTTCCCGGTGGTCTCGTGGTCGCAAGCTCGACTGATGGGGTGCTAGTCAGAAAACCTCCACGTGTGCCGTCGGTTGCTTGTCCCTCCGGACACGTCTTGAGGGAACGGCAGCCGGCTGGCCGGTGCACCCTGGGCGCGGGTAGTGATCTCCCCTGAGGAATGGGAAGAGATTCCTATTCTTTGGGGAATGTCACTGCTCGTGGCCAATATTCTGACGGGCGGGGTCCGAGGACGGACCAAGGGCGTTTCTCCGCGTGTCCCTCTGATCAGCAGAGGGCACAGCGGAGGAGTGAGGACGGGCTCGGCGTGCACTCACCCTGCCACCGAGCAGACAGAGAGGAGGGTGGTCCTTCTCTGTCACCGTCGTACATCGTAACCCCATATCGGAGTGTCGTGGTCATGTCTCGCGGCTTCGATTGGCACCGAGGGTCTTGGCTTAACCGCCCGGACCGCGAGGTAGAAACCCTCTATAAAAAGTCACCCCGAATCCCAAGCGGCGGCGCACCGTGACGGGATGTATGGCTGACGGGCGTCCCTATGGGACATCAGTCGCTAGTGCGAACCACCTGTTTTTTGGTTGGATATAATATGGAGTCTAAGATAAATAAAAACGACGCAGTAGGAGGGAAGGGAGATGCCGAGTCGGAGTCCGACTCGGCTTCCAGCATGGTGACCGTAAGCCCATTGGGCTCTCACCAAGAGTTGGATGGTCTGGGCAAATTCTACAGGAAGCGGCCCAGATCGGAGGACGAACGGGCGTCCTCTGACGGCGAGCTGGCCTCGGCTCGCAAGATCCCCACCAGCAGACGCGGTGGGGTCCAAGAGCGGGGCCCACTCAGGGTGACTGCCCGGGGGAGCAGTGTTGCTGGGCGACCGGCGACACCTGCTGCGGACGGGCAGCACCCGATCGAGACGTCCTGCGACGAGGCAGGTGCACCTGGCGGCTCTGAGGAGCGTAAGTCCAGGTTCATGGAGGTGGTGAAAGACGCAGTCGCGAGTGTGGCCCGGAAGAAGATGAAGGGGTCTAAGTCCCGGGCCATGGACGCGGCTGCGGCCACCATACTGGCGGAGGCGGAAGCCAGTTTTGCGGGGGAGGTCCCGCAGCTCCGGGCGGAGGTGGCTCGCCTGTCGGCTGAGGTGGAGCTCCTCATGGAGCAGAACCGGAGGCTCCAGGAAGACCTAGCCGAGTTCCGCGGGTCCGGTTCCCGCCAGGCGCCCAAGTCGGGAGGCCAGCGCGGTCAGCCCCAACCCCAGCCCCAACCCCAGCCCAAGCCCGTGCCTGTGGAGAACCAGGTTCTGGCCCTGGTCCAGAGGGAGCTGGCGGCGTTTAATTCGCGATTCTCTGTGCTGGAGGGAATCGTGCTGCGCCCCCCTCTGGCGGCGAGCGGGACGGCCACGGGCGGCAAGCGGGCCTCCTATGCGGCCGCCGCCTCTACGCCGAGGCCAGGCAACCAGCCCCCCAGCAGGGCTGTGGCGGCCGCCGCGAAACCGGCTCCGGCGACACCGGCGCCAAATACGGTGCCCCCGAGGAGGGGCAAGGCGGCGGCGTCCCAGCCACCTCCACCCACTCCGCCCCCAAATCCCAATCCTCCAGCAGAAGCCGAATGGCAGGTGGCTGGAGCGAAGGAAAAGGGGCGGAAGGCGGCCAGAGCGGCCAGGGCGGCCAATAGGAAGACGGAGGAACGGCGGCGGCGCAGACAGCGAGCCGCCGCGGCTAAGCTCCGCGCCCCGAAATCCGCGGCTGTAGTAATTACGCTACAGCCGGAGGCGGTAGAAAGGGGCGTGACCTACGCGGCGGTTCTTACCAGGGCCAAGGCGGCCATAAATCTTGGCGAGCTGGGGATCACGGGTCTCCAGCTCAGGGTGACGGCAACGGGGGCCAGGATGTTGGAGGTCCCCGGTGCCACCAGCGGCCCGTCTGCAGACGCTCTAGCAGAGAGGCTCAGAGCGTCCCTGGATGCGGATGTGGCCCGAGTGTCCAGGCCCGTCAGATGCGCAGACTTGCGCATCCTGGGCCTGGACGACTCCGTCACCCCGGAGGAGGTGGTAGCCGCCGTCGCCAGGACGGGTGGATGCCTTGCCGAGGAGGTGAGGGCAGGCACCATCCGCCCAGAGCGCACGGGCATGCAGACCATCACGGTCAGCTGCCCAGTGACGGCGGCTAAAGCCATTGTTGGGGGGGGCCGCTTACTGGTGGGCTGGGTGTCGGCGCGGGTTCGCCTGCTCGAGCCCAGGCCCCTGAGGTGCTACCGTTGCCACGTGGGGAAGCACGTGGCATGTCGGTGCGCCTCGGAGGTGGACCGCAGCGCCCTGTGTTTCCGCTGCGGTCAGCCCGGTCACAAGGCCGCGGCTTGTGATGCCCCGCCGCACTGCGATGCATGTGCGGGGGCTAACAGGCCGGCCGATCACCGGGCTGGGGGCAAGGCCTGCGCCGTACCCGCCAGGTCCGGGGGAGGGCCCCGCGCCGCCGCCGCCGCCGCCGCCGCCGCTGCCGCCGCCACCGTTGCCGTGGCCGCACCCGCCGCCGCCGCTGACGCCGCGTCCGCCGGCGCAATGGATTGCCAATAACGGCACCATTGCGCCTCCCGCAGGCGGACACCGTAGGCACGGTCTGTGGACGGTGAGCAATGGGTAGCTCACCGTCCGTACGTTATTTAACGACAGACCGTGTCGACGGCGCGTTCATGTTCCGCGCAAAGAGGTGTCAGCACAAGGAAGGGGCCACTAAGGGCCAAGGCCTGCCGGGGCTGCGGGTTGTTCGAAAGATATACCGCGCCCCCGGAACGCAAAGGGCACATGAAGGAACATAGATGGTTTTTAGTCAGTAAAAGTCTGACACTCCCTCCCGCCCCGCCCAGGACGGGGGGGGTCATTTGATGATTTTACCATCTTTAAAAAAAAAAAAAAAAAAAAAAGCTCGACTGATGAGCATTGGGACCTGGATTCGATTCCCAAGTTGAGCAATACTATTATTGGGTTTTTCCATTAGGAATTTCTCAGTAACAGTGGTAACAGCTCGGAGTTAGGATTTGTGCCCGGTTAATGGCAATATCCTCGCCTATTACACGGGACCTAAACATGCCGGCGAACATACACATGTACATTGGTACACCTCTGCCTACCCTTTCGGGGAATACAGGCGTGATGGTATATGATATATAACTAAACATTAAATATTGGATGCACCCGTTAGTGCAACGTTTTGCGTGCATTATATATATTGCGCGCTGGCAAAACTGTGATTGTTGGCACCAAAAGAATACTCATTTCCCAATAACGATTTTTGCTCAATATTACTTAGTTCGATGAGCAGTAAGCCTAGTTAACAACTATAATGATGTATCTTATTACAGCTTGTATGCTAACCTCGCCAAAAATATTCACTTAAAAATAACAGGTTCATAGTTCCATTCATTTCGATATCGAGTATCAGTAGTAAGACAACGATACCGATATCTGACCACGAGCCTTTAATCTGATACCAGCTGTTTACATTCAGCCCCTGGGATATTTAAATGTACCGATGTTGTCTCGGTTCAACCTGCGGACTGACCCGAAGATTGCCGATAGTGGCCGAGGATTCCCGATAACGAAGTAGGATTGAGAGATTTGGTTTTCATACTTTTTTATTATTGTTATTAGAATTCTTTGGAATGATAATTGTATGGTAACGAATAAAAGTGTTAAAAAGTTTAGGATAACTTTTTAACACTTTTATTACTAGGCTTACCGTCTAACCTATTTGAAATCTTTAAATAAATAAAAAATAAAACAAATAAATAAATAAATCTTTGAGGGGGCTGTCCTGACAGCGCGCATACAAAAGTAATCTTTTTAAGTAAGTAGTGACAAGGCAAGTCAATTTACCATCAAATAAATTAACTTTAAAATCTCGTACATTAAAAATCAATATCATTTTGGAACTAAGGTACCAAACTGAGGACTTTAGTTCCAAAATGATAATGATTTAATGCACATAATATTAAGGAGGAATTAATTAATTCCTGGTTCAAGGAGGCGCAGGAAAAGAACAAATGGAAGGAATTGGGGGAGGCCTTTGCCCAGCAGTGGAACAGTACGGGCTAAATAAAAAAAAATAAAAATAAAAATATTAAGTACTAATAGTATGTATTATTGACCTAAAATTTAAATACTCGATGTGATAACAAATTAAAATTCCTGATGGGATAGAAATGGCAATCACTCACCGACAAAAATATGCAATGACATCATTTGACAGTGGAAAAGGTATCTAAACATTTTGATCTTTATAAGAACCTTTATACACTTACCAGTCAGACACAACTTCACTCTTCAAACAATAAGAGAAACAAAGGTCAGTCCCGCCATACATCTTAACTACCATCTATACCCGACACAAACATTGCTGTTTACAATCTGATCAGCCGGATACCATCATTATGATCTCCTGATCAGGAACGGACGCAAATGGGGGAGATGGACAGGGGGCTGATAAACTCCATGTTGTACGGCGAGGACAGGCACTGTTATTGTCCTATTTAAGTAATGTGGGTTACTAGAGGATGGTTTTAACAGGGCAAACAGTAGCATAGGCGCCGTAACGGATTGTTGGGGGGTTTGCTGTGAACGGGTTCTTTTTTGTAGCGTATCGCAGGCAAATATATAATTTTAGTGGACTGTTAGGCCCTGAGTTGGGCCGATTAGAGTTTTGGCATAGTGGTGAAAGGATTAGCCAGCCGACTGGGTTTCAACATGACGATGTTAACGTTAGTAAATGGTTTAGTTGAAGTGTCAAACTGTCAAGCCGTGTGTCATGAGTGAAGTCACAGACAGACTTCAGAATTCAACCAAATCCCTAAATGATCTTACAGGAATACAAAAACGGCTTAAAAATGTGTGCAAAATTTCAGCTAATTCCCTTCAGCCGTTTAAGAGTGAAAGAGTATCAAACATCCAAACACTCATCCTTACAAACTTTCCCGTTTTTAATAGAATAAGTAATAGGAATTATATCTAGGAAAAAAGATAGTAAAACGTTTATTTAGCACAGAAAAGGAACACCGTATACCAAGACTAAGACCATCATCATCATCTAGGTAACCATCTAAATGTGCTGCAATTTGTATAACTGATATTTAGTACGAAAATAAATAAATTCTATTCTATCCCGCCACTTCACCAGTGATACATATTTCAACTAAACCCAACTACCGCTTTATTGCATTCAAGATAAAAGATAAATAAAACACCGCAGGTAGCGATCACGAAGTTAAACTTTAGCCGGTTCTCGCAATCAGTGTACGTACTTATACTTAGAAATGAGCTTCTAATATTAAAAGGAAAAGCAAAGTTATTGAAGGCATTAAGAGTTTGAGAGTCTGTTGCGTCAGAACTCCCAGATCTTGTGTATTATACTTTGGGCTTGATCAGCTGTGTGGTGGAGGAGGTGAGATGTAGCGGTGTAATGCCAAATTCTATATCCAACGCGTGCTTTTATAACGTGAATGGCCTTAAAATCACATACGGTCAGCAAGACAGAAAAGAGGGCTGTAATGAAATAGGTTTCAATCAACACTAAAAACAAGTCGCTGACATAGACGTTTCGCGGTGTGCCCCGACACACCCAATTTTTTTGGCATAATTCTAGACCAACGGATTTGATTTTTGAGGCTACTGAGTGCTACAAGCGACATGTCTACGAGTGCGTTCAATATGATCACAGTAATTCTCAAAAAAAATTGGGATACGTAAGAAAATTCACGCAAACCATTCACAGTTGATTATTTATAAGAATAACCCATATTTATCCTTCCTTGAAAGACCTCAGTACAGTCAGGATTTAGGGGTCACCCGCCTCATCCGTTAACACGCACAGTGTCTCACATGGAGCACGAACATAAAATATATCGGGTGTTTACGCGCGTGCGCACCATTTGTACACGACACGCCGCGGACGGCCCCCGGTACTACTGCGTAGATCCACTGCCTGATAACAGCGGCTGAAGTACGTGTATTTGAAATACAGCAGGTCAGTTGGATGGCCTGATATCTATGAATGATCTACTTTGACGGATCGAATGTCACAATGACAGGTGCTGTCAAAATTTTTTTGTCAATAGAACGAAAGGGCACGATTCTGTACTTGCCTAGTAGTGCGGAGTCTAATCTAACCGTCATCTGGGCTTGCATTGCCCAGATGATGGTTAGTTGATCAGATAAGATTATAAAAAGTACTGTAGTCTGTCAATGGTATTAAAGTATTAGGCTCGCTGTCTTCTAGGTATTTTGGACAAAAATCTGTAAATTATTTAAAATTATTATCTCTCAGACACTTCAAAGTCCCGAAAGTCTTCGAAGTCCGTCAGTCGGTTCTGAAGTGTCCCGGCGAAGAGTCCCGTCGAAGTAAAGTCTTCTCGGCGTTTAGTCATACACTCGTCTGGCGGGAGTTATGACCCATAGAAAGTGTCTGACGATACTGAATGTTGGCCCTAGCAATATACACATAAAATGACATATGTCGGGACGGTTCCGTGATCTTGGACAATTAGAAAAAAGAACTTAAACAAAACTAAACAACTAGAAATTAACTAACATTCTAAGCCACATCCAACCACAATGCGACACAAACCAGCCCACCTTTAAACTGTAAAAGGTCTAAAACAATAACAAATCGCTGGAAACAATCGTTACTGATTACATCGGTACATAATACTAATTAATTTGGGCCCACTGTTCAATACACGGTATTTATTGGCCATAAACGTTACACAAAGAGTTAGGGCGCAATGTCGAGTAAACAATGTATTTGAACAACACGAATCGCTTTGCTGTGCCGAACGTACGGAACTACGAAAGAAGGGAATTGGCGATCATTATTGTGGAATCTTCTTGGGTTTGTTTAGTATTTTTTTGGCTGCAATGGATGCACATTTGAAATAATATTGCTATGGCCGTTGGCACTACAAAAAAATAATGAAAAGAAAATACTATTAAAAAGAAGAAAGAAAGAATACATACATTACAGCAAAATGAAAAAAACCTAAACCTATAAAAAACAGAGGACTATAATTATAATGCCAAAAGGGCCACAGCTCAGCATGAAGCTGATTTAATTTTCAGCTTGCAACCCACGAGTACCAGACGCTAGAATAAAAAACACAAAAATAATTGTGTATCCATTTAGATCAATAAAATGTTGAATCAATAAATGCTGTAACATAGAGTGTATAGTGTATGTGTGTGAACTAAAATAAATAAAATTATTATTAAAAATTAAAGGGCGTCACGATGATACTGAACTCGTCATTTTGGGCTGGCACTTTTCCGGGTTTTTTTTATTCTACGAGTAGGGTTCGTCCGAAGAAGCCTCCTTCTAACCTTTAAGGATGAAAAAAATGCTCGCTACATTTTGATTGTGTTGTAGAACATATATTTACACATATATTTTCCAAGATAGCTACCGTAATAAAAAAATCTCATATTCATGAGTAGTTTTACCCACAGAAAGATACGCAGGAATTTAAAATGTACCCTGTAACTTGCCAGGATTGCGGAATTTGTTCAGAAGAGTCACCGCGACCCTGGGACGCAAAGGGCATTAGGGGGAAACGGATGGGGTTCCACCGCGAGCGGAACGGACCCATTAATGACTTAGTTAAACTCGCAAGTGCAAACTGCATACTTGTGTCTTTCCGTCCGAGTATTTGTTGGTGGAAATACAAGTATGCAGTTTGCACTTGCGAGTTTAACGTAGCCATTAATAGGTCCGTTCCGCTCGCGGTGGAAACCGGGCTTAAGAGTCTGACACTCTGTTCCACCCAGAGCGAAAGGAGTCATTTGTTGATTTCCCATCCTTTTTATATTTTCTTCAAAATTGTAACAAAATATAACTGGTATATAATTAAACTAACTTGTATACTTTGCAGTGAAGTTATAACTGCATGTACACATAATTTATAAGTCTTCTAACCACCTAGAGGTGATCAGGAAACTATTTTATAAAATTAATATTTTGCCCTTTATTGACTATAAATCATATTATTTATTATAGACAACGCTTTCGACGACCTAATACCGTAGAGATTAGGTTATTTACTGTTTTATCGAATACATTCTTGTTAGCATCACATTATAAAGTTAAAATACTTTACAAAATCAGTTTTAGAAATAAGAGGGATGAGAAACCCCATAGACATGTCTATTTGGTTGACCGTTTTTCAGCCTTTAGAATCACGATTCTGATTTACTATGATTGCGATCAATTTTTTTTTCGCGTATCGTAGCAAGGTTTCCATGACAGGTGTCAAATTCCCTTAGTTATATTACAATGCAGGAAAGATCTAAATCATACTCACAATTTTACAAAAATAAATATGTGGGAGTGGAGAGTCCAATGTCATCTCCACTCAATTATAACAGCCCGCGAAACTAAATCGAAAAGAACAATTCCACATTTAAATTTGAACTTCGTGCATCTCCGGCAATCTACGGCGCTCGTGCGCCTTGGATTGGTGGAAACAATGCTGTTATAAGATGGCTGCTAATGGCAACAATAGGCGAGATAACCGTCTACCTCCATTATTCTGCACGGATTCTGAATAATGTACTAGTTTTGAAAGCATTTAGATTGTTATTATTCAACTTGAGATTTATTATTAGTCTAGTTAGTTTTACTATTGTGGAATCAGGCAGCTTCAGCTTTGATACACCGTTAAATACGAATTATGGGTGTTACAAAACTGTAATGCGGTTGTAATCTATTACTGTCTGTTTGTTTCTGTTTGTTTTATTTGACTACTCTGTATATCACTCTCAAGTCTCACCCTCACTTGACAATCGTAGCAAATCCATCTTTAGATCTACGAAAAGTCACGGCGCGGCTGTACAAGTAGCAGGTGTTGGTTTTCATCAGAATATTTTATGCACACTGCACAAACAACTGGCTGAAGTAAGCTAATTAGGAAATAACGTCAATTATAGAATAACTAAGGTAATTGTTAATTTTAAATCATACATTTGGAAAATAAAGGTGTTTGGGACTGTATGTTATAGGTAATGTTATGTTATCTATTTCTGGATAGTACTATAGCTCTCTGGATAGTAATTTGCCGTAATTAATATAATGAGATATCAAGAGATTGTGGGTTGAACAGTTTAAGCAGAATTAAGTTCAATTACACTATCGATCCGGATAATACCTATATTATTTTGAAGTATAGATAATATTGATACAAGAGAAGGATATCCAAAGAAAACATATATTTATATAGTGTAACAAAAAATATAAATATGCATTAGATACTTACTTTTAATTGAACCTAGCGAAGGTTCAATTAATCACACGAAATACTAGAATAGCTTCGAATCATAATATCTATTACGGCCTGGGTGGTCGGCTTAATATAAGACATCATGCTTGCACCAATACCTGTTAACATGTCATAATTCACGGTAGATAGGGTGGATGGATCTGTTGTAAAGCGTAGTTATATTGTGAAGCGAAAAAAAGAGAACGTACAAATGATTTCGTAATTTTTGAATTAATAGGAATGAGAAGGTACCAGTGATTTAAAAAAAAAACCATAATATAATTGACACTTGAATTGGCAAGGCAAATGCAAATGTATAAGTAATTATACCGGCGAACTGTGGGTGTACCTAATTTAGTGCACCTCTACCTAACCCTTCGGGGAATACAGGCGTGATGGTATGGTAAGTAATTATGTGGAAATTATGTTTCTTTTCTGACTTCTCTGCTGTTATTTTCTGTTTAATTATTTTGCGGGATTCAAGACAGTTTTTCCGGGACGCAACTCGTCAAGATTCAATGCCTCGGCACTTTTCTATTGGTCTCCACTGTTGATTCTATTTTCAGTAGTTGCAGTGGTTGGGAATAGTGTGGTGGGTATGTCAAGTCAGAGGTATGCACCTAGTTATTTTATACCTTACAACCGCACAGTAAACAGATTTACGAGAACCGTTATAATAATTATATTTAAATTGTTAGGTTTTCATTTAATTTCCTGTCACAGACTACATTTCTATTTCAATTAAACTACCTATTAAGTAGACATAATGATTAAACCGCTAAAATAATCACAATAATTATAAAATAAATGATAATCACTTACCGAGAATTCGTGCCCCCTCCCTAATATTATCCGCCAATAAAATCGTTTTATCGACTTGACCACCCCGCACAGATGTTACAATTACAAACATAAATCTGCCATCAAACATCACTACAGCAATCCTTTATTCCAACTACATAAGATTTATATTGATAACGTTAACAATTCTCGTAGCAGCAAAGTAAAGTTTGCAGATAATTCACATTTAGTACACGGTTAATAGGTATCAGGAGTATAAATTCCGTGGTACAACTACAGACTGTCAGGTTGTCCATCATAACTCTTCGCGAGACACCCACCAGGATACCTGTATTGAAATTGGTCCAATCCCATAATTGTGTGTAGTGTCACCTGCAATTACTGATAAAACTAGTTTATTCCTTCAGGTTTTCTTGGAGAACAAGATATCAACGCTGATAGAAACTGAATTATTTATTGTTAATAGAAAGTCATGGATGGGCTTTCTTTTGTAATGAGTTTCTATGTAGCAATTTCTACATCAGCCAATGATATTTGTCTAGTTGCTGTGAAAGAAATTGGTCCTCCGTAATAAATATAATAATATCAGCCATTATGATTTAACTGCATGGCAAAAGGCTCTTCTGATACACAGAAGGCTTTTTACAATGTTGCTGTTTTTTAAATGTTTATTTGCTGTCGGGGGTGGTGAAACCCAATCCGCCTTGAGCAAGCGTGGTGATCAATGCTCGTAGCATTTACCACCACGCTTGCTCAATGCGGATTGGGTTTTTCAGACTATATTGATTCCAAGTTTCCTCACGATGTTTTCCTTCACCGATGTCAGTAATCACACACACACATATAATCACGCCTGTATTCCCCAAAGGGTTAGGCAGAAGTGTACACCCAAAGTTCGCCGGTATGTTTTAGGTCCCATGTAATAAGGGGCCAGCCTATTGCCATTATAACCGGGCACAAATCCTAGCTCCGAGCTGCTACTGAGAATTTCATAGAATAGAAAAACCCAATAACACTTTTTGCTCGACCTGGGAATCGAACCCAAAACCTCTAGCGTAGCAGTCGCGCTTAGGACTACTAGGCCAACGAGGCAGTCCAGGATCAAGGAAGTAAAGGGTCCAGGATGTCAGGGATGTCTAAGATAAACGTAAAAAGAACATTTATGATATGAATTGAAAAAGTCGTGTGTAGTGATATGATTGAACAGCGGTTTTGGCCATCATCACACCATAGAACACCAAACCTAACAAAAGGGTCCAACTCTGACCCCACATTTCCTCCAACATAGCAATTGCGACTACACCAATGAGGCACAAACCAATAAGTTTTGAAATATCAACAAACGCGTAAACCATAGAGTTCCGCGCCAATATATCACGGGGACCATAGACAATGGATACAATCGTCTAATTATATTGTGCCGGCGCCGCTGTATCGGGCACAGATAAACTTGATGCATTATTTTGTTAGACAATTAGTGCGTCTGTTACGAACGCAATTTGTTGAGGAAATCGATCGCTGGTTGTATTGCTTGGGGAGAAATACATTGCTGGCTAAAAGAAGCTTTGAATCCTGTTCATTATTGTTGTTAACTTCTTATAATCGCTGCTACTGCCTCGTTGGTGTAATGGTCGCAAATACGGTTAATCATTTTAACGATACGGTTAGCGCAGTGGCTGAGCGATTGGCCGCTGCGCAGCGTATCGCGGGTTTAATTCCCGCATGAAACAAATAGGTATGAGTACGGCCTACGGGTACTATTTTCGGGTATGGTTGTTTGTGTATATGACTTTATATGTTTGTAAAGGCACCCACGATTTAGAATAAATTCTCAGTGTTGGATACTTAATGTTTCTTTTTTAAGAATTAAAGATAGCCTAATGCAAACTCATTTTGACAACTGTCACTTTTGACAAGTATGCGCAGACTAAAAATCAACATAAATTGCTGGCATTTACATAAGCACGTTTTAATTTAAACAGCAGAGGTGTATTCAAAAGTAGCAAACAGAAACGATCGGACAGTGAAAGAGGCTATACAATATTATAGACGATGGACAGGAGCGATAGCACGCGTGCCATACTGTCTCTACTTGGTGCTAACACAGAGTTACTACTACTAGACTTGCAGAATAATTTGTATAATAAGTAGGTGGGAAGGACATAGTGTAAAATTAATTCTCCAGACCGATTCCGGTCATGGCGGTTAATCTTAATGCAGACTAGTACACAGATGCACTCCTTCTTCCCTAACTCTCGCAGTCCGATGGAACGGCAATCCGACACAACGAGGACAGATCAGGCGCAGAACCGACGGCTTTACGTGCTTTCCGAGGTACGGGGTGTCAAACTACCAACCTCCAAACTCAGAGCCCTGAGGTTTTTCAGTAACAGCCGTTACTGAGAAATTCCTCATGGAAAAACCCCACGCTCAACAGACGTGCTTGCAACCACCAGTTAAGGGGCACCGTAACGAAAATGTGCACCGCGGGTTTAGTAGGTGCAATATGATACATAGAAAAGCGCAGCACATAAATAAACAGTCGAAACGTATGGAACAGCTGATTATTTTTTTTGAAACCAACAAAAAACATTCACCCTGTGGGGTTTGCACACTCTTGCTTGTAAATGACTTTAAAAGGTACCTTATTGGTCTAATTGACAATATTAGTTTGACTTTTTTGTTTGACAATTTTACTGATATCCAATCTGTACACTTTGAATATTATTTAAAAAATTATAATTAAAATTATATTTCACGCGTTCGTTTTTCATTCGCAATGAAAATAAATTATTTATTCGCATTGTAAACATTTCAATAATATAACGTGGGTAACCTTTATTTTGCATACCAATTTTCTAGGCAAACAGAGATTTAAAATGAAGACTATTTTCTGTATTCCACAAATTGGTCAGTTTAAGACATTTGCCGAGGCACTAAAAATATTTTTTATTTGCAAACCCACGAGACTCTCTACGAGACTTGTAACTCCACAAATTAGTTCATGCCACCTTAAATGGAAGCGAGATTACAGTGAAGCGTGAAATGCTAGTATAATTCGGTGCTATCAGCTGTCAGGTGGGGGGGGGGGGGGGGGGGCAATTAACTCCTGGCCAGCGCACGATTGTGTAAGCTATTGTTAATTGTTTCTGGTATTAGGTACCTCTTTTGTAGCCATGTTTGTTTGTGGTCATGTTTTGGCGGGAAAACAAGATAATATAATGTCATGGCTTATGTGGCCTTTTTTCGGATTATGTAGAGGGCCAACTCGATTAATTTATCAAGTGAACAGTTTAGATTTTTTGATAAACGTTGTAACGATTATGTTGATAATATATTAGTGTTTGTATATGTTAGAAAATTGAGCTTTACTTTGAGTTATGTGGGCACGCTTGATTGTGATCATGTATTGCGACAATTAGCTTTTGTGTAACCTTTTGCGCCAAAAGCTGGTATGAAAGGCGTATAAAAGCGATGACATTACATGCAGAGTAGTCACGTGACCAGCTCACCATTAGGTACTCATCCTCACGTAACATCACAGTTATTGTTCTTTGCTAACGTTTAATCGGAACGAGAGCAGAAGAACGAACGGAAAATTTTTGTCTATGCCCTCCGTTCGAAATTTGATTTTATTTATTTTTCCTTTATTAAAGGCTTCGTCTAACCTGGGTCTTTTAAAATGACTTCCAATATAAATATATATTTTCCAATTAAATTTCTAATCTTCGGTGGCCAATTTACCAGCCGTTAGTATAAATTGGCTCATGAAATATGGTTAATTGGCTGCTGGTCGTTTAAGCGCTAAAGTGGTCAGTTTGGTAACCCACAAGGATGAGGAGACTCGTGTTGGCCACCGTTCTAACGTGTTTGGCTAACCATGTTGGCGTGTTGGAGGGATATTTTGTCGGAGCTGGATGTGAGTCTGAAATCATTGCCACAAAACATCACCCAGAACAGGAACAAGACATACAAACGCCCATGGGGCTATGCACCATCTCATAAAACAGTCATCATCATTTTATCAGCCGTAGGATGTCCACTGCTGGACATAGGCCTTCCCCCATAGATTTCCAAAAGGATCGGTCGGAACCGGCCTGCATCCAGCGACTTTCTGCGGTCTTTATCAGGTCGTCAGTCTCTACCTTGTGGGTTGTGGGTGCTCAAAACAAACAGCACCATTTTATTGTTACTTTGTAATTTCAGTTGTTGAATTCTCAGGTCTTGGCGCTGAGCCGGGGGTTGAAAATCCAACAGTGCGCAAGGCAATGTAATATTAAAATAATACTTTGGTCTATTGGGTGTTTTGTCCCTTTACCTTTTAAATGGGGAATTCGTTTGTGGTCGTACATAGTGGAGTCCGGGTATTTCTACATAGTATTTAAAAAAAAGTCGCTTCTCTCCGTCCGTCCATCTGTCCGCAACGGATTTTAATGCAGTTTGCATCAATAGATAGAGTGATTCAAGAGGAAAATGAAGAAGAGGAAGGTTTATACGTATAAAACATCACGCTTAAACCAAAGGGAGTCGAGAAGTGCCCAAGGACATAACAGCATAGAAGTATTTCTTTGGAAACTACCTGCAGACACTCATCATCAACTTATCCACAGTGAACGTCCGCTTCGGTCAAATGCTGTTCACGGACAGTAAGTACCAGGTCCTAAGAGAGGAGATGGTGAAAACCAACACCAGGAACCTGGTGTACCACTGCAGAGCTGACAAGAGCGACTGCGACGCGGCCCTCGCTAAGATGAGGTATAAGGCCAGCAAACACTTCTATGCGCTGTCGAAGGCTGTTGTTGATTACGTCAAGAATATGCGGCAGGCCAGACCTTCAGGATACGTTGGTAAGAAATATTCGTTGTTGTTAAGTTTTTAGCATTTCCTTCTGCAGAAAAATCATAGTCCGATGGGGCGGGAATCCGACTCCACCCGGGAAAGATCAGGTGCAACACCAACGGCTTTACAAGCTTTTCAAGGCACTGAGATATCACTCCACAAACTCGGCACTGTTACTGAAATTCCTGATGAAAAACATCAATAACACTTTGCCCATACCTTGGAACCATTGGGTGACCTTTCTAAATACATCGAGCTTCCATCGTGACTCGATCAACGTTTAAGCTTCTTCCTAGTTGTCAAAAGTCGAAAAACCCTGTTACAAAGTTGTTGGAACTGCCTCGTTAGCCTAGTTTTTATAGAATCTCAGTCAGTCAGGATTTGTGCCCGGTTAATGCCAATATTACATGGGACCTGAAACATACCGGCGAATTGTGGGCGTACATTAATTAGTACACTTCTGCCTAACCCTTCGGGGAATACAGGCGTGATGGCGTGTTATATTATGTAATTTGTGAAAGTCAGATGGCAGACTCTCCATATAAACTACTCAGCCTTCTCTAACCTCATTGAGGAATTATTTCCACCAGGAACTGCCACATTCTGTCAAGATAACGTTTGTGTTCCGGACACCGACCCACCCATCGTGTTTGGTGGCTGCTTCACCCTGATCTCCTGTGGCGGCAACCAGACCTGGCACCTGGACCCCATCGTTTACAAGAAGAAGAAGGGACGATTATTTTAGCTTTATGTTCAATAAATGTTATAGTCTTTTAGTTTTTTTACTCTGTTTTGTATTGGTTCCTTTTTAACAAATATTCATTAAACTTTACTTACCGCATCTTACTCAAGCCCAAGCCTGTCAAAGTCAAAGTATTATTTCAATAAAACCATTTAACCACAAGCACTTTTGAATTGCCAAGAAGTTACAGTTTAAAGTTGAAGCTAGTTGCTCATTCCAAAACGTAGGTCTCTATGGAGAAGAACGAGCAAGAAACTCCATGGACACTCTTTTCTATATCATACTAAAGAGCAAAGGCCACTTCTCATACAGAAAAGACCCGCGCATTAATCACTATGCTTGCTCAAGCGGATTGGCGATTTCTGACTTATATCTCAAACTACTATTCCACCAATGAACTAAAATCAATAAAAAAAAAACACAAAATCATCATCAAATCATCAAAAAATAATCAATATTAAAAATACATTTTTATCGTCAAGATTAACATTAAGAGCATTATTCATCTATCATCTATTATTATAAATAATTAATCTCTGGTAGTCCAGTTCTGATTGCAAAATCCTTTTACTGATAGAAAGCTACACCAAAACTAAGTGTCATAGGATATGTTTTATGGTATGTGTATTTAACTTATATGCGGACATTAGTCAGGCCAGAAGCTGGTTTATTTTAAATCCAGGTTTCCTTACGGTGTTTTCCTTCACCGATGTCAATGATATAATCCCATTACAGAAATATTATTAGACTACCATCAATAATATTAACACAGACACTGTAAACCTCTACTAAACTTTAACTGCATGAATTCCAGTCTATTAGTACTGTACCTACATTTCACAATAAGGTGTAAATTATCGTTTCATTTGCGTAACGAAACGATAATTTACACCTTCCGATATGCACAAAAACAGACAACTAGAAACGTATGCATCTGGGGTACACTACAAAACAATTTCAACCAAAAAGGTTCACTGATATAACAGCCATTTTGAATCGACCGGCTATTAAAAAAGAAGAAGAAAATAAAATAAAAAGGGTGCGTCCACCACCTGTTGTATTGTGCAGTAACAATGCGATTTTCATTCATTGTTGTGCATTTGAAAAGAGGCTTTAAAAGACTTTCCCAGGTTCAATTAGATTGTTAAAATGATATAGCGGCGGACGATCAACGCTTGAAGTTTTTTATAATGGAGTTTATTTATGTCACAGTTTTGTTGCAAGTTTATTATGCAGCGGGTGAAATTAGGTCAAGTGTAATGGTGAACAAGTGAGTGAAATATTATATTAGTGGTACAGTTTCAAATAAAAGTATTCTAATAAACTGTCAAAAGTCAACCGGACAGCATTTAAGAACCAGCTGTAGCTTTAGAATAATTGATGGTTATTACGGACATAGACAAAGTTACGAAGAAAAGCTAGTTCTTGGAGGTCAAACTTACCCTGTACCAAATTTCAACAAAATTGGTTCAGTGGTTTAGTCGTGAAAGCGTAACAGACAGAGAGAGTTACTTTCGCATTTATAATATTTATTTATTTATTTATTTATTTATTTCTTCAACAAATTTACATTTGTGTCGAATAGTAGTTTTAACAATAAATATACACAAAGATTAATAATTATCGTAAGCTAGAAAAACAAAAATATTACATTACACATTGGTCAACATTATTAGTCTTGGTCAACATTATTATAATAATTCACTTAATATCAATTAAAAATTGAATTCAAAGATTTTATGTCAATAAAATTCATAATCATAGAATGTTCAATAATACATTTATGTCATTAAATATAGTCACATATTAGTTCAGATACTTTTATCTTTGAGAAACTCTTCTATGCTGTAATAACATTTCTCCAACAACAACGACTTTAACTTTCTCTTGAATTCGTGTGGATTCATAGAGTTTTTAAATTGTACAGGTAATTTATTGTACATAATTACTGACTGCACTCTTGAGGCATGTTTAACGACATTAAGCTTAGGCTGTAATAAATTAGGTAGATCCTTTCTTCGCGTTTTAATTCTGATATGTCTCTGTTCTTCTGTCTCAAACTTATGGATGTTTTTAATGAAATGACTAAGCAGAACCAAGATATAGAGGCATGGTACTGTAAGAATGTGCAGTTTCTTAAAATGATCTCTACAAGAATCAAGAATAGTAATATGGAAAAAAGGATTAAGTTATAAAACTCTTCTTAAAACAAAACGATCATTCAGTAAATATTTTATGCTTTGGAGTTTGGATTTGTGCCTAGTTAATGGCAATAGGCTCGCCCCCTATTACATGGGACCTAAATATACCGGCGAACTGTGGGTGTACATTGGTACACCTCTGCCTAACCTTTCGGGGAATACAGGCGTGATGGTATATATTTTATGCTACGAGTAAATAATTAATAGTGTTTGTCAAGTGTGTATTTTTGCATCACACTTGCGCAAAATATATTTTTTAATGGTTGTGTTGTGTCCATTGCGGTTCATTTTAAAATACTTTGTAAAGTTATCCCGTTCTCTATTTAACTCAGGGAAAACTGTTGAAATCGTAATAAGCTAATATAAAAAAGAGGTATGGAGTTTCTTACCCATTCTTCTCAATGCTAAACTACCCTTCGGAATAGGCAACAAGATTCAATATATTTATTCTATTTTTCTTTCTTGTAAATTACGTTTGAAAGTGCCTTTTATCAGTCTAATTGAAATAAATAACTCGAATTTGGCTTTAAGTTATTTCATCAATATTTTTTACTCATAGCATGTGTTGACGAACTAACGGACATAGGCACTGTTTTTTTTTTTTTTTAAGATGGTAAAATCATCAAATGACCCCCCCCCCCCCCCCCCGTCCTGGGCGGGGCGCGAGGGAGTGTCAGACTTTTACTAACTAAAAACCATCTATGTTCCTTCATGTGCCCTTTGCGTTCCGGGGGCGCGGTGTCTCTTTCGAACAACCCGCAGCCCCGGCAGGCATTTGGCCCTTAGTGGCCCCTTCCGATGGCTGACACCTCTGTGCGCGGAACATGGACGCGCCGTCGGCACGGTCTGTCGTTAGGTAATAACTAGGGCCCGGATAAATATGTATTAAAAAATCTAAATTATGTACATAAAATATGGACGAAAAAATAAAAAATATGGAAAAAACATGGAGTATAAAATAATACTTTTCATAAGTAAACATTGTGTTATTGGAAGAAAAGGGTCACTCGTGACGTACATACTTAGTAACATTTAAAAAACGACAAAAAAGATAGTCTGTACTCAGCGATTGGTTTGGGAAATCTTCTATATATTTTTCAATTTGAACCGCAATGGTTGTTTATCCTACAGCATTTTTAAATAAAATGGGTACCTAGACTATTAGCAGTAGCACTGACTGACTGCATAAAAATATAATGTCGCCCAAGCAACACAAAATACGCAGCCTTGTGGTGGCGGGAACGTAAATTTTATGTATTTTTGCGAATATATGGATGATTGTTACATTTTCTTGTAAAATATGGACCTAACCTTGAAATATGGAAAAATATGGAAAATAAAACTTGGTTTTTCACAGTCTAAATATGACAATCGATGTAAAAAACACATTCCAGGCCGAAAATCGCGTACATTAAAAATATGTATTTACATATTAATCCGGGCCCTAGTAATAACGTACGGACGGTGAGCTACCCATTGCTCACCGCCCACATACCGTGCCTACGGTATCCGCCTGCGGGAGGCGCAATGGTGCCGTTATTGGCAATCCATTGCGCCGGCGGACGCGGTGTCAGCAGCGGCCGCGGGTGCGGCGGCGGCGGCGGCCGCGGGAACATAGGCACTGTGTGTTTATTATCTCATAGTTATAACACACTAAGGCTCTAGACAGACGGACTGCAAATTTGCAGTTTGAATGCAGTTGAAATGCAGTCCCTCTGTCATTATAGTGTGTAGTGTGTTATTGCAGTCGTACTAACTGCATTCAAACTGCAAATTTGTAGTCCGTCTGTCTAGAGCCTTACGTTTAACAGAAAAAAACGTGTTACCTATGTAGATATATTTTTATCCTAAACTTATTTAACAAATTGCTCCCCAGACTCGTAAAAGTGAAGCCGGTTGGCCCCCAAGTCGGGAACAGCTTTGTCCCCCTCACAGAGCTACCCCCACCCAAGGGGGCGATGCACACCCCTCATGGCCCACCAAACGAGATATCGGGAAGGAGGCATTTACAAGATGATTGTAACAAGAAGCCAGCCGGGATGGATATATACGAGGGGGCAAAAGTGGCCATGTTCGCCGACTACTATGACGATAAAATTGGAAAAACGGTAGCAACTGTCATCTTCCCCGACCATATTGACCGTAAGTTTAAATCTTTCTTTTTTATCGTGTCGGCAGTAAGGTCTACTGACTCCACACACCCTAATGTCAGAGTTTCTAAACCGCCCCAAGGGTCTCTGACATGATAACCGATGTCAGTGATGTCCAAGATAAACTTAGAAAGTACATATGAATTAGAAAAGGTCACACTGGTACTTGCCCGTGCCCGGTTGCGAACCCACCACCTCGTGCATGAGAAGTAAGTTTAAATGATTATTGAAGTGAAAAGTCATGTGTTATCGTCACTGACATGCGAATTTGACGTGTTGCACCAAACTGGCGACAGTCAATACAAAGTTTTAAGTTATCAGTTCTGTCGTCAGTTCTCCAACTGCCTATTTTTGTTATGACGATCTCTTGTGTAGCCTTATATAGCTTGTAAAAATACCAAAAACAAGAAATACCGTACTGCTGGTAGTGAAAAAACATAACGAAGCATTTTCGAACATTTTGTACGTTACGGCTCTACGTGCTACCGGCAGTTGAATGCTACGCCAGTACCCAGCTACGCCACCATTACTACGCCGCTACGCGTCACACTGCGTAGCCTCTCCTACTTCTTTGAATGATTTGGAAATTTAAATTTAGTTTTTTAAAATACTTTTACTCTCAGTCCTTGAGATAGTTACTATAGTACATATAAATTATTCGTTAATCAATTACTTCGAAAAATGGAAGACATTTGGATTTCGACTAGTTCGTTTTGGCAAAACTGGCACCAATTATAATTGGTTAGAATAATATCCTTACAAATACAATAATGTAATTTTATCTAGTACCTACTACGTACATAAATTAAACGATAAACCTGACCACCTACTGAGCAGAAGAACTCTATGATAAAGTAAAAGAAAAGGATTATCTAGAATCATCTACTCGAAAAGAAGAATCAGAATAGATTGGTCTCATCATTGACATTTTACTATTTCAGACAAACACTTCGAGGTGACAACGCCACTTCCGTACCTGACTGTAGGCCCAATCGAAGCCTTGGGCTACCACCCTAGCACGATGAAAAGCGAACATCCGCGCGAATGCGAGAAGATTTACCAGGATCATCTGGACGAACAATACTCCGAGGAGGATAGGGACACATCCGGAGAGTCTCTGGAAATGGCTCGACTGCCTCTGTTCGCTGGAGGAGTCCCGGCCTCTTTGGAAGACCAGTTAGACCAGATGTACAGCGATTTAGATGTCTAGTTATTTTTATTATTTTATTTTTATACAATGTCGATTAAATATTTTTTTAGAAATGCGGTTATTTTTTTTTTTCGTTCTCTCTTGGGCTTATAAAAGTTTTTTTTTCTCTTGATTAGAATAGCTGAAGTAATATGATGGATGGTCACAGGTTAATTAGAAAACGGTATTTAAAGTTTCTACAAGCAATCGAAAACAAATCTACAGTCTGCTGTATCCCATACAATAGTGCAACACCTACGCAGTCAAAGTATATGGAAAAGCAGTTTTTTTTTTTAATAACTGACGATAAATATTGCTACTGGGTCTGGTCTAGAGTCTAGACTATTGATTATTGACTCTAGACTCTTTGAATTTGAATTTTCCGCGGAGTAACGCAAACTTACCCAATGGTAAGCTAGCGTTACTTCCCGGAAAATTCAAATATCAAGATCTTCAAAAGGCCTGAATAGGTACGTTTATTCTACTAAACTTTTCATAGCATAAAATCAATTAATTCTACCCTAACGTACCTACGTTAGGGTAGAATTAATTGATTTTGGGATTAAGGGATTTTGAGGGTTGGGCTAGTACCTACTAGCCCAACCCTGTGATAGTTCCTGTATAAAGATACATCAGATCTTATTAAAATATGAGGGACACACCTCATATTTCGATAAGATGTGTATGTCTATACATTATGCTACACAAAATTTTAATAATTATGTTTTTCGAACAATATTTCTGTAAATATTCAGCGTATTAACTAAAACGCCTACTATTTAATTCGCTCGATGTTGCGCTTACGCATAAAAAGAGCAAAGTTTCTATCAGTCAATATAATTAATAATTTTAATTATAGTATTGCAGATGCTTATAGGCAACAATGGCGCCTAATATTAGGTGAGTCGTCGGGTTGTTAGCCATCGAAAGATATTAAAAAAGACAACATTCCAAAAAGGTTTTTTTTAATACATACTTTCTTAAAATTACCTTAATTCTAGTTCTAAAAGTAGGTACGTTTTTAACATTTTATACGGGTCCCGCTTGTAAATTGTATTTGTTTTGTAGTTTTACATCCTTATCTTTTTCGTCTAGGATTTCCTCCGTATCATCGTCCTCAATATCATCCACGTCCAATGGATTCCTTGAAACATTGAATATCCTTAAAAATAGATCAACTGTCAATTCATTGGGTCAGGTAAAGAACACTTAAATTTTGGTAAAATATTCTGGCATACTTATGAGAGTTTAAAAGATGAATAAAGTTAAGGCACTATTTCAACTATTTCACTATTTCAACTAACTAGAATTTCACCCGTATCATGGGTTTCAATGAACAATACTGAGATGCCATAATATGAAATATATTGGCTGAAATGTAAAGGATAAATAGAAGAATAATGACTTTAAGAAGAAAAGCGGACTTGCTAGCGCCAATGTTGCACGCAATGCTTTAGAGTTCCGACCTTTAAAACGTCTGGCTGAAGTTATAGACTACAGAAAGCCTGGCAAAAATGTATGTCAGTTTTCAACAATATCTTGTAAAAAATATATGGAAAACAACCGTCTTACCGAAGTGACTTAACTTACTTCTTATTAGGAAAATTCAGAACCTGATACTTGAAAAAAGGGTATTCAAACCAGCAAGTACGCATACCTTCATAACGACATATTCCTTTGTTTATACTCAACATTTTAATAACACAAAAATGGCGTAGGTATTACTTTAAGATCTTGGACTATAACTCTTTGATTGACTCTACTAAAGCGTATAGAAAAAGATAAAACAGGTAACACTTACTTGTCCCAGGCAATTTTATGTCGTTTCCTAAAATAATAAAAAATAAATTAATGCATTATCAAAAATTCGAACAATAAAGTTAAAAAAAAAGTATTCTAACCTATTTGTGGCAATATAATCCTGGTCCATGTATTCCTCTGATACTTCCACAGATACTGGTTGTCCTCTATGGTCCTGTAGAATGCCGAAGTACCGGGGTGCTCGCGTTACGGAAAATAATACAGCTGGAATATAAGAATACATATTATTACGCCCTAAATGTTTTTAAATCATGCTTTAAAGTACAATAAAATAACCAATATTTACAGTCATCAACAGCCTGAAGCCCTTTGAATGCCACACATAAAATTATTAAAACAACTTGTAACTTTAGTTTCGTTTCACACATTTTGCCAAATTGAATAAAGAATTTATGGTAGAACTACACTGTTACTGGCCACAAATTATTTTTTTCGACACTCCAGTTTGAAAATCGTACAAAAAGAACTAAAAGTCCATTACTGCAAGCAGGTTAATCAGTAAAAAGTTTCGATTGAATTTTGAGTTAAGGTTGGGGAGTGGTTTTCGATTTCCGTTAGCTGAAAAGTTTGTAAAACATAAAAGGTGTTTACTAAATTGTTTTTGGTGTTTTATCGGTTCTTTGGTAGACATTACGAACAATGAATTGCGTAATTTGGTTTCCTGCACGTGACTTTAGCGTGCAAAAATCGTCTCATGTATTTTTGAAAATGCACCTACGTCATTACCTATATTTGCAAGATTTGTAGATACTAATGTCAGATTATCAGCAATAGGTACTAGGTATATGCATTATCATAATATCGTGCACCGTGGGGCACAATCACTGCGACATCATCATTACCTTAATGCTCTCATGGTTTTGGGGTCCCTAATCCATAATAATATCCATACTTATTTTAAATGCGAAAGTTCCATGACTAAGCCACGGAACCGTTTTGATGAAATTTCTTACAGGGTAAGCTTAGACCCCAAAAAAGGACTTAGTCTACTTATTATTCCGCTGCTTCGACCTCGTGCAAAAGTAAGTGGGTTCATAAAGCAAATTGTGTTTACCTGCTGGCAAGAAACATAGTTTATTCCATTACATTTTCTTGTTAAAAATGTTGATACTCTCAGCCCACAAATCCCCCGGGTCCCCGATCCCAGTCCCAGTGTGACAACCCCATGGTTCGAAAAACACGTGAATACGTTGGTTCTGTGCCTCATATCTCCCCGGCAGCGCCGGGTTGCCGTAGCTCCTGCGTTCACACTTAGCTATTCTCCCAAAATTCGGTCGGGAGGATAATTATTATCATTTAAAAAAAACCTATTTTAACCTTTTACATCATAGTCATACAAAAAAATATGAACACAACTAATTGATCAACTTCTTTCCTTGAGAAAAAATAGTCTTATTTTTCTATTAATCTAATAAACGGATAGTAGTTTATTTTTAGAAGGAGATCCTTCTCAAATCTAGTCTGGGCCCCGTTTTCAATTTAGTTTTTCAGTTGCTTAGTACTTCCTTACTTGTACCAAGTATAGTTTGTAAACGAAAAGCCACTAAATCCTAGAACTTCTGCATTCATCAGGTACACAACCTCTTTATCTAGCCATGTTACTAGGTCTGAAGATCTATATCATTAGCTGAGCAGACAACTAAATACCTACACAGCCGGTACCTAAGTTCGGAATAACCGTCATTGAAAAGGGCACAATCAGTAGTTCTACTGTCCATTATTACCATTTAAAACCACAATGTTTGATTTGCTTTCTTACGGTTTAACGATTGATGGTGTTAAATTCAGAAAAATAACGTTGTATAACTTGTAACTAATAGAATCAAGTCATAATTGCTTTAGCTTCCCTCTTAAAACATTTATCCTTTACAACAGGTGAGTAGTGAAATAAAACAACAAACTTCATTAAAAGTACTTAGGTATATATTTTTATAATTAACTTTTATTTCCTATAGAACAGATTGCCCTCTCCGCCCCAAAGCCGTCGTCCGCCGTAGCCGATCAAGTCTTGTCGTATAGAATTGTACTTCTTGAAGAACAGCTTCTTCAAGATTCGTTTCCGACGTTTGTCTTCCTTTAGGCAGGACTCCAACTTGTCCATGCACACTTCCTCTCTGAAAAGTAAGAAAACTTGCTCAAGAGTCCGTCTGGCTAAGAACAATAACCCCCGTTTCAAAAAATCAAACGAAAAACGAATGCGACAATTTCTCAAGCGCGCCAAAGCTACTGTGTTACAGGAGCTTCCGTGCCCTTGATAATTTATTTCTTTGGAGAAACTGGGGGTTACTATTTGTATGTGTTGTGTGGGAATAATTTTGTGAAACTTTGAAAAATCTTGACAAAATCATACGGTACGTAGTCAGGTCGCAATCTCGTCTTTTGTTTGTTGTTTTAAATAAACTTATCGATTAGAAAAACCCCTTAAACTTCAGATCATCACAGCCTCCACTTGTCCCTTTAAAACAAAGCTAGTGTTGTAAATCCAAATCACTCTCACTTATAATTTTGATCCAGCAGTAATTTGATAGGCTCCGTCTTCGTGTACTTGTCGGGAAGACGAGAGCCTGGCGGTAACTTCGACAGTTCTTTCATGATACCCATTATCGTGTTCTCCAACTGCGCCAGCTTTGGCACCATTAGCCTTTTGATCACCTGAAGTAAATAATGATTTATGTTACTCTATTATATACATGGAAGTGTGACAGCCAAGTTCAAATAAATCCTGTATGGAGCCTTGCGACGAAATATTATGGTGTTTGTGGACTGACTAAACCGGCTTAAGACCTTTATCTGATGGTAATGTATGAAACTTCGGACTCTTTTATCCATATAAAAAGAAGCTGTGAAGTTTACAGGGTTAGTGACTTAAATATTAAAGTTACTGCCCCCCTTACGGTAATTCTACTATTACAATGAGATTTAAGTAATGGATTTCCTACTTAAGCCATAGTTCACAGAAGGTTTATAAGGCATTGTTCGTCTAAAAAAAACGTAAGAGGATGTAAAGATGTTACCTTCCCACATCGATTACCAGTTTTGCACGGCGTCCGGAACTTCCTGCCAAGCTCCATGGTCGGCAAGTTCTGTATCTGAGTAATTACATTTGAGAACGTCCCAGTTGCCGTTTTCTGAGCTTAAAATTAGAAAATAGATTGAAGTACTTTCCCAATAATCAAATATTGCTTTGGTAACTAGATTTTACTCCATGTTTTTCTGCATACTTACTCATAAGAGCTTTTTTCGTTTTCCCCTGCCGGGCGATTTCGGGCTTATTCTTATTATTACTACCATTTATCTCATCAGAACTTTTACCACCGTGAATAAACGTGACGAATAATAATGTAAAAATCACTCTTACTGGAAAATACTTTTGAATAATCATTCTAACTATGGCCAAACGCGACTACCCACGTCTACGAACTTTGTAAAGGAACTTAAAACATGTGATTTTTTACCGAAACGTATTTACAAAACATTGTTTCCATGGAGGAAACACTTTATGCCTAACCTAAGCAACAATATAAATTGTTACATCAAGCCATGTTTGTAAATTACGAAAAACTTGTATAAGTAGCATAAATACCATTGTGTTGTGTGACTCTAGTATGTTCCTATTTATACCTAAGCTAGGGCCGGTTCTACATATAGGCTTCGGGCGCAGAGCTTTATGGATGTAAAGAAATTCCACATCGAAGATTTTTTTATATAGGTATTAGTGTAAAGCCTTCACCGTCTTCGTCTCAGGCTGCAACTTAGCCTTGATTGTAATGACAAACATAGCTTACTCATAGACGGGGCCCACTAGGGCCAGTGCCAGTGCCTTCCAGGGTTACACAATTTGATCAAAAGATTCACCGCGGCCCTGAAACGCAAAGGGCATTAGGAGAAACACGGTTTTAGTCAGTAAGAGTCTGACACTCCCTTCCGCTCCGCTCAGAGCGGAGAAAGATTTCAAAATCCAACGAAAAAATAAGTCTTATTACCAATAAGTAGAGTTAGAACTAGGGTTCCCAGATTGAAAAGTCGAAATTCCGGAGAAAATTCCGGACATTGGAAGAAATTTCCGGATTTCCAAAAAAAAAAATTGCCACTATCATATGTTTCTTCCCATACACTGACCTCTATAAATATACGCGTATATTATCTATAATATACGCTTATATCATCAAGTAGTCAGTGCCGCCACAAATCAAATAAAAAGAAAATAACCAAAAGTGGAGGAAAGATGGCACCGCCATCTCTTGATGATATTAAAAACTAACCTATCTGAAAATTGCTCATTGTGAAGGAAACGCCTCTCCTCTGATGCGCGGTAGGGATGTGAGATTTATGGAATTGTGGTTTTTACTTAAATTGTAGAAATTCCTGACGGCTTAGGATTCCCCCCGCATTCCGGACAAAGCACTAAATTTCCGGACATGTCCGGAAAATTCCTGACATATGGCAACCCTAGTTAGAACAAAATCAGGGTCCTCCCCTTCGTAATCGTAATGCTAAAGAAACTGATTAATTAAAATGGAAAATGGAACAATAATGCTTTTCCACTGTATGACTCAAGATATGCTTAGCTGTGAGTGATGTGTATGTTATCAAACAATAGGATGGGTCAGTTGCCAAAACGTAGCTAAGCTTAGCTCTGATGTAAAGGGTTCAGGGTTCAGCGTAGTCAATTAGCAGCAAGAAAGATAAGATGATATTTTTACATAGGTACCCACTCTTTGAAGCGAGGAATATCAAAAAGAGAAGGCATAGAAGGAGAAGGATTATGAAGTGAGCGATTATATTATATTACCGAAAAAACGCATACATAAACGTAAATGACAATTTTAAAAAACCGGCCAAGTGCGAGTCGGTCTCGCGCAATAAGAGCTCATTATCTATAAAAAACGGCAAAAAAAAAACACATTTACTGTATGTTCCCTTAAATATTCATTTTATTTTAATTCGATTGTTTACGTTTAAACTGAATATATTACTTAATAGCTTTAAAGCTTCTACCCGTTATCAATACCGAGCAAAAAAAGCACGTTTGTTGTATGGGAGCCCCCTTAAATATTTATTTTATTCTGCCTTTTAGTATTTTTTGTTATAGCGGCAACAATAATATCACGGTTCATGAGATACAGCCTAGTGACAGACGGACAGACAGACAGCCAGACAGACAGACGGACAACGAAGTCTCAGTAGCAGGGTCTTAATTTAGCTTTTGGGTACGGAACCCTAAAAAAGATTTTTTAACATTTTCAGTAACCAGTGGCCGTTGGTCCTGTAATTGATGAATCGACGTAGTTCAAATAAGTAGTTGAATTTGGGATAGGGTAACCATCACCTAAATTGCCGACGCCGGGCAAAAACTTCAAAACCCCGGACATTTGGGTGAAATTTAGTTTTTTTCCCGGACATCCTAGGATTTTTATTATTATTTTATTTATCAATTATCTTTCTATTAATTGGGATTCATCCGGACATTTTTGACAACCCCTCCCGGACGTCCCCCGGACGCCCTCTAAACTAGGATAAATCCGGGTAAACCCGGACGGATGGCAGCCCTAGTTTGGGATGTAAATGTAAAATGCAGTAATCGCAATACAAGTCCCGATTGGACCTGAAGCCTATACATGTTTTTTCAGAAATGATTTGTGAACGTAGGTATACACTTTTGCGTTCGCTAAACTAAATTACCACGAACTCAAAATCCATAAAGTTCGATAAAAGGTTAATACTATTTCCAATATGCCAAAAGTAATGTCATGACAGACCATAGACACATCTTCAGTTGCCAAAATTTGAAATTTGTTTGGCCCGCCCCCGAATGAAAATACTATCTGCTATAATCAACACTGACATTGAAAAATGAGAGGTTATAAAATTTTTCGAACGATTTTCATGCGTATATAAGCAGTTATTTATCAATGTATAATGCGCGCGTGATGCTATTTATCAATGTTTGGTGGTAGTATTTACCTGACCTGCAGTTCCTGATATAAAAAAGTTCAAAATGGTTGGAAACGAAGAAAGAAAAGAAATGAACGAAAGGATTAGACACGAAAATGGTTTAAAAAACGGATTAGTCAAAAATATCGTCACAAATAAAATAGAATATGTGACTAATATCACTGATCTGGACTTGAGTAATAGAAACATATCTAATATTGACGAAAACCTTGAGCTACCACCGTCCATGGTCCATCTAAAGTTATCCAACAATAAATTGACTGAAGTGCCTCAGAGAGTATTAGAACTGCACAATTTAAAGACTCTGGATCTTTCTTATAACTCAATTATATTTTTTAACGATACACCGAGCTTTTGCGATACTGTAGAGTGGCTTAATTTATCAAATAATTGCCTAGAAGGGCCACCAGTCTGGGTTTGGACTGAGAAACCTAACAAATTGTCGTATTTGAATTTAAGTAACAACAGGGATATGTGCTTGGCTTTCAATAGCACTTATTTCGATAAACTTCTACAGTTCAAAACCTTAGTCAATGAAATAGATGTACATAATTGTAAGATAAATAGATATGTAAAGCTTATAGCCACATTTTGCCATGCAAAAATTATAACTTTAGGAAGCAAAGACTTTGATTACGATAGATTAAACTATTTAGACCAGTTCCCATGTGCTGGGCTGGAGGAGTGCCGTGAGGTGGAAATTATGAATCTGAGCAACACAAAGCTGTTCCATATTAATTCTAATGTAGACATTTATCAAAATCTAATAGAGCTCAATTTAGCACAGAATAATCTTAACAGTTTACCAAATGAATTCTGTAATTTGAAGAACCTGCAGACATGTATAATGTCATCTAATGGACTGCTGTACCTGCCAGACAGTATATGTAAATTAACTAAATTAGTGAGACTATATTTAGATGACAATAATCTGTGTATGCTTCCGGATACTTTACATAAAATAACTAGTCTGAGAACCCTGGATCTGTATAACAATAACTTAAATGAAGGCTTAGATAAGATAGATTACTTGGAAGAACTTGATTTTGCTCAAAATTTCTTTGAAGAACCTGGTGATGAAGAATATTTGATGAAGAAGAAAAAGTTAAGAGTTAAAACTCAGAAAAGAGGAGATGGAAGGTAAGACAATATTCACCATTTTGTGTCATTTATAAGTTGGTGGGAAATAAACATCCATAATTATTCATATTCACTCTCAAAATTGAATAGTTTTATTATGATACTAGCGAACCTCTGGCTTCGCTCAAATTTTCGATTCCGATCGTTCCAATTGATTTTTCAAAAGAATAATTACATTAAAACTGAGAATGCAAATAACAACAAAGTATCTGCCCAATTGGTCTAAACCAGCGGTCGGCAACCCGCGGCCCGCGGGCCGCATGCGGCCCGCGGCACTCCTACTTGCGGCCCGCGACAGTTTTGAAAATTAAACTGTAATTCTTACATTTTACCTAAATTAATGATTTTAGGCGCGTAAGCTAGCGTATAAGAAAATAGTCACTCAAATACAGCCTCAAACGTTACACTGAAATGTGTATAAGTATGGTTATATAAGAACTTTGAAGTTCGCTTTTAAGTTTTATATAATTTTTTCACATTTCTTTTTCATTTATTGTTACTTTATCGTTGAGGTAGTGCTACGTACCCATTAATAAAATTTACATTTAAAAAAGTATGTGCATCACATATAATACCCATATCGGGTGTAAGGGACATTTATCCTTAAACTAAAACCATGAATACTCTATTTTGGACTGAGTATCAGACAACTGCCTCGTTAGCCTAGTGGTCCTAAGCACGACTGCTATGCTAGAGGTCCTAAGCACGACTGCTACGCTAGAGGTCCTGGGTTCGATTCCCAGGTCGAGCAAACAGTGTTATTGGGTTTTTCTATGAAATTCTCAGTAGCAGCTCGGAGTTTGGATTGTGCCCGGGTAATGGCAATAGGCTCGCCCCCTATTACATGGGACCTAAATATACCGGTGAACTGTGGGTGTACATTGGTACACCTCTGCCTAACCCTTCGGGGTATACAGGCGTGATTACTCACTTAGCATAAACTTCTTTAGACGAACGTTTTTAAGGCATAATATTTTTATAGCATAATTATTTTTTGGCAGAACGTTTTTATGTCCGAATTTAAAATGGCATACTTTTAAGATGGCAGAATTTTAATTGGCATAATTACCTTTGGCATATTTATAATTTCGTTTAGTATAACTTTTATCAAGAGCGAGCGAAGCGATCTCGGGACTTGGGGCACCCCGACTCGGACAGGTTAGGTTAGAAGGGGATGGCGGAGTCTAGAGAGCGAGCGAAGCGAGCGAACAGACCCCGCCATCCACTTCGTGGTTATTTTTTTTGTAAACTCTTGAGCCCCGCGTAGCGGGCGGCTCCCCGATTATGCTTTTTGAGCCTCGAGGGCTCTGGATCTATCTCTAGGGACTTTGATACGAAATGTATGCCAAAAGACGATTCTGCCTGTGAATTTTCTGCGATATGATGGTTCTGCTTTTTAATTATTATGGAAATGAAATTTATGCGAAATGAGTATTCTGCCATACAAAATTATGAGTTATAAATGTATGCCAAGTAAGTGATGCCAAATGACTTTCTGCGAAAAGAGGTTTATGCTATCAGTTGTTATGCAAAATAAAATTATGACTCAAAAAGTTCTGCTATAAAAGGTGTACCCTTTTCAGCTAAAAAATCCGCTCTTATTCCTTCTGTATCGTCCTCAGCGGCTGCAAAAAATTTCTTTTGCCCTTGTTGTTGACCTATCAAAAAATATGGTTATTGCCATTAAAAACGACTAAAAAAGCAATAGGCCAATTAGGCCTATTGCTTTTTTAGCTAGAATTAAGCAATAGGAAAATTTCAAATTTTCCTTTTTTTTTTTTTTTATAGACGGGAAATCATCAAATAACTTCCCCCGCCCTGGGCGGGGCGGGAGGGAGTGTCAGACTTTTACTGACTAAAACCCGTCTATGTTCCTTCATGTGCCCTTTGCGTTCCGGGGGCGCGGTATCTCTTTCGAACAACCCGCAGCCCCGGCAGGCATCGGCCCTCAGTGGCCCCATCCAATTTTGCTGACATCTCTTTGAGGCGCGCGTGGAACACGAACGCGCCGTCGACACGGCCTGTCGCTAGTGAACGTACGGACGGTGAGCTACCCATTGCTCACCGTCCACAGACCCGCGTCTACGGTGGCCGGGAGTCGTCACGTGGCTCCCGACGCCCGGATCGTCTACCGCGGCGGCCGCTGGGACGGGGGACCCTCCTTTCCCTCTCCCGTCCCGCCGCCTCCTTCTCTAGCATTACAGCTTCGCAGAAGGAGGCGACTGCTTCCCATTCCCCCTCGCTCCGGACCATGGCCTGAACCAGTGCCGGACGCGAGAGGGCGCCGCCGCCGATGGCCGCCTCGAGGACACGGCGGTGCTCAGCCCAAGCAGGGCACACCGCCAAAGTATGCTCCACCGTGTCCTCGGGGCGATCCTCACAATGGTGACTTTCCTGCAAGAAATTAAATATCGAAAAAAAATTATTGGACCACTTCAGATGCATGACCTACCAAACAAATAAATATCGTCAAATTCTAATCATAATTGGCGGAAATATCGCAGAACAAACATTAAAAAAAAACATACAGATGAATTGAGAACCTCCTCCCTTTTAAAGTCGGTTAAAAAATATGTGAAAGCGCGGCTCGCCACTACCTCATTTTGCCACCATGTGGCCCTTGCCTGCCAAAAGGTTGCCGACCGCTGGTCTAAACTTTCTTGAGTTTTGTGCTAAGCAACATGTTTGGTTGTTAATTTTTTTTAAATAGAATTACTTTGGTCTATTTTATACAAAACATGATAGCCCAGTGGTAAAGCCTCATTTATGAATTTCAACTTCCCATTTGACTTTCAACTCATTAGTAGATATTTTCTAAAATTAATTAAAAATGATTATGAAAACATTGTGAAACAATCTGGCTTTTACCAAGAGTATCATATTACCCATTACTGGGTTGTGGAGGTCTGATAGGCAGTCGCTCCATGTAAAATACTGATATTCAGCTGCATCCGGTTCAACTGGAAGCCGACCCCAACATAGTTAGGAAAAAAGGCTAGGTAGATGATGATTAAGTTACGTCTTTGGTTATTGCTCTGCTCCCATGGGTCGTAGCATGATGTTATATGGCCTATATTACTCAGTAATAATTAAGCTTTCTTGCGGCAAAAAAATTTTTGAAATCAGTCCAGTAGTTTTTAAGTTTAGTAGTTACATACAAAAATACAAATCTTTTCTCTTTATAATATTAGTGTAGATTCCAAAAAAAAAAAATACAGCATATCAACTGCAGGACATCCAGTGCTGGACATTGGCCTCCCCCATAGATTTCCAAAAGGATTAATTGGCAGCCCTCTGCAAAAAAAAAACATAAGATACATTATAAAAAAAAAAAGAAAATGTTTTATAAAACTTGATGAGGACAGTAACAGTAATAATCAGATTATAAAATCTATTTACAGAAAGGCTGAAGTGTTCAAAGCAAATAGTGATTACTGTAAGTCAATACACAGTGATGATGAAATTTATGATCTGACCGAAGAAGAGACTGCGGATCAAGCTATCCAAGGTGAGTTCCTAGTTACATTTATAAGAAAAACTTAAAGTATCAAGCTTAAAAAAAATATCTATACAAAACTGTTCCTTAGCTTTGTAATTACTAATTTATAATATTTTTGCTGCATTTTTGAGATTTCATTGTACAGACGCCAGCACATCAAGCTACCTGAAACTGTCAAATTTTCGTAATCAACTTTGAACCATACGCTACAGCAATAAAGTTGAAAATCTATTAAAGAAATTTGAAAGATTGTAGCAGCTTGATGTAATTGTCCGTACATTAAATTTTATAGTAAAAAAATCATCATCATCCTATCAGCAGTAGGTTGGAACCGGTTTGCATCCAGCGTTTTCCTGCAGTCTTAATCTGGCTTTCTGTCCACCTTGTAAGACGAACTAATGACACTGTGATAGCCAAAAAATAAAAAATAAATTGCAAAGAATGTATTAATAAAATGTCATCTTTACATAGTAAAAAACAAAGTATCTATTTTAAAGCGACTCATTTAAGAAATTATTTTTCCAGATGTGGCAGATACTAGGTGCAGTACTCCCGAGGATTGGGATTCTGACGACTGGTGGATTCCTCAATACTACAAGGCCGTTACTCCACCTTCCTCGCCGTGGATGTTCTTCGTGAAAAGGAAAATGGAAGAAGGCAATTTTTGTCCAATAGACGCGCATCCAGTGTCAATAGGGGACCAAGTGAAATACGAGAAGTTTTGCAACCCTCCCGTAGAACATGAGTCAGACGGACAGTTCGACGATTACTCTGATGATGATAGCTGATCACCAATTCCACCTGGGGCTAGGTGGATGTTTTGTGGCAATGTTAAAGCTCCAAATATATCATTCTAACTTTAAATATTGTTCTAACTTGTTATAAATCGATTTGTATAAAATCTGATGCCCACTTTCACCAAAATCACTAAACATATTTAAATTTAAATGTTATAAACCTTATAACAATGTGACAGGGTTGCAATGATATTCTAAATATGTTTAGGCACTAAATTTATTTAGTCATTTTGGTGAAGGCGGGCCTAAGCCTCCATTTCCCTGACTACTTTGCCTAGCCTTTGTTCTGTTCTGCAATATTAAAATGCCATAGTATATTTAAGTAGTTGAATTTAGGCAACGGCAGTATTTTACCTGTCAGCCAACTCTAAAACCAAGGATGTCAGTGTATTATGCCCATCAATTGGAAACTAAGTTGTTAGAGATCTCATAGTTAAGTAATGTGTACTTATTATTACAATTACACTGTTGTTTGTTGTCCGTAAATAAATAAATAGATAAATCAGTTATTTCATACATGAAAAAAGCACTGCAGGGAATAATTGACTATTATTTTGTGAATAACTACAATTTCATTGTTTAAGTTTGTTATTATTATTATTGTGCATTTAATTGTTACATGTATTATGGGCACAAAGCCCTTTCATAAGATATTTTAGTTAATTTTTTTCTTTATTTAAATGTAGTTACGCAATGGCGTGGAGAGGACGGAATGGGCAAGAATTTTTTGTCTAAGTAATAAAAAATAGTAATATTTACAAATCCCTCGCTGCCCGCGCGCTACATCTTTCTGTGCTAGAGCCTGTCCAGATTAGGCATTCGGGATATTCCGATCTGTCACCCCGCTTTGTCCCCTTATGGGGACAGATCAATGAAGAGATAGTCAAAGAGGGGACAGTTTGAACTTTATTCACTCATAAAAGAGTGAATAACCCCAAGGCTAATTAATAGAGAGACAGATCAAACTTTTGCCCCGATCTCGATCTCCGGCGCCTGTTGCGGGTGCTAAATATTACTTAACTCGATATGCAGTATGTGCATTAAACAAATATGTTATTAGTCTTTTTACACCTTGTTAATGATGGTGCTTATTTTTCAATGAAAAATAAAATCTTATTGGGTATAGTAAGATTTTATTATGTATAATTATTCTAATAAATAATTCATATTATAAAGTTAATTGCTGTGTTTATTTCTGTCAGTATTTCTTCATGGATGCTGTCTCTGTTCTCTCTGGTAACCTGAACATAAAACAATAAACCTTTATTTGGGTAAATTGGGGTAGTCTGGATCTGGATAGTCTGGATTGAACTAGGGCTTGTTTATGGAAACATGTCACAAGTGAATGCAAATGCATCTGTTTAATATGTTTGTAGGATTGCTCACAATGGAGCCCGCAGGCCCTGCAATAGACAAGGCTGTGTTGTACGCTTCGATGCAAGAAAAAGTGCTGGATTGCTTGCAGCAGCACACACTGCGATTCACCCATAGCCTTTACATAATCAGCTAATCGTGTGATGCACTGTGCAACTCACAGTTTCTATATAAACAAGCCATTATATTCTCTAAGTCTATCCTTTTTACTTGAGGTGTTGCTTACCATCCATACTTTGGCCAAGCTATTATTTCTTATAGACTCAATCAAGTGATCACTCTTCCTAACAGGAATGGTGGCCAGCACAATGCTGTTAGATGAAGGATTGAATATTGTTCTAATGGCGGTCTTGAATGGCTCACTGAAGAATTCCATTTTACCTATTTCATCTATGACCAGTAAATGCCCCTGTGTGTTGTCTGGCTAGAAATGAAAAACATTAATATAATTTCAAGAAATAGAGGTTAAATTTAATTCAACCTAATGTTATTGGTGTAAACTTCTGGATTAAAAAATAAAACCTATTTCACCTTTACTAAAGAAGGCAAAGCTACATTCTCAAATTCTTGTATTAAAACGCCGTATTTTCCAACTTTGTATTTTATTGGGCCGTTCAACAGGCTCTGATCTCTTGCTAAGCGTCCTCTTGTACCGTCCAGAGTCACCACATCGAATCCCTCCCTTGTTCGATTTTTTCTTACTTCCTCAGTATAAAATCCTGTAGTCTTGATACCCTTGCCAGCGACTGCCGCTGACAACTTCTTTGTCAGCGTAGTCTTACCAACTCCTGCAAATAATATTAATTTCCAAAGACGTTATATAAATGAAGGTTTCAAGATAGACAGGTGAATTCTGTTTAATATAGTTAATACCTAACCAGGTTCGCCGGTCAGAATGAAAAATTTATAATTTTTGCTCGCCATTGTCAATGAACATTAACTCTATTATAAACTTATATATGCAAATTAATTATAATCTTTCTTTCTTTAATTTAAAGGATTGAGGTTATTATTTTGTTTGTTTATTTCTTCCAAAGAAAAAGAATGAAACATTCCAAATATTTTAGGCAAACGTCATTGTCAAAGTGTCGCTTGCGTTTTGTTCATACTTCATTATTTACAAAAACCTTTCACTAACATTTTTCACTTTTCTCATCTGTGTCTCTTTCTTTCTATATTTATTTATGTTTAATCTTTAAAGCGAATTAAATTTAATTTAATCAGTTCGCACTAAAACAAATTACTAGTGCTTATAATAACTTAATTAAACGCAATTGACATTTCAACCCATGGAATATAAGCCGTATAAAATTAAAATATTCTACATTTGCCAATGTTACGCTAAAATAGCGTACAATTTTAAACAGTCGCATTATACAGCTCGAAAGAATGTAACTAGTTTACTTCTCTTTTACACATTAGAGCAACGTATATATCTGTTTCTTTCTCAGTACCAGTACTCATTGATATTCTTATCAATTACAATTTCGTCTTATCAAAGTACCAAAGTTCATTTTTCCGAAGTTATTTTCGCCGGTTTTACTTTTATCGGCTGTTGAAATTGTTCAGTATTGTCTAAGAAAGGCGACGTTATAGTCGTTAAATAATACTAATCACAGAAAATGGCTTCAGTCGGTGCAGTAACCCGTGTTTTGTTAGGGAAGAATGTGGCGAACAGAGTGGCAGTCACAAATACCGGTTTTGTTAAATTATACAGCACTGGTAAGCAAAACTTATTTGACAAACTTTTGCTGGTAACATGGCGCTTATTTAGGCTCACATGGTGTGATATAAGCGATAGTAGAACTCTAACTGATATCAGTAATCTTGTAATCTTATTTTGAGACATATAAGTATAGGTAGTACCTGTTGCTACTCAATATAGTCAGGTCACTGAGGGGAGTTATAAGTTTGATGGTTAAGTGGTGCTGTATGTCTGTTTGTGCCAATATAGCTAAGTACTAAACGACTAGTCCGATTTTGATGCGGTCTTCTTTTTTATTAGAAGGCTGGTTTAAAAGCTGTGGTTCAAAATATAAAATCTGTAGGTCGGTTATTCTTGAACATATTTTTTTTTTTGTTAACCTGTTCTGCGGCAGAACTTCTGCCCCTTTCCGGCAAAGGCCATCCCCCACTCCTTCCATCCTTCATGTTTCAGTCCCTCATCCCTCCAGTTTTTTATCCAGTTGTTCCCCCCAAAAAACAAAGAATAAAATGCCTTTAAAAATAAAAACAGATTGGGAGTGGTCTGAATTTCACACGCCAAAAAAAAATACCAACCCCTATCTTATCTTATTGAACATTTAACTTTACCTACCTAAATTACAGGACTTTGATGATTTTAATGATTGCCATTCATAAATCAAAGTAAATATAACCATGCAAGTCAGGTAGTTATTACATTTAGCCACATGACCTTGACAATAAAACTGTTATCTTATCACAATTAACTTGTTTTGGTAAAAGAATAATTTCAAATGATTTACTATGTCTATGGACACATATTTTACTTTAATGGTATCATTAGCAACTCACTAGACGGACCTATTTATTAAAAAAAAAACCTAAAATTACACAATAATACAATATGAACTTTATTCCAATGGTAGTAGGGTCAATTTTATATTATCCATTGAATGTGAAATATGAAAAGTCAACAAAAGAGTTTGGTTTGCAGCAAAAAAATTACATCTTTGTGGTATGCAGGACTTTGTATGCATAATAAACTGTTAAGTAAATATAATATAATATAATATAATACTGATAATACACTAACACCCCAGGTCAACGTAGAAGCCACATAGATAATCAGCCCACACACACAACAGGAGTTAAGAACTAGTTGATGTATTTAACCTGGCTGTTGTTTGGCAAAAAAAAATCTTATATTTGAAAACTAGCTATTTGGAAATATTGAAAACTACCCAAGTCAAATTATGGACTTGCATAAATCTTAAGTTATCTGCTTCATGTAAATATTTCAGGATAATCAACAGAACTTGCCACCCACTTAGCTCTCAATTATTTTATCGGCCAAATCAACAACCATATCATCATCTTAATATTGAACTTAGCTCCCATTTTCACATTTATGTTTTTGATGGGATATACTTATTAATTTTGTGACCTGTACCTGCTATTTTCATTTTATATTTTATTTATTTCTCAGGTGCCTATGAAAACATCAAGACAGATGTTGTTGGCAGCAAGAAGAATGTAGGCCTCATTCAGTTGAACAGGCCTAAGGCCTTGAATGCACTCTGTGGACCGCTCTTCGTGGAGCTAGGCCAGGCCGTCAGAGACTTTGATGCTGACCAGAAGATTGCCGCTATTATCATCACTGGTAATTATCTTTATAAGTACACTAGCAATCCCCCATGCTTTCAGCTGCGTTATGTTTTTATTTACTACTCTGCAGTCTGCTCCAATTGGTCGTAGGTTGATGTAACGTGACGATATGGTTGGCGCAGTGACCGAGAGATCGACTGCTGCGCTGCATGTCGTGGGTTCGATTGCTGCGCGATATTATGCATAATACATTTTCGCATATTAAAATACCAATAACAACAAGTTGAACTTTGTAAAAAATAAGTCAACCTTGATCATATAAAAACATGTTACCTACTACACAAAAAGTGCTTCGTAATAGGTAGATATGAATATCTATGTCATACGTACCTACCTACCTGCTTATCTCTCTGTTACATAAAAAACACACCCAGTGTGGCTGAACTGTACAAATACCATTATCTGTTGATTTATATTAATAAATCATCTGATAAGTTGATAATATTTTTCAATATCATACTACATACATTGAAAAGTGAATTGTCAAAAGTCTTTCATTATGTGATGGCTAGGATTATGTATGGTGTTTTATTATTATTTATCGCAATACAAAGTCGGCAAGTACCTACTAAACAACAGATGAACATGAATTTAATGACCCTTGGAACAGATAAATAATAGTATGTCTATTAGAATATTTTCATGGGAACATCCTACCATTTTTCCTTCATTTCCTACTGAGTACATTTTTTTAAATCGAACCATTTTTTTGAACTGCCACGTTGGCCTAGTGGTTCTAAGCACGACTGCTACGCTAGAGGTCCTGGGTTCGATTCCCAGGTCGAGCAAAAAGCGTTATTGGGTTTTTCTATGAAATTCTCAGTAGCAGCTCGGAGTTTGGATTTGTGCCCGGTTAATGCCAATAGGCTCGCCCCCTATTACATGGGACCTAAATATACCGGCGAACTGTGGGTGTACATTGGTACACCTCTGCCTAACCCTTCGGGGAATACAGGCGTGATGGTATATTTTTTTTGTATTTTTATTGGAACAGTTAAATAATAGTATGTCTATTAGAATATTTTCATGGGAACATCCTACCATTTTTCCTTCATATCCTACTACATTTTTTAAAACTAAATATTAATTCAAACAAAATAGGACAAATAAGAACTCCGGTTCAGCAGGTACCACTAAACTAACTAGGCAGTGCATGCTTACCTACTTAAGACTATAATTCACCAGTTTTTTATCTTTAAAAGGTAATGAGAAGGCCTTCGCCGCTGGTGCCGACATCAAGGAGATGCAGAACAACACATACAGCGACAACACAAAGAAAGGTTTCCTCAAGGACTGGGAAGATGTGTCCAACTGCGGCAAACCTCTCATCGCTGCCGTCAACGGATTCGCTGTGAGTATATCTAAAATGATCTTCTAATATCGAAAAAGTACAAACAGTAAAATAAATGAGTATGCAGGGCTTGTTCAGACTAGCAGAGTCTGCAGAATAATAATAATTTTATTGTGAAAAAAAAAATCACTTTTATAGCAGTGCGCAATGTAGGTAGGTAGATAATGCATGCAAAACCAGTTAGAATATGTCAAAAACTTTTTCGTAAAAACTCGTTGAAAAAAGTTGGAACTTTGACTTTCAATATCTCTGTAACTACAAGGGTTCCCAGGATATACTCCAGAACATAAAAGAAATCGCAATAATGAACAGCTGTGCGATTCTCTAAAATGCAAGCTCGAAAAACGAGTCCCACTTCGATAACGAACGAACTTGTCATTGGTGTATATTCGTTCGCCGTGGTGACGTCACCACGCGCATGTAACGCTTCGTTAATTGTCTGTGTACACCCTGTATAACCCACATGTCCACAAAACGATAATCACATGGTGGAAACTCAAAAAAGTAGGAATTTCGGTTGACGAAGAAAACTACACTTAATTTTTACTATATACAAAGTTCTATATGCCCAAACGAACAAACCCTGTATTTACATTCCCCTCTCTGCCCAAGCTCGGAGGGGGTTGTGAGTTGGCTATGCTGTGCGACATCATCTACGCCGGCGAGAAGGCTAAGTTCGGCCAGCCAGAGATCAACATCGGCACCATCCCCGGAGCCGGCGGCACCCAGCGCCTGCCCAGATACGTCGGCAAGTCTAAGGCCATGGAAATCGTCCTGACCGGCAACTTCATTGATGCCGCTGAAGCTGAGAAAATGGGTAAGTCCTATATTCAAGACTCCACAGCGGTACAGAGATTTTGTTTTAATTTTTCTACAGGGTGGAAATTTATTATGGTACCTGGAGGGAAAGTACTCTAAATACTTGAGTTAGCAAATTTTACTGAAAGGAAACATTCCTTTATTTTTAAAAAGAAACAAAACTGCATTTAAATAATTTTGAAAATATTCTTGCCACACCCAGGAATCGAACCGACGAAAATCATTTCCACCCTGTATGTGGAAAATATTTTATCTAAGAATAGATGTTATGTTACTTGGAGTTTTCGAGCTTAATCGGTCCGAATTTTGACAGTTTATTCTTTTAACCCTTAAAGAGTCTGCTACGACACCGGACCATACTATGACCGTGCTACGAACGTATCAGACAACTGTGTGTAACTGTTGACGCTCCGTGCATGCCACGTGACGATGTTGGTCGTTCAGTCGTTGCCGGAACGGTTTAGTAGTCATAGTCTCATGCTTTTCAATAAAAAGTATTATTTTTTTCCAGCCACGTTCCTAGCACGGTTATGGTATGGTACGGTGTAGTGGCATGACGTACACTACAGACTTCGTCGCGTCTTTGCGCCCAATATTTTACAAAACGTCAATATTATCTACATGTATGTAGCTCTTAGATGTAGGTAGCGGACAATAACAATAACGGTTGTTGCATTATCAGAATATAAACGTAAACATCCCACCGGCTACGTCTTGATAAACTTGAGGTCAACCTCCAGGATAACTAGAAGAGATATAATATCAGGATTTTTGACTGAAAATGAATAGAACTTTATTCAAAACAAATAAGAATCACAGCATACTATCTTCTCTTCTGCCCGCTACTTCATCCGCGTCAAAGTTGATGTACTATTCCACGAGAACCATATTTTTTTCCGAAATAAAAGTATGTATGATATAATATATGTGTTATTCCACACTACAATCTATCTCAGTGCCAAATTTCATCCATATCTGTTCAGCCGTTTAAGCGTAAAAGAGTAATAAACATCCATTCATCCCCACAAAATTTCGCATTTTTAATATTGTAATGTAATTCTCCAGGCCGACTCCGGCCACGGCGGCTAATCTTAATGCAGACTAGCCACGTACGCAGGAGATATTATAGTGCACAAGTGTGTGCGCAAACACAGGTGCACTCCCTCTTCCCTAACTCTCATAGCCCGATGGGACGGCAATCCGACACGACCGGAGAGAGATCAGGCGCAGGACCAACGGCTTTACGTGCTTTCCGAGGCACGGGAATTAATATTAGTAGAATACCTAGTAGGAGAATAGGATATTAAAATACCCAAGAAATAAATATGTTTAAAAAAACCTCAAATACATATTTCATTAAATTCTTTTTCCCCAGGTCTGGTCAGCCGTGTCTTCCCTGTGGACAAACTTTTGGATGAGACCATCAAACTGGCCGAGAGGATCGGCACCCATTCCCCCCTCATCGTGAAGATGGCGAAGGCATCAGTCAACCAGGCTTACGAGACCACCCTAAAGTCCGGACTGCAGTTCGAAAAGGCTTACTTCTATGGAACTTTCGCTACTGTGAGTTTGAATTTTTAATTTTTCATACACTGAAAAAATATGCATGGAGAAATACAAAAAAACTTTAAATGTGCATATCATATGCCCCAAACTGTAGGTCATTTTTTTCTAAAGGCATTCGCAGTTTCGCACCGGGATGAAAGTTTTTTTTTTTGTCAAAATAGCGATGCATTCATGTTGCGTCATGCGATCGATTATTGCTATACACCCCATAAATGTCATAGGGAAATGTAGTACGAAACCTACCAAAATATTTATTAATATTTTTCTGTTTTTTTTACAGGAGGACCGCAAAGAGGGCATGACAGCTTTCATTGAGAAGAGGCCACCAAACTTCAAAAATGAATAATTTTATAATGATTTTTATATACTGTTTACTTAATCATGATTCCCGTACATTGTAAGAGAAGGTGCTTTATACACAGTAGATCCAGAATGCATGTTAATCGATTTGTATTAATTTTGTTTACAATAAATGAATTTATTTTTGGATCTTTATAATATTATTTTGTTTACAATGATTTTTGATCCTCAATTTCCATTCCTGTGTAGTTCCGATCTAATGCCGCACGCCAGAAAAACGCTCTAAAACGTCCTATGGCGGTCATGCAATTGCAATAACCGGGCGTAGAAAAATCAATATAATCATATTGTAACCATCTATGACGAAGCGTTTATGGTTTTGTGACTTCAATCAGTAAAAATCGCCGCTCCCGCCAAATTAAGCCCTATTGAGCTGTGTTGGCAAGCTAGATTATAAAATTATCAACCACGTTGCATTATTAGATAGCAAATACCGGGTGAGCCCTTGGGTAAGCAGGATAAAATAACTAGGCAGCATAGTATAAATATCTCTGCTTGACTTCAATGGCGTCAATATCAATCGAATGCAATGCTGTCAAAATATAATGCAACTAAATTGAATTGCCCTGAAATGTCAGCAAATGACGCGCAAATAGTGTTTAGACAGATATCATTTTGATTTATCAGTATAAAATGTTCAAGTTTGTTGTGCACGCATATTGTATTTGGTGTTCGCCAGTGTTTAAATGAATTAATTTGCATTTCTAGCCTATTTATTTATAATGCAAATGGAACAAAACTAGTCTTATGTGAAGTTTCGGTGTGTAAACAAGTGTTAAACGTTTTTATTTTAAGAATCTGTGTCCATGTTTTGGGATCATGTTTATCGTAATAGGCACATCATGCAAGAGTTTGAAGACATAGAGGTACACAAAACAAGTATATCAGTGTTTGTGGCCCTATTTTACTTAGAAATGCTATACATTTTAATCATGACGCTGTCTATTTTGAATAGATTGAATCAAAACTTACCGTCGTAAAACTATATTTACATTCGCTGTAAGTACTTTCATTTATTAGCATACAAAGTTAACCACCTATTATGTGTTTTTACCTTCACCTTTACTCCCTGACTAGGTGTAATGAAAGTGCGCATGCTGCATCCTAGCACAATGCATTACCAGTAGCAGCAAGCAACTAAAGTTGTAACATTTTTATTAGAAACATGATATTCAATTGGGTTATAGAATTGGAAACAACAATTGTAAACAACTCTTTAATTAGCTATAATGAAGCCATAAGCATGTAAGCTCCATTCCAGAAATTATGGGAATAGATTTAAGTTGCTAAAGGTCATAGGGTCGTCTAAGGCTTACCAATCCCACACTTTTTGTCTTGAAATAGAAATGAAGATCAATAAGTATATTTTGGGTAACCACCCACAGGTGTGAATCTCAGGAGACCATGTTCTGAGAAATCTGTATCAATACTCAGTCAGTCCTTGTAAATACTACATAGAGAAGCTGGTTAACAAAATAATCTAACAGTTACTAAAAAACATATGTACTATTCTCACATTCTTTAACAAAAATATTGTGTGAAATCTCCTTGTTAATCATTACATAGAAGAAAAAAAGAAACAGTTCTAATAATACAGTGTTCTGTGATTTCAGTTACATTTATTTATTTATATTAATCGGAAATGATAAGAAACCAAAACATGATTGACCGGCTGTACCTCTCGCAGGGCGATGAGGATACTATTTATATTGATAATTGCAGAGTACCACAACACAACATTGAAGGAATACGCTTCCTCTACAAGCAGTTTAAAAGGGTGAGTATATCCTACCAAAAATAATCTTAAATAATTTGTTATATCCTAATATAACAAATTATTGCGTTTTCCCAAAGGATAGAGTACACTCACATTTCACGAATTATATTTTAGTTTTGTGTGTTGTGCCGACCACATGTCTAAACTCGGGTTCCCTCAGAATAAACATTATTGGAATATTAAAATGACACGATGTGTTCGTTAATTATAATATTATATCATTTACATAATTGTATTACGTATATTTAAATCCTAATTATAATAAATAAGTAATCCTGGATTCTGGCGGTTGCATTATAAATGAAATACACACATGGCATCTTGTTATCTAATTAGGATAATTCTGCCGAATAAACGGACCTATGTCAAAATATCTCTTATTTTTCAAAAGTATTGATATGGTTTCTAAGCTATTCTAGGTATAAGTATGAAACGTACATTAGACTTTTATTGGTGAATGGTATTGTAACACATTTTGAAATATTGCATTAGTTTGATTTATTAAGGCCAACTTTCACTAAAATCACGAAACATATTTAGCACTAAATGTGTTTAAATTATTATTCTGCCTATGTCACCGTCTAACAATATGACAGGGATGCAATGATGTTATAAATACGTTTAGGCACTAAATGTATTAAGTAATTTTGGTGAAAGTGGGCCTTAATTTATAGTTGTACGTTGCGCTGGCAGAACTAAAAAAAAAAATAGTTCAAGTTATAAAGGCACTCTTCTGATCTCCAAATAAATTGCATATAGACATTATAAATAAAACATGATTTTATATTACAGAGAAAGTGTGGAGTGATATTAAATGATCCTATAACCTTTGGAAGGAATATTCAAATATGTCTGTTCTTAAAAGCAGTCTACCCGTTGCTCCATAGACCCATATTAATCCTGTGTCAGGAGGGGAACGAGCAACACTGGGTCGATCGGATTGACACGTGGGGCGGAGATGTCCTGAGTGGCGGTAAGACAATACTTAAAACCCGTCCGATAATTAATTTACAAACTTTATTGACAATTAAAACTTTCCAAGTTAGATATCCAATACCTAAGATAGTAACAAATTAATTTTAATGATTTTCGAATTACTGGAAGAACAGGAACTAGGTTTCTGTACACTTTTATCAGTGACACTGACTACCTTGGGGTAGGTTGTTGCTACAGAAGTTGCCTATTTAACCAATGTGAAAAGGAAGTTTTGTATTAAACTGTATGTTTTTTTATGTTTGTTACGTGATCATTCCGAACAATTATGAATAGATTTTGATGATTCTTTTTTTATTTGGTAAGTAGTATTCATACTTACGGTAGAGGTGTCCCATATAAATTTTATCAACATTGCTTAAGTAGTTTGGTTATAGGTTTATAATTCAAAGTAACTGAAAAAATCTGTTATCGAAGTAAACAAAAATGCATACTCTGCTTTCTTGTGACTTTTATGTGATGTCTTGTTAATTTTTATATTAACAAATAAATAATTTATTGGTGTTTCTTAAATTTCAGAAGTAGCGATAGAGACAGCGGATCCCTTCATCAAGAAGATGCTGATGATTAACGCTATGGTGAACCTACATCTGTTCTGTGCTCGTGAATGGAGCATCGTTGTGGTGGACGGGGATGAGGTGACCTCCCCCAACCCTATACTGAAGCTACCGTTCAAAGCCAGTTTCAAGATATGGAACACCTCGGTTAATATGAAAGTCAGTGAATGTTTTATTTATTTATTTTTTATTATTGACTACTTGGTTTTTGATGCTTTTATTTATGTTACACAAAACTTTAAATAATAATTAAACTACAAAGTTAAATAATAATAAAATTACAAACTATGTACAGTTAATATAAAAAAGGAAGGTCATAGGGCATCAAAAAACTCATCCGCATCGATGTCAATGGGGCATGTGCCCAGAAGGCTGGCAGCATTGCCACGTTGTATGGCAATGCTGATTCTTTGGCCAAAGAAAAGGCCAAACTACTTGGTTAGTGTACCTGGCGGTGAGAGAGGGTTCCCAATGAGATTGGTTCCCAGTTTGAGGAAAGTGCTTTTGGTGATTTTCCTGAGGATTTTCTCAGTAGCAGCTCAGAATCTTGATGTAGTCTTGGTTAATGATTTTTTAACACACCATCACGCCTGTATTCCCCGAAAGGTTAGGCAGAGGCCCACCAATGTACAACCACAGTTCATAATAGGATCGACCCTATTGCCATTAACCGGGCACAAATCATAACTCCGAGCTGCTATTGAGAATTTCGTAGAAAAACCCATTAAAACTTTTTGCTCGACCTGGGAATCCAACCTTAGATCTCTAGTGTAGCAGTCGCGCGATAATTTTTTAAGTAACCATTATTTTGACATCTTGTGCATTCTATTTAAATAATAATTCTTAATTATTTTCTGATTACAGAAACACCTGGACAGATTTGAAGAAGTATACAAATGGCTATATCCCCGCGAGATATTCGATAAATATGAATTTATTCCTAACCGGGAAAGTACTGTTGACCTTATAGAAAAATCTATTCTTTTAGATTCTTTTTTTGAAGATATCGTTCTACGGAGGGATGAACTTCAACCTTCTTTTGATGTAAGTTACTAATAGAAATGTTAATATGTATAGAAGACCTATCTTTAGGGAATTGATTGCATTTTTAAATACACACCATCAACTTGAATTTAAATAACCTTTTACTCATTTTGACACACCAAGATGGCTGTGGCTAATCTTAAGATTTCGTGTATTGAAATAATGCTAGCTAATATCAAAGATCCACGATCATGACAATAATTCAAGATGATGATGACAAGAATTCTTCCGAAAGTGTTTCATAATTAGTAAACATGACTAAAATATGTTGTTCTTTTTCAGACTTATCCAGGTGATCATGGAAAAATTCCACCAATGCGGACTTTAACTACTATCACTGTCCTAGGCCCTAACCCTTCTTCTACTACGATATCTGTTTACGACGCTAAACCCACCTCCACTGCCACGAGTGCGAGTGATACCACATCTACAACTTTAGCTCCTACAAGTTTTCCCAGAATGATAGGCTCCACAACGGTAACTCCAAGATTCATGGGCTCCACAACAGTCACCCCGAGAATGATAGGTAACACAACAATAGCTCCAACTACTGTAGTTCCTGCAACTAGTCCTGTACCCATGTTAACTATAACAAGAAAGAACAAAGACGCCACTGGTACCAAAATAAAGCGTTCCAAACCAAAAGTAGAAACAGAACCCCCTAGCAAACCACCAGAACCGCTGCCGAAGATCGCTGTGCTCTCAGAGATTTTAGGAGAAACATCTGTACCCAAAGAAGACTCAACATTCGATAAAACCGTAGACTTCAGCATTGAAAACTATAAAAGAAAAGCTAGCAAAGATAACGGACAACACCAAAGCAGCATGGAGAGTAGCAAGGATGAAGTCATCAATGTAGGAAAGAAAGAAGAGCAAATTGAAGTCATCGACATAGATACTCTGAGCAAACGAAGTGACATGCAATTGTTCTATGAACCCGACTCCCAGACACAAACGTCAGCCGACAAGCTAGTAGAGATGGACACGTTAGTATTCGGACACGACACATTGATATGCAAAGTACCGGAAGACAATACTGGGAAAGGGAGCAGTACAGTTTCAGACAAAAAGGAAACCGAACCTCACACAATACTGACGTGTAAACCAGTCGGCGACCAAAGTACTCATAAGAGATTATTTACAGATAGCAAAAAAAGTACAAGCACCATTACTTCTAGAAAATTCTTCGAAGCTTCTAGAAGTTCAGATAATACTGAGAGAGATAAAAAGAATGATAGCAAAAAAATATTACCAAGTATATCCAAATTAAGTACCGACAAACGAGAAGTAGACATAATTAAAATGAATCTTGATGAACTAAATAGAGAAATGAGGGAGTTGGACACAAGAGACTATCCGGATAAATTAGCCAAACGACAAAAGACTACAGACAGCAACAGTCATACTCCAAGACGCTACGATGAAATTACAATGAAATCGAATGAACAATGTAGTGTGTCGGCCACAAAAGTGAACACGGAACAAGTCGCGAATAGTCTTAAACGTAATAACATAGATGAGAAAATGAGAGAATGTGAGGAGAACGTCTCCAAGAAATTCAAGGGGTCTTTTTTAGATAGTCTGTTTTAAACGTGTGAGACATTAGGATAAGTTTGTGTTAGGATGTAACAATAAATGTTTTTAAAGAACCTGTTTGTAACACTTTCCGTTTCTTATTCCTGTGATCCAGTTTTTGCTAGAATAGTCGTGCTTTTATTTATTTATTTTTTGTATCTGGGGTCTGAATCTAATGTTTTTTTTTTTAAGCATTCCACATGTAAACTATTTCTAAGCTGTATAAAAACCCACTCCGATGTTTTCGTATAAGTAGTGCTAAACAATCTAGTCATAATATAGGCAAAGGAAATAATTGTAATCTGTGGAAGCTAAAAGCGACACGAATAAGATATATCTACTGTATTTTCAAATAAAATAATAATTTATCAATCTACTTATTATATGTAAACCGTTATATAGTAATAGGTATCTTATTCTATATCGCCTGCATTGTGTAAATTCATTACTTTATGTAAATATGTATACTTGCATTATTCATTCAAAATGCATTCGACAGAGTGACGTTAATTTTGCGTCAGTATATAGGTACGTAACGTATTACATAACATCAATATTACCATCGTTTGTGTATTATTGTAACAATAACTATGTAAGTTAACGGTAATGCCTACATGTTGAGCCATTTATTTAGAGATTTTGGATTCATACAGCTTTGTATTTCATTGGTACTTTAGCATGTAAATAGCTACACTTATTCCTGGGGAAGATTGTGTGGGTTGTGTATAGCTGAAATGGTACAGTCAGGTAATGTAGGGCACAGACTGTACAACTTTATGTGGGAATCATATTGAACAGCTCTTAGCACGATTTTTATTTATTTAACAAATGTTAGCCGTGTTCAAAAGCCAATGAATTCTTGGATTTAGTCTGCACTGATTTTTCTTTGTATTCACTCACAGGAAAGGGAGAAACAATTAGGAATGTAATAAAAGAAAACAATTATAAAAACATCAACGTATTTATTTTTTCTATGCTTAGATAATATCATTTGCAATAAAATTTGTATACAACTGTATCACATTAATTCATAATTTGTTTTATTTTGCACCAATAAATGACGATTTTTTAGAGACAGAAAATTAAATACTAGTTACTTGGAATTAATTTAAAGCCAACTGTCACGAAGTAAAATATAATCAGAAACAAATAGAACGAACAAATACAAAACTAGTTTGCTTTTTAATTTTCAAATTTAAATTCGTTTATTTCAAAACTTAATATTATACAATTTGGTATCACTCAATTAAAGATCTGAGGAGACAGGTATACGTTTGTCAAGTATGGAAGACACGTGACCGCGTTCTTAGACTTCAAAATCTAAGAAAGTCTGTCGATAAACCTTTTTAATCGATTTCATAGAACGATAAGTTTGCAAGACTGTCTTAACTCGGTGCGCACACGACCATTCTTCAGATTATTTGAAACATTTATTATAATATACAAGTTTAGGTAATCGTGAAAAGTCCGACACAATACTTCTGATACTCGTCATATGGAGTGTTTTACACACATCAAAGTTATAATAATTGATACGTGATATACGTAGCTTGGAAGCAAATACATGTTCATTACATTTTTTAAATAGCATAAATGTGGTAAAATAGCTAATTTTACCCACCGTCGTCGAAGTAATTGCGCCTTCTTATTATTTTATAATATTACGAATCATTTCTGGTACACTTATCTCTACTTAGCATAGTATAAAACAAAGTCGCTTCCCGCCGTCTGTCCCTCTGTACGCTCCTTAGATCTTTTAGACTTCGTAAGGGAATTGGGTAGATGACACCACTAACCTATAATTTCAAGAAACAACTTCACAAAATAACATTTAATTTTAGCACTAAAAACCCGATGATTTTTTAAATAACTATAAAAACCGATTTTTAGTTGCTTTGAAATCAATAAATAGTGAATTGATATGACAAAAAAGTGACGTCATAGTTGAGTATTGTCATACAAAATCTATGGGGAATGGCGTTTTGACAGCTCATAAAAAGTACGTCTATTGATTAGTGTGTCATCTACCCAATTGTTGACAGTTTTCAACAATAGATGAAACCCCCTCTCCCCTCCCCTCCTCCTCTTCCTTATTAAAGAGGAAGGTTTATACGTACAGAGCATCACGCTACGACAGACGGAAGCGGAGCAGTAACGAAAGACCTAACTGAACGCGGGTGACACCGCGAGGTACGAGTATGTAGGTGGTTAACCGTAAGAAGCTTTAATTAGCCTTCTCTTTCCCGTAAATAAATACTGACCCTGATTGTATGAGAACGAGTACAGTTAGCAGCTAAATAAGTCATACAACTATACCAATAACTGTTCAACAGTTATGCATATTATCATCCACTGTCCAACACTGTAATTCGGTAAATTTTACGGAGAAGCCAGCCGTAACATTGATTATATTCACAAACATTACAATAGATACGTTTACAGGAATGTCGCCTTTATACTAAGGATTGAAAGTTTATTATAGATTGATTCTTATGACATATTTACATTACATACATTTAATATAATACTTATAGTATATGAAAATATGATCCGTTTTGTGTAAATAATTTTAGTTTTCCACAACCTTTTTAGGAACGTAATATTTTTACAAAATTACTTGTTTTACTGGCTTTTTTTTTATTATACATTTTGTAGAAATTCAACCTGTTCTCTTGCTTACTATCTTTCAGACGTGGTGTATTAGAATGAGGCTCCAATGATACATATAATTAATTATTATTCATTAGCACTTCACTAGGCGTAGGTATCCAGTCCAAATAATGGTTATTTGGGTATTACAAAATGTACTCTATTTACTTACACTGTATGTTGATTTTGTTTTAGCGAAAGCTATAATAATATTAATATGTAGATATTACTATAAATTACCAATCAGAATAAAGAGGCAGCTTTTGTAATTATAATGGTAAATGTATATTTCAGTTTTCATAGTATAAAAAAGATTATTTGTACATCAAGGCAACAATAGAAAATCGTAAAGTACCATAAACATTATAGACATGTATATTTAAATTAATAAAAATTGTTTTTATAATTTATAAATAAGTAGATTAAACTAACAAGTCGAGACACATATGACTAAATGCAATGTATTTACAATAAAATATAATAAAATTGAAAACAATATTCATAAGGGAAATGTACAAATTAAGAATATAGTTTAATACAAAAAAAAAAAATTAAAGATATCTTTTTTTAAATGAAGTAAAGTCAATAAAACATAATTTTAAATAAATTTGGAATGTGTCAGATAATTGCCGCCACAACGATCTATTTTTTTTCAAATATCAAAATGGCGCCCGAACGAAACATCATTTGAATCCATCGATATTGTGTTACGCTATCAAAATACCGACGAAATCGATTGTTCTCGCCAACCCTTAGAGATGCTGATAATTTTAATAAACTCTAATAATATTTCTTATCCGTAACAAGTTTCAATTACACAATTCAAAACTGGAACTTAAAATTAACGGCCGGAACATAATATCAAATGTGGAAATCAATGACTATTGGTTGAAATGGACGTTACTAGGTAAAGTAGCTAAAAAGTAACTTGATTGAAGTAGGTAAGTAAACAGGAACAGAATTTTCTGACTCCTCACTTATGCCCGGTTACTATATGCAAAACGGTTGATATAAATAGTTTTTCTAACCAGCCAGGAGTAAGTGTAAATAAAATATTGATAAAAATTATTAAAATTAGCCATTTAACAAAAAAAAAAAAAATCTACTTGGCTAATTTGATTTCTGAATAGCTGAACCAAACAAAAATTTGAAGTGATTTGATAGGCTGTTGTTATTTTATCCTTTGTTTTTATTTTGATTAGCCTTACATTATGTACTGTATGACTAGTGTCATTAAATAATTAGAAATAGCGGCGCTAATCATTCTCTCTCACTCGCACATTATACAGTCTGAGTGAAAGGGCAAGATAATCTTTTGAGTTTGGCCGCCATTTGAAATGTATGGTATATATAATGTATTAAATAAATAATCAGCATAGTTAATTTTATATTGGTTCGCGGTTAATTTAATGCCAATGAGCCTGCGTTTAATTATATTTTAATGATGGTATTGGTGTTCCATACTTATATTTAAGTTTTCTTTACAAATGGGATATTTCACAAAATTACAAGTAATTTCTCCGAAGGTCTTCAAAAATAGGCACGTATCGATTACCTATACTTGTGATTTCAGATGATGTCGATTCTTATATACATGTATAAGTACGTGTTTGAATATAAGCAAAAAGTATAGGTACATAGGTACATTTCACATAAGAATTCATAACTACCTAGAGTTGGAACATTATCGCTACAAGACTTTTCCAAATTGGTTTGCAATATAACCGACTGACTTTTGATTTCCTGGCATCACTCTGAAGTTCAAGGTACTCATGAATACGAACATCTACTTACTACAAGAGTACATCTGAAATGAAAAAAAATCTGCTGTTCCATACAAAAATGTACTATAGCTTATTCAAAATGCATGGAACAACTGTCTTTTTTGTTTTGTTTTTTTACTACAGTCTTGGTGATTATGCAAGCCGCATAGGAAGAAACATATTGAAGTGCATAATTATAGTAGCATGCAGACTACAGTTGCACAACAGCACATTTCTGATTTGGACCCAAAACAGTTGTTCGTTTTCATGAGTAGGTATTTTCATCCCCTAAGATGCGCGCAGTAACTTAAAAGTCAGCCGTTACAGTCGAACACAGAAACGAATTTATTGCGTTACGAGTATCTATCGCTGGTACTTCACTTGGCATATTATGTGAAAATATTTGCGTTATATCGCTAATTAAAAATGAACTTTATTCCCATAAACATAGGGTATATTTTATTTTACTCAAGTAGCCTGAATATTTGTACAAATACGCCATGTAAAGTGCCACCATCACATCGCGAATCGCAGATTTGTCGCAGACTCGTGCGAGATGCAACAAATAGTAATATGAGAGAACCTTATGGCTGATCACGTACAACTCACTAGAACGAGTACAGCAGTCTTTAATATGAAAATACGTTTTGTACGTGAAGCTTCTGAGGCCCCTAGCACAAGCGCGTGGAACTAAACGAAAATTCGAGCTATTTTTAAAATTGGAAATACTCATTTCGCTTATATTTTTTATTTTATTGTAATAAAGCGTAGCTCCACACTAGTAACGTCTCCTGTATCTTGATAGCGGTTACTCACACACACGAACAGAAGGACCCGGAACCAATTTTTGAAGGTTCATGTAAATGTTTGCTTCGTGTGGGAATCGAACCCGCGACACGCAGCGCAGGAGCAGCGAATCGCTCAGCCGCTGCGCCAATCAGACTTTGAAGACTATAAGTCAATGGATGATACTAATTGTACTTGTTTTATAAAATTAAAGCAAAATGCTTTATGATAGATGGGCATTTTCATTTTAAATGGCGCAGGCTGTTTTTCGGTTGTCCCATGACTAAAATATGATGAAAAAAATATTTGCAAACAATTTTTTTAAGAAAAATCTATTGTACCCTGTAAGTATTTTTATAAATATGTGGATTTAATTTATTAGTTCCTTATAGAGCACGTATTTAATTTTATTTAAATTAATAATGTTGCGGAATCGTGTAAAATCATGATGTCCCCATGACAGTTTGCATCATTGCATTCAATTTTTTCGTTATTTTTTGTACGACAGCTAACGTAGCGACACTTTCATTTTATTGTTAGATAGTTAATTTATCATTTAAACTAAGCATTTCATCTCAGTTAGTGAAGAAAATATATAATAATTTAATAAAAAGCTTGTCCCACGAATTCGCGACTACCGGACATGTCCGGATAGTCACGCGGTTTTTACTATGAAATACACACATTTATCATCAAAATTCGGTTTTAACGGTAACTCTGGGTACAAATTTCAAAGTATGAAATGTTATTTTGAAGTTAGTCGCGCTAGGTGTCCAGCTAGTGCAGTAAGTTTTGCGGCACAATAAATGGTCAAAAAAGAACTGTTGTAGTTAGTAACGTTTTTTTCATCAATATAAAGTTTGTCATTTTTTCTTTTTTAGGTATACATAACTTATACACTGCTGAAAGCATAAAAGTACAATTTTACAGCTTTCTGATAATATTGTTTGAGTATTTAAATTTAGTTTTAAAAACGATCTATATCCGTCACGTCCTGTTAGTAACCGTTTCTATAGGATGGACAAAAAATGTTACGAAACAGACAATAAAGCTTAGAACTCATGAATTAAAATTAACGAAATTTATTATTGATGATAACGGTTAGATTCTAATATTTTATATGTCACTTTGTATGTTTGGATATTTTTGTTACCCCGACTGTTCGGATTTGGATGAAATTTGGCACACAGATAGATACTACTTGTATTAACACATAGGATACTTTTTAGGAAAATCTGAATTAACGTTGGCAAAGCGCGTGGAGGCGTAAAGCTAGTAGAAAATGATTAATAGTTAGTTACTAATTATAATTACTAACTACCTAATTAGTTGTCAAACCAAATAAATATTTTAAAGTTCTTTAGCAAAATGTTTTATTTAAAATACATATAATATGCATTTCTATTCAATTTAGGTAGGTACATATTCATATCATACATCTCAATAAGATTTACTTTACAGTGAGTACTATTCATAATAATTCTATTTCGTCACGTCACATGTCCACTTAGTAACCGTCCCAAAATATTATTGCCTTATTTATTTAAAAAAACTTGAAATATTATGCAGAATATTATTATTAGACTATTATAAATGATGAAAAATAAAAATACTTTAAGATTATATTCCAACTTTATCATTCCTTGACTGATCAAATAAGTGAAACGAAAATTAAAACTTGCATTTGGACAATATGTTACGATACTGACGAAATTGTTGAAACATTAATTAAAAATAAATGTCTAATGACCAAGTATTAATATTTAATTTCATTAATTGATACATAAAAACTTATTAAGTGTGTTTTTCTCTCTTCATTTCAAGCAGTTGAATTTTTATTGCGATTTGATTTTTGTTACTAAAAAGACATTTTTAGCCCAATCTACCTTAAATAAATAATTATATAAAATAAAATACACATTTCTGCATAGAATTTTTACATAAATCACAAAAATTATATATTTTTTTACAATAATGCAAAGTTTAAATTCATAAAATAGCAATAATTTTTTGAAGCCTATTTATTTTAACCTGCGCCATTTAAAATGAAAATGCCCAGATACGTCGTATTGCCAATTCGATAATCGAACTCTAAGTTAAAACTTTTTCGGCAACGCGCTTGTACTGGGCTCTCCGGCATTAGGCCCGGTGTTCACTAAAGCGGAGATGTCCTTCAGCCAATCGGCTTGCGTTATTTCGCCCCTCACCGCTTAGTTTCAACACAACACATTTTCACGTGTTCTATTGGTTGTTTACGTGACATCTCCACTCCGCTCCGCTTTGGTTGATACTGGGCCTTACACTAGGGTTCCATATTACGTGAGATGTACGTGTTCTGTAGACTATAAACCTAAATATATAATTAATATAATTTCATTTTAGGTAGGTACATAATTCATTTACAAATATTAAGTAACTAGGTATCTTGCCTGTGTCCTTTTGTCGCCGCTACTTAGGTTTAATGTGAAGGTACTCGGCGACGAATACTCGCATGATTTTATTAAGGTTTTCTATCGTATTGAAGTCTAGGGCCGCCATGTTGTCGTTCGGAGTGTGCCATATATTTGGGAACGGCGAAGGGATTAGGTGCAAGACGTCCACGTCTGAAACAAATGAAAAATAAATCATAAATACGTATTTACATAATTGATTGATACACGACCGATTATCGGACCGATTTTTGACAGATTTTTTCGTCAGCAAGAAAAAACTGTAAAAAATCGGCCCGATTCTCGGTCGTGTGGGCAGACGCTTAGTTAGTGGGTACCTTTAGAATTATCTGACGACCGATTTTTTTAACAAAATATATGTGACAAACCGTCAAGCCGTCAAGCGCGTTAGCTGTTGTGATTGGTTGAGTAAATGATCAATAACCAATTAGAGCAACTTACGCGCACTTCACAATGTATCACCTCAATATTGCCTAGATTTTTCGTTCGAGAAACCGGGGATTATTCTCCCGTAACGTTTCTCGTCAATGAAATGAAAATATTGTCCTCTGGTATCTTTTTTTTTCGAAAGAAAGAGAACGAGCCCGATAGAGATCGCTCTCTCTCGGTAAAACTGTTAAATTAAACTGCCAAATTGCATGTCAAGTAATTTCATTGATTGTTGTTATTTCAGTTAGCCAATGACAGCAGCCAACAAGCAAGACTTTTAAAATCTGTTAGTACATAATGTTTGTTGTGTTGATTATAACAGATAACGGTACGGTGTTAATATATTCATCTATTGATAAGTAAGTATTTATGAAGTGTAGCTGCCTAACACATAGGTATAGTTTCTTCTGGCCTTGCCTCAATGTTATTGAAGTAGTGAGCGCTGTTTACTTTTACATCTAAAGCTGGGTCTACACTCGCACCGTGAAATTCCGCGAATGTCATTTAACTGTCAGTGTAAATGGTTTCGCACTTGGCGTTCGCTGCTCACAAACTTGTAAAGTCAAGGTGTGGTTCGCAGGTGTGTGTAGGGCAGTGGCGAGGACTTCATTCAACTCGATTCCAACCGGCTTTCCTTCGGAAGACAGCAGCTACTCTAACGCCATTGAAAAATGCCACAGTCAGTAGTATCTCCTGTCTAATAATATTGCCAAATTAATAAGAAAAACGTGGCCAAATTGTGGGCCGCAGTAATATAATAGGTACCTACAGTACGGCCGACGTATCTTGGCGAGTCTGAAGTTAGCCGTTTGGCTGCGCCACAGAATATTCCGTGGGCTGCGCAATGGATCTTTTACGATTACGAACACAATTGTCTACTGCGCAGCTAATCGGCTAACTTCAGACTCGCCAAGATACGTCGGCCGTACTGTACCTATTATTATAGTTTGTCATTTAAACGCTAAGAAGAATGAGGAAAGCACATAAAACCATAGTTTTCGATTTTGATGTATCGGGTTTAGTAGATGGTGTAGAATTCAGAAAACGTGAATTTGAATATCCAATTGTACTTAATAGAATTTACTATTAATATTCATATTATTTATACGCAGTCCATAATGTTTACAAGGTCTTATAATTGCTTAGAGCTAGGCACAATCATAGAGCCTGTAGTGCACAGCATAACGTAATAAAATAAAATTAATTATAAAATTCGGAATAATTAACAATTAAGAATAGGAAAAATAATTATGTAGTATTAATGTTATTTTCATACCGGCGAACTGTGGGTGTACATTGGTACACCTCTGCCTAACCCTTCGGGGAATACAGGCGTGATGGTATGTAATGTTATTTTTGCTCATTTATTTATTTATTTTTTTATCATAACAATCAATTCTCATACATCAATTGACCCTTTCTTCTCTGGTGTAGTGCCGTTTCAATGGCAATAAAAACATTGTGGTACCTATCTATAGCTTATTGAAAACATAAAACGCAGAATTATATTGATGTTCTAACTCCGGAATTCGGTAAATACTTGTTCCGTGCGATAATTGACCCTGCGACACGCAGCGTAGCATTGAACCTCAAAGCCACTGCGCCAGCCGTGTCGTCAAAAATTATGGCGTGCCTACCTAGGTACTTCCTATGAATGTATGACTGTCTACAGCCTACATTCTTTTGTCATACTTCTCTTTTCGTTAGACAATTTTCACCATTCTTTACAAGTCATAAAATAAATAGATTTGAGTAAAGGTGGCTATAACGGTAATTTACAGTTATTTTGTTGTAATAAACTATTTTTTTGTTAGCGGTCCAGTCGTTTCGGAGATTAGCCCGAACAAACAGACAGAGATTTAGAAAATTGTTTTTTCGTGTTACCTAGTACCGGGTTAACATTTATAAATATTTTGTAAAAAAACTGTTATTTTGACATTATAAAAACACACTGCAATTTTATTTATTTGTATAATTTGATAATATGAGTATGATTGTGATAGGAGTAGGTAGGTACCTACCTTGACTAAAAGTTCTACAGCCGAGGATTGAACCCGTTTCGTAGGTAATACCTCTCATTTAGTTCGTCAATTTTCAACATTCTGCACAAGTCATGAAAGCTATTACAGTAAAGGTAGCAATTACGGTATTTTTTAAATAATAAGCTATTATGTTTGTTTCGTTCTAGTAACTTATTTATTAAATCGCACAATGCGACCGTAACGTTTACACGAGGTAGGTAATTGATTCCTATGATGTGAAGAGCAAGAGCATAGCAAAGCAAACGATACACGCGGTTTTATGTATAATCGATTCTTTTTGCTTTTTTTTAAGTACTTATGGGAAACCATCAATGTCTTTTTCCGCTTTGGGCGCAGCGGAAGGTGGTGTCAGACTCTTACTGACGCCAGGGTCGTGGTGACTCTTTCGAACAAATTCCGCAACCCTCTTTTTTTTAAAGATGGGAAATGATCATATGACTTCTTCCGCACTGGGCGGAGCGAAAGGGGATGTCAGACTCTTACTGACTAAAACCCATCCGTGTTCCTCTTAATGCCCTTTGCAGGCAAGGGCCCGGTGACTCTTCCGAATGAATTCCGCTATCGTGGATGCATAATTGCCTTTGAGAGTCGTCTTACAATACAATTTTAACGGGGCTTAACCAAATGCCATCATTGATATAACGGGCAGAAATAACACTATAACGGGAACTTTTATTAACTATGGATTAGTATTTATATTTCGGATTCCAAAAACTTTCATTTAAATTATTCGTCGGTTTTAAAATAAAACATCCGCTGTTCCATACAACGGTGCAACCGCTACACGGTAAAATATCGGATTCTTTTTTGCCGGAAAATGTTGACGATATTGTGAATCCATGATAAATAAAAGTTATAGTCACGATTTTCTTTCCACCCCTAATTCTAAGCAAACTGGTTTGTTTAAAACAGGAACCGGGGCTTATGGCCACACGACACGAGGCTGGTGACAGTTCAATAAGCAATCTTTACCTACTGATCTTTACAACTCACGAACTGACTTGTCCCGAATCCATTATTTTAGTTTATACAATTTAGTTCTTGGTCATCCATCATTATCCGTGGTAAGTAACTGCATCAGAACTGTTTGTTTGAACACGCTAATCTCAGGAACTACTGATCTGATTTGAAAAACCATTTATCGATGGTAAATGCTATAACATAACGCTAAGACACACGGGAGCCGATCAGTAACCAAGGACGTAACTTAATGCGGGTGAAGTCGCAGGCTATAATTATATTCTGTGACTAATTAGTCACTATTATTATATATTAAGTGAACGGATTAAACTAAGTTCATTATAATAAGGAAGCCTATGAGTATCTAGTCTATTTTTATAATTTCGACCATGAATGTGTCTGTTTGAGCAACGATACGCATTAATAATAGAAACTACACAATACACATATTAATGAGCTACCTATTGATTTGTAACTCTAGTAAAAAACAGATCGTTTGCCTTATATTTGGTAACTTTTAAATACTACATAACTACGTATGATGACCATGATGACCAGTGTTATTCTGTAAAACCCTCCTTCCGTGAAGTAAGCGTGTGGCGACCTGTCAATCCCTAGCATCGTATAGTGACAGCCCAGTTTTACCTCACTTCACCTTAATTCACTGAGGGAGATTTCTTTCAGAATAAGCCGGCAGATGTATGAACGTGGACGAGGCGAAAGGAGAATGTAAGGATCGTAGCAGATGGCATTCTGTGTTTTCTGCCTAGCCCCATGGGAAAAAGGCGTGAGTTTATGTATGTATGCACATAACTACCTACTTATTAACTGTAAAGGGAAGTAGAGCCGTATGGATTTATCGTCGTGGTGAAAGGATTGGTCAGCTAGATTCTTGCGTTACCGAGTGTGACAAAGTGTCTTTACACCTGCACTTTGTACCGATGCTGGGTCCAAAAACGATAGGATTATCAGCGACTCGCAAAGAAGAACTGTAAAGAGTACCTGTAGGTACAATAATTTACAAAGTTCCTAAGCTTATACCCGTGACTTCGCCCGCGTGAATCTCGATCATCACAGACGCACACAAAGCCTATTTCCTTTCTTGCGGTTCAAACTTAGTCTCCACCAAATTTCATCAAAATCTGTTCAGTGGTTTAGTCTTGAAAGCATAACAAACCAACCAACTCACTTTTAATATTAGTTAGGATACCGTTAATGCTTTATCGTTTCCGCGTTCAATAAACCAGTTTATCGAATAACGTTCAGTAAACATTGAAAACTACTAAAGTAGTACTCAGAATATAGAAATACGTAGAGAACGGTTCAGGAAAACCCCACATCGTACCTATTTTGATTTAATTTGGAAACTCCATGTACCTTATCAGCTCTTGATGCTTATCAGAACGATAGGTACCTAGATATTTTATTTTGTCACTATAATGATATCACTTTTGAGAATTTGATTGGAATATTGTGTTCGATGCCGATAAAATAGGGAGATATATTCAAATAACAACGGAATCAAAACACATTAAGTGTGTACATATGTTGCCGCTATGGGGGCTTTACAGTAAGTATATGCATATTTATCAGATGCATTGAATAGGAAAATCCAATATGGGCGGTAGTCGGCACATGCGGGGTTTGCTCTATAAGTTTACCAACAAGGGGTTTTCCGGTATACCGCATTTTTCCAGGAGAGTCCCTAAAGAGAGGGGGTGATTCTAGGGCCGCAGGCGTCCATAAGTTGTGTGGTGACTTACCATCACGTCGCACGCTTATTTACCACAGTCGTAGTATAAAAACAAACCCAGAGTTTAATAAAATCTTACCCTTCCTTAACTGTCCCATTTTTCCCGAAGAGGTGTCTCAAATAACCAATAGTATTTTAAACGGCAGGTAACGTGAGCATTCGTGAACAACAAGGCGAAATGCCATGGTTGTTCAAGATATTAAAAAACTCTGATGAAGTATTGTTCTTAACAATAATAAATAAGGATTTTTGTGAATGTGCTTGTACGGTGAAGTACCTACCTCAGTTTAAGCCACTATACCTAAACGGGCCCATTATCGCTATTGTTGATTCTGCGATCGTATTGCAGGTCCATAGGCGTCGGAAATCACTTACCATGAAGCCGTGTGTTGGTAACTCTCTTGTGCATGCTGTGGCCTGTGGTCTCTTATAAAGTGAAAGAGTAGACCTACATAATACGTTTTGTAGACTATTGTTTGTATGTCATGATTTGTGTTTAACTTTTGTTGGACATCTTATACTAATATTATAAATGCCAAAGTTTGTGAGGATGGATGGATGTTTGCTATTTTTTCACGTTTAAACGGCTAAACGGATCTGGGTGAAATTTGGCACAGAAAAAGATTGTAATGTGGAATAACACATACGATATATACTATCCCATAAAAACGTACGGTTCCCGTGATATAATATTATAGAATGCGGGCAGAAGCATGAAAATAATAAACAAATGAAACTCACTTCTCCTCAGGAACGGTATGTGGTCGTCTTCAATAACAGCACCGGAACTTCTCAGCCTGAAGTACGTCTGTTCCACCTTCCCTCTGGAATAGGCCTGGAACTGGTCCAGCTCCGCCAGCCGCTGCTCGGCCGCCGCCAGGCGCACGTACCACTTCTCAGTGGACTGGAAGTAGCTGAAGAACACTGGGTCCGGAGCTCCTAGTAGGTCGAGGAGGACTAAAACATCCTGTGAACAACGTTTAGTAAGGTTAACGATATTTTTGTGATAGACCTACGGATTTAATTGGAAATCTATAAATGATGATGATATGATCTGACCGATTTCGGCCAAGGCTATTGCTTCAGCTCCGCTGTAGTTGTCGTTCGTGTGCTCGCATGTGGCTTAAGTAACCAATCTTCTTTGTGAAGAAGATTTTAATAGAACTTTATTAATAAATAAAGATCTATAATTAAATCTAAAATTAGACCATACTGCCGGGCAAAGGCCTCCCTCCATTATTTTCATTTGTCGCGACTTTGCGCTATGTCTTGCCAATTCTTAAGGAAGCCTAACAAGTCGTCCCGCCATCTTCTTCGTGTTCTACCGCATTCCCGTGTAGGCATTTAGAAGCACCATAATAAAATCTACTTTTGATAATTTTCATTATCATCATCATACATATAGGTATCATCAACACGCATCGGCATTCGTAACACACTTATGACCGTCTAGTCCCTTCTTTCTCGATGTTATGATGACCCATTATTTTAAATTCAGAACTCCTCTATTGTCTATTGAACAAGTCAGGCAGGTAAGGTTTAATAACAATTCACTAAAATCAGCACTACAATTAAAAAAAACACCTAACACATTTTTTACTTATGTAACAAGAGTTCTATCTTTAAACTTCTCCCCTCTAACGACCGGGAAAGGCCCTTTAGAAAAGAAAATGTAATTACCAGCCAGTACTAACTGATCGTTTTCCTTGTTCATTAGTTGTCGGGGTAAGAACGTGCGTTAAATATCAAGAAGTGAAGGTACCTAGTCTATTTTTAACTTCGACCTATTTCTAGCTTCGCCTTATCTAATTGGCGAGGCGAAATGAGTGTGAATTGTGTCACACTTACTGATAAAAAGAAATCTGAGTAGGGCTCTTAGCCGTCTTTATGGGAATCCATCTTAGAGTAAATTAATAAAATAATTTTGTATCGACCTCAGTAAGTTTCACTCCAACATTAGTCATGATAATAAAAACTATTTATTTTCCGTGAACTATTTGCTAAATACAATAGATAAATTACCAGAAACCTACAATTCCTAACGGTTTTAGAATAAAATTCGACAATAATCTCTACGTCTCTACTACGAGAAAATCTTTTAAACATCAAAACGGATTTTAATGCGGTTTTAATCAATTTATAAATTCAAGAGGATAGTCTATACGTATAGAACAGCGGTCGGCAACCTTTTGGCAGGCAAGGGCCACATGGCGGCAAAATGAGGTAGTGGCGGGCCGCGCTTTCACATAATTTTTATCCGACTTTAAAAGGGAGGAGGTTCTCAATTCATCTGTATGTTTTTTTTTGTATGTTTGTTACGCCATATTTCCGCCAATTATGATTAGAATTTGATGATATTTTTTTTGTTCGGAAGGTCATGCTTCGGAAGTGGTCCCATAACTTTTTTAACAAAATTTAATTTCTAAAAAAAATCTTTTTTTTTTTATTTGAAATTTTCCCCTTTTTTCGGCAGATCAAGTTTTAAAAATTGCCCTATTGCTTTTTTAGTCGTCCCTAATGGCAATAACCATATTGGTTGACCTACAACAAGGGCAAAATATTTTTTTAGCAGCCCGTGAAGGCGATTCAGAAGGAATAAGAGCGGATTTTTACTTAGCCGAAAAGTATTAAAAACCTCCATATCTCTTTACTTATGGTTTTCATATTAAAATATCTTGTTGTCTGATACTCAGCCCAAAATAGAGTATTCATGGTTTTAGTTTAAGGATAGATGGGTGATTCTTTGAAACACAGTTTTGACACGTTTTTGACTGAAGAGCACATCAATATTATCTCCAAATTGAACATCGATTTCAGGTTTTATATTAAACTAAAATGTCTATCGAGGCCTATATTAGTCAATTGGAATTACTTAAAACAAGCAATAATTAACCATCACGCCTGTATTCCCCGAAGGGTTATTCAGAAGTGTACCAAGGTACGCCCACAGTTCGCCGGTATATTTAGGTCCCATGTAATAGGGGGCGAGCCTATTGCCATTAACCGGGCACAAATCCAGACTCCGAGCTGCTACTGAGAATTTCTTAGAAAAACCCATTAACACTTTTTGCTCGACCTGGGAATCGAACCCAGGACCTCTAGCGTAGCAGTCGTGCTCAGGACCACTAGACCAACGAGGCAGTCGAAAAAAAATCAACAAAACAAATTAAATCAACAGAAAACAGTAAAAACTAATTAATCTGGCGTGTCTCCATGCCGTTTTATTGTTGAATTATTCTATTTTCTGCGATCTTACGAAGCAATATATTATAATAAGAACGTTGCACCGATATTTAAATATGTGTTTTATGATATGTTATAATTTATATTTAAAATAGTTGTATTGATTCGTAATTACGTTACTTTAAAAAATGTCCCTCGACTAAAATGATAATTCATCTGGCGTAATTTGTTTTAGCAAAATTTTAACGTAAACACAAAATATTTGGTACAATAATATTGACTCGTGTATCATATAACATGTAATGGCTTGGACACGATATAATATTAATTAAGATCTAAAAGTAATAAAATAAATGAGCCAGATGAATGAGGCAAATACACTCGGTTTCAAAGAATCACCCAGATGTCCCTTACACCCGTGTGATGCACATACTTTTTTAATGTAAATTTTATTAATTAAAATTAAATTAAAAATTAAAAATTAATGGGTTTAAAAAAGTACGTAGCACTACGTCAACGAAATTATCGTCAACGATAAAGCAACAATAAATTAAAAAGAAATGAGAAAAAATATATAAAACTTAAATGCGAACTTCAAAGTTGTTATAATAACCGTACCACGGAGTAAGAAAATTACTCCGTGAACCGTACTTATACAGATTTCAGTGTAACGTTTGAGGCTGTATTTGAGTGACTATTTTCTTAAACGTTAGCTTACGCGCCTAAAATCATTAATTTAGGTAAAATGTAAGAATCACAGTTTAATTTACAAAACTGGTCGCGGGCCGCAAGTAGGAGAGCCGCGGGCCGCATGCGGCCCGCGGGCCGCGGGTTGCCGACCGCTGGCTATAGAACATCACGTTACGACAAACAGGAGCGGAGCAGTAACCAAAGACGTGCGTAACTGAAGCGGGTGACACCGCGGGGTATTATGTATATCTAGTACCTAAATAAATATAACTATGGCAGTGATAGTTACACTCAGCATTCAAATTCATCGCATACATAGAGGGCTGCCATAGCCGGGCGAAAACTTCAAAAATCCCGAACATTTGGGTGAAAATGAGTTTTCAAAACATGATTTACATTTTCATGTTTTTATAATGTTAATTTATTGCTTGCTTATCTTTAAATTAATCGGGATTCCCCTGACACAAAAACTGACCGAATTTCATGCGGACATTTTTGAAACCTCTTCCGAGTGACTTCCGGACGGCGCCGTCTAAACTAGGACAAATTCGGGGAATTCTGGACGAATGGCGGCCTTAACGAACTCAAAATGTTGGAAAGTGTCACAGTCATGTGTTTACATTTATTAGAATTCAAGTTAATTAGATAGGCAGTCAGGTAGGTAGAGTGTAATGGAACGCGCGATGAATTTCATAGCGTACGTGACGAATGGGCACCTTAGTACAGCCACCAAAAGAGATAAGTAACTACTGTCGTCAAATTATATAGTCGAAGTTTTCTAAGAAACCTATTGATGTTTTCGGGTGAAGTTTATTAGTTATTAGTATTACCAGAATTCATAAGTAAAAAGGCAAAAAGTTAATTACTTAGTTAAATTACATTTCATGCGAAAACATTCGTCCATTTCTAAGAACGCTTCCATTACATGTGACGACCTTGGTTAACTTACCTCTTTGGTGACTGTACATGAAGAGATATAAGATGATTGGCTATTAAAATCGAATCGCCGATGTAGGTATTTTGCTTATAGATAGTAGCCCCCCTTAGACAGAAGTAAACATGCACAAGTGCCATTATAATGTCGCCATCCATTGTTCCAGAATAATCTATTGTGCACTATTGCTTGACAATTCTAAGTAAACATCTATTTAAAAACTATGTAAATCTGATTAATAATATTGTACTATGTCCGTTACAATAACAAAACTGCCTATGTATCTAACTGCAATAAATTTTATGTGACGTCACAGCCTATAAATTGTAACCAGTGGACCAAGAAGCTTCCAACGATACCTCATTGGTCGAAACATGTTAAGTAACATACCATCACGCATGTACGTGTTCTCCGAAAAGTTAGGCAGAGGTGTACTAATGTACACCCACAGATCGCCGGTATGTCTAGGTCCCATCTAATAGGGGGCAATCCTATTACCCTTAACCGGGCACCTATCCTAGCTATGAGCTGCTACACAGAATTTCACAGAAAAACCCAATAACACTTTGCTCTACCTGGGAATCGAACCCAAGACCTCTAGCGTGGCAGTCGCACTTAGAACCACGAGGCTACCGAGGCAGTTAATACATGATAAGTAGTTAAGCATTATGACGGAACATACATAAATACCCACACACACTTACTTACATACATACATACATACATATCGGTCAAAATCATAACACTACTTTGAAAAAAATAGTTGTTTGCCATTCGAAGTTTATTAAACTTTGTTTTTATATGATCTGGGAACTCGACCGACTCGCCTAGTGTTGACGGCGCTGGTCAGAAGGCTATCAGCATTTTATTATTATTCCGAAACATTGAAATTGATAGGTCATGAACTATTCGTCTTTAATGACACAATTCTTGATAAAAGGCGCTTGCGTACCAATATCTAAAACTATTAACGTTATAGTAGTTTATTTAATTAATAAAACATGTCATTGCACAACCTGAGTTTTTGTCCATTATACAGGGTGCACCTTAACCATGATAGTTACAGGAAAACGTTCCTAGGAGACAATCCATAACTTTTTGAGATACACACATTATGAACTGCATTCACAGATTTTGAAAAAAAAACAGTCAGCGAAAAGAAGCTGAAGTTTTTTAAATACCTTTTTTATGGCTCTCGATCCTATTCAATGTAGGAACCAAAATACTCTACGGGACCATTTAAGGTATGAGTACTGACAATGACAGAAATCGCCAAAAATTTTAAAGGAAATAGTTTACCTAAATGACAAAGTTAAAAAGAAGTAATACCATAGGTACTCACCATTCTTTGCAGCTCATTAGCACCATCCTTATACTCCGTACCATGCCATTTCTTAGCCAGATGCCTAGCTCCATATATGGAGTCGTTGGGGCCCCATTGTCTAAACGCCTCTTCACCATCGAAGAATATGAACATGATGCTTAGTCGGTTGTCCTTCAGGGGCTCCAGCTGGGCTGACATTACTTTAGCTAGGTTTATCATCATGGCGCATGGCACTGCTGAGTCCGTCGCACCTGGAACAGAGTAGAGAGTTAACATGTTGCTACCGACATGGAATAAGGACAACACTGCCATTGGCGTATCTAGAGTTAGTTTTCAGGGGGGGGCCTGGCCCCTAAGATGCCATGGCCGCTGCGATGCAATGCGGTCAGGCGGAAGGTGAGCCCTACAGCCTGGGGTGGGCACAAGACCATTCTGGGGTGGGCCCGGCCTACCCGCCCCCCCCCCCTATATACGCCTATGAACACTGCCTAACGGCCTCTGCCCACAACCGATTATCGGACCGTTCAATAGATCCATAGTTTCGTGGCACCGACTTTTTGTAGGATGGGTGCGGTGGTATATCTCCGACAAGAAAGTCGGTCACTAATTTTGTAGCGTGGGCGGGCAGGCCTACTTAGTTGAATTTTGTCATTTTTAACCCCCGACGCAAAAAGAGGGGTGTTATAAGTTTGACGTGTCTGTCTGTCTGTCTGTCTGTGGCATCATAGCTCCCGAACGGATGAAGCGATTTCAATTTAGTTTTTTTTTGTATGAAAGGTGACTTATAATAATAATAATAATAATTTATTTGTTTCAGACCATTAATCCATATAGTGTTAGTAAAATCTTAACCTATTGTTAGTACATAAATAACAAAAAAGCTTAAATTAATTGGCGACATGTACGCCAGTACGCACATGCCTACCCGCCCAGTGCCTAATGAAAGGCCCATCAATTTTATCCGCCAGTGTAGCCAGTATGTAGTGACTTATGTGCGAGTGTTCTTAGACATGTTTGACGAAAATCGGTTGAGCCGTTTAAAAGTTATGGGTGTGAAAGTGGGGAAGAAAAACTAAAGATGATTTGTCATGTGGGTTATTAAATTATTAGGAACCTATGTATTTACAATTTAACAAAATCGACATTATAATAAGTATGTACCTATAAAAAGTATAAAATAAAAAATTAAATTAAAAATTAAAAAAACCCCCGACACAAAATCCTAAGTTCCCTTTAAAAAGTAAAAAAATAAAATAAAATACGTCGCGTTGGGGAACCGCTTGGGACGGTCGTACCCTAAATGCAACATCGGTCCCCCAACGCGACGTATTTTAACCCCCGACGCAAAAAGAGGGGTGTTATAAGTTTGACGTGTCTGTCTGTCTGTCTGTATGTGGCATCATAGCTCCCGAACGGATGAAGCGATTTCAATTTAGTTTTTTTTGTATGAAAGGTGACTTACGTACGAGTGTTCTTAGACATGTTTGATGAAAATCGGTTGAGCCGTTTAAAAGTTATGGGGGTGAACGTGGGGAAGAAAAACTAAAAATGATTTGTCATGTGGGTTATTAAATTATTAGGAACCTATGTATTTATAAAATAAAAATTAAATTAAAAATTTAAAAAACCCCCGACACAAAATCCTAAGTTCCCTTTAAAAAGTAAAAAAATAAAATACGTCGCGTTGGGGGACCGCTTGGGACGGTCGTACCCTAAATGCAACATCGGTCCCCCAACGCGACGTATTTTATTTTTTTACTTTTTAAAGGGAACTTAGGATTTTGTGATGGGGTTTTTTAAATTTTTAATTTTATTTTTATATTTTATTTTTTTACTTTTTAAAGGCAACTTAGGATTTTGTGTCGGGGGTTTTTTTAAATCCATAGATTAGGAACTAATATAATAAAGAGGTAAAATTATTTGTCTGTAAGAGGTAATCTCTGAAAGTTCTGGTCCGATTGCAAAAAATATGTCACTGGCAGGAAGCTGCTAGTGTGCAGTGGCATAGGCAATGTTTTAAGATATAGGTACTTCCACGCGGACGAAGACGCAAGCAGAATCTAGTTGGTAAAAAAAACCACAGAAAGGACATGAAAGTAATATCAGATGCCTTTCTATTTCCAGAATGTCTTTTCTTTTTGGTGAGTTCAAATTATTGACAAGTAAGACCTAGAGTAGGTAGGTACGCCAATTGATTCATCGAATCAATAACAATAATCGTGCAGAGTAAACACGCGTCGTGTGACCTAATAATAAGGTTTGCAAGAGTATTTCCCCCGTGACCCTCGCAAGGGAGCGCTGCCCCATGGACCCACCGGGAGGTCACAAGGCAATCACAGAGGTTCACACTTCATTATTTTGTTTTACGAACTGAACTTGCTTAGGAACCTTCTCTAATTGATTACTAATACATACATATTTGCCTACCTGGATCTAAAGGATTTAAGCCACTAACTTGGAACTAAACAGTTAGCCGGGAGATTCTTTTCTTTTTAGAAAAAGTTGCCCCACACAAAGAATTTCTCCTGTATCGTGGGTGTGTTTACAAACATATAAAATCGCATACACAAACACCCAGACCCGGAACAACTATCTGTATACCATACAAATATTTTTCCGTGCAGGAATAGAACCCGCGACAAGCAGCGCAGTCACTGCGCCAACCGTGTCGTCAGATGTTCGTTTGTCAGATATCGCAACAGTGACAGGCCAACTGGCCATCTGAAGACCTGAAACTCTGGCCAGTTGTGGTTCTGGCAAGGTTGTAACCTTCAGGCCGAGTCAAACACGTTTACAGGTTCCTACGCACAGTACACACACACAGGAGTTTACAGGGTCCTAAGGGCAGACCGTACTTTGCTTGGCAGGCCGCCTGATCATACAACTGCCTGCAGGAATCTGTGCAACGGCTTTAGTTATGTCTATTTGTTAAGTTGTCGGTGCTAAACAACTTTCCTTGGTACAAATGCTTGGTACTAGGCTTAAGTTGCGGATTTCTACCATATAAATCTTTGAACCCTGAGGAACGACATAGAACAGAATGCGATATCTGCAATATTTTTTCTGATTCGTAGAGATGAATTATTAAGTTTGGGCTCGACATAAGTACAATCTCCAAATAGTATGACGAGGTTAGAGGCCAATTATTAAGTTAAGTGCCGCGCGCCGTGAGGTACTTTTCCTTATAAAAGGTTGGCTCATTTGACGCGTCGACGATATAAACATACATCACACTAATATTATAAAGGCGAAGTTTGTATGTTTGTCTCTTCTTCACGCTCACACGGCTGATCGGATCAGGATGAAATTTGGCACTGAATAACACACACTTTTTATACCGAAAAAATGTACGGTTCCCGTGGGATAATATATCAACTTTTACGCGGAGGAATTTGCGGGTAAAAGCTAGTACAAGAATAATACTACATACTCACCAACAAACACATGTTCCCTCATATACTTGCTGTCATAATGGCACGCCAGCACCAAGAACCTCTCAGCATTAGGGTTCAATTTGGCTATAATATTCTTAAAGTTTAAGGGCCCAAAGACAGGGGTGTTGTCAGTAAACACATTCTCAGTTACATCCCAACCAAGATCCCTCATCTGTTGGGATATGTAGTTGCTGACTTTTTCATGGTTAGGGGTACCCACTACTCTTGGTATCAAGATCTCGTTTAGAACAGAATTGAAATGGGTCATGTCAGACAATGCTGCTAAATCTTTCACATTTTGATCTGACAAATCTTGTGCTTCATGTACATTCTGCAAAAAAAAAGGAATTTGAAGAAAAATGTAGGTGATTCTGTCAAAACTTGGCAACAGTTCTGTTTATGGATTGCTTGACGTATTGCAGGGAGCTTGAAGAAATAAAATCTGGTGTAAACCACATTTTTAATGCGTAAATAACATGATTAACCACATTTAAATGAAAAGCCTGTAAATATACAGAAAATTTGCCACTGTACCTATATTGAATAAGTACCAATTTGACACTTATTTGGATTAAATTAAGTAGTAACAGTTTATCACTTATTATATTGAATAAGTGTCAATTTGACATTCATTGTATTGAATAGGAGTCACTCACAGGATTTGTCACTTATTGTATTGGTTTTGTGTTAATTTGTCACTTATTCCATTGAATTAGTGTCAATTTGTCACTTCTTTGTATGGAACTAATGTCACTTTGTCATTGAATTATATTGAATTAGTGTCAATGTGTCACTTATTTTATTGAATTAGTGTCAATTTGTCACTTATTGTATTGAATTTGTGTTGATTTGTCCCTCATTGTATTAAACTAATGTCAACTTGTCACTTGTTTTATTGAATTTATGTCAATTTGTCACATAAATCATATTGGATTAGTGGCAATTTGTCATTTTTGTAAATTGAAATTGTAACAATTTGTCATTAATTTGTATTGAATTTGTGAAATTTTGAGTCTTAATTGTTTATTGCACAAATTGCAATGAACAATTAAGACTCAATATTTGAAATGTTGATGAATGAAATTTTTAATATTTGTCACAAAAGTACATCTACTAAGTAAGTCAATGTTTAATAATTCCAGTGACAAGAGTCAGAATGAAAGTATTTCCTGTTTTACTACAAAACCTAACAAAAAAACAAACAACAGTACACTACAATAACATGCAGATTTATAAATGTTGTGAAATAAAATGCACAACATTACTATAACAAGGTAAATAAAACCGTGATGTGAATCCGTGTGATGTTACTGAAAACTCCTAAGACTTGTAACTGTCTATTTAAAAAGGGAGGCTAAATATAATAACACAAAGCCAAGGAAAAATATGTCTTATTAATATGTGTTATAAAAGCCAAAGCGAACAGATTAAGTAACTAATAATATAAATAAGCCTAACCACTTGTTCAAGAACTCTTTCTTGAGTGTCATACTCCACTCTCAAGTACCACTTAAAAGTTACATTTATTAAGTAGCTCTTAATTTTTTTTTTAATTGCAACAATAACTAGCTTGTTGAATCTAGATAAAACTTGAAGTACAATCATTGGAAGAAATTGGTCATAACATTACGGCCTTCAGAGTCACAAAATAGGCAAACCAATTAAAGTCAACGTAGACAATTTAAAAAACTGTTTGTTTTTTCATTATTAAAATTATAATAATAAAGCAATTAAAGAAGATATTGAAATAAATTAAATATGAAACTAAATAATTAAGTACATAACTCTTACTCATTGTCTAAGGAGTTAACTTGTGTTCTTATGTATTTTTAAACTGAATTAATATTCCTTACATAAAGTATCTTAAAAGTGTCTTAAAATTAACAATAGTTTACTTTTGATCAAAGTCTTGGATGGACAATTTATTATTTAAAATTAAATCAAAAAAGTAAACAATACAGAAAAACATCCACACACAATAAAACATCCATACGGTGATACAAACTTTTGGATTAAAAAGTTGGAAACTTGTTGACATAAGAAAAAAAACTTTTAAAATGTTTAAAACGGTAATATAAGTAAGTATATTATTACAAAACAACTAACCTTCTCCTCGTAAAATTTTATCCTTTTTTTAGAGTTTACAGATGCAAAACTAAGTAGCACGACTGATAAATATAGCAATGGTTTTATCATGATTATTCAATTTAATAAATTTACTGGCAGGTTTTTACTACTTTTAAAGCACATGTACTGTTTCACTTTGCTACTGTTACGTGCTCACGGTGACTTCACACAGTATCAGTGATATTTAATAAAACTAGATTTACGAAACTTGTTTCGTGTCTCAACAACCTTTCACCTATCCTCCTACTCCCCACCCCCCAACAACTGATTTTGACACTGACAGTTTGTTTCAGGGTTACAATATCAAAACGTATATTTTCCTCATTATTTTTTGAAAATCGCCTGTGTAACAATTTTTTAATTAAGTATTTGCAATTGTTTGAACATTTAATCAAGTGGGAAATATTTAAAAATCATACTTTATGAAATCACTGCTTTTATTATTAGCCTAAAATATTAAAAATGCCATGCTAAACCCACACTTCAAGGGAAAATTTTTGCCTGTGCAACCCTAAATGTCAAAGATATGGATTAGCCTCAATTTCTACCTACGGCCAATTTTGAACTTTGTAGTATAAACTAAATATTCTATAATAAGTAAGTATTATGTAGACTTTAATGTTACATTATAGTCTTATTTTTAGAGAGATTAATAACTAAACAATGCAACAAAAGTTTTGTCTTCCTTTCAAAATATTTGATGACGCTCCCGCTGCAACTATTCAAGTCTACAAATTATTATTATAAATTTCAGTACCATTAGATTTTTTTTTTAATTTGTAGTGCACTTGATTTTATAGTTGTCGGTTCTGCTTGTTTAAACTCTTTGGTCATTGGTTAGTGACGTCACCCACATCCCTCGTGACGTCAGTGGCAATCCAATTAAAAGAAAAATGAAAATGGATGATGATGATTTTTAGGCACTAAAATAATAATCGATTGAGACACGGGTGTGATATTTATACTATCACTAGGTATCGATAAAGATTGCGGGTTAACCGAATACGACTTCGTTCAGTGCTACAGGCCTAAACGTAAATTCGATGGGTCTCGCCTACAATCGTCTCATTTATTGACTAATTATTATCTTAAAATCTTTTATTGAGGCACAAAAATTATAGAGTAAGTACTGCATGCATTATTAATCTGATTTTCATAACAATTGTGCGATATTACCTATAGGGGGGTTTTTTGCAAAATTTTATAGACCTATTCAACAAGACGAAGCGTGAATTCAGCATGAATCAATGAATGTTGGTTACAGAGTTACAATCGTTGTCCTATCTTCTCAACAATGTCAATTGAAATAATGACTTTGACAATAACAATAAATGTCAGTTAAGAAAGAAGTTTGTATCTATTCAATTGCCAAAATCGATTAGGTACCTACCTACTTTGATTTTTCTAAATCGGTTGATATGATAATCCGTATAAAAACAACATGCAATTTACGATCTAGATGATATATTTACCTATACTACCTACGTCGGGATAGCCATTATAATAATGCTTGCGTGGGGCGGCCAGCGCCCCCTGGATCTGGCGCCCCAGGTGGCCGCCCCCCACGGCCTAATAAAAGTAGGTAGGTAGTACACACGTCATCCAAGGTACCTACACACATTCTGAAGCGACGGTTTCCGGGTCGAAATCAGAAAGAATTAAAACGGCATATCATTGGCGTATCTAGAGTTAGTTTTCAGGGGAGGCCTGGCCCCTAAGATGCCATGGCCGATACCTACGATGCAATGCGGTCAGGCGGAAGGTGAGCCCTACAGCCTGGGGTAGGCACAAGACCATTCTGGGGTGGGCACGGACCGCCCGCCCCCCTATATACGCCTATGCGGCAGACACATGATAGCCAGTAGCAGATCTAGAGGACGGTCACTGCTTAATACATACGATAAGTAAGTATGACAAATCCACAGCTAAGAATGGAGAGGGTACCTTTTTAACCTATATTTTGTCTCAGTCGGTTAAATTGACTGATGAGCGTAGGGCCCTGGGTTCTGCGGGTTGTTCGTAAGAGATACCGCGCCCCCGGAACGCAAAGGGCACATGCAGGAACATAGATGGGTTTTAGTCAGTAAAAGTCTGAAACTCCCTCCCGTCCCGCCCAGGGTGGGGGAAGTTATTTAATGATTTCCCATCTATAAAAAAAGGGCCCTGGGTTCGAAGTCGGGAAGTCTGACAGCCAGTCTTACCATGAGATGTCGTGTTGCCCAATAACTTACCCCTTTAACACATTTGTTGGCATAGTGGCTGAGCAGTTGGCTGCTGCGCTGCGTGCCGCGGGTTCGATTCCCGCACGGGTCAAATATTTGTATGCCCTAAGATATTTGTTTCGGGTCTGGCTGTTTGTGTATTTAGATGTTTGTAAACGCACCAACGATACTGGAGAATTTCCTAGTGGGGGGCAACGTTTTTTTTTAAATTATCTAGGTACTACTTCGTAATATCAATTATCTTATTAGGTAGACAAGTTGTACCTAACTGTTTCGTTAGCCAAGCTGTCCTAAGCGCGACTGCTAAGCAAGAAGTCTTGGATTTCATTCCCAGGTCGAACAAAAATTGTTACCTTTTGGGTTTTTATATGAAATTCTCAGTAGCAGCTCGATGTTCGGATTTGTGCCCGGGTACTGGCAATAGGCTCGCCCCCAATTACATGGGACCTAAACATACCGGAGAACTTTGGGTGTACATACATTGATACACCTCTGCCCAACCCTTCGGGGAATACTGGCGATGGTATTTTGAGAATTACCTAACTATCATCATTATTCCAAACATTAGTCGTTTACTCCTTACACAAATCTCTTAACAACATAGCACGTCCGACGCTATTTATAAAGAATGTGACCTTTCCTACAATCCTACACATCATAACCTTTCGAATATTATTATTGTCGGTTGTGAGGTGCTAAGCCTTCTCTTCCTTTTACTATTTTCATAAAAGGGACTGGGGACGGGTTGTATCCCTAGCGTCGCTTCGCCGTAGGCGGTAACCGGCAAATGACCTTTTCTCCCCAGAGAAATACGTCATATTTTTGTAATAGGTACCGTGCCTACTTACGAGAGAAATATTATATAATTGCTACGAGCAATACCCATATGGGGTGCGCAAACGACACGGTTGGCATAATGGCTGAGCTCTCGGCTGCTGTGCTGCGTGTCCCGGATTCGATACCCGCACGGAAGAAATTTTGTATGACCTATATGTCCTAGTCTTTATTATTTTTTTGTCAGCCTGTTCTGTGTCACTTCTAGGGAAAAGTCATATTCTTACAAATTAAAAACTACACCCGGTATTCCATCCCGAAAGTACACCGTGAATCCCAGGAGCGTCTGCGTCTTCTGCGATCTCCGACTGGTGCCGGCCCGCCTCTGGTTTGAACACAAAACAGTGGAAATGATCGAGCTGTGTGTGAGTACTAGTCACAAACAGACCTCGTAGGGACTACGTAGAATAAGAACAAGGCAGTATTAATAAAATAAAAAACTACATAATGTGTTTATTATCACGCTTACCTATACTTAACTAAATATGAAAAATACAATATCCATTGTAAGGGCTACAACAATTGTTAAACGCATCACGCACGACTATACTCCAGTTTAGCGCCAATCAATAGATGAAATCATGAAACTGTACAACACATTTGTGATCTCATCTATTGATTCACTCACTATCACTCAAAAACAACACAAAAATAAACAATTATAGAATTGCTTTAGACCCATTAATTATTACTACTGTATTCGGCTGTACCTAGTCAAATAGCCGAATATTCCGCCGAATTATTCGGCCGGATTTGACATGAACGGGAAGATTAATTTTACATCGTGTTTTATTTACTGTCGGCTTGCAAGTGATATTACTTATTACAGGTTTTTTCCACCTGTAGACTATTTTATAATTATCATGGAATGTACTGGTAAATCCTAATATTAAACACAAATGTATAAAAATAGGTCACTTTACAAAATTACTAGCTAACTTAATAATTACCTAGTTCATAACTTCTTAACACTAAAACAAAACATTTTCAACATTTCTATACCTACAAAAAATATGAAATCTTATATCTGTTATACATAATCTTCAAATATGAAATCTATGAATCTATAACATTACTTTCTGGTAATATTATAGCGAAGTACTGTGAAACCTGCATAACCTGCAAATTTGTCTCACATAAAAAGGTATTCCACATGCCCAGTGTCTCATTTACAAAGGGTTTCATTAATAGAGGTGAGAATAAAGATTATATCGTATATATCGGTGCGATTATTAAAAAATATCAGAGTTAGAGGGGTAATAAATTGACGTTATATCAGGACAGATGTAACGTAATTTTATTTCCCCTCCCAACCTACAAAAATCAAAGAAAACAATTTAGCGAAAGTGTTCTGAATAGCTATCTAGCTAAACTATACCTAACTGAAAAAGAACCCCAATTTGGAATTAGCAAATACGCATAGGTTCCTAATGACATATCCACTATCTATCTTTAAAAATAAACCATTACGGAAATTAACACTGTCCCAGATTTAACCCGAAAAAATAAGACCACAAATATTAATTTGATTAAAATAGCTCAATTTGTGGCTTAAGAATATTATTCCACTTCAAGTAGCAAATGTCTATTCATTACAAAAAACAATTTTATTTTATTTTACCACAAACCCCAAGTAGAAAAAGTAAACAATGATTCGGTATTCGCCAAATAATGATCCAATATTCAATATCAGGCGAATTATCGAAAAAGTAGCCAAATATTCGGCAAATCAAGTAGTCGCCGAATATTCGCTACAACCCTATTAATTACCCACTTTCTGACCCATTCCGCGCTAGAGCTATTTAGGATTAGACGACTTTTTAAGTTCAATAAATAATCTTTCTATTAAATATTATCTATAATCTTCGATATTGTTTCTCGTCATTGATTGTTTAGCCCCGCGTGTAATTCCAACTCTAATGATATCTTTTAATAACTTGATTTTTCATCTGCTTGCGCAGTTTGCTGTCGTAACCAACGCTGCGCCTGAGTCGATATTGAGTTACATGCAGCTGCGTTTCACCTGCGATCCTTATGCGCATCGATTTACGTGGGTATATGCGACTAGAGAACACAACCTCGCCTCCACCACAGAATATTTCTATGGAACTATAGTCAACGAAGATGCGCCAGTGGATGTGCGAGATGGGCAGCCAGTCGGCTCGCCGGACGCCGTCCACGCCGCCGCGGTCCACGCTCACGAAGCCGCGCTCCGACGAGAACGCGATGGTGTACTGCCGCTCCCCACTCCACTCCAGGATGATGGCCGCGTCGTACATCACCGTGCTCGAGTTCACGATCATCTCGAACGCTCTAGAGCCCGCGAAAAAGGCCTCCCCAGGACTGTACCAGGCGTCTTCCAGCACCTCGGCTCGCAACTCGGATATTTCTCTCGCCGGCACCATCAACAACTTGCCCTGAAACGTGAGCTTCAGTTCTCTGACTAAGGTCAGCATGCTCGCCCAGCCGTCGTTCGATTCTTCGAACTCGCTCTCCCACATACCCAACCAGGCGATCAAGAGTCTCCGTCCGTCGAGAGATTGCATCGTTTTTGCTGCGTAAAAGTCGTGTCCGTAATCCAGCTCGTTAAAAGTTGCTGTTGAAATTTCAAAATCTTCAAACTGTCCACTCTGATAGTTGAAATTTCCAATGATATATCCCGTCTGGTACAGATTTCTGAATCTATGGCCGTCACCCTGTATCCCTTGAACTGACAAAAGGAGGACATTATATCCATCAATTTCAAAAAAGTCAGGACTCTCCCACATGTATCCCATGTCTCCGTAAGATTTCGCTATTGTCCCGTTTAATTTCCAGTTGAATAAGTCAGGCGACGTGTATAGCAATAAATACGCTTCCTGCAACCTCGAGCTTCCAATAAGCATGTACCACGAGTTCCTAAACCTCCACACTTTAGGATTCCTGAAGTCTCCGTTGCCAAATGGTCCAGAATGTATTATGGGGTTATACAAATACTTCTGGAAGATAATGCCGTCTGCGCTAATGGCGACGTTTTGAGTCTGTAACGTCTTGTTATTAGCTAATACGTGTCCCGTGTAAAATAGTGTTAGGTAGCTGTTGTGAATGACTGCGGAGCCGGAGAGGCAGCCGTGCTTGTCGTAGTGGTCCTTAGGTACGAGCGCGGGCGGGTAGAACGACCAGTCGACGAGGTTGTCGCTGATCACGTGGCCCCAGTGGATCGGGCCCCAGGCGCCGTTGTACGGATGGTACTGGTAGAATATATGGTATTGCCGCTTGAAGAATATGAATCCGTTTGGATCGTTGAGCCAGCCCACTGGTGCGGAGATGTGGTACATAGGCCGGTACTTCTTCTTCAGCAAGTATCTCTTCTGTTGTATGAAATCCTCGATGTGCGCCAAGTCTTGCGCGAGCTCGGCGGCGGCTACGCAGAGCCACGCTACCAGGACGAACACTTCACGACACACCATCTCCGTACGAGTCTGCTCAAACACTAAAGCCGAACAGATCTAAAACTATTCAGTCGTAATTAGTTCAGCACAACAATCACAATAGAATGTTTGTAAACTAATTATTTGATAATGGTGAGATTGCACAACCGCTTGTTCTAGTACGGAAGAAATTGTAAACAATTACGTTATTTTTATTTAGATCATCATCCTTTTGGGAGAAATGATCTAGTGTTCGCCAAGGTGTACGCCAAAATACGTAACCAGATTGTTTCACTTGTTGAAAGACTCGCCCACTAGGCGCGCGTAGACGTAGACAGTTTTGTTTTAGGCAAGCAACTATAGAAACAAAAAAGTGGTCGCTTGAAGACACACACGAGCAACACAAAAGTTGGTGCACACATTTATGGACGACCACTCAAAGCGTGCAACAATTTTTTGCTCGTACTGTCGTATTTGTACTGTCGCATATAGCCCATCATGTATGAAAACATTAGTGTGGCACTGATGGAACACAAGCTCCGAATTGTTACCAGAATCTATAATAGAAGGTAGTAGTTGGCGACTGCGTCCAGTTGCTGTTACCAGACACAGTGTCGGTATTTGCGGTTTGTGATGCGGTGATAATGTTCCGTGTCGGCAACAAAAAGTGTCTCGTCTAGGTTTGCGCACCCCTAAGTGGTTGTTTACGCACTTTAATTCCAATGTTTTGTGTTATTGGATTTTTCTATGAAATTCTCAGTAGCAGCTCTGAGTTAGGAGGTTAGCCCGGTTCATGGCAATAGATCTGTGGCAATAGGCTCGCCCCTATTACATGGGACCTAAACATATCGGCGAACTGCGTGTACATTCGTACACCTCTGCCTAACCCTTCGTGGAACACAGGCGTGATGGTGTGTATGTTATGTTTTGTGTAGATTGATGAGCAATAGAGGTATTGTTATTTTATTTATTATTTTGACAAGCTTTTATTGATTTTTATTATTTGTTTTCCATTTCGCCTCTATTATTTTATTTTCAATCTTCCTTGTTCTAGTGGTCGCATTCATGACTGCTAAGAATAAAGCCCAGCAGTGTGGGTTAGTCCTCTGGGGGCCTACCACCATCTCTTAAGTCAGCACCACTTTAATATTACTTTGTAATTGGGTAGATGACACCACTAATCAATTGACGTATTTTTTATGAGCTGTCAAAACGCAATCTAAATATATATAATTCAAAGGTGACTGACTGACTGACTGAGATAGTGATCTATCAACGCACAGCCCAAACCACTGGACGGATCGGGCTGAAATTTGGCATGCAGGTAGATGTTATGACATAGGCATCCGCTAAGAAAGGATTTTCATCAATTCTACCCCCAAGGGGATAAAATAGGGGATGAAACTTTGTATGAAACTTTGTCAATTTTAAACCGATCGAGCTGAAACTTTGCATGCTTAAAGCTACTATGACGTAGGCATCCCCTAAGAAAGGATTTTGATAAATTCCACCCCTAAGGGTATAAAATAGGGGATGAAAGTTTGTATGAATCTTCTTAGATTTTCGACTGATTGAACTGAAATTAAAGATTGGAGCTACTATGATGAAGACGTCCGCTTAAATAGGATTTTGATAAATTGAACCCCCATGGGGTTAAAATAAGGGATGATGGAGGATGTAAACATATTAGTTTGAACCTATCAGTACCTAATGGAACGAAATACCTAATTAATAATAATACTTCTTAACGCGAGCGAAGCCGCGGGCAAAAGCTCGTTCCCCATAGATTTTGTATGACAATACTCAACTATGACGTCACTTTTTTGTCGACTCAATTCAGTAACTATTTATTGATTTCAAAGCAACTAAAAATTGATGATAATAGTTATTCAAAAAATTATCGGGTTTTCAGGGCTAAAATAAAGTGTTTTTTAGTGAAGTTGTGTCTTGGAATTATTTGTTAGTGGTGTCATCTACCCAATTCCGGTTTATTTTAATTAGACATGTATGCTCAGGTTTGAGTGCATTGCTTAGCTTAACATTTACGTATTTTTATAAGTACACCAGGAAAATTATAGGTAAGTCATCCATCATCAAATTACAGACTAAAAAAACATAATTGTTTAAAATATTGTATATTTATCAAATAATAACAATTACATAATAATAACAAAATATATTCGTAGGTACATTTAGATATGTTTATTCTATATGAATTAAAAATATACTCAGAACACTAAAATCCTTTGATATGCTAAATAGATCCAAAAATAAAAGTCGTTCGGTTGAATCTCATTACTTTTTTGAATATTCATTTTATGTTTTGCTTTTTACAAATTCTTGGTCGATTATAATATTCACCACATGCCATGGAAGTCTATATCAGCTATACCACTATTTCTTTAAATAGTATCTATTATTTTAATATTACTTAGCTTTACGCACTGTTGGATTTTCAACTTTCGGCTCCGCGCCGAGAGTTGTAAATCGAATAACCAAAATGACAAAGTAACATTAAAATGGTACTGTTTTAAGAGATAGTGGTAGGTACTGGTAGGCCTCCGGTTCGTCAGATATAGAATTTGAATTAAAAAAGAAAATAATCAGTTAATTACAAGAAAATTTACACATCAATGAATGTCAAGAACATAAAATATATTTCTGATGCTCAAGGCATTATTTTCGTGACCAAATTATTATTGTCAAATGGCATGCCAAGTTATGATTGGCTGTTGTCATTTTGGTCAACCAATCGCAGTAGTTGTCGAGTTTCAATTTTGTTTTATCACCAACGTTGACAAAGAAAAGGAGAATAGCCTGTAAAATGGGCCTAGTAAGCTAGAGTGTTCCTTCATGATCTACAATAGAGATTCTACATAAACACAGAGTAGTAAACAAATGGAGTGACATGAGCACACCACTTGAGATAATGTGGCGTAGTGTCCGTCGTCGAAATAATCCCTACTAGTTTTAAATGTATTTCTACCATTCGTAAAAACCCGACTACTGAAAAATCACGACAAGACAATATTTAATTGATATTTAGAGAATAGTCGTGGTCGTATGCCTTTGCTTTGTTTATGATCGCTTACTACTGTTAGAATGTAGTATTTTATTAGGGTACATAGGTTAACAATAACAAATTCAGGTGAGAATATTGTTTGCTGTTTCATACTTTTTAGATCGTAATTTTTAGTAGCGGGTTTTAGATTTTAAACATTTTTATTTATTTATTTTTATCATTCGCACTTCATTTGTTTCTTCCTCCGTGTGCTAAGATATCACAGGATATAGATAATAAAAATATTTATATAACAGATTATAATATTCGAGCAATTAAACCTACTCGTTAAAACACACACAGATTATTTTTATTATTAAAACTTAAATCATTAGATTTATATTACATAAGGCACTTTATTTGCTATCTTATATTATATTGCATTTTTTTAACCTTCGCTTATCAATATTCATTCATATTGAGATAGGTACATCAATGTAATAATTAAATTATTACAAATATATTTTGAGCAAGTTCCGAGTGAGGAAACATTGGAATGTATGTTAGAAGTTTATACTGAGATTACAACCTTATAAATTCTACATTTCGATTAATTCAAAGTACCGTACAGATAGTGCAATTCACGAAGACGCGCCTCACCAATTTTCCAGCATCTTTCACTTTGACCATGACGCTCTCTCCTGATTAGTCTATTCATTGTAGTGTGCGTGTGCACTCATAGGTAATTAGGGTGTACCGACAACACTCAAACATTGACGGAAGCTTGCACACATATACTATAAACGGTTAGAAGGAATAGTAGTGGGGCGCGTCTTCGTGGATTGCACTATCTATAATACTAATTAGAAAGGTAGCTAGAAAGGTAGCTGCATGTAATACTTAGATGTAATAGATACATATCTACGTAGCGCATCGGTATCAAAAATCCCTTCTTACTGTATTTTATATGGTACCAAGTTAATACATTTTACCTTCAAATATTTAGATTTTTTTACTGTTTACTGCGCAAATATAAGAATAACACTTCAATCACGACCCAGCAGTTGTTTTATCGCAAGGAAGCGGATTTTACACAGTTGGCAACTGTGATAATGATAAACAAAATATACAAATCAATTTACTTAAATGTTATTCGTTTCGTCTGTTTAAAATAATATAATAAATTATAATATTACACCTTTCCCTTCAAACAATTATTTAAACCTTTAACCGGTCAAGTCCCGGAAAAATTAAAACAATTGAACAACAATGGCGGTGCTTTTTAAAACGCCGGCCGGGGCCTGACCCTTTAAATTGATATTTATGAATAATTTTACCACACAATTTTATAATTTAAATACTACATAGTATAGGTACACCTCTTGCCAATCTTTGGGGGTATACAGGTGTGATGTTATGTACCTACCTAAATTATTATTATTATTATTTATTTATAAAGGCGTTCGACAGTTCCAATTTTGAATAGACGACAGTCATCGCGTGTGTGTCCCCGGTAGTGTTATGCGTGTGTGAGTGCGCGGTGCAGGTCCTGCCACAGCGCGGCGTGCTGCGCATGCGCGGCGGCGCGGCTGCCCGCCAGTGCAGGCAGAGCTTGCAGCGCACGCGCAACATACGCACGAGCCACGCACCCCTCCTGAGCAACGGGATTATATCAACCGAGAGTATTTACTCCTAGTATCATCAGCTTACCACTCTCAGAAGACCACCACTCTCAGAATATCGTTCAGGATATTTTTAATTTTATTGAAAATTAATAAAGGGAAATAGTTTAGATTCATTGTTTGTACAATCCAGATAACATTCAAAACCAGTTTTGAAAATTAAGCTCTGGTGTCGGAAGAAAGAGATTTGTTTACTGCAAGTAATTATACCAATAATAAGGCATATTGGTCGTTGTCTAGGGGGTTGGGTGAATTGTTAGCATTTCATACATGATCGCCCTAGTTGACAAAGCTCGAATGATTGTGTCTCACCTGCAAGGCAGCGCGCAGTGCGTACCGGTGTCGGTCGCGCAGCGGGCGCGCCTGCGGAGCGTGCGGCGCGGCGGCGGCGGCGGCGGCGCGCTCGGCGTGCAGGCCGCGCGACAGCCGCGCCACCAGCTCGCGGTACGCGCCGCACGCCTCGCCCGCCAGCCGCACCAGCCCGCCCGAGCCCTCTTCTTCTTCGCACTCGTCCGGCTCTGGACCGACTGTGCAAGCTAGTCTACGATGATAACCGACATTTTAAGGTATAAATAGAAGAAGAAAAATGTTTAAAAGAAAACCATACGCAGCCGTAAATCGTTCTCATTGTGTTTGCGAAGTGTACCTCGCATACACTCCATTCCTTAATCATTCTGTGTAATTTCTTCAATGGTTTAATCCAGGAGTTCCCAACCTTTTTCAGTCCGCGAAGCACTTACAAGTTTAGTTTGTCATGGCGCCCGGGGAGGGGGGCGGGGGGGTTCTGTCGGACTCTTACTGACTAAAAACAACCAAACAACGCGCCTTGATCGTTGAATTTTTGAAGATATAATATATATTTTTGAATTTTATGAAGTTCAGAGGACTACTCTTCTATGTACTTTCTACGGTGCCTAGGTTTGAAAGCTCTGGATTTTCATCTAAAGAAAGTGGTGAACGCAGTGGGTGTCTTCAGACTTGATCCAAGTACAGTCAGTACGCACGGGAGGGGGCGAAGTCGTGATATAGCCAGACACTTTTGCCGTTATAATCTATAAATAGTCTATTATCGATTAGCTAGCTAGGTACGTACTGGGCAGCCGAGGCGAGCCCGGCGCAGCGCGGCGCGTCGCGCGCGTCGAGCGCCGCCAGCGCGCTGAGCGCCGCGCCCAGCTCCCGCATGTCGCTCCGCTCAGCCCCGCATCTGTCCTGCACTGGAACACGACACTCACATCAAACTATTTCAGTCACATTTCTATTTCAGTTCGGAGATATTTTTTTGACTTTCGATTTTTTTTACATACTTTCTATGGAGAGGCCTATATAAAGCAGCGGACGTCCTGCGGCTGATGTGATGATGATTTTGAAATATTTCATCAGGCTAGCTATTACTGTTCTAAAGATGTGAAAAAGCCCTTACACGAACAGACAGGCTTTGCATTTATATTCCGTCCCCAAATTGTATCAATGGGACCTAGAAAGAAGTTACTAGCGTGACAATAAAATCAGTTCTAGGCTGTTTCTTCTTCTTTATCGTGTGGGCAGTAAGGTTTCTAAACTGCCCCAAGGGCCTCTGACATACCGATCTCATGATCATGTCATGGTTGATGGTCTAGAATTCTAGACTCTAGAATGCTGTATTGAAGGTACCTTTTTCAAATATCTGTGTGAGCCTCCCGAGGCCGAGGTGTGCCAGTCGTAACTGTTCCTGCTCGTTCACGAACGCCGCTTGCATGTCTTCCATACTCAGCTCATTCTGCAAACATTTACATAAAGTTCGCATGGTCAAGGAACTTGATTGATAAGCAAATTAAGCACCTATTAATTTATGTTGTCTGTAAATTAAAATGAGAACTTTATTACTTCATATTCATATTCATTTATTTGCGTACCATCTTCTTCTTTACCGTGTGGGCAGTAAGGTCTAACGACCCCAAACACCCTAGAGTCAGAGTTTCTAAACCGCCTCAAGGGCACCATAATGTGCAAGATGTTAGAAAAAACTTAGAGGTAAAGCACAATTTTCAGAGTTCAGTTACTTTACAATGAAAAAATGGGATGAGTAATACAGAGTTTAAAAAAACACATCACGAAGCCGTCATCTGGGCATTCTATACGTCATCAGGTAAAAAACCGCTGTTTACGTTAGCACAAGTTATGAAAATCATTGTGCTTGCGGATGCATATGAAAATGCACAGGACTCGTATTTAAAGTTCCGTTATAAGTTTATAACATTAAAAACCACGTAAAAAAAAAATCGCAAAAGTTTGGAAGTTATTGCCAAAATAATATTGCAATGGCGCTCTCGCCATGTGGATTTCGGTATTTTTTTTGTTCACCACAAAGGCACATAACAGTGGACATACCTACTGGAAATGCAAAATTTCGAGATAATATCAAAATGTTCGTCATTCCTGTCTGCATTATAATTATTGTTTCATACTTTATTATAGAATACTCACGTCGCAATGGTTTCCTTAGTTTGTGAGCGTGGAATAATAGATTGAATTTACAAATAAATCATTCACAATATCAATTATTAAATACTGTAAAATTGTTATTAAATATTTATAATCACATTCATTTCTCAATACAAATGAATGTGATTATAAATATTTAATAATACCTTGACAGTCCCAAAGTTATGTGTTTGGAAGCACAATGGATCTTTTATGAACAATAATGGTGCCAATTCCCTTGTTCAAAAAATAAACTAAAATTAGAGAATTGACATCAGTGTTGCCAACACGACTAATACCAAATATGCTAAACTGCTATTAAAATTATGCCAAAATTATACTAAATGCTATAAAACTATGCTAAAATATTATGCTAACATTCTTTAATGCGAAATAAAACGGCTTTTAATTTTGAATCTTTAATAATTAGCCCAACAACTTTAATTCTTGAGTAGTGGTTTTTGTGTGTAGTTAAGATAAACTATAGTATAAATACTCTCGAAGTGAATGACTTGAAATTTTTTTTAGGTTGTTTATATTATTATGTGTAGGTACTTGCGCCATATTCCTTGCAGAATATTCAATAACAAAAAATTGACAAATTAAAGAATAGTGCGAGCACTAAAATGTCTTTTTAACAACCTTTAAAATGTTTTATTGTATTTTTTAACCGACTTCAAAAACAGGAGGAGGTTATTAATTAGACTGTATTTTTTTCCTCAAATTTACCGACTGGGTGAAACGATTGTCATGATTCTTTTTTTATTTGAAAGCTGGTGCTTCCCGTGTGGTCGCATTATCACCATTTCAATAGATCAACGTTTAGGTCAGTATGACGTACTTCATTTAAAAAAAAATAGATGCTGTGGGCGACAGCTCTTCTGTTTTTTTATTATGACATTCTGAGGGGTGACAGTCGCGCTGCTAAAGTCGCCTATAAATGTGAAAGCGGCCTTAAAATTTTGACATATAAGGTTGCGTTCCGAAAGAGGTTAAAATTATGCGCCGTACAGTGGGACTTAGAAACTCGAAAAAGAAATATTCATTACATATTTATAGTTATATTATTATGCTAAAAAATATGCTATATGCTAAACAACAAAAAAATATGCTAACCAACGTAAAAATATGCTAAATTTAGCATAAAATATGCTAAATTGGCAACACTGATTGACATCTCTTACTAACATAAAGCGATAGAAAAGGATGGTAATACCTTAGAACTAAGTTAGAGATGTCAAATTAGTTAGTTTTGCCTTGAATTTTTCCGTGTTTTTAATCAATGCGTTATGATATGTCAACTATAATTGTATAGAGGTTTTAGATCAACTAAAATAGACAAGTCTTTCTTATTCATGTCCGTCACTTTCTTGTTTTATTGGAGAGAAAAAGATAGAAATAGTCTAAATTAAGTTAAGCTTGTCCACAACAGAATCGACACCATTGTCTACTACACAGCTAATCGGAAAACTTCAAGACCGCCAAAATATGTTGACTGTACTGTAAAATACTTTTCCTAATATCTTACCGGGCTTACTTCTTGTGTACCAGCAAGAACAAATTCATCATGTTTCGGCTTCTCAAGTCGAATGGTGCTTTCACACAGGAAGATTCTGAGGTCAGCATCGTGGGCCAGGATAGGGTGCCGAGCAACTAGTGTCAGCCAGCGCTGGAGGGCGGCGCGTCGACGTAAGAGAAACAGGGAGCTGCCACCACCGACCACCACTCGCTTGGGTGGCAAACGGCATATTGCACTACAATTTATATGCTGTTATTTTAAAAGGATCATGTACTAGGCTTGAAAATTTTTTTTTGAATACATTAATATTATGTTGACTGCAGGTGAACAATCATTACGCCAAGCCTGAGGCAGTCTGCGGGTTGTTCGAAAGAGATACCGCGCTCCCGGAACGCAAAGGGCACATGAAAGGAACATAGACGGGTTTTAGTCAGTAAAAGTCTGACACTCCCTCCCGCCCCGCCCGGGGCGGGGGAAGTTATTTGATGATTTCCCGTCTAGTGGGTAAACACATATTGCAATGGGTGTGTGACTCATATTTTATTGTAGAAACACAACAGGTGTTTTCCCGCAGTCAACAGTAGAAAACTTGTATGTATGAGAGAACTGTTACATAATTTATTTAAAAACATACCGATAAGGGTATTTTGTATATAGAACATCATATAACTGCACAAAATCATTGTATCTCCTTGAGACCGTCGTGCCATGTCTTCTAGAGCTGACGTAATACTCGCAGTGCTTCAGTATGAGACCTTTACGTTCCGGTATGAGCTCCACGCTTATGACATCAGTTGCTTCCAAGTCCTCGAATGTCACTACCTCAGTTGACATTATATACACTGAAATTGAATATTTACAACATTTAATTAAAAACGTATTTACAGAATAGTTTTGTAGTAGTAGAGCTTTTTATGAAGGAGTTCATTATGCATTATATTATTGGTACAAACACACACAATGGTGCAACTGGTACATCTCTCTTTCATAACCATTTGTAGCTGGGTCTTACCCAAGGAGGAAGCCGAAGGTTTCTGTAGTATCAAAAATTAGTTTTGTATCAGCCCTATATCATACTACAGAAGCGTACGCGTTCGTCCTTGGGTACGGACCAGTATTCTATGTTCTTGTAAAGTTTGATAGCAGTGTACAAAGTCAGAATTACAGAAGAGCAACATCAGACGAGCTCCGTGCTTAACTGCAGTGAGTGTAAACCAACGAAATTCGAAATGTTTAAGCACCAGTTCAAATAATTAGCTTTTGAAGTACATGTCGCTACCTTTCAAGTTCCAACGTTTCTCACGCTCCTTACTTAGTACAATGTAAAAATAATTAAAGTTACCTTGCGTACAACTTGGTTTGTTTACGAATACACTTTCAAAAAACTAAATTAGCATCAAATAATGTATTCGCAAGCTGCAAATCTTCCAGTGTGTCGATTTCTAAGCTTTGCGTAGCACTAACTTCTAGTACAGTACAACTGAAATAGTCATTTTCTTATTAAAAGTAAAATTATTACATGGAAACCAAATAAAAAAAACTTTATTGGAATAAAAATGTACGTGATCAACACGTATAAAGTAATTGTCTTGTCAGTGTCACTGTCAAGTGTCAAGAATCAATCAATGTCAACATCATTGTCAATAATCTGTTTTTTTTTTTGGAATTATTGTCCTGACTACTGACGCCTTTAATCTTACATGTGAATCGTGCGTGATAGCATAAAATACTATTTGTCAATATCGTTAAAATAAAAGTGTTCCCACTGCTGATTTGGATTAATTTCTCTGCCCACAGCACACCTCAATACACAGAAGGGCTTATCAAATCAACAACAAAATAAGTAATCATTTCGATTATACATTCGTGTTACATACTTGTTATTTTGAAAACTTCCCTTTTCCAAAAGCCATCTCCTCGTTATATAAAATGCTCCAGTTTCCAAAAATTCTCCATTCCAATCTTGCCTCCGAATTCGACCACGTACTTGAAAGTTTGAAGGATAGAATTTTCCATCCAAAAATTGCCAACGAAGTTTGTGACTCCTAAAAGGGTCATGATATAATTATGTACTTACTTATTTAATTAATTATATGAAAACTTTTTTCTAGATAATTATTTCGAGCACCGACGGGTACCATCCAAGCCACTCTCATATAAAGCGGAAAGCTTCGGCAAATTCTTCGTGTGAACTGGCAAAAGTATGCCATTTGCAAATGTTGGTGAGTGGCCGGCGCTAGATAGAACATTTCGATTACCTCGTTACAGAAAACACACAATCAACTGGAACAGGGTGCGCTATTTTTTCGAAAGCACTTCTTAGCTGTGATGGTAGTGTAAATGGTGAAGTAGCTTGCATCAATATTAGAATCTTCACATTTGGTCGAGATGACAAAAATTCAAGCGCTCCCCATAAAGAAGGTGCACAATCAGTTGCAGTTACAAAACTTCTATGAAAAACTGTAACATTATCTAAAACAATACAGACATGATGTCAAAATCTGGACGGGATAAAAAATGTATTTTCATTCATATGAGGTTCCACAAACCTTTAACGCTTTCAAGGGCTATTAATGGATTATCAGTTGACACAGTTATATCATGGAATCCAGCAATCCTAGCTGTGTTTATTGTACGCCTTAACAAACTCGTACCACCCACCTTTTGTAGGTTTTTAAAACGGACGCCCTTAGAGCCACCTCTAGCGAGTATGAGGACAGCAACTTCAGCACTACTGTAAAATAAGCTGGCAGACAGAGAGTAAACTACTTTCAATGATAACGGAATATAACATCACGCCTGTGTTTCTCGAAGGGGAGATATACGGTTATGTACAGTCGATAGCAGGATTGGTCGGTGGTAACAAAACCAGCTGAACTTCCGTTTTCATTGTTTTTTTACCGACTACGGTAAAACCAAAAGAGACCAAAAGACGACGATTTTCTATTAAAATTCCGCACTACAGACGTGCGGTCGACTATGCCCTCATTTTGGAATTTTTGTTACCATTTTATGAACTTACTAGCGGGCCCGGCAGGCGTTGTCCTGCCCTAAAACTCGGTACGAAATCCAAGTCATTAGTCATTAGTCAACCAACCTACCCTACCAAAATGATCCTTCCAAAATGGTTAGGTATCCTATGTCCGTCTCCTGGTTCTAAGCTACCTCCCCATCAATTTTCAGCCAAATCGGTTCTGCCGTTCTTGAGTTATAAATAGTGTAACTAACATGACTTTATTTTATATATACACTAGCTTTTGCCCGCGACTTCGTTCGCGTGGACTTCAGGTTCGTCCCATCTAGTCAAAAATTGTAGCCTATGTGTTATTCTGATGTATAAGCTATAGCCTATGTGTTATTCTGATGTATAAGCTATATTGTGGTAAAGTTTCATTCAAATCCATTCAGTAGTTTTTACGTGAAAGAGTAACAAACATCCATACATCCATACTTACAAACTTTCGCCTTTATAATAGTAGTAGGATAATTATAGAAGGTTATAAAAGAATATCAAAAAGTAACGAAGTTTAAGGTTTTAACAATGCCCTGTGGCTATGTGAGCCACCAGCTATGCGTTTACCTATTTATACTTACCAAAAACTATTTTCAAAGGCATAGAACAGGATTACATTCATTAAATTACAATAAAAAATTATAAAATAAAATGATGTCCGGCCACTATCAATCTCATAATAAATACCAGAAAGATAAATTTTAATACCACCAACAGACAGTCTTAGTTTACCTTCAATACCTATTACCTACACGCTAAAGCATTCGTAATTGTAGAAACTCGCCAATTACTTACATAGTTATAATAGTTAGAACTTTAAACCACATTGTTTACTCAAAAAATATTTGCTCCACTATCATAGCCACTATAATATAGTTTACAGAAAGATAAATTGAGTAGTAACTTTGCTATTATCAAAAAATAATTAGTAACACTGACGTATTTGCGTACATCTTGTGCGCTCTAGGACACTTCGTCAATTGAAATGAAAGAATCTTCCCCGAGTCGCAAAGGAAGTATTCAATAAATCAATAAGATAAATTGAATTAAAGTAGATTGATGTTATTATAGAGCTCGTACTAAATAGGTAGTTATTGGGTTTAACTGATACTGCAACGAAAAAGGACAAGCTTCGTTAGTCCTCCTATTTAAATTATAGGTGTGATTGATGATCATTAATCAAAAACTCAATAAATAAACTTTTTTCTATTTTACATAACTACCCAACAGCCCGCAATATTAGTATAATACTGCGTCTAAAGATAAAGATTAACGAAGCTAAACTTGACATTATAAGAATATGGAAAAATTGAAATAGAACACAATAAATAGAAAAACTACATAGTTTAAATGGGAAATTAGTAAATAAACAAAATTAATACACAGTAGCATAACATAACAGTAGCACTGTCTTATCGGCAAAGTAACTTAACTAGTTTTAGTCGTACCGTTCCACCTACCAATGAGGTGCCATAGGCAAAACTGAGTATAGATGGCGCCAGGAGCAACTGTACCGTGTTTACTTGTCAAGACAAGATTGTGATTGATTTTTCGTTAATATTCTAAGTTAAATTCATTTAAAATGTACTCTTTTCTGACTGTCCCTCAACTTAAAGATGAGTTACGTAAGAGGAATGCGACAACTGCCGGTAAAAAGGCCGATTTGATTGAAAGGTAAAGACTTAAAATGGTTGAGGTTATAATTGATTTGTAAGGTTTTTTTTTGTTTCTATGGACTAACTATCCTATTTTATTTGTAGAGTAGAATCATATGACCGGAATCAAAATTTTGGTTCCGATTGTAACATCCACGAGGACTCCGTGTACCAGTGTCCACCTACAAACACATTCATAGATATAAATGCAGATACTCCTCTACCAATGATCAAAAGAGAGGTCATACAGGATTATTTTGAAAAGTAGGTACCTATATTCAAATAATAAATCTTTAAGAAGCTGTTTTCTATATACATAAGATAATAGATAATGTAAGAAATAAATTTATTGAATTAAGAACTTAGGTTCGTCAATTACTGACTGATAGTAGAATATTATAAGTAGAACCACTGCGATGACTCACCTGTATACTTGCTTTTCCCATGATAATCGTCTTCAGTAAAATGCGCAGCACACAAGCGTGCAGTATTACTTGCCTTAAAGTTTTTAATACGTAACGCCGATTCACATTGTTTTCTGCATTTATTATCCTTAGGAAACAAATGTACTCCTCTATTTTTACAATTTAACGCTCTACACTGAGGCATCTTTCTCAAGATTAGGGAAAAAATAAATAATAATATTTACTGAATGCAATAAACCGTACGATTTGACAACTGTTATGTCAAAACAGGGTACAGTTGCTTATGCGCCCTCCGTCGTGATAAAAAGTTAGTGCTCCTCCTCATTGCTTATGTACTCATTTTTACCCGACTACGGCGAAGCAAAAAGGTGGGTTATGAGTTTTTGTCAAACTGTTTTTCTCCCAGTGAGAGTTTATATTTCGTGGGAGACTCCCACAAAGTATAAACCAATAAACCCAATAACCTTTTATATAATCTGCATAATATTATTTTTTCTGAACTTATGTTAAAGCCAGCTGCATTGCGCCAATGCAGACAGAATCACGATATAACAGTAAATGTTTGAGTTGGGTGATGGGTCTGCTTCAACACAAGCCTTCAATATCTTATGCTTATTTTTGGTCAATACAGTTTTAGTACGAACTGAAAAAAGTCAAAGCGTTAGAAAACCCAATTTGACATTGACACTCAGTGACAGAAATCAATCGAATCAATAAACAAAAACCCGGATTACCGGACATGCACGTTCGAAATAATTTTATAATAAATCGCATATAATATTATAATGAAAACTATAGAAGACTTCGAGAAAGAGCTAAAAAGTGTAGACAAGGAAATATCTAAAGTTGACGTAGAGCTATCAAAATGGAGAAATCGCCAACGTGAACTGCACGAGAAGAAAGCATCGTTGAAGAATTCAATAAACAAACTCAAAACAGATACTTTAGCCAGTGTAGATTGGGCGGGCACCACTTATGAATGGTCTGAAGATGTTATGAGTACGTTGAAAAATGTGTTCCACATAGAAAGTTTTAGGACTAAACAGCTGGGCGCAATCAATTCTACGCTGTCAGGGCAACATGCCATCGTAGTAATGCCTACTGGCGCGGGAAAAAGCTTATGTTACCAGTTACCAGCGTTAGTAAAACCTGGCATAACTGTTGTAGTATCGCCCCTTATATCTTTAATGGAAGATCAAGTGAGATCACTAACCAATAGAAACATACCAGCCATGTTACTCACAAGTTCTAGCTCTAAAGAAGAAAGTTTTACAGCTTTAAACACATTAAAAGATAACAAGACACAGATCAAGTTGCTGTATGTTACTCCAGAAAGGTTTGCTAAAAGCAAAAGATTTATGTCAAACTTACAGAAATGTTATGCAGATGGTAGGTTGCAAAGGATAGCTATAGATGAAGTACATTGCTGTTCTCAGTGGGGGCATGACTTCAGGCCTGACTACAAGTACTTAGGTGTTTTGTCTAACATGTTTCCAAATGTGCCCATCTTAGGACTGACAGCCACTGCCACAGCTAGTGTTTTGACTGATGTACAGAAAATTCTTAATATTCCTGGTTGTTTAGTTATCAAGTCTACCTTTAACAGACCTAATTTATTTTATAAGATACTGGAGAAGCCAACATCGCAGGAAGAGTGCATTACAATTCTTGAAAAATTGTTGAAAGGCAGATATAAAGGTGAAAGTGGAATAATATACACAAACAGCATCAAAGATTCTGAAGATATTTCTGAAGGTTTGCGTAAAAGAGGATTGAGAGTAGGATGCTATCATGCAAACTTAGATGCAAAAAGCCGATCACAAGTCCATTTGAAATGGCATGAGAAGGTATACCAAGCCATTGTAGCTACTGTAGCCTTCGGCATGGGAATTGACAAACCTGATGTTAGGTTTGTCATACATCACACAATAAGCAAGTCTATGGAAAACTACTATCAGGAGAGTGGCAGGGCGGGCCGTGATGGCCTACGAGCAGAATGTGTTACTATGTACAGAATGCAAGATATTTTCAAAGTCAGCACTATGGTATTCTCTTCAGTTGGAAGTCTAGAGCATCTCTATGGTATGGTGAAGTATTGCCTTAATGGAACATTGTGTAGGAGGCTTCTTATAGCTGAGCATTTTGATGAAACTTGGGGTGATGCAGATTGTAATAAAATGTGTGATGTGTGTTGCCATCCTCATTCAAATGTTAAGGAAATTAATCTTAGGCCGCACTGTAAAACATTAGCTGGTATCCTTGAAAATGCTGACAAGCAAGATGTAAAACTGACAGCTCAGAAGTTGCTTGATGCGTGGTTTCTGAAAGGGCCAGTTAACCTGAGACATAAAGGAAAAGAACCTAACTTTTCAAGAGTATTAGGTGAAGATGTGATTGCATATTTATTAGTTGGAAGTTATTTAGTGGAAGATTTTCATTATACTGCATATTCTACTATAAGTTATATAAAGATTGGCCCAAATATGGATGCTTTTGATGATGATAGCTTTATACTAAATATGCCAATAAGAAGATTTTCACCTTTTGAACTTCAAGCGCTTCCTCCCAATGATTATCAACCAACCACAACAACTGAGAAGCCTGATAATGAAAGTAAAACAAAAAAGCGGAAGTCCAATGATTTTAATAAATCAAAGTCGAAAATGATTAAAGCAATAATAGTGTCTGATGATAGTTCCTAATGAACCAATGCGGTAGAGGTGTATGACAGCATCATAGTGGTAAGACTAATAAATACATTGTCGCATTTATTTTAATTTTGTTTATGTGTGTACATAATGATCCACCCAAGTACCTTACCCGCACATAAACATAACCAAATAGAATTAGGGTCGGACAAAAAGTAGCGCTAAGTACTGTGCGGCTTTTATTGCCGCCTCGGTGCTAAGGAGTTGCGGAGTCACACTGGCGCGGGCGCGGTGCTAGAGCGGTACCTAGCCAACTGGACCAAAGTAGTACATTCGGCACAGTTAGGGCCTTATCACACTTGCGAATTGCAAGCGTGTTTTCTATACAAATATCGGACGCGGCGAATTCGCTGCGTGATCGCCTTCATACAAAATACGCTCGCGAACCGCTAGTGTGATAAGGCCCTTAGTACATCACACAATGGTGCTGATTCTCTTGTTCACAAACTTAACTAAATTTAAGTTATGTTCATCTTTCTCTTTCCATTTCATTAAGAAAAGGACAGAAGATAAAATTTTAGTTAAGTTCTGTCACATTTAGACACTCCATAGATAATTTAGACGCGATTAAAAACGTGGCGACTAGAAACACGCCAATTTTCTTCAGGCGCTGTCTAATTTGACAGGACTAAACGAATATGACATCTTCTGTCCTTTTCTTTACGAAAGTGAAAGAGAAAGATGAACATAACTTAAATTTAGGTTAGTTTGTAAACAAGGGAATCGGCACCAATATACGTTTTCACGACTCGCCGTTGCCGCCGTCTGTGTTGTCGTACCCGCGGTGCGTACGTATTTGATAGTACGGTATACAAATGCCGCACGTTACACGTGCGTACACAGTGCTATGTGTAAAGGCCCCTACTACAGTCAACAGATTTCAGTCAGTTTAACGCAGATGGGTAGACTAAAAGGAGTATGCCCGCTACACCATACCGTGCTATGAACGTTATATTATCAAACACAAACTACCATGCCCAGTAGAACGTATCAATACCGCATTACGCGACAATTTTTGACACGTATTTGTATGCCACGTGACCGACGGTGTCCGACGGCATAGTGTCCATATACATTTATTTATTTTATTTATTTTTTATTTATTTATTATAGGCTTCTCAACAATGAGTACACTATACTATATAATTTGTACATTTCAAACTTAATTCAAGTGCCCCATTACTTATAGAGAAGCACAGCATGCACTATAATATTATGCGCGGGTATTAAAATAATTAATCGATTTTGAATAAATAATACATTAGCAGAAAAGTTAAATTAAAGCTGAATTGATTACAAAAAATAAAATCTAAATTAGATACTTAACACACAAAATTAAATTAAAATTAAGTAAAATAGATTAGATTTTAAAAATTAAATTAAATTAAATTTGAACAATTTGAACATACTTTGTAATACAAAGAATATATTTTTGCTTGACACGTTCCTAGCACGGTCATAAGCACGGCACGGTATCGGTAGTAGGCAGAATCCTTCAGGATCAGGAATTCTGAAATCATCGCCAGTGCTGTGTGTCTTGTGACCATAAATTTCCATGTCATTTACTAAAAAAATACAAGTTAACAAACACCAAAAATAATTATTTAGAAAACAGAATAATCGACTCCTTGAGTAATTTGATTGAACAGGTCATTGGCGGCGCCTAGGAGAGTATCGTAACGGCGACAACTGGGAGTAGGACGAGACGTTCTCTTCCTTGGTCTTACTCCTAACGGAATACCGGGCACTGCGTTTTTTCTCACCTTTGTCTGTTCGATTTGACACCACTGAAATACATAAGTATGAATAAGCTATGCTATGAAAAAAAAAACCAGAATAAATGTGTAGAGGTGCATACTGCACAGTACCAAGTATGCCCAAAATGAGCATGATTTTGCGGACAAACTGTTTTCATCTTTAGGAAGTTAGCAATTCGGTGGAAATTCACTTGTGAGATTTGCGTGCATGCGTACCTATGTGAATTCGCATACACCGTGGGTAGATAGACGAGTTTATAATACCTATAGATAATGCACTGCTTATTAAAGCTACAACATAAACAGAAGAGAAAGGACAAATAGGTACCTGATGAGTTACGTTTTTGACGAAGTGTGTCCGGTTTTTCCTGGGATCTTACTGTACTGAATCCAGAAGCTGATGATTTGGGCGTCGAGCACTCGCTGTCGATACCCAAAGCATCTAAGCTACGCATTCTCTCCGCAATCTGATCTTTTATAACATCTCGATGTGGGCCTGCTTGGCCCAAATACTCCATTTCGGCAAGCCATTCGGTACGTTCTCGAATTTGAGTCACCACTAAAATTAATATACTTATTTGAGAATAATAAACATCATAGTTAGGATTTTAATGTTAACAGGTTACTTTTTGACGAAATCAGGTAAAAATTGCAGATCTGATAATAATAGAAAAGCTACAGTTTTAAAGTACCGGAAACGGGGCAAACTTTTAGTAACGATCGCAATCTAATCTCAGCCTTAAATAAAAAAAAGCCTATCTACATTTTTTGACGATGACTATCTTGAGACCAGATTTGGAACTTTTGTAATTGGTAGTATTGGCCTTAAGATATTCTATATAAATAATTACGAAACAAAAACCTTAGATGCTACAGAAAATCTTACAATCATTCCATATTTGTTTATTAGTTGGCAACTTAGGCGGTTCTATTTTTTTCATAGCTGCAGGAGGTGGCTGTGGCTGTTGCTCCTCACTGTCCCCATATGCCATAGTGTTAGCCAGTTTCTCCTTCATTTTCTCCCTGTCTTCCCCACGTTTCAATGGACGATATCTATAATAAAATTGTTAAGAGGTAATATTTTTTTGTTTCTTAGTACCTAATAAGCTGCTAAACTACATACAAACAAACTACTGGACCGATTTTAACCAATAGATTGCTATATTATTCTTCTTCAGATTTTCTAACATCACACTACGACCCACGGGAACGGAGCAGGAACCAAAAATGCGGGTGAAAGCGGATGAAGTTGTGGGCAGAATCTATCGTGTATAATAAAAAAAACATAACAATTAGGTAAAAAATCAAAACTAGAAATAAAGTGTAGAATAACTGACTTTTCCGCATCATAAATCCCAGACTCCCTGATAGTGGACAGTGAACGTCGCCGAGATGTACGAGGACGAACTAGCGGCATCTGCATCAACAGCTCGGAGTCTTGTTGCTTACTCTTAGCATCATGTTCACGAAGCTTCAGAGCTGTCTTTTGACGCAATTCCATTGTGAGCTTTGTTTCTTCTGAGATAACTTAATGGGAATGAAAAACATGGTTTAAGAAATTATTGGTACGAGGTACTACAAAAAAATCCTGGAAGAACAGTCAGAGGAGGCCTTGCTCCAAAAGTAGGAAGAAAAAGGATTAATTATCTTTTGAGCGCGAAGCTTATGAGGGGTGATAAGGCCGGTTACCAGTAAGTGACTGTTTGTTGAACCATACAGGCAAATAAATAAAACATAGGTAGGTGGTACCTTTGTGTAATTGTAGTTGTTGGTTTGTTGGTTCCACCACACGTGTATGGAAAATACCTCCATATGGAATGTTTTTGCTTGGCCATATTACATTCACAAAACCGTCAGCGTCAGGCTTTAACATTGTGAATGTTTCTTAGAAAACTATTTTGCAGCGTGCTCTTGTGTTAGTCGTCTTATTTTATTTCTGTTTACAATTTCCCGGGTAACCATTTTTATTGCCATAGTAGGTTTTTTTCTACGTGGTTTTTCCTTTCATACTGCCTATACAGATGAAAAAAAAAATATTATGCCGTATTAAGTTTAAATAAACACAAGTACATTTATAAATAAACATGAAACCTAATAATTTTATTATCTAAAATCAATATTTACTTTCATGGACCTACAATGACCATGACAGTCCATGCTACTGGTCCACGATGGCCCACTCATTCGCCACCATCACGCTTTTAGCGCCATTTTGTTTAAAATAAACTTTATTTCGCGGTTAAAAATAAGAATACAAAAGTACCTAGAAATAAAAAATATCTCGAATAATAATGGACTCTTCTGTCGGACAAGCAATTGAAAGAATTAAACAGCAAGAACAAGAAAATGAGATCAAACTGAGAGAAAAACGTGAATGTAAGTTCTTACTTTATTTTAACTAAATAATTTACAATACTTAGGTACCTATATCAAGTTTAAAATTTAAAATAATTATGGAAAAATGAAAATAATAAAAATGAAACAGAGCAACTTTTTACAGTCCATTTTGAGGAATGACACAGTTTGAATAGGTTTAGCTCCATTATGTTTAAAAAAATGTCTTGACAACGTAGGTCTTGTCTATTTATTATTTCAACAGTAAATAATGCCGTGGTGACCACCAATCGGGCAATACGCGATACATTGACACACATAGGAAAACTGTCAAAGGAATATCAATGCCTTACGCTTTCTACTGAGAAGTTGTTACATCAATTGACTGTGGAGAAAACGCTACACAGTGCTCTGATCTACCAAGTAGAAAGTTGCTGCAAAGAATTGGAAGAGCTACGTGAAACATCTGTAGGTTTGGTTACCTATAATCATTTGCAGAAAAATCGATAGTCCTAAGGTGAGACAAAGCCGGCAATACACGTTGGTTGGGCAAGGCAAATAGCATCGTTTTGATAGAGCAGCACATTTGTCCAGGCTTACCAAAATTCGTCGTCACCATCGCCACTCGGATAGGGATAGCTCGCCACGACTCGTCTCACTTCGGAACAGTGCTTTTGGCAAATGGTGTTCATATGGCTCTTTGGGGGAGGCCTACTTTCGGCAGTGAGTGACTATAGACTGATATGATGATGATGATGATGATGATCATGATTGGTCTAGTTCGAATTTGACCAACGTAGATAGAATACAACTCCTGCGACATAACATTTTCTGTGTTATTCCAAAATAATATTTTCTTTACTGAAACAACAGAACAACGGTGTATCTGCTGTGTGGGCTAAACGGTCGAAGTTACTCGAGACCATTCAAGGAGTCGCGGATAAGTGCGACATTTGGGCATTACTTATTAAACCTTCACGCAACGAAATTGTTCCAAGGGTAAAACATATTATTCCAAACAATGAGCTACTTATTCATGATAACAGCAAACTGAGAAATGCTTTAGAAAGACGAAATGAAGCACTTGCTGAACGTAATTATTTGTTATCTGAGCCAGAAGTAGGAGAAGAATTCATTCGGTAAGTGATAAAGTTATTTCCAACCCCAGCTGGTAGACGAAGTATCTTATCTAAAGTTTTGACGCATTATTGGTCTGGTGATTATTAGACCAACAATTGGAGGAGCCGATGCTGGAAGCGCCCAGTACAGTCATTTATATTTTGACAGTTCACACGTTGCGCATCACAGGTTCGATTCCCGCACGGAACAAATGTTTATATGGCCTACATACTGATTGTTATTCCTTACTTAGTTAAGTTTTAAAAAGGAATGACATTCAGGTCAAGGAGATAAAAGCGATTTCGTTCGCACTGCCTTATAACTTTACTATGTATTGTATTGGTCACTTAAAAAGTTCAAAAAGACTATTTTTTTACAGAATTAAAAATGCTCTGCAATATTCGATGGAGATAGCTGCTAACGGGATGTAGACGAGATTCATGTTCACGAATAAAAAAGGAATTAAGCATTGGTTTTCATAGCCTTCTAAAGAGCATGATAGCTAATGTCTCAAGTGCATGGAAACAATATGTACATCACTATGACCATACACTCCATATAATAATATATATTCTATGCTCACTGCCTTCAAGATTGTCATAGATGACATTGTCAATACATCGTGAAAAAAAAATCAGCTGTCTATATTCTGTGTACTGTATATGTAATCGATTCAAAGAATTATAATGCGTTCAACCTAAATCCAATGATAATATCCATATAAATATCATTGACCCAAATCCATAAAAATGAACAGACATATCTTTAACTACTTTAGGTAATTAGCAATTATAATTAATTACGGTTTGACTCTTAGACCCAACCAAATGAAGCCTCACAAGGACATCTTTCTTTCAGAAGGTTCGCTCGTGACTGCAGGACAGGTAGTAGATCATTTAGCAGTAAACTTGAAGGTACTGAAAATGAACCAATCAAATTTTCAACTAGTCCAGCTGCAAGAAAAACAACTAGACCTTTAGTCAAGAAGGTAGATATAGACATGCCATGGTATCAGCCATTTTCAGTGGTTGGAAGTGTAGCAGTATTCCTTTTATACTTCTGTGTTTTACGAGAAGAAAGTGATGTAGACCTTGAATTTAACAAAACATTATATGAAAGAATAAAAGGTCTAGAAAAAGAACAACTTTTACAATCATACAGATTCAACAAAGAGCATGGGAAGAGCGTAGTTGAAATAGAAAAGAGACTCCAAGAATTAGAAGAACACGACACCCAAATAATTGCATAGATATTTAAGTGAAATAGTCATGTACACAATATTTAAATAGATTGCTTTATTATTAAGATTGTTTAAATTAAATCCTGTCCTTATTTTCTTGCTATCAAGTTCTAGGGTAGTTTCAATAAATTTTGTGTACCTACTTATCAAGTATTTCCACAGGATTATTATTTTGTAACTAGGTTTTGGCACAAAAGTTGTTAAAACACCCACTATACAGGAGAAATTCCTAGTCACACACACAATACAGGGGCACAATGATTTAAAAAAAATTAAAGAAATAAATTTTGTTTTATAATAGCCGGGCATCCACTTTCAATCTATCCAGCTTGTCCTGTTGTTCAATCTGAACGGAAATACGACGGGGTAAACAAAACTGTTGAAGCCAGTATTAAACCATTATTCTTGATTCATTCCTTTGGCTTCAAGACACAAAATGGAAACAAGTCGAAATTTACACTTGCGGGAAAGTAAACTTCTACAAACATGTTTAGTTTTCGTATTTTAATAACATCATTCTTTCCCGCTCTGCACAACAACTCCCATTTAATCCGTACAGAATTCACAGAATTAATGTTAGTGGTTGAGCCCACTATGTATAACTATTGTCTTGATACATTTCAAGTTCATCAGTAAACATGTTGATTACCTTAAAAAAAGTAAAATTATTTTTGGTAAGTAGGTAGGTCCTTATAATAGTTATGGAAGCAGACATGCCGATTGCCGTGCCAACTCCCCTGAGCATCATGAACTTTTTCAACATCGTTGAGTGGCAAAAAGCCGACAGCCCATCTGATGCAAGTGCCTCTGACATAATGCAATACCAAAAACCTTGCAAATGCATTGCCACCCTTGAGACAAAGTTGAAATGTCTTTTGTGCCTCATGACTAGGAGCATGATGCATGATGAACAAGGATTACACTACCCTCCTCAGTTCATGGCAGCAATTTTTTTTTCCACCAACGCTCTCTGTTAGGGAAAGGCCTCCCCAATTCCTCCCAGGAACTGTTTTCCCGTACAATGTCGAAACAGTACCAGTGGTATGCGTCCGAATCATCTGGCTACCTCTTTCTGGGTCATCCATCTTCAGACACCAGTGTATGGAGACTTGCCCAGCAGTCACTATGGCGCTGATGTGACCAGCCCAATCACAGGTAGTGTGAACTTTCCAGCTTGACCATAGTGTGGATAATTGTTTGTCAACCCATAATCACTCTCGTAGTTATTTGGGATATAGGGGTCAACTTGGCTGAAGAGTAATGCCAGGTAGGTCCGGTCCAACACAAGCAACTCATGGAACGGTTGACGCAACGGCCAGAGCGATTAGTTGCGGTCGCGGGTTTCGATACCCGCCCGCACAGAACAAATATTTGTATGACCTACTAACAGTGATACAGAGAGTTCCTAAATGTAGGAAAAAAAACAAAAACATCAATACAATGTTGTCAAATTCTGTACTTTTGGGGTAGGGGGTCATAAGATGCCCTAGGTGTAGACCTAGACTTAACACACATGCTGTTATTAATTATCAAAACTAAAATAAGGCTAAGCAACCCTTATTCTTTACTCGGTTATAAGGGCCTATAACTGAGGGTCCCTTAGAATAATAAAATTGCCCAAGAAAGTGTAATTCATTTTGATGACTAATTCTTATAATTCTTATTATTTACCAACATGATGTAAGGACTGACTCATGTCATTTGCATGGGATTTTATTGACATTAAAAAAAACACATTTTAGAACCTAATCATATTTATTAAACACCAATTTCTCAAAACATCATAAGATGCAACTTAATTACGCCAAACACAGAATTCTCACACTGCACATGGTTCACATTACCTATTTTACTACTTAAGATGTAAAATTACCACAACTTACGAACACAATCCTATGCCAATGTATGAAATACTGATGATGTCCCTTAGTATATTGGATGACGATTCAACGGATATCAGTATTTCTTACATATGCTTAGTAAACTTACATAATAAGAATGTATATTTTAATAAAAACTCAGTTCTGCTGCATCCTTATTATAATTAATGAATATGATGTTAAGTATTATAAAAATTAAAGGAGACATTCTAAACTTGTTATGGAATTTAGATCTAAATATTGAATTAGAAATAATTTATGATTAAGTATGCTAGAATATACGTTTAAGCACGCTCGCCACGGATTCGTCGGGCAAGCTGGATGTCCTTAGGCATGATTGTGACGCGTTTGGCATGGATAGCACACAAGTTGGTGTCTTCAAACAGGCCAACCAAGTACGCCTCACTGGCCTCCTGAAATTTTATAATAAATAATTAGTTGATATTATATATAAGTATAATATAGCACGTTGCTGTTGTGCTATAGACTGGATGACAAGGTGGTCAACGAAATGCTTACCTGCAGGGCGCCAATAGCAGCAGACTGGAAACGCAGATCGGTTTTGAAATCCTGGGCGATTTCTCTCACCAGACGTTGGAAAGGCAGTTTGCGGATGAGCAACTCAGTCGATTTCTGGTAACGACGAATTTCACGAAGCGCTACTGTACCAGGGCGGTAACGATGAGGTTTCTTAACTCCACCAGTGCTGGGCGCTGATTTACGCGCTGCCTTGGTGGCCAACTGTTTACGGGGAGCTTTACCTCCGGTAGATTTACGCGCGGTCTGCTTGGTACGTGCCATTATTCACTAAAAGAAAAATAAAGCGTTAAGTGTTAACAATGCTTTCAACAGGGATTCTTCAAACCCGCGAAACATGGAGAATCACGTTATGAATAGCACACCTATAGTTCACATTGAATAATCAACTTAATCATAGTAATTTACACACCTTTTAAAGTTATTTGCAAGAAATAAACCACAATTTTTTAATAAAATGGAATCAAGGAATCCACAACAAAGATCATATGCTCAAGATGGCGTCGAAGGGAATGGCGGGTGAAACTGACGCCAATGTTTCCGATTGCCGATTGGTGGACAGTGGAGACGTTTAGAGCATTTGATTGGAGGGAAATGTAAGCTCTATTATTGGTCTACGATATCGGAACTTTGAGAACGACGACGTTTGATTGGTTGTCATCTAAAAGAGTGTAGCCATAATTTTTTTAAAGTAGTTACTAACGCTGTTGCGAAATGTTGCTATTCGATAAAAGTGTTGAAATATTATAGAAAACTGAAAAATAATTTTCCCAGTCAGTTAACCTGTGTGGTAGCAAGCCCTCTGGCAAGCCCGTGTTCAATGGGTCCGATAAAAACGTGGCAGGCAGCGCCACCGGTCGACAAAAATGACTCTAAATGGCACAGAAAACTACAAAAGACTGTCCGTCAAGATTTCGTTTATTTCGTTAGTTCCCAATATAGCTACCGGGCCAAATACGTTACGGGATCATGAGAGGTATTTAGCAACCATAGACTAAAATAAAGAAGTTGAGAATGTAGCGCACATTAAGCGTCTTCTTCTTCTTTTCCTTCAAAAAATGATTTGGATTAGATAAACTTCTTCCTTTCGAATCGATATTAAAATCTTTTTTATTTTAAGGTACTTGGCCTCGTACCCGGCGACGATAATTCGTGATGTCGCAAACTGGTTTCGTATCCGGATCCAAAGCCCAACATAATATTTAAATTATAAAAAAAGTTTTCTTTCTCATTTTCATAACAATCCTTTTAAGTTTCGTCCAATGTTATTGTTATTTGATGTAGAAGTACGTGTCCTATTTTTTGTCTCTGTTTCTCTATACTCAACAGTCAATGAACAGAGCGAGCCAACTAGAAAACATTCAACTTGACAGTGCTGTCAAGTCAATTGATTGCGCTTTATTTTTTTACATGCCGAAATTAAGTTCGACACAAAGATAACGCCTGTTTAAGTTCAAGGACGTTTAAAATTAAATTGTTTGGAGATTTCAATATTATTTTGATAGTAATAGAACTGAATTGAACTTTATTTACCTTTTTTCCCTTTCTAAAATATTGTGTATCACGTGATCGTATATTGAATTTTAATTGGTCGTCGGTGAGCGTGCCCTGCGCGACGCGAGAGGCGCAATAATTTTCCAAAATGCCGTCGGAATCTAAACCTTTGTTAGCAGCTCAAACAGAAAAACCGAACCATTATAAGTAATTACTCGTTTTTATTTGTGTTTTATGTGAAGTGATAGTGTTTCATGTGAGGTTCAATATAGTGTATTAGCTCTGAGTCGACGATTTTATGTTCCAGATATCTAAAGGAGTTTCGAGTAGAGCAGTGTCCGTCTTTCTTACAACATAAATGTACACAACATAGGCCTTTTACATGTTTTCATTGGCATTTTAATAACCAAAGAAGACGAAGGCCGGTCAGAAAAAGAGATGGGACTTTTAACTATAGCGCTGATAACTACTGTACAAAATATAACGAGACATCGGGCATTTGTGAAGATGGGGACGAGTGAGTGTCGTTGCTTTGTTTTGCTACGTATTTTACTTTGTTTACTCATAATTGTTTACACTATCTAAAGGAATATTGTTTTGAGTTGCAAATTGTAACTGAAAATCGTGAAATAATGTGAAACTAATTGGATTCCATAGTTTATTTTGTTTACTGCTATCTAAAATATAACCCGACCAAATTCCGAGTGTACAAACGTAGTACTACATGATTGATTTAATTCATGGCATTGTAGTTTGGTAAGATAATATTGATGTGGCTCACAGACTCATTGTTCATATAATTTGTTTTGTAATTTGAGCATTGGAAGTATCTATAAAGATAGTTCGTTTTATTATTTACACAATATTTAGAATACACCTATCAAATATTGAATTTATATTGTTACTTCGGTGTATATATTAGGTGGGACGGGTTTTTTAACAGCTAGTAAAATAAATGTTTCGTAATGTACCTTGTACAACTCTAAACATGGGTACAAAGTTTATGTTGTGTGCATAATTCTGATGCACACAACACAAACTTTTCGAAAAGTTGGAAAGATTCTTTTCAGTTTAATGTTTTTGGGGGGAATCTTTGTGTTACCAAAATACCATCCACAATATGACAATTTTAGTGTCTCAGCCTCATTATTTTTATCTGTAGTTAATTTCTGTTTTGAGTATGTATTGTAGCATACACACAATTTGTGACAAGCCGTTATGAATAGGGACAGACAACTTGTTGCCTCATTACCTACTTTTTCAATTATTTTTTGTTTACATACATACCATCATGCCAATATTCCCAGAAGGGGAATAGAAGAGGTATACCAATGTAAACCCATAGTTTGCTGGTATGTTTTAGGTCCCATGTAATCTGTTTTTCTGTGTATTAGTTGTTTACTAGCATTAGCAACTTCACCTCTATGAAAATGGCATGATTCCAACTATATCAGACTTGTGGATATTTTAATGAGGTTCTCAACAGGTTGCTATCAACCTGTAACAAGAACAGGGAAAAATATTGTGTGATTTTAATAGGAAGAATAAAAGAAAAATCTTTAATTTATCTAAAACTTTTAAAATAAAGTTTTGATTTCTTTCTAGATTTCTAGATTAACAACAATTCACACAAGTTTGTACTTATGACTTTACTTGCGACTTCTTTCAAACAAGATACTTCAAATATTTTAGTGGGTAAAATTTTTCTCTAATACTTGAATAAGTTTTGAATAGATTTTTAGTAATTTGGCACACATTTACTGGATAATCTTGGTTCTACTGGATCTTCCTGATTTTACTTTCTCTTTTCATTGATGACCAGGTTTATTCATACCTCTGCTTCTCTATTTTGAAGTTTTTACTCATACTTGATCCATGATTAGTGTATAAGTTATTAATACTTATTATGTACTTTTTAATTGTTGTACTAATAATTGTTTTATGATAGATGTCCATATCTGCACCGAACGGCGGGCGACACAGAGAGACGGTACCACTTGCGGTATTACAAGACATGCATGTGTGTACACGACACGGATGCACGGGGGCTGTGCACTAAGAATGGCGCGCACTGTGCGTTCGCGCACGGCGCGCCGGATCTGCGCCCGCCCGTGCTCGACATGCGCGAGCTGCAGGCGCTCGACAACCCCGACGCCGCCGACGCAGACTCCGCCGCACCCAACGCCTTAGATAGAGAAAGAAATCTACAGAATGAAGATCCCAAGTGGCAAGGTACTAAAGCAAATCATACTTTCATGATTTTATGATATTTTTTTATATAAAAATGAAATGAAAGACTTAATGAATATGTTTTATTTCAGATACAAATTATGTTCTTTCATCATATAAAACGGAACCATGTAAAAGACCACCTAGGTTATGCAGACAAGGGTATGCTTGTCCTCAATATCACAATAGTAAAGTGAGTATCATTCAGTCTACTATGGAATGTTGAAGTGTAATAAATCTAAATTAACCATCAATTATTTGATTTTGTTTAGCTTGTAATTTGTTAATTTATTTGTGACATTCACTGATTGACTCTACTTCCACAAACATACTGTTGTTAATTTTTCTTTTTAATAGTAATATTTAAACCACGACTATCTTTTAGGATAAACGCAGATCACCTAGGAAATATAAATATCGTAGTACGCCATGTCCGAACGTGAAGCATGGCGAGGAGTGGGGCGAGCCCAGCAACTGCGAGGCGGGCGACGCGTGCGGCTACTGCCACACACGCACCGAGCAGCAGTTCCACCCCGAGATCTACAAGTCCACCAAGTGCAACGACGTGCAGCAGGCCGGCTACTGCCCGCGCGGCCTCTTCTGTGCCTTCGCGCACGTCGAACGTAAGTGTCCCTGTGTTAGACGAGTATGTCTACATGTGTATCAATACCCTGCTCACGTCACACGTTTGTGCAGCTGAGGAGATGGGCGCGCGCGAGCTGGCCGGCGCGCTGGACTGCGGCACCAGTCTCGCCGAGCTGCTGTCGTCCGCGCTGCCGCCCGACAAGAAGGAGCGCGCCGTGTCGCCGCCACCACCCGCGCACCCCGTACACAACGCGCTCACCACGCACGCGTCGCACGGGCTCGGGCCCATCAGCAACGGCAGCGGCGACGGCTCCGAGTGCGCGTCCACATCGTCGGGCGGCTCGGCCGGCCGCGTGCTGCGCCCGGAGGAGCACAAGCCGGCGCCGGCGCCCGCCTGGCCCGCGCGCGCTCCCTTCGACGCCGGCGTGCTGCACGACGTGGTGGGTAACGCGCTCGACGACCTGCACATGGACGAGCCGCTCAACCTGGTGGCGGCGCTGGACCGCGACCTGTCGGACGGCGAGGGGCTGCTGGCCGGCTCCGCGCCCGTCAACATCCCGCAGTCGCGCGGCGCCCTGCGCGGCTTCACTCCGCCGCAAGCCGGCTCGCCGCTGCCGCCGTTCATGCGCTACGACACCGAGCGCTTGTTCAACTCGCACGCCATCAAATCCGGCAGCTTCGGCGGCGGCAGTGCGTACGAGTTCGCGTCGGCGTCGCCGTCCGCGCCGGCCGAGCTGTCGCGGCTGCGCGAGGAGGTGGTGGCGTCGCGCGCGGCCGTGGCGCGCTGGGACGAGCGCATCGCGCAGGCGCGCTCGGCGTGCGAGGCGTGGCAGCGCGAGGCGGACGAGGCGGCGCGCGCGGCGTCGCTGGCGGAGCGGCAGCGGGACGAGGCGCGCGCACACGCGCTGTCGCTGCGGCGCGAGCTGGACGCGGCGCGCGCGGCCCTGGCGCCGCGCCGGGAGCTGCGCGGCCTGCCGCTCACGGCGCTCAAGGCGCTGCAGGTGGCGGCTCGCACGGAGCTGGAGGACATCGAGAAGGTGCTGTACCTGGAGACGGCCACCAAGTGCATGACGTGCGAGGAGCAGCCGCGCGCCGTGACGCTGGCGCCCTGCAACCACTACGTGCTGTGCGACGCCTGCGCCGCCACGGCGGACGAGTGCCCCTACTGCCAGACGCCCGTGCAGCACCATCAGTAGCGCAGCCGCGCAGACGTTCGTATGGACGTTTTACTAATTGCAAGTAGATGTATATTAAGGTTATCGATTCAAATTATATCGCGAGGCCTAGGTTCCTAGGACCCTTTAAATGCCGGTGCAGTATGAGCATGTCGGTTTAATCCATAAAACTAAATCCTTATTTACATAAAATATGTTAATCTAAAGTTAATCATCTTCTCATTGTTGACTTATCATGTTCACCTGCTCACCAAAGCTGCAGATAATTATATTATGGAGAAATATACTACCTTTGTTGGTATATATTATTATCAGATGGAACGATATTTATAACTGACATATACTAGAACATAATGTTATGGATATAATGCTTTTGATGTTAACATTTTTGTTTATTAGCCTCTCGTGTTAGTGGACTGTTGCTTTGACTCGTAAAGATAAATACAAATATATATTATAGGTATTTATGAGGTTTTATCTTGAAAATTAAAACTTTGTGGTTATGCTTTCACCAATGATCGTAGATGTTAAGAAAATTTTGTATCGATTTGGATATTCTCATTGTGACTCAATTTATATGTAAGTTATATATTGATATTGATGGAAGCACGGCCATGAATATATTAGTGATTATAAGTATCGAAGAATATTAAAATGTAGTATTTAGTTTTATACAGATATCTACAAATCATTTTACATATTCAGAATAGAGTAATTATAATGGCGTATTGGAGGCATAACACGGCTATTGAGAGAGTGTGGCTTGTATCGGCTTCCTCGTGTATTGCATTACATGATTTCACTAATACCTAGCTATCTAAGGACCAAATTTTTCTATTAAAGTATTGAAATTGTGACTATAGTAGTTCTGTAGGCGCGGGTGCAGAGGCGCTGTACGAGTTCTCTTTAGATCAAACGACTATAACTGCTTCACATATTTGTCTAGATGCCCCATATTTAAAGAAGCCGAAGAGTATATTTTTGTAGACAACGTTAAGTACTCCATTTATAAGATTTTCATGATAATCTTAAGATGAAGCACTGTTTGACTCATAATCGATTTCTATCACGTGTTTGTTTTCCGCTTTTTGCGATAAAAAGAATCTTATATAGTTTTTAACTTGATTTTTGTTGTGTTCGAGACCTCTAGCGGCGACACGTACGAATGACGTTGGAGAGATGAAAGTAAATAAAATACAAGGTATACAAATAAAGTAAATAAACTATGATGGGGGTTAAAACAATGAAATAAAAAAAATACTACCCTCCTTTTGGGCTCCGCCGCAGTCGGATAAATACCAAAACTACAATGTTTGATTTAAAAGAAATAATATTAATTTGTTGCCAATAATGAACAATTAAAATAAAATCATGTTCGTGCGTGTATTTACTATTAGCCATTATTGACATTATATGATGCCGTGTTGGATTTGAAGTAGAAGTAAGAAACTGGTATGAAGTGGCTTATTGCATCAGGCTGCAATTAGAGATAACAGGGCACTAGTGTGCAGCCCAGCAAATAAGATTAATACGCATCTGTCGCCTCTAGAGATCATGCGAAAAAGTAGATTTATAAAGAGTGAAAGGGCATCGTAACAAACGCTTTTTTCGTAGATTCTAGAGTTTAGACGTAATAAATAAACAGTTTTAGACCACAATCCATGGTTTAAAATGGGTATATTTACAACTATATTCTAGACCCCCCGGGAGTCGATAACATTCGTTCACGTATTAAAAAAGAAATTGCTGCTTTATACACTTTGACCGTGTAGCTGTTACACTTTTTTTATGGAAAAGCAGATTTAAAAAAAAAACTTTGTTGTTGTTCAATCATGTACTAAAATTCAGAGTAAGAGTTTTTGTTGCGATGTCTCTTCCACCCTGTATACATAACGTAGCGCATTTTATGTTAACATTCCCAAATAATCAGTAGATATTATATTTGTATTGAATTATCCCTTTCATTATTATCGTCAGCGTAGTGGCGTAATGGCCGTTTTTACTAACACTTTCACACTAGTTGATTTTCAAGTTGAAGATACAACGTCGCAGTAATATTTAGGCATTATATTTAGGCGCCACCTCATGGTAGTGAAAACGAACATAACTGAAATTCTTACAGGATACTTTTTAATATATTCTAAAAACTATGATAACTTTTTTACGATATTGTTTTCTTCAAGCAATCTCAGATTTTTCAACTTCCACTTAGCAGCACATTTTAACGCATTTATTTTATTACCAGACAATACATTTATTACTACATGAATATTTGAAGGAATATAAACTAAAGTTTTTGTGGAAATTATATTTCGTTTCTCTGCTTTGGAACAACATCTTGTTGATTTGACTCAAGTTGTCATATATTTTGATTCTGAGATAGTTAGAAGAATAAAAATATGACCATTTTTATTCTGTGTTTATTGACTTGGGCCTACGGAAATATTCATGGCAAGATTTAAAAAGAAATGGTGTGACGCACTACTAATGTAACAGTTTTATTTAAAACTAGCTTTTGCCCGCGACTTCGTCCGCGTGGATTAATAGTTCCCGTTCCCGGGGGATTTCCGGGATGAAAACTATCCTATGTCCTTTCTGGTCTCCCAGACTATATCTGTACCAAATTTCATTGAAATCGGTTCTGTGGTTTAGGCGTGAAGAAGAGACAGACAGACAGAGTCACTTTCGCATTTATAATATTAGTACGGATATTCCTAACATGAAATAAACAGACGATCATTTCAAGTAGAAAGTGCACATTGAATCGCTCAGCGTAACATGACGAGATAAAGTTGTTCTATGGCGGGAAAACGAAAGTGTATTTCCACGAACTTTAGTTATATACTCCTACTACTTGTACAAGACTAACAGCACAAGCGACGGACACGTTTGCGTTGTTACTCGGTGACACCGCTTCTTAACGCGCAAGGGTCTGCATTGCCGAACCGTGTTAACTTGACATTTTTTCTTGAATGCAACGACTTACATTCGGTTTCAGAAAGCCGATAACATTATGATGAATCTGACGTCTTTCGTGTCAACGTTTATGTATTTTGATCAGGTAGTCTGAAACCGGGAGTGCAGATGTGGTTCCTTTCGCTTAGTTCGTCGGGGATGTGTGAATGACTGGACCAGTGATTTCTAAACTTAAAAGGCAACATAAAACAACTCAACAAAGCCTTTTTATTATAGAACCCCGTATCGTAATTTAGGGGCGACTTTTCCGCGGAAATGACTAGGAATTACTGGACTAGATTATTCCGATATGGGCACGGAAGCTCCGGCGGTTCCACAAGGCGCGTCGACTGTTCATTTGCAATGCAACCCCTTGAGCTTGTAGACATCACTCATTCAGAATACAATATTTAACGGTTGCGTAGTCTTACATTGTTTATAATGATTAATCTCCAGTTGTTTTGCCAACGGGCTGAATGTCACGAATTATTATAATAAATACCATACCACTGTAATTGAAACAAGTTTCCTACGACACGTTTTATAAATACATATTTTTATTTATATTTTACTATTTTAATGTTTGACCGCCATGAACGCGATGGCCACGTTGTCGCACGCATCGTGCGTAGAGATGTGTGAGGTGGGAGGTGGGCACTTTGTAGGGTCACCGCTTTCTGTACTTACACGCTGCACGTAATTAGATATAATTTGATAGTCAAATTATAGATACTATACTTTAAAAAGTACCGCGGACTGCAAAGTTCTTAAAACGCCTAGTTTCATTAAAATTAAGTTTGAATTTGGTATTTTGTTTAAACGTGACAATAATAAAATACAAAGTTTTTGTAATAATTATTAAGTAATCATATTACAAGTTGTAGTCCGGCGGGTCATTTCGTGTGTGGCGGTCAGAGTTAAATATATTTATACTATGAAACTTGAAGGTTTTTTTTTATATGGATATAATATTGTAATAGTAATAACAAATTTAACTTAGTATATAACTTAGATTTAAGTAGTGTTTTCAAATTGTAATGGACATTGTTTTAAGTGTGTAGAAGCGTCTTGTATCGTAAAAACAAAAAGCAATATGACCACAGCCGCCTTTTATAATATTCAGAAATATACATTGTTGATGGGCGCGGCGCACAGCGGAATCGTTTCCCAACCTCGTCTGTGAACACAGAAGCATGCGACTGACTAGTAATAGAGATATTGATGTATTGAATGTCATTTTGTGAGTTCATTTAAAACTGGTTTAAGTAATTTATCATCATGCCAACGTCGCCGGTTACAACAAGAGCTGATGGGTTGATGACTATATTGAGAGCGGTTGTCAATCAATCCGCTACAACACAGCTTGGACATGTAATTTTCTGGCAACAGATCATGAGATCATTGACATGGAGCTACGCAGCTCCGCAGCGCCCGGCTTTGATATATTTACTTAAAATAAGATGTATCCCCCATACCAATTATAGTGTAGTAGTTAGTAAACGAATCCGCTGTGCTTCGCAGCTTTTATATAATTATGTCGACACGGCACATTTTGTATACTGGTTTGGTGAGATCTCTCTGTAGAAGGCATTGAATCGTTTATTAATAAGCTTTGAATCTTCTGTAGTCTATAAATCAGTATTTTAAATCAATTTTACTCGTTCTGCGTACCTACCTACTTCTTCCTACAATGAAATATTTTGTCAAAATTTTAGATACTAGCTTTTGCCCTCGTAGAAGTCAAGTATACCATAAAATACCTCGTAACAAACAAAAAACACTAACAAACTTACCTCTTTATAATGTTAGTATAGATTATTTCTTTATACTTTATAAAACGAAGAATAAACTAAAATCGTGTTTGTAAAGGTGCGTCCACACTTATTATGACTCCACATGGATAATTAACATCTTTCAAGGCATTGTTAAAAAAATGTGGATGTGTTATATAGCAAGAGTTTTTAACATAATTTTTACGTAATCTGGACGCACCATAACATTGTTTCTAAGGCTAGAGGCGCACTGTGCGGCTATAGCGTCCCCAAGCGTTTCACGAACCGCTAATACTAAACTTTCACATTGAATCTAACGAAATTAAAAGGTTTGGGGAATTTGTTTACCAGACCAGACGGTCTGGTACTTCAGTCCGCTTTACTTAACTTGATACCTAATTGTTTGTAACACAGTGATAATTAAGTATGTAACAACACAATCGTATTTGCTCGGCTGGGTTTTGAATTTGATATGGGTGTAAAGGTCAGAAAGTTGTCGATTATATTGTGATAAAATATTATTGCTGAGGCACAGCACACAATGCACTGCACAGTGCTTCGCTAATAGATATTTCTATGAGACCCGAAGTCTCATCAGCTAAAACAATTTCTTTGTGTGTCGAATTAAACTAGGATCGTGTAATGTGAATGCTATTGGAGTTACTCGTCTTAAGTAAATGGTAGACTAGTGGGTAAGAGATCTTCACAAATATCGAGATCAATATCGATGGTTTGAAACATTAATGAATAAGTGGCGTGAAACAAAATGTTCTGTGTGGCCATAGAGTATAATAGTCTAGCTTGCTAATAATTTGAGATTTAGATGTGTATTAGAGTCGATATTTATTTTTATATAGAAATCTTTATCACATGGAGAGTGTAATTTTGTTGATGAAATTTTGTAGTTTCTATAGTTATCGCGTGGATCCTATCTGTACCTTGGTGTTTTAGTTTAGTCTGATTCGTACGTGTTCCACACAATCGAAGGAACTATGTATTAGAGAGATGTTGTGCACACTGAGAGGCGCTTGTATGTGGGCGCCTGCCGGTGTGTGCGAGCACGCCGCCGCGCGGTACCGACTGGATCACTGCCGACCGACGGGGCGTGGTGTGGTTATTGTATGTGTTTTATCCTCGTTTTATGCAATTATTTTATCCAACATTTATAACAATTTTAACAATATATCTATACCTACAGTTTGCATTTTGTTTTTAGTTTGTTTAAGGACCAATGTAGTTTAAATGCTTTTAAGGTTTTTTTGCATGTGCATAATAACAGCATTTGACTATTTTACTTAATATATATTATATACATATTTTTAATTTTATTTAATTTTTAGGTAGGTAGGTCCAACAAATTCTTTCAAATTTTTATTGTTAAATTAGAAATAGAATGTTGTAGTAGATAACAAATTGAGACATGCGTTCACACTCACATACTGGAGATCAAATTGTTTTATTTTTTTTATTTATTACAAAAATATGCATTATTATAGCTTCTAATATCATAGTAGATATTTTTTAACAAAGTAATTTTCAAATCCATGTGATACAAATTAATGTGTAACAGAGATGTGAAGATTATGAATATTACTAGATAGGTAGGTTTAATAAATTTAAAATTCCATTCAATAGCATACGTGTTTTATTTATAGTACCCCTTTATTAAGTAACCAGAGCAGAAGAGCGAAGTGTAAGCACGGAAGCACGCTCACCACAAGTGACATTACAGTGAACTATCACAACAATTTAGACCTAAATAATAATAAACAGAACACAAGGTCCAAACGCCTACGTGTCTTTAATTTGTATACCCATTGAGTGATACAGTATTATGGAATACAAGTCGGCAGCTATAGTGTCACATTACTAATGAAATGTGCATCTTTAAATACTTTTCAACCTAATATAATAGTTTTTGCTGTGACTCTTCGCTTGCGTGAAAGTCAGAAGTAATTCCATGGGAACATTCTACCGAGGATTAGTCACTTATGGCCGGCGCTCACTGCCGGCATGGCACGGCAGATTGTGCTGCGGCATCCCGCGGCGTTCCGTGGCATGCCGTGGTATCCCGTGGAATTCTGCTGAAAGCCTTCGATTTCGCCTCTTAACCGAAATGACCGCTGCACAAGTTACAACCTTATTTATCAATCATAATTACTCGACACAAAGTGACCCATACGTCTCGCGAGATGCAATGGCGTGCTGCGGCAACCCGTGGAATGAAACGGCACGTCGCGGCATCGTGGTATCAAATAAAGTAACATGAACTCAACACTCATTGAAATAAGATTCAAAATAACTTGATTAGTAATAAAATCCTTTGCCATGCCATGCCGGCAGTGAGCGCCGCCGGCCCTTAGTATTTTCAACGATACAATAATAAATAAAACAAGGAAATCAAATTCTGGTTCTTTAATAAATAAGTTACAATATTGCATTGTTTTAAACTTTAAAGGGTTGGTTAACAAAAACAATGGTAGGTAAGTTAAGCGCACACTGCAGTCCAACAACCAAGTAAGCGTGCGGTTACCAAAGTCAATTGGCTATATAATGCAGTTGAAATCACTCTGTGGTGGTAGTGGGCTAGGACCTTTAACCTTTTTAACGCCACAGTCGTGTATACCCACAGCATTTTTATTAAACTGCATTTGTCGGCTATACACGACTGGCGTTAAAAAGGTTAATAAGAAATGCTGTTTTCTTGTCGTCTATAGACCATTGTGGCGTGTTGGGCACGTTTTCATTTGTCGGCTATACACGACTGTGGCGTTCAAAAGGTTAAGCTACCCGCATACGTGTCACTCGCAAGTAATTCGTGTGTGGGGAGCCTAAGTCCTTTTTCACAACAAAAACAGGCTTTGGCGCCGACTGACTATAACGCTATAATACAAATAAAGGCTAAACCAGTTCAACAATAATTGCATCACTTCTGTTCACAACGTCTATCAATAAGGGCCTCCGCACACGTCCGACATTTTGTAGGACCGATTTTCGAACCGTTTAATAGATCCATAGATTTGTGGGACCGAGTTTTTGCGAGACATCTGCGTATTGAATTTATATGTTCCATTCTCTCCGACAAAAAAATCGGTCACCGATGTCTGACGTGGGCGGGCAGCCTAACAGTGTAAAATATTTATAGATCTGATAGTACACAATGTCATGAATATGAACAACTTTATTATGTATAGTCTATGCTTCGTGGGACATTCGAAAAATATAATTATTGTTAGACGTTATAACAACTACAACTGCAGACCATTGCGGTAAACCCCTTTTCACTCTTTTGGCCTTAGTATTAATTAGAACCTTAATACTAACGGCATAAAAGTGATCACCCGCCACTGTCCTCTGTTGTGTTTATTATTTAATTTTCAGATCATTAGTCATCACTTGCGTTATCAGTAGGTACGTTAAAGGTATAAATTAACTTACAAATACATGGTTAACAATTAAAGTAAAGCTTAGAAATGCATTGGGAAATATTTTAGAACTTTTTCTTTATGTTTTCTATTTACTTCACTTAAATGTAATAAACTACCCCATTTTAGAATTCATTATCTACCATTAATAGTGATAATGAATAATAGTAGTTTATTTACATTAGGGCCCACTTGCACCACTAATAACTAAACACATAAAGACCCACTTTCACCAAAACCACTAAATACATTTTATACCTAAACGTATTTAGAACATCATTGCATCCCTGTCACATTGTTATAAGGTGACAGTGACAGAATGATAATTTAAATACATTTAGAGCTAAATGTCTAGTAATTTGTGGTGAAAGTGGGCCTTAGTGCTACACGTATTTATTTAAAACATCACTCTGTCTCTGACAACTTTAAACAATTGGACAGGGATGCAGTGATGTTCTACACAGGTTTAGGTTAAAATGTATTTAATGATCAATGCTGCAAATAAGTTGTAAGTGAAATACATACATAACATGTGTAGGTGCGACAATTTTGCTCGAATACATAAACATTATTGTTCCGATAAAAATGTTTAAATGATAATGAAAATGTTAATAAAGATCATAATTGTGAATAAACTATGGGGAAAATGATGTTCAAGTTAATTATAAAGGACGGATATGATGTTCAAGTCAGAAATCTGCTGCCAAACTTATAAAGCTAAATTAATTAAGAACTTTAGTCTATTCCTGACGTCATCATAAACAAACATTGCAAAACTTGTTTAGCTGCCACAGACAACAAATTTAGTTTATGCTGAAGTAAATATAAACCTAACAAAATTATTACTATTATAAAATAAAGAAAAAAACTATGGAAGTTAAATCTATCGTGAGGTTTCTTTGTATATGATTTGAACAGGTTTCATGTAGCTAATATTGTGCATAAATTAAAATAATAATATGACGTAGTTACCTTAAGGACTAGGTAGTATATTAATAACTTAGAATAGGAGCAAACGCCGCTACGTCAGCCCGGTAACATGGCTAACCTACACTTACCCTAAATATATTAAACGATTTAGCAAATTAAACTATATTTCAACAGGTTGTATAATAGGCCTGATAATTAATATATATTAAAATAATTTCTTCGCACAATTACATTTTTAATAATCTATTAATAAGTTTAGAATCTAAGAGAGAGCGTGTATCTACCTACTTGTAATAGGTATTAGACTACGTCGATAATGGTAATCACACAGGCATCGAAGCGATATTACTAGCTCAGCTGACAACACCACTAGATTACAAGTTCTTTGGTAAAGTTTGAGAAACATCTTCTATGTAACCTAAAGATGCATATACACGGGCAATTTTAGGATTTTTTGTGTGAATAACAAGCAAATATAGGTAACTCAGCGGTGGGTGACCTGATGCTACCTGTGGGTGACCTGATGTTACCTGTGGATGATGATGGCATCTCGGAGTCATTGAGCATGTTAAGGCAGTACCAATATTGTATAGAAATTGTGTAATCTTATTTGGTCATTAAAGCTCCCCTTTAAGGTCTCATGTGAACAGTACTCGGCTGTAAAAATGGCCACTCAGAACGAGTGTCTCCGTCACTCATATCTATGAGACTCTCTCTAAAGCCCGATATGTCATATTTAGGCGCAACTACTGTTTCTGATCACGATGGCTGTCAGTAGAAGTTGGATATGATGTTTCGATACTTGTAACATATGTTAGTACACGGTACTTATTACTACTTATACATTTTGTATCACATTGATACCGAGACACTTATCAAAAAATTACGGGTAAAAAAAAATTGCTTTGGTCATAGGTACGCCTTGTAAAGGTCCGGGACCCGAGGTATGTTAAAACATGACAAATAAATAATTATGATAATGACGTAAAAAGTTCATTATTGGCAAATAAATAGAAAAACAATATTTTTTTCTTATTTTTTTATACCCAATTCATTTCATTTATACATAATACGTAAGTTATTAATGTAAAGGTGTTGCCAGCTTAATTACGTCATCTAATTAATAATTACATGCCCAGAAACGTGTTCTAGCGCTGTCTGCTTGTAGATAATTTCAAATATCATTCTTAACTTCTAAAAGGCAAACTTGAATGAATGTTAAGCCATTTATACTTTGGCGAACTAATTCTAGTTCACTAGTACCCACTGTACTCCGGGTCAACAAAAGTTTTCAACATGTCACTACATATAATGGTATGACGTGGCTAAAATACGTTACGCAGGGCCTTTTTAGATAGTTGCCTTTGCGCATAACTTAGGTGTATGTATTCAAAGTCGCGTGCGCATGTAACTACGTCTGACACCAGTCATTCAAGCGGTCTTCGAGTACGCGTAAATCCATCTAAACAGACTGCGTCAGGGTCGCTATACACAAAAGCGGATCACCGAATTCGAATGCCGAACCGAATGTGCCGACCCGCTTTTGTGTACAGCGACCCTCAGTGAACCATGCGATAACTTCTCACAGAGTACAGTGTGTACAAGCTCAATCGTTGTGTGAGGTGAGTCCTTTACAATACATCTATTACTAAATACGACCTAACCTAAATAAAGCTTACAGTCATGGTCTTAAAGAAATGCAAATCTCTAAATGTTCTACCACAAAACCTTGTATAACAGTTATTTAAGCTTAACAACTGATAATTTACACTAGTATTTTCGGTTGTTGAGCCTAAATGTTCTAAATAATTTGAGGTATATTTTCTCTTTTCATTTGTTCAATAATTTAAAATGCGTAAATTACTTTTTCTTAGCAGATGAACTAACGATGTCCTCTGTTCCACTCGTACGTATGGTAATAATTTTGATATAATAGTCAATTCATACTGATGATGTAAAAATAATTGAAAATAAAAATGTTTATATTCTAAATAAATGTATAACATTATAACTTTATAAGACTCGGACTCAATCAAAGCAGAGAGGAGAGATGTCTCGTGTACAATCAATAGGATACTGTGTTATATGGAAGCTATGCGGTGAGATGTGAAATGTGGTGGTACTTTGGTGGTGTGTGGTGGCGTGTGGTTGGTTGTAGGAGACATCTCCCCTCCTCTACACTTTGGTGAAGACCAGGCTTAAGACAGTCAAACTCATGCATTTAAATTTAACTGAGCCAAATACTATCCAATCGATTTCTTTCTCGTGACTAGTATTTTTGTGCGCTTCTATTCGTTTCCGCCATATAAAGTTGCGCTATGTTCGCCTATTATGTTGGTACTCCTGACTCAGTCCACGCATGCGCGTGCTACACGTAATTGACATTTCCCTACAAGTCCTGTAGCTTCCCCCTCTCACTCGTAGTCGTAATAATCTTCGTTTTGCATCATTGGTCCACAGACGAAGATTCATGCAAAATGCACTAAGTGTACTCAAAATGAAAGGGAAGGGAAAGTGGGTGAAAGAAGGTGCAAATGAAAGCTATTAAGATTGCAAGTGTAACTTTAGATTGACTACATATAGCCCTTATGACATACCTATATTTAGGGTCGTCAGGCGTCCGGATAAAGCCGGACATAGTCAGGTTTATTGGATGCGTGTCCGGTCAAAATAGTCGATGCGGACACTGAACGCCTAACATTTATTGCACTTGATCAAATTTAATTCATTTTGTTTTTCGGTAAGGTATTAGAAAAATTAAATACAATAATGTTCTCATTTTAAAACCTACATGATGAATTTATACAACTTGCAGGTATGTTTCCTCATACTTCTATTTTATGTTCTCCTTGACCGTTGAACCATAACGTGTTTTTAATTTACAGAGTTCTAAAATAGTACCGAGTTATAGTTGTCATCAGTAAAAATGATTACTTTGTAACTAATTAAACATAATCTCAAATAGAACTTAATTTCTAAATAATATGCAATATTTTAATTTTGTTCATGATTCTAATTCAGATCCTGTGATGTTTTCAACATCTCCAATACATTTTTCTTTTGTGATATAATATAAGATATTTTTTTCGCGCCGCAATTATTTACAATTATTTTATTTACAGTAGATACTACCAGGACCTAAGTTTTGGTACTACGATCAGTTAGTCTAGGCACTAAGTATTTTGTATAACGAATGAGCAGAAATAATTGCGAGACGGAAATAATCATATGTTTCGAGTACACGTTGATAAATTTAATAGCCGTATAGCATAATGTGTTCAATCTCAATTGCTTAGATTTGACAGTTGAACGATTTGCATTGCGTCATTCATTCATTCATCTGTCATCGTCGATTTCGTTCACCTGTCAAAATGTTAAGATTTTGAGCAACAAGTTTAAATATACGGTGACGAGATTGAATGATTTATTGCCTTTACAGATTCCACGAATCAAGCTATTTAAACCCAAAAAAGGTATGGTAATATTAAAATACAATAATTTCCCGTATAGTTTTAGTGGGCACATGCCACGGTCATTTTCGTTTGTAATGTTGGCAGTACGTAGTCGGAAGGATAATAATCTCATGCACGGTGCAAGTGAAAGATGACATTTTCATTCTGTTATCGTATGCTTAATGTGATGATTGATACGTGGAACATTGGAAGCCTCCACTGGCGCAACCTAGGCAACCAACACCTCTGGCTGGCTTAAATTCTTACTGCGGCATCACATACTCTCATATTTTCTTATAAAAGGCTAATAATGCCACACGGGTGTTGTATGACAGGAACTAGATGGAATGTTCCTTCCTTAAAAAAGCAGGATCGTCCGACCAGATAGTTGACTGGCGCTGTCCAACAACAGCTGTTGGACTATATTACCTTCCTCGTGGTAAACACTCCTTGAGCGATGCAGGTTTGTGTGACGTCAGCAGTTCGGTATTGCCGGTGTAGATGTCGCTACCGTGGCAGGCGGTGCTCAGACGGAGGTGCCGTGCGCGCGCTCGGTGTCGAGCGTGACGTCCTCGGGCGACGCCAGGTCGGCACGCAGGCGCACGCCGCGACCCGTCAGCGTCCAGCGACACGCCGCGCCACCCACCCTGCCAGTACATTCCATTATATAAACATTGCCACACTAGGAATTACTTCTCTATCATGGATGCGTTTACCAACATATAAAGTCACATACACATACAATCAAACCAATTGGGTACTTGACAACACTAACCAATAATTTGAAGTCAGAACTTCTCTAAAAAAGCACTTTATTTTACCCATGAAAACCGATTAATTTTCAATTTATTGTAAAATTAGATTTTTACTTACTTTAAAATCAATAAATAGTTAGTCAATTGAGTAGGCCACGTAGTGACGTCACAGTGTGCTATTGCCATACAAAATCTATGGGAGAATCGCGTTTTGACAGTTCGTAAAAAGTATGTCAATTGATGGTGGTGTCAAGTACCCAATTATCACTACCAACTTTCTGCAGTAGACCATACAAATTAATATTTGTTCCGTGCGGGAATCGAACCCGCATCGTAGCGAAACAGCCAATCGCTCAACCACTAGGCCAACCATGCACCGTGCAAACTACTTACCACTACTAGTACTACACACTTTTCGGCGTGAAACTTTCTTCGTGTGAAGGAGCCTGTATTTTTTCTGTCTGTTGTTAATGGCAATAAGCTCGGCCCCTATTACATGGGACCTAAAAATATACCGGCGAACTGTGGGTGTACATTGGTACACCTCTGCCTAACCCATAGAAGAATACAGGCGTGATGGTATGTATGTGAATGCGTTACCTGCAGAGCGAGTCGTCGGGCGGGGTGGGCGCGGGCAGCGCGGGCTGGTCGGCGGGCGCGTCGTCGTCGTCGGGCGAGCCCTCGCTGGCCGAGCTCGACCCGGCCGAGCTGCCGCCGCCGCGGTACCGCTCCACTTCCTCTGAATAACAGATTTAAGTATTTAGCTAATTTAGACCGGGATAAAATACACAATCTATGTATTACAGCCGCGAAGTGAAAACGATGAGAATATCGGTTTTATTCGTTCTAAACATTATCTCGTATAATCATACCTCGCTTGTCGTCGCAGTCGGGCGCGTCCTCTAGACTTCTAAGGATCTCAGCACACAGTTCAGAGTCAAGAGGCACTGGGTTGTCTGACTCTCTGTAAGTTATAAAGTTCGTGTTAATTTAATCATAATTATTATTATTATTTCATATATTTCAGAACATAATTCCATATAAAATTGTTAGTACGACTTAAAAACTATGTTAACAACTTATCAGGACAGAACTTAGAGGACACACCCTGAGCTGTGTACCTTATTCCAGTGCCGCATTATAGGACACTCCACGCTGTCTATTATGATGTTCTATTATGGTGTATAATACGGCTCGTATAACTGACTGCATGGATTACTCCGCAATAAACTATTAAGTCAAAGTTAAACCTGTCTAAAAGTCTAAGCCTTAGACCCTTATGACCACTTTCACCAAAATCACATCACTACATACAACACACTGCATCCCTGCTCTATTCTTAGAAGATGACAGAGACAGGATGATAATTTAAACACATTTAGTGTTAAATATGTTTAGTGATTTTGGTGAAAGTGGGTCTTAGTTTCCTGTGTATCGGTGATGAAGAGGGCCCGTGTGTAGTACATACCGGTTGTGCAGCACGAGCGCGACGGCGGCGGGATGCGGTACAGGCGGGTGTAGCGGCGCGCGCGGGCTGAAGGCGCCCGCCTCCAGCGCCGGCGCCGACACGCGAGGCAGGGCGCTGCCGCCCCACTCGCGCCACACGCCCGACGCTAAGGGGACAATCACTGACGGTGACTTCAAAGCTTGCGAAATAGCGAGGTAGCGAGGTGCTACTGCGGCCCTAAGACAGGGCAAGTACATACCGAAACGCGATGCCACGCCGCACATTTTAATAGAGCGACTCAAACTGCCGACAAATTGCTTTGCAAACTTAATATAACATCTACCAAATCAGATGTTATATTAAGTTTATACGATGTAGGTAATTGTTGTGTTTTAAATAAATATTTAAAAAAAAACTTATTTACTACACGAAAAAATACACATTTCTTTGTTTGAATTCAGAATACGTTATACATTCTCACAATGAAATTTGTATCTTTTCGTGAAGTAAATAAAGTTATATTTTGAGCAGTGTCGCGTCGGTTTGCGTCTCGGTATGAACTGACCAATAGTTCATCTAGTTAAGAAGGTCATCGCTTATTACAACAGCACCGCTCCATTATAGCAACGGCCCAGCCGAAATCATCTTGAATATTCCAATCGTTAGTTGAAAGCGCGGCGCCGTCACCTTTTTATCTTAACATACCATCACGCCTGTAATCCACGAAGGGTTAGGCAGAGGCGTACTAATGTACATCCGCAGTTCGCTATGTTATAGGGGTATGTTTTATAGGGGACACATAACATGGGATCATGTTACAGGGGGGCGAGCCTATTACCACCGCTTACCTACCCATGCTTACCTTTTTATTTTGCCAGTGCAAAAAATATTTTAATACACTCGATTTAAAGCCCTAATGGCTAATTATTATTAGTTATGTCGGAGCCGTGCTGTAATAGTGAGCGATAACTTTTACAATGCTAGAAGTACTATAAGAGGAATATTTAATAATTTCTAAACACACATATTTGATTAAATTTAAGTAACTTACTTCGTTGTCAAATTGATTTACTGTATCTAATTAGTTTATCCGTTTTAGGGTCAGTTCACACCGAGACGCGACGCGATTCGGTGCGGATGCGCGAGAGCGACTGAGTCGCTCTATTAAAAGGTATGTGCAGTGTCACGTCGCGTCTTTGCGTGAATTGACCCTTAAATAAACAAACAAATAAGTAGTAGTGGTGTAGTTACGCGTGGCGGCGCCCCAGTCGTCCCGCTCGGCGAGCACGTCGGGCGGCGCGGGGTCGCGGGCAGCCCGCGCGGCCCACGCCCGCTCCGCCTCGCCGCGCTCCAGCGGCAGCCGAGCCTCGTGCGCCTCCAGCGCCACCAGCACCTCGCCCTCGAACACCTGCCACAAGGTGCTATGGTTATAACGAAACTTTGAATACTAAGTGTCAAAGGTACATAACATAGTCGTCGAACATCTGACACGTGGTACCTTCTGTATTGCTGCACTTAGATACGTACAGACACGTTAACTACGCTTACTGCTCGTTAAACTGAGTTGCCTTGAGCAAAAATTATTGCTTTTATTTTTGGTGTGAAAAATCACTGTTTTTGGATACCGGGATTATAAGAGCATTTTCATTTTAATTCTAACATTTGAAACTTGTTTTCAGTAAGAAAAAATTGACGTTGGAATTTTAACATTTAGAACACCTTCAAACTAGCGTTTGTCTTTTCAGCGTATTAATTTATTCTTGCGTTGACGCCGCAACAACGCGGGTGACATAGTGCGTGGTACCTCGACGAGTGTGTTGGCGGCGAGCGCGTGCCAGTCGGCGACGTCCAGCCCGCGCGCCGCCCACCAGTCGTCTGCCCGCGCCGCACCGCCGCACGCGCGCGCCAGCTCCTGCGCGCACGCCTGTACTGCGCGCTGCAAGCGTATTAAAGTCAAAGCATTTATTTCAATTCGACCATTTACAGGCACTTTTGAAGTGTCAAGAAGTTGCTGTTTAAAGTCGTATCTACAACTTAATTATTGTTTTTTATTACTTTATGCTTATGTAACACTAGCTTTTGCCCGCGGCTTCGCTCGCGTTAAGAAGTATCTTTCATCCCCTATTTTATCCCCTTAGGGGTGGATTTTATCAAAATCCTTTCTTAGCGCATGCCTACGTCATAACATCTACCTGCATGCCAAATTTCAGCCCGATCCGTCCAGTGGTTTGGGCTGTGCGTTGATAGATCACTATATCAGTCAGTCAGTCAGTCAGTCACCTTTGAGTTATATATATTTAGATTGTTCTAAATGAGACATATAACAGTGACGTGACTGACCCTCAAGTCCTGCGAGGTGAGCCGCACCCTCGCTCGCGCGGCGTCGCTGAGGCCGAGCGCGAGCTCGCGCCGCCGCGTCGCCGCCTTCTCGCGCAGGGACGCTGTTAGCGAGTTGCACTCCTTCTCCAACTGCTTGTATGCACCCGTCTGTCGACAGACAGCGACGTTAGAATAGCACACATAAAGGTTCAAACTAACTTTCGATCGATGGTACTTTACTTAGGCCAACATAACTCTACGTCGTCAGATTATAAAAATTGAATAGTTATCCTAGATCACCACGTCAAAAAAGCAAAAACGTGCAATAAGCACCAAGCTACGAATTCATTCTTTTATACCTACAAAATAGCAGTGAGTTCGGAATTATATTGATGTTATTTTATAAGTTTTATTGTACGTTTGTGTCTGTCATGGGTTCGTGACCATGCCGTGCTGAGAACATTTTGGTTTGTCATCAATATATGACTGTGGCGGTCAAAAGGCTTTTTTTTCAATATACTCTCAAGGATCTTTTTTTTGGGACTCACAAAAAAATCCTGCTTCTATGCTCTTAGGGTACCTTAGCAATCTGCACGGAGAAGGGTCCGAAGCAGGCGTGCACGAAGTGCTCGTAGTCGCGCAGCGGGCGCTCGATGGCGTGCTCGCGCTCGCTCAGCCAGCTCGCCAGTGCGTCCAGCTCAGCGCGTGCCATTACTGCAGCAAGAGCTTGACCGCTCCTGGAGCATACGGGAGATGTAATGTAATGCGACAATATTGGTATACACTCGGTGGCAGAAGGCGGAATTGTGCGCACATCACGCGTGTGTGACGTGTATAGTATATGTACGCACGTGATCTGGTAGTAGGTGGTGGCGTGCAGGCCGGGCCCGCGCACGCGGCGGCAGAAGGCGGAGTCGTGCGCCGGCACGCGTGTGTGACGTGTATAGTATATGTACGCACGTGATCTGGTAGTAGGTGGTGGCGTGCAGGCCGGGCCCGCGCACGCGGCGGCAGAAGGCGGAGTCGTGCGCCGGCACGCGTGTGTGACGTGTATAGTATATGTACGCACGTGATCTGGTAGTAGGTGGTGGCGTGCAGGCCGGGCCCGCGCACGCGGCGGCAGAAGGCGGAGTCGTGCGCCGGCACGCGTGTGTGACGTGTATAGTATATGTACGCACGTGATCTGGTAGTAGGTGGTGGCGTGCAGGCCGGGCCCGCGCACGCGGCGGCAGAAGGCGGAGTCGTGCGCCGGCACGCGTGTGTGACGTGTATAGTATATGTACGCACGTGATCTGGTAGTAGGTGGTGGCGTGCAGGCCGGGCCCGCGCACGCGGCGGCAGAAGGCGGAGTCGTGCGCCGGCACGCGTGTGTGACGTGTATAGTATATGTACGCACGTGATCTGGTAGTAGGTGGTGGCGTGCAGGCCGGGCCCGCGCACGCGGCGGCAGAAGGCGGAGTCGTGCGCCGGCACGCGTGTGTGACGTGTATAGTATATGTACGCACGTGATCTGGTAGTAGGTGGTGGCGTGCAGGCCGGGCCCGCGCACGCGGCGGCAGAAGGCGGAGTCGTGCGCCGGCACGCGTGTGTGACGTGTATAGTATATGTACGCACGTGATCTGGTAGTAGGTGGTGGCGTGCAGGCCGGGCCCGCGCACGCGGCGGCAGAAGGCGGAGTCGTGCGCCGGCACGCGTGTGTGACGTGTATAGTATATGTACGCACGTGATCTGGTAGTAGGTGGTGGCGTGCAGGCCGGGCCCGCGCACGCGGCGGCAGAAGGCGGAGTCGTGCGCCGGCACGCGTGTGTGACGTGTATAGTATATGTACGCACGTGATCTGGTAGTAGGTGGTGGCGTGCAGGCCGGGCCCGCGCACGCGGCGGCAGAAGGCGGAGTCGTGCGCCGGCACGCGTGTGTGACGTGTATAGTATATGTACGCACGTGATCTGGTAGTAGGTGGTGGCGTGCAGGCCGGGCCCGCGCACGCGGCGGCAGAAGGCGGAGTCGTGCGCCGGCACGCGTGTGTGACGTGTATAGTATATGTACGCACGTGATCTGGTAGTAGGTGGTGGCGTGCAGGCCGGGCCCGCGCACGCGGCGGCAGAAGGCGGAGTCGTGCGCCGGCACGCGTGTGTGACGTGTATAGTATATGTACGCACGTGATCTGGTAGTAGGTGGTGGCGTGCAGGCCGGGCCCGCGCACGCGGCGGCAGAAGGCGGAGTCGTGCGCCGGCACGCGTGTGTGACGTGTATAGTATATGTACGCACGTGATCTGGTAGTAGGTGGTGGCGTGCAGGCCGGGCCCGCGCACGCGGCGGCAGAAGGCGGAGTCGTGCGCCGGCACGCGTGTGTGACGTGTATAGTATATGTACGCACGTGATCTGGTAGTAGGTGGTGGCGTGCAGGCCGGGCCCGCGCACGCGGCGGCAGAAGGCGGAGTCGTGCGCCGGCACGCGTGTGTGACGTGTATAGTATATGTACGCACGTGATCTGGTAGTAGGTGGTGGCGTGCAGGCCGGGCCCGCGCACGCGGCGGCAGAAGGCGGAGTCGTGCGCCGGCACGCGTGTGTGACGTGTATAGTATATGTACGCACGTGATCTGGTAGTAGGTGGTGGCGTGCAGGCCGGGCCCGCGCACGCGGCGGCAGAAGGCGGAGTCGTGCGCCGGCACGCGTGTGTGACGTGTATAGTATATGTACGCACGTGATCTGGTAGTAGGTGGTGGCGTGCAGGCCGGGCCCGCGCACGCGGCGGCAGAAGGCGGAGTCGTGCGCCGGCACGCGTGTGTGACGTGTATAGTATATGTACGCACGTGATCTGGTAGTAGGTGGTGGCGTGCAGGCCGGGCCCGCGCACGCGGCGGCAGAAGGCGGAGTCGTGCGCCGGCACGCGTGTGTGACGTGTATAGTATATGTACGCACGTGATCTGGTAGTAGGTGGTGGCGTGCAGGCCGGGCCCGCGCACGCGGCGGCAGAAGGCGGAGTCGTGCGCCGGCACGCGTGTGTGACGTGTATAGTATATGTACGCACGTGATCTGGTAGTAGGTGGTGGCGTGCAGGCCGGGCCCGCGCACGCGGCGGCAGAAGGCGGAGTCGTGCGCCGGCACGCGTGTGTGACGTGTATAGTATATGTACGCACGTGATCTGGTAGTAGGTGGTGGCGTGCAGGCCGGGCCCGCGCACGCGGCGGCAGAAGGCGGAGTCGTGCGCCGGCACGCGTGTGTGACGTGTATAGTATATGTACGCACGTGATCTGGTAGTAGGTGGTGGCGTGCAGGCCGGGCCCGCGCACGCGGCGGCAGAAGGCGGAGTCGTGCGCCGGCACGCGTGTGTGACGTGTATAGTATATGTACGCACGTGATCTGGTAGTAGGTGGTGGCGTGCAGGCCGGGCCCGCGCACGCGGCGGCAGAAGGCGGAGTCGTGCGCCGGCACGCGTGTGTGACGTGTATAGTATATGTACGCACGTGATCTGGTAGTAGGTGGTGGCGTGCAGGCCGGGCCCGCGCACGCGGCGGCAGAAGGCGGAGTCGTGCGCCGGCACGCGTGTGTGACGTGTATAGTATATGTACGCACGTGATCTGGTAGTAGGTGGTGGCGTGCAGGCCGGGCCCGCGCACGCGGCGGCAGAAGGCGGAGTCGTGCGCCGGCACGCGTGTGTGACGTGTATAGTATATGTACGCACGTGATCTGGTAGTAGGTGGTGGCGTGCAGGCCGGGCCCGCGCACGCGGCGGCAGAAGGCGGAGTCGTGCGCCGGCACGCGTGTGTGACGTGTATAGTATATGTACGCACGTGATCTGGTAGTAGGTGGTGGCGTGCAGGCCGGGCCCGCGCACGCGGCGGCAGAAGGCGGAGTCGTGCGCCGGCACGCGTGTGTGACGTGTATAGTATATGTACGCACGTGATCTGGTAGTAGGTGGTGGCGTGCAGGCCGGGCCCGCGCACGCGGCGGCAGAAGGCGGAGTCGTGCGCCGGCACGCGTGTGTGACGTGTATAGTATATGTACGCACGTGATCTGGTAGTAGGTGGTGGCGTGCAGGCCGGGCCCGCGCACGCGGCGGCAGAAGGCGGAGTCGTGCGCCGGCACGCGTGTGTGACGTGTATAGTATATGTACGCACGTGATCTGGTAGTAGGTGGTGGCGTGCAGGCCGGGCCCGCGCACGCGGCGGCAGAAGGCGGAGTCGTGCGCCGGCACGCGTGTGTGACGTGTATAGTATATGTACGCACGTGATCTGGTAGTAGGTGGTGGCGTGCAGGCCGGGCCCGCGCACGCGGCGGCAGAAGGCGGAGTCGTGCGCCGGCACGCGTGTGTGACGTGTATAGTATATGTACGCACGTGATCTGGTAGTAGGTGGTGGCGTGCAGGCCGGGCCCGCGCACGCGGCGGCAGAAGGCGGAGTCGTGCGCCGGCACGCGTGTGTGACGTGTATAGTATATGTACGCACGTGATCTGGTAGTAGGTGGTGGCGTGCAGGCCGGGCCCGCGCACGCGGCGGCAGAAGGCGGAGTCGTGCGCCGGCACGCGTGTGTGACGTGTATAGTATATGTACGCACGTGATCTGGTAGTAGGTGGTGGCGTGCAGGCCGGGCCCGCGCACGCGGCGGCAGAAGGCGGAGTCGTGCGCCGGCACGCGTGTGTGACGTGTATAGTATATGTACGCACGTGATCTGGTAGTAGGTGGTGGCGTGCAGGCCGGGCCCGCGCACGCGGCGGCAGAAGGCGGAGTCGTGCGCCGGCACGCGCGCGCCCCGCGCCAGCACGCCGCGCCACGCCGCCGCCTCCCACGCGCCGCGCAGGCCCCACCACGACACGCCGCCTGGGCACATATAGAGCTGTTATACATAATGCAAGACAAAGTTACGACGTAAAAGCCGAAGTTCTAGTCGATAGCCTTGAGGCCCAACGCTTCCCCAGTTCTCAACCCGCAAACGAAGCTCACCTTCTCAAGGTCGACGCTGAAGTCGAACGTAGAGCCTCTCTCCCACCCGTTGAGGACCCCGATGGGGTCACTTCAGGCGGGGTGCAAAACATCATCAAAAACCTCAAGCCCCGGAAAGCGCCCGGATCCGACGGTATCACCAATAAGGTATTCAAACTCCTTCCTGCCCCTCTCATTATGCCAATGACCCATCTACAATGGCGCCATGAGCAACAAGGCTAACGAGGCCACCGTCATCAACATCCCCAAACCGGGCAAGCCCAAGTACGAGCCTTCGAGCTATCGCCCCATTAGCTTGCTCAATGTCTTCGGTAAAATCTACGAGAGACTTATTTATAAGCGACTCAAAGATTACGCCGAAGTAAAGAGTCTAATCCCCCATGAGCAGTTCGGCTTTCGGACCCAGCACTACTGCGCCCAACAAGTCCACCGCATCTTCGAGCACATAAGCGTTGGTCTCCAGCGCGGTTCGTTGACGGGCGCGCTTTTCTTTCAACTCGTGCCAGGCCGTCTGTTGCTCATTTTACGAGACTTTCCGTCGAATCGCACCTTCCGCTATCGTATCGAGGGCGCACTGTCCTCCCCCCACCCCATATGCGCAGGAGTCCCTAAAAGTTCTGTGCTTTCCCCAGTCATTTTCATGCTGCCATCTATTACACCGGCCGCAGCCCTGACTCTATCGCTCGCTCTAGAGAATCTAGGACAACACCGACAAGAGTAAAGCGGTCCCCTTTTCCCAACTGCGCTCTAAACCCAGTCCGAGTTGGATCACCATGCATGGCAAGCCTATGCCTTGGGAAATACTAATAAGTTGGAATGGCGTATTCCAGGTGCTACGACGAGAATTCCGACGTAGGAATTCGCTGTGAATTTATACCGTGAGCTGCGGCCCGAACGACTTGGCTACGGGGGAGCACTTGTGCCTACAGTAGTGGTTACAGGCGACCATAACCCACGACCTAATAAATTCGTATGCCTCCAACTGTGCGAATCTATTCAAATATTATTATCTATGGTACACCCCTGTTTTATTTTGCCACTTTTTTAGGAGAGAATACAACAGGTGGGGGCTATACTGGAAAAAAATAAACACTTTCTTAAATAATATGATTGAAATTCAATATGGCAGTTAGGTATTTGAAAATACCAAGTTATTCGTCACAAGAAATATGGGAATGGAAGCCTGTTTTAACGAACTCAAATGCAAAAAATGTCAATATCTAAGGTGGTAGCAAAGTATGAAGTTACCTATAAGCAGCAGCGCGGCTGCGAGCGGGCACAGTACCAGCGCACACAGTAGCGCGGCACATACTTGCAGCACGCCGCGCACACCCGCGCGCCACGCCACCGCCTCCAGCAGCACCAGCCATCTAGACAAGACGGTACACTCATAAGGGGGGAAATTCACATTCATAATCTAATTCCCGCCTCAATTCTCATTAAGGGCCAGCGCGCACTAGCGATTAAAGTTGGCCGATAGTTCAGTCACAATCGTATAACGATTATGATCAAACTGTCGCTCGATAGTTCAGTCTCGCGGTGGTGCGCGCACTACACCATTGAATTCCGCTGACAGTCTATTTGTAGTCCAGGAGACAGACTGAAATGATCGATTGACAAGTGCGCTCACACACATACTGCGTCATACTGACTGTGCGATCGGTCGGTAGTCGAACGACAGTTTAGTTGAATGTAATACGCGCACTCGCATACAACTTCATGCACATATACAATCGGCCGATAGTCGTTCAATAGTTTGATCTAATAGGGCTCGAGCAGTCGGATTCGATAGTTCGGTCGTACAACTTTTAATTTTCAAGTGCGCACACTGCCATATAACTCTATACTGATCCTCTGACCGAGCAAACTATCGGCCAACTTTAATCGCTAGTGAGCGCGGGCTCTAAAAGTGCGATAATAAAACCAAATAATTTACCAAAGTTTATGTCGCTGAGATGACATTGCCACTAGATTTTGAAAGTTTTTAATTAGAATGACGGCCTGATTAAATCCTAATGTAATAAGTATTATTGAATTATTCCGACCGGTCCTTTTGGAAATCTATGGGGGAGACCTATGTCCGGCAGTGGACGTGCTGCGGCTGATATGATGATGATGGTAATTTAATTATAAGGGTTTGAAAACATGGTATGAGTACTAACCTATTAAGATGCTCCGGATCCGGACAATCAATATCATAGACGAGTGCGTTAGTGAGATGCGTGGCGAGCGCGAGCGGCGGCGCCCACAGCGGGGCCAGCGCCGCCGCCAGCGCACACGCCGCGCACGCCAGCAGCACCAGCAGCGGCAGCCCCAGCAGCAGCAGCAGCGAGCCCGCGCCGCCCACCACGCCGTACGTCCACACGCGGTGCGCGAGTCGGCTCAGACCCTTACCCAGCAATCCTGGGGTAGTTCAAATAATTTAATAATCTTTTTAGTTGGCTAGTAGATATGATTTTCTACTCAAATAAATACCATTGAAGTGTCAGTTTGTAATGTCAAAAAATAGCTTTTTACAATATAAATGTTTACCACGCTCTTTACACGAAAAAAACATTTTTTTTTTCAATAAATCAATATCTTTATTGTGGATCATAGGTAGGTACATAATACGAGTCATAATTAGATGTCTTGCCTATATGGCATATAATAGTTAATTACATGCAGATTACATACATTAAGAATACATTATTGTTACAAATGATTAAATTATTTGAATGACACATAAAATATGTATAATAAAGAGAACAATAAACACAGGTAGGTACACAATATCAGTGGGCTACTGAACGCGTCGTGACTGAGACTTTGTCTGTTTTTGTTTTGACTAATCTCCGAACTGCCTCGGTGGCCTAGTGGTACTAAGCGCGACTGCTTTTTTTTTTTTTTTTTAAAGATGGTAAAATCATCAAATGACCCCCCCCGTCCTGGGCGGGGCGGGAGGGAGTGTCAGACTTTTACTGACTAAAAACCATCTATGTTCCTTCATGTGCCCTTTGCGTTCCGGGGGCGCGGTATCTCTTTCGAACAACCCGCAGCCACGGCAAAGCGCGACTGCTACGCTAGAGGTCTTGGGTTCGATTCCTAGGTCGAGCAAAAAGTGTTATTGTGTTTTTCTATGGAATTCTCAGTAGCACCTCGGAGTTTGGATTTGTGCCCGGTTAATGGCAATAGGCTCACCCCCTATTACATGGGAACTAAATATACCGGCAAACTGTGGGTGTACATTGGTACACCTCTGCCTAACCCTTCGGGGAATACAGGCGTGATTGTATGTTGTATGTAATCTCCGAAATGATTTTCACTGACAGATGGCTGATGATAAGAAGGAATATAGACTACTTTTATGTCAGAAAAAAATTAATACCCCGCAGATAACCGATACTAACGCGGAAGAATTCGTGGGGTTAGTTATTGTTAGTTTATACATATTGGTTTCCATATTAGGTTTTAATACATATTTCATTAAGTTTAATGACGTCAGAACGCATGGTCACCTGTATCGGGCTCAGTCTCGAAGCGCGTCCTCTCCTTGGACACGTACCGCCACAGCGTCAGCAGCCGCGACCACATCGTCTGCGTCTCGCTGCTGCGCTTCGGGAATAAGGTGCCGTTCACCTGGGACAAACCACTTGTTATTAGTCTGATTAATATTTTTAAGTTTATTTTGGACAGCTTTGGTTTATGGCGAAGTAAAATATTATGACGAAAAATGGATTAAGTCCGCCTTTGTACTTTTTGTTGCATAAAGTTTAAATAAATAAGTAAATGGACTTATCATACCAATATTATAAAGAGGTAAGATGTAATCTCCAGAAGTACTGGTTAGGTTACAAAAAGTATTTCACTGATAGATAGCTACAGTATTGCTGAGTGTTATGGTTTTTTTTAGTATTGATATTTGACTTAAACGCGGAGAAAGTCGGGTATAAACTAGTACTAAATATACTACTACTGTACTCAAGGTTTAGTTGAAAACCAGCGTCAGGCACAAGTGGTCTGGTATTTTTACTAAACTGGGCCTGTTTGCCAGCTGGGGCACACAATAACGTATTTATTTGTATTTTGTTAACTTCTTTATGTTTTCCTTAAAAGCCGATTTTCCCCTGTATCGTAGTACCTGCGACAGCTCGTAGTCAGGCACGAACGGCTTGACGCAGAGCAGCGTGCGCAGCGACAGCGGCGAGCACCACGGCACGAGCACGCCCAGCACGAACATTATGTTCCAGCACCAACACCACGTCCTACATTATGATACGGGTTGCAAGCATCATTGTGAACAAGTTTTACTGTGGAAATAAATCAAAAGCAAAAGGAAATCGGCTGATACATGCATTGATGCATAACCCGACATTTATGCATCAGCTGATTATTTTTTATCAACAAATACTAAGGTTGTATTGTATAGACAGTCAAGAAATTTATTTCAATTAGACCATTTGAGTAACTATTCAACGCCATTTATAAGAAGAAAAAAAATGTATTCCCCGTTGCCCCTTCTAAGAGGTAGTTTCGTATGGACAAGAATGGGACAGAAACTACAAACATAGTTTATTTTTTTGTTTTTACAGTTATTTGGTTCATGACTGGTAATTCTAGCTATGTTTAGGGAAGGCCAATGTCCAGCAGTTGACGTCGTTCGTCTGATATGATGACAAAATTAGTCAACATTACCTATGCGCAAGATTCAGTAGTCTCCAGGCTGGCCACCTAGTGGTGGTAGTCCTATTAGTCTCTCTATGCACTAGGAACACAGGCTGCGAGGGGTCGGAGCGCGGGGTGACGATGTTGGTGGCGCGGGTGGACAGCACGGTGGGCACGCGCTCGCGGCGCCCGCGGAAGTGACGCACCACCACCCACTGGGCGGGCCGCCAGATGCGACGCGACCATGTGAACGAGCGGGTCGGGGACACGGCGCTGCGGAGCTCCTGGAGTAGACAAATATTGTTTAATTAAAATATATGTAATTTACATACAAAATATACAACCTGTTTTTTTTTATATCTCATAACTCTAGGGAATGAGACCGTACCTATAAAAGAATCAACTGGCATATGAATATTTTTCAATAACATTTTTTTATTTCAGTTTTCATACTAAATAGTTCAACAAAGTCACGATTATTAATGTAAAACAAATACCCTTACGTGAAATATGACAATTTGTTGTTGAATTTTCATAGCTTTAAATTATGAATCATTACCAGATGACAATCTGTACTATCCCGCTACGTAGGCAAAAGTAAAGATTCGTCATACGGGTGACAATTTTTGACCTAAATTAATTATGATTGATGATATTATCTTCGAAACTATGCATTTTTGAACCACATATTCTTTTACATTATCTTTTTGTACTATCTTTACTCATAAACCCCCTTTTTTATAGATGGGAAATCATCAAATAACTTCCCCCGCCCTGGGCGGGGCGGGAGGGAGTGTCAGACTTTTACTGACTAAAACCCATCTATGTTCCTTCATGTGCCCTTTGCGTTCCAGAGGCGCGGTATCTTTTTCGAACAACCCGCAGCCCCGGCAGGCATCGGCCCTTAGTGGCCCCATCCAAGTTTGCTGAAAATTGAGATATGGGATATAAAACAGTTAAAACTAATTCATACCTTCATAAGCAACGGCTCTCGATCCCTTAGAAAGGCCAAATCTCTGAGCAAAAAGTATCGGTGTTGATGCAACTTGTGCGCTTGCATCGCTGCAGCGGCGTCCTCCATGGGCGTCCAGCGCAGCTCGTTCTTGAGCCGCAGCGCTGCAGCCGCTAGCTTCTCCTTGCGCCACGCGTCTGCTCGGGAGAGGATCGGGTGCGTCGCGCATATTCGGGCCTCGGCTGTCGCTAAACTCGCTTCTAGCTTTCTGCGGACGCCTTCTTCAGCTCTGTGATTAAAAGCAACTGTGTCTGAGGAACCAATCTCCACCAAATTGAAGGAAAAAGAGTGTTTAAGGAGTTTCTTGCTCGTTCTTCTTAACAGAGACTTACGTTTTCGAACGAGCAACTAGCTTCAACTTTAAATTGTAACTTCTTGAAACTTCAAAAGTGCCTGTAAGGGCTCTTTCAATTTATGCGTTTGATGCCGGACCGCTGCGGTGGCGAAGCGGTGCGTTTGTCGTATTGCGTACAAACGGTCGTTTGTTTTGATACAATGCGCGCGGTGCGGCAACAGTGCGACGTCGGTACCTACGCACGCTCGACGGCAGGACGACAGACGTCACGCGTCAACTGTATGAAAAAGGACAACCGTCCGTATGCAGTGCGAAAAACGCGCCGCCTCGGCACCGCAGCGGTCCGGCACCAAACGCATAAATTGAAAGAGCCCTTAATGGTCTAATTGAAATAAATGCTTTGACTTTGACCACATTTTCATTCAAAGTCAAAGGCACTTTTGAACGTCAATTATACAAGAGGTACATTCCTAAAAATAGTTTCGTATGGAGAAGAATGGCCAAGAAACTCCACTCCTCTTTCATTAAGGGTCAGTTCACACCGAGACACGATTCTTTTTTTGAATGCAGAATATGTTGCATCTTCTCACAATAAAATTGTCACAACGAAATGTGTATCTTTTCGTGTAGTAAATAAAGTTATATTTTGAGTGGCTCTATTAAAAGGTGCACACAGCGTCGCGTGTCGGTGTGAACTGACATTAAAACTAAAGGTAATTGTTGCTAAGCCTCGTACCTGGTGACGATGGCGGAGGCGCGTAGCTGCGCGGCCAGCAGCGCGGGCACGTCGGGCCCCAGCGCCATGAGCGGCTCGCTGCACATGACGGCGGCGCACACGCGCGACACGTACTCGCGCATCGCCGCCTCGCGCACCTCCTGCGTGCCATATGACCAATAGAGAGCAAGGTAGAGAAACTTTATCAGTGGTTGTAAGTAAGGCAGTGCTCCGTGTGCCGTATCCTTATTAACCCGTGGCACGATAGTATATATAGACACAATAGTTAAACAATACCCTTATGATCAAGATTTGATCATACGACGTTTGAAGGGTTAAATAACTACAAGCCTACGTCGCGTGTAGGGTGGGGGCTAAAACACATTTTTTATTGTGTTAAAATAAAATAAAAAACACTTTGTTGATTGACTGTTCCCTTTTTTTAAGGATGGATAATATATTTTTTTTTTTTTTTCACTTTGTGAGGAGCAAAAGTGTCAGACTATTACTGACTAAAATCCATCCATGTTTGCTCCTAATGCCTTTTGTGATCCAGGGCCGTGGTGAGTCTTTCGAATAAATTCCGAAAGGATATCTCAAATGTGTAAATGCTTTATTTGAAATAAACTAGGAGTTTAAATTTTGAAGAGAATCCGAACGATTCTAAATAATGACGAAACTATGAATATGCAGAAATTACCAAGTTAAATATAGTTTACTCGTTCGGTACTTTTTGAAGTTTTGCGGCGTTATTGGCTCGTTAACTTTACACAACTCATTAACGTCGAAATAACCTTATCCTTGCCTGAGCCGATATTATCGAGGCAATATATTATGGAAGTGATACGTTATCAGCACTTATTGAAGTGTATCGATGTAAATTATACAGATATCAGGTGGGTAGAGCACCATGGTACGGGGAAGTGTATAGCCCGGACGCCACTAAAGCAGAGAGGAGGAGATGTCTCGTAAACAACCAATAGAATGCTGTGTTGTTGAAGCTAGGCTTTGAGATAACGCAAGCTTTTTTTTTCTCTTCAGCATTATTTTATTAAGTAAATATTAGGTTAAAATCAGGAATATTTGAAGTTTAAAACAGCACAAAAACGCTCACGAAACGCAGCACGAAATGTTTAAATTGTGTATTATTAATTCAACATAGAAATGACTGAGTTTTATTGGCATTTGACAATGTATTTTACCAGGCACATAATTATCTTATTGACATTATATAAGACTATGAATTTCGGAGACACCTATTGGCTAAGACTAACCATTATTTCTATTTCTTTATTCCTTTTAAGAAAACGATTCACATGCCATACCACAGGCTAAATAGAATTACAAGACCAAATAATGTAACATGGAAACCACCGATTGTATTTACTCTATTTATACGTGAATAAATGAATATGAATAAAGAAAAAAGAAGTTCAAAAACTAAAAAACTGGTGACGATGATCAGGAAGTCGTATGCAAGTTGGGTGTTATGTATTAAGATTCGGAGAAATAAAAGACATAAGGAAAATGTTGTTACCTGTTCGATGTCCTTCATAGGCATCTTCTGGCTGGCGAGGTGCGCGGCGCGGCGCTCGCGGAAGTGCAGGAACCAGCCGCGCGCCTCGCGCTCCAGCACGCCCTGCAGCGTGCCCGCCGCGCGACGCACCAGCTCGCGCCGGTACAGGCGCAGGTCCACCTGCACCAAGCACATAGATATATGCTAAACAATCAACAAAAACAAAGCAACCTATTCCTAAAACTTGAAAATTATATCCTGTATTAATTAAAAATTAATTGTTAAAAATTACGATCATCCGCCACTGATGGCTCACCAGATTGCGCTTGCACTTACTTTTAGGAACGAAACAAAAATAACTTTAATTTATAGGTAAATTGAGGGCATTTTTAATTGTTTTTTTTTTTACATTGATTATCGCTACTACATTTTGAACATTTTGCATTGTAATAATAGTATATTCCTTTTAATGTTAGTGGTGGTTACAGCCGCCTATGGGCATGTACACTACCAGAGGTCTCGCAGATGACACAAAGTTTTTTAAAGAAATCTATCAATCACGATCATAAGTTGTATCTATGACGTACCTGTGTCCGCTGCGGGGTGGTGTAGAGGCAGGGCACGGGCGGCGCGGGGCGGGGCGGCTCCCGCGCGTCAGTCTTCTCGGCAGCAGCGCGTCGCATCGCACGCGTCACCCACGCCGCTAGCGCTGCTATGTCCTCCTGGTGTTCCGGCTTCAAGGACAACACAGAATGCTCTATAATGCCTAAGGTATTTTTTTTTAGATATGTTGGAAGGCAAACCTTTATCTTAGCTGGGATTAACCTACATATAAAGTCTTGGTACGGTCACCAACAGAAAAGTCGATTAATAATATTACGTATCATTTAAAATGGATACGAAATAACACAATTCACTACTATTTAGAATTTTAGGCAATACCTAAAAGTAAATTTTGTATTAATATTAGATCCATTGATTCCATCTTTGATATTGTTCTCAATAATAATATTTTAAAAATCTCAAATGTTAATCTACTTGTGTTGCTGACTGTACATCAAGATTCCAGATAAAACGCCATTATTCCATACCTTGCATATCAGCTCTGCTACTAAGTAACGAGATCTCTCTTCTCTTATCTTCTTATCAAGGTCTCGAGCTTCCAGAGATGGCATACCAAAAGCCAGGTCCAGAAGTCTGCAAAAAGTTGACAGCGTTAGTTTTTTATTCACGACGATTTGGTAGAATCTTGATCTTGAAATAGTAAAAGACTTCAGTGTTCGCCGAACTTGGCTGACGCACTTAGATGATTCGCACACTGCACCGCATCACGCCGCGTAGTGCGAGAGTGTGTGTTGTTACGTTGTTTGCAAGTATCTGTGTTTGTACAGTATTCACGCGCAGTGTCAGCGCTAAGTCGCCACGCACCTCGGCGCGTATTGCGGGGCAGTGTGTGATTCGCCTGAGTTCCATCATAGACAAAGAAAACAAATTGTGCAGAATCGACACTCCGCTTCGAAAATTTCAAATCAAAACCACGGAATTAGGTAGGTTACATTCTCAAGGCGTAAATACGCCTAGCAGTCCTACACAAAACATCCTCTATTCTTCTCCAGTTTCATCGATTACCTATGCAGGCCTTGCAGCAAAGACTTGGCCCCAGCGATGACAGACAGCGGCTCATCTCTCAGCAGTCTGTCCCGTGCCACGACCACGATGAGCGCGAGCGCCCTCGCCACGTGGCAGTACAACTCCTCGCGCGCTCTAGCCCGGCCACGCTGCAGCCACCCCGCCACGCGCCACACGTGCGTCTGACCGGGGAAGTGGCGGGACGGGACCTCGAACTCTCTGTATAGATACCATTATATTCTTGAGAAGGGATCATTACATTATAAGCCTCCATAAAAGGTTTGGGGTGTTATTAAAAAGATAAGATATTATTTGTATTTATATTATGATGAGTCTACACGCTTGCCAAACTCGTGAAACCATCTCAAATACAAACATGTGGATAGAGCATTTACCTTGACTTCTGTAGACTTTGCAAGCGTTTGCAACCGATCCTATCGAATGTCGGTTTTTGGCGCACAAATCAAAGAAGTTTGCGGCAACCGCTTGGTATTCATCTACACGTTTGTGCGTTGGTATAGGTTTGTAGTTTGTGGCAAGTGGCAAACGTGTGGATCCACCTTTATGTAGTGTTCAAGGCGGTGACTGGTAAAAGACTGTGGCTCCTATTTTATTGAAGTTTTCTGGTTGAATGACTTTAAAAGTGAGAAGTTTGTTCTGTATGCCTAAAGCTTAAGATACAAAAGCGAAATTAGCAAGTAGTGAAGGAAGAGTTCTTTATACATACAACAAGACTGTTTAAGTAGGCGATACAAGCTGTCCCACGCCTGCTTTCACTAAAACCGGCAGAGAAGCAGTCTTGTAAAAAACTAGGAAGTTTTTGTATGGCCATGAAAAGTTAAGCATAGAGATATGAAAATAACCAGAATGTATTCAGTTTAATGTTGGGAAGTAATTATTAACAACCACTCACAATCTTACACCAGCCAACCACTGAAGGGTCACATTGAACGAGCCATATTTAAAAGAAGAATACTATTTTATACAATAGAACCTTTTTAAATCGTCGCCTTGTGACGTCAACGAATTGATTTTTTCATAGACACATTGTTATAGAGTTGCGTCGACAATAAAAAAGAGGCTAAGTTTGAAAAGGTTCCACTGTACATTGAGGAATCAATTCTCTTGGTCTCCGAGACTATTTTGTGATACTTCGTCTTAATAACAGGCTATAGAAATAGTACAGTCAGCTTAATCGGCAGGAAGATATAGGTACTATGTACTAAAAATCAGAGTATACCTACCAAGCATTATACATGAGCAACAAATACTTTTAATTAAACAGGAGTAACTAAAATATATCAAGTTTCCTTAGCGTTATATATTTTATACTCAACAAAGTGTGAGTGAAAAACTTGTGCTATTTCACGATAATGTTAGGAGCAAAGGTTTCTAGAAACTTCCATGGAATGAATCATGAAGGCTACAATACGATGGTATAAGATCCACTAAATAGTTATGATAGCGCTGCACAGGTACACATAATGCATTTCTAATGGACATGCTATGTATGGGGGCCAGGACTTTGGCTCCAATGGCGGCTGGCTTATTTTTACTTGTTATTTTATTAGATGCTGGCTGAAAATGCCTTAGTGGCAATCAATAAAGGTTTATGCTGATTTTTTACTGTGATTGCAAATCCTCAGGTCAAATCAAATCAAGTTTGATAAAGTAATTGTTTTAGCCAGAGTAAGCTGCAGGAATTATACTTTGCAATACAATTAAAATATACATACCATGTTTGTGTAAAAATAAATAAAGTTAATTATCAATTCTAGTGAAATCTTTTCTATATCATTGGAGCCAAAGTCAAAATAAAACACACGTAAATATAGTAACATACATATATAGATAGGGCGACATACCCCCATTCACGTATCGATTCCAATTGCTTAGCGCTTAACTTCTTCGGCTTAAAAACTTTGTCCTTGTGCAAGCTTTATGAGAAAAAAATCAACTATATTGACCATTACACATTATCAATGGGGGCGAATATGACACCTATGTTCTAGTGTAGTGAGTCTAAATCTGTATGTCATCTACGCTCAGTCGCTCACTTCTAGGGGATGATCATACTTGTTTCTAGAAGCTTCTAATTGATCAGATTCATGTTTTGAGGCGGCGACTTTTGGTGATCGTAGATTATTTAGTTTATTAGAAAAATGGAGCTAGAAAATCCCTTATCCTGTCAGGTTTCCTTAACCAGTAACAAATTGTAGGCACGCTAAAAGAGCACACTTTCCGATACCTACGCTATAAATAAATGTTTTGTATAAAATTCTGCTCCACCACAACAAATATGTCAGCCGTTCTAATTAGTAAAGGTCGACGCATCCTATCCCTTGTAATTTATGTAAAACGATCAGCCGCTCGTTGCTATGCCGAGAAATAGAACTTTTATAACCTGCTACAAATTGTTAGTTGTTTAAACAATTAGAGTGAAGGTTTCAGACGCGAAATCCTATGTTTATTTAAATGATCGAGGGTACCATTGCGGTCGATCAATTAACAGCTCATGTCAGCAGTTGATAGCTGATTTATTGTATTTAAACACTTGACTAAATTTTCCGTAACAGCTAAAGAAGTCTGTCCACTGCACCGTATCATACCATGGCCGTGCTAGGAGCGTGTTAAGCTTAAAATATTCTTTGCATTGTAAAGTGTCAGACTAAGCTCGTGGATCCGATGTGTGCTATGCACGAAGCGTCAACAATTGTGGTTGAATTGTTTGATAGGTTCTATTGGGCAAAGCAGTCCTTGTCGTGTTTTTTTTCTGTGTTTGATACGTTCATAGCACGGTTTTAGTATGGTACATTGAAGTGGGCAGATTCCTTTATCCTGCGTTTAATTCAGCTGAATATAGCAAACATCCTGACAAGAATAGGAGACTGCGCGGGAGGCCTAGACGCACAAACTGTAGGCATGTCTATAACTGATCCTGTGTCGTTTAGCCAGTGACGTGTTTAATGGCGCTACCTCTCCCAGACGGCAGACCACTACACAGTGATATTATGAAACGTCGTCTGCATTCAGAGTACGCCGTAAGACGTTTAAGTGTGAATAATCACAAATATCATACGCTAGCTGAGTTCTATAAAAATCCAGCTAGCGAACTATGAATTAAAAAAGTAACTCGCAAATAGAATTAGTGTTATTTTAGTCATCATAATAGACAGATAGACATAAAGACGTTGCATCAAGAGCGCTTTTCTCAATCTAGTTTAAACCACATTCAATAGGGAGCGAGTCAATTGCCAAAAAGTCCTTATTCAAAACCACTACCCAACCCGGCGATCTATAGGGACTACTATAGAGACTACTAGGGACCCCATACTCAACAGACACGATTTCGACCCAAACGCATCACCGTAATTATCCTTATTATGCGCCCGTGAGAGAAAATAAAAGGGCGCCCTCAAAAAAAAAAGTCTGGTCCTGATCTGGTCATTTCTGTGCCCCTCCATGGCCTGCGCCCTGTGCCTGGGCAACGCTGGCACCGCCCTAATTACGGCACTGGACAGACGATAGAATTTCTTAAGACCAAGATTATCCCTCAAAAGTTTCTCTACCTGACTGTACCTAGTGTACATGTAAGTGATAAGTCGCAGGCGCAACGTGACACCGTGAAGCGGCAACGAGTGCGCGGATACTATTACATGGATATAATTAACTGTATTAATTCAATGGGCGGCTGACAATGTAGAGGTGTTGTGTGTCTCGTCCACTGTGAGTGATGGTACACAGTAGTTCAAGTGGTATTAGGAAGCTGAATATTTGAAACAATAAACAGCTGGTGCCTTGAAATACAGACATATAGCCTAGTTTAGGCACCAGTCTCCCACAATATTAAATCATATTTTTTACCTCTCTCATCTTTTTGTTTATTGGCTCTGAAAATTGCCGTTGGTTATGGCTCTTATGGTACGTTTACACGCTTGCCAAGCGTTGGCAAGCCTCGACAATCGCAAGCATGTAAAAAGGGCGTTTTGCTTGCCTTACGTGAGCTTGTGGGTGCTTGCTTTCGATCCAGTCGAGGGTCGGTTTTTTTACGCAGATCAAAGGGCGTTTGCGGTAAGCGCTTGCGACGTATTTACACGTTGGTCGGCGTTTAGTAGCCATTGTGATCTCGCGGCGAGTTCACGCTTCCTTGATTGTAGGTACCTACAAAAAAAATTAGTTGCTGGTCCAATAAAGAGAGTCTTTCGTTTTTGGAACATTACCAGATGGAATCCTGCATCTGGAATCCGAAAGATGCGTTAAACCAAATGTAATAGCCGTCACAAGTTCGGTGTCCGCCATGCTTGGATGTATGTTGCAGACTGACGCATTCACAAGCGTGTAAACGCCTTTCAAACGCCAAACGAGATTTGTGGAGGCTTGGAGCTGTTTGCCGTTTGCCAAGACTTGGCAAGCGTGTAAACGTACCATTAGGAGAACCGTATGGATTTATCATCGTGGTGGGGTTGGTCTGCGAGACTCTGCGTTACCGAGTGCTTTGTAATATCGTGGCGAGAAATAAACAATGATATCTTTGTATGTCCGACCAATATACATTTCAAAGTCTATCTACCATCTGTTCCTTTATAGGTGCAGAGCTGCTCTTGAACGGGAGCACTGAATGGTCAGAGAGATTGACGAATATTTTGTCAGCCATTCACGTAATAGTGTCAATTATGGTCTTGGGGATTTCTGCATAACCTACAATTACTTAATCTTTCTTGCATGAATAACTGTCTTAAAAGCCGCGTAGCAGGCTGAAGGACGACATTTTTGGAGGTGTTACTCTTTGAGGAATTATCAGAGAATCTGTACACTTTCTACAGTTATACAACAAAACCCCCAAAAGTTACATCTCCTAGGATACCAGAAATATTTCCATAACTGTTGTGTCTAATTTTGAACATGATGCAACAAAGATGCACAAGCATCGCTTCAACATTTCGTGTAAATAAATATGATGTAGAGCGTACTAGCACGAACTCTGACGCATGTGTGATTTGCCATGCATGACTCTAGCCTGTAACTAACTGCAACTTGTGAATAGAGACCCTTCTTTATGCTCTTAGGTTTGCATAGTACAACCAAAGAGTTTACAATCTAATAAACCTGTATGTCGGTCTATACGAACGCCAGTTTACCACAATAAAAGACACATTGCAGACTGTGACATCCTTACAATAATGTGCGTTAAATAAAACAATTGAGATCGCTAAAAATAGATCTCTTTTATATTTTTATCCTTTATTGTATAACACATGAGTAACATTTGGTTGAACGTCATCAGAAAAGAAAAGAAAAGAGTAAATTAAATTGATTACTGAGTCGTGGGATACACTTCGTGCCCACTACACTGTGTGTCGTGTTCAAATGCTCATACGTTTGAGTGAAAACATTAATTGAGCTTGATGAATAAAGGGCATGCAGGGATCCCCTGCACGTCGCATCTTAATAGCCCTAAACAGCGGTTAAACTTCCGCCAGGGCTGGCTCTACGCGGTTTTTAGTTACGGAATGTTAACGTAACGATATACGAGCACTATTTCGAGCAGTCCCTAAATAGATGCGACGTTTCTCCTTATATGAAATGTACGAAACTTTTTGGGTAGGTTTGTACAGAAAAGAAAATATTTTATTCAAAATACGCGAGACTCGGCAACCCTACAGTCGTTGTTAGAGCAAGCGACGATTCAATTAGGATTCTTTTGACCGGTAGTCCGGTGGGTGGCGACACTGGGACTAACGAACAATGGCATTTCATTACCACGTACTGTGCTCCATTTACTTGGCCCGACGTGTATACAGGCTGGAATTGTAAAGAAAAATGTATTCAGTGCAATCAATAATGTTGTCACTTGTACTAGCCGTTCGCTATTACTAATTGGTGTCGGCTAACTAACTGACGTAATTAGTACCAAGAGAACAATATAGCTATGATTTATGTAACATTATTTGGTTTTAAAAGAATTTTTATGGAGCTTCTTACCAGATTTTTAAGAAATAGCTGGCCTTATAAAAATAAACTGTTTTTTACTGCACACGTATTGGGCAATAATATTCAGAGCTAAGTAAGGTCTTAATACATGTGCACTATTCAGAAGATATCACAAAGTCGGATCCGTAATGATCTTACAAAGATTGATCTGTAAGATTACAATATAATGTTATCTTTTATTTGCAGGACGTAGATTGAGAGCAACGTTATGCTATAATTTAATGCCACTTTATAAATCGAGCCGAGTGCATGTAATGGCATCCGTGAGTCAATCAGTGATTGTCATCGTATCTCTGTCGGACCGATCGGAATATTTGCCTTGAGACATTTTACATACAACTAAATTTGTGTTTTAGTGAATGCAAGATGGTTTTAAGAGTTTATACACGGCAGGGTATATTGAACAAATTTTTGAAGTCTTCGAAATTGATGAATTTATTTTAATTAAACTTAACTATATCTTGCGTATTATACATGCAAGATATAAAGGGTCAGTTCAGCATATTTTTGAAGAAGAGTTTATCTTGAAAGTTTGTATATGAACCCAATCTACTGAAAATAAAAATAAAAAATCAGTAAAACATCTGGCCATTCATTCATTTCAAACTTTTACCATTATTCCCTCGGTAAACTTAAGTTTGACCTCAGAGACATCATTGACAAAACTTAGCATGTACCAAACATTGGTACACGAATACACGATGATAGCCCAAAGTTCGTCTCTTTTTTATACATTTTTTTTTACTCGCGTTAAATTACGTCTTTGTGTACTGCTCGGCTGCCGTGTGTCGTAGCGTGATATTATATAAGCCTATACTATTCCTCATGAATCTGGCTATCATATACGAAAGACTTTTCCCAATCTGACTGGTAGTTCACGAGATAAGCGCGTTTAAACAAACGAAAATACTCTTTACTTTTATTATACGAGTGTTAGGTAGTATGGAAGTATAGATTTTTAGGTGAAGTCCATGAAGAGAACGTGCGAATCGCTATTGCGGTTAAGAATTTTCTAACGAAAAAAC